>CP099839.1:23401408-26325770 GCA_030062745.1 Capitulum mitella
AACAGTTCTCGAAAGGCTGAGGTTTTGCACTGACTCTATTTTGCGGAATAACACAAATTAAAAACAGAACAAACTCGTCAGGGCGGCGTGAGCTATTGATGAGTATGCGTCATATGACCAGTTAAAAATACCTGAGTAGTAATTCATCTTCATTGGAAAAGTTGTATGATTGTGCCGAAAGCAATTTTTGGGTAAATAAATATAGAAAAACAATACAAATGGCAGTGCTGTGGTATAAATTGTTTGCAAAAAAGAAACAGGCAGGCCTAAACCTTACGTTCTTGTGTGGGTTTTTCGCTGCGTAAGCAGATCAACAGGAAGGCATACCAGCGCTGACCAATAATTGGCGATATAACATTCCGACGCATTTAAATCCCTTAAAATATCAATGATAGTGTTTCGATGTTTGTTTTTTATCAATGTGTGTAAACTGAAACATATAATGGTGAGCATTACATTGCTGGCGTTTTTTTCGCTGCAAAGGATATAATTTCGTTATTATTCGTCTTCTTATGGGCAATTTGTTTGTGTGGCATGGTTGCATGTTTCCATGCGGACATCCCCACCTACACTACCCACAGGCGGGGCTCCGTTCATTTCCAGAAACCGCGTGTTTAGCACCCTCGTTCACGTTTGGCCAGAGATCATATGATCTCCTCCCCACCGTCTGCACAGTCCCCTCGCCACCGTCTGGATAGTGCCCTCCTCACCGTCGGGGTCGTACCCTCCCCCGCCTCCTGGGCCCCGTTTCACCACAGGAATATATTCTGTGAAGGTGGCATATTTAGTCACTTTTGTAATACTTATAACATATTCCGTTTCACCAACCGTCGCAGATGAATATTTACCCCGTTCAAAGTATGACGGCGTGAAGCGGCATAGTATCCCGCTTTCGGAGTACTATGACGTCAGGCCTGCCATAATTATTCCATTTAGTCAGCGGACTGCCGAGTTTGAGGTCGATCAATGTATGCCAGTTTTGCTGGCATATCGCGCGATTCTTGTCGGTGTTCCAGAGGTTATATCAGTGTTGCGATTGTTTCTTTTTCGAAAAGAGTTCATTTGAAGCGTTTGGGCTCTGGAGGATGGTGCAAATATTGCAGAAGCTGCTGGAGCTGAAGCAGATTATTCTAAGCATGTCATGAAAAGAAGCCACGAAGAGAACAAACCTTTTCATCTAATACTTTACCGTTCTTTTTCTAGCACTTCCGGAGCAAACTCCGTAAAAGATACTGAGCGCTTCTACTAAAAAATCGCGCTAAGATTTTAAAAATTAATACAAGATTCAAACGAATATCGCTGACATCTAGTAACTTACCGCTTTGCAGGTGCTCAGGAAATCAGTTCCCTTCCCTCTTCTCGTCGCGGAAGGCTCCCATTTTCACAGTCGTAAACAGAACTGTTTGTTTTCTGGCTTTTTTTCGACGCATCAGTCAGACTTAACCGTAACCGTTGTAGTCGGAAGCCGACTAGTCTTACGCCAAGTCGTGTGTCTCGTCAGTCGTCAGTCGGTTGTCCGTGGACAGCACTGACCTTGGTATGAGTTGAACGTAACCGCCGGATAAAAATAGTGCCGCACCGGCCAATCAGCGATTGCGCGTAGAGTGCATACGCGAACTACTTCCTTCAATATATTCCTAGCGCCAAGGCATACTTACGGCAATGGTGAAACGGAATAATAGTCGTGTCATAATTTGAATGGGATAATATGCCACGCGCTGATGGGATACTATTCATGTGGTGAAACGGGCCCCTGCTCAGTCCTTTCTCCTCGTCTTCATAGTTCCTTCCCTGCGGTCACCTATTCGCTCCTTGTCCGCACAGTCACCGACTTATCCTGATCAGGAAATAGCATTTAGGCGTGACAGCCGCGAACTGGGCTCGTAACGCTCCTACAACCATTCCTCCGCGTACGGGAAACACAACATTAATCACGAAACTGGTATGGACACTGGCAGACACTCCCACGTTCTTGGTTTGTCGAGGGAGGGGCAAAAAGGCAGTTCCTTGTGGCATCCAACGGGTTCTCAGTAACCTGTTTGAGGGCTTGAAAACATTCATCATATTCCGGAGCTGCACGACGAACCACTCCTTTTCCTGAAGTGTCGATCACGCACACAGCCTTCTCCTGAGATGAAAAATATTTCCGGACGGATCTAGCCTCAAAGAACAGAATGTGCACGAGCATTTTGTCTTGATTCATATCGGACTCAGAAGCGGAAGGATAGCTGGTGAATATATTGTCAGTTCCCGCAGTGGAAATTTTGTAGGGTGCGGCCTCAGTGGTCATTGACATTAAGAGCTGTTTCAGTTAGCCACGATGGCTTATCTTGTTCTTTTCAGCATTCAGCGGCTAAAAAACATGAGATGATTCTTAACCACACCACTGGGAAATTTCACAGGACGTGCCAGAGGTCTGCCTCTGATATGCGATGCCTTCCCGTGACACGTGCATCATGCTGCAATATCTGTTGCGTAGGTCCGTATTTCCATATATCTACACTTTAAGTAGCTCTAGATTTACCCATACGTCCAGCGTTGACTGTACAGTTCGAATCCTTGGCATGCTAAACTTACGATCTCTCTCTCTCTCTCTCTCCCTCTCTCTCTCTCTCTCTCTCTCTCTCTCTCTCTCTCTCTCTCTCTCTCTCTCTCTCTCTCTCTCTCTCTCTCTCTCTCTCTCTCTCTCTCTCTCTCTCTCTCTCTCTCTCTCTCTCTCTCTCAGGTCCAAGTTTGATGGATTTTCACTGGATTATTTAGTTATTAGATTAGATCAATTTACATTTATAAGTAATGTTCTGAAGTCAGAATAACACTGTATGTTGACGAGTGTCGCATTATCGTTAAAAGTGCTGGAAGAGAAAAGCATATAAAAATTGCTCCAAGTTAAGTTTTAGAAACTTTTTGTTCGAATATGACATACCTGAGATTCCGGCATATGTTTTCCACATCAGGTCCAGTCGCATTTAAAGAACATTATCAAAATTTGGCACGCACCCCAGCTCCCATATTTTCTAGGCTCCTGTTCCTCTGTCCTCACCGGATGGGTACGTGATTGGGATTCGATTTACGAGATACTGAGGCAGATAGACGAAATATCTCAGTTACGAAAACAACGACTTCGTACTCGCAGAAAAACAGTTCTACGAAATCGCAGAATTTGTCAACTGCTAACGCGTTAGGAAGAGAAAAATACTGCAATTAGCTATGAAAAACAGGTCGCTACAGCAGCGTGCTGGTATTTTGGTGTTACGCGAGCAAAGCTTGTCACCCGCCCGGACCGGCACGTCACGGCGGCAGAACGTCGTCAGCGGGCGCGGACACGGCCGCGCCGTGACGGGCGTGTGCGCGTGTCGGAACGTTTCCGGCGTGGAACCCGAGCAGGTAGCCGCGCCGAGCCGACGACGCCGACAATGATTGATCGAGCTGCCGGCACTGAGTCACGCGGCGCGCCACCGGCGGCACCCGATCCGGTAACGTCAGACCCACAGGCGCCGCGCCGGTCCTGAGTTCGGGACAAAAAGAACAGCTGAAATAAATCTGGACACCAGTGGATGATGTATTAGGTGTGCGTGATCCATTTTCTTGCGTATCGATCTCCAACAGCTTGTTAAGATGGGTTGGATGTGGAAAAACATTCGATTACGTGTGTCGTTTTCTTGCTAATTGTTGTCATTATTTCTACATTTGATTAGAACGGACTCAATGTTATTTGCTCGTCGCTCAATGTCACATTGTCGTTATATATCTTCCATGGCTCAAGATTCTGGGAAAAGGCCTAGACCCCAGATTCTAAGCGATGTTATCATCAGGCATATAGCAATGACTGGAAAAACGACCTGAAATCCTAGTTAAACCGCCAATAATTCTGGAAAATTTCCAGTCATAATTATTTCATAATGCCATGTTAACGAATGTCCGAGGAACCGCAGACAGAACAAAATGCACCGGTGAGCTACCATCTGCCACCAGTTTTCGCAGATTGTTAAAATATGTGAAGATATGTTCTCCCGTAGCTGAGTTAGGTCAAGCCATGTTTGTGTCTGCTAGATTGCTGGGTTTTTGTTACCACTCTTGCGTCTTGAAAGCTCGCGAGACATTTAAGAGGAGTTCGATTCTCTGGCGATCATCACATGTCATGCGCTATTTATCTGATAAACCGATACTTAACTGGCTACTGTTAATAAATTGTCGATAATTGCTGTATCTTTTCTGGAGCGTGTCGTTCTCCCCGTCCCTGAGAGGTCTGGGTATTGGATTGAGCAACTGAGGCCTTACAAATAATGACTAAACGTGGTGTGAAGCGATAGCGTACGAACTTGTTCACGCCGTTCAGTTGGTAATGTGTGACCCCCTTCCCCCCTAGCTGTTAGGTGACTCACCATGCGCCGGTGGTGTGTCTGAAAAGTCCAGGGTCGACGCTTCGCTCACGTGGTGTACTGTAGACACGGCCCTCAATGTTGAAGGACTTCCCGGCCAGAGGCGGAATGACCTGAGTCAGTCACCACTGACGTCACGTCGACAGCAATGGAGAGAGCGTAAATGACGATCGAGATTCAGAGCTTAGAAAGATGTTCAGCGCGGGATACCATCGTCACAGAAAGTTCGCTTGGAGTCGTCGGGCAGCAGACAAGTGGCGATTTCAGTTGACGAACTCATAATAGTGACCCCAACCCGTCTGTTACAGGGCTAAACAAATCTTCAGCACGGAGGTGAGCTGGAAACACAAGTCGTTTGCGATGCATGTTGTCGGGAACAAATAATCATAAAGGTTTCCCGAGCGCTTCTCTATCCTCTCCCTGTATTTTGATATCGGTTGAGTTACGTCTTTCAGTTCTGGAATTTATAGCAGATAATGACACTTCATATAACTTGTACTGTCTGAAAACTGAGTCTCGTTGTCATGCCATGCCAAGATACACCATGCCTGAATCTTCGCCGTGGACGTGACTTGGGTCTAAAGTCGTATTCAGCACAGACGTACATACACGCCCATGCGTACAAATGTTTGAGATAGGGCCAAGGTTAATGCGAGGATATTCAAGAACTTGGGGACGGTTACATAACATTTGCTGCGGTGACACAACAAAGGCTTTTCACGACCCATCAATTTGTTATATTTTCCTCAGTGTGTGTGTTATGAGATAGTCTGTGCTTTCGTTCAGAAATGAAACAGAACTGAAGTCGCGTGAAATTCTCCTCGTTTAATAACGATACCGAGTCACATTATCGCAAGTGAGAAGCTGTTACGGTACGGGATTCGGCTCATCAATCAGGATTAACACAAAACCTGACATCGACATCGATGTCTGCCTTATTAGGGCGCCTGTGCAAATCTCTCACAAAATGTCAGACGCATCACAGAGCAGGTTTCATTCCAAATCCGCATAGATATCTGATTTCTGGCTTGCAACTCTGGTGCAGCACTCAGTAATGCAGCGCTAAAGAGAAATGTGCTGTTGGAAACTGTGGCAAAATCCACCGGTCCGCGAAATGAAGTAATGAGATAGCGGAATCCCCCCGAACTACAGCTTATGACAGAATTTTGTGTCGGTATGTCGCACTATGATAGAAGGTCGTCTGATGCACACTGCCCGTAACAGACCAAGGATAAATTGCGTGCGAAATGGAACATTACTTGCCCAGCAACTCGACCTAAGTAAACATTTTTCGGGTTGTCTCCGTTCAGTTAATCTGTGCCAACTTTGAGACGATGGCGTGAGAATAACAATCGTCGCTGCCGGGGTTTGGTGGAAAGATGCTCAGTTCATACCCGGTCCTGTCTTTCCCCACAATAAACACCCATAGACGACAGCGACGTTGCCGAAGCTGCTGCTGAAGACGTTCCTCCGGCCGGTCGAGGTGTCGCCGCCCACGCCTCCCAGCAGCCCGTCTGGAGGAGGCGCAGGCGGCTGGAGCGCGGCAGGCTCGTGATGGAGTGGCCGTCGACGCCGGCCGGCCGTGCGGCGGATGCCAGCCGGCCGGACACAGCCGCCGAGTGGTGGATCGAACGCAGCGAACGCCATCAAAGGTGTGTGCTGGTCTCGGTTACGTGATGATATGTCAAACAATGAGAGAGACTTTCTACAGAGATCCTCACTGCATCGCATAACAGCAGACATGGATAGACTGGGCCGTCTTCGTATGTCACAAGCAGGTTTGTATTTGGCGTGAAATGCAAATGCAAATAAAGTGCAAAAACAAGCATGTTTGTTTTTGTATGCTCTTCTCAAAACGGAGAATGATCGTATGCCGCGATCATGGTGCTTTGCGCTTCGGGCAGCCTATCTCAATGAAGGAGCCCCAGCAGTCTCGCAAGGATAACGAATTGGATGTCTCGAGTATGGCGGGCCACGAAGTGCCTTTGCCGTAATGTAGAGCCTGTACGTTGGACACCAAAACTCTACGGGAATTTGAAGAAGTGATATTCTTTACTGGTGGTCCTAGGCAGAAGCCCTGCAAAACACCGATATGACTTTGTATGGGTTCGAACAACTGCTCTCTGTTGAGTTTGCCTGAGAAGCTTACCGATTGGGTGTGACCGGAGAACATGAATGAAAATTTCCCCTTGTGAAGGCCGTTAGCCCGCAGTTATGTGAAGAGGGAATAGATTGGTTACTTGCACCATGCACTTTGAAAAGCATGTTACAAGAAGAAAATACGTTTTGCAAGTGTCGACTGCTAAAAAGTTGCCTTGATTTCGTGAGGAAAAAAGGTAAAGGGATTTTCCGTAGTAAAAATGCTCCAGAGATTCCCAAACGCACGAGATGCTCAGAGGAAAGGGGGAAACAGAGTCGGGAAATGAGACAAACATTCAATGCACCTTCGGTGTTGCTAGGAGACCGATTGGTGCACTTCATTGGCGACACTGGGCTTACTTACTAAAGAGCTAGCGCTTACTAAAGAGTTTTTCAGAATCTGCGGGCATGGAAGGCATGACACGTCTGCTTGATTTTAGAGCTTTTAAATGTTTAATATTGAGCCAATGCGAGGGGCATTCCTCCACGTTAACCTGTTGCGGGACCTAAATTTTATAGCTAAATTTCACTGGGGTGGGGGTTTACACGCCTTCCCCTCACATCTGGGGAACTAACCATCCGAGTTTGCTTGGAGACAGCTCAAACGAATCGTTGTGGCTTAATCCACAGTCCTGCGTGCTTTAAAATACAAAAAAAAATCCTCGATGGCGGTGTCAGAAACAAAAATAGGAGTTTTGCATCATACTCATTGGTCACCATTGGGTCAGATATTCCTGGTAGAGAGTTTCCCAAAATGAACGAAAATTAGACCCATGGGTCGAACGCATGTTTCTTATAGCCAAAATTTCTCCAAAGATTCATAAACGGCGTATTTAGCGACTATACCAGAAAGGGTAATGTACAATGCATACTTTTTGCATTTTCACGAATTCTGCCGACTGAAAGGCGAAATTAACTATTGCCATCCTTTTCTTTGCTTTAGAGCGAAAAATATTAACTAGCTTACAATGTCAGTGTCAGGCACGAAGAATGTGGCTTGAACCATGATTTGTAATGTATGCGGAAGTGTCTATATCAGTGCGTATATTGTTCCTGCATACGCCCGAGGCCAGAGAGTCTGATACTATGTTGAAATGGTGGTATACATCACAGCATACATCAGTGATGTAGCCAGGAACCGCACGTGAGAGGCAATGTCTGCTATTATCTTTCCTGGGGGTCTCTACATGTTGATGGGGCCTAAAACGCGCTGAGCACAGTTGTGAACCAACATGCATTTTTATACAAATAATGGCTAACACTGGCAGTGTCAGGAATCTGGAACGGACGGTAAAATGTGCTTTTCTTGCGCAATGTTCATTCTTGTTTACGATGCTAAGAACGGTCCCACGGTGTTTGGCGCGATATGCGGGCTTTAAGTAGGGTTCCCTGAATCCATCTATGGCAAAAGCCATATGTTATCTATAAAAAACATATTCTTCACGTAAAGTCGCAGACCTGTGGAAAGACTCCCTTGAAATCGCATTATGTGAACGTTAGGTTGGTGACGTGGTAAACTGGATGCCCGTTTGTTGGTCCCCTGGATCCATCCCTGCTGCCATTATGCTGTGTTTCCATCTCAAAATAAAAAGAAGGGATGAATGAGATGTAATAAATGTCATCATATTTGCATTTGATCTGACAACGTAGATAAGCTACTTGTCGAAAGGAATATCTTAAGTACCCCTTCTTTCCTCCCCTGGATCAAAAACTATTTATGAAATGTAACATATATGTCGTAAGGCATGAAATTCGAATGGAGCAAATCGAGTGCTCTTCCTGGAAAAGAGTCGAAAAATGGCAGGAGATACTTTCCAAAAACTCGTCCTGGATTTCACAGTGTCTGCGAAAAAGAACAGTAGCAAGTCACTCAGTTTCAAGAGCCTTACTCAAACCGTCCAGAAATGGTACGCGAAAAAACTCAAGGGAGAACATTAAGCCCTCAACCCACAGTAGTGTTCAGTAGTGACAGGCAGTGTTTTCGGTTGCGCCAAATGGCGTACCGCAAAGACCGGATCAGACGCCGGTAATCGCCGAGCCACGCCCTGCTCACTCAGCACCCGGCGGCTGGCGTCAGCGCGCGGTCAGCGCCGCCTGGAGGCTCGCCTTCAGCGCGCGGTCAGCGCCTCCTGGTGGACTGTCATTAGAACGCGAGGAGTGGGAGTCACATCAGACGCATCAGGGTGAAGCACAGCACTGTGCGTAACTATACGGAAGCCGAAACAGGAAAATGTGAGTCCAGGGTTGGCTTTGAAGTGCGTATACCAGTGATCTGATAAGAGGTGCTGCGAAAACTCACACCCAATGGACACAGTCTGTAAGGAAAAAGAACGAGGGGCACCGCAGAAATCGAGATCGAATCGTGAAACTCATGAAATGCTGCTTGGCGCAACGATGAGAAACACAACCAACATTGCAGTTGCTTAAATGGTAGCATGCACCGGAGAGTCGGACGCTGTCGCCTGACTTGGAGATCGAAACATTGGCCAGATAACCTCAACCACAGGCATATGACGTAATAAGCTTGATCTTCTGTGGTAACGAGCTGCGTTACTTTCAGGTTTCAATGAGTCACAGTTTATCGCCATGAGCAACAAACTTGGTATGTGGACAGACGCATATCATGTTCTCTATATCTGCGACTCGATGTCCGCCAAGTCAGCACATATTGCCGCGATCGTGTAGCAGTTAGTATGCAGAGGCAGCCCAGGATAATATGAAGAGCCAGCCAGACCTCACAGATAGAAATCACAGACAGGAAAAAATGACAACTCACAGGTGCGAAGCACTTTACAATACGGTTTCGTTTACTCGTTAGTTTAGTTCTGCTTCCTAGCTCTTCCTCTAGTTCTGTAGTTCTTCAGTTATTTGTCTTTTGCTTGTTTAGTTTAATTCTAGTTGCTATTAAATGTTCATGTCGTGTAAATCTCGAGGAGAATTGGACCAGCAACTTCTTTGCTTTTTGTCTTTTTGCTTCTTTAGTTTAATTCTAGTTGTTATCAAATGCTCGTGTCGTGTAAATTGCGAGGAGAATTGAACCAGCAGCCGTGAGGTGTTAATGCTGTTTCATTTTGATACCACAAAGCAACACAAGGTATGTAGCTTTACGGCCGAAGCACGCCGTTAATTTTGAAAACTCTGTCTCAACTCAACTGCATTGAAGAACAATGATCTATGCTATGACACCCCACAAAATACTGATTTTTTGTTTAATGGCACCAAAGTAGCAATAATCCAACCAAAACTGTGGTGTCTGTGAAGTTAGGTTCATTTCACAGACCGGTCCTATGGCCTTGTTCGCCAAGACAGCCGCGTCCTTGGACGCTGCCGGCTGGAGCCGACGGAGTGCTACTTCTGTTCACCAGGCTTTTAGAAATTCGAGACGCAAGGATCGTGTGAACGGGGTTCATCTGAACGTGAGTTGAAACGGCACAAGAAGAGAGATCTGAAGCTGACCAGGAAAGGGCTACGAGGATACGATCTCATTGCTGGTGGCTGGTCATCACGGACTCACCTCTGGACTAACGCTGAGTATGGGCGAGACCTGGACGACGTCCAGGATCGTGAATTCAAAACTTTGCTCTGTGGTGAAAGCGACAACACCGCGCCTCCGCCTGGTGAGGCTGTCAGTTTGAATGAGAATGTAGCCTGACAGTCAGTAGATAGCTGTGGACAAACGGCTGCGACTAGTCTCTTGAACGGTCATGGCGTCATGTTCGGACCGATGCAAAATTCTAGATAGCTCCAGCAGTTGCTATTGATAGGTTGAATGTTTCCTGACGCAGTAAATAATTCAGGTCAGTTGTTTTTCTCTTTCCGTACACCCCCTAGGATCCACGTTGGTGCACCCTGCAGCTGCGCAGTAATTGAAAGAGCATTATCGAAAGCTTGAGGCCATGAATGGGAACCGGGGGTGGGAGGGGGCTCCTGAGTCCCAATATTCAGGGATGTTAACATTAGTCCCATGGCAATGACTGGGTAAGAACGGCTTGAAATCCTATGTGGACCCGTCTTCCCCCTTCCATACTTTTCGTAAATTTCCAGCCATGGTCGAGACCCTTACCCTACTAATGAAATTCATAACGAAAGGTAAAGTTCAGAAAACCTCTAGCATCCCCTTTCTCATGCTTTAACTTCAAATGCATGTCTATGACACCAGCCACGCACCCGGAAGAGCTCCCAACTCTCCTTGTGTCGTGATCACGTCGATAAGCACATGCCGGGCGTAGTTAATAACAGAAATCAGTCACGGAGAATACGGTCTGAAAGGCGAGAGAGCTTACGGCTTCCAGAATCCCACTTTCACTGCAAACTGAATGCTTTTTAAAATCCATTTTCATTGAAACGAATGCGTTCATATGAGCACCCTGCTCCCCCCCCCCCGCCCTGAATCCGTACCTGTACCTAAATGAAGAATATGGTATAGTGGCCGTATGCAGGCTGGCGCCGTTTAACCCGACGCTGATGCCCCGTTTAACCGACTTTGGTGTTGACCAGCCGGATTAAATATCCGAAAATTTCAGAAAAAAGAATGCAAACATGGGTTAATTTCAAAAGTATTTTACTTGACAATAAATTAGTGTTGTCTGTGCCAGCAGCGAACTTTAATTAATATCTAGTTGAAATAGCCCCTTCAATCGGGTATTTCGCATCCTGTGACCTCTCTTCGTGGACATCATTCCGATTTGCCAGCGCTAGCTCACTATTGTCTTTTGCGGTACAGCATCGCTGCCCCCGAATCCACCGTCCCAGTAGCAACAGAAGTGATGGACTTTCATCAGTCTTCGCCAGAGTAGCCTTGAAGGAACCTATAGAGGGCCCTGGGAGAAACATGCATCTACTGACCAAAAATCGGTAGAATGTCTTCTGCGAAATGCTGCGCACTTAGTGTTATTCCATCGGAGACTGCGTTCTGCAATACAGCACGATTGCCCCTGAATCTACCAATTCAGTATCGGTAGAAGACAGGAGATTTCGTCAATATTCGCCAAACTACCCTTGGACTACGTCCGTCAAGTTGGCGACAGATTCACATTCAATTCATATACGATTCAGTCACAATTGGCGGACCCTACCAAATCTTTCTAAAAGGGAAACAGTGATAGGAGCGTGATTCCTGAGTCTGAAAATAATGCTTTCTGAAAGGGACATTTAGATTTATTCCGGCTTTCACCTTTGAAGTGGTACTAAAATGGCGTCATCAAAATCAGGTGGACCCCTGAAATATCCGTGAAAAGTATACGAAATAACAAATAAAATATGCTTATTTCAAAAATAATACCCACCAGGAGGGACACTTAAAAATTATTATGTTATAGGTATTCAAAGTGCATGAAATGACGTCATTAAGGCAGGGGGACCCCATCCATATCTTCACAACTTATACCATTTGTCAAGTTATTTACCCTCATTATAAAAAGGGGATCTTTTAACAGGGACGTTTAACGATTCCCCATTTAAAGGCATAGAAAGTTCAAGGTCATAGGTCCCTTGTTTTGAAATGGCGCACATATTTAGGTGCGTTTTTTGCTGCACATTTCGCGAGGAATCCGTGGGATTTTGTGTGGACTGTCGTTCTTTACGGATTCGAAAGGGAATTTGGCGTGGAATTCCGAGTGAAATCTGGGAATCGTCTCAGACACGGCTGTCGAATGCGCGGGCGGTGGCATGATCAAAAGGACGGCTATGAATGAGGCGAGGAAGAACGTACAAATACCAGTCATCATTGTTATCGAAGTTTGATTCCCTTCGCCCAGCTTCACTTAAAAGCCGTGAATGTTGGTGTCGTACCCTGTGCTGTATATTACTGCTGAGAGCGTTCAGTCCTGGGTGCCTGGGCATTTGTGCGAAGACTGCTATGTTCATAGGCGGCGGTACGGAGGAGCAGAGATCGGCGCTGCGCCCTCAGTCCCCTGCCTCCCCCCCCAACTGGCAAAATTGTACATTAATCCAATGACATTGCATGGAAAGAAATGGCTCAGAAGGTGGCCTGAGTTGGTGCAGTCCTTGCCAGAACGCGTTCCATTGCTACTGGCTATGTTCGATGGTAAATACCTTAAGATATGGTCTTTATGGCTGCATGACCAAGAGTGCCACCTGCAGCATTTTGTGGTTCTGTGCAACTTGCTGTTATGTCTCAGTACTCCAGTAAGCTGCCTGCCATATAGTATGTTACATTTTGTGATGCAGTGCCAAGCAGTGTCATGCCACAACTGCAAGCAAGGAATCAGATGGCCTTGGGAGGATCTAACTATTTTTGAAGAGACCAGCCTGATTCATGACAGTGGATCCTGACCATCCCAGGACCACTGACCATCATAGCTAGGGTCCTGTGAAGGTCCCAGGGCAGCACTGATTCTCCCAGGGCTGGCATTCCAAGGACTTGGACTATCCTCAAGCCCATGACAATCTTAGGGTATTTGACTGTACCGGCGCCTATGACTGTCCCATAATCCTGGCCCTCCCAGGGCTCATAACTGCCCTAGGGCCCAGCCATACCAGGGCCTTTGACTTTGTCATGCTCATGTCTGCACAGCAGCCCCTGACTGTCCCATCATCCTTAACCATCCTGTGAACCTTGAGTATTCTGGCATTCAGGTCCATGGTCATCCCATGGCCCCTGACTTCTTCAGAGCCCTGGACTGTCTCAGGATAGCCCTTGACTGCCCCATTGCCCCTGAGCCCCTGGGGTAGTGGATATGCTGCTCCTTGGGGTCTCATGCCCCTGACAGTCTCAGGGTCTCTGGCTTCCTTGACCCATGGCAGTCCCAGGGTCCTTGATTTCCTCATGATGCCTGACTGTTTCAGGCATATGGCCTTCCATGGCCCTTGATCATTCCAGGCTCACTGAGCATCCTATGGTGCCCCTTGCCATGTCAGGCCAGTGATTTCCTCAGGATCCCTGACTTCTTGACCACCCCTAATCATGTTAGGCCCCTACTGCCTCATGACCCTTGGTCATTCCAAGATCACAACTTGTTTCAGGCTCACTGCTTCTCCATGGTGACTGACCATCCCAGTGCCCCTGCACATCCCATGGAGCCTGTAGCTGTCTCAGGCCCCTAATTGTCTCTCATGCTCCTGACATCCTCAGGGTCCTTCACTGTCTCAGATCAGGACCCTTGACTTGACCATGGTTTCTTACTGTCCCTTGGTCCCCAGCTGCTTCAGGTTCAAGGCAGTGCCATGGCCTCTGACCATCCAGGGTCCATGACTGTCCCAGTGTCCCTGGTAGTCTCATGGTCAATCTCAAACAGGGAGGCTGCAGCTGCCCTCCAGTATAGTGTCTGTACCACTGATCACACTACATTAGATCAGGTCAGCTGCTGCTCAGGCAGCTGGCACTGTCAAACATAGCATCGGCACTGGGCCAAAGAGACTTAAAAGTGGCATCACATTCGTGTCCACACGCAGCACAGTCTGCGGAGCAATGATGCCCTCCCCCCGATAGCCTCAGTTTTATGTTGATATGGCAGTTTCTGTTTTGGCAATTCATCAGATGTAGATTGAGCATGTAGGGAGTATATATATATCATTAGGCACAGGCAGCTGGCAGTGCCAGCTGCCAGTGCTTAATAATGTATATAGACTTTGGGGTCTTCTTATGAGTTCATTTATGTTTCAGACATATGTTTCATACATAAGTTTTTGATTTCATGCATCCATTCCTAAAACACAGAAAACTCACCCTATAAGCTGCAGTTTTATGTTAGGTATGTGCTCTGAATCAAGATATGATGGATCATTATTCCAATACTTACAGAAGGTTTCCTGTCACTGCATAGCTGCAACCGTTCACTCATTTTCTTGTTTTACGCCATGCAGGATTTAGAGAATCATGCCAAACGTGACAGTTTCTGTCCATCCAAGCTCATCATGGAGTCGAGGGCTGGAGATTCCTATTTGGGAATCTCCCTGCCACCTAGGGACTGGAGGGCACGTGCGGCTACGGAGCTACGGATGTACGTGATGCACGTGCGGCTACGGGAGCCACGGTGGCTGCCGCAACTTCCCGTGGTCAGGAACGTCGGCTTGCCCTGCCAGGTGTATCTGGAGTTGAGGCAGGAGTGGTACAGTCAGTCATGTGAGTATGTCTGACAAGATTATTTCTGTCAAGTTGGGAGCAGGGGAAGGGGTGGTGAAGATGCGGACGGGATACCTTGAGGTGTCTGGGACACATCGGAGTGCTCTTTTGTACAGGGGCAGTAGGGTTGTTGCGAAAACTTGGGCGTCCTCTTCCCCACCTTACTTTGCGTGCTGCTGCCCCTGGTGGCAAAAAGTGACGTTTTTGTTGCGATGGCTCCACAGGCGGGAAAGCCAGTTTCGATTTGTTGTCGCCATTCGTTGCCCGTTCGGCTGTTGCCGACCTGACCGCCCTGGGGCGAGGCCACTGCCCCCCCCCCCAGGCGCCCGTCTGGCGGCTGGAACATGGCACGGTCGGCGGCAGGATGAACCGGGCCGCCGCACCGTCGGATGTGCAGGCCACCCTGGTCCGAGGGACGACGGGGCCGGACGTTGGGAGGCATCTGCGGGTTCCGCCCGAACGGTTTCTGTTTCGCTGGCGGCGGCGGCACTTTGACCGCTCTGCTAGTGGCACTACTAGCTCTACAAGACTACTTCTAGTGGCCAGTGCGCCGGAGCGACAGTGCGATATTTCGATGGCTGGAGTGGTCTAGATGTAATGATTCGTTATGAATTGCAACTTGTGCGTATTGACAATAACCAGTGGGGTAGATCATCATGTGGGATAATGCATTCGCGCGGAGACGCCTTACATCGTGACTGGCAGTTACCTAGTTCTTCAACATTGATGAGGCTAGGACTGTTTGGATGAAACTATTCGATATTTATGCATGAACTGACCATTAATGTTCGCACTGGAATCTACTGGACAGGATAAGTTACGTGTGTACTCATGTGTTTGGGGAAGGCACACGTGATGTTTTTCCTTCTTCTATTTTGTTCGTTTTTTTCGCTTTGATGCCATTGCTGTGTGCTTTGGCTGACTGTTGTCACTGCTTTTTTACGCGTAGTATGCGGTGAAAAAAGGTCATACAGGTACATGGTATTTAAAAAGTGGTCAGACCGGCGATTGGGCGAAGGCATTCAGACGGTACACCAGAACCATTGGTGAGATCGTTATCCGTGGGCATCGTTTCCAACTTACGACGCAAAGCCCACATAAGCTGTATACAATGGACAGGGTCCACTGGAGTGCATTCGACGCGCGGCGCCCAAAGCAATCGCTTATTTTATGCATTATCCTACTCTTGGTCCGAGTGATCTTGAGGATGTTCGAATGATTGTTCGGAATGACGTAGGCGGGGCCGTTAAAACACTTCAACGAACAACGGCAAATCATTCATCAATGCATGCTTTCAGGTGGGCGGAAAAATTACACGGCAGTCAACCACCGACGTAAACCGAGCAAAATCACGCAGACACCCAGAATCGTATCTTCAAAATGCAGATATGCAGGGAATTCGGGTTGTGTTGATCAATACGAATCATCCGAACTCGACCTCGGCACGTAAGCAGAACGTGTCATATTCCAACGTGCATCTCACTTAGAAAATGAATGTCAGCCAAGTCCATACAGAAGGAAACTGTGCGTGGCAAAACAATGACCCATACGCAGCCTGCTCAAAATCACTCCCTTCTCGGCATGGCTACCGACACGGCAGTACCAGAGACGTCTGGCCTCTTAGTTCCTATTTGGCATTATGAAGTTCTGTGGTCACTGCAACAGATCGCAATCAGAAGGTAATCCGATGCATTCAGACACCGTATCTAAGGTATGCAGCAGGCACTGCGACACAGGGCGGTAACAATAATTCTGCCTTTCTAAACCATACGCGAGACAGCAGCTCGGTAACTGTACCGCAGGTCCACAGCGATCACTCATACCGATCCAACCACCAAGTGGTGACAAAAACCACTAACTATCGCTTAATCACAGCCGTTTGGCCGTTGTCAGCCCCACCGCCCGCGCACCACACGAGTCGACTAAGTCAAGCATTCTTTCCGCCAAGAGCGGTCCCCACCATCGCGAACGTCGTCCTCGATCTCTACCAACGTTCGGCACGGCAGCCGGCAGCCGCAGCCATGCTACCGAGGACGAGGCAAGGAATCCACTTCCGGCAGCGGCGACGGCCACCGATCGTGCACCAGCAGATCCTGTTCAGCGTGTCCCGCACGATGTCGGGCCGTAGCCGAAGCCGCCACAGCCTCTGCATACCCCTGACTAAGGCCTCCGGCCACTGACTTCTGTTCCTTGGTTGGCCTGTCGGAGATCGCAGAAGTCTTACCGTGAGAACGGGGAAAGCTGGGCTCAAGAACAGGCGGGCTCACCAAGAGACGATTAAATAAAATAACATTACGCTAATTTCATGTAACCTCCCCCCCCCTCAAAAAAACAAAGGCGACTTCCACTATGTAACATGCAAGACAAAACTACATGATTGACGATACAATATAATATCTATATACGTAAAACGGACATGATATCGTCCCACAACATTTTAAGACATCAAAATGAGTAGAAAACGGTCAAATGTCAGTACCATAGATTACACAGACAAATGTACAAAACGATGTGTTCGTTGGTGGCCCTCTAGAATTACACGCAGTGGTGGGGGCATCTTTTGACACCATCTCCTGATCTATTCGCATACTGAAACAAAACTTTGTGGGCAGATCTGCGTAGAGATGTTACAGCCTTCAAAAACTGAAAGGCCTGGATAGAGATCATCGAAACCAAACGAGGTTCGAATTCGAATAAATACCACCCTTCCTTTCTCCATATTTAATGAGCCAAATAACGTCAAAATCTGAAGAATCCGATTCCAAAAATGAACCTTAACACCGCAACGATTGGTTAACCCAGGTCACGTCAATGGAGATCAAACTTAGCAACACCCGCAAATGCTTCATTTTGTCAAAATGGGGCACTACACCACCTGCACCGTCGATGTTCAGAACATACCCGGATGTGTCCAAAACTACCGATCCACTTAGATCATCTCAAATCATCGAGGTCAACCGCGTCCAAAGAAATGCATCCCAACACCATTCGCTTACGATCGTTTGGGTCGATCTGGAGACAAAGAAAAAAGCTTCGTCTTCACACAATGACCCTGAAAGACCAAAGATCAGTCGCAATTTCCGTATCCAGCTTTACGTTTTAATAATAATCGTGTCATCAGCACCGAAATCACACACTTAGGCACTCACATGTTTGTCTTTACTCCCAAACAACGCAGTTCTCCCGACGTGTTTCCCAATAAATATACCAAGCCACACTCGTGACTGAAATAAAAAAGAAACAAGCCGTTGGCGTCACCATCTGAACTACGAGAAAACAGACGCAAACAACAATCCTCACCGTGTCTCATCCATGCAGCTCGTTCATCAGCTTTAGAAACTGCTGGCACGATAGGCCAACATCTCGGACCTCCTCCATGGACGGATGAACAGGACGAGGGGCCCTCTCCCCTTCTGCGCCGGTCCGTGACAACATCAGGGACGTACCCACTGTCGTGGTCTGTAAAAAACGAGAATGTGTTAAACGGGAAAAATGAATTTGGTACGCACTTCACGCAACCACTGGTACTCACAAATTATGACTCATGATTTCATGGTCATCATCAATAGCAATCTGTTGCGTCGACGTGGCCTGAAACTATTGCGAACTTGCGAGATGATTTTTTCCGCTATGTCAAAGAAGTCTCAACAGGCCTTAGGCCGCAGTCGCTATACTATGCAATCCAGTTGCCCAGAAAAGCCTTCCCAGCCGATTACACTTGCAGGTCAAAAGGAAACTATGAAATGATATAAAGAAAATTGTTTCGTACGCTCAGGATCCTTTCGCGAACAGCAGCTCGCATGGCCTGGGGGTCAAATCGTCTCAAGATCCCAGTCGAAGCCACTTCTGCATGCCAGCAGACAAAGAGGCCACAAGAGCTGCCGTCCTCTTGTCGCGGCGTGGTATCCGGGATGACCAGGCGCCACCCCCTCCACGAAAACGGCTCGCTGTCGACTTCGGTGTTGCCGAGGCCCGCCTCGACCAGCTGGCGCACGGAGGTCACGTCGCATTCACTGGGATCCCTCCACAGCGAATCCAGATGGACTATCTGCTTGGCGGTACAGAACACTACAAACAGGGCCCAATGTATGCCACTTCGGTTGTATGGAAGCAACCATATTTTCGCATGTTGGACTCGTCTGGCATGAAGCTGACGACGAAGATCATGAAATGACGGTCTTAAGCTCATCACTGAGTACCAGAAGACGGAGAAGTTCACTGTCCGTCCACTGGAACTAGAAGATAGCGCGCCACAGAAACCATCGATGGCCAGGTCATCCAGCCATTCGTCGTCATTCAATGACTTCAAGGCAGCCGTGCTTCCATGGGCTTCCAGAGGTCGAACAGGATCCACGTCGTCGGGTACTTCCATCGGAGAGCTGCACGATGTTGTGATATCCGACCGAACGGCGGTCACGTCACACTGCGCGGCGGCCATGCCAGGCCGGGTGGGAGCCATGTCAGGCCGGGCGGCAGCTACAGAAGGCCGGGCGGCTCCATCAGTCCGGGCGGCGGCTACAGCAGGCCGGGCGGTGGCTACAGCAGGCCGGGTGGCGGCCATGCCAGGCCGGGTGGCGACCATGCCAGGCCGGGCGACGGCTGCAGCAGGCCGGATGGGGACCATGCCAGGCCGGGCGGCGGCTACAGCAGGCCGGGTGGCGGCCATGCCAGGCCGGGTGGCGACCATGCCAGGCCGGGCGACGGCTGCAGCAGGCCGGATGGGGACCATGCCAGGCCGGGCGGTGGCTACAGCAGGCCGGGTGGCGGCTACAGCAGGCCGGGTGGCGGCCATGCCAGGCCGGGTGGCGACCATGCCAGGCCGGGTGGCGACCATGCCAGGCCGGGCGACGGCTGCAGCAGGCCGGATGGGGACCATGCCAGGCCGGGCGACGGCTACCGCAGGCCGGGCGGTGGCTACGGCAGGCCGGGCGGCGGCTACAGCAGGCCGGGCGGCGGCCATGCCGGGCCGGGCAGGGGCCACGCCAAGTCGGGCGGTCGCGGAGACAGCAGGGCCGTGATGCGACGTTGCAGGAGCTGCCGTGCCCTTGGTGGCCACTGTGTCGGGTGCTCCGTGGGTTAGCGAGGTGGCTGTCAGTACCTCAGTGGGTGGCCTGGTGCGCGAGTAATACGTTGGCTTCTGCGCTTTTGGATTTCGGCGAAACCACATCTCCTCCTCTCTTTCCTTGTCGTCCATGGTGTTACGGGGTCGTTTTGTCTTGCCTGGTCTTGATGGAATGATGTCGGCCTTCATCCTGGCAGCAGTGTCCTTCAGGAGAACCCATATAATGTCCGCCGGCCGCAAGTTGGTTTTCCCGTGTAGTATCTCCTTTTTCAAAAGCCTCATGTGGGATTCCACCACTGCATTCGACGTGGTGCTGCCGGATATGAGGCAAGACCAGAGGGGAGCCAGCGGCATCACGTGAGCCGTCAGGTGCCTCGACAGGCTTGGGCAGAAGAAAGGGCTGATGCTCTCCTCTGAACTGTTTTCAGGCCCTTGGTCCACCTCCAGCTCCACTTCGGCCCTGATGGCTTCAAAGTGCCGTCCGAACGCCGTGGCATCACGCAGCGTTTCTCCAGATGACCAGGCCTCGCTATCGACAGGCTCGTCGAAGGCATTCTCCAATCCAGGCTGTTCAACGTCGAGCGGGGGTTGGACACGTCGCATGGAAAGCATGCAGATGGAGCGGAATCGCTCACTCAAAACCTCCAGAGTCGAGGCTTGCTGCATCTTGGCGAACATCCACATGAAGCCAGGTCGCGCCTTCTTCTGGACGCCCTTTTCCTTCAGAACGACGGAGAGCCTGTGAGACATATGAGCGCCACACAGGCTGATGATCGTAGAAGGCGCTGCCCCACCTGCACTCACAGCACGCCAGCACTCGTCTAGATACCTGTCCAGTTTCATCTTAGCGAAACCTTGCGCCATGGCGTGCAACAGTGGCCAGCTGCAATCAGAGACTAGGCGAGGTGGAACGATCTTCTTGCCTCTGGTCACTACACCGAAATCACGAACGATCTGTGAGAAAAAATGGGCGAGTGACGGCACTGTGTGGCTCTCCGACAGCATGTACGCCAGGGGATAGCTCTCAGTCTCGGAATCCTTGGATCCCTCCGCTACAACTGCGTAGAGCAGCGGTCGCTTGCGCCCCACTTGTCGGCTTATGGATCCAGTGGCGTCTACGTGTATGGCCGTTTGTTGCCGTCCATACTTTTTCAGAAAGTGCTCTCTGTACGTATGGACGATAAGAGGCGCTCTTCCGATGAAATGGATGCCACCCTTGAGATGGCTACTGCTCGTGTCCTCTGAGCTCGACAGTTCCATGGTAGCCGCCAAATCTTCTGCCCAGATCTCCGAGTGCCGTCCAGCCCGGCGCTTTTCATACGCGGCCTGGCGGAGGACATGACCTGGCGGGGCGTCCGTAACATTCCCATCACGGAGCTGAGCTTCCGCGGCCGCCAGCAACATCTCTTGTCGCGTGGCATATGCTCCTTGCAGCTCCACACGACTGGCAGCAGCCGCCCGGCGCTTGCCACGCAGGCTCCGATGAGCGTAATACTCGGAGTGTCCTGTGCCAGGTGTCCCACACCGCCGCACGCGAAGCTCAGCTCGCCCACCAAGGGGCGAGTGGTCAGCCGTTATGTCGTACGTCAGACCACAGTCTGGAGTGCAGCAAACACCCTTGGCTCTGAAAAATGGCACGTTCCTCTTTCTGGAACCCTCCCGGCGCACATGGCGGCTCGTGATCTTCAGCACACATTTGGGCCGGACGTCACACTGGGCGAATTTCCCACAAAATTTATCCGTCCATCCTGGTGCCAGGCTGTGGCCCATAAAGATCTGGGAGGTTTCCTCCACATTCAGAGTGATAACGATGTCTAATGCGTTTGAACCTCGAGGCCGAGGGTCGGCGGACGGCCGAGGACTGGCGGGCTACAGCGGAGAGTCGGCCGCCGTCACAGGCCGAGGGTCGGTGGATGGCTGAGGACTGGCGGGCTGCAGCGTTGAGCCGGCCGCCGTCACAGGCCGAGGGTCGGTGGATGGCTGAGGATTGGCGGGCTACAGCGGAGAGTCGGCCGCCGTCACAGGCCGAGGGTCGGCGGACGGCCGAGGACTGGGAGGCGAGGGTCGGTGGATGGCTGAGGACTGGCGGGCTGCAGCGTTGAGCCGGCCGCCGTCACAGGCCGAGGGTCGGCGGACGGCTGAGGACTGGCGGGCTGCAGCGGAGAGTCGGTCGCCGTCACAGGCCGAGGGTCGGCGGACGGCCGAGGACTGGCGGGCTGCAGCGGAGAGCCGGCCGCCGTCACAGGAGGCGGAAGGACATGGTTGGTGTCACGTTTTCGGCCGCGCAGGAGGGACAGGATATGTCTGAGGAGTACAGTATACCCGTTGAAATACCCAAACAGTAACGAGCACTACTTTCAGTGGAGACATCAACAAACGTTAGCTTTGGCCGAAGTGAAAAACAAAAGACCTATGCTGCTAACTAATGATTCTGATCTCTTGTCTACAGGCAAAACCAAAAAAAAAAACATCGACCCCGGAGCACTGAAAAAGTACCGATTAACACCCACCACGACATCAGTGCAGTGCAAGGCGATAGATCCGGAAAAATCATGAGCTGACTTCACTCCTCCATTAAGTTTACAACGTTCGTACAGGTTCTGCATACCATGGGCCCTGAGTCGGTCTCTGCTTTGGGCAATGAATGCTAACCACACTTGTAGGCCAAGCCCGTACGATGTTGCCGTGCTGTGTGAATCAAGGCAGCTCTGTTTGTGGGTGACGCAAACGCAGCGTTACCGTACTACGTGACGAAGAGTGAGCCTCTCTGCGGGGAATGCACTCACTGCTGGCGTACGATATGACGGACGGATGATCGCGTTACCTGAGTTGAGTAACACGCGAAATCACTGTTACCGTGACATGTATAGGGCCACGTGACACTGCATTATTTCAGCCCGAACGTGCTGCGTCGGTGGCACTGGTATCATCGCTCTTGCTAACGTGAGCCTATTACTGGACCTTGACCGCACTACATCAGTGACTCTGAACACAGGAGGCTTAACCCCAAGCGTTGCGCCAGATGGAGCTGGAGGGCTGATACCAGGGTTGGAAATCCAGTTTTTGTTCTTGGTGTCAGGGGAGTATAACTTCATTGAAGTGCAAAATTTTGCAAGTCAGTTACAATGTCAAGAAAGTCAGTCAGTCAGTCAGTCAGTCAGTTAGTAAGTTAGTTAGTTAGTTAGTTAGTTAGTTAGTTAGTTAGTTAGTTAGTTAGTTAGTTAGTTAGTTAGTTAGTTAGTTAGTCCGTAGGTTAGTATGTCTGATTCTTACTCAACTGAGACTGAGTTATTTGCTTTCAGAGTTAAAAAGAATTGTCAACATGTTTATAGTGCAGCTTTTTGAAGGAGGCACAATATCAGATTTTTGGGGAATAACACGTTTTTGGAGCACATATTTTATGGTCTTCTACATACAAACAATGCCATTTCCAAACCTGGCTGACATACTTGTCGATCTTCTCAACATCTTAACTGTCGAACACCTTAATGAGAATGGAACATCCGGAAGTCGCCTCGCACATAGTCCTTGTGGTAGTGTTATGTGAGTGCGGAGAACTTTGTTTGATTGCCAGACATTAGGTTATGAAAGCTGAGAACCGGGGAACGTATACATGGGATGTAAAATTAAGAACGTAGTGGAAAAAAACGAAGGAATACAGCATTGACTACTCATCAACATTGTGCTTGTACCCATCCTCCAGTACCGAAAACAGCACCCTCCGACCGGCCGACCACGTACAGGACTCACTGCGTCCAGGGTCGAATGGGAGCTCAGTGCGCGAAGACCAAAAACGGGATATAACGCCCGGCAAAAGCCGGATGGACGAACCGAACGCTGTCAGAATTTACCGATCCTGGGAGCCGGGCTTTCGCCGCCGTGCCCCCTCCGGCTTCGTCGTTCGATCAACGCGTCTCGTCAACGGAAGCAGAGGTGTGGTACGAGGGGTGGCATATAACCCAGCAGATGGCACGCCCTTAAGCCCAAATCATCCTGTGAGGGAGGAGGGGGCGACACTTTTCTGGCCCATTACTCTATTTTCTGAAAAACCAGTCTCTTCCGATTTCGCGTATCCTTGCCATGACTCCGGGTCAGTGTTGCAAACCTGGTTTTTCTTCCTGGTGTCAGAGTATAAAATGCCATGCGTTTATGTGAGAAACATGGATTAACTAGGTGCTTTGCAAACATATTTCGCCAGCAAGGGCGGATCCAGTGGCTCCGTTTTGGGGGGCAAACCAGTTTCCTGGGTCTACATGGTACGTCAGCAGAGTCATTGACCGGGGGGCGGAACGCGGCCGGCCGTAAGTTCAGTGTGCTTCAGCAGCTGAGTATGGATGGTAAACCATCGACCGGAGGGGGAAGCTGGGCAACTTCAAACTCTGGTTGAGTAGAAAACCCATGTCTTTTGGGGGGAGCAAATGACCATTTTGGAATACAAAATTTTTCTTGGAGTATAAATTTTTCAGTGCTCCTTGACACCAGAAAACGACAGTATTTCCAACACTGCTCCGGGTCCATCCAGATCTCATCTCGTCTTGCTGAATAACGGCACTCAGAAAAACACCTCGTTTACGGGGTGTCCAACAATGAAGTGATCAAGGCAATGAGTTTTACATCGAACAGCAATGTAACGAAACAAACAAGAGTTCATATGACACATTAGCCATGATTCATACACTACTGGTTGGTTGGTTTGGTTCAGGATGCACAGCCACTTGGGCTCAAGCGTCCGGTGTCCAATCCACATCGCATGTGCCACCAATGGAGAGCAAGCAGCATCCAGATCTGAACCCACAACCTTGCGACTATGAGTTCGAATCTCGATCCACTAAGCTAACGAGGACAACGTAGCCACAGTACCTTCTAAATGTTTCATTTCGGCTGAACCTCAGTCGAAGTGCTTTGGCTGCTGCCTTGGCCTTCAACCGCTGTTTTTGGTTGGCATGACCATACAGTACTCTCGTGACGAGAAGCCAAAAACGTTCTCGGTTCATGTCGCCCAGCAGAAGTCACAGCCTGAAAATGCCAGAACTTAGAGGGGTGGTTCAAAATCTGCATCAGGATGCTTCCCAAGATATATCATAGTCCTACACTGCTGATGCATGCATTTGCCAACAGTACAGCAAATAGCCAATGTCTGTCCAGACTTCTGGAATGTGCCTTTCAACAAACTGATGTGCAACATTACCCTCTGGAGTCAATGAGTACCCACAGCAAATACAAATGGAGGCAAACAGTCACCCTATCCCGTCCCGCTCCTATTAGCTGCATCAAAAAATATGCAAATGGTTGAATAAAACCTTAAGAAGCTGAGCTCAAACCAGTTGTTCTTTTCCATTCATGTCCAATATATCCACCATTCTACCCACTCGTAAGTCAAAACGGACCTACGTCCTTTGGGCACAAACTCCATGACAGCACAAAATTTATCATAATGCTTGCAGACGGACTGTGGCATCACTAGGAAGGGAGGGGCAGTGGGGCAACTTGCTCCCCCCAAAAAAATCCGAGATGACCCCTTGAGATCCAATCAGGACCTTTTTTGATGGGGTTGGGGGCAATGTTGGAAACCTGGTTTTTCTTCCTGGTGTCAGAGCACAAATTCTCTTTTGGAGTATAAAGTCATGCATTTATGTGAGAAAGATGGACTGACTGGGTGCTCTGCAAACAGATGTGGCCAGCAGGGGCAGATCCAGTGGCTCCATTGGGGGGTGGCAAATCGGTTTCTTGGGTCTGCATGGTAGGTCAGCTGAGTCACTGACCGAGGTGGGGCAGAAGGTGGCTGACTGTGTATAAATGGTAAAGCATCAATAGCCATATCTTTTTTTAGGAGGGGGGGGGGGCAAATGACCATTTTGGAGTACAGAACCTTTCTTGTAGTATAAATTTTTTGGTGCTCCTTGACACCATAAAACAACAGTTTTTACAACATTGGCGCACTGTATCACAGTGCTAAAAACTGCAAAATCCCCCCAAAGATAAATCACAGCTCTACAAACAGTAACAATGCTGCTGGTCACACATTTGGCTTGAACATGTCATATATGTCTCATTTTCATGGAAAAATGGCAGTAAAATATTTCTGGTTTTCACAGATTATACTAAAAGCCATACCAAATCTGGAGAGCCTGTAATGCAATCAATGTGCAGGTTACATTGACATATTCCACCCCAAATCGGGCTCCTTGCTGCAAGGTTCCCACAAGTATCTTAATGGCCTCTTACATGATTTGCCAACCAAGGATTCATGGATGTCTGCAGTACATACTGAGAACCAATACATCAAATAGTGTGAAATACATTGGTATGACAAATTTCCCTTGGCCACACATGCCAAACATGAGAGATGCCCTCTACATAGCTTAATTTACACCGGATAAATCAGCAAAGTCCAAAACGTTAAAAAATTACATGGGGGTACAACATGACATAACCCCTGAGGAAATAACCATGGGGTAAATGCCGTTTTAGGTGTCTATTTATACAGACGTGCCTATACGACACTGCTGATCATGTGGTTTCTACCGCACCACTGGGAAAAATTAATGAAAATTTTTAACACCATTACCAGCTCACATTCACAAAGTTTTCCTCACCTCATCCATAGCCGCGATTTTCCCCATGCCACAAGTATTCCAGAGCTTTGGACTACCATAGCACGTACCCCCAATCTGTGGACACAGACATGGCGGCAAGAACGCGCGCCGCACATTCAAAACACAAATGAAAATATTGCATATTCTGAAACACAAATGAAAATATTGCAAAGATGTTGTCGATGAATAAAATTTTACCAATATTTTCTTGGCGATATTTCCATATTACTTGTAGGATTGTGAAATAAGGAAAATAAAGGTCATGTAGGCACAAATGAGTGAAGGAAGCGTGGTCTGTGACCTTGAACTTTCAATACTAATAACTAGGAAATTCTTGAATGTCCCTTTAAAAAGGACTAGTTTTATCATAAGGGTAATTAACTTGACAAATGGTATAAGTTTCGAAGATATGGATGGGGTCTCCCTGCCTTAATGACGTCATTTCATGCACTTTGAATATCTATAACACAATTATTTTTAAGTGTCCCTCCTGGTGAGTATTATTTTTGAAATAAGCATATTTTATTTGTTATTTCGTATAATTTTCACGGATATTGCAGGAGTCCACCTGACTTTGATGACGCCATTTTAGTAACACTTCAAGGGTGAAAACCGGAATAAATCTAAATGTCCCTTTCAGAAAGCATTATTTTCAGACTCAGCAATCAAGCTCCTATCACTGTCTCCCTTTTAGAAAGATTTGGTAGGGTCCGCCTTTTGTGACTGAACTGAATGTGAATTGAATGTGAATCTGTCGCCAACTTGATGGACGTGGACTTATAAGGGTCTTCTATCCAGGACTTGGTAAAATAAATTCAGTCACGAAATGTCTCGCATGCGACGCTATCGCTGCGGGAGCTGCTACAACATACGAAACGCCGAAAGGGTACTCGTGTTATTAACAAAATTAGGGATGTTGGTTTGTGTCCTTTCTTGAGGGCTTCGGCTCCCAGTGTTGATTTGGCCACACCATTGTTGGTTTGCCTCTCCTCAAATATTTTCTGCTGGTTTGAAGGCAAATGGACAAACAGAACAAAAGGCAGGGCCGCATTAGATGAGAGACAGCTAGAAAGTACAGAATAAAGCGTAAAGTGAGGTATCTATCTTTCTATTTTCTCTCGATATATTCCTATATACATGGGGGTATATTCAGTTTTTGTTTGATACCTGGTAACAAAAAATTGTAAATTTTCTGTTGGTCAAAAAATGGGTTAAGTCAATTCAGAAACCCAGATTTCGGGGGATTAGGTTGTCGGGACCTCGGCTCGCCTCCCCCCCCCCCACCCCTCTCCCCAATCATTTACAGAAATTGACGCCCCTGGATAAAATATTGCAGGGCTTAAACCAAATTTGCATAACGGACTATGCATATGACTTTTACGTGATAAACTCGTCGTTTTTTCTTTTAGATATGTGTAATTTCTTCGTTCCTAACTTCCGTCGTCGACCGAAGCTCCCCGGCGTCTTCAGGCAAACGCTCCCCAGTTCCTAACTCTAGGTAAAACGAATCGGCGTTTCTTAAGTTAGGTCTGAAGCAATCCTCGGCATTCTCCCGTGAAGACAGCTTTTCTTTTGCTCCTAAAACCTCAAACTTAAACGAAGTCAAAATTTACTGCAATGGCTGAAAAACATGCTGTAAATTTAACTTCGAAATAAATGCTCCCGAGTTTTTAGCGACACTTAGTCGCGTGCACTAAATTTACATGTATTGCTGTTATTGGCACAATATTAGATTTCATAAGAATTTACGTGCATAATATCAGGACATCGTATTATAGTAAGTACAATGAGCACCATGGCTTATAACAGTCAACCATGCACGCTCCCCGAACTGCCGCTGGACGTCACCAGGATTTTGGACAGCGCTTACTTTCCCAGCCACCGCTTGTCACCGACCCGGTTGCCACTGTGACCATCACTGGTCACCAGAAAATTTACCGTATTCGGGCAAAACATGTGTGCCAGTGGATAAAATGTCGATGTGAACCAGACTAATCAACCGTGAGGAACACAAAAGGCGTCGCCCGAACAGGGGCTCGAACCCTGGACCGTTAGGTTAAAAGCCTAACGCTCTACCAACTGAGCTATCCGGGCTTCGTCAAGCTCCTGGTTTAAAGTGGTTAAAATCGAACGTTCTAAAGGGGCCTAACTCGCAACTTTAAGTACGTTAGATTTTGCCAATACCGTAATAAATAACATAAAATCACCCTGGAAATGCAGTTATGCCATTGTCCATGCATCGAGATTTGCTGGAAGGCCCTCCAAAGACTACCAAGCGTACAAAAGGGAAGCTCTTGAACATGAGGATAAATAATCTTTCAGTGCAATGCAAATGCGTATGGAAAAATACGTAGTATAAAGAGTGCTTGCAAATATCGATCATAATCATTTTTGGTTTAGTGAAAAGCACTGCAAGCTTTAGTTCAATACTTAGTTGATAGGTGTCGCTATCTGTACCCAACTGGATCGATCTGGTTTAGATCGGCGTTCCGTTGTCATTCCCCATTTCGGTTACCATGTTTTTGTACGTTCGAGGTGATTGCGCCTCCGAAGTATAACCCTTTAAGTTGATTGTCCTGGGCCATCCAAGAGATGCAGACATAGATGTGTGGTGTGATAAGAACCAAATCTCCATCCGTGTAACTTAACGTACCCCCAAATCTTGATTTCTCCCCGCATTCCGGTCACTTTGCTCCTTCTTTAAAAAAAAATGAGGCATCTTTCATGTTTCAAAAATCAAAAAGTACGTTTCGCCGTCCGAAAAGCGGGTCCAAAAGATATGTTAAACACTCTTTCTGACGAGAGGGCCATTGGCCAGTGCACCCCCTCCCGGATAAGATGTTTATCGCCGGTGTCGTCCCACGAATGTCAAAGTCAGAAAGCATCCCCTGCGGGTAGGAAATTGAGGGGAGTACTTCCGGCTTTTAAGCCGTTTGTTTCCAAGCGACGGCCGTACAACATTATATGCATATGAGCGGCACGTTTGGTGTCACATAATTTGGACTCCCACTATCTCTCGCAGGCAACCCATCCCAAGACGCAACCAAAGGAATGTGCGGTCTCAGCCCCGCCCTTGGAAGAGCAAATGAAACATAACAAGACAAAAAAAAACATGGGAGAAGGAACAGGCATACTAAATATTTCATGTATCTTTTACCTCCGGGCCTTCCTCAGAAAACCTCGGTGCGACCCTGTTCCCATGTAAGAAAGTATTAATGACCCACAGAGCGTTTACGCTGTTTAAGCTTTGCTGACAGGTAAGCTCTCATCCATTTGTGCATGTGTGTAGTTTTCTTTGCTCGTGGATTCCCGAGGTTCCAGATCCCTAGAATGGAGAGACAAGCATTCACAGATATCGCTCGGCTGTCACACATTTTTCGGAATTCTGACCCTGGCTCCACATATTATTGGCAAAATTTGGAAAAGAGTAAGTTACTATCTAACATTTTCGGAGGATATTAAAAAGGAAACCGTAACTCTTTAAAGGCTCCTCTCTTATATGTCTATGGTGTCCGAATGTGCAGTTCTACGTACCTTATCCAGTAGTACTGCAGCCAGAAGAGTGCAAAGTTATACCTGAGTAAGGCCCGAACTGTTTTATTATCTCAGCCGCAAACCGTATTATGCACGTCAGATAATTTAAGCGTTGACTGCAGTTTCCAGATTTTAGACCCCTTGACTTTCCTGGCTCCACTACTTCTTCATCCTTGCGTCTGCTGCACTCTACATTTCTCATTTAAGTCCGTAACGTCAGCATGGTTAACTACTGATGCCTATTGCATATTTCCCAGCCATATTTTCCTAGTGACACTCGAACATTTCACTCAACCTTGGTGTCGTACAGTGATAGAGACACGAGGGCTGTTTTGTTATGTAACCCGAACGTTCCTTTTTTCCAAGAAAAAAAGGAGCAAGGATAAGGTCCCATAAAACAAAATGTAGGGTGTAGCGACAGAGCACTGATGTCCTGCGTCTCTTGGCGGTGATGGAAGTCACCATCAACGGTGACAGAACATGCTTATTATGTGTGCTAGAGAACATGGTATCCTTGGAATCTGCACTGTCTCCCATCTCGTTCACGGACATGAGTCCCGACCTTCGGTCAAATGCATATTGTTTACCTCCTGACGTAATACGCCTCTTATTTGCAGTTACATTCTTCTAACTAATGTCATACAAAAAACGACAATACTGTTCAAGATTTATTGCATGCTGTTACAAAAACATCATCCAACAGGCCATTTGATAAGAATTGACAGACGTTCCCATTCGGAGATTGAAGGCAGATCCTAGGGCTCAGTCGTGATGATGATTGCGTTTCATACAGCGCTTCAGCTACTGCCCCCATTTCGCTAGCATGATGGTAGTTGTGGATGAAAAAGTCGAACTAATCTATTCAGCACTCACATATGACCGTCTCTTAGGGTGTTCATGCGCATGACATGAATATGCTACATGTGGCATTATGTCGAATCAAGTTCAGACAAAACTAACACGGATGAAATTCGGTACTTCATTGGAGAGCCAGGTGTCGGCATGACTAGATAACGCTTCACTGGGGTGTTAAAGCGTTCTGCGGTTAAGACTTCTGTTAACTATAAAGTTGACTATGTTGATGTACGATTTAACATCAGAATGCATTTTGCAATGATCTTTGCCCCAGCTCGAGAACTTGCCAAATATCTGGCAACAATTCCCTTTCCTGCAATGTTTGGAACTTTCCATGAATAGTCGGTAATGCTTCACGACTTTATTTACCAACTTACTCACCTTCGATAGGTTTAGTAGCTGTGAATGCGATGACAGGAATCAAGCGGGTTCACGCTAACTTCAGAAGACATGCAGCTTCTTCCAAAGTCACTGGTGAATACAGCTACGTTAAGTGATTAGGTATGTCTTGCTATGCAATGCGATAAGACCCGTGAGCCTATAATAATTATTTTTTTACAAAAAATAGCTATATGCTGGTACTGGAAGCGATCTGAAAGTGTTGCTGGTGTGTTCTCAGCTTTACAATCGGAAGAAAAATTGAGGGGTCCGATGCGGGTAACTGTTGAACCATTCCAATACGGTATACACAGTTAAAGTGAGCAAATTGGCCACCATAGGTTTAGTTGATAGAAGAAAAAACGGAAGATAGAATAACAGAGACATTACCTGCAATTCGTTTTGCTTCAGATAACCTTTGTCCTCATTCAGCCTAAAAAGAGCTTGGAACATAAATGGTGATGGTTTAACATATATTGACCAACACCATTATTCATGGATGCACATTATTTGGATAATGACCATTAAAACATGCTTTGGGAGTCCCATTTCGCCCCGAGGTTTGCGTCTGACGTCGTCGGCTAGCTGTCGTGGCCACGAGTGTTCTGCTGTCACCTGGGAGCACGATTAACAGAACTGACGACGAGAGCCCATGGGTCTTCTGTTTCAGGCATTGCCGAGGACTGTTACAAACAAGATGCCGGCAGTCCGGCCGCGGTCCTGTTCGATGTCCTGCTTGCGTGGTTGCGCAAGCCGCGTGCTTGCAACCAAAGACAAATGCTGTTCCGGCAGGGTCGCAAGCATTCGCAAGCACATCGAATTTAGGACGCAATTTTTAGCACATTCTTAGTTACAACACGGATTCACGATATTTTATATTGCGTCGAATATTTCACGTACGCAAATGACAGCTCACGCCTCCAGCGCTGCCATGCTATCCGGCCTGTCTGGCTTGCGGCTGTTTGCAGTATGTTTACCTCGTTCATCGCAAGCAGCGCAAACAGCGGCAAGCAAAAGGCTTTGAGCTTGCGCGCCATTTCTCGCCACAGCGCTTGACTGATGGATCTCTGGCTCGGAGTTGCGCCATCAGCCGCCAGCAGGACCTCGAACAGGGCTCAGCTCAGCAGTTTTCCATTTCAACAACCCGCCCGAGTTTTCGTCGCCGCTGGAGTCTCTTCTCCGTTTGTATTCGTCGGTAACACCCGCCAACCTGTCCCTGGTGAAGGGGTGTAATGAATGGTTCACTGCGCTTCTCATATTCATTGAGCATATTTCTTCCTCTTTCGATACTGTGGGGCTCATTCCGGTGTACATGGTCCGCGCTCCAAGTCTGCACGGGAAGAATGTTTTGTCGCCAACCAATGTTTTCGTTGTTGCAGTATACGTAGTTGTTGGCGAACGTTCTTGTAAACTGAAGAAACTGACGAAAGCCTTTCCAAGAAAGAAACGAATTTAAACCGACGAACTGCGCTGTCCTGGCTTCAAGCACCGATAGAAAACCGTCCTCGTTAACATTTCATTTTGCGCCGTTCTTCAGTTTCAGTGCAAAGTACTCGGAGTTAACGATGGGTATATTTTGTAAAAACTCCCGGTTTTTATGCAAATTTCCGTTTGTTAACTGTGGATGATTTGCGTCGTGCCATCGCGTACTAAATCATCGTTGAGTGGACGTGGCAGTTTGGAGTCTACGACCAGGTAACATGCATAGCAAGTTTTAGTCATGCCACGTAGCCCTCATGGGTACACAAGTAATACATGTGGGGTTATTCATGGTCAGTCTCCTTGTCTTGATATTTCTCGTATTCATCATCACTATAAGAATCACATGTCACCACTTGTGAACGTAATGGACGTAATGGGTCAGATGAAATTCCTTAAAAAATTGTGGCCAGTTCGAAGGGAACGTTATCCGACCAAAATCGGCATGATCACTTACAGTACAACCAATAATTTCTAAGATGTAACAAGCAAATGGGTCGGACAATCTCAAGACCTCTGCCTCATCTGGAAGAAAATTGCGAATTATGGTTATGCCAAGCACAGAAACCTCGTTTAAACGATTATTTATGTCACGTGGTATTTTGTCCATTTGGTAGTGTTTGATAAAAACAATGATAATGTTCACTGCACCACAATTCGCTTAATCTTTCTTTTCCTTCACCAGAGCGTTAATGGTAATTGGATGGCGCGAGCTGTTTGTGTGGATCAGGGACGGACCCAAACCGACCAAGGATAGGGGCGCTTCTGACGAACTTCGTCTTCCTTCATTTGCGCATGCACTAGTTTTAGGGCCGGTAAATGTAAAAACGAACGACGGGAGGGGACATGATCCCCTATTACCCCATTACTGGATCCACAGCTGGTGATAATTCAAGGCTGATTTTGCATGTATTTCCCTCCGTCCCAAAGTCTTTCCCACGCAGTACCTAGTGCGTTTGTTATGAGCGGCTGAACAAAATGGTGTAGTGTTGATGCCAATGGGAACGATTCCGGGTAAATACCACTAATGCAACGCACTTGTCACGTGATAAGGTTTTGCCTTGCCGACTTGGAACATTTGCCTTTTTTTGGCTAGACAAAATCCTCTAACATCACTATTTGATGTAACTGATGTAACCCTTACCGTCTAGTGTGACGATGATGAACGAAGGATCTTGTGCTTCAGTTCAGCATGGTCCTTTGTGTTGTTTTATTTGTTGGGGGAGGCCTAAGACCTGTTCTTCTGCACCTTTTCCGTCGAGCAAATACAGAACTAAATCGCAGATGTCACATACCATTGCCAGTGACGATCAGCCTTTCGGTTTCACACATATAGATGTGTTAACCCTATTCCCGGCAGGGGGGGGCGGAATCCGCCCCCCTCGGGTTTTTTGCTTGCCAATTCCAGGCTTTTTAGCACAGTTTCACGAAACTTGGTGACTTTTCCTAGCTATTCTTTCTACGTGCTGTGACAAAATTTCAAAATTCTATTTTGCTCAGGGGCGGAGCCAGGCAACGTTTTTGGGAGGCACCTCATGCCATTTTTGGCCATGTTGAGGGTAAAATGAAAATGTCTACCAAAAACAGAGTTTTAAAGCTAAAACTTAAAACTTTATATGGATGTATAGCTAAATAGTTGGGCAATGTGCAGATCTAATTTCGTTTATCTGAGGTCATTTTACAAGGTCAGGCCAAGGTCAAAAGTTAAAATTTGTTTTTTTGCTCTAATTTCGGCGCCGTTTTTTCAAATGCCAAACCCGGAATATATATGACGTAGAAGGGTGCCTTCTACTTGTATACCAAGTTTCAGCTTGATATCAGGTCGGGTCATGGAGCTATGACTTAAAATGTCAGTGCGCGTACCATATATCGCAATAGCCATGAAATGAAATTTTTGAAATAGAGTGAATTCAAATGATCGAAAACGTTTACAGATAATATTAAATGCACGCGAGATCATTTCAAGTGATCCCAAGGTCACTGGAGGTCATTTAAGGTCAAAGGTCACAAGTTGATCTGAGAAACGTGTGACCATGACAGTTCCCCCTTTTTCATGTTCCTGACACCGCCTATGCTAACATTATACAAACATTGTAATGCGATTTGTACTTTTTTAGTATAACATGACTAGCAGAAGCCAAAAAAGGGTGTTTGCCTCTTTTGTTCATTCAGTTGTTAGAAAACTAATCCTCCTATTTTTGAAACCCTGTGAACGCCCATGAATTTTCTCAAAATTTCAGATTTACGGACCCATGGTAAGAGCCCTATCCATAATCTCTCGATTCATGCCAGTTTCATCGAAATCGGTCCATAAACAACGGAGTTATAAGAAGTCCAAAAGTACCCCCCATTTTGACATTTTTGCCCCCCTGTATCCACAAATCTCAAAATTTTGAAAATTTCTCTTGATGAAAATGTAGTTCACCTCACGGCGAATCGATTGCCGTTTGTTACGATGAAATCGGACGAGTAGTTCTCGAAATCTCAGGGGGGGCCGAATCCGCCCCCCCTGCCTGGAATCGACCATACCGCCTAGCCCTCCGGGAATAGGGTTAAATATCTCGACGACATACTTGTCATACTTGACATACGTCCGTCAACTGCAAGCTGTGTTGTCGTTACAAGACGTCTACTCCGAAACCGTTCATTTACCTCAGGAAAAAGACAAATGTTTTTCAGTACGAGCGGCAACAGTTGTTAGTTTTTACAAAAATGAAATGGACAGTGATTTATTCGCGACATTCCTCGTGCTATGTGTTTTTTATGGCACATGTCCCACTGTTCTCTTTCCCTGCCCAATAGCTTGGTCCCTCCAGAAATCGGGACGTGGATCTACTTTTGCTTACACATTTCCACAGACGCTGCTGGTAGTCGGCGCGAAACTCAGGGTACGACGGAATCATATGTTAGGTCTGCGCCGTCTGCGGCCTTGTCTTAGCTGTATGAGTGATTGCAAGATTGCGATAATCGCCACCACTTTTGGTCTCAACTTGCTGCATAGTCCTCATGACATGCCTCACGTTCCATTTGTTCCGCCTGCATTACGCTGTTGGTCTTATTTTTATTATTGGTATTGTATCTTCCTCGAATAGAAACTAAGAGAAACACCATGCGTCTGAAACAAAAATAATATGCCTTCAGTGCGATGGACGTTTGGGATTTCGATTAAGAAGTATCTCAGAATTCGAAATGCTCTTAAATTTATCATACAAAAAGAGACCTTTTGGCTCCGGCTTAGGCTCTCGTTCGTTTCTTACATTCTTACATTCCTCGCGGATCTTTCGTTCTTACAGTTCACGCCAACGGCCCCTTTTCACCGCGATGCCTGCGGCCTTAATGTCTCTCATTATTATCGGGCGCCATTCATCCTCCTCTTGCCCATTCTTCCGAAACATAGGTTTTGAGATTTCCAACAGACATTTCCAATCCGTACACCTGCGCACTCCAGTCACCCGCAGAGAGACCTTCGGACCAGCAGCCGCCACGCCACTGAACGCCAGCTGGGCCTTCTCCGGGCACCAGAATCGTCCCCCCCCCCCCTCCTCACGTAGTCGGAGACCCTTCCGTGACCCCGGGCGCCGGAGGTCACTCGCGGGTCACCGGCGGCGGCGTCCGGCCACCGAGTCACCGACCCTCCCTCTCACTCAGACGAAGAGGCTCCAAAAGTGGCGCCGCGCCGCCGCCGGTTGCGTGTGCGCCAGGAATGGAGGAGGCCCGTGTAATCAGCTACGTCCATCACCGGACCTGGCCTCCTTTGGCTTTTTTCATGCCCGCCAAAAGGTCGCGCTGAGGTCAACAGGCAATCTCTTGAAACAAATGAGTTTTCAGATGCGCGCCCGACTTCTGTCCCTACTACCTCTCGACATGATAAAACGTTAATCATTATATTTATTCCGCCTTGATGAATTTATTGAAGAAAACACAGTGCTTTGCCGGCAAAATTACACAGCGCCGCTGATCCGGTGTGGCTGATAATGAAATATTTTGATACCTCTACAATTTGGCCCGTCACGCGCGTTATTTATTACTCGGTGCTCCCGCACAAGAATCTTTGGGGAGGGAAGGGTTAGTCGAGCTCCCCGTTAATTACAGGCCAGCCGGCCAAAGTTATGAAATACGCTGTAGTAATGGATCGTCCAGTCAGCTCTCGGGCCGGCTTCCTCACAGATTTTATCGAGCCTTGCAAATCTGCCGAGTTACCAGTTAATGACCGGTTCCTGACGTGCAAAAACCAAGCGGTCCGCCGCGGCTGCGTGGTCAACACAGATTTATTGGACAGAGGGCTTTGTTGTGGCCGGATTTACTGCCATTTTGGAGCATCATCTCTCGGTTTCTGGCGGCTGGCTCCGCCCTCGTGGCCGGGACAGCGCCGCCGGAATTCCTGCGGCGCGCGGCTTCCCACAGCCACCGTAGCTTTCATTCCAATCGTGGAAATGTCCCATTCGTTCCAATTACGATTGAACAGATGCGCGCCGTCGCCGACGCGGCTTTCCGGCGTCGACGCAGGGCGCAGGTCGGCCGGGCGGCGCGCGCCGGCCGGCACAACACGGAAAATAGCCTGCTCTGTATGCATGACTTGGAGGCCGGGCCGGCCGCCGCCGCCGCCCGCGCTCCGGACTGAGGCGGAGACGGACAGCGGGCGGACTGCGGCGCCGGACGTCTGGGAGGAGCCGCTGCTGTCGAGGCGGCCACGCGGCGGCAGGATTACCGGCGACCGAGGACGACGGGTCGGCGCTTGGTTTCTTTGTGCGCCTCTCGGTGTCGGACGTGAGCGCTTTCGACGGCGAGGCGATCGGCTCAGGCGCCCTGTATTCCCGGAGGAAAGTCGGCCGGAAAATGCGCAGGAATGCACGTGTGGTCCACCCGGCCGTGAGAAGTCGCGCGCTGTCGACTCGGACTGACGCCGGCGTTCGCGGCCTCTGGGTGTTCCCGATCGGTTGGCAGGAGCGATCCCCGGCCGACACGCCCCTATCACAAATTCCATCGGGTCTCGCGAACAAGGAGCAGGCGGGCGGCCATGATATTTCACCAATAGCCATTACCTTATCTCTTACGATCCGGGAGCAGGAGGCGATACCAGATACTCGCCGTAGCTCATTGCCAATTGCACCCTGATGCGATGTTATCGCTCGAGCCTTGGCGCATCTTTGATCGCTCCGTGTCTTCATCCGCGGCTTTCGAAAGTCTGCAGGGTCCCATTTTCTGAGTCCGCTCCAGCAACTTACGGCGGGCGGGAGCGACCGACGCAGTTTGGCGGGATAACAAGTTTACTGCCGGACCGAGTAATCGCCAATTCGCCCATGTCTAATCGCCCTTTAAGTATGAAAATGAAGCACAAAGCATGTAGACCAGAGTCACCCTCGTCGTCGCCGGCCCACGCTATTGTACCAGTGTTACTGCTTTAATTAATGATGTATAAAATCAACCCCAAACTCCCCCGAGGGCGCAGTTTCCATCTGTGATCCGCGCGCCCAAGAATTCATCTGCATCCGTAATGTCCCACAGGATTCCGCGCGCCAGCCGGGATCGCAAGGCGCGAAATGGAAAATGGCGCGCCGGCAGTGTAATTCTCGCGATACCATCTGGTGTAGGGCGCGATCGGGCGCGGCGGCCGCGCCGGCCGGCACCCCGCCGCCCCGCGGGACCACCTCGAGTACATGGCAAACAGATTAACAATGTCGGCGCCTGCGCCGCGCTCTCGCTGTTTGCCGTCCTCTTGTGGAGCGTCCAATGAATATCGGAGTCTGGAGGATTTAATTCGAGCCGGGCGGGCGCGCGCTGTCTGCTGTGATGCTCGACGTCAACTGGGCGACGGGCGCGCCGTTCAGCCGTGTGGGAACGACGGGGAGGTCGATAGGGGGCCAACCGGCCGGTGCTCGCCGCTGTGGGTCCTACTATGCTGTGGCCGGCGCCGCCCGCAGGTTCACGCAAAGTGGACCACGTCAGACGAACGGTCTCATGAGTGGCCCTCATCACTGCTCTGTGATCATGTTTCCCACCACAGATTGATCATTAGAGCTCTAGAATATCCGGGCCCTTCACGGTCCCGCGATAGATTGTTCCGTAGAGCCCCGTCAAAGCCTCCTAGGTGATGCTGCCATCATCAGAGCTCCCCACCACGACCTGATGAGTGATTCTCCTGATCAGAGTTCCCCATCACAACATGAACAGTGGCCCTCGTCACCGCCCGAGTTTTCATAACGGACCAATGGGTGGCCCACCTCATCATCGGAGCTCCCATCACGGCCTAATGGCTGGACCTCCGATCATCCAGCTCCCATCACGCCCCGGTGGGCGGCTCTCCAACACCCGAGCTCCCAACAGCTCCTAACGGGCGCTTCCTCCCACCACCAGCCCCATCTCGGGCGATGAGCCGCAGCGGCCGGCCCGGCGCGGCGGCCGGCCGGCCGGCCTGTTGTGGAGAGTCATGACGGCGTCGGCCGGCGGCGGGGCTACACGCCCCCCGCTGGCGGCCGGCGGCGGCCGGCGGCCGCGCGGCCGGACAGGTACCGGCGCCCCGCCGCCAGACGCCTTTGTACTGCGCCGCCGCCGCTCATCAGGATCGCCGGCACGTAAAAACGGCGCGCGGCGGCCGCGGCGCGGCGCGGCGCGCCGACCCGAGAGCGCGTCGTCATTACAAGGCTACCGGGCCGGGGACGCGCGGCGACGGCCGGCCGCGGGGCCGGGGTCAGGACGCCAGGATGCCCCGAGGGCGCGCGGCCGTCTGGATCGCCCATAAGGACGCATCGATCTCAGTGCACCAATGTTGAATAGGATGGGTGCGATACGAGGAGCTGGACGGCGCAGCGACCTCTTGGTAAAGCCGGATCTGGAGGAGAGCTCGAGAGTGCGGTCGCGTCACAAGGAATGGCTCCAGAACGCTGTCGGGTCGACCAGAATACTCTGGTTTGCGGTGGGATTCAAGAGGAAGCTTAATGATATTACGGTTCAGTAAGGAAACCCCGGAAATGACCGAGTCATGGTGGAAGGTCCGGGAGTGCGGCATGTTGACATCATAGGGTGAGGTCTGGAAACAGGAGGTAATGAACGCTGCTCCGGGAAAGAGCATCCTCGTCACTCATGCGCAGGAAAATTATCTCAGGATTTGGCTGTCTGGGCCTGCCGGTCCTGGGGTTTGGCCCGCCGGCGCGTGGGAAGTATCAGACAGTCCGCTCCACCGCGAGCCGATCAGCTCGCCAGATGATCAGACGGTGAGGTGGGCTCGTCTCGGAGTGGCCGTCCGGCCGCCGGCTGATCGGGGAGTCCGATTTCCGGCCGGCCAAGGAGCCGGAGTTCCGCGAAGCGCCCGCCGGATCATTAAGTCGCCGAGGTGCGCCGTTTGGCCGCAGACGGCCGGCAGCCGGCCATCTGGAGCTGAAAGACGGGCAGGTGCGGCCCGAGTCTTCCACTGTCTTGGCTCAGGAGCGCCGCGCAATAGTCCGCTTGACATGCGGAACCGGGTTACGACCAGGGAGAAGGTGCAAGGCAATCTCTTTGGGCGAACCGCGTCCCCTCTGTGCAAGGGGGATGCCGGAATTCGTCCCCTCATTGCGTTTGGCCCACGCTTCTGGAAAGTGTTGCCATTTTTTAGGCTTCGATGTGTGTGTTTTTTAGACGTTTCTTCAGGTAGATATGAAAATCCATACGTATTTCTTACATAGTGACTTCAGAGTTTACTGGCGCATTGCCGATCTGATTTGTTGCGGGACTGAGCTGATTTCGCATAGCAGTCTGCGGAGACGTTGCGTGGATTTGATATATGATGCAAGCGACCTGTGCAGGATAGTTAAGCTGAAGTTATTGAAAAGGTGTAGTCAGTATTATGTCAGTCCATGTTAAACTTATCTTGACGTCTTACATGCCTAACAGAAGCCAATATCTCTGGTCAATCACACAGACACACCGGAGATCATCGGTACAACTTAAATACGCTCCACCGATCTCATGACGACTTTATGGTGTCCCTGCAGGTCCCAGCCCAGCATATGCCGTTGTAAACCGGTAGCAGCGGCTGCCGCAGATAACATCAGCACCATGAAATTATCACGGCCCGCTGTTGAGGGTCCTGCCGTGACATGCAGACACCTGCTAAGAACGGGAGCGAGAGCCGAGCAGATGGAGCGAGGCCACAAACAATGGCATACAGACGTTCCGCAGTGAGACACAGAAGGGTAGCACGGATCGCATATCTCGCTTAGTGGGATTTAGACTCCTGTAGTGTAAAACGGACGACCGACGGACGAAAACGAGGACTAGGCAAGGGGAGGGGCAGTAATTGGAGGGATACGGACGTCCTTTAATGGAACACAGACTACAGAAGGATTATGGTGGCAAGCAGACGTCCAGAAGTAGTGGACGTACATAGGCCAGCGATAAACGAACGAGAGTGAGAGCGGGGTAGAGGAAGGAGGCAGCGAGAGCTGCCCTTTGCAGCAGCCTCCTACACACTGCAATCGTATCTCACGTCATGCGTTCAAAGCGGCCCGCGCCGGCCGCGGCGGCATCTGCATATCGCCCATTCGGGCGCCGCCTGGCCGCCGCTGACTCAACGGTATTCGGACCCGGAGACGGTGCACGGCCGCCGCTTTGTTCTCTGTCGGCGAGCGCGCCGGCCGGCCGGCCTTCGGCCGCCACCACCGCCTCTGACCCGGCCGGTCGCCGGCGGTCGACGCGAGTCGCGCCGCCGGAGACGACGCGGGATCGGGCGGCGGTCGATGGGCCGTCGGCGCGCGGCGCGCGCCGTCGAAACGGACCGCCTCATTACGTTTTCTATGAATTTAAACGAGCGCCAGCCGTGTTTATAGGTTTTCGTTTTCAGCGGGCGGCGGCGGCGTGCTCGGCGGCGCCGGGTCGCGGCCCGGCCAGGCGCCCGGGCGGCGCGGCTTCTTCAGAGCGGCGGCCGCGGCGGGCGGCCGGCCACCGGCCGGCGCCAATCCCGCAGCCGCATGCATCAGCGGCGGCGGCGGCCGGCGCGCAGCGGGCGCGGCCGCGCCGACCGCGCCGCACCGCTCTTCGCCGAACGGCCGCTGGGCGTAGCCGGCACGCCGCGCGGACGGCCGCCCGCCGCGGCCGATCCGTCGTCCGCCACCGCCGCCGGCCGACGCTATCTGTAAATTTTACAGTCTTTTCACTGAGTACATCCCCCGAGGAAAACAAATGGCTGCGTTTTTGCGGCGCTGTTTTGTCTTTTTCCTTTCTGTATGTAATTTGCCACCGGAGCTGTTGTTCGCGTCATCATCTTGGAAGCATTAATCTTGAGTGACGGAATTTGACCAGTCATCCCCCATTGTCTTTCTCGGCCGACGAAAAATTACAAGAAGAAAAATGAATCAGAACAAAGTAGGCCCGAAAGAAAGCATGCTTTTTATAGTCGGTCGTCTCCGCAGAGCTCCCGAAGAAGCCGTGGTTGAGGGCAGCCTTCGCGACGGCCGACGCACATGGTGGCTCTCTCTCTTGAGGTCCCGCCGGGGTGCAGAGCTGAAGCCTCGCTCGCCAGCGGCCGCCAGCTGTTCCCCGTGACCCGGGAGAGAATGGCGTCCAATAGGGGCCGGCGGCGGGCCATCTCGCGACCGGCGATTCATCAGAGCCGCCGCGCCGCCGCAGGCCATATGTCGTTCTGACCCTGCTCCCCTCGCGGCCCGGTCCGCGCCGGACGAGGCAATAACTCACACCTCCGGGCCCATGTGAGAACACAACAGTTGTACCGGTAATATCGGGTGTCTCCCGCCACCGTTAGCGCGTTACTGCCGCCGGGATGCGCCCTCCCCGTCGCGCCCCCCGCGTCCCGACCCGGGGTCCCGGCGAGACGGCGGGATCTACCCATCAGCGCGCTCAGGTGCTGCTTGTTTTCGCCCGCGAGTGTTCACGGAACTCACGACGACGACTCGGGTCGCGATGCGTCATCAACGCGAAGGGACCCGCGGCTGGTTGCCAGACGCGTTGCCAGGCGAGTTGCCAGACGAGTCGCCGGCCCGGCGGATTAACTCGGCCACGGCGATCATCACCGGAAATCGGCAATGAATCGCTGCTCGCCGCCGTAAACCATGCATGGCTGCAGTAACGACGCAACGTGACGCAACGGCTATCAATGCAGAGTTACGGCGGCTGTTGGGTCTCGCGCGGCGTCGTTTGCGCTTTGCGGCGACCGCCGCGTCACCGTGTTGGTTCCGCCGCGGCCGCGGGCAGCGGCGACACAACGGAGCGGCGGGGGCGCGGCGGCCGACGGTCGCGGCGGACCCAGGTGCGCCGCCGCCGCTGCCGCCGCCGCCGCCGCTCAAACGCCGGCCGCCCCCGCCCGATCCGCATTCAGAGAAACGCTAACGACGTTGTTGCCGCGCCGCGGCCGGCAGCGGCGGCTTGCGGTCGCCGCGCGCCGGCGCGCCGTGATTTGTGACCGGGTTTTATTCGGCGCGGTATTTTTGGCTTAATGCATACTAAGGTGGCAGTAAACGGCGCGGTGCGCGGCCGCTGCCGATCCGACGCCCGGAATACGGCCATTGCTATTCATGGTTTTACTGACTGGGCACCAACGGAGCCCGTAATAGACCATCCGTTTAATTCAGGGGTGGCTTACGTTAGAGCGGGGCTCGCGAGCCGCCGGACGAGTGCAAAACAGGCGGCTCGTCCGATTCTAATGGTCTTCGAATGTCTCTCGGTAAAGAACGGGGCCCGGTCGCCTCCTTGGCCTGGTCAGCGTCCCGCCGTAAATAGCTTCAGAACGCTTGTTTAAAGGCAGCGATTTGCATTCATGAAGCATCTGAGAGACTTTTCCTGTTGGTCAGTCTAGCAGTGATGTAAGACAAACGTCGACATCGAGGTATGCGATTTTGCCACACAGAATGCCAAAGTGTTAAGGAAATATGTCGTGAATTGCTTATCGTCCGCTTGTAAACTCATGAATACTTTTCTTTCACTGTTCTCTTGAAATTCCGCTTTAAGTCCTGGAGATATGAAAGATGAAGCTTCTGCCGATTGGCGATGTATGCGATGCTCAGTTAACGCACCATTTTTCGGATTTTTTTGTCTAAACCTGGTTTTAACTACCAGCTTTTAGTATCTTGGTATTGCAAATTCGAAAGAAACAAGTTTTGGCACCACACTCACGTCTTGCATAAACGCCAAATCATGACAGAAATAGTCCATGTAACGACTCTATGCGGACAACGTTGAGTTCTTAAGTCTCGAAACCAACAGATAGTTTAAGATATATGTGCTGTTGAGAGATTCAGGAGGTGTTATATCACGTCGGGCTTGGTCATGATAACAGGTCTCTTCTATGAAGACTCTTTATTGTTTACCGATCCATGCACTAACTAATAGGTGTAATCATTTCCTGTAACCCGAACATCAAAGACAGCAGGTGCATGGACCTTATTTATTTCATGTGCATGATTGTTATAACTCGCCCTTTCAGTGCGTTGATCAAACCAGGCAATTAAAAACCACCCCCAGCAGCTCCGGGGACACACACGACAGATGCGATTCCCGCAGCGCACCGCAGCACGCTGGGGGTCCCAAATTAGCCGCACACGTCCCCGGCGCCTCGTCAGCCAGACGAGGGGGCGTGGCCTCCGAATGGGGGGCGTGGCTCATGCAAGTCAAATCCGTCCGTCGTCGGCGACGCGGCGCGTCGGACGGTCCAGGTGCGCTCGGCCGCGGAGGCGTGGCGACCGCATTCCCGGCTCGTCGTCGCACCGCTGTCTTTTAAATCGGGGAATCCGGACAATGCGGCCGGGGTCGGGCCGGGCGGGCCGGGCCGGGCTGGGCGTCGCTCGGGGGCTCGGGCTCCGGCGATGAATGGTCTCTCATTGACGCCCGCGGCCCTCGAGAAAAGAGGTTTGGGAGTGAAAAAAGAATCGGCCACACGCTGAGAGGGTTTGTGTTTAAAAGCCGAGCGCTATGGGCGAAGGTATGCGGATATTGCCCGTTTATTCTCTAACGAAAAGGCGAGTGTGTTTCGTATATCTGTTGCCTGTGGCGCCTTCAAAGACTTGAGAACCGAGAGCAGGTCATCACGCCGTGGCATCTTTCCGGGCTTTCCCAGCTCTCCTGTTGAATCTTCTGTCGGCTTCGGCTTCTTGTTGCGTCGGCAAATTTATCGGCCGATATATTGTCGGGTTAGGCTTTGGCGGCGATCCTCCGGAAACCTCGGCGCAGCCACAAATCTCGCCCGCGGCTGAGCGCGGACAGCCGCGGGGCGCGGCCGGCTCGTCCGTCTCCCCTGCCTCGACGGTCTTCACGTGAGCCCTCTGGGACGAGGCACTGACCAAGGCTCTTCTGATCCTAGTCTGAACAGGGCCGCGGGAAGTCACGAACCGGTTGCTCATGTCTGAGATGCTGAAAGTATGTTGTATTTAACATTTGGCCGGTGATAAAGAGTAAACAAAGGTATTCTGCAGGCGGAAATTGAGAACAACTCTTCTCGAACGAGTTTCTAAAACGCCACCGACCGATCACGACCCGACAGCGACTTCCGCCAACGGATCCATTCCTCGCACTCAATCCGACGCGAGCGTCCAGAGCCGCCAGCCGTCACACCGCGTCGTCGGCCGCCGCGTCGAGCGCGACGGCGACCGTCGATCCGACGGCGCGGCTGTCGTCCCTCCTTTGCAGCTCCGACGCGCCGGAACAACGAGCGCGTCGCGCCGAGCCGGGGCGGGGGGGGGGGGGCGGAGGGGGAGATAACCGCCGCCGGCGCCGAGGGGCGCGGGAGGAAATTAACTGTCGCTCCCGCCCAGGTGATGTGTTTTTGAACGCGGCGGCGTGACAGTCGTCGGCGCTGTCGCCGGGCGCGGCGCGCCGCCGGCGGAGCCCGCTCGGCAGGAGGAGCTCCGTCCGGCGGTGTTCCGCGGGTGCAGCGGGCCCGGCCGGGGCGCACGGCGCCTCTCACGTTACCGCGGAAGTCGCATCGACCGAGCCGGGTGCGTGGTGGCGGCCGGCGCCGCGTCTCCTCTCGTCGCCGCCGATCGTGGAGACGAGCCGCCGCCGCCGCCGCCGCCGCCGCCCGGCTGGCATCGATTCGGCGCTCCATCATACGCTGTTGACATGTAATTTGGGATCTGTCGCTGGACACGTGCGGCTTTGTCGCCGGTTCGCAGCGTTTACGTTTGATGTTTTCTCAGGAAATACCGGGCCGAGTCGGATCGGAGGGCCCTCAGAGCTGGCTCGAACCACGCCGATTAAAAATTGGACTCTGCGGAGTGTTTGGGGAGCAGCTTTCCGCTAGATATTAAGCATATAGGGGTCGCTGTTGCATTCTTTATGGCTGGTGTCAAAATGAAGAAAGCGTTGCTGTGTTGCGCTCAGATCCAAGGGGCAACAGGATGAAGGGAAAGAAACTATGGCATGGAAGAACAGAGCAGAACGCGGCATCCGAGATCACAGAAAGAAAAGGTACGGAAATTCGTTCAGAGATATTTGATACATATTGATAATATGCCTTGATATGCGCGACAGCATAATGATGGCACTAAGATTTTGCAGACATGCACGGAAATATTTTGCAAGCGCTAATTGTCGCCGACGAATTTCATATGGACATCTCAACAACGTACAGCACTGGGGACTAGACAGATGTATGAACACCAGTTCAAAACATCAATGAGATAGCCACAATGATCCGATGAAAAGATAGTTGAGTTCTGCCACTGGAAAGGCACTGTTCTGAACCGGTTGCAGCCGACACACATGACGCTCAACAGACGGCGAGCACGCAGAGCGCCCGGACAAAAGAACGCCGGCAGACGCCGCGTCTGGCCGATCCGTCCCCATTGTTAGGCAATAAGGTCGCACAATGGGCGGCGCCGCTCGTGCATTCGCACCGCCGCCGTCGTTCCAGCACCAAACTGGGCGTGAAATTTCGGCCGCGGCCGCCGATTTCCGCCTCATTATTCCGGCCCGATCGCTCGCTCGATGGATATTATATCGCCGTTAGATGAGCGCATCTTCAGATTTCACAGCGCGTTGGCGGCGGTTGCGGCGTGGCGCTCCCGCCGGCGCGATTATGCGCGGCGCGTGCGGAACCGCCGCGCGCGGCGCCGGCCGGCGCGTTACACGCCCATCGCGCCTGCGCACACACGCGCGGACGCGGACGGACGCACGGACGGACGGCGCGGAGCGCTCCCCCGTGTGGATCTGCATAAGACCGGCCGGGTGGCACGGCGGGGACCCGGCGCGCCACCGCGCCAAAAGACGCCGCCGCCGCCGCCGCGCCGCCGCCGCCGTCGCCGCCGCCCGGGTTATTCAAATGGCGGAAACCTGAAAACTTATGAATATGCAGGCGAGCCCGAGGCGCGCGAAGGTGTTGGCACGGAGCGGGCCGTCCCGACACATTGCTGGCGTGCGTCGGCGGCCCAGAAACGCACGCCCGCGGCCCGGCCGCCGCGCCACTGAGTCCATTCAGGGCGTAATTGCCGGTTGGGCGCAGCGGCCGACATCTGTAGCATTGGCGCCGGACAACCGGCCGGCCCCGGGTGGAAAGGTTAATGCGCGGCGGGCGCGCCGGCCGCGCCGACATCTCAAGAATTCGCCGCCGATGGATATTTATGAGCTGCCGATCGGCTCGATCACTCCGAAATAAACCCGGCTATTAGCCGAGAGGTAGCTATGAATGGGGAGGCTAATTTCACCTCACAGAAGGTAGTGATTTGCTCGGAGGGGGAGGAGAGTTTAAACAATACACGGGCTAGTGTGTTTTGCGGCTGGGGAGATTATAAACAAATTGCGGGCCATGCAGAACGCGGTGGCCGGGCCGTAAAGGCAATTAATGTAATGGCACGGTATCCCGGGTGAGGGAGCCATGGATGAAGCGCTTTTGCAATGTATAATTACAAGCCCGGACAGAGAGTGGGCGTGCGCAGTCGTATGGTCGTATGTTAAACCAAGATGGAGAGTGCGTTTTTATGATAATTCGTAGGGGCACTCACGCATTTACAACCTAAACACCATCTGCGGGTATAACTCAAATGTGGAAGCCAGCGATCTGGCCGCAAAACGTGTTCAGGGGAGTAGACAGATTGTTCATATGCACGTTCCCACCAAAGGCTGCCTGTAGAGGTGCAGATAAATCGTGCAAACTCTGAACCCAGGGCACTTGTAGCATTTCGGACCGTCTTTGTATTACGTATTTATGGCCCAGAGAATCATTTTAAAAACTACATTGATACATCGTGCCATTTTTTATGCCCTGTGTATCTGCAACATATCTGACGCTTTGTTCCTTTTTCCATTGTTCAGAATCCATAACGCTTTCGTAATCCTATTATTTCACATCGTCAAAGCGACGACTATTTCTGGTCTTACAACCGTACTCTTTTCATAATGCATGGTTGAACTAAAACGCGATGATGATTGGAGTGCCAGACATTGGAATGTAATGACTGCAATGCAAAGAGCCTATTTCCTTATAATATTTATATAGATACGTATAAGGTAAATGGTAGATTTGTCTTCTTCCGGAACTTTTTCGTAAATACGAGTAGATGTACGAAACGACACTATTTTGAACCTTCTTTGGCATCATATAGCCCGAACAAATGTTGTCCAAAGCTAGGGCAAAGTATCTCAACAGCCGACCGGTTTCATCCCTTAGAAGCACAAAGTCTGAAACCTTGCTAGCATATTTATTCATGGCATTGCACTGTATCCCTTGTTCTGGTTTAACTGCTAATATAAAAAAGACAGCTGGATAAGAATATGTTCAGAATGTCGTAGGAAATCGTAAATAACATTTTGGACGCCACGTATTCAATGAATGATTCACACGCTGCCACCTAGACATTCTCGGGCTGTTTTCTGACCGGAAACATTTCATTCCAAAAATCAAATATTTCGGACAGTTCTATGAACGGAATATTTCAGTCATCTCCACCGAAGTCCGGCGCCGGAAGATAATCTTCCTATTTACATACAACGCTTCCAGGGTGCCTTCCAACAGAGCTATGCAGATGACAGACCCAGGAATGTGTCCGGCGGTCGAGGGCCTCCTCCTGTCCCGTCTCCCGAGCCGGGAGCAGCCCTCGTCAGCCGGCCGCTCGCACCGGAGACGCCGCGGGAAGACGGCCAGAAACAGACGCCAAACACGGCGCGGCAGCGGCCGACGGCGCGCTTTCCATAAAACGGGCGCATTCCGGCGCGGATCAGCGCGGCGCGACGGCGGCGGCGCGCGAGGCCCACCAGGACAGCTGGTGACACGGAGGAGCGCCGGCGCGGATTACCTCCGGGTGGCGGCGGCGGCTGAAAGCGGCGGCCCTCGGCCCGCCTTTGTGCGCCGCGCCGCGGCCATTGGCGGTCGCGCCGCGCGCCTGCCGAGCCGCTGTGTCAACAGCGGCGGCCGCAGCCTCGCCAGGTCCGCCGCCCGTCCGAGCGATCCGCCCGACCCTGCCGGTCGTTCGCCCGGACCGGGCTCAGAGCGACACGCGCTGATCCCATCTCCAGGCGCGGCCGCGGCCGGCCCCGGCAATCCCGCGCCGCCGCGTCGGGGCCGACGGCGGCGCCTGGCCTGCCGTCGGCGGTCGGCCGGCGGCGGCGCGCCGGGCCCCAGGGGGCCCGAGACCTCCTCTCTCATTACCTCGCGGATTAAATCCGGGATCATGTCGGCGCGAGCATAGCACCCGCGGGATGCTGACCCGAAAAAGCGAATTAGACGGGAAACGCGCGCGCCCGCCCGTCCGCGAAATAGAATGCAAACAGATGAATCTAATTTGCGCGCGCGCGACGACGCCGTCGATTCGATTAAGGACGGCATTAGATTTGCCGGCCGGTGACTCGCGTCCTCGGGGTCCGGCAGGAGGCCACTAAGTGACCGACCGGACGCGATAATTTCGTGTCACCTCGCCGAAAGGCCGCTCGCCGACTTTAATGGAAGTGCCAGTAACTCGATCATCCAATTTTCGGCCGAATGTGGAAGGGTTGGCGCCCCCGGTCGGCGTCAGAAGCCGTTCGGGCGTGTTCCGGCCGCCCCAGCCGGCTCGAGTTGCCTCTCGACGACCTGGTCGGCACGTAACCCGCCCTCCGCGCGGCGTTTTTACCGGGGCGACCCGGACAACCTGCCCAGCGCGCCCGGCTCACAGGGAAAACAGTGTTTATCGCCAATCACAGGCGGGTCTGCATCACGCAGCGGGCCGGCCGCCTGTGCAACCGCGTCGACCCCTGACACGGGCCGGCGCCTGTACTCCATTTTTAACCCGCAAATGATCCCCCTTGTCTCCGAATGGAATTGAATTTTGCATAATAGATGACCCAATGCGGGCCGGAGGCGGGTCCTGGACGCCGCGTCTGCCGGGTCCGAGTGTTTGCCGCGCCCCGGGCCGGCCGCAGATGACGAGCTTCCTCGAATCGAATCACGGAAGCGGTTTTTGCGGCGGCGCCACTGAAGCGACCTCCCGGGCGGCCGTCGCGGTCCGCCGCCCGCCGACGAAAATTTGATTTAGTGCCGACGGCATTAGCACCGGCCCGAGGCGTGCCGCGAATCCGGCACCCGCTGAGCTTTTCGGCCGAATCAAAATAAAATTAGGGTTTACATTTTCACGGTGCGGCGGCGGCGCAGGAAACCGGCCGGCCTCCCCTCCAAATGATGTGTCGAAAATGATCAATGAAAAGCGAAAGAGTCCCCCTCGGCCCGATGGAAACGACCGGGGAAACAAAGGGAATAAAAAGCGGAAAGAGAGGATGCTGAGGGGTCGGCCGCGATGACTACGCCAATTAATCTCCGTCCAGAGGTTGTGGTAAACCGTTCAAAACACGGTGTGATTGGAGATCGGTAGTCCACGCCATTCGCTGAAGCCGTGTGAAGCAATTTGTGAGACCCGCAGCTGCGCTGCCGGTCTCACAAACTGCGTATGCTTCGCTTTGCAGTCGGCTGGACGGTTCCTCGAAATTGAAAGGATTCCCGAAACATGAAGACCATCTGATGAGATTACGTGAAAGGTTCATGCCATCGTACGTGATGGATTCCGCTGCTGCACGCCCCATCAGAACCGCCTCGAGCCGATGCGTCAATAGCTTATCAGCAGATGGCATGTCCCAAAATTGATTGGCCTATTCCTCATCGAAGCTCCCCAAGGCCGCTCAAGAAATAGTCCATGGCAAAATAACTGAAGCACGTCTGTTTGCTGAATGGCGACGTCGTGCCGTTGACATTCGTAGCATGCTCGCACTCGCTCAATGTCGGGAGGCGAGAGTTCGGTGCTGTGCATCAATAAACCGCAAACATTTCGCGACAGACGCTTAACTCAGCCACGCTTAATTAGCTTAGTTTACTTCATGTTACTAACTTGCTGCCACATATTCTCACAGGGTGCTTAATCATTGCATGGGATAACATTTTGCTGATGCCGATCTAGCTGTATTTGTGTTCGCCGGCAAGTGTCCGCACTGCTGATCACTGACATGAATGGCCGAAACTTTTTTAGAGAGAGGGAAAGCAAGGTAATTGCTTTTCATTCAACGCCGCAACGGTCATGATGCACTTTTTCGTAGCATGGGGAGGGCTTCCCCAACATTTACCGTTCACCACACGCTTTCGTTGAGCCTGAAAAATTGTGCAGATGCTTAGGAGTTCAGCCTTGTTATGTACATCCGTTTGGGAGCAAAATTCGACGTAAGCCCTTTGCATGGTGGTGAGAAACCGCTACGATCTGCGTTTCAGAACATCACCTCTAGTCCGCAAACTGAACATCTTCGCAGCATTACAAGCAACGCGCTTCGAATAACAGCGATAAGAACACGAACAAGTCCGGAAAACCATCGAGGCAGCGAGGCGAATCATCGCCACGCCAAACAGCCCGCTACCCGTCCGTGCAGCGCCTCGAGTGCAGTGCCGGCCGGTGCCGGGGCTCACACGGCCGCCCGGCCGGCGGCGGCTGCGTGTTGCAGACCAGCCGCGCCGCCGGCGCGCCAAGATGGCCGCGTTTCTGACCCGCCTCCCGCGGCCGCCGCCGCCGCCGGCCGGTGGCCAATGGCGCCGCCGCCGCCGCGCGATGGCTATCGCGCCGCGGCGCGCCTGTCCGCGCGCGGATCGGCGTCGCATCTCGCGTCGCGGCGTAGCGCGGTGGCCGCCCCCCGGCGCGTTACTGCCGGCGCCTTTTTACCGACGCCGTCCTGTGTCGCGCGCGCCGTTAACCGGCGGCCGCCGAGACTCCATAAAGCGTTCTTATTTCGCCGCGCGACATTTATTCCCTCGGCGAGACCGCATACGAGCAATCAAACGACAATATACCATCCGGCCGAAATGAGAAACGTCGGCTGCATCGGCCGCCATGATTAACGACACCGTCGTCGTTATTGTTTATCGAGAGGCGACCGTTGTCCGCGCGCCGCCGCCGCCGCCGCCGCCGTCGCGGCCGCCGCCGCCGGCCACAGGGAATAATGGCATCTGGCCGCCGCCCGGGCCGGCGACACGCCGCTGGAACTCTGGGAATGCTCGGCGACGCCGGCCGTAAAGCCGAAATGGAACCGCCGCCGCCGCGGCCCGCGCCGCCATCAAAGTCTGCACGGAAAACCGTAAACGGCGGCGCCGGCGCGCGGCCGCGTTTGTTCTGCGGCCGCGCCGCGTCGCGGGCGACGGCGGTGATTGGACGGCCCGCGACCGCGCGGCGTCGTGCTGGGCGCGCGGCCTCCGCAACATTGTTTGTTTTCGCCGACGACGACAAGCGCCGGGCGGCGTGCCTCGAACTCGAGCCAGCGCGTCGCGGAGCAACGAGGCGCTCGGCGTCAGTTCTCTCCCGGGCGCATGGGCGGTGGTAGTGATGGGGGGGATCCCGCGTGCCCGCCGCGCCGGGAGGGGGGGGGGCGGCACGACCGGGTCGACTCCATCAGCCGGATTCGCTCCGGGTCAGCGGCTCATAAGGCGCGTGTCACAGCGAATCACGCCCGGCCGGCCGCCGGCGCCGCCGGCCGCCGACCGGCCGACGTGATCGATGACGGCTGCGGCGGCGCGGCCGGCTCCTGCACCTGGCCCCCGAAGCAGCCTCCTGAGGCCGGCTCCCGGAACAGGCTTTCAGAGCTGACTCATGAAGCCGGCCGCTGGAGCTGAATCCCAGAGCCGGCTCTGGCAGCTGGTGTCTAGAGCTGGCTCTTGATGATAGTTCCTGAAGTTGACTCCCAGTGATGATTCGTAGACCTGACTCCAGAGAAAGCTCTGAATATGGCTCCAGGAGCCGGTTCCAGGACCGGGCCCATAGTACCGGCTCCAGCAGCCAAATTCAGTGGGTAATTATTTCCTTGTATTTCAGTGGTGCCTGCAAAAATAGCTTGAGAACTTTTTTGAGATTAAGCTTGTGAAATTTCTCAGTGGAACATGCTTTTTTGAAGTCTTCATCTGGAAGTTGCTCCTGGAGGCGCTCCTGCTCATAGCTCTAGGACTTAGCCGATTCTTGATTCTAGTTTCTGGAGATGATCTAGGTGGTTCTTCGAGATGGCTCCCGATGCCAGTTCTGGAACTCATTACTAGCTCCCGAGAAAGGCAAACTCATGTTAGCTCCTTCATTGCTGTCTCCCAGCAAGGAACGTGCTGATCGCTGGTTCCCTGATATCTGGTCAACGTCGGCCCCGTAGTAGGTTAACAGGAACGAGTGTTAGATTTGGTTCCCTCGACTGGCCTCTGAAACAGACTGTTAAAAATAGGATTTCTGCGAGTAAATACGAAACTACGAAAGTCAATAGTCCCAGGACTGGCACTAGTATTTGGTCAGGGACTGCAACGGAAAGCCGGTCGTGGGATGACAGTGCCGTGAAGCTTCACGGCACGATGAAATCTCTGCAGCTCCCTCTAGTTAGGTCTATGTAAAGGTATTTCATTCATGGAAACATTTCGGTGGTGGAGCCAGGATCCGCGCAAGAACCTTGGCTTGGCATGGACTTTGATCCCAGCGATACACTTTTAAACACACACAGTTGAAGTAAATGGAGAAGAAAATGAAATCCGAATGTTTGCGTAATGGTGAGGTAAGGCTGCAATCTCCACATTTCATAACTGGGCCATTTTTACTTCATTTGAAAATATCTTCGTTGGTTATGTAATCCCAGGCGCCTGAAGTGCTTGGAGCTACGTGTTCCGGAGCTGACCCTAGCTAATGGCCAACATCGAACGTACCTCAGCTTGCCAGCTGGTCCGTGTGGCTATTACTCCGCATTGCCCCATCAGCGCCTGAGGCCGGCTTCCGCGAACAACAGTTGCACCCCTCCAATCAATGCGTCTTTTGCATACCGGGATCCCGTTAGCACGTTCCCCGGCCGACTCCCCGCGCCGTCACCGCGCTCGGACCTCGCTCCGGCTCCTCACATCTGGCGCCGGCGGCCGGACGTCCCATCCGTCTCCGGCGTCCGGCGTCCCGGGTCCTCCGCGCGGCGCCAGTGGTCGGCGCGGCCGATCGGTCCTCACGGCCGGGCAATCACGACAGGTATGCGGCCGCCCCGCAGTGCGTGCCTTCATGTGATGCCGCCGCCCCGGGCGTGTTTATGAAATATGGAAGACTGCGAGCCGTTTCTAGCAGATCTAATTTTAGTTGGCTACCTGAAAACAGGGCGTTGAGGGGCGGATGTGATTGCTGTTTCGGCAATAAATGCATCAGTTTGTAGGGGAAAGGATATGTAGCTTGCAAGACACGCTCGTAGGTAAGAAAATGTTCCCTCCCGAAGCCGCTTTGAAGGGCCATAAGCAGTTGGAGCAAAAGCACTGATATAGCACAACCGTTGAATTCCGCCGAACGAAAATGTGCTGGAAGGCCGGATCTTCTGTTTTCCTGTCGTTCTCCTTACTCGTGATGCCACAGATAATGCTCGCTAATTGAGACATATATGTGCTGTAAAGCTTGCGATTCGCACAGACAGTGAGGCTGAAAAGATCAAAGCATCGTCACGTTCCGCCTGAAGTAATACTTTAATCCTCTGTTCTTCTGAAACGACACGTAGTTGTGTTTAGAAAACGTAGATATTAGAGTGTTATTTCATTAGATATTAGAGATATTAGAGTGTAGATATTACAGATTAAATTTTCAGGATCTCGTCCAATCTGGCCCGTAAAGTCTGCGATCCAGTACGTCCTCAATCCGCCGTTTCCAGAACCCTGAATTCGATCGGGCTCAACCTGTAATATCAAAAACACGTTTTTAACAATCCGCTCCAATTCGCATTCAGGTGTTTGTTTCCGTCATCATATGTAGACAAATCTAGCATATCTAAGCATGTTAAATGGTTCCCTTTTAAAAAATCAATGCAAGTCTTCCGACTGTCTGCAAAATTCATGCCCTGTTAGCGTCTTTTGAAATTTAATTGGTTTTTAGTCCGTCCAGTCCTGGTTTGATTACCTGGCAAATCCTACAATCTGGTCCGGCCCTAATCCATATATTCACGGATTTACCCCGTGCATACAGTGCTTTTATAGGCATCATGAAGGAAGACTCGAGTCCAGCTGTCAGTTGTTCCAGAATTTTATTTAGCCCCTCAAATAATTTGTTTGTCGGATAAGGTTTACTCGCTCGGGATAATCTGCTAATTCTCGTAAAGCTGACTGTAAAACTGAAGCATTAAACTAAATGGCAGTCCTTACCAAAATGTAAATTAAACAACAGTTTGCTCACTCAAAACAAATGATTATGAAAGAATAGAAAATAAAGAATAAAATAAAGAAAGAATAGAGGCTAAAGATACAGATTAAAGAAACAGCTTAAAGATTTGGATACAGATAAAACGCAGATTAAAGGAACAGAATAAAGAAAAAGTTCAGGTAATGAGTTGTAGTTTTTGGCTCACATATTCATCTTTTGACCATAACTCAGCCGCTGTTTTATTATTTGACTTACGCCGTGGTGTTAATGACATGTTCCGTATGTCGTGGTAACCTGTGGTTGAAGAGCACTGTTAATTACCTGATCATGGGTAATAAGCCTTAAAAAGGGCAAAAAATGGTTCTCCGTTCCTTTCCAAATGCTTTCCAATTAAAGGTCCGAAGTGCACGACTCGCTTCAAACGCTGAGAAAACAGACGATAGATAGTTTTAAACAGAAGACAGAACTACCTTCTCCTGCATTCCCCAGATCTCTGCCTCCACCAGCCAACAGCACCTTTCCTGAGCGCGCCACCAGCCGCGGTGCAGTATTTGCTTCCGAGTGCGGAAGTCCCCGACAGAGCGGCGGCCGGTCGATCCGGAATACCACCGGGCCCTGCTACCGCGGCCGTCAACACTCGACCGGCGGGCGCCGAAGGGAGCCGGGCTCTCGTCTGCCGGTGTCTATGTCCCCTCGGAAGCGGTCTCGGCGCCGACACATCCGGCCTTTGGTCCGGCCGCGGCGGCAAACACTCGAGGTCGACTTCGGACCGCTCGATCCGCCAGCCGGCGCGACTTGCGGCTGGACCGGGACCCGGCGCGGGGAGAGCAGCGCGGCAGGGTCAGCTTTACGACCGGCCGCAGCGCCGGGTGAGCGGCGCCGTTCCCTGTGCCGCCCTTCATCACTCGGGTCTGTTCTCCGTTCTCGCTGCCCGAGATCCAGGCGGCGTTCATTGCACACAAAAATGATGGGCGGACGGGCACTAAAACAGGCCAGTTATTCATGCTTGAAGATAAAAGGGACGAGAAAAAGTGAGGTAAATTGGAAAGGGAATGAAGTAGAGGAAAGACCGAGAGGGCAGCAAAAATTCGGAAAGATAAATAGAGTGAGGATGAAAGTAAAAATAAAAACAACAGTTGGACATGGATTGTGAGTGAGAGAGAGAGAGAGAGAGGGGAAGAGAGAGGGGTCTGGCTGCTCGGTTCTCCGTGGCCCCTATCACGTGACCGCCGCCTTGCCCGGCCGTCGAGTGGCCGGTCCCGGCGGGCGCCGCATTGTGCCCGGCCGGCCCCCACGTAAATACGAAATCCGCTCTGAATCGGAACAATGCCGGGTGGAGATTACACAGTCACACGCCGGTCAGACTCCCCGCCCCGTATTTGCATGCCGGCACGCGCGGCTACCTCCCCCCCGTCTCCCCCTTCCCGGTGTCGACAGGGAGTCTGAACTGTTTGCTGGCCCCGGCCGATCAATATTGAACTGGCCCGTCGCCCGGCCTCTAATCTCGGCTGAATGCGGCCGGCCTGGTTGTGACAAATCCATGAATGGCTGATAATGACGGCCACGTGCCGGTGGCGGTCAGCCGCGGTCCGGCGCCGCCTGCAACTGACAGGTACGTCGGACGGGCGGCCGCCCGCGCCGCCGCCGCCGCCCGGCCGCCGCGCCGGGCGGCGGCGGCGCCGGCCGCCCACAGGTGTCTGCCGCGTCTTTGTGGACCGCGCGACGATTGATTCCCGACAGGTGCCGCGCCTACCGCGCCGCGTGCACGACTGCGTGTATGGCCGGGCGGGCGGTCTGTCACGGCGCCGCGCGCCCCGGCGTGACGGGCGGCGGGGGCGGAGTGACGGCAGGACCGGCGACCTGTCCGTCACGGTCAGAACACACCTGGGCGCCGACGGACGGAATCCCGGCTGTGGAGAAACAGCTGGGTAGAGTGCGCAGATGATGACACATATTATAGTGTTGGATGTGTGTACAGTCGTCAGTGTATGCGATGGTGGAAATCATCGGCGAGGGAAACGGTTCCTCTCAGTGAGTTGATCCGTATGTTTGTCGCTGAGTAGTGTAAGTCAAAAGGGCGCCTCGGTGGTCTTCTCCTTAGTTAACTGAAGGATGTTCATACCTGCGTGGGTAAAAGCGTTTTAAAAACCAAATATTTTGACGTCCTGGTCGCTGGTTTGAAATTGTCTTAGCCGACTCTCAAATAGCCATTGTTCATGCAGCCCGATGGGACGGGCACGTACCCCTTGGGAAATGTTAACGACTGCGGTGAGGTTACAATGACTTTACAGTGGCCATTCTGAGGACCGGAAACTGCTCATCTTATGTGCTGCAGTCTAACGTACGAAGAATATGTCGCAATGCGTCATTATACGTCATGGTCAGAAGACTCCTGTGACCTTCATGAGCTCAACGCATCTTGAAAACGAGCTGGCATTTGCAATGGCCGTGAAAGTGCTGGGAATGAGACTATAGCAAACAGTGCGCGGCATCTATATAGCTCGACTTCTCATTTGTAGTCTGAGCCCCTGCATTCCCACTCAGCAGGGCCGTACCGCTTGCGCAAATGGCGAAATTTTCCGTTTCGGCGGCGTTTCGAGAAAGTGGTTCGCAGAACCGCCCGAACGTGGGCCGGATCTTTCCCATTTACCGCGCTGCAGCCGGCGGGCACACGCTCCAAAAGCAGCCGAAAGGACGTGAGCGCGCGCGGCGGCCCCGCCGAAATTGGAGCTGGACGCGAAAACGGGCGGCGACGCCGCGCGACGCCTCCATAAAATTGTGCATTCCTCGCCGGCCGCCGTAAAGGAAGGGCTTAATGGCCGGCCGGCCAATGGCTCGGCGGCGGATGCCATCATCGTCCTACGTGAGGTAATCGGCCGAATGGCCTGCAAATTCGCCACCACGATCAAAAATAAAGACCGCGACACGCCGCGGCGAATCGCCGCAATGGCCCGCCTGATGGGGGCCTCCTTCATAAACAAGACAACTTCCGCGACTAAATGGGCCCTGCTTGGGGTTCGATTAATTACAAACAAATACGTGATAAAATGCCGGCGGTCGCGCGGCGGGAGTTAATCGAGCCGGCGGGCCGGCGGCGCGGCGTGGCCAGTGCGGCGGCCGACGGCTCGGCAGCGGCGCAGCGGCGCCCTCTCGGCGCACGAGACGATCGCCGCCAGCAGGGTCAGTCCGTCTGGAGAGGACGCAGCCGCTCGGGCGTCCTGCTCGGGGAGAGGACGGCGCCGCGCGCGCGGCAGCCCATCGGCTCGGCTAATCGCCGTGTAATGCCCGCGACGGCCGGCAGGGGCTTGGCAGCACGGCTGCCGGCGTCGTAACGGGCGACGGGGCGGGCTGCGCCGGCTCGGCCGAGATTGAATGGGCCCGTCGCGGCCCGGCGGCCGCCGCCGCCGGACATCAGTTGTCCCGGAACGAGAACCCTGCCCCGGCCGGATGCGATGCATTCAGTGGGCCTTTTGGATTTCGTTCAGTGTGTGGAATTGCCTTGTTTGTTTATTTGCTTGCGTCTGCTGGTCTTGCCACGATGATCTCGTTTTTAATTACACAGCACATGTATTAAAACATGAAACGAACGTAAAAAATGTCGTGACAATGAAAATTACGCAAGTTGTGAGACTATTTTAAATTTGTGTTGCGATTGGCACCCAGAGTCTGAACACATAAGGTGTGTGTTTTAGCTTCTACCTCTTGAGGTCAACGCAAGCTTGCGACTTTTCTGGCAGTTTCCGAAAGATACCACGATAGTTATTCCTTGGAATAGCATTACGTCAACGTTATGCTCGTTTTTCTATTCATTGATTTCTTAATAATCTGGAAGTAATGGGGCATTCTCATGTGTTAGCCAATTTAAATGTTTCCATTTTATTCCATTGTAAGGGGTTATTAAAGTATGGTGACAAAAAAATGATATGCTCAGAACACATCAAATAATTCCGTTCGCCACGCAGTCTTCAACGTTTCTAAACAACTGCTGTGCCCCATTAAGCTCCGTCTGAGCGGGGATATATGTCTGCGTTACCCGCATGGTTGCTCATCATTGTCGGACGCCTTTCGTTTCTTTGGTATGCTGTTTTTGTGACAATGGGACTAACGGTTGCATTCGTGAATTAAAGCAGTGCGTATGAGCACATTCAGAGCACGAACAATCTCAGAAGCTAGTAAGACTTTGTGTTCACTGAAGATGCATGTGTACAAAAAACGTTGACAAACGTTGAAATGCAAAATATATAATGCACCCTGCGTTCGGAATGTGCGCATGTACGCAATGCACGCGACACCCGTTGCATGATACCGATGAATGGCGTCTGTGGGGCCAGCTTCCGGAGCATCTGTTGGCGTAAAGGGACGATGTTCTGGCTTCCGTGCATGATTCAGGAACGTATCTAAATTTTAAATGACTTTTAAGTTTATACTTGTGACACATATGCATGGCGGGAAGGTTTCTGATATTCACACAGTTAGCCACGTGTCCTAGCTCTCCGGTTCAGATTAGCGCGTAACGCTTGTCGGACCCAAGTGAAATCCCGGCCAGACCCCGGTGTGGTTTTCCTCCAGCCAGCCGGGTCTGTCTCAAGATACCCGAACCGCCGTGCCTCTCCGTCCGATGACCGGTCCTCCCCGCCCGGTGACTAAGCTTCCGTGCCTCCCCGCCCGGTGACTAAGCCTCTGTGCCTCCACGCCCGATGACCGGTCCTCTCCGCCCGGTGACCGGCCGCCGCCATGTTGGCCGGGGGTCAGGCGTCGGCCGCTCTCCATTGTCGGGGCCGAGCGGGCCGGCCGGCCGGGTGGCGGCGCCGCTAAGTTACGGTTGGCCGCGGCGCGCGATGGGAGGCGCCCGATTGTATCAGGTGTGAGACAATTACCGGCGCGGCGCGGCCGGGCGGCGCGCCGCGGCCGGCCGGGGCGGTGTAATAGCGCCCCAGATGAAACATGGCGCGCTCTATCGGCCGGCCTATCTGCCGGGCGGCCGCCGGCCTCATCTCAGGCGATCTGGAGCTTTGGTCAATCCGGCCCGGCGCCCCGCCCGCCGGCGGCCTGCCCCGGGCCGGCCAGAGGTCCGGTCCAGCTCGCCTTGGTCCGCAGGAGCCGACCGCAGCGAACCAACGGGAGGCGATCACAGAACACCGCCGACCTGGCAGAGGCAAACCAGTGGGAGAAGATCTCAGAACACTGCCGACCTGACCAGGGCAATCTCACGGGTCGGGAGGACGAGGCAAACCCAGAGCAGAAGATCGCAGAGTAGCACTGACCTGACCAAGGCCACTGCTCGTGGCTGGCCAGTCCAGGGCAGACCAATGGAAACCAGGACAGATCATTTCTAATGTTCCAAGGACGGATTTCTGAATGTAATGGACTGGGCCACTATTTTAGGCCACAAAACATTCAGCTAGACAATCACAGATCACTTAACAGACTACTAGGTCTACCGTTCGCCGTTGCTACCAGCTGTCCCTTTCAGCCCGGATTCACCAGACTGTGGTTACTGAAAAATGCGCCAAAGCGTAACTCAATATAAATTCTCCGTCCAGGAGGACCGTGCGTACTCACATGCACCACACGGTTTCATCCACTTCTCATGGGCTTGTCGCAACACCTAATGACGGACAAGCGAGCCAACGAATCGGTTTCCTTCGCCTCCCTGCGAGGAAACCAATGGATCTGACCTTCAGGCTGTGGCCTGACGCACAAACACACACATACACACACCTTAACACCAAACACACACTCACACAACCACACTACTGTAGCAGCTAAAAGACATCAGGATGAACCGCTCGGCTTTATTGTTTGGCCCAGCACGGCGAACGGCTCTCGACCGGCGCGTTACGACCGACTCATCAGGACGGCGGCGGCGGGCTTGACCCAGCAGCCGGCTCCCATCTGACCCAGCCTCTCGGTCGGACCATCTGGCAGATGGCGTCCCACGCTCGACCGGGACCGAACGCCCGAAACACGCGCGCGCCGCCGCCGCGCCGGCGGGCCCAGATTTATTCGCCTTCATCTATCTTTGGATTTAAGCATAAGTCTGTGGAGAGTTATTAGAATTAATTTTCCCATCTGGGCCGCAGCTCCGGGTGGCGAGATTGATAGCTGACTGGGGTGGGCGGCGCTCCGCGAGAGAGAGAGAGAGAGAGAGGCAGGGAGGGATGGAGAGATAGAGGGGAAAGAGAAAGAAAAAAAGAGAGGGAGAGAAAAAAGAAAAGAGAGGGATACGGAGAGGTACAGAGAGGCGTAAGAAGAGAGGTGCGGAGAAAGGGAAGGGAGAGATAGAGGACGGAGAATAGAGAAACGGAGGGCAATAGATTGGACGGCGTTTGATTCAGATGAGACTCACCGTACCCTGCAGCGAGCAGCTGAGCCAGAGCTGGCAATCAGCTGGTATGACGCTGGAGCCGGGTCGGGACGCGACTAAGTCGGCATACGACCGCACGACTTCCGGCTGCATGACTATTTATGTTCCGTATGTTACGCACAGAGAAACTCTATGAAAAAGTCGAAATAACAGTAACTCGCACCAGTCGAAGGATATACTGGTAACATTAACGTGCTGATCAACTGCATCATGATATTTTGCTATTTTCATTTAGTATTGGAAACACTTTCTACAGCACATTTGTCGGCCCAGCGACGATGTACCCCTGGGCGGTAGGCGGAGGCGACTGTGCTCGATCGGCCCGCCTCCTCAGAGTGAGGGCATTTCTCGGACCGGTTTCCAGCGTCGGACCGCCGTCCCCGGCGCCGCTCCTCCGGACAGCAGCCAGCTTCTCGGAGCTGCTCCTACCGGCCGGCAGTCATGCAACGCCGGCTCCGCCACGGCAACGGCCAGGCTGTTTGATCTCGCTGCCCGCGGACGGCCGCCACGCAGAGGGGCGTTCTGGTCGGCGTTACACCAGCGCTGCACCGGATCGGGCATGACGCCAGCGGCCGGAGCAGTATCCAGGTCGGTATTCAGGTCACTGTGCAAGCCAGCAGTCATGCATGACTACCTCGGCGATGTGAGATGGATTTGCTTCAAGTGGCCATTCGGGGGTGTTCCAGAGAGCTAACGTAGGCTCTACACCACATGCTTCGAATCATGGCGTAACAGTGTGCCCATATCAGCATCTCCACTATACGAAACGATCCCGGAAACATTCAGATCCCCATTCACACATGCTCTTGAATCGATTCTTAAGTGAGCTCTCAAAGAGCATCCAAACCAGTACCCAAACCAGCGTTTATGCAAGCACGCGTATCAGCATCCACACCAGTCCACAGAGCAGCACGGCACGACGTATCCAGACCAGTCCTGGCCTGGTATGCGACACACCGGTGCTGCGACCTGCAGCCGACCCGACCTGATCGAACCGACCCGGGCAGGCCGGGCCCAGACCGGACTGGACCGAGCTGACCCGGACCTGCCAGGCCGGACCGGGCCGGACCGGACCGGAGCGACTGTGCTAGGTCGAGCCGGGTCGAGCCGGGCCGGGCAGGATCTGATCGGACCGATCCGCGCCGGCCGGGCCCAGACCGAACTGGACCGAGCTGACCCGGACCTGCCAGGCCGGACCGGGCCGGACCTGACCGGAGTTGACTGTGCCAGGCCGAGCCGGGCCGGGCCGAGCCTGGGCGGGGCGGCCGGCGGCCGGCGGGCGGAGCCGCCGCGCCGCCGCCTTTTGTGCGGTGACCCGCCGCCGGCCGCCCTGATAAATGGCCGTCGCCCGCATCTCGGCGCGCCGCCGGCCGGCGCGGTCGCCGTCCGTGATCCATTACACCTGACGCGGCATTCATCACATTTCCCAAATCAAATTACCCGCGGCCGTCGGCGGCGGCAGATGGCGCGCCGGTCGCCGGCCGGTCTATTTGTTATCCGCGCGCGGCGCTTTGTGGCGCGTCCTCGACGGCCACACCTGGTCCGGTGCCGCCGGGACGCGCACTGCCCGTAACTACCTCGCAATTATCGCGATGATTTATCACGGCGTGCACTCATGGCCGGCAGCCGCCTCAGATGCGGCGGCCGGGTCGCGGCCCGAAAAGACAAATTAGCCCGCGGCCATGACGCGCCAGGTGATGGAGGCGCCGCGCTGGTCCATGGGATTGCTTTTTTGGTGGTGCGGCTGAGCGTCGCCAATGGCCAGGGCGCGTGTGCGCCCCGCCGTCGGTGAACGCGGCTGGTACCGGGTCGGAGGGCGAAAGCGTAGAATGGCCCGGGAGAGACTGGCGCGGTCTGTTTGGCTTTTCGTCTTTTCGGCGCAAGACTGATTTTGTTTTCACTAGCCATGTGGTCGACGAGAAACAAAGTCGGGAAGCCGACTGCTCTGGCGCTGAATAAGAAAATCTGAAACTCAGGCGAAATCAGCGGGCGTTGAAGACGTTTCGGAAGACTTGGAACTCCCTACAACGCAACAGCGTCACTTCTCTGCCTGCCTGATGGCAGCTTGGATGAAGAAGACTACGTGTTCGACGAATGTCCTTTTCGTTGACACTCGGGCCAGGATGCAGACTCAAACGACACATTTGGTTAGTCTCTCCTGCTGCTCTCTCATCTCCGCTCGGTCTTCACAGCCCTCAGCCGGACCTCCCGGAAGGTCAGGCTGAGTGTGGTCGGATCAGATCGGATGTTGACAGTCCTGAGCTGGGTTTCCGGACGGCCGCACCGTGGCAGGAACGTGCGTCAGGCCGCGATTTCGCCGGCGACACCGACGACCCAACTCGCTCCCGCCTCCGACGCGGCGGCTAATCAAGCGGCGATCCGCCATCTTTGGCGTCGGCCGCCGCTCGCTCGCCACTTCGGAGCTGGACTCAGGGAGACGGACTGAACCGTGTGACGCCTAGCGCGGATGACCCACGTTGAAATTAATCCCGCAAACCGCTACCGTCCCCAATGTTACGTTTGGGAAAACCGCAAGGCGCTTTCGAAATCGCTCCAGTTTTGAGAGTCTCAAGGTTCGACAGCGAGCTCTCTACAGCGCCAGGACCTCGCCTTAATCGACCGCACGCTCCACATCTCTGACCACATTCGTTCCGCTGCCGTCAACTCCCGAAGCGGGCTGGCACCCAATCGCCGGCCGACGACCACCCGCGCGCGCCGCCTCCGGCTCCGATTGACCCCTGACCTTTCGCCGTGACAGCGCGACCGAAACGTGCCGCCCAGAGCGGCCAGCGGCGAGCGGCGTCACGGCGCGTGACGGCCCCATCGGCCCGGTGTCGCGGGCAGCGACCACCGCCGGACCGGGCGGCCGGCCCGCTCACGAGCGCACCCGTTCGCCAATCAACAGGTGCATTAAATCTAATGGAAGTACAATGGGACACCCAGGCGAGTCGTATAAACGAATTATCGGCGCACGAGATAATCGAATCTCGGCGTTCGATCAAAACAGTGGCAGAGCAATCAGGCGTGCGGCAAGGCGGGCGGGGGCGGCGGCCGCGGCGGGCCTTTCGGGTCGCCGGCCCCCGCCGGCCTGCCGGCGGACCCGGCGTCGAAAACAGGCCATTTCCTGGGTGAGCTGCGCCGCCGCCTCGACTTGCCGGGATGCTGGAGGGCCGGGTGTTTTGCTGCCGCGTCGGGCGGCGCCCAGACGCCGGCCAATGGAAAAACGGCTCGGTTTTTGTTTGGTGGCGCCCGCGCTGCCGCCGCGTGTAAAGGGAGTCAGAACCTGTCCCAGAGAGATAGCACGCTAGGTCGGACTGGCGTGACTTCGAGAGTATTGATCTGAAATGTGAAAGGCATTGATTTCCGGCACTTCCGTCGTTACTGGTTTCTTGCGGTTCAATCCCCGCCACCGGGTTACAATGCAGACCCTATGCATCATAACTTTCCGTGTTCCTTAAGATATCGACCTATATGTAAATTTAAAACTGAGCACTCCTGAAAACTTTGGATTTTATCCAACAAAATTCAACAGTTTGTCCTCCTTAGTAAGACGTAATTTGCGCCATGATTATAATTTTACAAACGAGGCAATTTGCACGTTTTTTTTCAACAGACATGGGTAACAAGCTACCACAAAACAAGAAAGTTTTTGACATGACCGTTCGCAGCAATGGAAAATAAATGCGAAGCACACCTGGATGGCAAAAGTCTATTTCATGGCATTTAAGCAAAGTGAATAGACTGCGACGTCTATAATCTATTGTCCGCGCTGACGCATTTGACTGCGAATGATAATCTTGATCTCGCTTATAGTAACTTAGTGCACAGGAGGGGCGAGTGATTGACATTGTCATTCAGGCAGTCGATTTATATGCAGTGTGAATCATTGACTCCTCCTCCCCATATCCGGCTCTCCAGCCACACCACAGAAAAACAAAATACTTAAACACACGTTCGTCTAGCTTTTGCCCCGTAACAGCAAGCTAGGCCACTTTCCGGAGTCCAGCGTCGAGTTCCCGTGACTCGTTTTCCTTGCTGCTGGTGCTGCAGCTCCTCGGCCCGGTCTGGCGCGCCGACGTGCATCTGTTGGCGAATCTGGCGCAGCCGCCTCGTCACGTGGTCATCCATCACATGTCACAGCGCTGACCGGAACCGGGGGGGGGGGGGGGGCAGGGAGAGGGCTGCCGGCCTGTGAGAAACGTTCGGAATTGGAAATGGTGTCCGGGAATCCACCAACAGCCAAGTGTTGGAAGAAGCGTGTAAAGCATTAAGTCTAGAGCTTAAGTGTGGGTCATTGTGTGTTGGCGTCACATGTAGGTGGAGGATGTGAGAATAGTGTTTTGTGATGCATAGGACAAACGGCACATTTTTGCCCAAATTTGCACGAAATCGTGCACATTGTGCATTCAACATCTGGTTGACTATTTGATAAGAATGACAGAAGTGCCTTCAGAACACTGACAGTGGCGCCAACGTATCAGCGTTCTGACACTCCTTCAACCGAGCCGTTCCGTGCAGAGCCCCAGTGACTCCTGCGGTGGAACACCTCAGAACTGGATTGCCACTATAATGCTTACGGGAACGATTTATTGAAGAATGACACGCAACCCACTTCAGAGCCCCGCGAGGATGGTGCCTCCCGTGTAAGTTTTCGGAGAACCCTACGGCGAAACGTGCCAAGCTGCGATCACTTACCTCGGCTCAAAAACACTGTAAGACGCTGGCCATATATGCTAATCCTATTGTTTCTCCCCGGCCAGCCAGTGGAATAATAGCCCATTTGATAAACGCGGTTCCCGTGCAAGGTCCGAGGGCATTTTTCATCCGTTTTTTGTTCCTCGGGTTCAACATGAAAAATCACGCACGTATCCCTCCATTCATTCCTGTTTTTCCCTCTGTCGATTTGCGCCCGGATTCCCCCGGGCGGCGGTGCGCAGGAAATCGTAACTTCTGCTCGCGGCATGACTTCTGCTTATCAAGGAATCATTACGCCCCGGCCAGCGCTCCCTCCGAGCTCCGAACACATTACAATGCGGCTTAGGCCATGTTTTATGAGTGGCTACATCATAATCGATAAGATCGAACTGTGTTAAACATCGGCGAGCGCAGTCGGACGCGGGAAGCGCGGCCGAGTAACGGCGGCAAATGGCGGCGGTCGGTACCTGCGCCGCGTACGCCGCCAGCCGGTCCTGTTCGCCACGCCCACTCGCTGTCAGCGTGACCAGGTTTTCGGCGCTAACGGCAGCCACCGACGATTGGCAGGCCTCTTTGTTGGCGACCTCGACGGAGGTCAGCCCGATTTTCCTGGCGTCGCGTCGGCTCGAAACGAGGTAGCGGCTTGTTTTCTCAGAACTGGTTTGCTTGATTAGAAGGCACGTTACAAGGGATGGATGAACCCTGTACAGGCTCAGATGGTATGGATCACATTATTACATTCCGTGGTCACGATACCTTAAGGAACTGATCATCCCAGGCTGCAACACATGTCATAGAGTTACTGCAGGCTCAGGCTGCAGGCTTTTCGTTCATGCCGGAGCTCTTGTTTGTGATATGCACACAAAAACAATTAACCGAGAGAGCAGGACTATCTTTTGACACTTGTCCAGTCCAGAGACGTAAACAAAGGGCACGGGGGCCATGCCCCTCCCACGAGCCAATTGGTCTACATTAGATATTTAGGGATTTCGCAGGAATACGGAAATGATCATATATATGCTGCAAAAGTAAACATATGTTTTTCTTGTGCATTAAACATGAGTTCCATTACATAAAATTGTTGCTCTCTTGCATAAATCTCGTCATATGCCAATGGCATGTGACAAAATTTAACAATAGGCCCCCTTCCCCTCCTCCCTGAGGAGAATCCTGTTTACGTGCCTGTCTCCGGTTGCCAGGTCAGAATGAGACAACGGTGCCGTTCTCAGGGAACTGGTTTGCATGGCAACACGGTTGGCGATAAGCATCAAATTAATCCTGTTACCGCATGGATACGGCACAAATTCCGAGAAATGCAGTATTTCGCGTCGACCAGTTATACCAGTGCAAGCAATAATTACCCGAAAGCCATTGGAAACTCGCCAGAATCACACACCTGCCTTCAGAATTAATCACTCCCAGGAATGGGAGTCTGTATAGATATTCAAGAGAGACTGATCCGTTATACTGGAGCTTCTGGAGGTTTAAATGTCAGCGAGTGTTCTGAACGTTGTCCAGCATAGAGCTACATAATTTTGAGGTCGCAGAGGTTCTGAGACTGAATAGCATTGAGACCACGTACGTTTAATCCTTATCATTGAATATTACGTGGTGAAATGCTTCCACTTCACTGGAGACGTGTTTATTTTTAAGTAGCAAGTGCAGCGTAGCACTTATTCATTGCAGTGGAAATGCGGCTGCATCCTCAACTTACACTGAGGTTCCGCCCACCATTAAAGTGAATTGCCATCGCGGAGTACGTCTTATAAGCACGAACGTTAGCTTTTTATATTAAATGCCACCCTGGGCGAACTTTGTGTGAGAATGAGCCCCCTGCCATGTATGACAGACGTTACGTTAGCCGGTAGTTCCGCCTAAACTAGCCGCCACGCCAAAACCTACGAGACGTGGAAAATTTCGTGACCCCACGACATCGTTGCCGTCCACCGCGCTGCCGTTTCTCGTGGTCGAATTTCAATGCAAAGCTATTGTTTATCGACTCGTCAGTGACGAGTGAACGTGAAACCAATTACGGCCGGGCAGCCGGGTGACGATAAATCACGGCCAGAGCGCCACGCGCCCCCAGCGTGGTGCCGCCGGTCCTGTCGCCGGCACGCGGAGCGGAACGGAGCCTGTGGCCTCCGGAGACGGGCGGCAGACACAGCCGAGCGCCCCGCCGCCACCAGAGCCTGCCGGACCACCTGACGGAGCGGCTGATGGAGGCAGATGACGGGAGAGCTAACGGGACACCTGGCGGAGAGAGATGACGGGACATCTGACACGGGGAGGTGGCGGGATATCTGATGCGGGGAGCTGACGGGGCGCATGACGGAGGCAGCTGACGGGGGAGCTGACAGAGCACCTGACGGGGAGGATGACGGAGGCAGCTGACGGGAAGCTGAAGGGACACCTGCCGAAGGCAGTTTGCGGGGAGCTGGCAGAGCACCTGACAGAGGCAGCTCACTGAGGGAGCTGACAGAGCAGCTGACGGAGGCAGCTGGCGGAGGGAGCTGACGGTGCACCTGACAGAGGGAGGGGGCAGAGGGAATTGGCGGGACACTTGGCTCGGGGAACTGACGGAACCCATGATGGTGGAAGTGGACGAAGGGATCTGAAGGAAATAGGTAACGGAGGGAGCTGCCAAGGATGAAAACTGATGAAGGGGACTGAAGGGAGTATCTTGCTGAGGAATATGATGGAGGAACCTGATAGACGGATAGACGGTAAAGGACAAAGAAAGGCATTACAGAGGGCGCGGATGAGTGGAATGATGGAATGACGAGAGTTATGTGATGCAGAAGCCCAACCGATGGACACATTATAAAGCAGTCAAACAAAGGTCCTTACAGAAAACAAAGGCAGAGGTATGACGACAGAACCTGCCGAAAAAAACCCCATAAGACAAGTCTATTGGGTCTGCGTCTTGGTAATACCAAACGCGACCTGTTCCTAGAAGTACGTCAAACAAGTTTTCCGGAGAAGCCTGCAGAAGACATAGGCTGACGAGTTGCCTCGTGGTGACCTGCCGGAAGTACATCCGAGCCTCGCTGCCGACGGCCGGCGACCCGTCCCTGGCAGGAAGCCGTCCGCTCGCCGTCGGCCGCGGCCCGGACGCCGCGAGCGCCTGTGCGGGCCGGCCGGCCGGTCGGGGGTCTCCTCTCCCACACCTGGCCGGCGGCGGCCGGGTGTGGCCCGAGTATTTATGAGCCGGGTCGGCGCGGGGCCGCGGCGGCCCTCGCCGGGCCCGATTGATGGGTCCCGGCCCCCCGGTGGCTGGAACATTGTTCTGGCCGCCCCCCGGTGCTATGCCGACCCACAGGCGCCCCCCGCCGCGATCGCCAATCCCCATCCCACAATCACTCATGAGCCGCTTTTTACCGCGAGCGTCGGCGACCGAGCGGCCGCGAAAAACAGGGCGCGCGCGCGCGCGGCCCGAGCGCGCCGCGCCGCCGCGTGATGACCGTATTGTTGTGGCGTCAACAGGTCCTAAGTGATGACGACCGACCCTCTCCGACGCCGACTCCGCCTTTTGAGAAAAACAAGGGCCACCGGCCGGCGAATGGTAGCGCCGCGGACGCCCCGTGTCCCGCTGGCTCATTTGTAGCGGTCTTGCGATCAAACGGCGCCCGCTGCCCGCCGCCGCCGCCGCCGGACCGCCCACCGTCGACGGCGACGGCCGGGCGCGCGGTAGTCGCTTTCGACGTCGGCCCGGGCCCGCCGAAACGCGCGCGAACGGCGGGCCGGCCCCGGTCGTTCTCGCCGGAATAAACCTGTCGCCGTATCTACCCTCACGCGGCGCCTCCCCTCCTTTATTTCGTTTGATTTGTCTATTTCTTATCTTCGCCATCCCCCTCGACTGAGATCCCATTATACCGCTATAATACAAGTATCGACCGGCGGGAGGCGGCCGGAGGGCAGAGATAGCCGGGCCGGCTCGGGCCTGGCCGCCGGCGATAACAGCGACACCGCCCGACCGGAAAGCGGCCACGTCCGACCGGACGGCCGGCGGCGCCGCGCGTGAGCGCCACACAGACAGAGCGAAGGAGAGGAGAGGGATAGGGGAGGGAGAGGAAGGGGAGGGGGGAGAAAGAGAGGGGGAGAAAAGAGAAGAGAAAGGGAGAGAGGGAGGGAGAGACATGAGTTAATGAAGCACAAAGCGAGTCGAAATGAACGGATTATTCTTCCTTGTTTCAGGAAAGATTTGTTGTAAAGAATGTGTAAAAAGTAGGTTTTACGCAAAAATCGAAGTATCGATAACAATCAGTCAATAGCTGGTTAGAAATGGAAGTAGCGTGAACATTCAAAATAATGGCAAAACAACGGCGAAATAAAAAGTTTCGATTTGGAAGAAACCCATGTGGTCTAATTTGTCTCGCACCCTTGACTCCATGGCATAGCATGATAGCAAAATAGAAAATAAAAAGTTGGATACAGGCGACATTTTCGTTCTTGTTTTGTTCATTCTTTCTCATGGGAAAAACATAAGAAATAGAGTTAGGAGACATATAGATATCGAGATCTTTTTACGGTAACGCAGTGTTCGGTTCCGGGTTATTGTTTAAAGTTTAGACCACCTGCAACCGCAGACGATTCTACCAAAAACACGCACTCTGAAACAAGAAAACGAAAAGGGAAACATGGATATTCCTGTAAGATTGACACTGAACCGGCCTTGAGAACAGAAAAAAAACAAAGACCGAGCAACTCTGCGCTGCAGGGCACGACCGACGCCCTGCGGTGAGCGCAACTAACGCCATAACTTATTCGCACAACTTTAAACTGGTTTTATTTTTGTATGCTGCTCCGACCATAACCTTCGCAATTAAATGGCACCAGCTTCAAAATGCTCGAGCACGCTTGCTATGTAGCTGACAGGCCTCGAGCCGTGGACGGGTGGCCGGGCAACAGCAGGACAGGGCAGAAAAGATACGGGCAAAGCAGAGCACAACGGAGCAGACCGAAGCACGCGTAACTACGTGGCTGGCAGGCGAGCAGAGCAGAGCAGAGTGGAGAAGAGTAAGCCAAAGCATAGGAAGCACAACGAAGCATAGGAGAGCAGAGCAGAGTAAATCGGCGCAGAGCAGACTGCACCAGAGCAGAACAGTGGTACCATTTTGTAACTAAAGTGAAATACTACATCAGATTAAAATAACAGTATTAAAGTAAAATCAGACTAGAGCAAAACAGAGCAGATTAGAACAGAGCAAAATGGACCATAGCAGAGGACAGTACGTCTACGCAGAACAGATGGTACGCGGGAGACTCGGGCCCCGCTGTCAGTCACAAACATTGGCGATAGCTTCTGGCAGTTGCGGCTCGCTCAGAATAATGTTCATCCTAACAACAAGGAAACAAGTAGGAGCCTGCGAATAAATGTCAAGGGGAAGGTCAAGAATGTCATCTAAATTATATTCATCAGGAAACATTTAATGGGTTTCGGAAATGACAAATGACCGCATCATCTCGGACGCACAAGTTCGCGAAACACCACCCGGCGAAGAAAGAATCGTCCTATCACATTGCGTCGGCCGCCTTTGCGGCAGATTTGCGGCAGCCGCGGCGGCGTCCGCGGCGCAGATGCGCGCGGCACTTGATCGGCCATTAGCCACGCGCTCCCGGCCCGGACGGGCCGTTTGGCAGGCGGCGGCGCGCTGCGCCTCCACGTGTCCACGACACAAACAGCGCGGCCACATAATGAAGCCGTTGTCGGCGCTGAGAGCCGGCCATGTGCGCCCGAGGGGAGGCGCGGGGGGTCGCCGCGCGGGGGCGGCTGCCGGCAACCCTTGCGGCCGGCGCGGTGCGTTCCTAATCACCGGCCATTACCGGGCCACTGGAGTGTGGCTCGATGGGAGCGCACCGGCACCGGACAGATGGCCCAAGACGGATGGCGTCCGCGGCCAGATGGATGCGCCGCCGGCGGAAGTCCTCCTGCCCAGATGACGGATGCTGGCGGCGGCCGCGCGCGCCGCGGTCGAGGCGAGGCCACTGCAGTTGGAGGGTGGACGGAACTCTGGGCTTTCGGGTGGACTCTGACGGTTCTTGATCGTCCTGGGTAAGGCTGGGAGTGGACTTATACGTTTGAGACGCGCAAGCAGCGCGACTCTACCATGGAAGTCATCGATGAGGTCGGCAATGTTGGGCTGTAAAAGTGATCTGGGTCCTGATTTGTTTTTCTACTTGGTCCTAACCGCCAGTGATATTGTTCAGATATATCAAAATACAAGGAATGCTTCCACACGAAATGGCGTGATTTCGTGCCGTTGCTCTTTATATTATCCCTAGTGCATCATTTTCGTCGCCAATGACAGAGCTTTTGTCCTATCATTGCCGAACAATATTTCGATGTTTTATGAATACACGATTTGGTTAGGATGTCTGCGTTTGCTTTATAATCAATATTGACAGTCCAGTGAAACAAGCCAATCCCGACTCGACAATCAGTTACCGTGATCGGTAGCTCAGTTGGTGAAGCGCTTGTCTCCTCTTCCTGACAAGACGGGTTCGATTCGCCTCGATATTTGGTCCGCGGGTCAGCTGACAACTGCCCAAAAAGGGGTAAAATTGAATAACGCACGTTCGTGTCGCAACCTTAGCGGTACGTTCAACTTTCGCCACAAAATCAGCTGTTACATGGAATCGCACCATCGGGTGTAGGGGTCGGAGTCTATGCGGAAAGTTGTGGCCGGCACGGGCTCCGATTCATAACAGCACTTCAGCAACCATTTGGATGAAATTAAAAAGAGTATCGTGATAGACTGCAATCCATATGTTCACGAAAATTACGTGGATCATTTTATAAACAACTAATTATGTCAGTATGCTATTGCACCATGACACGCAAGAAACATTAAAAGTCACGTCGGCTTTGCTGACAGTTGCATTCCTGACTCCTGCAAGAGCATTATGTGCACGCTAAAAAATCTGTCCCGGATAGATGTCATATTTGGGATCAAAGCAGTCATGTTTCTGCGATCTCATCTCAACCAAAAATTGGCTCAGCCTAGGTAGAAGGTTACGATACTCCGCTCCCAAATTTTCTTTCGTCGAAAGTGCCGTTTAAAATAAGTTCCATATGGCATGGCATTGTTGTATGGGCAGATTTCCAAGGAGTTTAGATCGCGATTCCTGAAACTATGATGCAAACTTTGTTTTGTACGTTCTCGCAATACTATGGTCGTCGATGAACAGGTGCAGGAGTTTGTGCGTATAAAAGCTTTGACGTGCGGTGGTAATCAGAGTGAAGCGCGATGAACAGGTTCTCTTTCAAACAACGAAAAACAATGTTTTCAGATTGTTGTTGGAACAGTTTAAGACCTATATTGGTACTGCGTTTGCCGGTTTATCTGCATTCCTCTATATTTTGATCATCAGTTACAAGAGACTTAATCTTCGTCTGCCCAACTGCATCCGCCATCTAGTTCGTACTGGAGTTTATGCATCCCGCCAGCGCATGACACAGTCCCAGAATATTTTTCAAGACGTCATCTAATCATTACTCTGAGCCGCCATCCAATTTTCGCTGGGAAATGGTTAAACCCCCTGGGAAGACCGGATTAAGTCTGAGCTTACGCATCACCCGTTTCGACTGAGTCTCATCTGCATTTTCAAATCCGACCAATCAAGAATTCTTAAAAGAAGAGAATTTCTCGACGTGGCAGGAGGTGATGACGCTGATTGGATATTCTGAGCCACGACTGGAAATATCAAGGGACGGCGATTGCTGGTCGTCTCAGACGGCTGTCCGTTGCGGGAAATGTTGGGGACGCAACGGGCTCAATGTGTACGAATGATGAATAGCATTCCATTAGGCATCCACAGCTTGTGGAAAATGTCTGCAAGTTTTCTAGAAATTTTGGAGATAAATATATGAACAGCGCGTAAAGGTATGCTGTCATAGCACGGACGTGACAGACTGATGAACTGGCCAAACTACTGAGATCCCATTTTTAACTGTCTAGGTCTAGGTTTTCTTATTTGCATTCGTTGGGACATTCTGCATCAAATATGCATTTACGTATGATAATTTCAGTTATAACATGTAGGGATTACTTACTGCACAAAGCCACGCGCGAATTAATTCATATATCATAAACCACAGACGTAAATCATACAAGTTGTTCAAGAATGTAAAGTTTCCAAATGAATCAGCATGGCGACTTTATTTGTTCAAAACCAAAACAGGTAAAAGCGTGCTTTGCCCCCTTTTAATGGGTGAGATTTCATGCATTTTGGTAGTCCTAAAAGGATTCAGATCGAGGTGTTTGTGTGCCAGTGCGTCCAAGTTTCCGAGCCTCTGGCGCCCGAACATGCCTGTCAATCGAGACACAGGTGGCACCATCGAGTGCGCCGACTCGGAGGACAAATTATGGTGTGGGTTTCAAAGCGATTCGTGGCGTGTGGCGCGTGCCACGTGGCGCTAGCCGGACCTCTGCAGAATTCAACTAACCATGGGTACAGGTCAAACAGCAGAAGCTGTTGACTCAAGCCTTCATGACAACATGGGCCCTACTTGCGGATGCGTGCTCTTGTGGTTGGTATCCACGTGCGATCCACGTGGCGATCCACAGGCACGTGTTCCGATTTTGACTCGGGGACCTCTGAGTGCCGTCAGCAGTGACATAGGAGGCTGAAATTTGGTGGGCAGATAGACCAAAACTAGAGTTAGCCAACAGTTCCCTATATGTGTACTGTGGACAGGGTGCAAAGGGTCACGTGCAGCGCGTGCGCCTCTTTCATACCCCTCTGTTTCTGATGGGCCAATTGCTGGAGCGTAACCGGCGCAGTTTCGTGCCATGATGGTTTGGAAAGGCGGACGGGCAGTTGGACGATCAATTTCGATGGATTCCGACCGAAACGGGAGTACGGCTTGCACGCGAAGCGCGAGGTGCCTTAACGATTTACATCTTTTCGTTTTCGCAAACTACCACCACTGGGATGCTGAAAATTGATGGACAGGAGCGCGTGGCACGTGACAAGCGGTACGTGAGGCTGTTTTGCATCCCAGTAACTTTAACCTGGTGTGTGCGGAACGCACGTCCTGAGATGTATCTCTTGTCATCTCATCATATGTCATATGTCATCCAGGCCTGGCGATGCATTCAGCTTGGCGATATATGCAGTTCACTGAGTGATCCCATTCCAGACAGCCTGTTCCTGCTAGCGGCCGTAGCCGAGTGACTAGGGCGCTTGTCTGTGAATCCGACGGCACGGATTCGGACCCTGTCGGCCGCGAGAAATTTCCATAGCTCATCGTGCTCTGATGTCACGCAGATTTCTTTCATTGTGCAAGTGGGTCGTTGCGCGAATGGTACTATGACTTGAAAGTACTGTTTAATTATGAGTGGGAGTAATGTTGGTGCTAAACGGGTGCACAGGTCTGCGTGAGATAGAAAATTTCGATTTTGTCCCCAAGCCAAGCGTGTAACGTGTTGTTATGCTTGTAGTTAACTAAAGCAGGAGCAAGAGCTTAATAAGATACGTGTTGCCGCTTCCAATGCACTTGCAGTTGCGAGCTTTATTGTCTTACATTATTTGACTTAGCGCAGCTTTACATCATAATGATAATGGGCGGTGTCGATTCCAGCCAGTCGGGTGAGCTAGATAATTATGGTGCAAGCTGTCACACGGGTTTGTGGCGACGGCGGCACCCGAAGCCACGTGACTGCAGCAAGGTCATTGCGTTCAGAAGTCCTATTGTTCGTGTCCCTGCATCATTCGAGTGCAAAACGCTTTAGTGAAACGGCACAAAGTGAAGCAAGTGCAAAAGTACCCCTGAGCAAATATCCATTTCGGGTATTTAGGTTCTTATTCCGCGGTAATTTTCCCAGCATGCATTTTCGGCGGCGCTTTGGGCCCGGTAGCGACCAACGTAACGTCCTGAAATCACCTAATTTGCCGTCGTAAATGAAGAATCCTGGGATTAGTTATCAGGTAATGACTCAATGAAACTCGTGAGCAACTGACCCAGAGCGCCCGCCCGTGGCCACAAGGATGATGCAGCTCACCCTGAAGACTGTCTGTTTTAACGGAGGGCGGGACGGCCAGCGATCGTGTCTACCGCCAGAAAATCGCAGCTACCCATTCGGTGCTCCTGTTGTGCAGAAGTGATGAAGAAGTGCTGCAAACAGGCACAGAGACCACAAAATGCACCAGAGGAACGGGGAAGTCCTGCATAACTGATGCAAACGGTGCAGTTTGCGACGACCCGTGGACTTATTTCGGCTGGTAAATAGACAGTGGGTCCACCTGCCTTGATCATTGATAATTAATTGGGCCAGTTTGATTAAAGCGGCACCTTAACGTTCCCTCGCCTATTTGGTAGCCTGAACACGTAGCAGCCGACACACGAGGCTTTATGCAAATACCGGCGTCTCTTTCCGTAACATCAATCACACCGTGAGTTGAGTTAATTAATATAAATCGTGCAATGAATGCTTCCTCACTGAAACGCGACGCGCAGACACACATGCCAGCTGAATATTCTAACCGTTCTGGTATTTTACTAGACGTCGCTTAGCAGGTACAGTGCATGCAAAGTTGCGTAGTCTTAGCAAAAGTTTCGCCTTTTTCTCCTTTTAATGTTGCCATGAATTCTGTTTCCTTAATTTATAACCGGTGTTCATGTTTCAGATGCTGGGTGTTACGCCAAAGTGCTCTGAAGCATTCTAACGGTGCGTGTGCATGTGGCGCGTATCTACAACAAAACTATGAATGCCTGCTTCCCAGTCTTCCCCGCAGGCGATCGCCACTCGAGCGCGGGCGGAACGCGCAATGTTTTCGCCCAACGATCCGCGGCCGGCCGTCGGCCCGCGGACCTCGAACACGGCGGCGCGTCGCCGGTGACGCGGCCCGATCGACGGCCGTCGCGCGGCCGCCGTCGCGTGTCGCCGGGGCGGCGCCGCCTGCGCGGCCGGCCGTCGCGGCCGCCGCGGGACAGTTTTCAATTTGGTGGCGGCGGTGGCCGAGCGGGCGGCCGGCCGCGTGCCCCGGGGGCGGCACCACTCGGCCCGGCCGGCACGCAGGCCGCGGCCCCTGGTCACGCGAGAGGGCGCCCGCCGTCGCCCCATCGACCCCGGCCGCCGCCTGCGGCCCTGCCCCCGGCGGCTCGGGCCAGCATGTAGGGGTGGGGCTGCTGCGGTGTCTGTCCTTTGAGTCGACGTCGGCATGTAGAGCTGAAAACGCCTCTTTTTTCTGCTCATCTGAACGTCAGCACAGGGCTAAAGAGGACATCCGTTGGTATTGTTCTCTGGTAACGCAAGTATAGGCAGGACAGTTATTGGTCATGTTCTGCGGTTACACTTCACTTGCCTAAGACTGTTGTAAACAGGGCAAGGAGACTGACATATTTCTGAGGCAAGTCCTGTTATGCAAAAAAGTTCACAATTAAAAACTAAGTAACTCACGAACATCACAGCCAAGGCCCTTTCCCATAACATGGGGGTGGACTTGGGGGTAGACATGGGGGAACATGGGGTAATACGGGGGTCTTGCCCCATGTCTGCGAGAGGCAAATAGAAGACCATATGCTAGATCTGGTTTCTGACCGCCTTCCTACGAATGCAGGGCTGGACGTAACTGTCACAAAAAGCGTTTTACTGTTCCAATGTGAGAGCAGGCCACACCTGAAATCAGTGAAAGCATCAGTCTGAATCAGCCTGAAGACCATAACACCATTCTGGGCACTACTTGACACGGGTTTTCACATTTTCCAGCTGTGGCAAACGCACCAGCACGCAACCGCAGCCTGAGGCGATCGGACCTGTCGTTCCAATATCCTCACGGGGCGTCATTGCGTTCCAGGACGTCATCGGCAGGCAGCGGTCGTGACGACGGCGACGCGGCGGCGACAACACGCGGCGGCCGCGAGTACGGTGTGACCAATTTCCAGACGCCATTTTTCCCTGGCGAGCTGCCGGAACGCAATTCCAAACTCATTATTTGTGGAAGATTGACTTGGAATCGAGTTATGTGTGTGTGTCGGTTGCCGTGGCAACTGCCGCCGCCGTCCCGGCAGACCGTCGCCCGCCGCCGCCGACAAAATGATATGTTGATCATGCAAATTGCCGCAATGAAGCAACCCTTCCGCGCGCCGCGGAAGTCCGCCTGCACATTTGTCGACAGACGAGAGCGCCGCATGGGGCGGCGCCGCACAAAAACCCTGCTGGCGGCGGCGGCGGCGGCGGCGCGGGCGACCGGGCGCGCTCAAAGGCCGGCGGCGGCGGCGGCGGCGGCGGCGAGGGTGGTGCGCCGCCACTGTCTCTTCGCCGCTGCCGGCGGGACGCGGCCGGCAAAAAGCGCGCGCCGCGGACCTAATCCTGTCACCCCCCGGGCGGGCGCGGCGGGTCGGCCGCACGTGACGACGGCTCGGCTGACCCTGACTGACCCTGCAGCGGCGGCTGGCGCGTGCTGGTGTCCGCAGCTGGCGGCGCCGCCGGTCGCTGGCACGGGCGCTAACGCCTCACGGTGGCGAAGACCCTGCTGTCGGCGGCGGTTTTATTCAGGCACGTGCCGGATGCAAAATGCTCCGTGCGACGGTCCCTTTCGAAGTATAAATGACTCGCTTCACGTCGGCGTTGGGCGTTTCTTGCATGGTTGTTTTTCCGGCCGATTCCCTAAGCCATCGGCAGATATTTTGAAAACTTCGCAAGAAATCACGCAGAAAGGGCGAAGATCTGCAAAACGAAACGCTCCGAAACGAAACGCTACAGTAAATGAGAGACTAGGATGCAACTGAAATAAGATGCAAATATGTAAGTCGCATTTGTCGTAGGAACAAAAACTACATGTAGGTTGGTGTCCAGTATTAATCTACCAAATACGCTTGACTCATTTTATTTGTTTGTGCCATATGAGCAAATGGGGCCCAGGGGAACACAGGGATCGGACATGGCGTTCATCAATGGCCCACATGGCCTAATTGGCAAACAAAATGGATCTCTAATCGTATACTAAGTTGTAATTCATGAAACGATGTTTTTTTCCATAAAGCGGCTTATATGGTATTTTTCAATCATACACTTCATCTGGAAATAGTTTTGCAGTCAACAGGAGAAGCTACTCGTGGACTGCTTTAAGTACAAAACTGCCTTTTCCATCACCAATTTTGCGACTGATCTTCGCTCTCCCAGTCACGCTGCGACTATGAGCAAATGAGGGCGGCAAGCTTCTGCAGTTCACACAAAGGTTTTGAAACCGAAGCATGGAATTGTGGCATACTGTAAGCTATTCCTAAAACATATCTCAGTTGTGAAGCAGCGTGGCTTTTGAGCAGTCTGTCAAACATGGGCTTAGCTTAAATGCATCATCATTGGTCGCTGACGGTTGATCGCTCCTTGGTTAGAGGATTTTTCCGTAAAGGTGAAGACGCATTTTAAAGGCAAGGTTGAATAACACCGTAACAGACTGACAAAAAACTAAGACCAGTGACGCGGAGCGACTGTACCAATACTCTACACCAGCAGCCCAGACCCAGCGCCCGTTCCGCCCTCTCCCCGGCTCGGTAACCCGACCCGCCGCGCGGCTACCGGTCGCCAGAGCGCTATCCGTTACCGGGGAATTCAGCAGCCTCGTCCGTCGGGCCGACTTAGCCGCGCAGCCTCCGCACCTTTTGTCCGCCGCCGTGTCCGCCTTTTTCCGGCCATTTTTCCCTGCATTCTTCCCTTGTAACCGAAGCCGGCGCGGTGGCAAAAACGGCGCGCGACAAGCGGAGCGGGATGATAGCGGGCGACGCGCAGGCCGTTCTCTGTCATACAAAATCAGCCGCGCCAGCTGACCGTCCAGCCTCTGACGTCACCGCCACGTCCTCTGCTGCGACTAACTGATAAAAAAACTGGGACAGTCCTGAAATTGTGAGGAAGGACATCGATTCGTCGGCCAGCTTTCGTGTTCATGTGGCGTGCATTCGGCCGTTTTTTTTTCGTTGCAGTACTAGGAAATGCTTAAAGTAAGAGAAATTGAAATTGGCATGCGTGCCTTACATACAACGCTGTCGTACTAATTTCCGCCTGATTTGCTAATTTTTCTTCCGTTTATGAGCAATGAATCTGGTCCAGTTGGCCCCAAATGAGCTCATGTTTAATGAGTCACGTGTCTCTTCCAAGGTGAAATGTATCAGAATGGTTTTGTGCCGTTTGGAATGCAAAATGTGTTCCTTGTGTGTCGTGTTATGCAAATGAGGACTTTTATGAAAGTTTACCATGAAGGCGACTCAAGACTTAATAAAGTCAAAAATGGTCTTTACTGGCTCCCGGGCTTTGGCCATGATTATGAAAGACAGCCTTCTTTATACCGGGGGAAACTTGGGTTGACACGCAGTATATATATATATATATATATATATGTATGTATATATGTATGTATGTATGTGCGTGTATTGATGTATGTGTGAGTGTTATAAGGAGTAATAGTAGTCCCAGTAATTCCAGACCATGTCGTTGACTACTAGAAATGCCAGAGTTTTTTTCGACTAGCACTTTTAAATCGCATCACAGCCAGCTTACTGAGCGAATGACGATTTGTTTTTGTAAAACGCACGGTGGCGGTCCATTGTCTGATCGAGTTCCAATTGAGCTCAGTTCGCAAATCATGCGTTAGGTTTATATAAAGGGATGTTATATTCACTGCACGTTTCCCCACTCTCCTAGAATAGCATTCGCCCCATTTCGCAACAGATCTCGCAATCGACCAAATAACTGGTAGCGTGGGCTAACTAGGTACGTGGTGCTGCATCAGTATTGAGAGAGGCTGCCAAAATACCACTGAGATCGAGAAAAAAATACGCGGAATTCTTTGTAAGATTTCTAGGGAGCAGCTCTTTGCAATGTTAATATTAGATTTAGCAGACTGCTATCAGCCGAACATCTTTCGAGCATCATGCCTGATACGTTTTGCAGCGGTACGGCCTTGACCTAGTGTTTCCTGTCGTGCGGAGCCCGGACAGCTGTTCTGTTGGACATTGTCCACCAACGCATTGCTACCGTAAGCCCGTCACGGTCCCGACCACTGGTCACTGCCGCCTGCTGATGCCGCGGCGCTGAGACGTCACCCGCCGATGAGCGTCGCCTGCTGCCGCGCGTCACCCGCACCTGCGACCAGGCCGACGTCAGGCGCCCGGCGTGGCGTCGGTCGTCGCACTGTCGTCGGTGCTGACGGAGTCGTCACCAGGCTGCGACGCCACGGTCCTGACGCGCCCCGCGATGGCCGGCTCGACCCAGTGGCGGCCGGCGCGAGACCGCGCGTCCCCGTCGCGTCGTCGACGCCGGCGGCGCAGGAACGGCGAGCGGCGCGGCAGCGTCGGCAGGATGACGCCGCGCCGTCACCGGCGACGCCCTCGACGCCGGGCCGGGCGGGCGCCGGCGGCCGCCGTCAGGCCGACACCCCAATCAGCGCCGGAATCCGGCCGATCCTGCCCAGTAACTAGTCTATGTTTTGGAGCCGGGCGGCGCGGCGCGCGCGGCCCAGCCGGCCCGCCGCCGCGCGAGGGCGCGGCCGCCCGACCAGACACCGCGGCGGCCGGCGTGGGAGAGCGCCGCCGGCGCCGCGCAACGCGATTTCCCGACGCGGCTGGAATTTTCCCGCGTTTTGGGACGTGTTTGTCGGCGGCGCCGACTTCGCCGCGTCCGCTCGGTCAGCGCCCCTCCGGCCGGCCGGCCGGAGCGGCCAGCGCCGGCGCGTCCGGCTTTTTGGCAGGAGCGGCCGTTTTTCTTGCGGCCCCGGGCGCAGATTAGCGGCGCGTCGAGCCGCGTCGTTTTTGCGCGCCGCGCGCCGCGCGCCGCTCGTCGGCCGTCGGCGCCCCGTCCCCGCCCCGCGGCGGTCTCGCCTCACCAGCGCCACGGAATGCCGCTCGAATTCCCGCCGAGATTGGCTGTCAGCGGCCAGATATAATTTGTTTATGATTTGTCGTCCCCATACATCCCTGTGCGTTCATATTTCTTCCGCAGTTTTTGTCGCAATAAACCAGCCTCCTCTAAATTAGCACGGGCCCAAAACAAATGAGGCTGCTCGGGTCGCGTCGTCGTGAGGGGACGGCCGTGTTGACGGCGCAGGCGACTGAACCACGCCGTGACCACCGCCGGATGCCCTCTGACTCAAGACAAGAATGTCACACCATCCCAGCTCCTGCAGGCGCTGTTTGAACCGCTCCTCGTACGCTATTCAAAGTACGTCAAACTGTGAAATGGGTTGCAGGCGTTTAAGGTCCGTAACACAAGCGGGACGGCGATAAATGGGACGGTGATGTTGCGTCATATGAAAGGCTAACCATATGCGGAAACTCTGTTACCGGTCATAAGAGAATATTGCTGCAATGGCTTTCCGTCTCCACGTTTAAGGAAAAGCGGCGTGTGCCGTAACATTAGTTTATGTTCACTTTGGCAATGATGGTACAGGCGCGATGGGCATGAAAAACAACTTGCCATCAGCTCAAGTGCCAGGTAAAAGGGCTACTGGTTCGTGGTCTTAAGACTGTTCAATTCGTTCCCGGCTGAATACAAATTGCCCTTGCGCCAGCATCAGAGCCGAAGCAAAAGAGTATCGCAAGTTTCTCAGACCGTGAAAGCTATTATTCATTGGCGACAAACATTGTGACAAATGTGACATTATACCTGTTCTTTGGACTCTTAGTAAACATTTAAAGCCAACCTATTTATTAGTCAAGAATAAGCGCAAAAGGCAGCTAGGGTCAAGAAGTGCATCGTCGCAGAAAAAAGTCCTTCATCGAGGAGACGTCATGGCTGCGTTTCGTTTTAAGTCTGTCATTGAGCAGGCGAACGCTTCTCGACAGACGCACGCTATCAGTGACCAAGTGGAATCCCCAGTGAGATGTCGCCCGGGCACTGTCAGCTCTCACTCGACAGGACGGCTGGCGGACGGCCAGCACGGGGTGACGCGAGCTGTGACGGATGGTCAATATGTTGTCGACTTGCTGACGGCGTGCGGTATATTAGCGCGTGCCAGGACGTCAGAGGCGTTCTGCTGTAACTGTTCGAGATACGAGAACAAGCGATGAGCATGGACGATAATTTCTGTTCAGGTGTGATGGACGTGTGATCGCTGCAATGTCGCCAGCGGACTGAAAAGGGCGTCCGAAACGTCCCGAGCTCGCAATTGCAATTCGATCTGCTGCCTCCCTGCCCCACCGTCAACGTGACATTCCGCAACACGGCGTGTCCAAAGCGGCTGAAATTTCCGTTCGATGCCGCACCGCCCGCGCGAAACGCCGCGGCCGACCGGCGAGCGTTCACCACTGGCCGTAACACGGTCGCCGGGTGATCGACATGCGTCTGACGCACGAACGGCGGCCATCGACCGACTGTCGACGCACCAGCAGCACGCCGTCCGCGCACGGCCGGCGTGCGATCGACAAAGGATGACATTCCGTCGGCGGTCGCACGCAAGCGCTGGCTAATGAGCTCGGGGCGGAAAAAATGGCGCATCTCTGGGAATTGGTGCGGCACGTGCATGATGGCCCGATGGTATCAGCGGCGGCCACCCGCCCGCGCCGCCCGGGGGCAATTAGCCCCCTCCTTGATCAGCAGCCGCACTGGCGCTAATTATCGGCCCAGTAATGCACTCCTGCTATCGACTGCGCAGCGTTTTTTTCGACCCCACGAAATGAGGCGGCGCGCTGGAAGAGCGGTTGTTCTGTGCACACGGACTCAGCTTAAGGTCTTTTGATACGCAGAGCAAATCGTGTCAGACGAGCGTCATTTGAGTTGTGTGGAACGAGAAGCATGCAGCTTCCAGGTTGTGCTGTAAAATAGCCGGCTTGTCAAAAAATTGGCAGAGGAAAGGGCGATAAAAAGTATCCTTTTTACAAGCAAGTCATCCTTTCAAACCCAGAAAAGAGACGTTAGAGACGGTCACTTACCAGTGACTTGTCTTTAAAACTAAGTCCACATGTACGATGTAGCCAGGGGCATATTTAGCAACTGACCAAGGGAGATGCAATCATGCTTCAAAGGGCCCCAACACATATGGACGGGGCGGGGGAGGCAGCTGAAGTTAAAAATACCTTCATTTTGTTTTTTGCATTTTGACGTGTCAAGACCCCGCATCGCATAGGCTGGTAGGTAGCCGGGCATTTTTTGTCATCACATCATGTCTTAGGTGTCATTTTAAGTCCCAAAGCGACGTGATGCTGCGGTGGCGGGTCAGAACCTCTACCGCCGAACTACCGGAATGCGGGATTCAGTATGACACACGGGGACGAATCGTATGCGAGTGGTTCGCGACGATGCTCAAGCGCAGCACACAGATGGGAGGTCTCAGCTTTCCATGCATTCGATTGCCTTTGCCATACTAGGCGCTTCAGGTCCCCCAATTGTGCATGATTTACGCTTCACACTTAAAATAGATTTAAGTGATCCTCGGTAACAATTAATCGCGGGTGATTCAATGGAACTGGGTACCTGGATGAAACAAACCATGCCGCTATACTACAACGTGTCAGTCATCCAACGCCGAAGATGCTGATAACGGTGCTCGACAGTGATTACATATGCAAATTATATATATATATATATATATATATATATATATATATATATATGCACATGTATATGTGCAGATATATATAGAAATGGCTGCATTTTAGATCACAGGAGCGCCCTTTTTGTTTTTTAGGGCGTCCATCTGGCCATCGGGACACATTTTCGGACCTCAGAGGTACCAATGGAACTTCGAGAACGACCCTTCAGGCGTTTGGGAGCCCTTCGGTTCTTTACGGCGCTCTTCTAACCCTCGGCTCACATTTCCATTTGCCAGGGACGCCTCTGGAGGTTTTGGGGCGCCCTGACTCTTAGGGAGCGCCTTCTGGTCCTCAAAACATATTTTCGGACCACAGGGAGTTTGATTCCTCAGGGATACATTGTCGGTTTGCGGCGCACCTTATTCCTTTATTCTCTAGGGCGTTCTTCTAGACCACTGGACATATTCTCAGACCACAGGGGCACCCTTTGAGCCTTGGGGGACGTCCCTTTAGGGTTTGGCGAGCTCTTTTATTTTTTAAAGCGTTCTTCTAGACCTGGGACATATTTTAGACGTTGGCGGCATCCTATGGGCCTTCGGGGCACACCTCCAGGATTTGAGGCGCCCCTGTATTCTGAAGGACGTCCTTCTAGCCCTCGGGATGTATGTTCAAACCTTAAGGCGCACCCTTTGAAGACATCGGGATGTCCTTTCGGCCCCTGGGGGGTCCCTCCAGGGTTTGGGGCGCCATTTTGTTCTTCAGGGCATCTTTTTAGCCATCGAGATTTTTTCAGACCTCAGGGGCGCTTTTTGAGCTCTCGGGAGGAGGGGGCGTCCTTGGAACTTCATGACCATTAAGTTGAATTGATTTGCTGATTTTTCCCCATCCGCGGAACATTTTTAGGCCTCTTGAGCTTCCCATCAAGGCCTGAAGAGCATAATGTCAGGTTCGGCGCCTTATTAGCCAATAAATGGTATTCCATTTATGCATCGGTGGTCCTCATACAAGGACGCCTTCGGCACCCAAGGGGGATGCCATGGCCTGATGACATTCCTCCTACATACGCCCCTGGATGTAGCTCTATACTATTTATGAGGAATGCATTTCGTAAATTATTGTCGCGACATGAACTGCAGAGCCGCATTCTTTGGCTCACTGCACATCACAATGTTTTCTGCAGTAGGTGTAGATGAAACGAATCGTAAGTAGCTGAAATGTAAAACTCAATAGTATGAAATAGTATAAGCTATGAATAAAAAATAAAACAAAACGTAGAAGATAAAACCTGTGAAATATGAAATCATCAAGTATTATTACTTTAGCTTAAGAAAAGGTTACAGTCAGTACATCGTAATAATATGGATCGAACAACGCACTTATTTTTAACATAACTAGAACATCAGCTGGAGAGATTTGTATATCGTACCAAATTATTCCTGTGATTTGTCTTTCCCTTAGAAACCGCAATGATCCATTTTAGTTGATGAAGTCAAGACATACATCAATACCAGCCTTCACGGAGGGCAGAACAAAATAAAACGGCATTCCATAGTTCAGGGCGTTGCAGATTTCGATGTGCATAAGAGGAAAGCTCACCGTTTCTTCATGTCGGATTTCCTCTCTATTTGACTGTAAGTTGTTTCTCGGTCTCTCGCCACCGATTTCTCTTTAGCTCGAATATGTCAAATTAAAATCAGGTTAGACATGCACCGTATGGGGCAATGGAGAGCAAATGCAAATCGCGTTCTCATCTGAAAGTTATGGCAGGCACCACCGCCTCTTGCATTTCACGCGCCGCCAAGCTTTTGGGGTGGACCGTGCGGGGAGCGGGCACCCCTCTTACAACTGAATTGACTCGGCGTAAAATGCATTTTTGTACCAATACATATTTTCACGGTTGCTATAATTTGGCCGGGTTGGTCGAAGCAGCATGACAAAGCAACACCAGGAATTTCCAAGTAAATACTAACTTCACGGCAAAAGAAAGATGTCCAGGCTTGACTTACTACCCATGTGTTTCAGATGCGCTTACGTTCCAGCTTTGTACACGCAAACTGATGTACACATGTGCCCAGTAGATGGGTTGGAGCCAAAATGGCGCGTTCACTGTATATATATATATATATATATATATATATATATATATATATATTGGGAATTTTGCTGCAGTTTTTATTTCAGTTAAGTTCTTTCAAATGCTAAGACAATCCTGCATGTAATGGGCTTCTTCTCTGTCTGTTCTAGTTTCCGTATTTGTCGGTGTTTGGTAGGTGGTAAATGATTTCCCCAAAATTCATAGCGTTCCGCTTGTTTCAAAAGTACGTTAATTACCACACGTTTTGGATTATTTAGAGCCATTTTGAAAGTGATTAAAGTTTCTCCAATATGATGCTGGAAAATCACGAAACGCGAATTGTTATCACACGCGCCACACATTTTTGTACTGCCAGTTTTGTGACGGTTTGCGCGGGTCATGTTCGTATTTGGAGCTTGACTGTATGAGCTCATGACCTACATGTATGAGCTACATGACCTCACTTATTTGTTAAGAGCAGGTTTTTCGCCTGTATGGTGAGTGCTTCGATAATATGAAGCCTTCTTTTGTCCATGGCTGTTTCACTCGAAAACTCGTGCTCTGGTACTGCGATACTGAAAACGTGCAATATCATCGCAAGTTCTTGGTCATAATTTCCGGTAATGGTTGTAATTAGATGCGCATTCCCTGGAATTTTCGCATGGGTGACGTTGAAAATTGAGCCCGTCTATATTTATGCAAACGAACAGCTTACACTTTACAGCCATTCAACACATCATAGGTAATCATCCACTGCAAATACAACTCTGAGGCGCGAATATCCATTTCCAATCAAATTACTGAGTAGATTCCCATGTTTTGCATCACAGTGACTCTTCGAATAACGGGTTAGTCTGCGTTAGGCACGTAGTTCCGTGTCCTGGATCCGGCGTCCACTTCCCGTCCTTTACTACAAGCTGTGGTTTTTTCAGCGCTGTCTGTCACACATTTCCCTATCGCTGTGTTCCTCTGCGTTGTCGCGGCAACCCTTCGCCGTAGCCTTCCTCTGGCTCCAACGCGCACAACCTCGCGGAGGAAACCGTAACTCCGACAATCGCCCCGACCACCGCACGCCGCCGCAGCGGCGGCCGCGCGATGACGCAGAATAGCGGGCATTCCGGCCGGCGCCGCGCGGCCGCGACCCGCCGCCTCCCGCGCGAGAGCGCGGATGAGCCGCCCAAAATGAGCCGGCGCCCATTGTGGCCAGGTGTGGCGCGCGGCGCCGCGCGTCCGCGCCGCCGAGCAGGAATCCAATATCGGCGCGCCACAAAGGCCTCGCGCCGGAGCGGAACCGATCGCCTCATTTGTCACTCGATTGGCTCAATATTGCAGAATGCAGCCAATAGGGTGACCGGTAATGGCGGGCCGGCGCGCCGGAGCGGAAGCTGGACGCTCGACGAAAGTGACTGCCGGGGAGGGAGCGGGGCGCAAGGGCGGAGAGACCGCCGGAGGAGAAGCGGAGGACTGGATGCTGCGTCTGTGTAAAGCGCATCTAAGAGTCATGAGACCCCGAGCCATCCGACATACCTGGTTGGAAATGTTCCCTTTTCAAGAAACTGGTGCGTCACCGTACGGTTTGTTCTCAGGAGGGGAATGTTAAAAAGTTACAAGAAGCTACATGACTGACATGTCCATATGTGGTAATGGCATCGCTTGCATCAAAGCATTTGTAACGACGTGCGTGCGTATGTGGTGTGCCGTTCCTCTTACGAATCTAATCGCTCCGTTATGAAAAACATACGAATCCCATTACGAATCATCTACGAGCTTTATACTCTGAAGTTGAAGCAACGCGACTTGAAAAGTGCTATTTAAATTTTCTCTGAGCAAGGATGGTAGATTTCGTCTGGAGATTCATTTGGACAGTGTTGCTTTTCTGCCCCATTTTCATCCACAACATAATGCAGAATGCCGAGTCGGCAACAATAGAATCGCCCATGAATTTTCTTCGAAGTGATGTATAATATGTAGGACGCGCTTTGTGCAAAGGGCGTTTATTAGGGGTAGAAATGTGGTAGCTGTTTATGAGACACCATGTATATGCTATCGCATGTATTAAATATTTTTTTTCATTTCTTGGTAATCTAGACAATGGATAGCGTTGAAATCAGAGTTCATGTCAAGCTAAGTTAAAACGAAGTGTTGTTGTTGCACAGACTCTGACAATGCCACCGATATATTTTAAGCACTTGTTTCCAGGACTCGTTCCAAAGCACTGGACCAGATGGCGTTCGAGGGGAATTATTTTATAAAGACAGGTGCCGTGCTGATGATGGAACGCAGTGTTTGCCACACAGCGGATTACAACGGCCGGTTTCTTATCCACCACCCCACGGCGAGGCTTGCCGCCTAATCGACTATGGCATGCCTACATCAGTAATATTAAAAGTGTTGTAGTCTTGGCCCCCTTGCTACATTTCCTCATGTCTAGCCGCCTGAGGAAAAAGGCTGTAAGAGCTTCTAGCTATTGGAACTCGTATTTACTCGTCACGCTGATCTTATCTTTTCATTTTGCCGTTGTTCTGAGCCAGGTATCTTATCAATGTTCGTAACGGTCTGCGATTGCGCTGAAACCACGAGCAAAATGGTAAAACAGGCGCCGTAACAATCCCGTCAGAGTTATGTCGACGGCTGGCGAGCAACGAACAGTTCAACACCCTATCTGCAGCGCGATCTCATCCGGCAATAAAGCTATCAGCCAGGTTACAATCGGGCCGAACGCCCGCCCAGTTGCTTACACCAGGCAAGAGCACGGAAAGAGCGAAGTGCGGTCGTCTGTGCGTTGCGAAGCGGTTTCGCCCGCAGCCGCTTCGCGTGGGCGACGGCCTGAGCCATGGGCCGAACAATGCCGGATTACACGATGCCAAAGCACAGCCACGATGCGCGCGCCCTGGCGTGCTTTCACGACGGAGCGACGAGTGTGGGGAAACAATTTATTCCTGGACGATTCAGTGTCAGTCACCTACTGTCGGATCCGGACTCCTGACGGACAGAAGATCATCAAACCGGCAATTAAAGTCACTCACAGGCTAGAAAAAGTTAATCAGATTTGGAGCTCATAAACCCTGGTGCGCCCTTGGGGCCCATTCGGCAATCAGGCTGACTGGTGTGAGATGGACTGCTCGGAATGAGCTGCGCCCAGGAGAAATTACCTCGTCCATCTCCAGGTAGCAAATTTGCGCTCAAGGTCGGAGCGGATCAGAAATTTGTCGAGAAAGCTGGAGGGAAATTCGGCTAATGTCAGACAGCGAGAAAGTATGGCCACCACTCTTTCAAGGGGCCTAGTTTCTTTTGCTCTCAATTTGCAAAAGAGTATGAGTCCATCTTGCATCTAGAGCGTCTGATACTGTGTTCTAAATAGGCTAATAGCTTGTCAAATGATCAGCATTTAAAATCATTTAGTGGATGGAGCTGAGGGGCAGACATAGCAACTGCTTTTGTGTTCCCTGTGATTTAGTACATGCTTGTAGGCTGTAAAAAGCATAAAAGTGCACTGAATGTGTATTGAATGTTGAGTCACCTTTACAGCTGTGATTTTTAAAAGCGAGAGGAGATATTATCAAGCACGAAGACACAAAAGCAGGTTTTACATGGTGCTAGTGAGGTACAAAGCTTTTACCATCAATGTCATGACTTCATACCGCATAAATTTAACCTTCCCAGGGCCGGGGCGGGGTTAATGAGACCCCCCTTCTGGTATTTCAAGGATGGCTAGAAAACGGAGACGAATCAGTAACATGAAATCTGTGGCATCATGTTATGCATTTTGCAAACTTTTCAACTCCAGGTAATCTCAGTCCACTGACGTAGGACATGTCAAGTAAAACCATGTTCCAAAAAAATAGTGTCATAGCTTTTTTGCAAAATTAGTCAATTAACGTGAAACTTGATACATTGATAAAGCACGACAGATGTAACAGTTTTTTCATGTAACAGTTTCTCAGGTTTTTCAGAAATGTAGGATCAATGGTGACCTTAGGTCAGGCCAACTTTCCGCCTTTTTTAGGCTTCCATTCGAGACGGTGGGTCTACTTTGGGAGTTCTGGACTTTGAATACGCTATCTGGTGCTTCTCATATCTTTTGCACATGTAATTATACCTTTGGGCCCGTGACCTGAGATCAGGTCGCGTTTTACATGGAATTTTGGGACCCGCGGCCAAATGCAGTTAGAAACAGTGATATATGATAAGAGCTTACTTTCCAGGATGGACCTAACCCCATTTATCCCAGGCTGACCTCATCTCACATTTTGAAAAAAACGCTGTTTGTTTGCAATGCGTACACACTTTGTAAGACCACAAGTGGTAACAACCACACCCATGCTTGATTTTTCTTAAGTTTTTATTGTCCCAGTTCACTTTTGGCCGCCAGAACAGAAGCCCTGGGCGTCGCTTACATAACTTTCTGTCAAATATCAGGCTTCTGTTTTGCAGTCGCGTCCGTCTCCCGATGTCGGAGGGACTTACGTGAAAAACATGATTTGGGGCAAGGGTTTCATGACGTCAAAGGGGTAATACCTGGACCGATTATGTAGGATCTTATGCTGTGTCGTTTCTCATCAATGGCAATGCGTCAGATGATACGACAGACACTAAAAACTTTCAACTTATACGCGTCAGACGTCTGACCTAGGTTATCTTGTTTAAACTTAATATGGTGGTTTCAGACTTGATGCGCATCCTAAACACATGTGCGGTGTGATTTAGCCCAAACACAGGCTTTCGGAATGGGAAAAACGGGACTCCTGCCTTCACAAAACTACGACGTTTTCCCTCAATTTCAGTTTTGCGTAAAATGGCCACATATGGCTTCAGGTGCTCTTATACTGTATCAAATAAGTAAACAAGGCCTTCTTTTTACGTCTAACAACTTTGGAGCCACGTGAACGACTTGACTGTTACAGTTTTCTGCCAAAAACGTGAACAGATGATTTTATCTAAGATGACCTCTGGTGAACTTGATATGAAGCAGCGTGGACATAAACTGGTTGCTTTTTATTAGTTTGGCGAATGCCTTTATAACGGCGTTCTTACTTCTTCTGGGCGGCTTATAGTTCCCGGGATCTTGGGAATTTCCATGAGCCCCCGGCCCAGCGAAGGTGGATTCGGAGGCCGGCCCGGCAAGTGTTCAACGAAGCTCAGCCATGCACGAATCGTTATCCAGCTGCCGTGTCCCCTTGTTATATGAAATGCCATTCGCGACAAGGTCGGGCCGTCGCCGGTGCCAGCCGTTGCGTGTTGACCCGGGACGTGGGCGCGAGGCTGCGGCAGCCTCTGACGCGCTGGCAGCGGCCGCGGCAGCGCTGATCACAGGCCGGCCGGCGGCGCGGAATGTGTGAGACCGTGCACGCCCGCCGAGCACGGGCGGCTTTCCTTTCCGACGCCGGGAAAACGAGCCAATCAATGGGTGCGTGCTGGGCGGTGTCGGCGGGAGGTCCGCCCACCGCCGGCGCGTGGTTCACGTACTTCTCGCTCGGCCTCGGGGTAAGGGTTCGGGGCCGGGGGCTCTGGCGTTTCGGGCTGTACTAGCTGTAATGACCTGTCGTATCCGAATCGTGGACGCATTCATAACCACGCATAACCACATTCATAACCACGCATAAGACGTGGATGTTCTTCTTTACGGGAGAAAGCCTTCTGCATTCAGCGTTTTCGCACAGTTACTACATCTTTAGGCGTAATCATGCCGCTATCTGTTTCAAATGATTTCATGGTCACCAACGACCAGCGCGTGCTCCAAAAAGACTGCGCCGCAGCCAACAAGCCTTTTAAAGCGTTACACTGACACTTCTGATCTGGCTGCGCGACAGTGACGTTCCCAGCTCAGAGACGTGTTTGCCCAGCTGCAGTTGTTACTTCAATGTTTTCGTACAGCAGATACAGGAGGTGTCCGCGCATCGTGAATACCTGATGTAGTACGCCGCAAAGCGTACACCAGACGCCAGTGTTGCAGGGTTATCGTTAAATTTAGGCCGCTTTCCGGGCATACAAAGTTTAACACGCAATGGAATGCGTGAAATTTGCAAGCTCTGTTTGGCGTCCTGGCAGCAAAACTTCAGGCGTTGCCAAACGTGCGCGCGCCATGCAGTTGGGCATGGTCATGATGGCTTCAATATGACTTCAATCTGATAGCTATAGATGGCAAAACAAGACAAAATTTCGTGCACTATAAACAAAGAAGCGACTGTCCATTCCAACGAGACTTAAAAGGTGGAGAAAAAATTGTAAGTCAAGGCAAGTTGGTTGGGGTGTCATTTTTGTACATGATTGGGGGGGCGAGCCAGAACCCGACAAGTTAACCTCCCCCAGAATGTGGGTTTCTGGATAAATTTGACCCACTTCATTTTCACTGAAGACAATCTTTAATTTGCTTGATTATCGCTTATCAATGACACACACTATATATATATATATATATATATATATATATATATACATATATATATATTGTTACGCTCCACCGACGCCGTGAGTCTCAGGACCTCATCAAGAAGCCAACCGAAAACACCTTCTGGGTCTCGGAAACGAGCCTGCTATTAATTGTCCTCAATCGACCAGACCAACAGAAACACAGATAACGACGGAGTAACCCGGCTTGCCACAAACACATCTGTGACTACATGTCTCCACCAGCAAGGAGACAAAATGAGCAAGAAGTGTGCGAGGAGATGTCAGGAAAGGACAAGGAGTGCGCCTCAGGGAGTAGCCCTGAGCCAGCGCGCACAGGAATGATGGGAGGACAAGGAGTGCGCCTTAGAGTGCAGCCCTGAGCCAGCGCGCACGGGAACGGGTCGGGGGGCCGACTGCCCATCGCCTGCCGACCCGTTACTGAGGTCAGGTTAGGATCACGTGGTCAGGGGTCAGTCGGCCATTGAGGGAGAGGGACAAGCGCGGGAAACAGAAACGCATGCCAGCAAAGAAAATACCACATCTTTAGCAAAGGATCGAAGCCGTCTCACCTGCATGAGTAGCAAACACCTTACCAGTCCGCAAACATATCATACATAAGTGACGACTCTGCGATGGAACATAGCAATATATAGGTATATATATATGGCCATCAGGCCTTTAGAAGGACGCCGGCCTAAAATTCCCTGTCGGAGCGGTCACCGGCTCTCATGCTCGACGCCATACCCGTCAGGACAGTGACGATGGCCTTATAGTCGCTGGGGGAGCAGCCACAGACGACCATCCTGGCCGGCCGGACGGAATACCAGGCTGGCAGGCGCTGGCCTCTGAGTCATCGCGCAGCAGCCACCATTACCCGGCCTAAGTCACGAACCGGTGCCCACCCTGGGCCTCGGCACGTTAAAGCAGTGTACGCCGCTCCCAGAACTGACTAACATACCGCCAGAATGAGACGTCTGCTTTAGCTGCCACAGACCTGATGTCGAGATCACTGGAACAGTGTAAAACGTCGCGACGCATACGCGTCATGTTCTCTCCAGTGGCGAGGCCGATCGATCAGTTCGGAAGACAGGTGAACTCAGTCTTCGACCTGAGTAAACGCTGTGAATATTGACCCAACGTGAAGATAGGAAGCCTGCTCACTAGGCTTATACCTGTTCTAACAAAAGGTGACAGGGTTTGAGGCCATCTGTTAAGGTGCTGCCACCTCATTTCGACAACGAGTGCTATCTTCGTTCACTTCATTCGAGTCCTATCCCCAAAAAATTCCTTATTTCAGCATTGCATGCTGCTGCAAACGAAAAAATTCGTTGCCCGAAATCATTCCAGATTTGTGTATGATATGTATATATATATATATATATATATATATATATATATATATGGTAGGCGAAAAAAACGTTAGGAGTCCAGAGTTTGCAGGGGCCACATACTCACAGTTGTCACATCCGTAAGCATCCGTCTTGCAAGCCGCTGAACAAAGGTTCGTATACACAAGAATAAAGTAGGTTGACGTTTTCCTTCCCGTCGTTACCAATGTTATTCGTTCAAGCTTACCATTTGCAACCAACTCCAAAACTATCATTCAAGCAGCAGGAAATAAAACTAATCGGTCTGCTTGGCCGAGCCATGCCCGCCGTAGCTACTCTCACAGGTTGATAACTTCGCGACCAATGGGCACCGAATTTTCCAGGAGCGGATCGCAGAAAGTCGCACTTGTGCGACCCCAAAGATGTCATCCTGGATATTAAGTCGCCTGATTTCGGGACACCCCGTAGGGAGCATGCCGTTTTTGTCAGTGGCTCTAAACCATAACAAAGGACGTGCACCATGCACGAAATAGTGGCATGACATTCGCTAATGTGACGGAGGTTACGGTGGTACCAAGAGGATTATGGAGCAATGCGTTGCCGAGCGCCAGTGGTAAACAAGCGAGACTGCACATATTGGCGACTGTTATAGGTACGCCGAGAGCTGGGAATAACCATCGAACGGAAACAATTATTTCTAAATGTTGTTATGGTTTAAAGCGAGGCAGTTAGTTCTGATGATAGTAAGGAAATAATGATAACTTTGGCAAGAACAAACAAACATGAAGGATCCTGCTACAAATTCAAGAAAACACGAAATGCACCACCTACTGTAATAGTTAATCTGTCAGTTTTTCCGCCTGTGCGTATGATGTTTGCTATTCTTGTCTGAGTGCACATGCTTTCTCTTGTCTGTAATGACTTTTTTGGCCTATTTTCTCTTAAAAAGAACGGCATCTAGGGAGCAACAATAAAACGAAAATGCGGAAAACACCATGGTGTTGCTTGTTTAACACAGTATTCAGCCGGAGCGTGAATGCTGTGTAACAACTGAAATGCATTATAACACCTTTGCGAAAGAGAAACATAATAAACGCGGATGCACAACGAAAACTGTGTGCACTCCTCGTCTATGATATCAGACACAAAATAAAACGAAAATAGCATGCACCAGTGACCTTCCAACTTCGCGAAATCTTGCACCACAGCAGGAGCCAAAATGCCCGGCTCGGCGGCAATTGTCGCGTTCAGTGCGTGCCTCGCTCACATCACGCACCCGTCGGCCCCCCCCCCATCACTTCCACACGCGGCAGCCACCTCATTGGCTTCCGCGGTAACGTACACCTTTCCACATCATTTCACGTTGTTTGGAGAAAAAGCAGAGGGTGGCCGCCAGCGGGCGAGGGTGCCGGGGCTCGGGGAGCAAACAGCGACACCCTTTGACGCCGTCGCGGCTGTGAGCGGCGCGTCTCGGCCGTCCGCCAGCCACGGTCCGGGAAAGGTCCTGGGAACTTTGCGCTCAAGGCTATGCATACAGTGGACTGACGTGCCCTGGGGAAGAGGGAGTCACAGGCAATGGCGCAGAAGTAACCGAGGCATGTCGTGATCCCGGCTGCTATGAAGCGAATTTCCGACCAGGATTTCCGGCTCTGTTGTGATCTCCCGCAATCGGAAATCGGGTCTTGTTTCATGTGCGGTGTTTTTTCCGTCATCTTGATGCCGTGTTCTATCTCATCTTTTTCGATAAAACCGAAATGGCCTTTTGTAAGAAAAATTGCCATCATTTTCCTTGAGGTGTCTCAAAGTTGCCAAAAAGCGGGATATAACAATCATATGGCTCACACGTAATGAGCCTGGACGCATACAGTGTCTTTATTTTTACTATGCAGTAGAGGCACTGCATACGTCCTGGCTCACATTCCGTACTTTGATGAAGTAGTGGTGTGGTGCAACAGCAGATGGCACGGAGCCTTCTGTGCCAGAAATTCCCTTGTAAAACTGGCGGATTTTCTGGAAATCCGTAAAGGCAGCACAGAAAAAGCGCTCTGCCTGGACCCGCGTATCACTATATATATTTGGCATCAAGTGTCAAAGAGTGTTTGGAACAGGATTTGAATGAATGTGTGTTTTAACAGTGTTTGGAATGAAGGTTCCGGCTACAGCCCCAGTCCACAGGCTGAGTACGCATGCGTCCCTCTAGCGCCCAGTGGCGCCGCCCGCTCTTCCGACCTCTCGCCATCCGAGTCCTTCTCTCGGCCCAGTGATCCAGGAGCTTACCTCAGCTACTACGGACCATGTGATAAAGTAGCTCGAGCCTCGGCGGACCAGGAAGACTCTCCGTAGCGCCTCCTGCTGGCGTAGTTTCCTACCTGAAGACTCTCCGTTGGCGGCCCGCCGAGTCTCGGCCAGGACGTCCGGCCGAGGCGCTCGCAAATTGCCCGCTGCGAGTGACAGGGCGGGTATCGCGCGGGCCATTACCGTCCGCCGTGATGACCAGCTGTCCGGCACCTTCTGCGGCGGCGCGGTGTGAACGCCGTTGGGAAGCTCCCGGCCGCGGGAGCGATTAAACCGCGCCGTCGCGCCGCCCGTGTCACCGGCGCCGCGATTGAGCCATCGGCCGCTGCGTGTCCGGCGGCCGTCCAATTAGGCCGGTGTAAACAGGCGGCGGCCGGCGCGCTCTGCGGTCGCCGCGTCGCCGCGTCGCGCGCCGTAATGAGACGCCGGCCGGCCGGCCGCCGGCGCGGCTGACAATTTATCCCGATCAATCACGGCAGAGAGCGCGACACGGCGACCGGCGCCGCTCCTGCGGCGGGCCGCCGCGGGCGCCGGCCGAGCTCGTCCGTGTAATGACCGAGCCGGGCGCCCCCCGATTACGGTAAGTGGGCGGCCCGGTGTCGCGGCGGCCGCCTGCGAAGCCGGCAGGTCTGGGAAAGCGCGGAGACGGCAGACGGTAGCCCCAGAATCGGTGATGCTGGCGCTGATCTCACGCTGCAGGACTCGGTGGCAATTTGAAGGTCTGGATCCCGGCAGGGATTTGTAGGATTCCCTAGGAAACCGATGCAGTACTGTTTGTCCTCTTTGCACCGCGAAACTAAATGCAAGCTGCCCTGGTCTTGCCTCTTCCAGCTGACCATATCCGTTTTTCCCAATGGGTCACTTGCCTTTTAGCCATATCCAACAGCTAACAGTTTCTTATTAGTGTTCTGCCTGCGACCAGCGTGCTGTGGGGTCAACTAGAAGTCCACGACTCGCGCTTAATGCCTGCACTACCCCACACATTCCCTAAGATCCCTGTATCAGCCTACTTGTCGCTCTGGGTGTCTTCGCCAGCTCGCATGTCTCCCGATATCCCTGGTCCCCGTGCCAGACAACACGTCGATCTCGTTTCTACTGCATCCCGCAGGTCACTTTCTGCTCACATACGTTCAAAACGCCGCCCCAACCGACCCTCCACGCGCTCACGAGGCAGCAGGGCTCATGAACAGCCTGTAGTCCGCCCGCCTCTCCCGGCTCCTTCGGCAGCTCGCACGCCGCCGCCGCCCGGCCCCGGGAGCGCCGGCGGCGGCGACGGCCGCTGCGTCTGATCGGGCCGATTAACGGCCGCCGCGCGCTGCAATTACGCGCGCCTGCCGCTGATGTAAACACGCACGGACGTCGGGCGGACATCACACGTCATTGGCGGCCGGCGGGCCGGCTGTTCCGAACCATTGATCCCGTCCGGCCGACGTCGACGCCGGCCGCGAGAGTTTCCGAGGCGCTTCGGGGGACCGAGAGGCTGCGGTCGCGCCCAAGAGGGCCGAAGAGCCTGTAAGAGTTTCATGCCAGCTCTAGGCTGGAGATCGTGATGAAGGATCCATGAGGATGCGTAGGAGTCCCGTGGGACCGCGTGAGGATTCGGTAAGGTCGCGTAAAGGTCGCGGGAGGTTACATGAGGGTCCGGAAGAGGTCACACAAGCTCACGTGAAGATCTCCTGGAGCCTCGTGAGGGTTGTTTTGGTGCTTGTGAGTGCTCCATGAAACCGCATTGAGCATGGCTGAGGACGCTGAAGGTATCGATGTTGCGCCTCAGGATTACGTTAGCAGTAACTTCAGTCAGCTGGCATCGACATGGCGGTGCAAAAAAAATTTATGCCACGGTGTTACAATGCCATGTTTTACACAGTGTGAGTTCAGGGGCCTCTATAACCGACACAGAATGATACTGAGAAGCGCAGTTTGCTGCTTAACGTTTCGCGCTGTTTCTTGAGTATGTGTGTATGCCTTCGCGGGCCAGCACTGTCCATGTGCATTACAATGCATGTCTATATGGCTGTACTTAGCGTACAGAACGTCTGTAGCTGTGTTATTGTCGCTCCTGGGACGTCAATATGCAATATATATATATATGCAAATTATGCAACGGTCTTCACCGTTCTTTACTGCAATCAGTTGGTTAATCACATCTGGTTCAGAACAAAAGTTAGGTGGTTCAGATCTGTTCGACGGCTCCTGACATGGAGCCGGGACTGTAGGGCATCTGATGGGTGTTTGATTTTTTGACACAACGTCCAAACAAGACCATCTGTGGTGAGTACTGTTCCATACCATTGCACAAACTACACATATGGATGGTGGTGTGTTGGGCAGTTTAAAAAGAAGAGGCAGATTGAATGTGCACGGTCGCTCCAGTATAATCAGCATCATCAAACGACACTGGCAGGGACGAAGTACGACGTAACCGCTGAGAGTCAAGTTTGAAGTTTGACTATAATAATTTTCTAAATACCATTATCAAAACTAGCTTTTAAATACACTGGCGCGCACAAAGATGGATAATGTCCACCCATATGGGCCTAATTGCCCCGACTTTACTGAAAGTTTATCCCTTTTATCATCGGGTTCAAATTTTATCCCTTTTATCAATATATATATTCTTTGTCGTTATCCGATGATATCAAATACATATCAGATCAAAACAAAAAAAAATCAGACACAAACACATATCATACACATACTGATAGCTATCAGTATGTGTTTGCAGCGCTAGTCCATGATCCGTCCAGTAAATTTTATTCCTGGCGCAGTGAGCTGGGTGGCGTGACAAGATTACTTTCATGAGGCCTAAACTTACACGTTAATTTAGTGAATAATGAAATTGGTATTTTCGCTTTGCCTGCACTAGTTTTACTGGCTGCATAGTACTTCATTGGGGCCTAAGTCATAAATTAATGCCATTTTCAGGTGCTAGAACAATTTTAAACTAATTACAACTACCTAAAATTAAGCATTCAGTACGATTATATGCAACCATTCATGCACTGGTGAGGACTTAAGCCGTTGGAACTGACACAAGTCACGCATGGTGCGTGACGTCCGTCAACTAATGTTAAATTATCGTCGTATTTGGCGTACTTGATTTATTTTCTGTGGAAATGATCCTGGGTGCGTGTGCATTGTCCGCTGTACGCAAAAAGATGTAAGCATTTCAAAATGCTTGGCGGATGGACCTCCATTGGTGTCCCAATATTGACCAACGAGGAATAGTTTACTTCTTTAGGTTTACCTGGGCAGGCAACAGACTGCTTTAAATTCGCAGCCATCCCTCAAACAACTCGACCCCTTTGGCCGCGATATATTCCTGGGTTATCGGACGGCGGCGCTGAGTGGGGCGCCCGACTGGAGCTGCCGCCTGGTGTCTGACGGACGCTGCACCGCAATACGGCGACTGCAACGATGGCTGACGGCGTAACTGCCCGAGCCGGTTTGCGGGCGGGCCGCCCCAACGCTGAGTGGACGCCAAGAGAGGGCGGGACCGGTGCTGTAGCCTGTCGCGTCCCGCGAGAACACAGTCTTTTTTCATCGTGTGGGTCTCAAGCATAGTGTTTGATAAACTGGGCAGCCAAGTAGCAAGTAGTTTTGGGTTCGTGCATGCGTGTAGCAGCCGATAGGGCTAGTAAGGTGGCGTTCCAGTCCGCTGAATGGTAACCCTGCCAACTTCGGATAATTTAGCATTAGCTCTGTGATAATGCATGGCACTTCACTGCCTGAACATAGCCTTAGTTGTAACAATTCTGGAAACCCTCCTGCACTGTTGGGTTCGTAGAAAACGGGTTAAAACGGGAGTGAGGCATAAGAGATGACACACATTACTTGATGGTGAATACCCGGAAAATGCAGAACATGCTGTTTGGTAGCCATCAAAATCTTTGTAGTATCGCCCTCGACGAAACTGGTATGAAATTCAAAAGGACTTACATCCACTTCAGCGCTCATGTTAAAAACTTCAGACTTCGCTTTAACGCAATTTTACATGGGACAAACACAGTCCAGCTCTCACTCGTTGCCGCTTCGGAATGCTGGACGCAACCCATCCTATCATTTCGGCACTGGTTCTCTTTCAGCTCAGGTACTACCGTTCCTTTTACTGAGCGTCTACAAAAGCCAGCCTTGAAAGTATGGGTGAAGTATTGCTGTTAGAAGTTGGAGTGGCAGGGGTCAGTTCGGTCAGTGCCATATGATCAGTTTTTGTCCCCTCCCCGTCATTATTTTGCCATCAGATCTTGACCTCTTCTTTTTTATTTTTTGTAAACATGAGTAAGAAGGAGCTTTTGTTTTTTCCACCGGTCATAGCTATGCATTGGAGCACTATGCAAACCAGCATCGAAGAGTGCAGCGAACTAAACGGCACGCGCTGCACACCCTTCACATATTGAGCGGCGTGCAGGAGCGGGAAGCGCCGTCCTCAGCGCAAGTCATTGAATAAGGTGATATGTTTGCCGGACTTCCTCCAATGCAAGGAGCGTCCAGTGAGGCTCGTATACATATGTTGTATGTCGCAGGCCAGCTCCTGATTTTTAGCATATGCGGGTACCATTTTTATTGAAGTTTGGCTGGGAGCTCACTCAGGTAGATTGTATTCGACTCCATTTTACACTCACACTATAGCGTTTAGCTGAGAGGTGGTGCGTAGGCAGGAACGTAGGAACAACGAGAGAAGTGTGGGGGAGCGGCAGAGACGTTTTTTGCCTGTAGGGCTAATGCCAAATTTCCGAAAAGTAGGAGAGGACATGGCCCCCGTCCCACCTGTTCCTAAGCTTACGTACGTATGTAAGTAGCTGCCCATAGTTAGTTCATCTGAGGGTTGCCTAGGCGTTTCGGGGACTCATTGGGCTTTTGGGGCAGACACATCTTGAAAGGCATTGGACTGGAGTGTTTTATGATGACATTCGATAATTTGTATGTTTCTGCCTTGTAATCCTTTTTTAATTTGCACTTCATATTTTGCGAAAAAGGTAAAATTTAGGGTATTTATGGTTTCGTGCCTCAAAACATTCAGTGTCAAAAATCGGTGTGACATGCCAAGTCGACTTTTAAAGTTGGTGTGGCGCAGGGCACACCCGCCCCACTGCATTCTCCGCCCGTGCTTGAAAGGATATAAAAAAAGTAAACTCTACGGCAAAAGTAGTCTGCAATGGAAAAAATCGATAATTTCTCTGATCCGCTGGAAAATCTTAAATGGCTTTCAGCTGGCGACCTTACCACTTCTCAAACTCTTTCTCCCGCTCACAGACTTTTAGCGACTGAAGAGCCGTAGGACCTGGCTGACAAATTCGCACGAAACAACACGACGCGAAATCGTGCAAGACGGAACGCTAAATCTTACGCCGCTCGACGCAGCACTGCGACTGGACAACGCCGGTACGGTTTAAGGTCCCCTAGACGATACAAAGTCCTGCTGGCAGCTATCATCAGTTGCCCATAGACGAGTTTCACGCGTGGTCTTTCACGGCATCCTGCAGACAAGCGTGCAATGTCCTGAATGTGTCTGAAGGTGATATGTTCCGATCCTTTACCCTTTGTTTTGCGGCCCGAATTTTATCTTTCATCCGAACTCATTTGATGTTGATATTACGATACGTCTTACCGTGTGTTTCGTATCATCTTTATTGTTGACGCAGGGTCGTTGTAGCCTCGCGTTTTTTTTACGTTGATGATCCAAGGAAATACATGATGATGTTGATGTTGAGATGCCCGTCACATTTCTGTTTGTTGGCAAAGAAGGCGCATCCAAGGGGACCAGTGACCAAGGAGAAAAAGCAGATGGCTAAGAGGAAAAAGCTGGGTATGAGGGAGCCAGTCTGATTAACATTTCACGAATCCATTGTCTACGAGTATATCGCTAAAAAAAACTGACAATTCCCCTGATTGGCAACAACCATTACGGTACTGTGCACCCAAACGACATGAGGGATTTGGAGGAAACAATATATTACGTCGCTCAATGACAGATATCAGCGGTACCAAACTATTGTGGGAATAAATAAATGGCAATAAAAAATTTTACCAAGATGTAATTCTCATGATCTATATTTGCATAATCTTACTATAAAAAATGTTCTATCGTATCGTCGCGTATGTATTCATGTAATGAACCTATGTAGATATGATACAAAAAAGCGAAACAACAAAAACGGTGAAGCGAAGCCTGAAGTTTTTAGCAGTGGAGCTAGTTCACATTAGTTCCCCTATCTCGCAAGTGGCAGATAGCGTAAATCTCACGGATAACACTTAGACCCATTGCGATGTTTGGTCGTCCATGCAGTTTTTTTTGTATTTCATTCGTGCATTCGTATTCGGATGTTGGTTGACATAAGTAATGCTCCGTCTTCTACGACGATACATCATAATCTACTCAAATGCGTGAACAATAGCAACAATCGTGATTACTGTGGTTGACCCTCAAAACACATGAAACCGTTCTTGTATCACATAAGAATAGTATTCGATAACACTGCGTACCTTCCCTTGGAATACACAGTTGTGTTCCACTGAAACATACTGCCGCATCCGACCAGTCGCCGCTGCTCAGGCATCCCCATTTTAAAAACCACCAGTCTCCGCAGTAGCCGGCCGGCCGCGGCCATCGTCCATCTCTCTCCATCGACAGCCTGCCCGGCCATCGGCGTCGACAGTACGGCCGTCGGCGTCGACGGCCGGCCTCCGTCGGCAGCCGGGCCGAGCCGCAGCGCGCCGCACCCTCCCGAGGCGGCCGCGGCCCGCTGCGCACCGGCCGCCGCTTTCCCGTGGCCATTTCCGACGAATTATAGGTGAGCGGGGCCTGACGGACGTGGGATTGACGTCGCGTGCCGGCCGGGTCAACCCCTCCATCCCGGCGGCGGGCGCCCGGCGCGCGGCCGCCGCCCGCGCCTCGTCGCCGCCTGACGAGCCGGCGCGGGCCTGAGGGGCGGCCAGGTGTCGGCAGGCGAGCGGACTGTCAGGAAGCTCGACGCCGTTACCGTGCCGTCGAAGGGTCCCGGGGCATCGCGGCGTAAGCGACAGGTGTTTTCGGCGGCCCGCTGCAGCGTATGCTGTGAGACTTGATGCCGCTGTCCCGCGCTTATTTGCCTGTCGCTGTTGTTTTGGATGCAGTGACGGATAGCAGTCGTCGCAGCCACGTTACAGCCAGTATGCATCGAGAACCAACCGTCAGTCGTCAGCAAACAACTGAATCGCGGTGCACTTCGTACACCCTTCTTTGCCGACCTCACGGAGGACTGAAAGCACGGCATTGACGTGTTTTCTTTTTTATTTTCAACGAGAAAAACACTGTTTTTGCAGTGCTTTTGTCGTCAGTGGTGCATCTCGACACTTACCTTGATATGATGTCATATGACTGCTACGTTTTGTATTTTCGGCTGCAAGTCCATGAAAAATCCTACATATTTCGCTCCCACGTCGCAATCGACGCTTATGAACTGGGAAAATGGCCCCATAGACCATCAGTAAAACCATAAGCATGAAAATCTGACCTTTCGCTTAACGCTTCCGAAACGCCATAACGCTTATGCTTATGTACCGTGTCATTACAGCTCAGGATATCTTCCGAGGCCATCGCACGGCTTCTCTTTTACGTCCGGCCCCACCAGGTAAATACAACGTTGGTTATAACCGAGGGTGCCTTTGCAGCCTCAGTAGCCTGGCGGCCGCCACCGCAGATTGCTTCTGTGACGGGAAGTTTCTAATTGGTTCTCAGACCACCCCATCAATTCACTTCCACTAAAGGTCAGTTTGTAATCAATAATGGCGCGGAAATCGAAAGTTGCGCCGCACTCCACCAGACGTCCGATCCAAGACTCTCGACTCTCCCGCACAGGATGTTCCTCTGACGGTTCTGGCGTCACGCTTAGCAGTCCCTGCGGCTCATATCCTCAAATGCTTAGTGATGAGTGTAATGAAAGCCATTCTTCGTTCAAAGATGCCCGTCTTCTGTGTAAGTTGCTCGTGGAACGAGGTGGCTGGACGTTTAGGACAGCGTCCTAAGTCAGGCAGCAATTCTTAACGAGCACGTACTGCCTGCAGGATACGCAAGAAGAACTTTTATCAAACAGCATTTCATTTGGTGTAGAAGAAAATGCTCAGGTCGTATAAAGCTTGAAGTCCCTCGGCCTCTATCTCTCGTCCGAACGAAGGTGGCGGAATTTCACGCCTCAGCATCTTTGCAGCAATCACTTTCACGGCGTGAGTGATTCGTAGCTTGTTAGTGAGAAATGATGGAAGACGTTGATATTGATACTGCTGTGTGGGTTTATCAGCATGAGATATGCTTAAGTTTTCCGATTCGGTTGCGTGCATTCGCGGGGCCGTCTTGTTATGGAGTTACATGTTGGGATGCAGATTCTCCAACGACGTCGGGTCCTGTGACTGGGGCCATGTTATTTCATGCTTGAAAGCATTTCAGAGACAGGGTCGAGGTAAGCGCAACAAATTCGGTCTACAGTAGACTGTGATTACAAGGTTACCCACTTCAATAGGCTTAGACTAAATTTACATACGGGTATGGATAAAAATACAAAACTTTTGTTGCCCGACGCAGTGTAGTTCCACCAGACTAACACCTCGCGAACTTATTTTCTGAAAGCACGGTTCACAAATTGTACGTTACCTCCTTGTGGCGATGAGGGACTTATTAAAACAAAGCTTGAACCACAGATATAGCACTATAGACTTACCAACGTGCAACATTTATGTAGTCTTGTCCTCCATAAATTTTCCATGCCTTCATAAGACGTTACGTGATCACGTTACTCTTAAATAAGTAAAGCAATAGTAACGTATTCTCAGTAAATCCAAAGGAAGACGGTGTTATCGAGACCTGCAGAAAACCAGTTTATTTGCCATAGATAGAACCCTGGCACGTTACCGCATCGCGCCTGCCCGTACCTAAACATCCTCCCAACCACACCAGCAAAGTTTCTCTGCAATCAGTCCAAAAATACCCGCTCTGAGCCTCCGGACGTGGCCAGCGCCGGCGGCTCGGCCTCGGACCCGTGCAGGCACGCGGGGCGCCGAGCCGGGCGTCCGTGTCCCGGGGCCACGGCGGCCGGCCGGCCGGCCTCAGACGCCGGCCTGCGTGCGCCCGGGTCGTTTCCGACGCCGCGACGGCCCGCGGCGGCGGCGGCGCGGCGGCCGGCTGGCGCCGCTCGCGCGCCGTGACGAACGGTACCGGCGGCGGGGTCGGCCGCGAGGCGCGGGGCCGCCGAGACGGCGCGGCGGTCGCCGGCCGGCCGCGCCGGCGAGGCGCCGCCGATGGTCGCCGGTAATGATAGACAGCTGTGGTTATCGACCAGAGTCAAGGACGGGATTCCGGTTCCAGCCGGCCTCATTTGAACAGGTTTGCATGAAACTGAAGAAACGGCGGGCAAGCATGCATTCTGGGCATGTGCTTAGAGCTGACGAGCCAGGCAAGACTATCTTGAAGGCTATGATACGGCGGTCATTTCAGGTTATCGTCAGAGATTTGGGGAGCGTTCGAACGGGACGCAACCATTTTCCGTCCACGTTGCGGCCAATACCGTCAGGCGTTTCTCCTACGAGGGCTGCGAAATTAATACGAATAACACCGTTTTCCGGTTGTTACTCCAACAGCTAATTTTGTACTACCACAAAGCCTATGGACAGTAACAGTGCCTCCCCCACCCCCAAAAAGTACGCATTCCAGCAGCCCAGATCAAAACACCGGCAGCTGATCAGCCCCGTCCCCCAGCCTCTCGGCCGTGGAGCCGTCTGGTTTCCGCTCGCAGCGTCACTGACCCGCTGACATTACGTATGCCGAGGCCGGCGGGCGCCGGCGGGCGGCGCCACGCCACCCGCTCGGGCTGCCGGCCGGCCGGCGTTCGAGAGCTACGTGCCACTGTCACGCACCTCGAGCGCGGCCCGCGGCGAGCAGGCCGGCAGCTGCGGGCCGGCGCCCGGCGGCAGCCCGAGACGGCCGGGTGTGCCCCCGGGCTGATCGGGGACGTTCCGCGCCGATCGCCCGGCGTGCGCGTACGCGCCCGGCGGGCGTTTAGCTGCGGTGGACGGTAATGGCAGGGTCGGAATGAGGTTAACGCCGTTGACGGTCCGGTCCGGATGTAAGGGCGTTTCAGAGTAGACTGGGGAATCACAGGTGTTTTCTTTAATGAGCCGATATGGTGTACGCATTACGTTTCTGTGATTTCCTAAGCACCGCTGATGAGTTGCGTTTTGTCGGATTTGACGGCCCTCCAAGGTCCCCTTTTTTGCATTTTCATTTTCCTGGCCTCTGTTCTTTGAATGAGCTGAGAGTAATGGTATGGACATGTTTGTATATGAGTAGAACCACTTTACGCACTGAACTGAAATGTTGATATTATTCGCAAAAAAGTTCTCCACCTTTCCGTTCGTCGATGAATTGCATTTTCCTGTACTTTTGGCGACATGTCCCGCTCCCCGTTCGAAAGACGTATTACAAACAATAACTGTCATTCTCTGCGCCTAATTTAGGCTCTATAACAGCAAGCAGGAAACCAAAGGCACTGCAGCGCGTGGTGAATAATCGAATGTGTTTTAAATTCCAAAGGACCTTGCTCGCTTCGTGGGCAGCCATGCTGCAGAAATGAATAAGCCACTACTGATGCATTAATTTGGCTGATGAATGGAGCTTGTGCGCCGTTGACTCATCAACACCTTATTTTCATTCATGTGGTTGGTGAAGAGTCCGGCGACTATGTTTGCGGATGCATAAATTGCTGTGCCTGGTAATGGCCCGACACTCCGTTGCCTTCATGTCATTGTCTACTAAATGCTTCCACGGCGAATTTAATTGTTCCTGTTGGTTATCAACGGATGACGGTAAGCACCATCTAAGTGACCTGGGTTTCCGCAAGCCTTTATCACGGAAGGAACATTGCCATGAAGTATGGTCATGGGCACACAGCTCTTCCACTCCTTTATCGTGTAAAACGGTCCGAGGGAATGTTCAAATGACGAACAGCAGCATTGTCTGGGCACATGTGCCGTTTGAAAAAGTCGGTAGATCAGCCGAAGGACAATCGGGGTGTGTTCGACTGTGGAAGTCATTGCAAATATTTATAACCATCTTTAGTTATCAAACTTTCCCATGGTTGACATATTTGCTGTTTGAGGAAATTAGGCATGAAGTGTTATTTTCCAGCTCCCCATTTTCATGACACTTAGAAAAACTAAATAGTTCCGTAATTATTTTCCATTCGCATCGCCGTGTACTTATGTTCTAGAAAACTGTGATATTTATCTTTAAAACGTCCAGCGTGGGGCTTCGATCTAATGTCGGAAGCACATAATCTTAGGCTACCATAACATTTAGTGCAAGATTTCTGGAGCGAGGCGTGATGTTTATGCCCTGACGAGAAACACCTCTGGAATGGCCTTGACTTTGTGAGCGTCCCAAGAACACGTGTGCTTGGGAGCCATCACCATAGCTCCCTCTCATCCACCTTCCTCTCTTTCTCTTATTCATCTTTGAGATAGCCCGCTATTCATCTGCCACGACGTCACCGCCGCCCGGCCAATCGCGAGCCACGACGTATCCGGGTCACCCAATCAGAAGGCACCTATTGAAGATGGTTGCCAAGGCAACCACGATGATGGATGAAGAGGGTCGATAGCGGCCGCGAGTAACGCAGACGAAATGATGCATTCTCGCCGACTGAAGGAGATTCCCCGGCCAATGACCGCGAAAGCCACTCGCTTCCAGGCCGCTATGCGGAAACTGTCCGAACAATAATGGCCGACAAAGCGTGAACAATTTTTGTCGTAAGTTCTTACTGTTCCAGTAGGTGGTGGCGCTTTGACAGGTGCCGAAGATCGAGTTGCCACTCGTGCGTCATCACGTACCAACAGCTGGCGAACGCTTCACGTCAGAACAGAAGAAATCCAAGCGAGAAAGATCCCGGTTTGCGGAAGTGGCTAGATTGCCCTCATTTGGTTGTCTGTGCCAGCTTTACCATTTAGGTACAATGCCAGCCAATGTTATGTTTTATCTGTCCGAAACTCTATTTAATGGCTACTAAACACCCTGGACATAGCCCACTAATGAATACTGTGACCGGGAATTTCAACGTGTTTCGCTGGTGGCGGCAACTGCTGCCGTGGATAGTGGGTGGATAATGCAAGCGAAAATGCAGTTTTTCGATTACACCTTTAGTACGCGGAAGGTTCTGGACTTTACAGGCATTCCTCAGGTAATGAACGTGGTGGTTTAGTCGGTACGTTGAGCGGACAATGGAAAATTATAGATAGGAGCGTATACTTTAAACATTACGAGAAATAGTTACTCGTTATGATGAAACTCCTACAATTTTTCTGTCTACAAGAGGAGGTAAATTGTATCACGCCGTCATCTTCAGCTCATGTGTAAAGCATATGAAGATCGTTCCATTTAATTTGAATTGCACATGCTTGATTTTGTGTTATTAGGCTTATCATGGGTGCAGCCATATCCCTGAATTTAACTGTCCTTATCTCGTCTTTTTGTTATATCTGATGCTATGGAAGACCAGCAAAATTTCTTTTTGTGCCATCATACGACTTATTTTCACGACTTTGTGTTTGTGATATAAGAGACCTCAAGTCGGAACTCTCTTGCTTTTGATTTCAGACATCCCAAGAAACGTTTCGTTTTGATAGCATGTGTCTGAGGTAAAGAAACGTGCGCATCAATGTTTCTGCTTTTGCTGTCCTTTCCGATTTCTATTTGCAATTTACAATATATGCAGTGAACCATGAGGAGCAAAGCCCGTGTGAAAACTGGTCAACCAGTTAGAAATAAACGCCGTTGCAGGAAAAGGCATTGGTTTAATAAACAGTCGCATCTGAAGTTCACAGACCAGTGGATTTTGTATAGTTCTAAGAAAAGATAATGACAATAATGCACACTATAAGCTTTCAAATAGCTCTGGAACTTTTCATCGACACACAGAGCCTCCAGTTCGTTCCGATGCAAGCATTCGCGAATTTCGCGGGGCATGCACCGAATCGCCCCGTGCAACACGATGACTGGACCGAGCTGCTCGCCAGTCACAAATGACCGGCAGCAGGGCCTGCTCCTCTCATTCAGGCCGTGAGATTGGTCACGCTTTGAGTCGGACAGCCTCATCGCCAGCCCGCTCCGAGCGCCGCTCCCGCCCCCCGCGGCGCCATTCTGAACAGGTCTGCCAGCCGCCCGCCCGACATTTCAATGGGCTGCATCTGTCTGGACTCGCGGGCGCGCCACCGCTCGCCACTCTGCGCGCCGCGAACAAAACAAACTCATTTCCGCCGGCTCCGCGTGCCGGACGCGTCGCTGCAGTGCGGTTGAGCGCGGGTTGCACCCTGTCGGCGACTGACTGACGGCTCTCTGCGTCTTGTCGGAGACTGCTGCCTGCCGGGTCTCCGCGTCCTGTCGGGGACTGATTTTCGGGCCTCCGCGTCCTGTCGGAGATTGTCGGGTCCCCGTGTCTTGTTAGATCTATGCGTCCTGTCGGGGACCGACTGTGCGGTCATTGTACCCTGTCGAAGACTGTCGGAGACTGACGAGTGTCGTGTAAGAGGCCTGAACGGGACAAGGTGTCATAGCCGACAACCGGAAGTGGACCTGACGTCATTCGGGAGAGTGGGAAACATTACAGCCTTCACCAGAGAGCGGAGCCGCGATGCACACGGCTCAGGGTGTAAGGCTCATCTCTGAGCCCAGAAACAGGGTGCTGGCAGTTGGCTGACGCCACCTGAGAATGTTTCAGAGCGACTTTCCAGGATCAGATACCTGCTATCGCGAGCTTAGGATCTCCCCAGCCCTTCTCTCGGTGGCGGAGCGCACGGAAATCAGATGCTGAACGAACGCCTCAGTGCGGTGGTGCTCTGACATTGTCACTGGTGTCTGATCTCAGCGCCACTGAGCACCCTGGGAAGAATCCCCGTCCGTGTTTGGCAATCGTAGGCTGTGTCTAATTTTTCTTCAACGGCGAAATATGGATTTTTGCCTGTAATTTGCCCTTGCCCGGTCTCCTGCTGTAGTCAGAAAGGCTTTCGGCATTGGTGTTTCGAGCAGCAAGTAAACTGTTTCCGTACTATTAATGCCAGGCGTATTTCTTCCGTTTTTGTCGTGCTTTTTGCTAAAATGTTTCAGTTTTCGGGCAAAGATTTGCAAACATCACAACATGTCGGCACAAACGCCAAAAGAATTCAGTCCCTCGATACGTTTTAAAAATCAGACATGTCCCAATTCTCCAAAACTACATGCAGATACCGGAAAACGTACCCAGGTTTCCAAGCTGACTTTTGTCCAACGGATTTTAAACTGTGTATTTCCTAAACTAACTCATTATGCAAATTAGGCTATCAAATTGCCTTGGACTCCAGCTGAAAGCGACGGTGATTTACTGCCAACCACATGTTTTGCCCGATGTGTCCTTCGGGTCCCCTGGCGTGGTCCTGTGTAACTGTGCCCATCGAGCACGCATTCCTGCCACCGGAGACGCCGTGGGAATTACGGCAGCGCGCCGTCTCAGACCCTCGGAGCGTAACGGCGAAAATGAAACGGCGAAAAAAAACGGCGTAACGGCGAAAAAAAAGCTTTAGCTGCCAATCTCTACCTCTTGTGGTTCCCTCTCCTTTCCACAACGAAAGTGGGCGACAAACGCACATCAGCGTTTCACGAAGTACGAGTATGTCAGGCCTACGTCGTTGCAGCCGCCGCCTCAGGGTCTTCGTCAGCACTGCGGGCGGACGATTCCGCCCGGGTGCCTCTGAGGCGCGGCGGATCTCGAGGCCCTTTTCGGAGGTCCAGGTGCCGGGGCGGCGTCAGGACGGGCTCCCCGGCCCCCCGGCTGCCCAGCTCACGCGGTTCCGGCCGCCGCCAGCCGGCCGTGAGAACACAATGGGCGCCGATCCGATCCGGTTCGCACAGCGCCGCCCGGCACCGGCGCTGTCATCACTTCAGCCCCGATCGCGCGGCTTAGCGGCTCGCCCGGCGCGCCGAACCGGTCGCCGCGTCCATCCCCGCCCCGCCGCCGGCTTAGCCGACGTCGAGCGCGCCGCCAGCGGCCGCCTCTTCGCCGGTGAAGTCAAGTGTGAACCCGCGCGGTGAGCGGCGCCTGTTTTGTCCACGCGGCGGCGTGTTTACGTTCGCCGCCGGCCGGCGCCGCGGGCGAGCCGCCGCCGCTCAGGTAGGGACGTGCACATCGGCTTTGGCGGATACGGGGCTTAGGCCGAGCTTGCACGGCGCGGCCGGGCAGCTGACGGCCGATGCGATTCCCGCCAGATAATCGCGCCGTAAGCCGGCTGCGGCGGCCGGCCGCCGCCCGCCACCCGATGGCACGTGTCTGACCTCACCGTGCCACACGCCACGCGCCGCGCCGGGACACGTGCGCCTCGGCCGCCGCGGCCGCCGCCTGCCCGGCCGAGCCCCGGTCTGGGTCTGAGCGGTCACGCCAGCATGAAGTCAGCGCGCTGATCTCGGCCGAGGAGCCAGCCAGGCGACGAATGAAACGGACCGCGTCTGGCTGCGTATGGTCGGCCAGACTGCCCAGTCCACCCGCCCAGACCGCCGAGTTTGGCCTCCCAGACCGCCAATCTGACCGCCCAGACCGCCGTTTGGCCGTTCGATCCGATCTTGCCGGCCTGACCGCAGAAATGCGAAATAAATAGCAACCAGAACGACCCTGATAACTACTGCCGATTTCTGTACTTCCTCTTGTGAAGTTCTGAGAGCGAATGGTGTGCACGCAGCCGATGTGTAACCTAGCGGGCCACCGTGTCATTTGTCCAGAGCAATACATCTTCCACCCTGGCTTTATCACGAAGGCGGCCGTGCTGGATGCAGTTGTCTGAACCGCAAACAACGTTGACATGGTGATTTCACCCATCACAGTCAACGCATTAAAGACATTGGGCACCATTGTGCTTAACCATCTCTCGGAGAGTCTGAGTTTGTACGGAATCAGTGTCGATTGGTTTCGTGCATGGCTTCAGAATCATGAAGCAATCAGCACCGGTTTCTAAAAACTCCTTATGTCACCCGAAGAGTGATACAGGCTCTATGTTGGGTCCTGTATTGTTGTATTGTTTTGATCTGAACGGTCTATTTACAAGTTCCTCGTAAAACGAAAAAGTCATATTGCTGATGACACTCGGCTACCCGAAGCTGGTGTCTGATGATGTGGTGTCTGACGCTGGTGGCGCGAGGTGTCTGACACTATTTCGGATCTTGAATGGAAAGTAAAGGAACACAAGTCGGTTAAATCGGCCCAGTCGGCTTAAAACGACCCAAAAACGGCACAGAAACCGAAATCATCGACATAAAATGTCGCAGGTAAGTTTCAAACAACGCATTTTCAGCGTATCTTGACGACGCCTCAATCAAGCGTCCACAGAGGGTCAAAGTTTTAGAAGTAGATTCTCCCTTGACTTGTAGTAGGCAGGTATCGCGCATTTTGCGCAAATACTACTGTACTTTGGTCGGACCAGTGGGATGTAGCGGCGCCTTCCCAAGAAGGCAATACGTTGCACATAGAGAGACATGATCAGTAGGCGATATGATCTCCGAATGCGGTCTCCCCGCCATTGACGACTTTCTAAACACGTAACTACAGCAACAGAGCTAGAGCGCAATGTTTAGCTCTCCAGCTTACGGTTTATGTCTCGTCTGCTTCCAAAGGCATGAGATCTTGCCGTGTGTTTTGTCTTTGAAGTCGTGACTTTGGTGATGTGTTTAAATAATTCTAGCATTGTCGGTTACTTGTATATAAACTGCTGTTTCCTTAACAGAAGTATTCCATGGAGGAAACATGACACGTGTATACCTACCCACCTCAGATAGCCATGGCATAACTTATCCATATTGCTTCGTCACAGTGTTTTCTTGAACTGTACGCTAATTTTTCAGATTTAGCTTTCATAAATTATTTTTGATTGAAACAAACATTGTTAAGGTACCTCTTGATTGCAATCTTCTGGAAACGGGCTTGTGGATTCTTCGCTGCTATTACCTGATAGTTTTTTAACCGCATTTGAGCGTCTAATAGTATTTTTCAGACTAGGCAAAAAGCTTTTGAATTCATAGCACATATTGTAACCTGAAAATAGTGATGGTAGCAACAGATGACCTCCGGCTTAGTTTTGAGCTTTTATAAGCTTCATTCACCTCTAGCCACGGAATGATTTCACGGAAATGTTTTGCGTTTCTGCGGAAGTACATACAACAAGCGTCAATAGGTGGTTGCTCAACTCTGAATAAGACTTATATGTAGTGTTGCATGAATTTGTCTTCTTTCAAGATCACTTCTCCCTCCTTTCTGTAGCCGTTAACGCTCTCTCTAAAGTGTGTTCCTTATCTCTCTTAAGTTTCACAATTTTACGTGCAATATTTTGGCAAACGTCCCTCGGATTCCATGCGATAAATATTTCCCAGAAATCACAATGTTCTTAGTAATTTAAGCCAATGAGCACTTTGTACGCCTTGCATTTCGTAGACTTTTTTGTCTGAGCCAAGCGCTCCTGAGTTGATAAAGCCATGATTTTTGCGTCGGCGGTTTCTCAGCCCGTCGAGGATCCCAGCGCGGCATTAGACGATACCAAACACACCGCAGCAAAGTCTCTGCGGTCAGAGCTGCCACGTGCACGTGCCGACTTCAAACAAAGCGCCGGCGTCCCGCTATCGGGAGCCGATCGCCGTCCCCGGCCGCGCCGGGCTCGCATGCTAGCGCCGCGCCGAGCCGTCTCGGCGAGTGACGCGCGCTGTTGTGACGGCCGCGTCGTCCGCGGAGACGGCGCCGTCGTCGGCCTGTCGCCGCCCGTTTCCGGGCGCCGCGTGACGCCGCCGTCCGGCCGGCTCCCCGGGGGGCGCGAGCCGGTCTCCCGCGCCGCCGCCGCACCGGCCGCCGTCCCACGTTGTCGTCCCCTGCCCGATGGGGTGAGACTGTCCCCCAGTCCGGGTCAGAGGGGCTTGTCTCGGTGAGACGTCGTGGTCCGTCTGACAGCCCGGCAAAGGGCATCTGCATAGCGAGCGTCCAGCTGGTGAGGTCAGCGAGGCCACTAGGCGGGTCGCAGAGAGCAGCGATGACGTCAAGCCGGGTGACGTGACAGGGCACAGAGGCCTGGAGTGTCGCTGACTTCCACCTCACGAAATGGGGTCACGTGCATTGCTGTAGTTAGTTGGAAATGATGTTCCTGCCAAGCGTCATGAACAGATTTTACAACATTCATGGTCCGGTGCATAAAAATGTTTCTTCTTGCGACCTGACTATCACGACAAAAAAGGCTGGACTTTGAGCCACAGTGAAGTGAAAAGTAACAGAGTTACAGCATTCCTTTCCCAGGACATTAGTACGGAAATGAGACCTTGCACTCACATGCACGCGCTACGTGCTAGCTTAGTGCGTTTCAGTCTACTTCTAACTTCAGTTAGAAATAGCAGAAAGCTGCCTTCTTTACATGTTCAAGCTTAGGAACTAAATATTTTTGACCTGTGTTTTCCGTTTTGTGTGGCGCATTACCTGAGCAGAAGAGAAACTTGAAATGACACCCTTCTACTCATATGTTCCTATAGCTGAACAGGCGGATAATACTGAACGTAAAGTGAGCATTAAACTAAAAGCAAACAGTAAAGTAAATGAAGATACATGAGTAAAGTAAAAAAGCATGATAGTAAGATGATTAGAGAAACTAAGCTGAACAAACAGTGTTGTCGAATTCGGGGAAAATCGCATTTTTTATACTTGCAACCTGAAGAAAAATAACGGCGAGAGGCGAAATTCAGTCGTCTTACGGTTTTTAGTGTTTCTTAGTGTCTTAGTCTTTAGTGTTTAGTGTCTTACGGTTTAGTGTTTTAGTTAGTGTTTCTGTTTGCAGCTTAGTTTAGCTCTCGGTATTTTCATCTATACTCTTGAGCATTGTACAGACTCAAATCATGTGAAACTCCTGTTCGTCGATTTCTTGAGAGTTTTCCGCAACGAAGTTTGATTGGCTTTTGGCCCTATTCCATGCTGGAGGGAGCAGAGTCTGTCCCCCTCCGTTTTTGACAGCACATTTCCGTGCTTTGAAATCTGCTTCACGAAAGTTCGTGATTTTCCTAAATACATTTTCACATGCTGTGACAAAATTTCAAAAATTTATCTCCAGCAGAGGCGGTTCCAGGACATCTTTCAGAGAGGCATGTTTGAGGAACATGGCGGTTTCTAGAGATCGTGCACTTCAACGTGGTCATATATCACTCTGATGTCCCTGATAATGTCGCGGACGGTTCAAATGATCTAAATGTTTGTAATGTGCACATTTTAAAGTATTGTTAAGAAAAAAGCTGGTCAATGAAGGATCCAGGAGCCAGTAAATGGGAGCATTTATATTTTATTATTTCTATAAATGTATGACTTACTTGTATCAATCAAACAAGGCTAATATATGATCTAGACAAATCTATCCTAATCTACGCATATAATTCCCTTATACATGCTGTCTGTGGCGTCTCCAGGCGTCGGCTTTAGAGGACACATCAGTGGGCCCAAAAGACATCTACATCTTTGTGATTGATTTGGTTAGTTCCACAAACATTACAATCAAGTGCCATATATTTCAGTAAAAATAAAGATCAGTGGAAGCCCCAGGGAAATGCAAAGAGGCATTTTATTTCTTTTTACTCCTGGCAGACTATAACTCAATTTGCCGTGAAGAAAGTTATCCCTTTTTCTGGTAAACCGGATCCGCCTATGGGCACTTATCATATGTATATAATGTAAAACGTTGCACATATGGAAATAGTTTCCGAACACAAATAAGCTGGCCAGACTCCAGATATACTGCAGAATGAGTTAACTGTTCCCAAACAAGTGCACCTCTTTTAATGTGCCTTGGATTCGCTTATGAATTTTGAAAATCGAACTCTTACTAAGATATGTGATAGATCCATCAAATCTCCGTAGGAATGACGTGACTTAGGACAAAACTGGCCATAAACTGTGGTCAGGAAACTTGTATTAATGAAGTTTATTTATTCCCGAATTTGACCTCCCATCTGCCTTTTCAAAAATTTTCAATACTTCTTTTTAGAAATGTACGCCTCACTATAGGCTGTCGAACGCCGTTTTTTTGCAAGGGAAATTGGACCGATATTTTTCGAGGCCGCAGGGGGCCAGGATCTGTCCCCCGTCAGCACGGAATCGTATAGAGCGGTCAGGAACATGGAGCAAGGTTAAAACACCGGATATTGGTAACGGCATGTCGCAGAAAGCAAAAACCACCTGACGTCCTATTCTTGTGAATAATCCAGTGTTCGTAACATGGATTATGGTGTCATAACGATTTCCCGGCTTTTGCCTGGAAAACACGAATACGTGTTTTCGAAAACGTGTGGCTCCCTTGCTGGCACTGATTTCGTTCCGAAAAATTCGATGACTGACATGAACGTAGCGAGATGAAGGAGTTTTCGTGCCTCTTTGCTAATGGGCTTAAAGTACCTAACACTTTTTCCTTGCTGGAAGCGGATCGTGAGATTCCAGACATGCTTAAAACAAGAAAAGCTGCATCGCCTCAGCACCAAAGAATTCCGTGGCCAGGAGCTCCACATCTCATGGACAGCATGTAGAAATGCCCACTTGTTCCCCCCTATGGGAATGGTACCTGCAATAGATAGATGCGAGTACAGGCCAGTTTCTTTGACATTACTTCTACACCTAACCGTTTTTGCAATGGCGAATTTGCAAATGTTGCCCAAGATGTAGCCGAAGTTTACCATGAGATGCCAATTTTAGACAGAGGTTTAAAACTGAAGTAACATCAAAGTAATCCTGAGGCTTTAAGCGCAGCAGCAGTTTCAGCCTAGTCACTGTTCTGCAGTATGTCGGTTCCTTTTCTCTGTATAAATGGCATGTGATACATAACAAGATGTCATATTGCGACATAACTGTGACTTTCCCTTGTGGAAACGGCTAAAAGGTCACGCGTTTAAATGTCATGAAGAAAAAAATGTTTTATGTTTCTAATATACGTTATACTTTTTTTGGGTAGCTGGTTGAAAGACAGTTATCCACAAAACGTCTGAAAACGTCTGCAGAATATCAGCCTCATGTCGTCTCACACATGAAAGAACCTCTTCGTTCTTTCATCCTTTAAGTCTCCCCTTTTCTCTTTGAAAAATCCGGGAGCTTGCGGAGCTGGCGGCATCTGCATCAGGATCATCAGGCTGTGTTCTGACGTCATCGGCCCTGCCATCCTTCACATAATTAACACCTGTCTCACAACCTGTGAGTATCCTACTTCCAGGAAACATTCCCTAGTTCAACACATCCATAAATCTGGAAGCCCCTCCAGAGTCTCTAGCTTCCGACCCATTTACATCGTCCCTGCCTTCGCCAACCTTGTCGAAAAAGTGGTTCAGCACCAGTTCTGCTCCCACATGGCTTACAACTACCTTTTCCCAGCATGGTTTCCGGCCGGGTCTCTCCACGGAAACAGCGCTTCTTACCGTATCTCCCCACATCCTTTCTGCGTTACCTTACCTTTCTTTCCCTCCTTGATCTAGTGCAATGCTTCCACATGATCGACCACGTCAAGCTCCTTACTAAGTTCCAAACCTATCCTGTCGACACAGCCTGGTTTCGTTCTTGTGTAAGTGGCTATGCTAAGTCAGTTTGTACAGCTGACGGGCGTGGAAACCGACACCTATTCAACCCTTGTCCTATTCCATCAGTGTATTCCAGGATTCTTTACTTCAACCTCTCCTGTTCCAGATATTTTCCAATTTCCTTTAACGCACCTGAGACACTCCCTCAACTCACCGCTACTACGGAAAGCTCTTTAGACCTCTGGTTCCACTTCCTCGAATTAAAGTCAACACAAGCAAAACTGAGCTCTTTGTTTTGGTTTGGTTGCCATCAAAATTGTCGCGGCTTGGCCCCGATCTCCATTCGGTTCCGCGAAGACAGTGCCAGAGAGGCCCACTGAAAAATCTTGGCGTGCTTTTCAAGAAGACTGTCACCTGGGACTCTCATGTATCTGCCCTCGTCAAAAAATGCAATGGCATCCGCATCAGTCTGGCCCACGTGCGTCATCAGATTCCTTCTCTCCCTCTTGCCCATCCTTATCAATGCCTTGGTCATCTCGCACGTCCGCTATTACCTGACAGTTTTTGATAATGGCTCAGAAAAGGGCATGCAACGCCTACAAAAAATTCCAACCTTTGCTCTGCGAGTCATCTCTGGCCAGACAAGTTCGGACTGCGAGCTAAGCTTGGCTGGCCCATTGCCCACCAGCTGTACGAAATGCATTCTCCAAATTTTCTCCACAAAATACACAGTATCGGAGAACCACAAATTGTCACCTGTCTATTTCCGGCCACCTCAGAACTCCGCTCGCGTCACACTCGCCAGGACATTGATCTAGCTCCTCCACGGGTTAGGACTGAAATAGGCAGACGACGCTCTTGTACAAACCTGCGCGACTTGGCGGCAGCTGCTTTTAAACATGTACTGAATGGGTTTTTAGATTTTTAGGTGGGGAGTACTGGGTGTGTGTTTTACTCTTTGTGCGCTTTTATGTCTTCATTTGTGTGTTTGCTGAGTGTCGTTTTTAACATGATTTTCCTTTTAACTTTGAAGCAACATTTGGAATAAATGTTTTAACCATGGAAGTGTTTTTACGGTCAGTACGATATAATACAATACAAGCGTAATTGCCTGCTAATGACATGAAGTTCCCAATACCTCCAATTCAAGTTACCAGTACGACGCCTTGTGGGACACATGACGAGCGTGGCTTACTGCACCTATTTCTAAGTTTTGAAGTACTATTATATCTGAAAACATTATATGGTGAACTGACTTCCCCTTGATACATATGACGATAGAAATAGATATGTAGCGATTTACTGCAGTCGTTTGCAACCGATGAATCACAAGTTTAAACACCGGGCACCCATGATATTGTTCACTGTCGTACTGAAAAGCTTAAAAACACCCGTAGATGAAAAAGTCCAAGGGCAAAAACCCTACTACCGAAAGAGTTACGAGGACATAACACAAGAAATCCTGCAAATCAGCTCATGGCAAATGCAGACGCATAAAATCCAGAGAATGGAGATCTGGTGAAAAATTTTGACGAGAAATTCATGATGCGATGTCCAACGGCTGAGAACCTATTAACCCGCAGAAAGTCTGAGGCTGTGCCAATCGAACCGCGCCGGACCATGCAGTCTGATTTTTTCTGTTAATGAAAGTAAGACTTACTCGGCCCACGGACTCGCTCGTAATGTACCAGCACGCACATGCTCCTTGCGTACAGAGTTCGGTCGAAAACAACGAAGGACGTGGAATTTTAACATACTTGCGTGTGGAAGAAACGCGATCAAGAGCGACCTCGACATCTGCAGCCAGCTCCACCTGCGGATCAGAGGGAGCCGCCCATGCGTGGGAGATCCAGCGTCCGGCTGGCATATCTGTGGTGCTGATCCAGATTTGGACCGTTAACATGCCTCGGCGGCCGGCCTTGCGGAGCTCTCTGGCGGACAAGCCGGCACCGGCTGAGCTCAGCTCAAGACCAGAGTACAGGGAAAACAAAACGCCCGCTGAGACTGGTGACGCCGTCATGGTAGCGCTTTCCTTTGATCTCGCTGTAGGACACGCAATCCACTTGTTCAGCAACGACAAGAAAAACTTGCGTCTCGCGACGAAGATAAAGTAAACTGAAAACGGTTGCCTTCCATTGGCAAGCCTGGGTTTGAAGTGGTTTAACTTGAGCGCCGCCGGCGCGCCAACGATCAAACCACGCCGCAAACGCCGCGCGTGACCTTTCCTGACGCTCAGTCACGCAACGCAGGCGCCGACCGCGTCGGCCGTCCATCACGGCGCGTCCCGTCCTCCGACGGCGACGGCCAGGGAAAACAGGAACCGGCCGTCGGCCGGCCAGCTGGTCGTCTGAGTGACGTCAAAGGGTCGCGCGCGTGACGCGTCATCGCCGGCTGTCACCGGCCGTCAGCGGGGCGCACCTGCCGCGGCGGCGATAGCCATCGGCCGTCGTCGGCCGTCCGCGCCGCTGGCGACGCCGGCCGGCCGCCGACCGGCCGGCACAGGGTCATACTGGGCACGCGGCTCTCGTGGACAGGACAGGACGACCGTGGATAGTCTGGTTTGTAGGGCAGGACAGGGCGACAGTGGTTAGTCAGCCGGCTCGCGTGCTCCTGTTGGTCGCGACTTTTTTCCCTCTCTCCCTCTCTCTCCCTCTCTCTCTCTCTCTCTCTCTCTCTCTCTCTCTCTATTTCTCTGTCTCCCTGTGTCTCTCTCTCTCTGTCTCCCCTGTTCCATGCTGTCTCTCTATGTTTTTTTTTATGAACTTCTGCTTGGATTCCTCCTCGTTTTTCCACAATTAGCCACTTCCTTTTTCACTTTCCTTTGCTTTTTATTTTCATTTTTTGCTCTCTTTGCTATGTTATCTTTTTTAGTATTCTTGCCACGCATAATGATATCTGGGAACACCTGTCTTTCCAGGTGGACTAAAACTAGGTGTGTGTCATGTCCTTCACAAAAAATAACTTTTTGGCAAATGTCCCCATTCTCATACATGGTGGGCCCAAACCAACCTCACCTTTCGCAGCCACCTCCGCTCTTTGTTCAGCAGCTCTTCGCTTTCGAGCCGGGTTCCACGCCCCGCAACTTTGCATTCCCGGCGAGGGGCCATCAAATCTGCGTCAGCCCATTCGAGAGGGGAGCGCCGCCGCGCCCTATCTGCCGGCAGCGGCGGGGCGGCGCCGGTGTCGTCGACGTCGATGCGGCCGCGATGACTCAGAGCGTCGGCTCCGTCGCAGCGGCGCTCCGCCCCGCTGATCCGCCGCAGCCACCCCTGGGAGATAGGTTAATTTCACGTACCGCTGGGCACGTAAGAAACGTGCTGAATAATACACCGGCCCCTGAATGGGCAGGCCGTCCGAGGCTGGGAATAGGGGGAATCGCGCAGCCCTGAGTTTGACAGCGGCGGTTTACACGTCAAACCGACGTGAAATTGGTGATTATGCGACTGGCCTGGGTGGTCGATACCCGGGGATTATTCAGTGTGAACACATGGCATCCTCCCGGGCAAAGGCTGCGGGACCTTGAGTGGCGCGAGGGCGCATGCGACCGAGTTCGCCGCGGAGCAGCCGATGCGGACTCGCGTCGTCTAAACCTGCGCGGCTTGCCGCAGTCGGCCCTGGTGACACCTCTCGTTCACACCTGCTCGCTGCGGTGGTGTGCCGGCGCGCCAGCGACCGGTCCACCTGCGAACTCGGCGCAGCCTGCGCCGCTGCACGCCGCCGCCGGTCGCGCCTCCGGAAGGGCGCAGCTGTGCGGGGACGATCCTGGACTCCGAAAAGCCGCCGCCGGGGCCGCGCGCCGGCCGATTCCGGCGAGCGCGGCGCGGCGCGGCGTGCCGCGGCGCGCACCCGCGGGCACGCCGGCCGGCTCTCATCTCGGGCTTTACGCCGCCTTAACTGGCGCGGCGCGGCGGCGGCGGCGGCCGGCGGCGCGCCGGCGGCCCTGATTGCCGCTTTACGAGCCTGTTTGTTTGGCGGCCGGCCGGCGCACGGTAGCCGCGGTTGCAGGACACACTCCGGGCGCCGTTGCAGCCGCCGATGGCTCGGTCGGCCTGTAAATCATAGTTATTACGGGCAGTCATGCGTCTTTTTGTGGCAGGAGATTGGCCCGGCCGGCGCGGCGCCGGCCGCTGCCGGGCGCCGCCGCTCTTCCCACACTCTCCAGATTCCGCGACGGTTATCGGTTGTAAAGTGATTCTCCAATGAGGGATGATGACACAAATTGGTGCGACTGGAGGACGGGCCGCCGTGGAATGGTCCGCCTCGGGCGCTGGAGGCTGACCCCGCGCGCGACTGTCCCCTGCTGATCGCAGCCGGAGGTCGGCCGGCCAAGCCCCGGGCTACCGACGTGAGCGGTCGGCGCCGCACGTCAGCTGATCATCAGGCGGACGAGGTCGATTTGCATCGATTTGTGATGGTGCAGTTGGTGATTAGCGATAGGAGCGAGCTGATTACGGAGGTGCAGGTGGAAGAGTAGGTTCGGGTTAATGGCGGAGTTCGGGAGTTTTTTGCCCAGAGGTCCTGTTAACGCCGAGGCAGCGGGGGTTTCCTGGCTCTGCAAGTCGCCAAGCACGGCGAGAAAACGAGAGATCTCAATAAGTTTGACGGACATCCCGCTCCTGCGCCTTTATGGCTCGTTCAAGCTAGCAATCACGATGAAGTCTGACGTCCCTTACATTAGTTTTCGACAAGGTGTGGAGTCCATTAAGTCCTACTAAATCATGGTTTTTTTTCCTTTTTTGTTTAAGGTACGCAAAGATTGAATCATGATTTACTGAGATTATTTTCGACTGATCGGTGCGTTCATCGCCTCGTTCCCCGCGTACCGTCATTCACCGGCGGTCATAGACGAAGATTTTTTATCGCCGGCCTGAGACCACGATTTCCAAATCGTCACCAGAGTGCAATTAATCAGTGTCGATCTTTTGTCACCACTGCGAGCTTGGACCAGTCCGGGAATGATTCATGGCTAGCTGTGAATGGTTGGTTCTAAAAATATTCCTTTTACTTAACGTTTTAGAATTAGGGACTGTATGCCAACCTCAATCAAGGGACCTGCCTTGACTCAGTAGTCGGGAAAATGATTGCTTCTCTGATGATTTTTTTTTGGGGGGCGGCAAAAGCCTAGGATTTGGGGAAAGTGTAGGTCCTAGAAAAAATCGACGAAAGCACAGACATGCAGACGTAAAATAGGCGACTGCAAACACACATGCTGTCACGGGCTGCCGCCAGACGGCTACCGGCAGGTAAAAAATCACAAGCTATAAGTTTCTGCGTCACTTCTGTCGCCAACAGCGGATGCATGCTCATATGATTTCTGATCATTTATGCTGCTGACGCCAGTCAGATAAACGGTTGTTGCATGGACGTTTTGTTGGTTGTTTTCGCGCAACGGTAAATAGATAAAATGTTATTTTTACACGCCTTTTTGCATTACGGTATTCAGGGAGCAAAGCGCAGGACTGATTGATGACCAATACTAAGGATGTAATTCAAATCATGTTGGTAGGACGAAAACAGAAAATCGGAAGAGGCTGTTTGGACACTGGGAAAGATAATTTGAATGATTGGGGAATGCCAAAACAGGTGTCAGTATGGATCTTTCGGCCACGAAAAAATGACTTAAAGATCATGGAGACATTTTAAGCCCATGAATGGCACCTTTAATGATTGCAAAACTGCTACTGACCACTAAAATTTGGGTGCAGTTTTTCTCCACGTCTCCACGTCAGGTCTTTATTAAGTGAGCGTAAGATAGCATTGTCTTTTAAGAAGTCATCGGTGATCGATACCTCGAAAAAAACATCTTCATCGTTGTTTGCTTAAAGCTATGTTCTGAGAACCGGACAACGCTTTCCCACCATTTGCCAAGAACCGAATAGGGTTTTGGACGCAGTTCAGACGGTATGTTTTAATATTCGGTAACAACCTCCTCCAAAAAGGATATCTCCCTCCTCATACGGTTGGCGGTTTCTGGCCTACACGTACCACAAGCAAAAATGTTCGGGTTGTGACATCTTTAAATCAACAGTCGGATACATGCAGCAATTTGTATGTTTTGCCTCTCAGGACCACGATATATCTCCAAAGGCCAAACAACCGCACATGTCTCCCAGCAAGCTGTCATCCCTGGTGCCATCCCTGTGACCAGTGGACTGGTACAAAGTCGGCAAAGTATATTTTGCGAACAAACCTTGTCTAATGGAACATACCCACGTACGTCGTAGCTTTCACTCCGCGTATATCAGCACTGTCATCCATGGCAAAGTAATAATTTGGTTTAGATTTTGTGGCAAATGAGTTTACCTGGTGCGATGCGCCACGTGTGCGCTGTCGTGGGCGATGAGTCGTCCAGTTGCCGTCCGTCCTCGCCGTCCATTCCATCTAAATACCTGTTACTGGCCAACAGCAAGGAAGAACTTTACATTTTAATCAAATGCATGTAGTATATCATCGTGTAATATGCCGTACGCCGCACGGCGTAGTACTCAGTTCTCACACTAACCCTCCCAGCCACCGGAATCATGCAAGCGTTCTCCCACAGCGGCGCGATGCGCTCCTGCCGGCGTGAGCAGACGGCGGCGGCGCCGCTGCAACGGCCGCCGTTCTCACCGCGGCCAAGGCCAATCGCGACCGATCAGCGCCAGGGGTGGGGCAGGAAAGGGCATAAAATTGGGCGCCGCTGCCTCCCAGCTGTCATCCGCCGGCGTGCCGGTGCACCGGGCTCCGATCGCTGGGTTCGGCTGGCGGCCTGGAGCGGCGAGGCGCGGCCGGTTTGACTGAGGCCGTGCTCTGCCCGGGACCAGAGCGGCAGGAGGTGCCTGCCTCGGAGTTCTCGGGGCTGCTGTTGCGGAAATGATTGCCGCTGGTGGGGGTTTTCCGCAAGTGATGACAGATCGGGTTGATTGTCTAGAGGTGGACATCTCCGAGGAGTCAGGCGGCCAGAAGCTCCGAACAGTTTTCTACCGTGTCGATGTCGCGCGGTGTTTTTACGAGACCAAGATACCTTGGAAGCAATCGGTCGCATTCATCTACGTTTTACAAATCTTTCGGTAACACCAGGGATACAGAAGGATCATATCAGCTGTAGCACCAGCAGGATGTGGGAGTGCAGTGGGGGAAAGTGCCCCCCCCCCCTTCCTTGTAGCATGACAAAATTTAGAATTTCCCAAAGGCGAAGCGTGGGAAGAACGGACTCGAAAATGTAGTTTCCCCTTACCCTGGATAAGTGGTGCCGCGCTGGATTCTACAGCTGTTTTAGGGCAGCATAAGTCTTGGTAGAGTGAGAATATAAAATCAAAATACGAATCTATTTCGACGGATGTTCTACCTTCTAAAGGCTCAAATGTCCAGCTTGTGCTGTTGGCAGCGATCCACGGGACGCAGCAATATCCTGAATAACTCCGCAGAACAAAATCCCCCGCCATGAGTCAGTGAACAGTTCTTCTATACACTCTTCGCGTTTCCTTTAACTCTTCGAAGAACTTTTACTCCTCGCAGAACTTTAACCTGTCGAGAGCCATTTCCCCCAAAAGCCAATACCTCCCAGCTTCCTCTCGCAGAGCCAGATTCCTCGCCCGTTGCCTGGAGCAGCCCGCGGTGCCGGCCTCGCTCCTGCCGCGATCGGCCGTCGTTTCCGGCCGGCGCGCGAGAGGGCGTCGCACCGCGCCGGCTCCGCGGCGCCGCCGCCGGGGCCGCGTGCTGACAGCCTATCTCGGGCGCCGCGCGGCCGCGGGCGGGCGCACACTGTAGGCCATGAGCGGCGGCGGCGGCCCCGATACGCTGCCGTGCCGGCCGCCAGTTCCGCCGCCTAATCAGAGGCTGATTGTCGTCGGCGTTGGCGGCGCCCTCCGCCGCGGATAACCACTGTTATCCGAGGCGGAGGGCGGCCGCGGCCCGCCCGGTGGCCGCGCGCCGGCCGGCCTTGCAAGGATGCTGCCGGACGGCGCGGAGGGCTGGCCTCGTCGCCTGTCCCGAGGCGGTCACGGAACTCGGGTCGCGCCGGGGGCGCCGAGGTCGGCAGGGGGAGGGGTGGCCCCTCGGCCGGAGGGCGGGTGACAGTCGCACACGCCGGCCGTGTCCGGCCGCCCTCGGCCGCCGCCGCGTGCCCTATCGCCGGCGAGGGGGCGGCCGGCGGCGGCGGCGGCCGGCGGCCGGCTGGCGTGCTGACCGGTCATAACGCGGCGTGATGACCGCCGGCGGGCGCGGCGCGATCGTGGGAACCCGGCCCGGTAACGGTGAGCGGCCGGCCGGAGAGCGGCCGGCGCCGGCCGGTGAAAGACGCCGCGCGCCGGCCGCCGCCGTGTCACGACCGCGGGTCACGCCGAGGTCGCCGCGCCGCGCCGGCGACCGCGCCGGACGTGCAGACGCCGACGGCGAAACAGCCGCTGGGAGTCTCACCACGAGTCGCTACCGAGGAGTTGGCGACGCTGCGCTCGTCGGTGCAGCCTATGATGTGATGACTACGGCTGCATCAGCAACGAATGCTATTTTACGGTTTCAACCAATGATTTTGGTGGTCGCTAGGAAGCAGCTATTACTCCTGCTATGTTCTGACCGAATCCATCTTGGCTTGAGTACGTGAGAAATATGGACTCGGTTTCGCGATCTCAGATTGAGCTGTTAAAATTAGCCATCGCATGTTAGTTAGCTTCGTTTGGTTTCTGAACGCGTTGCTCGAATTGCTGGCCTCCTTTACGTCCCTTTAACACCGCTCCAGCGGTGCGCAAGGCGCCAGTACGTTAGTGGTTAGCTATATCCATTGTCTGCAGCATTACTGTTTCGAAGAAATGTATAGATATATGCGGCCACAAATACCGAAAAGTCTTTTTTTCTTCCGCAAATGAAGTGGAAACCGTGGAACAGTCTTATTCGCTGCCCCGGGCCGATGAAAAGTTTTTGATTGGCTGAAGGCAATAACGTCGAGACGTAAAAAGAGAAACTTTGGAAAGATAATTTACCCATCGTATGTTAGATGCACCAGAGGCCCATGGTTCATCATGGTATGGTTGATGTCTGCTGAAAACTGCTGCTTATTAAATACTTTTCACATTATGTTATGAATAGCACCAAGTCCTCTTCGTAAGTATCTCACATGAAATATTTATTCAGAGTAAAAGAAACAGAGCTTTCTTTTCTTTTCTCAGGCAGCAGTGTTCATCAGACATTACTTTGGTCCATACTGTTTCCTGGCAGCATTATTCTGCTCATCAAGGCAACACATAGCCGCTTTTTTGATGACAGCTAGGCCTGATCTTCCACGAAACTCGTTTGCAGGTAAAAACTAGTTTTTTCTTAAAGAGGTGTAGGCCATCCCTCAGCTCAGGTGCCTGTGATAGTTTGTTGATTATTCTCGTCGGTTTAGCGCCCTATGGACTCAAACTTGCGTTGGTAATGGATAATCTTTATTAATCACATTTCTTTGTTTCCTTCTTTCTTTTTTTGCTCCTAAAGTCCTAATAAGAAATTTCGACCGTTAGTCTGTTTTCACGAAACTACAGCAGTATCCAACTTCAATCGCATCTATGTCCTAATCTTCATGTATTCGTATAGCAATGAAATATTTCGAAAAAAGGATTCATGATTTCTCATAGATTCCAGGCAGAAACGACAATGTCGCACAAAAACAAGATCACTTTGGTTCTCTATAGGTCCAGATATTTTCAGGATCAGTCTTGAATGAACATTGCCAAGTGTGGATGAATGTTATTGTGAAAGAACAGGCAGGCTCGTTGTCCCCGTCTCAAATATATTTTATCTGATTAGTTTGTGACGGCACAAAGTCGCAGGCCTCAGTTTTGATGAGCCCAGACGTGACTGACCATTGCTTCACTAAGTCTGGCCTATGGCATGACGACATCGGATGGAGCCAAACACCGTCTCTCTTACGCTAGCCGAGACGACATGGACTTGCCATGAAGCCTTGTGAAATGCGCCGACTGTGGAGAAATGCGGATGAGATCATTCGCCTCGAACTCCGCTGGACAGCCAACCTACAGCCGCAACCGACCGCCCGACGTGGCTTGAATCGACTCAGCCAGCTACAGCAGTCTGCACTTCCCGGTCAGCTTGCTGGGTCGGCCTGTGGTTCCCGATCACCCTGCAGACCTCCAGCCCCCGCTCAACCGGCTGGGTCGGCCTGCAGTCTCCGGTCGGCGGCGGCCCGGTCGGTGGACCGCAGGATTGCGCCCCGTCACGAGGCGGCTGCACGACGCCCTCCGGGGAGGCAGGGCCGGGTCCCGACTGTCGGGGAGGCAGGACTGGGCTACGGAGGATAAAGGGCCGGGCTGCAGGGGAGGGAGGGCCGGGTGGCCGAGAAGACAGGACCAAGATCGGCCGTCCACGCCATGGCTCGAGTCCTTCTATCGAGTTCCCTCAGTCTGGGATTCCCCAGCTACTTGCACTTGTTCGTCTGGACTTCTGGACAGAATATCCTGCCGGGTATTCCGATGGTAGCCTGTGCCTCGGTTTGGACTGGTACCGGTCTACCTGCTCCCCCCTCTAAGTGCGGTATCATCTACCAGTGCTTTGGTGATCAATTATTATGAGTTGAGTAGTGGCGGATTCTGGTGCCTACACTCAGATGAAGTTTAACTGACATATGACTGACGGCAGTAATCGACTATTTGTTTTGGAGTGTAAAGGAAAGGGAACCTTCCAGAAGTGAGGTTAAGTATAGCTTGCCGTAGTGAGGATTTTTGTGGCGGAACAATGGGCTAGTATGTGTCCTTAAACGCATCAGATATTTAACAACATAGGACAAGTAATGGTCTAGTTGCAAAGTAAAACTTCAAGCTGAGGGGATTTTACGCCTGTGGCCACCTCTTGTCTTTCTAGTTATGTAGGGCAATGAGTCAATGGACACACCATGAGATCATTCGATAATTTAGAGAGTTTACAGACATGGAGAGCACTCGTGTTGAGATCTGCCGAAGACAATTTCAGTCATGCAATCTTTTGACATTGGTGAGGTATCCACGATTGAAGATCGTCAGTGACCGCCACTACAGTGTTTGTCTGATGTCCTTAATTCACACCACGTCAATAACACATTTGTTCCCCTAGGTCATATTCTTAATTAATGCCTTCTACTCGGTTTACTATTTACTCTTACTCTTTCATTTAACTCCTTTATCTACTATCGTTCTTATCAATTTGCAAGCAACCTAATTTTGGTTTCTGACAGCCTGAGGCAAGCAGAAGAATATATCTGGACATCTACTTCGCCAGCTGTCACATAGGCATGGCCGCAAATGAACAATATGATCCCATGAATTCCTTGATCATCGCCCAGTGTAAAATGATGTCTTCATTCCGATTCAATGCTACCTACTCAAAGAGCATAAAGTCTTTTTGTCAGCGTTAACTGAGTGTAGCGATGTGTGAGACTACCCATGTTTTGTAAAAGGAGCCAATGACTTGTTGGGCTGTCATCTTTTAAGTCCGAACGGCCGTGGCTCACTGGTGTCATTACATCGATATCTGTGCTCGCTTTCAGCAAAATCTTCACGTTTTTCAGCTACATGAATATCTGGCTGCCGGCTTTGTGATCCACTGACTACCTCACCACATTCTTTTCCAGGCCTCTGCGTGCGCGCCTTTTGCCTTGTCACAAGCGAACAATTCGTTAGAGTCCCCGGCATTCTTCGCGTGCAATTTGCACTCGTTTTTCACCGCTCCCTGTGCCGCATTAGCCGGGCTCGGTGGTAACGCGTAGATCACGGCAATGTTTCGCTGCTTTTGGCGCGTCCACGCCGACTTCGTAACGTGACACGGCGTCTTTACCCGCTTCAGGACAGAGGCGAACGCTTCAGCGCCGAGAGAGCGCCATAACGAGCCAAAGCTGTCTTCCAAGTTCAAATATGTGTTCCACCTGACAAAGGGCATGGCAGGTTTCCAGCTTACATGATTTCTTTTCATTATTACTCTTCTTTGTCTTCGCCTACATAACATTGAGTGCTAGGGTCGGTCATGCTGGGGTGCTTCGCTTTGTCCCACTTGGAGTGAGGCAACCCCGCGTCCGGCCTGATGGTCTCATCTTGCCCGGCTAAGCACCTTTCTCTCCGCCCAATATTCCCACGTTATTATCGTCATCCGGGTATTTTGGTTTCTTCGTCTTAACCTCCCCATTGACCCCTGGTATACATAGAGGCTGCCGGTGCCGTTCACCACACTCGACGCGCATTAGAGGTGGACAAAAACGGTGCGGGTCAGCCGGCGCCGGGCACCGCCAATAGGGCACCGCCGCTCCGGTAATCGGTCCGAGCATTAAACTGTAATAGCAAATCACCAGCGGGGTAATGGAAAAGCAGGCCCGCGTTGCGGTGCCGCCGCTCCGGGGAGGTCGGAGCGGCGCCGGCAGGCGGACCGGGCCGAGGCCGGCCCAGCTCCGATCTCAGATCGGCCCAGATCATCTCAGATTGCGGCCGGTGTGATCCGCAGGCCGGACCGCGCGGCTAGCGTGAGCGCGCCGGCTGACGGCGAAACGAGTATCCCGCGGCATGCCGGCGTCAGTTAGCTGAAGACAATGGCCATTTTACCGCCACGATATTTGCGTTCGAATCGATGAGCTGCAATAACGAGTCGCTACCGAATGCCAGCGGGAGCGGTGGCCGGCCGCCGCTCCCCAGGACCTGGCCATTGCTCGCCGCCGTCTGCCATTGTTAACGCCGCCTAAACCTTCGCCGCGTGCATGATTTTCATCCCGAAACACTGCGTCATCTCGGGGCACTCCTGCGCACCTGCCGGCCGCCGCCGCCGGGACGCCCCCCGCCGCGCGCCCGCGGCGGGGGCCGCCGGCTGCCGGGCGGCGAGCGCGCGCGCCCCTTTGTTCCGCGTGACCTCGCCGCCGGCGACTGACCCCGCGTCTGGAGATGACACGGGCCGCCGGCGCGCAGGCGGCCGATCGCGAAGATGGCCGGCGGGCGGGGCGCTATCGATTGGCGTCTGCGCCGCGGCCGCCGGATCAGCGCCGGCGCCCGGCGGATCTGGTGAGCCGCCGCCGCCGCCGCCGCCGCCGCCGCCGGCTAAGCCGTCTGTGCATGCACCGGCGTCTGGGCCGGCGCCCCGGCCCCCGGTTACCGCGGTCGTCTCGGGGAGTGCCGACCCCGCTCGCCGTGGGGCTGATGCCGCCGAGACGAGATCCTGTTGGGATTGTCGGGTGGGGTTTTGGGACGGTGGCTTTTCTCGGTACAGCCGCGCCCGGCTGTGCTGTCACATGTTTATGTGGCCTAGCTGTAATCATGAATACTGTGGGGCGCTGAAACCTGGCATCCTGCAGCCGAACCGAGCGGCGTGAGGAGAGCACGTAGGAACGGGGAGACACGAGTTTTATGGGCTTCAAATAAAGGCCTGTGGTGTCGCTTGCAAACAACCATCTGAAAGCTTACGATCGAAAACTTACACTTCTGGCGGGTGGTCAGAGGAATCGTTTTTGGGTGGCAACCAGCTCAGCAGTTTATGAAAGTTCCTGTTAGGAAAGCCCCAGCACAGCTGTGACTGCAGTGCGGTAGGTGTCGCAACTAGTCCTTTTGAATTAGCAGCGTGAATAGTGGGTAAATCCAAAGTCTCGTCTCATCTGGACTGAGGGGAAGGCCAATCATTCCCGGCACACCCACCAAGTTACTGTATGTTGAACATTTTGAGACCTCCGAAGCCAGAAAATCTCTTTTGCGCCTCCCGGTAACGTTCGTTATGTCGCCGCTAAGCAGGCCTATCACGTCAACGAGAACGCTTTCAATGAAACTCGAAAAGCGCCGACACGACCTGCACACGGTATCCAACGCTAATGTGAAAAGCGTGAGGTGTCCTGTCATTATCAAGGAATCTCGTGGCTCATTTTGGCGATCGCAGACGCAATAGTTAATTTCCAGCAAACGATCAGCCGAAAAAGCTACACTGGCCATTATCTTTAACGGCGTGTTATTTCGCCCGCCTATTACCAGACAGCATTAGCCGCAAATGGACCTCCCAGATCTAAAACAAACATAGCCATTACCGGTCGCCGGCCGTGTCGTACCAGTTTTTAAGGCGGCCCGGGAGCGGCGATTATCATTATTGTGCGCCTGCTGTGTCGGGATTTATTATCAATAATGCCGCTCTCGTGTGTGGTCGCCCGCGCCGTTCCCAGCGGCCGGCGCGCGGCGTCCGCGCGGCGCAATCGCCGCGGTCGCGCGGGTCAACGGGGGCGGCGCGGCGCCGGCGTGCCGTACCCGTATCGCGTGTCGCCTAAACGGGCGCTTTTTGCCGTGGCTGCGGCGGCGGCCGCCGCCGGCCGCCGTCGCCGCTACCGCGCTCGGGGCGGATGCGGCGTCGGTCGGCTCGGCTAAGCCGCCGGTGGCAAGAGCCGCGGCTGATTAGTCGCCATTGGCGCCGATTCGTGCGGAGGTGTGGCCCGCAGCTGCGGAACGGAGCTCTCGTGGCGGATGGGCCGGGGCGGCCCGTTATCCGGAGCCGGACTGCGGGTTCTCGCTCCGCTCAGTGAGCTCTGGATCCGTGCAGCGGTCTCGGGTTTCGGGTGCCAAGGTGTGATCCAGAGCTGGGTCGTTGTCCCAGCTAGTTCTCCTCATTTGTTTCGAAAGCGTGTGTGTTCATGGCGAGCGTGGCTCGCCTCACAACCTACGACTTGTGTATGATGAACAAAGAATGCCAGACGTCATTTACACCAACGTTAGCATCCAAACATGTCTCGACGTATCAAAATCGCCGTATCAAGCTGCGACGGATAGGTATAACTCGCCGATGACGAAACACGACAGCCTTTACCCGTGCATGACGTTCCAGAGGAACCGTCGCGTGAGGACGTGTGCCACTGTTTGACTCAAACGTGAAAATCTGTTGATTGCTCGGGGTGATAAGACGTGAGTGGACAGCGCAGCATGAGACGAAGACTGCAATGATATTCAGTCTGCTGCATTGTGCTGGAAAACTCGGACACGTGTGTACTGTTGCAATGTGCTTTTCATTTGCAAGCTTGTGAGCTGTAAGATTTTGGAAGCATGCATAAAGACAGTCCATCACCCAACAGCCTTTCTAAACATTATCGCTTGCAGGAAATACAATTTTTAGAAGCCGAGAACGTTTGTTAATAAACGTTGGAGAGGAAGGTGACGATATGCGGAAACTCAGCATTTTTTTTAGAAACAAAGTAATTTATCTTTAAAATACACCTATGCTGCTATGCTGCTGGTCTAGAAGACACAAAGACCTAAAACAGCTGTTTTTGGTGCACAATTTGCTTTGCTGATCACGTCCTTCCGACAGTGAGACTCCGCCTGGTAAAGCTGGCGATAACACAGCATCGGTCGGTTCTACGCGGCTGGTAAGGCTGATGCGCATCTGAAACCTGTGTTTGGTGGCCCGAAGCGTGGGCAGGCCAGAGTATTACGCCCTCGGTAGTTGCCAGCTTGTGCTGCAGGAATTGGTAACGTTTGCTCGCACTGGCCAGATTAAAGCAGCCGCAAACAGGGTGGCGTGGCTCTGAATTCAGAGATGCAGCCAGATGACCGCTCATCGCCCCAGACCGACAGCGGATTGCGGTCAGGCTGTCGGTGCGGTCTGCAGCTACGAACTGGTGGTCTAAAGTCACCTCTGCTGCTGCTTGAAGCTGTTTAAATTGCTGAATTTATTTGCTGGCATAGATCTGGCAGACCGCATTGCTCTTTGAAGTCGTTCCGAGACCGAAATCAGCGCTATCCGTGAGCGCTGAGTAGATCATGACTGTCGCCATTCTCTCCTCGTTCAAACTGTTAGCATGGCTTTGGTGTATTCAGATAACGTCGACGGGTGTGATACCCGCAATTTCCAAAGTCTGCCGAACGTGGTCAAGAACGTTAGAAATATCGGAAAGTTAGAAAACGACATCACCATCCAGGGAAGATCGAGCGATACCAATTTATGACTCCAAAGGTTTTTAAAACGCTGTATTTCGTGCATCCACACGCATTGTGCAGGTATGTCTAACACGGCAGAGTGCTGTATAGGAGCCAAAAGCGATGGAAATAACACAGTTAAGAAATTGGCAGGCAATGACAGTCATACACCGATGTTTGCTCGACATTCGCAGTCCAGCTCATACTCAGGGTTAATTCCCATAATCGTGGATAAACGCGTTGTATGCAAGGGATTTTTGCGCGGCTGGGACCGGCAGGCTAAGCTTTTTACCTGTTGAGACATTCCAGCAAAAAAGGCTTATGGTAAGCTTCTCTTAGGAACACTGCTAAATGCCACTGTTGATGGATGACCGACTTAATGAATCTAAATAGCTCTTTTTCACCTATTAAGTGCGAACCTTGGTGCAATTTAAGGCGAATGTTTCGGTTATTTATTGATGATAACTGCCTGTTTTGTCGTGAAAAATCAACTATGAGGTTGCCTGATGCTTCTTCAGTGTTTCTACCACCATGCCGTCTACTTTATTAAAGTGGCTACAAGTCTGCATGTCTGAAAACGCATGCATTTGTCCAACAAACTCGGTTGTTTTGGCCAGGTAACCGTTCTTTATCTGTTGACGATATGGCTTCAGTTCTACGGACAACAAACAGTCATTTATGCCATCGAAAAATAAACGTAAACAGCCGGAGCTAGAGAGTGAGAGTGCGCTGTGGGACACAACAGCCTCCATAATTTGGAAAACGGTACTGTTTTTTCTGGAGGCGTATTTTATGGTTTGTTCACCCCTTAACTTTGCAATCATCCCGCCATTTCTTCACACACATTATGACATTTGTGTAGCATTTGATTACAGACATGGCAGACGATTACAGACGTGGCACGCTGTCACGTGCTCATCTTTAAGCCGTCGCGACGGTGCCTGTGACAAGTTTGATGCTGAGCCAACGAGAAATCAATCTCCTTCACTTTTTTGACAGTCAGGGCCAATATGTATGTTTTTGGGGTCTCGTAGCCTCTGCTAGTTATCAACATTGGCCTCTCAGCCTCGGCTAAGTCCAATGTGCCTTGGAATATCCGCGGAGGTGCCGGCAATAGTGCTAAAGTTCTGCATCGTGAGAATCACGCATCTCGCAGATGAATTTCTCCTTTAGAGCTGCAGGTGATGAAATTGCCCAATTAGGTACAGATCCGAGATGTAGACTAATTGCTTACTGGAATAGACTCATGTCAAGGTTATCTCTAAATTATCAACACTAAGAATACATGGCAGCATTCCGGGTGTACTTTAGGTCTATGTCAGTGTGCGCGTTAACCTTCGCTGGGCCGGGGGTGGATGAACACCACGAACAGGTTTTTGAATAAAGCAACAAAAACAAAAAGGCGCAAAGATACGAAACTTTGGGTATCTGTTTATAGATCACTTTAAAACCTTGTGTAAATCTTTAAATTCAGGGTCACCTCAGAGCATTCACCTAGGACAAGTCAAGACCATGTTCCAAAAAATAGAACTGGCATAAAATTTTGTGAAATGCACCGATTGACCTCAAAGTTGACTCAGTGATAGAACCTGCAATATGGAGCAATTCTACTATCTCAAACTTTTCGGAAATTCAATTTCTTCGTTTCCACGTTATTGACCTGTCGTCAGCTAAGCTTTCGGTTTTTTTACATTAGGTATTGAGACTTTTGTTAGGTATTGTGAAACTCGTTCGGCGGTTCCAAAGCTTGGATATACACCCCGCTGCTTCTCACGTTATTTGCACGCGTAATTGTTCCCCTCGACCGGTGACGTGGAGTCAGGTGACGTTTCAAACCGAATTTTCAGATCCCGAACCGAACTAAGTTCTTTGATTTACAGTCGGGAAATATTTATTGATAGTCACGTTACATGTGCTTCGGAAGTACTAATACATGGCAAAAACTTACTTGCCAAGGGTAATCCAAATCGGTTTGTTTCGGGCTGACCTGATTTGACCTTTTGAGATATTATGCCTGTTTTCAATCCAATCACACTTTGTATGGCCAGGAATGATGAACTACAACCGTGGCTCATTTCTACGCAGTTTGCATTGTCACAATCCTATTTTTATCGCCAAAATGAAATCCATTGCCGTCGCAAAAGTTTGTTGATAAAAGTTTGTATCAACAAAAGGTTTTTCGCTTTCAATTTCTGTTTCTTTCAAATTGTCAAATTTGGCCCCAAGCGCCCTTTTCCGCCCCTTATAGGTAAATCAGACCTTTTTGCTGTTAAAGCCCTTTGGAGCCATGTAGAAATCTGGTTACCAAAGTTTTCCGCCAAAAATGTTAACGGGGTAATTTAACCTCTGATGACCTCTGGTGATTAGAATATTGACTGCATTTGAAAAGGGTACTTTTTCCTAGTTTATAGTTTAGCCAAGGACATTCCAACAGCGTTTTTCTTTTTACTACGGGACTTATAGTGCTCGAGATCTGGGAAAGGGTGCCCGTCCACCCACCCACTCCAGCTCCGCAAAGGTGGCTCCAGAGGCCGGTCCGGAGAGGGTTAATCCCGAAACAAAGACAGTTGTAGACAGACTATTCGATCCATGCCACCATAACTCGCCAAGAAGCACCGCAAACTGTTCATCGGTGCAAAATTTGCTGATCCCAAACCGATAATGACGGAATTCGTAATATGTCATGCAAAAGTCGCAGGTGATATCGCAGTTCTGGAAAAGATACACGCCTTTTAGAAGTCGTTTAGAAGAGAAAAAGCAAAATGTTTACATTTACTTCAACATCATTCATATGGTCCGTTGTTGGCATTTGATACATATACTGTGATACAAATGCTCAAGAGGGTGCCCATAGGACATACTTCAGAGCCTTTACCAAATTAGACATCTTTGCTCTTGACGTAATTTAAGCCAGATCTAAGCGGTAGTTCGGGGAACGATTTGTGACCTTTCGGGCCATTTCTGCCACATGTCGACACCTACCTAGGTTTTGTGCCGATGCCGGCGGCTTCCGGGTGGCCTTTTTGCCAATCCATCATTCCACTTTCCAATCAGACCAAATCAAATATCATTACGGTGGTCATAGGGTCGGTATTGTGACCTGGCGACCCTTTGCCACTGGCCGTCGCGTCGCAGACCGAGTATTACCCGCTATTACTACCGGCGCCGGGGCTGGAAATGACATCCTCGCCGGCGCCGAGGCTGGTGATCCCGGCGCAGAAATGGGCTGCAATCACAAACATTAGCCGACGATCCGTCACGAAAATAGCGCGATCGGCCGGCCGAGATCAGTGTGCAGTGTCGTCGGAGAGACAGCGCGCCCACGGTGGCGTCGCGGCCGTCTCGCGTTTCGCGCACGCTCTGACATCGGACTCCACGCGTCGTGGCCCGGTCGGCTGTACGTCCGTGGCAAGCTCCGGAACGTGGTCTGACGGCGCCCGCTCTCATGCATGCACGTGCACGCACCTTGCACGGCCGCGCTCAGCTTGAGTTGCGCTGCTGCAGCTCGTGGCGTTTCTGGTTTAACTGAGGTCTTTGGCCGCGTATGGTGTTTCGGTCGGGTGGCGGTGCAAGCACCACCTTGCTACAAGATCGGGGCTCGCTACACGTCCTCCCGCTTCTTCGTGAAGGCGGTACCTTGGAGCCTTTGGAGCCTGTCCTGGTGGCTCGTCCTACCACAGAACTCGCGGCCCCGCCGCCGCCGCCCTCGCGGGAGGCACGACTTTCTCAGCGGGAACCGGATCGACTTCCTTTTCATTTCTGCTGAACCTTTGCAGTGTTTGGGTTTGCTGTTTCGAGTGCACTCGGCATGAAATTAACGTTTGCTCTTGCCGGAGAGGTTGTCGCCGGGCGCCGGGCCCGCGGCCCAGCCCCGGGCCAGCTGTCTCTCAGCCCGGCCTCGAGGCAGAGCATTAAAGGAAATTGCCCCGAGTGAGAGGCCTGGAAACCATCGCAGCATTTTCAGAGGAAAATGTTTTTCTAGCAGCGAATCTCAGCGAAGAGGCATCCCATTGCACGGATCACTGCGCTCAGCATCAGCGAAAGAACTGAAGACAATGTTTTTGGCATATATATATATATGCATATGTATATATGTATATATATGACGTTGCATTCGCGTGCGATGATGTGAGGATTGGCAATATACAATCAGTGATTATCGTTCTACGCTACAAAAAGGCAATTTGTTGTTTGTCTTACCTGCAGCTTTGACAGACATTAAAATGAAACCCTAGGCATCATTTCGCCGGCACAGCTACAGATGCCGAGCCAGCGTCCTGGCGAGCCACCGTCGTCCACCGCCGCTGTGAGCGGACCGCCAACACTGGATGTCCCGCCGAGTGGCGCCACGGCTTACGAGGCACCCCGGCGTCCGGCGGCTGCCCGCACAGAGCAGCACGTGTTTTCCAGATCATTTCCGAAATTGTCCTTCTCCTCTTACTGCAAACACAGTAATCACGGCCGGCCACCAATTGTGATGGGATTACAGGGCCGCGCGGGCCTCGATTGTTTATTTATGTCATTCTTTTGTCGCCGGTCGCATGCCGGCATTAACAGTGGCGCGTGGGCGGATGAGGCTCCCGCGACCCATCGATCGCCGATAAAGGTCCTCATGAATAACGAGAGCCCTGTAAACGGATAGAACACGGGGCGACAGAGAGGGAGGCTGTTTGACGAGATGCGACAGGGCTCGTTAGCATGAAAATGCTGCGGTTTGCCGCGGGCGAACAGATGACCACTGGCGAGAGGGAGAGAGAAGCGATCGGTAAACTCCGACGCGGAGACGGCGCCCGGTAAACCATCGCGTGCACTCCCAGCCGAACGTCGGCTTCGCACGCCAAGCGCTATCGTCTCCGCGTTTCACGTTCGGCGCCCGCCTCACCCGGCGCCTCCTCTTTCACTTCTCCGTCTCCCTCCTCTCGGCGCGGCCATCTCGGCGCAGTTCGGCGCCGTGAAAGCTTCGGGCCGGGCGGCCGTCGAGAGGCCGGCCGGCGTGACCGCCGCCGGCCGCTGTCCCCAGTCGTGCGCCATCCGCCGCCGGCCGGGTCACGGCCGGCCGGCGCCGCGCCGCGCCGCCCGTCGCGAGCGCCGCCGAAAATCGATCTAAATTTATAGAGCGCGCCCCGTGTGCACGCCATGCATGATCGCGCCTGGCCGTGCACAAAGGCTGGCCGTGGCCGCCTGCGCGCGCGAGCGGCGCCAGAAGCCCTAGTCACCGGACTCTCAGGGCTCCCAGCCGCCCGAAATATGGCCGGTAATGATAGCTCGTCTTTCCAGTCTGTGCGCCGTAATAGCTCACAATATCAATTAAAGTGGACGCCATAGCGTTACAATTTAACCTGTGACATTCTAATTGAAACCCTCCTCTCGCTTTGATCCAAAACAACATCATATTTCTCGGTCCGCCATGGCTGTTTAAGGTAACACCAATCAAGTAGCGCGGAGGCGAGACCTATGCAAAGGCTCGCACCCTATAATTTTCGGAATTAACTTATTTATTATTAACCATCTTGGATTATAAATTCCCTCCTCGTGGTTTAATCATGACAATGTTCTGCTTTGTGGCCGCCGAATGTGGCGGCAGCGCGGGCCTGAGGGACATCCCAGACGGTAAGATGGCTGCTGCCAGACGCCAAGATGAAGGGGTGGCAGCTTTTTGGCACTGGGCTGCCAAATGACTGCGGCCGCCGGCGGCCGGCGGCGGCCGGCAGCGCACGAATTACGAGGCACTTCACGGACGGCTCCGGGTTTTGACGGCTGCGACTCCGAACCCTAATAACTAGCCAGAAGTCAAATTAGACATTATATTTTTTATTAAGGAAACTGCGGTTGGTCTACTTTATATCTGCATTATGAAACAAATCAACATAAGGCAATGTAAATGAAGGGATTTATGTGTGCTGCAGGGCGAACGAAGACATCTCGTGATCAATAACGCTAGTGAATTGGATATCATTTCTATGTGAAACTGAGCTTAATAATCATGTTGGCACATTTTATAAGCAGCTTCATTCAATCAAACGGCAGGGCGGCAAGAAATCAAAAGGCATATCGGATATTTCGAGTGATGAATTGAATTAAAATGTCGCCAATATAATTCAGGGATGTACTATCCCTTTTGGCAGGACGCCAAAGAAGGTGATTACCGTGTGGCTTGGTATACAAATGAAACAAAACAAAAATAACTGCCGAAAGATGAAAGCATGACTGTGTTGTTCCTGTCATGTACAAAGGAAGGAAATACGGGAAACAAATTTAACATCGGTTCCACTCATGGCAATTTTTACACTAAAGGCATTTCTGGTATTCCAACATGATAACTGCAGTTATGGGACATGGTCGGAGCATGAAGCATGGCGTTTGTGGTTATGCACATTTAATGTTATATTCAAGTAAGTGAAGTTTATGAGCAAAACATTCTTGAAAGGAAACAGACAGACGACGAATAAACAGATGAAACCCTCACACTAATTCAGATTTCGAACAGCTGCACGTTTGTACATCACAGAAACACGTAATGGCAAACTTAGTTTTTTCAGGAAGTTAATCGTTACAAGTTGGTTCGTTCCCCACGCTTGAGCGCTCACACTACGGGTACAACGTTTATGGGCAACCGCACCGTATGCAAGTTGTTAACCACAGCATGAATAATGCCACGGCGGAACCAGTTCTGAGTGCCTGAACTCGTATTCATTACACTCTGGTCAAGCTCCGCCGCTTCCCTCGTTGGCTCCCCACGTGCAAAAACAATGCCCGGGGCTCCGGTGAATAATTAAATACCAATCAATACCGGTACCGGCGCCTCGCCTAGTTTCTTCCAGTGGCCCTGCTCAGCCCGCGATTCTTTTTTCCTTCGAAGTTTCCATTGTGGTTAAACTGGTCAAAAAAAAAATTAAAACAGTTTGGGTAAGAAAAGGTAGATGACATGAAACTTCACCAAGATTTTAAATTGTCCAGAGGTCACACATGAAAGCTGGAAAATGCGCCTGTCTTTCTCAGGAACTTAAAATGTTTTGGTAGCAAGTTTTGTGTATGTTTACTACAAGCATTATGTATGACATATGTAAGGTGCTGCGCATTTCTAGTATTGTTCTGCAGCTGTCCAAGGAGTTGGGAATAACAAAAATATCACACGACGTGAAGAACAGCTCATAAGCACGCAGCAAATACTGCATTTAATGTGGTTAAGGTGGCCCCGCTTGGTCTAAAGCTCAGCTACGTCATTTTGCCATGATCCCAGTCGACATTGGCTGGCAGACACATCCATACGCCACGAGCGACGCAGCGACGCAGTGGCACCTCGCTGCATCGTCGCAATCCATCTCCATCTGCTCCATAATTGATGACGTGGGCTGGAGTGTTGCATATGGCAGCATTTGGCCGCGCCGCAAGCGTGCGCCAGTTATCGACACCCAATCCATCAGAGGGGCTGGCTCGTGTACCAAATCTAATTAGCAAGATAAATAATAGCGGCGGTGTCTCCGCCCGCTGGGGGTCGTTACGGTGCATACGAAATACGGCCGGCCGCCGCGCCGACGCCCGTCTCGAGCCGTCGACGGCGACGGCAAGCGGCGCTGACCGCGCCTCGGTCACGGCGGACGCTCATTTGGGGCCCGGCGCTGCTCGGCGGACGAGGCGGTGTGAGGTGCGACGAACTGGACAGTGTTGCTGCTCTCAGAAGAAGCGGATCTAGGTAAAGTCAGATGGTTGCGGTGCCCATGGGGACCAATTAGCTTTCTGTGACGCATTAGCTTGTTATGGATATGTCGGTTTCGATGCAAAAGTTTGTCATGCTGGGTTTTTTTGGTCCGCGATCCATTTAGACCCCTTCTTGTCAGTTCCGCAGGTCTTGTGCTCATTTGCATCAACCTGACCTAACCAATTTAAATTTATATGCCACCATTTAGATCAGTGAAAAGGAATACGACTGATGCCGCGTTTGTATGAAATCAGGGCAAAAACGCATGTAGCTCATGTGTTAGGAATTGCCTTTTGACACTAACGTCGAATGTCTTCCTGATCGCTTACCGACGTTGAAATTTAGGCCCCCTTGCTACAGATCAGTGTGGTTGCGATTATAAATGTCTACGCTTTCGGTCATGATAATTTAAGTATTTTTAATTTATCACTAAATATGCTTCAGAAATATTTAGATATCAAATATTTCAGCCTCGTTTTAGCTACACTGAATTCGAGGGTTTCCACACGCAGAACACTGGACGCGTGAAACCCCAAGAAAACTCGGCTATGACATCACGACTGGCCTGTTTCAGGTGGGCCGGTGCCGGCCGCCGGGCCCGGTTTCGACACAGCCTCGGCGGGCCGTTCTCCGGCGGCCGCGGCCCGGACCGGCGGCTGCAGGTCGCGCTGCGCCGAGCCGTGGCTGGCGGCAGTCCGCCGTGCATGTGCACGACACGGCCGGTGCACGAGACGCTCGGAGCAGTCGGCGGCCGCCCGCCGCGGCCACTGCCCGTCTGATAAGCGGGCCCGTCGGCCGGGCGGCCGGGCATCCGCCCCGGGCAGGGCGGCAGCCGGCGCTGGCACGGCTTCCGAGCAGAGCGGTTACCGAGGGCGGATCGGGCAGATCGAGTGGAACGATCATCTAGAACGAGGTGGGGCTGGCCACGGCAGCAGCTGTGCGGGTGGAGAACGTACGCTGTGCCTCGCGAGCGAAGGTTTCGGCGAACCGTTTCGGAGATCCCATGGCTATGGGGCCACATGTTCGGCCCATTTCCAGCGTGTGGCAGGCGCCATGCGTTCGATACGCACAGGGCGCTTGTGACATCCGACTCGAAACAGAAAGTACCATCCAGACGAAGGGGGACCGTGTCTGACGAATGAAGAGACGTAAAACGTCAATCGGCGTCCTCTGGTTAGGAAACCCTGTACGGAATTGCTTCAGATTTGGATGCACTTGGGTGGCGGGTTCAGGGTGTGCATAACAAGATATGACTATTGTAAACCCTGATCCCGATGACTTCCACTTCAAAGGCTGCGTCAAATATAAGAGAAGCGCACCGGAATTCTACTTTTGATTCGGAACGCGAGGCTACCATGATGTGAGAGAAATAGGGCTGAAACCTCTTTGACCGGTTTTGGACAAGTTGGAGATATGAAATTAGAAATACAGGTTACATTACTGGTTCCTGGGAAACAGGATAAATAGGATACAGGGTTATCACCAATACAGGTCGCCGTGAGTGTTTAAAAACTTAACGAGGTTCAGGTTCACTGGGCGCCACCAAAATGTTGGTGTACAAAGGAAGTGCGCTGTTCAATGTGTAACCTCTGTATTCTGCATTCACTGTGAAAGCTACTAAGTTGTTGCCCTCTGTTTTGCTACAAGCGCCACATTGAGATGTTTGTGTCGCAATCAGAATTCGTTTTTTTTTTTTAACCTGAGTGATCAACGCGTGCGCATTTGACATGGAGCATGGATGACTTGATTGCACAGTCTGCTTTGTTTTTGCGCAACATAAGTGTAGCATGTGTATTCATCCGCATCTTAGAGATAGCGTGTAAAACACAGAGCAATCTTATCAAAACAAAACCAAGGTTTAACTAGTCTGCGACCAGCAACAAACCACAAAGCATCATACCAATGGCGACAGACCTTTTCCAGGAACAGTCGAGTCGACGCCGTCCGAGGGTCCGCTCTCGCCTCCCCTCCGCTCCTCCGCCGCGGCCGAGGCGGCCGCCAGACGGCGCGGCGGGGCGGGGCGGGGCTGGGGCCGCCCCTCGCTGCCGCCGTCACCAGCAGACGCAGCATCCCAACGTCGGCGGCGGCGAGGTGGCCGCCGATCGATGCGTCGGCTGAGACGCGCCGGTTGATAGGCGGAGCACGAAATTCAATTTTGTTCGGAATGGCTGCCGACCGGCGATCGTCCGCATAGATAGAGTCGGCCGAGATTGCAGGCGGCCAGAATAAATTGAAGTGATTTCGGGCGGCGCGCGCGCCTCGCGCCCGCAGGCGGTCGCCGCTCGAGGAGCGGGGCCGGGGGCGGCGCAACGAGGAGAGGCGAACTTGGAACGGAACTTGCCGGACAAAAATCAACGGCGACACAAGTTGGCGCATTTGCGCGAGTTTCGCCGCGGCCGCTCAGGCAATGATCTCGCTCATTAAGGGGGAGATTTATAAATGTTGCACTGAGAGCGAGGAAAGCTCTTCCCTTCAAAAACTGCTGCCCAGAGACGGAGTGAATCCAGCCTTCAAAACTCACAATCCTTCTCACCCAAGTGCCGATAATTCGAAAGTTTTTGTTCGCCGCTCGCACCGTGCTGCCTCAGCGACGACTTTATTAAGAGACGGCGACAAAAGGCGACACGCCGGACACGAATGTGGAACTAATCGAAGAATGCAGCGCACGCGCCCGCCCCGAATACGGCCGATTTTATTGCAGCTTTATGATTGTCCGGGGCCGGGCGGCGGCCGGCCCGCCGGCACGCATAAAGCCGGCACCGGCCGGGATTACGGTGACTTTATTTCCCCCAGACTCGCCCTTTGTCTCCAGTGGCCAGGTCGCCAGTTGGTGGATTCGTTCCGCGCGCCGGGCCCGCGCCCCGGGACCGGGGGGACTTTTTGAGCATGATGTACGACGAAAATAAATAGAGGTGAAATCCCTCTGGCGCGCCATTATTCCCTAATCGGCGATCAGGGCCCAGATACGGTCGCGTCGCTTTCGGTTGAATAATAGTCGATTCGGTCGACTACTGTCGCTGCAGATAAAACGCCCCCGGCAGTTCCAGGGGGACGGGGAGCGGTGCCCGTCGATAACCATCCCGCCCCCGGGGGAAATACGACCGTCTCCGATAAGAAATACGCCAATCTGTTCGGCGACAAAGTTCCGGATCGGGATGGTAATACGCAAGCAGACGAGGCTGCGTGTGTGACTTTTGTCCTGCTGCAGGTAACCGGAGCTGTGACGTTTTGGCAACTTCTGTGACCTCCGGTAACGCAGAAGACCTTGTTTATTTATCAAAGTAGATTAGAAAGATCGGGCAAAATGCGAATAGGATGTGTCGTCACCTCACCAAATGCCTTCCTGCAGCATCCAATGTGAGACACGTCCGTAAAAGGTCATGGTGAAGAAAATGAAGTTAACGAAATTTTAGTAAAATAATTGTACTTATTTAAATACGAAGAGCGATGTCAACTTTAACGGGTTTTCTTTTTCATCTGCGTGGAAGAATAAAAATTACTTGAGGAAAATGTGGTAATTTTCATATTTCTCTTCGCTATCAACACTAACTCAGCAACAAAAACCAGTAGCCCTGTACCCTTTCATATCTCTAAGAGAGGCTCGAATTACATACACTTTCCCTCAATGAAGATTGGTAATTGCGCTATCGCTGGAAAGGGCTAACTATGCAAAAGGCTTATTTAATTGCGCTTTTCAACATGAAGCCCAATTTGGCCACATGAGGCAAGAGGGGTAATGAAGCAAAATAGGCCACTGTGTGTAGCATGCATGCGAATGGCCAACGAATCCGCGACTATCAGGAACAACGCGTCCGCCCGATGCCGTCCCTTTTCATTTTCCCATCCTTCGGTAAATGGGAATGAGATACATTAAACGCGTCCGTCCTCTGGGGATTCGCAGCAGGTGCTGAGAGGGCGGCCTTGCGGGTGCATGGCCCGGCTGCTAGACGGCTTCTGAGAAGACCACCTGGTCACGAAAGGTATTTAGTTCACGACAGCAGCGCAAACAGAGCGAGCACCGGGTGGACGGGCTCTTCCAGAATTGTAAAGGGGCCTCACTCAAATTTGCTCGAGAGATCATGGATATGTTGGCCACTGTTTCTGCTTCTCTGATCGCGGAGAGAGAGAGAAACAAAGAGAAGGCGAAAGAATGAATCTAGTGGATGGATAGATCGTAAGCTGTGCATCTCGTGCCGCTGTCGGCGGCCCGTTCCGATCAGAGATCTATTTGCTCCCTTCACTCCCTGCACACCACACCGAAAATAATCTTGGCTGGGCCACCAGGAGACCGATGGCGTCTGGGCCTCGCTTACCGTTGGCTTATGATGCCTCGGAAGCTCCCAATACCCGTTGGCTGTTCAACGGCTGGGTTTGTATTTGTCGCGAGTCCTCGGTTTTAATGGCCCCGCGTTTCACAGCCCCTCGAGGATGGCAGAACAATCACGCCAGTTAGATAGGGCCACAGCGGGGCCTCTGGTGTATATGATGGTCCTTACGCTTCGGGAGTCCGAGTACCTCAGGACACCCTTTAGGAGCCTCATATGCAATGATGTCCTTCGATACATATCGGGTTTCTGTTGTGAGGCGTACCTCCAACATTGGCGGCCTTCTCAGGCATTGCATTGTTGTGTGCTACACACCCAGTCCGGATGAGAACCGCCTATTCTCATATCTTTGTAATATTGTTTCTGAAACGTTCATAGTCTGTTGGCTTGAGGGATTCATCGTCGTTTCGTGGGCCCGTAACGGGTGTAACAACTTCTTCCTGTTTAGGTTTAAGTTTATCGGTTAAAATTCACAAAACGTTTTGTTCTCGGCAACGTTCTGGACCACCTAAAAAAGAAGTGTTAAATGTCAAAGAAGTTGATCTGCTCGAATTCCCGGACTTCGTTTCTTATTCTACGAAACGCTTCGAAAATTTAGCAGAAAAGTCCAAAGAATTGCCGGGGTACTTCTACTTTCCGACCCCCAATGAAATATTTCTAATCTGACAGTTTCTGGCGGAAACTTTTGGAAAGCAGCTTTCCTTGCTTTCAAAACAGCAAACAATTTTCATTTCTCAATCTTAGCGATGTCTGAGATGTCAGCCTCTACTCCTGTTCACAATAATTATTGGGACCAACAGATATCTGCACCTCTAGGAAGCATCTGGGTCCTCGGATTCTCCATCTCCAGTTCTTCATTAGCTGGGCCCCTCCCGAGAAATTAATCTGGCCGCCACCGCTGATTCCATAGATAGTCTGTCGTCTGCCTGTCGGATATGACCCTGAATTCGGACGGAGACTAGTCTGTTATGCAATTTAGACATGGTCTTCCTATCCCGCTCTTGTAATCATATGACCATTTGTTCTTTCTGGGTCAGCAGCCGCCGGATGCATCGTTAGCCTTCGCCAGCAAACTCACATTTCGCCTTCTTGTCAGCCGTTACTCAGCTGTCTACAAACGTCGCCTAAGCATATTTTGCTTTTTCGTTGGCTCCTCATAATTTAGAATGTGCAATGTCTGCTCTTTTTAATGTCAGCGAAAACACAATTTTCACAACGAAGAACATTTAATGACATCCTTATTTACAACAAAAATACATTAATCACATTCACACGTCGTGTTCATACGGACACAGTGTTCTCGGGTTGGCACGCGCACAAGATACACAGTATTCACTACATCACGCGATAAGATAAACTTTAAATATACGACGTGCCCACAGAGCTAGAATTTATGGGAACACAGGACTCATAAACGAACGGCCGTGTGCGAGACGAGAAGGGCTTCCACGAGTTCGGCGCACAGTTCGCATGCGTCTTTTACAACGTACCTGCCACAGATCACCGGTATATTACAGATGACGTGATACACAGCTCGGCTACGGCAAAAGGTTCGCTCCACGATAGTCCAGGTGGTTACGTTCCGACTAACTCCCGACAGCGCTGGTAGGTACACACCACCTAGTCCCGGAACCACAGGTAGGTAGGTACACGTCCGCCTACTGAGACCACTCTCGTCGGGACGCCGCCGCTGGGCGCGGCCCGCCCCCGAATGGACACGCCCCCCTCGCTGCGACGCCCTCTCCCCCCCCCCCCAACGGGCACCGCCGGCGGACAGCAGCGCCGGCGGCCTTAACAATACATTGCACTATGCGCCGCCGTCACACGCGCGCCCGTGGACGCCGACCTCGCAACAAACTGCCCTGGATGCGGACGGCTGTCCGCTGCGCTCGAGCGACCCCGCTCCTGCTGGCGGGCGCCAGGGGCGCTACCCGCCCGGCGCCCCGGGCGGCGCCGGCGGCCGGCGGGCGCCGGCCTCGGGCCAGAAGAGCTCAGGTCACTCGCGAGTGGGTCACCAGACCAGACCCTCGTTGGTCGGGTGGTCGGTGAAATTGCCGGGGCCTGCAACGGGAGGTGGACGTGAGGGCCGAAGACGGCCACGGCCGGCACATGGCGGCCCGTAACGCGCGTCTGTCGTAACGGCGAGCACGGCGCGCCACTGACGCAAGTTTTAATCGCCGCCGCGGCGCGGTTGCGCTGGAGCCGCGGCCGAATATGGCCACGTCTGTAAGAGGCGAGGCCGAACGGGAATGACAAACGTGAGCATAACTGGCGGCAACGGCTCTCGGGCAACGCGGGGGAAACAAGAGTAGACGAGTGCCGACGACGGGGCGGCGGCCGGAGCGGACGACGCGCCGGGAAACGCGACGACGTCGCGAGCGTCGCGGCTCGGCGCGCGGTCGACGGATCGCCTCCGGTCGCGGGCGGCGAGACGCGACGCGACGCTCCATCACAATTCATTTCGCCGTTTTGACGCGTGTCACCGGCGATTACGTCGCGGCGCGGGCGCCGAATTAACTTGTCCCCCGCCGGCCGCGCCGTTCCGCCCAGCGGCGCGGCCGAAACCGGCGGCGACGGCGCGCGGCGCGCCGTTCTGCGCCGCGGCGCGTCGGAAACGCCCCGCCGCACTTACAAACACGCCGCCGGCCGGCGCCGCGCGCCGCTGTGCGCGCGCCGCGCAGCGGGCGGCGGCCGCGCGCGAATTTCGATCAATCGTCGGATCGACGGTGCCGCGACCGCCGCCGCCCGCACGCGGCCGTCGGACGGCGCCGGTAACTACAGGGCACCGGCCGGATCGCATGCGGCCGAGCCGGTCGATCGAGATCAAACTTTAATTAGTTTTATTAGATTTAAGTGGTATCTTTTCTTCGGCTTCCTGATTGCTGTCATTAGCGGGCGGCAGCGGCATGCGAGCGGCGCGCGGGGGCAACCGGTCGTGATTGGGCGCAGGACCGCCGCGGGGCGCCCGCTGGGGGGGGGGGCGGCGCCCGTGCACGGCTGCCGACAATGGGAGCGTGGGAGGACGGCAGACGGGCTCACCTTGGGGCGGTCCGCTGGGTGGCATGCCGTTGACCAGGTTGTTGACGCTGTCGGGGCTGGAGCGCTGCGACATCAGGTCGCCGTGCGGCATGAACGGGTGCTCCATCGGCATGCCGTTGAGGCCGCCGAAGTCGCCCATGGGCCCGCCGGGCGGCAGCGGCTGCTCCATGGAGACCGGCACGCCCGGACCTGAAGACGGAGGAGCAAGGGGTCAGCCGATGGCGCCCACGGGTTAGGTCATGCCCCCAAAATTATAAAGGGCAATACAGCTATCCAGAGCTCAAATAATCGTTTTCATGAACGCAACGCTGTCACAGTGCGGTGGCTTTGACAAGGACAAGGACAAGCTTTAATGTGCTGAAACAGTACTACAGCTTGAACACAGAAAGAAGACGTAGCGCCCAACCAAACACATCGTCAGCAACTATACCACAAGGAATCGAACAGGCTGCCGTTTATAAGTTACCCTACACAGCGCCTCCCAACCTAACGCCAGCAGCTTCGTCACGCCCGAGTCGACCCTGCGCGGTCCGCCAGGCCAGCCGTCCTTCGCGCGCTCGTGCCGCGCTCACGGATGTGGCCGGGGAGGCACTCACCGCCGGTCGGGAATCCCATGGCCGGGTTCGGCCCGGCCGGGAAGAACTCGTTGAACGGCTGGTGCCCGTAGAACTGGCCGTCCGCGTAGAACGGGAAGTCGTCCATGCTGGGCGACATGCGCATGCCGCGCAGCTTGCGCGGGTTGCCGAACATGTGCGCGCGCATGCCCATCGAGGACAACTGCTTCATGCGACGCTCCTTGCTCCGCTTGTTCTGGAACCACACCTGCGGCGAGCGGAGGCGGTCGTCAGCGGCGCTCGCCGGCGGCGCGACACCGGTAAATATAGCGCCGCCACGTGCGGGCCGCCACTGAATCAGGGCGGCGGCGGCCGGCTGTCGGCGGCGCTGGCTCGCCGCCGCCGCCGGGTGGTCGCCGCCTGATCAACAGCCCGCTGAGGCGTCACGGCGCGCCGTAAATCCGCGCCACGCACGGGCCGGCCCCCGGAGTCGCGCCGCCGCCGCCGTCGCGCCGGGCGGAAGCCGCGCGTGTCGCGCCGCTCGCGCCGCCGCGCGCTGCGGTCTGCGGTGGCCGCCGCCGTTTACGGCCGGGCCGGGTGTCTGTTTTGTCGGCACGCCCGATAATTGTCGGCCAGGTGGCGATCATTCCCAACGTATGTCGCGCGGAAGGAATATTACTGCGCACGAACATGTGTGGAAGGGGACATAAGCGCAGACGGGGGCTGAGTTCGAGTCTCGTCACCGCAGACGGAGACCAGCACGTAAGTCTCGAACCGAGCGCCCCCATCCCTCCTTCGGGCGGCGCTCGGCCTTGCTCATTATCAACAAAGCTCAGCACGGCAGCGTCTATCGCCGATCACACGCGGCTGAGCGCGATCCCCTTCGGCGTCGCGCCTCCAGCGCCGCGTCACCAGCAGTCAATGGCTGCCCTCGGCCGCCCCGGGCCGGCCGCGGCCGTCTCGGCCGTCTCCCCGGCGGAGCGAGGGTCTCTCGTATCGTGTGCACGCGCCGGCCGGCCGGCCGCAGGCCGCGGAAGCCCTGTCCGTCATGTCGGGACGTCATTTTTTACCGGCGCCGAGACAAAGTCGGCCTGTCGCGCGCCTAACGAGCCGGTGCTATCATCTGGCGCGATTTAGTGATAGCGTCAGCCGCGAGATGGCTCTATTCTGCGGGGCCAGTCGCCGTGAGCGCCGGTCAATCAACTGTGATGTTATTGTTCCTGGCGATAAAGCACGGTGTCAGGCGGACGCGAGGAATCCGCCCAGCTGGGGCGAGCCGGGGGACTGGAGGGACGCCGACGGCTTGGAGTCGCGCGGGGGACGGCAAAGCAACGTACGACGGCGGGTGACGAACGCGATCGCGAGTGAGACATGGCAGGGGACGCTGATGTCGTTAGTCACGGATCCAGAACGACAGACGAGACCAGAACGAGAGGTGTATGACGTAAGTTTCTTCCATTTCCTCGTGAACTTTAGTGAGGTGGGAACGTGTAAAAATAGATGTCATGATTCGTCGAATTGATGTCTGTCCCTCTTTTGACAAAACGGACATGTCATATTGGTACCGGTACGCTTCAGCAAGAGGGTGGCTAAAGGAAATCGTCCAATAGCTTTGAATACATTTCACTTCGCAAATAACTGTGATAAACGTCGACCATACGCAGAACTTCCTACTCAAGAAAACTTCCCCGTTTAGTTGTAGGCGCAGACGCTTGCGAACCGCAGCGTTCCGCGCATAAAGATGAACACGTCGGGAGACGGCGCAGCGATTAAACTCCCGCCCCTAGGGCGCCGCCTCTGCGCGCGGCATAAAGAAGCGCGTGCTCCGCCTAAGCAGGGCCTCCGGCGACAGTGCGTCGAAGAGGCGCGCGCCGCCTCCCGGGCCGCGGCCGGCCGCCGCCGAAAGAAGCGCCGCAAAAACTGACGCCTGTCGTTCACAGTACACGCGCCGAGGTGGGCCGGGCGGCCGACCGCGGCTCAGGTGCGGCGAGCACCTGGCCGCCCGGCCGCCCCGGCAGACGCCGCGCCGAGGTCGGGCGCGGATCGTCAGGTCTCCGGTTTCTTCACGTGGCGGGATCAAGGATGCTTTCGACTCGAATGGAAGTGGAAAGAAGATCGCGTGTGCCCGCGGCGCCAGAAAAAATACGGCTGCAGGACTTTCAGGCGGTTTGTAAACCAACGGCCGTCTCGACTGAAAGGTGACTTGGTGCAACGGTGCTGGGAGGCCTCTGACGCACCGCGGCGCGCCCCACGCCGCGACGGCGGCGGCCGGCCAGGGCTGGAACCCTCGAACCCCACCGCCGCCGCCGCCGACGCCCGACCGCCGCTTATTTGTGGTCGATCTGGCGGCCACTGTGTCACATTAATTTGCGGAATGTGTGATTAGCAGCGGCCGAGCGGGCCGCGGCGGCGGCCGCATGACAGCGGGATTTACTGCGCGCCGCGCCGCCGCCGGCCGCCGCCGCCGCCGCCGCCGCCGTGCTGCCGCAACAATCCGATACCGATCATGCATAAATAAAAACGTTATAAATTACGAGTGCGGCGCGCGGTGCGCCTGTTGTGTCCGACGGACGGCCGCTTTTTTCGGCGAACGGCCGCAGGACAAGGCCGAGCGCAGATGTGGAGATACGATACAGCGCGGCCGGCGCAGGTGCGACGAGCCTGAATAAACTCGCCCGAAAAGTCAGAAAGCCGCGGCGCGCCCCCCGCAACGCGCGCCGTACGAAAAAATGACCGCGCCCGCCGCCGGGAAAGGCTAACATTTGTTTTGGGCCGGCGCCGGCTCCAGATGCGGCCGATAGGTCCGCAGCCGGCGCGGCCCGGTCGCGGGAACGCGGCGCTGAATAGGCCGGCGGACAGGAGAAAAATCCCGGGATCTTATCGTCGCGCCAGATACACGATGGCCGGCCCGATTGCGCAGGAATCCGTGTCGGAATTTACGCACGGCGTATAAAATGTCGGAGCCCATCGCTCACCGGCCGTGTTGCACCGCGCGGCGTTCCCGTCGCCGGGCGCGCCGAGAAGAGCGCGCGCCGCGCGCCGCCGGCGGCGAACATGGCAGGCGGCGCGGCGGCGGCCAGTGTCGTGCGGCCGGCTGCGAATTCCAGCCTCGAAAGTCTCCTCCCACCGCCGCTCGTCCCGCCCCCCGTCAAATCTTATGCAACAGGCGGGGGTGATTTACGCGCGCGGCGGCGGCCGACGGCGCGGGGGCGGGCCGGACCGCGACGTTCCCAGGCCCGGCCGGCCGGGCCGCCGAGTGGGCCGGCGCGGCCGATGGCGCGCCGTCGATTTATGCCGCGCGGCGAAACCGCCGCGGCGGCGGCGGCGACGGCGCGGCGGCGGCGGCGCGGCCGGGCGGGGCGTGCAAGCTCCGGCTGGGCGGACGGCGCGCCGTAATTGATTTGCGGCCGCGCCGAGCAAAGGGCGCCGATCGGGCCGATAGGCGGCGGCGCCGGGCCGATCGCGGGCCCGATCGCGCCGCCGCAGACGGACGCGATGGCCGGCTCGCGTTGCAGCTGTCGGCGCGCGGGCATCGGCGGCGCGATCGAGACGACGGCCGCCGCCGGCCGGCCCGCCGCTCCGGTGACCGCCGGGAAACAGGAGCCCGGCGAACGTGACCGCCCGGCCGCCGCCGCCGCCGCGACCGCGCAAAAAGCCCCTCCCTCCTCCTCTTCTGGAGTTCTCCGGCGGCGGCGACATGTCGCGGTAATGCGGCGGCGCGGCAAAAAGACGCCGGTCGCCCGAGAGTCGTGCCCGGCCCGCGCTCGGGCCGCCTTCACCCGCAGCCGCCGGCGCTGGCGGGGAGCCGCCCCGCGAGTGGACGGCGCTGGCAGGCGGTGGGCGGCGAGGCAGGCGTGGCCGTCAGGCTGTCCTCAATGACGCGGAACATGCCGGACCCGGTGGCCAAATGTTTGCAGTCGGGAGGCCCGGTCGAACGCCGGGCTTTCAATGTGCCTGGCAACAGCCGGCCTGCGACGAATGTGCGGCAACAGAGGCATGATTATTACGCAGAACGCGAGGGCCAAAGCCTGGCACCGCCAAACCCGTATTTGCGCTGGGAGGGCCGCGCGATCGAGCTGCGTGGTCGCGCCCCCGTTCGGTCGCCGCGCCCTCACCTGAATGACGCGCATGGGCAGGCCGGTCTCCTTGGCGAGCTGCTCGCGAATGTGCCGGGTCGGCTTCGGCGTGGCGTTGAAGGCGGCCTTCAGCACCTCCAGCTGCTTGGCCTTGATGGTGGTGCGCGGTCCGCGGCGCTTGTTGCCGCCCACCTTGTCGTCGTCGGGGCTCTTGTTCTCGGCCTGCGAGTCGCGGCTCGGGTCCACCTCGCCGTCCGAGCCGGCGTCCGACTCGTGCTTGTCCGAGTCCACCACACCGTCCGAGTGGCCGACCGAGGCCGCCTTCTCACTGAGCGCGTCGCCGGCGGCCGGCGCCGCCGGCGTCGCCAGCAGGTTGTTGTTGGCCTCCAGCTTGACGGCCGGCGTCTCGAGCTCCAGCGGCGGCAGCGAGGACGAGCTGATGACGTCGGCGGTGGCGGTGAACTCCTCCTCCTCCTCCTCCTCCTCGCCGTGGATCACAGCGTCTGCGCGGGCGAGAGGGCGAGGTCAGCGTTCTGTCGAGAACGGATCGGCCTTCTAAAGCGATGCAACAGTGGCATTTCCATGGGAGCACACCCTCTTAATGAACCTGAGTTCTGAGCGGGACGAGCATAGACGTTTCGTAGTCGGCGACGAATAAACTCCAAAAAAGAAGAGCGGTTTATCTACAACTACGCGATGCCACCTCTCAGGAGTGGCGCTGCTTTGAAAGCCCTCGCCAAAGCTCGCTGTTTCAAAGTCTCCGCCGGTGCACGGAACTGGGCCAGCGTAGCTGCGGCGGCAGCTGCTGCACTTTACGAGAACGTGCCGCGTACGGCCCCTGACCGATGCAATGGCTCTGCCGGGCTCGACAGGCGCTATAAACCAGACGGGGTACGTAGCGCGGAGGGTAAGCGGCGCATAAAACAAATCGCTAGCATGACAGATAGCGGCGTGCACTGAGCGCGACCGGACGGGCATAAAAAACAGCCGTGACGCGGCGTGACGACTGCGCGTGGGCGCGCTCTTTTGTGGTGTGCCCAGCCGCCTGGAAATATGGAGCTGGTCTATTTTCTCAGCGGGATATCGCGTATCCCTCAGTCACTGCTCGGCCACGCCCGTAACTTTTCTTAATGAGACGGTTTCCTCGCAGCGGAGGGAAGCCTGTCAACTAGGTCATTCCGCCTCCCGGGTCGGGAATTATTTACAAGTTTGAGTATAAATAAACTTGCCATTCGGGTTGGTGTAATTGGTCATTCTCCATCGGTAAACGTGGAACAGAAACAATTTATCATACAATTATTTGTAAATTGCCGTCATAAATTTCAAGGTGAATCCTTTTAGTGTGAACATCGTTTAACTAATTGTTCCATACAGAGCTTGGACCAAGCCAATTATGTCGGACATTGCAGCCGAAAATTTCGTTCCCAGTAGCGTAATGTTGCATAATTACTCCTGAATGGCAGGAAGGGCAGGTGACTGCCTTTATGCGATCTGTCTGCGCCATTTTTCGATGGATCGTAAAAACTGCAGACATGAAAAGCACCATAAACAAGCCATTCGTTAGAGGCCGTGCTCCGTTCCCGGCCGGAGGCCCGGATGCGCCCGCGAGCCGGCCGTGCCCAGGCCCGCCCCCTCCACGGCCTCTGCGCCGTGCACGCGGCCGGCCGCTCGTTTAGCGGCTTGTTTGCGGAAATTGCGCGCGTTTAGCAGCGGACGCGAGTGGCGAGCGAGCGGCGGGGCCGACGATTCGGCGAACGGCCGCGAGTCGGCCGGAGTGCGGGCGGCCGGACGGAGCGACATTTACGCTCGGGCGGCCGGTTTTTTCGACGGGAACCGCATAGCTGGGATTCCGCTCCGACAGGGGACATTTTTAGACAGAATCTACCGCCCCCCGGGACCGGGCCACGGCCGCGCCGACGCCCCGTCGAGCGGCCGCGTCCCAGGGTAGTGATTACGGCCAACCCTTGCCGTCCGCGCAGGTGCAGCCGCCGCTCAGACCATCCATCAAAGCCGATATTTTGTCTTTGGCGCATAGTTTTAGCGCGCGCAGCCGGTGATTAATGCGGAATCCGGTGGGCGGCGGCCGGCCGGCCGGCCGTCCATCAGCGGCGAGGTGACCCGTGTCACGCGGGCCGGCGGGCAGCACCCCGCCGGGCCGGCCGCCTGCCGCCAGACGTCCCCAGGCCGACGGCCGACGGCCGCTGTCTGCCGGGCCACCAGACGCCCCCACGGCCGCCGCCGGCCGGCCGGCACTCGCCGCCCCCGCCCGGCCGCGCCGGACACCGCAGGAAGACCGTGGTCGTCACCGCTGACCCGCATCATGCGAGGCACGGATGTGGCGCCCTCGAGCAGGCTGACTCACGCGGGGCCCGGGCCTGAGTCATGTCGGAGTCATGCTTCCTTCGGGGAATGTTTGATGAGACTTTTGCTGGCGCCATCTTGAAGTCGTTTCGTCACGATTTAGGGGGTCGCAAGCAGCCGTGCCCTTGGGAGCTGCGAAAAACGGTGCGTGGACGGGAACTGACCCAGATGACTTTCGGACACGCTACAAAGACCACCCAGTCAGGAAAATAAAGACATTCAGATATGGCAAACACCATTCAGGGGCATTGACTATGCTTCAGAAAGGTGAGTTGAAACCCTTTTGTTATCCCCTTGTTTGTGCACCGTCTCAAGAATTGCTGAGTCCTCAGAAGAATGGAGACCCGCAAGAGATGTTGAAAACAACTGCATGTCCGGTGGCGAACCGATAGAATAATGGTTCAGATTCTGATCACAATTTCCACAGAAAGGGCGACATTACAAAGATGAGTTTATAACAGAAATATCTGTTGAACACTGCTATGGGTTCGGACCAAGGGGTTAACGAAGAACGTTAACCTTGTTTTGCAGATCGGCACTGCATGCCCACTTGCCCAAAACCATTAAAACCTTGGCTCTAAAATCTGTTCAGACTTATCTATGCATACGTACGCATGTACATGCATATACACGTCAGCGCGAGTAAGGTTTTTTTTGGTTCTTGGGAACTGTTCTCATTGTGTACTCATTGCCGTTGTTACTCCTCTACGTGTATTTCTGTGGAATAAGACGGGTAAATTCATGCATTAATTAGTAAGTAATTCGTTACTGGGGAGCCGAACCCATAAGGCTTATGTCAGAGTACCAGATCATTAAGGCATTGGCTAGCATTGGAGTAATGGAAGGCGATAAGGCGAACTAGCATTGGAAATCTAAGCCCCTCAAAAGTAGGCATGCAAACCGATATTCCTGTTCCTCCTTACCGATTAGCATATATGTTTCTCTATCGCCCTCCCTTCCTTTTTCTTTCACTCTCTCCCCCTCTCTCTCATATACACATACACACATACTCTCGTACAGACATATACACAAACACACACACACATACACAAACTCTCACATTCACAAACGCAACGCATCTTTTCTCCTTTTCACATCTCTCTCTCACCTTCACCGTCTTCCTCGTTCCCCCTGTCCTTTGCCCGCCTCTCATCTCTCGCTCTCGTCCTCCCTCACACACACGTGCCGGATGTTCGGGAGGCCCTCAGGCGTCGCCGCCGGGCACGACGCTCAGGCCGCCCGGCCGGCGAATAGACTCGTTAACGGGCCTCGTAAGTAGGCCCGGCGCGGACATAACCAGCGTGAATAACATTGTTCTCGGATACCGGCGGCTAATTAGATGAATTATTGAGCATCTCGAGCCGGGATCGGCCGCCGGCCGGCCGCGCTCGGCATGAATGAAGGAAGTGAATCGACCAAAAAACAACAAAGGAACAATCGGACATATTTCCTACGGTCCGCCCGCCGCCGACCGAACGGCTCGAGCAAACAGGAATAGGACGGGGCCGGTTGTTGAACCGGCCGGAGAACTGGTTTCCTCCGATCGGCGGTAATTCGACGCCGATAGACGCTGCTCCCCTCCCGGTAGCCGGTCCCCGCCATCCCCCCCCGCTCCCCCCGCACGGCCGGCCGCCGCGCGTCCCGCTCGGTCGCTTGCATGGAGCGGAGCGATCACCAGCCGAGCTCTGTTGCAGGCCGGCTGCCCACAACTCGCCGATACGACAGTGTGCATACACGATTTACCGACTTCGTGTGCAATTCTGCACGGATACATAAACTGCACGCAAATTGCTGATAATGAGACAAATTCGGCGTCATTAGGCGCCTCTTGACAATGCCGGCGTCGGCGGCCGCGCGGCCTTCGGCTGGTGGGAGCGCGGCGCGGCGGCGGCGACCCTCGGTCACGAGCGCGCCCGCCGCGCTGACGTGTCGGCCGCCATCCCGTCGGCCAACGGCCCACTCAGCAAAGCGGCTAAACCAACGGACGGAGCTAATGGCGGCGGCGGCGGCGGCAGCCTGTCCTGTTGCCGCCCTCGGCCGGCCGCGCGGAAATGACGAGCGCCGTCGCCGCCGCTCGGGAACGGCCGCGCCGGGGTCGGGCGGCCGCCGCGCTCCGCGAAACGGCCGCCGTCAGCTGGGAACGGCGCCGCCGCGGCTCCCGGCGAACTGGGCTTGCCGCGGCGCCGCTGGGACGATCGAGAGACAGTCTGCAGGCTGATGACGGAGAGGTTAAACTAATGGAATCGGTGAACCTGAGGGCGCCATCGACGAATCAAAAGATGCTTGTGGGAGTGCCATTCGTTTTCAGGTCTTACTTGTCATCAGATTTCAGTGCGTGTGTTGTGGGCTTGCAGAGGTAGTACGTTTTCTCTCCTACGTTGAAACTACAACACTTTTCGGGAGTATGTTTCCTTTCCCCTGCCGTCTTATCTTTCAAAACAGTCGTCCCCACGGTGAGAAGTGGTCAGCTCCCACACTGTACCAGGCAGGCCGCAAACACCCAGTCAGCTCGCACCAGACCCACTTCCTGGTCCGGACACGCGCGCCATGCTCGGTTCCCAGCCCCCTGGCCGACGTGGCGTCGACCGCGGGGAGTCTGTTCCGGTCCCCTGGCGCCGAAGATGCTATCTGCCGCTGCGGGGAGCGGGGGAGCGGGGGAGCACGGGGAGCGCTGACCGCCGCAGGCATGACCGCAGGGGTCGGGCCACGGCCCGCCGGCCAACCGGCAATTATTCACACCCATATCCTGGCTTCCACATAAGTATAGACAGAGTGTATAATTGCTGGGCTAATGGGCGGCAGGCATGGAATCACTGGGCGTCGCGGCCGTGCACACTGCACGGCCCAACAACCGCCTCGCTCTGCTGTCCGGGAGGGCGGCTGAGAGCGGACAGGGGTGTCCGAACACAGCGGCCGGGAGCGGACAGGGACGTCCAGAGACGGCAGCCGGCCGGGAAAGCCGTCGCGGAGAGGATGGGACCGGATACGGGTTGGCGTAGAAGCGAACATTTCGGCCTGGAAGAGAACAGAGGGGCAGGATGGGAAAGCAGCGGTGTTCATGCAGACAGGCAGAACAGGGGCCGTCGTAATCCAACGGAGTGCTGATCCCATGACCCATCTTAGAACGGCGGAGAGGCGGATCTCAAAATGTTTCGCAAGAGAGTCCGTGAGTTCTTCGTTGTGCAAGAGATCCCGTAATTCCACCACGGTATAGCCGCAGACATGCGATGCGTCGTGACGGATGAAGGCCCAGGGTCGGGGATGACTCGGTTGTGCTTGGACAGCGGTCAGGAACAGGCAGAGGAACAAAAGGAGAGCACCTGGGCGTCGTCTGACCAGCTGCTGACACCGGACGAGACTGACTGCTGTCGAACACCAGCTGGCACCAGGCAGACGAGACTGGCTATTGCAGGGGCAACAGCTGACTCCCGACAGCGGACACAAGCCGCTGTCTTAAGCCGGACGACATCACGCATGTCTACCACTGTCTCCCAAAAAGCCCGGACTGACCGCCGTTGGTCCAGACAGACGAGACAGCCGCTGCACGGCCAGCAGCTGACACCAGACAGACGGGGCTGACCGCTGCGGGGCAGCAGCTGTGACCGGCCTCACCGCGCACTCCAGCCGTTCCCTGCCCGGCGCCGGCGCATGGCACCGAACAGCTGTCGGGCGGCGGACAGCCGGGAGGCGCCGGCCGGTCACGGAGCCCCCCCCCCCCCCGCCGGCTCCAGGTGAGGGGACACACCGCCTGGCCGCCGTACCCCGGCCGGCAGCGGCAATCGCAGCGCGCGCCGCGCGCGAGGCGGCGCACGCGCGACCGTCCGTGACCGGTAGCATGCGCTGACCGCCTCCTCGCGCGAACACTGCTTGTTAAAATAGTTTCCCTTGTTCTGGCCGGCGCCGCGCGATTTTTAACGATGCATGCCCGCCGGCCAGTTTATTGCGAGATGAGTTACGGGCCGCTGCAGCGTACGGAGACCATTACGTATTCTGGCCTCCCTGCATCCGCAGGATATACGACTGATATCAGAGGCGGCGCGCCAGTGCAGCGCCGTCGACGTGGGGCCAGGCGGGCCGGGCGCGCCGCGCCGGCCGCGCCGGCCCGGCGCGCGCCGCGCCTCGACGAGCCGTTCCCACAGCTCGCCCGAGACCCATCCATCAGCAGCTCGTTCGCCGACAAACGGGCCGAACTGCTGGCCGTGTGCGAACGGCGCCATCGCCTTCCGGGAAGGCCGCACCTCCCGGCCCCCGAAAAATTGAGGGTTGCCCGCCCGGCACTATCGTATGACTATTGATACGTCACGGCCGTGTAAGCGGCGGCCGCGGCCGCGGGGAGGGCGCTGTAAAAACGCGCCGCGGCCCCGTCCGCGCGGCCACCTGCCCCTCCCCGCGACAATGTGGCCAGCCAGCTCGAAAATGGTTCGATACATTGGTGAAACGGAACCGCACGCGCTGGGCCTCGGCCGGCGGCGGCCGCGGCCGGCCGCGGTCGCCGCAGGGGGCCGGGGGGGGGGGGGGTTCGGCGGCCGTCCGTCAGCCGGACGCGGGGCGGCCCCGTTTGACCGGCCGCGCCGCGCGGCGGGACGCGGCGGCTCGCCCGGGCGGCGCCGCCGCCGCCGGGATGCAAGTGAAAACGAGCAGGGCGATCCGCCCGTCGCCCGGCGAGCGCGCGCCTTCGTGCCGCCTAACTGGCCGCCTATGCAAATGCTATCAGCTATTTGTTATTAATATCGCGGCGGCGCGCCGGCTGCAGGCTGTCGGCGCGCCTGTTACGGCGCGGCGCGCGGCGGCCGGCCGGCGACCCGCCGCGCGCCGCCGCCGGGAGTCGACCGGCGGGCGGCCTGATCAGAGCCGAAGCCGCGCCGCCGCCGCTGCCGCCGCGCCGGACGCGGCGGCCGGAGGGGCTGTGCGGTGGGCAGACCTCAACCAAGGTCTCAGGTCCCGCCGCGCCGGATGCGGCGGAGGACGGTGCTGTGTGGTGGGCGGACCTGGGATGCGATCGACGCCTCAGATCCCTCAACATCCGCCTCAGCAAGGGGGTACTGTGCAGTGGGCAGACCTGAGATGAAGCAAGGTCTCAGGTCCGTCCACGCCGGGCTCAGGGAATTTTGTTACAAGTGGGGAGATTGGTGTGTTTTCCGTGTATCTGTGTATTTTCCGCGTATTAACCAAGCATGGCGTATTTTCCTAACACGGTTCAAAAGAAGCCGAGAAACGTACAATAATTTAGCCGACTTTAAGAACTGAAACTGGCACATGGATGAAAAGGTGTCCGTGGCATATTCTAAATACCAATGTTTCTGGCTAGCTTTAGGTATGTTACCGCTGCTGGAAACATAGCTAGGAATAGCATGAGCTGACTACCTTGATTCTACAGTATATTTTCCATGCTTCGTCCTGACTAATTTCCGTTGTCCTCGTGCCGTGTAGTCGTATAGTCGAGCCGGGCGGGGGCCGAAGGTTGCGTGATAACGAATTAACAGGAAGAATTGGGCGCAATAAACAGTATTGTTTTACGACGGCAGTCGAGGTGGTCCATTTTTCAAGCGCGAAGGAAATGCAGTAACTTGTGAATGCATTTGGTGGTTGTTATGTAGATAAAAAAGGCAGATAAATTTTGTCGGTAACTAATATGCACTACAAAGTCAGACTTCACCGTTCTGGGTTGGAGCAGTTATCTGCGCACAGCTGACAGACCGAACATCTGATGAAACCACCGAGAACATGATAAAGGGATTATTCTTTTTTCGCTTCACAAGCCACAACGATGGGGCCGTGGTCTTAACCACCCAACAAAGCAGATAACTATCGGGAAATCTTTCCAGAAAAATATGACTCATGCAAATCACATGCAGCAGGCTGCAGTATAGCCCCTCGCAACGGCAACCGTCAGCACGCAGTCAAGGATCGGCTTTCCAGCAGTCCGCTGGCGGTCGGTGGTGGTCAACGTCTGTTCGACGTCGGCTGCCGGCGTTGACGGACGCCGTGACGGGCGGCACTCACCTGGCAAACTCTTGCCGCTAATGTAATCTTCTTTACAAATGAACCTGTTCTCGTCGAGCACGTACAACTCCTCGCCGGTGGACAGCTGCTTTCGGCAGACGAGGCAGGTGAAGCACTTGAGGTGGAACACCTTGTCGCGGGCCTTCCTGACCAGGTCTTGCGGCGAGATGCCGTGGCCGCAGCCGGAGCATTTTGTGCCGTACCGCCTGTAACGCCAGACGACGTGGATTAACATGGGTCCGTTCGCAGCACGCTTGCTTCCTTTTGTACGGCAGGGGGATGATCTCCAGATTTCGGAAGCGCTGCCTTCGCCCTGCTGCGGTGGATGACATCCGTGACGGCGTGTCGCCGATAATGACGCCGGTCCCTCCGTAAAAAGCGCCGATGTCGCGTGCTCCCGCACGCATCCGCCCACTCCGCCGGCAGCCAGCCGAATTCAATTTCTGGTCCCATTATTTCAAGTCAATACCGCGGTAATGCCGCGCCGCTCCAAGCGGATTCGACAAAGCTGGCGCGGAGCGGCGAGCGGCGGCGCACGGTGCGGCCGAGATCGGCGCGATGCGGCGCGCCGCGTAAGCCGCTTACGGTAATCTTATCACAGAGCCGGGGGAAATCAAAATTCTCGTCATCGGTCGGCGAGCCCACCGATCATAGAGCTATCAAGGCTCGACCCGGCGCACCGCAGCTAAAAAAGACGTCACCGACTTCGCCGAACGAGGCACCGACGCAGCGAAAGGGACGCCGCCTGCTGGTACTTCAGCAGAGTCGGGGACCACCTGCACTTTATTTCTGCCGGTAAGAGGCTGTTGAATCTCATGGGCGGGACACATTCACGAGCGCTCCGTGTGAGCTTGGAAAGCGGAGTAGGAAGGACCTGACCCGCGGCGACCCCGCGCCGGAGAAGCGCCGAAAGGTCGCAGCGGGTCGCAACATCCACGCTTGATCGTGCTTACTAAGCATTGATTGCATGTTTTTGCTACCCGTCTATGTGAGCCGGGCCCGCTGCAGCGGCCGGTAACGGCGCTCGCCCAGACGATAGAACGCTCATCGCCCGTGGGTTTTGCACACGAATTCCGTGTTAATACTGAATAAACCGGCCTGATGGCTGCCGGCCGTCCCTCGGCGCCGACAAAAAGTCCGCGCCTCTCGGAACCGGCCGGCAACGGTTTAATTATCGGGCCATCATCGACACGCAAGCAGCGCTCTGTCAACAGCGGCGCCGGCGGCGGCCGGCACTTTTCGTCGCAGCGCGCGAGACAAATTGGAGCTTCTCCCTTTGATTTGCCATCAAATTACAGGCATTTGGCCGGCCGGAGTCGGGCCGAGCGCACGGCACGGCGGCGTTCCCAGCGGCGCAGCTGCGGGCGCGATTAGTCGGGGCGGCGGGGGACGGGGGCGCCGCTGTCCGTCACGCGGGCGGTCAGCTGTGCAGGACGGCCGCGGGCCGTCTGGCGGCCGCCGCGGTGGTCCGTTCTGCTCGCGGCCACGGCCGGCGGAGGCGCCGTCTCCCGTGACCGGGCCGACTGGGACGGAGCTGCGTCCGGCGCGGCCGGCCGCCTCGGCAGCTGCCGGCGCCGGCCCGAGAGGACGAAGCGGCGAGGGAGCTCTGCGAACCGCGCGCTGCCCGCTCCGGCCGTTCGGCGCCGGCGTCCCCTGTCCTTTCGCAGCCGCAGCACGCGCCGGCCGGCCGGCCGCCGTTTCCGGGCGCGGGCAGCCAAGCGTCGCCGCCGCCGGACGGCCGGCGGCGCGGCCGCGCGGACCCGGCCGGCCGCCCGGCCCGTGCGTGTCCGGTTTGTGCCGGTAGAGCGCACTCACAAACAGCGGCGCCGGCGGCGTGGCCGCCCGCCGGCCCACAAAGGCGCCGACCGCAAGCCTTTTCAGGCATCCGTCTCAGAATGTCGGCAAAGCCCGAAATATCTCCGCCGGCCGGGCCCGACATTCCCGGCCGTGTTTCCGTCATTGTTCGGTGCGCAGGAGCCGGGACGCGAGCTGCTCGGATAGCTCCGGTGAAATCGGGCAAAAAAGTCGACGGACGCGCGCCCGCCGGCCGCGCTCGGCACGGCCGTTCTCAGGAGCGTTCCCGCGGCGTTTTACACAAAAATGCGATCCAATCTGGACGCCGGCGCGCCCGCGGCCGCTCGCTTTCCGTCAGCGGGCGGCGCGCTCTTCCGCGCGGCGCGCCGCGCCGTCCCCAGGGGCCGCGGCCGCCGGCCGGCGCCGCGGGGACCGGGGGACGGCAAATCTCGGCTAATACAGGCGGCGATCGGCGCCGGCCCGGCCCGGAGCCGGCCATCTGCCGGGCCGATTTAACGAGAGGCGAAGATGCGGCCCGGTCAGGTGTGGCCCGGCCCGGCAGATGGCTGCTCATTTGGCGCGGCGGGGGGCGCCGCCGGCCGCGGGGGGCTGCAAGGGGTGACACGGCCGGCACAAAGGCGGCCGCGAGAGACAGCGGCGGAATGACACAGATGACTGGAGAGCAGCTATGCCGCGCGGCGGGCGGCCGCGGCGGCCCGTGCGCCGCCCGGCCGCCGCGCCGCGCCGCGCCGCCGGGGGCCGTTTTTATGCGTGTTTGCCCGTAACGGGACCGGAGGACGGCGCCCCGTGGCCGTCCCTTTCCTCTCCGTCCGTCTGGCCCGCCGTCCCCTCCCGGCCGACCCGTAGCCCCGGCGGTAAACAGTGGACGCCGAGGGGTGGGCCGGAGCCCGTTGCAACGCGTCGCTCGCGGCCGCCACCGCCCGCGCCGGCGCTCTTCATTTGGTTTTTATCGCCCCGAGACCGCTATTACCGGGCGCCGTCCTGGCCGCTCTTAATTTTGCCATTTTTCAGTGACAAGGCGCGGCGAATGGCGGCGCCCGCGGCGCGTCCTCTCCGACCGACAACATGGCGGAGCTCTGCAACGGCCGCCGCGCCGCCGTCGCCGCCGCGGCCGGCCGTCGTCGCTCGTAACTCCGAATTAGGCGACACCCGGCCGCCGCTAATGGCCTCTGATTTAATTGTTCGGAAAAGATTTAGTCCGAATTTACGGGCCGACGGGAGCGGTGTGAACACGGCTTGTCGGAGGCAGACGGCTTCAGAGCTGGGCACGGGAAACGGTCGAAACAGGTCCGTCGGCAGATTGGCACGTGGCGCGGATGACAAAAACGACGGCTGCGACTGCTGTATGTGTTTTTGTTGCCGGCCACAAAGTGGCAGGGCTCCTTTGATTGTCATTTGTTTGTCGACGCACAAATGATAGGTAAGCAGGCACAACAGGTAAATTCGCAATGAATTGTGTTCTGCTCACTTCAGTCAGGTTTTCTTTGATCATTATCAGTGTACTTGTCAGGAATTAACTTACTCATTACCCTGAAATTTGTGGATGATGTGAAACATTTCTATGTCTGACTAGTTTGTCGAGGATAAGCCAACTCAGTGTACGTGCTCAGTTTAAAGTCACATTGGAGAAAGCACTGTAGATAAACCTTAAAAAGTTTCCCAAAAACTGAGGACAAAGATTCTATTTTTTGTTTCACAATCTGAAGGTTGCGACTATTCACGCAGCCGTACTATCTGTCATATGCATAAAGCAGCAAGAAGAAGGGACAGAAAAAATGAAAATTACAGAGGAACTGTATAAACTACCGCCGGGGACGCGGGAAGCAAAGGGGTGCAGGACAACTGCCCCCGATTTTTTTAAATTTAACATTGACACTATGGGCGCTGAGCGGAGAAAATGGCCAAAAGTGTTTATTTTCTCCGGCTATGGAAAAGTCCCTCCCCCGCAAATCACCAGCAAATTATAAAGACAAATTTGGTTTAAAAATGCTTTATCCAGTAGTTTCAATCTGTGAACCGTGCATTCAGAAATGCGTGAAGCCATGGTATTAAAATAACAACCACAATCATGATATTGGGAGTCAACCGGGGGTTTTGGTTTCAATAGCATGAGTTTCTGCACTGCGTCATCTTTCTCATCATTTCTTTGCCCACGACTTGAGAACAAATGTTTTGTTATTTTGCGTTTTCCGTGCTCATACTTTGTGGACTCGAGCATTTGAAATACGACGGTCTTCTACCGATCGCGTCCACACTTCTGAGGTATTGAGTGTGTTGCCGGGAGTCAAAGACAAAAGACATGTTTGTGCTACTAAATACTCATATATATACATATATATATATATATATATATATATATATATATATATATATATATATATATATATATATATACTGGAAGCAAATGCACTTAGTTTCGCATTGATATTTGAAGAGAAAACACACATTGGAGTCGCAAATTATGTATTAAAAACTGACTGTTTCGAGCCATCTCAGCTCCTTATCAAAATTTTACATATACACAACGAACTACATATACACAGTTCGACATATATACAACTGTGTATATGTCAGACTTTGAGAAGGAGCTGAGACGGCTCGAAACAGTTAGTTTTCAATACACAATTTGCGACTGCAAAGTGTAGGTTCTCTTCATATATACCTATACATATACACACACACACACACACACATATATATATATATATATATATATATATATATATATATATATATATTAATATACATATTCAAAGCTAACACCTTTTATGTTGTATCGTTAGGGCCTTAACCCAAAACTTCTCTGTTACATCAATTACCATCAGAGGCAAGGAAAGGCGGAAACACTAAAGCTAATACAACAAAAGAGTCAAAAGTACCATATAAATACCTTTGTTATTATGTTTTCTGACTTTTTGAATTACAAAGCATCGTTGAATACATGCGTCAAATCTAGGCTCACGGCAATGGTAACATTACATGCATTCTTGTGCAATAAACCTCAAGTTTCACTTCACGCTATATTAACCCTATTCCCGGCAGGGGGGGCGGAATCCGCCCCCTCGGGTTTTTTGCTTGCCAATTCCAGGCTTTTTGATGCAGCTTCACGAAACTTGGTGACTTTTTCTAGCTATTTCTTCTACGCGCCGTGACAAAATTTCGAAATTCTATTTTGCTCAGGGGCGGAGCCAGGCAACGTTTTTGGGAGGCACCTCAGGTCATTTTTGGCCATGTTGGGGGTAAAAGGAAAATGTCTGCCAAAAACAGAGTCCTTAAGATAGAACTTAAAACTTTATATGAATATATAGCTAAATAGTTGGGCAATGTGCATATGTGATTTTGTTTATCTGAGGTCACTTTACAAGGTCAGGTCAAGGTCAAAAGTCAAAATTTGTTTTTTTGCAATAATTTCGGCGCCGTTTTTTCAAATGCCAAACCCGGAATATATATGACGTAGAAAGATGCCCTCTACTTGTGTACCAAGTTTCAGCTTGATATCAGGTCAGGCCACGGAGCTATGACCTGAAATGTCAGTGCACGTACCCTATATCGCAAAAGCCAAAAAATGATTTTTTTGGAATAGAGTGAATTTAATCGATTAAAAACGTTTACAAATAATATTGAATGCACACGACATCATTCCAGGTGACCCCAAGGTCACTGGAGGTCATTTAAGGTCAAAGGTCACAAGTTGATCTGAGAAACGTGTGACCATGACAGTTCCCCCTTTTTTATGTCCCTGGCACCGCCTATGCTAACATTATACAAACATTGTAATGCGATTTGTACTTCTTTAGCATAACATGACTAGCAGAAGCTAAAAAAGTGTTTTGGCCTCTTTTGTTCATTCCGTTATTGGAAAACTAATCCCCCTATTTTTGAAACCCTGTGAACGCCCATGAATTTTCTCAAAATTTCAAATTTGCGGACCCATGGTAAAAGCCCTTTCTATAATCTCTCGATTGATGCCAGTTTCATCGAAATCGGTCCATAAACAACAGAGTTATAAGAAGTCAAAAAGTGCCCCCCATTTTGACATTTTTGCCCCCCTGTATCCACAAATTTCAAAATTTTGAAAATTTCTTTTTATCAAAATGTAGTTCACGTCACGGCAAATCGATTGCCGTTTGTTGCGATGAAATCGGATAAGTAGTTCTCGAGATCTCAGGGGGGGCCGAATCCGCCCCTCTGCCGGGAATCGGCCATACCGTCTAGCCCTCCGGGAATAGGGTTAAAGGCTACTATCTCACGGCTTAATCTGTAGCGCTGTTTCCGAAAAGCTTCCAAGATCTGCCACATACATCATACACTTGACCTACCCCTACGAGCAATCGAACGGCCCACTTCAGAAGTGAGCCGACCCCAGGTAACGTGGACGACGTCGCCTCCCGACCGCCGGAGTCCTGCGTCAACCATCAGCTGGCCTGTCTTTTTTCCGCCCCCGGGCGTCATGCACTGGCGTCGGGTGGCCGTTCAACAGGCTGCCGAGCGAACCCTGCACTTGTGGGCCATTGATGGGCGGTTAGAGTGTTGGCTCTAGCGTCCTCTCTCCTTCGCAGGTATTATTTGTGGAAGGCAGAGTGCGGCAGTCTGGTGCCGGCTGGCTAAAGCGGACGGCGGCGAAGACAACAATTAAGTATTTACAGCCTCCGCGCTATCATTAAATCTACGACTGTGGAAAAGAATTGCTGTCATTACGGGCAATCATTGCCCGGGGGCAGTTCGCACGACCCTTGTTTTTTTCTGTCGAGTATCTTCTAACTGGTGCTTCTGGCGGTTACATCAAACGATTGAGACTGGGCAGTTCGGGTATCCACCATTGCGTCATGTTTAGCTTGGCTATCTTAACCTGACGTTTTGGACCCGGTGTCGCGTTGTTCATTGCCTGTGCACACACAGACGCGTTCACACCCTGGTAACTCAAGTTCGCATAATTCTGGTATGTCGTGATATCGTTTGCCTGATCTTTGAAACTGACGTCGCTCAATGACTGTTATCAAGCTCAATAACTATTATCAATCGTTGTCCTGCCTTTGGGAGTTTTTTTAAGCACAATAAAAAAACAAGTTTTCCTTACAAGCAGTTACATGAATGTAACAGACTCCGTTTCTACAAATAAAAACAGAACCAGAAATGGTTGTTCACTTCCCAATTTGACATGACGTACCTCATGTCTTCACTGCCAAGCAGTCACTTCACAAAAGATATCGCCAAACATCTCTCTTCCATTCAGTCCGAACACGTGTTCGGTCATTCACTGGCCGCCCACACGCGCGGTCGGGGCAGGCAGCTGCCCAGCTCGTCCCAGCCGTGCGGTCCTGGCCGGCGGACCCTACGCCGCTGCGCGGGCTCTGGCCGCCCAGCTCGTGTACAACCGGCGCGACGGCGTCCGGCGGCGGCTCTGCCGTGCTCGGGACGCATCGGCGAGTTATTCGCCAGTGACACGGCAGGCCGCCGGCCGTGTGAAGCGGCCTCCGCTGAAATACGAGCCCCCGTGGCCGGCCCCAACTGGCGGTCGACACGCACTGCCTCCGCCGGAGGCAGCTGGGGCTGCGGCGAACGGCTGGGGCGGGCCCTCCGGCTGGGGTGGCTGGGGAACGGCTGGGGCAGATCCTCTGGCCGGGGGCGGCGCTGGGGGGAACGCGGCCTGCCCGGGTGGGCAGGCCTCTCGGCTAGGGTTGGAGCTAAGGAAAGCACGGCCCCACTGGCTGAGGCAGATCCTCGGCCAGCGGTGGACCTGCGGGCAACACGGCCCCGTCGACCGGGGAAAGTTTTCCAAGGGTGGTGAGGTTTCAATGGGCTAAGGCAATTTCAACAGTCCCCACCGACCGCACTGGCCGGGCATCGCTCTCCGGAGCGGGCGACTTCTCAGACTGAATGCAACTCTCGCCTGCATGGAAGCTACTTCTCCACTAAGTAGCCCTCCGGCACCTGGGAGGCGATTTCAGCGGTTGGCAGGCGAGCCTAATTGGCTCGAGCAGTGGCCACAAATGGGCTCGGCTAGTGCAGAGACGCCGGCCCGCCCTGCGGTCGCGGGTTCATCGGTCTGGCGCCGCCGTCTTTAGGCCATTAGTCTTGGACGGACGGGCCTCTGGCCGGATCGTCAGAAGATAGGGCTATCGCTGCTGTCCTTGGTGTCACAAGTGTACCGCGTATCACGACTGCAGAGTCGCTGTGGACCATGCGTCCAAAAGATCATTTTGCCGGCGCCGTAGAGCTGCGAGTTCATGGAGGACCGCTGTGTTTTGTGAGTAGGATAAACCACGTATCTCACTTTTCGTCCCCAACATCCCCTGAAAACGTTCTAAGATTCATGGGTCGGTTACCACATGCAGGCAGCAGCTAAATACGATCTCTCTGTTGTCCGACAAAACATTTTCTAAGTCATGAGCTCCCTGTCCAAAGCGGGCGCAGTCACGGCAGCATTTCTGAGAAGCATGCGAATCCCGTTAAACGCCTAAGGCTCACAAAAGGCGAGGGGAAAAGCCAGATTTGACGGAATTCTTTCCGTGCAGCGGCATAAGCATGTGGTTAAAAAATTACCAACAGTTTCGGATTACCCGTCACCCTTTAGCCTCTCCCTGTTCATCCGCCTACAGAGCTCGCTCTGCAGTAGACTCTGCACAGACGGTACGCAATGCTAATCCTGCATACACAGCACGGTGACCCAGTGCTGCCGATGCGACAGGCGGCAAACCCGGTCGGTGCCGGCCACCGAGCTCGTCGGCCGCGGTGACCGGCCACTGACAGGCCGGGCGGGCCGCGGGTCCCGCGGAGTTTCGCAGTCGGCGGGCGCGGCAAACGCGGCAGACGGCGCCGGCCGCCGCCGCGTCGGCCGGAGGGTCGCCCGCTGACGGACTGGGAGGGCGCAGACCCAGGGCTGTTCCCTCGCCGTCGGCGGGCCCTCGGCAAACTCGGCAGGCTGCGCCGACCGCTGCGGGCTCTGCCACGGACGGCGAGGTCGCGAAATGCCCACGGCTTCCAGCTGCCTACGGTTTGTGTACGTAACCGGTGATATGCAGAGGAAAATTCGCCCACTTGGTCCACGAAAAACATGCAAATTATGAGGCAATTATGTCCATGCCGGCACGAATATTGTATAAATCTGAACAAAAAACAGTGTTTTTTTTAACTGTTGCCTCCAACTTTTCGCAAAAACAGTGGGAAATTCAGTATCATGCTGACCGTTCCTACAGATTCGATTGGGACTGAAAGATGGCTTTAGACACCTTTTTCTTAATGGAACTCAGTAGTGGCAATTCTTCCGAAAGGTAGTTGGATAAAATACAATGATTTTCACTGCTCCCCATGCCGTTTCCCTGCTGCCAAAAGAGTTGCAACTAAGCACCATATAACAACTGTGCTCGTGCGTTCATCTCCACAACAGCCGTTTTCAGTGACACTGGACGGCACGGAGCTCGTCAGGTTTGTAACAAGCGCGATTCTTTAAAGGCGACAGCGCAAACACGACAGGAAGTGATCGAACCCGTGTTTGGTTCACATGCAAACCAAGCAAGCACGCTGCTGGCGGTGTGTTGAGCCATCAGTTCTCGATATGGGTCTGTCTCGCGTGAATGGGCCTGCAGCACGTTCACGGGCTCCTACTCCCAGATAGGTTGTCGAAGCGGTATTCACGGCTGTTAATTTGTCTCGACACTGTTGTGCCGCGCCAGCACGCTTGTGTTGTTGCCCACAGTCACGTTCCTGATTCATTCTGATGTCAACTGTTGCACGAGGCGAATGTTTTCTGCCGTGCATGCTATCGAGGGGCTGTCCGCCGCACAGGTAGCCCTGACGGCAGGCTAAAAAGGTCTTTACGAACAGAATACAGGACAAGAAGAGAACAACTTGCTTTGTGACGCCATGAACTACGAGCCGCTAAGGTCCAATGTTTCCAAGCGAAGAGTTCGCGCTGTTCAAAACGCAGCATTTCAAGATCATTCAAAGATTGCGCATCAATCGAAAAGCTCGCACTTACTCTTCGTGTTTGCTATTATGTACCGAGCACTGCACATCACGTGTCACGTTCCTCTTAAGCATGCACCACACGTGGATTTACAGGTACTGCCAGTAGCAACCCCAAAACGAAGGTTCCAGTGAACACCCGTGCCGGGGCAAGTTCCCAACAACGAGGCCGCTCAGGAAATGGACAGCGAGTCGCCCAGTCTGACTCCGGCGACGACTGGCGTGTTTCTCCGCCATCAGGTTCCCCCAGGACTTGCCGACCAGAGCGAGCCGTCGTTTCGTCAGAGGCGGCGATCCCCTGCGCGTGCACTGTCCCATTTTCGTTGCGTTTGTTTACGTTTGTCGATTGGGGTGACCGAGAGGAGTCTGGAGATGACGCCCTCCTGAGGGCGGGATGCGTGAAACGGTTGAAAAGCTTATCTTCTGTCCGATCTGGCGGGTCTTTACCAAACCGAGGACACCTAGCTCCGCCTCTAGGCTCACGGCTCACGGGTCCATTGTCGACATGCAATTGCCTTGCAGGTATGTGTCATAAAAAGTCCAGGACAGTTGCGCGTGAGCATGAAAGCTAAGTCAGAAATAGCAATTCTTTAACTTTGCTAGACTGGCACGGGCCTCGTGCTTCTGTTTCTATTGCGTTGCATATCGTTCTCTGACGTCCTGGCTCTAACTGAGAATTGTCAACGCCGATGCCTGAAACCCTTACGCGCTGGTGGCAGGGACCTAGAACTGCTCGATGTATATTTAATACAATAGGAAACCAATGTCTGCCGGGCAGCCTCTGCGCTATTTTTCGAAGCAACAAGTATCTGTTGACTTTTCGAACATAATAGCGGTAAACAGCACTGCCTGTTGCGAGTGAGCTGTAGACCACCCTGACCCGTCTCGCAAAACAATCGTCATACATGCTGGAGATCGGCAGCCGCAACGCGTTGGTCGAATGCCGGGCAGTCCACAGTGGCATCAACCTTACCTGAAGAAGTCGTCCCGGCAGAAGAGTTTGCCCTCCCGGCTGAAACACTTGTCTGTGAGGTTGATGTGACAGTCAAAACACCGCACACACTCTGCGTGCCATGTCCGCTCCAAGACATTCATCAGGAACTTGTCCAGGATCGGCTTGTCGCACGCCGCACAGCACGTGATCATGGTGCGCCGCGTCTGGCTGCCGCTGTGAAGCAGGTGGGGGCGGCCGTCCGCGCCACGCCGGGAACGCTCCGTGTTGTGGCCCCTCTCCTCTCGCCGTCGCGCGCCCTCACTCTCGCAGCACACGGCCGTCACTGGGCCGGCCGGCCGCGGCCGCTGCCGCCGCGCCGCCGCTGGGGCGGAGCCTGCACGGCGTCCTGCGCCGCGCAGCTATGGTAACTGGAGCCTGGCCGGCCAATGGGCGCGCCGTGGGCGGAGCCTGCCGCGCGGAGATGAGCCGAGCGCCGGCAGCCGCCGCCGCCGCCGCCGCCCGTGGAATGATTGGAAACGGCTGTTGCTCGTGGTCGCGCCGAAAGGCGAGATGTTGTCAGTTTTTGCTGCTCTCGCAGCGCTCTTGGGCGGACGGCACGGAAAGTCATGTGGCTGTATCATCACCGGAAAGCGATGGGTATTTGATTCAGTCCGCTGAGCCAAGGTGACCCGGGATGAGATCGAAGATGCTTCACGGTGTTACTGCGTACTGCGTAAACCAGGTCGTCTAGTTCACATCAACTGCATCGACCTACTGTGCCGGCGTACGGCCTTGCTTGCCGGCGCAGTTTTTCGTTTCGAGGAGGCGTTGACCATCGAATCGATGAGCATTGACACCATTTGGCTCCGGGAAACAGAAGTGACACCATTTACCAAATGCGTAGCTACTGGTAATGAATACTCAAGAGTGTCGTTTAGTGCAAATAACTGAGGGACAGTGCCGAAGGCCGGACAAGCTAATCTCCTTCCAAATGTGGTTTTTCAGCGGAGTTAGCCCACTTTATTTTGCCCAATGGAAATTTATGACTTGGTTTCCATTTATTAAGCAAAAAATTACCTATATTCCCATGCATACAGGCAGATGTATATATATATATATATATATATATATATATATATATATATATATATATAATATATATAAAAGAGAAACCACATTTTGGAGTCGCAAACTATGTATTTAAACTAACAGTTTCGAGCCACCTTGGCTCCTTATCAAGGATTTACATGCATACATTAACGAATCCATTATACATATTCACCGACCATGTTTTTGTTATGGCACGCACATGAAACAATTCAGTCGGAGCTTTCACTGCAGTGTTTCGTTTTTATCATGCCCGCTACTACTTTGCTGAAGGAAAACTGGCCCGGTGAAATATTTACGATTTCTGCTGTGCTGATCAATGCCGACCCCACAATGCACCGTTTGACATGATCGAAAGGCGGGTCAGCTCGAATAACTACTAAATGGCACATTGTGGAATCGGCATTGATCAGCGCAACAGAATATGCGACTATGTCAACGGGTCAGTTTTTCTGCGGTCAAGTGGTAGCAGGCATCATAAAAGCTAAATGCTTCAGGTAAAGTCCTGATTGAATTGTCTCACGCGCGTGCGATAAGAAAAACATGGTCTGTGTAACGATATAATCTGTGTAACGAATTCAACGCTGTATGTAAAACTGATAAGAAATCGAGACCATAAGCGAAGCAACGTTTCAGAAAGCGGGCGGACATGGGCCAAATTATTTGAGCTGACGGAGGGTACCGTCGGACAAGAAAACGATAGTCAGTGTTACGCCAAATAAATCACTCTTTCGTATAAGCAGTACGATCGTTAAAAATTCTCGCGAGGAGGCAGGTCTGGAATGGGACGTGGTTCTGAAAGGGCTTTATGCTGGATGTCTCTGGCCCTGCCTCGTACTCAGAAAGTTGGTTGGAGGCGCCTAAGGAAGCTCCGGATACGGGAGATTACGGGGACGTTTAGGAATGCCCTTGAGATGGATGCCAACGTGTCCTTGAAGTCGCTAGAGTCATGGAGCCCGCACTGCGTCACGTTCGGTCGCAGTTTACAGTGTTGCCGTAAAAGTATTCAATCGTCTTCCGATTGGCTCTGACCTGATTGGTGGTGAATTGGGTAAATTGCCAACATGTTTTAGATAGTTCAAAAGTAAACTAAACCAAAAGTAATTCTGGAGAAGTGGGGGCCAGTTAACATTGCTGGCACCCCAACCGGAAAAGGTGGACATGGCCCCTTGGCCTCCTTGGCCCCTCCCGTTCCTAGGCCTATGGCCGAGATGGGCCGAAACTACTTTGATGCATAATTTGCCACTGCAAAATATGCTGTCTCTATAAATATCAGTGTGAAAGTAAGTGCAAGTGATTCCAATATATATACACGCATATATATATATATATATATATATATATATATATATATATATATATATATATATATATATGGAACAGGGGTTTCATTTTATATAAATGATTATGGGAAAGCCGAAACCGACAAGCTAACCTCTCTCAAATGTGAGTTTCTCAACGGATTTAGTCTTCTTTGTTTTGGCCAGCGGCAATTTTTAAGTTTTTGCTGCCATTTATGCAAAAATCCTCATAAAATATGTTGCGAAAAAAATAAAACCTAAATAGCAAAATGTAAACAAATAATAAGCAATGAAACATATAAGTACATGTTAAATGTATTACATACATAATAAAAAAAGATTTGTTTACTAATAAAAACATTGGTGGATCACAGAGGAACAATGATAGGGTTCGAATCAATTTTGTTAGGCCCCTAGTACTACCAGGCCTATAGACAACGACACCCCTAAGCAATGTGTCCTGAGCGTTTTATCACAAAACCACAAGTCCACAAAAACGACCCTGGGCGTTTTACCACAAATTATTTTTATTACATTTAATGTTATGCTTAATAACGCAATATATTTTGTTATTAACACAAATAATTACTTAACAAATCGTTCTGTAACAAATTCTAATAAAACAAAATTCTGAATATACCACGAATTGTGTTTAAATCAATATAACTGAAATACAACAGCAAATAAATAAATAACACAAATCACCACAAATTTTGCCAATGTGTTTCATTAGTATAGTTATTATTCACCATATTATGTGCGTTTCAGGTCACTTATTGCTTTCTTCGATACCTTCTGTCTATCTCTTATGTACTGCTGCCGTTCTTTACGTTATTACAGCCTATTTCTCTTCTTAAATCCGGCAGAAAATATTGCAGGGGCCGAAATCAGCTTTGGAAGGGCCAAGATCCACATTGGGGGATGGTCTTCGTAAAAAAAATACAAATCCGCATCCTTGTGGGTACTGTATCGTTTTTGAGTGAAACGATCTTTTTCTCATAGCCTAATCGATGTAAATTGTAACATTAAACGACGATGAATGCAGTACCTGTTTTTCTGTCAGTGTGGAGGCAGCAATTTGTACGAAAGAGTTGTTACCTGGGGAGAAAGCTCGATTCTGATAAGGGTTATCTTCTGCTAATCTTAACGGTGTGTTAACGCTTAATGTCTCATCCCTCAACTCCGTTTTTTCATCGCCACGAACGTGCGACGAGCTTTGGTGTACTTGCGACAAAACTAGTTGTTATACGCATCGAAACATTGGTGGAATCATTCGCTTGTGTTCATGCCAGTTTACTGAAGTATGTCCTAAGCTGTGGTTTCGTGGCATAAAACCAGCGGCACATTGCAGCCTTCAAGCATCAAGTTTGAAGGATGCTGAGTGATATGTTCTCGCTTTTGCCTGCGTCACTACGTGGTCACTAGTGTCGTTTCACCATTTTTGGATGCATAGTTCGTCAATGTGTAAACATGAAGGAAACGAAATAGGGTCTTTGAACCTTGGTGGGAGACAGCACCAACGTTTTTTCGTCTCTGACGGAGTGAGACTTTCATATCGACAGTGGGACAGACATCGATAAATTGATGTTTTCAAGGGTCTGTAAAGATTGAGATATGGCCTTACGAAAATATACATCATTTGTCGATCATTTCCTTTTCTAATATTGTTGGTATCAAGGGAGGGGAAAGCTCCCATATCCTGGAAAACCTAATCTAATTCCAAGGGTGCTTCATGAAAAGAAACAGCTTAGAATTGGTACTTGACTCCTGATCGGAACACGTTTCTCCGCTCCCGATTCCTAAAGAAAAACGAGCAATATTTTCCTCAATTTCAAAGTTGTCGCACTAACCGTCACCAAAGTCCAAAGGCACTAGAATGAAGGAAGAGCAAGAGGCAAAGCATTGGTCATTTTTGATTCTTTTTATCTAGAATAACCATGAGTATTTCTACGTATTGTCACAGACTCAATGTTCAAAAAAATAAAAAATGGAACATTAGCCCATCCCCCTCCGTTCTCACACTTATGTTGCATGTCCTAGTTGTCGCGGCTAGGCCACTAGTCCGATGCCTTTAAGCGCCTGAACCGTGCGGTGAGACATGTCAATACAGCGCGATACACGAAACGACATGAAGAGACGGATACAGGAAGGGGCAACAAATCCATCTGGCAACACATCATATCCTCGGTGAGCAGTGGGAGGATGGTTCCGCATGCGATCCCGAACCAGTTGAGAGCATACTTTGTTGATGTGGGTCCACTTGTGGCAGGCGCAATGTCAGATCTCAGACAGACGCCTTATTTTGCTTACCTGCTGCCATGCGTGAGGGCCTCTGCACTCACCGTGTCGCCTCTCGCGCTCGCCGAGTTGAGAACCGCTGTATTCAGTATGCACACCACCTCGGCCTGCAGCGAGGACGACATTTGTACACGTCTCGTTTGCCTGAGCTTCGACGTCACGGAGCGATACTTCTCCATCTGGTGAAGCCCAGCAGATCCTTCTCCGAGGTCTCGCTTTCCTGGAAGCATTTCCTTGTCCATCCTGTCTTTCACTCCGGACTTGACACCAAACCCTTCAATTACTCTCCCACTTCCGTTGTCCTTATGATCGCCAAAATCGTAGAGCGTTCCCGCCCAGCAGCAGCTTTATGGTTTCCTTCCCTCCAACCAGCCGTTATCCTCTGCACAGCACGGTTTCCGTCCTCGTCATTCGACGGAGACCGCGCTGACCTCCATCACATACAATATCCTTCCCGCCGAAGGCCGTGGCGTAAATGTCCCTGGTATGCCTCCTTCATATCAGCATGCGTTTCGATGTCATAAACCTTTTCAAACTCCTCGTCAAATAACACACTCATGGCATCGATACTTCCTGGCTCTCGGCCTTCCTGCAAATCGTACCCAGGGTGACAGTCTGGCCTCGCCATCATTGATAGTCTGGCCTCCAAAAAAAATGACCACAGCTTCCGAACAGCATCGTCGTTTTTCAGGTATCTTCCTTAGGTCCTTCTCTACTGCGTCTTCGTCAAAGACATCGAAGACGCAGTTGCGGTATCATACAGGGATGACAACCAAGTTTTGTCCAGCGGCCATAAATCTAAATGCGAAATATCATCTCTCGCATTGGGCACATCGTGTTCGTCTTAATGTTTTGCTGAAAGCCAACGGTTTCAAAGCCAGCGTCGAAAAAATGCTGTTGGGAACTAACAAAATCTACGGACTGCCCCAACTTCACCGTCAAATTTCGCGACCACCATCTCATCCCCTGTTCGGTCCTAAGAATCGTCTTTGATTACACACTTAGCTGGAACTCCCACGCTGCTGTCGTCACTAAACGTTGCTTTGATATTTGGGCCGGTCTGTTACATCTGAAGCACAGCCTGCCCCCCCCCCTCCCCCAGCGCCATCATCACGCTGGTCGATCATCATCATCATCATGTCTTGATTATCTCGCAGATCAGACACTGCTCCACAGTTTACGGTAACCGCTCAGCTAGCAGCCTTTCCATGATTTAAAAAGTAAATTTAAAAACTACGCAGCTAAGGTTGTTTTTCGGACGAAAAAATCGCCACGGATCTGATCTGCTCGAGAAACTTGGCTGCCTGCCTGCTGGGAATCTCGTGAGGCACCATACCCCTATTCTCATCCACGAAGTGCGCCGCCTGTGAGAGCCGGACGAGCTAGCCAGACTATTCTGTACAGTGGCAGACAACCTCTCGGGACACACTCGACAGGACAACGACCTGTATGTGTCCCGGTCTAGGACACGTGGCAAGTGGCGTTTTTCTGTCCGAAGAACTTCTCAGTATCCAAATTTGTCCTCAGATCTACGCTTGGGCGTAGAAACAGGACCGCCGAGGGACCACGCCCTCCCCCTCCACTTTTTGGGAGATTTAACATGAGCTCTATGGCGAAAACGTCTCCGGCCCCCACTTCCCCCACTTTTCTGGATGTTCCTTCGCTCTTGGGTCCACGGCGGCTCACAGTGCCATCTTTTAGACGCGCTCTGAGGCGACATCTGTTCAGTAATATTCATTGATGTTTATATATTTATATATTTATGTATACATGACGATTTGTATTTGTGTCTTCCTTGTGTGGGTGCGCGTGTGTATATGTTCATTTTCTTGAGAGTCACCTCCTGTTTTAATCTGTACGGAAATTGGCTTGAATAGCCAGCCGTCCATTCTGGACAGCCCAGAAACACGTCTTTGTTTACGTCCATGCCCGGGTAAACTGGTCAATGGAGGTGTCTTACAACAAGTTTTCAAAAACTGCATTTTCCGTTTTTCTGTGGTAAAGTCACAACAACGTCGCAGCCAGAGAGGGGCGAGGGCGCGCACCCGCCCTCCAGACCTGCATTTTTTTAGTGAACTCTATCGTATATCGTCTTCCCAGCAGGCAATTTTCGTATAATTCCAGTTCTCACTTAGCTCCGACTCCCTCTCCCCCCCCCCCCTATTCCGAAAATCCTGGCTGCTCGTGAGTCACAAGATCGTGAGTCACAAGATGACATGTGTTGATAAGTACACGGAACAAGTTACCTCGGAAGTGTGCACGTTTCGGGTTGCTGTGCTGATAGGGCTTCGAGCGCTACAGTGCGATGTTTATCAAGAAAAAAATGTTGCGTTAGTGTATCGTATTGAAATGAACCGAGATACTGCTCCGTCTGAATGTGCTGTATTACGAGTCTAAACTGCACTCGTAAAATAGCATCAGAGCTTTTGTCTCAAATATTGGCAATGGTGGTAAATATGAGAGTCTTTGGTTTGGTACGACCAGTGCGTTAAATGGGGATATTCCATCTTAATACGGATATTGAACTAGCATGTCTCAAAACTCTACACTCACGAAGGTTTAAGGCGACTTCTTGAGGTTTTCTCATGTGTGACATCCCATCTCCCCTTCCGCCGTGTCATATTTATGGCTGTTGCATGGCGTCAGGAACGGGCACAGGCCACTGAATGCTAGCGTTTATTGGTCTGGGCAGGACCACATTACGTCATAAAAGCGAATCACTACATACCATGATTTTGAACTGCTTGCATTGCCTGAAGGTGATAGAAATTTTTTTAAGAGTGTTAAAGAAGTTTTCAGTGACATTTTTAAATCTTTTTTATCAAAATTCGACAAAGATGTAAAGTTAATGGCACTTCCCAATAAAGGTATTTCTAAAAGACGCAAAGTTCTCAAACAGATACCTTCATTTTACCTCAGCCATGAATCTATTGTTTACCAGAGCTATCCTGATGAAAACTGTCCTGAAGCAATGACATCAAGCTCAAATCCGAGGGTGCCATGATTGCTTAAAATCTCTTTGATAATACGCCACAACTTAACTGAGCGCCTATTTGTGGTAAAGTTCGTTCTCAGCCGACTTGTGCTTGAGTCTGATCCAGATCTCATCCAGACCACGAATCACATGTTTTCTGGGTGAATTGCATTAGATTCGGATTAATTTTGAAAATGTAGCTGTGAATCACATTTTATTCGGATCAAAATTTTGAAAACAACCGTGATTCGAATCCTGATCCGGATCGAAGCGTTTTGATCCTGTTTTTTATCCAGATCGCCTGAACCACTAATCTGATTCAGTACACCTCAATATATATGTAAAGCAGGGCGATAAAATAACATTGCCTAACATTACCTTACTTCCAGAAAGTAATCCACCTGACCAAACTACGTTAACAAGGATGCTGAGTGAGCCAGATAACCAACTCTGTTTCACAATCCCACAAGGTTCGAACTTCGACAGCCCAGCTATCTGAAGCCTATCTATTAGGACTAAGCATACGCCACTAAGAAACGGTAAGATTAAATGCGTTCATGAAGCATGTGATCCTTTTTCGTACCATAAATAGTGAAATCCTCTAGGTACTACTTCTGATGTCAAATCCCCACCACCGTGTGCTACGTAGATAGGCAGGTGGGCTACTGGTAGGCACCTATGTTTGGGCTAGTCAATACGGACAGCTGCCCTCGGAGCACCTTCCCGAGCCGTTAAATTACCACGCTGTGTTACGTTGACTTACTTTGTGTTATTCAATAGTCATCATGTAACTGATTCCATCTATTTCGGCTAAATAGCCAATGGGCACCCGCCTATATGACTTCTGTGTATAACACAATGCATAGAAAGTCGTCACTTGTGCACCGTAGTTGAGAAAATAGTGGTGGATAAATATCAAGGGCAATCAGCGTTAAAATGTCATAGCCAGTAGCTAAAACTACTACGTACGAATACCCGAAGCTATGACTGCCGTGGTCATGTTCCAGTTTTAGATGCATATTAATACTATGTTACATCCCTGCATGTCATCCCAGTGGAATACCTAGAAAGTAGACCTTATCTAATTTTACGCAACATCCCACACAGAGCAGTTATATACATGCATTTATATGCATCGAGCCGTCCTCCACGTGCATGTATAATGTAACACAAATTCCGCAGTTTTCATGCATTTTATGGACTTTAGTTCTATATCATCTTGTAATAAAATAGTAGACACATACGCACACAAACATATACATATACTGTAGAGCCTATATATATATATATATATATATATATATATATATATATGATCCTTATAATAAATGTGATAACGCTGATATATAACTGACATTTTTAATCAATGGCGCTGCTCCGAAACAACAGAGCCTGTGAACCAAAGTTTGATCCAGATCAGTTTTGAAAAAGCTTGCGTGAAGCATATGACTCGGATCGAATTCTGAAATAAAGACGTGATTCAAGCGCTGATCCGGATCGGGCCATTGCGATTCAGATCCTGATCCGGATCACCCAGAAATGACGAGCACAATTCTGGTTCTCAGTGACTGCCCTGCAGAGAACAGTTCTAGATGTTGTGTGATATTTTCCACGCAAAGGAGCGTTCACACCGTTAGTCATAACGCAGCAAAAACAACAACGTAAGTTTCGGACGAAAACATTGTGAGAGATGAAAACGACGCTTGGTAAACTACACTGGAAAAATAAATAGGAAATGTAAAAGCTTGACAAACAATATAATACTGCCGTTGATGAGCCACCACCTATGGCAAGCAGATCAAGTACTACCAATTTTGGATACGTTGAACGTCAGCGCTTTGTGGGATTCACATACAGACGCATATTTCTGACGTGAAAGGTTCTTGCCTAACAGATCACGAGCATATCCTGGTTCCGGTGTGGTTCCGAAAGTGTAGTGCCAAACTATAGCTACAACATGTGAAAATAAACATCTTTTTCGGCACAACCAGGATGGCTCATATTTTTTTACCGTGCGGTATCGCTATACGTTTTAGACAAACAATTTATTTCGAAAGATATGTAGGTTGAAAGATAAGTTTGCGTAAGAGCAAGGGTACATTGTTATATTGTACAGATAGAAAGTAAAAGGCAAAATGAGGTCGAAAGCAGGGCTCAGGTGAAACAAATGGCACATGCACTTCCAACATTGTGAATAAAACGAACAGGAAACAGAGTTCAAAACAAGGGCAAGCGGCATCCCTTCATTTAGTGCTCCCCTCAGTCGCTTTAGCGGCTGAGCAATACATAAGTCGAGACATGCAGTTCAACCCTTTCACACCTCACAACGTCACATCACAAAATCACATTTGCGCCATTCTCGCTATTTGTCTGCCACGATGTGCGTCCAGGGCGCTTTCAACCCGGAATTGCCAAAGTGTCTCGCTGCCAGTCGGGACCCTGGGATGGAAGGGGGGTGGGGGAGGAGCGGTGCAGTTCGTTTCATCCCGCGCGTACTTCACCGGCGACAAAAACAGGCGCCCAGCCCGCTCAGAAATCGCAGAATCGGCCCTAACGACACGCTGAAAGACCGATTGTGGCGGCGGCCGCGCGGCCGGCGCGGCGGCGGCCCCCGCTGGGCGGCGGCGGCGGCGGCGGCCGGCCGCGCGGCCCAAAACAAAACTGGACAGGTTCATCGGCGGCTCGCCTGTCCGCCGGCCGGCCGGCCGCCGTATTTATCTATCATTTACGTCCGACGGTGCGCTGATTTAGTGCGGCGGGCCGGTCGGCGCGGCGGGGGCCCGGGTCAGGTCACGGGTCCCAGCCGGCGTCGGCGGGGGGCTGACGGGGGCGGGGCCCGTCCGACGAGCGGCGCCGGCCACAAAGGGGCTAGGGTCCTGGCGGCGGCCGGTGCCGCGGCCGGCCAGCCGCGTGACGCCCCCTTCAATGGCGATATAGTCGCCGCCAAGGAAAAATAGACTGCGCACCTGAATGCGGCTTTGTTCGGCGCAGACGGACGGGCCCGACGGTGCGCAGTGAAAAGAGCAAAATTCAAAGGGGACAATGCCGGGAAACGAAACGTGAAAGGGACTGAAAGGAGTGACAAGTGTAGAGAGAAATAGATAGGCGTTGCGGCGACTTTTCGGCCAGAAACGCCGGCGCCGTGCTGCGAGGGTCTCTCCGGCAAACAGGTACGGCGTCTTGGGTCCGTCTCAGGACGCCACTTCTGGCGCGGAACTCAGACCAGCTGCCGAGGCGAGGCATGCTGTTCTGAGGCAAATTTTCTGGAACAGGAGAGTACAGCTGACCCGTCAGGATCCCGTTTTTTTTTACTGTTTTTAAGTTGGAGTTGTGCGGCTTTATGCTGTGTATGCTGATTCATCGCAAGCTGGCCGTTTTCATAGCAATGAAGTTCTTACGTTCCAGATGATGCTTCGCATGTGTCCTGATATGCTCTCTTAAATTTTACCGTCCTTAAAATCTTCTTCTTCAAAAATACCAAAAGCATTTTCGCATCGAACTGATTCGCACGGAATGCTGTAAAAACCTTGTTTTTTGCTGTGGAAGTTTCATAGTCTAAATTAGGTTAAGCGATGTTTGGCAGACCCTTCTGTGAGTTTATATTGGGCCTATTTTGTACTGAACCCTTGACAGATTGAATTCGTAGGGTCTGCTGGCCCAGAAGAGATGCTCGTGTCTCAAAGTTATCGATTATCTGCTGATCAAACTCAGTGTAAACTCATTTCATCGCTATCGTCATGCGATGGTCTGTGATGGCGAGCATGTAGACATCAGTTAAGAACCAAAAATTGCAAGTACCTACAAAACTTTGCGCGAATAAAGAGCCTTTAACTTCAAAAAACTGCATCTCTGCTGACATGGTCTAGACAACTCACCTGGCTCCTACAACGGTCCATCGAGGGCTCAATACAAACGGACTCAAGACGGACCCAGGATTCAGGTCTGGTCCATGGGCTAGGCTTAAACTTCTTAACAGATAAATTTTGAACGCAAAGGTTGATAGCAGGGTACAGATTTCATAGTACTGATTCAAAGATACTTGCTTTTAAAGCATTGTTGATTTAGGGGCTTGCTTTAAATTATTTCCACTGTTCTATAAGAAAATGAGCAGTAAGCTTGTCTTGTTTGGTATTTTTGTATGTATTTTGCACCACGGGCTCGCATAAAGTTTGACTAAATAAAACTAAAGTTTGATGTTAGGGATGTTAGTAGATGATGTCAAATTATTGTCAGCCGTGGAAATGAAGCAGTCGTGGAAACGCTAAAATCCGGGATGTGTTTAGGCATGCGACTAGCATGAAATCTAAGGGCGTTACGTGAAAAACCTCTTGAAGCTTCTAAGTTCCCTTCCCCTCCGACCTGGCAACCATCTCTCCCAGAATGTGACGTCGTCCTTGGGAGGTGACATGGAAGAGTTCTTGCCATTGCTCAGATTGGGAGGATGTCCCAGACACTAATGAGTGAAATCGATGAAATCCGTTTCAAGAGGCAAGTCGAGGAATGGCCATTTTGTTAGGTTTAGCAGGCCATAAGCAGAAAACCCTGCCAGTTTTTTATTTAATTTGAGCCTGAACCCCATTAGGCCGCATGTAGAATTACCTCAAGATAACTCTAACGCAAATAACTAAAACTTCCTAAAGTGTCTGCGGGGGTGCATCAAGGTCTGACTGTGAGAAGAAGCCAGGGCGTACAACTTCCATTAGATTTTTGTTAATTATTGGCGATTTATTACACAGTTAATTCTTAAGTGTTTATTACTATTTAGTAATTGCTGCATATTTCACAAAAATCGTAAGAACATCTCTGAGGACAGCATAAGCTCACAACAGCCGAAGAAGGTTCGTGATATTTGCGGCGTTTTTGTCTACTTTGGATTTGCCAAGACACAGCCCTTTGGAAAAACTATAACCCCGAAACGAAGAACGTAGCAGTCACTGTATTCAGCTCAGCTGTGCACTCAGGTGCGTGGCGTGGTGAAAACGAAATCGTAATCCGATAAAGCACCACTTCGCCCCTTCCATATCCATGAGCGCCTTCCACCAAAGCTTCGAACCCATCCCGCACCGCCCCACTTTGCATACCTCCTGCATGGCGCACGAGCCGCACCACGCTGCGCCTGCGCGTTCCGCCGACAGATGCGGGGCCCGCGATTACGCATACGCATTCCCAGCGGGCTGGGGCGCGCACGTGCACAGCCCGACCCGGCCGCGGGGGCTGGCTTCCGATTAGCATAAATATGTTTCGGATTTTCATAAACAGGCCTCGATGGTCGGGTAAGGGCATTTTAATGGCGTTTGATGCCGGCGCGCCATGGGGAGAGGGCTGTAGTGACCCTCGTGCGGTTCGTTAACAGTTCGTTGGTTGTTGTGAAGAGGCGTACTAACAGAATACACCTACCCTTACGCATTGGTCAGGTAGTTGACGGTTACCTAAACCATAAACGTGGATGCAGTTTCTGTACGGTTTCAGCTGTGAAGCACGAACTCATTCTTTCAACGGCAAAGTGCAGAACAATGCTTAGAACATGAGTGTAGTGTTTCGTGCTGCATGAATTTGGTTTAAGGGAAACAACACACCTAACCCTGTGATGTAGCGTTCTTTGTACCGTTGGGGCGTAGTCAAAACTAAAAACTCCACAGATTTAGGCCAACTTATTTCCGAGTTCTATTTGTTTTCATCTTCGTTGCCCACATGGCCCCTCTTGGCTAAACCTCTGCTTCGTGGACATTGGGAAATTTATAGTATCTGCCGTGTTTTCTCCTTCTTTGGATTTGAGAAGGCTTGATTTATATCCTAACGTGTTATGTCAAAAATTTCTGAATCAGGCACGTTTCTTACGAAAAGTAACGACATGACTATACCTGTATTAAATCCATCTTTATGAGGCTACTTATATCCGATAATCTTTCTCGGCTTGGAGAGCTTTTTGACTAGTATTATTGCACCATGAAATGTGTAATGGCATGCGAGATCACATCAGAAAATGCATAATGAAATACGAGATAAACGATGTATTTAACAGTATTCGTACATTCATAATGAAGTTGTGCTTGTCATAACGCCCTTCACATGAAGCGACATCATAGTGAAGACAAACAGTAATGCAATGACAAACACATGCATTGTAACACATACATTACTTCCATACCTTAAAAACCACATTGGCACGGCCCATTTACCCGTGTGTTATTTGTCCTGTACAAATGAACGGAACTGAGAACGTAGCATTTCACGCATACTGGTGGAAATGTCCCAAATGGCGTTTCTTTCTTATGTGAAATTGTGCCTTTTTCATCCACTACCGACGCAGGGCCCAAATACTAAACTTGAATCTTTTGTACCCCAGAGATGAAAATACTTAACTACCCATAGTGCATTAGTATGGCACTAGTTACCTGAGTGCCAGTTTTCGCGCAGTCACCTGATCAAGTGGCTTTTATCGCTGCCCAAACCGGGAGATGACGGTAGCCTTTTGTCAGTGTTAACTTCAAACTAATGTTCACCCAGCGCTGAGGCCTGAAACAATAGACTGGGCCGCTTGCGCAACATCTCGGCGGTACTGTCGTGATCAGAGGGTGCCTCCCCTATCTTCCCTTCTGATATGAACAGAGGGAAGATCTGCAGATGATAACAGCAACTAATTTTGCTCATATCTAAACAGACGCAAAACAAGTGGGTCCGCTTGGTAATGACTTTTAAGTCCGTTTTGACCGTCTGTCCGAACACATCGGCACGATGTTCGTTGGCGGACATTTACCATCAGTCAACCGACAAATAAGCACATTGCAAGCGTTGCATCGCTAGCTAATTCTTGCTGGACATTGTAAAATAATGCAGCAAGAAGCGGTTGGTGACGTCACTGCTCTTGCAGGAGTTTCGTCCGAAACCTGTACATTGTTTCCGTCTGAGAAGTTTCAAAATCATAAGGTAACTTACTGCATTTGCAATATTGTGGTTCTTACCGGTGTTCTAAGTATTAAACTGGTTGATTTTATGACGTGGAGCTATGCAGCGAAAACCGTCCTCATATGAACACAATAAGTTCAATATATTTCTGAAAGACATCAAATATCTGGATGTCTGTGTGAAAACCGATGACACATCACTTCACAGCATGTCTGCATATAAAATCGACGCTCCTGACTGATCCGCCTGCAACTGCCTCCAATTTCCATCACGGCTCTTTGTTGCCAGTCGGACCCTGTTCGGTTTGGGACGGGCAATCTGCCCCTATTACCCACCAATCTCTCCTCAGACCTAACAAGATAGGAGAGGAGGGAGGGTCGGCACCGCTTGGTCGAAGCTGTACCGCTGAACTGGAGGAAATGCGGCACTGCCTACAGTTCCATCTTCAGCACTGGGACTAGAACGCAGGGGTCATCGGCCCCAGGGGTCAACGACACCAGGGGGCCCGGTAACAGTGGTCATCGATGCCAGAGGCAATCGTTGCCAGAAGTTAACTGTGCCAGAGGCCAACGGGTGCCATAGGTCAACAGTACCAGCATGGGTGAAGAGCCATAGAGCGGATAGGGTGGTGACACCACCAGCTTCGGGCGACTGACATAATCCCTGTGGTGTTGTATGGAAGGAAATGACCCCAAAGCCCCTCTTCTTTTGCACCACCAATTTGCCTTATGTGGTTAAAGCACAGTACATCACGTATTTCGACTTCTTTTGGTCTGAAATCGAATGACATCCAGAAAATAAACAATGGGCGAATGAGGAAAGGGCTGGTCCACAACGAAATCCTATGAATTTGGCTGCTTTACTCTGACATCAGTTCGATCATTGGCAAAATATTGATAGGGATATGGATATCACGGAGGCTTTCGGGTGTTTTCTTAGTGCGATATTTCTAGGCATACTGTTGAACACAGTCACGCGAGGACGTTCGGTCAAGTTCACATTCGGGTCAAGTTTGATCCAAGTTTGATTGGACTGATTTTTTCATGTCAAGTTTGACCAAGTCTGATTTTGAGAGTTACCACAAGCCCAGTTTTCGGTCCAGTATTGGTGAACAATTTATCTCGTGGAACGGCTGCAGTGTTCTTGCAAGTATTTCCTCCCAATCAGCCTTCCCTAAAATTTGCCTAAGATTAGGACTGGGTTTAGACGCCAAGGTAATAGAAAGGCATTTATGAAAGTATTGTGTTTTAAATGCAAACCATTAAAACTCGCTAATTTTTGGACGTTATATTGAAGTTTTTCTTAGAATTTCTGAACAGTTGCCTTCAGTTTAAGGCACTTGTCTATCGCCAGAAAGGAAATAAGAACTGCACTTTTCAGCTGTGTCTTATGAAAGAAACATTCAGACGTATCTGTAATGTCCTTTGAACTTTTTCACGACGTATTCATGGGTTTCCCATTAAGTCCCATTGGCCTTTTCTAGATGCATCAACGCAAACATGCCAGCACCCAGAAGAATGTTGCAGGTAGTCCTGAGCATGGTCAAGTCTTTGCTATAGGTATAGGTATAGGTATAGGTATAGGTTATCTTTGCAATCATATCACCGAACGCAACTTCGGAAGTTCAAACACACGACTTTGCTCTTGTGAGGCCACGAACGAAGTATGGCACCGCAGAAGCCCCTAATCTCACAGGGACATACCTGAAGCTTCACGAGACTACCAGGGTCCGCGAAAGCCGAGCGCCGGAACGAAACCCAAGCAGTGAGCCTCTCACAGAGGCCGCGTCCGTTTCAGGGGGACGAGGGGTGCCAGCGACACGGCCAGGCCAGCGTCCACGCGGCCCGCGTCCCGCGCCAATTTGTTCCAGTTTGGGGGCAATTTCTTGCCCATTGAAGCATGCCTGCGGAATGAAGACGCGTGCAGCGGCGTGCCGGCGCCGGGCAATTGACGCCACGTGCGCGCCGGCCGCCGCCGGGGGGACACTGTCCAGGGGGGCGGCCGCCTTTTAACTCGACCCTCGCCGCCGCCGGCCGCCACACATGGCCCTAATCAGGCCGCAGGCGGCCGCCGCCTTTGTGGCCGGCCTGGCGAGGGGGCGGCTGAAACGGGATAGCGGCCGACGGCGGCAAACAGACCAGACGGCCGGCCGCGGCCCGACGCGAGTCCGCGCGGCTGCGTGCGGCGCGTGCGGTGCGTGCGGCCGCGTCCGGAGCGGGCCGTCGGCGCCGGCGGGCCGTTCCCGACGCTTGGCGCCGCGCTGAGCCGCGACCGACGGCCGCACAAAGGCGCCGTTGAGCGCCGGACGTCGGCAGCGTACCGCGGCGGCGCCGCTCCAGCGGCACAGAGACGGCCCGGGCCTGTTGATGACCGCCGGACTAGCAGCGACCAAACAGACTGCCGGAACTTACGCATTTTGAATTACGGGAACATTCTTACTACACAAAGCTAAAAAATGACAGTATGTTGTGTGGGTAAAGGAAAACAAATGGCAGTACCAATCATGAACATTAAGCACACATCATTGCCATATGGATGCAAGTAATTACCTTGGAGATGCCTGCGATCACGGATGCAAACCGGGATGTGACAAAAATATCGTTGGTCGCAACAGTTACATGCGCCATGGATCCGACACAGTATTAATGCACAATCGAAACAATGCCAGAGGAAATAATAAAAAAGCAAACCATAAACCGATGGGACAAAAACATGCTTTGTCCTTAAGATAAGGGGTGAGTTTGCATGTGCTCCGTGCGCCCCCGACGGTGGTTTTAGACTTGCAGTTCTCATATATTCTAAGGTTCTTCCGCCAAGAGCAGGCCGTATCTTGCTCATGGAAGCCCAAGATGAAGGAACGAGCATTTTGGACCCGTCCTGTGGATGCTGATCGATTTTCGCAGACGTTCGCGCTCGTACGGGCGCTGTCGTTTTCTGTCCAAACATCGCTCATAGCTGTCCGCGCGGCACAGCCGTCATCGGCAGGCAGGCCGGCGACCGACGCAGCTGTCAGCGTCCTTTGAGAGCCCGCCGAGCGTGAAAACCTCCGGCCAACATTGTCTTTGTAACCGGAGACTGATGGCCGAGCGCCGGCCGGAGAGATGACCGCGGCGAAGCGCCGCCACCCGCCGGCAGCGGACTCCGCGACGGTTCTGCGTCGGGGACGGTCAGCTGCTGCGTTCGGTCAGCGACGCTGGGGTCCCGGCTGAAAAGCGAGCAGATGCTGCCAGGCATGAGTGAAAGAGCGCAAACAGCAGTAACTGAGCCGATCCGTTTTGCAGATTATCGTATAGACTCTTTCCAAAATGAATTGTGTCCCTCTAGCACGAGGTCTTTGATACTAGGTAGGGACAATATGAGGACAATATTGACTGAAGGTCCATGTTTAGACGCGGGGTGTACAATATACACTGTCTGTCAACGAGCGACATTCTAAAATCCTGCCAAGATTTTTGCGCATATGCTCATTGTTATCTTATCTCTAGAATCTTATTAATTATTATCTTAAATATCATCTAACTCTAGAAAAGTATTAACCAATCCAAACTTTAAAGGTATTTTCCACCTTTTTCGTGTGGTGGAACAATTTATGGCATGCTGCTAAGCCGTTGGGCTAAAAACACTGAATGCAACTGTCACGGGGTTGTCCGAAAAAAGTTTAAATGTTGGTGCCGTTTAACGCTTGTCTCTCTAAAACACACACGTCTGTCGGTAACTGGTGCACAATTCGTGATGCATTCTTCACCTCCATATACCCTGACCCTCATCATGGTACGCCGTTCTGTCTGCAGCGAGTTCCGGAGACTTCTGAGCTTCCCCGAGTACGCGGCTCTCCGACAACATGTACAAAACCGTCCCACCACGGTCCCGCCAGCGCGCCGACACCGGCCGCCGGCGCAAACTCGCCGCTCCGTTCCGTAACTCGGGCTCCGCTCCACTGAGAATGTCACAAATTAGCGGGCAACCGGAGCCGGCCGGGGTGGGGGGGGGGGGGGACCGGCGGATAACGAGGCCGCGCCGCGCCGCCTCCGCCCCACGTGTGCCGCATATGTGCCGGCGGCGCAGACGGCGCGGCGCCGCCGATTGTTGATGAAGCCGCGCAGGACGTCCGGCGTCGGCGGGCTTGTTTTCGCGTCGTCGCCGACGCCGCTGCCGCGTGTCTCGCTCACGGCGTCCGGAGACTCCGGGGACGGAGGATGAGCCGCGCGAGTCGGCCGGCCGCGCGGAGCTCAACGGCTGGCTTCGATTCTGCGGGCGGAAATAGTGTCGCTGAACGGAGACGGAGACGGCCGGTGATGAACGGAGACGAAAAAATGTCGGATCTCGCATTTCGTGACGGCTGAGGGAATGCATGTAAGACGTAGCGTAAAAACGGCATCGCTGTGCTGCAGGTAGCTGTTCCCACGAAACCCGAACATCAAGACTAAATACGAACACGAATAAATGAATACAGAACGGAATGAATAGAACGCACGTACTGAATAAAACCAGAATACTGGAATTCTGCCTTTGCATCGCAACGAACACAACCAGACGTCAGTGTTCTACAGGTTTAAAACAGAGACGAAGCGTATGGGGACGATTCATGAAAACCTTGACTTTTGTAGCTAGGCCTTTTATGTTTCCGAGCGCGCATCAGTGGCCCTGGACTCTGGGCATTTCGGCTAATACCATCCTCGCTAAAGCCTCGTTTCGTGTGGCGGAGCAAGAGCTCACGTAGACGACTGCAAAATGCACGGTCATGTTATGGCTCATGAACTTCAAAATGTCAACAGACTTCCGCCAATACACGCAAATGTCCATGAAACAAAGGTCTCAAGAAAGACGAAAGGGCATGAAATGAGTATCATACGCTTCACCAGACAGAAAGACGGGGAATACTCTCAGCTCTCAGAATCTCACTCAGCCGTAGCGAAATTTTACATCTTGCGTATGGGCGTTGCATATCAAGAAATGATAGGAGAATATCATTATTCACTGCCTTTCGGACACCGGAAAAGCCCTTGATGAGCACACAGTTTTCTTCGGATTAACGGTTAATCCCGGACATTTTGCGAACAGATCAGTCCAAAAAGGGTTCAATCGCTCACGCAGCTTTAGTCAAAACTGTAGTTTAAGTTTGTTTTCACGTGTCTACCACAGGCGCTGATCTTGGTTTCTAGCCCTGATCACAAACCATGGATGTAATCTCTACGGGGGCTGCGAGGACATATCCCCCGCAGTTTTTCAGAAGTTCTGATTTGCACCCCACCCCCTCCCCCCACTGCTTTATTTTCAAGGTATCGAATAGGTATTTTCCACTGGCGACACAATTTCCTGAACTTTGAAATGTAACAACAGGGATTTCAAGCGTAGTTTGTCATGCAACGTCCGAAAAAAAGTTTTGTTTCCCGCCCTACCCATTCTTTGTGGACGGCAGTCAGCTTGCCTTCCTCAGTTTCTAAATCTTTACCACACCCATGCCAAACACCACAAAGATTGGGCCGACGGCCTGAGTTCTGGTCGCTAAGCCAGAGGGGTCGCTAAGCTAACCCCTCTGGCTTAGCTTCAGTGTTGCTGAACGGAGACAGAAACGGCCGGTGATGAACGAAGACAAAAAGTCGGATCTTGAATTTCCTGACGGCCCTGCGGAGCCGTGGGTCCCCAGTCCTGCGGCGTGCTCCTGGGCCCCAAAAGATGGGCCGGCCGCGGTCCGGTCCGCGCACGGTCCGGCGGCCGGGACCGCCTGTCACGCGCGCCCATCTGTCTGCCGCCGCTGCGTCGTCCTCGCCGCGCGCGCCATTTGTCAGCTGACCACTTCAGAGGGGCCGAGCGGCAACGGGTTGAGAGGTGGAAATAAAGGGCAATGATAAATGAAAAAATGCCCCTTTGTTCTGACCGCCCGCTCAACGCCTCGACTTGATTAACCGTACATCCCGAGACGACCGCGGTAATTTCTCACCGGCGCATCGGAGGCGGCGAAAAATACGCCGTGTAAGAAATTGGAACGGTTTTATTGCTTCCTGGCCGGACAGCGTGGGTCGGGCAGTGGGCTCCCAGCCGTAGCGGCCTCCCAGTGGGTAAATACAGGAACAGAACGGCGCCGTGTAATTGACCGTCGACAGCCCGGTCCGCCGTCTCCCAGTCGTGCTGATGACGACAAGACAGAGGTCAGCGGGTCGCGCCGCCGCGTCGTCACCTCTGACCCCCGCGGCGAGACCGGCCGCGGCTCCGTTTCTTGTCGGCCGCGTCGCGCGCTCCGGCGCCGCGGCGGCAGCGCCGCACGCGGCACCGCCCCGCCGCGCCCGCCCGTCACCGCTGCGGCCGGCCGTTCCCAACGGTGACAACTGAGGGTCGATTACCGGCGCTCACCGACACCCCGCTCGACCACAACGCGACGGTCCTGGCCGCTGCCGCCTCGTTATATCGCAGTCAGCGGCGGCGGCGGTGGCGGCCGCGGCCGCGGCCGGATGGCGCCCGGATGCCCGGCGGAAGCGGCTTGTTTGCTGCAGGAACATGGCCGCGCGGCACGAACGCCGCTCTCCGAAACCGAACGTGGTATATGGCGCGCTATTAGGGCGCCGCCATAACGCGGCTCCCAGGGCCGGCGCTACGTGAGAAACTGGCGGCGCAGCTCGTTAATGCCCCGTCGTTCGCTCTTTAATATGCCGTGACAGGGCGCGGCGGCGGCAGCGGCGGCGGCGGCGCGGCGACCCGGTCCGCCCGCGGCCATCCGTCAGTGTCGTCTGTCGCCGGCCGGCCGGGCCGGGCGTCTGAGCCGCCGCCGCGGGTCACGGCGGGGTCAGCCGGCCGCGCCCCCGCGACAAAAACGACGCGCCGATTAGTCAGCCGGTAATTGGCACCGAGAGCGGCGACGCGACGCCCCGGGCGCGGCGCGACACCGGCGGGGCAGAAATAGGCCGGACCGGGCATGCCGGGCGGGGCGGCACGCGATGTCGACGGTCGTGAATCATGCGCAGGAAGGGTGCGCTGCAGAGGCATCCGTGCAGGTTCCGCCGTGTTGTTGATGAGGGCATTGGTTATCTGGTTGGTCGTTTTCTCGCGGCAACCGTCCCCGCCCGTGGACGAGGGAGTGCGGCAAAGACGAAGGGAATGGGTACTGACGGAAGTTAACACCAGGTGTGAGCTCCGCAAGCGTTCGTGCTCGCTAAAATTGGAGGAGACGGGACAAGGAATCCACAAGAACACTGCGCATATGACAAACTCCGTCGGTTCCACACGGTAAACCACCGTAAACCAGACCTTGCCCGTAACCGCAACCACTCCACCTCCAAAAGCATCGCCAGGAAACGGCTCCGGAGAAGAACAACAACTGCTCTCTCCTCCGCGCCACCGGCGCCCGACGGCAGACAGCTCGTCGGCGGCGGCCGCCGCCGGCCGACAGTCCCGACGCCCGGTAAACAAAGCCCGAAAGCTACCGGACACCGGAGCCCGTGATTAGCGGCCGTAATTGCAGACGTGCCCGTCCCGGTCCCACCCCGACCCGTGGTGGCGGCGGAGGCGCATACCGCACATCGCCGCCGCCCGGCCGCGCGCGCTAATTGTAGCCCCGTGCGCCTTATTAATGGTTGGCGGCGCGATCGGGCTGTGTGCCGGCGGCCGCGGCCGCGCCCGCCTACCGGCCGGCCGCCGCCCGGCCGCAGATGCTGGCCGTTTTTGCCCGGATGCGGCCGGCCGGCTGGGTGTTCCCGAATTTCTCGGCGGACGCGCAGAAAATGAATGAGATGGCAGGGCATTCCGCGCCGCCCGCCCGATCGGTTCGCGTGCGTAAAAAATTTGAAGTTCGATAGCGGATTAGCGCACGCGGGAACGTTAAGTTATTGACAGAATCGAGCAGGTGAGGAGGCTTTTTCGTACGCCCCAAGACGGGTCGTTCCAAGCAAGAATGTGGTTTAGACTTATTGCGGTCAGTGCTGAGAACGCATTCCTCGGGGAGGTGCGCATACCTCATTAGCGGATCTGGTAAAGCATGCCAGCGTTACAAGGGCGGTGAGTTACTGCACCTGTTCGCAGCTCCAAAAGCCTTGCCCGCGCGGTTTTTCTCAGAGCTGGTGTTCATGAGTCTCACTGAGGAAGTCAACACGGAGCTGGGCATTTCCGCCACGTGGTTGATCTGACGCCAATGTGAAATGAAGAAACCGTAATCATGATTCCCCGCTATGAGCACAGCCGACTCAATTTGCAGCTTCATTGGCGACTTCAAGCGGTTGGAAGGCAGTGGCATACCAGAGGGAGATGACATGACTTCCAAACGACGAAACTGAATTTATTTCCCGATTTTTTATTGTTCGCACAGAAAAGGTGAAGGATAAGTCATTAAGTCTACCTAATGAGCGGAAAGAAAACACCGAACACGGCAGAATATTGTACTAAGTTATAATATATTTTATATGTTTGTCCCTCATTCATGCCCACTTTTCCCAAACCAATAGGCTGAATCCCCCTATGTTTGGCGGTCTGGATCCGAACCAAATAATTCAGCTGATGCAACTGCGTTTCTCAGTTTTCTCAAAATCGACCGCTTAGTTTTTCAAGGCATACTTACCAGTGATTAGTTTGTTGAAAATCACTGTAAAAATTAAGTCATACAACACGACCGAAGACCGCGGAGAGCATCTTTAATCAAACCACGTGAGCGTGAGCCGAGTCACCAACAACCCCGTCTCTCCGCTGCACCCTGCGCCAGGCTCGTTGCCGGTGCCCGCTCGAGCTCAGGCCGACCGCAGACCAATAATTCATTATCGTCAACAACTTGTAAATACGCCGACCGCGCGCGGGCCGATCACATTTATGCATGCGCTCAGCGGGAGCCGTCGGGTGAGACGGGACGCGGCCGGGCCGCCGGCGGCCGGCGCCGGCTGCTCCGTCGGGGTACCAGAGCAGGCCGCGGCCGGCCGCGCTCTTCTGACTGAAGTCGCCGACTGCTCTCCCGCAGCAGGCCGGGACAGGCCATCCCTGAGCGAACAACAGGGACAGGGACTTCTCGTCGCAAATTAGCAGGAACAGGAAGCGCCACTCATCACTGAGCACCAGGAACAGGGACTGAGACTTATCTCGAGACATCAGGGACAGCGTTTGACAGAAATTGCTTCTCACTGTCGGACATCAGGGATCAGGACCGCTGATCACACCGTCAGGTAACGGGGACAAAGGCCGCTTCTCGTCACACGGGCGAACTCGCAGGCGCAGAGTCAAGAACAGCTGTCTGATGCAAGGCTGCACGTGCTGTTCGTGAAACCTGCCGGATCGGATCGTGTTCACGACAGGTAATCTGACCTGAGCCTCAAGACTCCATATTTCCCTTGGACCTCAGAGCTAAGGTTGGAGAGCTCATGTCTTTTTATGCTCCTACGTCTTTTTGCACTCGTCTATACTATACTTGTGGCCTGTAACACTTTTAGAAAACTTCTGGAGCTTGAGATTTCATTTCCCGCTGACGAGCCCTATTGTTCGAGCCGGTAACTCGCCCCCCCCCCCCCTGCCGAAAGTCAGACGCCGCGCCGATCGCCCGTCACCGGACTCGCTTACCAGGGGGACGCGCGCTCTCTTCGGCGCGCGCGGCGCCGGCGGCGCAGATAATGCGCCGCAAACGAGCTGGGCGCGCGGCCGGCCGCCGTCTGCAGGTAACCGGAGCCGGGGGGCGCGCCGCCGGAGGGCACGGCACGTGGCTCGCAGCGCGGCGCCGGAAGTGGCGCGGAGGCGGCTCGTGTCGGTCGGCTCCGGTGGCGGCTGGCTCGGCCCGGCTACCGGAACTGCAGCGCGCCGGGTGCCGGGCCGAGCTGTGGCCGGAGTGAGACTGAGTGCACAGGGACACTCCGGAAGAAATGGTGCAGTGTCCCAGCCAGGACTGGAGGGCGTGTTGTCCCGGCTGTGACTGTCGTTATGCGTTGGCTCGAATGCGCCTTGGAAAAGCGTCGCCCCTGGCGGGATTTGGGCGATCGTCGTTTCGGCGAGAATGGCACGATGGGTTGGGTGCTGCGACTCCAGCGATGGTCGTCCATGAAATGCTGAGGCGCTGCGAAGTGCCGGCCGCCAGATCGCCGCATTGACAGAGCTTCAACGGACGGACAAGTCGGACCCGAAATCATTGGCGACGCCAGGTACAGTCAGGCATGTCCCTTCTGAGTCAACGAGATTCTTTCGTTCCTGGCACGCCCGCTCCGGTAAGAAACTAACAAGAAACGATGATCTGTATTTTCTGCCAGGTTTGTGCGACCGCAATTCAATGCAACGCTACCGAGCGTGACTAAGCCCAAAGCTAGGTCCGATGAACCAGTATTCCATTGCTGCACGGAATATGAACGGCAGCAAAAGGACCTTCTGCGATAAGCAAGACAGCTCACGCGATGGATTTAATTACACCATCAGTGCATTTTCCACTGCCATCTCCTTGAGAATCTCTGTTATTTCCAATGAGCTTATGGAAACGGCTGATGTATCCCCAGAAATAAAATCTCAAAAGGGCAGAACAAAACTGCCAGATATCACAAGAACTACCATATTATCTTGCTTTTTTCAGAATGACCACAGAAACAGAAAAAAGGTCTTTACTGCAAATGCTAGCAATGGATATCGAGATGATAATACTGTAACCAAAATGTTTCGCAATACATATTCCATGGAATTCTGTGCCATCTGCACAGAATAAGCCACAGCCAAATCAAGCACCGCGCGGCAAGCAAATACACGCCATATATAACATACTTCAAAAACGAAATCGACACCAGCATCACAGTGCAGGCACCACAGCGCCCCTTCCGGACTATGACAAAAGCTCAGGTTCACGAACGCATCGTACGGCCCCTAATCCTGAGTCCAACGCGGTGCTCAGGCGAACTAGGATTCCACCCAAACGCAGGTGGCCTTCCAGCGATACGCCTCCGCGTGTTCTGACGGCACCGCCTCGAAGCGCAGGTGGTCCCCTGCAAACGACGACGTGGTTACATTCGCAAGCGCCGCACCATTACCACATTGGTCGCTGTCTTCCTCCGAGATAAGGCAAACAGCCGAATCCTCTTCTGATTCCCGGTCTCAAGTTTACGGCTTCGAACTATTTCACACGCAGGACAGATTCCACGTGTCACGACCAATTATTTCCCAGGACACATCAGAGCAACCAAAACGTACACACATCCACAACGTGCACGCGCCCGACTACGGACTCGCCTTTTTTGAAGATGGTCCTGAGGTCGTAGTTTGTCAGGTTCAGGTCGAACAGGTGAGCGGTGCTCCGGTGGAACAGCACGCTCTCGTATTTCCGCGGCTTGGCCGGCCACAACAGCACGCCGTACTCAGCGTTCAGCAGGCTGGACACGTAGCCCCATTTCTCCTGAAACGGCGGCACGGCCGCTGACCCGCTGGGACCGCATCGGGTGGGCACTGTGTTGCGGCTGCGAGGTGCCAGATCTTGGAAAATGTCTATGTCCGGGTCAAAAGAGGACAAAAAAAAAAACAACAACAGCACGTGGGAAACACCATGGCGGCTTCCGGAAGAAAATGACGTTCAGACTGGCGTCGCGCATAAATGAACTTCCGAGCATATTTTGCAGGCCACATACGGCGTTCAGAGACCAACAAACGATAATCGTTCAAAAACCGGTGGCACGCGCACGGAGAAGAACGCATCGACACTGTCTGCTGACTGATCTCGTTGAGAGCGCCGCGCCTGCTCCGGTCCCGTGCGAGAGCACACCTCCCCGTGAGCTGCCCTGCCGATCGCTACCACAAAAAATCCGCACCGGTGACCGGCAGCGGGTGCGGCGGTGGGACTAACGGCGGGACCGAAGGGGGGACCGGTGGCAGCGGCGGCGGCGGATGAGGCGGCGGGTGTGACGATGGGTGCGGCGGCGGGCGCGGCGTGGCCGCCGACTCACCACGGCCTGCGGCTGGCGACGGGAGCGGCAGTCGGCCGAGCTCAGCGCCGGGAACAGGTTGTCGCTGAGAGTGGGCGCCGGCCGCGACGCCGCCTCGTCCTCGTCCTCGTCCGAGAGCAGCAGCTCCTCGGGCGGCTCCGGGTCCGGCCGGTGGTCGGGCCGCGCGCCGCGCCACACGATCATCGCGTACCAGTCGGCCCCCTGCAGCCGGCCGGGGCACCGCACGGCGTCCATGTGCACCTTCATGCCCTCCTCCAGGCGCTGGAACAGGCTGCTGCCCTCCCGCAACTGGCCGTACTCGTAATAGCGCTCGGCCAGGAAGACGGCTCGCTGCCTGCCCGGCCGGCCCACCTGCTCGAACACGACGAAGCCGCGCGTCGGCGTCAGCTCGTCCACGGTGCCGGTCACGTTTGACGCCACGTCGCTGAGCTGCTCCGGCTGGACGGCCTTCTCGGCGCGCGCCACGAACCACGTGCACCGGTCCTGGTTGTTGTCGTTGTCGTACACGTGGCAGTCGATGATCATCTCGTCGCCGATCGCCAGCTCATCGCTGATGGACTTGTCCTCCGGCAGGGGGCGGCCGTCGCCGCAGACCAGGCGGCGACCCCACAGCAGCGCGCGCTGCTCGCGGTCCTCGGCGTTGAACGTGATGATGGCCTTCTTCAAAGGCATCAACTCCGCCACCAACCCCCGTTGGCTGTACCTGTATTCTGGCATGGCAACTGAAATGATAGGAACCAAGATCTTCAAATTGCTGCTGTCAAAAACAAATCACAATGCAAAACCACAATACGACGAACCCATAGAAACTGCATTCTCATTTTAAATGTTGTGTTCTTCTGCTACAAAAGATGATCCCATTTAAATATGGATGTCATTCTTTTGACTATATGATGGTCAGAACAGCAATACCCATAGCAACATATACAATACAATAGCAATACCTATGGTAACATACATAAAATACGTTTCATGTTCCAGATGATGCTGGTAAATTCCTGTCACTGCATTACATTGTGGCTAAATTCACTCAGTTAGATGCCAAGAATGTAGACTGAAATTCATGTGGACAGACTTGTTCCTGCCATGGGTCTGAATCTCCGCCGCTGGTTATTGGCTGCCTCTCCATTGACCCTTGCACCCTTTGTGCATCCAGACCTGCCCGTGGCTACTGCCTGTGGCAGTTAGAAACAGCCCAGCAACATCCTCTGCTTGGTGCTTATTGGTTGGTCTCAGATAAGGAGAGGAGCAATACAGCTGCCAGAAAGCCTAACAGCATAGCAATCCAGTAGCATGAATTAATATTGACATCCTTGACATCCAACTGGCTGAATGTAGCCACCCTGTTGCATTAACTTCATTGTACAGCCTTTCAGTGCTCAGTATTCCAGATCAGTGAGGTATTTGCTGCTACAATTGCCATTATTGCATTCACAGCACAAAGAGAAATGTGGCATCATTTCCACTTCCCACTAGTTCATGTCACACATGCCAGCTGCAAGCACTAGTCATCAAAAATATTTTACATAACACTAGGCAGGGAGTTAGCCAATGTATGACAGCCTCTTGGATTCACTCTGCATTTGAGCTGAAGGAAATTTCATTGCTAATGTCAGCCATATGGCAGGATATTATTGCCCCATTCATGAACCATCATGATTTGTGTCTCCTATGCCAGCAAGATGTCCAGTGACAATACAAATACACTGAATGCAAAAATGACACCAGCTTCCCACATTGCACCAACAAGATGTGGAAAGCTGCCATGGTTTGTAATCTAGAAACAATCACATCAGAAAAAATGGAAGCTGTTGCCACTGGTCTAACACTGCAGTGCCAGTTGCACTAAATTACTGTCATTTGATTACTTTGGATGAAAGTAAATTAACTATTTAAGTAATGATTTACATGAATCAATTAATGACAACTGTGGCCTATTTTTGTAACCAGACATGACTCCTCACAAATGTTTCTTTTTAGCCTCAATCATCCAACTGGTATTAGCTCATCCACAGAATCTGTGCAACCTCATTTTTGCAAGTATTAACACCTCCATGAATAATAGTAGATAACATAATTGCAGCTCATGTCTGTAAAACCAGCCCAAGTCAATATACTTGAACTTGAACTCAAACTTAATGGTTCACAGGACATGAGGCAACTCAACCAGCCTGCTCAATTTTACTCATTCACTGATCTATTCTTCTTCTAGCTAAACTGTTACATCTTGCCTCCTTCTCAGTTGTACCTGCATTTCCCTATCACTGAGCTGGACTGGCCTGGCATCTGCCACCTGTGGGCCCAGTGCTAGTCTACCTTGAAACTGAAGGTGGTTACAGACTGTGTGCCTGCCACACTTTCTTGTGGGATGTTCTGGATGTCAACTGTCCTAAGAGTGAAATCGTGGCTTCTAACCAGCTTTTTTTTGTTGGTGACCAGAAAAACCAGAGAACAACAGCCAAGTTTTAGAACCTTCAGTCTGTGCCTTCTGGTAGATGCAGAATACAAGGTACAGAGATTCTTAGCCTAGATTCCAAAATCACCTCTGAGGATCTTCTACACCAGTCTGAGTTCTGGGTATTTTCCAAAGTTTCCAAACCTGAAGGCAATTTGCTTTTCATATTTTTATTCTCAGACAATGAATTCTCTTGTTCTCAAATACACAAAATGTCCTACCCCACACTAACCAGTCCCACCCATTCTCATATTACTTCTCAGTAATTTGTATGGTTTATCACACACTAATATTATCAGTCTATAGCCATCCTCAACAAGCAATGTCTCTGAAGCCTCAGTTAAGTTTGTAACTGCAGATAAATCTGGATGTATACCCTGTAAACAGCATTCTCAATACTGGCCAATGTGCATAACACAAGGGTATGTGTTGCTCATTTCTCTTCCCATTTTTTTCATTAGGTTCTAACCAGCTTTAAGCCATAAAGGTAACATTCTATTCTTGTGTTATTATTATTATTCATTCTATTCTATTCTATACAATGACCATGCCCCCAGTTCCTTTCATAATGCATTATATGAAAAAACACTTATGAATTTAATTTAAGTCCCTTTAATCACACCTCCACCAAAACATTTTCAGTCAATGCTCACAGGGCCAATGTTAAATTTCAAGAAAACTGGGAGGCTGCTGCCCCTCTCCTGCCCCCCCCCCCCCTGCTTCCCACACCTTTGTATTATTAAATGCTGAAATGCAAATAAGACAGCAAATGTAGCAAAAGTACTAGAAACTACATACAAATACAACTGGTTGAATTCATCAGGCCGTGAAGTTTTATCAATTTATGGCTCATTCTTGAGGAAGGTATGCATTTCAAATCTGATTCTGATTCACCACAGGTTCTAACAAAACAAGTTCAGATTCTCACACACAGTCAGTGTTAAATTTGTAAATCAATTCATAACTGATTCAATTCAATTCAGAATCAGGCACAAACCTAATACCTAGCGCATATTTGTCAGCAATTTTGTCTGTTGTGACAATAACTTGACCTACAACCTGATCAGCATATAAGTAATCATGCATACATTGCAGCCCATTCCATACATACATGGCGTGGTCAGTTCCATTCATGCATTTCTTTTCCTTACCCCATTTTTTAGCACCATGGGCTTACAGTTCATTTCTCAAAGGCGATGTCATACGATACAGGTGGGCAAAACCACAACACTGGTGGACTACCTACCGATCCAACAACAATCCTGAGCACTCACCTCGAATGAACTTGCTTCGAACGTTGATACACTTCCAGTAGCATCAAATAATCAAAAACTTGCCCTTCCTTTTATTCCAAAATACTTCGACCATTTCCCTCGTGAATTTCGTCATGCGCCGCATTACAGGCTGACGTCAAGGAAGCATGCCGCCATGTTTGAGCAGATTCAATAACAATTTTAAATACGATTCTTATTAGAAAGATAACTTGGCCCACTAACAGCATAACAGGAGAATCAAAATCGCCATTGATTCTACATTCAGCAAAGCCATCATTAATTTCTCCTTTTTACGGAATAAAGATGGGAATTTTGGATGTTACAGGGAAGACATTGAATATGGCTTTGGATGAAGCAAAATTCGCAGCGTTTGAATTTTTTTCATAAGACGAACCTTGGTTCATTTACATCTTACTGAATTTACGTTAAGATAACTCTCCTCCAAATTATTCTGCCTAAGCTGGGCTGACGCGTTGTTCCATGTTGCCAGATTCCTTGCAAGGAAAAGTTTTCGTAAATAAAGGAAATATTGAAACGCTCCCACGAGCTTGCCAGGAAGTTTGATGTACTTATGTAACTGGTGAATAAGTAGTTGAATTCAGCAGTCTGATCGGAAAAAACTTTTATTCGCTTGTTGTGGCCATTTTCAGCAGGACATCAGTAAAACCAGGAGGAGCTGTCCAAAGCACATTGCATGGCAAACGAATTGAAGCTCGGGAAAAGGTTCAGTCTAAGCCTTAAGCTTTATGGTGCGCCTTTACAACAAAGTCATCTCTGAATGGGCTCTTGCCTTTGCTGCGCTCCCTCACCTTCAAAAATTCCGCGGAAATTTAGTTATCGTGCAAAGGCGCGGTCGGATCTAAGTAACCTCCTTCATTGGATTGGTCTGAATCGCAGGGGGGGGGGGAGGAGGGTATGACAGAATGCATAAATATACTTATGCTTCGTCATTTATTCCAGAAGTCACGCTTACTGTTGAGTGGGATTTCGAGTTTTTGACATCCCAAAACATAATGTTAAAACACATGGCATCTCGGAGGGCGATAACCCTTCTCTCCAGATCCGCCCTCCAGTGAACGGATAATGGTTATTCGCGCCTCTGCTGTCGAAGTCATGCAAGTATTATTCGTCAAGTTCATCGGATACTTGCGCTTGACGTCTCAAAGGAATGTCATTCGTACGCTGCTGTGTTTAAAAGCTTGAGTGTGCCAAAGCAAACCAAACGCCATTGCCGTTTCTGCTATAGCAAGGCATATAACCCCAAACACATTGTGAATTGTGAAACCCAATCAATTGTGGTACCGAGCTAATTTAAATTAGCTCGGTACCACAATTGATTTGTAAATCTAACATGAGACTTATGAGGCTGGCATCCACAATGAGTTGAAGTCCCCAAGATAATGCACGAATGCACGGCAGCCCCAATCCATCTCAAAAAGTTAAATCTTCATGATGAAGGAACGTCTCAATCTTTGCCAAGTCGTAGAGAGCTCGACTCGGTTTCCAAATTCACTGATCTAGGTGACCACTTGTTAAGCATCTCACTGGGCCCTAAGCGGTAAGCATGATATCAAGTTATATTTCCTTAATGACCGCTGAGTTGGAAGAACATCAGTTGTTCATTTGTGTATCAACGATGCATGTTATAAAGAAAACATTTTTCCTTCAAACTGGCAAAATACATCGCGAATATTGTCTCATGTGCGGTATTAGTGCCGTTCCGCTGAAGTCTGTCCGACGTATGTTTAGAACCGCAGCAGCGTTCACTATTAGGCGGTGCTGCTAGCACTGTACAACAAGAGTAAGGTTCTGGAATTGAGTGTGGAGTGCTGCAACGTCCGTTTTCAAATATGTTCCGCATTATTGCTGTGATTACTTTCTTAGCTGTCGTGCGTCCCTCACTAACTTATATGGTTACCGTTGACGCACATGGGGAAGAATGTTTCATGGAGAAAGTGACATCTGGAACCAAACTCGGTGAGTCTTAATCATCTTTGTAATTCGTACAATGCAGATTGGCGTGAGAACTTGGAAAAGTATTTTTAAGGTCACAGTAGGTTTTTGTGTGCGTGGATATGTATTCTACAGGAGCCATTATGTCCATGTCTTATTCTTGAATCTGTACCTCAGGGTGAGTGGCTAATGTTTCTCACATCCATGAGCTCATTACTCACTAGTTTGCACCATGCCGGTTGCATGTTGTAGCCATGGGTTCACATCACAGTGTAAGGCATGGTAGTAGGCTCTGCTTCTTTGGTTCAAAGAAATGCAGACCTAGGGCAGCCATATGGGTATCTGGGTAAAATGTAGCATTTTTAAGTGTTAACAGAGCCTTTAAGCACAGAGAAAAAATGAATGCCAAAAAATAAGGTTTTAGCAAAATTGCATCATGGTATGCCTTGTGACAACTATTTCTTTGCTAAAACCACATAAGATAAAATGGAAAATGGAAAAACCGAAGAAAATATGTAATATGTATGCTATTTTACAGTTCAACATAACTTGAACTAGTTTGAAATATCTTATCTTAAGTCTAAAATACCATCTGATGTCATTTGGTTTTTGGCTTTGACACAAAGTTCTAAATATTAGTGATATGTTATGACTCATAATCTGCTAAAACCTATTTTTGTATCCATCTGCTGATTCTTTGCAATATGGCCAAAGATGTCATTCAGGGTAATCCATACTGCTGAACACTACTATCTAACCCTAACCTAACCTAACCTTAACCTAACCTAAACCTACTGTGTAAAACAAGAGCGAAAGTAGGTGATCTAGCAGCCCAGTGCATAATGTTGTTTTCTCGCAACAGCTGACCCCTTTTTTCCACGCGCGCCGTATATGTGTCATCCAGTGTGCTTGGTTTATGGCGTTCGCTTCTAAAGGATTGCCTTCATTCAGTACATGTTTGTGACATACAATGGGTAGATATAGGAGGCAGGGAGCATTTTTGAAATGCCTTTGAAATTCTGTAACTGAAGAGTCATGAGATAATGTATATTAGAAATTGACTTCTGAGACTGGATGCTGTTTTAGTCAAAACACATATGTGAAACATCCTCAAAAAATGTGTGTGGCACTCCCTCACACTGGATGTTGCGTGCTCCCCATTTTTGAAATGCTTTCTTGGTCATGGTTTGTCATTGGTGTCAAAATTCTCCCTGTGTTAAAACCATGCATTTGCATAATTTTGTTGATTTCATCACCCATAGTTTTAATTGAAGGATTTTGGAGCAGGGCTGGAGAAGATTTTGGTATTTGGTTCTGGTGTTCAAGACCACCAGAAAATATGCACTTCAAAAATTTATGCTGTAAAATTTTCATCATGCACCCCACTAGAAACTTACATTACAACTGTGCTGACTAAATCTGCAAGCATATGACTGCTTTGATTCAGTAAGAAGCAGGCATAATGTCATAGCTGACTGACACCAAGAATGCCACCAAGACACCAAGAATGCCAGCTAACCACTGCAAAATTTTGCACTTCAAAACAAAAATTATACCCCTGATACTGTGAACCAAAACTCAATTTCCAATCCTGTTCTGGAGGACATTTCAGAATGTGAGACTGAGAAGATGGTTTGAAAATGTGCTTCCATGCAGACCACATAATAGTTTTCTAATTCTCTAGAGGAAAATCTTTGCTCCAGTTTGGGCTTAGTATATGATGTTTCATAATGGCTTATGCATGATACATGCTTAAATAAAATTAGCTTGACTAATTCTTCATACTCTGCTTATGGAGTGCAACATTCATGCTGCTGCAACATACAACAGCACCAGTCAATACTCAGAGGCCAATGGAGTCATTGTACCTTCTGGGCAAGAAACTGTCTCAAGATTGTTTGAAAGAACAGTTCACATGACATTGCTTTTGTTTAATGGACTGGAGATTAACTGATAAGACAATGGTTTCATTGAAAGTCATGTTTTGTAGTATCAAAAGTCCTTCAATGCATTTCAGATTATAATGTCAACTCATTGTTTTTTTTAGCATGGTACTTCAGAGATCAGAAGGTCCTTTCTCTTTTTTGGCTAAATATGTCATAGAGAGAATTAAGGAAGAAAGACATATGATTCATTTACAGGTTAAATATGATGTGAATGAAGAGGAATTTTCCCTGAATTATGTTTTGGTGCATAATGGAAAGTAAGACATGTTAAAGCAACTGGCAATGTTCTGTCAGTATCACATTTTAGATGTGTAATGCATGTAAGCAGCTGATACCAGTTATGCAATACCTCACCCTGTTTCCTTCACATGCCTGGTGCAAAAAGGGGCATAATGGTAAAAATAAATAGATATAGTATAAACAAGTCCAAGATAAATGGAGCATAAAGATCACATGTGTAAGTCTTCAGACCCTGATGGGCAACACTGGCTACAGAATGAAGATTACAGAACATGTGCAAGAAGAGGATGAAGCATGCTAATTTGGAGAACTTAAATGCTCATTTTTCTAGGAATAGCTTTGGTCCAAACCCACTGTTTCTTAACATAGGCTTTAGTCTAAGGAAAGTTTTCCTGTAGTTAAACCTTACTGGTCTTGATCCCCTTTTTGGATCATACTTAGCTGTTGCATCTTTTACTTGGCTGGGTGCAGATATGAAATAGTTTGTCACATGTTAACATATTGCCATTGTCTTTTTCATGATATCTTAAATTGTCATTGATGAACTTGTGTTCACACTAGTTCTATTTCTTCCAGTAGATGGCAGAATGTGCTGGCATTAGTAAGGACTGTGTTTGCTTGAAGGGATTTGATGTCACATGGCACAACACACCTTTGCTCAACTGATGAGGTTTACTAGGGTGTGGTAAACAATGGGTTCCAAATAAAGGCCTATATCAGCTGTAAGTGATGTTCAGACCCCAAATTCACATTTACGTAATGCATTATGGGTGACAAATATTGTCGTTTCCTTGGTGGCTAAACAGGCTTATGCCATATTTTGTGTTGCACAAGTTCCTTGTTTCTTCATTGAACATATGTGATTGGGTGCCAGATGACTTTAAAGTCGGTGCGCCCCTAAGCCCCATTAACCAACCAAACATATGTGATATCACTCAGCACGGTAGTACGTACTCAGTTGTGTTGCTTTCTGCACTGGTTAAGTCCAGATAACGTGTGTGACCTTGCTTCACGCAGGTTTGGCATTTGAAGTAACTGAAGGTGGCTTCCTGGACATCGACATCAAGCTCATTGGACCTGATGGCAAGATAGTATACCAGCAGGAGCGTGAGAGCAATGGAAGGTTTACCTTTCCGGCCCATATGGATGGCGTGTTCACCTACTGCTTCGGGAACAAGATGTCCACAGTGACGCCGAAAATCGTCATGTTTACCATGGACTTGGGTGAAGAAGACAAGAAGGATGGTGTGGACGGTGATGGTGAGTGGAATTCCTTAACAGAAGAACGTTTTCAGGTTTCTGGGAGGAAGCCAATTTAAAACGATCTCTTTACATGTATGTAAATAGATTGTTTTACCATAGTATACCACAGTGTTCATGCTGTAAATTTATGGTGCAGCTGCCCTGCAATCCCCACCCCTACATCTACCATCTGTGGTAATGCTAGTTTTTATGTATCAGCTTGTTTGTCAGCAGTATAAATTTAGCTTCAACATGACTAAGCCAAGCTTGCCGCCGGATTGCCGGCCCCGCTACCCAAGTGTTCCCGAATAAAGAGTAGTTTTGTCCCAGGCACTGAATCAGATGGCGCTGGAGGATCTTTATCATGTCTTGCAACTCCACAACACAATGTTTGTCTGTCATTGTGTTGCAACCTTAGTTTATGAGTCTGTCCGGATTCACTAGCTTTTTAATGGCGACTTTCGCGATTGCCTTCGAGTTGTGTGGGACGTAGTGTGACAGCATAAGCTCGGACATGCTTCCATATGGACTCAGGCTCCTCCGATATGTTGCGGTCGAGGCGGCAGTGTTGTGGATGCATGTAATTTTAACCTGTCGAGAAAACAAGTTGGCGTGACATGTATCTTTTTTGTTGGTTGTAGGCTATTGAAAATGTCGGATTTCTTTGGGGGGTTAAGGTTCAGAGAGTATAATAATAAGACTTTTGTGCCCGTGATGTGCAAAGCATATGACACAAAGCTGAATCAATAGTTTGAGACACAATACTTAAGAATTGATATACTAAATAAGATATAAGAATTAATATGATGAAATAAGTGATCAGAATTGCAACGGACGAGCTGAAAATAACAGCGTGTTTTAAGTTGTTTCCGGGGTGGCCCCGAGGGGTACCTTGTGCCTACGTCAAAATGGTCTTAAAGCTTCAGTTGTACTCCAGAGGAAGAAATTGACTTCACGTGCTCGTCAGTCACGTTGATAATGTGCACTTTGCCTATTTCAGCTACCCACAACAAGCTGGAGGACATGATCAAGGACCTGGGTGCGGCTCTCACTGCCGTTAAACACGAGCAGGACTACATGGAAGTGCGAGAGAAGATCCACAGAGCCATCAACGACAGCACTAACTCCAGGGTCGTGCTGTGGTCCTTCTTCGAGGCGCTGGTCCTGGTGGCCATGACGATGGGCCAGGTGTACTATCTGAAGCGGTTCTTCGAGGTGCGGCGAGTGGTATGAGCGCGAGGGTTACCGGACGGGTTCCCGTCAATCGACCGTGCTTGCGTTGAATGCGCCGTCGGAAATCGTGGCTGCGGCGGGTGATGCGTGGCTGAGCGGCGTGACGTCAGTGTACGACGGTGAACACCGTCGGTTGTACGGTTGGGGGCGCTTTTATCTGTTGGGTAAGGGAGCATTGCGGTCTTTCGACGGTCCGTGTGTCCAGCGGGGCACCCGATTGCCCGTGTTATGTTGTGCTGTTGCTCATTGAGCGAACAGGCTCGTTAGAGAACAAAGGCCGGTGAAAGTGAGTGCAAGCCTTTTCGGTTCTACGTTTAGATGGGCGGATGACATATTGAGTGGCTATTTGTGGGTTCTTTGTTGAAATTTTGTTCTCTTCATAATACGGTTTTCTTCCGTAACGAAGTAGTTCTCGCATGTTTTTCTTCACGATTCTCAAAAGATCTCGGTGCACGTAGTATCAGCCTTTCACAATGCATCTGGTAAAGCTCGGAAATTAGAAGAGCGAGATAAAACGTGTTTTTCTCACGCGCACGAAAAATATCACACACGACAGCAAACTGTCTGCTACAACATTGGGTCGATTTCCGCTTGGCATCATGACTTCGTGACATCCTCTTCGAGCACGTGCCACGGCTTCTGCTCCCGATGCTTGCTCCACCAGGGCTCGGGCTTTATCGCTGGCGGCTCCTGCAGCTTCAGCCCGCCATCCTCTAGCGCCCGCACGAACAGTCGTAACTGAGGAAACTCCGCCAGCTGTCATACACCGTCACAGCGACATCCAGCGTGCTGCTGAGGAAAAAGCGCGGGAACCTGTAGCAACTGGCATGCTGCAGATGCTTCCTGTACCGCAGCTTAATGTTTCCAGGTCATAGTCGCCGGTTCCGCCTCGGGCAAGGAGTCAAGTACCCAGGAATGTATGTACTTCAAAACTGGCCAAATCTGGCATCACAACCGCGGTTATGCGGCGAAAGTAACTACCTGATATAGTCGAATCAGGCCTTACAATAGGCCGGGGGCGGACACTTTGATCGGTGATTTCTGCTTGGCATGACGCGATTCTATCACCCTCGTGATACGTTAATGCCTGCATCTGTGCAGTTCAACCCGGACAACCAAACTTTGTCTGCGCCTCACGCACCACGATGGAAACCAAGCCACGGGATGCTGATGCAGAATGACCAAGATGACGACGGAATCGTTCACTCGACAGTTCGTCGCGTTCCCTCCAACGCTGATCAGTCATCGCAAATCTTAATACAGGTTTTGCGTAAAATGCGCGCATTAACCCAAGCGCTAGCGACACTTCATTCCCGTCCGAGCTGCCACTTCCACGGATTCGGCTACGTTCATCGTGCGGTTCCGTTAACGCTGAATGTGGGTACAGAACACGCCAGTAATGATCAGCTCCACGACAGCTGAGTGGAAGCTCACGTGACACAAATGCTGAATGAATGCGGCGCATTTTCCGTTCCGCCAATCGCAGACAACAGAGGGCCGGTGACCACGACCGGGTCGCTGATGCTCCGCACTGACCCGTTCGGAGCGCTGCAGCTGCTCCTCCGTGGGGGTGAAGTCGACCTCGGCCAGGCCGGCCTGCAGGCAGCGGCGCGCCAGCACCCGGCCCACGTTCTCGGCCGCGCTCACGTCGACGGCCGAGAACAGGTGGCGCCGGATGCAGAGCTCGCGCGTGGACGCGGACACCACCGTGCAGCCCGAGTGGTGCTCCACGTGGGCCGACGTGTGCCGGTTGGCGACGTCGAACACCACCCTGCAGGCATGCCAGACGAAGATGTGGCTTCTGTGTGGCGGTCACACGCCAGCCACACCGAGAGCAATCAACAGATCTCAAATGAAGGGATATATGATCACAAATAAGGAACAATGGAAATACCACATGTAATGCACAGGCTAAGCGAGGAGCACCTGGGAAAAAAGGCACCTCAATGTCCTTAGCGCCGCTTTTGGCTCTCAAAACATGCAGATAAACGGCTTTCCAAACCTGCACTGGGTTCACTTTACTTGGAAACATTGCTCTTTTTGAGAAAATTATGCCTTTTTCCATGGGTAATGTACTAGCATGGCCCTGCCCTTTGGCAATGCATATGAAACCATAAACACCCTTATGGCCTAAACTGGATGGCACGACACTGTCACATAAACTGAGAGAGATCCCAAGAAACATGAAGTCTCACCTATGCCAAAACATTCTGCTTTCAGGTTCCAGTCTCCAGCCCAGCTGTTTCCTGGCTAGTCGCATCTTTTCCAGGTTCCGTGGATTTTTGTTGATAAAAACAGGAGTTTCACCAGTGGCTGTTGCAAAACTTCTCATGTGCAGGGCCATCAGGCGATGCCCCGGCTCAATTCTTGCCCCTACAGTGCACATGGCCAAATGCCTCCACCCACCTGTAAACATGCAGCACAGTAATGTCATGTGTACTGATTAAAATGGAGGCAGGGCCAAGTTCATCTGAATTTGTTGGAATTTCTACACACATTGACAACGGCTGTGGCCAATCCCCCCACCTTATGCCTGCTCCTACTGCACAGAGCAGTGGTGTTGGAAACCTGTTTTTCTTCCTGGAATCAGAGTACAAATTCTGTTATGGAGCATAAAATGTCATGCATTTATGTGAGAAACATGGACTAACTAGGTGTTCTGCCAGCATATGTGGCCAGCAGGGGTGGATCCAGTGGCTCCATTTTGGGGGAGGGGGGACAAATCAGTTTCCTGGGTCTACATGGTACGGCCGAGGAGTTGTTGACGATGGGGGGTGGAAGGCAATTGGCCATGGATTTGGAATGTACTTTGGCAGCTGAATATGGATGGTAAACCATCAACTGGGGGGGGATGCTGGGCACCTTCCAACTCTGGTTAAATAGGAATGCCCATGTCTTTTGGTGGGGGAGAATGACCACTTTGGAGTACAAAATTTCTCTTGGAGTATAAATTTTTTCAGTGCTCCTTGACACCAGAAAATGACAGTTTTCCAATACCACACAACACACACCCCTATTCTCCATGGGTTTAGTGGTAGTGTGGGGGGAGGGGGCAGATGGTGGTGGTAAGGGTGGATATGAAATGGGCTGTAGCTTTCCCAAATGTGTTACAATTAAAACAAAAACAAAGAAAGAAGAGACAATTCTGATATTCCAATCTCCAATGATATGAAATGGTGGTCAGAAAGCACAAGATACTTTCTGCATTAATTAAAAGTGCATAGTTCTGATTAATAGTTTTTTTCTAGTTTCATTTATATTACTATTATTATTATCATTACACAGGATACACAATACATATTACAACTAATGGTTTTAATTCCCCTTCCCCTCCCGACTAAGGCTGGAAAAGGCACAACTTTTTGGTGCTGAAGAACACCAGAAAATATTTGCTCCAAAAACATTTGATACTCCAAAAGTTTTATCTTGCGCCTCCAAATAAAGCCACATTACAGCCATCTTGACAAATTTCTCACTCTGCAAGCAAATGACTCCTCATTGCATAAAAATCAGGTATGACATCATAACTGACTGAAATTAAGGAATGCCAGCTTAAGCCAATATTCTATTTTTTTACTCTGGAATTTTTTATTCCAAAAAATCATACTCTGACACCATGAGCAGAAAAAAACAACCCTGCTCCAGACAGATCGGTTTCTCCCACTATAGTCCACATAATTCCCCCAGAACTACATGTGGTAACTGGCCAGATACCCAATGCATGCTTGCGGAACTGAACAGCAAGGATGAGAAAAAACTGCATCTACAACTAAGTATTGGAAATTGGACTATATTTGGGGCACTACATCCATGAAAGTTTATAAGTTTATATATTGTGCACTTAAAGTCAAAAACTACTTTTCCTTTAAATAAGATATCCAAAATAGGCACAACCCACTACTGGAGCATGAAAATACAAAATTTTGTCCATTCCTTTTAGATATAACCTGAAGTCTTTATACATACGTCAAAGAATATCTAAACTAAGAAAAGGTGTGGACATGAGTGACTGTGGTCTTGTAACTAAAATCCCAGCTTATGCATATCAATATTTTGTATTACCTCCACATGTCAAAGAAGAGTCCAACCTTAACTGTGTGCAGGAAGGAAAATTTGACACCATATTAACCAGGTTATATCTTGTCATGCCTCTGAATTGAATGAAAAGAATGTGTATATCATGCCAGTGCCCACCAGTGTTCACTACCTAAAAGGTTTGAGCACAATTCATTTGACATGAATTTATTTATGCCCAGATTCCCAGAGAAGGAAATCATGATTCACATGCAGTGGATCTTTTAAACAAGAATCAATTCAGTTCAGGCCCTGGTCCAAATGTTTGTAAAGATTGCAAGAATACTGTATAATTCATGCACTTTTTTACTGGACACTTTGATATATATAATATAAAAATGTAAAGAAATGTAAAAGATGCAACATGTCCAATTGTTCAATCTGTGAAACTACTGGTGAATAAATTCATGGCTTATTTCTCAGGCAAGAATGCAGTTCTTTTCTGGATGTTTCACTGCATGTTTGAACCGAATCAATTTGCACTCTAATCCACAACAAAAGTAATAAATTCCAGAATCGATCCAGGGTTGATTCGATTTGATTCTGAACCAAGCACAAGCAAGATACTTTCAAATGATTTATTTACCCATTCATACACATACTTCGGGACGCCCATTCAGGGTCGTGGCTATTAATATCCCTGCGTCAATGAACTGTATAAAGTAAGCAAAATAAATGATGAAAAACCTTGCCTATATTCGCCGTTCCAGTCTTAATGCACCTTTGCTCTGCCCCCGATGTCGTGATGTGATGTATCGCAAGCACTTTACGTTCAATACCTTGCCCAATGCTAGATAGAGCTGTAAAAGAAACCGAAATTCTTACAGATTTTGGTACGGAAACTAAGATTTGAGTAATTTTTTTGTCAATATACGTACTTTAAAGAACACTAAAATAATCTCACTCGCTTAGTTTTTCCCCTGTCTCAAAAAAATCGCCAATTTGATACTCAAGGTCGCTCATTTTGTAAATACCTACCAAGTACCAGTAGTTAGCCAAAACCGACGCAGAAAGCGTTCTATAACGAGAGGTGTGGGTGGCACGTGTCTTGCGCGGAACCAAAACAACGGTTTGACGGTGTCTAGTGGAAGCTGATCATTTATTCGCTGCTTGCCCCAGGTAATCTTGCGCAAATCGTACTTACCTCCCTAACGTTATCCAGCTTCAGTGAGCCGGTGTGCGCCCTCATGACAGTTGTTAACATGAAGTATTTTGGTCCGCCGTATTTGTCGACGTTGTATGTGGTACCGCGTTTCACGTGTGTATGTATACGGTGCCAAATGTATGTGTGCAACCTGCAGAGGATATGCAACACTGATGCTTCTTCAGAACTGCATTTTGGTTGTTATTGGTAAGGGAAGATTGTAGGTGATTTGAATGAGCCATGCCAAAACTATCTTCATCATATGGACAGAGAACATTCTGCTACTCCTCCTTTTCTCTCTGTAGTTGTTAGTTATCTTATGGAGTAGCATATGATTAACTTTGCCAACATGTAAGCTTAAGCAAACTGGTAAGGCACTAAGAGTGGTCTGTGTCATTTCTTAGGGTTGCAGGGCTTGGGAGCACCCATGAACTGAAGGTGTTGCATTGCTCTTGTTTCACTGTGTATGTGAAAGCAGGGGTTTTTCATTCCAGTTTTGTGGTAGTTAAGTCCAGAGGCAGTAGAAGATCAGTTTAAGTTGGCTCCAAAGATTGTGTGGAAATGGTGGAATATGGCAGTTTTTCAGGCATAGAACAGTTTTGTTGAACTTGTCAGTGGCAGAAGAAGACCAGTTTGAAATAGTTTCAAAAATTGTGTGGAAAAAGCAGAATATATTTTTTTATCATTGAACAGTTTTGTTGAACCTGCTCTCAAGTGACTTGTACACTACAGTATTTAGGAGATTGCTGTTAGTCATGATCATCATGACTAATTTGTCATTGCTGCTTCAGTATTTGCAAGCTTGAATGTGCAATTACCTTCATCATTTTCTTTTCTTAAAGATACATTATACTTGTTTAGAGAGGAATAGGCATGCTCTTATACCTGAATTTATTATAATAACAACTTTAGCTAGGAGGTGGGTGTCTAGTTGATATAGAGTTATGTCTAGTTGATAAACAGAGCTATGCAATTTGCAGATCTTATATATTATTCATGTAATTCTCATTTCTGTTACTTTTATTAAAGTGCAGTTGCCCTAGGATGCCTACCATTAGTTTAAAGAAGATAGCAAAATCATAGTAAAAACTAAAAAAGTAAATGATCACTGTTAATCACCTGTTAATTCCCCTCCTGTTACCCAGTTTCCTGGGCCTACTCCCAGCTTGTCCTTAGATTTTGAAGTCATGCAGAGCATTTTACTGCTAGAGTTTTTTTGCCATAACAAGAGAGTACAGCAGGAGATAAGAAATGTGATTTTTACACCACTTTGCATTTTGTATCTTATTATTCAAAAGTTTTTGGTAAAAGCTACTTCTCAGATGTTTAAATGCTGATATACGAGGTCTGTCCGAAAAGTAACGAGACTGCGACTGCTGCTTGCTTACTTTAGAGAATTTTGATAAATTTCTTGCATCACAGCATTGCCCCAAACGTCGGCGCTGTAGCACGGTGAGAAGTGTTCATTTGACGCACACTCTGATTGAAGAACCTCTTTTGGTGTGCATTGTGTTTCTTAAGTTTCGTCGTACTGCTTGAAAGCGCCGGATGTTTCATTTTTTAGCATTGGAAGTGTCAGTAAGAACTCCCTGTAAACATGAGTGTGGAGCAAAGAATTAATGTGAAATTATTAGTCAAGCTTGGCAAGACACCTTCCGAATCTTTTGCTTTGCTACAGCAAGTTTACAAAGAAGAAACAATGTCAAGAGCTCGTGCTTTTGAATGGCACAAACGGTTCCGAGAAGGGCGAGAGGAATGTGAGGACAGAAAGTTTCTGTTTTTTTCCTTTCTGCCAGTTTCTGGCAGAAAGGAACATTGCAATTTTGGAACAACCTCCATATTCCCCCGACCTGGCCCCCTGTGACTTTTTCCTCTTCCCCAAGACCAAATCTGTTCTGAAGGGGACCCATTTTCCTGATACTGATTCCATCAAAACGGCCGCGACGACGGAGCTCAGAAGGATCCCAGAAGATGCCTTCCATGAGGGTACTGAATCCTTGAAAAGGCGAATGCACAAGTGTGTTAGACTGGAAAGGGATTACTTTGAAGCAATTCGACTTTGGTACTTTTCAGTTTTTTCTAATAAAGTTCTTATAAAGCCAGTCTCGTTACTTTTCGGACAGACCTCGTATGCTAGTATTCATGTCATGCCTGAAAGACAGTCTGTTGTTAACTGATGTGTCCTGGTTATTGCCAGGTTTTCTAACTTGAACAAAGCATGAGATTTGCCTGTGAAACACAGCATGCTGGAATCTACTTGTGACAGGTTGTCAAGGGGAAAGGTTCAGACCAGAAGACTATGGGAATGAAAAAAGAAACTCAAAACAAAATGGGCAACAGCAGACTAATGGCCCTATTTTGAGCTTGCGTACCAAAAAATTGAAAACTGCCTCAGTTCCCATATGTCCTTTGTGAATAGAAAGCATGAGTAAATGGTCAGTGCAGTAGCATCTTTAGTATTGGGATTATATATGCTGAGTTCAATGCTGGATATGTATTCATTTTGCATAGTTAATCATTTAGGTGTAGAAATACAAGCATGAAACCAGGCAATAAGATGGCATAATCTAAAAGAAAACAGTCAGTCAGTTCATTTTTGGCTGTCTTACTCAGAAATTAACAATTACAATAGTGTCCATGTGTCCATTGTGAGTAGTAAGTGCATTTAAATGACAAGAGTAGTTTGATATTTGCCATTGGGATCATACTGTTTGGATCAGGACTGAAGACACATTCAGTGGCTAACATCCAGGGCTTTGGAGTAGGGAATTAGACCATAAAGCAGAGAGGTAAGAGTGGGGAACGACTCTTATTTAGGGCCATTTTCACCTGAATTCTGTGCATCTGGGACACTGGAAATGCCCTTAACTAAGCACTCCAGAGTTTTACAACCACCCATTTGTTAATAGTTTGGATGGCCAGCTGACTTTGCTCATCTGCCTCAGAATTTGAGCCATGTCTGGTCGTCCACTGCTGGTGCTGACACTGCCCGTGCTGACGGTACTGGCGCTGTGCCTGTACCTCCGGCGGCGTGCGCGGCGCGACGACGAGCCGCCGGAGCCGCCGCCCGAACAGTCGCCGACTTCGGAGACGTCGGCCGCCACCGCCGCGGACGACCCGCCGGAGCCGCCCGAGCAGGCGGCTGGCAGGGACTTGGGCCAGGTGACGGCGTGGGTGCGTGACAACATCGAGACGCGGCCGACGCGCGCTCCGCCGGCGGACGAACCGGCGGCCGCCGAGCCGGCGGAGGAGCCGGCCGTCTCCCAGACGCAGGCGGCGGCCGTGACGGCGGCGCCGCCGCCGCCGGAGCAGCCGAAGCCGGCCGCCGAGCTACCGCCCGGGAAGGAAGCGGCGCTGGCTGGCGCGGCGCGGCAGGAGCCGGTCGGCCCCGGCGGCGACACGCTGGCGCAGGTCGAAGACGCCGTGCTGCCGCGGCAGGAGGTCGGCGGTTGGCGGCGAGCAGAGCTGCCCAGCCGGCGCCAGGCCGCGACACGGCAGCGCCCCGGCCGCCGAGCCGGAGCCGGAGCAGGAGCAGGAACAGGAACGGGAGCAGGAGCAGGAACCAGAGCGACAGTCGGAGCCGGAACCAGAGCCGGAGCTAGAGCGGCAGCCGGAGCCGGAGCCGGAGCCAGAGCGGCAGCCGGAGGTGGAGCCGGAGTCGGAGCCGGAGCCGGAGCAGACCCCAGCGGCTGACGTTTCGCCGTCAGAGGCTGCCACCTCGCAGGAGGCGGAGAACGACGCTCCCAGGGAGGAGGGCGCGGCTCCGGCGGCTCCGACCGCGGAGCAGGCGGCCGCCCGGTCGGCCGTGAACGGACACCAGGCGGAAACGGCCTCTGACAATGCGAGCGAGGTACGGCCCGGGATATTGCTTGATGTTTTTGGTGGTTATTGCCTCGACGTTACAGGATTTTAATGTGGTTCCTGTTTGTAGTATTTTCTTGTGGGTGCCGTATGGTCCTACAGTTTGAGTGCACCAAAAGGCCATTAGGAAAGAATGTTTTGTAGGCTTTGAGCAGGATGTTGACTAATCAAGCCTTTCGGTGAACAGAAAAGCGGGTTTCCACTTTTTTGCCAGTCATATGGGGTAGTCGTATTTATTTACTCCAGTTTCTGCTGACAGTTGTGTTATGACAATACTAACTGTGTGGTTTGGTTTGATTTGGTTATAGAACTCGAGTGATAGTGGTAAGGGAGGCAGCTCTGCCAGCGTGGAGCATGCATCACCTGCCAACACTCCTGAATCTGCGGCACCTGTGCAGACCACTGTCTATGACTTCTTGATACCACAGGTGAGCCATTTGTCTTCTGACTGAAGTTGTAACAGTTAGTGCAACTCATAACTGAAATAACTGACCAGTTGGTAACTTGTATAATGTATTATGTTATAAGTTTGCCAACTATGTTGAAATGGTTATAGCTTGCACAATGTGCAGAGATCCTGGCAACATGCTGGGTGACCACCACCCAATTTTGATAGCAACTGATTGGGCTGAATGGCACCATCATTTACAGAAACTGTGTGGTCGTCTGATCGGCAAGAACGGCACGTTCGTGAACCTGTTGAAGGCCAGGACTGGAGCGAACGTCGTTATTCGGCTCCACCCTGTCAAATCATCTGTCAAAATCTGCACTGTCGATGGTAGGCAATGATATTTGTCATTGCTGCACTTGGTTGTCACTAATCATTGTATGACATAGCACTTTTCGTTTTGGTGTTGACTTTCCAATGTTCGATGCTGGCTTTTAGTATAACGAAACCATGGATTGGCATCTGGTAGATTTTGTGTAGTGCTGTAGCGTTCGTAAGTTCTGTTTATGCTCTTTTTCAGTCACGAATCATGCTCGCATAGTGTCTGTTGACTGGCGATCGGCTACCTAGCATGTTCTTGAGTAATCCGGACTTATCATCCATTATCGTGTGTCTAACCTGCTCGTGCACGGGGCAGGCACTCAGGCCGAGATTGACGGTTGCCTGAAGATGATCCGCGAGAAGTTTCCGATCAGCAAGTTCCCGGCGATGACGCTGGAGCGGCTGACGCGGCCGGCCGAGCAGCCGTTGGCCGTGCCCGACAGTCAACAGGTGAGAGACCTCGCCTGGCCTGCCGGACTGTCAACAGATAATAGAGCAGTCGTCAGTTGGACCGATCGGGGAGGACTGGGGGAGTGTGGGAGGGGGGGGGGGCAGGGTTCTCTGACTAATGTTTAGGTTCAGAACCAGGATGTTGCACGGCCGTTGCCGTTGCCCGCCCGCCCGTGAAAAAGATCACTAGTATCAGTCGGTATCAGGTGACGCTCTCGTTGGCTGCAGCGTGTATGAGCACCGCTTGCCACCCTGCTTAGAGTTGATGGCGTGCCACTGGGGAATACTTGGTGCGCCATTTCCCGGATGCATTATTGATCGGTGCGTGGTGGCGTGGGCTCCGCGACACGTATCATTGTGCCGTTGACCCTTACATCTCGGCGTTTACTCATGATTCACCAAGCCGATTTCGCTGATAATTCTGGGCCAGCGTAGTCCCCTTGTTGATAACCTCTCTCTCGTTTGACTCATCGGTTCGCGCGCACCCCCCCCCCCCACGTGACCGCCCCTTCCCTGCCCGCCCTCACCGTCGTCTAACGGCCGGCCGGGCGCAGCTGCACCTGCCGCAGGGCGTCACCTGCGACGTGCTGGTGTCGGCCGTGGTGAGCGCCGGCCAGCTGTTCCTACAGCAGCACACGCACCCGACGTTCCGCAACCTGGAGCGGCTGAACGTGCTGATGAACGCGTGCTACGCCGAGGGCGACACGACGCCCGAGCTGCCGCGGCCGGTGCTGGCGTCGTCCATCTGCGCGGCGCCGGTGGCCGGCGGCTGGTACCGCGCCCAGGCCGTCGCCTACTACCCGGACACGGACGAGCTGGACGTGCGCTTCATGGACTACGGCGGCTACAGCCGGCTGGAGGCGCGCCACGTGCGCCAGATCCGCACCGACTTCATGACGCTGCCGTTCCAGGCCGAGGAGTGCTACCTGGCCAACGTGATGCCGCTCACCGGTCAGTGCGCCGGCCGCCGGGCGCGAAGATGGCGGAGCGGGAGGGGAAGGGGTCGACAGTCTGAGCGCAGAAATGTTGGAATGGGTGATGCAGGTTGACGTAAGGAATGGCCGCAGGTCTGGCTGTAGTATTTTAAGGTATCTCGTTACGGGTATGACTGTTATGTGGATCTTGCTGGCAGTGTTTTGCTGCTGTTAGACGAAGTTGCAATAAGGAACTGGTAGATGTATATTACCGACGTTTCGATGGTAACTTTTGGGGTAATCGAACATAACCGTGATGAAGATGGTCGCTGAAGTATCGATAGTGTACATGTATGCTATTTCTTTAGCACTGGCACGTCTCAAAAATATATAGAAAACAGTATCACTGCCACGTATTAGGGGTTTTTCGGTCAGACATATCTGTCTGTAGTAAGAGTTTTGACGAATCCTAAAACATTTTTAATGTTTGTGGATTACTTGGAACCCGCGATCCCTTGCATTTGTTTAAAAACTTTCTGAGAATGTCGCAATAATTCAGTAACTCGCTCGATTTGGGTTTGTTAAACTTGTGTTGGTCCGCTGATGCTCTTTTGACTAGCAGTAGTCGCGCGCATCGGCTGCGGACGATCGCTGTGGATCGGGATGTTGTCTGAAGGCGTGTCCGCGTCGCAGACGACGGCTGGAGCCTGGAGTCGGCGGCCGTGTTCGAGAACCTCATCACCGACCGCGCTCTGGAGGCCATGGTGGTGGGCTACGCCGAAGACGGCACGCCGTTCGTCAACCTCTACAGCATCCAAGGCACCGAGGTGAGGCGGGCTCGGAAGGGCCGTTCGTATCGACCATTCGCGCTCTATCTGCCCGTGCGGGTGGAGTCTAATCTGTACCGAGTCTGGGTCAGATATGAAATCGACGCCGTGCTAGAACGCTGCTGTCAGGAGCGGCTGTGGGCTTGCCGTCAGCGTCTGCACCGCATGGCGAGTATTGAGCAATACTTTCATGAAGCAAGACAGCTCCCAAGGCCAATATCGCGGTGGCGTCAGGAATCAAGCCTTGCTTTCGTGGGAGTGACGTCTGAGCCGGTTGCGTAATACGCTCGTGGCGACATGTGTACCCGTTGCCACTGCCGCTCCGTCTGCTCCGTGTCGTCGGCGCCGGGCGACCTTGAACTGCGACCGTGACCGACCCCGCTCCGTTTCCAGTACGGCAACTCGGCGATATCGCTGGTCAATCACCAGTTGGTGGAGAGCGGTGCCGCCCGCTGGGTGGAAAACCAGGCGTAAAGGCGGGAGCTGGCCCGCCCGCCGGCGCAGCCGGCCTGTACATACGCGCAGACGCGATATCCCCGCACGACGTACCTATTTTCGGTTGGCGTATTCGGTGGTGAGGCGTGGCCGAGGCGCCCCGTCCGCGGCCGCCGCCGCCGCCGCCGCGTGCTCCTTGGCTGTGGGTCGGCTGGCGTGGGCCGGCGGCGCTCGGGATCGGCGAGCGGCTGGGCGGCCGAGTCGTGTCGGCGGCCTCGCGTCGGCGTGGCGATGAGGCGTGTCCTGTCTGTGGTCCGTGATAGTCTTTAAGACGCGGCGACGGGCGGCAGGCGAGCCGGGAGGTCGGCTGTTGAGGTTGAGTGCGGCGCCCCCGACTGGTGTTGTTGACATGTGATTTTCCTACCCTGCCTCGGCGCGAAGGCGCTCGCCTGTTCAGTTGTAGAGGTGTCAGAGCAGTGTGGGCTTGGCGGTTGGTCGTTTTTGCAGTTCTGTGTATGTCTTATTCTTGGCTGGAACTTAGTCGTCAGGTGGAAGCGCATGGTCACTGTTTAGAGGTACTTTAGAGAGCAAATTTCTAGAAACTTTTAATGAAGAATTACGGGAGCAGGCGTTGAGTGCTTCCAAGAAATGGCATGCCGCTACAATCAGCTACTCAGTGAAACAACGAAAGCTATGTTTGTTTTTTGGTGTTTGGGCTTTTGGTATTTTGGTCTGGAATGTAGTCGTGACACTGGGTATGAGCGCAAGTTGTCAGAATGTCTCTTTCGTCGTCTCAACAGACGATCAGATTTCCTTTTCACTGGGTAATGTTTCACTTCCTATTGAGAGCCAAAGACGTTGGTCTGTTTAAATCTTAGGTGAAGACTCGGGTTGCCAGAACGCGTGTGCTGTCTGGTTGCGCATGGTGGGTCTCCCCTCCGATGTGGCGCGCTGCGGACGTCAGTGTCGCCACCGCGGCCGGCTCGGCCGGCTGGCGCGCTTCAGGAAGTATCAGGAGGCGCCCGGTACCGCGGTCTGAACATCAGGAGCCGCCGGGGACCGCGGTCTGAACATCAGGAGTCGCCGAGGACCGCGCTCGGAACATCAGGAGCCGCCGAGGTCCGAACATCAGGAGCTGTAGCGAGATGGCGGCGGCCGGCGACTGCCAGGTTCGCTCGGCCGGCTGACGGTCAGCCCGTGTCAGGCGGCACTGTCGTCGGACCGCGGCGGCTCGCTGACGGCGGCCGCCGGTCGTGCGCGGCGTTTAGTTTCGGGTTTTCGTAGATAGCGAGACCGTGGTCGGGCGGTCGGGTCGGTGGCGGCGGCCACTTAGTGGATTAGCTAGCTGGTTGTGGCTGTAGATTCGACTGTGGTGATGTGTCGCGCCGTCTCTGCCGGCGCCCCGGCAGGTGGTTTTCAGTTTCCGTTTCCCGTTTCGTGACGGTTTGGTGTATGGTCCGTTTCGGCGGCCAGTAAAGACTTGTTCGCTTTTTTAGTAACCCTGTTTCCGTGCGCGCCGGCTGCATGGGCGAGCCAGTCGCGGTGCCCGCGCTCTAACGGTGTCTGCCTGTGACTAAATGGCGTGCAGAAGTGGTGGGTGATCCTGACGTTACGTGACGCGGTGTGGAGGTGAACTGCTGGCTCTCCGGTGCTACCGTCGTGTGGCCGATGATGCCCAGTCTCGTCGGAGGATGGGCAGCGACCGTCGCGGAATTACAGAATTGCAGTACAGAATTCGTCGATTTCGCTGCTTCCGTATAGAAGCTATCCCTGCCCGCGGATTCGGATGCGTCCTGGTGATCATCACGGACTAATGCTCCGTTGAATTTCCGCGCCAGCGTTACTTTGTCGCGGTTACGTAATTCACGGATCACCCACCACGGACTTCTTCATTTTGCGGTGTTTAACCCGCCTGTCCAGCAGCGCATCGCTCATTGTCCGTTCATGCCCACAATCAATACACTCTACCCCACAATCGGGCGGTGCGTTGGCGCGTACGGCGCCGGGTGCCGGGTGAAAGCGGCCCCGGCGGCCTCGGCTGTTGAAACCGCTCCGGCCCGGCCGGACGGCCGCGTGGCTGCGCAACACCCGGCCGGAGCGCCGGCTCAGCGGGCTAGTCGCGTAACGGCGTCGTGACGTCCGTGTCCCGATGCGCGCGCACGGCCGAATATCCGTAACCGTACCGGAAGGGCTGCGGGGAACGCGAGAGCTCACTGCGGCGGGGGTCACCCAGAGATGCCCGCCGGCAGGATGTGACATGCTGGACCGTGATGTGCACTGCAGCTGGCTGGTGATTCCTTATGGCGGCGTTGCGACAGCGTTGTTGAGGCGTTGGGTGGAGGGAGTTTTCTTCTCGCGCCTGCACTGCGACGGCGTGGAATGCGTGCATGTGCATTTGGTACATCTCTTCGTTCCCTGCATCAAGATGGATCCGTCTTCCCGCCAGCCAGGGGGCATTGTGGGAAAGATTCCCAGGGCTGAGTTTGGGGCAGGATGACTGCTGGTGTTCGCTTCTTTATCGTCGGCTACTGGCATCCGAGCCGTAGAAAGGTGAATCGAGTATTGGTCGCCTTAGTTCTGCTTATGTGGGACGGAACGCGAGCAACGGCATCCCAGTCACACCGCGAAGGAAAAACGCTCCAAGAGGCTGGCTGCGGACATGGCTTGCCCCCACGAGATGCTCACTGCAGGGCTGATGATTTAACGCATCCCAGAAGGCATTTTGTGTCCGTGTTACTCGACTGAAGGGGAGTCGAGCCGGCTGCTCGGGCCGCCTTACTGGACGTGTCTTCTTCAAAACTGGACAAATGGGAATGCATCAGCACTCCTCGTAGGGCTGGACACGGCGGTACATGCCGAACTAAAGCACAAAGATGCGTCGCTTGCCAAATACCGACCTCGCTTTCTCCAGGGATGACGCACTTGATACGTTGGCTGGTCAAAACAGCGACGTAGCCTTTCTCACGCCGCGCGCGTAAAGGTGTCCAATGGCCAAACCGGGAATTCGAGTTTTCCAGTGTCTTTCGAGATGCGATCGCCGATGATTTGGTGGGATTTTAATTAATCCGTCCTTCAACGACTCTACACCACTTCATTCCGAACCGTGAGACGTGTTATCAACCGTGTTAATCAATCTCGATACAACCAATGAAGGTGACCGCTCGTTCCACAGTTCTCATGTTAGCTTAGTTATCATGAGTTATGGCATACACGAAGCTCAATAGACTGCAGATTTTCGGACTCATTCTGGTTCTTAACCTCAAAAATAAAGACGGCATTCCACTGCGTCAACAAAGTGCCAATAGGCCACTTGCAATAGTAAATAAAACTTGCCGTTTCTACATCGGTGTCAACAACACTGGAGTACAAAACTGGGGCACGTGGTGGTGGAAACCCACGTACCCTTTCATAATCCGCCGACACACTGACCTGTAACGAGGGTCTTGTAAATCGGAGTGATACTACGTATATTTTAAATCTACGCACCGAATACCACCGACACGACTGTTTTCGTGCTAAAACAATTGCAAATAGGCAATACTCCATATAACCCTCTGATGCGGGCCCCAAGAACCCTGCAACAATTAGTCGCAACGCATGCCATGCGCTGCCAAACAGCTCGTCGATCCGAACAGTGCTCGAGTATAGGGTCCGCTGGCTCTGCGCATGAAGAGCTGCAATACTGGCGCGCGGGGTCCAGCCACCGGCTCGCGCCCCGAGCGTCGGCGCGCCATCGGGCAGCCCACGGCCGCCCCGCGCCGCCGCCACCGCCGCCGTCGCCGCCACCGCCTAGCTCCACACGTCCTCTGAGTAGCGCTTCTGCGAGCGCATCGTCTTGATGTACTTGTCGGCGTCGTCGGCGCTCATGCCGCCGTGCTCGCGGCAAATCTCCGTCAGCAGGTGGTTGACGTCGCGCGCCATGCTCTTGGCGTCGCCGCAGACGTACACGTTGCCGTGCTCGACGCCCAGGATGCGCCAGATGGTGTCGGCGTGCTCGCGCATGTGGTGCGTCACGTACACCTTGTGATCCTGGTCCCGGGAGAAGGCCACCGACAGCTGCGGCAGAGGGCGGGCGTCACTGGCCGCGGGCGGTGGCGGAGGAGCGGCGGCAGGCGGCCAGCCAATACGCCAGTGGCACGGGACGGCCACAGGCCCCGTTCACAAGGCACATCTGCGACCACCGCAGTAGCGCGGGCCGATTTCCAGCACGAGAGCCAGACTGTAAAGTCAACTGACAATACGCCAACTTTTACCAACGCGTCGTTGGCATATTTACAATTCGAAACGAAACACATGGCGATGATATCATCGCCGCCACGATGACGCGGACCGAATTTCCTCAGCCACAGACAAGGTCCTCTTGCAAACCTACCGAGCTGATAATCGTGACGACACTTTCCCAAGATGCCACGGCCGAGCCGAACGTACTTAAAAAGCAACGGGGAAGTCGTTTTGCAGAGTTACCTCGGAGTCTTGTGAACGGATCTCTTTGGGAAAGGAGTACAGCTGAACAACACAATGAGTTCTGCACTTCAAACTGAGACCTTGCCTCCATGCACCTGAAGGGACGGTCATCGTGCGCGGCCAAGGCGGATAAGCTTACCCCCTCCTCGCTCCACCACTGCATCCTTGGTATAAGAAGGTGACGTTTATGTCTCCAGCTGTGTTCAACAGGATCGTCAGAAACACGATCGCAATCCCCCAAAAGGCTAGCCGTCGCCGTTACCATAAGCAGGGACACCAATAGGTACCTTTATGACACCGTCGGCCTCGAATTTTTCTAGCTCCTCTTGATAGATGTAGTCCTCAGCTTTGTGGCGACATCCGTAGAACATCCAAGTCTCCCCAACCTGAAAGAGCGATACCAAGGCATTCGTGGTGAAACAGATGAATGCCGTGCAGTTGCAAACCGTCCCATAACCAAACGGTTTTGGACCATGTCAACAAAACACTTTCCCTTACATATCAGGGAGTATCAGAGAAGGCCGTGAAAAGCAACACGGACAGCGATAACTTGCATGCTTCAGCGAATTCAGGAAACAGTACCTCGCACGCATATCCTATGTCCAGGAACATCAACCTCACGGCTGGATCATGAGAAAATTTCGCCATCCACCATACCTCTTTTCCCTGCTGTTTCTGGTACGCCCTCTCCTGGATGAAGCCGCGCATCGGAGCAAACCCGGTACCGGGTCCGATCAGTATAACCGGCGTCTGCGACCTGGATGGCAGTCTGTCGGGACAGAGCAGACTCGTGTCAGAACAGACTGGCCACCAGACCGACCATCAGCGTCTCCGACCTGGATGGCAGTCTGTCGGGACCGAGCAGACTCGTGTCAGAACAGACTGGCCACCAGACCGACCATCAGCGTCTCCGACCTGGATGGCAGTCTGTCGGGACCGAGCAGACTCGTGTCAGAACAGACTGGCCACCAGACCGACCATCAGCGTCTCCGACCTGGATGGCAGTCTGTCGGGACCGAGCAGACTCGTGTCAGAACAGACTGGCCACCAGACCGACCATCAGCGTGGATGAACAGCTTTAAACTATGTCATACGCAAACACCAAAGCACGGAGAATCGCCAACAGCATAAAAAGTCCAACCAGTCACAGACCAGCCCCATCCAACGTAGAAAATTACCCCTGACCAACGCCCTAGGGTGGTCGTCAACAGTTCCACACCAGCCGCATGTCGTCGATACCCCAAGCCGCGGTGCGCGCCACTGTTCACCTGAACTGGGACTTGCGCACGAAGCAGGGCACGCGCACGTCCATGGGCAGCGGCAGCTCTCCGAGCGGTTCGTCGGTCTTCTTGTGGTTCAGCAGCCACGTGGTGGCCACGCCGCGGTTCGTGCGGCCCGTGCTGGTCGTGTACAGCACCTGCACGCACGTCACGTGGATCCGGGTCGGGTGCACCTGCCGGGAGATGATCACATGAAATGCGATGTGGCGAATCTGTCAAACCAGGCCACCCTTGCAAAGCTTTCGAGACGATTCTCTTTGCACATTACAATAGGTCAATTCAATAGACGACGTATTTATATCAGACACCCTAAAAGAAAAAGGAACTGAAAAAGCATGTTAACTTCCTATAGGAAACAACGAAGAAAGCACAAACATCTTCTGCAAGTCATTCAAAACCCCAGATGATAGCCAAAGGGGAAGAATTTCTCCCGCCTGAAAGCCGCACACCGGCCCGGTGCCCACCTTAGAGCTGGAAGAAATGGAATAGTAGCGCGGCTGCAGCCGGTTCAGCAGCTCGCATAACAAGTCCAGCGGCGGCCGGCAGGACGGCATGTCCTCCAGCAGGTGCACCAGCGTCCTGCACGGCGCCACCATCCAGTCGTGGTAGGCGAGCTTGCCCTCCTCCGACGAGGAGGCCATCAGGTTCAGACGGTCCCGCTCCTGGCGGGTACGTATCGCAGTTACGAGTAGTATATACGGATTCCGGTGTAATATCTGTCTGTCATCGATCTCGGGTTTTCAGCTCGTTTCACACTAGTTTGTAAGTCGCTGAGTAGGAAGACCGACGCCGTCGAGTTCCAGAGCGGATCACTGACGAAACTTTAGTGTGGCCATCTGCCGGAGAGCTCGTTCCAGACCGTAAACCGCCAAACCGGTCATTTCAAAACCGGCGAACACCTGACATCATCGCTCGGCGCACGCCCTCACACGAAGCTCACCTCTGGGTCGGTGGTGAAGTCAGCCAACTCCTTGAGGACGAAGTGTTTGGGCACGCTGGTGATGTCCAGGTAGTGCATCAGGGCCGTGCGGTACGTGGTGGGGCACGGGAACGGGTGCTTCTTGGCCGTGTCCGCTGCGGAACATACGCCACGCTCGCTGCTGTCACCAGCTCGCTACTGTTGCCGGGCTTAAGCAACGCGTCCCACCGCTGGGGCGCGAACAGTTGCCGCCCCTCGCGCCAGTTGTCGCCGGGAAGGCGAAACCAGTGCTGACGGACGTCACCGCACCAGGGACGCGCAGTCTCCGGCTGTACACGATAACCCGTCGACTATCGCGACCCCGCGCGACGCTCCGCAGTCGGTGCTTTGAGGCCAATCGTAATTTCCGGACACAGCTCAACATAGAAACACACAGCCAGCGTAAATGAAACCCCAACCAGTGAAAGGTCGCCTTCGCGGCGAGTGTGGGGGGGGGGGGCGGGGGGAGGTGATCGTGATCAATACCACTCACGGTCGATCGCGTCCAGGGAGATGATTGTATCTAGGTTGACACTGAGCAGCTCGCCGATCTTCTCCACGATGGCCGGGTCGTTGGTGGGATACACCGCCACGTGGTCGCCTGAAGCGAGGACGACCTTCATTAAACACGTCCGCTCCAGACCGTAAATAGTACGGTACTCAATCCGACCCAGGTGCACCGCGAAAGAAACGCGACCCTTTCCGTCACCTGCAGTTGTGTGAGGTTATCCAGCGATTCGGTACAACACGGACTCAATATCAAACTACGGACACACCGTTAAACTCAGGAATTTATCTTAAAATCACTGGAAAGTCAACCACTATGTACATCCCAACGTACTCAACAGTCCAAGATGGACGTCATTAATTCCCACCGACTACAAAAGGCCAATTTTTCGATTCCGTGAGTCCATAGCACATCTAGTCTAGTCACATCTCGTCCACGGCTCCAGCCCACACTGCGCCCGCCCGGCATCCGGCCGGGCGGGCGGCGCCAACGTCAGCTCACCGGCCTCGTATCGTATCCGGGAGCCCTCGACGTCGAGCTCGAGGTGCATCAGCTGGCGGTCCCCGCCGCGGTGCAGCCGCCGGTTCACCCGCAGCGGCGCCAGGTACGGGTTCTTGGCGTCGAACGGCCTGTCCATCCAAAGGACGGGTCAGTCACGTCCACAGGACACGGGTCTGCAATGGGCACGAAAAGGCACAGCCGGACACGGACAGGGACAGAAAGAAGCGGACAGAAAGAGGCGGACAGGGATGGGGTCATCCGGACAGTTCCCATGCGGCATCGTATCACGCAAAAGAGGTCTGCTGATAACGAGACGAAAACTAAACACTAACTAACTACCTAACAATAATGATTTCATTCTAAGTGGACTGTTCTTAGGGCCAGTGGTAATGGACAGGATTCACGGCGCGTAAATCACATTAAAAAGGAAAAGGGCAATATTATTTCAATACGACGCATGATTTGTCTTTCTCTACCTCCTTTAACCCTGTTGCTGCGTGGGTTGCTCATTTAAACTTCTTCTGGACCTAAATCTGTAACGGAGGGGTGGGGGTTCTGCACTCCACATGAAATCTCGAAATATTACCTTGCGATTTACCGGTATGGCGGCGCAAACAAATCATGGGAGTCTGAGCTACGCCTTCTGAATTGCAAATTTTTACCAGAGGCGCCCCATTTCGGAGCCCGGAACTCCGAAAAGGGGAAATGTCTGTGTCGAAATATTCGCCACTTACCTTGAGACCGAATGGAAATATTTATGGTATTTCACCTTGGAATGATCATTTATTCTATCACTACCCGCTTTTACATGATACAAAATACTGAAGTACCGCATGGGCGGATAAAGTTCATTCTCCTTGTCCTTTGGGTAATGGACCAAAGAATGGAATAAGCTACGGAGCTATTCCAGGTGTCTGAAATATACGTTTAGATGTCTTGACGGTTGCCCTGTAGCCGTAAATAAATGTCCCGACGGAAAGACTACAAATCATAGGCGGATGCAGAGAATCCGTTTTAAAATGGCATATTTCAATCGTATGCAGGTGTCACCGAGAATATTGCTATGTACCTGTTGCCGAGTTGCCACCACGCATTTAATAAGCGTGGTGGATTCACGAGCTACGACAGGGAAAGAAAGTCCCACCTACAACCCTCAAAGGCCAACTATGTATCTATCCAAGGCAAATTTTCATCATCTGTGGACGTGACTACGGATTTTGCTCACTACTTACCGCCGCACAGCATCGTTCTGTTTTAAAAGAAGTCGTCTACAGACAAGCATATGCAAATTAACCGACGAATGCTTAAAAAACAGTCCTATGCTGGACCATGGCACGGTCGAATCATTTATACGTGCCAAGGATGTTGTGAACCGCTCACCACCCAAAGTTGCACATGAAGTGCGGCGCGTAGCTAGCCAAAGTATGCAAGAATGTTAAAACATGCCCCCGTTAAAACGCCTTCTGAAACCGCGACTGACTGTACTTCAATTTTCGAAAAGATACACGAGGTGCACAAAGTTGGGAAAAGCCGCCAAGTTTCACTGTCGCTCAAGCGGTTCAGCATCAGACAACGCAAACCTCAAGGGGGCCTCAAAGGAACAGGGTTGAGCGTGCATCGCTCAAGATAGCGCCAACGGCGCCAATTCACTTGAAAGCGCATGACATCACTATTCCACGAGTCACCACTACTTTCGCAACGGTCACGACCGCGGCCGATTCCGGAACAATGAGTATGCAACAATGAGTATGATTCCGGCCGAATGAGCCTGAAACGACAGCAGAAGTCGATCTGCCAACTCACGGCCGCTGCTTGGTGTACGATCGCAGTCGGGCCACCTCGCCGTTGAAGATGTCGTTGTGGTTGACGTCCTCGAGGATTTTCAGCTCGTACTGCCGCTTCTCCTCCTCGCCGGTGTCCTCGATGCCCAGGTACTCCTTGACGTGCGGGAACATTCGCTCCTTCCACGACAGAAAGTCCTCCTCGATACTGCAGAAGCGCAAGGCGCACCATGCACATTGTTTTCTTTGTGAAACGCGCATAGTAAAGAAGTCGCATGAACATTTTAACGCCATTTTAGCACAACACGGAATTTAAGCATTCAACAACATTCAGAAAACGTGGCGGCCTAGCCACTTTTCCCCAAGCTCACACGTTCGAAGGACAATGAACACAGTATTTAACAACCTATCCTCGTTTTCCGGAAGTTATAACATGCCAAAACCATGTGGCACATTCCCATTCGCCGACCGAATGAATGTTGTGTGTGGTTACTCAGTGTTCTGCATTGATGTGCTGTGCCCGGGTTCAGAATAAAGGCACAATACATAAATTCCCCTACCGCGACATGAAACATCACATATGTTACAATACAGTAACATGAGACAACAGTCCAAACAAATGCCAGACTACCAGCACTAAATTAAAACACCTTGCAGCGGGCTCGTCAAGACACGCACTCAAACAATTACGTCATGCAAGCCTGGCGACCAATCAGCAAAACGCTACGCTGTGGCGTTAGTTCTGCATCAGAAGATCCCTGCGCAGTCTCACTTGGCGTCGTCGTCTCCTAGGCCCAGTTCAAACACCCGGGTGGCACCCAGCTCCTCCATCCGTTTGTCTACGAATTTCCCCATGGCGTTATAGTGCTCGTACGTTTTGTTCCCCAGACCAAAAACCTGCGGAAAACGCGCAAAGCAGGCCGTCGGTCACAGGGCCTGCTACAAGTTTTAAGTTGAGAGGGGATACCGATATTTCTCATGATTCCACTCAACGCAACGCTCATAAGCATCATCCCGAAATATGCAAAAGTTACGAGCCGTCCCTTCATCCCCTCCCACGAATCTCGTTACCAAAGCAGCCGACGCGCGTCGAGAAACTTCCTGATATCAGCCTCCACGGACAGGTGCCGTGACAGAACAAAGGCATGTCTGAGGCCTGAAACAAAGCCGTCTGTGGCAAAACGACATGACGCCAATGAAGATTGGCAGCCAACACAAAGGAATCGCAGCGAACACAATCCAGCAAAAACCCAGAAAAGCTATCAGCGAGCTAAAATCTACCACTGTTAACTACAGCGTGCGGGCGGCGCCCTGTAGCCGTGTATCCGCACCGTGTAGTTGATCCCGGTCATGTCCACGTCGGTGTCTTTGAGCCACTCGAAGAACTCCTGCGCGTTATCGGACGGGTCGCCCTCGCCGTAGGTGGCCATGACGAACACGGCCAGGTGGTCGTCAACCTCGGTCAGACGGGGCAGGTCCTCCATGCTGCACTCCTCCGGGTCGGCCACGAGGCCACGCATGCCTGTTGAACAGCGCCAGCATGGCTGAGGCGGGATGGCGCCGGCTGGGACGGGGCTTACAGACACTACAGGGCTTGCAGAGGCCGGGGGAAGGGGCTTACAGACAGCCTGGGCAGGGAAAGGACTTAAACAGGCCGGCCTACGCAGTATCCGCGAAGAAAAGAATCGTAAGCACATCTCAAGCTTGCGGTCTCATCGTTACGAAATCGTGTTAATTCCACATACACAACGTTAACAGAATGAGGTATATGACAAACATGATCCAGATCGAGATACAGAGCGGGCGCGACACGAAGCAGACTACGCTGTTAATGGCACGAGACATGCGCTTCTGACACAAGAACGAGAAATCAAGTGAAGGCAAGGCCGAGTCTGAAATGGGTACATCGGTTAATTCCACAACAAGAAATCAGGAAACGAAGTTGCCAGACTCGTGAAGCTATAAATAATTCACAAAGGCCCACTGTGGTTCATCCTAAATCAGCACGCGAAACGCTAGCCGGGACGTTTTGGCATCTGCGCAGAACGCGACACCGGGCCAGATCAATGACTTGTCGCTGTTTAACTCTATTCATAGCACACGAGCCGCGACGAAAGCCGCCGCAGCGAGCTACCAACAGCGGCTGCAGGCGCATTTCGCCACTCCAAAGGCTAATCAAGACCCAGCTAAAACAGCTGAGACCTTCCGTTGGGTTCGGGACGATGACGCCAAGGCGCATTCATCTGTGACCTTGCCCGCTCTTCAAGGACAGCTCGACGGAAAACCACTGAGTGGAGGCACGGCGCGGCGCGGCGCGGCGGAGCAGAAATACAACCAGGAGACAGTACGGGAGAGGCAGAGGCCGCCTGACATTCTGAACGTCTCAACGCAGGTGAGAAAGATGTGTAAATACGATCTGCCGAGAAAGGGCTATTTCAGGTACGTCACTGCCGCAAATGGAAACAAAAACGTGAAATATCGAGAAAAAACAATCTGACCCGTGAGTTCGCTTTCAATAAACATTTTCGTCACAAGAAGGCAGTGCATGACGACAAACACTGGTCTCACTTGCATCTTCACGTGAAGTAAAATATTATGTAATGCAGCATGAGCGCTTGCAGGAGACACGAGGGGACGTCCACATTTTGCAGCGTGAAACAAATATGCTTCGTCCACATTTCCCGACCCAGATCCGGCGACTTAGCAGAATGTGGCATGTGGCCTATGTGGCACGCGCAGTGTCCTCCAGCGTTGACCTTGACGCCAGCCCAGCGCACCCAGCGCGGCGCTTGGCAACCACGGTTCCGCTAATGGCCGGCATCGACCCCACTTTTGTGTGCGACTGACGCGGCAAAACTCGACGAGGACACGACGCGTCGCCGCCAGCCGGGCAATGGACGATAACGGCTGGGCTGACACGGCAGAAAATAAACAGCTGGCTCGGGCTGAGGGTTTGACAGAGGTATCCCGCTCAGATCGAGAAGTTTCGAGAACAAAGACGTCGTGGAAAGCAAAGACTGATCTGTCGATCGGTCCACGTCCAAACCTCAATACCGAAGATCAGAGGTGCTAGCACAGTTAAAGATTGATCTACGATATTCGTGCACGCGGGGTGCGTCATGCGACTTGCGCCTGTGCACGTTTTCCGCCTGCCGCCGTCAGCTCTGTAGCTGGTTACCGCGATGCGGTCACGGCCCCGGCCGAATGAGTATACCGGCTCGGGTGCGCGAGGCGAGCCGTCATCCGCGGTATGTATGCCTGCTACTGCGTCACCCGGGCGGACTGGTCCCACGGCAGACGTCGACAAACGTGATTATACGGCTCTTGCCCAAGTCTCGCAACACCAAGCATTATTTCGTGCCACTCTGGCTTACACAAGTTGCGGGTTCGGAGGTCTGTGCACTGAGGGAGTCTTCTCATTCTGAGTAAGCTTTTAGGGGTCCGAAAGTGTTATAAACATGGAAAACATATTTGCGTGTTGGCACAAATAAACGCTGAACTTGGTAGAGGAAAATTACTCTCAGGTTACGCTCGTGAAAAAGACCGCCTTGAAACAAGTTTGGCGATACATCTGTCTCAAAATACCACATCAAAGATGACCCCATCGACGCCGGATCTTAATCCCCTTCAGATATGTTGGCCTTCCAAACATGGTGTCGCCCTCGCAGTTTTCCGCTGCGCCAACAGCTTACTGTCAGCTGATATTTGGTTTAACACACCAAAAACAAGACCGACTGGATCATACACCCTGCATTCTCTCACGCTAGCCTTGCCTACGCCAAACAAGACACCTTGGCCGTCAAAATCACACCCATGCAATCCGTTCAACAGAAGGTACAGCTTCGTCGAGTCAGTCACGCCGCAGACCACGCATTCTCGCCGGTTTCCGAACCTCCGGCCAGCCCACACTCACCGTATCGGCGACACTCCTTGGAGATGCGCGTGCCGAACTCTTCGGCCGTACCCGTCTGGCTGCCGTACACCACCAGCACGTTCTTGCCGGACGACTTCATCTTGTCGATGAACGAGTCCTCCGAGCTGGTCGTCGGCATCGCGGTGGACCTGCAGCGGCCGGTGCGGGGTCAAAGCGGACGGGACGCCGGCGCGCACCACGACGGCCCGCCGGGAGCCTCCGTGGAGGCCGAGGAGCAGCGATGTCCAGTCAGGACCTGGCCACGCCCAATAGTTTCCCACACGAACGGGCTGGCACCTGATAAAACCGCCCCTACAGGACACGGCGAGACCCTGAGGAGTGTTTCGACCCACGCCCGGCGGAAGACGCGAGCACGACTTGACGGCTCTTCAGGGGGGCACAACAGGCGGCAGAGTGCTCCGAGCGGGTCAGGCGCGGCCCGCGGCTGGTCGAGAATACAGAGCCCCGGCCCAGTCCGGGGCCTGGTTTTATGGGGCCGCCGGGAGCGGGCCGAAAACGCGATCACGCCACGTCCGGCATGCACGGCCGTTGGCGTCAACGCGTGCACGGTGCCAGCCGCGCCGTAAACTGGGAACCCCAGGTCATGGGGGGTCAGGCACGAACTTGTCCTCCTCCCCCCATCCCGCCCTTCTCCTGTAACAGACACACGCAATGCGAGTTTGAGTATTTCTCCTTTACACACCGGGAGCCACTGTTTCCCAGGAGATCTGTTATGAACTATGCTTCCACCCCAACATGGGCACATTACACCCTTCACGAGAACAAAGCATGTTCCCCTTGTCATTCCAAGCACTCATCGTTTCTCGTTGCTATCAATCACTAAATACCAATCAACATTATTCTTGATGAATTCTGAATGATCATGCACTGACAAATTACTAATATCAGGGATTTATTCATGGCCGTCATTCCACAGAAACAGTCTACAGGTGAAGATTCACTCGGGAAATACTTACGATATTGTGAACGTCTGCATCTGGGCTAATTCCTCCTCCTTCTTCCGGTTTCTCAAGACGATGTAGTAAACAGCTCCCATGGCCAAGGCGGCCAGCACGACTAGGTCCAATGTGGAGAACATGGCCTCTGTGGTAGCAGTTGCTGTTTCTGCCTCCATCTCCTCAGATATCATAGGCTGACCATCTGCCATTGCTGAAAATCACCCCACAAAAATATGTCAGATACCATGAAATTTACCAAAGCTAAATTGAAATCTGAATTTTTGGGAGATGTTTCATTACTTTCATCCAAAACTTGGTCAGCAATGCAAAAATAGAAAATTGGTACACTTGGTATGTAGAAAATTGCATACACACAGACGAGGGAGAGCGCACGGTTTCAGATCATTCTTCGAGGACATGTAATAGAAAAAAGTTCTAAATGATACACCATACAGAAATCACATTGTGCATCAGAACTCCTTTTTCTTATGGCTGCTTGGTTAAAATAAGAAGTAGTATCCACTAATGAAAGAGAAAAAGAGAAATTGGTATGATCATATAGTGATAAGTGATATCTCACAAGGATTACCTACAGGGCCAAGAGCATTTTTTGGGGGGTGACATACAGACATGCTAATTACTAGGATTTCTATTTGCCTAAATGTAGTGGATGGCACCGAGGCCAGGGTCTTCAACAACCAGGGCTTATTCATTGCTGCATGGTCCTCTTACTGGCATTCCTCAAAATGTGGTGCATTTTTCCATATTGCCCAACTGGGGGATTGATGTATCCTCAACATTCTGTCAAGACTACAGTTTGGCTACCCCATGGTCAATGTGGCCCTTTCTGACATGGGCCAAAAAGTGCAGACTACTGAGGCCCAAGAATGTTACACAAGGTTGCCAGATATGATGACATAAAAAGAGATGGAAGTAGATGCTCACATAAGTTATGGCAGAATCACAGAAAGATTGTAAGATTCATAACAACATAAAGACACACAAACCAGTCTGCTATCTGCATCCTCTTTCTTGATTTATCCCATCCAAATTTTGTCCTTAAGTTAGCAAACAAAACAGAAAGGAACTTGGAACGGAAAGGAAATGGTACAAAAAGCATCTATTGGTAGCCCAAACTACATTTGATTTGAATGTTTAGCAATGCTTTAAATTCTGACTTTGCATTATTAGTGAATGCTCTGCTTCCTGTATATAGTTCTCTAATACCAAGAGAGCACAAGAAATATTTTACACAATGGTCATAAGAGCTATCCTTCCCATTTCATCAGCAAGTGCTATTTCTTAGAGATATCAACATAAAATGAGCATAACAATGACTTCAGCACTGTCTTCAAACACTGGTCCCTTCAAGGTCAAATCCATGGGGGGGACCATCTCTCTCATGTAACCTATCTCATGTAACCTATCCTTCCCACAAACATTGATTCCTTTGCAGATTTTGGCCACTTTGTTTTGCTGTTTGCAAAAACAAACATATGTTTAGAAAAATGGTATTTTGAAACCACAATATTTACTCTTCCATCTGAAGAGGGCCAAGACATGTAGGCCCCTTTCCAATGACAGGGGGTCCATGGACCTGATGCCTCCACCCAATCCTCCAGTAGGTACATAGCTTATAACTGCTTTGAGGACAATGAAAGCCAGGAATTTTCCCTTTTCAACCACCAGTTCCCTGTTCACACATATTCCCTAAAAACCTTGTAAAGGCCAAGGACACATGCATAAAATACATTCTCCCCTTCTGCATGAAGGCTAATGTCCAGAAATATACTGGTTGTACAGAAGTATACTGATTCAGTTAAGAGATAAAGGTAAACAGACAGCAGCAAAACATGCCAATTATTAATTCATGTCTCAGTAAGACCTCATTATAGACATTCATAGCATACATGTATGCATAATAAATAGGCAGTAGTACATGACTAGTTGTAACAGTTGTTGCATATCATTGGAGGGCCTTGATTGGAATTAGGAAAAGGTGAGACAACCACCACAACCCAAACTTTGTCATAATACATCTTAAGTTAAACTGCACCAGCAAAATGACATCACAAAATTTTGCTGTACAATTCATAACAATGCTACAGACATATTTTTTACTTCATGGAATGCTGAATGGAATGACAAGGTATTGCAGCAGGGACAGCACCTGTATTTCTGAATGTGGGATACTACCAAGGGTGCTGCCCAGAAAATGAGAGACCCTTGAATGATGACATGACACAATGTCATCATTAAACAATGAGACAATGACACTCTTGAAAGGAGACCCTCCTTAAACCTGGGTTTCTCCCCGGATTTGGGTTACTTCGTTTTACGATTTACAGTCTTTCGATAGTAAAAAAGTTCCTGCTTATTTGGCCAAAATGAACATAAAATTGCCAATTCCCCTTATAGAATTCTGCGTTCTTCATAACAAAAAAAACCGCCATGACCGTACACTCTGTCATAACATATCTGAAGATACACTGCGCAGGCGAAATGGCGTCATAAAATTCCGCTGTACAATTCAGCGGTTTTCGACTTGCTCTTGTTCTTGTGGAGTTAGGGCGCACAGCCGCTCGGGCTCAAGCGTCCGCGTCGAATCTTGTCTGAAAGGCCCAATGGTAGAAGTTATGTAACAGGTTTTCGACCTTCTATCGAAATCGGACTGATATCGTCTCACACCATCCAGTTTCGTTAAAATGACTATGCTTCCAAAATGCTTCCATTTACAGAACAACATTACAATTACATTTGACCTGGCGAGTTTCGATTCTCGTGGGGTACTGGATCCAGTACCACAGTCAAATGACTGGGGTACTGGTACCCCATGTACCAGGGGCGCAGTCGAGATTTTCTTGAGGGGTGGGGGGAGGGCGAAGCTAGGTGCCAACTGAAATCATACGAACTGAAATCATACGCCTGCTGGAAAGACGACGTGCAATGGTTTTCACGAAACATGCCGGCCTTAGAGCGGGTCCGGGCCCCCGGCCCCTTTTGGCTGCGCCGGTGCCACGTACCCCATTATGGCGCTGCCCATGTATTGTAGTTAACTCACTGCTTACATTCTGATTTTCGTCATGTTTTTTTAGCTCATTCACAAGAATGTGACAACATGATCAACTATTTAAAAACATACTCCTGTGCTCTGAACAGCATTGCTAGTGATGTTTTCAGCGCTCAGTTTTTGAGCGATTTTATTCGAAAGAATTATGCAAGGGCGCGGGGTAGAGCAGCAGCATACCAACTTTTTCAAAATTTAACAATGACCCTATGTGTGTTGACTGGAAAGAACTGACCGAAAATGCTTCTTTGTCCCCCCCCCCCCAACTGTGGAGGAGACCTCGTGCCCCTGTGCTTATGGAAACATGAAAAAGGTAGCAAATCAAAAGCTGTATTCTGATGTAATCGATGAATGACGACTTCATATAGGTTTTGTCCTTACACGCATTGACCAGCAATCGCACAACTCTGTAAATACAGAGTGCTGGGCATAAGGTATACGCAAATCGATTTCTTACGACTAAATGCTTAGAACTGGCTACTTCAGTCCAAAGTATACGCTGAAAGTGAAATACCTATTAAAAAATTTCATTAGTTTCGCAGAACTGCTAATTTAATGCAAACGGACGCTTTCAAATGTATCGCAGCCAACGTTACTTGCGGCCACTGTCATCGTGTGGTAGACGTTACGTTGAAGATGCAAATAAGTCTGTGCTTCAACCTTGCATTTGTTTATTTGTGCATCAGGGCGCATAGCCGCATGGACTCCTTGGGACTGAACGTCCAGCCAGTTTCAAGTCCACAATCAGTCATCTAAAGAGCTCGTGCCTTGGACTGATACCCGCATGTGTGTTGTTCGTCCCGTTTCTTTTAAGCTCACATGGATTTTCACGTCATTTTTCGATCCATCACCTATGAGCCATAATGCTAAATTCCAGAATTCTTGGTGTTTGAAGCCCTTTAAGATGTAAATTTATAACTACCAGCGGTGTGTTTTCGCATCTCTTTGTGGGTGCCCCGGCATCCAAAAAGTGGAAATGGGCACCACAACTTTAAGTATCTTTAAAGATTCAAATACCGTTATATTCTCAGGCCCAGGCGTTAACCACCTAAAGTCAGCCATAATCCGAATTTATTTACTTCATTGTCACCCACCAACTGCTTTTCCCACCATCCTCACAGAAAAATTGTGTCAAATGAAACCAAAAATTGTCCTGGTCCTATATTAAAGGGAGTGTATCTACTCAAATCGTGATTTTAACTGTTGTTGTTTAATGGTGTTTTCGGGCGCGCCGACTACTGAGTGATTTTAACTGTACACGTACGACTGAAGAGGGCCTTTTTATGAATCGAAACGTAGGTACCATTCATTCTTGCCAATTCGCTCTCGTTAACCCATATTTTCCTAGGATAAACACGCTGGCTACCAGCCAAAGTTCTATCTATTTACCCCGATTTCTTCTCACCACTAAAACCACCCGTAAAATGTGTTAGCGTCCGACATTTAGTGAAGATTTTCCTGGGGGGAGGGGGCAAATGTCAAGTTTTGTCATATTCCAAGAGCATATGACAAAATTTATACGAAAACGCAAAGATTTTACGCAACTGGTCTTATGTTTAACAGAGAGGAAAACATATATTGTTTGCTTTTGTAATATATATATGATTACTATTCCGTATTCCTGCGAATCGCGTAATATCCAGTGTAGACCGCTTAGCTCACGGGGGCATGACCCATCCCCCTTGGCTACGTGCCCGGTTAGCGTATCGTTAGCCTCAGCGATGTCGAAGCTGACAGCAGCTGACAAACACCGAAATTGAAGGCAGCCATCATGGATTCAGGCATGTACCACTCCAGTTCCACAAATTTCCCCTGCAATTATGCATTACGTAAATAGACCGACACGCGCTGGTACTGCCAGTCAAAACAACTATCGCTGCCGTTTTAACTGCGTCTAGTGCAGCAAGGCCGAATGTTAGACAGACCTTGGACGCAACCTTGGACAGTTGTCCAAGGTTCACCTGCGTATTTTCTGCTCGATGATTGGTTCCTTTCTCTACTACTCTGCCACTGTACTTCGCGTATCGATAGCACTGCCAATAAAAGCAATAACTAAAATGCGTGAAATATTGGTCTAAGATGACCAAAACGCACCTTTCATTCACATGAAAACTCATAGCCAATCTTAAATATTCCTAAGAGTGTGTTTTTGGGATACCGGAAAAACAGATATTCTTTTTAAAGATGTCGCCGCAATAAAGCCATCCATGATTTACGTTGGACATCTTTCTGACATTAACCTCCAAAAATACCCTTTAGATTCATTTCTCTGAACTTTGGGCATAAATGTCTGTCACGATCCCCTCCTTCCGTCCTACCCCCCCCCCCACCCCCTGATACGCAATGTATGGATGCCACATATGCCTTTTGGGTACCCACAATCATTTTCTAAAAACCACACCCATGATAACTACTGTATGCCGTATAGCACTATTAAATACAAAAATATACCTACGCCTTCACTATGCGACGGACCCCACCAAATGTATATGCCATCCGATGCTAATAAACAGAACGCGACTGATGCGTAGCTTTTTCACCACTACACCAAGACGGCGCAGACCCACGAAAGTCATACGCATCACGTAATCAAAAACGTCATTTAACGGGCCTTCCCACCTTTTATTGAACGTGATACATCATATCGATTTCCGTATAAGTTACAAACCTTGACATACATAATAAAGGACAAGCAATAAGTCGTACATTACTTATATGGTTATAGCAAATAGACACAGACGCAACCAGAGAGGAGGCCCTTGGCCCACCTTTTTTCTCGTTTAATAGCACGGACGAAGCGAGCGAGGTGTACTGCCGTACTCCATTTACGGCAATGCGTACCGGTGATCAATAGGAGTCTACTTAATGAAATCCACTGCACATTGTCTTCCCAGCGGACGGTTTTCATATGATTCCAGTTCTCACCGAGCTTCGGGTTCCCTCCCCCTTAAGAAAATCCTGGATGCGTCTCAGACAATAGGGCAAATAAGGCAGCAGCTCTTTCAACATCGGATAATTTCAACATCAAACCTACGGTCCTGCAGGCCCGTGGAAAATTTCCTAACAGTGACTCTGGCACTGCCAGCTTAAAAAGGCTCTCACACCAATGAATACGTAGGTTTAGCAGGCCCGTAGCCAGGATTTTCCTCGGGGGGAAACAAATGTCATATTTTGTCATATGCCACTGGTAGATGACAAGCTTTGTAAGGAGAAAAACAGCAGTTTTATGTAACTGACAGCATATTTAGCGCACAGGAGAAAGATATAATGTTTGCTTTTGCAGCATACGTCTGATCACTACTCCGTACTCTTGCAAATCGCTAAATATCTAGTATAGACTGTCTGGCTCAGGGACGGGGGCATGGCCCTTCATGGCCTTCCTCCTTCCCCTTTGGTGACGTCCCTGATCATTAGTGGCGCTTAGGACTGAGACAAAACGGATCAAAAGCGTATTCTTTCGAACAACTCGCGGCTATGCGGAGTAAAAGTTAATAATACTAAAATGTCAGTTTTGTCCTGTTCCTAAATAAATTAGTGCAGAAGCATCACAGATCCTTGGAACTTCTCAGAAACAATCTATTATTTAATCCTTATTCCTACTTAATTTAGCCCTCGTGACGCATTTGACCCCGGGTCGTAGGTAGTGACTGCCAGTAAAGCGTTCCGGGGACTGCGCTCCTTCAAGCCGTTAGCTAGGTCAGAACTACGAAGGTTACGTATGGCCTTGCCTCAGAGAAGACACACGAGCGCATCGCACTTTCCGCAATTTCAGCTTGACGTTCATGATTTCATGACTGCTGAGCAGGTGGTAACGGAAACAGGGAGGGGGGGGGGGCAGGGGCAGCTGTCCCCCAACCTTGGGCAACATTTAATATTAACCCTATGGTTCTGCATGGAAAGGAACGAGGCAAGAATCAGGTCTGCCCTCCCCCATCTCCACAGAGGTTCCACCGCTCCTGCTGCTGAGCCTCGTAAGTGCCGGCAGCATTCGAGGGTTCGCATGAGCAATGTTCACAGTGACTAACTCAAAGCAGGTCACGCTAGCATACAAGGTTTCTTTTTCAGTGCTGTGGTCGTAATCCGTCTTCTGGAAGATCAATGACCATAAGAATCTGGCGCGGACGTCTAGCACGCAGTAAGGTAGCCAGCGGATGGAAGGGGGAGGGGGAGGCTGTAGGTCTCTTTTCGGCGCACCACCGCCACCGCAAGGTTTTCCACAGTCTAGTAGGATACCAAAATACCTAGAGCGCCCCTGGCCTTTCCCTTTGTGCCATCAAAAGAGCTTACTGGGATTTCAAAAGGGCTCTGAAACATGAAAACCTTTTGTGAGGAGTCCCTGAAAGCCCAGGAACAGTTTGAGTCCGAATCAGGGCCGTATTTTTCTGACGAGATAGGTGTTCTGTTCGTTCCACACGGGCGAATAGCGTTCGTGCGTACATAGGTTCACGTATGTGCCGCGTACGAGTTCTGGGCCCAGACTGGGTAGTGAGGGGCGACGCCGGCGGCGCGCACAACTGGGATCCACGTGGGAAAGCGTGGATGAGAACGCGTCCCAACACAGCACCTCACCCAAGACAAGTGTAAAATCAGACTGACATTAGTCTGACTGCACACGAAAGGGACGCGAGCACACAAGATACCGAGTGGCGCTACGGCACCTAGGTGGCCGCGCCCCAGCGCACGGAGAGACGCTTCTGGTCCCGCCGTTGGCGTTGGCTGCGGTGTGGCACGATCTCACCCCGCCAGATTTCTTAGCGAAGGGGACGACTGGGTGGCACCAGCTAGTGGGGTAGACCACCGGTGCGACGCTGCCTTTCGACACAAGGTCACCCAGCTGTCCCTTGATGTCGTCCCGCCAGCTGCAGGGGATGTTCCTGGTGGCGGTGAGAGCGAACGGCTGTGCGTCCGGGTCGAGCTCGATCACCATAGGGCCGCCCGCCATTTCCCGCAGTGTCGACGCCCCGTCGAACACGCTCGACAAGTGGGTTTTGAGAGCTGCCGCGTGCTCCATACGGATGGCCGCCGGCGGATCGCCGTCATGCGGCCAGACCGGTAGAGCGGCGGCGCGGGCCACGGCGCCAACAGTTGGCGCTGGAGCTGGCTCCACGGCTACAGACTGCGCCTCTCGCTGCGCCGCGGCTGCCGCAGGTCGACGACCCGTCGATGCTGCGCTGGATCTGTGCTGGGAAGTCCTTTGGCAAAATTCCCTGTGGCCACTGAGTTAAACCAACTCAGCAGCAGGCCTGCGACCTCACGCTGCACGTACACCGTGGCCGTCGGTGCGCCTGTCGCCCAATCTTATGTTCGCAGCGAACTGACCGACGCATATGAGTGGGCTGCGTTCCGGCGGCAGAGAAGTCCGTGTTGTCGCTGACTGGGCGCAGGAACGAATCTCTTACTCCGAGCGACTCGGCCACATCGAGTCCCATGACAGCAGCCTCAGCGCCGGAGTCGGGTGTGCACTGCAGCCCTGAGTCGCCAGCCGGAAGAGACAGCACAGCGGACACCTTCGGGTGGCCCGGGTTGCCACCCTTGCGATGTACACGTCGGCGATGACGCGGCGCAGACCTGGGGACGCCCGCGCTCTGTGGCTGCGCGGCGACCCAGTCTCTCGCGCCGGGCCTGTCGTTTCCGCTGACCGTGAAGGTGCTCGCCCCGTCCTTGAGCCATTTGGAACATCTGGACTCGGGCGAGGGGAGCCGCACCGATCCAGAACACAGAAGTCAGTTGATAAAAGTCACAGAATGCTGCGATCTCTCTGATCGCGCACAGAAAGCCATCAAAAGACTCTCCGGGCTCCTGCACTCGCGAGTAAAATTCACGGCGATCGACGACGATATCGCGTTGTCCGCGGAGATGTCGCGTCAGCACCTCTTCAGTGGGGGGTGTCCGCCGCTACGGCGAGGCCGAAACAAAGGACCCTGGCCAAGTCATCGTCCAGTAGCCCCAGGAGAGCTGCTCGTTGCTCCGGCAACGGGAGGGAGGACGCGCGCGTCAGCACCACGTAGGCGTCCAACTTCCGCCGCCACGCGTCGAAGTCCCGGAGCGACGTCGATGACGACAGGTAAGGCTCCGGTGTGGAGCTGGCCCGGAGTCTCGGCCGGACACGGGTCTCGGACCCGGCTCCCGGATCGGCAGCGGGCTGGCGAGCTTCCAGCGCCTGCTCAAGCATCGCCGCAAGCCGATCCTTCGTCAGCAGAGCGGTAAGTTTTTAGATGTCACTCATATCGGCACACTGGACGCCACGAATCACTATCGCAGTGTCCTACCGACCGCGCCATGTTCCGTTCGTTCCTCACGGGCGAACAGCGTTCGTGCGTATATATTGCCGCGTACGAGCTCTGAGCCGAGACTGGGAAGTGAGGACGACGCCGGCGGCGCGCACATCTGGGATCCACAGGGACAGCGGGGATGGGAACGCGTCCCAAAACAGCAACAGGCTTCATGGCGTCGGACTGCTGTTCCGTCGGATTGCTGTTCCAGTAAAAGGCATTACTTTCTGCGCCACGTTCCAGCACGCTGAATCTCCCGCCGTCGTCGGATGTATCAGATGAAGGACGCTGGGTTGTCCTGAGGGCGGACGTGAGGCGAAGAGATAGTGTTCAGCCTTTTGTGACTCTAGTGACGGTCGCAAGGAACTGGACTGTTGATGACGTGCCTGAAGCCGCCTATATCAGCAACCTTTCCAGTCTTTCGAACTAGAGAGCAGTTTAACCCTATTCCCGAAAGGAGAGGCTGAATCCGCTCCCCCCCCTCGGGTTTTTGCTTGCCAATTCAAGGGTTTTTGGTGCAGCTTCACAAAACTTGGTGGCTTTTCCTCACTATCCTTTCTTTGTGCTGTGACAAAGTTTCCAAATTCTATTTTGCTCAGGGGCGGAGCCAGACAACGTTATTGGGAGGCACCTCAGGCCATTTTTGGCCCTCTTGAGGGTAAAAGGAAAATGACTGTCAAAAAATCGTTTTTACGATAGAATTCAAAACTTTATATGGATGTATAGAAAATAGTTGGGCAACGTGCAGATACAATTTTGTTCCATGTGAGGTCACTTTACAAGGTCAGGTCAAGGTCAAAAGTCAAAATTTGGTTTTATAATAATAATTTCGGCGCTATTTTTTCAAATGCCAAACCCGGAATACAAATCCACGTAAAAGGGTGCCCTCTACTCGTGTATCAAGTTTCAGCTTGATATCAGGTCGGGTCACGGAGCTATGACTTAAAATGTCAGTGCACGTACCCTATGTCATAATAGCCGTAAAATGGAATTTTTGAAAGAGAGTGAGTTCAAGTGATTGAAAACATTTATAGATAATATTAAGTATACACGATCATTTCAAGTGCAGAGATCATTTCAAGTGACTCCAAGGTCACTGGAGGTCACTTAAGCTAAGGTCAAAGGTCACAAGTTGATCTGAAGAACGTGTGACCATGACAGTTCCCTCTTTTTCATGTCCCTGGCACCGCCTATGCTAACATTATACAAACATTGTAATGCGATTTGTACTTCTTTAGCCTAACATGACTAGCAGAAGGCAAAAAAACGTTTTTGCTTTTTTATTCATTCAGTTTTTGAAAAACTAATCCTCCTATTTTTGAAAACCTGTGAACGCATACGAATTTTTTCAAAAGTTCAAATGTGTGTACCAGAAGTCCCATTCATAATCTCTCGATTCATGCCAGTTTCATCGAAATCGGCCCATAAACAACGAAGCTATAAGAAGTCCAAAAACACCCCTAATTTTGACATTTTTGCTCCATGTATCCACCGTTTTCAAAATCTTGAAAATTTCTTGTTATAAAAGTGTAGTTTACGTCATGGCGAATCGATTGCCGTTTGTTGCAATGAAATCGGAAGTGTAGTTCTCGAGATCTCGGGGGAGGGGCTGAATCCGCTCCTCTGCCGGAAATCGACCATACCGTCTAGCCCTCCGGGAATAGGGTTAAGAATCAGGTACGGAAAACCCAAAAAATCCTCTGATACAGCGTATCACGGACCACCACTACGGGGTCTGTGACCCCCCTTTCTTGAAAATGCAACATTAGCCGCATGGGATAAAACGTCTTTACTCCCCCTCCCAACTTTTTTGGATCCTCCTACGCTCCTTACTATGAACAACGCTGACAGAAGTGAAGACTTGGAGCCCTGTAACAAAGTTCACGTTATGGCTTTAAAATTCCCGTATCAGAAAACCTTGAAAATTTCAATGTTTTCCAAATTTGTCTAAATTACAGAGGCTTCCCTTTAAAAGTCTTTGGTTTGTGAAGACTGTTTATGGCTACCAAATGCTTTCAACCCCAGTTTCCAGAGTCGGAGTCGGCACCGACAGGAATCAGACATCGACGTCTCAGAACGCATTAACGTCCTCAAGTACATCAATTGCGCCGCAGTGCCGTTAGGTGAATCATATCCGTAATGATAAACGATACCTCCTTTCTCTAATATTAACCCGTCCCCGATTAGGTGGGGGTTAATATTAGGCAGTTGACTGCCCCCCTGAGGTTTTTCTGGGATTGCACGAGAACGAACAAACACAGAGCCACGAAACTTTGTGTACCTTTTGCTTCATCAATTTTACATCTCGTGTCAAAATTTTGACCTCAGGTCAGGTCACGTGCCTCACCTAGGTCAGGTTAAACAGACCTATGTCAAAAAAAGTTTAGCGCCCTCTAACTTTTCTGCAAAACAAGATATCTCAATAATGCTTTCAGGGATTAGTGAACGTGGCATATGCAACAAATCTGCTATCTCAGATTTTTCGGAATTTTCCGGGTCATTGACCTCAGGTCAAGCCCATTTTTAACACATGTCGTTTTTTCGAAAATTCATGGAATATTTCATAACATTTTTTAGTGTGGAGCGAAGCAGACATCTAGTTACCGTCATTGGGCAAAGTATCAATGACTTCCAGCCATTGACCTGAGATCAGGTCACGAATAACTGTAGTGAGACAAAATGTACCACAGCCAAAATCAGCGATGAATTACTCAGAATGGGTAGAAAATGGCAGAACTAGCTTGCACAGACGGAAGTAATACCAGGAACCCCAAAAAGTTTGAAAAAGTAGCATATTTTGGAAATAAACAGGCTCTCGCCAATAAAGCTCCGCCAATTTTGTAGACTGGTAACTAATGAATTTTTCCTAAATTTAAGCACGAAAACCATCACAAGAACCTCTAAGATCAATAAAATATACATAGATTGTCTTTTTTCGCGAAAATAAAGGAACGCTAAAATTAGTTCCCGTCAATTTCTTACTGCATACGGCGGCAGCGCACGCCTACAGCTGCCGCGAGAAAAGCCGTGTCTTTAACTCAACGTCTAGGCGTATATACTGAACAAATCTGGGAAATTAAACGTGTATCGGCATCCGCCGACCTTTACCTGTGCGCCGGTGCCGTTACCTAAGCGTTTTTAGTTACAGCCCTTGAGATTCAGGCCATTTCTCGGTCTCATGCAGTCGGCTATGAGAAAACATATATAGGGCGTAAATTGCTTACATATTATCTAAAACTCAAAATGAGACCAGTTTCCAGCTCTGCTTGTCACAAGCTTTCCAACAGTGTGCTTATTTTTATCGTGCGACCAACCGTTCGTGAGTTAGAGGGGGGCGGCCAACTGCCCCCCCGTCGCCCATGTTCGAAACGGACCGACGGTCGTGCGCGGGTTAAAACAGCCTACGCCAGCGGAAAAGTCTGAGCTCTTGCATCCTCTTACATCAGCCAATTCTTTGAATTCCGTGCGTTCTCACGCTCATTCATTGGCTAAAGCCGCCTTTCCCCAATATTCGGACTGCAAAACGCCTTCTAATTGGCTGCACATGATATCATAATTGCACCATCCCCTTTCATCATTTCCGTTTGTAGATAGTATATAAGCAGCGTCAGCTTTAGCTCAGTATGTTAGGGCTCAAGCTCAGGCTCAGTGATATTCTGCGTGGAAGGCTGTGGTGGTGTTCGTGGTGTTAGTGTGAAGAGTGACCGTGCGCATAGTGTTAGTGCGAAAGTGGCCGTGCATCTAGTGTCCATGTATGAAAGGAGATAATAAAGTGTTAATAAGGAACATATATTCGTCTCTGATCCGGTACCGAGTGACTGACTAACGGTAAAGGCTGCAAGAACAGAGATCATAAAAAAGACTGGCGCAAACGAGGTCGCCAATAGTTAAACCATCACGCCAGGCAGTTAGAAATCTGCTACAAACCCAGATGCACGAAAAAAATGGTTCGCTCGAACTGCGTAGCTGACCGAAAGTATGGCGGAATAAACGTTTTCCGCTTCAAAGTACGCGCAGGTTCACTATTCAGGACGGACAGACACACACATGCCATAATCGAGTCTCGGCAGGCCACGTTGTTCCATATGCTGAATCTACAGCCATGCGTAGGCACGAAGCCAGGATTTTTCTCGGCGGGGAGGGCAAATGTCAAATTTGGCAAAATTTATAGGGATAAGCAGCAATTTTGGTAACAGACGTCATGCTCAACGCAAAGGAAAACAATGCCCCCTTTTGGAACATTTGTATGATCACTATTACGTATTATCTGCGAAATCGCTTTACCTAATGTAAGCCGCTAGGCTCAGGGGGGCCATGGCCCTCATCCCCCTCTCCTAGCTAAGTCCCTGGTCATACGTGACCGATGGCGCTACCTGGGGCCCACACAATCGTCTGGACAAGAACAGTCAACAACTTCGGGGCCCTGTTGCTAACCGCCGCGGCATAGCTGGCGTTTCTCTTCGCCCGAGGGAAGTTGTAGGACATAAACAATTATTAAGGTTTTATGTCGCAATTTTGCTTCACGAGGAATAGCTGAAAAATTTGCCCAAGTTGGCAACTGTGCAAACCCCTGCTTCAGGAACGGGTGTCTGATAAATGAGAACAACGGCGTTTCGCCGCGAAGCGCTTATCGTTATTTTGTAGTAAGTACGTATGAAATCGCAATGGCTGAAAGGCAGTCAACTCATTTCCTTTCTTCCGGAACTACTGCTTCTGCCTCTTATACTCATATTCGACCTATCATTCCTGCGTAATACATGGGACATGCAACGTTTTCTCACAACCGCCAGTGTCACAAACAGAATAAACGACAATACACTCCCGCACCTCGGGATGTCCTGCGATCATCTCACCTGCGAATTTTCCGTCAGCGACGGAGCTGTTTGGCGTGGACACGTCGCCGGCGTTGATCGCACCGCCACCTCACCCAAACGCACGGCTTCACCGAGTGCCGCCGCTGACCTTCGCTATCCCCGCTCCCTCAAATGACGACCGCTGGGGTTCTCAAACTCGGCGACGCCGTCTGCGTCGGCGCCGGCGCGGTTGCGTGAGAGGACGTCAATGGCGCTAGGCTTACGTAACGCCGACGGGATCGAGTGGCACTGAAGGCGGGTCGACGAGGAGAAACGGGTAGCAACACGGGAAAAAGCGTAGTTGAAAGTACCGACTGACTGGGGCTGAGACCAATGGGTGAATGGCTGCGCTTGAACGCCGACATGTCGGCTGGGTATCTCGAGCGATCAGCGTGTCCAGAGATGCAGAGTTCAGCTGCGCCGCTGCCCGCCGCCAGGGAAAGGCAAATTCAGAGCGACCCGCACGGCTGGATGCAACCGCAACCAGACCCTGTGACGAGACCTATGGAAGCTATTACACCCAGTTCATCGAATGCAAGCTTTCTGAATGAAAAATCTGGCGGTGCAAACATCACGGGTGAGTCACAGCGAAATACCGTGCGTCAAACGAATGCCATTCCGGCAGCTCCATTATGTTGACGTAGCCGGTGTTGCGTAAGGTTCCCTTCAGCCAGATTCAGGCAGGTTATGTCAACCTGATGCAACGCTTTGGTGGCTTCCTGGGGTTTGCCATGACAATTGCACGACTGCACGAATCTTCACTGACGACATTCGCCGCCGCCACGTGTTGGGGCATGATTTCCGCGTCACGTGGACCGCATGGCACGTGACGATGGGTGAAGCAGGTCGGCAGATTAAGGTGATGGTGACCGGCCGAAAATGGCAGTGGACATTAAAAACATGAGAGCTGGCCACGCTTACCGGAAATCCGTTTTCTGTCACGGTTTGGAACGTTAATCATTCTGGCAACGCGAATGATGCATTGAACGAGTCCCGACTTTCATGTTGTTGAAATTAACCGAATTAATTTCGACGTCAGTGACGTATTACCCATGCTTTCTACTGTCCTTTGTCTTCTGGGCAGTGGCGGCGCAAGCAATGGGGCAACGGGGTTAAGTGCTCCCCATCCAAAGGCAGAGGGGGCAAACATCTTTTTGCCCCGTAAAAATGGTCGCGCGCCACGTACAAGTTTTTGGTAGTCGAGTCCTCAAACAGAAGCTGGTTACGGCGTTACGCAGTTTCAGACCTTCATTGCTCATACCGATGCGCCACAGAAGTTCCTGGATCAAGTCGAAGAGGTCTGTAAAAATTACTTGTCACGTTGCTTTGAAGTTGATTTAAATGAAACCATATAAATGCTTACATGTCGCGTTTTGCGTATATATGCCAATCGCTATCCAAACCAGCTCATTTTGATTATAGCTGAAAATGTTTCGTTGAATGAAATGAAAATTGTTCGATAGTGCTGGGTTTGAAGCATCCTCGGATTTCAAAGACGTACTCTGGACCAGAATAGAAACAGAACAAGATGGTTTCGTTACTGATTGGAAGTACCCGTATGCCCCCCTGTGCACAAACACTTGAGCCAGCAGCATGGCAAAAGAGGTCCTAGGGGTCTCAGGACCCCCTTAAAATTTGTGGGGTATGAAAAGGCCCTTGGCATTTGCCTAAACGGGCTTCCCTGTCCGGGAAAAGTCAACCCGCTTCTCCCCAAAGGGCCCCTAGTCCACAGATAAAGACCCCTCTGGCAGGCAACGGGTGCCCCTGACCGGGAAAGGCAAATGGGCCCCCCGGCATGAAAGATCCTCCTGTCATGGAATGGTGTCGGCGTGTCGGGAAGGGAACCCAGTAACCTCAGTTATCAACCAACCAAAGTCTCGGCCAATAACAAAAATACATAACAAGATATTTTGAACATTCCTAGACAGCTATAGATATGGATGCGCGCAAGGGAAACTTTTCGAGGAGAGTAAGGCACTTGTGTCTGACTGCAGTCGCAGCAACACGACAAGTCCTCGACACTTGAACAGGGTAAAAGGACGCTTGCCGCACTCCCTAGCTACTTGCCGTGGAACGACACAAGCAGGCTATGAATGTCACCGTAATGCTGGCGCGCTGCGCCGCCACCGTATCCTGGAGCTCCACTATATTTCACCACGGCGCAGGGCGTCAGCAGGTATGCCGACACTTCGCACCACAAACCGAGCTTGGGCGTGGGAACGTCCCGGGCTGGGAATATCTTCAGGACAGAGGGCATTATTAACAAGATGTTCGTGGTATTTTTTTACATTCCGAAAAACGGGATCAAACTGATATGTCCATCGAAATGTGGTAAACCAAATATGGGGCGTTCCAGGACAAATCGACCAGGCACCTACCAAAATCAACACATCATAGTCTCAAACTTTGATGGAATTGCTCCAGCGGGTAATCTGTGGCTGGAATTTTGCATTTTCGCGTTGTTATCTCCGTTGGACAAGCGGTTTTTGTGTTAGAGCAATTTAAAATTTTGAGATTTTATGATTTGGCCAAACCCTTGGTGAAATAACGTGTATTATTTCAGTAACCATTGACCACATTTTCAAAAACTGGGTACTACTGTGATGAGAACAAAATACTGCATCTTTTCGCTTATTCACATTTTCCAAAATATCTTTTGCTTTTATTTGACCTTGAAACCTTTTTTCAAGGCAAAATTTTGAAAGGCGTGGCCATTGACTCTGATTGAAACCTTTGACCGGTAAAATGTCCTGAAGGAATTTTCATTTGTTTTAAATCGAGAATGTTTCCCATTTTAGTTTTTAATTACAAGTTAGAAATTACAGACTAATTCAACAAACTGCAACAAATTTATTGCATTACAAAATGCATTTTAAATTTGCTAGGCTTTCACCGAAGACATCTTTGTCGGAAATTTCCGGCTTGGACCGACAAAAAAAGGAGGAGCGACCGGCGAAACTAGTACTGAACAACCCAGGTCATTGTTTCTCTGCCACGTATATGTCTCAAATTCCATGGTCGCATTATATTTGTTGTCGTCTGTCGCGCGCTGCAAAGATGTAGTAATATTTTTCTCCACGGTAGATGGCCGTGCCGCATGGCCGTGGCTCACGTTACACTCCACAAGGAAGTGCGTCACGGGGTCGGTAAAGCGTCAAAACTCTGTTTACACGAGCGGTAATCCGTCTCAGACTCGACCGACGCGGACTCGACGGACGAACAGAATGACGTCAACCAAATTTCCGATGTCGTAACACCTGACGGACTTGCCGAAAATGTACTTAGCTAACTGCGTTCAGCTGATCATATCCCGCAGTTTCGTTTGCTGACTTCTGCTTTGAAGTGCGATATTTGTAAAGATACGATTGAGCAGGTTGGAAAGATTTTTTGTTTCTTTTAACCCGCCCTATACCAGTCGTCAGATCCACCTCTGCCGTACCAGGGGGTGTCTGAACATGTTTGCCCCTTCCAACTGGCCAACCGTAGCCATAGGAAAAAATAAAAACGCCGTAAAAGTAGAGCTTTACATCAAGCAGAGCAAATCAGTTGAACCCGAAAATCTCATTGTCATTCGCAAATAAAAGTTTGTGGTTTTACAACGCGTTCTTCCGCCAACGCCATGCAGTAGCAGGCGAAGACCGCCTGCTATCTCACTCTGTCAACCCAGCCGTACTAACAAAGGAGACAAGCAGCATACTGCCTTCCTTGTTCCACATAGCATAGTTATGAACATAATTTGCGAGAAGACACGACGGCGGTTAATTTGATATCTTCTGTATGGGCACATATCTTCTGTAATGGGCGGGGCTTGAAACGCATACCACGGCCCCCTAATATGTATATTTATAAGCCAAAATACGTCAGAATATTAAGTAAAAAGACATTCTGCGTGCTTTTTCAACTTCCTAACAAAACTTTTCAGGTTCAAATATGTCCTTGAATCGAGACGACCTACAATAACTTCAGGTGACCTTGAACCCCTAGAGTGCGATAAGTGGTCCACATCAGGACTTTCTGTGGTGGGAAAGGCAATTCATTTCATAAAACTAAAAAAATGTTGTCCCGAAATGTTTGCAGCTAACTCAGAAGCGAAATGAGAAAAAAGGCAAATAACATTGACCTCGGCCTGACTTCCGTTGCATTGACTGAGGTCAACCGTCTTTTTTTCACGTGTGCTCCTGATGCCGTGCTGTAACTCTCATCTCCAAGAATGCAGTTTTCAAAGACGAAAAAAAAATTAGGATGGGCCGAAAATGGTTCAGCTTTCCCTTTACCTCAGGTGATTGACCTAATCTTTTCGAGAAATTCAAGATAAACGTTTTAAGGCCATTGGCAATATAAGGTCATGTGCAAAAATGCGATTTGATATCTTTGAATCCGTTCAATGTTATGAAAGTCTTAACTATTTTTGACATGGGTCCCCTTAACCAGACCTAGGTCACTGATCTCATCCGACCCAAAATTAACATTTGTCCAAAATGTGCGCAATAGATGTGAGAAAAGGTACCGAAAATTTGGCAACGCCTCACGCCGCCGTTTCCTCGCTATTCTGAAAAACCTGAGGATCGTGTCCAAACACATCAGTAGCGTCAGAGACTCCGTTCTCGACCGCCGGGAAGAGGATGGAAAATTGGTCTCCGTAGTGAGAGAGCTAAGAAAAGACCCAGCAGGTCACCTCAGGTATTTTGTAAGCCTTGGAAAACATGTAATACCACACTGAGTCACAGGATTTCGAAACAAATGGCCTGCGATCTCAAAGTGCGGTGACAAACACAGTCATCGTACAAGTCTATGAAGTGTATTGCAACGATGATATGATGACGAACATATGAACTACTCCCATTTTCATACTTCTTTGACCATTTTGACACCCAAGTCGATTGGACTCCCCCTTCCCCGAGTCCGATGGTATTAGAGGTCATGGTAGGTCACGTGCATGATGACAGTTTGACTTATTTGCAATGTGGGTGATAGAAGTGCAAGCACGTAGCCAGGGTTTTCTTCGGTGGAGGTGTCCAAATGCCAAAGTTTGTCATATGCCACTGGCATATGACGAAATTTATAGGAAAATCAGCACTTTTATGTAATTTCCCTCATATTTTAGCGCACCATAAAACATACAATGTTCGCTTTTGCAAAATATATATGATGACTATTTTGTATTCGTGCGACATCTCCATATATCTAGCGAGTATCGCTTGGCTCAGAGGATGGCCATGGCCCGTGGACCCTATGCCCCCCCCTCCGCCACGTCCCTGTAGAAGTGGTTGCCGCTGACCTTCCTCATCACTCAAGCCGAACAAGCAAATTTACATCCGCCTCTCAGCAAGGTTCACCAAATGCAATATGAGGTCATGTCACGCCACGCCATAGGTAGATGTCAAAACGAAATGAAATACAACATTGTATCAGGAAGATCTTATGATGACGATTATTACATTTACGACGATTTGACATTTGACGATACACGATATTGATCTTATGATTTTCTACCCATTCTGAGTAATTCATCGCCGATTTTGACGGTGGTACATTTTGGCTCACTACAGTTATTCGTGACCTGACCTCAGGTCAATGGTTGGAAGTTAGTGATACTTTACCCAATGACGGCGACTAGATGTCTGCTTCACTCCACACTAAAAATGTTATAAAATATCCCGTCAATTTCCGAAAAAACGACATGTCTTAAAAATGGGCCATACCTTAGGTCAATGACCCGGAAAATTCCGAAAAATCTGAGATACAAGATTTGTTGCATCTATCAGGATCACTAATCCCTGAAAGTATTATTGAAATATCATGTTTTGCGAAAAAGTTAGAGGGCGCCAAGCTTTTTTTGACATAGGTCTGTTTGACCTGACCTAGGTGAGGCACGTGACCTGACCTGAGATCAAAATTTTGACACGAGTTGTAAAATTGATGAAGCAAAAGGTACACAAAGTTTCGTGACTCTGTGTTTGTTCGTTTTCTCGCAATCCCAGAAAAACCTCAGAGGGGGCAGTTAACTGTCCCCCCCGCAATCGGGGACGGGTTAACCTTTCGCTAGATACCAGACCACTTTGGCGTAGTAGGAAATGAGAGAGCCGACCAAACAGCGGGAATTTGCGCCTCGCCTTCTGAACACCATCGATGTTCAACCAAATTTCAACTCGATCCGATCGACTCTTCACCAATCCGTCATGCGCCACTGGCAGGATTTATGGACCAACGACATGTCGGGTACGCAGATAAAAGACCACAGATTACTCAATGATCATCACCAAACCGGAAAAAAATCGGCAGGAAGAAAGAGTTTTAGCGCGACTGAATATTGGACTCACCTGGCTCACTTAAAGTTTTATTTATTTACAAGGGAAACAGACCAAGGTGTCTCCGATGTCATCACGCACCCACTGTGAAACGCATCATCATAAAGCGTCAACATTTAACGTCACAGCGCCGACCGCTTCAATAATTCAATGTGAACGAGAACGACTCCCCTTCATTCCACATTCTGTTCTCAGTGATGACCATCCTGATTTCCATCGTCTGTTATCTGCCTTTCTTGGGACAACCCAGCTTTAAAAAACTGTAATTTTTATTAGACATGGTTTACTTCTAAGTCTGTGCTCTAGTTTCCAAACATCGCCTTATTAACGCATCGCGCCTTTTATCACTACATGACAGAAAATCAAACTGAACGTTATGAAATGCCAAAATGCCAAAACGAAACCAAGCAAGCACGCAGCCTGATTAAAAAAAAACTACCCCAGGCGCACGGATGACTGGATTGTACGGCCCGCACTTCATCGTAATGCTGCGAGCAAGAGGACCGAAGGTCAGCACCAATGGACGCAATGTAAAAGGGCACGATTAAAACCAATATGAAGGGCCTCGCGAAATACAAATATGCACGCTGCCATCGAGTGGCCTAAAACGCGACTCACCGAGTGGAACTGCCAGAAGTCTACATGGTTATCGTCTTGGGTCTTGGGAAAATATCTTCTAGTCCACTGTCACGCGTGCTTAGCAACTGGGAGATGACCCTTTCAAGACTAGTAATCGCTTATCTCAAACGACCGCTGGGGCAGGAGGACAGGGAAGATTCGACATCGGAGCTTCGACCCCAGGAGCTGTGGCGTAAATTTTCAGTTTGTTAGCGTTCAGATATCAGGTCCATCGGCACACCGACTTATTTGTGGAGCTCCCGCTCGGCAAACCCTTGAGACGCCATGTACGCCGGGATGGTCATTTGGAAGAAACTCCAGGTAAACAGAGAAAACTATTGGGCCGCGTTATCTGAATCCTCGAACAGGCTTGGCAACCAGCCGACAAAAAAACAAAAAACTATATCTGAATCCTCGAACAGGCTTGGCCACGAGGCCGTAGGGAGCTCCCGGTCAATGCGGGAGAGGGACCAGTGCCCGGTATCTTCCCGCCGTGTTGTGCTGCTAAACGTCCTGCAGCATTTTCCACTTCGATAACTGCGCGGTCGGTGTTATGTTTCCTTTCACTTACACAATATTCCTTTGTTTACTTTCTTGCCCATTTGACATATAACAGGTTAATTTTTACCCCGTTCGGTGTTTCTCTGCCATATTTTGCGCTCGATACTTCACCTCTCATCGATATGACATCATTCGATATCTATTTCTCTTTCTCTGTATTTGTCCCTGCCGATGTGTCCTGTCCAATGTTTTGCGTTCGATACTTGACCGCTCATTTTGTCCGCAAACGATAACGTCTCGCTCCGGTTCACGCAGATCTCATTTGGCGGAAAACTGTGCGGACTTACGTTTTCATTACTGCTTGAATTTGTTTTGCTCTCGTGCACACACCAAACGCAGCTCTCATGCTTGGTTAACATATTTTGATTTCCTTTTTTAAATACTCTAATCTGCTGTCGCATTTTGCTTGTTTCACGGATTCACGACCGTTTTACCTGGAACGCAATACAAAGACGTATTGAATTGTTTCTTTCGCAGGTACACGTTTTATACGACTGACTTTGTGTTGTCCTGCCTAGGATTTCGGGATCATAACGCCTTAATTCGTGGATAGTGCAACATTTATTTGTACAGCTTTAAATAACATCTACTGTCAATGTATTCCAACGAAGGTATTTTACAACTGGGACAACGCAACACAGCACGCATACCTGATTGCAATGCAGATGCAATGGTTAAAACTTCAATGAGCGAAAGACAATATGTTCAGTTAAGACAGTGCTGACTGGGAATAATCCAGGTACCGATCGCATATGAGAATGACATAAGCGCTGTACACAACCGAGCATGAACTGAAACAACTCATGATGACTATCACAAAACAACGCTAAAACTCGCAGATTGAGGGGACCGGCCGGTCCGCGAGCACGGCCACCCCGCCGCAGCGCGGGCAACCTGCTTATTATACATGTATATGGCTGCTGCTGCTGCGCCCGCCGGCAGCGTTCACATCGAGCACGGCGACGACCCGGCTACGGCTTTAAACGTGCGCACTAAAACACCGTATGAGCATGGTAAGGAGCTGCGACTCTAAAATAGACGTAACGCGCACGCACCGACACGCACACACGCACACCAACACACCGCACGAGCAGGCTGCAGTCAGCCGCGCGCGTAAGCGGCCGCCAGCTGGCGGCGCGGGAGACCAGCGCGCCTCCGACCAGCGACATCCGGCGGCCGGCGAGTAAACTAGACTTATGTATAGCGGTCGCCAGGGTGTCCCGGCGGCGCGCGGCCCCCGGTGAGCCGGCCGCAAACCAATACTGGGCCGCCACCGGGCCGGCCGCGCGCCCGACCCTTACCTACCCGTGCCACACACGGCCGCCCGGCCGGCGCCGGCGTCCAATCACGTGAAACCCGCGCCGCGCCGCCGCGGTAAGGCCTGCACACACGCGGGGAGGGGCGCCGCCGCCGGCGCCACGACCGGCGGCGGTCCTAGGGAAGCGCCTACAGCGAACACCGCACGGGCGACACGACACGCACCGAATACTGGCGCCGTCCGACGGCCGGCCGGCCGGCCGGCGCGCGCGCCCGCGGCCGAGCCAACTGAGAGAGCCGCCGCCGCCGTGCGGCCGCACGAAAACGCAGCCGCGGCGGCCGTGAACACAACTAACTCTTTGTATGAAGATATGAAACCGGTCGCCGCTCGCGCGCGCGCCGCACCTCAGAAGCGTGTCGGGGCGCCGTCTGGCTCGACTAAACTAAAGTGACTCAGGGTTAGGAATCGTTGGCGCCGCGACGGCCGCAGAGTGTGAGAGGGGAGAGGGCGGCCTCCGGCTGACGCCGCTCAGTTCGAGCCGCTGTCCACCGTGTAGATGTTGATGCCGTGCTCCTTCAGGATGAACAGCCGCTTCTCGACGGCGTCCTTGTCTGCGGGACGGAGGAAGGCGGCGGTCAGACGGAGGCGCGACAGCGACACGCGACCGGCCACTTAACCACTTGGCCCATGACCGCCCACAGTGTCCGATCACCGCGAGGTCACGCGACTGGCGCGAGGAGACGATGGCAGCCAAGGCTGGCCGGTGCGACCACTCACATCGCTCCAGCGCCTTCTTGTCGTGGTCGCACTTGGTCTGCTGCGACAGCGCGTGCAGGAGGATGTGGGCCGTCTGGTAGCGATGGAAGCACTCGTTCGGGTTGCCGAACAGCTCGTCCAGCGCCGCGTGCTGGCACTGAAATCAGCGGCGCCGTCAGCGACGTGTGCCTGGCGAATGCAGCGCCAATCCGCACGCGCGAACGCCCCCCCCCCCCGCGCGGCCCCTTTCCCCGCAGGCAGCGGCTGAGATCACGCCGCCGCTGCGTGAGAGGCGTGACGTCACGTTCGGGGGTCGGGGAGCGGCCTTGAGCGCCCGCCAGCTCTGCGGCACCGGACCGACGGCCGGGGGCGCAGTTCAGGAAGAAAAAACACTGCTCGGAGTCTCAACGCACGCATAGCATGCTCACTGCCAACAATACCACGTGGTCCCAAATATCTCGCTCGAGGGCTGCGCATACAGAACATCGATCACAGTACCTCCGTCAGTGCATCACGCTAAAGAAACTTAGCGTAAAAGTGTTCAGCATCTAGAAATCAGAGGTCAAAATTGCCATAAACTTCAGCAAGATACATCATCTTTAATAACAAAACATGAATCAAAATAAGCTCCACTTCAACCTGGGACAAATAACCTAAACAGCAAAGGCCTGGCTCAAGGCAACATGGCAACATACTACTCCTAATACACAAGAAATGTGTACGAGAAAGGACGAACAAAAAAGTGATACGTTGCGAGTAGGATAGGTGAGAAACCGAGACTACAGAGTACGAATAGTGGCACATGTAAGGTGGGTGCTTAATGCAACTATTCCAAAAATCCCATAGTGGCTTCTCTAGCTCAACTGAACAATAAATTTTCATAACAATGGTTATCGTAAGGCCCTTAAATATAGCTCTGTCAAGGATGCAACGGCAGGCAGCAATGAGGAAATGTCCTGAGAATCGTCAAAATGCAGCCATATAACTAAAATCTGTGTGAAACCTGGTCTATGTCACGAACTTAACATGCCACAGCACAAACTGAGAGAAAGGCATTTCATCGTCAAACCAACGCAAAGGCACGGCGGGCGGAAACATCGGAGACAGTGCGATGGGTCATCATCCCATTTTCCTGGGCGATACCCTGGGTACAACAGAGTGCTCCTTACGATTCCGCAGACGTCTGCGCCTCCCTCCCCAGTACGGTCGGACGAGGCGCCCGTGTCAAGCAAGTCACGGACACGTCACCGGGCAGCCGCAGAGCAAACAGACCGGCCCCGCCCTTCGTATCCGGGACCCCTCAGCAGGGGAGCTTGGCTTCCGACACCAAATAAGGCCTCCGACGGCGCAGATTTGGGTAGCGAAGCCACTGAATCCCGGCACGGCGAACCGCGAATGCCTTATACGCCAGCAGAGGACATGAGAACCGCACTGAGCAGGAAGTGATAAGCGTGTAACCGTGAAGGTGCCTCAGAAGGTTCCCGTTCTGAACAAGTTTGCAATTTCATGTCCGTGCATAAGCTCACATGTTTCTCAAACTTTGCGACATACGCAGATGGGATTTTACGTTGGTGACTGAAAAGACTGAGAAAACTGAGTAAGCATCCCCGGCGCCCGCCACACTGGCGCGGACAGATGTGGCAGGCAACTGGGTACGCACCATCTCGATGGCGTGGTTGTAGATGAGCTTGTCGGCCTGCAGATGACATGTCATCACGTCCAGGCCCGACTTCTCCACCACGTTACCCTGGTTCAGCTGCTGACACGTTTGCAAACACTGCCGGAACGTGTCGTTCATTTGGTACAACACTGAAACGGGAGAAAGCTCCTGTTAAACTGGGAACAGGGCCCACCGAATCAGAAACCTTGCACGTGGGCCTTTGCGCAACGGGGTTCACGCCCAGACGAAACGCGCGAGACTTCGTCGACGTTGGTGTTCTGTCATATGCTCGATGTGGCCGAGCAGTATCATCGCCACGCCGAACTAAGCCGAGACTAAACAAAGCCACCACCACAGACTTAACAGCATCATTCAACCCAACCCTCACACACGGCGCGTCAAACCGAGACAGCAAAACCATCTGCGCTTTCCAAGGCTCATCACAATGCAAAGCGTCCTAACGACCGCGGGCACCACGTAATGGGCGGCGGCGGCGAGAGAGCACCGCGAAGGCTAAATCAGGCACCGTGCAAATCTCGGCGCCGCCGGGGCGCCGCCGCATTTTGGAACCACTGGGTGACGCAGCAGTTCCTGTCTGCGTCGTCACGATTAGATAAATACGCCGGACGTCGGCGGCGGTGGGCCATGGGTCACGTACACTCCATCACAGATACGTGGAAATCCCGCCACTAACAGCCGACCAGCCGCGCCCAAAAAGCAGCCGCACAATCGTGATAACTGCGGGCCAGCATCGCGCAGGCAAACACCAGCCACCTGCCGACCGCACAGTGACCGGCGTCAACCAGCGAACCTGCACGGTGGACGGTGCCATCCGGCAGCCAGCTTCAAATTAAACTTCCCACGGCTGGACGACAGAGCCAGGACAACCTGCTCCACAAACCGACGTTTACCCCACCATGTGATCAGTGCGGTGGGCACAATGCTTCGGATCGACATCAGGCGAACCTCATCCAAATACTGTCACCTGGCAGCGACTGCGCGAGGAGAATCGGAGCCACTCAAAGAATAACATTATCTCTTTCCAAATATGCATGCCACGTTGCGTGCAAAATTGTGGAGATTATATCCCAGCATGACTGCCGTGATCATGCGCTATTACTGAAGATATTAAACAACGTCCAACGCAGGATTTGTGTGCCGACAAAAATCAGCATGAGTCGGAACCGTTTTTGATTTCTGAAAAAGTAATGATGCCTTCCCACATTCACCTCCGTTTTCGACGCCAAAAGCAGATCCACGATCGCACTGTTGTGTGAAAGATCAATATCGTACCACGTTGATGTGACTTCCTTAGAATATCCCAGTTCATTAAGTCCGGACACGTTCGGCAGCCAGGCACTGACAAAGACTGACCAGAAAGCTCCCGCCGACCAATCTGGCCAGGTAATTGGCCCTGCGTCACCGTCTGAGTCACCGCACGGTCCGTTCGTGCTCCTCCCCGCCCGGATGACTCACCCCCTCGCCTACCTGCCGTCTCCCGGACGTTCACCGTTCCCAGTGAACAAAGCAAGCCGCGAAGTCACGCTCTGTCCAGCATAAAGTCCGCCTCTGACCGCAACTGACGTGGGGCGGCACAACGCCCTCCACCGCCCTGTTACCCACTTCCGTACCGGACGCTTCTGATCCCCAGGCCATGGACCTCGACCACCTACGGCCTCTTGCATCAGGCCAGTCCCCTCTAGGTCTCTCTCTCTCTGTACAGACCGCGCCAAAGTGCTCTCTCTCTCTAACCGCACACCCTGAATCCTCAGCCGTCGACCGCACACAACACCGCGTTCAGAGCCGCCAGCTCACCTTTGCGCACGGCGGCCGTGGGGTGCAGCTTGCGCGCGCGCAGCTGCTCCTTCGCCAGCGACAGCGCCGAGCTGAGCAGCTGCAGCGCCTTGGCGTGCAGCATCAGCTGCTCCAGCTTCCGCTGCTGGTCGCTAGGCGGCGCCTCCACCCGCACCGACTCTGCGCAGAGGGCGGCACCAGACGGTCAGCGCGGGCGGGTATCGAGCGGCCGCCGTATCAAGTGTCCGGATCGACCGCAAAAAGCACCAGATGGACGCCAGACATCCGAAGGCAATTTGGCAGCAGTATGCCGCGATTTATTGTGGCTCGCATTTGTTACCGGAGCACGATGAAAAGGGACAGCGAAAGCCGGGCGCGTCGCAGCTGCAAACGATGACCTTGGCAACGACCGCGGCGTCGGTGATATAACATGTAGGGCGGGGACGTCACAGTGCAATGCGACGTTCTCCCGGATTATCTTACCAGTTAAAGCTGAGAAGGGAGTCGCCTTGATCTCGGCCAGCTCGGTGATGCAGCCGACCAAGGCCATGATGAAGTTCAGCTTTGTCAGCGTTTCGTTATGCTCCTCCTGAAAGGGAGCGGCCGCTTGGAATCCGAGGGCACGGGCAACACCCACCCGCCATTATGCGCTCACGCTGGGCACGCCAGCGGCGCTTACGGCAACAGTGAGTTACACTGCGGGACATCACAGCGACCTTGGTGGACGAGACCGTATGACGGGTGAATGACGTAATCGGCGGATCGAGAGAGGATCGTCTCGCGCAGCCTGGCGGCACGAAGTGAGACCAGCGCTTCTGAAGGTTAACTTCCACGCACGGGTCGGTCTGGCTCCCCGTCAGAGCCGAGCGACTAAAGCAGGCGCCTGACTGGGCCCGGGTACTGAGGTCTGCCAGGTAAGCTCCGGTTCAGACCTTGTTATCGTGGGCATATCCACATAAGATCTCAGGCCATTTCTATCCAGTCGTTGCTCTGGGCCTAATGTAAAAAACACTAAATACCAAAAACACTAAATACACCCATCCCCCAAAATCGTTAGCCATGATTGCGGACAACCACGGGACTAAGAGACAAAACATAACTGATGTTAACTGGCTCAACAAGACCCGACTGGTCTTGTTAATCAAAAGTGTACCACTAACACAAGAAGAATCGACTCACAGCATGTCAACAAAACGAACGAAAATGTAGACTGGACGCCATAAGCATGAACGCGGATTTGGGCGGGGTGCAAATTGCAAACCAGTTCCCAGCAGCGTCTCCCGCGCCACCCGTGGGCACCGAGACAGAGCGGGGAGCTGGGTGGCAGAGCAGGGGAGCTGGGCGGGGCGTCAACTCACGTCCAGCAGCGTCTCCTCGCGCAGCTCGGGCGCCGTGAACGTCAGCGGCGGCTCCAGCGACGGCGGCGACGGGCCGAACGCGGTGATATGCGGCGACTCCGGGAAGCCCATGTTGTCCGGGGCGCGGGGCGGGCCTGCAGGCACGTCAGCGGCCGTCAGACGAGTCCGACCGTCCGTCGGTCGGCAGCCAGCCGGCGCGGCGCTGCGACGGAGCCGGATTCTGCCCAGCGCCCGCCGCCGAGGCGGCGCCCGCAGCCGGGCGAAACACGCCCTTTGTTCTCTCTGTCAGCGGTGACAGGTGTGAGCCCGCACCTCCCCCCCCCCCTTCCACCTCGCCTCCCGCAGGCAACTTCAGTGGGCGCGGCCGGCTCTCGTCCCACGCGGACGCGATAGGCGTCCCGTGCCCCACTGGCGCCGCTCCAGACGGCGACCGTGCCGCGCCGGGCACAAATAACCACCCGTCTCCCGGCGATCGACGCGCCGTCTGGCAGACGCACGTTCCACATCACCCGTCCGGCCAGGTTCACCAGCCCGCAGCCTGGCTCTGCGCCACCGGCGGACCGCGCACCACCGGCGCACCAGTGGTGTCGGCCCCACCCGGCCGGTGACGCCTGGCGCGTCGCGTGCCGAACGCCAACAAAAGGCGACAGCTGAGCGTGACCGGGTGAACAGACCGGGGGAAGGCAGCTGTCGGTGGCCCGATCTGGGCCACAGCCCAGAGCCGGGGTCAGTGACAGCCCACAGCCGGCGGCCGGCAGCCGGCCGATGACGTAACCGCTGTTTATACACGCGGCCGCCAAGGTCGTCGGGGCCGCAGCGGTCGGCTCTCCCGGCGGCGGCGCGGCGCGCGAGTGCCCCGGAATCAATGACCCGCGGCGCTCCGGGTCACGTTCGGACCGCCCCGGGGCGGGGTCAGGTTACCGCCAGCTGGGCTGAATTACCCAGCTCGGAACCGCCCGCGCGCCGAGACGTGCCATGGCGGCCCGGACTGCCCGGTGGCAGCGCTGTCAGACGGAGTCCCCGAACGAACGCCCCCGCGGTCCGGCGGCGAAGGGGGAGGGGGGGGGGCGGGCCAGTCGGCCGTGGGCGGACCGAGTGAGCCTCGCCCGCCGCCGCCGCCGAGCAAACTGCGACTCACATGGCAGCTCCCCGCCGCGTCTGCACGCCGCGGCTGCCGACGGCCCGGCACGGTGCTCAGTTTGAAACGCCGACGGCCGGCGCCGAGCTCCGTCTCGGAGCCCGATCGGTACGCCGCAGTGGCGTCACAAAGGCATTCCCGCGCTACCATCGCGCGCAGACCGCCTGCAGTCGTGCTGAACGCGGCACCGGCGCGAAAATCCGCGACGCCCACGGAAAGCGACCGCGCCGATAGCGTCCCGCCGCGCGGCAGCCGCCGCGTCCACGGGCGGCCGCGCCCGGGCCTGCCGCCGCCTCTGCCGGCGGACGGAACCGCCGGCGACAAACGGCCGCCACGGGGAGACGGGCAGAAAGTTGGCGGCGCGCGCCCCGTCGAACGATTCCGACGCGCCGTCCGTCTCGGCGGCCATTAGCCGATGGTGTTCACGTGCCATCGGCAGCAGTCGCGTCGGCAGGCGGCGGGTAACGCGGCGAGACGCGAGGGGAGCGCGAAGGCAGCACGAAGGTAGCGCGCAACAGATGCAAACACGCCGCGACTGGTTCTGGAGCTTCCAGTTTGAGGAATGCAAAAACAAACACAGTGCGCTTCAATCGCCCCCAAAAAGCAGCGCACAATCCCACAAGAGCAATTGCGCAGTCCAGGTAAATTTACCCAAACCGGCCTACTGTCGCCGGGCGACAAGCCGGTGGACGCGAAATGCCGACTGCGCAGCGCCCATTCCGCGAGCGCCGCTGCGCTCGGAGCGGCCCCGCGGCGTCCCAGCATCCGCATCAACACATAAATCCGCGTTCCCGTCGCTCCGTCGGGCATTCCGCCGCGGCTCAGGCCATTCCCGACCGAGTCTCGCCTCCGACGAGCGCCAGACGGCTGCTGCAAATACCCGGCCGCCCGGCGAGACGACCGCCGCCCAGAATACCCCGTCTCGGCAGCCCACTCACTGGTGTGCGTCTCCCTGGCGGCGGCGCTCTGGTACGGCACCACCATGTTGTGCGGCGCGCCGGCGCCGGCCGCCGCCCGGCGCGGCAGGAACGGCAGGTTGGCGTCCGTGCGCGACCGGTGGAACGGCAGCGCGTAGCCGCACGTCATCTCCGGCAGCGTCATGGCGCGGCCGCCCAGCGGTCTGGCGGCGAGACGGCGGCGTCAGCGGGTCCCGGCTCGACGCTGCTCCCACGACACGGTCAGACACGGCACAGGGCACAGAGACAGCCAGCGTGAGACGACCGACAGCCCGACGACAGGTCCATCCGACACGTCCGCGCGCACGCGCGACCGCAAACCGGGCGTGCCGCCCGAGGCCGCGCACGCACCTGATGTTGCCGCAGCTGTCGACGCTGCGCATGTTGACCAGGCTGAGGTCGGTCGCCTCGGTGACGGGCGGCAGCGCCGGCGGCGTCAGGCGGCCGCTGCGCCGGCGCGGGCTGACCGGGCTGCGCGCCGGCGGCGAGGTGCCCACCGACCAGCGGCGCGGCGAGCCGGCCGTCGGCGACGGCCCCAGCACGAACTGCACGGCCGGCGGCGACATGGAGCGGGCGTCCACCTCGCCCGGCGCCTGGCCGCCGGCCGGCTCCTTGGCGGCCGCCGTGGCGCCGCCGCCGCCGCCGGCTCCGCTTCCGCCGCCTCCGCCACCGCCGCCGCCGCCGCTCGACTGGCGCAGCAGCTTGTACGTGTGCTTCTGCGACGGCACGGGCTGCGGCTCGGCCATCAGGCTGTGCTGGCCGCCCGGCGAACTCGACATGGGCCGGCCCTCCGAGCCGGAGCTAGTCGATGGCACCCTGCGGCGGGTGAAGGGCGGGGTCACGCCAGGCGATCGAGGCTCTCCTGCGTCCGGTTGACACACATTGCAGGCGGGCAGGAGCGCCAACTCGCTGCTGCACTCGATTTCTTTGTGAAAAGGTCACGCGGAAGTCCATGCACCGTTCCAGGAAGGAAGCAGCAGCAGCCCGTTGCAGCGATGATAACCACACGGAAGGATGACGAAAAGTGCCATCACTCAGCTGAAACGACTGCGTCGCGCCACCTGCACAAAGCAAAAAGCGCACAGCAGGCGCCGGCCCCGCGGCACTGCCCGCCACTCACCGCGCCGTCCTGGCCGGCGGCATCTCCTCAGTCATGTCGCTGGACACGATCACGAAGCCCTCCTCGTCCACCTCGGGCTGCTGGGGGCGGCGCGCGGCTGCGGCGGCGGCCGGCGCGGCGGCGGCCGCCGGCGGACTCTGCGCCAGCGGCGGCGGCAGCGCTCCGTGGCGCGGGCTGGCCGGGCTGCCGTAGCGCGGCAGCGGCGAAACCGGCGCCGGGCTGGCCGACAGGTCGCGCGGCACCGTGCCCTCGGCCGGCGCCACGCCGAGCGGCGCCGAGCCGCCGCGCGCCGCCGCCGCCGGCCGCAGGAAGCGGTGGTTGAAGAACTCGTCGAACTCGAGCCGGTCGCGGGCGTTGCGTTTCAGCAGCCGCGTGAGCAGGTCGCAGAGGTCCGACGACGTGCCCTGGGGGATCCTGGCCGACGGAGGGGATGGTTAGAATCGGCGGCGACAGCTGTGAGCGCTCCCGTGACACTTGGCTCGCGGCTACATGCCAAACAGTCCATTCGATGGAGTTTTCACGTTCTCTGACAATGGATTATCAGCCCAACGCCGCCAGCTTTTCAGTGAGTCGTTAACGCCACCTCCATGACAGACATAGTTTCACGGGACACGTGACTTACAACGGACGCTAAGCCTGTTAAAGTGACGCCAAATTCAGGCTTCACCGTGGCTTCACGTACACAAAGACTACGGCAAACAAGACGGCAAGCATCAAAAGTTGACAATTTCTAAAATTTGGTTGGAGCATGCTATTAGCGGAAGTGCGCTTCCCATTTTCAGAGATAATGACAAAAGGACATAATGGAAGAAAACGTCGTCGGATTTTCTTACGATCAATATTGTGCAGAATGCGCCACCACAAAATTCTAAAGGTTTAGTGAGAGACCGCAACTGGTGACAATATGATGAGTAAATAACCACGAAGTCTCTCCGACAAAACTCCACAACTGTCACAATCTCTAAAAAAAAACTATCCCGAAGGAGGAAAACTACGCTCAAGAACAGAGCCACGCAACACTGGCGACTCACTTTGGCGACAGGTTGACGTTGCGCTCGTAGAACTGCTTGAGAGCCTGCGGCGTGTTGGCGTGAAACGGCGCCTTCCCCGTCAGACATTGAAAGACGATGGTGCCCAGACTCCACAGATCAGCCTTGAGATCGTACTGGATGGACATGATGACTTCAGGAGCCTGCGCGCGGAGACGGACGTGACAAGACGGGATGGTTGCCAGGGGCGCGCAGGCCAGCCGGAGCATCAATGGTAAACACGCCAGGGCGCACAACAAACGCCCACACGATGATAAGATATCCGTGTTTGCTGGACGAGATTGTGCAAGCCTCGGCCTGTCGCTGGGCGACGTTATTGCAGCGTTGTGGAAAAAAATATATGCGCGGTAAGAGCTAATAGGGGACTGTTGACAGAGTGTGTATTTCTGCTTGCGCAATACACACGGCAAAAAGAGGTGACACGAAACTAGATGCCGTCAAATGCGCTTCAACCGGTTCGGAGCAGTCAAGTGTACTTTTCCACACCAACGAGAATAAAATTACGAAATGCCCCACGCAAATAAGGCGTACCCATAAGGAGCACTTCAACTGCATTCGATCTCCTTTCACCATTTCTCGCCGACCGTACCACAACTACACCCACTCAGCACACTGCGACCACGCCCTCGCCACCGCACCGCACACGCTGCCGACCCTCGCCACTTCGTCAGCGAAGCACTGACCGGCCAACCAGAAACTCGAAAACCGAAACCCACAGCGGCCAGCGCGCGCCGCCCGTGCTCGCTGGCGCAGTGCCGGCGGCGGCCGCGCCGCTCACCATGTACATCGGCGAGCCGCAGAGCGTCGCCGCCATCACGCCGTCCTGCAGGAAGCGCGCGAACCCGAAGTCAGCGATCTTGAGCTTGATCTCGTGCGGCGCCGGCTTGGCGCGGCCCGGGTGGTGCGACAGCAGGATGTTCTGCGGCTTCAGGTCCCGGTGGATGATGCCCTTGGCGTGCAGGGCGCGCATGGAGCCGGCCAGCTGCCGCAGGAACAGCCGGATCGTGTCCTCGCTCAGCGTGCCCTTGGCTGCCGGGCAGAAGCGGGCGCCGGTCACACGGGTCACGGTCAGATGGGGTCACGGTCGCGGATGAGCCAGGGTCACGGGGTCCAGGCCCACACGGGGTCGGCGTCAGAAGAAGCCGACGGTGTGTCACGAGGGCTGCGCGCGTTTCCCAGGTTGCGACTGTGTCCGGCAGAGGTCAGAATACCGTCGGGCCTGCTGTTACCCGGACATTGTTACTGTCCCGGGACCGGTTGCTGATAAATGCCGAGAGGTCGCACAGCCACACCCGACCCATCTGGGAAATTACTGTGACATTCCCTTGGAGTATGAACTGAAACTGCCACGACCCGCGAGACGCTGGCACATGTCCACGGTTGGAGCACGCTGGCCTTGGTGCCTCAAGTGGTTTAAAGTCACCGAATTAAAACACAAAATCTCTGTGAGCAGGGCGAACTGCAACGTCACAAAGGCATAACGCACAGCGTCATGAACCGTCGGACAACAGCAAACGCCGTTAGTGGCGGCAAACAACACCTGACTGGTCGGCTACTTGATTATTTATCGACAGTTTCAGCTGCCAGGGCCGCTTCGGGTCCCAGCATGTCACACCGGTTGTCACGGGAACATGAAATGTCACTGACCGGACTCGAACCTGGCACCTCACGGACACCAGCAGGTCATGCCAGCCACCACACAACGCCGCCTCCGAATGACATGACCGCAGCGTCACAAGATCTGAGCACTGCATCAAACAACCGAGAGAACCCCTCAATCCGATTCCTCATGGGCGGGGCCAGCAATCTACAACAGATCCCTTAGCTCAGCCCCATCATCCCACGCCAGAACACTGCCTGCGCCGGAACGGAACCCCCAGAAGGTCAGGGGCCAACCGAGCCGGTTTCTGGCCCCAGCAACCGGTGCCCGGGCCAGGACCGGTACCTAACGACAGGCCGCTGCCGGCGCGGCAGACTTACCGTGCAGATAGTCGGCTAGATCCCCACCATTGCAGTACTGAGGACAGAGGACACCTGTTACTCCGCAGAATTCCACAGCCAAGATCCTCACAGCATGCCGATCGCATACGCAGACGCTTATCACACGTAAACATAGGTGGGAACGTCACGCCTGACATCAGGCCTCCGCAGATTTCATGACACACAGCTTAGTTCCGTCTTAAACGAAAAATCACCAGCATGCACGGAAAATAACGGTTAACGACGGATAGGGAACAGCGTAGTGCCGACAGCGTATTTCTAAATTACGTGTTAAAAAACGTACTTTTGCGACAAAAACGACAGTCATTGGGCTAATATCAAGGCTGTTTTTCTCTCTGATGTTTGGGCGTGATGCCTCTACATAGCCTGAGGGTGAAAAACTCTGCATACCTCCATCACCAAATGCACATGGTTGGCCGTTTCTTTGCAGTCCAGCAGCGCAACAATGTTCTCGTGCCTCAACTCCGTCAACTCCTTTAGAATCTTTATCTCCTTGCTGAGCAGACTTTGTGATTTGGCCAAGTTCTTTTTAGTGATACTTTTAATGGCCACCACAAAGTCTGGATTCTGTCAGAAAGATACGAATTGTTATGTTTTGCCATGGTAGGGTATTCCAGCATTTAATGACAAGAAAAATAATTACTTTTATGATAATTTGCCACCAAAACAGATATAGTTCATTACCATTAATCCTAAAGCTGTTTGCATGGCTAGTGTATAATGATTACCATGTGTCTACAAAAATGGCCAAATAATCCCCTAAATGTACATTTTTGCATAAAATGACTTATTATTGATGACTGGTTCTGTACCTGTTTTAGTTTTCCTTTGTATACAACTGCAAAGGCACCATGGCCAATGAGATCTTTGGAGGAGTACTCGTACTCCCCCAAACTATCCATCTTGAATGTATGAACACTCAGTTATGCACTAGATTGGGGTTTCATCATCTGATCCCATGTCTCTGCAGCCTTCCTGTGACTTCTTACAGGGGTCCCATCATGCCTGCATCCCTGTAAAAAAGGCACATGTTAACATCAACCTGGAACAATAGGTCCAGTGAGCACCCCCCAAAAAGGAAATCAGTACTGTCTGCTGGATGACACTCTCTACCTGTGAGATGCTGCAGATATGCATCTATCAACCAAAAAAAAGTTCCAGTAACTGCTGGCTTGTGCAGCATACATTTGTCTACAGCATATATATATTGTACCTCTGGTATATCTCTATATACAATCCATACATCTAAAGCCCAAGATCCTTGTACACTGGCACATATCTGATGAAAAAACCCTCTTGGTAATGAAAAAACAGCAGGCCATCCTCAGGGCCTGGGACCTATCATATTGCACAAGCTCCTAGGCCCTCACATGCCAATGTTTCATGGCCTGAGGACACCTAATTTCCCTCACAGGTATGAGACCAAATACACTGGGCCCATCACACATTGTGCAACTCTGGGTCAGGGACAGAGTTCATTGCATTTCTGGGGGCCCTGCCATGACAGGGCACTCTGAAATCCAGAATCCTTCACAGGCTTCCAGTTCCTTTTTTGGGGGAGACCAGGAAAAACCAGGACCTCTCTAGCCTCAGGTGAAGGTGCTATCTGATGTTCACAGGCTCCAACAGGTGCAGATTCCCAGGTGTTAGAAGTTCTCAGGTTCTGCAGTTTCTGGGCCCTGACAACTAAAACAATGGAGCTCTCTAAAGTTGGGATCTCAAACCTAATGATCATGACCCAAATAATGAGGATCAATGTGCTACAGACCTTCATGCTTTGTGTCAGCCAAATGCAGTTTCTTCAAATGCTGCTGGCTCCTCATATGATATCTTTCTTAGCATAACCTCTGAAGCTGGGGATCAGCACAGAACACAGCATGCTACATGCACTGGGGCTTAACAAATCCATCCAACATGTCAAACTTAAAGGTTTTGGCATTTTGCAGGCCATTGGTGAAGTGCCTTTTACAAATGAGAGCTTTTGTTGTATGTTAAGATAATTTTTCCATATTATATTTGTACTTTACAGCTCCTGATCCTGGTGAGAGCATGTCATTTTCCTCCTAGCCATGCATTCTCCTTTCCATGTAACATCTGCTATATTTCTCTTTTCCTTTTTACTTCTCCATCTTTTCCTTTTCCATCACCTTCCCAGGTCCCACTTACTTATCTATATTCAGACATAAGGAAAGAGACACATGGTTCAACAACTGGTTCTAAATGAGAACAATTTGCTTTTCTCACTTCCTAGAGAAAAACAAGGTTTATGCTTTATTTTGCTATGTAGCTTGCATGGTGCAGTTCTATTTTTGTTCAGTATGCTGCACAAAGATGGGTAATAGCTGATAAATGATAAGCAGCCATAAGAAAGGTAGGCTGTTCATCTGGCCACAAATTTTTCTCAACTTCCTTTTGTCCAGTCTCTATTTTCTGATAACTTGTATAATTTTTAGCTCTAAAACAAACTGAACAAGATCTGCAATGCTGCATCATGGGTGCCTCTGACTCCCCATGAGGGAAGAGAGGGGACATGGGCAGAGGTCCCATGCATCTAACTCTGATGAAAGATGGTTATAAGAGAGCAAGGAGAATTCTGAAACATAAGGCACATGAACTTCATGAATCATGAAGCAGCATGATGATTACTGTACAAGACAATTTGTACTTGGTACACAAAAGGGTTTTGGAAATATTGTGGTAATGTCATCTCTCATGCATTTGGTATGTTAATGCCCATGCACCTTGAAAATTGGTGGGGAAATTACCTGGAGATAAGTTATTTAGCAATAATTATTTGTCTGTCAACAGAACAATGTCTATCTAATCAGACAATACAGTTACCACCATCACCACAGAAACCTCCAATGCCACTCACTGATTTTACAAGAAAAATGACTGAGTTGAGGTATGTGGTCAATATTTAAATTAATATTCACATTAAGCAATCCCCAGCAATTTTGGAACTCTGATAACCTACTGTTGCCCAATAAAAAAGTAGGTCAGCTAAAGGTTCCCTGCACCAATGGTGCAGAATTAAGTTTAAAGAATAGTAATCAGATAAAATAATCAGCTTGTTCAGTTGCCATATTTTGGACCACAGCCTACTGTCCCACAATCAAATTATACTTGATTACACCTATGGTCCCATCAGTCAGTTGACATGGTCCTATCACAGGTCCCATTTGGATCAAACAATTGTCATATGTGATAGGTCATTCAACACGAAATTTGTCTACTAACGTATCACATTGGGTTGTGCTACGAAGAAATAAATATTTGCAACAGCACGACATACACCGAGCGAGGCAGACGCCCGGGGCACCCACAATCGATCGGCCTGAGCGGAGCCCACGACGCCACACTGAGTCCGACCTGAACGGTGAAGCTTCTGACCAATAGTGATTCTGCCATGTCGGTTTTGAATCCGTGACTTGACACAGCCATAACTCACCCTTTTTATAACAGACGGGCCGTCACAGCACAACCCAACCCGCACCACCACACTCAGCCCTTTGTTTTCCTGCACTGGCTTCAGGCGACGCGACTGGCGCACCAACAGCTGATGGACTGAGCATCAAGCAATAACGGACGGAAGAGCCAAGCCGGGAGCACTCTCCAATAACGAACCTTGGGTCAGATGGTTTGCTCGGGATCAGATCATGCGCGTTGTAACCAACTTGCGTAAGTTGTAATTTGACAGTGTATCTCCTTTGAAATGGCTTGATGTGGGCGCAAAACTTTTTAAGATGAGGGTACCTGCGCTGTGATTACGTGAACCATGACGTACTTACGTCAGCCTCATCGTTGTGAGATTGCACAAGGTTGGCGGCATGGTGGCTGGTATTTTTCACTATTGAGGTGACCGGACGGAACGGAAAAGTGCATGTGCCATGCCTTCCCGAGTGTTTACGTTTCGAACAATACTCCTGAGGCAACAATGAGTCACGCTTCGATGACTCATTGCGATCTACGGGAACGATATGGGAAAACCTACGCTCCAAGGAAATTCATGTCCATATTACGCTCTGGAATATCAGACACCTCATGCGCTCCATGAACTGTGAATAATGCAAAAAGAGATGGTCTGTACACAGGGACGTAGCCAACGGGGGCCATGAAGTAGGAGTGTCGATTTGTATTCCTTCGAGGGGGCCCTGGCCCACCCAATGTTGATTTGGGCCCCTCCAATATTGGTTTGGGCCCTTTCAATATTTTCTACCAGTGTTAAAGGGAACTGGGCAAAAATAACGTTACAAACGGCCGAAATAGATAAGCGATGAGCAGAAAGTGTGGAATAAGGCATAGTGACGTATGTCTATCTTCCTGTCTTCTATACACATATATGTATATACATGGGATATACGCAATTTTTTATTTGAAAAATAATAACAAAAATTAAAAAATTTCCACTGATAAAAAAGCGACCTAAATCCACTGAGAAACCCACATTTGGGGGAGGTCAAGTTGTACGGCCCACGACTCGGCCCACTCAGTCATTTACAGAAACTGACGCCCCTGGCATGGGGCCATGCCCCCACCCGAGTCAAACGGTCTACACTAGACATATGGCGACTTCGCGCGAATACGGAAGAGTGATCATACATATGTTACAAAAGCAAACATAGTATGTTTTCCTGTGCGTTAGGTGCCAGCGGCATATGAAAAAATGACATTTGGCCCTCTCCCCCGGAGGAAAATCCTGGCTACGTGCCTGTTTGTACATAAAGTATACTTGTAGGTCCCTCAACAATGAAAGGATTCAGTGCACGCATGTCGACGACTTATATACAAGAAAATGCATTTCACGTCTACCGGTCCTCTTATCATTTCAGAAACAGCATGCTTATGGATCTACCAGTTGTGTCGACTGGTTTGGCGACAGTCTATTGCATACCGAAGTCAGTTTTTATCACTGTCCTCATCAGACGAAGACAGTCGTGTCACAGACGCCCATTTTTTCGCGTTACCCGGGACAGTCCGCAATCGGGTAAGGCTTCCCACCACACCGCCTTGCGCCGTCACTGACAGCCACGACACAAATGTCAGACCGCTTAGCAGACGCCTGCGACCGCTCACCCCCAAGTGCCCGGCCTGCGAAGAGCCACGATGTCTCCGCGGCCATTGTCGGCCAGGCGGCAAAGGCGAGTCATCGCGGCCGCCATTTGGCCGCGCGCCGCCTAGCAACAGTGGCGCGCGCCGCCGCGCCGCTCCGTCCGCTACACGGCCGCTGAACCCCGCGCGCGGCGGCCGCCCCGGCACGGCAGCGGCGTGCGTGACGCCAGTGACGCCGTAACGCCAGGGCGGCGCACTATTTCCATCGCTGTTGCCGGCCGCCGCGCAGTGGGCGGATCGAAGAAGGGCGGGGCCTAGGACGAAGCACGATACCAGACGTAGTTCTTTGTCGATTGGACCAGCGGATGGCTTTCATTGCAGTTGGATGCAACGCCAAGCAATTCGCCTTGGCGAATTCGGTGGCCGTGGTACTCGTGCACCGCGCAATTCCTGCATAGGCGCAGCCAAGGGGGGGGGGGGGCGCGAGGCTCAGGCCGCCCTTACCTAGGCCCGCATTTTTTGCGGAAACCTTTGCACATCGTCTTCCCGGCAGGCGGTTTTCGTATGATTTCAGTTCACACTGAGCTCAGCCCCCTTACGGAAATCCTGGCTCCGCCTCTGCAGTTCCTGCGCACCTGGTCGAGCCTGAACCGGTTCAAGAACCTAGGATAGTCACGCCACAACGCTCATCATGGGCGCGTTTGGCCCTTGGCAAAATGAAGACGACCGGGAGCTTTGTCCGCGAACTATTCCGCGCAAGGGCAACGAACGCGAACGGAGGGCGGGAGGGTGCAGCGCGCTCTGCCAAGCATCATACAGCCGCGCAGCAGCGTGGTGCCACCTGACAACTGCCCGGAGGGCACAGCCGGGATCAGTTGCCGGGCCGACGGCGACGCCGGCGGCAGCGTGGTAAAAAGGTAAACACTGCGACCGACATTTGGACCAAACCAACGGAACAGTCCTGCGGCTGTGGGGTGGGCGGGACGGCGGTACACTTCCACGAGGCAACTGCTCCCGTTGTCCGCTGTGGCGGCGTCCCTGAGGGCGGTTGTGTGATGTACATTCGGTTCCAGCACTCTCCCGGTGTCCCCGCCGGTGACCTAATGCACGCAAGCCGTTCGAGCGTTCTCCAGTCGGTGTTTTTGCCGCCGGTGAGGCGCGCTGCGGGCGGGGAGCGGCCGTCGCGGGCCGAGAGAAATCACCCGATGGCTGGAGGGCGCCATAAAGGAACCCATAAACGTAACAGGACAGCACGGGAATGGCTGCCGGCGCTCGGAAACCCGGTCACTCACTGTGAACTAGACCTCGGCAGTTTTTGCCGAAGGACCTGTGGTCGCCGACACAATCGACAGAACGCCTCGCGCCGCCGGCAACTGGCGCAAGAAACGCCGCGTGCCCGAGCAAAACAAGCCGCCGAGCTAACTGCAAGCTGGCTTGTTTTGAAATGACAGAGTTGGGCAACGTCGCGGCTGTCAGCAGGAGCGCTGGGGTGGAAAACGTGCCGTGCGGCCCCGAGGCGATTAAAGACAATGACGAACAGATCTGCTACGACTCAACTCGTGGTCTTGTCATCTGAGACCCAGCAACCGTTGCGGTGACAACCTTTCGTGAAGTCCACGTCAGATGAAGTGTAATTGCTCTTCGTCGACAAACAACGAAGGGCAATGCTCTCTCCATGCAAGAGATCAGCCCCTCATGCCGACCCAGCGAAGATTGGACACAACACTTGGCCAGCCTTGTATGCGGGAGATGGCCCTCAAAGGGTTTCATCCGGGGCTGAACGATGAACAGATTAACGGATGAGCGAATGGTCAATGGAAAGCCAGTGGTCCAGATTTTAACGAGGCCTTCGTGACTCGACCGGTGGGCTGAATCGGTTGATTCTTCGTGCAAAGCTATTCGGGTCAATTTCATCAGATGCAGGGCCCAGCAATTGAGCCGACGTTAAGCTCCAATCTCGAGACCACTTAGGTCAAATCGCAGGGTCACACCGCAGGCACTCCACCACCACATGCCTCCTGGTCCGTCGGCAAGGAAAGGACGAAACGTCCGCTGTTATGTAACGTCCACACCGGTATAGCCAGCCAGCCACGCACAAAGACTGAAGGTCGCCTCGGAAAAGGAAAATGCGGCAGACGGTACCGAAATTAGATGCTCTGTGACGCTCGCGCCGAAATATTCCGATTAAATTACCTGGTCAGATAAATAAACTTACCCCTGCAAGGCCCGCAAACCCTAACGAAACGAATTTGATGACCGTACGCATTATTCCCAACACGCTCCCCCCCCCCCCGGTGCGTACCGGTCATCTGGCCTCGGGCATGTGACGTCATGCCCTCTCAAGATTGCCGCGCTGCGGCGCGATCCCTTTGTTCTCTCCGAGCTGGGGCATCTGGCGGCGCTGCAGGTTTCCACACGACGCGACAACAGAGCGGGCCGCTGCCAGGCGGTCTGGGCCGCGGCCATCCTCAACTCCGTGACGTCAGAGGGCGGCAGGCCGGGCCGGCCGCCAGCGCCGTCTCCGGACAACAGCAGGCAGCCACCGCAGACGCCACCGCGCCAACCGCTCAAGGAAGGGCCTGTGGTCCCCACGGAATCCCAGGAGGTGGAGGGCACCGCAGGACGGCCGTGGCAGGTGGGAGGTGAAGGACATTCCTTAACAGTCGTGGGAGGTGGAGGACATTCCCGGATAGCCGGGGTGGAGGACATCCCCGGACAGCCGCGGGAGGTGGAGAGCATTCCCAGACAACCGTAGAAGGTAAAGGGCATCCCAGGACCGCCGTGGCAGGTGGAGGACATCCTCAGACAGTCGCGGGAGGTGGAAGACATCCCCAGACAGCCGCGGGAGGTGGAGGACATCCCCGGACAGTCGCGGCAGCTGGACGGCATCTTCGAAGAGCCACGGAACGTAAAGTAACACCCCTGCACAGTCGGCGGGGACATCACAGTACAGCCGCCGTGCAGCCGCTGACGGCAGCGCGTAACGACGGGGAGCAGGCTGATTCTAATCCCCCGGCGCGCGCAGCGCAGCCCGCGCGGGCCCGTCTCCCGGCGCACCCCAGCCGTGCCACGGCGCCGCTGCAGGCGCGGGAGGGGATGGTTTTGGGTGGCGCGCTCCGGCCGGCCACCGACGGCCATCGAACAGGCCGAGATGTCGGTATCGATTGGCGGGCCGGGCCGCGTCGGCCCGTCCTCTGGGCCGCGCCGACGAGCCCAGGCGGCAGCCAGCCGCCTCCGCACGTCCACCGGACCGGGGAAGGGGTCCGTCGGCGATTAGGCGCTATCTGCTGGTCGTCGATTGAGAATGGCGTGTCGGGTTCATAAGTGTGGGGCGTTTTCGGAGATGATACAGCCAGCCGCCAGATCCATTGTGGGCAGTTTCTTGCCATGCAACACCATACGGCTAATCTTAAAACTCCCAAAGTTGTCAGGGCTGCCTCCCTAGCTGCCCACCGGCCTGCGCCAAAGGCTGGCGATTTTTCCAGTCGACAGACAATCAGAGGTGCGGTCCTCGGTGTCATGTAATGGGAATTCCCTTTCGAGTCAGCCGATCCGTCAAGGACGACATTTTGTTGAATCATTTCCTGCATATATTGAATTGGACGGGAGGCCTCGCAGATCGGTTTGGATCTGCGAGGAAGAAGAAGAAGAGTTCCCAAGAACGTGCCAGAGCAGATTTAACCGTCTGATGTAAGGAGACGATGATAACTGCAAAAAACGTGTAGGAGCACAATTGGCACCAGTTGTCCAGGTCCCGATCCCATGCACCCCTCCCCCACCCCCTGCAGCCGCTCCGATCGTTATTAGAACGATCCGCGCCGGATCCGAGAGAGGGGGCGCCCTGTGGTCATTACAGCGCTTCCCGGGCCTTCACCTCGTCACCGTGGGGAGAACCCCGCCGTCGTCAGATATGAACGATGGCTTCCGCCCCGGCCCGTCCACTGCCAACGGGAGGACTGCGCGAGCAGGGGGACGTTCCGCGAGCGATGCCCGTGATAAAGCCGAGGTCATAGGTCAAAGGGTTCGCCGTGCTGCGCACATCGAGGCCCGCCGACGAATGGCGGGAACTGCACGTGCTGTGGCGCGACTTTCTTTGACCAGCGGCAGGGGATGTCCAGAAGCCGACAAACGTCACGGTTTTCCGCCCGCAGTGACGTGCTCGCCAAACACCTCAAACGCACTCCAAACAAAGAAACATCTGCGGAGTAGGTACCATAGGCGCGGGAGCCATAACGCCGGGGGGGAGCTTCAGCCTTCCCAACTCTTTTGAAATTCAACATTGACCCTATGGGCGCTGACCGGAAAGAACTGACCCCAAATGCTTTTCGGCCGCCAACTGCAGTGGAGTTCTCGTGCTCCTGGTAGGTACTCAACGGGATGTTTCTGAAGTCACTCCCATGGCCAACAAATGGCTACCAGAATAATCGCATCCAAGACAGAAAAACCGACGGCTCTTCATGAGAAGAACAGACCGGTAGTCAAACCAACGTTAGTTGGTAAAAAAAAACTGATGAAAGGTTCTAATCGCTAGGTTTTCATGACCAGCGCCATTACGGGATCGGCCCGCGCAGTACTTGCATGCAGAAACAGGGATAAAACACAGCAGCGTCTATCGCACCACGTGCGACCCGGAGGAGCCGATACCCCAGAACAGCGCTGTCATGACCTGGAAACTTGACTCCTGCCTGGGGTCTGACATCACTGGCTCAGTGGCAACAGCGTCGGATGCCGGGTCGTCACCCTAAAAACGCAGCGAACCACCACGAAGTACCCTTGGCGTTACCCACAGACGCCTCACCCCACAGCACAGGACGCGGAACAACGCAAAAGGCTCTACGCATGACTACCGGCCCATCACTCCCGCTGGGACCCGCGCTTCGTCGCCGCACTGCGACTCAACTCAGGTGTGGCGCCGGCGACTGCGCATTACTGGCGTTTCTGCGAAGAAACACCTGACGCAGAGTCCTCCGTCGGCGCGCGCGCCCTCCTTGTCTCCCTCGGGTTACATAACAGCTGACGGGCGGTGCGTCACTGCCGGCACCTGTGCCCGTCCCGCACCCAAGCATACAAACGCCAGCAATATCAAAAAGCGCAGGTCGACGACCCCTGGCCGCGGTGCATGAATCTGCAACAACAAACTACCGGCGGGCCGGCGGCCGCCGGATCCGGCCGGGCCAGCGCCATATGCTCGCGCCGACGCGCAAGTCACACCACGTGACATCGGCCCGCCGCGCGCTGCGTAGCTCGGCCGGGTCACGTGGGCCGCCGCGGAAGTGGGCCACCGGTCGGCGCTCCCTTTTTGAGACTGGCCGCGCGACTGAACTCGTGCCCGGCCGGCAGCCGCTGTGACGTAAGGCGCAGTTCGGCCGCCGGGACGCCGCCAGACTCGGCGACATCAGCTGGCAGCTGCGAGATGAGAGCCGCGGTCTGAGCGCCGCGAGCTCGGCGCAGCACGTGAAGTCTGCACGTGCTGGAGCCTGCAGTGGACGCGACAGACGCGCAGGCTGCGCGCGGCAGACTGAAAACTCGGGCGACTGCAGAGGACGATCTCTGGCGGCCATGCGGAGAGCGGACTCCGCCTGCGGTCGCCGCGCGCCAGCTGGCCGCGACGGACGGCGCGCCGGGAGCGTCTCCGGCGACCCGTGCCGCGGCAGCGCCACATCTGACCCGGTGGCGCCGCGCCGGGCCCTGCAGGCGGCCGAACAAACGCCTCCGCCGCTCCGGTCGATATGCGCTTAATTCCGGAGCCGACGGCGGCCGGCGCCGGAGATCCTGGCCACGCCGCACTCTCGCTCTCTCCTCCCTCCCCGCTCTCTCGCGGGATAGGACAGCGCCGGCGGCTCCTGGCCCCACGGGACGACTTTTTCGAACAATGGCGCGCCGCACGAAGGAGGCGTGTCCAGAGGCGGGCGCGCCATTCAGGAGAAATCCGCTCCGAGTCTGAGGAGATTCGGTCAGCGGCGGGCTCCCGTCCATAGGAGATTCGGCCAGCGGCGAGTGCCCAGAGGTGCGGCCCGCCGTGGAAGGTGCAAACTGACTGATCGCATAACAGACTCACGGACACCTGGGAAAAACAGGAAGCGGGGTCGTTCTCAAAATTACCCACTTCATTCTGTGACGATCTGAGTGGTGACTAACGTTTTATCAACCGTAAGGGTAGCTAACAATCGGATCATGAGCTGTGTCAATACACAGAACCGCCTCGGGATGACGCCGCGTAGTTCACAGTACCGTGATGACGATATAAACACCTTATCCACTGATCTCTACCTGGCACGCACGCCACCCCCGGGGACGTTGAAGGAATGTTGGCAGGTACGCAAACAACTGAGCCCCACAGCCGCGGGCTAAGCACGGGCCCAAGAAAAACTACGCATCGCGCAGCGTATGGCGTACGAATGACCTCGACGCCAGTGTCGGGAGGACGGGTGGCCGGTCCGGTGGAGCGCCTCCACCCTCGTCCGGGAGCCGCTAATCCCACCAGGCACCTCCACAGCGTCCCCGGTGCGTCGCCGCGCTGGTCCGAACTACGACCCGCCCTCCCCGGCAGCATCGTGGGCCTGAACCGCCTTCGGTTCGGCCCAAGTCGAACTCTGCCCGAACCGCCCGCGGGCGACAGCCCGAAAACAAACACTCGCCGCCAGTCGAACCTGGCGTCCCGCGCCCGGCGCAGAGACAAAGAGCGGCCGCCGTGACCGCCGGCCGCCGGTCACGTGACCGCGGACGGCGGTCACAGCCCGTTCGAAATAGTCGGCCGTCCGTTGGGCCGGCCGTGGAGGCCGTCGGGTTCCGTTACCACCCAACTGCGCAGCTCGACGCGGCGGCCGTGCGGCCGGTTCTCGGAAACGGTGGCCAGGATCCCGCCACGGGCGGCTACTGGCGTCTGGACTGCGGGCGCCGCTTTCGCTTTCAACCCCCCCCCCCCAGCGGCTGGCCCTGGCAGACTGTCACGTGACAGACGCGTGAAGCCCGAGCCGACGGCCGAGCCCACGGCCGATGATGGCCTCGTTTGGACGGAGGCCCACCAGATCGCACCGTTCCCTCCATTTGTCACAAACGACAGAGCGACAGAGGAGTTGCGGACACACCAGCTATGCGGGTTCCCAGATTGCACATGCGTAGCACAACAGGTGAAAGTGCAAAAACGGCGACAGTGGCAGGACGCAACGAGCATTGCTCGTCGAATGCTGTGACGAGTGGTGAGCACCTAAGCGCAGGTTTCGTTCCTCGGTGGGAGGACCAGAGTAGTTTTGAGGCCTCGCAACAACTCAAAGTTCAACTTGTCCAAAGCTGGAAGGGTCGCTGCACTACCCGCCCCACAAGCCGTTACAAACAAGACCAGCCTGACTGGGTACGGAGTCGCGTCCGTTTTTGTCTCGTGTCCCTGTTCACGACGCATCCGACAAGGCAGGGCATTAACCGAATCACGGTCAACGTCCACCGAAGACAAAAAGCTCTCAAGACGTTCACCAGCCGCCTCGGCACTGAACAGAGTTCCGACAAAGAATTCCCAGCTCCCGCCGCAGGTATACTATCATTCTCCGCACTCCTCCGTACCGCGCGAGGCGTCTGAGGATCCGGCGATCCGACCCCGGTGCGTTATCGCGACCTGAACAAAGGCGCAGGCGGCCGCCTCCTCGCACCTGCCCGGTTCGGACTTGGTCCAGCCGGCGGCGCCCGCCAGTATCACGCAGTTCGTCCGCCGTCCCGAAAACTGGCCTTGAGTGCGGCCGGCTGGCGGCATGGATGAGCGTATATGACAATGACGGCCTTGGGCGCCGCCGAAGCTGGCCGGCGGGCGCTGGCGGAACGGCCGGCCGCCCGGCGTAAACACTGGCCCGGCCCGCCGATGGGAAAAGGCGCCGCGGCACACCCCGCCTCGCCCCAACCTGTCTCCGCGGAAAACTCCGTCACCGAAGTTCCCACGACGACCCCGCTAACGAATTCACCGAACGACTTCGGCCGCCGGGCCACTGCGGCGAACAAAGAGCCGTGTTACCTGTGCGCGGCGTGCGGCGGCGCGCGCTGCTCCCACGTCCCGCTGGCGGCCGCGGCGGCCGGGACCCACTGCAGAGCGCCGTGCCGGCGCTGCGCGGCGCCGCTCAGCTGATCGCTGACTGACGCGGGCTGCCGGCACGGGCCGGCGCGCGCCGGCCGGGGCGCATGCGCCACGGGTCCCTGGCGGGGGCCGACTCCGCCGGGGACCCAAACGGTCCCCTTGTTTCGCCGCGGCGCGGTGTTCGCCGGGAATGGGGAAGGGCTGCCGATGCGGACGGAACGGGACGCCGCCCGGTCGATTCTATTTACACTGGGTCTCGGATACGGGCGGCGTCGCCCGGGGCGGCTTGGCCCGCTCGCTGCTCGCTGACGCTCGGGCACGTGGAGAGTGCGTGCACCGCCCGCTCCAGGACATCATGCTGAGTCAAAGCTGACGGCAGCCACGTCTGCCGAGCATCATCAGCTCGGGTAGGGCTGCCTGGCATGGATTGCGGCGAACAACGCTGGCTGTGTTGTTATCGCCCCCTACAATCTCAACGAGTTGTCATCAAAGGAACGAAACCGTCACTTACCCCGCGATCTTTGCGCGATAGAGCTTGCACGTGCATCGTTATGTATGCGTCAGACCAGCCACAAAGCAAACAGATTAGCGATCTGGGAAGCCGCATCGGGGAAATTATACAGCGGACGGAACTCAAGCTGACACAGTGCAATGTAAGCTTCCATCCGTCACTCGAGTGGCAGTTGAACTGAACCTTGGAGTTTACATGCGGTCCAAACAGTGAGAAAGGTCTGTCGGTCCGGGCTTGGTCAGACTATGCGAGCCGTCTCTTCGGCGAGCTGAAGGAAGCTCGCGATTGGATTTATCTCTCCCTCTCTCCGTTCCAATACCTGTCTTTCCTTCCTCTTTTTAATGTTTTTTAGCGTTCTGCATCTCTCTATCTCTGTCTCCCTCCGCTTTGTTAGGCACTGTGAGACAAACGTGTAATTTTCTTCAATATACGACAGTGTGTATCAGCAAATACTCCAGAACAGCGGAACTGTTCGAATGTTCTTGAGGACTTTCTGCGCAATGTCGTGGGTACAATGTTTTTTTCCGGCTTCAGGGAACCACGTCCATGGTAATGAGCGACATGTGAATAAGGGTTTGGCATGGCAGAAGTAGTTTGTTTTGGCTCGCAGCGTAGCCTGGGGAAGGGGGTCATTGTCAACAGGGCTGTGTTCCCTCGAAACCTCGAAACGGTCACAAGCATAGGGGCAAGATCGTCCGACGATTTCAAGGGAGGGTTTTACAACTTTTTTCTTGACAAAACTCATGGAGTCGGGTACAAATACCACCCAGGGCTCCGTGAGAAACTCACGAGGACCCCCTACGCCTGAAAGGGCGTCGCCTTGGAGATTTAAAAGGGCGCAAAGGCTTGAAAAGGTGTCCCCGACGTCTGGCATGACGCCCACAGTACGTAATAACGACCGGGAAAAATCAGTACATTTTTGAGTTGGTTTGTTCCTTTCCTTTGCTACCTGATAAATACGCCAGTGCTTACGTAGAATATTATATAGGCGTAAATGAAAGTATACAGAAATCAGGTACGTTGTCAGGATTTTCCTCAGGGGGGGGGCAAATGTCAAATTTTGTCATAGGCCACAGGCGTATGACGAAGTTTACAAGAAAAGACAGTAATTTTAGGCAATTTATCTCATATTTAGTGCACAAAAAGCATATAATGTTTGTTTTTGCAACATATATATGATCACGGTTATGTATTCATGCGAAATCGCCATGTATCTAGTGTAGACCGCTTGGCTCAGGAGGGGCATGGCCCCCATTCCCCCCTTGGCTACATCCCTGACAGAAATACGCATAATGTTCTAATGGCTTATGCCCAGAGCAGGCTGGTCGATCTGTGGTTCACTGCACAAACAGTATGCCAGGCAAGCGTCTTTAATTAAAGGAGCAGCTGCCGAACAGGAGGATGAGTTTGGAAGACATCAAGTTAATTTGGCACTATTTTGAAAGATTCACGAAAATCTTTCACGAACTTGAAATTATTCAAGAACTTATAAGCTTGTACCTTCTCAGCCCGCTACAGGCTGCCCCAAGTCCGTTCGTGGCGTCATGAAGCCGATAAACATTCTTAAGATGTCCCGACGGAAAATACCTTTCGGACGCATTCAGACTTTCGATCGGAACAAGGCACAAAAAGAAAAAAAACAGGCCAAGGTCTGACAGCGCACTGGCCTTGGACCGTGTGCAGTGCAGGTATCTGAAGCAGGATTATCGCGGAACCAAAACAGCCTATGCGGGAGTATCCTGTTGGCCGTGGGCGGGGGAGGGCTGTGCACTGTGCAGTGTGCAAATTCGCCAGGCGTTACCACGCGGCTGACGGCGGACGCGTCCCTGCAGGATGCATTCTTCGGTGCACCAATGTATGCTGGAGGCTCGCGGCCTCCAGCATGAAATTCATGGCCAACATTGTTGCTTTTGAATCGATGCATGTACAATCACTTGGTGTATGTTTTCCCTGCCGGTGAATGATGTTTTTTAATTCCTATTAAATATGTTATTTTCGGCGCACGATAGGCAAAGGGATAGATGCAGACATGCATGACAATAAAGAAAATTAGGTATAGGGACAATATCATATACAACATGAGACCCTAGGTCTTCGTCACATAGCAGCAGTGTCTTGATTATAAATTATTTTGATTTATTAGAAACCGAAACAGCCAAAATTATTGTTGGCTTATTTCCAGAACGACAGAAATTGTATTGGGAGAGTTCGGATAACGTTGGATGGGTAACATTAAAGAGCTGGGTAAAATGTCCACCCTGCATTGCAACGGCCTGACAATTACTATTCACACAGCAGACTAAGGAGCTAGACCGGTTGCATCACGTTTTTACTAAATAAACGTCACAATCTTTTGCAAGCCTACGTTAAAGTCGAGGTAATGGGCGTCACATAGACATGGGATAATTGCTTTTCGGACGTGGTCGACGGCTTGCTCACGATTAAAGATGACGCAGCAAGAACCATTCCGTGCTTTGCAAGCACCAAGCCAGCTGTCAAGTGAATGTCGTCAGTGCAGTTATCTATGCAGAGCTACTGGCACAGGTACCCAACAAACGGCCAGACCCGAACGCCTTCGGAATAAAAACCGATTATCAATGTTTGGCGAGCTGATCTTTAGACGGGCCCAGTAGGCATTATAAGAGCTGACAAACAAACATAGATTGCAAATAGGGCAGGTGCTCTACCTGCCCTGCAAATACGTGGGCTTAAATGTTCATATTTTCAACTTTCAACATACATAGGTGGAGGCTTTTTCCAAAGCCAACTGGGCAATTTTCCGAAGCTATCATTATTGATCACCAGGTATAATCTCCAACTAGTGTCACAAAAGGAGATCATGACGGGTCAATATTCGAGCAAAGATCACGCCAAAATGTGATTAAAAAGGATTATGGTAAAAAGGCTGAGTTTTACTGGACGACTCCTAATTCGCCAGGTTCAGGCCTCCCACCGACGTAACGAGACGAAGAGTTTTGCGGAGTGATTGAGACGAGGTGTTGGTATTACGGATGGAGGATGCAACGTACGCATGGCTAATAGCCAAAAACCAGCCGGTTCTTCTTAGGACTAATAAACACCTGGCAAATTAACACCTGACGGCTGCCGGAGAACTAACTGACTGAAACGTAGTGCAAACAATAACACACAAGACGAGGATGATAGTCCGAAAAATTACTCCATCCATGACGCAGCCAGGATTTCCTTAAGGGAGGGGGCGGAGCTCATTGTGGCCTGAAATCATAGGAAAACTGCCGCTGGAAAGACGATATGCAATGATATTCACAAAAAATGCTGCCTTAAGGGGGGGGGGGGCCAGGCCCCCGGCCCTCCCCCCTTTGGCTGCGCCGGTGCTTCCATCCGTAGTAAAGAGATTAACATCTTACATATAAACAATCGCTTGTCTTACGGCCTTCTTTGACACAAACTGTATACTTCGGTTAACCTTTCCATTTTCTGTGTGGTTTGCCTGCAGTCGTCTGCGTTAAATTCGTGACGATATTTATCTTGCGCTTTGTTTTGTTCTGTCTTTCGCAGTGTCAGTTTTCGTCCGCCGAACGTAATTCTACATAACGTAATTGAATACAAGGTCCACAGTTCAGAGTGAGCGCGAGACAATGCTTATGCAGCAGCACGAGCCACGCGGAGACCTGTCAGCATGACTGTGCGTATCGAGGGGCGTATCATCACAATTCCTCTGCTCAAGAATGTTGTCACATCCTGTCCACCATGATCCCCAGCCGTCCGAAACCTTTACTCAGTTTCACGGAGTGAGGGGGCGGAATCAGCGCAGCCAGCTGCCGAGGGTCCTCCCGCTTACATCCTGTTCAGGTCCTCTGGCAGCCGTGACGTCACGTGGTGATGCCGCCACCGCGCCCGCGGACCTCGGAAAAAGGTCAGCAGGAACAGGCCAACCGCTGACCCCACCGCTGGGTCTCCACCCATGAGCCAGGCGGCCACCTCGCTTGCCGATCAGCATCGACTTCGTGCAGTCCTGCTCAGCGCGATGAATTTGGAGCGGTGCTCCAGCGCCCGACAGACGTCTGTGTGCTCCGTCGTGCGGCTCATTCAGGCCCCTGCCATTCCGACGCCGACTGAATGAAGCCGAAATCCAGAAAAATCTTTCTCTCGCTTCGTTATTCTGAAGCCGGGTTCAAGCGACTGCTGTGGAGGATTCTCGAGGACGTAGTTGGTCTCTCCGGAGTAATCCTATGAGCCTTGCACCGGGGCTGGCACGAATGTTGGCCCGGACTCTCCGGTTGCATCCCGTTTTAGACCCGGTTCCATGTGCCGGTTGAATGAGATTAATCGATGCAGGGAGCACAGGTGTGCACCTGCGGCCGGTCGCTTGAAATACATGGTAACACATTGCCCATAAATCCTGTGGAATTGCGCAGTGTGTTCAAAGTCATCTGCGCGGCTGAGTGAAAATCCCTTCCCTCCCCCTCTCTGTTATCCCCTCTCTCTCGTTGCTATGCGCAAAACTTGGGACTGTATGTGATGTTCCTCACAACAGACAGTCTAGTATGGATTGCAATGCACTTCCAATCACCAGTGGTTGTAGCCGGCGCGGTGGCACCGTTTGCATGATGGTCTGCACTGTCTGCACCGTGCAGATGCAATGAAGACGGCGCAGGGTGCGCCGCAGTGCCGTCATGATGAAGATTCGAAATGAAGGTGTTCACCTCTGCAGAGCTGAACGAAGGAATGCTTATTTCAAATGCACTATCTTCAGATTACGGTCATTCGGCGTTGGAGAATAGACCTTTCTCTGAGTCCGCAGGGGTCTTTTTACTCGGGTGCAGATAAATTAAGTCTCTCGGAGTATGCATGAATATATTTCATCAGTGGGATCAGTGATACCACTGACGAAGATATATCAAATTTTGCTGAAATAGTTGGCCTTTTATAACATCAAAACCAATATGCTCACATATAGGTACTCCGAATCTACTTTGAATAAAAAAGCATTTGTTCGTTGATATACGTTGTATGTACATTTCCAGCATGTCCTCTACAAGATGCTCGTTCATGTTAATTATAGGTATAGGCTGTTGTAATAGACGAGCCTAATTACATAATACGTTCTTGCTTATATTACGAAAACATCTCTTACCACCGAACACTTCTGAAACTGTCCAATCGTTTCGGACATGCGGGTGACTAATCCTATCCTCCTGTAGACATAGGGCGTCATGCTTGATGATACTGCATTTTACTGTATCGTCACAGACGTAAATGACATTTGACGCATATTTCGACAGAACGTATGGCCTTATGCAGTATCTAGTGTCCCGTGTCTGAAAAGTGTTGTTTGGTAGGCAGCGCTAAAGGGGCGCCAGGGACCGTTCACTCGAGGCACGGCTCTTCGTAACAGACTGTCGGTTTGTTTCGTTGCAGACATCAAAGCGGCTTAAGCTTGAGCGTAGATGCGGAAAGTAGCATTATATTTTGTACCATTTGCACACTGATAAGAAACAACGATTCCTTAAGTGCAATGTCGACCAGTTAACAGGCGTGCAGCGCAAACGTTATCGTTGCTGAGTTGCGCAAGCGACGAGGGAAAAGCCGCGAAGATAAATGGTTTGACTGGCCGCGGATGTCCCGAATGTTGAACGAAATGACTTTTTCAATGGGCTTTAATGCAGCGCACTTGCCGGACAACAGAACGCCAGAAGGCTATCGCCTGCGCAGCTCTGTGGCCGTGCCGTAAATCAAAGATGGCGGCCGCTAGCCCGCGGACCTTTGGCAGCAGCAGAACGAGGTTACTTCCCTATCGCGCCACTGCAAGAGCGTCAACGCCGGCATCCTGCCCGGAACTGGCAGGACGGCGGAACGTCAACTTCCGTCGGTCGCCCAGGTTTGGCCGCCGTGTGGCAGGAAAACAACGCCTTCCGCCCGCCGCCGCCGCCGCCGCCGCCGCCGGCGGACGAGCGGCTCCACGCCGTCTGCCGGCTGCAGTCGGCCATTACACGCGCGCGCTATAGCGGGCCGCTCTCTCCGCCGCGTCGCGCGGCTGCACGCCCTGCCGAGCCCGCCTCGGGGCACGGCAACGGACGCCCGCGCGGCCGCTGGAAACAAATAGCGCGTCGGGCCGGCGAAAACAAGCCAGGGCGAAGTCTGCGGCGAGCGACGCAAACAGAGCGACGCCGCCGGCCGCAGCCGGCCAGGTGAGACGCGCCCACAGGTAGAGCTTCGGGGTGAGCCTGGCTGCTGGCAGCAGGCTCCGCCGGCGGCGGCGACCGGCAGATGCCCGTCAAGGACAACGCCGGGCAGTATGATCATCCATCCATGGTCACTGGATACGGACGTTTGCATCCTCATTGCACCGGCGGCGACCTCGGCCGACGCGAACGGATTTCTCCGACAACAAACACGGCGGGCTCATCCTGGTCCGGCAGCAAACAGCGTGGCTCGTCGGCCAACCGCGGCAATCAGCGCGGCGCGCGCCGCAGCCGGCTGCAGGCGCGTCACACTGCCGCCTAACGAGCCCTCGGCCCTCCCGGGGCTCGACCATTGCACGGCAGAGCCTCGCCCGGCGGCGTCCGGCGGCCGATGGACTCATCTGGCCTTCGTGCACGGACAAACGTTTTTGCTGACGGCGCTTCGGCACGCACGGCGCTGCTCAACAAACAGGTGCCGCGAAAAATGGCCGGCGGGCGACGGGCGTGCATCGATTCGGCCGGCCGCGACGGCCGAGCCAAGTGCGCTCGCTCTCTTCCCGCTCCCCCTCTCTCTCGCACTCTCTCTCTCTCTCTCCCGCTCACTGGTTTATTGCAAGTAAGAGGGGATCGGTCGTTCCCGGGCGGACGGTGAGAAGGGCGCGGCTCCGGCCGGCGTCTGGTCGGGTGCGCCATCGCCGGAGGCGGTCGGCTTGCCTGCCCGCCCTCTCGGTATCTACATATAAACCTGAATGGTTGTCTGCCTCCATATCTACACCCCTGTTGTCCCTCCTACTATTAGGCAAACGGAAGCAACCATCACAATGGCGTGCCCGTCAGGGCTGACCCGCCGTCAGTCCTTTTGTGCTGTGCGCAAAAATCTGAAGGTGTAGCTGCGGTGTTTCAGTTGTGTTCTGTTTCATCAGGAACGATGCAACCTTGCACGGACTCCTCGTATGGGGAAAAGTTGAAGTTTGGCCTTCACCGGCTTAGGAGGCCTCGGCGTATTTGGCTACAGCGCAGTTTGCTTTATCCGGAAACCGATTACTTTTAATGCCCACAAACACCTTCGTTACTGCCGTAACGACACATTTGGAGGGGGACCAAAACGAAGGACAACGATGAACCTTCTCTTCGCTCTTCCAGTGAAATCAGTCCGCAGATCTAGCTAAGGGGCGTGCCTGATGGCCCAAAAACGTAGCTGACTCTCCCATTTTTTTTTCTTAACACTGGTACTTCCCTTACCCTGACCACTGTTGTATCTGCGCAGTTCGGCTGAACCGAAGCGCGGATTCATATTGCAGTTTATCGCAATTTCGGCATCGAGCACATCTTTGCAGATTTCGTTGCTTTCCCCAAAAATTTTGGCCTCACTTGAGCTGTGAGCTTTTATAGTAGGCCTTTCAGGGTGCTTACTGTGAGCGCGATCTGTGACCTGTGAGCGCTTGTCCCCGCGACCTCGGACACTTCAGCGGACACGCATGCGCGGCGCCGCCGCCGAAATACTCACGCGACACGTCCACAAAAGACCCAGAAAAACGCCGCTCACAGACCCGTCGAGAAAAAGTCCATCGCAGCGGACCCACGTCGCGCGGGACAGAGGTGAACTTCCGCCCAGCAGGTAGCGCTTTGTTTAGCCGGCCGCCTGCGTTCACGGCCCCCGACCAAGGTTGGTCCGAGCGGGCCCCGACGTGTTGCGACACCTCCCGACAGCACCGGACGGCCAGCGGCGGCGGCGCCGAGCCGCGCCGGCCCGCCCGCTGTCGTGAGGGAGCCTCACGAAACGCGCGGCCCTGAGCCGGCCGTCACGCGGCCCTTCGTGACCCCGCATCGACCAGGTGGCAGCCTGCGTGAGTCAAGAGAAGGCCGGTTCTGAGGCGGCCGCCACGGGAGCCTTCGTGATTCGCTCGCTGCCATCGGGCGGCGGTCTCCGTGAGAGAGTCCGATGGCAGCGGTCTCCGTGAGAGGGTCTGATGGCGGCGGTCTCCGTCAGGGGACCAGACGGAGGAGGTCTACCTGACAGTACCCAAAGGAGGGGGGGGGGAGGGACGGCCGCTGACAATGCTGAACTGAGTGAGAGGAGCGCGCGGCCGCCAGCCGCGCGGACGGTCACACTTTCGACAGACTGCGCAACACTCGTCGCGCCCGGTGCTCGCGTCTCCGTAGTGGCGGCCGATAGAGATCCACGTACAGCGCGCGCCGCGCGCGATCCATCCGCTCCCGACCTTGAGCTCGGACCAGGCGGTCTGACCACCGGCGCAGCCTGGAGGGGGGGGGGGGGTTCGGGCTCCCTTTGGGCTCGCATTTTTTTGTGAAAACCATTACACATCGTCTTCTCAGCAGGCGGTTTTCGCATGATTTCAGTTCACACTGGCCTGCGTCCCCCTCCCCCCTCTTAAGAAAATCCTGGCTGCGTCGTTGGGTCCTCTCCGGTCGCGGTCCCCAGGGGCGTCAGTTTCTGTAAATGATTGGTTGGGGCCGTGGGTCCAACCTAGCATCCCCAAAATGTGTATGTGTGGGAGGGTCTCAGTGGATTTCGCCTACTTTATTTTGATCAATGAAGTTTTTTTAGTTTCGTTATTTTTTTTATTTTTTTCTTTTTTTTCAAATAAAGAATCGGGTATATCCTATGTATATAGGCATAGGTGGGGGTTTTTTTTAAAAAAATTAAATTTTTTTTTTTTTTCTCCTTTTCTAAAAAAAACCAGTCCGTTTTTCGTTACTCCGTTACTCTGCCTTAAAAAGTAACGGAAGTTACCGTTACTCCGTTATTCCGTTACTTTTTTAAATGCAGTGAAAACCAAACAACGCGGGTTTTAAGTCTTTTATGCTGCTTTGTGGATGTAAAACGCATTCCATATGCAAAGGGAAGAAACAAAAAGCGCTTACCCAAAACACTCCGCTAGCTGCCCACTGCCCTCACCAGCCGTTGTAGAGTCGGCGGCGCCGGGACAACAGCCGCGGCAGGTATTCTACCACTGTGTTAGCCACAATGTTCAAACCAACGAATTCCTGTTCATTGCCCGCGGCGCCGACGGAGCGGGAACAACCGGCGCTGGAGCGGACGCATGCAAAATGCGACAAACAGCGGACATCTATCGACTGGGTTTGATCAACAATGCCTCTCGAAGTATCCGCCCTGAACATAATGGTCTCCGTTCAGAGCTCGTTTCGGTCTCGCGAACTTCTTGTTTTGTTTTGAAATTATGTGTATGTATTAGTTTGTGTACGAGCGCGTGCGTGGAGGTAAGATTCCTGATACTCCTGACGTTTTTTTAATACCAAACGACGAAGGACTCAAAAAAACATGACTGATATGGATTTTATTATTGTGAAATAAAAGACTAAAAAAAGGTGCTTTAGTACCTCTTCAGCACCCTTGAAAAGACAAATTAGCTATAAAAACATGGTCATAAGTAAGATGCAACGGAGGATGTTAGCCGTTCACAAGTGGAACATTTTGGAACAATGACGTGACCTGACCTGACCCCTGTGAAAGGCCAAAATTGATATCAATGAACTCGCTATTGTCTTACGGTTCAGTATATATCGCTTAAGTTCAGCTTTTCAGGGACAAGGTATTGTGTCTATTTACCTAATTCCAAGGACGTATTTTGACCTTTCATGGCGTCTGTTGGCCTCAAAATTGACCTGAGGTCAAAACTCTTGAATGTTTTCGTCTCGGTTTGACAAAACCTTTCCGCCGGTGTTTTCCTTTTTTTCCGTGCGATATATGGGAGCCGAGATCCTGGGAGGTGCGGAAATCCGCGCTCCCCCTCCTGCCGGGCAAAGGGCATTCTGAGCCCGGCCGGAGACGGGTTAAAAACACTTCATTTAACCCTATTCCCTGTGGGGGGGGGCAGATTCTGCTACCCGTGTCTTTTTGCTTGTCGCTCCCACACTGTTTGCCGCAGCGCCACAAGATTTTCTGGTATTTCATGGAATTGATACACAAGTGTTTTGTCAACATTTAAAAAAAATCGGTCCTGCAGAGGCGGTTCCAAGCCCCCGTTTTCGGCGGTAATGTGCTGTGCGTGAAGCTGCAAAGTTGTGCGGTTCACAATCGTGACATTCTGAGTAAAAATAAAGATCACTGACTCATTTATATAGTCATACACATCCTAAACAATGCGTATGCACACATATTTTCAGGCGAACGCACACCCAGGTACTGAAAAAATGGGGGAGCACACTATTGTGCTTATGGTGCCCTCCCAATTTTGTTTACCTGGATCCTCCTCTGCGCTACATATAAACTTAAACTGGCTTGCTAGTTGTACATCTGATGTTTACATCACCCAAAACAAACAAAAACAAAGGAAATTTCTTATTTCAAAAATCACCCTTCTTGCCCTCCCTGGAACTGCCTATGGTTTTCTATTTTAAATTTCAGCTTTCGGTATATAAAAGACTTGGACATTCCAAGCTGAACCGTGTTATTCCCATGAAAATTGGTTGGTAAACACGGCCGCAGTGACCTTTCAAAAATCCCCAAATTTTGGAGTTTGTCTGCCCCCACGCCCTATTTTCGCAATTTTTGAATTTTTGGGGTCCGGAATTGGAGATCTCGTTGAAACATATTAAATGGCATTCATCCCATCAACACTGGACGAATGCATCTCGAGATCTCTGGAAGAGCGGGGAGGGAGGGGGGCAGAATTGGTAATCTTCACCTTTCGGCCAATGCATACTTTTCGAAGGTGCAAAAGTGGCAACGGCTCATATCATGTTTGAGTTTGGGTCCTCACTTCTGCGTCTACAAAAAATAATGTGTCAGCCGAAAGGTGTTTCGGCCAGTTGATATTTTTTCGGGAACGCAGGAGTGGTAACTCGAATCGCATGGACAATGTAGCCTGTCCTCCAAGTTAAAAATGATTTAACCTAACCTAACCTAAAACCTACTGTATGGTTGCAGGATTGCCCTAGATGGGCATGTAAAACTAATTTTTTGTTAGGTTCAATTTGCCTGTTTTTTGGTTGGTTAGGTCGTATCGGCTGAAGGCAAACATGTGTCAACTGAATCAAAATTCAAGAGTTACCTAACCAAGTCAGTTTACACATCCAGCAGGGGCCAGTGCTTAGAAAAATACCTGAATGGGCTAAATTGTTCACACAACTTGTGTTGCCACTTCCGCTTCTCCAAAAATTACGCGTAAGCGTCGGCCGAAAGGTACGAGTAGATTACCGCAGATCTGCCCCCCCCGGGTAATGTGAATCTCACTGCCTGCAGAGAATATGGTTAAGGCAAATTTAAGGCAAATAGTCTAAGCAATAGTCGACAAGCTTCATAATTATGCTTCACTATTGACAACTTATTGTGCACATTCTGTTCTCACCTGGAAATACCGTAAATAATGCTTCCTCTTGATGTGCCTTTAGGTTTGAAAGGCTACTCTTGTGACCCTTGATTATAACCTCTTTCGGTCGGCACAGGACATACGTAAAAATGACGTTTTTCCCCTCCTCCTTAAACTCAAAGTACGTTTCTAGATGTGCCCATGGGTGACCCAGACCGGGCTCGTCCTCTTCCTCCGAAGCTGAGGCACCGTCGGACTCGGAGTCAAGGTTTTCGACCTCCGGTGGCGGCGTAAAGACACCTTGATGGGACATTTTAGTGTCAGGTAGTTAAAATTTCAGGCCAGTCAAGAACCAATCACCACTCCATCGCCCCATGGACATCACAGATCCAAGGCCATGGCGACAGTAATCATGTGCTCAACAGCCTTGAGTCATCTTGGCGGGGAACCGTGTGGCGGTGGTAAGCAATCCATGACTAACTTGAGACAACATTGAAAACTGCCGTCAGCTGGCTGTTCCAGTATAAATGACAATAACTTTGATATCTTTTAGCCTGAAAAATGACGACTGGTTAATGTATAATTTTAAGTCATATCAAACTTACGCATAATTCAATACTTTTGTCCCAAAAGAGACCAAAGTCAGCTGGCCTTTATACTGAACCATTGCCGCCAGCTTGCCGTCAACGTTTATCAGCTGACGAATATTGTCAACAAGTCTACTCCGCTATTGTCAGCTGAGTGCGCGCCCAGCCGCGCTTATATCGCCGCACGCTATTGGGTGTTGGCTTTTCAAGTAGCCAATGGCGTGTGCCGATGCAAATAAAGCCGGGCGGTGTCTGTAAGGAGTTTAAAAAGTAACGGAGTAACGGAGTAACGGAGTAACGGACCAAAAAGTAACGGAGTAACGGACCACAAAAGTAACTTCCGTTACTCAGTCCGTTACAGTAAAATAAAAGTAACGGGTCCGTTACTCCGTTACTCAAAAAAGTAACTTCGTTAGTAACGGAGTAACGGAGTAACGGACCAGTGCCCACCTATGTATATAGGTATATATATGAAGAAGATACAAAGATAAATAGATGCATCACTCTTATTCTATATTATCTGTCTGCCTTTTATCTATTGAGGCCGTTTCTTTCGTTTTTTTGCCCAGTTCCCTTTAAAACTGGCCAAAAATATTGCAGGGGTCCAAACCAACTTTGGAGGGGCCCAAACCAACATTGGGTCCCCTCGACAGAATACATATCGACACCCCTGGCGGTCCCTACGACAGCTCCGCGGACCACGAGCCGCCGGACAGCGAGATTCGAAGTCGCACGGCACCGCGCGCCGCGCGACTTCGAATCGTCGGCGGTCGTAACAACGTTGAACTCGTGCCCCTGCCGGCCGGGGAACTCTCGGCCAAACACGCGCTGACCACGTGGGGACGATTCCTCGCCCTCGAGATGTTTTCGGGCGAATTGTTTACACCGGGGCCGTCGGACGATAAGATTGGGAAGTCGGTAGCAGGCGACGCGCAAGCTTCGACCAATGCAGGCCTTGATCTACTTTTGCGACGCAGCTGCGCCCTCTGACGCACTTCCAGCGGCCCCGCCGACCCCACATGTCCGCGAACCACCTGCGTCGGCCGCAGCCCGTGAGGCAGAATTAAGGCGCCAAAACATCTGCAGATTTCAGTAGGGGGCCAGGACGGCTGGGTTCTTGTCGTCGAGTGACGCATGGTGTAGCCAAATGGGTCTGTGCGTGATTTTCCGTGCTCTGCAAAAACTGCTGCGATTTCGTTATCTGCTGCGATTACGTAACGCGCGCATCATACCAAATCGACACGATCCGGTTGTGATCCGAGAGTCGCACTGGGCTCACAGGCAAGCTACGGAACGAGGCCGTGCAACCTGCATGTTGCACGGCCTTGTTTTTGAGGTAAACAATCCGAACGTCGACCCCGGGGGAGGGGAGAGTTCGTGCGCACAGAGCGCAGCACGCCGCCCCGCCCGGAACGACCGACAACCTCGACAAGTTCAAGGCGAGCTCTTGACGCAAGTGTTGCGCAACTTGATTCAAATGAGCGAGTGGGGTTTGTGCAATCAAGTGGTTCATTATCGCCTGGGGATGCTGTTCGCAGTGCACGCGAAAGGTCACCGGGCCAGGCGACGACCAGCGAGACCGTGCCTTCAGCTTCCGAGTGCGCAGCGTTATTGATGAAGATTGGTCACATCTCGCACAGCTGAGCGCTGAAAACGCGCTTGCGCGCACAGGAAGCTGTCAAGGACCTGACGCGGACTGAAGCTGTGAAGGCTCCGGTTCCGTTCTCGTGCTGTACCCTCGCGCTGCTCTCTCGCACAGGACAACATTTGCCTCTCGCTCCCAGCGCCTCATCGCCCGGCAATTTTGACCTCACTCGGTGCGGGGTTGGCGCGCCGCTCTGGCGACGGGAGCGACACAAAAAGCCGCTGTCAAAACAGCAAACAGCACCCGCCGCGGGAGCGGCGTGTCGTCCCAGGTGCGCAGCACCTGGTGGTGGTGATGAGACTGACGTTGGGGGGGGGGGGCTCCCTTCGACCGCGAACTGTCGCCGCCGAGTGCGCCGTTAATGAAAACGCCGCCCGGCCGTCCACTGTTCGCTCGCGGCCGCCGCAGCCCGGCCGGACGACAGCCGTGACGACCAGAGCGGCCCGAGGCCGGCCGTAAAGCGCAATTGGCCCTTGAAGCATTAATGACATCCGTCGGCACACGCTGACGGCCCAAAACAACGGCTGGGTAATAAACGGCTACGCTGACGTAGGCCACCGGCTGGCTCACACGGACTGATACAAAAAGCCTATCTCACGAAGCGCATGACACAGTTTACGCTGTTAGTGCTTTTTAGACCGAGGTTGTGGCGACAAAAAGCCTCCTCGTGGACGGCAGAATCAGGCTCTCTGAAAGGCGGTGCCAGTTGTCGGCGTTCAAATTGGTTACAATCGTCGGCAGATCCGCCACTTACGTTGAAAAAGATCGGTTCGTTGCGCTTGCAGTTCGGGGCCGAAAACTACAGGTACAAATTACACAATCTAGCGGTGGATCAAAAGGTGTATTTTCAATGCATTTAACTGTTTTTCTCCAGTCGGCATTTCCAGTCCACATGGACCAAAATAACTGAAATTTATGAGATCTCCGCGAAATCTCTTCACAGAAATCTGTTCAGATGTGGCATTTCACACCGCTAAATGTTTACAGTAGCACTGCAAACCCAACGCGGCGCATTTGACGGTATCACACAGCATACAAGACAAAACGACCACATGGCATCTTCAGTTTAGAAACCTGGTCAGCTACAACACAACGGCTACTATGTGTCCACACGTTTTCACCATGTTGTAATGTAACGAATAAGAGTACGACGCACTTGACAACAACTATAAGTTGACAATCCAGTTCACTATCGAGGCAGGCTGCTGCAAAAGTTGCCTCTCGCATAGCAAAAACCGAGCTTACGACAAATTTTCACAACAATGCGTTAAAAATGTTTTCAGTGGTGCTGTTAATTCGCCAATACCCTGTGGAACTGGAATTGCAAGACCGCTTCATGGACAGCGCAACACGCAACATACCGACTTCTATACTTAGCGCCGTAAGATATATCGTAACATTTTTTTACGCCCCAACGAAATCACTGACCGCCGGAACGCCATGGAATCAGACACTCAAAGCATATCACAGACACGACAGTCAATTTGTAGCCTCAGTCTCGCAAATCGCATCTCTTCCCAGCCAGGCTACATCGCAACAGAGCAAAGCTGCTTCCCCTGCGGCCCCACAATCCCCTCCCTCTTCCCTCGCCGCACGAGCCGGAACGGAGGTCGCCTTCGCAATACGCGTCACCAGGGGCCTCACAGCCCCCTCCCCCTTTATATCTCGCACCACGGACTGGTCGAGGTTTCCTCAGCAAAGGCGCACTCCGATGCCCCCCCGTCCCCCTCATGCCACCGACCGGACGGACACCGCCGCCGCCGGGGGAGGGAGGAGGGGGGGGACAGCCGGGGAGCGGACCGGCAGCGGCCCGATCGATTCGTCCCAGCGGTCGATCTCCATGCCGTCGCCGCGTTCCAGCTCGGCCAGGTGGCGCCGACCGACCGACTCCAACACCCCGTCCGCCGTCCGCCCCTCCGGGCCGCTACGACAGTTCGAAGCCGGTGTTGTTGCGGATGGCGTAGCGCAGCTTGTCGCGCAGCGTCGTCTTCTTCTGGTAGTTGGGCAGCTTCAGCAGGTTGAAGCAGGTGGACGAGGTCGGCAGGCGGGTGACCGGGTCGCGCCGGCGCACCGACAGGAAGCCGCGCAGCATCGAGCCTGCCGGCACGGTCAGCGGTCGTCACACGGCACACAGCACGGCGACACCACAGATTAGACATACACACAACCACGGCCTACAGCAACGCAACGGCACACAGGGACAAGGAAAACTGTGAGAACATTGATGTGCGCGAAGCGTGACAAAGACATAAAGGAAACTAGTCTGGGCCCCCTTCAAATCACCGCACAAAAACGGGAAAGTCATCGCGTCGACGTCACCGTTACCAGAACAGTGCGGCAAAATGTCAGCATCCGCCAAGAAGCCAGAGCTGAGCGTTGACGTCACACGGAAAAGACAACGGTGAGGGCTGGGGACGGGAGAGGGGCGCGGGCGCTGAGCACCTCTCCGCCGTGCCGGGAACGCGTCAACACGGGCGCGGGCGTTGGGTGTCCGGCGACAGAGATTAACCGGCGGCAGGTGACCGTCGACTGACACCGAACAGCGACACACCGTGACAGATGGGCGCCGGCGCGGCTCGGACAGCCGTGTGCGGACACAGACGAGCGCGGACATGGTCCGGACACGGCACGCCGCCGCGCCGTGACCACTGGAGGCGGCTGACGGCCCTGCTCGTCTGGCGAACGTCTGCGCGATTTCCTGGCTGCTCAGGCCGCCAGTCTGCGCAGCCCTCGAGCACAGTTTGCACGGCCGCAGTGGTGCAGGGATTTGTTACTTTCGTGACATCTGCAAACTTTACCTACCCACAACACCGAAAAGTATACAGAACACTATCTATAAGCAGAGATGTGCCCCACGTTTCGCATCAGATTTGTTTACACAGTGAAATGAACGTACAGCAATCTTGAAATAGCTCAACAACCCGGAAACCGACTCTCACGAGTGCTCACGTACATCAATGCATTCAAAATGTCGGGGTCAGGTGGCCACGTGGCCAAAGCTCTCGTCTATCCGAGCTGGAACCAGGTTTGTGCCTCATTCACCTGAAGTGAAACGAATCACTTCGGATTTCCAGTGGGGACAGATGATTCTGATTCAGATTCAGTGCATTCCTTAAAAAAGTGAAGCGATTCGGTTTTGTTTAAGTTCTGAATGATACGGCTATCACACTCCCCACACCTCCCACACCCACACAGATACATACATACATATATACGTATCTATAAATATATATATCACATATACACACACACACACACACACACACACACACATATATATATATATATATATATATATATATATATATATATATATGCATTAACCGCACAAATGCAGTCACGAAATAATGGACCTGTCCAGAGATAGCACAACAATCAAGTACTTACCTGTGACAGAAGAAATAAGCTGGAAGTGTAGGTTAATGTTACAAAGGTTAGGGCAGAAAGAGGTTGGCATAAGCCCCGAAAACAGTCCGTCAGTCACGAATCAGGATTCGTAAACAAGACAAAGGAACGAGGAAAGAAAAAAGACTACGGAAGAGTTAAGTCCAGCCTCACAGGAAACTCCTCTTTCGATACTTCAAAACACTTAATCCATTTCAACCACTTCACAAAAGAAACTGATATTTGGCACGCCCGACAAGAGATCAGAAGACCAAGTGCCACTGCTCTGGAATTCCCAGTTACAGGAAAACTTAGGTTAAGATCAGGTCAAAGTCACACAGCCGCAGATCAGAACCACACTTTCCATTATCAAAAAAAGGACTGGAAAACAAAATAAAACCTCAAATTGATAACTTTAACAACCATCCTGTTAAATATTACCTCTTGAAAACTGGAAACGCAACTTTCATTTTACCATTATGTTCCCCTAAAAAGATCGACAAAAAATATAAATGTGACGCACCTCTCCCAACCCACTACTAAGTTTCAGCCATCACAACTGCATCTTCCTCGGGGCGCCTGATGGTTCTGCCACTCCTTGTCTGCGTTTTTTCAACATATAGGAATAACATGTCAAGAATGTAAAAAATGTAACATGTTTAATTTGCCACTGTGTTCTGTTTTCCTTCTTTTGTTTTTGATGAAACGATCCAGGGCCGGTTCTTCGGACAAGTAGGCGGTTCAATTCTGATTCCGATTCACTGCAGGTTTTAACTGAATTTATTCAGATTCTAGTTCAAGACAAAGGAGCAAAACTCCTCAGTCGATTCCGTGTTGATTCGAATCGATTCAGAATCAGGTATAACCCTGGCTAGAACTACATCTGAGGGACTCCATGCACGACCGACCCCATCCGCCATGACACGCCATACAAAGGTGAGGAAAACAAATGGATGATGTCAACAATGATGTCACCACAGCCGCTTATCAAGTGACGTCACCGGCGGCGAATCGGCGACTGAGGTCACTGTCATGAGTATCAGACACGACCAGGATGTAGCCCAGTGAGATATAAAGGGGGAGGGTGACAGGGAGTGGGGGAGAAACAGATGACGGGGAGGCAGAAGACAGAGAGAGAGAGAGAGAGAGAGAGAGAGAGAGAGAGAGAGAGAGAGAGAGAGAGAGAGAGAGAGAGAGACTCAGACTCTGAGACTCTGACTCTGGGACTCTGAGACAGAGACAGAGACAGAGACAGAGACTGAGACTGAGAGTGAGACGGACAGAAGCAGGCTGTTTGGTCTGTCCTGAAACACAAAATTATAGTTTTTACTTTTTAAAATTAACGCATCGCTCTTTCGGACGGAATCATCCATTAAGAAACCGTAGCGCATGGCGTCGAACAATAGGTATGGATCATCCCTATGACAATCCCAGCTCGCCTGAAATCGCCAGTTCCGTTCAGGCCGATCCACTAAACAACAGACAGAACACATGCTCGTCGTCGCTCCCGCCAGAATCAAACGGCAGCCAAGAGCAGATAAAGTGCTCATGCATGGGGAGGGGGGACCACGGCAGAGTGGGCCCCTCCCCGCTCTGCCACGTTAACACCGCACGCGATGACGACGCCCCCTTGTGCCGCGGCCGGGGGCGGGGGCGGGGGCGGATCGCTGATGTCACCCTCGCCGCCGCCCCCGCCGCCGCCGCCCCGCAGTCTGGCTCTACCGGCCGAGTGACGTCATCGGCGGCTGATGTCACCCCGGCGGTCGGCGGGCGGCGGTCGCAACACGAACAGCGCCGCCAGCTGCCCTCGCTGGGCCGACGCTCTATTACCGCCTCCGCAGGGCGGCTTTATGCACTACCGCCGCCACCAGCTTCTGGCTCCGAGGTTTTCGCGCCACAGATAACGCTGCTGGATTTCCTGACCATACGACAGAGTTCAGCCATACCCTCAAAATGGACGATTTGTCGCGCCAGCCAGGATACTGCATACACGCCACTTCCAAATCATAATTACCGGTGCTTTTATGAACCGCTGTAACTGAGGCAGGTCTCGAGACGACTGAATTATTCCTGAAGACACCGGCAAAGCGGCAAACTCTCTGGATGGCTCCACGAAATTTTTGGTCGGTCTGAACAAGTTGGACTGGCAGCTGAATGTACCACTGGGCGTCCAGCCAACACCGAGCGATGGACCATGTCTAAATTCTGGTCACGTGGCGTGCCACGCCGCAGCGCCGGCGGCACCAACTCCTGGTTCGAGCTCCTTGAGCGAAAAATACCGCTACTAGCTTTCCTGACCACACAAACAGGGTCCAGACATTGCTGAACAGCGGACGTCACGCTGGTGCAGAGGACAGCCCGTCAAATTTGAAGGTCAGCTCCCACTGCCGTGCAGAACCGTTTAAACAAAGACAGGCTCGGTCGATGAGGACAATTTAGCCCGCCACCTGATCACCCATGCAGACTCGTAAAAACTGCTCGCCGACGAACGATAATGTTCTGTCACAATAATGAACAACCCACCTCCATCGTGTTCCAGCTGTAACTTGCCCCATGCAACAGTTTATTCCGGTGGTGAACGGCACGGCTATAGGCCCATCTGAATGCTGCTGATTTCCTCTAGTACGACCGTCACCAACAAAGCGCATCTCGACGGACCCTGGCCGGCTCCTGACGGGCTGAGGCCGACTCGGCCACTGACCGATAGTGTCGCCGGTGTCGTCGTCGTCTCCGACCTCGACGCAGCGGATGGAGAAGGGCGGCTCCAGGTGCGCGAACCCCATCAGCGGCGGCTTCGAGCACGAGGTGACAAACTGGAAACAGGAAGACACACTCGCCGCGTCCATTCGACAGGTGGCACGACTCGCTGTGCTGTCTTCGATGCGATAACATTTAGTTTGAATGGCGACGCCCGTGTGGCGTAGAGGAATTTCGTTTGCTCTTCGCTTTTTGCTGCGCAATAGTACGTTGACGCCACAAAGCAATCCCAGCCATGAAAAAAACGCTATTACACAAGGAATACCACAAAAAGGCCCAACGACACGATTTTTTGCCCAACAACCACATCATCAGAACCGGGTTAGATGACGCACAAGCACCGCGTCTTCGTTCACGTTAGACGCCACCCAACACAACGCACCTTGAGGAACATCTTCTTCTCCTCCTGCGAGAAATCCTTGTCGAGCACGTCCCAGAACCAGACGACGACCCGGTGCCGGTCGTGAAAGCCGCCGTAGTACTGGGTATACTTGCGCAGCTCGCGCACGTCCAGGTCGACGTTGTCTCCGGCGATCAGCCGTTGCAGCTGGGGGGAAGGGGGGGAGAGGCGGTCAGCGGTGGATGGAGAGGGATATCAGTTCCAATCAGGACGCGGCTGGGCGCGTCCAAACAAGGACACACAGCCGAACAGACCGCCAGACTGGCGTTTACAGAGGAAAATGCATAAATACAGATCACGTTCGACACGTCACCGTGCATGATGAGCATGACGTAACACAGAACCAATGCGCGGCGGAAACAACACGGGACTCTATATAAGCCAGAAAAACGTGCCACTTATGACTACCATACGTCGGGGCACACATTGTTCATAAGAACAAGTCCCGTGGAGAGAAATCATAGGCAGCGGAACAGGGGGGGGGGGGCGCACGGGGGCTCCGTAACTGACGAAATTTAGCATTAACCCTATGGCACTGCATGGAAAGAAATGGCTCAAGAAGTAGCCGGTGCCCCCCCCCCCGCCGGAACACGTTCCGCCCCTAGTCGGGACAATGGCGATCTTCAAGGATCAAAAACGACGGCAGGCGAAACACCAAGTGCCCTTTGTCAATGCATCGCACTGCGCGCTGCAGTGGCCGTTTCATAAGCCCTTCGACTCAAGAGACCCACCCGCGAGTCTTTGTTAATTCCTCCGAGAGGGGAGGGGGCGGGGGAACCAACTGGCCCGGCTTCTGAGACCAGACATCACGAACCGGGGGTGTGATGACCGCATTATCGCTTCTTGCTGCTACTCTACGCCCTGTCCAGGGTCCAGCTGTCAATCGTCACGCTCATCCGCCTCAACGCCTCCGGCGACGGACCGGCAGAACCCAACGTAGTGGCTACCGTGGGGCACTGTAGGAGACACGGCCACAGCGAGAGGTGGGTACTGCAGGAAGCGGATAATACTACTGCTACTTACATTTCGCTTATACTTCACAATACATATAGACACAGATATCTATAACCCCCCATATATATATATATATATATATATATATATATATATATATATATATATATATACTTAGTATAATTTTGAATATGGCTTTCACTCATACTTTATGCTGCCGCACTCTCCAGGTAACCAACCTCCCGCAGTACCCTCCTCCCGTAGTACCCGCCTCTCGCAGTACCCTCCTCCCGAGGCACCCGCCTCCCCCAGTATCTCTTCCCGCAGTACCCGCCTCTCGCAGTACGTGTCGGCCGCAGTACCCGGCCCGTCGGCCTGGCGGGGAGCTCCGTGCGGCGGCCGGCGGCCCGCGGCGCCGTCAGGGTCGGCGGGCGCACGGCGACCGGCCGGCCGTCACGACGCAGGCGGCCCGACCCGCGGCGCCGTCCGTCAGAGGGCGGCCGGCCGTACCCGGGCCGACACGGAGCCGGCCGGGCCCCTGTCGGCCGGACACACGACCCGGCCGCCGCCCGGAATAGCCGCGCCGCCGGCGACAGGCGCCCGCCGCCCGGTCATGGGGGCCGTGCTCCCGGCCGGCGCGTCAGCTGCTGAGGTCAGCGCTGACAGGCTCACTGCCGGCCGGCCGGCTGGGAGCGCGCCGGCTCCGGCGGCGACGGTCAGAGGCGGAGCAGCGACCGGAGAGGGCGTGGCCGCGGGCTGTCACGGCCCCGTTCATTGACGTCTGAGCGTGGCCCGCGGCCACGGACGGCCGCCGCCAGCCGCGGGAGTCTTTACGTTAACAGCCGGACGTGTAGCGGGGCTCGGAGCGCGGAGACGTTCCAGCGGAGACGTTTCAGCGGTGACTGACCGCCCACGCGGCCGTTTGACTTGACGCGCGATGGTCCCACAATTACGGCGGAAACGGCGCCGACAGGGCTCCGACCATTCACAGTGGGGCGGGTGGCGCTTTGTCACGCGAGCGACACAACAGCCGAGCCGACAGCTGACATAGCTGCAGCCGTTTACAGCACAGCAGCGGGCTCCGGGTTCGGCTCGACGCGCTGGGAACCGCAAGGTCAGGAAAACGTCAGGCTGCCAGGGTCAGTATCACTGGGCAGACGGTTCTCTGAATCTGTCATCAGTCTGTTCGGTGAGCAACAAATTTTCATGCCTAGCTAGGTACTGAGAAAACACTGTTGCAGCGGGACGAAAAATGCATGAAGGCAGCAGCGCAGTTATACAGAACCGGTTTTGGGATTAGCACAAGGCACAAACCAGTCTCGATGCCTTTTCCCCTGGAGACAGCTGATAGAAGGGCAGTATACGCCGGCCATTTGCAAGTTTTGGTCAGCTCACGAACTACATCAAGAAACTGCTGACCAATCCAACCCGCACAAAACCCGCATCGCTGCCGTCCAGCATCGCCCTGATCTCAGTGGAAAACTACTGGACGACGCGAGCGAGGCGCCCCGCTCCGCTACCATAAACACGCGGCCCTCTTCAACCGGAGGCCTTTCGAGAAAACACGTCCTCAGTCGGAACTCTGCTCTCGTCGAACCTCCCGCGAACCTCGCCGGAAAAAATCGGCCGACCCGTGACGTCACGGGGAGTTCGGCTGCTCGCCGCCGGCGGCGCTGCGGTCGGCGGGCGAGACGGACCTACGCCAGTCGGGCGGCGTCGCGCACGCCGCACGACGTCCGAGCGGAACACGCAACGGCCGCGCTCCAAGGCCACACCGGTGGCCGCCGCCCGGCCGGCAATGCGGGCGAGTGTGGCCCGGTCGCCACAGCCTTTCCAGCCGAAACGATCCTGTGATCCCGTGCGGGCTAAACGGTCCTCGGTTTGTAAGCTCGTGTTAAACCGTTGTATGACTCAGGGTTGAACAGCCAGCTCACGAAGGCAGGTTAACGGTGATGGGGTCCGGGACAAAGCGGTTTTCCTGGAGCCTGCATGACCGTAATGCTTCCAACAAAGGGACGGCTCTGTTAGCGGCGCCTGCTCCAACGGTGAGTCGGGCAGTTTTGCCCCGGTGGTCACCAACCCAGCGATCTAAACAAATCGTGCATCAAACGACTCTAATCCCACCAGACCTTGGGGAAAAAGTATATTCCGATCGTGCGGCCCACAACAAGCCAGTCCCGATCGTAATCCCGCCCGGTCCGAGCATGTGCAGCCGACACAAGCCGGACCCGGCCCTGCCGTCGGCGGCGCCGCGTCGCGCCGGCGGCAGTCGTCGCCGGCGACGGCCCGGTCATTCGACGCCCGGAGCGGCAGCGGGGCGGCCAAGGTGACCGAGCGAGCGCCCAGCGACGGGCGGCTACCGGACGGCCAAGGCCGGCAGTGTGGCGGCGAAGGTCAGCAGAGCGAGCGGCCACCAACAGCCGGCAGACGCAACGTCGCGCCGTTGCGGCCGGCCGGCCGATGGCGTCACCCCCGCACCGACGCCCGCGACATCTCGCGGCCGCAGTCGGAAGCAGAGGTTCGCAAACTCGCGGAAAGGTGTCGGCACTAACCTCGGGCGGGGAGAACATCTGCAGCCACTCGGGTCGCACCAGGGCCCGGAAACCGCGGAGGAAGGCGGCAGTCTGCTCGCGAATCTGCGTCTGCATCCGGAAGTGCGCCAGGTGGTACACGTATTGGATCCTGGAAGTGGGGCGATCTAGTTACAGCTTGGCGCCGTGGAACGAGTAACGACGGCACCACGTTAACGAGACTTCGGTCTCACGCTTTGTTAACGTAGGGAAGAACAAACATGGCGCACGCTATCCACCAGGTCTGTGAAGGTCAAACAGCGCCAGAATCAACCAACGGAACCATTCGTTAGCCCGACCTAAACAGCCTCGGAAAAAACAGCCCCTGACCTTGACACATTTCCAATATCCACGCGGTGGTTCTGATACCCAAGCACGCACAGTTCCACACAAGAGCCACCCAGGAGCCCTCAATCAGCACCACATCATGTAAACAGCCTGTTCGGACTCGCTACCAGCGACTTAAATAGGGCTGTCTGACCAACGTTCGGACCACGACAGTCAAAGAAGTGGGAAAAACGCAGAGATGGGGAGAGCCAGCCACAACCAAGGTCGGAGAAGACGCTGATTTTTGGTGTTGAACAACACCAGAAAATGTGTTCCACAAACGTTTTATACTCCAAAAGTCCGATTCTGTGCTTCCATCAAAAGCTACATTATAACCATGTTGGGAAATTTCTAACTCTGCAAGCAAATGACTTTGTAAAAGTTCTCTTCCATTCAGTAAAAAGCAGGTATGATGTCATAACTGAAAGACACCAACAATGCCAACTTAAACCAATATTATTCTTTGCAAAAATTTTCTACTCCAAAACAAAAACTGTATTCCGACACCGAGAACAAAAGCCAAATTTCCAACCCTGGCCACAACCGATGGCAAGAGCACGCAGGCATGAAAAAGAAATACCAAAGAATGGAAAGGTCAAAAATATCAACGTCACAAGACGCCCCACAGCCAACACAAGAAAGCAGGACCAAAACCACTAGAAACAAAATACCTCAACATAAGTGCACAGAAGACGGCGCACTTAGAACATAGGTTCCTACATCAAAGCAAAGCTAAAGAGCAGAAAAACGTTTGTTTCCGATCGGGTCGAAGCCGGCCGGTGCTCACTTGTTTTCGTCGGTGACTGGGATCACCCTGCCGCCCGGGATAACGTCATGCGTCACCACGCGGCCCATCACGTCCTGGTCGTAGGAGAACGTCAGGCCCAGCTCCTGGACGTCACCATCGTACCGCTGCGAAGGTGGCAGGCCAACGGTTAGTCAGCCCTCGTGTCTTGGTAGTTGAGGAACAACAGACAGGAACACTCAAAACAACCAGAGGCCAAGTGCGCTTCGGAGACAAAGTCGAAGCTCAGACGTAAAATGGTCACGAGTCCGTTGAAGGCTCGGCGAGTCATCAGATCCACCACAGCACTTCTGACCCTCTCCAGCAGTCTTCTGACAACTTAAGCCAAGACGAGGCGGTGGCAATCCGCTCCTGGGTAAGGTGCGGGACCGACAGACGAACAGTGAGCCACAGGAGAGGTGAAGCAGCAGGAAGCCAACAAATTAAGACAGTACCAAGCCTCTCACTGAAGAGTCCTATTGGCACCAGATGACACCTCAGTCTGGGGACTCTGATGACAGCCCAGCTTTCCCACTGTGACACAGCACCAGCCAGCCCGTGCATGGTCGGACTTATGCATGGAAACAGCGACGTTGCGATGCACCGCAAGCGGCGTTTACTTCCGCGTTTTCAGACGCTAGCAGGAGCCAGTTAACCTCGGAACGGAATCACGCACCGTTCTCTTTCACATCAGAAACATCCGTACACTGACAACAAACCGGTTCTTGTGGCTAACTCGCCGCCGAATAGATAATCTGTGTTCATTGTTATCATAGCAGATAATCTTTGTTCCAATCATAAGGAAACTCTTGCACTTATTTTGGGAGGGCAATTTTTTGCGATGTTTCGAGAACGACTTCTTTCTTTGGTTCAAGCATGTATGCCCTGAATGGGGAAACGATCGAATGAGTCCCCACGAATGGTTCTTTCCTGTACATTTAAGCAATGTCACCACGCTTGTTATCACGACCACTTAACAAGTCATTTATAAAAGCAAGCTATCTGAATCTAGATCCACACTCGAGCATTTACTGAACGTGATGAGGAAAAAGGCGCAAATGGAACGATTGCCAATGCTTGGGAAAAACAAGCCCGACATTATTCCCAACAAAAGTGGGGAAGTGCGGGAACAGTTTTGCTGGAGGCCGCGTAACACTATGGTGGACACAAGATTATTGCTTTAAACTGATCCTGTACAATTAAAGGCTGTACTGATGCCCGCAAGGTCCAACAGCGTACCGAAGAATTGTCAGGTTCGTTATGCGTGGACATCACATGTGTCATTCTGTAAGGCGTTCGATGCGAGATGATGGGATGTGAGAAAAAAGGCATAAAATTGTGAAAAAGCACTCGTACAAAACAAAGATATAGGATATCATCTAAAACAAGAAACAACGCGCGGAAACTCTGTCAAGGTTCAAGGCCCTACCACACGGTAAATTAAGCTAAATAAAGGAACAACAACAGGATTATCTCCCCGAGCCGTCTTCCTTTGACAACAAAGCGAAATACATCGGCACCTTCCCGACAGTCCGACGACTTCCAATCGGCAGCAGTTCTGTCCACCAGTTTGCCAGTACCTTGATGTACGTGATGTTCTTGTACAGCTCAGGATCGAGCGAGGCCAGCTCGTCCACGGAGCAGTACAGGTTCTTGTGCGAGTGTCCCAGCAGCTCCGAGAGGAAGAACGGGGCGAACGGCACGTCCACCACGATCCCCTGCCGGCCCAGAGGGCTGTCATAGGCGCGGCACCAGAGGGGAGCCACTGACGCAGGAGCAGAGGGCAGTCAATGACGTGGGGGCCGTGAAAACCACGGGCGTGGCGAGAAATCAACGCATGACGCTAATCTGTCGCTTTTCGAGAACGCAGGGGACGCCAGGGAACGTGCTCAAAAATGTGTCTGGTGCTGGTTCATTTAAATGGATCCTAGCCAAACAAAACGACGGTTAGGTTTACTGTAAAACGGGCCAAATCATAGTCATGAACTCAGCACACCATGACTACGATTTTGAGCGAAAACTAAAACGACACAGTGACTTCGGAAAGAGCGCCACCCACCTCATACACGGCCTTGCCCAGCATTTTGCCGACGAACTCGATGAGCTGGAGGTGGTCGCTGTGGATGCTGGAGGCGGGCGAGGGGTACAGCCGCTGCTCGCTGGTGGTCTGGAACAGGCTCAGGCCCGGGTCGAACACCCGCCGGATCGTCTCCTCCAGAAACTCTGCAGAGAGGAGGCAAGGGTCGGCTCGGAGCCGCGGCGAGGCAGAGCCCGGGGCGGCGCCGACGGGGACTCCAGCCAGCGGGATTGTAATGGTGCAGCTAGAGACGAATCTAGTATCTCAGACACTGATCCGCCATATTTAACTCATGGCGCCAGGCCACCGAACGTCACAAATTCTGAGCGGTGACTGATCTGCAGGTTCCGCCGAGGTAACACAATAAAATGCTTGCTTCTGGTTCTAGATCCCAACCCAAGAGCAGTCCAGGCCTCTGGCAGGAGCTCAACAAAACGGGGCAGATCTGGCACAGAGCAGATTCCCAAGAGAGCGGCCGTCCGCAGCCCGTAGTAACCCCTACCTTTGAACACGCCGTCCTGGTCTATACCAGCCTCGTCCAGGCCCTGTTCGTTGATGAACTTGACCCGGATGATGCCCTTGAGCAGCTGGGGAGACAGTGTGGCCAGCTGGCGGTAGCCGTCCTCCAGAAGACGAGACCTGCGGTCAAAACAAACACCTAAAGGACCGTGAGGTGACGAGATGAGATGAATGATGAGAGTGACAGAACAGGCCCAACAGTGGGGCGAATGACTTGTCAGCTACCCGCACAAGTGGCTTCGAAACCAGGCGTGGCAGCCTGGGACACATGCAGTCCTTCACAAGCATTACCCAAACCCGTACCCAAGGAACCATAAGAGAATGTGTATCTCACAAGACACTTAACACTCCACTTATTCACAGCTTTCTATGCCCACTTGCACATGGTGATAACGCACCGACACGAGCTTTGCCTCACACAGCCTTGCGCTGCCAGTGTATGAAACACCAGAGCCCAGACCAGGCAGAATGAGTACATTTACGGTGCCTTTTGGCCGAGGTCACCACCACTTGCGACAGACCTGTGCACAGTGATGAGTGTCGACTGAGGAGTGGTGAAGGCCGACTCGGTCAGGCCCAGAGCCAGTCTCTCCTTGGCCACCTCCTGACGGAACAGATACACCCGCTCCTCGTGGTGTAGCACGTGCGGAATCTTCTGTAACAGCAGCTGAAACCCGAAACAACAGATCAGATCACATGCCTGGGAATATCGGTCTTCTGACTAATACGGGAAACCATGCAATACAGGGAATACGGGAAAATTTGCGTGTACACGCGCTAAGATATACTTCTATAGATAAATTAATACGAATAAGCAAGCTTATTTATGTTGTGTCATACAACATGCACTAAAATAACTTTCAAGTCTATGTTTTACAAAACCTGCAGCAACAGTTTTCGGCGCCGATGATCCATCACACACAAACGACATAAAAAACACTGAACCGTCATGAGCTTGACTGCCGATTTTCCGTCTTTCGGAATCTGGATCGCGTCGAAGTCACGAGCTCGCATCTCACCAGCGCCGACTTTTTGTTTTTCTCCACGTCGCTGAGGAAGCTGATCTTGATCTCGCGAATGATCCAGTGGTTTGTCGGCGCGAATCGGCGGCGACAGTCGCGCTTGTAGAGCAGCAGCAGCAGAGCGTGCAGCGACTGGAACAGCGGACTGTTCGGCAGCGACTTGGCGTCTGAAAGCGGCGTCAGTCCAGCCGATCAGGGCGGTTTGCTCTCTCTTTACGCTTCCTGAATACGGCAATTAAACGACATTAAAACAAAGATCGTTACAGCAGTCCCATGACTGTCAAAGACCCCATCTGCATCAAAATACAGACGGTGCTGTAACGTTGTCTGACAACTGACACAACATGTCATTTGTCGTAATGCAAAACTATCAGCCGGCTTTTCAACTACTGACAATGATTTCAAATTTCTTTCCAGTCGTTCACGCACGCCACATTCCAAGTTAAGTGTATGATGCAGAATTTATGAGTCACACAACTGTAAAGAAAGTCAACCAGTTCTACTATTAACTCGTTATAAAAACACCGCAATACGTCAGGCAAGATCCTCCTACAATGAAGTACATCCACTGCAAACAACGGGAAGGAGACAATGTACCTATGAGATTACTGACGATGATCTTGTACACAAAGATGTTCAGGAACCCTGATATCTGCACGTAGTCCTCCATCTTGAAGAGTTTCTGTTCCTCATACATTTCGATATCATCCAGTACCCTGGAACAAAACATTCAGATTACCAACTAATTGCTATTAAAGAAGACAATAGTTCACATGACTATGGAAACACGCAACCTTCCTTCGGCCAGAGAACCTGGGATGCAAAGGCCGCATAACACATTTGACTGAATGCTTCGGCTCCAGTCCAGCTTCACTGCTCTGGTCTGAGATGGTCTGAAATAGTCTAGGGCTGAGATGATGGTCAAATATTTATACAGATCTTTTACATCTGAAAAACAGCTTCAGTCAGCCCTACGCCATCTTCACTTCTATGGCCTAGAGCTGAAACGCCGAGTCGAATATTAATGAACATGGTTTATCTGTGAAACTTCGCTTCTCCTGGCAATCCTGGCATAAAGAACGCCATTTAGTTCCATAACAATGTCAAAAGCCCAAGAGCCGATAAAGATCATTTCTCACTTTATTTAAACAACTTATTCTGATGGAATTCACAGGGTAAACAGAACGGACCCATTGTAGTCTTGCTCGTAACAAGATCAAGACTGCAACGAAGAATCCTATTGAATTTGGCGGGACACTCACACTACGTAGTTGGCCATGCAGTCACAGAACATGGAGAGCACGTGGAACTCTGGCGCCGACGCCCCGCCGCTGGCTCCCAGAAGGCCGACGAACTGCTTCAGTCCACAGTCCGGCCCCAGTCCGCGCAGCAGCGACCACAGGTTCGGCAGCAGGCTGCCGCCGTAGCAGAGACCTGGGCAGAGACGGTCATGTTTCACGTAGGCAGCAGCAGACTGCCACCATGACAACTGAGCAGAGACTGCAATGTGTCATGTAGGCAGCAGCAGACTGCCACCGTAACAGAGATATGTGCAGAGACGGTCACGTGTCACGCAGGCAGCAGCAGACTGCCGACACAACTGAGACCTGGGCACAGACAGTGGTATGCCACTGGGGAAGCAGCGTTTTGCTACTGCACCCGAGACTTGGGCAGAGACTGTCAGATGTCACTGAGGCAGTCCCGGCCGCAGGTTCCGCAGCGGAATGCCGCTGAGAGAGGAAGTGGCACCCCAGAAGACGTAGAAAACTCTCCAGCTACCGTCAGACAAAGGAAGAAGCTCCAAAAGCCCCAAAACCCGCAAACGTGACGTCAACGGAATCACGTCCTCCCGCCAAGAAGTCACAAGGCCCGAGCCCACCGCCGCCACGGCCGAGCGCGACCAGCGCGGGCGCAGAGACCGCCCGTCGCGCCACTCACTGGTCAGGATGTCGGCGCGCATCTGCGTCAGCGTCTGCAGCGCCGCCTGGTACAGCGAGCAGACGAGCGCCACGCGCGCGCACTCGGAGCCGCCCAGGCGGCGGCCGGCGGCGGCGCCGGGCCGACCGCGCTCTAGCGCGCGCCGCAGCAGCGCCGCCAGCCGGCCGTCGGGCGGCGGCGGCGCGGCGGCCGGCGGCGCGGCCACGCCCGCCCGCTCCGTGCCGGCGAAAAGAGCGCGCGCCACGGGCCGGCTCCAGAGCAGCTGCAACTGGGTGCGCACGGTGGGCAGCGCCTCGGTGAGGCGCGGGTCGAGCGGCTGGCTGAACCAGCCCAGCACCGGGTGCCACTGGCTCAGGTTCGAGCGCTTGTTCACCACGTACGTCTGCAGGCTCTCCAGCAGGCGGGTCAGCACCACCTGCGGCAGGGCGGACGGTTGGAGGTGGGACGCGTGATGGAAGGTCTAAGGCACGAGACAGGCGAGAACAGCGTGTAAATGACGACTGCTACCGAAAATTTCAAAAACGGGAAACTCGTCATCTTTCATCAACATTCAGCGATCTTACTTGTGATCAAAAGTGCAGGGAACCAAATCTCTAACAGGCGGCGTCAAGAATGGCATCAAGCGCGTTTATGAAATAACAAGTCACGGGAGACCACCCGCACTGAAAGCGATGGCTTCTTACGCTGAGGTCAGGACAGATGATGGTAGCCAGCTGCTCTGGCTCTTGCAGATAGGCCAGGTGGATGAGGTTGGCCAGCAGACAGAGCGCGTAATTGCCTTCCAGCGTGTTGAAGACGATTCGCATACACTGCTCGTCCAGGAGGTAACTGGTGCTCTTCTCTAGGATCGCCAGCGTCTTCATGGTGTCTAAACACTACGGACACACAGGGAGTTAAAAGGGCTGGAATAAAACCGACTAAAACTAACTCACGCCGACATACGGTTACCACGACCCTCAAAAGGTCACAGAACACAAGCTCAGCTCATCTCAGTTGTTCACAAGTGATGCTTTTAAAACCGAGTTGTGCTTTGATACTCGGCCATTCCTTACATTACTGTTTTCTTTTACGGTACACACATAGTGTATACAAAGCAAGTCTGCCTGTAGCTCCCCATGACTGCAGCCATATATACCGTATTTTGTGAAGTTTCAATATCTGTAACCCCTGAAACAAAATACAAAAGACAAGGCAGTATACCTTCCCAATTTTTAAAAATTATCAGCTCAGCTCTGGCCACGTCCGCAGATTACACAAATAGCAATCCGGTGATTCGCTTTTGAGTGCCCATCTAGTCTCATAACCTATTATGGTCATTGCTGCGAAGTTAGCATACCGGCATCGGGTTCACTCGCACCCGAATTGAACACACACTGGGCACTGGACAACACCTTCCTACATCATACGTCACTATGTCGGTGACAGTGCTCTGTAGGTAATTACCTCAGGTGTCCAGCTCTGCATTACCTCTGGTGCCATGCTCTGCAAATCATTACCTCAGGCACTGTGCTCTGCACGTCACTTGGGCGCCCAGCTCTAGAGGTCACTGTCTCAGGTGCTGTGCTCTGTTGGTCATTACTTTCAATGTTGTGTTCTACAGGTCATTACCTCGGGTGCCGTGCTCTGCAGGTGTGACACCAGGCCTGGCACGCTCAGGACGTTGATCAGGTACGCGCTGAGGTCGTTGGCTGAGAACTGGGAGGCCAGCAGCGGCCGGGTGGCCAGAGTCATGCAGGCCGTCAGCGAGGCGTGGCGCAGGGCCGGCCGAGCGCGGGCCAGACCGCGCACCAGAACCTCCTGCCGGGCACACAGTGCCAGCTCGTGAGACAAACAGGGCCAGAACCTCCTGCCGGGGACACGGTGCCAGCTCGTGAGACAAACAGCACCAGAACCTCCTGCCAGGGACACAGTGCCAGCTCGTGAGACAAACAGCACCAGAACCTCCTGCCGGGAACACAGTGCCAGCTCGTGAGACAAACAGCACCAGAACCTCCTGCCGGGAACACAGTGCCAGCTCGTGAGACAAACAGGGCCAGAGCCTCCTGCCGGGCACACAGTGCCAGCTCGTGAGACAAACAGCACCAGAACCTCCTGCCGGGAACACAGTGCCAGCTCGTGAGACAAACAGGGCCAGAGCCTCCTGCCGGGCACACAGTGCCAGCTCATGACACAAACAGGGCCAGACCGCGCACCAGAACCTCCTGCCGGGCACACAGTGCCAGCCCGTGAGACAGACAGAGTCAGAACCTCCTGCCGGGGACACAGTGCCAGCTCGTGAGACAAATAGGGCCAGACCGCGCACCAGAGCCTCCTGCCGGGGACACAGTCACTGCTCGTGAGATAAGTAGGGAGTAGGCCAGTAGGTGAGCGAGGCTCGGAGAGCGAGGACGACCCAACAGTGCTTCAGCCGTCTCAGCATAGCACTACGATGGTTTGGAGTATTGAGTGCTACTTGAATGGAATGGACTAGACTCAAAAGTAAAACGTTTGTATCAACACAAAAGTACAGCTCTCACCTCTTAGCATAAGTCACTCTTTCAATTACTCTGATTTCTAAGCAAATGTGGCAATATTACCAAGGACTAACTCAATTAACATTACATTCAGTTTGCTGTGCATGGAATGTCAACCTCGACATTACACCAAAAAGGACTTACCTTTAGGGTCTGCATGAGATGGACGGAGTTCAGGTGTCTCAACAGGGCTATGCACAACTGGTCCATTACTGGCCTCAGCTTTTCATAGCTACCATTGTTCAGAATCTTCCATGTGGTGGTAGAAGTAAATGTCAGGAGACAATGTAGATACAGCGTCAGTATCTGTCAGACAGACGCAATATTCTAAGCATGCACCATACATAATAAAACGACAAATGGACCAGAATGGACCACTTGTACATATACGCCTAATGCATTCCAGTGCTTTTCGAAATACGTTTCCAGAATTCTCTTGTAACATCCTAGTCCGGATAACCGGAAACCAGTTCGTATTTACACAAGCAGTGCTTCGGGAGCACTTAGAATAATTCTAACGTGAGACTTAATTGTCATAACTTCAACAAAACTGCAACCAAACCAATGCTACCGCGCGAAAACAATGCAAGCTTTTAACACCATACGCAGTCCAACGAGTGCGAACAGGTGACATCAAATACAAGACGACAACAGAGAAGAACGCTCCGTCTCCACCCGGACCGCGTTACGCACCGGCGTGTCGTTGGCAGTCTCCGGACGAAGTTTCACCAGCCGGCCGAGGCACTGCTCCAGCACGGCCTTCATCTGCGAGATCCAGCCGACGGCGTGCTGCGGGTTCAGCGCCACCGAGGCGTAGCACAGCTTCAGCGAGTCGGAGCTCATGCTGTGCACCAGGTACCTGCGGCGCGGACGGACCGGACGTTCGACAGCCGGGCGGATTCGGCCGCGCGAGGATGCACCATTTCTCAAGGAGCACCGTACAACGTGACGGAACAATGACTGAGCTGCTGATGCTCATATCCGATGCCGACTTGCGAAACATTCTATTAGCGGCTTCCCGGCTTCTGACTTGCTCGCTTTCAAAACCACTACGGGCTTCAGAAAAAGACGTCCATAGCTAGCCCACGAGGCCGATGCTCGCGAAACAGTCAGTATTAGTTGCTGGCACTAGCTGTCCATTGCTGACCTGCACAGCTGCTCGAATCGCATCACGTCCTTGCCGCCGGTGACGGACAGGAAGTGTTGGACGCACTTGAAGACCTCCTGGGCGGCCACCAGCGGCGGAGTGTCCTCCGTCCCCGGCGGCTGGAGCACGCTGTCCAGTCGATGGCTGTCGGGAGAAAAACGCTCATCAACAGTGCCAGGTTGGCAGTCGCAGATCCCGTCCTCTGCTTCCAGCGACTGGAGCACGCCGTCCTGTCGCCGGGTGTCAGGACAGACACAGACAGATGGACAGACATACATCACTAGGGTCAGATCATCAGACACAGGTGCTGTTTGCGACCTTGACAGCTGGACCGGGCCATCCAGCCACTGGCTGTCAGGAGACAGAGGCGAACTCAACAACATCAACCAAGACGACAAAGGGTATGACTTCTGACCCAGAGACTGAAGCATGCCATCCCGTGGCGGACAGGCACACCAACAGCATTTGGTCAACAGGCACAGGGAGTGCTCTCTGCTCCCAGTAATGAGTACCTTGTACAGTGGTCCGCTGTCAGGACTGACAGACACACACAGCATCCATTCAGCAAAAAAGAAGACATAAATGCATTGAATCTCACTTGGCATCTCGAATGGCAGCTCTGCGAACTAGGAAACCTCGAACCACGGCTTGTATGCAAACAGCTGCGTGTTCCCTCCTCTTCTGATGTTGACGTTCTTCTCGAGCACTTCTTGCCTGCTCCAAAAATGCATCTTTGCTGGCCTCTGGTTTTTGGAACATGTTGAATGAAACGTAAGAATGTCTATGTTCTCATGCCTGGAACAAAGCAAACCAAACCTCTGATGGCAGCTATAATCGTAAAAGCAAAGCTTACGCAACAGACAAAGCCTGACAGCTTTCCACTTGACTGCCATTGCACATTAAATTTAAGTGGCTGGCATACACACACCTTAAGACTATTCCTCTTATCATCATGTAATCTGACATCAAGCAGCTATCTGATGGTAAAAAGCATTACAAGAACAGAACTGATGCTGAAAAACCGTGTTATATGCAGTACAATGCTGCAACATTCATGCAACATTACACACTAGGAAGAAATTCACACAAACAGTTGACGGGAGTGTTTCTCTTCACAGTATTAGTGATAATTAACTGATGACTGTGGAGCACATGGCAAAATAATGATACAATGCTGCAATAAAACAATTTTTGTTTGGGAATTACAGCATTTGCTTATGCACATTAGTTATTCTGGTTTTTCTCCCATTCATCTCTCTCATTCACTATGCCTTAAGGATGCAAATATTTCACAGTGGCAGTGTGAATTATTTACAGAAGCCAAATGGTTTCATCTTATAGCAAAAATGAGCAAGGGATGTCATCTGGATGGCAAAGATGGTATGGCATGCACCACAGGCATGCATCGGAAATGTAAATAGCTTGTTTTTATCATGTATCAACCACATGCCATCTTCAGCCACTGCATGAATTTACATTGCACATATACTGTCCTGAAATAAAGCAATATTATGTGCAGGAGAAGAAACATTTTTAAAGCAGGTAACTCCCAGTCTGACAATGTTCCCTTCTATGCCACATGACAACACTCATATCATATGATTCTTCAATAAAACATGCAAAGTGAACACATGACATGGAATTATATTAACTGGAGAAAGTTCATTAAGATTTTTTGCCCCATCCCACTGTTGCACTTTTATAGACATAGTAGCAATCTCTCTATGACTGCCATAAAGCGACTGTGACAAGTGACAGTGACTGCCATAGTAACTATCTCATACACTATGGTAATGGAGCACATGCTACCAAATTATGTTAGTTAAGCATGCCTTGCCAAAATGACTACCCATGCCACTAAAATACTTAACCCAACACCGACTGGCTTGTTTTTTCTACCCGTGACCGCCTGGGGCCAAAAAGGACAACCCCTGCTACCCCAGGATCTACCCATCAGATCTGAACCAGTCTACCACCAATTGATAGCCCTGAGTCTTGCTATTCAGATAGTACTATGTTACCCCTGGTCACGTGACTGATGACATCACAGATCACATAAAACGCATAACACGACGTCGGAAAATTGACATTGGTTTGTACATCATATCATCATTAATAATGGCATTAGAACCTTCAATTGGGTATCAAACAAAAAGCCGCAATCTTCTGCGTCAACACATGCCAAAATGTTACGAATGCCACGTCAAGGTCAACCTAGGCCAGGAAAAATAACGATCTTACTTTACATCCCAAAGATCGATAGTTACTCAGTCATTTTGACCTGAGTGATAAAAAGAATAAAAGTGAAACCTTCTCAAGAAACTGTGCACTATCCGCATTTCATCCAGTCAAGGTCAGTCCAGATCACATGACATTATACTGTACTACTCTTCCTGACAAAAAGCAAACATTACTCACTGAGATTCTTTACTGCATCAAGTACAGAACTGAAATGACATCTCATGATAATTAAATATGCTCGGTCTGCTCTTTAGCAGGTCAAGATGAAGCCAGGTCAGAACAAATAGTCATTTTTCTTTTTCTGACAAGGAATAAGAATGTGCTGTTACTGATCATCCACAGACAATGTTGTATTTTGTTTTGTCTGGACATCTGCCTATGATGTGGCCTGACCTGACATGACTTCATTTTAAATATGGTGAACTTTGTTAAGAAGCACATATACATTTGCTTGTCTGACTTGAACAATGGGGAAGTCAGAATCATTAACTTTTATCAACCACAATGCAAATCAGTCCAACTGCCATCACACATGTGACCTAGCATGACCTCTAATGTTTACAGGTTATGACTGCATATCCCTTTGGGTACTGTTTCCTATGCAAATAGAAGTAATCCATGCAAATATTATAAAAAAAACAAACCATCTTCATACCACCACCTGAACAGGCAATAACAAACATGCAAGGGTTCACTTATGACATCATCTCTCCATGACCTGAGCTAGCATGAAAAGGGTTTTTGATGCCACAATACATAGAACTGATTGTTGAACAGGTACTGAAAGTTTGGTTGGGCTGACTCTAATGGGTCACAAGTTAGTCAGAAGTTATTCAAGAAAAACCAAGGGTGCCCTATTTGACACCCCCAGGCAGTGCCTGGTTAAAAGACAAAGTGATTGTTACCCATTAGTATCATGTCAGTCAAGACCTCCCCAGATTGCAAATCATGGAATGTATGAGGTGTACCAGAATCACAGTATTCTGTGTCAGTGCCTCATAGGTGCATGTGCCTTTTAAGAAATCTTGCTGTTTTTTATTGTGCATCACCTCTGGCAAGCAGTGGTGCTTGCCAAAAAATTGGTGAGTAGTAGTGAGAAGCCCAATTATGCACCAAAGTGTGTGCCAGAGAAGCCTCATTGTGTACCAAAATGTGTGCTAGTGCACTACTGCATACTGCACTACACCAACAAGATTTACCTGAAACTTGCCAGGGTCCTCATGACCTGGGACCTCTCCCTTCCTTGCATTACACTATTTATGGAAGACCTCAGACCTAGTGGCAACTGGTAGAGTTTGCTAACCTTGCCTGCTCTATCAGAACTAGACTAATTATTTTATGGAAACATGTTTGATTACTATGCAACAGTTACACCAAATGTTCAGGCCTGAACAATTATTTTTTCAGGAACATAGCTGATCACTATGCAGTGGTTATATATGTTCAGGCCAGGATATACACAACAAAAGCTAGTGGGAGCAAATCACATTTCTGAATCCTTCCATTTAGCACATCACTGTATAGATGCTAATTTTTTCTCAGGTAAGGAGATCACCAAACCTTCTACACTGCTGCCACTGTCACTATGGAATACACAACAGATGCAACACAGCCAGCCAGACAAACAACAAAATAATGCCACATAGGCACCCTGAGCCATAACCTAAAAACATATACTAATTTACAGCATGTGGGACATGAAGCATTCATCACAGGCAAACTGTTAACAATCCCATAACCATGATGCTACTTAATATTTACTGCAAATACACTGTATTTCAATGCTGCACTGACTGTATCTTTGTGACTCAATTCAGCCAATTTACTTTCTCACTCCAATGGCACAAACCATGATACTTTTTTGCAAACATGTGCTCTTTACTAGAGGCAACCATTTTCTCAAAATCCACACACATTCACAAATAGTTTCATTCCATCCCACCTCACAACTACTGAAACCAGGAAACCATATCGGATACAATGGCACGAGCAATAGCGCATCGAATATATAAGTACTCACATCTCACATTACCGCCGCCATCACACCGACTGATCAAAGAAGGGAACTGGCATATGATTTGGAAAGCAAAAGCACTCACGGACGAGCAGATGTGGAAAATGCTCAGAATTTATCTCGCGTTATCTTCGTCACGGCGAGGGGAGAGTACGTACGCCGAGAGTAAATACTAGCTTCAATCAAGGCCGTGCGTCAATGGCTTTCAATGAATACTGAAAATTGCTTCTGTTACGCATCCTGCGCATATGAGACAAAATAAAGGCAGCTTTTCGGCAGCTGGCCGTCAAGAGATTGTTGTTGGTTGGCACAATCTCCTGTGGGCCCAAGCGTCCTTTGAGTCAAGTTTTGTATCTCGTCGGGTGTCAGTCAATGGTTTTGTTTGTTTTATGGCTCTTTTCGATGCATCAGTTAGGACTGACCACAGAGGGGTCGATTTCTGTAAATGGTTGAGGGGCCAAGCCTAGGGCCCGACAACCTAACCTCCCAAATGTGGGTTTCTCGACAGATAAGCCACTAATGTGACCACCGAAAATTTGAGTTTTTGTCACTTTTTACTAAAGAACAAATCGCATTTATCCCCACGTATATAGATGTATAGATATGGACAGAAGACACGAAGATGCATCGCCTTAGACTTTATTCTGTACTTTCTGCCTCTTATTTGTTGCGGCCGTTCTTTTCGTTGTTATAACTCATTTCCCTTTAAAACCAGAAGAAAATGTTCGGTGTTCCAAACCAGCATGGGGGGAAGCAGACCAGCATTGGATGGGCCAGGGCACTATCGAAAGAATACAAATCGACATCCCTGATTGACCATCAGCGTAGTAGTCGGAAACCGATTAGTCTTGCGTCAAGTCGTGCGTCTCGTGAGCCGTCAGTAAGTCGTCTCGTCAGTAAGTCGTCTGCCAAGACGACAGATCACTGTAGTCGCAGACGACTGACTGGCGCCAGAATTGCCCCGGATTTAACGTTCATATCGACTTAAGACGGACGCGCTTTGAACAAGTGAGCCCGAGAACCTGAGCGTCCTAACTTACGGACAGCATTGGCCGTCTGGGCTCCTCTGAGGTGGCACGCGTAATGTGGATATCAGACACCCGAGCCCAGGGTCGTGTGCAGGACTTTGCAATGGGGTAGGTACAACTCAAAATTTTCACCAAAATCTAGCTCTGCGCGCCGCCTGTTGGCCACGGCTGGTCAGTCGTCTCAGACAACTGACAAGTAAAGACGACTAGACTGGGCACGAGACCAAATCGTGCATCGTGATGCTTTTTGATGACTTTTTTTTTGAATTTTTGATGCTTGCATAGGCACGGGAGCCATGGGGCCAGGGGCTTCAGCCCCCTCCCTTCCTCTTTGAAGTTTATCATTGACCCTATGGACGATGACTGGGAAAAACTGGCCCAAAATGCTTCTCGACTCCCCTCCCTCGCTGAAGAGGAGTTCCCGTGCTCCTGACTGCTTGTTTCTTACTAGCTTGCGGATTAAATAACGCTACACACATGGGTGAAGGAGTCGGGGACGAAGGAACATGTTTCCCCACTTTTTGGTCCGTGGTGCGGGCCCCCTCCATACTGTAGCAAAAGGATTGAAAAAAACGACAAAAACACTTCATAAACCTAGGCAAAAGGAATGGCGGAAACCCTGGGAGGTGTCTGCTGGGAAGAGGAAGTTTTGATCACGTATGCAACGATTAGCCTTTAGCGCCTCCCATTTACATTGGGGCCCCTAACAGGCCAGGCATCCCCTTACGGATCACTCGCTCCTCTGGACGCTACGTGACCATGCAGTGGGAGCTCCCGCAAAACCCGAATCCCCATAACCAGACGTCCCTTACATACTTACACGGCGCCCATACAGACCAAACGCCTCTAAACTGGTCGGATATCGGTCATATATTCGGCGCTTAATACAAGTCAGGCGCCCCCACCCCGTACATATCAGTTGGCCCTCAGGGACTCGGCGCCCCTTACAGGCCAGGCAGGTCTTAAAAGACAGGTACCCCTTACGGACCAGGAGGCAGATGCAGATCATACGCAGCGGTGGGGCGCCGTTATGGTAACGCAGTCCGAACATCCTATAAGTTTCCACCAGCAGGCGTCACTCACTGACTTGGCGCTCCATTGAGACCAGGTGCCCCCTTACAGACGTCAAAATTACGTCAAAAGTTTGAGATTCAACATGTCATCGCCAAAGAAGCACAAAACCTCACTTCAACTGGGTCCCTAGCACCGCCCGTATTCGTGAATACATATTTATCCAAATATGAGAACGTATTGGACATCGTCGCTTCTGAATATCGGCGCCGCCAAGGAGGCCGGCGCCCCCTGGACGAAAGGCCCCACCACTTTTTGTCCTGCTCCTACACCCCTGGCTGCACAATATAGTCATTCCTTACTGCGCAAAACCAAAAGGTTGCAATACTATAAAGTGCTTATTTCCATGCGTGCCGGTGACGGAAACATGAGGTTACTATTGCAAGTTACGTTCAGAGGGTTAGCGAATGCTTAGTAAAATGCCTAACGTGCATGACGATCCTTATATTCTGAGCGCACATCGTTTTTATGTTTCCTCGGCAACAACCAGTTATTTCACGCGAACTTTCTGCACCAAATAAACGCACTCGTTTTGGCCCGATTCAGTCATGAGTGACAAACGGCATCACCTTCTTACTCCATGCGAGTTTTACCAGCCACACCATGCAAGTCACAGTACTGATGAACGGAGCATGAACACGAGTCCCTCACAACTACGATGGTCTCACAAATAAACAATGTCCAGCACACAGGGAGACCCCGTGGACAGCCCCTCGCATCACTGCACGCCCCACGCCTCCTCAAAGCCATCGCACAGTTTGGAGCAGGCCAAGGCGCCCGACAGTGGGTAACTGGAGATGCTGCAGAGCTCCTCCGTGTAGTCGGCATTGATCTTCCCGTGCGCCATAGCGCCGACCACCACCGCCATGGGGCCTTCGGCCGGCGCCAGCTCGCGCGGCCGCACCAGCTTGGTGGCGCTAAACGAGAAGCCCACCTTGCGGATCCCGACCGGCAGGTGGTCCGTCACCGGATTCTTGATGACCTTCATCAGCTTCATGTTGCCGTCCTCGGCGCGGATGCTCATCTTGTGCAGCAGCTGGACGAACAGGTTGCAGAAGCGGCGGAAGGTGCGCGGGATCCGCGTCTGCGGGTTGATCTCGATCAGCACGTTCTTCTCGGTGTGGATGTAGACCTGCAGCAGGCCGGCGCGGTTCAGCGGGCTGTCCATCAGCATCAGCAGGCACTGGTGCGTGATGTCCGGCCGGCTCGAGCCGATGTCGCGCCCGTTCTTGCGCAGGAAGCTGGCGTGGTCGTCCGAGTTCAGCAGCTCGAAATTGCGTCCGATCTTGACCGCCTCCAGCTGGGCGTTCTCCAGGATGACGATCAGGCGGCGCTGCCGGCTGGCCGCCAGCGACGAGGGCACGCCGGCCGACGCCAGGTCGCGCTCCGAGTCGTCCTCCTCCAGGCGCCGCTTCTTCCCCATTGTGTGTGGCTGGACCCTTGGTGGAATTAGAGCAGCAAGGTGAGCTAAGGTTTTTGACATCACACTGCACGAGGGATGTAGTCCCAATTTTTGGTTTAACTGTGTCTGCACACAGTGGATGTTAGCTGAAATCCCTATCTGGGACAATTTCAGGGAATTTCATACTCATGTAATATTTCAGTCTACATTCTACAGACCCGGTTTTGACACACAAGGACCAAACCAATGTCTGACAACACAAATTAAATTTGCATGCTAGCAAACCATCAAAAAGCCTGTGGTGCATTCTGTGGAGCAAGAATAAAATGCAATACAAATAGGATAAAATCTAAGGCATCATTCTTAACAGCATTTTGGCCCCAATTTAGGTGATGCCCTATTTCAGTGTGGCTGGCAGATGTCTGTCACTGCAACTATTATTTTATTTTCAAGCAATTATTTCATTCATAAATGGTTTACTGAGGTGATGCTGGGGTCATACCCCATGCTAGGTAGAGCTTGTTGCATACATTTCAACCCCATGCACTTAATCATGCAATGTCATGCAACCTCTGATAAAATGTGCCAAAATATGAACACAACATCAAAAGTATGAAACACCTGTGACTCTCTACTAGCTAGTACTGGTCAGTGCCAGCAAGACCCTCTTCTGGACAGTTGCCAGCTGACCTGCTGGCGGAATGTGATGCACAGGGGCAGCTCAAATGTATCTTTCCAAAATGGGAAGACCGGAGCTAGCTGAGTGCTCTCTCTCTCTCTCTCTCTCTCTCTCTCTCTCTCTCTCTCTCAGTCACAGCATACATGTATCTATTATATACACTTTTCATGGTGGCTGCAGGGTTAATAGAATACCTACTGCCTGTACTGCCTTTCTGTTACTTTATTGTTTTCATAGGGTAATGTTAGGGATCACAGTCCATGCTAAGCAGAACTGGTTGCATGGACTCCAGGCTCTACACTTGGTCATGCAGTTGCAGGCACCAGCAGTTGATTTTAAGGCAAAAGTTTAACATGTTACCACCTAGCACAGAGAAATGTACATCTTGGTGGTGACCATCAGCTGATCACCCAATTCTTTACTACCATATTTTTCCAGTTTTCAATGCAGCATTACTTGCCCTGCTTTACAGTCTGCAAATCATCATTAAAGGTTTGACAATCCACACCAGGCTTGCCAGTTTTCTGCATGGACCTCAACTACTTCTGCACTGACTTGCACTAAACTGCACCACTTTTTCATATGGTGTGCACTGGGCAGAACCATTTCAACCCCTCCCCCCAAAAAACTATTAGCTAATATGTACATAAATTCCTTTATGAAGAGATTGGGGCATTTCAGTAATATGGTGGCCTCAAAACATAACTTCTTTCACCCCAACAGATTTATTTGTTATTACCAAGGGTATGCAGGATGCTTGGTACCCCCACACTGTCCAAAATATGCACCACACTACCAACATTTTGCAGGTGTAGCCTTCACCAAGATCTTGTTGAAATCTGCCATACTTTTCAGACTGACCTGTACACTGGTCCATTTCATGCATGCCTGTATGTGAATTCCATTTCTGTGCCTGAAGCCATCACCATGTATGCACAATATCTCAGGTGCTTCACAGAATTTTGGTTATTGGTTGAGCAGGCCTCCTGCTTTCCATAATTCTAGGAATCTACAGTTGCCTTGAGATATTGGCACCAAAAGATGTGCAGTGAAAATATAGCTCAATCAAAAGCACTCTTTGCCTTACCAACTTGACAATTCCCAAAAATGTCATATAGAAATGGTGAAGCCACCCACTGCCTCCACAACTAGTACACAAGTACTAAGCACCTGCAAAATAGATCATTGCTGGCAGATAAGGGTCTGCAGTTTACAAGTATTGTGTGTTCATGCACAGTTCACAAGTGTCATGAAATATGATATATTTTCAAGACTTCCACAAAAACAGCAGTTGTGAAATCTGAAATATAAGGCAACACTGCAATGGACAGAAAGGCTGGCTGAGACCAAACAACAACAAGTGCAAGTGCCATGCAGGGAAGACGGACAGGAAAGGAAGACTCGGATAGTACTGGGATATGAAGGGGACCTGGATTGGATAAAGATTAGAAATGACAGGTTTATGAGTCAAGGTTTCATGGGGGAAAAGGTTTGCAGCCAAAGTTTCATATGCATAAGGGCCACATGGCATAAGGTTTGTATCAGAAAAGGTCCATATAGAAAAAGGAACAGACCTATAATAGTAATGTAGTCCAGTCTAACCTAACCTAACCTAACCTAGCCTTTTGTTGGACCAGCAGTCAATCCTTTGCTGGCATGCAGCCTCTGGTGTCCTGTACTGGCAAAACTGGAATGAAACTTTTCTGATACAAACCTTGTCTGGCACAAACGTTTTCCTACATGAACCTTGTTTTTACAAACCTTTGTCTATTAACTTTTTCCTTATGAACCTTTACCTTGAATACATTTCCCCTATGAACCTTTTCCATACAAACCACTGCAATGTTCTTGTCTCTCGGAAATGTCACATTTCATGACACTGTCCCCGAATCCGTGTTAAAATGTGCTACAACCGGCACAATCCAAAACAAACAAGACTAATTGATACATGTAATGACAGCAACCCGAAGACTAATGGTACGAAGGACAAGAACGTATGCTGAGTACCGAAATCGAGTGATCAAGGTGCTCCAGCTGTACCTACGGTACAGTACAGACAAAGTCCCGAATTACCTACTCCAGTACTCCCGTGTGAGAACAACCCTTGCTCACGATAAGCTCTGCGTTTTCGACAAACCAGTGGACGCATAGAAAAAGAATCTAGCGTGGCTTGCGTCAAGGTACGTCTCAACTGCGTCATATATGAATGTTACTAGTCGGCTATAAACTAAATATTAACAAAATATTTCATAATTCAAAAGAAACGTAAAGAAATGCTGCCTGAAATTTAGATTTCAGTGTATAGAAAATCGGGCCTTCCTGCCTTTTAATGACTTTGGGTTACAAGTAGCTAAAAATAGATTCCAGACTTATTTAAAATATGGTATGCAAATTGGCGCAGTAGTTTCAATTGTGCTGGGATTCAGTGCTGGAATCTATGAGTTTTGTTTGACGCTGAGACCAAGCACCCATGCTCAGTCGTCTGACTGACACCCGACCACACTAGAATTACGACACGGACACTTGAGCCTAACAGGCCGTGCGTCGTAATTCACAACAGACAAAGAAATAAATTTGTCTTCCGGTCCAGCAAGTTCTCGCCCAAGCATGTAGGGAAGCGAAGAAAGGTGCTATTGGTCAAGTTGTGGACGCAGACTAGACTGAGGACTAGACCTTCGTAACGACATTCAATTCTGGAAAATGGTCACCAGCGATGAAAAGGTTGGGAGCCTTGAGGATGAAGCGAGGAAAAGGCGAGAAAGATTAGCAGCCCTGAAGAGGCGCCGGGAGGAGCGTGCTGCTTCAGATGGCGATAAGTCCGATGGAAAAAAGGAATCCCTACCGAAGTAAGCATTTTATGGAAATAGCTTGTAGTTCACTTTGCTCATATTGGCTAAACTTGACGTGTCAGGTTCATGTTGGCCAAACCTGACATGCTATTTTTTTTTCTGGCATCCGTCATGTTGTATGGAATTTATTTTGTACACGTAGTCTCTCTTAGCCTTCATAATAATATTTAACTGTGATTGTACCATCATTTGGAAGTTATTATGAGATAAAGGTCCCATTATGGAGAACCAGGGGAGTTCCATTACAGTTTTGGATTGCATATGATCCAGTCTGAAAAACATGACAGGTTTTGATAAGATTTTGCTGGGGCAGGGTTAGGGTGGTAACGGTAGGGCAGGCGATTCACATAGCGATCGGAGGCGGCATTGGAAAGATTCTACGCCGATGGATCACGGTCTGCATTTTATGACGTCACGGAAAAAACGGGAATGGTAATGCGGCCAGTTTTCAGCTAGTCCGCCCCGATGACCTCGTCAGAGAGATGGGCGAGGTGGGGTTTAAGGACGGGGTGGGGGCGGTGTGGGGATAAAAAAATAAATTGAAATGAAATAAATAAATAAAAAATCAAAAATCATTATATATAAAATTATTATGATAGTTAAATTATTATATAAAAATATTGTAAATTATTATAAAAATTAATATATATCAAAATGATATATTAAAAATTATTATTAACCAAAATTATTATACAAAATTTTCAAAATCTCAAACATGGACGGAAAAAAGTTCCACCGATTAGCTATTGATTCATGCTAGATGCATCATAGTAGGTCATTTAACATCAGAGTTATAATGCGTAAACATACCGCCTTTTCTGGCTTTTTGCCCCCCACCCCCACCCCAGCCTTTCCTTTCTGCCCCTGGGTCAGGTCATTGGGGTGGACTGGCTGAAAACTAGCCGCATTAGCATTCCCCATTCAGTTCTTTCGATGACGTCACGAAATACGGACCGTTACCCATCGGCGTAGAGTCTCTCCATTGCGTCCTCCGAATGCCATGTGAATCGCCTGCCCGACCATTACCGGGTTAGGGCAAGGAGCCAGGTTTGGGGTGGTTTGTAGGAAGTTTTGGGAAGGAACTACCCAAGTCAGGCAATATATCATATTTACATCTTTTCACAGACCACTTTTGCTATATGCAAGATGCAGAAGAGCACATAAACTTTCTTACAAAAGACAGAAATGATTGGTACAGGTGTAGTAATTTGCTTGCCTTTAGCATAGATAGTTCAGTTTATGCTAGGCTGTGTACCTTAGTATGGCAGAAGAAGTACTGGTGATACACAGCTTGGATGAAATCTCCCAGAGATCTTTGAAGTGCCTGACACTTCTTGTAATCAATCAAGGTAGCTGGGGATCCTTTAGTTTTTTTGCACATTCATGCACATTAACACAGGGGCATGTGGTTTAAAAACCCTCCATATGATTGATCCCAGGGAAAAAAATGTTCCTCAGCTGTTGGCCTCTGCATGGTACTGAACAGGAACCCTTATAGTACAAAGTGATGCATCAAAAAGATCATACCATCTGGTGTAATCATCTGAGCAAGGTTGTAAGCAAACTGCCATTTGCAACATTTGCATTTGCATATATTTGCATTTGCATACACAGTTTTTGTGTAGTGGGATATGGTTGGCTGTACTAAAATGCAGTTGTTGGTGCAAAATTTCTGTATTTTCTGATTCATTCACATTGTAATGGTAGCTGCTGCAGCATCTCCAGCAGTTGCATTTTATTCCACTGTTTTGGTATGAGACATCCATTCTCATCTGGATGAAGTGAACGGATGTTGTCCATTGTCCAACAAACATCCATTGTCATCTGGAAGAAATAAATGCTGAATGTGTCTAAATCTGCAAAAAAATGCAGTGCAGTCTAACTTGACTTTAATATATAAGGTTTCGAACAGATGTCCATTTGAGCCGATCCCCACAATTTTACTGTACTATAATTGTAAACCTTCCCTTTTCATGCCTCACAGAGTTTGTGTAAAACATTTGCATTCTTTCTTATCCCACAGATTTACCAAATACATTTTGTTGCCACATGTCACCTGCTCGTGAAGACAGTGCCTACTCAGAAAAGTTACAAAATATGCAGGAAGCATATAACATTGGATATTGCTGTTGCTTCATGTCTCCATCACCCTGTTGCAGACCTGTTTTTAGAAGCTACAAACCAATCGACGAGAAACTGAAGGAATCTGAGCTGCCTGATGCAGAGCCAGGAAACGTGGAAGCGCTGGTTGGAGATACGGGCGCTGGAGACGTTGCCCCTGTCAAACCTGAAGAAGTTGTGAGTGTTTTTTCTGACATTCATTAGGACCAAGGCTATTTAACAACCAGGATATCTGATATTTGTGTGCATGATAGTAATAATGGGGCTGGTTTGTGGATGTTGGCGTAGTGCTCAGTGTGAATGTAAACATAGGCATTGAGACTATAAATTTTAAGGTCCACCAGATAAATATGCGATATTCGGAAATTTGACTTTTTTTTTTGTTTTCCGTCAACGCTGGGCATCCACCAACCACGTCCCGGTTCTGCTGACAGGACATCTCGCAGCTGGCGCCGCGCAAGCCCGACTGGGATCTGAAGCGGGACCTCGCGCCGCGGCTGGAGCGGCTGGAGCGGCGCACGCAGCGCGCCATCGCCGAGCTCATCCGGGAGCGGCTGGAGCGCGAGCAGCGCGCCGACGACCTGGTGGACGCCGTCAGCGCCGCCGCCGCCGCCGCCGATGACGACGACGAGTAGGCCGGCGGCCGCCGCCGTCACGGAGGCGGGTCGGTGATGTGACTTTGGCAGGGGGTCGTCTGTGGACGGTGTACTGGTGTTGCCGGGCGGCGGTGGCTGACTGCACGCAGTTTTCCTCGGCGTGGCCTTCTGGACGGAGACTGGACTGCCAGCGGTGTGGCTCATGTTTCTTCCAGCGGAGGTGCAGAACGCGATGATGATGAAATCAGCTGAGACGTCAGCGACTCAGCGTGGAAGAGTTGTCGTCGCGTGGGTTTGTACCACAGAGCACCTGGTTCGGGGGGCGTCAGCGGGCGGCTGACGGCCTCAGCAATTGTGTGCAGAGGGCCGATTCAGGTCCCAGAGCTCGATCATCGGTCATTCACGGACTGCTGCTCGCGAACCGACCACGCTGGCTGGAGACTGGCACCCGGCAGAGACTCAGCGAAGGCTCCTAAGCCTTCTCTGACGGTCTGTTGGTGAGGGGAACAGAAATGATAACTTGCCGCCCCCCCCCCCCCCCCCCAAGGAGTAATAGAGACTGGTCGAAGGACAACCGTGCTTCCCTTGAGTGTTGCGTGTTGACGTGAAGTCAGTGAAACCTCTGTTGATGTAATGTGGAGTCTGAGAATCCGCTCTACAACAAAGAAGTTCTAATATCTGTATTTTCCTGGTGCGTGGTATGCCAAATTCATTAGGGGAAATACGAAATGCGTGTACCGGTATTGGCTCCGGGGTTCTGGTGCGGGAAAATTTCGTCCGCTTGTTGTCCCTGAAGTGGTTAAGCGCATTGGGCGCCATTGTTTTTGAAATAGGGCAGTCTCGGAGCGAAATCTTCTACTTTACCCAGCTTTTTCTGAACTGCTTTTTTGTGGAGCCTGGCGAAGCTGTAGGGCTAGGACCAGCGGCCTGTAAATTTGTCTTACGCCATTTCGCCATAAGCATATGAATGGCGTCATGTTATTTTTAGAGGGACGACAGTCTCAGTAAACTGAATTTTGTGTAGTGTGTTGTCATCATTCGGCCGTCAGAACGTGAGCATTGTGACATGTCGCCATGCACACCCATTGTGTCATACAGGAACTCAAATGCATTGTTAAGGACGAAGAGTTGACTTTTTAACTTTTAGTTTACTAGTTAACTTCGTTAACATTCCTCCGAACTGAGATGTTAAGTCAGCACACACCTCCGCGCTGATCATGTCTTGCGTTTTCCTTTCCTTTTGTCGATACCATGTCCGCGTCAAGTGACTACATTATCGCACGCTGCTTATTAGTGCTTCGTGGCCAGCCTTTTATGCCGGCTCGCGTGAAATATTGGCAGAGCTTTCATGGTTAGCGAGAACGTAGCCACGACCACTCCAACCAGAGCAGACATGCCTTTTTTGATGTGTGCCTCGCCCGTTGTGCTATAGCCATCTGCCAACTTTCAGCGATCAGTGTTTGAAAATTTAAGGCTCTATGTCAGCCAAAGATCCAGCCGTGCATTGTACGGGCGGCTCCAAAGCTGGCTGATATCCTTGCATTGGCTGCCATCCTTATGCAGTGCCCATTCTTATTTTTCCGCGCAGGTGGGTTTGGGTTTGATGGGAGGGAATGCAGACATTTCTGGAATCCTTTATCTGCCCATGTGATCCGAAGCGCGTGCGCCAGCCGTAACAGAAACCACGCCCAAATGATGCACTGTGTTGTGTTTAAAAGATGGGAGGTGCCTCGTTCGACTGCTGTCACGACGCTAGCGGCGCCTTTAATGTCAGGATCCTGAGGCGTTTGGGTAAGAAAAAACATTGCCCTAACGTCCGTAAAAAAGTCAGTGCCTTGAAATGACGGAAGGCACGCGTCATATGCACACCAGATGTAGCATATCCTGGGCTACTTTTCCAATTATTCGTCACGATGTATCACACGGCATGCCAGGAAACCTGCCTCAACGAAACAGGCTGGCATTACCTTTTTTCAACGGTCGGAAAGGGACGAGCGGACCGCGCCCTCGCACAGCTCGTGAGTCTGCAGCAATTTCAGTAGCGCTCACCATTGCCTGTATTTTCCCGGCGTCATTTTTTTCGCCGTGGGGGGTCGGTTGGATATAAGACCGTAGTTCGACGTAACCGCGCCCAGTCGTTCGCATCCCGTGCCCAGAGGGAGACCATTCAGCGTGACGGCGTGAGCGAGCTCGGCAGCCATCGCAGCTCCACAGCACCACAGCTGCCAAGGGCCATGAGACTGACTGTCCTACTGCCGCTGGCTCTGGCCGCCGGAACGCTGGCCCACTACACGATGGAGAGGCGCCGCGGCGAGCCGGCCGTCCCGCAACAGAGCCTGGGGCAGTGTCGCGCGGTGCATCTCTGGGCCAACCCCGCCGCGACGGCGCCGAACCGGCCCTTGGCGCCCGGCCGGCGGCCGACACGGCCGTGCGGCGCCAACGCCCTGTACGAGGGCGAGCCGGCGGCCGACCGGCCGCCGTGGCTGGCGGCGCTCGTGTACCGCCGACCGGGCGACGACGAGCCGCGCCTGGCCTGCTGGGGCGCGCTCATCGGCGCGCGCCATGTGCTGACGGCGGCCCACTGCGTTAGCGACGTGCCGAACGACTACCAGCTGGAGGGCGTGCAGCTGGGGAAGCCGGTCGCGCGGCGGCCGAACGCCTGCCGGCCGCCCGGCGTCCTCATTCCGCCGGCGGACGTCGCCGTGCACCCGCAGTTCAACGGGCCAGCGCCGCTGCGGAACGACATCGCGCTGGTGCGGCTGTCGTGGCCGGCCCGCGGCGGCCAGCTCCGCCTGCCGTGGCCGGGCCGGCGCGAGGCGACCGGTCGCGCGCTCATCGTGTTCGGCTGCGGCCGGCCCGGCGGCGGCGCCAGCTGCGCGGAGGCCGTGCGTGTGCGCGACGCGGGCCGCTGCGCGGCCGCGTTCCGGCCGCTGGGCGCCGAGCTGGGCGGCGGCCAGCTGTGCGCCGGCGGCGGCGGCGCGCGCGAGTCGTGCGCCGGCGACTCGGGCGGCCCGCTGGTCGAGGCGCGGCGTGACGGCCCGTCCGTGCTGGTCGGCCTCGTCTCGTTTGGCACGGCGCACTGCCCGCAGCGCAGCGTGACCGTGTACACGCGCGTCGCGGCGTACGTTGACTGGGTCGCCGACGTCGTCTGGCGCTGGGGCGAGCAATGAGGGCGTCCGCTCTGAGCACCGCAGCGTTGAGCACGAAGCACACAGACGCCGAGCACTATGGACGGCGCTCCGCGCTTCCGGTTACTGATTATCTGATGATTATTATTCGTGTATGCGTCAAATGCATGTCATGCCAAACAGTCACTTTTTGTTCTTGAGCAGACGTTCTGACTTGATATCTGCATTTTGACTAAACATCGAGGTGGAGGGCATGACAAGCCGCAATGGCAAGTCTGCAAGAGCCTGCCACCTACAATGGCCCTGAAGCAATGGGCAGAGATGAGCGCGGACGTTTCTTTTGAATGTCCACGTGGTCTCGAAGCGATTCAATGTCACATAGCGCTGCTAACTATTCAGTCAGCGCATTTCCATTGACTGATCCCAGGATATTGCATTATATCTTGAGTCAGCAAGCCGAGTTATTTCTGTGCGACGTCCGTTCATTGTCGCAAAATGCAGTACATGAAGAACGACGAAAACCAAAAACGACCAAACGCAGGACATGAACCACGACCAAATTTACACGGATGTATTCATAAAACACGTCTGATTACTTCTAGGGAACTCATACTTCATGGCCAACACACCATTTTCAAATTCACCTGGCCCATAGCCACTCTTTTTCCTCGTTATATTTCCTCGTGCAGTTCATGACCATTGCTAACATAAGTCTACAGCTGCGTGAAGGCTGGCTACAAACGCCCTGTTCCGGAATACTCCTCCCCGAGCAGCTGATGGTCCCAGTGTGAGCTTGGCAAATCCGAATCGGTCATATACTCCATACATGCCGTTTTACTGGGACTGCATAATACTCATATGCAGACATATGCCACTTCCACGGGAGATATGGCAGATCTGCGATAAGAACGAGAGTACATCATCGCACTGGATAGCAGTGTAATGGAGTCGACGTCGTGCTACCAAGCTAAACACTTCACATCACAATATATGAATTCACCTTCGACACTGGATGGGGCATTGCATGAACAATGTCGCCGTGACGCCAACAGCTATCTTGTGGTCCATTTGCAAAATAATGCATCACTGAACTGAGTAAAAAGAATGTCCTTTACCTAAAACACTGAGACAGACTAAAACAGCCTATCCACAACGCGCTACAAACACAGCATTTCCTTTAACGTGTGCAGATCATATATTCCATCTTCTTCACTAAAAACGAGTATCAACATTTGACGTAAATCAACACATGAAACAAGTATCCCTCAGTACAACGTGTCATCTCTGGGAAAGCCCTTACCCTACAGACCGCATGAAACTCAAATTCATATGGGTATGGCAAACCAAAATCTCGGCCCAACCGGCAAAAACAAGCGTTCGAGAAGACTTACCTGACTTCCCCGGTTACAGCCTACTCCCAAACGGCGTTCGACAACAAGGTCGTTTAGAAGTGTAAGGCAAATGGAAAAAACGACGTTGCCGTCGCACACCGTTTGGGCGCTTACGTCACCAGATAAGTTTGGACGTCAGTCCACGGACGGGGTCCTGCAGTAAGCAGAACTATGGCCACCAGCAAATCTGGAGATTCGTATTTGCCAACTGCAGACGCTTAGCCACGGTCAGCAGCGCGGACGTTATTGAGTTCACTTCATCCTCTAAGCAGCCAACAGCTGCAGACAAGCTCGACGCTCTTCTCTCATGGGCTAGGATAACCAAACGCGAATTATTGGAGGCCGGCATCCCACTCGGTCCGATTATCTCCTGGTGTTGCGACCCTGGCCTTGTTCACCAGTGGTCGGCCAGGGCCAAAGCGAACCCTTGTGATTTACTCTCTGACGAAATGAACCACGTTCGTTGGTCGCACTGACGACGGCTCGGTTTGTCTAGCTCCAGTATCACATGGGAATTTCAGTATCACATCCTCCCTGGCAGCCGCGAGGCCACGACAGCACTCACGCGCAGCCGCGGCCGGCGACCGGCGCTCGGCATCAGCCGGCGCGACTGAAAGCCCTCCTCGGCCGGCTCAGATCACAGCGCGCAGACCGTCCGCCAGCTGCCAACAGGGCAGTCCAGGACGCCGCGTTTTCCGGCGCCGTCCGCAGGACGAACCTCCGACAGGAGCAAGGGAGCAGCGACTCCACCGTCCGCGGTCCGACCTGGCCAAGACGGTCGGCCCACTCCGCCCCGACCGCCCAGCCAACACGCTCTGAGAACATCAGCTGCGCAGACGCGAAGCAGCCGTTGTTGTACACTGGTAGCCGTGCCCGGCAGCGCAGCCTCGCCCGCCAGGCCGCCCGCCGGCGGCACCGATGCGGGCCCGTCCGGCGGCGGCGAGTTCGGCCGCGCTCAGTCCAGCACGGGGATCACGCCGACGCCGACGCCGCCCTCGTGGGCGCACATGGAGGCGGCCGGCTCCCAGCAGTCCCGCTGCGGGTCGTACACCTCCACCGTGCTGAGGTTGGCGAAGCCGTCGTAGCCGCCGATGCCGTACAGCCGGCCCATCACGGCCACCAGGCTCACGCGGGACCGGGTCACGTTCATGGGCGCCACATAGCTCCAGCTGGCGGCGGAGGCAGACCAGGCAGTCAGCGGACCGTTCAGTGAGGGCGGCGGGGCGGGGGGCGGGGGGGAGGGGGTCAGAGCAAAAGGGTCGAGCCTCGGCCCTCACTTCAACATGATGAGATCTAGTTGGCGGCTGATCTGACGTTTGATCTTCCAATCCTAACTCATCTGCGAGCGATCTAATCATGCTGAATCTGAGTCCAATTCTGACCTAACCTGACCTGTCCTTGCAGGCCCTCATCCAGCACAGACCATCCCGGCACAAACCTCTCGACGATCGTGCGTGCCACGCTGAACACTGAAGGCAACCAGCAAACGTCAACACCAGGACCAGTCCGCTGACACCGCTCCCCAAAACCCGGACAGCACCAACACTCTACCTGGCATCGTCTCCGGCGCCTGCCGACACCCACGGCCCCAGCCACACGGAGGGCGCCGCCGGCGGCCCGCCAGCTCACCTGTTGGTGACCGGGTCGTACGCCTCGACGGTGCGCAAGAACACGGAGCCGTCGTAGCCGCCGCAGACGTACAGCTTGCCGTTGAGCGCGGCCGAGCCAAGGCGGCACCGTTTGGTGAGCATGGGCGGGCCGCAGCACCAGACACCTTTCTGCGGGTCGTAGCATTCCACCTGGGCCCGGCCGGGCCCGGCGGCCAGGGTCAGTGCGTACGGCGAACGCCTGCGGGTCTCTGGACGGTGGTGAGCACCCAGGGCTGGACGTGCATTTAGGGGCGACCATGCTCCAAAGCCATGACGCCACTGAAGACTTGAGATTGATTAAGTTTGATGAAAAGTTCTGCAGCGAGAGTGTAGGAGCAAACTTTTTCTATTTTTATTTTTTATTAGCTATTTCAAAGTCGCTAACATGTTTTTAGGCTACGCAATATGGCATATTTCTTCAGTGATGAACCATGTTAAGCGAGTCACGGAAGGTAACAAAAATCTCAACAAAGGTCAATGTTTAGTCCTTTACAATAAATCGTTGCAGCGGGCGATAGAATACACGCCACTGGAACTCCTTGTTGCATCTGCATGCTCTTCGTGCTTTTCATAATATATATATATATATATTTTTTTTTTTTTTTTTTTTTTATATATAAAAAAAAAAAAAAAAAAAAAAAAAAAAAAAAAAAATATATATATATATATTTATTAATATATTTATATTTTTTTTTTTTTTTTATTTTTTTTTTTTTTTTTTTTTTTTTTTTTTTTTTTTATTTTAAAATTTTTTTTTTTATATTTGATAAATATATATATATATACATATATAGTATTGTTACGGAAATTAGGCGCAAATGCATGTAATCCCTACCGTGTCGAATATGGAGAGACCATCATGGCCACCAAGCACGAAGATCTTCCCCTCGAACGCGACGACACCGGCAGCGGAGCGTTGTCTGATCATGGAGGCCACCGGAGTCCAGCGGTTCAGCTTGCTCTCGTACTTCTCCACCGAGTTCAGGGATGTGCTGCCGTCGTACCCGCCACACACGTAGATCTCGTTGTTCAGCGCAACGGCGCCCAGGGCGCTGGAGAGTGGGAAAGGCGGCAATGGAACATTGGCGGCTAACAGGTCACTACGACGGTTTTTGATGATCGCGTCAATACGTCAATGATCCCCTGGCCAGGACTTCAAATGAAGGGATTTCGCGACATTTTTTACAATAACGTTCTGAACGACTGGGCTGACAATGTCCCACCGAAGTCGAACTGAAACTGGTTATCCGACTAGAAGACATGTCATGACGAAAATACACAGCTAAGCCCGCCAAACGGCAGTCTGATCTGGCGGCTCTATCTTTTACAAGACACGAACGCCGCAGCTCACGCTATCCAAGGCAGCTGACCGGAACGTGTACACATGTGCCGTCCCAAAAGCTGGGAAGAGCGGAGGCATTATTCACCATTTCCTTCCCATTCATTATCAAACGACCGCGCCAAACCTTTGCCAAATCGCGACTGGCGATAGTTATCAACCCTAATCCCAATTCGAAGAACGGCCGCCGTCACGTCGGAGACACATGTACCAGGCTCTCTCCCTCCCCACCTCCGCCGGTAGTTCATCGGCTTGGCCTCCTCCCACGTCTTGGACTTGGGGTCAAACACCTCGACGGTGGCCAGCCGGTCGGTGCCATTGAAGCCGCCGATGGCGTACAGTCGGCCGTTCATCGTGGCCACGCCGACGCGGGACCGGTTGCCGGACATCTTCTCGGCCATGGTCCAGCGCCCGGTGACCGGGTTGAACACCTCGACTGTGCTCAGCGAGCCGCCTGCGCGCGCACAGCGTGAACGAGCGTCACCGGCGCAAAGGTCACTGGGGCGCTCTCCGCCAATACGGTCGTCAAGGCAACAGTAAGGTGGATGCACAGCTGTACAAGGCACTCGACGCAGCCACAATGTTTACACGAAATCCGAGACGGAAAAAGGCCATGCACACGCTCACACACAAAAACGCCTGGCGAAGTCCAAAGAACCCCGAGCCCATGTCTGCACTTATACATTCTACATATCCATTATTTTGCAATATATATATATATATATATATATATATATAAACATATTCGCTACGAATATCTAAGTTACGTCTATCTACGTCTAATCTAAGTTCCGCACTGTGTCCGAACACTGCGTGAGAAAGAACGGCGTGTGCAAACGCACGACCGGCGCGCAGCCCAAATCGAGGCGACTGACCGCACTTGGCGAGCCCGCCGACGGCGTAGATGAGGCCGACGATGTCGCTGCAGCAGCGCGGCCTGGCGATGAAGCTGCGCATGGACGGCCGCCGCTCCGGCATCAGCATGTAGTCGCGCGCCTCGTCCAGCAGGTCCCTGGCGGCGCGGCGCCCGATCAGGCGCGGGGCTCGTCCGCCGGGCCGGCGCCGGGTCACGGGGCGGAGAGACGTCAGGTCACCGCGCGGCCGCGACGGACGGGCGCCGGGCCAGCCCGTGGTCCGGACTGGTCGACTGGTCATTCGCGGGTCCCGACTTGGGGTCAAACGATTCCCGAATAGCGGGTCGCACGCTGTCCGAGACATTGAGGTCCCGAAATGAGCGCCGAGACACACACGCTCCGTGACGCGGCGGACACGGACTCAAACACCTGGCCGCGTATTAATCGACACATTGGGTTATACATTGTCCCACACGCCCAAATACACACTGGACGAGACACGGGTCCAAACCCAAACCCTGGGTTGAAAAACTAGCTCGACATTTTTCAGACTGGCCCAAACCAAGCCATATACCAGCCAAACACCTGGTGACTCCGGCATTGTGTTGCAGGTCTCGGTCACACACCGGTCGGACCATCGTACTGAGGATCTAGGTCTCATACCTGTTGAGCCAACGTACCGCGGGTCTCGGTCACATACCAGTTGAACCATCGGACCACGGGTCTCTGCCACACCCCAGCTGAACCACCGTACCGCGGGTCTCCGCCACACAACAGCTGAACCACCGTACCGCGGGTCTCCGCCATACGCCAGCTGAAACTCCGTACCGCAGGTCCCGGTCACACACCACTTGAATCACCTGACTGCGGGTGGCTCAGCTGTCACGCACCAGCCGGTGCTCCGGGCCGCGGCGCCAGGCCGGCAACCGCCTCACCTGCAGCGGTGCGAGCCCCGGATCAGCGCCTCCGTCGCCACGTGGTCCGTCAGGTACTGCGGCGTCAGCAGCGGCATCCGCACCAGCGTCAGCAGGTCGGCCAGGATCTCCGGCCGCTGCTCGGTGTCGTGCTTCACCCACCGCAGCACGGCCTCAAACACCTGGCGGAACGCACTGTCAGACCGGCAAAGGCCCGCACACGGCCGCTCCCCGCGACAGTGGCCGCTACTGCCGGGCGGTCAACGGCTGTGCGGAGTTTCAGAATCGGTCGGCGCACGCCCCCGCTTCGCGGGCCACCTGCACCACCACCATCGTTGGCAGGCGTGCTGTTTTCGAAGAAGGTGCGAAAATATGAGTCAAGCATCAGTACTAGCTCCAAGAGCATGTCAACCCAGTGCCCCAACAGTTACCATGAATCAGTCCGTTAGCGATTTAATGGTCAATTTCGTGATGAACAGTCAACAATACACGTTCCCCCGAATCGGTCAGAAATGGTTCCCACATCCTACTGAATCCAACAGCAGTCGTACCCCAAGTCAGTCAAGAGCCGTGCTCGTCCCGTCAGAGATAATACCAGTTTCTCCCGACAGCCAGTACCAAGCTCCTCCATCGGAGACAGTACCAGCCCTCCCGTCACAGGCAGTACCAGTTCCTGCCGTCAGAGATCGTACCAGCTCTTCAGAGTCGACGTGCAGCTCATCCCTGCCGATGATGTCGCGCAGCTCGCGCTCGTCCAGCTGCAGGAACTCGTCGCTGCTGGTGACGGCGGCGAACCGTTTCTGCAGGTAGGCGTCGGCCGCCTTCACCAGCGCCGTGCAGTGCAGGTCGGCGCCGAACTTGCGGATCCCCAGCGCGTTGTGCGGCGACAGCCTGACCAGCACCACCAGCACGCTCAGTCGAATGGGACAACAAACCAATGAAAGATTGAATTAACATCAACATAATGGATGACTTTTTGCCAATGAAGAGTTTGCATCTATCCAGTGTCAATGGGAAGGACACATGACAATAGGCATTTTCAGTACTTACTCTTTGATGAGATGTTTTGCACATGCATCTCGCACAGCTGTGAGCTGGAGAAATGCTGCACCCATCATCAGATTCTGGACATTCACATTGTTGATCAGAATCCGGCCACTATAAGCAAAGTTGATGAGAGACTCCAGTGCACTGTGAAAAAATGAAATCATCATGCATCAATCAAAACTGGTTGGAAACTGGTTGAAAGGTCCATAATGCATGAACATCACATCATGAGCAGGAATACATGAGAGAACTGTACATAAGGCTATACAGCTGACTTGCATATGCTTCATATTACCTACACTGGCATAATTAACAGCACACCTTTGCCATTAACACACATAAGGAATAAGCCCAGGCACCATATATCCATGTAGTTAGAGCACCCTAAAGCCCCAATCACACTCACAAGGAACAACTGTAACATAGAAATGTCTTGCAATTGCTATAGCAATGCCAGCAATACAAAGCAATCTATTGCCAAAGCTGCAGCCACATAACTGAAGAGTAACACACCTCGAAACATGTGCCCTAAGACAGATGGATGGATGAATGGATGGATGGATTAACAGATGGACCAAGTGTCCAAAACCAACAGCACTGAAGAACATCTGACCTGACAGTATACCCAGGTTTGCAATCCATTATGCAACATACCTTGGATCTATCTCCTTCATCTCAATTTCTGACATCCTGCTCTCTGCCATGTCATGAAGAAACATGGCATTAAAGTATGGGATATTGGCAGCCAGCACCAACTTGTGAGCAGTAAATGACTGTCCATCCACCTGTAACATACCCATTCAAAAGCCCTGTGCATACAAAATCTTGACAGTTCATATCCACAGAAAAACTTGGATGTTGCTGACAGTCCTGCAATACAATGTAAAAGCAGTTCTCAAACCTGAAGAATATTTTACAATTTTTGATGGAACCTAAACTTCAACACCCTTTTGCATTTGCATAATCCATTATCACCACTGCAAAATGCTAACAAATTAACATGATTGATGCCCAAATGCAAGCTTCAAAAGCACTATTCTGCTGCAGATCTTGCTTTTACTTCATATGACATACCTTTAATGTAACATCACATAACTTGCCCTTCCTTCTTATTTCTTCCATGACTGGGAAGCCCTTTGCAAAAAGATCAGTTTGTGTAAAAATTGAATGATCTCTGCTCCCAGCCATTGATGGTGAATGTCTGCAAATCAGGATCAATTACTGTCAGCAAGGTTCTAGGCTGAGTAGCTTTTACTTCAAAAAGCAGAACAATCCAAATAAGTGGCCAACCAAGCTTTTATCAGGCACATTTGCAAACACATTTAGAACAAACACATTTGCAGCACAATAACTTTGCCATTATCAATAAATCAAGCAGTTTATAGTGTTTCCACATATGCTATCAATTCCTTAAAAGTCTTCCATTTTCATCCATATGTTAGTCTGCATTCATTTTTTACCAACATACCTATTCTAGTGGCGTAATTTTAATAATACATTTATTTCACTGACAGAAACAGTATATCCATGATATTTCCCCTGCAAGAGGACAAAAATACAATGAAAAATACCAAATGGCCATGTATGGTCAATCTAGAATCCACACTTGTGTATTTTGCAATCCAGACTCTGGATTGCAAAACACACAAGGTAAACCAAATGCATCAAAACATTGCTTCAGGAAATTCTTCATTATTTCAATGGACAAAAAGTTGGCTTTCCTTATAATGCAATTCACAAAGTTTCTTACTGAAAGCAAAATATTTCTGACAGCATGATGTCTCAAGCAGCCATCAGCAATAACTGCTATGCAGAAACAACTCAGAAAGCAGGCAAACCCATAATTTTTGCCATAAGATGTTCCTTGGGATTGGAATAAGTGAAACAAGAAGACACCAACTAACAAATGAGCAGAACTCACAACATACAGACTATCAACATGGCAATGGGCTTGGTAGGAAGTTCCTCCAGCTTCCATTGATCTTAATCTATAACTGACACACAGTAAGACACCACACCCACTGCAAAGTCTATCACACTATTCAAAGAACCCTTTGCCTGTGCTTCATGTCATCCAGACAAGTGACTGAAGTCCAACAAGACAAGAAACACAACTGAGCTCAAGCCTGAGCTCAAGAAGCTGCTGGCATTAAGCATATCGCAAAATGCATGAAGAGGCTACACTCACCATAAAAGTCACCAGTCTAATTCAGCACTCCACAGAATCTTCAGTATCACAGATCATGAACACAACCCTCTAAATGTTTAATTGTTGGTATAGGTGTACTGATTTACTCTGGATCCCTTCGACTGTCCGGCTTGTTTGTTTTGAGTTAGGGCACACAGCCTCTTCCACTCATGCCTCCGTATCTTGAGTCAGGTCTTGCATCTCAGTCAGACGTCTCGCTGTTTGTTCGTTTATTGTGAATTACGACGCACAGCCTCTTGGGCTCACGTGTCCGTGTCTCGAGGCGAGCCTCGTGTCTCGTCGGGCGTCGTTCAGTCGTCTGCGTCGTCTGACTGGCACTGGTGTCATCTGACAGGCAAAACGCCGCAGTTGTTGCGATAAATAAAACGGCAACTGCTGGGAGGGACCAAATCCCAAAAAATTCGCCAAGGTAAAATTTTCTCCGGCGTAGACACCATTCACGCCGAAATATTCACGAGGGCTGGGGGGGGGAGGGCAGGAGTAACTAGTTGAGATGAGGATTGGGTACTACCTTGCTGGTGCATTTCCAGCTAAGGACCCTGGAACCACGAAGGCTCTGGGGTGCTGCAGCCCTCCTGTGGCGCTCACTGACATGAAATGACTTAAAATGTCAGTGCCTCCCCCTTAAATCCGGACGCTACGCTGCCAATATTTTTAGCCCTTAGGAAGATTTGCTTTCGCAAATTAGTCCGCGCTACAAGTATAACGTGGGCCCAGAAGCGTCATCAGGATTTCGCACCTATACGAGCTTTCCTGGTGTGACTGAGGAGGGCTGACCCAACTTGGTGGTACACACGTAATGCATATTTTTAAACTATGAAAATTCCTACGAATTTGAAAACCACCCAGGGATCTAGAGTCCTCCGAGTCCAAAATGGGCGATGCAGGTAAGTTCATAGTGTCCAATACGTGGTGCCGTTGTGCACCGACGGTCTTACACAGCATTGCGGCCGTCTCTCAGTTGAAACATCCTTTATCCGAGAGTGTGTAAGGGTTCCTTCCGTCCCACAGCATCCCTTTCAAAGTACCTTTATGTGTGGGTATTGTTACATGCAGTGCGCTCTTCAACATGCGGTAAACGCCCATGGTTCACATTAACCTTAGTTTTTATTACGAAATGGAGCCAAATAAAACAACATGCACTTCTTTAATGTCTGTTTTTCACGTTTTTTTCGTCTTACGTATCACACATTGGAAATTATGTAATCGTGATAGAGAACTGTAACGCCATATGTAATTCTGCGATTTGGAATTTTTATGACAGTTGAAAAGACGCCACACAATAAATCAGGACATGCGAGAGCATTACAATTCAAACTGATGCCGTTTTTTCTCGAGGCTGTTCCGGCATTTTCCTGCGGCGCTATCAGGTTAACAAATTTGTTTATCTGTGGGTAAATGTTATTACAAGAAAATCCTTTACTCGGCACTACACTGCTGCGCTTTGGTTTTTCCGGTCCGTGCTCCGCCTCGTTCAACAGTTCTCCCTCCATATACTGAAATCCAGCTTGTTATGGTAAGTTACCCCCACTGAGACCGCTTCATTGTCGTACATTAAATCCTACCTCTCCGCGGCTTGCATCTGCTGGTGTAAAGTAGGCGACCCCACGGGCAGAGCTGCTGCATACGAATCGACGTGACCCTCACGCACCCTGACTGGGAAGGTATTGATTATTTTTGAGCAGCGGGGACTTCGTTTAGAACGATCTCCGGCGCCCCTTGAGGTGACGAAACTTCCCCCTTAGGAAAAGGGGCCAATCTGGAGTCATGTAGGTGTTACCCAGTTCATATCCAAGGTTCGGTGCGGGAATCGTATGACGATGGCTTCAGCCGCTCGAGGCGTTCCCGCAGTAACCAGCTCCAATGACCCGCCTTCGCTCACAACACTATGTGACGGTTGTGGTCGCCGCCAGGGACGCTGTGCAGTCATCTTTGCCAGATGATAGGGCAGCGATCTCTGGCGTTCTTTGCTGCGGAAACAACGGCTAATTTATCTTGTCTTATTCCTCCTGAAAGTATTAACCGATGGCTTCGCCGCCATGATTTCCTGAAGCATATCCTGCGCATTCCAACGAGCCTAACCGACAGCGGAAGGAAAAGGGGAATAACAAATGACTTAAACTGATCTGCCTGACATTTTCATGTGGTCTGATTTCGCGCTAAGGAACGGAGCCATGCTGCGATTTCCGGAATGACCGGAGCAGCGCCGTGACGCATTCCAGAGAACCCACTGACCGCGGAGGAGCACAATCGTGCCAGGTAAAGGTAAAGATAAAGGGTAAATCTGATCAACATGAACTAGATCGAAACAAGATACCAGCCTGGTCTACTCGGCTGAAGACGGACCTGAAGACATCGTCTAGTTAGTGCAACTTAGGCTATATAAATTTAACCGCTCTGACCCAAATCTTGCCTCTGGGAAGGAAACGATCGACAAGAAACATCGGTATCAACTTAACAGTTGGCTCAATTTCAAAACTGACTCATATCCAACAATTTAATGTCGTGATGCAATCTAGGATCATAAAAAAATACGGGTCAAAAATCTTGTCGTGGTAAAGCATCTGAACGAGAGAAATCAAAATCGGAGGCAGATACCGTCACAACAATCAGCTGAGTTCTAAACCGGCCTCGTCTCCGTCATTCTCCGCGTGCGCCCTTGCCCTCTCGGAACTCTGGGGCCCACCCAAGTCGTCGCTTCCAAAACTGATATATTGAATATCTTTACGGTATTTTCCTGATCTTTATTTTTAATCAAACTACGACACGCACTACACCAAGAAATAAAAACCGTGATCCGCCGCAGCCGGCGATCCGACATACGCTTTCACAGTAACCTAAGATATAGCCCATCCAAAGAAATATATGTACATATATCCGAAGAAAAATATGTGTAACTGCTACCGTCAGGCATATACACACATAAGCACCGCCACACGCACGCATTGATAACCCGTCAGCATGTCGTCATATGGAAAAGCTGGTGGCCCGAAGGTAACTGGGCCCTCCCCTCGATTAGAGAGATTAAAAACTGTTGAATTTCTTCGTGATGATTCGAAAATTTTTGGAGCCCTTGGCCCAAATTTCCTTAAACATGTTATGGCCCAGAACTATGCTGGGAAGCATATTTCATATGGTATGATATGATATCATATCATATCTGCATGGCCGATGTTACATTTTAATGTACCTGTAGATGCCATTCTTGGTGCTGAAGTGGAAGTTGTACGTGCCATCTCCGAAGTGGACATTCTCCTCCTCCGGGATAGCGATGGGCCTTGTAGCTGCCATGGCTAGACTGGGGCTTGTAGGCCGGGGCCGGGGTCGGGGCATAGGCCGGACGAGGCCTGTAGGCCGGAGCCGGGGCGTAGGACGGCTGGGGCCGGTGGGCGGCAGCCACCAGGGCCAGAGCAGTGATGATGAACTGAAAAATTGTGACGTTCGGTTGTGAACGTTACTATTGCTATCTTTCTGTCTGTCTTTCTGTTGCCAGAACCTAACTTTTGAGTTCGCATTGTCAAGCAATTTAAAACGGTTTTCATGCCATGGTAATACAGTGAAAAACTGTGAAGTCGTGCTGTCTGTACCGTGTGAGGTAAAACAGGAATGGTTCCGCCCGCCATGCGATTCACCAACTTCATGTTCGTGTAGGTGACAAAGTCGTCCTCTAACGACTGCTGTCTTTGTTGGGGCGTCAGATCAGGCTGGATGATGAAGCACAATTGTCTTGTTTTTATTTTGCTGGATGTAGTATAACAAATCTGTATTCTCCATCAGAAAATGTGCGTGGTAATACAAGCGATTTCATGTGCAGCATTCAGTCGTATAAAGGATAAGAGCGTATTGGATGAATGCATTAAGGCACTCTATGCGCCGTACGGCTCTTTTCTGAAAATATGGATTTGCAAACTTTCCATCTCCGCGTAGTCACACATCCACGCTCACTTGTCTGTGCCGAATAACAAAGTCTGGCCGCCTGTCAGTCTGTAATCGAATGTTTGCTCTTTAATCCGTGCCTGTCGGCGGCAAGCCGTGTTTTGGGGTCTCTTTACTTTTTGCTTTAGAGTTACTTGGAAATGAGAGGGAAACTGCCTCAAATTTCAGCACCTACCATAATATTGCACTGATTTCCAGCTGGGGGCTAGATATGTGGTTAGGAATAGGGGAAGATATGAAAGAATAAGGCTTGGCGCAGCACAAACAGCCAACAGGGAGCAAAACACCGCCAAGTGAGCCCCATCTCACACTCAGTCACCATGTGCGGACAGGAAATCGCCTCGCAGCTGTAAGAAAGGTGGTTGGGCGTCTGGGCGGGGACGGGAATCAACGGAATCCTTATCTGACGTCGACTGGCAATCGCCACGTGAATGCCGTCATGAACCAAGTGGTTGACACGCGGCGCGTCGTCGTAGGCCGAAGGTCGGTGGCGCCGACCGATGACAGGTCCGACCTGTTGTGGACCACCTCGGCGCATGCTTCGGCCGGCAGTACTGGCGCATGCGCAGCGTCAACAGTTCAAGGCCTTCCAGCGGAATTCATGTGGCAGGTGTACCTCAGGTATCCACGGACCCCCTTGTCACACGCTGGCCAGGCGCGTTACAAGGCGAAGGGTCTTAATCAACAGACGCCACCTCCGGGTGTAGCAACATTTACTCTTTAACCGCCTGCCACACGGTAGTTACTAGCAGCCGGAGTAGGGAATGAATGCTCGTTCACCGTAGGACAGCCTCGGCACCCCGCACAAAGGAGAGAAGACAACTAATCTCATGGATCCCATATATTCACAAATTTCAAGTTACAGTTAAAGAAGTGCACAATAAACCTAAACATTCAAGACGATACGTTTGATACTAATACACTCACAATCAACGTTTACGCAAGGGAAATCCCAACCCCAAAATCCTGAGACCCTCTTTAGCCCGACACCCACATAACCTACCCCAAAGAAGCCACGGTGCGGAGTGCCCCGATGGCCGGGATTCTACTGCGGACACCGCCTGGCGGCCGCATTGCCGGGACACCGCCGTTGCCGCCCCCTGGTGGTCACACTGGCCTAGACTTTCTCCCTCTAGCGGCGGTAGCGGCGGCGTTCCAGCGCTCCCGGCCGTACGAAGCCGCTCACGGAACCGTGGCCGGATCAACTTTACATTCAGGACTGCCTTGTCTTCCCGGTTGTCACAGTCTACCGCGTCAGTTGTGGTCACGGTCTTGTGAAATTGCAGTTTACCGTTACCACGACAGCGAGTACGGCGCGCAATTACTCCGCGTACAAGAGATGGGAAAATGAGAATATTGGTAGGATTTTACAGGCATCCAATGAACGATTACTTTCAGGGACCTCGTGATGGGCCTGAGGCTTTTCCGTAGCCATTTCTTACAAATTTAATGTAGAACCATACATCTTGGGCGTCTCTTCCTAACATTCGCGTGCATGCGCTACGAATAATTTAAATTTCTACCTTTACCAACGGCGGGCTCGGGAATAATTTTTCAGACATCTTTGACAGTTTTGGTTACGTTGGAGACTGTGCTCCTTTTTGCAATGTCCGAAGTTAAGACAATCAGATTACCATTGTTTGAAATGCAGCTGTTGATGTCATATAAGACGTCAACTCATGACGTCATATAAATTAACGTATTGTGACGCAAGTGGAGTACCTAAAAGATAAACTTGCTTTGGTAAACAATTCTGCAACTTGACGCCCGCCCAGTATGCCGACGAACGACGTGTAAGGTAAACTGGAAATGGTGTGGCGTTGCCATACACTTCTGGCCACGTGGCATGCTTACGTTTAGACTCAGTTGACCTTCAGGGGATTTTTAATAACTTCCGTTGTGATCAAACAGGGATGCCGAAAAAGTTCAAAATCCAAACATTACCTAAGTGCCATGTATATCACCCGTGTTGCATGTGATGTATGCCTGGAAACTTCGGTGTTGCATTCATTTACTTAACAATGGGGGGGGGGGGCATCAGTGCTTTAGTCGTATAAATCTGAAATGCATTACTCTGAGTGTATGAGGCCGGCTGCTGTGATCTCCGTTTGTGGTTCGTGAGGTGCCGTCCATTGCCACCGCCACTCCCGATGGGAAGTCGTGGAATCTCTGCTGTCCACGTCAAACCTAGTGTTCCCTAAGTTCCGAAATTATTTCAGCGATTACGTCTCATGCTTGATGGAACCTTGCAGGCGGCCATTTCAGCTTAAGCGTCCATTTCTGGATTCGGTGACAATCGAACGAGGGAACAGGGCGCTTCTCGTATGTGGTAGTGTGGTGAAAACATTTTTGTGATGTTGTGGCCGACACCTCTTACGCAAGCTATTAAACTCATCAATTTTCTTTTTTGACATTTTGATGATTTCCCGCTCCAAAACACGTTGTTTTTTCTTCTTTATTCTGTTTCTCATTTACCCCTTCTACTTCCACTTCTTCTTCTCGTATGCTGTATCACTGTTTTGAGTAAAGTTATTTTTGGGGAAATCGACGTAGCTTGCAAGGCTATAGTTTACCAGCATTACTGAACGGGCATACCCAACTCGTCATGCATTATTTGAGGTGTTGAAGCTTAAACAGTAGCCTATTACTGCCATTCTGCCATGGTGCAATGGAGGATATTTATATGGCGCTTTGTAACTTGAACTATTTCCGCAATTAGAAGCGTCATCAGACGTCCATCGTTCTTGGAAACAAATGGGATTCTGATATGACATCATGTATTGTGAGCATTCTCACGTGAGACATCACAAATAAATACACGAACACGTAGACAAAAATCATGAGGGATGACGCTCACTTCTCAGTGGTATATGACGATACGTCAGTATTTGCCGTAGGCAGGCTGCTGGTAGCTCTGGTCGTAGCTGACCTCCGGGGTCGGATACTCGGTCGGCACCGGGGTCGGCAGGATGTCACTGGACGGCTGGTAGCCGTTCTCGTCAGCGACAAAGGTCACCTTGACGTCTTCACCATATCCGTTGGTGTAGCTCCAGGAGCCCTCCTGCTTGTAGCTGCCCTGCTCCTGTCCGTACTCGTTCTTGCCGTAGCCAGGCAGAGGCACGCCGTTCTCAGACCTGACAATAGATGGCAGCACTTTGAATCAAGGCTTTCGAAAAGAAGGTAGTAATGGGATAGGTATGCTATGGCAGAGAATGGCATGTGGTGACTCCGAGTTGCATTCTATACTCTATTCATTCATTATCCATTCGTGACCTTTCAGAATTGTAAGAAGTATCTGGATTATGCAAACTTTTCTGCAAAATTCAAAGTTTAGTCTTTGGTTGGTCTCATTAATCGTTTACCTGTAGATACCATTCTCGGTATTGAAGTGGAAGCTGTAGGTGCCATCTCCGGGGTGAACATTCTCCTCCTCCAGGATAGCAATGGGCTTGTAGCTGCCATGACTAGGCTGGGGCTTGTAGGCCGGGGCCGGGGCCGGGGCCGGGGCCGGGGCGTAGGCTGGACGGGGCCTGTAGGCCGGAGCCGGGGCGTAGGACGGCTGGGGCCGGTCGGCGGCAGCCACCAGGGCCAGAGCAGCAATGATGAACTGAAAAATGGACACAACAACGTTCACTGAAACCCTTTGAATATTCATTGCATGCTCATCAGATATCATCTGATGCATGTTGCGGGATAGATAAAAAAATCATCGACTGGAAAGCAGTCCTAAGAAACATCAGGATTGTGTGCGGTCAAAGTTCACTGTAAATCATGTCTACAGGTTCTAATACAATAGAGGCAGCACAGACGATTTGGCTTGAGCTACTCACCACCTTCATGTCTATGTGAGTCCGAGGTTGAACTGGTACAGTTTCCACCACAGGCAGGCCTTTTATACTCCAACTCAGCCTTCTGCTGTGACTCGACCACACCCAAGGTCACCCGGGTCTCGGTTAGCGAAGGCCCGTGGTCATCGTTCAATGGTCGCTGTCTTCGTTGGAACGCCAAAATGCTGCTCTGCCTCCATGAAAATGCATTTATTCGTTGATGGTTTATGTTTTGAACATGGCATGTTCCATAAAACGTCCCACAAAGGTTTTTTGGCCGATTTGAAAATGGTGCTGAGTTTAAATAACATTTAAATGCTCGTTTATGCATTTTTGTCACTTCACCAGAATCTTCTGGTATTGAGAACTGTTAATTAAGAACGTTCCAACGAACAGCATGTTTAAATGGACTTGAGCCCACTTAACCCTATTCCCGGAGGGCTAGACGGTATGGCCGATTCCCGGCAGGGTGGGGCGGATTCGGCCCCCCCCCTGAGATCTCGAGAACTACTTATCCGATTTCATCGCAACAAACGGAAATCGATTTGCCGTGACGTGAACTACATTTTTATGAAAAGACATTTTCAAAATTTTGAAATTTGTGGAAACAGGGGGGCAAAAATGTCAAAATGGGGGTACTTTTGGGCTTCGTATAACTCCATTGTTTATTGACCGATTTCGATGAAACTGGCATCAATCGAGAGATTATGGATAGGGCTTTTACCATGAGTCCACAAATCTGAAATTTTGAGAAAATTCATGGGCGTTCACAGGGTTTCAAAAATACGAGGATTAGTTTTCTAACAATTGGATGAACAAAAGAGACAAACACCCTTTTTTGGCTTCTGCTAGTCATGTTATACTAAAGAAGTACAAATCGCATTACAATGTTCGTATAATGTTAGCATAGGCGGTGCCAGGAACATGAAAAAGGGGGAACTGTCATGGTCACACGTTCTTCAGATCAACTTGTGACCTTTGACCTTAAATGACCTCCAGTGACCTTGGGGTCACCTGGAATGATGTCGTGTGCATTCAGTATTATCTGTAAACGTTTTTAATCGATTGAATTCACTCTATTCCAAAAACTTCATTTTTTGGCTTTTGCGATATAGGGTACGCGCACTGACATTTTAGGTCATAGCTCCGTGACCCGACCTGATATCAAGCTGAAACTTGATACACAAGTAGAGGGCATCTTTCTACGTCATATATATTCTGGGTTTGGCATTTGAAAAAATGGCGCCGAAATTATTGCGAAAAAACAAATGTTGATTTTTGACCTTGACCTGACCTTGTAAAGTGACCTCAGATAAACAAAATTACATATGCACATTGCCCATATATTTAGCTATATATTCGTATAAAGTTTTAAGTTCTATCTTTAAAACTCTGTTTTTGGCAGACATTTTCCTTTTACCCTCAACATGGCCAAAAATGACCTGAGGTGCCTCCCAAAAACGTTGCCTGGCTCCGCCCCTGAGCAAAATAGAATTTCGAAATTTTGTCACGGCGCGTAGAAGGAATAGCTAGGAAAAGTCACCAAGTTTCGTGAAGCTGCGTTAAAAAGCCTGGAATTGGCAAGCAAAAAACCCGAGGGGGGGCGGATTCCGCCCCGCCCCTGCCGGGAATAGGGTTAACCCTAGGGTTAACCTTAGGGTTAACCCTATTCCCGGCTGGGGGGCGGAATCTGCCCTCCTCGGGTTTTTTGCTTGCCAATTCCAGGCTTTTTAACGCAGCTTCACGAAACTTGGTGACTCTTTCTAACTATTCTTTCTTCGCGCCGTGACAAAATTTCAGAATTCTATTTTGTTCAGGGTCGGAGCCAGGCAACGTTTTCGGGAGGCACCTCATGCCATTTTTGGCCATGTTCAGGGTAAAAGGAAAATGTCTGTCAAAAACAGAGTTTTAAAGATAGAACTTAAAACTTTATATGGATGTATACCTAAATAGTTGGGCCATGTGCAGGTGTAATTTCGTTTACCTGAGGTCATTTTACAAGGTCAGGCGAAGGTCAAAAGTCAAAATTTGTTTTCTCGTAATAATTTCGGCTCCGTTTTTTCAAATGCCAAACCCGGAATATATGTGGCGTAGAAGGGTGCCTTCTACTTATGTAGCAAGTTTCAGCTTGATATCAGGTAGGGTCACGGAGCTATGACCTAAAACGTCAGTGCGCGTACCCTATATCGCAATAGCCATAAAATGAAATTTTTGAAATAGAGTGAATTCAAGCGATTGAAAACGTTTAAAGATAATATTAAATGCGTAGGAGATTATTCCAAGTGACTCCAAGGTCTTTGGAGGTCATTTAAGGTCAAAGGTCACAAGTTGATCTGAGAAACGTGTGACCATGACAGTTCCCCCTTTTTCATGTTCCTGGCACCGCCTATGCTAACATTATACGAACATTGTAATGCGATTTGTACTTCTTTAGTATAACATGACTAGCAGAAGCCAAAAAAGGGTGTTTGTCTCTTTTGTTCATCCAATTGTTAGAAAACTAATCCTCGTATTTTTGAAACCCTGTGAACGCCCATGAATTTTCTCAAAATTTCAGATTTGTGGACTCATGGTAAAAGCCCTATCCATAATCTCTCGATTGATGCCAGTTTCATCGAAATCGGTCAATAAACAATGGAGTTATACGAAGCCCAAAAGTACCCCCATTTTGACATTTTTGCCCCCCTGTTTCCACAAATTTCAAAATTTTGAAAATGTCTTTTCATAAAAATGTAGTTCACGTCACGGCAAATCGATTGCCGTTTGTTGCGATGAAATCGGATAAGTAGTTCTCGAGATCTCAGGGGGGGGGGCCGAATCCGCCCCACCCTGCCGGGAATCGGCCATACCGTGTAGCCCTCCGGGAATAGGGTTAAGTGGGCTCAAGTCCATTTAAACTTTAAACATTTAAAAATTTATATAAAAAAATGATGATAATGGAAACTGTACCGCATGTTTAACCCTATTCCCGGAGGGCTAGACTCGGCCCCCACCCCCCGAGATCTCGAGAACTACTCGCCCGATTTCATCGCACTCGGGGGGTGGGGGCCGAGTCTAGCCCTCCGGGAATAGGGTTAAACATGCGGTACAGTTTCCATTATCATCATTTTTTTATATACAATTTAACCCTTGACCGTCTGAGCGAGGTTAAAAACACCCTCTCCCTCCGTTCTCCGCCGACTGCGTCCAAATCGTTAATGATGCGACTAGGAAACTTGTCTTGCTTGTCAGTTGATCAATTCGACAGGTCGTGACATAAAACTTGTCACGTGAGTTGCGTTTTAAGGAAATTAGGAGCAAAACAACACAATGATATCTGAAGATTTACGGTTACGTGCGTCAGCCGAATCGCAGAAATTTTACTCGGAATTGTAGCTATGCGTCCAAGAACATTATTGCACATTGCACATCACCTTGTGGAGATTTAAACAGGCAATCGAGTGGTGCCAGTAGTTTGTCCTTTTTATGACCAGGCTTTGCAATACAAGGGTAACAAGTTGATGGTCCAAAGGTGTTGCGAATTTTGAAAGATATCTCACAACTGAGACCCAATGGAAACCTTCATTATTTCCGAGCATGACATTGTTGGTCAGTTCTGCATCTAAAGATCCCAAAATTCGAACATTCTGTCTCAGACTGCAGTGTCTGTGTCGCGATGCGCGTTACTGGGGATCGTCGGCTGGGTCGGCAACCGCGGGACCTGCCCTGCGACGCCGGCCGACGGCCGCCACTGTTCGCCAAACTGTTAGCACTACGAGACGTAAGGATCGTGCCGCGCGATGTGCGTGTGAGCATAAATTGAAGAAGCACGAGGAGATAGGTGAAGAGTCGAATATGAGAGGGAAACAGCGGCCAGGACTACGATAACATTCATAACGTCTGGCCAATACTGCATCACATTTGGCCGTAGTTTCACATCCGGAAGTTTCAAAACTCTCCGTTGTTTATGTTGTGGGAGTAGCACGCTGTGGCATACATACATACTCTACCTTCGTAAAGTTGCGGTACCTGACAATGAATAGGTTGTGACTGACTGACAAGGTTTACTACTAAATGTGTTTTGCATGTTGGTTAAGATGAATGGTACTAGTTGAGGCATGCACTTCATGAAGCAGAAGTCTTGAAATGGTCCAGTGGGTAAGTATTGTTCCCAGGACAGATATCTCAACATGAGAAGTTGGAGGACAACGAATTGGAAATGCAGACCAAAAAGGCAGAGAACTGGACTATCTTCTGGTGGAAATTTCACGATTCGATGTCCATTGGTTGCAAAGTTACCTGCAGAAAGCGCTATATGGCCGGTACAGACCAGAATGGCCACTCAACTTGACGTTTTCTGCTAGCTGATGTAGGACTCATTCGACGTGGGTCTCGCTCGTAACGGACATTTGCACAGCTTACCTTGCTGAAACGTTCCAGAACAGCTACTTAATTTGAGGGGTTCAACTGTTAGTTCAGTTCCCGTATGTCGTACTAGATGAAGAGTGCATCACGAATCCTCATGATTGTAGTGTTCGAAACCTGGCAGCTCCATTGATTTGATGAATATCTTGCTAGACTCTAGAGCATGCGTTATTGTAATGTGTTGTAATCTAAAGCATGCCTTGTTGTAATCCACCTATATGAGACGCATAATGAAAAGGGCTTGGGTGGCATCGTTAAATCCAGCGTAGCCCACATTTAAGCCTACTGAGCTAACATGATGGGGAGCTCATTCATACAGCGCTGGTCTGCCATCTAAGGCGTATTTGAGTCACCCCGGCGCTCGATATGTGGCCTTCGGGTAAGCTGGCAACTGGCCAATGCAGGGTCATGCAGACTACCACACGGTCGTGTCGCACGTGTGGCGGCACGTTAAACTTCTGCCAGAAAATCAGCCGTTGTCACGAATTGCGCAATCTGATTTTCAAACCATTCGGATCAAGTAAAAAAGCCGACGGACTTCATGTTGGCAAGTGGGTTTTACGGCATTAATCAGTTGTTTCAAATACGGCAAACTGCCGTATTTGAAAAACTGAAATCCTCGGTCATGCTACTCTTCATCATTAGATGTCTGGTAATTAATTATAAGGATTTTGGGGGGCGCCGTTTTCGTGGTCATACGGCACCCATTAGATCTGCATCAAGATAAAAATCGTGATGAAACCACGAATTTTCGTTTTTATAGTAAATTATATTTGTGTTTTTTTGTTTCTTTTTCAGCAGGGAGCTGAATAACATCATTCTAAGCGATTTTTTACGACCTTCGTCTGCTGTGAAAGATCGAAGCATATCGATTTCTGACATGAGGTTTGTTGGTGGTATGTCTTGCATTCGGCGCGTTTTCTTGCAGGAAGCGGCCAAATTGCTTCTGGATTTTGCTGTGAATATCCGTAATTTCGAAGTTTCTGTTTATTAGGATCTTATTTCGTTAGCAGAACTATTCATATGAAGTGTGTCAGTCCGTGCTGTACTTAACTGACCTCTGTGTCTGTGTGCAAAAAAAATGCGTAATGCTTACACGAAACCTTTCAAGACATTTAGTGCCCCCATTCAAACACCTGCTAATGCCAACCGGTTTTCGGAATACCTTAGTCTTGAGCAAGCCATTTTCTTCGCCGATATTCAGGTCAAGGAAGTCGATTTCGTCGTCGTGTCGCTGCTAATGTCTGTTGTGAATTTTGAGACTGACTCTCTTTTTGATCTTATGGTGATAATCGGTGTCGGGTATCAAGCGCGTGGGAAACTTCCGTTGACTATGTACTGATAATTTCGGTTTGGCGTCTGTAAATACTTTGTTCGCCAGATTGCATCTGTTCGTATTTCCAAAAGACCCAAAGGTGAGCTTGTGACCACGCCATTTTCTTATGTATGAAGATAACTCTTGCAGCAACAGATGAGGGCTGCAAAGATGTAGGCATGTGGCGTTTTCTCCATGATGAATTTCGACAAATTGGGCGGTGACAGAAACGGATGGTGCAAAAGGCAGTTTATGATTGTCTGGATTGTTTTCTGGACTGGGACATTACCTACATTTTTATGGGCATCCGTAATCCTTATGAAGGTTCCAGATCGGATCAAACGGGAAATGGGAACAATCCAATCGCTAACAGTAATCCAGTCTGACGAAATGTGATTCAAATCGTTTCCAATCTGCCTGAGCCGAGAGCACAACATTTAATTAACCAAATAATTCACCGCGTTTTCAGTTTCCTATTTAAAAAGCGAGGCCATGATAAATAAAACGGTAAATAAAAGACAATGGATTTATTTATTCAGTGATGTTATCGCAAGTAATCAGGGCATTTCAGCTCCACCCCACGTATAAACAGTTCCAACTGCTTTCGGGATTAGCTAATCAGCAACGAGATAGGCACAAAAAGTCCGGTCAAACATCACAGCACATATTTTCCTCGACATGACCATGGACCCACTGATCTGAGATCACTGGCCATTCGGCAGTGCTCTTATTGGGAGACAACTTAAATATTATTACCGAAACGTTTGGTAGCCAAATGTGCTATTCAAATCCAAGACTGCTCATCATTCCGTTACACAACTTTGCGAAGCGTATGGGGTTCAGGAACACAAACTAAATAAACATTTTGAATCACATCTACGAAAGGTGTGTGAAACATATTTTTAGACCGGCAATGATAAAACACAATGTTTCCATCGTTCAGTATAAATGGGGTGAAAGTGACTGAGACAGAGAATGTCTTGTATCTACGGCACGAAGAAGTAGGCAAAAAACGTGGCGAAGAAAAGATACTCAAGAATACATTTTTTGTGACATTTGTTAGGCTTCCTGAGTTCATAAACCAGTAAGACGTAAGATGACATTTACCAATAAGACGTCTTGTGGAGCTCAAGACGAGCAAGGTCTATTTCGTTGCTGCTTTCATCGTTATTTTCGCTTTATGCGGTTTGCAGTACAAAATTGTATTTGTCCTTGATATGGTTTGCTGTCATTATTGAGCAGTTTAGAAAGATACATGGAAAATAGGTCTAAGAGTGGAAACAATTTTCCTGAAATAGTTATCTGGAAGAGTTTTGAAGCTGACGCGCTGCAAATGCAGCTACATAGAATTCGAAGAACTGAGCTATCTACTAGTGAAAATTCCTTGCTTTGGTACTCTATGGCTACGAAGCTGTTAGCCCCAGAAGCCGTCATGGCCGGGCAAGAACGGCTATGTTTTTCGCTTGTTGAAGCATGAGCCAGTCGGCATTCGGCCTCGCTAGCAAAAAGTAACTGATTTTCGCCGCAAACTGATCTATGACCTCTTACGAACGCACAGGCTCCTGACCCGTGCGTTTGAATTGTTCTCAGAAAACCATCCGGCATGCTCATGGCATTCGGCATTCCTTTGATCCATCTTAATGCCATCTGGCGGCGCGTGCTCGATAATATTTCAAAAGATAAACTGTCGACTTCTGATTACCGTTCCGATTTCTAGCTGGCTTTAAAAAGTGCGAGTGTACAAGTCTTTTTGGGTATAGACTATTGATCGGGCGCTATCGCCGAAAAAGACTGTGATAAGGGTTTCTGGTCAGGTTGCATTAGTTTTCGCATGCCTCGGTTCGTTGAATCGCTCCGTGAAGATTGATTTGGGACGCTTGTCAACGTTTCAGTGCCATATAGGATAAACTGATGACATGTATTGCTTGCACTCATACACAGTAAACAAAGTTCACAAATAAATATAGAGTCGCGCGCAAATGCACAAACGCCACAGTTTTCACACCGTACAGATACATGCCAGTGACTTAGTATTTGCCGTAGGCGGGCTGCTGGTAGCTCTGGTCGTAGCTGACCTCGGGGGTAGGGTACTCGGTCGGCACCGGGGTCGGCAGGATATCACTGGACGGCTGGTAGCCGTTCTCGTCAGCGACAAAGGTCACCTTGACGTCTTCACCATATCCGTTGGTGTAGCTCCAGGAGCCCTCCTGCTTGTAGCTGCCCTGCTCCTGTCCGTACTCGTTCTTCCCGTAGCCGGGCAGAGGCACGCCACTCTCGGTCCTGTCAATAGATGACAAAGTGCAATGGTATTTTTGGTAAGGTGTGCAAAACAGGCAGGCTGTAAAACTGCAGTGAGTCAAATCATTGCATGTACATTCACTTCCTATGGTTAGAAATTTCGTAGAGTTTTTCTTAGTACGTTAAAATTATTGGAAAATCTTCGCGCGAAATTTCCGCAATGGTATATTTGATTATACCGGTAGATGCCGTTCTCAGTCTTGAAGTGAGAGCTGTAGGTGCCATCTCCAGGGTGGACATTCTCTTCCTCCAGGATAGCTATGGGTTTGTAGCTGCTGTGGCTAGGCTGGGGCTTGTAGGCCGGGGCCGGGGCAGGGGCGTAGGCCGGACGGGGCCTGTAGGCCGGAGCTGGGGCGTAGGACGGCTGGGGCCGGTCGGCGGCAGCCACCAGGGCCAGAGCAGCAATGATGAACTGAAAAATACCGACATTTGAATGCGTTCCTTATAACCTTTTCAGAAATTCACGTTTTCGTTGCCCATCTGCCGGAAAACCTCCGCTTTGTCGTGTAAGGTCTTACATGACCTCCGCACAAGGTTTGGAATTCGAAATAGTTCTAACAAGCCGCGCCATGGCAAAACACTGACATCAGTGAAGTCTTCCCCTCGCTATAGCACATGGGGATACAGCACAAATGGTTCCACTGGCTGTGCTACTTACCACCTTCATGTTTGTGCGAGTGAGTCCGAGTTTGAACTGACGCAGTTTTCACCGCCGGTGGGTCTTTTATATTCCAGTTCAGCCTAAAGCTGTGACCTAGCCACACCCAAGGCCAGCCGGCTCTCAGTCACCGAAGGCCCGTGGTGGTACGCCAGTGATAGCTCGCGTCATTAGAGATGGCCTGGCGTAATGGTGTGAACTGGATTATCGTGTGTTTATATTCTGTGTGTGGAATGCTGCCTTATAATCTTTGCGAACCTCTGCAACGCATGGTGAATACGTTTGCGTTAGAAATGCACATCACCGCAAGACAAAACGCACATACGCGGTTTTACCCATTGTGGGATGCACACGATGACCGCGAAGAAGTTAATCGGGTGAGGCAATTCTTTACCGATTTATCATTAGATGTCCAGTATTGCCCAGCCATGTTTCTGCGATATTCATACAACTTCAGAATTGAATGCGGCAAGACGGAATATAATGTTAAACATTGCACTTTGTATCCAACTCCAGCTCAAACAATAAAATGATGTGTTCTACGACAAGAAGCCTCAAGCACAAAATTGGTTTCAGTGGTCTGTTAGAACATTAGCGCAACAGAGAGAATGGTGTGGCGGTTGACGGCGAATGGTAGAAGTTGTTAATGGTGACGTGTTGGCAGCCGCTAGTGTTAAACATGACTGGTGACGACAGTGATTACTCCATTCGTGACGACTCGAGACTACTTGTTTGGTGGTCCCAGCAAACAGGACTCCTGATGTCACCCGACACGCAAACATCTTATCAAAATCGCAGTCGTAGCCGGCGTAATGTAAGATGCATACTACATTCGGCCGACAATAATTATTCAAAAACCTCTGTGTTTTCTTGGATTTTGACTTCGGGCTATCGCGCTGGGTCACAAATCAAACCACGACCTCGTTTTTTTTTAAAGAACTCGTTTCACAAACCCTGAAATATCCCTTTTGCATTAGCTCGTGCGTGTGGTATTATAGAATACCTGTGTAATGTCTGCAACTGTTTCTACAAATTCCAATCGTATTTTTTTCGTCCGAACAACTGTTTGCGCGTAATTTGGTAAAACATTTCGGCCTGTGGTCTTAAATGTTTCACAAGATCAAAGAGTATTGAGATAACATGTTATACCACACTCACGAGCTAATGCAAAAATCGTATTCTAGCGCATTTGGTAAAACGTTTTGACTCAGTGCATTTTGATCTGTGAAAACATTTTTGATACCGGTCCGAAATGTTCCACCAACCCATGCACAAACAGTTTTCGGACAAAAAATACGATTGGACTTTGTAGGAGTTGTTCCAGATTGCAGCTTTGCTGAATCAGAAAAGGGCAGACTAAGTTCCTCTTGATCCTGTTTAAGGTTGAAAGACAGCTATTGAAACCCATGGTCTTTCCCTGGACTTTCAAAAGTTTTGACCAAAATTCAGCCTTCCTTGAGATCTCCTGCCTACGGCTAGCTTGAGTAAGCTCCTTAAATGCCTCTTCATGGTCTTCCTTGCCGATGTCATAACCCAAGTATGCTGGAAGGAATGGGTTCAATTTTCTCTCCATATTCTGGCACACAGTAGGGTTTGGTTAAAACCGTGCCCCACCTGGGCCGGAATAACTTCCCAGGACCTTGGTCGCACTTGAATTCCTGCCCCGACCTTTCGGTTACGAAAAGGAATTGCAACAGCGACTTTGGTCCTGGAAAGTTATTTTACCAGCACCGTCTGGTATTGTATAAGCCTGACTTCGGCTCATGCAGTAATTTATATAACGTAATCACACGTACTGCCAATAAAGTAATCACGTCATTGCTAAAGATATTTCCAAGACACGCTAGAATTTCACTAAGTTCAACAAGCAATATCTCTAGATTACACAACACTCAATTTCGTGCCTTCGGACTGTGTTCTCTGTCAAGTGACAACATTACCGCATACATAACCAGGTAGAAGATATAATACATCAGTACAAACTACAATGCGAAGAAGCAAATTTCGTGTCTTTCAGAGGAAATATCGCGGCGCTTTATGCTTCGGCCTTATCAGTTGCAGAATCATCGTTTCTGTTCCTCGTATTCGTTGTTTTTAGTTATAAATAAAAGACACTGATGACTGTAATCGGTCTAGAAACAGAGTTACGGGTATCATTACTTACAAATCGCCATGTAGTGCGTGTCAGTCCATGCAGTACTCGATTTCCCCCAAATGAATACACGGAGACCAGGTGAAAAGTTTCGGAACATTTGCTGACGTCATTCAAATACCTTTCAATGTGAACTGGTTTTCGATAGACCTTTAGCTTGAACAACGTTGTTTCCCTCGTCGATATCCAGGTCAGGGAGGCCAGTTCGGTTACCGTTCCCGATCTGTTGTGAATTTTGAGACACCACTTTTTATTTTAATCTTACGTTGATGAACCTGTTTATGCACTGTATTATCCGTGAAACTGGGTCGGAATGTTTCGTCGCCATACCACGACTGCATTTTGTTTTCCAGATAGCATCTGCTCATGTCTGCGAAGAGTAACCTCTAGATGAACCTTTGTTCACGCCATGTTTTTAACCACAGAGATCGCCCTAAGGACGTGAAGGATTTCTCTCACGCACACTGACGAAATGACGTTAACCCGGCACCGCCTGGGGAGGCGTCAAATCGGGCACCCCCACGTTTTCTTTAATAACATTTGAACCGTTTACGTCAGCCCAACCAAATTTTCAGTACCTCGTCAACAATTAATTCCACATTTTTTGACATTAACATCATTTTTATGCTAGATCAGGTCATGGAGATATGACGTCATAAGTAAGCCCTTGCATGCTTGTTTTTGCGAGTTCAGGCTGTGGCGCGAACATGTTTCGTTTTGGATTTGCATAGGAACGACCCCCAAAAGGATACACAGTCGTGAAATGTCAACGTTAGAGGTCATGCTAGGTCGCATGCATGGTGGTAATTGGACTGATTCGCATTGTGGTTGATAGAGGTTGTTGCCGCTGACTTTGCCCGTCGTCCAAGTCAGACAAACAAATCTACATTCACTTCTTTGCAAAGTCCACCAGATGCAACGTAAGGTCATGTCAGGCCAGGTCACGTCATAGGGAGATGTCAAAACAAAATGAAATATCACATTGTCTGTGGAAGATCGTTCAGTAGTAGCACACAGCAATTATCTTTCGTAGTCAGGAAGAGAAAAATGACTATCTGTCCTAACCTGACTTGACCTTGACCCGCTAAGGATCAGGCAGAGCATATTGAATGATCATGAGATGTCATTTCAGTTCCGCACTTGACGCAGTTAAGAATCACACCGAACAATGTTTGTTCCCTCAGGAAGAGTAAAGCAACTTTATCTGACATGACCTAGACTGGCGTTGACTGGATGAAACGAAGATTTGCGAAACTGATCATAAGAAGGTTTCAGTTTCATTCTTGTTGTCACGTAGACCAAAACGGCTGCGAGTAAGTATTAATCTTTGACATGCAAAGACAAACCATTATTTCGCCTGGCCTAGGCTGACCTTGACCTGTCATTTTTAACATTTTGGCATGCATTTGATGCAGAACATCGTGGCCTTTCCTTTAATACCCAATTGAAGACTCTAAGACCACTGTTACCGATGATATGGGGTACAAAGCGACGATCAGTTTTTCTGACGTCGTGTTATGCGTTTTACGTGACCTGTGACGTCATCAGCCACGTGACCAGGGCTGACATAGTATTTTCTGAATCGCAAGACTCAGGTCTATCGATCGGTGTTAGACCCCTTCATATCCGACGGTTAGATCGTATCGCCGGATTCATTGATGTATTATAAAGGAGGTGGACCGGAACGTATACACTGCAGACTAACACGATGTTGTTACCGTTGTGTAATGATGACAAACTCGCATGACACCGGACAGAAAGTGCTACGAGAATGGAAACCCTCAAAGCATTAAGACAGCTCTGACGGAAGATGCCAGCTTTACGAATGTGTCTTAAGATAAATATTTCTCCTTTTCTGCATAGGATTCTGTTTGACAGAGTCGCAGGTTTAACTAATGAATTAATCATTTGTTGCTAAATGTATTTCCAGGTCACACTAACACCAACATGTAACATGACTGGATGCTAAAATAATCATTTTCAAATTTTCGAACTGTGTTCTCTGTCAAACACCATCATCAACCAGCATGAAATCAGGTGTTGACTAAAGCACACATGAGTAAGCACAAACTACACAGCGAAGAAACAAACGCCATTCAATTAAAACAAATAGAAAACAACGAAAAACAAAGAAACAAACAAATGCTTTCCAATTAAAAGGCCAAGGAGCCTTATGTTTTGCCTTATCAGCAGTAGAATTATCTTTTCTGTATCTCGTAATGAAGTATTTTAGTCATAAATATCTAATCGTGATGATTTTAATCGGTCAAGAAAGAGAGCCTCGGGCATAATCACTTTCATTTGCCATTAGCTAACGTTCGCGAAAAGAAAACACGAACAGACCTCGTGAAAAGCACCGCGATGACCCGTCAAACATGCTGTTTTACCACGCTATGCTGAATGCTGGAAAATGCTGCTGAATAGACAAAAATGCATAAATAAACATTTGGATGTTCCTTAACCTCAGCACAATTAAAAAGACGGTTATAAACCTTCATGAAACGCATATGGTGACATGCCACGCCCACAACATAAATCGCCAACGAATAAATGTATTTTTATGGAGCCAGACCAGCATCCTGACGCTCCGACCAAAAAAGGGCATCATTGAAAGATGACTACGGGTTTTCGCTGACCAGGGTCCGGGTGGGTGACCTTGGGTGTGGTCGGGTCACAGCAGTTGGCTGAGCTAGAGTATAAAAGGCTACCTGTGGTGGGAACGGTACCAGTTCAACCTCGGACTCACACAAACATGAAGGTGGTAAGTGAAAGCTCATGCCAGATCATCTGCGCTGCTGTTCATTGTATACCTGAAGCTGTATGCATGATTTCCAACGAACTTTGGCCCCATACAATCCTGATGCTTTTTAAGACTGCTGTCCAGTCAATGAGTCTTTTGCTTTTCCCGCAACATGCATCAGTCGATATCTGATAAGCATGCCAAGAATATGTAAAAGGTTCCAATAAACGCTGTTATGCCCATTTTCAGTTCATCATCGCTGCTCTGGCCCTGGTGGCTGCCGCCGACCGGCCCCAGCCGTCCTACGCCCCGACTCCGATCTACAGGCCCCGTCCGGCCTACGCCCCTGCCCCGGTCCCGACCTACAAGCCCCAGTCTAGCCACAGCAGCTATAAGCCCATTGCTATCCTGGAGGAGGAGAATGTCCACCCTGGAGATGGCACCTACAACTTTCACTTCAGTACCGAGAACGGCATCTACAGGTCATTTACAAACAAAGCACATAGCGAAAAGTCAAGGCATGTTGTAAGCACTCTCTAGTTCCTACTCCATTTTATCATCTAATTACCACTCTGCATATGAAAAAAAGAATCATCGGGATCAGCTCCCTTCCAAACTGTTTCATGTTAAAACACATTCGAGTTGTGACTTTATTCCATTATCAAGCCACGAATCGGCATGGTACAAAAAAAAATTGGTTTGAAAATTTCTTTCGAAGCCGCGTTTACTTTGTTGGAATATTTTTTTTTTTTTAGTGCGCGACACGAGCACAAGCAACGCATGCATAATTCAATGGTACTGCCATCTGCTGTCAGGTCTGAGAGCGGCGTGCCTCTGCCCGGCTACGGCAAGAACGAGTACGGACAGGAGCAGGGAAGCTACAAGCAGGAGGGCTCCTGGAGCTACACCAACGGATATGGTGAAGACGTCAAGGTGACCTTTGTCGCTGACGAGAACGGCTACCAGCCGTCCAGTGACATCCTGCCGACCCCGGTGCCGACCGAGTACCCGACCCCCGAGGTCAGCTACGACCAGAGCTACCAGCAGCCCGCCTACGGCAAATACTAAGGCATCGGCAGTTGTTTCTAGAGCACGTTTTACGCAACTTGTTTTGCCATTGTGCGTTATTCTATTTATATGTGATGTCAGAGTTTACGTATGCGCGAGTGTTCACAATAAATGTGTTCGCGCTAACGTGTTCATAACGGCACATATCGAAGGCACAACCCTCTGGGAGTTTCCGGTTCCTGTTCCGTTCTGAAACTTGTTAGTCACTTTCTTCGTTAATCCACATCCATTATTCCTCATTAACCAACTCAGCTGCCTTATGCTCATTCCCGCACTGTTTTTTCGTCATATCCTTTATTCAACTCAGTGATCACAGCGGAGAGGAGGCATTCATGAAAACAGAAGTGCACTGAGGACGCATATCGCCGGAATATTAGGAGTGTAGACGTTTACATGATTTTCAGGTGTCTCCGCAACCAAATTTTTAAGAGCATTCGTAGCGATAAATCGCGTTCATGGCGTCCTGATAGTGCACGATAATGCTGCCAGAAGGCCCAGGCCGGTAATGATATAATTCAGCTGTCTCAACCTTAACCGTATCACCAGTCCGTCCACAAATTTCAAAACTGGTTTCGGTCCGAAGTTTTAAAACATATCTGTGGAAAATGGTTTCATGCTTACTGACAACCGATGGGCCATAGCAAGCACACAGAGTTTCCAAATCGGCGTTCCAAGCGAAAAAAAATGTGCCCAAGACGTCTTTGGAGGTAATAAGGTACTAAGGAGGTACTTTGGAGGTAAATGTATTCCTCATGGACGAAACCACTAACGCAGCAGGTAGTTATGTGAGCGCCAGTTTCTGTCTTTCCAGTTTCGTTGTACACCAGCATAAGTTTGGTTCACAGTGTTATCTCAAGCAAGGCAGATGTCCTACATTCCAATTAATTCATTCAACTTCAAGACTTCACTCAAGAAGTCACCGACGCCATGTGGTACCAGCTTCTGTGTTCCCAGTTTCTTTAGGAACCGACATAGGTTTGGCTCGCTGTACTCTCTCAAGCAAGGCAGAAGTTGTACAGTTATTAATTGTAGGACTGTGCCGGTACACATTATTGACTCTCTGCAGGCCAGATGTTGACACTACGTCTCAGGATTTTTTTTGCGATGCTTACAGAGCATCTATGCTCTCTTCACTCTCAGGCCTCCTCGCCTCGGTTTCTCCAGTGCCGCTTGTAAGAGAGACTTTTTCTCTTTTTATGTTTCTTTTCCAGTTTCCCCTCGTACAGTAGTAGCATCCGGATATGCTGTCACTCAGTTTCCCAGCATACTGTGCAACACATCTGACATTAGGCGCGTGAAGCATCTGGAAGCTCCCTTCGCCCAAAATGGCATCACCAGAAATTCTCATGTGTCGTCCTATGCAATGAATGCCATTTTCTCCCAGTAGCTTGCGGCCGCCTGCCAATAGGCTGAGCTGAGGCCGAGCGTCGTGAAAACATTTGACCCAACTAGGCAGTCATGGCACTCCTTCGCCGAAGGAAGAAAGGAGAAATATATTGCCAGTTAATATATAAATATAAATAAATATATTGCCAGTTAAAGTGAATCATGACCTTTTCATTAGCAGGACTGGTATAAGACCAACAATTTAGGCTTCAAGTGATCCTGGGGTCCGCCGAGTTCCCACCGCCACCGAGCAGTTCTTGGTGTCGAGGGGAACTCCCTCGTCCGCTGACGTAAACTGTGTAACGCTAACCCCGTCAGGTCTTGTGATAAGTTTGTTTAGATAGCATTGATTGCTCTGAAATTTTAAATATCTTAAGTTTGCAGCCTTGCACGCATTTCCTGGAAATTTGGGGTCAGTACCTTGACAGGTCACTGATCCACGACTGACCTTTTCTCAATGGCATATTATGAATAAGTCATAACGCGATGGTAGTCATCGTATGGCAAACGTTTGAAGTCTCTTGTCAGTCTTACTCATTATTATGTATGGGTGTCATCCATGGTGTCAGGGACCTCCGTACTTCGTCCTTCCTTGGGTCAGGGTTGTTTTAGGTGCCGAAACAGGATGCCAAAACGGGATGGCAGATCGGCGCCTGTAGCGTACTGTTCGAGAGACCTCGTGCGACCGGTGCCTCTACGAATTTTTGTCGCGCCTTGGTCTGCCGTTGACGAGTGGAACGCGTTTACAGGAGAATTTTGGTTTATAGCGATAACACTCAGAGCGAGCAACCAAACAGAGCAAAACGTCGCCTCGGTTCCGGCGGGTGTCAGTAATCACGGGGCGTATCGGCTCGAAACACGCTCGTCTAGAACGAAACGAACGGCCAGTCGCTCGGCTAATAGGACGTTTCAATTTGCTCGGTACGTATCTCGAGTAAGCGGTAACAAGGCGAAAAATGTTTCCAACCTTTTTGATAACTGGATGCAGTGTCGACAGACGCAAGATCATAGCGACTTGAAACAAGTTCCATGACGTAGTGCACGACATCGCTTGACGATTGTACCAGGAGCCGAACGCATTTGGTCGATGGTTTGGACGCCACACCGCCTGGAAGTGACCACATGCCAGTTTTCATACTCCTTAAAAACGGTGTTAAGATATACTACCAGTATTGTACATCGCCTTAGAATTTTCAGAACGGAAATTGCATCGACGTTAAACATGTATTCCATTATTACATCATTACATCAGTCTGCCATTTTGCTCCCAATTTCCAATAAGAAAACCGCTGTATTTCACCGCTCTGTGGTCGTAATCCACTTCTTAGTAAAGTTTCGCATTGTTTCTCTCCAATTTTCTGGGCAAATTACTTTGAGCGCTCCAGCTGCGAGATAACTTCACAGCCAAACAGACTACTTTGCACATCAAACTCGGCGCAAAATATGGTATCTGTTGCGCCAGAAGTGGCCATTTCTCGTTTTCAAGGCGTTTTGGGTTCCAGCAAGCCCTCTCAGCTACCCAAGATCAGACCGACTCGACATTAGTATGGTCTTGAAGGAAATAAAACGATGAATCGTAGCAGGGACATTTCAAAAAGTACGCGACATAGCACGTGTAGATGGGTGGAAAAAAAAAAAAGTCGCCTTATTTTGTTTTGTTCTGTAAAAGTCATCAATTGTCGAACTTAACTGTTGTCGAAACATACATTTAAAATGCAGTCTTATGGAATATAAATTATTCACATGTTTCCTACTACGCGCAGCAGTGTAAAAGACAAACAAAAGATGTGCTGTTTCCACTCGAAAAATCTGGCTATGCCACGCACAAACTGACTGGGACATCGGTATCACTGCAAACTGGGTAGAGCAGGGGTTTCGGATACCTCGCTTAATGAGGCACTAGTACATACTGTGTACATACCCAACACAGGTGCTTTGTGCCAGTTTATCGAGTATTGTTCGACATGGTTCGTCGCGATATTGTATCGCTAGATTCGGATTAAAAAATATCAGGTTTGAAAACGTAATAGGCAACGAAAGCTCTGAGAAGGTTGCGCCGTCGATGCACACGGGAATGAACACGTTAAGGTGAACACATTTATTGACGCTCACTCATACTTGTAGCCTCACATGGCATATACACAGAATCACGTGCAAGGGCATAACAATTTGCGTAAAACATGCGCCACAAAGCTTTGCTGATGTCCTAGTATTTGCCATAGGCGGGCTGCTGGTAGCTCTGGTCGTAGCTGACCTCGGGGGTCGGGTACTCGGTCGGCACCGGGGTCGGCAGGATGTCACTGGACGGCTGGTAGCCGTTCTCGTCAGCGACAAAGGCCACCTTGACGTCTTCACCGTATCCGTTGGTGTAGCTCCAGGAGCCCTCCTGCTTGTAGCTGCCCTGCTCCTGTCCGTATACGTTCTTGCCGTAGCCGGGCAGAGGCACGCCATTCTCAGACCTGACAACAGATAGCAGCACCGTTGAATAACGGGTACGTTGCTCGTACTCATGTCACGCACTAAAAAATCCTTGAACAATGTTAACACAGTTTTCAAAGAAACTGATTCGAATTATTCTGTTTCGTATCATTCAGATTCGTGTTTTGGATGACAGAATAATGTCTCAACTCGAATATGTTTACAAGTTTTCAAAGAAACTGATCTCGATGATTTTTTTTCGTATGCACATCGATGGTTAGATGACGAAATGGAGGAAGAAACAGAGAGCGCTTACATGTCTTGGCTCATGGTTAAGGGGTTTGTTTATAGCCGACCTGTAGATGCCGTTGTCAGTAGAGAAATGGAAGTTGTAGGTGCCATCTCCAGAGTGGACATTTTCCTCCTCCAGGATAGCAATTGGCTTGTAGCTGCCGTGACTAGGCTGGGGCTTGTAGGCCGGGGCCGGGACCGGGGCGTAGGTCGGACGGGGCCTGTAGGCCGGAGCCGGGGCGTAGGACGGCTGGGGCCGGTCGGCGGCAGCCGCCAGGGCCAGGGCAGCGATGATGAACTGAAAAGCAGCCTTAGTCATGTTTTTCGTTCTTTGTAAACGATAGGCTTATCGTGCTGTACCTTCAAAAAATAACAAAGCGTAGAAGCGTAGGCTTGAAGAAAACGGTTTCGAGGCGTAAATGTTTTGGGAATAATCACTAGTTTAAAGTTTAACGTTTGTGTGATTTTAGGCGCGGACGGTGTCATCGTCAGCTCTATTTAGGTTAATGATAGTGATATAATGTAGGACTTCATACTTAGTTTGGTGTTGCCCCTCTACCATTATGCTCTTATAGACACAGATTTGCAGTTCAAATATACACACGAATCAGCTGGTGTACGCAATGGGACATTCAATTAAGAAAATGAAGGGACCGTACACGTAAAAAAACAGATCTTTGACATATGGACGATCATTGCTACAGAATGCATTCAGTCTGCCAACACTTACGGTCTTCATGTTTTGTGTGGGCTGGACCGTTCGGAACTGGTGCCGGCTGGATTCTTGTCTGTCGTTATATAGTCGAGTGGTTCCCATCTCAAGGAGGTCAGGTGGGCTGGACCACGCCCTCCCGACCGTGTCAATGGAACGCAGTCATGCTCGCTATGCACTCATCGGATAGGTCTCCATGTATACGGCGGTAGTAGGTCTTTCATTTCGTTTGTGGCCAAGCATAGTACAGGGCTTAGTTCGAATATAAGTATGGCATGGTATGCACACATGCCGAAAACATAAATGAATTAAATAAATTATTAAAAATTGAAAAAATGAGAAAATGAAAAAATGATGAATTATTAAAAATCCCGCCATTGAACCTATAGGAATACGTATTTGTTTCAGCTGAAATGAGATGCAAGTACACCAAACCCTTATGCAGTGCTTGTTAAATCACTACTGTACAGTGTTTTTTTATGAACCCGATAATTATACATTGTCACAGAATCATATGGTCTACGGTGGAATATTTTCTTTTTTCCGGTGACGTTTTCACTCGTGCTTCTTAACCACAACACGAGAACAGAAGGGTCAGTCTCTGTCTGGACTAGGTGAATGACTGAAGGTCGGTAAGACACTTTGGCTACAAGATGTAGACGGCTGAATTTACAATGCGTGATAAGTCTCTCTGAAGCTTTGTAACCATATAGAGCAGCATTATGAAATCTTTGCGAACTAAATTCTAATCTAATTTGTCATGTCAGTTCATTTGCGAATATTGCAGCGTTTTTCTAAGATGGTATCAGTAAGAGCGCACAGTGTCAATGGTCATAACTGCATTGAAACATTTCCAGCGTTCGTTTTCGTAAAGAAGAATAAAATTCCATAAAAAAATTTCGCCAATGATCTTTAGTTTCCTTTTCAACATGATACGAGTGCTCTTCAGATTTCTGTTAGCTTTGCAACTTTTAATTGGGAGTTTAATTGTTTCTCCTATGTAAATGTACATGTGTATAGACACACACACACATACACACACACACCTATATATATATATATATATATATATATATATATATATGTATGTATGTATGTATGTATCATTTCTCACACCATTAGAAGTGGCACTCGAGAAAGAAGGGACAGATGGACTGTTTTAGTGCATCGCCGCATCCACCCGCGAATATGTAAAACAAAATTTTAAGCCTATAGTTGCATAAGTTGTGTAGTATCTTTATATTAACTTATCCCTTCTGCTATTTTCGGTACAGATATTTGGAGGACCTGAAACGTCGAAGTACCGAATGCTTAACGCGGCTGCACCTCGAACCTTTTGCCTATCGCGCCTAAAGAAAACTTCTGGAATCACAATTGCGCTTCCTTGGCACTGCTGAATGGCACACCAACGGGCTTTTCGCTGTCATCCGAACAACTTGTTTGAAGTATCGGGATACTCATAAGGTACTCATGTCACATTACAAGTTATGGTATCTTCATAATACCATTTATTTATAGGGGTTAGAGATCACACCTTATAAGTCAGTAATGGACCGAACCGCATTGTATGTCGATTCTTATGTTGTGGACCAAGTTGTACACGTCGATATATTTCTAATACTTTTTCATAACTATTTACAACTACAGCTGCAACCATTTTTGCGTATCCACTAGGGCGTTAACCGCGTTTAACATAGATGCTACCTCACCATAGATGCTACCATAGATGCCACCTTGGTAACATCAAGGTTTTGGTTGGTAGCTTGAGTACAAAAGTAAGGAATTCTATCAACGCGGCAACGCGGCTCAACCCTAGTAGATGGACAAAAATTCGCCAAGATCACAGGTGAATGCGGACCAGGATACGCCTACGGAAACGTAGAAACACATAAAGCTGGTAACCCATTCAGACCCATTATATCCCAGACCCCTACACCCACCTACCAACTTGCTAGAATCCCAAATAATCCGACTGAGCCTTACACCCAGCTGAGTTCAGTTCGAAATTAACGCGGGAATTTCTCGACATCCTCAGGTCTAGCAAGCTCACCGGTTTACTGGCGTCTCTGGATGTCTAAAGTCTTTTTACTAATGTGCCTGTTCATGAAACAATCCAGATCATATTAGACTGTGTGTACCACCATCCAACGCTGGCACGTCTTAAACTACCACGAACCATTTTTGAGAAAATTCTGCATTGCTGTACCACCGAGGCCCCATTCCGCTGCCCTAGCGAAAAGCTCTACAGGCAAATGGATGGCGTGGCTATGGGGTCACCTCTCGGATGTTTGTTTGCAAACATGTACATGTGCTAGCTGGAAACCGTGTGATTAAAGGTTCAGACATCAAGCCATACATATACTGTCGATACGTCGACGACATATTTGGCGATATTAGGGACGAGGCCCACTTGCATCATGTACAAGCTGCTATGCAACAAGCGTCTTTGCTGAGATTTACCATGGACCTGAGCACTGACAAATGTATACCCTTTCTGGATGTAGACATAGATGCCGGTCGAGGTACTTGCGTTACCAGAGAGCACCGCAAACCAACCAATATTGCATTGAGGCCTCGTCCATTGCATGAATGCCCAGAGCGTTACTGTACGGCTGTCGTCTGCTTTTTTGTCAGACGAGCGGTGAGGTGCTGCACGGACTGGACCAGCACACATCGAGAACTTCAGCGCTCAAACAAATAACTGTCATTAACGATTACTCCAATAGTCAGGTAGACAAGGAAATCTGGTCTTCCTTAAACCATGAAAACCCCACATCACGCGATAATAAACAGTATCGTCAACTCGTGTACCGCAACCAAATGCCACCACCTACACGAGGTTGACGAAAAGGCCTTACGAAACATAATCACCACCAACGTCAACCAAACGGACAGAAATGAGGAAATAAAGCTCACCGTCTACTACAAAAATAAGACAGTCAGTAGCCTCATTATGCGAAACAACATGGCAGGTGAAACGACCTGAAATACATCAATGTAGTTTACAAGTTTACATGCCCACACGGAGACTGCCGGCTCCGAAGCTTCAATTACATTGGCAATTACAGCAACACTATCACGACGAATGACCATGCACCTACAGGAGGAAGCGCCAAACCAGCACATTCGCCGAGTAAACCAAACAGGTCTCCTACGATCTGACTTAACCGAGAACACCCGGACATTAAAGTACTGCTCTGACAAGCGCTGACTCCAGGCTCTCGAGACAATGATTATTAGGGAGAAGATGCCTGAGTTGAACAGACAGGTCAAGTCGTGCATACCTTTAGAGCTATTTAGTCATCCAGTGGCAGGGTGGCCAAATATGTGGAGATGAGCAGTGCAAGCGATAGAGTAAGCGATGAAGTAAGTGTTGAGGTGTATCTTGTTTCGACTTGTCGTTGTCGTTGGTATCGGAAACTAACAGTGTGTGTAAAACTATTTCTCGTAATGTGCTACCATATTTTTATGTAACATTCAATTCCACGTGCTTTAAACTCGATATCAGTCGCATTGAAAATGGGAAATATATTCCTTGAAACGTTAGCTTTACGAATATGATGACGATTGGCGAACTTGCTTTTGGACTATCGAAACCGACGAAAGAGATCATACGCACAATTGAACAAACTCGTAAGAAGTTAATAAAGTGCACGTATTCCCTTGTATATAACAAAATTTATACGTATATATATATATATATATATATATATATACAACAGCACATTTTCGTGAACTCAATGGCAATCTTTACATTTAATAAACTTTCGTCGTTATAATTCACTTCCGTATTACGTCTTCGTTGGCTTTCGCAAACTGCACATCATTAGTTAAGTGTGGTAATAAGCGTAGTCTCCCGACCATGAGAGGCACTTTCAGACGCTTTATCACGTTTAGAAGTCATTGGCATACTGCCATTTGAGTGTGCGTTCGTGTGTATCTATTCATCGTGCGTATGTAAGGATGCTTCGTGCGCATTTATCAACCTCGTTTATTTAATGGTCCAAAAATGTTGTGACTGTGTACCTAAAAAATAGGACTGCATACCTAGTTTATTCCATGTCGTCATGCGAGTTCAGAATTTTACTTTGGCACCCTGAGATTAAGGATAACAAAATGGAAAGAAATGAGAACAGAATCGAAGTAACGTGCTCCCGACGGTTTGCAGGGTGCACAGACAGATTTATTTGCACAGTTTGCACCACCTGGACTGCGGTTTCAGAAACACTACATTGATCTGCTAAAATGGCCAGAAGACTAATCATCTTGATGGATGATGAACCACGAAAATCTTTTAATACCCAGTATTATGATGAGGGAACTGGATGAGCAGAGAGTCAGTACTCCTTGTTTATTTCTTATGAACAAAAGAACTGATTTCGCTAAGTCCTACAATTTCGAGAACCAGACATCCCAAGGTCTGAACTCTGAGAACTCTGAGCAGTATCCAAAAAACTGACCTTGTTGCCGTGGTTCTACGTACCACCAGGCGATAAATTTCAGTCAAATTTTACTGCAGGTTCCGAGGATCAGCAGCCCAACCACATCCTTCCTACACTGACCTGCGTATGGACCGAATCAGTAAGCCAGATTGGTCCCAAATTGGAAATGGCGGAGATACAAGACAACAAAATAAAAGTAAAATGCCTTAGGATTTTCCCTTCGTTGGTTTCATTCTGTCCGTTTCCCCTCGGTCCTTGTCAATCAAACGAAGTAGTGTGCTAAATCATGTAATGGAAGCAAGAACGGACTCAAACATTTATTTGTGACAAATAAATAAACGGACAGACAGGCATTCATCTGCATCACAGACACATTAGGCGAGAAGAAACCATCGGTGAATTAGTATTTTCCGTAAGCAGGCTGCTGGTAGCTCTGATCGTAGCTGACCTCCGGGGTCGGGTACTCGGTCGGCACCGGGGTCGGCAGGATGTCACTGGACGGCTGGTAGCCGTTCTCGTCAGCGACAAAGGTCACCTTGACGTCTTCACCATATCCGTTGGTGTAGCTCCAGGAGCCTTCCTGCTTGTAGCTGCCCTGCTCCTGTCCGTACTCGTCCTTGCCGTAGCCGGGCAGAGGAACACCGCTCTCAGTCCTGTCAATAGATGACAAAATTTAGTGGTATTGGTGGTAAGTGACGAGATGCATAGTTGCAGTGCTCGTGAACTCATTATCAATGGTTCTCTTTGGAGCTCGTTGCAGGCGCAAGATGCAAATTTCGGCATCGCTTGTGTTTTTTTCCTAATGCTACAGTTAATTTACCTGTAGATGCCGTTCTCGGTCTTGAAGTGAGAGCTGTAGGTGCCATCTCCAGGATGGACGTTCTCTTCTTCCAGGATGGCGATGGTTTTGTAGCTGCCATGGCTAGGCTGAGGCTTGTAGGCCGGGGCCGGGGCTGGGGCATAGGCCGGACGGGGCCTGTAGACCGGAGCCGGGGCGTAGGACGGCTGGGGCCGATCGGCGGCAACCACCAGGGACAGGGCAGCGATGATGAACTGTAAAATAAAGGCTTATGAATATATCTGTTGGGAACCATGTAGAATTTCTCCTTTTTGGTACAAACTCCTTGGTACGCATTTATTTAAGTTACCCACTACCCGCGATGCGATTAAACACGGCTCTGGGAAGAAGAACTAAGGTAACACAGTTGAATGACATCAGTGAAATGAAGTGTTCCTCATTCGTAGTTTGTGTAGTACAACAGCAAATATTTGACTCAGACTGTTACTTACCACCTTCATGTTTGTGTTGAAGAGCCCGATGTTGAACTGGTACAGTTTCCACCACCGGAGGGCCTTTTATACTCCAGCTCAGCCTTCTGGTGTGACTCGACCACACCCAAGGTCAGCCGGCCCTGGGTCAGCGAAGGCCCATGGTCGTACTCCAGTGACCGCCTTCTTCAGTGGATCGCAGATCACGGTAAAAGCTAATGCGCAAGTGCATCGTTTTTTATTTTGCTTGATATGGTGAAACAAACTTGCATTTCCCTTACGAAAATGTGCTTGATGATACAAGCGATATCACATGCAGAATTGAATCTCATAAAACGTAACGGTGGCTTATGTTTCTGATCGGTAATGACATGGAAGGGCCATTTGGGACGTATTCATTGGCTACTGCTTTTACTTAACGGTACTGCCTGCCCTTGAACGTTGGCTCTTTACCATGTGCGTTGGTGACCGTGTGAAAATTACACGCAATATTGGGACTGGGACATATGTCCCACGGTGTCTCCGGGTCTGTTTGACCAATTCCAACGAAATCCTGGGGCTATGATGCTTACTCAGGGTCATACAGCTTACAGAAAATGAGTAACCTGGGTTATGCCTGCTGAGATCAAACGAAGTGAGGCATAGAATGATGAACACTCCGTTCCCAATATCCACTAAATCGACTGCAGCGAAATATTGTGAAAACATCGTCCGTAGGCTGAACTTGCACACTGATAAGCGAAATTTTTCAGATGTGAGCTCAGTCAGTGTCACTATACGTCAGCATTTGAAAATGTCGCCTTTGATGTAAAAAGTAGGATAGGCGCATGTCATCCTGGGCTAACTCTATCCTGGAATATATTTAATTCAGACGTTCACTTCGATGATGGAAAGACTTCCGAGATCGTTCTAACTCAAGAAAATGCATTTTCACAAAATCCAATTAAAATGATTTCAGTAGATTTCAGGAAAAGGAAATTACTATCTCGTAATATCCAAATGACCTTGAATGACCTTGTTTTACTTGGCCTAGCTTGTATATGCTTTGAGGTACGTGCATTGGTCATGATCAAGGTTTTTACCACATGCCCATACGACGTCTCTATAAAACAATGCATTTTGGATTCCCCACCTCGGTTGACCTTGATCTAGATCACTTTGATCCAGATGAAGTATATCCACGTCGTAGATGTACACCCCACAAAACTCCGTGGAAATCAGATAAATAGATCTGCAGTGAAAACGCGAAATGCCTTATGTTCACCACTTGATTTTGTGTGAACTCGTTTTATCTGACCCAGATTACCTGTGCCTTTGGAGTGGATATTTACTGCACTCACTCCCCACAATGCTTTACTTTTGGTTGTCTTCAAAACTCTATTTCACACGCAACATAGTGCCTATTCTACGGCCCGCCATGCGTGCGGTCGTCCACCGCCAAACATGGACCGGCCGCGTGATCGGCTTTCCGACTTTGATGGGCTGTGCTGAAAATTTTCATGCCAGTTTTGAAATTGCCAACCGTAAAAGATTTGCTAGATGTTTAGCAGTAGATCTTTTTCAAATTTTTGTTATTACCGCGGAAACAAGAAATACGAGGGGTTCCATTTTCACCTGCCTGTTTCCCATCGGGGCAGGTGTTAACCTATGCCTGCCAACCGGAGATAATATTTTAAGACGTACTTTTTTGCTTTGACGTTAATCAGAAATTAAGAGAAAAACCATGTTACTGCTTTTGACTCCTGCTATCGTATTGCATTCATTCTTGCTCAGAAGCCTCATTGGATTTGCTCCGGTCGCCGACCGATTTCGAATAATGCGAGGCATGGATGGACGGCACGAGGAATAACGTCTTCGTTTTCATCCTTCGGAATGACAAACTGTGTTTTTTATGTATTGTACTAATATGTTTTTATTAACCCTATGAGGTATCCACCATTATTCAACCGTCCTGAAATCAATGTTGCAGTTATCTAACCCCCCAGATGACCCTCGTATGTGCCCGTCACTTTTGTTTGGAAGCCATATTGTGTCCTTGAAAACTGCATCAAATCCACACCATTTATGTGGACGATTTGCTGGGGTGTAGGACAGATAGTTGGGTATAGATGTTGACTGCGTTAACACAGACGATGGACCTCACTCGTTATCGACTCGATTCCACGATGCAGTGGTTCGACTACATCTAAGGTCTGTTGCAAATGTAGTATACAAAGGTGTAGTAAGCGGAGCTGGATGCACGAAAACTGAGCCCTATAATGTATTGATGAACTGACGAAGAGACCAGCACTTTCATTAACCTTCTACCAGTCACGTTTCAGATATGACGATATCTTTGCCACCTTTGACTGATTATTGCCATGGAACTGAAAAATGTGTTTGGTCCACAACAAACATTTCCTGATATCTCTTTTGTTATCTGATGGCTTCCTTCGTCGGTTTCCAATGCGTCTTGGTTCGTTGAATCTTCCCGTGACGATCGATTCAGCGTCTGGTGACGTTTGTTGACGGTCAAGTGTTATATCTGACAACATTTATTGTTTGCATTTGCATGTACCGGACGGACAAATTTCACAAATAAATACACACATGCAAAAATCCTTCTACGCATCACAGACATGGCACCTCGATAATGCATGCCGATAGCTTAGTATGTGCCGTAGGCAGGCTCCTGGTAGCTCTGGTCGGCGCTGACCTCGGGGGTCGGGTACTCGGTCGGCACCGGGGTCGGCAGGATGTCACTGGACGGCTGGTAGCCGTTCTCGTCAGCGACAAAGGTCACCTTGACGTCTTCACCGTATCCGTTGGTGTAGCTCCAGGAGCCCTCCTGCTTGTAGCTGCCCTGCTCCTGTCCGTACTCGTTCTTGCCGTAGCCGGGAAGAGGCACGCCACTCTCAGACCTGGCGACAGACGGCAATGTGTGATTTACTGGCAACATAGGATCACTCTTGCCTATCTCCTCACCGCACTTGTTCTTGCCGTAACCTGGCAGGGGCGCGCGACTCGCGGTCCTGTCAATAGATTATGGAATTTAAAGGCATTGCTGGAAAGTGACGAGTTTGCAGTGGTCCTGATCTCATTCTTGGTGGTTCGAAGGTTTCTGTAGTTCTTTGCGTATGCATGATTGGTCGCATTTGTTTTGGTTGATGCAACAGTTATTTTACCTGTAGATGCCGTTCTCGGTTTTGAAGTGAGAGCTGTAGGTACCATCGCCCGGATGGACATTCTCCTCCTCAAGAATTGCAATGGGCTTATAGCTGCCATGGCTAGGCTGGGGCTTGTAGGTCGGGGCCGGAGCCGAGGCGTAGGTCGGCCGGGGCCTGTAGGCCGGAGCCGGGGCGTAGGACGGCTGGGGCCGGTCGGCGGCGGCCACCAGGGCCAGGGCAGCGATGATGAACTGGAAACAAAGTGATGCGTATGAGCCAATGTGCTTCTGGTTGGGTGGTTATTGGGTTATTTAACGACGCTCTCGACTGCCAGTGTCATTTTGCGTCCTCTCTCGTCAACCTCTCACGCTGGTTGTCGCGAGGGATAGTGAAATCCGAACATTCTTCTGTTGAATGGAGATGTTATGAATATGTCTGCAGTGTCTCCAGCAGAATTTGTTTTTTTTTGGTCATATGCTTGATATGCATTTTTAAGTGCTTGATGTCCGCTATACGATTCAAAACAGCTCTCGAAAGAACCTTGATAATACAGTTAAAAGAACGCAATAAAGTGAAACCTTTCCCGTCTCTAACTTACTGCCAAAACAGCAAACGTTTTGCTGGAGGTATTACTTACCACCTTCATGTTTGTGTGAGTCCGAGCTTGAACTGATACAGTCTTCACCACCGGTGGGCCTTTTGTACTCCAGCTCAGCCTGCTAGTGTGATCCGACCACACCCAAGGTCACCCGGCTCTGTTACCGAAGGCCCATGGTCGTCCTACAAATATTGCCGTTTTCGTTGGAGTGTCCGATCAGGCAAGACGTTAATGCGCAATTGTGTCGTTTTTATTTTGGTTCATGTCGTTTAACTTGTCAGCATTTCTTTTACAAAATGGCGCGTGATAATACAAACGATTTCAAATACAGAATGCAGTGGTACAACACCTAACAGTCGCTTACTTTTCAAAACGTTGATTGTATTGTGAGGCTATTTTGGACACATTTTTCGATTGTGTGTACGGTGCAGCCCACAACAAAGGTTGGCTCTTTAACGCTCGTCGGGCGTAAGGAGTTTCACCTATTTCGCCGGAGAGGAAGGAGTGAGAGGGGGTGATTGTCTACAAATCGAAGTGCAGCGACGAAACAAAGAGAACGGTGAAGCTTATCTCTTTTGGATTCTATCTGCATGTGATCTGGCTCCTTTAGGTCACGTAGCGATCTCTCGGATCACGACAAAGGATGTCTTTCCGTTCGCCGTCTCCGTCGGCCATCATAGTAGTTTTATAGTTGAAGAGACTGCAAGCCACGCTTTTGCAGTGAGTGGCTATTAAAATTGGTCAAGTCTTTCATTCAGAGGTGGTTTTTCTTTACCTAGGTGAAGGTGAGGTCAACGAGAGGTGAAATGTCATCACCGTTCTTTATGGCGCGGCCAGTGTCAAAGACTACGGTTCCCTACCACAATAAGTGTTGTGATCATGGACTGGGATAAACTCAGTGAACGGTTCTGAGACCAGCACCAAAAAATACTCGAGGACCGGTTCAAAAACATTTTGATGTGAAATAAGGCCAGTGACCTTGGGAAGGTCGCTGACACTTCGATGGGATGTCAAGCATATGTCTAAAGAATCATGAATAAAAAATTGACCTCATATCTTTTCGAACTCCGGAGAAAGAAACCAAAACGTAACTCATCTAAAATAACCGACTTACAACGTCTCGATCATGACGTCATAAGTAGGTGACTTGACATAACCTGATAGTAGTTTTTGTGGAAAAAACATGCAGAAAGGATTTAAGTCAGTTATAGCAAGTTTCATGTTCTTGACGCCGGCCGTTCGTCGACAGTTTCAGAAAACCTTCATGGGGGACGGCAACCATCCCCTCGTTCGGCGAAGGTTAACCCATGTCTGTCGGCGGGAGACGGTGTTTTTATGGTCCCCTTTAGTTTACGTTTTGGCGTTGCTGGGGGATGACAGCCAAAACTACCCAAAATTTTAGTACCTTCTCTTTTATGGCATCTATTCGTCTTTATAAGTCTGATGGGATCCGTTCAGCTGGCTTCAGGTCGCTGGCATATTTTGAATTCAAGCGAGGCATGCCATAAACGTTTAACGAATCCTAAAGATGAAAATGGCAAAGTTATATTGGCGTGCGAATCCACAGATACTTTCATGTAAGCACTGCCTTATTTTGATATTTATTTACGAGGAATTTTGACCGGGGCCATGGAATCGTCACGGGATTGCCGCATAGACCAAATAGTTGACGCGCGGCGCGTTGTCGAAGGACAACGGGATGGCGCCGACTGATGACAGGTCCGACTTGTTGTTGTCCACCTCGACGCAGATTTTGGCCGGCGGCACTGGCGCATGTTCAGCACCAACAGTTCAAGGCCTTTCAGCGGAATTCAGGACTCCCTCGTCTTCCCGGCTGATGCGGCCGCAGTCACGGTCTTGTGAATTTACGGTCGTGACGTCGACAGCCAGTACAGCGCGCACGTATCCCGCGCAGCTAAGTTGAATAAATCGCAATTGTAATGAGACGTTACTGGAAACTAGGCAAAGCAGATGGTCTTCGGGGGCTTCGTGATGCACCTTAGATTTCTTGCTAACCACGCCTCACGAATTTGAGGTGGAATTATAACCCTTGGTAAAGTTGCCTTACATCTGTCAGTGCTTGCGAAACATTATTACATCATTATTAAATTCACGTAAACATCATTAAATTCACATAAACATCATTAAATTCACACGAAAATGTGAATTTAATGATGCCGATGGCGGGAATCGTGACGGAAGTGGAGTGACTAAAGCGTAAACTTGTTTTTTTCTCAGAGTTTCAGAGTTTTTCTCATAGTTTTGCAATCTGTCAATGAGCCTCATGTAATGTGAACTGGGAACAGATTGGCGTAGCCATATGTTTCTGGCAACGCTGCATGCTTCATGCTTACATTTACTTATTTGTCATGTAAGGGATGCTTGGTAACTTGCCGTGTGACCAAAGAGGTTTGCTGGAAGGGCTCGAAGTCCGAATGACGCCCATTTATTATGTGTCTGTAAAATAAAATACGTCCTCGTTGCATGTTATCCATGTTTGTAATCACCGTCGTTACATTTACTTACCTTGTTTTACATTACCCTTGACAGTTATCACTGCATGATGTGTGTAAGAGTGCCGTTTGACGACTTTGTGTAAAACAAAACGAAATAACTGCACTGTAATATCAGAATAGAGAGAAATATGCATGAAAAGAGCACTTTACTTAAGTTGTTGATCTGACGTCGCGTCATCAAATTATGCCGATCGGGAGCATGGTGTAATGATAAACTCGAGCTTTCGTTGCTTTAACCGCATGATACTGAAGAATAAAGTTCTGAGTTTCTCAAAGCGGCGGAGATTCTGGCTAAACGGGTATCGGAATCTCCGTTTGCAGTTCGTGATAGGTTCCGTGCAGTTGTCCATTCCTACAAGTTTTCCGAATAGAAAGGCTTGGAAACTCTGCTGTCGACGTCAGACCCAGCTTTCCGTGATTTCCGGGCATCATTTCAACGACTTTGACTCGTTGTTGGTGGGACCTAACAGGTTAAGTGCTATTACATAACCGTTAAGTGCTAAGCTAATTTAAACTTAAGTGTCCATTTCTAAAGGAGATTCGGTATAAATCAGACTATTAAAATACCCATTTCTCATATACGGTAGTAACGTGGACGGTTTTTGTAATGTTTTAACAAAACCCACTTACGCTGAACATTCAATTCACTATTTGTCCATGTCTGTTTTAAGATGATTTCCTGCCATGATTGTATGTGCCATGCCAACACGCGTATTTCTCATTTGCAATTCTCGTTATTCACCCCTTCATTGTTGTAGTATTGTTTTGAGTTGAGTTCCTACTTCAGAAAATCTGTATAAATTATAAGCGACAAGGATTGGGATGTAAACAACCCAAAACGCCAAAAGCGTTCAGGCGTTAAAGTTTGACCAGACGTCTTTCACTGTCATTTTTCTATATTGCAAAACAGAGTGTTTACAGTCTCGTAAAACGAACTAAATCCGTCATGGGAAGCCTTTCTTGGAAACAAATCAGATTCCGATATGACAACATGTATTGTGTGAATTCTTACGTCAGACGTCACAAATAAATACACTAACACGCGAACATACAACTCACGTACGACTGCATTCTAGGCGGACTGGTAGATGCCGATGCCTTAGTATTTGCCGTAGGCGGGCTGCTGGTGGCTCTGGTCGTAGCTGACCTCGGCGGTCGGGTACTCGGTCGGCACCGGGGTCGGCAGGATGTCACTGGACGGCTGGTAGCCATTCTCGTCAGCGACAAAGGTCACCTTGACGTCTTCACCGTATCCGTTGGTGTAGCTCCAGGAGCCCTCCTGCTTGTAGCTGCCCTGCTCCTGTCCGTACTCGTTCTTGCCGTAGCCCGGCAGAGGCACGCCACTCTCAGACCTGACAGAAGATGGCAATGTGTGTGTTACTAGCAGCTTAGAATCACTCTTACATGAAAGAAAGGCTTGTCCAGAGAGTGTCGCGGTACATTCAGGCTCCTGCTGGGAGTTAACATTTCATACTGGATCAGGGCCTATTTTAACATGTTAACTGGGGGGGGGCAAATGCCCCCCCCCAGTCGGGCACTTTGCCCCCCAGTCAAGATCCTTTGCCCATGCAAGGAAAAAAACAGCCAGGTGTACTAGCGTACCCAGGAAGGTATTCCATCAAGCGCTGCGCTCGCAAAGCAGCATCTTATCAACGAAGGATGTGTTGAATCACTGAGTAATGTGGGAGCACACTTAGAAGCATCACTTTATAATACGTATTGCAGGCACACCTAATGACCGCTGGCGAGCGTGTTTCGTAATTAGTACGCCGGCACCCGATGCCGCGATTGTCTGGTGGGCGGCCAAGGCGTTTCATTGCATCGTAAGCACGTTAAAAATGATGATAACCATCTTTGATGTGTTCAAGCGCAAGAAAACTGAAGGGCGAGCTCGTGCGCAGGGCGGTTTCGCTATGGTGAGATAAGGTTTATATGAATGTGGTAACAGTCCAGCAGTGCTGTAGTCATCACCAATCATCCTGATCCGAAAACCCTGCTAAAATCCCAGTACCTGATTGGTAGAACTTCATTGAACTAGGCGGTTAAACCAGAGTTTTACGCGAGGAAAACAGAAAATTAATCAGTCATATATTAAAACCGTCAATCTTGCTGCTCCTAGTGCATGGGTTTGAGCATCCCATGAGCATGCTTTATCTGCTTAACGAACATGGCATGGCCCAGACTGCAGATAATGACGAATGCTGGTGATATCTCATTGAGGCGGGCCTAAGGCGAATATTTCAATCTGAGGTGACTTTTTTATTTTGGGGCCGATAACCTGGAAATGGAGAAGTTTGTTCTGCCTGTGTTAGGACAGCTTTTACACTTCTGCGCAGCGTTGAAAAACATATGGCCAAAATTCGGTGAGAAAATGTATTTTGGGGATAGATTAGATTAACAGAAACTATCCCGGACAGGCAACCTACTGTCTCATATAGGGAAGAATCAAAGCTGCCGCAACATCTCGCAAATATTCTGCCCATCGTTTGCAGACTGTGACTTATATATTTGAAGTACCACGCCTTGCCATGCCACGGCAACCCACGGTGCCGGGCTGGCAATTTCCCGCGCGTTCTTAGACGTCAGGATATTTAAGGACCACCTGCGTCAATGCAGAAAGTACCTTTTATAACGGAGGTCTGTGCTACTATGGCTGCACCACCACCCACAAAAGCCGAATTTTGGTTGACCGGTGCTCAGAACTGCCTTCGCGGGGAGAAGTGCTGCAGCAATATTTTCAGTCCCACCGTGTGGATAGGCTTACCCAGAGGTAGGTCAAAACACAGATCGTCCGCGAAATGATGAAGGTGTGGAACAAAACCCGTATTCTCACTGCGCCGGAGCGGAACGTGATAAAGAAGCTCAACAGGAAGCTTGACCAGTACCAAAGGCAAATTCTGGAGGTTCAGCCCGGAAATTGACAAGAAGAATGGATTTAGGGACAACCTTAACAATGTTTTTGACCTTGTCCTTGTCGGCACCATTAAGATCATCAAAACCAAGAGGATAAAGACATTCTCTAGGCCCAAAGGGATCCAGGTCGCCGAGGCGTCATGGTGGTATTCGATAAGTTCCCTTCTGAGAAGGAGGAGCGACCTCTTCAACGACAACAGTAGGCCGAAGCTTTAAAGGGCCCGCCGTTAGATTAAACAGCAGACCGAGCATGAGGCAACTGCCCAGCTGGAATACTCGCCTACCGACAACACATAATTGACAGATCAGGATGACCCGCAGCCCTTGGCCATGCCTTCGAAGCGGCCCTGCAGGAGAGCCAAGAACATCGCCACTCCTGGTCAGGCAGCAGCCCTCGATCGGACCAAGCTCAATGATCGCTCTGCAATTCACTTCCTATCGGCGACGGCTTCGGTCCTCGGCCACGACTCCTCTGAACTGGCGATCACAGAAGCTCGGGCAGGCGCGCACGTAGATCGCAGAGGAAAGCCATTGCGGACGAAATCTAGCATTCTTTCTCCGCGTCACCCAACCTGGTGGTTCACTGGGACGGCAAACTGTTACTGACGATGGAAAGGAAAAGGTGGATCGACTCTGTCATTGTAGCCGGTCCAAGAAGTGCCGCCAAGCTCTTCGGTGTTTGGAAGTTGCAAGTAGAGCCGGAGCAACGCCAGCCGACGTTGTCGCGCTTTGTCTGGAAGACTGGGAGGTTTCGGACAACGTCGTCGGCATGAGCTTCGACACCACCTCCAGCAATACTGGACAAGTTGTGGGAGCAAACACGCTTCTTCAGCAGAAGCTTGAGTGACGGCCTTTTCACTTTGCTTGTCGTCATCATATCGTCGAACTGGTGGCAGAGGCGGCTTTCTCCACGCGCTTCGGTCCGTCCTCGGGACCGCGATCTCCTTGTTCAAGAGCTTCAAGAAGAGATGGAGACTCATTGATTGGAACAAGTTTGAACCTATGGTGTATGAAGACCTGGAGCCAGCAGTGGCCGAGACTATGTTGTATGAGCTTTTCTCTTCCAATGATCGTTTCGTCGCCTTCTGCCGTGAGAAGCTCGCCGAAATCCTGCCTAGCGGTGATCATCGTTGGTTCTTTGAGGTTTCGATTATCCCCTTTGGTCAAGAGCCTCCACGGCGAATCAAGTTCCCCAGCCGGGTGCTCTCCACCGTGCCAGATAGATGGTTCCATCGCACCAGATGGATGGGGCGCATAATCTGCGGGATCAAGATCTTCTGGCTTTGCCATCAGTTCTCCGTGACTCTCAGTGAACTGGGAGCACTCAAGCGCTTGGTCTCTTTCATGGTTGTTTTGTACGTCAGTGCATGGTTCTGTTCTTCATCGGCGGTCAGCGCTTCCGTGCACGACCTAGCCGTTCTGCCAAGCCTGATGTGAATGCTGAAATTTCGAAGGGGATCTCCAAGGAGTTTGCCGATCACCTATTATCTATTATGACATTATAGTCGACATATGATTTATTATAACAATCACCTATTATGGTGCCCCAGCGAAGAACTGGCTGGTGTGTCGTTCTTCGACGAGGGCGTGCCGTGTGAGATGAAGACGAGGATGATCGCGGCACTCCAGGAACAGGGATCGGAGAGTCCTCCCAGCGAGCGCAGGTGGATCTCGCAGAAAAGGAGGTTCTCGTCCCAGGAAGATCATCGTCGACTTCATTACCGCAAAGTCGGTGGGAAACCTGAAAGCCTACGGCATCAACATGGACTTCCTTGCCGCCGATCCCGCTGATTGGGAGACAGCACCTGGCTTCACGAACGCTAAGGAAGTCCTGTGCGGGATCGCGGTAGTTAGCGACTTCGCCGAACGAGCTGTGACTCTTATCCAAGTATACAACAAGGTACTGACGAAGGATGAAGGGCAAAAGCAGTATCTGCTGCAAGTCGTCGAATAGCATCGTCGCCAGAACCCCGAGACCACTAAGAGGACTGAAGTATCATTCCCACCTAAACCACACTGCTGCCGACAGGGCCAGTGACCAATGACATGAGACAGAATGCGAAGTGTCTTTCGATCCAGTGTGTCAAAAGGAGTACTATGATGTGCATTTTATGCATATCGTGCGCTTGGTTTAAAAAACTAAAGCACAAAACACGTTTGGGGCATTTCAGACATCCCTGAGCGAATCTCCCAGAGATCACAAGTCCAGGGAGAATGAGTTCTTGCTGGGGATAAATGAAATGGTGTCCTTTGAATTTAATGGGCTCGGAATGCACAAAAGCCAGCGCGAATTTCATCAAAATAAAATAAAATTCAGCACAAACGACATACAGTCTTCGTGTGAAAGTGCTTAAGAGTGCTGGACCAAGGCCATATTTTGCACACATGGTTTCCTCCAAAAGACATATCAGTTAATGACAGAGTGCTGTGGAAGTGTTCATCGTAATTCGCCCTTATATATGTATATATATATCTATATATATATATATATATATGTGCCTTCCTTAGGAAAGCATCTATATATATCCTTTCCTTAGGAATATATATATATATATATATATATATATATATATATATATATGAAGTGGACAAAATTCAATAAGGAGAACACAAATGCCTGGGGGGGTCTCAACCAATGCGTCTCGTTCGCAGAATTACCCCCGCAGTCATTTTTCCTTAAAATAGGCCCTGTACTGGATTGGTTTTGACAGTCATTGGTTTTGGCCAAATACGTGATATGCCTGATCATTTATCTCTTGAATTATTAATAACACAACAAACCTGTAGATGCCGTTCTCGGTGGAGAAGTGAAAGTTGTAGGTACCATCTCCGGGGTGGACGTTCTCCTCCTCCAGGATAGCAATAGGCTTGTAGCTGCTGTAGCTGGGCTTGGCCTTGGGCTTGGGTTTGTAGGACGTGGCCGGAGCATAGGTAGGCTTGACTTTGTAAGTGGGGGCCGGGGCATAGGTGGGGGCAAGAGCATAAGTCGGCTGAGGCTTGTAAGTGGGAGCGGGGGCGTAGGTGGGAGCCGGAGCGTAGGTTTGACGAGGCTTGTAGTCCGGGGCCGGGGCGTAGGTCGGACGAGGCTTGTAGGTCGGGGCCGGGGCGTAGGTCGGACGGGACCTGTAGGTCGGGGCCGGGGAGTAGGATGTCTGGGGCCGGTCGGCGGCAGCCACCAGGGCCAGGGCAGCGATGATGAACTGAAAGAAATGAAACTTTTAGCACATTCTCTTACAGAGTTGGGTATTATTATGCCGTGGGAACTACGAATAAAACATTCAGTTGTATTTCACACCGAAAAACGTCGAGCAGTGTTGACTTGAGCGTGACAGATGTTCGCCTCAAGTGAGCCTCATCTCTAGTTTCTCACAAGCTCACAAGCTCTCTAGCCACTCACAAGCTTCATGCCTCTGTGATGGAGTGCTGAGTTGATCTGATGCCAGTTCGTCCCCGGCTACCCTTATATACATGGTCGCCCTGCTCCGGGCGCTGGCCGCTGCTCCCCTGACCACGCCCGAGCCGGCCGAGTCAGGCGGTAACAGTCCCAGCCACCTACCGCAACAGGACACTACCCCCTGGCCGGTCAGCTGGGCATGGCTGCGGTGGCGGTGATCGAGAATGGATCTCACCACATCTCAAATTGCCCTTGGTGTTCACCTTGAACTTAAGAGACATTCCGCTCATTGTGGATCAGTTAGCTGTTTAATGCTGAAGACTTTACGTGCGTGACTGAACAATCATGTTACCTTTCTTGGATGTTCAGATCAGGGCCGAAATTAACCACTGGCCGTTCCAAAGAACCAGACCACGTTCTGGATGTGGTCAAATTGTAAAAAGTGACAAAGAAAAGATCGGTCTTTGGTCAAAGCAAAGCGGCCAGGGCGCGTCCCGGAAATTTGGCCATGTTCCCAAACACCGACAAGGATGTCACTTTGCATTGTGGCTCGTAGAAAAACGATCACAGAGCGTTGAATCAAATCGTTTTTCCTTAAAATACATCTTAGTTGACTTATAATGAATGACTAGAACAAGCAAGCGAGCACACAAAGTTATTGCTAACGGGGATCAGCCTAGTCGGGTGCTCGGTCACGGCTGAGATACCACTGTCTCTTGGCGCGGGTAAAACTCTTACATTGGAGCGCTGAAGCTCATTGGGAGCTGATTATACATTGTTGGCGCTCTTGAGGAAAAATCGCTTCTTTACTGCCCTCGTCCTATGGCATAATACATGTTTTTACACAAAAGAACGTAATCATGCAGCAGCAACGTAACGTAACGTAAGACATGCAGCAAGTTGTCCTGCCTGGTGGTCTGCTCTCTTACTGCTCTGTTCGCGCGCAGGAAGTCAGCAAGGGACTTTGGTTCGCCGCGAGAGAGCGCCTTGTGTGCCGGGCTCAGTGAGGGCAGTTCAGCAAGCTGTTGGGAGGGGACCCAGTCAAGTTTCTCTCGCAGGTCTGAAACGTGCTCGAATTTTCGAAGGTCGGAAATTATTCAAGCTGCGTGGTTCAGAATCTTTTGGATTTTTGCACGTTCTTTTTTGCACTATTGCCGAAGACAGGTGGACAGTAACGAACCTACAAAAGTACCAGAGCTGTGACTGACATTTTGATAATGCCCTGGGGCACGGAATAGCGAGCATGAGAGTCCAGCTAGTGGCGACACATGGGCGTCCCTGGATAAAGTTTTGTCGGAAATGATGCCAAGATTTTTTACCTCGCTACAAGGTTCGAGGGTAGCTTCGAGGTAGTTCCACGGAAGGTGACTTCAGTTATTGGAAGGTTGTGCAGATTTCGGCGATTTCAAGAAGCGACGAGTTCAGTTTTTACTGCGTTAACCTTGAGGGCGTTCGCGCGCAACCACAAATCCAACAAGTCCAAAGAGACAAGAGATTGCTCAGGTTTGGATATGAGCGCTGGGAATTCGCTCTCTTTGCCTCATACCAACACTTGGGTGTCGTCAGCGCACTGCACGGGACTGGCCTCCACCAAGAACAACGCTCTGTCGTTGGCGAAAACCGTGAACAGAGGCGACCCAAGAGCCGAACGCTGAAATACCCCATCCTGCTGGTGAGCGGTGTAGACGTGACCTTGTGCCCCGAAGTATTTTTGAGAGCAACACTTTGTGTGTGTCCACAGAAGGAAGACGAAAACCAGCTGGTGTCAACGCCGCGCAAGTCGAGCTTACGAAGGAGGATGTCGTGGTTGATGGTGTCAAAACACTTGCTAAGGTCAAGCAAACATAAAAGAGATATTTCCCCGCTGTCGGTGGCAGAGAGGATACGGTCGGCGACTATCAGCAGCGCAGTTCTCGTCGAATGGCAAGGACGGAAACCGTGCTGGGACGGAGAGAGGAGTTGGTTGGAGAACAGCAGTGTTTACCTCTTTGGAGAGGACGGGTATGATAGATATGGGTCTGAAGTCGGATGGCTGGGATGGGTAACGGGTTTTGTGGATCGGGTGAATGATGGAGTGCTGCCAGGATGCAGGGAAGTCGGAATTGGCAAGGCAGGTGTTAATGATGTAAAGGATGACGTCACCGCTAGCACAGAAGCTGATGTTAATCACGCGGATGCAGAGTCCGTCAGAGCCGGCAGCGCTCGAATTACGAATGCAGGCGACGGTACGCAGTAATGTGTGTAGGTCGATGGGTGCGACAGCAAAACGACCAGCACCGACCCTGGGCAGGCGGGAAGCGAGATCAGGGGCTGGCCATCGTAAATACGTTGACCTAGGCTGACCTTTTTTTACTCTGATATGATAGTTACAGACGCCATATACGTACCAAACACATTGGGGACGTGATGTGATTGTGATTGTGATTCAGCAAAGATATATGCTTATACATTCAGAAGAAAACGAGACTCCTGTCCTCACAAAAGGACGGTTTTTTGCATTCATTTTCTGCTTTTCTTGAAGGAGTCAGATCTGGTCTCAAGTGCCATTTTCACTCCACGTAGGTAAATCAGTCCTTCTTTTTACTGCTAAACCTCTCTGGAGGCGCGTAGATTTGGTTACAGTCATGCCAGAAACGTCAACAGGATAATTTGACCTAAGATGACCTCTGGTCACCTTAATATTGAGCTTGTTGGAAGAAATCTATATTATTTTTTGAGGCTTTGTCAAGGGCTCCCCAACAGCGTCTTTACTTTTTTGTGGGACTTATAGTCTCGAGACCTTGGGAGGGGAGCTTCTCATGCTCCTCCCCCCCGGGCTCCCGGCTCAGCGAGGGTGAATCCGGAGGCCGGCCCGGCGAGGGTGAAGGATAGGGGCCAGCTTAGGGTAAACGCGCTTCCCTACACACGAAAAAAGTCCACGAGTTTACATGGAGTGGGCCATAAAGTCATTGCTCTGTATCATTTGTCATGACACGGTATACACAGTTTACTGCATATTAAGAAGGTTGTACGCCGCGTTTGGGGCCTTTGTCCAGAGAGGTAACCTTTGTACAGACGACGGAACAAATATGCACGCTAAGGCCATGAACCTGATGTGGGGTCTCGAACTGTATCGCCTCGAACCTGAGCGGGATAGCGTAGGTAATCCCGTGTCGTCGAAACTGCGGCTAGAAGGAATAAAAATGGGACCTATTGGCATGTCTTTTGCTCATGGACGTGACCGCAACGACTGGAAAGACAGAATAAAATTGCGGGAAGTCTAGATTTAGTCTCAACCATCTGCGATGGCCTGTGCAACTTGTGCTGCACAGAAGGCGTTGGTTCAATAATCTGCAAAATATTCAGTACTTTATTGAAGCACGCTGTCGTATATCAGATGACCCGACAAGGGATAACGTCACTAATGATACGTGTGAAAAAAGGTGTCTCATTTCAGCTTTTGCAGGGTTTAAAGTACCAGACAAAAGGGTTCCTTTTGATACTTTTTGATTCAGGTCTGACTCTGCTCCAGAGAACACCGTCATTTGATGCAGGCTAAACCAGCAACCTGGTGTAGGCCGATTCGACGGTGCCACGTTGGGATAACGTGAACAAACTTTGGTTGCGTCTCACTCGTTTCGCATCTAAAATGACCGATGGATGGTTTCAGTGATTCATTTTAGTCTTTCATTTCACTTGTGCTACATAGAAAGTGTCGTTTCAGTAATTTGCAAAACATTCAATGCTTCACTAAAGCACGCAGTTTTATAAACAAGTGTCAGATGAACCCACAAAGGATAACGTTACTAATCATATTTGTGAAGAAATGTGTCTCACTTCAACGTGCTTTTATAGGGTCTTAAGTACCCGAGAAAAAGGTTCATCTTGGTATTTTCACTTCATTACATCGGTGTTTCGTGTAGTTCTCTGAGTGCAAAGGTCTCGTGAGGCTTGTTTCTGATCTTTACCATCAGAATAATTTTCAGAATCAGCCCGCATTTGCATCATCTGTTGTACGCCGACATTCGGTTTATCGATTTTGCGAACAAGGCATCTGCAGCGTGTCCTGTCTAAACACTAACGTTGCGAGTTCCATCCGCTGCCTTCTGATCTGGTTTCGGTCCAATATAATTTTCGAATAGTCCCTGATAAATGGATTTATGCTAATCGACACCGGGTCCTCCTTTTCAAAGACGCCGAAGTTTCAGATCGATCTCATTGGCTGTAAAATACGTTGACGATATCTTTCAATATACTGGATGTATTCCCAGCCGATGATATCGACGTAGTGACGGTTACGTGAGCACCGGTTTCTCTCGTTCTAGTTTAGTTCGAAAACAACAAACGTTCGGTTTACAGTAGTTTGAAGCGAAAGTCGTACAACTGAAATGTAAATCACCGCGAATGCGCAAATTAGCTTTGTTCAGACAGAACTGTGTTTGCCGGACTCTAACTTCTCGATTACCTTTACTGACAGCCAACTTGCGGAACATTTGTCTCTCTTCCGGAATGATCCTGTGCTCTGCAGTCACTGGGCCGTGGTACGAAATATATGAAAAAACAGGTGTGCCGGAATAGACCTCATGATCTTGAGTTGAGATCATGATCTTGACCTCATGATCTTGAGAGGAATAACTGATTAAGATCAAAGAGATCCGCTTAACGGAACAGTTACCTAAAACTCTTAGAAGGTTATGCCTTCCATTTTCCATATTCCAGGAAGGAAAAGGTTATTTGCTTGAATACATTTATTATCATCACTCACACATTCTTGCAGTCTAACGTGACATATAAATAGAAACACGTACAAGGACAACAAATTTTGCGTTAAACAAGGTTTCTAAACAATGTCCGATGGCTCAGTATTTGCCGTAGACAGGCTGCTGGTAGCTCTGGTCGTAGCTGACCTCGGGGGTCGGGTACTCGGTCGGCACCGGGGTCGGCAGGATGTCACTGGACGGCTGGTAGCCGTTCTCGTCAGCGACAAAGATCACCTTGACGTCTTCACCATACCCGTTGGTGTAGCTCCAGGAGCCCTCCTGCTTGTAGCTGCCCTGCTCCTGTCCGTACTCGTTCTTGCCGTAGCCAGGCAGAGGCACGCCATTCTCAGACCTGACAACAGATGGCAGCACTAATGAAGTATGGATATGCTCGTACTCATATCTTGGCATCCTCCTCAAATATGACTGAGGAAATTTGGAAAGAAGATGGGTTGAATTGTTGCAGACGCTTCTTAGTGTTTTGTGTCATGCCGGCGAATCGCTATGGAGGAGAGGGTAAGTAGAGAGTAAGTACGACATGCCTTGACTCAGGGTTGGTTGCTATGGAGAAGAGGGTAAGTGGAGATTAAGTACGACATGCCTTGACTCAGGGTTGGTTATGCGTTGTCCTATAACCAACCTGTAGATGCCGTTCTCGGTATCGAAGTGGAAGTTGTACGTGCCATCTCCGGGATGAACATTCTCCTCCTCCAGAATAGCAATGGGTTTGTAGCTGCCGTGGCTAGGCTGGGGCTTGTAGGCCGGGGCCGGGGCCGGTGCGTAGGCCGGACGGGGCCTGTAGGCCGGAGCCGGAGCGTAGGACAGCTGGGGCCGGTCGGCGGCAGCCACCAGGGCGAGGGCAGCGATGATGAACTGAAAAGGACAAGAAACATGTTTTTCTACCGTCATTTTGTATGTGAGTTTGCGACTCCGAAGTGTGGTTGCTCTTCAAAGCCACACACACACACACACACACACACACACACACACACACACACACACACACACACACACACACACACACACACACACACACACACACACACACACACACACACACACACACACACACACACACACATATATATATATATATATATATATAAAAGAATAAAGCACATTTATAATACAGTATTACAAGTACCTTCATCAAGGGACGAAATCAGTGGTACTTGAAAAATGGTTTAAGACTATAAAGGTATGAGGAACAGTTGCGATTTCAATATTTAGGGAGTAAGTTTTTCGGTTCCATATATTGTCTTCGCTAGTAATATTTACCCTAATGAATTTCAGAACGCATAATGCCATATCTAAGTCAATACATATCCTCGATTCTGTTGCACTGATAGATGCAGTTTGGTTTCATTTGATACGCGGCAAGAAAGTGTTCTTGGCATGAAATCGGAAGTTGTCACCGGATACATTTGACGTTTCGAGGATCATGGCTACAGAATGCATTCAGTCTGCTAATACGTACGGTCTTCATGTTCTGTGTGGACTGGACCGTTGGGAACTGGTGCCGGCTGGATTCTCGCCTGCGGTTATATAGTCGAGTGGTTCCCGTCTCAGGGAGGTCAGCTGGGCTGGACCACGCCCTCCGACCATGCCAATGGAACACAGTCAGACTACCTATGCGCTAATCGGATAGGTCACCGTGTATACAACGGGAGTAGGACTTCCAGTTCGTTTATGGCCGGTCGTAATACAGGGCTTAGTTCGAATACGAATATGGCATGGTGTGCACACCCGGCTTGTGCTCGACGTCTTGGGTGATCCAGACCAGGATCTGAATCACAGTGACTTGCTCCGGATCAGCATTTAAATCGCAGTTATTTTTTTTAAATTTGATCTGAATCGAATGTGATTTTGAAACTGATCTGAGCCAAATGTGATTCACACCAATTTTTGGAAAATTGATCCAGATCAAACATTGATTCACGAGCTTTTCGTTGTTTCGGATGAACCATTGACTGAAAATATCAATTAGGTAGCAGCGAAATGGTATATATATATATATATATATATATATATGTATGTATGTGCTTTTAGAATTTTATTACTTTATAATACCTAAGGCTATCAAATGTATGTCTATTGGCGGAATTTGTGTTGCACTATTTATGCATATGGAAGATGCCTACGTACATATACTATACATGTAGGTGAAGGTACTGCGCGGAAAATTGCTTACAATTTGGTAAGATCTTCTTCATAGGTATTTCATAGAGATAATATGCAGGAATATTGCATAGTGCTAGTACGTACCTAAAATTAGAACATAACCTTGGAGGTCATAGCTTCAGGGGTTCGCATGTGGTAACTTTAGCTAACTAACTTTATATTAATGTTGAATGTCCTTTGATGTTTATCCACCACTTTTGTCCAATCAGGACGCATTAGTGACAATGATTACCCATACATTGTGTTATACGCAGACGCCAATATAAGCAGGCGTCCACGGGCTATTTAGCCAAAAAGAAATGATGCCAGTGACATGATGACGATTGAATGACACAAAGTAAGTCAGGTGATAATTCAGCGAATCGCGCAGATGCATCGCGGGCAGCTGGTCCTATCGACTTACCCAAACAAGAGCACCTACCAAGGTTATATAAACTGTCTACTAGTAGGCTACTACCTCCCTACTCGGTACACATGGGTGGGAATGTGACATCAATAGAAGTACCTAAAGGATTTCAGTCTTTATTATACGAAATAGGGTCGCATACTTCATGAACGCCTTTACTGCTGCCTTTCCCTGGCGACTGAGTGGTTACTGACGCACCGACTTCGAGGTCCTTCGGCGCCCAACCTTTCCTTAGTGGTGTATGCTTGTTATTGGTAGGTCTGTTTCAAATAACTAGGTTGTGGAAGTTTTAACCATGGGAGGTTGAGAAAGAGAGTTGGTTATCTGGCTAACTTGGCATCCTCTTTAATGTAATTTGGTTTGGCTGATTTCTACCGGGAGGTATTTTCCATACGCATATTGATGTGCTATTTTATCACACTGTTTTGCATATATAATCCAACCGATGTGAACGAGGTTGACGGTGCAGCCGATCCGAATCAAAATCAGGATCACAGCGCTTAGATACTAATCAGCATTTGAATCGCAGTTTTTTCAAATTTTGGTCCGAATCAAATGCGATTCACGGCTGCATTTTCAAAACTGATCAAGATCTAATGCGATCCGCCCAAAAAGAAAATGTGATTCTTGTTCCGGATCAGAATCAAGCACAGGTCTTATGTACACATGCAGGAAACGAAAATGACCTGAGCAAAAAAAAGAATTGTCACTGATACTATAGGAATATGTTTTTATTTCAGCTGAAATGAGATACAGATAGACCAGATAGACAGATAGAGCTCTTACTCCCACACTGTCAGAAATCGTGCCGTTAACTGCGAAATATTTTTTGTTTAAGGTGATAGTCTCACTCATGCTTTGTAACCACAACACGAAATTAGAAGGGAATGCTATGGTCGATCTATGTTTGGACTAGGTGAATAACTGAAAGTCGGTAGGACACCTTTGGGCTAAAAGACGTGGGATGGTTGAATCCACAATGCGTAATGTTTCTCTCTATAGCTTTGCAACCATACAGAGCAGCCTATGAGATCTTTGTGATCGTAATTCCAACCTAAATTGCTATCTCAGCTCATTTGTGAATACTGTAAGGTCTATCTCAGGATGATGTCTTCAAAAAGAGCACGCAGTTCCAATAATAACAGTTGCATAAAAAAAACATTTCCAGCGTTTATTTTCATGAATAAGAATAAAATTCCATTTAAACTTTACTCTGATGCTCTTTAGTTTGCTTTTTAACAGAGGCGCAGCCAGGGGATTGGGGGCCCTGCCCCCCCTTAGGCCCGCATGCGCCCCTGGTTTTTAACATGGCACAAACGCCCCTCAGAATTCTGTTAGCTTTATAACTTCTAATGGAGTGCCATATATATCCTTTATATATATATATATATATATAAGCTTTGTTATATTCGAGAGGGAAGGGACAAATGGGCTATTTTAGTGCATCGCGGTACCCATCCACGGATATGTGAAACGGAAAATGTTAAGCTTATAGTTGCAGAACTTGTGTGGTATCTTTAAATCAACTGTCCCTTCTGCTTTGTTCGATACAGCTATTTGGATGACTTTAAGCATTGAAGTACCGAAGGCTTAAGGCGGCCGCATCATGAACGTTTTGCCTTTCGGATTCAAGGAAGAATTCGACTCACAGTTACGTTCCCTCAGCACTGGTGAATAACACCCCACCGGACTTTTCACTGTCCATCCGAACGGATTGTTTGAGGTACCGGAATTAGGTACTCATGCCACGCTGCAACTCCTGGTATCTTAATAACACCATTTATCTCTTTATGGGGCTTAGAGATTGCAGTAGAATGCAGAGACTGCATTGAAATGTGTAACGGACCATACCGAACTGCACGTCAATTTTTATGTCGCTGAGCGGGTCGTTGTACACGTCAATAGCTTTCTGATACTCAGGAAACTTTTCTCCAGCATTTATCTACAAATACGCCAAATGAAGACAGAGCACATCATCAAAGCTGCACAGGAACAACTTACAATGCTCAGGCAGTTTTGTTTTTGTCTTAAGCACTTTAATTCCCTTCAGCACGTTGCGGTTTTGAAGAATCCACATTTAATCACAACATCCGCACCGGTACTGAAGAAGACACCCCAGAAGCGGAACGGGCGCGCCGCCCCCAGACCGAGAACGAGAGACGCCTCGGTAACAGCGACGTCAGCAGCAGCCGGCCGCGCGATCGGTTAGGTGCGCGAGGCACACCTAACGTCTCTTCGGGCATTGTATTCCACATTATATTCAGTTCATCTGTCTTCACTGTTGCCTTGCTCATATCAAGGGGAACGCTTCTTATTTTTGTTTATAACAGAAACTGGGGTTTAGTGAGGAGGAAGTAGAACAGTATATCTTTAAAATTTATTTCTGAACTGGGCAGCCATTTAACAAAATCTGAACCCAAAACTTCAGACTGCCGATAGAGCAGAGCAGGTTTGTCATAGCTCTCCCTGTCTTGCGGATCCAGGTCCATATTCAGATCCAGACGCAGTTGAGGAGGAAACGGAGGAAGATTTCTGGATAGGAAATATTCTAAATGTTCGAAGTACCGTCGTTGCAGATCGTAATGACGTTGTTCAAAGCCAATCCATGTTTGGAGTCATGACGTTTATATATATATATATATACCCGCACGTTTTCGTGAACACCATGACAATCTTACACTTAATGATCTTTTCTCGATATGGTCCATTTTGCGTATCAGGTGTTTGTCAGCTTTTTCAGGCTGTAAGCTGTAGATGTATTCGTGAAGTGTAGTGTTATACATGGTCTCTTGACCATGAGAGGTGTTTTCAGATGCTTTGTCGTGTTAGAAGTCACTGAAGTCACTGGCGTGCTGTTATTTATGCGTGTGTTAACTGTGCCGCTTGCGTATGTAAAGATGATAAATGAATGGTGCGCATTTATCAACATCGTTTATTTACTGCTCCCCAAAATGTCGTGACTGTGTGACTAACAGATAGATCTGTAAACCTAGTTCTTTCCATATCGTCACACGAAGTCAGAATGTTACTTTCGCATCCTGAAGTTGATGGGAACAAAATGAAAAGAATTAGAGCTTTCCTACATTGACCTAAGCCAAATTGGTCGCTGGTTTGAAATGAAGAAGATACAAGACAATAAGATAAAAATGAAATGCTTTGGAACCTTCCCTACGTTGATTCCATTGTCAGTTTCCCCTTGGTCCTTGACGATCAAACGAAGTAGTATGCGAAATCATGTATTGCAAGCTCAAGCGGACTCAAACAATCATTTGTTTCAAATAAATAAAACGAGCACACATGCATTCATTTGCATCGCAGACACATGAGACGAAAAGAAACCATTGGTGACTCAGTATTTGCCGTAGGTGGGCTGCTGGTAGCTCTGGTCGTAGCTGACCTCGGGGGTCGGGTACTCGGTCGGCACCGGGGTCGGCAGGATGTCACTGGACGGCTGGTAGCCGTTCTCGTCAGCGACAAACGTCACCTTGACGTCTTCACCATATCCGTTGGTGTAGCTCCAGGAGCCCTCCTGCTTGTAACTGCCCTGCTCCTGTCCGTACTCGTTCTTGCCGTAGCCGGGAAGAGGCACGCCATTCTCAGACCTGAAAACAGATGGCAGTACGTCACCTTACCTCGTCAGTCGTCAATCGATCACTCCATTATAGAATGGAAGGCTTTTGCACACTTCTATCCAGGGCACACCATAATGCTTTCATTAATAAATATGAACATCTTAGTTTGACAACTGTTCGACTGAATCCCATTTAACGCGGAAAGCACTGTCATGTCAGAAACGAAACCCAAAAAACGGTATTGATGATATTAACATCATGTCCACATGATTAACACAAACACTGGTTAGTCATATCGCACCATTATTGAGACATACCTGTAGATGCCGTTCTCGGTGGAGAAGTGGAAGTTGTAGGTGCCATCTCCAGGGTGGACGTTCTCCTCCTCCAGGATAGCAATGGGCTTGTAGCTACCATAGCTGGGCTTGGGCTTGTAGGCCGGCGCCGGAGCGTAGCTGGGCTGGGGCTTGTAGGTAGGGGCCGGGGCATAAGTGGGGACAGGGGCGTAAGTCGGCTGAGGTTTGTAAGTGGGAGCGGGGGCGTAGGTGGGAGCCGGAGCGTATGTCGGCCGAGGCTTGTAGGCCGGGGCCGGGGCGTATGTCGGCCGAGGCTTGTAGGCCGGGGCCGGGGCGTAGGTCGGACGGGGCCTGTAGGCCGGAGCCGGAGCGTAGGACGGCTGGGGCCTGTCCGCGGCAGCCACAAGGGCCAGGGCGGTAATGATGAGCTGAAAGAAATGGAAAAGTTTAACGCGAGCCATTACAAAGGAAAGCACTATTGTGTCATGAAAACTACGAATGAAATATTCAGTTATAACTGCACACAAGAAGTCAAGCGGTATGGACGTAAGCCTGACAGATGCTCGCCTCAAGTGAGCCTCGTCTCCATATTACTTACGATCTTCATGTTTCCGTGGTGGAGTGCTGAACTGAACTGATGCCGTTTCGTCCGCCGGCCACCGTTATATGTATGGCCGCCCTGCCCCGGGGGCTCGCCGCTGCTCCCCTGACCACGCCCGAGCCAGCCGAGGCAGGCGGTAACAGTCCCAGCCGCCTGCCGCAACAGGACACTGCGCCATGGCCGGTCAGTTGGGCATGGCTGCCGGCGGCGGTGACTGAGAATGGATCTTACCGCATCTAACCTTGTCGTTGGTGTTCACCTTGAACCTAAGATATTCCCGTTATTAATGTGGGTCAGTTTGATGTGAAATACCGCTGACTTTGTGTTGTGACTGAAGAATCATATTATTATCTGGCATCGTCAGGCAGCTTGGCATTTTTTTGTCATTACGGCAAACTTTTGGGACGAATCATCATTTGTGTGAAACAGTGGAAGTAAAAGCCTTTCCGTGACTTTGTAGGAACCACAAGGTGATGCTTGCATGTACATGGTCCTGAAGATCTAGAATAGTGCAGCTCTGGCGTGCACTATTCTACCTGCGCATACCTTCGTGCTCGAGGTCTCATCAAAGGTCTGCTGATCAACGCATTACATTAACCTCTGTATGACCGCCTCCTGAGCGATAGAGGAGGCTATTGGGACGGCCTTAATCTTCGCCATCGCCGGAGGCATTTTCGTCGTTCAACGGGCGAGAGGGCCCTCAGAGGCCTCTTCGCGAACTCGAGAATATTAGGTGGTAGGAAAAATTGGAGAAATGCCAGGAATAATTCTCGTCTTGTAGAATCAAGCTGTTCAGCTTACGTCATATGTTCAGATTGCATTTTCATGGCGTGCCATACATCATTTCTTCAGAAATGTCTTCTTTTGGGTGTTACTCAGCTAAATGTCACCTTGAATCTTAAGATGATAGAAAGTTCTTAAGAACTTCAGTGTAGAAAGGCGATCAGCGACGTTTCACATATACGTAATAGTTGCCACTTCCATGTAATTATTTGCAAATCGTTTTTTGCTGAAACAGGTACAACCATAACCTTATTGTAATGCTGCAGCGGATATATTTTTTTGTCATTTTCCGCTTCATCTCTGTGCACGGCCTTGTCCATTGTGGAGCAACAATTTGCCATGTTGGAAACACACATTGCCGTACAACGTACATTCTACTTGAGCCAATGTTGCATGCGATGCCAATATTGAAAATCACGGTTGCATTTTTCAGAACACGTTCTTTCATTATCTCAGGCATCTCGGCTTGCTGTCCACTGTCTATCCTTCGGTCCGTCACGCACTGTAAGAAGTAAACGAGTAACATCATAGAAAGGGGAAAGGTCAGAAAATGATAACCACCATGAAGTCGCACATTGTCACAAGGATTCCGCGAAATTTATCTCTTATCTTACTTCGTATCTGTAATACAGAGCGCTCCACAGGGATGGAATCACATTTAGAGTATTGGTGTTACCATGAACAATTTTAGGTTTATTCTTTCCGTGTATTGCCGGAGGCCTGATGGTCAATCTCGGGATGATTGGTCTTGCATTTGCAACACTGAAAGTACGTATGGTTCACCCCTGCCTATTTATATTCGTTCCCCATGTGAGATTTCTTTCTTATGCCGACATTGAGCTTTTCGGCTTCACCAATCAGACATTCATAGCCTGTCTTGCTGCGAAACTTGCGCGCAGGAGTCCATCCGCTGCCTTGAATGCTGGTTTTGATCCAACGTGGCTTCAGAATAGCAGTTTTTATGATGGCTATGTTCGGAGATGACCGCCCTTAAATTCCTTAGGTACCTCATTGGAAACGCATGAAAAATGTGGCAAGCTGGAAACGAACCAGTGAACAATAGAAGCCCCTTAATTGCTACAGTGGCCATATTTCACATTCGAAGTTTACGCATACCTGAGCGTTTGGGCCCACTCGCCGTTTTGGACCAAATCAACTAGTATTCTTCGACCACAATTTCCAGAGTCTCTGTACCGTTTGAACATCGTTGGAGGCGAGGAGCGGACGCATCTGATTGGCTGTTGCATTCACAGCTGATTGTTAACGTCCGTCGTGTCTCACATGTGCCCTCTTTGTCTCATGATGCTTGAGTTGTTACTTGCATTTGTTTTAATAGGGCATTGCTCCCTTCTAGTTTGTTTTGTTTTTTTTTTGTCGGCCGAAGATATTACAAGATAAATGAATCCAGGTAGTCCTGGTGGCATGCGCGTCTGTCCTGCATATCCGGACACTTGAGCTTGTTATCACCAAGTTATCACCCTGGTACTGAAAACTGTTCACAGTCGTCCTGTGATGCAAGATCTGAAGATCAGCTCTCCATACTAAATCTGGCAGTAAGCTGCTTTGTGATTAAAGCAAGTAAATGTCTCGTTTTGAAATAACATTTCTTTTCTATGCATAAAAATGTTCACTTTTCTTTCATGACGTGCATTTTTCAGTTCAATATCGCTTGATATATTGATCCCAAGATTCTCACTTTACCATTAAAATTAGGGACATAAGAAATTTACTGGCGATTCTTTGCGAGCACAGTCATCGCGAAAACGGCTTATGAGCACAGAGAAATAGATGTCATGCTCACGGACCCCAATGTTCCATAACCGGAACGCCAGACTTTCAGATCGACGTTGGTAGCTACAAAATGTGTTCACATCTTTCGAGGTAAGGAGTGTGCTCCTACACGAGGTGACTGGCGTTGATGGCTACGTGGGCACCGACTTCCCTCCTTCCAATTTGGTTTGATACCAGCCAATATTCGGTTCATTGTGTTGTCTAGAAGCGAGGCAACCGTCTTAATACTGGAAAATACAGGACTGTGTGTACATACAGGCTTTCTGCAGACACAAGTGTCCTTGCTAAACCTAAACTTTGTTAGTCCTAGCTAAAGATCTGCTTCCATGGCATTCGTCTGTCTTCCAGAATGATCGCTGTCCGCTGTAATCACCCACCCAGCGTGTAAAATATGTCAAAAAGAAGAAGTGCTGGAATGGGCTTGAAGTGACCAATTAGGAATAACTAACTGATCTAGATTAGTAAAAAAGTAAGTAAATAAACTTACCAAATCACGCAGTTACCTGGAACTCATAAAAACGTTATGGTTTCAATTTACGGAAATGAAAATGTTGTTTGCATCAATACATTTATTCTAACTGTCACATATACTTGCAGTCTGACGTGACATATAAATAAACACACGTTCAAAGGCAACACACTTTAAACAAGATTCACAAACACCTGCCGATGGCTTAGTATTTGCCGTAAGCGGGCTGCTGGTAGCTCTGGTCGTAGCTGACCTCGGGGGTCGGGTACTCGGTCGGCACCGGGGTCGGCAGGATGTCACTGGACGGCTGGTAGCCGTTCTCGTCAGCGACAAAGGTCACCTTGACGGGGTTGCCATATCCGTCAGAGTAGCTCCAGGAGCCCTCCTGCCTGTAGCTACCCTGCTCCTGTCCGTACTCGTTCTTGCCGTAGCCGGGCAGAGGCACGCCACTCTCAGACCTGACAACAGATGACAGATGACCAATAAATTATGGGCATGCTCGTGCTTAAGACTTGGCTCGCCGTGGAAAATCACTGACGAAATGTGGAAAAGAGACACAATGGACTGATGCAGACGATTTCAAGTTTGTCATGCCGTAGTCATGAAATGATATGGAAAGGAGTGTAAATGGAGAATGCTTACCAAATGCTATGACTCTCGCATGGTTACGGATCTGTCTTGTATAACCGACCTGTAGATGCCGTTCTCGGTGTTGAAGTGGAAGTTGTAAGTGCCATCTCCGGGGTGGACATTCTCCTCCTCCAGAATAGCAATGGGCTTATAGCTGCCATGGCTAGGCTGGGGCTTGTAGGCCGGGGCCGGGGCTGGGGCATAGGCCGTACGCAGCCTGTAGGCCGGAGCCGGGGCGTAGGACGGCTGGGGCCGGTCGGCGGCAGCCACCAGGGCCAGGGCAGTGATGATGAACTGAAAAAACAACAGGAACTATGTTTTTATGTGGTATTGTGATATGTTGAAAAGCGGATTTAATGCTTAAGCGTTCATTGGCTTCATACTACGTTGTGATAAGCCGTACACCATCATGAAAGAGCAAAATTAAGCATAGACTTGGCAAACGGAAATGCGAAAGGATAGGGAACCATCGTGAGTTTAATATTTAGCGGAATGTTCTATCAGCTTCATGTATTGCTATCGTTACTTATATTTGGTGTAATGATTTTGAAAATGCAAGACATCTTTCTGGGCTACTGCATTTCCTCGTTCTTCTCGCACAAATATGCGTAATTTTGGTTGCATTTAATGTTCATACAGCAACAAAGTGTTGTAGCCTGGATTCGGAAATGTCAACGTCTGTTGAAATGATCTTGGTGTGCCTATGCCCAATAACACGTTGTCAGGCAAACAAAGGAACACTCAATATTTAGGAACACATCTTTCATTGCTACAGAATGCATTCAATCTGCTAATACTTACGGTCTTCATGTTCTGTGTGGTTTGGTCCGCTTGGAACTGGTGCCGACTGGGTTCTCGCCTGCGGTTATATAGTCGAGTGGTTCCCGTCTCAGGGAGGTCAGCTGGGCTGGACCACGCCCTGCGGACTGTGTGAATGGAAGACTATGATACCCATGATACACTTGTCAGATTGTTTGTCTAACCACATGACATTTGGATAGGCGTTATGCGGGTGCAGAAAGAAAAATGCGTTTGCCCCGCATGGTCCAAGACGACTAGTTTCGAAAAAGCGGGTCCAAGACAAAAAACATTGAGAATGTCACTGTTTTTCAGAATCGAAGAGTGGGTCGTCAACTTCAGGCAGAGACAGACTAAATCTAGGTTCATCCTGTTCTTTGACGACGGTGGCGGCATGTTACAAATCCTTGACATAAAAATCCTTGACTGGCTTTAGGCCTGAAGAAAGTTGTAAAACGTCGGCTCTTGAAACATGTTTAATTTAAAACCTTGAAAGCGCTAAAATTCCGGCCTAAACATGTACCAGTTTATCAGCTACCTGACATAAAAATTTAATACTAAAAAGTACTGAGTTAGAATCTTGACACCACTGAAGTCTGTTTCCTTCAGGCTTAGCATAGTAAACGTTTGTAGTCATGCGGACCAGGAAGCTTTGCACGACCCGCGTTCTTTGATCGGCTTCTTTTATCTTCTAACGTGCCCAATATTCAACGACGAAAGACGGCGAATCCCGATCGGTTTGAAAACTTCTGAAATGGGTGCATTCGGTCGCACGCATTTCACTTGTTTTCCCTAACAGAGCCACATTTAGCGCCGCAAGGTCACCGAGTTTTCAGCTGCATGCGGTTTCTGGAACTAATGCGCGATACCCCGCCACAAAATTTTCCCGCGGCTCCGTCTCTTTATGCGATGGTTTTTCTTTTCGTCAACATCCTCCGGACGGCCGCTGCCGGATGAGCCAGTATTAGAACCCATCGTCTTCAAAGGTGGTATGGTTTGCTATTTGTGAATGCAACCATTTGCGCTTTTATTTAACCATAGCATGGGCGTTTGCTCCCGAACATGTGACGTCATTTTTAAATTTGTTCTAAAGCAACGTTTTTTCCGAGGCTGAATTTCAAGATCAAATGAAATATAGAAGAGCCTTAGAAAGACCAATACTAGCACTTTGGTATCAGGCAAAGGGCGGATCCAGACCGTGTGCAGGAAGAGAGGGAGGTGTGAGCGAATTCCGATCCTAACCTAACCTACCTCCAAATGTTAATTTCTGCCCGGATTTCGGCCAATTTGCTTGACAGTTTTTGAAAAATAACATGTCTTAAAAAATGTCCCGAAAAAATGCACTTCCTTCCGGAAAGGTGACCAAAAGATGCGTTTGTCTCACTTTTGTAACGGAAGGGGGCTATGACCCCAGTTGCTCCTGGATCCTGCAGTGAATCAGACAAACGTCTTAGTCAAATTCACGCCCGGAGCACATTGCATTTGGGGACATACAAGTGCGGGGATCAAAATACCTTAAGTTAAATGTAGTTCAGAGCTGCCTATATTTGGCCTCAAAATGAAGCCTGATTTCTTATGGCATGTGCACCCTGTCTGGAGACAAGATGCACTTACATGGATGTGAATGCAAAGGTTGAACCTTTATCTTTAATTCTGCGTTGAAATATTCTGAGTTTCTGAACCTAAAATAATAAAACAGAACATGCGAATATTTTTAATTTTGACTAATCAGAGGTTAGATTTATAAGTATTCCAGTTTACCAAAATTTATAAGTGTCTTTAAACTATTCATTAATGACAAAACAACATCAAGTGTGCGTGTGACATTTAGACATACAGTTGGCAGCTTCACACCTATAACAGACATAAACGGAACGTCAACGGAACAAGACCCGTACAAATCTAAAATGCACTAGCACCGTGCGAAATCTGACAATAGCAGAAAGGGAATCAAGCGTCATTGCAATCAACTGGATAGATCAAGAGATAGAGGGGCAGGGCAAAATGCCCCCTCTATCTAAATGCATTCCCATCCTACCGGTGCGTGCAGTTCTCAGAGCCCCGGTAGCGCACGTGTTTTCAGCTCTCAAGAGACCTCTCAAATTCTGTAGGATCAGCTTTTCCGGACGCAGCTGAAGAGTTAGTTTACTAAGACTTAGTAAATTTTTTACGGTATTTGAGGCGTCGCTATGACGACATGGCATGGACGAAGTGGCGTCACCTGGGTGAAGTTTACCGGGCTTCCAAGAAATATTGACGGGTAAACGTATTCACGACACGATGGCTGCACTTTGTTTGTTCTATGATGTTACATTATATCATACTATAATGTATAATGATGTAATGATATAATGATAATGTAATGTATAATGATACTACTATATATGGTATCTTCAGTATACTTGTTAGAATTTGGTGCATTTCGTACATTTGCTTAGCATACGAGGTGCTATCCAAAAGTTTTGAGACTGATGTTGTAACACCGGATTGGCTTCTTAAACCGCTGTGCGGGATTAGTTGCAGTTGCCCGCATAGTCCATATTAGTTAGTCCATATGTCGAAAGCCACGAAGCTGAACGGACTAGTGTTGATGTGCACGTCTGTTCGCCGTGGTGGACATGACATCCGGCCATTTTGGAGTTGGATCAGATGATGATAGGAGTGTGCATCGAATTTTGTACAAAACTCGGGAAAAATGCAAGAGAAACACTTGACATGATTCGGCAAGGATTCGGCGATCAGTATTTTAGTCGGGTACGTGTGTTCCGGTGGCATGCGATGTTCAAGGGGGTCGAACATCGTTTGGAGACGACGACTGCACAAGAGAGCCCTTGACCACCATAAGTCCTGAAAATGTTGCGAAAATTTTGCAGCTGATCCAGGATGATAGACGTCAAATCATTCGCGACACTCGCGAAAAAGTTGGAATTGATTACAAGACTTGTCAGAGGATACTGACTGAGCAAATGCACCGTACTGCGGCTAAATTTGTCTCAAGGCTTCTGACGGTTGACCAAATGCAACTACGCATTGATCGCTACGCACTCGGAAGCTTTTGGCCCAGCACAACATGGCTATTGTCTCCCACCATCCTTACACCCTGGATTTGACCCCTGCGACTTTTTTTCCCAGATTGAAAATCATACTGAAAGGGCGTCGTTTCGATAAGGCTGAGGACATCCAGACGTCCCTGCAGGTGGTGCTGGACAGATTAGTATACAAGGACCTCCGAAGAGCGTTTCAGTCGAAGAGGAAGCGCTGGGACCGTTGTGTTCATGCTTCGTGGTTGGGGAAGACAATAAGAGTTAGGTGAGTTTGGATATTTATGACATCAAACCCAAAACATTAAGATAAACCTGGCATTTTTTGGATGGCAATGTGCTTTATATGTTGTCGCCGAGTATATTTAGTGTATTTAATATTGTTCTGGTAATGCAACCATTTACTTCGCGCTGAAGAAAGAGGTGGCGAATCACAGGGTAATGTGAAGCGCAATATATAGACCTAGACTCACTTGGTCACTTGTATTCCCAAATCAGCGGCCATCATACAACCTCTAGCCGCCGGCCGCACCCGGCTGTCCCTGCTCGTGGTCTGCCGTCCCTCCGGCCGGCACAACCTGACCTCGGCCAGGTCATGTGGTCATGGGTCCAGAGGCAGTGACACAGCCGGCCACGCCGGTTAAACACTGACCGGCCCGGCTGAATGCCAGCCTGGGAAACCATTGCCAATACCCTACTGCAAATATTCATCTGCATTTTCAGAGCGAAAAAAAACAGGCAAATCATGCAAGTTTGGACGTTTTGTGGTTCCAAAACTCCAAGCAATATTGAGGTGCCATTTTTCAACATTATGCACCAACGTCCATGCACCAACGAATAAAGACTATGTCCTGTTTACCATGGGAACCGTAGTGAAAGTTCAGTTGCTGCCTGACTTAATAATTGCAACTCTAACCAGCTAGTAGGAAACTAGTGATTGGTGAGGGAAATGCAAATGTGTTTGCGTTTCCCGCTTCACGATTCAGACTGGTGGACGAAACGGAAAGTGTCTGCTGAACGGAAGATATTTAATGTTTATGTCCCGCTCCGTTTCCATTCTGTTTGCATTCCGTTTCGTTGGTTTGTTTGTTTTTGCTGCTTGTGTGAAGAGGTCTTTAGGGAATGCAAAATAATGAAATGCAGGGGAGCGAGGGCCAGAAGGGGATTTAGCCCCTTCAGCTTTCAGACTAAGGAGCTTAGCCCCCCAGCTTTCCAACACGGAAGATATGGATTATGTGAGTTTGTTAATTGGCCATTGTTACAAAACAGTAGGAGTATATAAATGTGAAAATAATAATAAGAACTAGTCTTTTCTACGCAAAATAAACGGCGAACAGATCGACGACAAACCAATATTGCAGGTCGAGGCGCAGACGGCGAAGGAAAGAAAACGTTTATTAGCGCAACTGGTAGCACAAATTGCGACTATTTGTATGCATGAGTGGCGTTTGGTTCCGGTCGTCACGTTTGGTTGCAGCGACGGCGTTGACTGAGGAACAAAAATCATCCACCGATCTTGTCGTCTGATTTGAGTAAAAGAAGACCGGGGAAGACCTCGATAAGGCAGACATTTCTCAGTTTTTAACATGGGACTGCAAAAAGGTTCTGCCGGTGGCTGCAGGTGGTACAAAGCGGGATAGTTAAGTTTTTCGGATTATACGCGAATCTGATGGCTTTGAAGCTATTAAAGCCGGAATATTTCGGCACAACCCGATATGCCTTCGTCAATGGGATCAGCGACTGACAGAAACGGCGGCAGTTACAAAAATCAGTGAGCGATGATGGTACCTGCACATAATTACTATAGGTGAGACATGTATGACATTAAGCTCACGACGTACCAATTGCGCCTACTGCTACAATCGTCGATCATGTCTGCTACAATCGTGGAACGGCATGCCACCAGTATGCCATGAGGCAGGATGGACCTGGATAAAGCTTCACTCACTCTTGATGTATGGAATGGAGATGTGCACTCATCTTGTTTCGTCTGATGTTTTCTTTGTGTCGGTATTACTTAGGACTGGCGGAGGTGTCTGCCATATCATCACAGGTCGTCTGAACTGTTTCAGGATAGCCATTCAATAGGAAGACGTCTTTCATATCTGTGAGTTCTTTTCTCAAGTTTTTCTTGTTCCAGCGGATGTTGTGCGTGCTCTTCGTAAGGCATTTTGTACATATCTGTTGGCTGGCTTTATGTATATTTTGAGAAGGCACTCGATGCCATTGACCTCTCGTGTACCTTTGTTTTTAGCTCGCTACCAGCTCGATGTACCAGAATATCCACGAAAGGCAGCTGACCCTTTTGTTCGGGCTCCATTGAAAACTGGATGTCTTGTCAGGCACTATTCAGATTCTGATGGAATTGCTATCATCTCTCCGTTTGCTTTTTTATTTGAATAATGAACCATTTCGCCTTCAGTGCGTTGTCTTTCGGATGGGCTTCCTGAAAGTTCATCATTCTGTTCAACTGAAGTACAACAAGCACGGAACTCAGGCAAAAACTTAAACCTGCGAAACTTCAAACATAATTGTCCATAATTCCGAGAGATTTTGGACAAGAATTGGCATCTGTTAGTTCGGTGCTGGCAAGAGCACCCTGGGAAGGAAGAGAGAGAGAGTAGCGAGAATGAGAGAAGGGGTTTAATGATCAGACCTCTGCACGTATCCTTGGTCGCCTTACTGAATTTTGAGGCCCCCCAGTTTTGAAATTGTTCCCCTTGCTGAAATGGATTAATAAATGTAGGTTCGCAGTATGGAATGCAAAGAGGCAAAACAAATACGCCAAGTAATATCAGAAAGTACAACTTCAGCTATGAAGAAAAACAAATTGAGCGTGCTTCCTCATGCACTCGACTAATCGTCTCTGTTCATACCTCCTTTTTCTTAGACAATCATTTTTTGGCATTTAGGATGTCTCCACAGACACTGCTATGGTGTGTTTCAAGTCTTACGTAAATGTGTTATTTATTCCTTTGTTAACCATGAAATATTTCATAAATTTTGGCATTTAAAAGACGCCCTTGTTATGACATGCTCATGGAAAATACGATGATGGTTTCATTCACGTTTGCATTCGAGCAATATCAGCCTAGGGGTGATAAGTATTTTCTTTGAACGTGGAGAATTCTGTACTGTTTGTTTTTCCTCACAATGAATTATAATCGAGTATGGTCATCGGGTATGCTAAGAACCACTTTCAAAGGTTTTCTCTTGCTAATGTTTTCGGTATGATTGGTTACTAAGTGCTCATACTCAGACGCCATTAAAGAAAAAAATGTTTGCTTTGATCGACCATGACTCATGTCGTACATGCAACATGTTACCAACTACGTGGTTTAAAGAAAGGACTGATAGTTTAGTTCATGTCATATATCAGCAACTCCAACTGCTTCGAGGCGATGGCTTTCATCAAACTCCCCCGGAGGTGCATGTGTTCAAGAGGCTAAGCCTGCTATCGTTCACTAATTAAGGTCGTCTAGACAATCTCAGCAAAGGAGAATGAGGATCGAGTATGACCTTGACTGGAGTTGTGATGATAAAGATGAAGGACATCAGTACCTTTCATTCAGTTTTTTATGCCAGTTTTCTGAAGGCCCTTTTTCATGGAACTAAGCAGTGATACGAAAAATGTATTGCAAGTACAAGTGCTCAGACATACTGGTTACAAATAAATAGACTGACACACGCATATGAACATAACATCACAGTACATGACACATCAGGCCAAACATAAACATCGGTAACTTATTAGCTGCCGTAGGCGGGCTGCTGGTAGCTCTGGTCGTAGCTGACCTCGGGGGTCGGGTACTCGGTCGGCACCGGGGTCGGCAGGATGTCACTGGACGGCTGGTAGCCGTTCTCGTCAGCGACAAAGGTCACCTAGACGGGGTTGCCGTAACCGTCAATGTAGCTCCAGGAGCCCTCCTGCCTGTAGCTGCCCTTCTCCTGTCCATACTGGTTCTTGCCGTAGCCGGGCAGAGGCACACCACTCTCAGACCTGACAACAGAGGGCAGTGTATGACTTTACTTCATCATTCATCAGAGCACCACTCGATAACAAATGGATTTGTGCATACTGGCAACGAGGGCACATTATTTCGCTTCTCATAAATAGACGAGAGCGTCTGAGTTTGACAACAACATATGATTGAATGGCGTTAAACAAAATACGATATGTCTCACCACATTGACCCACGATCTGTCTCCATGCAAACGAACAGCACAAAATGATAATAACATACCACAACTATCTTATTCTCACCATTTTATGACTAAAGCAGAAATTGTTAGTTTTATCACATTATTAGTACAACAAACCTGTAGATGTCGTTCTCGGTGGAGAAGTGGAAGTTGTAGGTGCCGTCTCCAGGGTGGACGTTCTCCTCCTCCAGGATAGCAATGGGCTTGTAGCTACCATAGCTGGGTTTGGGCTTGTAGGCCGGGGCCGGAGCATAGCTGGGCTTGGGCTTGTAGGCCGGGGCCGGAGTATAGCTAGGCTGGGGCTTGTAGGTAGGGGCCGGGGCATAAGTGGGGGCAGGGGCGTAAGTCGGCTGAGGCTTGTAAGTGGGAGCGGGGGCGTAGGTAGGGGCCGGGGCGTATGTCGGCCGAGGCTTGTAAGCCGGGGCCGGGGCGTAGGTCAGACGGGGCCTATAGGCTGGAGCCGGAGCGTAGGTCGGACGGGGCCTGTAGGCCGGAGCCGGGGCGTAGGACGGCTGGGGCCTGTCCGCGGCAGCCACCAGAGCCAGGGCAACAATGATGAACTGGAACAAATGCCAAAGTTGAACACACTCCGTTACAACCTCAAATATTATTATATCGTGGGAACTACGAAAGAAGCATTCAAAAGTAGCTCTATACAAAAAGAAACGCCTAATAATATGGACGTAGACGAGACATGTGTTCAGCTAAAGTGAACCTCATCTCCACAATACTCACGATCTTCATGTTCCTGTGATGGAGTGCCGAGTTGAACTGATGCCGTTTCGTCCGCCGGCCACCGTTATACATATGGCCGCCCTGCCCCCGGGGCCTGGCGTGCTCCCCTGACCACGCCTGAGCCAGCCGAGTCAGGCGGTAACAGTCCCAGCCGCCTACATTTTGCGATGCTTACGGAGCATTATATGCGCTCTTCACCCTCAGGCCTGCTCGCCTCAGTTTCTCCAGCGCCGCTTGCAAGAGGGACTTTTACTCTTTTTATGTCCTTGACCAGTTTCCCCTCGTACAGTAGTAGCATCCGGATATGCTGTCACTCAGTTTCCCAGCATACTGTGCAACACATCTGACATTAGGCGCGTGAAGCATCTGGAAGCTCCCTTCGCCCAAAATGGCATCACCAGAAATTCTCATGTGTTGTCCTATGCAATGAATGCCATTTTCTTCCAGTAGCTTGCGGCCGCCTGCCAATAGGCTGAGCTGGGGCCGAGCGTCATCAATACATTTGACCCAGCTTGGCAGCCATGACACTCCTTCGCCGAAGAAAGGAAGAAGACTTTGTTCACTGTCTTGTTGTTATGCAATAAGAAATCTACTGCCAGTTAAAGTAAACCATGACCTTTTCATTAGCAGGACTAGTATAAGACCAACAACTTAGGCCTCAAGTGATACTGGGGTCCGCCGAGTTCCCAACGCCACCGAGGAGCAGTTCTTGGCGTCAAGGGGAACTCCCTCGTCCCCTGATGTAAACTGTGTAACGCCAACCCCGTCAGGTCTTGTGATAAGTTTGTGTAGGTAGCATTGATTGCTCTGAAATTTTAAATATCCAAGTTTGCAGCCTTGCACGCATTTCCTGGAAATTTGGGGTCAGTACTTTGACAGGTCACTGATCCATGACTGACCTTTTCTCAAAGGCATATTATGAATAAATCATAACGCGATGGTAGTCATCGTATGGCAAACGTTCGAAATCTCTTGTCAGTCTTACTCATTATTATGTATGGGTGTCATCCATGGTGTCAGGGACCTCCGTACTTCGTCCTTCCTTGGGTCAGGGTTGTTTTAGGTGCCGAAACAGGATGCCAAAACGGGATGGCAGATCGTCGCCTGCAGCGTACTGTTCAAGAGACCTCGTGCGACTGGTGCCTCTAGGAATTTTTGTTGCGCCTTGGTCTGCCGTTGACGTGTGGAACGCGTTTACAGGAGAGCTTTGTGTTCGTAACGATAACACTCAGAGCGAGCAATCAAACAGAGCGAAACGTCGCCTCGGTTCCGGCGGGTTTAGCCAGCAATCACGGGTCGTATCGGCTCGAAACACGCTCATCTAGAACGAGACAAACGGCTAGTCGCTCGGCTACTAGGACGTTTCATGTCGATCGGTACATGTCACGAATAAGCGGTACCAAGGTGAAAAATATTTCCAACCTTTTTGATAACTTGGGTGCATCGTCGGCACGCGCAAGATCATAGCGACTTGAAACAAGTTCCATGGCGTAGTGCACGACATCGCTTGACGATTGCACCAGGACCCGAACGCATTTGGTCGATGGTTTGGACGCCACACCGCCTGGAAGCGACCACATGCCAGTTTTCGAACTCCCTAAAAACGGTGTCACGATACATTGTATGTCGCTGTATAAGGCATTGTATGTCGCCTTAGAATTTTCAGAATGGAAATCGCATCAACGTTAAACATGTATTCCATTATTACATCATTACACCAGTCTGCCATTTTGCTTCCAATTACCAATCAAAACATCACTGTACTTCACAGCTCTGTGGTGGTAATCCACTTCTTAGTAAAGTTTTGCATTTTCTCACCGATTTTCTTGGCAAAGTACTTTAAGCGCTCCATCTGCGAGATAACTTCACAGCGGAATAGACTACTTTGCACATCAAACTCGGCGCAAAATATGGTATCTGCTGCGTCAGAAGTGACCATTTCTCGTTTTCAAGGCGTTTTGGGTTTCAGTAAGCCCTATCAGCTACCCAAGATCAGACGGACTCGACATTGGTATTGTCTAGAAGGAAATAAAACGATGAATCGTAGCAGGGACATTTCAAAAAGTACGCGACACATAGCACGTGTGGATGGGTGGAAAAGGAAAAAAAGTCGCCTCATTTTAGTTGTTCTGTAAAAGTCCTCAAGTGTCGAACTTAACTGTTGTCGAAACATACATTTAAAATGCAGTTTTATGGGATATAAATTATCCACATGTTACCTACGACGCGCAGGAGTGTAAAACCAAAAAAAGACGTGCTGTTTCCACTCGAAAAATCTGACTATGCCACGCACAAACTGACTGGACATGGGTATCATTACAATTTAGACAGAGCAGGGGTTTCAGAAGTCTCGCTAAATGAGATATTTGTAGAATATTGCCGCACTGTGTACATACCCAACACTGTTAAAATGCTTCGTGCCTGTTTATCCAGTATCGCTCGATACGGTTCATCGCGATAAGTATCGCTCGATTCGGATTAAAAACTATCAGGTTTGAAAACGCAATAGGCAACGAAAGCTCCGAAAAGGCTGCGCCGTCGATGCACACGGGAATGAACACGTTAAGGTGAACACATTTATTGACACTCATTCATACGTGTAGCCTGACATGGCATATAAATAGAGTCACGTGTAATGGCACAACAATTCGCGTCAAACATGCGCCACAAAGATCTGTCGATGCCTTAGTATTTGCCGTAGGCGGGCTGCTGGTAGCTCTGGTCGTAGCTGACCTCGGGGGTCGGGTACTCGGTCGGCACCGGGGTCGGCAGGATGTCACTGGACGGCTGGTAGCCGTTCTCGTCAGCGACAAAGGTCACCTTGACGGGGTTGCCATATCCGTCAGAGTAGCTCCAGGAGCCCTCCTGCTTGTAGCTGCCCTGCTCCTGTCCGTACTCGTCCTTGCCGTAGCCGGGCAGAGGAACGCCGCTCTCGGTTCTGTCAATAGATGACAAAATTTAGTGGTATTGGTGGTAAGTGACGAGATGCATAGTTGCAGTGCTCGAGAACTCATTATCGATGGTTCTCTCTGGAACTCGTTGCAGGCGCAAGATGCAAATTTCGGCATCGCTTGTGTTTTTTTCCTAATGCTACAGTTAATTTACCTGTAGATGCCGTTCTCGGTCTTGAAGTGAGAGCTGTAGGTGCCATCTCCAGGATGGACGTTCTCTTCTTCCAGGATGGCAATGGTTTTGTAGCTGCCATGGCTAGGCTGAGGCTTGTAGGCCGGGGCCGGGGCCGGGGCGTAGGCCGGACGGGGCCTGTAGGCCGGAGCCGGGGCGTAGGACGGCTGGGGCCGATCGGCGGCAACCACCAGGGACAGGGCAGCGATGATGAACTGCAAAATAAAGGTTTATGAATATATCTGTTGGAAACCATGTAGAATTTCTCCTTTTTGGTACAAACTCCTTGGTACGCATTTATTTAAGTTACCCACTACCCGCGATGCGATTAAACACGGCTCTGAGAAGAAGAACTAAGGTAACAGTTGAATGACAATAGTGAAATGAAGTGTTCCTCATTCGTAGTTTGTGTAGTACAACAGCAAATATTTGACTCAGACTGTTACTTACCACCTTCATGTTTGTGTTGGTGAGTCCGATGTTGAACTGGTACAGTTTCCACCACCGGTGGGCCTTTTATACTCCAGCTCAGCCTTCTGCTGTGACTCGACCACACCCAAGGTCAGCCGGCCCTGGGTCAGCGAAGGCCGTGGTCGTACTCCAGTGACCGCCTTCTTCAGTGGATCGCAGATCACGGTGGAAGCTAATGCACAAGTACATTGTTTTTTATTTTGCTTGATATGGTGAAACAAACTTGCATTTCCCTTACGAAAATGTGCTTGATAATACAAACGATATCGCATGCAGAACTGAATCTCATAAAACGTAACGGTGGCTTATGTTTCTGATCGGTGATTACATGGAAGGGCCGTTTGGGACGTGTTCATTGGCTACTGCTACTCGTATTACTTAACGGTACTGCCTGCCCTTGAAAGTTGGCTCTTCACCATGTGCGTTGGTGACCGTGTGAAAATTACACGCAATGTTGGGGCTGGGACATATTTCCTACGGTGTCTCTGGGTCTGTTTGACTAATTCCAACGAAATTCTGAGGCTAGGATGCCTGCTTAGGGTCATACAGCTTACAGAAAATGAGTGACCAGGGTTATGCCTGCTGAGATCAAACGAAGTGAGGCATAGAATGATGAACACTCCGTTCCCAATATCCACTAAATCGACTGCAACGAAATATCGTGAAAACATCGTCCGTAGGTTGAAATTGCACACTGATAAGCCAAGTTTTCCTATGTGAGGTCAGTCAGTGTCACTGTACGTCAGCATTTGAAAATGTCACCTCTGGTCGTAAAAAGTAGGATAGGCGCATGTCATCCTAGGCTAACTCTATCCTGGAATATATTTCATTCGGACGTTCACTTCGATGATGGAAAGTCTTCCGAGATCGTTCTAGCTCAAGAAAATGCATTTTCACAAAATCCAATTAAAATGATTTCAGTAGATTTCAGGAAAAGGGCATTACTATCCCGTAATATCCAAATGACCTTGAATGACCTTGTTTTACTTGGCCTAGCTTGTCTATGCTTTGAGTTACCTACATTGATCATGATCAAAGTTTTTACCACATTCCCATACGTCTCTATAAAACAATGCATTTTGAATTCCTCACCTCGGTTGACCTTGACCTAGATCACTTTGATCCAGATGAAGTATATCCACGTCGTAGACGTACACCCCACAAAACTCCGTGAAAATCAGATAAATAGATCTGCAGTAAAAACGCGAAATGCCTTATGTTCACCACTTGATTTTGTGTTGACTCGTTTGATCTGACCCAGATTACCTGTGCTTTTCGAGTGGATATTTACTGCACTCACTCCCCACAATGTTTTGCTTTTGGTTGTCTTGAAAAATCAATTTCTCACGCAACATAGTGCCTATTCTACGGCCCGCCATGCGTGCGGCCGTCCACCGCCAAACATGGACCGGTCGCGTGATCGGTTTTCCGACTTTGATGGGCTGTACTGAAAAGTTTCTCGCCGATTTTAAAATTGCCAACCGTAAAAGATTTGCTAGATGGTAAGCAGTAGAATTTGTTTTTCAAATTTTTGTTATTACGGCGGAAGCAGGAAATACGAGGGGTTTTATTTTCACCTGCCTGTTTCCCATCGGGGCAGGTGTCAACCTATGCCTGCCAACCGGAGGTAATATTTTAAGACGTACTTTTTTGCTTTGACGTTAATCAGAAATTACGAGAAAAACCATGTTACTGCTTTTGACTCCTGCTATCGTACTGCATTCATTCTTCCTCAGAAGCCTCATTGGATTTGCTCCGGTCGCCGACCGATTTCGAATAATGCGAAGCATGATTGGACGGCACGAGGAATAATGTCTTCGTTTTTATCCTTCGGAATGACAAACTGTGTTTTTAATGTATTGTACTAAAATGTTTTCATTAATCCTAGGTATCCACCATTACTCAACCGTCTCGAAATCAATGTTGCAGTTACATAACCATCCAGATAACCCTCGTATGTGCACGTCATTTTTGTTTGGAAGCCATGTTGTGTCCTTGAAAACTGCATCAAATCCACACCATTTATGTGGACGATTTGCTGGGGTGTAGGACAGATAGTTGGGTATAAATGTTGACTGCGTTAACTCGGACGACGGGCCTCACTCGTTATCGATTCGATTCCACCATGCAGTGGTTCGGCTACATCTAAGGTCTGTTGCAAATGTAGTATACAAAGGTGTAGTAAGCGGAGCTGGATGCACGGAAACTGAACCCTATAATGTATCGATGAACTGACGAGACCAGCACTTTCATTAACCTTCTACCAGTCACGTTTCAAATATGACGATATCTTTGCTACCTTTGACTGATTATTGCCATGGAATGAAAAATGTGTTTGGTCCACAACAAACATTTCCTGATATCTCTTTTGTTATCTGGTGGCTTTCTTCGTCAGTTTCCAATGCGTCTTGGTTCGTTGAATCTTTCCGTGGCCATCTATTCAGCGTCTGGTGACGTTTGTTGACGTTCAAGTGTTATATCTGGTAACATTTATTGTTTGCATTTGCATGCACCGGACGGACAAATTTCACAAATAAATACACACATGCAAAAATCCTTCTACACATCACAGACATGGCGCCTCGATAATGCATGCCGATAGCTTAGTATGTGCCGTAGGCAGGCTCCTGGTAGCTCTGGTCGGCGCTGACCTCGGGGGTCGGGTACTCTGTCGGCACCGGGGTCGGCAGGATGTCACTGGACGGCTGGTAGCCGTTCTCGTCAGCGACAAACGTCACCTTGACGTCTTCACCATATCCGTTGGTGTAGCTCCAGGAGCCCTCCTGCTTGTAGCTGCCCTGCTCCTGTCCGTACTCGTTCTTGCCGTAGCCGGGAAGAGGCACGCCATTCTCAGACCTGAAAACAGATGGCAGTATGTCACCTTACCTCATCAGTCGTCAATCGGTCACTCCATTATAGAATGGAAGGCTTTTTCACATTTCTATCCAGGGCACACCATAATGCTTTCATTAATAAATATGAACATCTTAGTTTGACAACTGTTCGACTGAATCCCATTGAACGCGGGAAGCACTGCCGTGTCAGAAACGAAACCCACAAAACGATATTGATGATATTAACATCATGTTCACATGATTAATACAAACACTGGTTAGTCATATCGCACCATTGTTGAGACATACCTGTAGATGCCGTTCTCGGTGGAGAAGTGGAAGTTGTAGGTGCCATCTCCAGGGTGGACGTTCTCCTCCTCCAGGATAGCAATGGGCTTGTAGCTACCATAGCTGGGCTTGGGCTTGTAGGCCGGGACCGGAGCATAGCTGGGCTTGGGCTTGTAGGCCGGGGCCGGAGCATAGCTGGGCTGGGGCTTGTAGGTAGGGGCCGGGACATAAGTGGGGGCAGGGGCGTAAGTCGGCTGAGGCTTGTAAGTGGGAGCGGGGGCGTAGGTGGGAGCCGGAGCGTATGTCGGCCGAGGCTTGTAGGCCGGGGCCGGGGCGTAGGTCGGACGGGGCCTGTAGGCCGGAGCCGGAGCGTAGGACGGCTGGGGCCTGTCCGCGGCAACCACAAGGGTTAGGGCAGCAATGATGAACTGAAACAGATGAAAAAGCTTAACGCGAGCCATTACAGAGGAAAACACTATTGAGTCATGAAAACTACGAATGAAATATTCAGTTATAACTGCACACAAGAAGCCAAGCGGTATGGACGTAAGCCTGACAGATGCTCGCCTCAAGTGAGCCTCATCTCCACAGTACTCACGAGCTTCATGTTCCTGTGGTGGAGAGCTGAGTTGAACTGATGCCGTTTCGTCCGCCGGCCACCGTTATATATATGGCCGCTCTGCCCCCGGGGTCTGGCCGCTGCTCCCTGACCACGCCCGAGACAGCCGAGTCAGGCGACAACAGTTCCAGCCGCCTGCCGCAACAGGACACCGCGCCATGGCCGTTCACCTAGGCATGGCAGCCGGCGGCGGGACTGAGAATGGATCTTACCGCATCTAACCTTGTCGTTGGTGTTCACCTTGAACCTAAGCGATTTCCCTTATTAATGTGGGTCAGTTTGATGTGAAATACCGCTGACTTTGTGTTGTGACTGAAGAATTATATTATTATTTGGCATCTTCAGGCAGCTTGGCATTTTTTTGTCATTACGGCAAACTTTTGGGACGAATGATCATTTGTGTGAAACAGTGGAAGTAAAAGCCTTTCCGTGACTCTGTAGGAACCACAAGGTGATGCTTGCATGTACATGGTCCTGAAGATCTAAAATAGTGCAGCTCTGGCGTGCACTATTCTACCTTCGCATACCTTCGTGCTCGAGGTCTCATCAAAGGTCTGCTGATCAACGCATTACATTAACCTCCGTATGACCGCCTCCTGAGCGATAGAGGAGGCTAGTGGGACGGCCTTAATCTTCGCCATTGCCGGAGGCATTTTCGTCCTTCAACGGGCGAGAGAGGGCCCCAGAGGCCTCTTCGCGAACTCGAGAATATTAGGTGGTAGGAAAAATTGGAGAAATGCCAGGAATAATTCTCGTCTTGTAGAATCAAGCTGTTCAGCTTACGTCATATGTTTAGATTGCATTTTCATGGCGTGCCATATATCATTTCTTCAGAAATGTCTTCTTTTGGGTGTTACTCAGCTAAATGTCACCTTGAATCTTAAGATGATAGAAAGCTCTTAAGAACTTCAGTGTGGAAAGGCGATCAGCGACGTTTCACATATACGCAATAGTTGCCAATTCCACGTAATTATTTGCAAATCGTTTTTTGCTGAAGCAGGTACAACCATAACCTTATTGTAATGCTGCATCGGATATATTTTTTTGTCATTTTCCGTTTCATCTCTGTGCACGGCCTTGTCCATTGTGGAGCAACAATTTGCCATGTTGAAAATACACAGTGCCGTACAATGTACATTCTACTTGAGCCAATGTTGCTTGCGATGCGGATATTGAAAATCACGGTTGCAGTTTTCAGAACACGTTCTTTCATTACCTCAGGCATCTCGGCTTGCTGTCCACTGTCTATCCTTCGGTCCGTCACGCACTGTAAGAAGTAAACGAGTAACATCATAGAAAGGGGAAAGGTCAGAAAATGATAACCACCATGAAGTCGCACATTGTCACAAGGATTCCATGAAACTTATTTTATCTCTTACCTTACTTCGTAACTGTAATACATAGCGTTCCACAACGATGGAATCACGTTTAGAGTATTGGTGTTACCATGAATAATTTTTGCTCTGTTGTTTCCGTGTATTGTCGGAGGCCTGATGGTAAATTTCGGGATCATTGGTCTTGCATTTGCAACACTGAAAGTGCGTATGATTCACCCCTGCCTATTCATATTCGGTCCCCATGTGAGATTTCTTTCGTACGCCGACATCGAGTTTTTCGGCTTCACCAGCCAGACATTCATAGCCTATCCTGCTTAGAAACTTGCGTGCAGGAGTCCATCCGCTGCCTTGAATGCTGGTTTTGATCCAACGTGGCTTCAGAATAGCCGTTTTCACGATGACTATGCTCGGAGATGACCGCCCTTAAATTCCTTACGTGCCTCATTGGAAACGCATGAAAGGTGTGGCAAGCTGGAGACGAACCAGTGAGCAATAAAAGCTTAATTTCTACAGTGGCCATATTTCACATTCGGAGTTTGCGTGTGCCTGAGCGTTTGGCCCCACTCGCCGTGTTGGACCAATTCAACTAGTATTCTCCGACCACAATTTCCAAAGGTTCTGTACCGTTTGAACATCGTTGGAGCGGACGCATCTGATTGGCTGTTGCATTCACAGGCAATTGTTAACATCCGTCGTGTCTCACATGCGTCCTCTTTGTCTCATGATGCTTGAGTTGTCATTTGCGTTTGTTTGAAGGTTTCAAGAGGGCCTCCCTCCCTTGTAGTATTTTTTTGCCGGCCGAAGATATTATCAAGGCAAATCAATCCAGGTGGTCGTGGTGGTATGCGCGTCTATCCTGCATATCCGGACACTCAAGCAAATAAGTTATCACCCTGGCACTGAAGACTGTGCACAGTCGTCTTGTGATGCAGGATCTGAAGATCAGCTCTCCATCCTAAATCTGGCAATAAGCTGCTTTGTGGGTAAAGCAAGTAAATGTCTCGTTTTGAAATAACATTTTTTTCTATGCGTAAAAATGTTCACTTTCTATCATGACGTGCATTTTTCAGTTCAATATTGCTTGATATATTGATCCCAAGATTCTCACTTTACCATTAAAACTAAGGACATAAGAAATTTACTGGCGATTCTTTGCGAGCACAATCATCGCGAAAACGGCTTATGAGCACAGGGAAATAGATTTCATGCTCGCGGACCCTAATGTTCCATAACCGGAACGCCAGACCTTCAGATCGACGTTGGTAGCTACAAAATGTGTTCACATCTTTCGAGGTAAGGAGTGTGCTCCTACACGAAGTGACTGACGTTGATGGTTACGTGGGCACCGACTTCCCTCCTTCCAATTTGGTTTGATACCAGCCAATATTCAGTTCATTGTGTTGTCTAGAAGCGAGGCAATCGTCTTAATACTGGAAAATACAGGACTGTGTGTACATACAGGCTTTCTGCAGCCACAAGTGTCCTTGCTAAACCTAAACTTTGTTAGTCCTAGCTAAAGATCTGCTTCCATGGCATTCATCTGTCTTCCAGAATGATCGCTGTCCGCTGTAATCACCCACCCAGCGTGTAAAATATGTCAAAAAGAAGAAGTGCTGGAATGGGCTTGAAGTGACCAATTAGGAATAACTAACTGATCTAGATTAGTAAAAAAGTAAGTAAATAAACTTACCAAATCACGCAGTTACCTGGAACTCATAAAAACGTTATGGTTTCAATTTACGGAAATGAAAATGTTGTTTGCATCAATACATTTATTCTAACTGTCACATATACTTGCAGTCTGACGTGACATATAAATAAACACACGTTCAAAGGCAACACACTTTAAACAAGATTCACAAACACCTGCCGATGGCTTAGTATTTGCCGTAAGCGGGCTGCTGGTAGCTCTGGTCGTAGCTGACCTCGGGGGTCGGGTACTCGGTCGGCACCGGGGTCGGCAGGATGTCACTGGACGGCTGGTAGCCGTTCTCGTCAGCGACAAAGGTCACCTTGACGGGGTTGCCATATCCGTCAGTGTAGCTCCAGGAGCCCTCCTGCCTGTAGCTGCCCTGATCCTGTCCGTACTCGTTCTTGCCGTAGCCGGGCAGAGGCACGCCATTCTCAGACCTGACAACAGATGACAGATGACCAATAAATTATGGGCATGCTCGTGCTTAAGACTTGGCTCGCCGTGGAAAATCACTGACGAAATGTGGAAAAGAGACACAATGGACTGATGCAGACGATTTCAGGTTTGTCATGCCGTAGTCATGAAATGATATGGAAAGGAGTGTAAATGGAGAATGCTTGCCAAATGCTATGACTCTCGCATGGTTACGGACCTGTCTTGTATAACCTACCTGTAGATGCCGTTCTCGGTGTTGAAGTGGAAGTTGTAAGTGCCATCTCCGGAGTGGACATTCTCCTCCTCCAGGATAGCAATAGGCTTGTAGCTTCCGTGGCTAGGCTGGGGTTTGTAGGCCGGGGCCGGGGCGTAGGACGGCTGGGGCCGGTCGGCGACAGCCACCAGGGCCAGGGCAGCAATGATGAACTGAAAAACAACAGGAACTATGTTTTTATGTGGTATTGTGATATGTTGAAAAGCGGATTTAATGCTTAAGCGTTCATTGGCTTTATAATATGTTGTGATAACCCGTACACCACAATGAAAGAGCAAAATTAAGCATAGACTTGGCAAACGGAAATGCGAAAGTATAGGGAACCATCGTGAGTTTAATATTTAGCGGAATGTTCTATCAGTTTTACGTATTGCTATCGTTACTTATATTTGGTGTAATGATTTTGAAAATGCAAGACATCTTTCTGGGTTACTGGTTTTCCTCGTTCTTCTCGCACAAATATGCGTAATTTTGGTTGCATTTAATGTTCATACAGCAACAAAGTGTTGTAGCCTGGATTCGGAAATGTCAACGTCTGTTGAAATGATCTTGGTGTGCCCATGCCCAGTAACACGTTGTCAGGTAAGCAAAGGAACACTCAACATTTAGAAACACATCTTTCATTGCTACAGAATGCATTCAATCTGCTAATACTTACGGTCTTCATGTTCTGTGTGGTTTGGTCCGCTTGGAACTGGTGCCGACTGGGTTCTCGCCTGCGGTTATATAGTCGAGTGGTTCCCGTCTCAGGGAGGTCAGCTGGGCTGGACCACGCCCTCCGGACTGTGTGAATGGAAGACTATCATGTCCACGATACACTTGTCAGATTGTTTGTCTAACCACATGACATTTGGATAGGTGTTATGCGGGTGCAGAAAGAAAAATGCGTTTGCCCCGCATGGTCCAAGACGACTAGTTTCGAAAAAGCGGGTCCAAGACAAAAACATTGAGAATGTCACTGTTTTTCAGAATCGAAGAGTGGGTCGTCAACTTCAGGCAGAGACAGACTAAATCTAGGTTCATCTTGTTCTTTGACGACGGTGGCGGCATGTTACAAATCCTTGACATAAAAATCCTTGACTGGCTTTAGGCCTGAAGAAAGTTGTAAAACGTCGGCTCTTGAAACATGTTTAATTTAAAACCTTGAAAGCGCTAAAATTCCGGCCTAAACATGTACCAGTTTATCAGCTACCTGACATAAAAATTTAATACTAAAAAGTACTGAGTTAGAATCTTGACACCACTGAAGTCTGTTTCCTTCAGGCTTAGCATAGTAAACGTTTGTAGTCATGCGGACCAGGAAGCTTTGCACGACCCGCGTTCTTTGATCGGCTTCTTTTATCTTCTAACGTGCCCAATATTCAACGACGAAAGACGGCGAATCCCGATCGGTTTGAAAACTTCTGAAATGGGTGCATTCGGTCGCACGCATTTCACTTGTTTTCCCTAACAGAGCCACATTTAGCGCCGCAAGGTCACCGAGTTTTCAGCTGCATGCGGTTTCTGGAACTAATGCGCGATACCCCGCCACAAAATTTTCCCGCGGCTCCGTCTCTTTATGCGATGGTTTTTCTTTTCGTCAACATCCTCCGGACGGCCGCTGCCGGATGAGCCAGTATTAGAACCCATCGTCTTCAAAGGTGGTATGGTTTGCTATTTGTGAATGCAACCATTTGCGCTTTTATTTAGCCATAGCATGGGCGTTTGCTCCCGAACATGTGACGTCATTTTTAAATTTGTTCTGAAGCGACGTTTTTTCCGAGGCTGAATTTCAAGATCAAATGAAATATAGAAGAGCCTTAGAAAGACCAATACTAGCACTTTGGTATCAGGCAAAGGGCGGATCCAGACCGTGTGCAGGAAGAGAGGGAGGTGTGAGTAAATTCCGATCCTAACCTAACCTACCTCCAAATGTTAATTTCTGCCCGGATTTCGGCCAGTTTGCTTGACAGTTTTTGAAAAATAACATGTCTTAAAAAATGTCCCGAAAAAATGCACTTCCTTCCGGAAAGGTGACCAAAAGATGCGTTTGTCTCACTTTTGTAACGGAAAGGGGCTATGATCCCAGTTGCTCCTGAATCCTGCAGTGAATCAGACAAACGTCTTAGTCAAATTCACGCCCGGAGCACATTGCATTTGGGGACATACAAGTGCGGGGATCAAAATACCTTAAGTTAAATGTAGTTCAGAGCTGCCTATATTTGGCCTCAAAATGAAGCCTGATTTCTTATGGCATGTGCACCCTGTCTGGAGACAAGATGCACTAACATGGATATGAATGGAAAGGTTGAACCTTTATCTTTAATTTTGCGTTGAAATGTTCTGAGTTTTTGAACCCAAAATAATAAAACAGAACATGCGAATATCATCCAAAAATAGCTTACTGTCATGAACCGTCAGCTGGCTAAGCAATTTTTTGGTCAGACTTCAACTTGCTACTCAATAGCCGTTTTCACAATGGTTAATTTCGGAAAGTACCGCCCGTAAAGTCCTCAGGGATCTAGTTGAAAACGCATGGGAAGTCCGCTAAACTGGAGATAAACCACTGTTAGGTTCTCGGAATCATCGAATTATGCGACAAATTTAACACTAAAAGACCGTTGTTTGCTGCGATGTCTATATTCCACATTCGAAATTCGCGGGTACTAGGTATTTGGTTCCACTCGCCGATCTGGACCAAATCTGATCTGGCAGCTTACTTTCAATGGAATGCGGCTGGGACCAACCTCAAGAACTATCTAGAATCCTGTGCCAGCCAATCAGCGTCCTGGTTATGAAGCCGCTGATCGTTCGGTGGGTTCACCTTAGAGCCTGTTAACATTCGTGTCGCCGCCGAATTTTGACTAATCAGAGGTTAGATTTATAAGTACTTCAGTTTACTAAAATTTATAAGTGTTTTAAAACTATTCATTAATGACAAAAACAACATCAAATGTGCGTGTGACATTTAGACATACAGTTGAACACTTCACACGTATAACAGACATAAACGGAGCGTAAAAAAGCATAAACGGAACGTCAACGGAACCCGTACAAATCTAAAATGCACCAGCACCGTGCGAAATCTGACAATAGCAGAAAGGGAATCAAGCGTCATTGCAATCAACTGGATAGATCAAGAGATAGAGGGGAAGGGCAAAATGCCCCCTCTATCTAAATGCATTCCCATCCTACCGGTGCGTGCGGTTCTCAGAGAGCCGGTAGCGCACGAGTTTTCAACTCTCAAGAGACCTCTCAAATTCTGTAGGATCAGCTTTTTCCGGAAGCAGCTGAATAGTTACTTTACTAAGACTTAGTAATTTTTTTTACAGTATTTGAGGTGTCGCCATGACGACATGGCATGGACAAACTGGCGTCACCTGGGCGAAGTTTACCGGGCTTCCAAGAAATATTGACGGGTAAACGTATTCACGACACGATGGCTGCACTTTATTTGTTCTATGATTTTACATTATATCATACTGTAATGTGTGATACTACTATATTTTGTATCTTCAGTATACTTGCTAGAATTTGGCGCACTTTAGCATACGAGGTGCTATGCAAAAGTTTTGAGACTGATGTTGTAACACCGGATTGGCTTCTTAAACCGCTGTGCGGGACTAGTTGCAGTTGCCCGCATAGTCCATATTAGTTAGTCCATGTGTCGAAAGCCACGAGGCTGAGGGGACTTTTGTTGATGTTGTGCACGTATGTTCGTCGTGGTGGACATGACATCCGGCGATTTTGGAGTTGGATCAGATGATGATAGGAGTGTGAATCGAATTTTGTACAAAACTCGGGAAAAATGCAAGCGAAACCCTGGAAATGATTCGGCAAGGATTCGGCGATCAGTATTTTAGTCGGGTACGTGTGTTCCGGTGGCATGCGATCTTCAAGGGGTTCGAACATCGTTTGGGGACGACGACTACACGAGAGAGCCCTTGACCAGCATAACTCCTGAAAATGTTGCGAAAATTTCGCAGCTGATCCAGGATGATAGACGTCAAACCATTCGCGACACTCGCGAGAAAGTTGTGACTGATTACGGGATTTGTCAGAGGATTCTGACTGAGCAAATGCACTGTATTGCGGCTAAATTTGTCTCGAGGCTTCTGACGGTTGACCAAATGCAGCTACGCATTGATCGCTACGCACTCGGAAGCTTTTGGCCCAGCACAACATGGCTACTGTCTCCCACCATCCTTACTCCCTGGATTTGACCCGTGCGACTTTTTTCCCAGATTGAAAATCATACTGAAAGGGCGTCGTTTCGATAAGACTGAGGACATCCAGACGGCATTGCAGGTGGTGCTGGACAGATTAGTACACAAGGACTTCCAAAGAACGTTTCAGTCGAAGAGGAAGCGCTGGGACCGTTGTGTTCATGCTTCGTGGTTGGGGAAGCCAGTAAGAGTTAGGTGAGTTTGAATATTTATGACATCAAACCCAAAACATTAAGATAAACTTCGCATTTTTTTGGATGGCAGTGTGCTTTATATGTTGTCGCTGAGTATATTTAGTGTAGTTAATGTTATTCTGGTAATGCTACTATTTACTTTGCACTGAAGAAAGACGTGGTGAATCACAGGGTAATGTGAAGCGCAATATATAGACCTAGTCTCACTTGGTCACTTGTATTGCCAAGCCAGCGGCCATCATACAACCTCTAGTCGCCGGCCGTACCCGGCCGTCCCTGCTCGTGGTCTGCCGCCCCTCCGGCCGGCACAACCTGACCTCGGCCAGGTCATGTGGTCATGGGTTCGGAGGCAGTGACACAGCCGGCCACGCCGGTTAAACGCTGACCGGCCCGGCTGAATGCCAGCATGGAAAACCATTACCAATACCCTACTGCAAATATTCATCTGCATTTTCAGAACGAAAAACAGGCAAATCATGCAAGTTTCGACCGTTTGTAGTTCCAAAGCTTCAACCAATATTGAGGTGCCATTTTTTAGACATTATGCACCAACGTCCATGGGCCAACGCATAAAGACTATGTACCATTTACCATGGGAGCCGTGGTGGAAGCCCGGATGCTGATTGACTTAATAATTGCAACTCTAACCAACTGGTAGGAAACTAGTGAGGGGTGAGGGAAATGCAAATGTGTATGCGTTTCCCGCTTCACGATTCAGACTGGTGGACGAAACGGAAAGTGGCTGCTGAACGGAAGATATTTCACGTTTATGTCCCGCTCCGTTTCCATTCTGTTTGCGTACCGTTTGCTTTTGCTGCATGTGTGAAGGGGGTTTTAGGGGATGCAAAAAAAGGAATGCATGGGAGCGGGAGCAATGGGGCCAGAATGGGATTTAGCCCCTCCAATGTTTAGACTAGGGAGCGCAGCTCCCCAGCTTTTCAACACTGCAGATAAGCAGTATGTGTGTTTGCCAACTGGCCATTGTTACAAAACAGTAGGAATATATAAATGTGAAAATAATAATAAAAACTAGTTTTTCTATGCAAAATACACAGCGAAGAGAAGAAGGACAAACCAATATTGCAGGTCGAGGCGGAGACGGCAAAGGGAAGAAAGCGTTTATTAGCGCAACTGGTAACACAAATTGCGTCTATTTGTATGCATAACTGGCAAAGCGAAACGTTTGGTTCCAGTCGTCACGTTTGGTCGCAGTGACGACGTTGACCGAGGATTGAAAAATCATCAGCCGACCTTGTCGGCTTGCATGAGTAAAAGAAGACCTGGGAAGACATAAAATATAACATAAGAAAAAGGCATAAGGTAGCCATTTCTCAGTTTTCAACATGGGACTGCGAAAAGGGACTGGGAAGACCTCAATAAGGTAGCTATTTCTCAGTTTTTAACATGGGGCTGCGAAAAGGTTCTACTGGTGGTCGCAGGTGGTATAAAGCGGACTGGTTCGGCTTTTCGGATTATATGCGACTTTCATGGTTTTAATGCTATTTAACCCTATTCCCGGATGGCTAGACGGTATGGCCAATGCCCGGCAGGGGGGGGGGGGCGGCGGATTCACCCCCCCTTAGATCTCGAGAACTACTCGTCCGATTTCATCTCAACAAACGGCAATCAATTTGCCATGACGTGATCTACAGTTTGAAAAAATTCAAAATTTTGAAGGACATTGACATAGGGGGACAAAAATATCGAAATGGTGGGTACTTTTGCACTTCTTATACCTGTGTTGTTTATAAACCGATTCCGACGAAGTTGGCGTGAATCGAGAGATCATGGATGAGACTTTCAAAATTGGTACACATTTTGGAAATTTCTAGAAAATTCATAGGCGTTTACAGGGTTTCAGAAATAGGAGGATTAGTTTTCTAACAAGCGAAAGAACAAAAAGGGCAAAAGCACTGTTTTGGCTTTTGCTAGTCATGATATGATAAAGCAGTACAAATCGTATTACAATGATTGTATAATGTTAGCATAGGCGGTGCCAGGGACATGAAAAAGGGGAACTGCCATGTCATGTGCTCCTCAGATCAACTTGTGACCTTTGACCTTAAATGAGATCCAGTGACCTTGGAGCCACTTGAGACGATCTCGTGTGCATTTAATATCATCGGTAAACATTTTCAATCATTTGAATTCACTCTTTTTCAAAAATTCCATTTTACGACGATTGTGATATAGGGTACGCGCACGGACATGTCAAATCATAGCCCCGTGACCCGACCTGACATCAAGCTGAAACATAATACGCAAGTAGAGGACACCCTTCTACATCATACGTATTCCGGTTTGGCATTTCAAAAATAGCGCCGAAATGATTACTCTAAAACCAAATTTTGACTTCTGACCTTGACTTTACATTGCAAAGTGACCTCAGATAAACAAAACTGTATTTACAGGCTGCCCAATTATTTAGCTATATGTCCATATAAACTTTTAAGTTCTATCTTAAAAACTCTATTTTTGGCAGTCATTTTCCTTTTACCCTGAACAGAGCCAAAAATGGCCTGAGGCACCTCACAAAAACGTTGCCTGGCTCCGCCCCTGAGCCGAACAGAATTTGGGAATTTCGTCACAGTACGTAAAAGGAATAGCTAAGAAAAGTCACCAAGTTTCGTGAAGCTGCGTTGAAAACCCTGGAATTGGCAAGCAGAAAACCCAAGGGGGCAGATTCAGCCCCCCCTGCCGGGAACAGGGTTAAGCCCGAATATTTCGGCACAACCTGATATGCCTTCGTCAGTGGGATCAGCGACTGACAGAAACGGCGGCGGTTACAAAAATCAGTCAGCGATGACGGCCGTACACATAATTACTATGGATGAGGCATGCATGACATGAACCTCACGTTGTGAGAGGCATTGATATGCGATAGTCCCTACCGATCACGCCATTGTGTCATATGATAGGTGCGCAGCAAAAACATTCATTAAAAATATCGTGCATATTGACTGCACAAAGGGTGGAACGGACTGGCACACATCTATTCAATGCATTAAATGGGCTGAGAACGTTACGTTAGTATAGTGTCGTTCAGTTATTCAAAGTAGGAGTATTGAGGACCGAAATACACATTCTTTACTAACATATCTTCGCGTTATAAACAGTTTGTAAATATTACTATCACTCAAAAGCGCAGCAGTACATGTCGCGTTGCAACAAAGCCTAAGCTATAAGAAATTCATTAACGGCTGGGGCTGAGATGTCAACGCGCCCGAACTTCAGGTCCGCAGGGTCGTCTTTCAGGCGGACGCTGAGACGCCGACCAGTCTCACTAACGTAGCTGGCGCCGCACTGACAAGAAAATTTGTGCCCGTTGCCGTTACCTCTTTTCGAGGTACGGGATCCCTAGGCTTGACGTACCAATCGTGCCTACTTCTGCAATGGTGGATCATGTCTGCTACAATCGTGGAACGGCATGCCACCAGTATGCCATGAGGCCGGATGGACCTGGATAAAGCTTCACTCATTTTTGATGTATGGAATGGAGATGTGCATTTATCTTGCTGCGTCCGATGTTTTCCTTGTGTCAGTAGTATTTAGGACTGGCGGAGGTGTCTGTCATATCATCACACGTCGTCTGTACTGTTCCAGGATAGCAGTTCAATAGAAAGACGTCTTTCATATCTGTGAGTTCTGTTCTAAGGTCTTTCTTCTTCCAGAGGATGTTGTGCGTCCTCTTCGTAAGGCATTTTGTACATATGTGTGGTTGGCTTTATGTATATTTTGAGAAGGCACTCGATGCCACTGACCTCTTGTATACCTTTGTTTTTAGCTCGCTACCAGCTCGATGTACCAGGGTATCCACGAAAGGCAGTTGAACGTTTTTTTTTAGCTCCATTGAAGACTGGATATCTTGTCAGGCACTATTCAGATTCTGATGGAACTGCTATCATCTCCTCGTTTGCTTTTTTATTTAAAGAATGAACTATTTCGTCTTCAATGCATTGTCTATCGGGTGAGCTTCCTGAAAGTTCAGCATTCTGTTTAATTAAAACACAGGAAGCACGGAACTCAGGCAAAAGTCTAAACCTTAGCAATTTGAAACGTAATGGTCTCTTGTCTATATGAAATATATATTTATGTATCATAATGGTCTCTGAAACATAATGGTTACAATCCAGAGGGGTTTTGCATAAGGATTGGAGTTTGTTAGTTCGGTGTTGGCAAGAACCCCCTGGGAAGGAAGAAAGAGAGGGAGTAGCGAGAATAAGAGAAGGAGTTCAGTGACGAAACCTCTGCACGTATCCCTGATCGTCTGACCGATTTTCGAGAAGCCCAATTTTGAAATGGTTCCCCTGCTGAAATGGATGAATAAATGTACGTTTGCAGTATGAAATGCAAGGAGGCGAAACAACCTACAGCCATGAAGAAAAACGTATTAAGCGTGCTTCCTCATTCACTCAACCATACTTCTCTATTTATGACTCCTTTTCTGAAATAGGATTTTTGACATTTAAGATATCCACTCGACGAGTTGTCTCTATTCATATCTCCTTTTTCTGAAACAGTCATTTTTTACATTTAAGATGTTTCCACAGACACTGCTATGGTGTGTCTCAAGTTGTACTCCAGTGTTTTATTTATTCATTTGTTAACCATGAAATATTTCACAAATTCCGGCATTAAAAAAAACGTTGCTTTTGTCACATGCTCATGGACAATACGATGATGGTTTCAGTCACGTTTGCATTCGAGCAATATTAGCCAAGGGGTGATCAATATTTTCTTTGAACGTAAGGAATTCTTTACTGTTTTTTCTTGACATTACATTACGATCGAAATAGGTTATCGAGCATCCTGAGAACCACATTCCAAGGTTTTCTCTTCCTTAGGTTTCTGGTATGAATGCTTACTGGATACTCATATTCAGACGCAATTAAAGAAAAAAATTGCTTGTTTTTGTCGATCATGACTGATGTCGTACATGGAACATGTTACCAACTATGTGATTTAAAGAAAGGACTGATAGTTTAGTTCATGCCATATATCAGCAACTCCAACTGCTTCGAGGTGATGGCTTTCATCAAACTCCCCAGGAGGTGCATGTGTTCAAGATGCTAAGCCAGCTATCATTCACTAACTGAATTAAGGTCCTTCAGACGATCTCAGCAAAGGGGAATAAGAATCAAGTATGACGAAGGCTTGAGTTGTGATGATAAAGATGAAGTGCATGAGCACCTTTCGTTCCTTTTTCCAGTTTTCTGCAGACCCTTTTTCATGAAACTAAGCAGTAATGCCAAAAAATGTATTACAAGTACAAATGCGCAGACATACTGGTTACAAATAAATAGACTGACACACGCATACGAACAGAACATCACAGTGCATGACACGTCAGGACAAACGTAAACATCGGTAACTTATTAGTTGCCGTAGGCGGGCTGCTGGTAGCTCTGGTCGTAGCTGACCTCGGGGGTCGGGTACTCGGTCGGCACCGGGGTCGGCAGGATGTCACTGGACGGCTGGTAGCCGTTCTCATCAGCGACAAACGTCACCTTGACGGGGTTGCCGTAACCGTCAGTGTAGCTCCAGGAGCCCTCCTGCCTGTAGCTGCCCTCCTCCTGTCCATACTGGTTCTTGCCGTAGCCGGGCAGAGGCACGCCGCTCTCAGACCTGACAACAGATGACAGAGCGTAACTTTACCTCATCATTCATCAGAGCATCACTCGTTAACAAAAGGAAGGATTTGTGCATACTGGCAACGAGGGGACATCATGAGTCTTCTCATAAATAGATGAGAGCGTCTGAGTTTGACAACAAGATATGACTGAATGGCATTAATCAAAATACGATATGTTTCATCACATTGATCCACGAACTGTCTCCACGCAAATGAAAACCACAAAATGATAATGACATACCACACCTTTCTGATTCGCACCATTTTGTGACTAATGCAGAAATTGTTGGTTTTATCACATTATTGAAAGAGCAAACCTGTAGATGCCGTTCTCGGTGGAGAAGTGGAAGTTGTAGGTGCCATCTCCAGGGTGGACGTTCTCCTCCTCGAGGATAGCAATGGGCTTGTAGCTGCCATAGCTGGGCTTGGGCTTGTAGGCCGGGGCCGGAGCATAGCTGGGCTGAGGCTTGTAGGTAGGGCCCGGGGCATAAGTGGGGGCCGGAGCGTATGTCGGCTGAGGCTTGTAGGCCGGGGCCGGGGCGTAGGTCGGACGAGGCCTGTAGGCCGGAGCCGGGGCGTAGGTCGGACGAGGCCTGTCCGCGGCAGCCACCAGGGCCAGGGCAGCAATGATGAACTGAAACAAATGACAAAGTTCAACACACTCCGTTACAACCTCAAATATTATTATATCGTGGGAACTACGAAAGAAGCATTTAAGTGTACCTCTCTACAAAAAAGCGCCTAATAGTATGGACGTAGACGAGACATGTGTTCAGGTAAAGTGAACCTTATCTCTACAGTACTCACGAGCTTCATGTTCCGGTGATGGAGAGCTGAGTTGAACTGATGCCGTTCCGTCCGCCGGCCACCGTTATATATACGGCCGCGCTGCCCCCGGGGTCTGGCCGCTGCTCCCTGACCACGCCCGAGCCAGCCGAGTCAGGCGGTAACAGTCCCAGCCGCCTGCCGCAACAGGACACTGCGCCATGGCCGGTCAGTTTGGCATGGCTGCCGGCGGTGGCGACTGAGAATGGATCTCACCTCATCGAACATTCTCCTTGGTGTTCACCTTCAACTAAAGAGATTACTGTGATTAATGTGGGTCAGTCCGATGTTAAATGCTGATGACTTTGTGCCATGCTGAACAGTCGTATTAATTACAATTTCGTATAAACATAACGTCTGTTTGTTTGGAGAAACTTCCTGTGGAAACATTGAGATATGCCGTTTGTTTGTTTGTTTTTTTATATTGCAGAACGAGATGAAACTGATAATAGCAAATGAAGGATGTTTCGAACGTTTTCATAATGTGGATTTAAGAACAAAAATAATGCGCGAAAAACAGTCAAAGTAAAAGCGTTCCCGTAACATGCCAGAAACCTCAAGATCATAGCTGTATGTGCTGTGTCCAAAAGATCTAGAATGGTGTCGACCTCCCCAAACTGTATTCGGTATGTCGGCATGCTCGAAATTATATGAAAATCCTGCTTATCACCGCGTGACGTTAATTACTGTGCGACAGCGCAGTAGCCAAAGGGTTGCTCGGGCCGCGTGTTTCGATCCTGTAAAACAGAGAAGTATGCACAGCTTCATAAATTAGTGTTTTTTTCAGGCACAAAAGTACCGAAAAACCTCCACCAGTTTCGAACATTCTTCAGGAATGTTTCCACCTTAACCATACGTGGTTGATTTCGGTGAGATTTTACCAAGACATGAATATTTTTGTCTGGAAAGCTCGAGAAGTCTTAGGTCAGCGCATTTTATCTGTCTGCATATACCTTTATATATGCATACATATATGCATACCTAATGGTATTTATGCACGTTTAAAGACGTAATAACTTACGATGATGTGGAAGGAAAAGATTACGACCAGTGGTCTGTTGACGGCTTTGGTAGACGGAAACTCACGCCATGGCCTGAAATAGGAAACACGGGGACTTGAATGTGAATGGAAAAACCTTGAGATTTTGTTTCGTGTTGCAGATGCCGACTCGGCAATGTTTTTGGGTGGAATGGCCTTGTCTCAATAAGGAGCCCAAGTAGAAAATCCTGGCGCTCGCCACTTACTTTGTTAAGCAAGGTTGCTGCGACTCTCTGCACTCCGTAGTCCGCAATAATACCAACTTGGAGTGACGCTGATTTCTGAATCTAGTTACAAGTTCTGGGAAAGAAAAGCAACACGAGAAATCAAAAAAAGGAAAAAAGGAACACGTGTTCCGTTGTACACTTTTGCGCGTGGCGGGATATACGTGCAGTGCACAATCTACATCATATATATATATATATATATATCTGTATCCTTTTTCGGTTTGCTTGTCGACGATAGGCCGAAGCCGGCTCTAGGACTGATGCTAATGCTAAAATGCTAAAAAGGAAAATGTTACAAAACTGTTTTTTATCTTGAAGAATGGCTCTTAAATACTCCTGGTTTTTAGCCATTGCATACATGCAAGTTGCGAAAAACCTTCAGTGTACTGGGAGGTACTACTGTTAGACAAATCAGTTACAAAACGAAAATATCTTAGACTCATGACTTTTGGCTTCGTGCTCTAGATTACTCCTGATGATAGCCACCTGGCCGAAACGTTGAGTCCAATGTGTTTTTTGATTTGCAGCTCATTTGTATAACAACGTAGTGTCTCCTGATATATCAAAGAATGTCTTTAAATGAAAAAATGTACTACGTTACAAAAGCCGGTTTTGGTCTTTAATCACATGACTTTAACACATGCCCTCTGTTCCTGCATGTGCATGCTGATGTTCGATTGGCCCCCAGTTTGTTTCGAGCTTTGAATAGAAAAGCGGGCAGTATTTTTACGCAGTGAACCTCAGGTACTGGGCCGTGCGTGTGTCAATAAGTTTATTAGACTCTGAATTTTTACGTAGAGACTGCAGCGGGTAAATGGTTCTTTTTTCGCGAAAAATCCACGTTAGGATGTGAAGAACTTTATAAAAAGATGGAGTGTAACCAAACCGTGGTAAAATACGATCATGTTTTGGGCAGAGGTGGGGCACCAAAGTACGGGAAAAAGTTCAACGATCTCTGCGATACTGAAGCTAATGTATAGCATTGATAAGAGGTACGTAAATCAGTGCGTGGAAGGGCGCAACGGCGCCCTTTCAGGCGCCGGGGAACGGAGGCGTTTGTCTGATGGTGCTAATGAAAGATGGTAAGTTGAATTAAACCGTGGTGCTCTTTCCAAGTCTGCGGTCTCTTTTGCGGTCTATGGAGTGCCAGTATCACACCCAATCCTAAACGCTCAGAAACGGCTATTGCACATTATCATCAGATGCGTGTGGCACGCGCCGCGCGCACTGGAACGGGGTGTGTGCCATGCGATTACCCATTCTGTCGTTGTAAGTTGACGCGTTTTGAGCCGATCCGGCCCGTGCTTGCGGAGGAAATTTTCCGGAGTCGAGACGACTAACGTTTGACACTGCGTGACTTACGGTCCACGTGCTATTCTTACAGGCCCAAAATTTCCCTTGAATCGGGAATCACACATCAACGGGCCGAACCGCATCAAAAATTAACCGACTCACTGATGGAGCACGAGATGTTTCGAATGGTACACGGCACGTGCCGATGCGTCAACACGTTTGGGCCCTCTACCGATGCACATATTTCATGACATAGAAGAACGGTGGCGCTTTATTTCAATAATATATAGATTAAGGTTCGACGCTTACTTTGTTAAAAAAAAACACTGCGCCCCTTTGCTCTCCGTAGTTTGCAGTGAATTTCGAGTCTCTCTGGTTTCTGTATCTAATCGCAATTTCTGAGAAATAAATGCAACACATATTCTGTTGTTCACACTTGTGGGTAGCGAGTACGACGTGTAATGCACAATTTTTACCTGAGCCAGTGCCGTCGCAATTTCCTTTTTAATAGTGGGGCAAATTCGGCTCTAGATATGACTCTAAAAGGAAAAAAGACGATTGAAAACATTTTTGTCGTTAATCCTTTGGACGCAGCATGTGTTGTGTTTGAATGTGAATTTGGCCAGAGACTGCTGCCAACAAGTGATTCTTACGAAACAAAGCCGCGTTAGGGCGCGCAGGACGTTACGAAAAGATGGATCGTAGCCATCTTTTCATCATGTAGACATCGAACGTTAGTAAAACACGATTTTTGGGGGCTGATATGACACAAAAAAGAACGGGGTAACGTTGGTGCAATTTTAATGGGGGAAAGGTGACGGCCTCTGTGCGATAATGAAGTGGAACCGATAAAAGGGTCAAAAATGAGTGTAAGATCTCTTTCCAGGCGGCGTGGCGCCGGAGGCGTTTTGCTATCGGTACAAACGAAAAACGGTATACAGAGCTGCAACAAAAAGCTTTTTTTTGAAGTCGCTGCAATCTCCGCATCGCAGCAGCACTTGACAACACGCAGTCCTCAAAAACGTTCGAAACTCGAAAACAAAAACGGTTTTTCACGTTGCCACTGTTTGCACGTGGCATATGCCTTGCTCACTGAAGCCTGTCCTGCGCCATGCGATTGTCCTTTCAACTCCCGTTTCAAGCTGACGCGTTTCAAACAGATCCTTCCTGTGGTTGCCGATAAAATCGCCGAAACTGAGGCAATATTTGACGCTGTTGGGATTCCAGTCTTGCGTGTTATTCCTATGGGCTAAAAAACTGCCCTTGAAGCGCGCATCACCCCCCAACAACAGGTCACAGAGCGACGAAAGTTAGCCTGGTTGCACTGGTAGAGAGCGAAACCTTTCGAACGGTACACGACACGTGCTGATCCATGAACACTTTCGGACCTTGGACCGAAGCACGTATTTGCGAGCAGATAGAGAGACTGAGAGACGGATAGAGAAACAGACGCGTTTTGTTCAGATAGTGTACAGATAGAAAATGAAAGCACTAATAAAATGAACTGCGGAAATTCTACCGAACAAAGGAAAGTTGTTTTAAAATGTCCATGCATTTTCCGCTTGTTCGAGGCAGCTGTAAACGTTTGGATCTCGCCAGTCGTGGTGGTTAGGGGTGTCCCTGGCGATGAGATACTCGCTCATTAATTCCATTTCATAGCTTTTGAACTATTTCCTCTCTTGCTTACGATCGATAGGGAGCGGAGCCGGAAATCTGCAGAAACGAATACGGGTAGGAACGGATTCTTTTGGGAATCTTTCTTTTTGTTTCCTTTGCTACTGTCTTTAGAAGTTCCGGCTTCCTTCGTTATATTTTTGCACATTTCAGGGGAACCTATGATCCCCATTAGCTTTCTGTCCTGTGCCACCGCCTGCTGAGCCATGAACGAGGTTTCTTGGACTGACTTAATCATAACCAACACGGGAGGTGTTTTGTCCTTCGCGGGGCGAGAGAGCCCTCAGGCCATTTTGTGACTCTTAAATGTTAAATGGTAAAAAGATCGGAACACTGCATGGAACAGCCCTCGTCCTGCTCAATAATATGATATTGGTCAGGTGAGGTTAAATGGTCAAAATTGCATATTTGTTCGCATTTTGTGTTCCGTGCTTTCAGGATTACTTTCTTTTCGATCTCACTGAGTTAAATGTGCCATAAATGTTATGCAGAAAAGCTGTATATCAGGCGAATCCACAGTCGGTGTGTCCAAACCGTCTTAAAAAATAACAGAATGCCCACTTAGGTCACTACTCAAAGTGTGACCAGGGGCTTGAAAGCATCAGACCAAAACTACGTCTAGCACACGCCTAGAAGCTGTAGAAGATCATTCAGGGTGAGACTGGCAGCTGAGTGGGTTCGAACAGAAGAAAATAAGAAATCTATCATTTGGAGTGAAACAAAACAGGCTTGACGTACCGGGGAATGCGTGATCATAGGAAATTGGAAACGGAAATCTTCATATAACGAACAGGGATCATCGCTACCAAGCGTTATTGTGAGCTGCAGAAAACCATGAAAGTGATGTAGCTCTGCTCTGATGGTTACAGCTCCTCTATGCCCGGCGTAGTTCAACACCACCCAAATGCCCGGTTCATTGTATTGTCTCAAAGTAAGGCAGAAGTCTTGTAACTGAAAACTAGAGAACCATGTCTGAATACGCTGGTTTTGACAGACGCAGCTGTCCTTGCCGGAGTCTAGCTGTTCGATTCATTCCAGGTAAAACCGATGTCATGCTGGTCCGGGCGAGGCAGCGGCGCTTAAATGCGGGTTTGCTGTGAACTTGGGGAACGCCGTTATCAATCCATCATGAACTGTTAAGTTTTTAGGCATGATTGAGGACTGTATTCTGACACGGGCCTCGCACGTGTCTTTGATAGTGCATCGCTGTTACGCAACAACCAGTGGCCTGTCTAAGCTGTGTCATCGTTTAGCAGCGGACGTCAAAAAGTTGTTTTATTAAAGCATTAGTGTTTCCTCATATTTTGTACTGTCTGACGGTGTATGGCGGTTGTGGAGCAACGCTACGCCACCGGCTTTAAAGGATTTTCAACCACTGTGCTCGCATTGTGTTCTGCTCTAAAAGACGCGATCATGTGTCACCGCTTTTGCAACAACGTAGCAGGCCGACCATTGATGACCTAGTTTTCGAACGTGACATTGGCGTGATGTGCCGGACGCAGCGCCACCTGCCGCCCCCGACGTTTTACGGGATCGGGTGGTGCACCGGACTGACGTGGCGGCCCGGGGCACCCGCGGCCCGGAGATACTTCACCTGCCGGGCGGCTACTGCGTGGAATCGGGCCCCAGCTGATATTACGGAATCGGTGAGCCCTGGCGATTGCCGGAGGGCGGTGCGGGCGTGGCTGAGGTGTTTAGATGAGCGGTAGCCTATTTTTAACCATGTGCCTACGTCTGACTGTTTTCTGACCTCCTATATCTATGATGAGATTCAATGTTTGACATTGGGCCCGAAAAGACATAACATGACATCGAGTCAGAACTAAATGTATGATGGTGATGGTTGTCATACGCAAAGGCCCACTTCCTAACTGCGCCTGGCGTACGAAGGATGTGAAAAAGTAAGCGTGCTTGAATGTGTGTTTAAACTTGAGTGGGTTAATCAGAAATAAGTGATTTAGATTAACATGGGAACTCACTGAACCGGGCATTTGCCGAGGATTCACAACAAGGTCATGCATTTGATTTACAGGAAGGAAAGCGTCGCTGGCTTGAACATCTTTATTGCCAATACTCACACATACTTGTATTCGAACATGGCCTATAAATAGAAACACGTACAAGGACAAAACATTTTACGTCAAACAAGGTTGAGGGACAGTTGCCGATAGCTTAGTATTTGCCGTAGGCACGCTGCTGGTAGCTCTGGTCGTAGCTGACCTCGGGGGTCGGGTACTCGGTCGGCACCGGGGTCGGCAGAATGTCACTGGACGGCTGGTAGCCGTTCTCGTCAGCGACAAAGGTCACCTTGACGTCTTCACCATATCCGTTGGTGTAGCTCCAGGAGCCCTCCTGCTTGTAGCTGCCCTGCTCCTGTCCGTACTCGTTCTTGCCGTAGCCCGGCAGAGGCACGCCATTCTCAGACCTGCCCACAGATGGCAGAACCAATAAATTATGGGTATGCTTGGGCTGATAACATGATATGCCCTGAAATAGGATTTTAGAAATCTGACAAATATATCCGACGAATGAGGCGGATGGTTCCTTTCCATGTTGTGCTGATTCGAGATGGAATGACAGAAACAAGTAACAACTAGAGAGAGCTTATGGCATGCCTTGACTCAGGTTTGGTTGTGTGCCTCAGTCATCACCGACCTATAGATGCCGTTCTCGGTGGAGAAGTGGAAGTTGTAGGTGCCATCTCCTGGGTGGACATTCTCCTCCTCCAGGATAGCAATGGGTTTGTAGCTTCCGTGGCTAGGCTGGGGCTTGTAGGCCGGGGCCGGGGCCGGTGCGTAGGCCGGACGGGGCCTGTAGGCCGGGGCCGGGGCGTAGGACGGCTGCGGCCGGTCGGCAACAGCCACCAGGGCCAGAGCAGCCATGATGAACTGAAAACATCCGTGACCATGTTTCTCATGCTTCATTTTGTATATTTAACTGTTAGATGACTGCTGAAGCACTAAGGAGTTTAAAGGTACGTAGTTATGTGTTGTACCAGCGGTAAATAATAAAATGTAGCATGGAACTTGAAAGCGGTTTAAGAATTCAACGGTTCTGGAATCAATTATTAGTTCAACTTCTGACGCCATAATGATGCCAGTCGCATGCATCATCGAATTGTATTTAGATACGAGACAATTCATATAATACAAGGCAATAGAAGACATTACACTCGTTTAGTTCATTGGTTTTCTTCAGTGCTGTTCGCTGCTAGCTGCAAGTTTACAAGCTCAGTAATACATACGACAGCTTAGTGCTTTAAATGTTCTTATAATTGAACAGTTCAATGAATGCTGAAACTCTTAGCTGCGTTAACAGTACCTAGTCATGTGGTCTACCAGCGGTATATGATAAAATGCAGTATAAAATTAGAAAGCGGTTTAGAAATTCAAGGGTTTTGGAAGCAATTATTAGTTCAGTTGATGACGCCAAAGTGATGCCAGTCGCATGTATCATCGAGTTTTAGGTAGATTTGGGATGTTGAGAATACATGACATTACATACCCGAATATTTCTATGGTTTTCTTTAGTCGTCTTCACTGCTAGCTACATGTTCACAAGTCCAGTAATACGCACGACAGCAAATCATTTTAAACCTTGCATCGGAAACTGTCATACTATGGTGAAGTGATACTAGTGTTCAGTTACCCAAGAAGACGTTTGATCACAAAAATGAGATGAATACGAAATGTAAACATATATCAAAAACGTTTTGAGGAATATTGTCACAGAATGCATTGAGTCTGCTTCTACTTACGGTCTTCATGTTTTGTGTGGATTGGTCCGTTTGGAACTGGTGCCGGCTGGGTTCTCGCCTGCGGTTATATAGTCGAGTGGTTCCCGTCTCAGGGAGGTCAGCTGGGCTGGACCACGCCCTCCCGACCGTGTCAGTGGAACACATTCAGGCTACTTATGCACTCGTCGGATAGGTCACCGCGTATACAAAGGGAGTAAGACTTTCATTTTGTATATGGAGCAAGACTTGAAGTTAGTACATAATTGGCAGTGTTAACCGGATTCTTAAGTATTGCAATATATAAAATTATTTTGAGGGCTTATGCTTAAAACCTTGCGTATAATGGTGTGTAGCTGATAAGTTTTAACAAATTGTTGACGATGTGGTAAAATAAGCTTTGCCTTCATGTAACCCAGTTTGCCGAAGTTAGAACACATGCATAACATAACACACCATGCATGCACTGGTATATTATGTTACTCCATGTTATATTAGTATCCTTGTCAACGACAGCAAAAAGAGTACACAAAACCTTAGTGCCAGAAAATTAGTAAATATCAGAATTGTTCATGCTGATGGATATGACTTCATGTCGTTGTACTTTAGTTCTATTTCTAAACTTTGATACGTGATTGGGGATTTTTGACAAGGGTAGATCCAGGAAAGGAAAGATGGGCTCCCAGTATCTGGTATCATACCTGAACCCTGATTCTGTATTGGAACCATTTTGTACAAATCTTCGCAGACTGGAGGCGTAGGGTCGGTTATGATATCAGAAATGCTGCTTTCTAGGTATAAGTAGTCGTCTTTTGACCTGGCTAACTACGTACAATCATTTCACGAAACTACCCATGCAATGACCTAGGGTGGAAAGCATTCAGACGCCAGCTTATGACAGAGGAATTGGAAGTTTCTAGAAAGATTAAGGAAAAGGCATAGCGTTCGACTGTGAAAAACTTTGTTGACGTGGTGTTGATCATGCACGTTGTTTCCCCGACGGCCCATGAGGGACTCAGTACAAGAGGGACCCAACGCCAGATCAGGCCACCGTCTGCTCAACAGACGACATCATGAACTGAACTCCCACTCGATGCGATTGTAGAGACGAATGTGTTGTTTTTGTGAATTGTCCCTCGGCTATTTGTTTCTTGGCTACATAAAAAATGCACATTGTCACGAGCGGGTGCAAGGAGGTTTTGCAAGGTGCACTGAGGTTTTCCTCATATGTTGTGCCACGCACCACAGTATTACTCGTTATATGACAAACAAGAATAATAGATATGTAAACAAGATTTTTTATCCTCCTCTTTCAGATTTCTAACAGTAACAAAGTAAAAGATTCAGATTTCAAAAAGCAACAAGCATTGCCCGCCATGTGGGGCTCCTGGCTATGCCACTGATGTGTCATATCGTGCATATCGCTATGTCAACGTGATATCAGACTTTCAAACCTTAAGCGTATGCCGTTCCAACACAAGGAGCGACTGTTGACGCTTCCGCCTGCAGTATAAATTATTAAAGCGGAAATCCCTGTTAGTGGTTCCTGACACCGCCATAGGTACTTAATTTTTGTTTTATTCCGTTCACAAAGTATGCAAGACACAATCTACCTCAGCGGTTTCCAGTCGTTAAGAGTCCGCAGAAATGCAGGAAATCACTCCATTTTTGGTTTCTGGATCCACTATTGATAACGTGAGAACAATGCATCAGTCCAGTTCAGCAACACATATCCGAACAAAGGGCGACAACAAATAGGTTAGAAATAATCCACGCCTTTGCGGTTCTGACACTGCCATTGATATTTATGAACGTTTGAAAGCATTCAAAATTAATATTCAACACATGAGAACACAACACAGCATCGTGCCATTTTGCAGAAGAATGGTAGGGCTGTTTCCAAGACATCATGAGGGGGGGGGGGGTGTAGAGAGCAATTAAGCCCCCGGCAAGCTTTAGGTTTAACACAGTATCGGAAATCGGAATGGTGTAGGCATCCGTGAAGTATACTTCACAGGTCATAGCAGCCTCGTTTATGCACGTGAGCAAGTCCTTATGCATAGGAAGAAAGAGAGTCAGAGAGACTTAAGAGGTCAAAGGTGTTTTGAAGTCGAACTATGCCGCTGCCGAAATGGTGCCCCGCTGCCCACTGCCCCGTTTCACCGCCTGTGGTAAAATCCAACCATGATTTTTTATGTTTAAAACAACACGTTCTAGTAATTTGCGGGGCAGATGATGGTATCTTGAAGCTTCAGGTTCTAGGAGTTCGCCACCCTGGGAAGAGAGCATGATCTTGAGCTCTTCCTTGGGTACACCTATGGCGCCCATGGTGCCGCCGATTGGCACAGAGGGGGTTACATGTATACTATAGCTATATATCAATATCTTCTATCCAGTTAATAGGAAATGGTTGGTCCAAACATTGAAGTCCGCTACGTGTCATGCGTCTATGTCGTTTGGCTGTTTTTGTCTGCCGTCATTTTGCCAGACCTCCGGTTTTTGCTTAGTTGATTCGTCTCCTCTGACCATCTTTCGGAATTTCTGGAGTTGACAGTGGACCTGTTGACAAATTTTATTGGGCTTATCTGTTAGGATATGTAAGACACTTGAATTAATTACTAAACAGACAATCTGATTTAAGTGTGCCAATTAAAAATACAAAAAAATGGAAATGAAAACTTTTCCACTTTTTCTTTAGCAATATGTGAAACATTTTAGTCTATCTGAATATCTCTGAAAGCAAGGAAAACCACACACACGAACAAATGAGGCTCGGAAGGCAAGAGGCGAATCCCATGGATTAAAGAAGTTACAGTGCGTCATCGAGACAAAATATAATATAATTTACCTTACAGTGCTCTCTTGAACACCATAATAAACATAGAAGCCGGTCGTGGCATTGCTTTGCTTCTTAGTCAATCGTCCATGGATGTCACAAAGTACCGTCTTACGATGAGGAGCCAAGCACCTAAATATTTACTAAAAACGTATCTAGACTTCATGAACGTAATTGCAATGTTTGTTCGAACCTGGAGTGATCAAAAGCAGTTTACTCACGATGAAAACCAGTTTGAAGGACAAACTGGATAATCTGTTTAGCATGCCTTTTAAGGTCATACATTTTTCAGTTCCTCATACTTTTGTTAACATATTGTTCTGAAAAGTTGAGCATGTTCCATAATGTGTGTTTCGACTTCTTATTTTCGGAAATCACGTTAATTAATTGGCGCATTCATCTAGCGCCAGCCAGGCATTTATCGGCCATCAGTGATTGGAAACGCACATTTGAAGGCCAGTTAATCCGAACTTAATGTGTGACGGAGTTTCCCCCCTGTGGAATCCCACAAATGTCGTTCGTGGCAGCAACGCTGTGGTGTAGTCAGGGAGCGACTGACGATTTTACTTACATCGCCCGGACTTCACACAGTAACACAGCGATCGCGCCTTCGGCGATTTTTTACCGCAGCTGAAGTTACCACATTAACTGCGTTATCTGTTGTAACAACACAGTGAATAAGAGGGACAAAAATCGCTCTCCGCAAGGATACCTCTGGAGCTCTTTGACATATGTGAAAGATTCAGATGCTGACCGACAACCTATATCGTACGACCTCAAAACATACAATGAATTAAGGTTCGGGCGTTGATGAGCTCACAGGTCAAGGTCAAGTCTGGTACCGGCGGAATGTGTTCCGGCGAAAGGGGAAGGACACCGGCTACTTTTCGAGCCATTTCTTTCCTTGCAACGCCATAGGCTTTATGTTAAATCTCGCCAGTTAAAGAGGGACATGATGTCCCGGTGCATCTTCCCCCGTCCGCCGCCTATGGTCACGTCCAAACATGATCTGTTTCAATAACTGTCAGGACAAGATAAGATGCCATCCTAAACGTATTAATGCTGCCAACATGTTTTTTTTAGTCCATTTCAAAAATCAAGGTTAAAAAGGTCTGGTATTGTATAATGACACGCTCTGGTATATCATCTCAGGTATACCGAAACGATTTGCTCAAACTGGACATCAGTTGACAGTTCTGCTTTATGCAGTCCCTTCAAACTACGCACAATTTTTAATGGCTGTTATAGCTCGCATTCGCATGCACACTGGAAGTGCATTAAATGAAAATCTCCAGAAAAACTATTGCACCTTGATGGCCTAACAGGACGTTCAGAATATTTTATATTGAGATCTCTCGACATAACGTCTCACGTCCCACCCCGGCAGCGTCTTGTATCTCAGGTGCACAAGCAAAGCAAAAAGAACTGAAAGTAAACGTAACAAAATCGTTTACGTAGCCACCGTTATGACGCCATTTTAGCATGAGGTTGAACAACCTTGCTGAATATCTTCATAACAATATGCATGGAACTGATTTAAGGAAGAGTATTGAAGGATTGAATTAGATGCCTTTGTTTATTTTTGAGGTATCTGGGAAATTCACCAAATGGCCACCATTTGCCTCTATCAGTCAACGACCAATCAAAATGTTGGTGTTTATAGGATCAGTCAAGCATGACGTTTCGTACGCTTATTATGTCATTCTAGAATGGCCTGCTGTGCTAGAATGACCCTGCTGAAACTGCGGGCACGTCTCTGAGATTGTGCGTAGCTCACGGAACAGCCACGCGCCTAGTGGTACACCATGTTCGACGTGCGTTTGTTTTTCTGATTGCGGAGCAGCTCCGACGCGATCCAGATGGAGCGCGGTCATGATGATGGTGGCGGTCATGGTGATGGTGGCTCACTGATAGAATGTCGGATTCCTCACCGCGAGGTAGTCAATTTCAATGTCAGTTCTGCTTCGTTGGCCTATGCTTAGAACTTATGCTTATGCTTAAAATAACTTGAAATAACTAACATAAACTTAGGCTTATGCTTAGGCCCCTCTGTATATGGCTCACTTCGACACCACGAAATGTTCGGTTCATTGTATGTTTTTGTGGACAATACGATGATGGTTTCAGTCACGTTTGCATTCGAACCATATTAGCCAAGGGGTGATCAATATTTTCTTTGAACGTAAGGAATTCTTTACTGTTTTTCTTGACATTAAATTACGGTTAAATTACATTAAATAAAATAGGTTATCGAGCATCCTGAGAACCACATTCCAAGGTTTTCTCTTCCTTAGGTTTCTGGTACGAATGCTTACTGGATACTCATATTCAGACGCAATTAAAGAAAAAAATTGCTTGTTTTTGTCGATCACGACTCATGTCGCACATGCAACATGTTACCAACTATGTGATTTAAAGAAAGGACTGATAGTTTAGTTCATGCCATATATCAGCAACTCCAACTGCTTCGAGGTGATGGCTTTCATCAAACTCCCCAGGAGGTGCATGTGTTCAAGATGCTAAGCCAGCTATCATTCACTAACTGAATTAAGGTCCTCCAGACGATCTCAGCAAAGGGGAATAAGAATCAAGTATGACGAAGACTTGAGTTGTGATGATAAAGATGAAGTGCATAAGTACCTTTCGTTCCTTTTTCCAGTTTTCTGCAGACCCTTTTTCGTGAAACTAAGCAGTGATGCGAAAAAATGTATTACAAGTACAAATGCGCAGACATACTGGTTACAAATAAATAGACTGACACACGCATACGAACAGAACATCACAGTGCATGACACGTCAGGACAAACGTAAACATCGGTAACTTATTAGTTGCCGTAGGCGGGCTGCTGATAGCTCTGGTCGTAGCTGACCTCGGGGGTCGGGTACTCGGTCGGCACCGGGGTCGGCAGGATGTCACTGGACGGCTGGTAGCCGTTCTCGTCAGCGACAAAGGTCACCTTGACGGGGTTGCCGTAACCGTCAGTGTAGCTCCAGGAGCCCTCCTGCCTGTAGCTGCCCTCCTCCTGTCCGTACTGGTTCTTGCCGTAGCCGGGCAGAGGCACACCACTCTCAGACCTGACAACAGAGGGCAGTGTGTGACTTTACTTCATCATTCATCAGAGCACCACTCGATAACAAATGGATTTGTGCATACTGGCAACGAGGGCACATTATCACGCTTCTCATAAATAGACGAGAGCGTCTGAGTTTGACAACAGCATATGACTGAATGGCGTTAATCAAAATACGATATGTCTCACCACATTGACCCACGATCTGTCTCCACGCAAACGAAAAGCACAAAATGATAATGACATACCACAACTATCTTATTCGCACCATTTTGTGACTAATGCAGAAACTGTTGGTTTTATCACATTATTGATAGAGCAAACCTGTAGATGCCGTTCTCGGTGGAGAAGTGGAAGTTGTAGGTGCCATCTCCAGGGTGGACGTTCTCCTCCTCCAGTATAGCAATGGGCTTGTAGCTACCATAGCTGGGCTTGGGCTTGTAGGCCGGGGCCGGAGCATAGCTGGGCTGGGGCTTGTAAGTAGGGGCCGGGGCATAAGTGGGGGCCGGAGCGTATGTCGGCCGAGGCTTGTAGGCCGGGGCCGGGGCGTATGTCGGCCGAGGCTTGTAAGCCGGGGCCGGGGCGTAGGTCGGACGAGGCCTGTAGGCCGGAGCCGGAGCGTAGGACGGCTGGGGCCTGTCCGCGGCAGCCACCAGGGCCAGGGCAGCAATGATGAACTGAAACAAATGACAAAGTTCAACACACTCCGTTACATCCTCAAATATTATTATATCGTGGGAACTACGAAAGATGCCTTCAAATTTAACTCCATACAAAAAAAACGCCCAATAGTATGGACGTAGACGAGACATGTGCTCAGGTAAAGTGAATCTCATCTCCACAGTACTCACGAGCTTCATGTTCCTGTGATGGAGAGCTGAGTTGAACTGATGCCGTTTCGTCCGCCGGCCACCGTTATATATATGGCCGCCCTGTCCCCCGGGGCTGGCCGCTGCTCCCTGACCACGCCCGAGCCAGCCGAGTCAGGCGGTAACAGTCCCAGCCGCCTACCGCAACAGGACACCACACCATGGCCGGTCAGTTGGGCATGGCTGCCGGCGGCGGCGACTGAGAATGGATCTCACCTCATCGAACATTCTCCTTGGTGTTCACCTTCAACTAAAGAGATTACTGTGATTAATTTGGGTCAGTTCGATGTTAAATGCTGATGACTTTGTGCCATGTTGAACAGTCGTATTAATTATAATTTGGCATAAACATAACGTCTGTTTGTTTGGAGAAACTTCCTCTGGAAACATTGGGATATGCCGTTTGTTTGTTTGTTTTTTTATATTGCAGAACGAGATGAAACTGATAACGGTAAATGAAGGATGTTTCGAGCGTTTTCATAATGTGGATTTAAGAACAAAAATAATGCGCGAAAAACAGTCAAAGTAAAAGCGTTCCCGTAACATGCCAGAAACCTCAAGATCATAGCTGTATGTGCTGTGTCCAAAAGATCTAGAATGGTGTCGACCTCCCCAAACTGTATTCGGTATGTCGGCATGCTCGAAATTATATGAAAATCCTGCTTATCACCGCGTGACGTTAATTACTGTGCGACAGCGCAGTAGCCAAAGGGTTGCTCGGGCCGCGTGTTTCGATCCTGTGAAACAGGGAAGTATGCACAACTTCATAAATTAGTGTTTTTTCAGGCACAAAAGTACCGAAAAACCTCCACCAGTTTCGAACATTCTTCAGGAATGTTTCCACCTTAACCATACGTGGTTGATTTCGGTGAGATTTTACCAAGACATGAATATTTTTGTCTGGAAAGCTCGAGAAGTCTTAGGTCAGCGCATTTTATCTGTTTGTATGTACCTTTATATATGCATACACATATACATACCTAATGGTATTTATGCACGTTTAAAGAGGTAATAACTTACGATGATGCGGAAGGAAAAGATTACGACCAGTGGTCTGTTGACGGCTTTGGTAGACGGAATCTCACGCCATGGCCTGAAATAGTAAACACGGGGACAACCCTGAAATTTTGTTTCGTATTGCAGATGCCGACTCGGCAATGTTTTTGGGTGGAATGGCCTTGTCTAAATAAGGAGCCCAAGTAGAAATATCCTGGGGCTCGCCACTTACTTTGTTAAGCAAGGTTGCTGCGACTCTGCACTCCGTAGTCCGCAATAATACCAACTTGGAGTGACGCTGATTTCTGAATCTAGTTACAAGTTCTGGGAAAGAAACGCAACACGAGAAATCAAAAAAGGAGAAAAGGAACACGTGTTCCGTTATACACTTTTGCGCGTGGCGGGATATACGTGCAGTGCACAATCTACATCACATATATATACATATCTGTATCCTTTTTCGGTTTGCTTGTCGAAGATAGGCCGAAGCCGGCTCTAGGACTGATGCTAATGCGAAAATGCTAAAAACGAAAATGTTACAAAACTGTTTTTTATCTTGAAGAATGACTCTTAAATACTCCTGGTTTTTAGCCATTGCATACATGCAATTAGCAAAAAACCTTCAGTATACTGGGAGGCACTACTGTTAGACAAATCAGTTACAAAACGAGAATATCTTAGATTCATGACTTTTGACTTCGTGCTCTAGATTACTCCTGACGATAGCCACTGGCCGAAACGTTGAGTCCAATGTGTTTTTTGATTTGCAACTCATTTGTATAATAACGTAGTGTCTCCTGATATATTAAAGAATGTCTTTAAGTGAAAAATGAACTACGTTACAAAAGCCGGTTTTGGTCTTTAATCACATGAACTTAACACATGCCTTCTGTTCCTGCATGTGCATGCTGATGTTCGATTGGCCCCCAATTTGTTTCGAGCTTTAAAAAGAAAGCGGCCAATATTTTTTACGCAGTGAACCTCAGGTACGGGGCCGTACGTGTGTCAATAAGTTTATTAGACTCTGAATTTGTAGGTAGAGACTGCTGCGGGCAAATGGTTCTTTTTTCGCGAAAAATCCTCGTTAGGATGTGAAGAACTTTATAAAAAGATGGAGTGTAACCAAACCGTGGTAAAATACGATCATGTTTTGGGCAGAGGTGGGGCACCAAAGTACGGGAAAAAGTTCAACGATCTCTGCGATACTGAAGCTAATGTATAGCATTGATAAGAGGTACGTAAATCAGTGCGTGGAAGGGCGCAACGGCGCCCTTTCAGGCGCCGGGGAACGGAGGCGTTTGTCTGATGGTGCTAATGAAAGATGGTAAGTTGAGTTAAACCGTGGTGCTCTTTCCAAGTCTGCGGTCTCTTTTGCGGTCTATGGAGTGCCAGTATCACACCCAATCCTAAACGCTCAGAAACGGCTATTGCACATTATCATCAGATGCGTGTGGCACGCGCCGCGCGCACTGGAACGGGGTGTGTGCCATGCGATTACCCATTCTGTCGTTGTAAGTTGACGCGTTTTGAGCCGATCCGGCCCGTGCTTACGGCGAAAATTTGCCGGAGTCGAGACGACTGACGTTTGACACTGTGCGTGACTTACGGTCCACGTGCTATTCCTACAGGCCCAAAATTTCCCTTGAATCGGGAATCACACATCAACGGGCCGAACCGCATCAAAAATTAGCCGACTCACTGATGGAACGCGAGATGTTTCGAATGGTACATGGCACGTGCCCATGCGTCAACATGTTTGGGCCCTCTACCGAAGCACATATTTCATGACATAGAGGAACGGTGGCGCTTTATTTAAATAATATATAGATTAAGGTTCGACGCTTACTTTGTTAAAAAAAAAGACACTGCTGCGCCCCTTTGCTCTCCGTAGTTTGCAGTGAATTTCGAGTCTCTCTGGTTTCTGTATCTAATCGCAATTTCTGAGAAATAAATGCGACACATATTCTGTTGTTCACACTTGTGGGTAGCGAGTACCACGTGTAATGCACAATTTTTACCTGTGCCAGTGCCGTCACAATTTCCTTTTTAATAGTGGGGGAAATTCGGCTCTAGATATGATTAAAAAGAAAAAAAAGACGATTGAAAACATTTTTGTCGTTAATCCTTTGGACGCAGCATGTGTTGTGTTTGAATGTGAATTTGGCTCCGAGACTGCTGCCAACAAGTGATTCTTACGAAACAAAGCCGCGTTAGGGCGCGCAGGACGTTACGAAAAGATGGATCGTAGCCATCTTTTCACCATGTAGACATCGAACGTCAGTAAAACACGATTTTTGAGGTCTGATATGACACAAAAAAGAACGGGGTAACGTTGGTGCAATTTTAATGGGGGAAAGGTGACGGCCTCTGTGCGATAATGAAGTGGAACCAATTAAAAGGGTCAAAAATGAGTGTAAGATCTCTTTCCAGGCGGCGTGGCGCCGGAGGCGTTTTGCTATCGGTACAAACGAGAAACGGTATACAGAGCTGCAGCAAAAAGCTTTTTTGAAGTCGCTGCAATCTCTGGGTCGCAGCAGCACTTGACAACACCCAGTCCTCAAAAACGTTCGAAACTCCAAAACAAGAAACGGTTTTTCACGTTGCCACTGTTTGCACGAGGCATATGCCTTGCTCACTGAAGCCTGTCCTGCGCCATGCGATTGTCCTTTCAACTCCCGTTTCAAGTTGACGCGTTTCAAACAGATCCTACCTGTGGTTGCCGATAAAATCGCCGAAACTGAGGCGATATTTGACGCTGTTGGGATTCTAGTCTTGCGTGTTATTCCTATGGGCTAAAAACTGCCCTTGAAGCGCGCATCACACGCCAACAACGGGTCACAGAGCAACGAAAGTTAGCCTGGTTGCACTGGTAGAGAGCGAAACCTTTCGAACAGTACGCTACACGTGCTGATCCATGAACACTTTCGGACCTTGGACCGAAGCACGTATTTGCGAACAGATAGAGAGACTGAGAGACAGATAGAGGAACAGACGCGTTTTGTTCAGATAGTGTACAGATAGAAAATGAAGGCACTAATAAAATGAACTGCGGGAATTCTACCGAACAAAGGAAAGTTGTTTTAAAATGTCCATGCATTTTCCGCTTGTTCGAAGCAGCTGTAAACGTTTGGATCTCGCCAGTCGTGGTGGTTAGGGGTGTCCCTGGCGATGAGATACTTGCTCATTAATTCCATTTCATACCTTTTGACCTGTTTCCTCTCTTGCTTACGATCGATAGGGAGCGGAGCCGGAAATATGCAGAAACGAATACGGGTAGGAACGGATTCTTTTGGGAATCTTTCTTTTTGTTTCCTTTGCTACTGTCTTTAGAAGTTCCGGCTTTCTTCGTTATATTTTTGCACATTTCAGGGGAGCCTATGATCCCCATTAGCTTCCTCTCCTGTGCCACCGCCTGCTGAGCCATGAACGAGGTTTCTTGGACTGACTTAATCATAACCAACACGGGAGGTGTTTTGTCCTTCGCGGGGCGAGAGAGCCCTCAGGCCATTTTGTGACTCTTAAATGTTAAATGGTAAAAAGATCGGAACACTGCATGGAACAGCCCTCGTCCTGCTCAATAATATGATATTGGTCAGGTGAGGTTAAATGGTCAAAATTGCATATTTGTTCGCATTTTGTGTTCCGTGCTTTCAGGATTACTTTCTTTTCGATCTCACTGAGTTAAATGTGCCATAAATGTTATGCAGAAAAGCTGTATATCAGGCGAATCCACAGTCGGTGTGTCCAAACCGTCTTAAAAAATAACAGAATGCCCACTTAGGTCACTACTCAAAGTGTGACCAGGGGCTTGAAAGCATCAGACCAAAACTACGTCTAGCACACGCCTAGAAGCTGTAGAAGATCATTCAGGGTGAGACTGGCAGCTGAGTGGGTTCGAACAGAAGAAAATAAGAAATCTATCATTTGGAGTGAAACAAAACAGGCTTGACGTACCGGGGAATGCGTGATCATAGGAAATTGGAAACGGAAATCTTCATATAACGAACAGGGATCATCGCTACCAAGCGTTATTGTGAGCTGCAGAAAACCATGAAAGTGATGTAGCTCTGCTCTGATGGTTACAGCTCCTCTATGCCCGGCGTAGTTCAACACCACCCAAATGCCCGGTTCATTGTATTGTCTCAAAGTAAGGCAGAAGTCTTGTAACTGAAAACTAGAGAACCATGTCTGAATACGCTGGTTTTGAAAGACGCAGCTGTCCTTGCCGGAGTCTAGCTGTTCGATTCATTCCAGGTAAAACCGATGTCATGCTGGTCCGGGCGAGGCAGCGGCGCTTAAATGCGGGTTTGCTGTGAACTTGGGGAACGCCGTTATCAATCCATCATGAACTGTTAAGTTTTTAGGCATGATTGAGGACTGTATTCTGACACGGGCCTCGCACGTGTCTTTGATAGTGCATCGCTGTTACGCAACAACCAGTGGCCTGTCTAAGCTGTGTCATCGTTTAGCAGCGGACGTCAAAAAGTTGTTTTATTAAAGCATTAGTGTTTCCTCATATTTTGTACTGTCTGACGGTGTATGGCGGTTGTGGAGCAACGCTACGCCACCGGCTTTAAAGGATTTTCAACCACTGTGCTCGCATTGTGTTCTGCTCTAAAAGACGCGATCATGTGTCACCGCTTTTGCAACAACGTAGCAGGCCGACCATTGATGACCTAGTTTTCGAACGTGACATTGGCGTGATGTGCCGGACGCAGCGCCACCTGCCGCCCCCGACGTTTTACGGGATCGGGTGGTGCACCGGACTGACGTGGCGGCCCGGGGCACCCGCGGCCCGGAGATACTTCACCTGCCGGGCGGCTACTGCGTGGAATCGGACCCCAGCTGATATTAGGCAATCGGTGGGCCCTGACGATTGCTGGAGGGCGTTGCGGGAGTGGCTTGGGTGTTTAGATGAGCGGTAGCCTATTTTTAACCATGTGCCTACGTCTGACAGTTTGCTTTGACTGTGACCCTGTATCTATGATGAGATTGAATGTATGACATTGGGCCCGAAAAGACATGACATGACATCGAGGCTGAACTAAATGTATGATGGTGATGGTGGTCACACGCAAAGGCCCACTTCCTAAATGCGCCCGGCGTACGACGGATGTGAAAAATAAGCGTGCTTGAATGTGTGTTTAAACTTGAGTGGGTCAACCAAAAATAAGTGGTTTAGATTAACAAGGAAAGTCACTAAACCGGGCATTTTCCGAGGATTCACAACAAGGTTATTCATTTCATTTACAGGAACGAAAACGTCGCTGGCTTGAACATCTTTATTGCCAACACTCACACATACTTGCAGTTGAACATAGCATATAAATAGTAACACGTACAAGGACAAAACATTTTACGCCGAACAAGGTTGACAGACAGTTGGTGATGGCTCAGTATTTGCCGTAGGCAGGCTGCTGGTAGCTCTGGTCGTGGCTGACCTCGGGGGTCGGGTACTCGGTCGGCACCGGGGTCGGCAGGATGTCACTGGACGGCTGGTAGCCGTTCTCGTCAGCGACAAAGGTCACCTTGACGTCTTCACCGTATCCGTTGGTGTAGCTCCAGGAGCCCTCCTGCTTGTAGCTGCCCTGCTCCTGTCCGTACTCGTTCTTGCCGTAGCCGGGCAGAGGCACGCCATTCTCAGACCTGCCCACAGATGGCAGAACCAATAAATTATGGGTATGCCTTGGGCTGATAACATGATATGCCGTGAAATATAATTTCAGAAATTTGACAAATATATCCGAGGAATGAGACGGATGGTTCCTTTCCATGTTGTGCTGATTCGAGATGGAATGACAAACAAGTAACAACAACTGGAGAGAGCTTGTGGCATGACTTGACTCAGGTTTGGTTGTATGCCTCAGTCATCACGGACCTGTAGATGCCGTTCTCGGTGGAGAAGTGGAAGTTGTAGGTGCCATCTCCTGGGTGGACATTCTCCTCCTCCAGGATAGCAATAGGCTTGTAGCTTCCGTGGCTAGGCTGGGGCTTGTAGGCCGGGGCCGGGGCCGGTGCATAGGCCGGACGGGGCCTGTAGGCCGGAGCCGGGGCGTAGGACGGCTGGGGCCGGTCGGCGGCAGCCACCAGGGCCAAAGCAGCGATGATGAACTGAGAACATCCATAACCATGTTTCTCATGCTTCATTTTGTATATTTAACACTTAGATGACTGCTGAAGCACTAAGGAGCTTAAAAGTACGTAGTTATGTGTTGTACCAGCGGTAAATAATAAAATGTAGCTTGGAACTGGAAAGCGGTTTAAGAATTCAAGGTATCTGGAATCAATTATTAGTTTTCAACTTCTGACGCCATAATGATGCCAGTCGCATGCATCATCGAATTATACTTAGATGCAAAACAATTAGTATAATGCAAGACAATAGAATACATTATACTCTCTTTTAGTTCAATGGTCTTCTTCAGTGCTGTTCATTGCTAGCTACAAGTTTACAAGCTCAGTAATACGACAGCAAAGTGTTTTAAAGGTTCTTATAATTGAAGAGTTAGATGAATGCTGAAACTCTTAGCAGCGTTAACAGTACCTATTTATGTGATCTACCAGCGGTAAATGATAAAATGGAGTATGAAATTGGAAAGCGGTTTAGAAATTCAGCGGTTTTGGAAGCAATTATTAGTTCAGTTTATGACACCCAAGTGATGCCAGTCGCATGTGTCATCGAGTTTTAGCTAGATTTGGGATGTTGAGAATACATGGCATTACACACCCGAATATTTCAATGGTTTTCTGCAGTCGTCTTCACTGCTAGCTACATGTTCACAAGTCCAGTAATACGCACGACAGCAAATCGTTTTAAACCTTGCATAGGAAACTGTCATACTACGGTGAGGTGATACTAGTGTTCAGTTACCCAAGAAGACGTTTGATCACAAAAATGAGAGGAATATGAAATGTAAACATATACCAAAAACGTTTTGAGGAATGTTGCCACAGAATGCATTGAGTCTGCTTTTACTTACGGTCTTCATGTTCTGTGTGGATTGGTCCGTTTGGAACTGGTGCCGGTTGGGTTCTCGCCTGCTGTTATATAGTCGAGTGGTTCCCGTCTCAGGGAGGTCAGCTGGGCTGGACCACGCCCTCCCGACCATGTCAGTGGAACACAGTCAGGCTACTTATGCACTCATCGGATAGGTCACCGCGTGTACAACGGGAGTAAGACTTTCAGTTTGTGTATGGAGCACGACTTGAAGTTAGTACATAAGCGGCAGCAGCAACCGAATTCTTAAGTATTGCAATGTATAAAATTATTTTGAGGGCTTAGGAACCCTGTGTATAATGGTGTGTAGCTGATAAGTTTCAACAAATTGTTGACGATGTGGCAAAATAAGCTTTGCCTTCATGTAACCAAGTTTGCCGAGGTTAGAACGCATGCATAACATAACACACCATGCATGCACTGGTATATTATGTTACTCCATGTTATATTAGTATCCTTGTCAACGACAGCAAAAGGAGTACACAAAACCTTAGTGCCAGAAAATTAGTAAATATCAGAATTGTTCATGTTGATGGATATGACTTCATTTCGTTGTACTTTAGTTCTGTTTGTAAACTTTGATACGTGATTGAGGATTTTTGACAAGGGTAGATCCAGGAGAGGAAAGATGGGCTCCCAGTATCTGGTATCATACCTGAACCCTCATTCTGTATTGGAACCACTTTGTACAAATCTTTGCAGACTGGAAGCGTAGGGTCAGTTATGATATCAGAAATGCTGCTTTCTAGGTATAAGTAGTCATCTTTTGACCTGGCTAACTACGTACAATCATTTCACGAAACTACCCATGCATTGACCTGTGGTGGAAAGCATTCAGACGCCAGCTTATGACAGAGGAATTGGAAGTTTCTAGAAAGATTAAGGAAAAGGCACAGCGTTCGACTGCGAAAAACTTTGTTGACGTGGTACTGACCATGCACGCCGTTTCCCCGACGGCCCATGAGGGACTCAGTACAAGATGGATCCAATGCCAAATCAGGCCACCGTCTGCTCAGCAGACGATATCATGAACTGAACTCCCACTCGATGCGATTGTAGAGACGAATGTGTGGTTTTTGTGAATTGTCCCTCGGCTATTTGTTTCTTGGCTATGTAAAAAATGCACACTGTCACGGGCGGGTGCAAGGAGGTTTTGCAATGTGCACTGAGGTTTTCCCCATATGTCGTGCCACGCACCACAGTATTACTCGCTGTATGAAAAACAAGAATAATAGATATGTAAACAAGATATTTTTATCTTCCTCTTTCAGACTTCTAACGAATAACAAGCAAAGTAACAAGCATTGCCCGCCATGTGGGGCTCCTGGCTACGCCATTGATGTGTAATATGGTGCATTCTGCTATGTCAACGTCATATCAGACTTTCAAACCTTAAGCGTATGCCGTTCCAATACAAGGTGCGATTGTTCGATGCTTCCGCCTGCAATATAAATTATTAAAGCGGAAATCCCTATTAGTGGCTCCTGACACCGCCATTGGTATTTAATTTTTGTTTTATTCCGTTCACAAAATATGCAAGGCACAATAATCCACCTCAGGTCGTTCGAATCGATAACAGTCCGCAGAAATGCACAAAATTACTCCATTTTTGGTTTCTGGATCCACTATTGATACACGTGAGAACAATGCATCAGTCCAGTTCAGCAGCACATATCCGAACAAAGGGCGACAACAAATAGGTTAGAAATAATCCACGCCTTTGCGGTTCTGTCACTGCCATTGATATTTGTGAACGTTTGAAAGTATTCAAGATTAATATTCAACACATGAGAACACAACACAGCATCGTGCCACTTTGCAGCAGAATGGTAAGGCTGTTTCCAAGATATCATGGGGGGATATCAAGATATCAAGATATCATCTCTACACCCCTCATAATGGGGGGGGTGTAGAGAGGAATTTAGCCCCCGGCAAGCTTTAGGTCTAACACAGTGTCGGAAATCGGAATGGTGTAGGCACCTGTGAAGCATACTTCACAGGTCATAGCAGCCTCGTGTATGTACGTGAGCAAGTCCTTATGCATAGGAAGAGTCAGAGAGACTTCAGAGGTCAAGGGTGTTTTGAGGTTGAACTATGCCGCTGCCGAAATGGTGCCCCGCTGCCCCCTGTCCGGTTTCGCCGCCTGTGGTAAAATCCAACCATGATTTTTTATGTTTAAAACAACACGTTCTAGTAATTTGCGGGGCAGATGGTGGCATCTTGAAGCTTCAGGTTCTAGGAGTTCGCCACCCTGGGAAGAGAGCATGATCTTGAGCTCTTCCTTGGGTACACCTATGGCGCCCATGGTGCCGCCGATTGGCACAAAGGGGGTGACATGTATACTATAGCTATATATCAATATCTTCTATCCAGTTAATAGGAAATGGTTGGTCCAAACGTTGAAGTCCACGTGTCATGCGTCTATATCGTTTGGCTGTTTTTGACTGCCGTCATTTTGCCAAATCTCCGGTTTTTGCTTAGTTGATTCGTCTCCTCTGACCATCTTTCGGGATTTCTGGCGTTGACAGGGGACCTGTTGACAGATTTTATTGGGCTTATCTGTTAGGATATGTAAGATACTTGAATTAATTGCTAAATAGACTATCTGATTTAAATGTGCCAATTAAAAATACAAAAAAATGGAAATGAAAATTTTTCCACTTTTTCTTTAGCAATATGTGAAACATTTTAGTCTATCTGAATATCTCTGAAAGCAAGGAAAACCGCACACACGAACAAACGAGGCTCGGAAGGCAAGAGGCGAACTCCATGGATTAAAGAAGTTACAGTGGGTCATCGAGACAAAATATAATATAATTTACTTTACAGTGCTCTCTTGAACACCATAATAAACACAGAAGCCGGTCGTGGCATTGCTTTGCTTCTTAGTCAATCGTCCAAGGATATCACAAAGTACTGTCTTACGATGAGGAGCCAAGCACCTAAATATTTACCAAAAACGTATCTAGACTTCATGAACGTAATCGTAATGTTTGTTCGAACCTGGAGTGATCAAAAGGCAGTTTACTCACGATGAAAATCAGTTTGAAGGTCAAACTGGATAATCTGCTCGGCATGCCTTTTAAGATCATACATTTTTCAGTTCTCATACTTTCGTTAACGTATTGTTCTGAGAAGTTGAGCATGTTCCATAATGTGTGTTTCGACTTCTTATTTTCGAAAATGACGTTAATTAATTGGCGCATTCATCTAGCGCCAGCGAGGCATTTATCGGCCATCAGTGACTGGAAACGCACATTTAAAGGCCAGTTAATCCGGACTTAATGCGTGACGGGGTTTCTGCCCTGTGGAATCCCACAAATGTTGTCAGTGGCAGCAACTCTGTGGTGTAGTCAGCGCGCGACTGTACTTGACGATTTTACTTACATGGCCCGGACTTCACACAGTAACACAGCGATCGCGCCTTCAGTGATTTTTTACCGCAGTTGAAGTTACCAAATTAAATGCGTTATCTGTTGTAACAACGCAGTGAATAAGAAGGACAAAAATCGCTCTCCGCAAGGATCTCTCTGGAACTCTTTGACATATGTGAAAGATTCAGATGCTGACCGACAACCTATATCTGCACGACCTCAAAACATACAATGAATTAAGGTTCGGGCATTGATGAGCTTACAGGTCAAGGTCAAGTCTAGTACCGGCGGAATGTGTTCCGGCGAAAGGGGAAGGACACCGGCTACTTTTCGAGCCATTTCTTTCCTTGCAACGCCATAGGCTTTATGTTAAATCTCGCCAGTTAAAGAGGGACACGATGTCCCGGTGCATCTTGCCCCGTCCGCCGCCTATGGTCACGTCCAATCGTGATCTGTTTTAATAACTGCCAGCGCAAGATAACATGCCATCCTAAACGTATTAATGCTGCCAACATGTTTTTTAGGTCCATTTCAAAAATCAAGGTTAAAAAGGTCTGGCATGGTATAATGACACGCTCTCTTATATTATCTCAGGTATACCGAAACGATTAGGTCAAACTGGACATCATTTGACAGTTCTGCTTTATGCAGTCCCTTCAAACTATGCACAATTTTTAAATGGCTGTTATAGCTCGCATTTGCATGCACACTGGAAGCGCATTAAATGAAAATCTCCAGAAAAACTATTGCACCTTGATGGCCTAACAGGACGTTCAGAATATTACATATTGAGATCTCTCGACATAACGTCTTACGTCCCACCACGGCAGCGTCTTGTATCTCAGGCGCACAAGCAAAGCAAAAAGAACTGAAACTAAACGTAACAAAATCGTTTATGTAGCCACTTTTATGACGCCATTTTAGCATGAGGTTGAACAGCCTTGCTGAATATCTTCATAACAATATGCGTGGAACTGATTTAAGGAAGAGTATTGAACGATTGGAATAGATGTTTTGTTTATTTTTGAGGTATCTGGGAAATTCACCAAATGGCCACCATTTGCCTCTATCAGTCAACGACCAATCAAAATGTTGGTGTTTATGGGATCAGTCAAGAATGATGTTTCGTACACTTATGGTGATATTCTAGAATGGCCTGCTGTGCTAGAATGACCCTGCTGAAACTGCGGGCGCGTCTCTGAGATTGTGCGTAGCTCACGGAACAGCCACGCGCCCATTGACACACCATGTTCGACGTGCGTTTGTTTTTCTGACTGCGGAGCAGCTCCGACGCGATCCAGATGGAGCGCGGTCATGATGATGGTGGCGGTCATGGTGATGGTGGCTCACTGATAGAATGTCGGATTCCTCACCGCGAGGTAATCAATTTCAATGTCAGCTCTGCTTTGTTGGCCTATGCTTAAAACTTATGTTTATGCTTAAAATAACTTGAAATAACTAACATAAACTTAGACTTATGCTTAGGCCCCTCTGTATATGGCTCAGTTCGACACCACCACATGTTCGGTTCATTGTATTGTCTCAAATTAAGGCAGAGGTCTTGTAATTCAAAAGTATAGGACTATGTCTGTATACACTGGTCTTGACAGACGCAACTGTCCTTGCCAGAATCTAGCTGCTCCATTGTCATACCCAAAGACCCAATTCCTAACTACACTTCTGTCTTTCTGAACGATAATTATCCGCTGTGGTTACTAGCCCGGAGTAAGAAGGATGTGAAACAATGGTGTCTGAATGGGTGTTTTGAACCAGAGTGAGGCAACTAAGAATACGTAGTTTAGATTAACAAGGAAACTCACTGAACCGGGCATTTGTCGAGGTCTCATAGCAGACACTTACTTCTTTTTACAGAAATAAAATACTTAAATTTACAGGGAATAAAAACGTTTCTGGCGTGAATATCTTTATTACCAACAATCACACATACTTGCAGTCTGCCATGGCATATAAATAGAAACACGTACAAGGACAAAACATTTTACGTCAAACAAGGTTTACAGATAGTTAGCGATGGCTTAGTATTTGCCGTAGGCAGGCTGCTGGTAGCTCTGGTCGTAGCTGACCTCGGGGGTCGGGTACTCGGTCGGCACCGGGGTCGGCAGGATGTCACTGGACGGCTGGTAGCCGTTCTCGTCAGCGACAAAGGTCACCTTGACGTCTTCACCATATCCATTGGTATAGCTCCAGGAGCCCTCCTGCTTGTAGCTGCCCTGCTCCTGTCCGTACTCGTTCTTGCCGTAGCCGGGCAGAGGCACGCCACTCTCAGACCTGACAACAAATGGCAGAACCAATACCTTATTGTTATGCGTTGGCTGATAACATGGTATACCCTGGAGTATAATCTGAGGAAGTTGACAAATATTTCCAAATAATGAGGCGGACGATTTTTCTCCATGTTGTGCTGATTCGAGATGGAATGACAGAAGCAACTAACAACAACTGGAGAGAGCTTATGCATTTCTTGACTCAGGTTTGGTTGTGTGCCTCAGTCATCACCGACCTGTAGATGCCGTTCTCGGTGTTGAAGTGGAAGTTGTAGGTGCCATCTCCTGGGTGGACGTTCTCCTCCTCCAGGATAGCAATAGGCTTGTAGCTTCCGTGGCTAGGCTGGGGCTTGTAGGCCGGGGCCGGTGCAGGGGCGTAGGCCGGACGGGGCCTGTAGGCCGGAGCCGGGGCGTAGGACGGCTGGGGCCGGTCGGCGGCAGCCACGAGGGCCAGAGCAGCGATGATGAACTGAAAACATCCGTAATCATATTTCTCATGCTTCATTTTGTGTATTTAGCACTTTGATGATTGCTGAAGCACTAAGGAGTTTAGAAATATGCAGTTATGTTATGTACCAGCGGTAAATAATAAAATGTAGCATGGAATTGGCAAGCGGTTTAGAAATCCAAGGGTTCTGGAATCAATTATTAGTTCAACTTCTGACGTCAAAATGATGGCAGTCTCATGTATCATCGAATTATACATAGATTTGTGATAATGAGACCACAAGACATTACTTATTCGTATAATTCAATGGTTTCCTTCAATTCTCCACACCGATACCTGCAAGTTTGTAAGTCCAATAATACACACGACAGCAAATGGTTGTGAGCCTTACATAGGAAACTATTATAGAGCGAAGTGATATTAGTGTTCATTCGCCCAAGAACACGTTTAATCACAAAACTGAGATGAACATGAAACATAGACACATGCCCACGACGTTTTGAGGAATATTGCCACAGAATACATTCAGTCTGTTACTACTTACGGTCTTCATGTTCTGTGTGGGCTGGACCGTTTGGAACTGGTGCCGGTTGGGTTCTCGTCTGACGTTATATAGTCGAGTGGTTCCCATCTCAGGGAGGTCAGCTGGGCTGGACCACGCCCTCCCGACCGTGTCAATGGAACACAGTCAGGCTACCTATGCACTCATCGGATGGGTCTTGACGTCTCTCTAAGACGGGAACTTGAAGTTATGATATGGGCGGCAGCAGCAATCAGATTCTTAAATATTGCAATCTTTTGAAATTATTTTGAGGCCATGTACCTAAACCCTACATATAACTTTGTGTAGCTGATATGTGATAAAATGTTGACGATGTAAAATAAGCTCTGCGTTCATGTAACCCATTTTGCCGGAGCTCGAGTACTCAGCCATGTACGCACGGGTGTACTATGTTATGCTATCTTATGTGAATACCCTTGTCAAAAGCAGCAAAAAGAGTACACAAAACATTTTTTCTTGAAAGGTAGTTAATCTCAAGATCGTTCATATTGATGGAGATAACATCATTTCGTGGTGCTTTATTTCTCCTTGAGAAGCTTGACACGTGAATGAGGAACTGTGACAGAAGTAGATCCAAGGGAGCAAAGATGGCTCTCAGTATCTGGTATCATACCTGAACCCTGACTCCGTATTGGAACAGCCATTTTGTAAGAATTCCCACAGACTGCAGGCATAGGTTAGGATATCAGAAGTGCTGCTTTCTAGATAAAAGTGATCGTCTTTTGACAGAGGCGCAGCCAGGATTTTCTTAAGGGGGGCATGGACCTCAGTTTGAACTGAAATCATACGAAAACCGCCTGCCGGGAAGACGATGTGCATTGGTTTTCACGGGCCTAAGGGGGGCCGGGCCCTTAGCTGGCTGGCTGGCTGCGCCTTTGCCTTTTGACAGAGGCGCGGTCAGGATTTTTTTTAAGGCACGGACCTCAGTTTGAACTGAAATCATACGAAAACCACCTGCCGGGAAGACGATATGCATTGATTTTCACACTAAAAGCGGGCCTAAGGGGGACCGGGCCCCGTGCCTCCCCCCCGGCTGCGCCTGTGCCTTTTGACTTGGCTGACTACGTACAAGTGATTTCACGAAACTATCCATGCATTGCCCTAGGATGGGAATATTCAAAAGCCAACTTATACAAAAGAGTTGTAAGTTTCTAGAAACGCACAACAAACAGATGCCCACATTACTCACGTCATACGCAAATGTTTCGGACTGCTGACAGGATTCAGCCACATCCGTCATCACCTTCCCCAGAATGTCTTTTTCACGACTGTACACGGTCTAGTTCTCTCGCACGTACGGTATTGCATCGCTGTGTTTGACAGCTGCTCAGCGAAAAACTTCAAGCAGCTTCAGATCATAAATTTCAGTGCAAGGGTGGTGACTGGCAAACGAAAATTCGACCACATATCAGAGGTCCTGAGGAGACCGGGCTGGCGCACCGCCAGACAGCTGGCTGAGTACCATTGCCTCACTCTCATGCACAGCGTCAGTGAGTGTGGAGAGCCGTCGTCTCTCACCTCGTTCTTCGATCCGAATTCGAACATCCGCTCTAGGCACACGCGACAGAATGGACAGCTGCACCTTAGACGTTGGTTCTGAACGTCCTTTGTTCCGTAGTTGTTTCGTTTGTTTTTGTACTTGTCCGATGCAGAAATGCTATTTGACTGACCATGGTACTATTTCGTTTCTTGTGCCCGATAGTGAGTGCATGATTTACATCCCTCATAAAACCGTGACGTTTTATCCTGTATGACACAGGGCAGAGAATAGCCGCATTGTATGTGGAATATCCCAAGAAATAAACTAAACTAAACTAAACCCTCAGCTGTGAAAAACTTAACTTTGTTGACCTGGTCTTGACCATTCACATTGTTTCCCCGATGCTCCATCAGGGATTTGGGATAAAATGGGCCCAAAGCGAAATCAGGCCACAGTCTGCTCAGCAGACGATATCATGGAACTAACTCCCACACGATGCGGTTGTAGTGACGTGTCACGAGCGGGTGCATGGAACCTTAGTTTTTGTCTATATGTCGTGCCAAGCACTACAGTATAACTCGTACTGTGGCAGACAAGAATAATCAATATGAAAGCAAAATATTTCTGTCCTTCACTTTCAGACTTCTGGCGTTGTTATTGGCAAATGACATTTCGAAGAAAATGCATGTTAGATTACATGATTAGTTTGGGCTCGTTTTAGACCCTAACAGTTTGTAAAAGCACACAAACAGGAAAGCACCAAGCATTGCCCGCCATGTGGGGCTCCTGGCTACGCCATTGATGTGTAATATGGTGCATTCTGCTATGTCAACGTCATATCAGACTCTCAGACTTCAGCCGTATGTCATTGCACCACAGGAAGCGATTGTTAAACCCTGCCAGGTACAGTATAAATTACCAAAGCGCAAATACATATTTGTGGTTCTTGACGTCGCCATTGTTGTGTGATTTTTGTTTTATTGCGTTCACAAAATGTGCAAGTCACAGTTATTCGCTTCAGGTCTTTCCAGTCGGTAGCGGTTCGTAAAAGTGCATAAAGCTAAGAAGGATGTATGATGGCATCTTCCTTTTTTGATGACTGGATATTGATATATGTGAGAGTAATATCAGTCCACTTTATGAAACAATGTCCGAGCCAAGGGCGACAACAAATGGGATACATTCCACGCTTTCGCGGTTCTGACACTGCCATTGATATTTGTTTAGATTTCCAAGTACTCGAAATTACATATTTAGCACATGATTTCGTTGCATCTTGCCATTTCGCAGCAAAACTGTACCGGCGGTTTCTAAAATTTCAGCTGGGACGGAGGGGCGAAGAAGCCCCCGGCAAGCTTTAGGCCCAAAAAAGCATCGGGAACCGCAATAGTGTAGGTGCCCGTAAAATATCCTGCAAAGGCCATAGGAGCATCGTGTACGTACATCGTACATCGTACATACGTGAGCAAGTCCTTATACCTAGGAAGAAAGACTGTTAGTGAGCCCTGAGAAGTTCAAGGTGTCCCTGAGGTCGAATTGTGCTGCTGGCGACACGATGCCCCGGTGTTCCCCCTCCCCGTTCCACTTTTGGTCAAGTCCAGACATAATGTTTTATGTTCAAAACAACATGCTTTAATAATTTCCGGGGTTGAAGGTGGTGCATTGAAGCTTCGAGTTCTATGGGTTCGCCACCTTGGGAAGACGGCATGAGCTTCAGCTCTTCCTCGAGTCCACCCATGGCGCCCATGGCGCCACTGATGGGTGCAAAGAGTACAAAATGTACAAAAGATACAGCGTATACACTATTACCATATATCTGTATTTTCTATCCATTTAATAGCTACTGCTTGGTCACAACGCTGAAGTCCGCTACGTGTCATGCGTTTGTAACTTATGGCCGTTTTTGATTGCCGTATTTTTGCCAAATCCTCGGTTTTTGCTTAGTTGATCCCTCTGCCACGACCACCTTTTGGGATTTCTGGCAGTGACTGGAAGTCCTCAGAGGTCTTATTGGGCTTATCTGCAAGGACATGTAGGTCACCTCAAGAAATTACTGAAGAGGCTATCTCTTTTAAATGTGTAAGGTGAAAAGACAGTTATTTCCCAATTTTTTCTTTGAACAACATGTGAAACGCTTTAGCTTGTCAGGGACAGCTTGTTCACAATTATATTTAATTTGAAGGAGAAACTGGATAGTCAGTTCAGCATGCTTTTTTGAAATCATATTTTTTTTCAGCCCCTGATGCTTTTTTAGGATATTATCTGGCACAATTTGGATTGTTCTACAATGTGTGTTTCGACTTTTTATTTTCGAAAATGTCATTGTAATTTAAACTGCGCAGTCATCTAGCGCCAGCCAAGTATCTGATGGCCATCAGTTATTGGAAATGCACATTTAAAGGTCACCTAAACCGTTATCAATACATGACAGGGTTTCTGCTCTGTAGAATCCCACAGTGGTGATCAGTGGCGGTAACGCTGTGGTGTAGTCAGCGCAAGATTGCCTGTTTTATTGACAGCGCACGGACTTAACACAATATCACAGAGAACACGTCTTCACTAATTCTGCATCCCAGTTGACATTGCCAAATTAATTGCGGTCTCTGCCGTAACGTGATAGTGAATGGGAGAGACAAATCCTTCCGCCAGGATCTCTCTGGAACTATTTGACATATTTGAATGATTCAAATGCTGAAAGACAACCTCTATCGAACGACCTCAAAACATACAATAAATTAAGGTCCGAACTTTAATTAGCTCACAGTTCAATGCCAAGTCCAGTAGCGGCGGAACATGTTCCCGCAAATGTGGGGATGGGGAGGAGACGACCACTTTTCGAGCCATTTCTACCCCTTGCATCGCCATAGGATTAATGTTAAACTTCGCCAGTTGGGGAGCGACATGATGTCCCGGTGCCCCTCCCCCGTCCCGCCATCTACGGTCAAATCCAAAAATGGTCTGTTTCAATCACTGCCCGGGCAAGGTAGGATGCTATCGCAATCGTATCAATGCTGAGATTTTTGTTAGGTTCAGCTAGAAGATCAAGGCCAGTATCCTCTGGTATGTTACCCCAAGACTACTGAAACAATTTGATCAAACTGAACATCAGTCGACAGCGCTGCATTATGCGTTCTCGTGAAATCACACGCAATCTTTAAACGGCCGTTATAATTTGCATCTGCATGCAACCTGAAAAGCCGTTGGACCTTGATGGCATATGAGGCTCGGAATATTATATGTTGAGATTTCACGACATAATGACTCACGCCGCACCATGCCCAATATCTTGCATCTCAGGTGTATAAGCAAAGCATAAACAAATTAATCGCATTTATGACGTCATTTCAGCATGGGGTTGAACGACCTTGCTAAATATCTTTACAACAATATGTGTGGAACTGGTTTAAGAAAAGGTACGGAAGGTTTGGAAAAGATGCCGTCGTTTTTTTTGTTTTTGAGATATCTGGGAAATTCAACAAAGGACATTATCTGTCTCCATCAGTCAGCGGCGAATTAAGATGATAGTGTTCATGGGGTCAGTGAAGAAAGACATTTGTTACGCTCATCACGTCATTCTAGAACGGCTTGCTGTGCTAGAATGACCCTGCTGAAACCGCAGGCGTGCTTTAAAGATTGAGTAGTTCACGGAGCAGCCTCTTTCCCAGCGACACGCCATGTTCGACGTACGATTGTCTTTCAGACTGCAGAGCAGCTACGACGCGATCCAGATGGAGCGCAGACATGCGAAGTTCTATTTATGGCCCGACCGCCGCGAGCGTGGCCAAATTCCAGCTGCCTTCTATGGGAATGGGTTCACGGACTTGATGGCTGAAGCAATGTGCCCCGCACGTAGAGCGGCCGCGACGCTCATTAAGGACACACGTTCAAAACTCACGCCTCACGCCTCAGTGGCAGTATGTGTGGCGTACCTCCTCAAGAGTTTTAGATGACTGCTGTGTTGCAAACTACGTCATCATTAGAAGGTGGGACCTGTTTGGCTAGCCCGTAACTGTACTGACAGCCAAAATGTGGTGTCGGCTGGTGCAGAAAATAACTGGACAAACGGAGAATGCAGAGAACTGTCGCCTGCGAGCAAGCTAATCCCTGAGGTCATGCATACACCAAGGCTTTTGCTGGGAGGCTACGGGCTATTTGATACATTTAACACATATGCTATCAAGCTCAACCCAGTAATTCCCGGTAATTTCCGACTAAGTGGTCAGGGGACTTCTCTGGTGTAATCGGCGTGACCTGGACCCATTCACGACTGCCCGCCCCTGTCTGAATTCACCAGACCCCACCAGATGACCGACACTTCGTCGAGCTCCTCGTCTATTTGATCTGCCTGTAGGCTACGGCCAGCCTACTTGACCTGATCTCGGACTTACTCGGCGTGATGCATCGAGCCGGCTCGGACGACCTGACCCGGCGAGCCGGACTCCTGGCCGACCTGACCCGGTGGATCGGATTCCTGATCGACCTGACCCGGCGGATCGGACTCCTGACCGACCTGACCCGGCGGGCCGGACTCCTGACCGGCCTGACCTGACGGAGCCGGACTCCTGATCGACCTGACCTGGCGGTCGACTCGCTAATGGCCAGTGGCGTAACGTCCCCCAGCGGCCACCGTAACCCAGATCGGCGTCTGATGGACGAGTCGGCCAGGGCGCCCTCACCACACCCCAGATCGCCGCCGACGGCTTTCACAGCTCCCCTCGGAGGCGGCGCGGCGCGACCTTGTCACAGTTGGTCGGCAGCGGCGGCGGCGGCGGCGGCGGCGGAGTGCGCCGCCGGGCGGACGTGCCGCGCAGCCCGCCGCCCGCGGCCTGGGCCGCGCCGGACGGCCCTGACCGTGCCCGGCCGGGCGGCGGCCCGACGTGCAGAGCGGCGTTGCAGCGTCCTCCGCGCGCCGCCGCCGCCGCTGGGTCCCGGCCGGCGATCTTAATTAGATCGCGGCGCCTCCGCCGCTCACCGCGCTCGGACCCCGCCGGTCCCCCCCCTCTCCCTACTGCAGACCGCATTCAGATCAGCTTGCGACACGGCGTGCAACATGGCGGCCGCGGCCGCTCTGACGCGGCGCCACCGGCCCGTCCGTCTGATCCAGATCCCGCATACGCCGCCAGCACCGCCGGTTTGGGAAGTTTATTTACACCAAGAAACAAAGTGGACTAGATATTTGTATAAGCAACAATGATATAATAATCACATAATTCATACACATGGTCATCAAAGGCTAAGACGAACCACAAAACACACGCACAGTGGACTGGATCGGGCCAAAGAGGCCGTGGCCCGCCCCGCCGCCCCAGCGGGACACGATCCGCCGGCGCTGCCCCAGCTCCGACAGATGTGAAAAATACCGAAACACGCGCGTCTGTGTTTAACACATACAAATGCCTTCCTCGTTTCCAGAAATCATGAAGCGCCCCGCGGTAACAGCTACGGACAAATGGAATTCGATTGGCCGGCTCGGCGACGGCTGACGACGTGACGTCACGGGTCGCCGCCGACGGCCGCCGCGTGCGCTGGCGCCGGCCGTCGGCCGACCGAACGGCCCAACAACATCGGGGTCGACTATGTACAGGGGCGTCGCAGATAGAAAACGGATGCTCAACAAATGCCCGGAACGGCAACTGACGACACAGACACCAAGTCAAAACACGCGTAAACTCTGATGATACACACCTAGCTTGGTCTCCGATACCTTTACGCTGGAAAGAAGAGAGGCGGAAGGAGAAGAGGAGGGGCGTCGGGCACGATGGCCGCGTGTAGGAGGAAGGACATGAGCCCTGTGTCCTCCCTCCTAGCCGGTGCGGCATCATCCCAGATCCTTCACCTTTGTACTCTGCACTAGAGATTCTCGTTAAATGAACAAATCAGCATACCTGAGCTGAATGCAGGACAAACAAGGACAGCGGCGTCCGGGCGACGGCGTGCGCTGACCGTGCGCCTGCGTGGCGCGCGGTCGGCTCGGCCGTGCCGCCCCTGGCGCGAGCTGTCGTTCCCGAAGCTGTCCGCCCGCGCCCCGGCGCTGGCGCTCTGAGCCGGTGCGTGTTTGTGTGCGCGAGAAGTGCGAGTGGTGCGAGCGGAGCAAGTACGGCAGCTTGTGGGGCCATTGGGCTGGGAGGGGCCAGGAAGAATGAACGGGAAATGTAGAGTAATAAAACAGCTTGCGAAGATGCAACAATCACGAACGTACGTTGCGACGCTGACGAGTTGCTGTGTGCGCCTTAAAAACATTGTGACGTGGTCAAAATTCAGGGAAGTACAGCTTCGAAGGAAAAAGCGTTACGAGAAGCGTCCAAATTTCACAACATGCCTGAAACCACGCTTTCTTTCAGTCCGGTCGAAGTGCGAACATCCGCGAAAGCACCTTTTCGAGGACGAGCAAGCACTCTGGGACGATCCTCGAGGGGAGAGACAAAAGTCCACGATAACAAAACCGACTCTCTCGCTCACTTTTTAGTTAGCCTGCTGCACAACTTTAAAAGCCCTGATATTTTGGCACAAGCATTTCACACTTCCACACGCGGAGCGTCACAAGTGCACCGCCTGTCACGCACGACAGCGCCCGCGACGCGGCGCGACTGCTCTCAAGAAACGGTATACCGGGCACCTCGGCACAACACCAACAGTAATGGACTACACGCACCCGACAGCTAATGATTAAAGATGGACTCGGATAGAAATTCTACAATGTGGCGGAGACCTGGACGCCGCGCCCCGCACGGAGAGAACACGCAGCTCAATATAACGGGTGCTAGCGGCCGCGCCTCGGCGGAAGCAAGAATCGGGCTGGGTGTCGGTGGACTTTGACACGAGGTGGTCCCACTCTGAGGTAATCTTTCAGCGCAAAGTGCATTCATTCTAGACGTCTAAGCTTTCCGTGCGGACGTAGAACCTCTCTATGGGTGGTAGCAGAAGATAAGCGTAGACTTGGCTGTTTTGGTCGAGCGCCTGGCACCATCACTTGTTCCGGATGAACCGAAAAAGGCCACTGGCGCGGGAGGTGGAGGGCGGAGCCATCAGCATTGGCACCTGATTCTTGTGGGTTATCTGGATCTGAAATAGCGACATCACCGGTAAACTGCCAGCCGGCGAAGCTCGTCTGGGCCCACTTTCATTATTGCAGCAATCCTCCCACCATTTCATTTGGTCGCAGAACAATGGATTACTAACGAGGCAAAAAAAGAAAAAAAAACACGCGAACAAAAGGTAAATTGATAAGGCCTTTTAGAACTCTTTCCAAACAAACTGTTCAGAACGTCTAATTAGGCATTTGCAAGGCAGCCGGAGAACTCGCCTTCCGAACCCAGTCTCTGTACCTTGCGGCACACGTACCTCGCTCAATCGGCAACCAGACATAAGGATGATGAAATTTGGCGGAATGCCAGCACATCGGGGGCAACCATATATGGCGGAGGGACTGTCTGTACAAGAAAGATGGCCGTGCAATCGAAGATTTGTTCACAAGCTGAACGCAGATGTCCACACAGGAATAATTATTGTCCGATATTGGTAGCCGAGAGGCACTGCTAACGAGCCAATAAATCACATTTACAAAACAATCAGAGGCCACGAAAACATGGGCCCGGAAGGTTACGAAAGAAGGCCAAAAGAGTGATGAACAGCTGTGCAAATAGGACGCAGATGTGATCTGACCTCAAAGAGTCATCTGGCCGAGAGGCAGACCCCAGCTCCGGGAGAGCGGAGACCCCGTCACCAGGCAAGGTGATCCAGCCATGCAAATTCGTGAGCCGAGCTGGACCAGCGGTCACGGCCCGGCCAGCACCACGCCCGGGCGCCAGGCCGACGCTGCACTAACCGTGCACGGCGGCTGCATCCACGGCTCGCCGTCGATCTGCATCGGGAAGCGCTTGCGCGTGCGCACCACCACCGACGAGCACTGGGCCAGGCGGCGGCCGGAGGCGCGCAGGCCCGTTTTCACCTGGCCCATGTGCAGGCAGTTCTCCAGGCCGATCACCTCGATCATCTTGTCGCCGATGTCTGCCAGCGGGGTGAGACGGCTGTCAATGGGCCGGCGGACACGGCAGCGGGCAGGCGGACACGAGCAGTGGACAGGCGGACATGGGCTGCGGACAGGCGGCGACGGGCAACGAAAAGGCGGACATGGGTAGCGGACAGGCGAACGCGGACAGCGGACAAGCGGACGCAGGTAGTGAACAGGAGAAAACGGGTAACGGACGAGAGGATACCGGCAGCGGGCAGGCGAACACGGGCAGCGGACAGGTGGATACAGGCAGGAGACATACGGTCATAGGCGTTTGACAGGCAGACGGGGGGGGGGGGGCAAGGTCGGCACTCAAAGTTCGCCAGGCCGGAACCGACCGGTCGGATTGCATGAACATGAACTGCGTGAGAACCCCGTTCCAGGGCCACAGAGTCGCGGAGGCCAACTGGTGCGACAGGGCATTCGGGGACAGGTCAGTCACGCACTGGATACTGCCAGTGGCGAATGCAGGGCAGGTATCGATCCGTGTCTTCGGTTGGATTGGGCTCTGTCTATTTCACCCGGAATGAGCTTCAGATCTAAATAATGCATGTGCAATGAAGTCTGGAAAACTGCAATGGAACTTAACTGTCATGAAAGCAATAGCTTCTGAATATTTGTGGGGATGGGGGAGGGCTTCTTTCCATGCACCCCCATAGGGTTAATGCTAAATGTTGCCCAACGCTGGCGCGGGAGGGGCTGTCCCCCTGCTCACTCACCCCCCGTTCCCACGCCCCTGCTTGAAACGTTGAAAGAGGCGAATGCATAGAACACCTAACAGCTGGAATTCGAACCCAGGCACTCACCTTGTATGGCACAGTTGAGGTCGAGGGAGTTGAAGGAATTGATGCTCAGTTCTCGGTCTCCGTCCTGCTTTTTTCGCTTCTTGGACTTCTTTTTACCCTGGTCGCCCCACAGATTGGAGCCGCCGTGGGTATACGGAATGTTGAGCAGGAGAATTCCCTGTAGTGACGGTCCGTTCGCTAGGTCCAGCGAAATGCCGTCACACTGGAGAGCAAAGGAATTTATTACAACGCGTATATTTTCTTGGAGGCACGTGAATGATTGTCATTAAAGGAAATTGAGCTGATCATGACATCAGATAACTCCAGCGCGCAGGAACTTTAAAGCTCTCCGAAAAGAGCCACGTGAAATTCATGTGCAAAGTTGACGGTATATGTTTTACACAGAGGCGGATAAATTGTTTAGTTGAGTTCTCTTGATAAAGATGGAAGAACGATGCATTCGTATTTCCTTGGTCAGCCATTCAACTGTGATCGGGGAGCGATGAGACTAGGATGGTAGGCGGTATTTATCAGTGCCATTATCATCACTTTACAAATCAACGAGTGAGTAATACGCAGACTTGTGCTTGATTCCGCTTGACTGGAATCGACTCCGACTCAATAACAAGGCAAGTGACTCCGAATCCGAATCCAGTTCCAAGCAACCAATTACAAATGGAATCGATTCAGAATCTAATTCCAATGTGGCTAAAACTGTTTGATTCCGGATCCGAATCCGATTCAGACAGACAATGTAAATACAATATAACCATGACATAATACAGATCAGTGTAATCAATAACAAATCATGGGTATGTATATATATATATATTCATATATATATATATTCATATATACATCCATGCATCACATGCACATACACATATATCAATAAGATAATAATCAGGTAGGTAAACCTACTACTACCAAGGGTCAATTTAAATTCTGGGAGCAGGCATGGCCTCCCAATGTAGATCTGCCGCCCTCCCGGTGTATTAGGCAGGTCCCCTCCCCCAATATTTTTTGTCATTTTTGAAGAGGGGAAGAAAGCTTTTAAGATGGTAAATAATAACCACATATTAAAAATGAAAATTAATGTCGATCAAACTAAAGCGGCTAAACCCGTTGACAAACTCATTCGGTGGAACGTTTGGTAGTTAGGCTCTTGCTCGTCCTCCCCATCCGCCCTCCCCCAATTATTTAAACAAAACGTTGCCCCTGACTACAGTTACCTAAACCATAAATTTCTAGCACGACCATTTAAGCTACTCCGTTGTCTCATGCTCTTTGTCCGTTTCTCGTCTAACCTCACGCAGGACGGACTAATCACGGATCAACATTATTACACTTGCATGTACCCAACAATATTCAGTTCTGGCTAATTAACCTAGACTTAGCAATTCTGCCAGTCTCTCGCGAGTCGTGCTGATGTGCCACATTATCAACCATTGCCTAGCGTCACTAAAGCAAATACTACCTGAAGCGAAAGTTCACAGCTGTGCAGCATCTAGGCTTACTGTTTGTCGAGCAGTGCCTGCCCTTATCCTAGTTGCAGAAACGATGCCAGCGGGGGGCAACACCTGTTTTTCTTTAATGTTTAACACTTACCACCCCTGAGGTGATCATTCAGAGCACTGCCTTCGGTTGTGCTCCTCGGTCACCCAGGAGACTGGTGTACCAGTGATGTCTGTGATTCCTTTTCTTACTTTTTTTTCTTGCCTTGAGGCAAAAATCCTTCGATCTCATGCTAATTGTTCTATATTTTGGAGCACAGTCTCATTTCCAATTTCCTACCAACCTACCTGACAGGCAATGTCCAGCTCATACCACCATAACTTAACAAACCATTGATATGAAGCTGCCCAAAACTGCTCTCAAAGTGAACCCTTTATTGCATATACATGCATATTGTTAATCTTTATATATATTACATTTTTTAGACACTAGAGCAGTGGTAAGTTAAACGGATAAAAGGAATCAGTCACTTTGTCTTTTGATTCGCTTCAGATTTCAATGTTTCCACAGAGTAACTGAATCAATTCTGAATCCGACTCAACACATCTCCCAGGGGAATCGATTCCGCATCCAATTCCGGGCCAATTGGAAGCAAATCCGGGCTCGGCTCCGATTCCGCTGGAATCGAGCACAAGTCTGGTAATACGTTCAAATATCTTCGAAGACCCAAGGACACAAACGAATAGCTGAGGCGTTCTTTCCACAATAAAGTTTGAAATCTGTGGAAGACACACTACTGATAAGTGACTGACAAAACACGACGCCCAACGGGCGTCGTGTTTTGTGCGTGCGGGCGCCAAACAGATCCGATGTAATGCTTGCCATTATGTCAATTTCCTCATGGAGATTCTTGCACGATGCTGTGAATGTTTCCGAAGTGGCGAACTCGAAGTACCACAGCTTGTTCTTCACCCGTGAATTGAACTTCTCTGGATTCTTCTCTCGTTCGAGGTGGAACTTGACACATATTGCTGCGTCCTACGTCATAAAGGTGGGTGCGTATAAGCAAAGTGAGACATTAAAATGCATTTTTGCGTCAGAACCACGACAACCTGCCTTCCTGACCTAGACACGTGACCTCAATCTAAACCAGGCCCATTCGCCCTCAGGCCAGAACTCATTCGGGTTTGGGCTCGTGCCATCCATGACTTGATGGATGCACTATCAAAACTTATCTCAAAACGCATCGTTCACACTAATGAACTGTAAGTGCCTCTACTGCTCATCTAGTCGAAGGCGACCTTGCGTAGGCGCCGATCACCGCGGGGTTTTGATCGCACCCCCGGCGTCGCGTCATCTGACCTAATTCAGCTGACGCGCGGTGCGCCGACTCACCACCCCGATGGAGAAGTAGTTGTTGATGATGTTGTACGGGATCGGTTCGCCTGGCGCCTCGTCGTCCTGCATTTGGCTGTCCGAGACTTCGATCCTCCATCGGTCCATCATGACCGGGGTGGCCAACTCGATTTTCTGCAGGCGATACCGCGGTGTCAGGAGGTTACGAACACACCATTTTCGTGTCGTTGCGTTGATGGATTCAGAATGCGGTCTCCTCATTGATTTTTTTTTCGTTCTCACAGCAAGACTGGTCCATTTTACCGTGCAGACAACTTGACGCACATTCCGACAATCATCTGACATAAATGACTTTAACGCACCACAAGCCAAGCGGTGACCTCCACGCAGATAAGAAAATATCGAGACGGCACCACCTGGCCATTTCAGAATGCACTTTCAGCACTCTTAAGCTTACATGCGCTTGTCATCATCGATTAGCTTGATAACAGATCGAAGGTAAAAGGAAGAAATTTGCCCATTTTTTGTTCGGCTGAGCATGCTATCACTGAACGTAATCCATGACAAGCCCCAAGGTAAGGAAGTGACGGACAGAATTACGCACGCAAATGCCTGGTCTTATCACCATCAAGGCGTGTTTTAACACTCTTGAGTTATCTGCCTTCCGCATCGACTGTCCCGGCAGGGGAAGGAGTTCCGTTGGCCTCTGGGCGTCGTTCGCCGCACGCAGCCCAATTCCAGATGACGTCAAGGATCTATCCCAATGGGCGGTGCCCCGTCCCATGGACACTTGGATACGCCATTCAGCACGGTAACGCCTTGACCCAAATGGCCCGACCATCCTGAAGACGACGATGACCCGCCAGCTGTAACAATGGAAAAGGCCATTCAAAATCTATGGCAACTGCGGGTAGCAACGACCTCGTGGGTGTCGGCATATCTAAAACAGTTAGCGGCTTCGTTTGATAACAGCCAATGTAATCTTTCCTTGTGCTTCCAGTGGTGGAGGGAAAACGATGAGGTACTAAAGAATCCGAAACAGAGCGATGATTATAGCAATGTTCACGTGTCAAAAACGGCCCATTTTCGAAACCATCGTTACTAATCGGATGAAAAGCCAAAGCAAGCATTGCAAATGCCCCTGCGACATCTGCGAATAAAGCAAAAATGGGATGGCTAGATGTTTGGCCTTTTGCACTTCGAATCTTCACGGGCCACAAACGATGACCGAATCGGGCCAAAAACAACTACGACACGTCACGAATTTTACAACGTTGCAACAAATTGAAACAAGCGTCGGCGTCACCGGCCGCCAGCCAAATTACTCGGCACGCTTACTTGCCAAAAACATTGCGGGCCATTGGACCTCGCCAATGAGCGAACCACGAACGACGGCAGAGCGCGGCGGAGCGCGGTCGGACGTGTTGACCCGTTTTCCAGCGCGAGGAATGGGTCGCCAGGTCACCAAGGCCGCCGGCCGTCTGACTATGCAGAGTACCATGGACAATGTGCGACACACCCAGCCTCCGAATCGGGTCAGGCGGGGCGAGCCATCACGCTGTTTCACCTCAATGGGCAGAGGGAATTCGCCTCTTTGGAGCGGCGCAGTAAACATTCGTCGCTAGAAGGACGGTCAGCTGGGCCCGTCATCGGCGACGGCAGGTTTCCTGGTGGTTTGGCGGAATGAGTCTCCCAGAACGGTAGGGTCCCGCCGGTTTCCAGATTCTACACAAGTGCACTATGACATCCTGTGCACGGATTCGCCTATTCATTTGTCATTGAACGGGCTAATTTTTGGCACTTTTATGGCATGTCTCATGGTGTAGTGAAGAAGCAAACCAGATCGAGCAAAAGTCTCCGTTGGCGACGGAAGATACTGGAGACGCAGAGCGAAACGCCGACGCACATTTGGCCACGCACCAGCTCCTGAAAGAGGCCTTATTTTGCAGATTGCCACGCACTGGTAGCCGTCGCCGCACACAGCTCAATGGACAATGCTTCTCTTTTGAAAAAAACAGCCCCATTTCGCGGCCGGACTCGCTTTGACGGGCGTTGTCCCCATGACTTCCTTTCCGAAGACCTTCGCACGGTCTCGCCTCTCGGGCCTACCTTGAGTATTTTGTAGATGGACTCGCCCTCGTAGCCGCCGCCCCACCGCAGACAGCGCGCCAGGTCGTTGCCGGTCCCCAGCGGGATGATGCCGACGCAGGGCTGGTGGGCCAGTTGCACCCGGTCTGCCGGACGTGGCCACACTGGTCAGGCGGCCGCCCGCCGCGCGATGTGCCGGCCGGTGTCATCTGCCCGCCGGCGGCCGGTTCATCCGCCGCCGCGGCAGGGGCGCCGCCAGGGACGGACACGGGGAGGCGCGGCGGCCGGTGGAGGAGTCGTGGGTAACGAGATGAGAGGCGAGTTAGCGGAGCATTGAGCTGTAGGCGTGGGGATGGCGAGCAGAGAGGCTTCATTGTTTCTTTAAAGGAACGTGTCTGCTCGCGACGAAAGGAGACACCGTGCCGTGCATGGCTGGAGATCGTGGGGGAGCGTCTCGACCCTCCGCCCTTTCTAGGGAGTGCAATATTAGGCCCATGACGATGACCGGAAAGAAACGAGTTGAAATCGTACTCGATCCCCATCTCCTCAATAATTTTCGGAAATCTCCGATCATGATTCAGTCTACGACGTGAACTACGAGTCAAAGAGTGGGAAAAAAGCAGCATTGGCTTAAGACACACTCTGTGCTCGTCCGTCTCTGTTCGCTGCCACTCATTTCACGAGGCCATCAGGTCGAATCAAAGGACAATTGCGGGATGATGTCGACAGTGGGTTGCTCAGCGCATAGCCCAGCAGCCTGGAAGCCACAAAACAATTAAACACGACAGACTCTCACAGCACGTGTAACGGCAATGAAGATCGACGATACTGCGGTGCGAAACGGTCAGGTTACCCAACTTTCCAGTCAGCACAACGGACCTGGACAGCGGTACCGAACTCAGCCCGGGACGTCATACTCCCCCACCCGCTAGCAGCGCTGTAAATCCAAGATAACGGCTCCCGACATGCCATATCTGGGATAACCTACCGCTCGCCCCGTCTTCCACGTCATTGCCCCGATCGCGATGCGATGCTGACCGCGATAGGGGGGCGAGGCGCGGCCATCGGGGCCGGGCCTGCACGGATGGCTATCTGGGGCCATCGGCTCGGCGGCGGGCGGGGCCGGCGGGGGGGGGGGGCACGTACCCATGCTGTCGAGGATCCAGCCGATGGTCCCGTCGCCTCCGCAACAGATGACGCGGAGGTCGGGCACGTCCTTGAACAGCTGCAGGCCTTGCATGGGCCCGCCTTTCGTCAGGTTGTACACCTGGCGCGGGTTCAGAAGGTACTGGAACGAGAGGGACACTGGGTTGCAGCGGCGCGGCAGCAGTGAAGACGACGTTGATGCCCACGCGACAGAGTTTATCGACCGCAAACGCCGCTCATGTGGCGCCAATGAACGACCTTGTGCTTTAGGCTCACAAAGGCCATTCATCTCTCATAATCAAATGAAATATTCAGCCGGGCGCACGATTGTCTTTGGCCGTGAGTAATGCGTAGCCTTGCTGTCGTCACCGTTTGACGCCGAATTCCTCCGAAACCGAGCCTGCTCCGGTGACCTACAGAGCCAGGCCAGTCAAGGCCGCGCGGCGAAACGGTAGCATCGCGTGCGGCCCGCATCTCACGGGCCCGACCGGGCGCCGCCGCCGAACGACCAACCGGCGAAAATTCACACCGAATAATCAGTTTCAAGTTCGCACCGCCGCTCCCGTCGGGCCCAGGCGCGGCGTAACGGCACGGCCGTAGCGTGGGGCGGCGGGTCTGCGGCGCGGAGCGGCTCACGGCGAGCCCGCCGCGACCGACCGCGGTGAGAAGGCCGGGCCGCCGGTCAGCCGCCGTCCACGTGCAGCGCGGCCGGCGGGCGCCGCCTTCTCGTCTGGGCGCCGCCGCCAAGGCCGGGTCAGCGGGCGGCCGCCGGTGGGCCGCCGCCGGCGCTCTGGCGTAACCCGCCCGCGCCGCCGCCGGTGTCCGATCCCGCGGATGACCGTCGGCGTGATCGCTCGGGCTGGCGCGGCGAGGCGCCCGCTGGGCGGCGGAGGGGGGTTCCGATTGGCGTCGCGTCTCTGTCCGGCTGCGGGAGCGGTGTGCCCGGCCGTTTGGAAAGACGGCGTTGCAAGCACATCTGACGATGACAAGTCACGCTCGCGGCGAGTCGAGTCACGCTTTTCTTGGCAAACGTGCACGGGACGTCTGCTCTGAGCGTTCTTGCCAGGCGTGATCGCATTAAATTACACCATTGTTCAGGCGTAATGCAATGACAGTCTCCGGCGATAAGTACATTCCTCATGCCAATGCGACGTTCTATTTGCGCCCATTTGAACGTATATGGTAAGCACTATGTTCTGGCACGCTCCAGCTCGTGATGCCGTGATGCAATAGTTAGTCCATATCACAACATTGACCTTGTATCGAATTCGTCCCGAGGGCACGAGGCACACTGGTTGCCAGCTCGTGGGTACTGGCCGGTATTCAGATCAGCAAAAAGCCTTGAGGGATGCTTGAGGGAAAGAGTATGCGTACTGCATTTCTCTTTAGATTTGGAGTATTTCAAAATATTGCTTGGCACAGTTATTTTGCAAGGTTACCTTCCGCGAACTTTTGTCAGCATTGCGCGCGTAATGTATCACCAGTTAAAACCTCACGCGTTTTCATGATATTGTTTATCGTCATTAATTAGCGATTTTACAACGCAGACGCCTGAAATCGAAAACATCACTTGCAGAATAATTCCATGAACGCAACGGCAAGGGAGCCAACGCAGTGTGGATACAGATAACAAAAGAAATGGATCTCTTGTGGTAAAAATGCATGGCCAAGAGGTTACAAAATTACGCCCTCGCAAAACGTGTTATGGTGCGGCTGGGCCAGATCCCCCATTTCTTGTGCTTGTTGGAGATTCACCAGAATTACGGCCTTGCTCGTAAATAGCAAAACGGTTGAATGACCATCATCTTCGCACGATCTGGGTTAACGATTTTTTTCGTCACAAAAAACCAGAGGAAACATGGGTGCCGTTATTCTTTATGAGCAGCTTTCCGTATGACACAATCTGCTACGACACATTTTCCAGCGTGCTAATTCGTCATTCTAAAGGCCAAGCCGACAAGCCCCGAAGCGACGTCCCCGCTGCCGGTATCCTTCTGACCCGGCCTCGACCATCGCAGGGTCCTTACACACGTCGCCGCGATCGGCCGTGTCCCGCCCACCCTTCCTCCATGACAAGGTCACGGGCTCTTCCGGTCTTCGCGGCGTTACCCGGCCCACCCCGGCCAGGACTGCTCCCTCCCCCCCGCCGTAGCGGTACTCTCCCCCCCCAACCGGACGAGGTATCTTACCTGCCCTCACTGCCCGGCCCCCGTCTCGCTCCGTCTCGGGGGGGGGGACGCGCCCAGTAGTCGGTCGGATGGACCGGCGACCTTGGACGCGCGGTTGGACCGATTCGCCGACCTCCCGCGGGAAACTGGACCGTGGTGGCGTAACCGGCTGACGAAAATCGCCGACGCCTGACGTCGGCCGGCGTCGAGCCCCCGCCGACGCCACGCTGGACGTCGGTCCGAAGAAGGACCGGAGGGATGACGGGAAGGGTCGAAATGTGGTGGCGTTGGTCGGGGGTCGGAGCGTTTGGAGGGGTTTCTGGAGTCCCGGCAAGAGTACCACCGTGGAAGGCGAGCCTGCACTCTTTGACGACTTTGTTGGTGGCTAGGTTGTCACGGTTGAGGACTGAGCAATCACGGGACGTTCCGCTCCCTGTCGTTCTAGTGTGGGACCTTTTCAGTCTAAGAAATTCCCGCCTGACATGACCGAGACCATCGCAGCATACCATTTCGGATCTGGAATGTGATGCGCTCGACATGACGTACATGTGTGGACGCATGTCAGACCTTCCGAGCAAAACAGGAATGACGCGCTCCGGAAGATTAGATAATTATCAGATGGGTCAGAGCACAGAAGCGACTAATGGAGACAAGGACCGGACCGGACTGGACGGACCGTTTAACCACGCGATAAATCTGTTTCTGCGGCGCCCGATCAAGCGTGAAGCCGGTATCCGGGCTTGACGGGCTCGAGGCTGAAGAGCGTTGTTCAGTTAATCATCACCGTCTCAAGGATCTTGTGGGCAGCGTGGTTTGACGACAGCTTGTCTGGTTTTGTAACACCGAACTATTTTTAGATGGCTTCTTGGTTTTATGTAGTCCGTTGGTTGGAATATGAATTCCTGGACGGAAAGGAGTGGATTTGTTAGCTTACGTGGCGAAGGGGGAAAAGTCATCCCGACCCCCATTTTTTTTCGCTGATATCTGGTGGCTGAATGTGGCGGAATGCAAGTGCTGCTTCCCAACAATTTTGGGTCACATACAGTCCGTGGCCTCAAATAGCCTTTAGGATGTTCACTAGTGTTACAAACCCCGACATGTCGCCAAACATATGTCTAAATATCTGTATCGAAAGCTGGCTTTGTATTGAATCCTGAGAAAAAAGTTCAGATGTGATTTAAATACAGAACAGTAGTCTGTAAGCCCTCCGGAATGACGTCATGGCTCGGTGACCTGACATGAATTGGCAACATTTCTTTGTTCTCGAAATATGCGGAAATTTCAGACGCTTAAAGCAGGCCGTTCTCCGGAAGTATAAGAAAACCTTAATAAAGAGGGGTAACAACCGCTCCTTGTCTGATGGGGTCGGTTCAGAGAGCAATTAACCCTAGGTTATGAGTTCAAATTAAGCTCCTCTACAACATTAACCCTGTTCCCGTACCCGTAGCGCTAGGGCGTATTCCCGTATGGCGTTCCCTAAGATCTCGTGAATTATCCGTCCGATTTCATCGCAACAAACGACTATCGATTCGCCATGACGTAAACTACATCTTCATACCAAGAAAGTTTGAAAATCATGAGAGGGTAGACACAGGGGACAAAAAAAGTCAGAAAGAAGGTAGTTTTTGACTTACTCGATGAGACTTGTCCCATTGTCACTACGTTAAAAGTTTTTGAGGGCATTCATAAGCATTTGCAGTGATTGGAAAATGGGAGAAATATATATCTTTTTTCAGAACCAAATTAACATAAAAGTTAAAAATACCTTTGGCTCCTAAAAGTCATGTTGCACTAAACAAGTATATATCGTATTACACTATTTGAATAATGCTGGCATAGACGGCGCCAGGGACATGAAAAAGGGAATGCTGCCACAGTCGCATAGTCACCAGGTTAATTTACAAACTTTGACCGTAAATGACCTCAAATGACCTCAAAGGCACATGGAACTGCAGTGAGTTTATTTCGCAGTGTTTAAAAACGATCCCAATGATCTGAACTGACTTAAAACGCCCTGTTCATGGCCCTCGTTATACCGCGTACGCGAGAGGACATTTAGATCATAGTTCCTTGACCCCACCTGATATCAACCTGAAACCTAAAAATAAGTCCAGAGCACCATGTTGAGTTCTGCGTATGCCGAATTTTTCATGTTGAACATAGAATAATTTTTTACGTAAAACCAAACTTTGAATTTTGACCTTGCCTTGACATTGCGATTTAACCTAGAGTAAACAGAAATATTTTTATGTGTTTGCCCATTTATTGGCGTATACCTTCATGTCAAATCTTAAGTTCTGTCTTAAGAACTCTATTTTTTGGCAGCCGTTTTCCTTTCACCTTCAACGAAGACAAAAATGGCCTGAGATGCCAACCGAAAACGCGGCTTGGTGCAATCCTGGGTAAAATAAAATTGTGAAAATTTGGTATAATACATTGCACGAATAGGTCGGAAAACATCACCAAGTTTCATGAAACTGCTTTAAAAACGATGGAAATGGCGAGTAAAAACCGAACGTTCACTTTAGATCTCCAAGGCCATGCAGGTTACAGCTGTATCAAACGACCTTTCGGTACAACAGATCTACAGAGCGCACCTCGGCATATTTTCCCGTCAATGGCTAAAATAGTTCAATGCATGTTGGAAATTGGTTTAACGACATTTTGTGATCTTACAAGACCGCCTTATTACCAATAGCTGCATTCTCCTGAACTGCATTACTTCTAAGACAAGCTTTTGGGGACGAAGAAAAACAAACGAGAAAAATCGCCGCAAAATTCACACTGACCACTAACTTTGTGAGCTTTGATGACCTTAATGCTTGACATTCCTTTTTCATACATTGCCAGCCAATCGGATGCACCAGAACTCCAAAAATCTTCACATTTCCGAGTTTACGATCCTGGATGCCGGCCTCCCAACATGGCCGATTTGAGATGCGCAACCTTGCTTGACTTGAAGGATACTGGCCCCTGCATTCATAACTGCACGCCGTAGAGCTACATATAATTTCTATTAACCCCAAAATTGTCGCGTCTGCACTCGTATCTATTACGTTTTTCGAGATATTACCGGGTAAATTTGTATAATGCAGTCTTGGAAATCTATTTATGATAGACATACTGTCTCAAGATTTCATATTTATGGAGTTTTACAACAACACCCGTAACTGTCCTCTGCGTCTCATTCATGTATGTCCTATTGTCAGCAGCTGCGTGACAATACAAAACGTCGCAAGTTAATGGACTTTAACACTGTAATGTGTCATCGTCAACGGGCGACGTCAGAACCATTTAGCATTGTAATACGTCATCGTCAGCGGGCGACGTCAGAATACATTTTTTTCTTCATTTTCTGGTATTTCTAGGTATTTCTTAAACTATTCGGTGGTGAAAACATGAGCAGTGACCCTTTTCGGTCCCACCCAAGTATATCTATCAAACGTCGACCAAGGCGGAGCATTCTTTCAAGAAGTGGCGTTGTTCGAAAGTGCTACCAAATACACCAGGCAGTCATCGTGCTGATACAAGCAAAATATGCACCAAACCAAGGGAAAATCCAGTATGTGTGCTAAGTGGAGGGAGGGAAATCCCCATCCGCGTAATCTAACCCAACCCTAAATGTTGATTTCTCTCTGGATTTCTGCCACTGTTATGTCATTGTTGAGAATCAAGATGCGACGTCCTGTGTCTTAACGCAGCAGCTGGCAGTGGGACATACATTTCACTGTCTCGAAAAAATGCACTGTTCCTTCCGAAAAAGGGGGGGGGGGCAAAAGACATGTTGACCCCCTTTTCTGACAAAAGGGGACCTGGCCCTGATGACCCCATGGATTTGCAAATGCACGAAATACTCTACAAAGCGCACCTAAGTACCGCGGATAATTACTTCCCTGCTACCTATCCTACAGGCGAAATGCCGTCAATGCGAAACTGATGGTAAAGCAAGCGCATTCCACTTTAAATACCTGCAGGCCCAAGAGTCGCAGTTGGTTCTGAAGAGCTGATGTATTCTAAAACACGTGCTGACTGTTGATCTGCATGCGATATGAATCACTTCCACTCCAGTAAATACATCACAAACAACTTTTTTAACTTACGCGTATTAATTGCACTTTCCTGATCTACCTCGGTACCGTCCGCCATAACGCGAAGTAGGGAAAGCTTTCAGAATACCTCTAATTTCATCCGAGGACTTCAGCATTATTCTTTTGACATTTACATATGTCGTTCTGTTCGTGTCATCGGAAATGTCTGATGGACGCCACAGCAAACGACCGTTTTAAAAAAGGAAACATTATTCAGTCCCAGTGAACAGGAAAACATGTTGATTGAAAAGCTAACTGACATGCAAACCATTCAACATGCTGTTCGATTTCCGTACCTTAACCCTATTCCCCGAGGGCTAGACGGTATGGTCGATTCCCGGCAGGGGGCGGATTCGGCCCCTCCTGAGATCTCGAGAACTACACTTCCGATTTCATCGCAACGAACGGCAATCGATTTGCCGTGACGTGAACTACAATTTTATAAAAAGAAATTTTCAAAATTTTGAAATTTGTGGATACAAGGGGGCAAAAATGTCAAAATGGGGGTACTTTTGGACTTCTTATAACTCCATCGTTTATCGACCGATTTCGACGGAACTGGTATGAATCGAGAGATTATGGATAGGACTTTTACCATGGGTCCGCAAATCTGAAATTTTGAGAAAATTCATGGGCCTTCACGGGGTTTCAAAAATAGGAGGATTAGTTTTCTAACAACTGAATGAACAAAAGACGCAAACACCTTTTTTTGGCTTCTGCTAGTCATGTTATACTAAAGAAGTACAAATCGCATTACAATGTTTGTATAATGTTAGCATAGGAGGTGCCAGGGACATGAAAAAGGGGGAACTGTCATGGTCGCCCGTTTCTCAGATCAACTTGTGACCTTTGACCTTAAATGACCTTCAGCGACCTTGAGGTGACTTGGAATGATCTCGTGTGCATTTAATATTATCTTTAAATGTTTTCAATCATTTGAATTCACTCTATTTCAAAAATTTCATTTTATGGCTATTGCAATATAGGGTACGCGCACTGAAATTTTAGGTCATAGCTCCGTGACCCGACCCGATATCAAGCTGAACCTTGGTACACAAGTAGAAGGCACCCTTCTACGTCGTATATATTCCGGGTTTGGTATTTGAAAAAACGGCGCCGAAATTATAGCAAAAAAACAAATTTTGGCTTTTGACCTTGACCTGACCTTGTAAAATGACCTCAGATAAACAAAATTAAATCTGCACATTGCCCAGTTATTTAGCTATAGATCCATATAAAGTTTTAAGCTCTAGCTTTAGAACTCTGTTTTTGGCAGACATTTTCATTTTACCCTCAACATGGCCAAAAATGGCATGAGGTGCCTCCCAAAAACGTTGCCTGACTCCTCCCCTAAACAAAATAGAATTCTGAAATTTTGTCACGGCGCGTAGAAAGAATAGTTACAAAAAGTGACCAAGTTTCGTGAAGCTGCGTTAAAAAGCCTGGAATTGGCGAGCGAAAAACCCGAGGGGGGCGGATTTAGCCCCCCCTGCCGGGAATAGGATTAATAAACGATCGGGTGCGTACTGCTTTTCTGCTGCGGTCATTCCGCAAACAAACCCGCACTTGGGCGCCACGCAGAGCACCAATATTGTCATAAATGACACGTAACAATATTCAACACTTAGCTGTTCCTTCGTCACTAGAACTCCAGCGAAAGAGTTCTGCACTGCAGGACGATCACGAGCATTCACTAGCCCGGCGCCGGTGACCATGGGTGTGGTCGGGTCACAGCGGCAGGCTGGGCGGGAGTATAAAAGGCCCACCGGTGATGGAAGCTGTACCAGTTCAACCTCGGACTCGCTCACACAAACATGAAGGTGGTAAGTACACGTGGAACTGTTTCTAAACCGCTGGATGTAGACAGGGGAGTGGCAACTACAGAATGAAACATCTTTTGCTGCATACTGTTTTGAGAATTTCTTAATGTTCCTACACAGCCACTAAGTTGTGCAGGCGCATAATGCAAGAAAATTAACGATCAGTACGCAGAGCTTGACAAAAGCGGTTGCAGCATTGGCAAACAGCATACGTGACCCTTTTCAGTTCATCATTGCTGCTCTGGCCCTGGTGGCTGCCGCCGACCGGCCCCAGCCGTCCTACGCCCCGGCTCCGGCCTACAGGCCCCGTCCGGCCTATGCCCCGGCCCCGGCTCCGGCCTACAAGCCCCAGCCTAGCCACGGCAGCTACAAGCCCATTGCTATCCTGGAGGAGGAGAATGTCCACCCAGGAGATGGCACTTACAACTTCCACTTCAACACCGAGAACGGCATCTACAGGTAAAATATATCTACCGGATGATGCGAAGCAGCGTTCAAGTTCTCGTCGATATATTTCACCGGGTACACAGTTTCATATTTTAGAACGCATGCTATGCGCTTAGGACCATCATGAACTGCTTTCAATAACATAACCGGAATGCTGTGTGCACGTGCGAACACTAGATTCAAAGTGCTGCCATCTGTTGTCAGGTCTGAGAGTGGCGTGCCTCTGCCCGGCTATGGCAAGAACGAGTACGGACAGGATCAGGGCAGCTACAGGCAGGAGGGCTCCTGGAGCTACTCTGACGGATACGGCAACCCCGTCAAGGTGACCTTTGTCGCTGACGAGAACGGCTACCAGCCGTCCAGTGACATCCTGCCGACCCCGGTGCCGACCGAGTACCCGACCCCCGAGGTCAGCTACGACCAGAGCTACCAGCAGCCCGCCTACGGCAACTAATAAGTCACCGAAATGCACTACTGAGTTTTGAGTGCCATCCTTCGTGATTTTTATGTTGCGTATTCGTGTATTTATTTGTGACGTCCGACGTGAGAATGTACACAATACATGTATTTATATCGCTTCTCATTTGTTTTCAAGATCGATGAACAACTGCAAAGCTCCTGATTCTGTGAGCATCTAGGCAAGCCAGCTCAAACGTCTAGCATGACAAAGCTTCAAAGTGAATGACACTAAAGAAAAGGTCAATAGTTCGAGATTAGCAAGGAGAAAAAAGAAAGAAGGCAACGAACAGTCTCAAAACCATTGAAAAATGGGCCGGTTAAATGGCTTCTTCGAGTAGACCATGTCATACCATCGTCCAAATATCACCGACGTGTTTAAAAAACATCACTGACACATGCAGGCTGATAGTGACTACGCCGCGTAATTCCCCACGTTGGCTTACTAGAATAGCATGCTTTCATGCGTATTTGAAAAAATCCCCTGCTTTCGGTGTGTTAAGGGGCACAGGGCGGGTTAGCCACTAACGATAAATGTATATCGTAACTAGTAGCCACCTTGAAGCACTCAGCCATTTCTCAAATCCTGCATTATGAAAACAAATGGAGAAGAACAGTCGTAATGAAGAATGTTCTCATAATGGAGAACAAAAACTATCATTCGCAAATCCTTCATATTGACAATAAAAAACTAACAAAACAAAATGGAGGGACCAACAGAGAAACATCAATGACAGGGAAATGTTGCCACGTTTTGGGGAACTTCATGCCATGACATTTCACAGTCATTCGGTTGCAGTAATAAGTGTTTATACGTATATCCACCAGCACCCTGATGCACACGTCAATGGCGCGAAGCTCGATGAATGTTATTAACGTTGGCAGCTACCATTTTCAATTGTTTTTGGCCATGTTGTCATGCAGCATTGCATGAGACTTTTTCTTCAGAACACACGCCGCACAAAACTATGGCATACTCAAATTAAGATGACTTAGCCATACATAAGGCGATCACTCAAAAGATCTGGGAATGCACATGAATGCATGTAGCATAAAGCATAAAAAAAGAAACGAGGCGAACTATATAGCATGCTCCTCCAATCAAGATCGTATCACATATACTATGTGACAACAGTGGAAGATTTGCACTGTATTTAACAACGGCGACTAATGGCAGATCCATGAAAGATTTAGCTTTTGGTCTGAAAAGCCGTAAGGGTTCCAGCATAGTTATATTATCACAGACAGATGTAAGATAATGTACTATAGTTTTTCATCATCATCTTCCCAATTGAGACCCGGGTTTTGAAGCTGGGCAGCGACCGATCGTCGACCTAGGCTGCTATATTTTTCGATCTGCGGTGGTCGGTTCTTTCTCTTGTTACCAGCATTGGCACTGTCGCACCCATAAATCCTTTAACCTCAGCAGTGTGAACTCTACTAACTTTGATATCTTGAGTCTTATGTTTCCTCGACCGTAGTTCTACGGTACCTGCCTTACTCGTCTTTTTTTTTGCTTTTTGTTCTTTCCGTGTGGTCTGTTAATTATTCTGTACCACAAAACATCTTTTCATTACATTCCAAGATATTCCCCATATAAACACATTCCCCCATATATGGTTCTTAGTTACACCATTGGTATACGCTTTAGGATATATGACATGGCTACATGATGCCAGGATCTTGACTGCCAAGGGTATCCAATTCAAATATTAACATCATTTTTAACAGGTCCGTATGTAGTAATGATCAAGACAATGCAAGCTCTCGATGCTTGGTTCCTATAGTTTTCCTTCGCACAATTTAATTTTTGGCGTTCACCAAATGTAGAAAAGTTCATACTGATTCGTATGTAGTCCCTCTAAGCGGCTACCATTAACAAATGGCAAAAAGATGTGCCGTATGTTGTTCTGTCCTGAAGGCTTCCGCATGTGACATTCATGCAGGTGAAAATATACATTTCGACATAAATCATAAACCCTTATGCATGGGTTTTGTCACCGTTACTAGCACCTTTTCACCTCTAGACATTCACAATTGTAAATTAGGTCCCAGGGATTCATGTGAGCTATTGCTCACCAAAACCGGGTGGACGTATGTTGAGGCAATAAGCATGGTGAGGACGAATATGCTTCCAGCGAGATTTAGCTTTAAAAACATGCCGGAGCGGGAGCCTTTGCAGAGCCTTAACGAAAACACTGGCCTTCAGCCAGCTCATTTCGACTGGGCCTAGCTCGGTTCTTTTTTGTCGCGACCTGCTTCGCCATGTAATTTCCGACAAGAAGCAATTGCCAAGCAGCTTAACAACTAGGCGGCATTTCAGGACATGTCCTGGTCCAGTTTTTGTTGACATACGTTTACATCGCGGTCGCTCGAGTCTGTTCTCACTTACTATCATGCGTCTCGTTTGATATGTTTCGGCTCGGCATGGTTTGGAACACGTTTTCCATCATTCAGCGACTGATAAAGCCCCTCCATGCAACGGCTCGAATTGTCATGATGAAGCCCGGTTGACTGTAATTAGAAAGAGATATGGAGCTTTTGGTTACACATGCACTGCCGCCTGATATATAATTTCATTCAAAGCACCCTTTTCTATTATTCGACGCAGCTGCGTTTCCAAGTTGTTATGATCAATATTCACATCACTCATTTGTGAACCCGAAATTTCTCAAAGGCTGACCCGAGAGCCCTTTGAAAGCGACATGAAACATGCTTTGCAACAAACGAAAAAGAACTCAATCTACTGGAACTGTGAAATTATTGTCTAGCAGTGAGCCACGCCTTTGGAAACAATTTCTTAGCCACGTCCATGACGCGACCCCTTTTGGTATCCTGTTTCATTCCCTGCAGCTACACTAGAAGATCCCTTTACGTTTGCGGTCTTATCGGCAATAAAACATCACAAGTGTTCTACTACCGAAATTGACTAATGAAATGTTTCAAGCAAAACTGCGCCTCGCAGTCACAGCATCTTTTGATTATTAAACTCAGGGTCACTTAAGGCCACTGAAGTAGATCAGGTCAACTGTGACCACGTTCCAAAAAAAACTGAAAGAGGCATAGCTTTTGTGAAATATCTTGATTGACATGAAATTTGCCATACTCATAAAAAACGACTAATGGAAGATTTTTGCTATCTCATATTTATCGGTAATTTCCAGGTCGTTGAACTTAGGTCAGATAAACATTTGGCCATTTTAGCGTTTACCATTGGCATTCTGGGTCTGGTTCGGCGGTTTGGAAACTTGAACATACGCGCTGGTGCTCCTCACGTTCTTTGTACGGGTAATTGTACCTCTCGACCTGTGACCTTGGGTAAGGTCACGCTTTAGACCGGATTTACGGCCCCGGAACCAAATATAATTCATTTTTCAGTCTTGGAATGATAATTGGCAGTCGTGTGTGCTTCGGAATCACATATAAATGATAAGAAGCTACTCGCCAAGACTGAGGAAGTCCCACTTGATCCCAGCTGACCTGATTTGAGCTTTTGAAAAATTACGCTTGCTTGCAACGCAGACGCACTTTGTAGAGCCACACGTGAAAAGAACTACACCCATGTCTTTCTTCTATAGTTTGTACTGCCCCAGTCCTCTTATTTTTGTAGACACAATAAAAACCTTTGCTATGCGAAAATAATGCCCCTACAAATAATGGCCTTTTACGATGGGGCCGTCCCCGCCGCCTGGCATCTGTGTGACTTACGTCGAAATGTTTTGTGGTAGTGGCGTCATGATGTAGAAGGGCTGTTATTTGAACTGATGTCATAGGATTTCATGCTGTATCGTGTCTTATCAACTCTTATGCGGCAGACAACGCTACTGACACTAGAAACGCCTGATGTACAGACGTCAATATCTTGACCTACATTGACCTTGTTGAACCTTTATATGATAGGTGCATACTTTACGTGCGTGCCAGACACATTTGCAGCAATTCAAATCAAAACGCACCTGTACACATGAAGAAAAACTCTGATTCCTGCCTTTACAAAAAGACGATTTTTTCTCTTCATTTTCAGGTTTGTTTTAAATAATCCATTTTGATCTCCAGACATTAGTAAATCAGGCCTTCTTCTTACTTCCAAACCTTCCGGAGCCACGCATAAACTTTGGTTATCAAAGGTTTTTGCCAGAAAGCCAACAGCGTAGTTCGATCTAAGGTGACTCCTGGTGACAATCATTGACCTTGTGAAAAATTGTTAACTTATTCGAAAGAATTAAAATTATTCTTACTCATTAATCAATGAAAATAAATATAATTACTATGATTTAATTGTTATAATGAAAAATTTAAACTTGCTAAAAAACGAGCCCTTTCTTCTGGCTTCGCCAAGGGCGTTTCAACGACGATTTTACTTTTTCGGCGAGACTTATAGTTCTCGAGATTTTGTGGATCCGGACGTCGGCCCGGTGAGTATTAGTCAGCGGCTGGGTAGAAGAGCCTAATCGTAAAATACTCATGCCACCACTGAAGCGTTTTGACCGAATGACTAGAATTTTCTTCCCTTATCTGTAGTCAAGTGCGTTGATCACGGCACATCTCTGGGGTTAATTCTACGTCACGAAGCTCGTGGGACGTGCTGCGGAGCGAGCAGTGCACTTCGAGCATCAAAACTCGTCAGAGGTACTTCTGCGGCAGTCACTGCATGCGCGGGCAAATTTTCCGGCCGCTGTGATGTGTCGTTTCCGAGATTAGGTAAAACTACATATATATACATACAAATAATCGCTGGTTCCGGTTCCGGCTGTAGCCATGGCATAGATTTACTGGGACACGCTTGGACTCGGCATGGCCTGATAAGGACACGGCTGATCATCTCCCAGTAGTTTGCCATCATGTAGGCATATCTGCAGTAATTTTGAGTCTGTGACAACTGGAACAGCTGTAAACAGCCATCACATATATGCCAAGTGGTCAGCTATTATTGTTGTCACAAATTTTGTTGTCACAGGTTCCATATTTAATATCCACATTTCGATTGTAATCCTTGGGGACATGGCATAGGCACAACCTGCTTGAGCACAGACCCGGCTCTAGGAACGTCGTGACTAGGTTATGGCAGTGGTTACTCAGAACTGCAACACTAATATAAATGTATAAACCTACATGTATGTGCAGTTCATTTATTTTTGCCGCACTCCTCCGTTTTGATTCATTTTGTCTTTCTTATTCGGTTTAGACTGCAAACACCGTGCAGTTTGTTTAACACATCATGTTGGCTAACTCAGTCATTACCACGATGGCAAAACAATAATGATGGCAACAGAACAATATTCCTATTAAGGACACGACAAAAAAGTCTCTGGATTCTGCCTGCTTCAACGGCACATGCCAGCCAAAAAAGGTAAAAAACCAATAATGGAGATGATGGAAAAAGTACGCAAACGCATGATTAACGCGTGCAAAACGCCACTTTAACACATCAGTCAGCTAGATCAAGCATTAAACGAAGAAATTAAGGATAAACAAGCGAAAAGAAAAGGATTGTATTTGATATTTATATCTGCGTTTTAGATATCTTATACACATAAAACGCGATGACTTTGCATAGGCATACATACATGCACACATCTATCTATCTATAGTTTTATCTTCTGGCACTTCGACTAAGATATCGTCCATTCGAGGATGGCCACGGATCTTGGCTCATACAGGGCCGCGTGACCTTGGGCGTGGCCCAGTCACAGCAGTAGGCTGAGCTGGAGTATAAAAGGCTTGTCCGTCGTGAAAACTCTATCAGTTCGACGTCGCACTCACTCACACAAACATGAAGGTGGTAAGTAACAGCACAAGGGAAATGGCCTTTACCATATTTACGGTATTGCGGCCAGGGACTGTTGAACTTCCAGCCCACACAATGTTCCCATTTCCCAAAATTATTGTCCAGTTCACGACTCCTCCACATTTGCAACATAATGTATCCGAAATTCTTTACCTTTACAAATGAGAAGACTGCTCAAATGGCTGGGATCACAACAGATGTTTTCATACTATTTTTTTCAGTTCATTGTCGCTGCCCTGGCTCTGGTGGCTGCTGCCGACCGGCCCCAGCCGTCCTACGCCCCGGCTCCGGCCTACAGGCCCCGTCCGGCCTACGCCCCAGCCCCGGCCCCGGCCTACAAGCCCCAGCCTAGCCATGGCGGCTACAAGCCCATTGCTATCCTGGAGGAGGAGAATGTGCATCCCGGAGATGGCACCTACAACTTCCACTTTAACACCGAAAACGGCATCTACAGGTAATGTCATAACTGTAAATGTTGACTGTGATGTCACACAAAAGCGAAGGTTGCTTTTGGTTTACAAAAGTGTGTGTAGTATAGAAGCCTCATAAATTTCCATGGATCAAGAATGAATAATGAATAAGCAGAATAAAGAACGCAACTTAGATTCATCGCGTGTCGTTCTCCGGCATCAGATATGAATACTGCCTGCTCTCCATACGGTCTTAATATACCCTTCCCATTGCTAAAGGAATTCCTAAGACCCACTCCGTTTTTTGCTAGCTTTTGTCAAACAGCGTGGATTAGGCATGCCTGGACACGTTGACAACTGTTGTATTTATTCTCGGAAACATCCTATGATGTCAGCCGACTCAGTGCAGCCAAACGGCGACTCCTGCACGTCTGTGCACGACAGTCTATTCTTTATTTTAGAGACCGCAAAGCATATTCAAAAGCAATGCATTATACACTCTTCTGCTCTTAATGAGATAAGTAACGTGATAGTGTGTCCACTCTAATGATCCGGATTCAGGTCCATCAATAACGAGCATGTAATATCAAAAGCTATATAGAGGTCATTCTCTTCCACGCATCGTCGTCAGATGCCAAGGGTGATAGCTGTGATAACAATGATAATGATGTTTGTTAAACCCCATGCGATTCCGACTCGCGGAGCAAACAGTAAGGGGGAGGGTTTCTAGGAAGCCCCACTAATGCGAAATGGCTTGGACATCCACCGATGCACGGGTGAAAGTCTGCCATCTTTCAACAAGTGAGTTCTACTAACCTTCTAAAACACAGCTCAGTGATCTTATGATGAATGATGAGATAAAGTCACGCATTATCATCTATTACCAGGTCTGAGAGTGGCGTGCCTCTGCCCGGCTACGGCAAGAACGAGTACGGACAGGAGCAGGGCAGCTACAAGCAGGAGGGCTCCTGGAGCTACACCAACGGATATGGTGAAGACGTCAAGGTGGCCTTTGTCGCTGACGAGAACGGCTACCAGCCGTCCAGTGACATCCTGCCGACCCCGGTGCCAACCGAGTACCCGACCCCCGAGGTCAGCTACGACCAGAGCTACCAGCAGCCTGCCTACGGCAAATACTGAGGCATCGGCATCTACCACTATGCAATGAGTGCCATCATGCCGTGCCTTGTGATTTTTATGTTTACGTGGTCATGTATTTATTTGTGACGACCGACGTACGAATGCATACAATACATGTTTTCATATCGCATCATTTTTATTTCGATACGCAGTTGACAAGCCGATGATTCTGCGAGCACTGAAGCAAGCCAGCTCAGTCGTTCAGTGGAAAAGAGAAATTTTAATACACCGGGCAATAGGATGCAACGCATATGGGATCGATAAACAAGAGAAAAACGAGGAGACCATGTGCCTGGAAACGGGAAACAATCTCACGAAAAAAGGGAAAATACGTCGGTTGAATGACTCGCCCAAGTCGTTGTGGCCCATCACCGATATCTTCCGAAACATCTCTGCTATAATGAGACTGACTCTGACCATTCATTGCGGTTCCCTAGCACGTCTGCTCGGGGTAGCATTCTGCCATGCATGTTGGGGAAACTTAATAGGCTCCGATGGGAATGAGTATGGCACGGTGTTTACCACCAGCCATGAATGACCATCTTAAGTAGTAGCCACCATGAAACACTCGTTCACGGAGGCATTCTTCAGATGCTTCAGATATTCAAAGGTTATTGGATTGTTCGTCTAAAAGAAACTCGCAAGATGTAACTGTGTAAAACCAATGGCATGTGATTATCATCTCTTTTTAGAGCGACTCATGGGTTATCAGCCCATGGTCGTACGGCTATCATAAGAAAGGCTTACACGTATTGTAAAACGTCCCAAAAGGGATACACTTTTATGATCTGTTTGCTGAAAGCTTTTAACTTTAGCAGCGATCAGTTTCATTTCTTTTTTCGCCATGGTGTCATGAATTATTGCGGCCAGTGTCTTTTGCTTCAGAGACAATGCCAAACGAAACTTTGGCACAGCTGAACCGAAGGCAATTGCCGTATTTTAACCCGTGCACGACCGTCGGTCCGTCCCGAACACCGGCGACTGGGGGGGGGGGCAGTTGACTGTCCCCCTCTAACTCACGAACGGTTGGTCGCACGATAAAAATAAGCATACCGTTGGAAAGCCTGTGACGAGTAGAGTTCGAAACTGGTCTCATTTTTAGTTTTAGATAATATGTAAGCCAATTTACGCCCTATATATGCTTTCTCATAGCCGACTGCATGAGACCGAGAAATGGCCTGAATCTCTATGGCTGTGACTAATAACGCATAGGGAAAGGCACCAGCGCACAAGTAAATGTCCGCGGATGCCGATACACGTCTAATTTCCTCAGATTTGTTCAATATATACGCCGAAACGTTGAGTTAAACACACCGTAATTCTCCTATCAGCAGTCAGCGTGCGCCGCTGCCGTATGAAGTACCAAATTGACGGGAACTAATTTTAGCGTTCCCTTATTTTCGCGAAAAAAGACGATCTATGTCAATTTTATTGATCTTTGTGGTTCTTGTGATGGTTTCTCATCTTTAAATTTCGAAAAAATTGATTAGTTGCCAATCTACAAAGTTGGCGGAGCTTTATTCGCGAGAGCCTGTTTATTTGCAAAATATGCTACTTTTTCAAACTTTTTGAGGTTCCTGGTATTAATTACGTCTGTGCAAGCTAGTTCTACCATTTTCTACCCATTCTGAGTAATTCATCGTCGATTTTGACGGTGGTACATTTTGGCCCATTACAGTTGTTCGTGACCTGACCTCAGGTCAATGGCTGGAAGTCACTGATACTTTGCCCAATGACGGTAACTAGATGTCTGCTTCACTCCACACTAAAAATGTTATGGAATATTCCGTCAATTCCCGAAAAAACGGCGATATGCCTTAAAAATGGGCTTGACCTTAGGTCAATGACCCCGAAAATTCCGAAAATTCTGAGATAGCAGATTTGTTGCATCTATCCCGGTCACTAATCCCTGAAAGTATTATTGGGATATCTTGTTTTGCGAAAAAGTAAGAGGGTGCTAAACTTTTTTTGACATAGGTCTGTTTGACCTGACCTAGGTCAGGCACCTGACGTGACCTGAGGTCAAACTTTTGACACGAGGCGTAAAATTGATGAAGCAAAAGGTTCACAAAGTTTCGTGACTCTGTGTTTGTTGGTTCTCTCGCAATCCCAGAAAAACCTCAGGGGGGCAGTCAACTGCCCCCCCAGTCGGGGACGGGTTAAGGCACGCGCCTAAACAAAAGCTTGTGATCTGAACTAGCGCAAAACATGAACATGGGCAAATATAGCGTGAATGAGTAAAGAAGAAATAAACGGCAGATTTTCGTCGTTTGGCATAACGGTGGTACTGACACTTACTGCGACTTTGATATTTACTTCATAGCCTTGAGATAGCTTCGGGACATTAATGAAACTGGCTTTTGGGACAGTGTCGGATTAAGGGTCTAGAACAAATGGGGGCGATTATCTACAAACCCTTGAGATAATCGTCACCCATTGCAACCGTAATGAATGATCCAATTTCAGTGCCTTTATCAAAGGCGATAGTTGCAATTTATTAGACACATTAATGACGTCTCCAGGAAAACAAAACAGTGGAAGACTGACATTAATTGAAAAAATGCCAATAGTGTATTTGAAAGCCAAGCAATCGTTCTTTTTCTTGGCTGTCTTCTTTCCTTTACTCGCATCTTGCAGTCCATCTGTCTATGTACATAATAATTAAATTCCATCGGGATGGAAACTACCGAAAACACGATCACGTTTACGAAGACATTCTGAAATGACGTTGTGGAACTTCAATAACAATTTTTGCACTAAGCTGTACATTAATGAACTAAAAACGCTACTGAAAACCTAAAGTTGGTAACGTTCTTCGTTCCCGAAATTTCCCGCAAATTTGCCCTCGGGCAGTATCAGCGGTGACTCACATTTGTATACTATCTATGAAAACGTCCGAAACAGATTTAAGACGGCGTTATAACGAAAAAGTGGCGTATCCAGGCCACAATCTTCCTTTGCCATTTCCAGTATTAGCAAACATAAAACTTCATGAAATCCCCTCTTAAACCGAAAAACGAATGGATGACTGTACAAGATCCGATCGAATTTCTGAACATAGACTGAAATAATTTCATTTCCGATCCATACTAAAACAAGACGACGTATTATAACCGAATGATCTATGATACATAACGAAAGTAGTCGACGTTTCGGAACGTAAACCAATATTAGGTTCCGAACCACCATTCTCCTATACAGCAATGCATATAACGATGTGCTTTTCCGTAAAAGATATCGACATTTTCTTCAACGCATCAAGCAAAACAAGATTGAGTCAATCGTACATGTATGACCACCTTTGTCTACTGGAGCTCCAGCGAAGAGAACAATCATTCAAGTATGACCACGGTGCTAACCCAGTGTCGGCTGACCTTGGGTGTGGTCGGTATTAGGCTGAGCTGGAGTATAAAAGACCCATCGGTGGTGGAAACTGTACCAGTTCAACCTCGAACTCGTTCACACAAACATGAAGGTGGTACGTAAAGGCCGCAATCTGTAATGATTCCATTGCATTTAACCTACATCGTATGTAAGCCTGATAATTTTCAATACTACTCCTGTTCGGTTCACAAGTGTTTTAGATCTGCAACGCAATGTACCCGAAGTTGTTCAAACGTCCAAATGCGGACTATATATTATATATATTATATTTTTTGACTACATATCATATATATTGTACACAAAGACAGACAGTGTAATCTACGGGTATTAAAAATGCCTTTATATTCATTTCGCAGTTCATCATCGCTGCCCTGACCCTGGTGGCCGCCGCCGACCGGCCCCAGCCGTCCTACGCCCCGGCTCCGGCCTTCAGGCCCCGGCCGGCCTACGCACCGGCCCCGGCCCCGGCCTACAAGCCCCAGCCTAGTCACGGTAGCTACAAGCCCATTGCTATTCTGGAGGAGGAGAACGTCCACCCTGGAGATGGCACCTACAACTTCCACTTCAATACCGAGAACGGCATCTACAGGTAAATTATATGCTTCACCGCGTAAAGGTAAAACCTCTACTTTTTGGAAAGTTCTTGTTGGTTCAGAAGCTGCATATATCTTCGAAAGAGAGATGACAACAAATAAATATCATAAAACATGTAACTCGGGGTCATCGAATATCATTCGGTACCTTGCAAAATTGTGGCAATCTGATTACCGCCTACTTTTAATCAGTCTTGATTCAGACTGTTGCCGTCTGTCGCCAGGTCTGAGAGTGGCGTTCCTCTGCCCGGCTACGGCAAGAACGAGTACGGACAGGAACAGGGCAGCTACAAGCAGGAGGGCTCCTGGAGCTACACCAACGGATATGGTGAAGACGTCAAGGTGGCCTTTGTCGCTGACGAGAACGGCTACCAGCCGTCCAGTGACATCCTGCCGACCCCGGTGCCGACCGAGTATCCGACCCCCGAGGTCAGCTACGACCAGAGCTACCAGCAGCCCGCCTACGGCAACTAATAAGTCATCGACAAGCACCACTGAACATTAGGTGCCATCATTCGTGATTTTTTGTTTGCGTGTTTGTGTATTTATTTGCGATGTCCGACGTGAGACTGCACACAATACATGTTTTCGTATCGCATCCTGTTGTTTCGAACATGAATGCAAAACATACGTGAAGCTCACGATTTAGGGAGTATTCAGGCAAGCTAGCTCAGGCGATCAATGAAGGAAAACAAAACGAAATGCCTGACGTTAGTGAATAAAAATATTTTGGAAGCATAAACAGAAAAAGGTGAGAAAACACCGCTATGGTAAATGGGTAAAAACTGACGATTAAAGGGGAATTAAATGAGTTGGCTGAATGGCTTTCTCGACTCGTGCTGGTCGACATATTCCAGTCTCACCAACCAACCAACCATCATATCAGAAACCTCGCCAACATATTCCGAAACATCACTGCCACATGAAAGCTGATTTTGACCACGCTAAGCGATTTCCTAACACTACAGTCTGGGTTAGCAGTCTTCCATATCTGTTGGAGAAAATCAACAGCCCTCAACGGGGATGGAGCACAGCACGGCCCACTACTTTTTGCAAAGGAAGAACCTAACTAGAAGCCATCTTGAATCAATGAATCAATGAGGACGTGTTTCAGGCACTTCAGACGAAGCGTTTTAAACACAGAAGAGATTCGGAATGTGCAACAGAGCAACCCAGTAACAGGGGAATAGGGCCAGTTTCTGGAGTACCATTGACGGCATAGCCATGTTGCAAATTTTACCGGAAAATGACGTGTACGTCATTCAAAGGAATTCACGCTGCAGTCATTCTTTCCAGCACTCCTAGGGAACGTTGGACTTTACGCCACATTATGATCATATTAATAAGCTCTCAAACCTGACATTTATCTATTCCTAACCTATACGTATCTATAATAAGCACCATTTTTCACAGCTCCACATGCAGCAATATACTATCACAACACAACCCCCAGCATTGGTTCCTGGAGTCCATCTTTGCACGCTTCATTTGCGGGGACTCACAAAATGCAAAAACGGATATACCAACTTGTTTTTAGTCCCCCCGCACGATTATCGCTAGTAAAATTACAAACATAGATGCACAGTATGTCGTTTTTGCTGAAAGGCTGATTGATGCAGGTAGGAATATATATATATATATATATATATATATATATATATATATATATTGACGAAAGTACTTATGTTAGGCTCAGGAGCTTCATTTACACTCAGTCATCATACGCATCCACATACAATATTTGATATGAGCATAACCAACACATTCGCTATATAGCACTTTGCGTGGTTCCGGTCACCGTTGTCACTGTTATTTCAGAGTTTTCGATTTTTTAGCATCTTGCATAGTAGAGCAGGTCCCGAAGATCCCCTGGAGATATCGGTGACCTATATCGGACGCATAGTTGTTGATATATTATGGAAAGGGAGTGATATACTCAGTGCGATATGCAGTGCTAAAAGGCGTCTCGGAATGGGGCTAAGAATGTCTTCAGAAGTACATGTCCCGCATCCGGGACATATACTTCTGCCTTCTGCCTTTCGTCTGCCGTTCCCATCGGGATTTTGTGCAACGTCTTACTTAAACGGGAAATGATTCACTGATCTTAAAGCTCCGATCGAATATATGAGGATGCATCAATATCATGCCATAAACGAGTCATACTAAAGCAACCTTAGGTGTCCTCAAAAGAACTACGACGACTCATCGAAGTGTGAAGCTGTGGTCATCATCGGTGACAAAATATCACCATAGATATAACCCAAACATTACATGCAAATGACAGCAATCTAAATGTATGTATGTGTCGAAATGTAACTTACTGTATTTGTGAAACGTTAATGTTATGTTAAACGTAAACGTTATTAAATTAGAAATAAACCACTGCTAGGTCTGGTCTCGTTGCGTCGCTATAAGACGATGCTTAATAACCACGCAAGTTTTTCAGTGCAAACGGAGATTTCTTACCCCGCATCAAACAGCATGACAACCAGTCGATTTTACATTTGCGGTCTGTCTCGTCTGCTGGCGCTCCAACGAAGAGAACGATCATTCGAGTGCGGTCACGACTTTACTAACCTAGATGCCGGCTGACCATGGGTGTGGTCAAGTCACAACAGTAGGCTGAGCTGGAGTATAAAGGGCCTGCCTGTGGTGGAGGCTGTACCAGTTCAACATCAGACTCCTTCACAGAAACATGAAGGTGGTAAGTAGCAGTGTGAATGAATGTGCACGATTTCCATTGCGTTAGAACTTAAGAATGACTTCCAGTGCACTTCGACCGTACACAATCCTGATGGCTCTCAGGACTGACTGATAATTCACTGCTGTCCAGTGAATTAGTCGAGTCATGAGTGTCCATGCCGAGAAATGCATCGGAAGATGGAGGGTAAATCATGCCAAGAACACTTAAAGGGTCTCAGTATACGCTATTATGCTCATTTCCAGTTCATCATCGCTGCCCTGGCTCTGGTGGCTGCCGCCGACCGGCCCCAGCCGTCCTACGCCCCGGCTCCGGCCTACAGGCCCCGTCCGGCCTACGCTCCGGCCCCGGCCCCGGCCTACAAGCCCCAGCCTAGTCATGGCAGCTACAAGCCCATTGCTATCCTGGAGGAGGAGAATGTCCATCCAGGCGATGGCACCTACAGCTCTCACTTTAAAACCGAGAACGGCATCTACAGGTAAATTAACTATGGCATCACGCAAAGGCGAAACCTAGACAGCTTTTTCTTTGAAACGCCAGCGCGATGCAGAAACTTCACACCATTTCGAATGACAAGAACTGACAACGAATGATAGAACACAGAATGTAGCTGAGGTTCATGGCATATCACTCGGTACTTTATAACACCCTAGCAGTCTGATTAAAGCATACTTTTCAACAGTTCTGACTCACATTGCTGCCATCTGCCCTCAGGTCTGAGAGTGGCGTGCCTCTGCCCGGCTACGGGAAGAACGAGTACGGGCAGGATCAGGGCAGCTACAGGCAGGAGGGCTCCTGGAGTTACTCTGACGGATATGGCAACCCCGTCAAGGTGACCTTTGTCGCCGACGAGAACGGCTACCAGCCGTCCAGTGACATCCTGCCGACCCCGGTGCCGACCGAGTATCCGACCCCCGAGGTCAGCTACGACCAGAGCTACCAGCAGCCCGCCTACGGCAACTAGTGTCACCGGCATGCACTACTAGCCTTGCGTGCCATCCTTCGTGATTTTTATGTTTGCGTGCTCGTGTATTTATTTGTGATGTCTTACGTGGAAATATACATAATACATGTTGTCATACTGCATCCCATTTGTTTCCAACAAATTGATAAGTTGGCGATTCTGTGAGAATCCAGGCAAGCCGGCTCAAGCATCAGTCACGAAGGGGATTTTAAATACCTAGAGCCAGTGAATACACACACACACACACACACACACACACACACACACACACACACACACACACATATATATATATATATATATATATATATATATATATATATATATATATATATATATATATATATATGTATATATCATGCCCTCAGTTAATAACGGAAGAAGAGCAGAAACTTGGCATGAAACGGTGAGGAATCCCAACATGAAAGGAAAGTGAGTCTTTTAAGCTATACCCTCAAGTCGCGTTGGCCCAAGTATCACCGACATGTTAAGAAACATGACTGTTACATAGAGGACGACACTGATCATACCGTACAATTCTGCGACGCAGTTAACCGGAGGAGCAGACTTTCATACTTATTAACCCGCCCCATACAAGGGGGTAGGGGCAGTTGAACACCTCCCTCAGCACCATAGTGGAAAAACGGAAAAATTTAGAGGCACCAAATTCGAACTATCTTTTCTACCATTCAGTGCACATATCTTTTCGAAATTTCAGCCCGAAATCAGGTCAGATCAATGACCGAGGTTAGGTCAGTAGTTAACTTCCAAAAAATCGACCCTCTGTAACTTTTCTGGGTTTGACCACTTCGCTAAAACTTGCAGGAGTTACAGCATATGTTCGAAAGTATAACTGGTACGTTTGAGGTTTTTCGTGAAATTCCGGGTCAGGGTACTGAGATGAGGTTAATTTTAACCCCTTTTTGAGACTCTAAATTTGAACGAGTATTGACGGGATTGCAATGCTCGTATATTATCGGCAGCATGACCCCTCACATGTGCTACTATCATGTCACCAGAGAACCCGCAACCTTGGCTTAGTTCATGACCCACCATTATATATGCATGTTATTTACCCAAACTCTTTCCCCGGAATCAGTAATTTGCACCTATCGTAGGGTTAAAACGTGCTGAATTCGAACTTATGACCCGAAATAATCTTATCTCAAAACGTAGGGCAAAACAAGGTCACTAAATGTCACCTGAGCTTAGTACCCTTTTTTACCCGAGCAATAAACCAAACAGCGTCACTGCAATGTGCAGAAACAATGTTAAAGATAAATTATGGGAATAAGGTTTCATTAAAAGAAATTTCGTACATGGCCATGAGCACCTTATCTATTCCTTCCCAAAGCAGGCGTATCAAGTGGCGTCAGAGACCGTCGGCTCGTGACCTTAAATGACCTTTCTTGGTCTCAACTGACCCTTCCTGAACCCTGAAAAATGTTCTACTTGCACGTAGACCACGCTAACACCTTTAATTTCTCGATTTCTATCATTTAAAAATCTAACCTTAATTAACCTCAGCTGGCCTTTGGTTCAACCTGAAATCGTGCTTGGGTATCTATAGTGTGCTTGGGTATCCCATTAGCAGCTTCTTAAATGGAAATTAGCCATCAAAACAATGTACCATTTTGGAATGATGACGTGACCTAACCTTACTTGCGCCGAAGATCAAAAAGAGGTGGCTTTACTTTAAAAGGTTGTTTGGCGTCTTCTTAGCTATCGTGTAAAGCATAATTTGGGGAAAGATATGGATCAAATGCTGAGCTTTTAGGAAACCACAAGGAAACTAAATCTGGAAAGTTTCGGCTACATTTCCTTCAGATTCTGGACGACTTTCAGAAATGTTGCGGGTTTCGAGTGTAGTCTTCAAGTGATTTTCAATGATGTGTTTCTCATTTTCATCCGACGCATGGTTCGCGAGTTAGGGAGGGTGCTCAAACATTTCTGGTACGGTGAAGGTGGATCTGACCACTTGGTACAGGAACAAAATGAACTGCGTTCGATGGGCATCGGCTCAGCGTGGCCTGCCACTAACCAAAAATGGAGATCTTAAGTAGTTGTCGCCTTGAAACCCTCGATCATGAAAGTCGGTCCTCAGAAGCCTGGGACAAGCTTGGTCACGCAAGGTGACTTAAACAGAAAGAAATCACGAAGTGCATTACATTACCACCGGTGACAGAGGAATTTCGCCACGTCTCTGGACACCTCATGCATTGGCATTATTAGATATTTCAATATACATTTTCGTGTCATATTTGCATTATTTTCGTAACATACATGTAGATTTATGCATATGTTAGATATCGTATAATAATAGAAGATTATAAGAACAAGTGTCCCCATCGATCACAAAACTTCCCCAAAGGACACACTTTCACGACGTGATATTCTCTGAATGTCATCAGCTTCAGTAGCGATTGGTTTGCTGTTCTTTTCGGCATACTGTCACGTAGCATTGCCACTGTAGAATTTGCCTTTTATGCCATGCAACATAGTTTCCAATAGCTTGACTGCCATTTAAAAGACAATATGATGGGCAAACTTATTAAGTCAGGAGTTTTGCTGCACGTCTTTTCCATCAGCACAAGACAGGTTTTCCCGAACTCTGATAATTCAATCAAAAATATGTCGTAATGTGCCGTTACAAGAAATACTTGTGTGTGCCTCTTCAACATCATTCCGTCTTAAATACACCTCACTGTCCACTTCATCAGAACTCCAGTTGCTGAAATTTTGACAGTGGCAAGTTTGTCATTCGGAAATAGAAAAAAGGTGTGCATGGCAGTTAACTAAAGCAGGAACAACTTCAAAACGACTAAGTGAGGGAAAGTTACTAAGAAGTGATTGTAACGGATGGAGATGTTTTTGTTGACAGATATATTGATCATCATTAAAAACAGTTCAAAGACAGGTCTTACTCCTCCATGAATAGCTCTGTATGCCTAATCAAGAATCATTGGTGTCACAGGCCGATTAAAAACAACGGCTATGACGTTCGTAGATGGAAATTACTGGCCATGTCATTAATCCTTGGAATCCAAAGCTAGAAAGACTTATGTAAAATGACGACGTAGTCGGATATCGTTTCTCATTCGCGATATCCTTCATAAGGAAACGTAAGCATGTTTTTATGTAATACGCTGCTTATAGGTTTTGCTAGATTGATGAAATTGGCTATTATTCTAATAGGTCTTGATCAAATTAATGAAGAAAAGTAGTCACTCAAGTTACGGAATATTTTCGTTCTGTTGGTGAATAAGAGTATCGGTGGAAGCTAACAGAATAGGCATACCCGAAAAAACGGCAGGAAATTCCAAAGTAAACATCGGTCAAAAATGGCACTCATCACTATCCTCTGCGTGGTGCACCAATGTTATCCTGTGTGCTAATGTTTATTCACGAAGCATTTTTTTCGAAATGGAATGGAGACTTTTTGTATCGCATGAAATAACAAAATAAATGAAGAAATGAAAAAAAACATAGGCAATTGATGCCAGGCCTGATTTCTGGGTCTTCCATGAAGCAATTATTGGAATACGACCACGGACTCCCGCTAACCAGTGCCGGGTGGCCTTGGGTGTGGTCGGGTCACGGCATTAGGCTGAGCTGGAGTATAAAAGACCGGCCTGTGGTGGAAACTGCACCAGTACAATCTCAGACTCACTGACAGAAACATGAAGGTGGTAAGTAATGAAGCGCGTCATATGATCTGTGTTGCCTTCATGATGTTAAGAAAAAGCTCCAAACGAGCTTAAGCCTTATACAATATCAGCCCTTTTCAAGACTTTTGATCAATCCATAAGTCCCAAATATGCAGCATAACGTATCATAAGTTGTTAAACCCAGTATTTACAGGAGATCCAAAGCAAATGTCTTGTATTATCTTTCAGTTCATCATCGCTGCCCTGGCCCTGGTGGCTGCCGCCGACCGGCCCCAGCCGTCCTACAGGCCCCGTCCGGCCTACGCCCCGGCCCCGGCTCCGGCCTACAAGCCCCAGCCTAGCCATGGCAGCTATAAGCCCATTGCTATCCTGGAGGAGGAGAATGTCCACCCCGGAGATGGCACCTACAACTTCCACTTTAATACCGAGAACGGCATCTATAGGTAAACTGACTACAGCATCACGCAGAAGCGAAGCATAGACTTCATTTTCTCTGAAACGTTTGCGTGATCAGGAAGCTTCGCACAATTTCGAAAGATACCACTTGACAGCGAGTGACAGAATCAAGTATGTAATAGAGGTTCATGGCAAATCACTCGGTACATTACCTTACCCTTGCAATATGATTATGACCTACTTCTCAACAGTTTTGACCCATATTCCTGCCGTTTGTCATCAGGTCTGAGAGTGGCGTGCCTCTGCCCGGCTACGGCAAGAACGAGTATGGACAGGAGCAGGGCAGCTACAAGCAGGAGGGCTCCTGGAGCTACACCAACGGATACGGTGAAGACGTCAAGGTGACCTTTGTCGCTGACGAGAACGGCTACCAGCCGTCCAGTGACATCCTGCCGACCCCGGTGCCGACCGAGTACCCGACCCCCGAGGTCAGCTACGACCAGAGCTATCAGCAGCCCGCCTACGGCAAATACTAAGTCACCGGCACGTACCCCAGAGCATAAAGTGCCATTCTTCGCGATATTTGTATTCGCATGTTCGTGTATTTATTTGCGATGTCCTACGTGAGAATGCACACAATACATGTTATACCGTATCCCACGGGTTCCCAAGATCGATAACAAAGTGATAAGTTCACGACTTTGTGAGCGTCCCGGCAAGCCAGCTCAAGCATCAGTAAAAAAGGAAATCTGAAATACCTGAAATCAGTGCATATAAATATCATGGCCTGAAATAATAGCACAAAAAGATCCGACGCGTGGTCTGAAGCGAAGCGGAATCTCACAGTGAAAAGAAAGTTATTTTTTTAATCTATAGCCACAACTCGCATTGGTCCAAGCAAAACCGACATGTTTGGGAACACTACTGTTACATGTTACGTAGATCAATATCATAGATGATACTGATCCTATCGTACGATTTTCCGATACAACTCCGCGAAGGAGCAGACTTTCATACCTATGTCAGGAAATCAGTTGCCTTCAGTGGGGGTGATCGTCGCATGGGCCTGCCACTAACCGCAAAAGCAGATCTCAAGTAGTAGCCGTTTTGACACACTCAGTCATGCAGGCCGTTTCTCAGAAGCTTGGGACAAGGTGACTTCAACTTAAAGAAATTCCAGTACATTAACTGAGGAATGTCGCCACGTCTCGGAAAACCTCATGCATTGACATTTATTAGATACTTTAAGAACAAGCGCCCATATCGATAAAAAAACTTCCCCCAGGGGCACGCTTTTACGGCGCAATGTTCACCGAATGCCATTAACTTTGACAGTGACTGGATTCCTGTTCTGTTCGGCCATGTTGTCATGCAGCATTACGAAATTTCTCTTTCATCGCCATGTAGCATAGTTCCTGACAGGTTGATTACCATATAAAGCATACTGTAATAGGTAATCCTATGAAGTCGAGAATTTTGTTACATGTCTCTTGAGGCAGCACCACAAAACAGGCCGAGCTTGCCGAACTCTTGAATGATAATTCAGTCTAAGCAAAATATATAACAATATCTTCTCACAAGCAACACTTAAGTGTGTTTCTTCAGCGTCATTCAGTCATAAATACTTTTGCTGTCCACTTCATCTGACTCAAAATTACTCAGATCATGACATTATAAGTGAAGGACATCCTTTCGCTATGGCGAATATACTGACCATCATTCAAAACAATTAAAAGACAGATGTTATTCTTCCATGGACCGCGCGGTATGTCTGATCAAGAGCATTTACATTTTGCCATCTTTGACACTTTTTTGGCTGTATTTGTCGTTTATTTTTTTTTTTTTTGTTGTGGGGGGGGTTTTTTTTTTTTTTTTTTTTGTTTTTTTTTTAAATTTTTTTTTTTTGGGAATAATTTGTTTTTTTTTTTTTTTTTTTTTTTTTTTTTATTTTTTTTTTTTTTATTATTATTTAAAATTTTTTTTTTTTTTTTTTTTTTTTTTTTTTTTTTTTTTTTTTTTTTTTTTTTTTTTTTTTTTTTTTTTTTGTTTTTTTTTTTATTTAAAATTAAAATTTTTATTTTTTTTTTTTTTTTTTTTTTTTTTTTTTTTTTTTTTTTTTTGTTTTTAAGAATGTTTTTTTTTAGGGAGGGGGGGGGGGGGGTAAGGGGGGGGGTGGGTTTTGTTGGTTTTTTATTTTTTTTTTTTTTTTTTTTGTTTTTTTTTTTTTTTTATATGGTTTTATTTTTTTTTTTTTTTTTTTTTTTTTTTTTTACCAATATAATTTTTTTTTTTTTTTTTTTTTTTTTTGGTAAAAATAAATGTAGGTGGAGGTGAAGGAAAAAAAAAAAATATAATAATTTATTTTTTTTTTTTTTTCTTTCGGCGGGGGGGGGAAAAAGTTGTTAAAACCCCAAAAAAAAAAAATAGATGAGGGGGGTATAAAAAATTAAAAAAAAAAAAATTTTTTTTTTTTTTTTTTTTTTTTTTTTGGGAAGGAAAGTTGTTTAAAAAAAAAAAAAGGGGGGGGGGGGGGGGGGGGGAAAAAAAGGGGGGGGGGGGGCCCGAAGGGGGGGGTTTCCCCGCCCAGGGGGGGGGGGGGGTACCCGTTTTGGGGTTGGTGTGTTTTTTTGTTTTTCTTTTGAGCCCCGAAAAAAGGAAATTTATTTTATTTCCCCCCTTTAAATTTTTTTTTTTTTTTTTTTTTTTTTTTTGGGGGAGTACACATTTCCTATACCAAAAAATATATGCATTTTCCGATAGCTAAGACAACGACCAAGACGCTGGTACTTACGGAGTCGATTTATTTTTAAAAGTTGTGAAACTATATTGCTAAGAAAACTTCGACATATTTCGGCATGGCGGCTTTGACGTCATTACCGTAACCTAGGAAGTCACTTTTTGTCCTGAAACCAACAAATCGGATATCGTTGATCTGCTGACATGACGAACAACACACTGGGATTTACCGCGTTGCTCCATCTCCTCTTGCATTTGTGTTCCACCAATCTGTGATCGTGTGCTCGACCAGAGGCCAAGGACGAGCAAGATCGTCCGAAATATATGGTCTGTTTTATACCAGATCGACCTTACTTCAGTGTCGTCGGAAACATCGCAAATCAGTTATACTAACCTGGAAATAAACGAAAGCAAATGGCATAGCGTAAACAAACGACAAAAATTGGTCACAGGCCGCAAGACAAGCAACAACTTGGACGTTCATAGAAGGCTAGCAACAGCTTGGACGTCCAACGTCTGGCTATGTTATCAATCTTTCGAATCCAAAACTAAAAAGATTTGTGTAGAATGGTGACGTACTCGGATAAGAGTTCTCCTTTGCCATTTCCGTCATAGCAAACGTAGGCATTTTTATAAAACGCACTGCGTAGAGGTTTGACTGAACTTAATACGTTGGTTACTGGTCTGCTAAGTTGCGACAAAACTTATGAAGAAAGAGTAGGCACTGGAATTACCGACTATTTTCCTTTCACTTGTGCATTAGAGAATCAGTGGAAGCCAACCTTGCAGGTATATCCGAAAACGGAAGAGGAATTCCAAAGCAGTCACCAGTCAAAAATGTCAATGATCACTAACGTCTAAATTTCGCATCATTGCATTGTTGTGTGCTAAAGTTTATTTGCCATGCATTTTTTCCCGTGGAAATGCAGATTTGCAGGGCATAAAACGACAAAATAAACAAAAAAAGAAAAAGAAAATAGTCGGATGATGGCAAGCCTAATTTCTGTAATTTCTGGTTCCCCATAAAACCCGCTACCTTACTGGAATACGACCGCGGCTAACCCAGTGCCGGGTGACCTTGGGTGTGTTCGGATCACAGCAGTAGGTTGAGCTGTAGTATAAAAGACCGGCCTGTGGTGGAAACTGTACCAGTGCTATCTCAGACTTACTGACAGAAACATGAAGGTGGTGAGTAATAATGGGCATCGAATCATCTGTGTGCCCTCCATGATGTTGAGAGAAAAGGGCGCTTCATATGAGCATAATCCTGGAACAACCACGACCTTTTCAAGACTTTTGTCCAATCCATAAGCCCTAGAATATGTTGCCTCATGTATCATAAATTGTAGAACAGCAACTCTGTTCACAGAAGGGTCCTGGCAAACTTCTTGTATTACGTTTCAGTTCATCATCGCTGCCCTGGCCCTGGTGGCCGCCGCCGACCGGCCCCAGCCGTCCTACGCCCCGGCCCCGGCCTACAGGCCACGTCCGGCCTATGCCCCGGCCCCGGCCCCGGCCTACAAGCCTCAGCCTAGCCATGGCAGCTACAAGCCCATTGCTATTCTGGAGGAGGAAAATGTCCACCCCGGAGATGGCACCTACAACTTCCACTTCAACACCGAGAACGGCATCTACAGGTACATTAATTATTGCAGAACGTAAAGACAAAATCTAGTTTTTAAGGTTTTCGCGACCCAAAAGTTTTGTATATTTTCGGAAATCAATGACTGACAACGACTGAATAAAATAAAGCACGTAGGTCAGATTATCGCATGCCATTCGGTACCTTACCATGCCCTAGTACTCTGTTCTTTGCCAACTTTTAAACAGTCCTGGTTCAAAGTGCTGTAATCTGTGGCCAGGTCAGAGAGTGGCGTGCCACTGCCCGGCTACGGCAAGAACGAGTACGGACAGGAGCAGGGCAGTTACAAGCAGGAGGGCTCCTGGAGCTACACCAACGGATATGGTGAAGACGTCAAGGTGACCTTTGTAGCTGACGAGAACGGCTACCAGCCATCCAGTGACATCCTGCCGACCCCCGTGCCGACCGAGTACCCGACCCCCGAGGTCAGCTACGACCAGAGCTACCAGCAGCCTGCTTACGGCAAATACTAAGTCACTGGCGTGCACCATTGAGCATTACGTGCCATCCTTCGTGATTTTTGTCTTTCCATGTTCGTGTATTTATTTGAGATAACGTGAGAATGCATGCAATACATGTTGTCACATCACATGCATTTTGTTCCAAAGATCGGTAAGAAATTGATAAATTCACTATTCTGTTCGCTATATATATATATATATATATATATATATATATATATATGATGTGGATATCCAGGCAAGCCAGCTCAGCCATCGGTGAAAAGGCAGATTTCAAATGCCTGGAACAGGCAATGTAAATATAAATAAATAAATATATATATATACATACATACTATTCTGTCCACTTTATATATTCTCTGAGTATCCAGGCAAGTCAGCTCAAGCAGGAGCAAATTTCAAATGCCTGGAACAAGTAGATTTAAATATTATGACCTCAACAAACAACAAAAAGGAGCAGAAACGCGGTTTCAGATGGAGAGGAATCTCATCACGAAAAGGCAATTAGTCCTCTGGTAGTCTTCATTCTCAAGTCATACTGATCGAAGCACCACCGACATTCTTAGAAACACCACTATGGGCAATGCTGACCATACCGTACGGTGTTCCTAAGCAAATGTCCGGAGCAGCAGACTTTTATACGTATTAAAGGCAATCAGCTACTTCCGGTGGGGATGCGCACGGCATGGGCCTGCCACCAACCACAAATGGAGATCCTAAGTAGCAACCGCCTTGAAACACTCAGTGATGTAGGCCGTTTCTCGGATGCCTGAGACAAGATGAATTAAAAATAAAGACAATCGAAATGTGCGATAGAGTAACACCAATGACGAGGCCATGTCTTCAGGTTCTGGATCATCTCAGACACTGACAGTCCATAGTCATACGGTTATAAAAATAAGTGATCACACTGATTGCAAAACTTTTCCGAAGGCACACACTTCCACGACGCGATGATCGCTGAATGCCATTAATTTTGGCAGCGACATTTTTCCTGATCTTTTCGGCCATGCTGCCATGCAGCATTGCAGAACTATCTTTCTGTAGTCAAACAACGTCGTTCCTATTAGGCCGACTGCCATGTAAAAGACAATATAATGGGCAATCCTGTGAAGACACGAATTATATCACATGCCCCTCACATCAGCTCTTTAAGAAAGCTTTTACCGAACTCTTGAGTGACAGTTCAGCATAAGCAAAACCATTTGGGAATGTGCCCTTGCAAGAAAGTTGTGATTATGTCCCTGCAACATCCTTCCGTCTCAAATACATCTCATTATCCACATCTCCAAACCTCAAGTTACCGAAATTTTCAAGAAGGGGAGTTCGTCTTTCAGAAGTAGAAAAAGAAGCATGTCTGGCAATCAACTATAGCTGCAACAGCAACTTCAAAACATTTAAATGGCGAGTTACTACTAAGTTATTATAACTGTGGGAAATGTTTTTGTTTTGGCCAGTTTACCGGCCGTCAGTCAGAATCGTTCAAAGACAGACGGATCTCACTCTTTCATGGATCGATCTGCATGTCTATAATCAAGAATGACTGGTATCACAGCCCGCAGGAAAAGCAACGTATTCGTAGTTCGTAGGCAGTCTCTGGCTCCGTCATTACCCTTTGGAATCCAAAGCTCAGAAGACTTAGGTAGAATGGTGGAATGGCGAAAGTTGGATAGCAATGCTCGTTTGCCTTTTCTGCCATGAGGAAATGTAAAAGTTCTTGAGAAATGCATTGCTTCGAGATTTTACTAGACTTAACAAAATGGGCTAATGGTCCTGGGCTATAAACACATCCTGATAAATTTACAAAGAAAATGTAGGCACTGAAATTATGGAATAGTTTTTCCTGTTGCGGTTTAGATTAAAACAAGGTAAGGCCGGAAATCCTACAAAACACACAGCATTATTCACGGTCAGGCTCGACATAATGCATCCGGATCCGGTGAAAGCTAATGATATTGATGTACCGGAAAAAACGAACAGAAGATTCCAAAGCAACTGCCGGTCAAAAACGTCGACGATCGCTACGTTTCGTACCAATATGTTCCTGTGTGATCACGCTTACTTACTATGTACTTTTCTGCAGTGAACATGAAAATTTCTTGCGTCTCATCAAGCAAAAAAAAAAAACTGATGGCAAGCCTGATCTTTTGGGCTTCTCATGAACACAGCGGTCATTGGAATACCGTCCCGCGCTAACCCAGAGCCAGATTACCTTGCGTGTGGTCGAGACAAAACAGTAGGCTCAGCCGGAGTATAAAAGGCCTGCCTGAAGTGAAGCCTGTACCAGTTCAGTCTCAGACTCGCTAACACAAATATGAGGGTGGTAAGAAATAGTGCGAGTCAGATCATCCGTGTGGTTTCCATGGCGTTAAGTAAAAGGAGGATTTCATTTGAGCTTTTAGGCATCATAAAATTTGGACTTCGTCGAGAACCTATGTCCAGTCTACAGGTCCTAAAATATGCAGCCTAATGTATCATAGGTTGCTAGGCAGCAAATGTGTGTGTGTGGGTATGCGTGAGTATTCACAGGAGAGCCACAGCAAACGTCTTGTATTATGTTACAGTTCATCATTATTGCAATGACCCTGGCTGGCGCCGACCGGCCCCAGCTGTCCTATACCCCGGCTCCGGCCTACAGGCCACGTCCAGCCTACGCACCCCTCGGCCCCGGCCTAGGCCGGGGCCGGGGCGTAGGCCTGACGAGAGTGGCTACCAGCCGTCCAGTGACATCCTGCCCACCCCGGTACCGACCGAATAGCCGACCCCCGAGGTCAGCTACGACCAGAGCTACCAGCAGCCTTCCTACGGCAAACACGTAACGCCAAAACTAAGATGTGTCAGGGTTGCAGATAAAACGATGTGTTCATTGTTGCAGATAAAACCTAAGTTTGTTATATCTCGGTGATAAATTAGACAAACAGTCTTTGTCAGATCGCGCATGAACATCCAATGTGTGTCTAATGGTATGAAAATCAAAGCAACAGAGTGAAAATGTGCTTGGTATGAACTCATCTGTGGCACAGGGAGCCCGAAAACGCAGGACGACGAGGCTGCGCCCGACCGTATTTCGTACGTGGGCGTCGGGTGATGGAAACGTTCTGTGCGCTGAACTGTTACGGAGCAATTTTGCTGCTTCAATTTTTTTCGGACATGCCCAGATCATTGACTTTAGGCCAGCTAAACTGCCGGCCTAATTTACCCTTGCCATTGAGTTTGTGGGTATGGTCCGCGGTTTTAGCTAGAGTTGCTGCTGTTTAGCCTGTTGCTTCCCACGTTCTTTGCACACGTAACTGTACCTTTTGACCTGTGATCTGGGGTTAAGTCACGCTTTGTACCGAGTTTTCTGCCCCACAACCGAATATAATTCATCGGTTTACAGTGTTGGAATACTTATTGGTTGCCACATGTGCTTCGGAGCCACCAATAAACAGCAAGAACTTGCTCACCAGGAGTGACCAAGTCTCATTTGACCCCGGCTGATACGGTTTGACCTTTTAACATATTATGCTTCCTTGCAATGCGAACATACTTCGCGTGATCATAATTGATATGAAGTATACCCATGCCTCCTTCCTATGCAGTTTTTATCGCCCCCGGCCCTCTTGTTTTTGTCCGCCAAAATAAATACCCTTGCCATCGCGAAACTAACTTTCCAGCAAATATTGGCCGTTAACATTGCGGCAATGCCCGCCCTGTCGTCTCCGGGACTTTCCGTGGCGATTATACTTTTAAGAGACCTTTGGGAGGGGTCTCATGAATCCCTGACCAGAAGAAGGTGGCCAGGGAGGTTGCTCGGCGAAGGTTAATTTAATAGCGGAATGCTGCAAAAGCGTTTGAAAAGAATGAGTTCGGGCTACAGCTTAGGTGACTCTTTTCCGTCATTAGCAAAATGAAATATGTTATAACCAGCCTAACTTGAGTCCAAAATGATGCCTGCATTACAGCACCCAGTGCAGTTTCTGCATTTCAATAAATACCATATCAGAACAGACACTAGAATTTTGGTCTTGTTTCATTTTTGAGGTGCTCTAAAACAAATTCTGGAAATGCAAAAAAAGGCTACTCACTACAGTACATTGGTTTTAGACGAAATTCGTTGGCAGCAAGAATTTTAGCGATCACCTTCCAAAACAGTCAACCGTCGATTCGTACAGGCCATTGGGCTCGTATGCGACATCACTGCTAATGACGCACTTTCTTGTCGTAGAAACGGAGTTCTGCTGTACCGCATAAAGGAAGATGAGAACAGGAGCAATGTACATCAATGGCCAGCATTATCTTCAGGTGCTCCAATGAAGACAACTGAAGGGAGACGACGGCAATCGGGCATTCGCTAACCCAGAGCCGGGTGACCATGGGCGTTGGCTGAGCTTGAGTATAAAAGGCCTGCCTGTAGTGGGAACTGTACCAGTTCAAACTCGGACTCAGCCACACAGACATGAAGCTGGTAAGTAAAAGTGGGAGTCAGATCATCTGCCGTGCTTCTATTCCACTCCAACAGGCATGATTTACAGTGAATTCGCGCCTCTTACAGTCCTGGTACTTTTAAGAACTGCTGTCAAGCCAAAGAATATTTTGCATGTGCTGCGAAATGCGCCTACAACTGCTGGGTAATACTGCAGAAGTCAAAGGACCTCATTAAACTTTTATACATTAATTTTACAGTTCATCATCGCTGCCATGGCCCTGGTGGCTGCCACTGACCGGCCCCTGCCGTCATACGCCCCGGCTCCGGCCTACAAGCCCCGTCAGGTCTACAAGCCCCAGCCTAGCCACGGCAACTACAAGCCTATTGCTATCCTGGAGGAGGAGAATGTCCACCCCGGTGACGGCACCTACAACTTTCACTTCAATACCGAGAACGGCATCTACAGGTCTGTTGCAAAAGAGACGCGTAACCAAACCTGACTTAAATCATGTCTTAGGCACTGATTGCTCCTAGGAGTCGCTGTCATTGTCATCTCCTGACAAACAGAGGACGTATCAAAATGCACAATAATCAGCAGTGTGAATTGTTTGAAAGGACTGTCAAGTGCATACCATCCATACTGCCAATCACAGGTGCTGCCATCTGTTGTCAGGTCTGAGAGCGGCGTGCCTCTGCCGGGCTACGGCAAGAACGAGTATGGACAGGAGCAGGGTAGCTACAGGCAGGAGGGCTCCTGGAGCTACACCAACGGATATGGTGAAGACGTCAAGGTGGCCTTTGTCGCTGACGAGAACGGCTACCAGCCGTCCAGTGACATCCTGCCGACCCCGGTGCCGACCGAGTACCCGACCCCCGAGGTCAGCTACGACCAGAGATCCCAGCAGCCTGCCTACGGCAAATACTAAGTCATAGGCATCTACCAGTGAATAAAGAGTGTCATCCTTCATGGTTTTGTGAGTGTATGTTTGTGTATTTATTCGTGGCGTCCGACATGAAAATGCACAAAATACATGTTTTCATGTCACATTTCAGTTGTTTTAAGGTTGTATGCTCCATCTCAGCTATGCAGCCATTTCAGGACCAAAGAAGAAAATGAGTGAGACGAATGAGCTGCTCAAGTCGTGTTAATCATAACATCGCCGACACGTTTCGAAACATCACTGCCATATAGGGGTAGATATCGGCCGCGCCGCACGATTTTCCGGCACCACTGGTCAGACAAGATTCCTTCCCCTCGATCGGCGAAAATCAACTGTCTACACTGGGGATGGAGCACGACCCACCCCAAACGCGATCTCAGTATAGTCGCTATGAGCCACAGCGGTCGTTTGTCAAACGACCCGGGTTTGCAGGGTAGCAAGTGGTAACATAGGAGGGGAAAATGGAGGAATTTGAAACAATACCAACGGCTACAGATGACTGGAAGTGGACAAACTCCAAGCCAAACTCCAAACTCCAAGCCAAGGGAAATGTTCCTGACAATTGAAATTTTGCTTTCCTTCGGTTTTCTTTGTTTAAATCTCACTGCGTCTTATAACCATAATAATGTTGCACAGCTGCCAGATCTATCACGCGATTCTCCCATTGAATTTGTTCTGCCATGTCGGAGTCATCCTAGGGTGGCCGGTCCTGTCATGTCGGAGCCCTCCCCAGGTGGTCAGTCCTGCGATGTCGGAGCCCTCCTCAGGTGGCCAGTCCTGCCATGCCGGAGCCCTCCCCAGGCGGCCAGTCCTGCCATGCCGGAGCCCTCCCCAGGCGGCCAGTCCTGCCATGCCGGAGCCCTCCCCAGGCGGCCAGTCCTGCCATGCCGGAGCCCTCCCCAGGCGGCCAGTCCTGCCATGCCGGAGCCCTCCTCAGATGGTCGGTACTCTCATGTCGGAGCCCTCCGAAAGCGGCAGGTTTGGTCATGCCGGAGCAGCTGCAGTGTCCGGCCAATGGGCTATTTTGCCGTATCCCCATCCTGACATCAAAATAACAGGATTTTCACATTTGAGTAGGACACATCGCTCAGATGTGCATGTGCTGTCTTATCCCTTCCCTTACGTTATAGTCTTAGTCTCAGTCCATGCTTGGCCTTCATAGTGTTTAGGTCTGTTAACGTCCTTTTTACAAATCTTTTTTTTTTCGTGTGCGGTATAGCTTCACTGCAATAACGATGCACATGTGTAGCATACGACACCATACAATGACATGTCTACCTATCCATGAGCCAGACATTGCATATACCCCGAATGACGAACAAGCCTAAAAAGAAGCATCCATGCAGGCCGAATTAACAGAGGAATGCAGTGTGTTTATGTCACTTGGATTGCGCCGTAAATAAGGCGCAATGGGAACTTGCCAAAAGCGGAATTATCCTTCACAAGCCGCGCAAGGCACATCGTGATTTTCCTTGAATCAATCAAAAAAGGCCAGCACGAGTGCTCTGCAGAAAAACATTTCTGAGTACTCGTCCCCGTCGTTATCGAACGTAAACTTTCCATGATATACTTTGCTTCACATTCATAATCAGGTAAGGCCTCACAGAGTCCGTTCAAAACTCTGAAGAAGCATGCGCATATCACATAAATGGGTAAAATTTCAAGTGTTGCTTAGTCCTCGTTTCAAAGATAATTGTTTGTGAAGATCAGTGGGGAGGGGTTCTCGAGAACCTACCCGGAGGCTTTTCGTGGCGAAAAAAGCGAAAGAGCAAAAAACACGTTGTTTTCCTTAGGTCCTTCTACATGTTTTGTATGCATCCATTTAAAGAAAGCTTCAAAAACAAATGATGTCCAGCCATGTACTTACTCTGCGTTTAAACAATGCACGCCAAAAACATTTAACAAAGGCTTTCTTGCAACATCTTCAAAGCAATAACATTACAAAGGGAAAATGTTGCCAAAAATGTGCTTTTTACTTTTTTCGAAAATGACATTGACCTGATTTGTAATTAGCCACAGGCGCTGTCTATGCACCGAGGACGGGCTAAAAATGATGAGCAATTTCGGAAAGAGAACAGTCTTCGGGGATTGCACAGTTTAATAACAAGGCGCTGTGCCAGGCACAACCAGAGGCATAACAAAAGAAATTAATTATAAATCACCATTCAAACATCTTTTTGGATTTTGGTTTTCCATCGCCAGCCTGATCTCCTGGTAGTCTGAAGAAGCCGATCATTGGAGTAAGGCCATTGGCCTTCGCTAACCCATGGCCGGTTAACCTTGGTTGTGGTCGAGTCACAACAGTAGGCTGAGCTGGCGTATAAAAGGCCCGTAGGTGGTGGAAACTGCACCAGTTCAATCTCGGTCAGATTCACACAAACATGAAGGTGTGGAGTAATCGCCTGAGTGTAACATCTGCTATTGTACTGTACTACAGTAATCAAGAATGGGGAAGGCTTCACTTGAATGTGCTCGTTTAGCTGTGTTACCAAGGTCCTCTAAAGAACTATGTTGAATCGAAAACGGGTCGAAACCCTTGAAAAAATGCATATCAAGCAGATGGGAAAAACATATATATTCTAGAGTGCAACCGACAGTCATGTTTATAACATATCCATTCAACAAAAACATATTCGTTCATGATGATCCATCTTTGTTTTCAGTTCATCATCGCTGCTCTGGCCCTGGTGGCTGCCGCTGACAGGCCCCAGCCGTCCTACACCCTGGCTCCGGCCTACAGGCCCCGTCCGGCCTATGCCCCGGCCCCGGCCCCGGCCTACAAGCATCAGCCTAGCCATGGCAGCTACAAAACCATCGCTATCCTGGAAGAGGAGAATGTCCATCCTGGAGATGGCACCTATAGCTCTCACTTCAAGACCGAAAACGGCATCTACAGGTAAAATAACAACAGCATTAGGAAAAAACGCAAGCGACGCCAAGAATTGCACCTTGCGCCTGCAACGAGCTCCAAACAGAACCATCGATAATGAGTTCATTAGCACTGCAACTACGCATCTCGTCACTTACCAACAATATCAGTAAATTTTGTCATCTATTGACAGGACCGAGAGCGGCGTACCTCTGCCCGGCTACGGCAAGAACGAGTACGGTGAGGCAGAGGGCAGCTACAAGCAGGAGGGATCCTGGAGCTACACCAACGGATATGGTGAAGACGTCAAGGTGGTCTTTGTCGCTGACGAGAACGGCTACCAGCCGTCCAGTGACATCCTGCCGACCCCGGTGCCAACCGAGTACCCGACCCCCGAGGTCAGCTACGACCAGAGCCACCAGCAGCCCACCTATGGCAGATACTAACTTATTAGCATGCACTTTGAAGGACCCATCTCTGTGATGTGTAGATGTGCTTTCGTGTGTGTATTTATTTGTGAAATTTGTCCTCTTTGGTGCGTGCGAATGGAAGCAATAAATGTTAACACATACAGCACTTAAAAGTTCCCAGACGTCATGAATCAATCGCCACGGGACGCTTCAGAGAACAGGGACATATCAGAAAACGATGAGGGCAATAAGCAGCGAACTAAAAGAGATACCGGCAAATGGTTAACCCACCCCGACTGGGGGGAAGGCTGGTCGCCCCACCCCCACCTGAGGCTTTCCAAGACTGCGAGAGAACGAACAGACACAGCACCAAGAAATTTTGTGTACGTTTTGCTTAATCACATCTCATTCTTGTGTCAAAATCTTGACCTTACGTCGAGTCAGTTGTCTGACCGAGGTGAAGTGAAGTGGACCTATTTCCAAAAACACTTCGCACCCTGTAACTTTTTCAGAAAACATGATATTGCAATGAAACTTCCAAGAATTAAAAACCTTTGTAGATGTAATGAATCTGCTATCTCACATTTTTCAGAAACTTCTGGATCATTGACCCAATGCCAGCCACATTTTCAAAACATGACAAAGTGTTTCGGACACTGGCCATTTTTTATGACATTTTTATTGTGAAGTAATGCAGACATCCAATGGCCATCATTGGACAAAACATCAAAGACCTCGAACTGTTGACCTGAGGTCAGGCCACTAATAACTGTCACAGCCGAAATGTACCGCAGTCAAAATTGGCGATGAATGACTTGGAACGAGGGAAAATGGCTGAACTGGCTCTCACAGTTGCGCATGATAGCAAGACGCTTAAGAAGTTTTAAAAAATGCGTATTTGGGGAATAAATAGGCTTCCGCGAATAAAGATCAGCAAGTTGTGTAGACTGATACTAATGAAATGTTTTAAATCTGAAGCACGGAAAACCATCACAAGAACCACTAGCATCAAAACACACCATTTTGAAAGTTACCAGAATAAAGGAACGCTAAAAATAATTTGAATCCAATTAAAATCGGAAAATGAATGAGGATTTTTATTAACTAAATTAAAACCAAAGCACAAAAATGATTTTTAGGCTTTTAATAGTCATATTATACTTAAGAAGTGCAAATCACATTAGTTATTTGAATAATGTTGGCGAAGGCGGCACCAGGGACCTTTAAAAAGGTGAACTGTCGTGGTCGCATGCTCATCAGGTCAGCTTGCGACATTTGAGCTTAAATGATTTCAAATGGCCCTAGAGTCACAAGGAATGCCCTTAAGGTCATTCCATAGTGTTTGGAAATGTTTCCAATCATTTGAAATGACCATACCTCTCAAAGTCCAGTATATAACTGTCGTGACATAGGGTATACGAGCGGACATTTTAGGCCACAGCTTCGTGACGCGATCAGACATAAACCTGAAACTTTAAAGATAATTCGAAGGCACCGTTCCGAGTCATATGGATTCCGGATTTCGGAATTTGAAAATAAGCGTTACAAGTATTTACGAAAAAAACAAACTGCGACTTTTCACTTTCACCTGACCTCACGAAGTCATCTCAGATTAACACAAATATCTGTGTTTGCCCAGTTATTTACCTATGTAATCATACAACGGTTTCATCTAAAAAATGTGTTTTTAGCAGCCGTTTTTCTTTTACCTTAAACAGTGCCAAAAAGGCCTTAAGGTGCCTCCCATAAATGTGGCATTGCTCCGGGCACAAAGAAAATGAAATTATGAATGTTTGGTCTAATACGGACAAAGAATAGGTGCGAATAGCCATCGACTTTCATGAAGCTGCTACAAAAACTCTGGAAGTGGCGAGCTGAACACCGAATGAACTAGGGGCTTCTGAAGCCCCCACCCATACGGAAACAAGGTTAACGCATTCACTAAAAAACGTTCGAACTTGCAAGAGACTTCCACTGTGAGGACAAAGATCAGGAACAACTGTTCCCACTTTGGTTCCCACTCTATGCCATTACGCTGACTTTCAGCCTTTCCGGAAGTTTCGAAATTATGCCTTTATATCACCAGACATGGAGTTTCTACCGAATTATAATCTACAGTACCGTGCAATAACTCATTATCTCCTGTAATAACACAAAGTCAAAGACATTTAACGTTTAACTGACCCACAGCATTACAGAAATGTCTCGTAAGTTCAAGGTGAATTCCAAGTACAAGGCTGGATGCGATGAGATCCATTCTCGATCACCGGCGACGGCAGCCATGCCCAACTGACCGGCCATGGGGTAATGACCTGTTGCGGTAGGTGGCTGGAACTGTTACCGCCTGACTCGGCTGGCTCAGGCGTGGTCAGGGGAGCAGCGGCCAGCCCCGGGGGCAGGGCGGCCATATATATAACGGTGGCCGGCGGACGAAACGGCATCAGTTCAACTCGGCACTCCATCACAGGAACATGAAGCTCGTGAGTACTGTAGAGATGAGGTTCACTTGAGGCGAGCATCTGTCAGGCTTACGTCAATAACGCACGACGTTTTTCGGCGTGAAATACAACTGAATGTTTTATTCGTAGTTCCCACGGCATAATAGTGCCCAGCTCTGTAAGAGAATGTTCCAAAAGTTTTCATTTCTTTCAGTTCATCGTCGCTGCCCTGGCTCTGGTGGCTGCCGCCGACCGGCCCCAGCCGTCCTACGCCCCGACCCCGGCCTACAGGTCCCGTCCGACCCACGCCCCCGCTCCCACTTACAAGCCTCAGCCGACTTACACCCCTGCCCCCACTTATGCCCCGGCCCCTACCTACAAGCCCCAGCCCAGCTATGCTCCGGCCCCGGCCTACAAGCCCAAGCCCAAACCCAGCTACAGCAGCTACAAGCCTATTGCTATCCTGGAGGAGGAGAACGTCCACCCCGGAGATGGTACCTACAACTTCCACTTCTCCACCGAAAACGACATCTACAGGTTTGTTGTATTATTAATAATTCGAGAGATAAATGATCAGACATATCACGCATTTGGCCAAAACCAATGAGCCATTCAAGTATGGAATGTTAATTCTCAACAAGAGCTTGAATGTACCGCGACACTCTCTGGACAAGCCTTTCTTTCTCACAAGAGTGATCCTATGTTGCCAGTAAATCACACATTGCCATCCGTTGTCAGGTCTGAGAGTGGTGTGCCTCTGCCCGGCTACGGCAAGAACGAATACGGACAGGAGCAGGGCAGCTACAAGCAGGAGGGCTCCTGGAGCTACACCAACGGATATGGTGAAGACGTCAAGGTGACCTTTGTCGCTGACGAGAACGGCTACCATCCGTCCAGTGACATCCTGCCGACCCCCGTGCCGACCGAGTACCCGACCCCCAAGGTCAGCTACGACCAGAGCTATCAGCAGCCCGCCTACGGCAAATACTAAGCTATCGGATCTACCACTCCGCCTTGAGTGCAGTCCTTTGTGATTTTTATGCTTGCGTGCTAGTGTATTTATTTGTGACGTCTTATGTGAGAATGCACAGAATACATGTTATATCAGAATCTGATTTTTTGCAAGAAAGATAATCATCTGACGGCCCTTCCTATGACCGATTTAGTTCGTTTTACGACACTGCAAACACCTTGTATTGCAATATAGCAAAATGACAGTGGAAGACGCTGGGCCAAACTTTAACGACCTGAACGCCTTTCAAGTGGGTTGTTGGGTTCGGTTGTTTACATCCCAATAGGTTGTTTACATCCCAATCCTTGTCGCTTATCATTTATGCAAATTTTCTGAAGTAGGAACTTAACTCAAAACGATGCTACGGAAGCGAAGGGGTGAACAACGAGAATTACAAATGAGAAATACACGTGTTCCTCTGCAGGTAATCGTCTTAAAACAGAAATGGAAAAATAATGAATTAGAATGTCCTACGTAAGTGTGTTTCGTCAAAACATTACAAAAACAGTCGACCGCACTACCATGCACGAGAGATGTATTTTTTAGTAGTCTGATTTACACCGAATCTCCTTTAAACGCTTTAATTAATGGGCTTTAATTGGCTTAGGAGTTAAAGGTTGTGTAATAGCACATAACGTGCAAAGTTCCACCAGCCACGAGTCATAGTCTGAAATGATGCCCAGAAATCAGGGAAAGCTGGGTTTGACGTTGACAGAAGAGTTTCTGGGCCTTTTTATTGCCTTGCGTTGCCAGAAACATATGGCTACGCCAGTCTGTTTCCAGTTCACACTACATGAGGCTCATTGTCAGATTGCAAAACTCTGAGAAAAACTCTGAAACCATGAGAAAAAACAAGTTTACATTTTAGCCACTCCACTTTCGTCACGATTCCCGCTATCGAGATCATAATTTCACATTTTCGTAGCGAATGCACTGGCAAATGTTACAAAACTTCACCAAGGGTTATAGTCCCATCTTAAATATTCGTGAGGCGTGGCTAGCAAGAAACCTAGGGTGCATTACGAAGCCCCCGAAGACAATCTGCTTTGCCTAGTTTCCAGTAAAGTGTCATTACAATTGCGATTTGTTCAACTTAGGTGCGCGGGATATCTGCGCTGTACTGGCTGCCGACGTCACGACCGTGAATTCACAATACCGTGACTGCGGCTGCAACCAGCCGGCAAGTCGAGGGAGTCCTGAATTCCCCAGAACGGCCCTGAACTGTTGGTGCTGAACATGCGCCAGTGCCGCCGGCCAAAATCTGCGTCAAGGTGGACAACAACAAGTCGGACCTGTCATCGGTCGGCGCCATCCCGTTGTCCTTCGACATCGCGCCGCGCGTGAATTATTTGGTACATGACTTGTGCGGCAATCCCGTCACGACTGCAAGGCCCCATTAAAGCTGCTCGTAAACGGATATCATGCTATGGCAGTGCTTGCATGGGAATGTTTGTAGATTTGCACACCACTTCAACTTTACATTTTCATCTTTAGGATTCGTTAAACGTTTATGACATGACTCGCTTGAATTCAAAACATGCCAGCGACCTGAAGCCAGCTGAACGGATCCCATCAGACTTATAAAGACGAATAGATGCCATAAAAGAGAAGGTACTAAAATTTTGGGTAGTTTTGGCCGTCACCTTCCAGTAACACCAAAGCGTAAACTAAAGGGGACCATAAAAACACCGTCTCCCGCCGACAGACATGGGTTAACCTTCGCCGTACGACGGGATGGTTGCCGTCCCCCATGAAGGTTTTCTGAAACTGCCGACGAACGGCCGGCGTCAAGAACCTAAAACTTGCTATAACTGACTTAAAGCCTTTCTACATGCTTTTTCCACGAAAAAATACTATCAGGTTTTGTCAAGCCACCTACTTATGGTGTCATGATCGAGACCTTGCCGGTCGATTTTTTTAGATGAGTTACATTTTGGTTTCTTTCGCCGGAGTTCGAAAAGATATGAGGCCAACATTTTATTCACAACATTTTATTCAGTCATTAATAAAAAACTTGACCCCATATCTTTTCGACCTCCGGTTTTGTCAAGTCACCTACTTATGGTGTCATGATCGAGACTTTGCCGGTCGATTTTTTAGATTAGTTACATTTTGGTTTCTTTCTCCGGAGTTCGAAAAGATATGAGGTCAATTTTTTATTCATGACTCTTTTAACATATGCTTCACAACATCCCAGTCTTCGAAGTGTCAGCGACCTTCCCAAGGTCACTGGCCTTATTTCACATCAAAATATTTTGAACCGGTCCTCGAGTATTTTTTGGCGCTGGTCTCAGAGCCGTTCACTGAGTTTACCCGAGTCCATGATCACCATACTTTTCTGTGGCAGCGAGCCGTAGTCTTTGACACTAGCCGCGCCATCAGGGATAGTGATGACATTTCACCTCTCGTTGACCTGACCTTGACCCGGACAAAGAAAAGCCACCTCTGAATGCAAGATTTGACCAATTTTAATACCAAGTCACTACAAAAGCGTGGCTTGCAGTTTCCTCAACTATAAAGCTATCACGATGGCCGACAGAGACGGAAAACGGAAAGACATCCTTTGCCGTGACCCGAGAGATCGTTAGGTGATCTAAAGGAGCCAAACCACATGCGAATGGAATCAAAAAGAGACAAGCTACACCGTTCTTTTTGTTTCGTCGCTACACTTCGATTTGTAGACAATCACCCCCTCCCACTTCTTCCTCTCCGGCGAAGTAGGTGAAACTCCTTACGCCCGACGAGCGTTAAAGAGCCAACATTCGGTCGTGGGCAGCACCGTATACACAATCGAAAAACATGTCCAAAATAGCCTCGCAACGCAATCAGCGTTGTGAAAAGTAAGCATACCATTGTATTCTGTATGCGAAATCGCTTGTATTATTACGCACAAATTTGTAAAAGAACTGCTGACATGTTAAACGACATCAAACAAAATAAAAACAACACAGTTGCGCATTACCGTCTCGCCTGATCTGACAGTCCAACGAAAACAGCAATATTTGTAGGACGACCATGGGCCTTCGCAAACCGAGCCGGTTGACCTTGGGTGTGGTCGGATCACACTAGTAGGCTACGCTGGAATATAAAAGGCCCACTGGTGGTGAAGACTGTATCAGTTCAGCCTCGGAACTCACACAAACATGAAGGTGGTAAGTAATAGTACTAGCAAAACATTTGCTGTTTTTACAGTGAGTTAGAGATGGGAAAGGTTTCACTTTACTGTGTTCCTTTAATTGCATTACCAAGGTTCTTCCGAGAATTGTTTTGAATCGTATAGCAGATATCAAGCACTTAAAAAATGTTTGTCAAGCGGATGAGCAAAAAAGAAATTCGCGGGAGATCCTGCAAACATATTCGTAACATCTTAATTCAACGGAAGCATATTCGCATTTCGCTGTCCCTCGCGACAACCGGCGAGAGAGGTTGACGAGAGAGGACGCAAAATAACACTGACAATCGAGAGCGCCGTTAAATAACCCAACAACCAACCAGAAGCATGTCTGCTGATGTAGATCACTTTGTTTTCAGTTCATCATCGCTGCCCTGGCCCTGGTGGCTGCAGCCGACCGGCCCCAGCCGTCCTACGTCCCGGCTCCGGCCTACAGGCCCCGTCCGACCTACGCCCCTGCCCCGGCCCCGACCTACAAGCCCCAGCCTAGCCACGGCAGCTACAAACCCATAGCTATCCTGGAGGAAGAGAATGTCCATCCGGGCGATGGCACCTACAGCTCTTACTTCAAGACCGAGAACGGCATCTACAGGTAAAATAATTGTTACATCAAGCAAAAAAATATGCGACCAATCATGCGCATGCAGAAAGCTCCAAAAAGCTTCGAACAACCAAGAATGAGTTCAGGACCATTGCAAACTGGTCATTCTCTAGCCATGCCTTTAAACTGTATAATCTATTGACAGGACCGAGAGCGGCACGCCCCTGCCAGGTTACGGCAAGAACCAGTACGGTGAGGAGGAGGGCAGCTACAAGCAGGAGGGATCCTGGAGCTACACCAACGGATATGGTGAAGACGTCAAGGTTACCTTTGTCGCTGACGAGAACGGCTACCAGCCGTCCAGTGACATCCTACCCACCCCGGTGCCGACCGAGTACCCGACCCCCGAGGTCAGCTACGACCAGAGATACCAGCAGCCTGCCTACGGCAAATACTAAGCTATCGGTATGCATTATGGATGTGCCATCTCTGTGATGTGTAGAACGGGTTTTGCATGTGTGTATTTATTTGTAAAATTTGTCCCGTCTGGTGCGTGCAAAGGCCAACAATAAATGTTATCAGATATAGCACCTGAAGGCTGACGAACGCCACAAGACGCTGAATCGATCGAAACGGGAAGATTCAGCAGACCAAGACGCATTGGAAACTGACGAAGGAAGCCATCAGATAACGAAAGAGATGTCCGGAAATGTTTGATGTAAACCAAACACATTTTTCAATTACGTGACTATAATCAATCAAAGATGGCAAAGACATTGTCATATTTGAACCGTGACTGATAGGAGGTTTGTGAGAAGTTCTGGTCCCGCCTTCATTTGATCGATAAATTGTAGGCTTCAGTTTTCGTGCATCCAGATCCGCTTACTACACAGTTGTATATTGCATTTCCAACAGGCCATAGATGTAGCCGACCCACTGCATCGTGGAATCGAGGTAATAACGAGTGAAGTCCGTCGTCTGTCTTAACGCAGTCAACAGTTCTACCCAACTATCTGTACTACACCCCAGCAAAGTGTTTATATAAATAGTGTGGATATGATGCAGTTTTGAAGGACGCAGTATGGCTTTCAAACGAAAGTCACATGCGCCTACGAAGATCATTTGGAGGGTTAGATAACTGCAACATTGATTTCAAGACGTTTGGATAATACCTTATATGGTTATCTATGGTAACCATATGAGGTAATATGGTAATACCATGGCAATATCATAATACCTCATATGGTGGATACCTCAGATGGTTAATGAAAGCATTTTAGTCCAATACATAAAAAACACAGTTTGTCATTCCGAAGGATAAAAACGAAGACATTCTTCCTCGTGCCGTCCACCCATGCCTCGCATTATTCGAAGTACTTTGGAGACCGGAGCAAATCCAACGAGGCTTCTGAAGAGGAATGAATGCAGTACGATAGCGGGTGTCGAAAGCGGTAACGTGGTTTTTCTTTTAATTTCTGATCAACGTCAAAGCAAAAAAGTACGTCTTAAAATACCGTCTCCGGTTGGCAGGCATAGGTTAACAACTGCACCAATGGGAAATGTGCAACAGTGACCAACCTCTCGTATTTCCTGCTTTCGCGATAATAACGTCAGTGTCGAAAATTTGTTTTTCTCCTGGTAAACGCAAAGCGAATCTTTTACGGTTGGCAGCTTTAAAATCAGTTTGGAAATTTTCAGTGCAGCCCGTCGAAGTCGGGAGGCCGATCACGCGACCGATCCATGTTCGGCGGTGGACGGCCGCACGCATGGCGGGCCGTAGAATAGGCACTATGTTGCGCGTGAAATAGATACTTCAGTACCGCCAAGAGCAAAACATTGTGGGGAGAGTGTGCAGTAAATACCCACTCCAAAGGCACAGGTCATCTGGGTCAGATCGAACGAGGTCACACAAAATCAAATGATGAACATAAGGCATTTCGCGTTTTTACCGCAGATCTATTTATCTGATTTTCACGGAGTTTTGTGGGGTGTACGTCTGCGACGTGGATATACTTCATCTGGATCAAAGCGATCTAGGTCAAGGCCAACCGAGGTGAGGAATTCAAAATGCATTGTTTTATAGAGACGTCGTATGGGAATGTGGTAAAAAACTTGATACATGATCAATGCACGTACCTCAAAGCATAGACAAGTTAAGCCAAGTTAAACAAGGCCATTCAAAGTGATTTTGATATTACAGTACATCAATTTCTTTTCTTGAAATCTACTGCAACGATCTTAATTGGATTTTGTGAAAGTGCATTTTCTTGAGCTAGAGCGATCTCGGATGACCTTAAGCCATCGAAGTGAACGTCTGAATGAAATATATTCTAAGATAGAGTTGGTCTAGGATGACATACGCCTACCCTACTTTTTTACGTCCAAATGTGACATTTTCAAATGCTAACGTACAATGACACTGACTGACCTCACCTAGGAAAAACTTCGTTTATCAGTATGCAAGTTCATTCTACGGACGACGTTTTCACGATATTCCGCTGCAGTCGCTTTAGTGAATATTGGGAACGGAAAGAGTGTTCATCATTCTATGTCTGACTTCGTTTGATCTCAACAGGCATAATGTAGGCCACTCATTTTCTGTGAGTTGTAAGACCCTAAGCAGGTATGTAGCCACAGAATTTCGTTGAAGTTGGTAAGACAGATCCGGAGACACCGGAGGAAATACGGCCCAGCCCCAACATGGCGTGTAATTTTCACACGGCCACCAACGCACGTGGTAAAGAGTGAACGTTCAAGGGCAGGCAGTACCGTTAAGTAGTAGCGGTAGCCAATAAATGTGTCCTAAATGGCCCTTCCATGTAATCACGGGTCAGAAACATAAGCCACGGTTACGTTTTAAGTGATTTAATTCTGCATGCGAAATCTTTTGTATTATCAAGCACATTTTCGAAAGGAAAATGCAAGTTTGTTTCACCAGCTCAAGCAAAATAAAAACGATGCACTTATGCATTAGCATCCACCGTGATCTGCGCTCCATTGAAGAAGGCTGTGACTGGAGTACGACCACGGGCCTTCGCTGACCCCAGGGCCGGCTGACCTTGGGTGTGGTCGAGTCACAGCAGAAGGCTGAGCTGGAGTATAAAAGGCCATCCGGTGGTGGAAACTGTACCAGTTCAACATCGGGCTCACCAACACAAACATGAAGGCGGTAAGTAACAGTCTGAGTCAAATATTTGCTGTTGTACTACACAAACTACGAATGAGGAACACTTCACTTTACTGTTGTCATTCAACTGTGTTACCATACTTCTTCCCCGAGCCGTGTTGAATCGCATCGCGGAAAGCGGATAACTTCAATAAATGCATACCAAGGAGTTGGTACCAAAAAAGGAGAAATTCTACGTGGCCTCCAACAGATATATTCATAAACCTTTATTTTTCAGTTCATCATTGCTGCCCTGGCCCTGGTGGCTGCCGCCGACCGGCCCCAGCCGTCCTACGCCCCGGCTCCGGCCTACAGGCCCCGTCCGGCCTATGCCCCGGCCCCGGCCCCGGCCTACAAGCCCCAGCCTAGCCATGGCAGCTACAAAACCATTGCTATCCTGGAAGAGGAGAATGTCCATCCTGGAGATGGCACCTACAGCTCCCACTTCAAGACCGAGAACGGTATCTACAGGTAAATTAATTATAGCATTAGAAAAAACAGGCGATGACAAGATTTCCATCTTGCGACTGCAACGAGCTCCAAAGAGAACCATCCATAATGAGTTCATTAGCATTGCAACTACGCATCTCGTCACTTACCAACAATATCAGTAAATTTTGTCATCTATTGACAGGACCGAGAGTGGCGTGCCTCTGCCCGGCTACGGCAAGGACGAGTACGGACAAGAGCAGGGCAGCTACAAGCAGGAGGGCTCCTGGAGCTACACCAACGGATATGGTGAAGCCGTCCAGGTGGCCTTTGTCGCTGATGAGAACGGCTACCAGCCGTCCAGTGACATTCTGCCCACCCCGGTGCCGACCGAGTACCCGACCCCCGAGGTCAGCTACGACCAGAGCTACCAGCAGCCCGCCTACGGCAAATACTAATTAGCGTCCACTTTGAAGTACCCATCTCTGCGATGTTTAGATGCGTTTCCGTGTGTGTATTTATTTGTGGAATTTGTCTTGTTTGGTGCGTGAGAATGCAAACAATAAACGTTAACACATAAAGCACTTGACAAACTTAATGAATTAATCGTCACGGGACAATTCAGCGGACAAGGGTATATTGGAATCTGACGAAGACAACTGTCAGGGAAATAAAAGAGGTGTCAGGAAATGTTAGGTGTGAACAAAACGCACCTTTTTCAATTCCCATAGCAGTCATGAACCAAAGATGGCGGGCTCTTCGATTGGGTGTAGGGATCATCAGCAGCAGATCAAAAATGGCATGGGAGATCAATACGAGAAAAAGAAGATTGAACTGACTAAGGAAACAGCAAAATGCGGTAAAAAGTCAACAGCTCAGATAATGGCTCGAGATTCCCGACCATTGTTGGTGGCAGGGGTCGAAACAGAAGGCCAGACCAATTGTTTTTAGTGACTGCCATAGGCGTAATGTTCAAAGGCACAACTGTAGCAGCAAAATTGCCCATTCCTCGCGTTTTTCGCACATAACCTTCGAAGCGTCGAAAACAGAACATGACTTTTGCGTATTTCCTGACGAACCCCTCGAAATTCTTGCGCTTTTTGAAACCGTAAACTCCGTCGGTATCTCTTATCACTATAGCCCAGCAAAGTCGGGAGGCCAGTCGTGCGGCTGAGGGCTAAAACGTGTCGGGCCGTAGGACGGACACTGTAGTTTATGTCATAAATTTATAATCCAAAGACACAGGCAACCTGGTTCAGGTCAATCCTTGTCAAAGAATTTTAAATGATGAACGTACAACATTTTCTCCTTGTTTCTACAGATTTATTCGTCCGATCTCAACGAAACTTTGTGAGGAATTAGTCTAGTACATTATCGCACTTAATCTGAAGCAGTGTCCCTGGTTGGATCAATCGAGTTCAATCGAATTCAGGTGTTGAGAATGCAGTGTTTTATGAAGGGATTAAGCGTTAATTAGGCGGGGACTTTGACTGCATAAATACAGGTGCCTCAAATCATAAAAAGCTAGTTCAGATGACCTGAGGTCATCCAAGGTCAACGAGTGAAAACGAAACATTTCGTTTCTTTTTTTCTCCAGACCTTCCCAATTCGATTTTGTCAGGATGCAATCTGTTGACCTTGGAAGACTTCCTGATATTTTAACAGTCCGCTTGATTAAATTATCCTCGGTTTGGACAAAATTCAGCATCTTTAAATGCTGACATCAGTTGCCTTTGTTTGGCCTGAGCTATGTCAACCTCGCTTTGCGGTGTGAAGTTCGTTATGCGGACCTCAATTTTCGCTAGATTTGGTTGCGATTGGTACAGGAAATCGGGAGACAGGAAAAGGATTAGATTAGATGTTTTGATTGATAATTGATAATTGATAATTGATTAGATGTTTGAACTTGCTTGATTTTGATACAGTTGACTTAGGCCATCCAGTTTCAGAACGTTTACCATACACTGGCGAAGGCTTTCTTCCCACAAAATTTCATCGCAATCGGCTGAATAGATCAGAAACAAAGGGGAGGAAAAATATGCCTTCTCCACCACTGCGCGCAATTCTCAGAGGGCCTGCACCCTATGCGAATACTGAAGCACCTGAAACGTAGTGTCCAGACACTACCATTTCCCCGAGATCCCCAGTCTTGACCCAAATCATTGAAACGTTCTCGAGCGTTGCCGCCAAAGAACGCAGGCAAAACGCCACGGCGATCATTGATCGAAACGTTGAATGAGCTCGTAATGACAACTGAAAATGGCGACAGAAATAAAACTCGCGTGCCTGAGGAGTCTCGATACTTGTCGCACGTCATACGAATATCTGAACGATTCTTGCGTAAGAGCAGCAAACCAAAATAAGTGACGGCCGCCGTCTAAGTAAATTAAGTCGGCATTTATCCCAAAGGGATACCAGCATTACACCCAAGAAATTACTGTAACTGTAACACGGAAGAAAGTGATCATGTGAGTTTCTTAAGTACCATCCGGTCGTCTGACGAAATGCTCGGCGCTTTTCTATGATGTATTTACGGACTTTTGATCTTGATTACGGTAATGATCTCATATATGTATTTTGTCTCTGCGTCTGGCTGCAGAGAGACAGCACGCTGAAACAGTACGTAACGACATGCATATGAACATAATTAAAGATCGATTTCATACCGCAAACTTTTTAGGGGAGATAACCTTTCACATTCAGGATCATTGCGAAAGTCAGACACGGCGGAATACGCATTCGATCCCTTTTCCGGGCTTCAGCGTTATAGAAAGGTCAGAAAAACAGTCTTCCGGTTTTCGGGAAATATTATAATATATCTGCTATGGCATCCTTCTATAGTTGTTTAAGAGGAATATTTCTTTATTCCCGCTGCCCAATGCAGCACTAAAAACGGCTGGAATTTTCGTTGCATAAGGCCAGTTTTCCTCTTTCTCCGATGCCACAACGCCGATCATACCATCCTATCCGGAAATTACGAAATCAGGTTTCGACATACCATCAAACATCGTGTCTCTGCAAAGGGATAATGTGCTAGTCCAGTCACGGCATCAAGCCATCAGCATTTATCAGCTAACTGACCCACATTAATGAGCGGAATGTCTCTTAAGTTCAAGGTGAACACCAAGGGCAATGTTCGAAGCGGTGAGATCCATTCCCAGTCACCGCCACCGCAGCCATGCCCAGCTGACCGGCCATGGCGCAGTGTCCTGTTGCGGCAGGCGGCTGGGACTGTTACCGCCTGACTAGGCTGACTCGGGTGTGGTCAGGGGAGCAGCGGCCAGGCCCCGGGGGCAGGGCGGCCATATATATAACGGTGGCCGGCGGACGAAACGGCATCAGTTCAACTCAGCTCTCCATCACAGGAACATGAAGATCGTAAGTACTACAGATATGAGGTACACTTGAGGCGAGCATCTGTTACACTGACGCCAATACTGTTCCACGTTTCTCTCTGTGAAATGCAGTTCAGTAGTTTGTTCGCAGTTTCTAGAGCGCAATGATACCGTGTTCTCTAAAAGAGTATGCTAAAAATGGTCATTTTTCAGTTCATTGTCGCTGCTCTCGCCCTGGTGGCTGCCGCCGACCGGCCCCAGCCATCCTACGCCCCGGCTCCGGCCTACAGGCCCCGTCCGGCCTACGTCCCCGCCCCGGCCCCGGCCTACAAGCCCCAGCCTAGCCACGGAAGCTACAAACCCATTGCTATCCTGGAGGAGGAGAATGTCCACCCTGGAGATGGCACCTACAACTTCCACTTCAGCACCGAGAACGGCATCTACAGGTTTGTTGTGCCATCAATAATTTGAGGGATAAGTGATCAGTCATATCATGTATCTGGTGAAAACCGCTGGGTCACTTAAATATGAAATGGTGACTTTCAGGGGGCGCTAGAAGGTACTGCCATTCTTCCTGGATACGCCTTTTGTTCAGAGTAGAGTGACCTTGTGATGCTGATAATCCACACATTGCCATCTGTTGTCAGGTCTGAGAACGGCGTGCCTCTGCCAGGCTACGGCAAGAACGAGTACGGACAGGAGCAGGGCAGCTACAAGCAGGAGGGCTCCTGGAGCTACACCAACGGATATGGTGAAGACGTCAAGGTGGCCTTTGTCGCTGATGAGAACGGCTACCAGCCGTCCAGTGACATCCTACCCACCCCCGTGCCGACCGAGTACCCGACCCCTGAGGTCAGCTACGACCAGAGCTATCAGCAGCCCGCCTACGACAGATACTAAGCCATCGGCATATGTTCGTGGGCAAAGATTTAGTGTGTTGCTTGATTTGTCCCGTGATTGTTCTGTTCGTATTTATTTCTCATCACTGTTTGGTACACATGTGTACCAAATAAGATGATTAATTCCTTCCACTGACTTTGAAACCATCAGCCGTCACCCCATTCGGCGTTAGTGTAGTCCGAAACGCCCGGAAATGAGCATCTCGCCTTACAGTAAAAGAAGCCACTGTGACGAAATTTCGGGCAAGGTGATCACTAGCTTCTAAACTCAGTTGCTCTGAAGTGACGCAGGAATACAGAAAGAGCATTCATCTGGTGACCAAAAACAGGGAATTTCTGGAATCAAGACTTTCGAGAAAAAAACAAAGGACCTATTACTATTCCATGAAATTAGCCAATCTACATTCCTGCAGCAATGCGTCGTACCTTCTGAACCTTCCGGAAATTCAACGCGTCGAATGCAAAAAGAGGATGGGAAAAGGATGCATATGAAAAGGCTTGAGACAGGGGACGTGTCCCATTTCCATGTATGCATTGTCATTCTATTGACTTTCTTTCGTCTTCAACGGTGACTTTTTCCTCCAAGTTCAAAGTTGCTGAATAACGCATTTTCATGGCGTTCTGGATAAACATGCGACAAACAGCAGTCAAATGATAATTCAGACGTTGATATCTGAAGCGATCAATATCACATGCGGGTCCACGCATGGGTATGAAGTAAGTTTCTTTGCCAATGCGAACGGCAGAATTACAGTATTGGGCTAAAAACAACAACCTGAAAGTAAACAATATGCATGCAATGAAATCCAACGAAAACAGCAAGGACATATGCAATCATGAAACGACGTATAAAGCGCACGTGACACGTGCCAAGACGCAATGCCAGGCAAAGCATTCAGGGCACTCTAGACACTTAACGCCTGTCCATGCAGACATCATATCTGGAGATCTGACAGAATGGTGTGGACGTCCGGGGTTCAACTGAGACGATTTGAATATAGAGGCTCTGTAATAGCTGGAACGAGACGAAACTATCTGACCAGAGCAAACCAAGAATGAAACTGAGACAAACCAGGAATCACGAGGAGCCCCGGGGCTTGGCTAAGATCACATCCCAATTCGGCGCTCCTCTGTGTATTATTCCGAAACCTTTGGCACAAACGTTCGAGCAGACGAAGAAACTGCAAATCGTCTCCGAGACAACTTGCGCCGGGAGTAAGGCTTGCCGGCCCCATCGAAACCCACGCGCCACCAGCAGTAAGAATCGCAGCTGCTTGGTTTGAGGCAACATGAGTAGTAGCGATCGGCTTGCCATGATTTTATAGCAACACCGGGGATACAGCGCGGCATCACTTCAGTTGCCCACACGGTTCGCAAACATGGAAATGGTGAGTGTTATTGTAGGCTTCCTATTAAAACAGAAAGAGAAAAGAGAATACGATGTATGACAATGGCGTAGCTCGGCAAATACGAGGGCCTCGAAATCGCTAATATCGTAATTATGCTCATCAGTTTCACCCCACTGCTTTGCCACTGCTGGTCTTACACCTGTCTTAGAGGGTGAGCTGTGAGCTGCGACCTCATCCATGTCCCGGAGGAGGAGGAGAATGCCCACCGACCAGAAGATACCCACACTTTCACCTCGCCGCCGAAAATGGCACAAACAGGCGTGCAGGCACGCATGCCGTGCACGTGCAACGCTCATGGCACTTCAAGTCTTGCGGTGTGTGAGATCATGATGCCTGGGACTAAACTCGGCGTGACTAGTGCCAACCAATTCTGTCTCTGAATCCTGCCATCTGCGGGAAATGACGAAAGTTACATGTAAACGCAGTGTGCTGCCCCCTATAGTAATGTCAAGAGTGGCGTGCCCCACAGCACGAACCGATAAATCGGTACTGGTACTTCTTATGGCGATAGGAGGAGGACTAGCAGTAAGGCTTAAGAAACTGCACTGACAAATACGGCATGAGCACCTCAAAGCGACCACTGCCGCTAACAGAACGGCTACTAGCCGTCCACCGCAACCAAACCAGTCGCTGCAGATTGTCGTCAGCGGAGAGGACGGCCTGGTAACAGTCGTCCAGTCTGGTAACAGACTGGTAACAGTCGGCATCAGGCGTGGAATCGCCTGCCTCCGACATCCACGACTACCTGCACCTTGCCCCTCGTGGACTGCGCCTTTGACTGCGATGTGTAACTTCGTCCTACGGATGCATTCATCTGGAGAGACTTTTACAATTTCCCTCTTTCGCAATCAGTGTTTTGTGTTCGTTTGACTTAGAACAACTCTAAAATTGTTTAAATATCCTGGAAAGGCATACTGCGGGTTTGGTAGGCAAAACACAGGCGTTAAAAAGCCGACCGATTTCACATTCCCCGAAAACTTTACCAGTCGTTCATATTGCTTTCCTTCTGATGTAATTTTGCCTACATTCGCCTTTTTTGGCCCATGTCTCGACAGCCGCACATCTGGCGATATCCATGCAATCCTCATATATCCGTCCATGCATGCATTCAAAGGTAACGTTATTCCCAATGGCCACCAATTGCGTTACGGACCAAAATCCCATGCCTGGGTCGCAAAATGGCAAAACCGCGATGAAACGTGAACCTCTCAGTTTTGTTGACAGCAAAGGCACCGCAGGCTAAGAGTTCAGCGTATTCCACTTGTGTTGTGTGAGGAATTACGGCAGCATATCGCTGCATTTATGTACCAGGTAAATGAGATACTTAATGAATATTAATCACATGGTAATAGTCAAGTCCGTTTTTGTGATTTATGGCCTGCTTGTTGTGACTTTTCCAGCATATTTGGGTATTTGACCAAACATATCGGAAATCTCAATTATCAAGCGTAATTTCATAAAAAAGCCAGTCAGTTCCAAAAATCTTCCATCGCGGACGGATGTTTCCGACAAACAAACGAACATACGAACGAACACGCAAGCAAACAAACCGGAGGCAGATCCAGCTATCTCCCGGGACATGAGTCGGTCGGTGGCACTTTCGACAGTGGGAAAATCTTGAATTTTCCGAAAAATCTTGAATATATAACCTGTACCTTCTGTCATATGCTATAGCTCCTGAATATTGAAGCGAACTCGTTTCAGCCTCGCAAAAGCTATAGGGGTCACGCTTTTTTGTTTTTGGGAGGTTAACCACTGACTTGACCTAGGCCAATGAAGTAACCTATTCCAGGGCTGAAGTTTTGACAGGACATGTGCAATGAATGAAAGAAAAGGTAATTTGAATTTGGTGGTTCCGTGTCTTTCCGTGACCTATTCCAGAGCTGAAATTTTGACAGGACATGTGCAAAGAATGATATAAAAGGTAATTTGAATTTGGTGGTTCCGTGTCTTTCCGTTCTCCACTATCTCGGAAAACCTAAGGGGATGTTCAGACCTCCCTGGTATGGACGGGTTTAAAACATGGGAAGCCGCCACCGAGCGCAAAATGGCAAAATGCTTTGCAAGTGTGTAAAACATACACGTACAGACATACATTATTTGTGTCATCTTCGAGTGGCGTCTGGTCGCATGTTTTTTATTCAGTTATCTGAGAGCTTTCAAGAGCCACATGCACCATAAAGCATCTTCTGAATTTACAACAGAATGGTGGGAGGCCACATGGAAATCGCTACCAGAACAATATCAAAGTATGCGTGATTGTTGCGAGGTTCGCTGGGTCGATATCAGACATCTGTGACCGTAAATTATAAATACATTTTAAGGAATATTTAAAATGAAGTAAATCGTTATCATCACAGACAAGTAAAAGTATTCTTACTGTAATGATAAGTTTGTGCCGGATTTCTGACAACAATATTTCTGAGAAGACTAATGGCTTTCATGCATTCGCGTTCACGAAGTAGCATTAATGCAACAGTGCTTCAAAGTTTTTCGTATTCCACGATCTTAATTCATATTACTCGTACTCATACTCATGCCGTTTTTCATGACTCCATTATAACCCCTTACTGCAAAAGAGTATTAAATGAACTACCGTTCAACTATCCTAGCTGTTCCACGGACGGGAAGACTACGTGCTTCCCCGCCAGAGTGGTCCTTCATTTCACCTAATCGAAGGCTGTTGCCAGGGGAACTGCGCCCGACCCCAGTGACCCAAATGTCCGAGTTCGCGAGGAGCGTCAAGGTCGCGAGCGACATTCCGGCGGTTGTACCGTTGCCGGGCAGGCCAGCGCGCGGCGACTGCGGGGGAAGGAACGGCCACTAACGGGACCAGCTCGACACGCTACTGCGGGCGGGGCCCGGCCACACTACTGCCGCCGGCGATGAACCGGTCCCCCTGTGACCGCGTGATTGCAGCGCGCACCGCAGGACGACGCCAAAAAGTCGTGCAACTGTTCTCACTGGGACCATTTGTTTCAGCGGTTTCAACGACATTGTGTTTCATTTTCGTCCGTTATCAGACCATGAAACGTTCCTGAGATCTTCCCTCCTGTCCAGGAGTGGCCTGACACTAAGTGTTCGCCAGGCCGCTGGACCGATCAGTTCGAATCATTGACATAGGATTGATGGCATGAAATCAGTAACATGTAAATAAGAAGAATATTATTCATGAGAGTAAAGGCGCCCTTGTGTCGTTCTACCAGTACCAGACATCCAAAGTTACAGGAGCCTGCTGCGACCTTAAAACATTTCGCATCTATCCTTATGACGAGTAAAATGTGATATCTTATTTCTTTGCAATACCTTCTGCGGAAAGGCAAACTTTTTTTATAGCCCAACTTCAGTCTGGCTGTGCCAACCACAAGAAGAAATGTTGCTTTTTCATGTACCTTATCCACGAGTGCAAAACAATCAAATCAGTGATTTTCTGCATACCAGTTGCATAGACAAATGCATTATTTTCATCACTTGCTTCTAGCTTGCTTTATTACTCAGGCGATATTTTTCATACCCATATCATGAACCAAGCGACGCTGTATACGGAAATGTCACCATCACCTGACTAACGATTTTCCTCCTTACCTTTCATTGTTATATCAGCATCGTAAACACCTGTTCTAAAATTGTTTGCTTCCCAACAACATTCTCTTCGTGATTTATACGTAATAAACAATAAAAATAAGCCCCATAACAAGAAATAGGTATAAGACGTTGTACGTGGTAACTCTGACCTGACATTTCCTGGACCCTTGCCTAACTCATGAGAGCGCCTGAATGACGACGATATCGGTTGCGAGATACGGCTATCTTCGAAGAGACTAGTTCATACCGGGCAAGCTCGGCTACCCCCATAACTGCGTCTCGTTGGGGCACCCCACGGCATGGCGCTGCAGGTGAGTGAATGAGCCCCACGCACGTCACGCGCCCGCGGGCGCGTCCTGCCCTATAATTAGCGGCACATCAGTCTGCGATGCAGCGGCAGCCCCTCCCAGACGGCCAATTAAACGACCGGCGTTAGCTGCGTCTGACCCAGATGCGTCCGCCGCGCCAAGGTCGCAGGACGGCGGAGAAGACCGACGCAGCCGTCAGGGTCGGGAGGGCGTGGCCAGGTCACCGCCCGCGGCCCCCTCACTCGGGCCGGTCGCTATTTAAGCTCGGGCCCGAGAGGCAGCGGCATCACTTCGGATCACAATCATCTCCGGACAACATGAAGGTGGTGAGTGGCCGTTTCGGGTGCGGCGGCTGCTGGGGATTTACGGACGGCTGATGGGAGGGAGGGACTTTTATCGGGGACGTGTTCGTGCCAACGATGAGCGTGATGTAGGCTGGGTCAAAGGTGACGTGTGCAGCTGCCTACCTACATGAGTTTCATGTAACGTGCGGTTCCTTTTCAGTTCATCATCGCTGCCCTGGCCCTGGTGGCTGTGGCCGACAAGCCCCAGCCTCGCTACACCCCTCCCCAGGCCTACAGGCCCCGCTATGCTCCTCCTCCCACCTATGCTCCTGCCCCTACCTACAAGCCCCAGCCGACTTACGCTCCGGCCCCTACTCACAAACCCCAGCCGACCTACAAGCCCCAGCCCACTTACAAGCCCCAGCCGACCTATGCTCCGGCCCCTACCTACAAGCCCCGGCCGACCTACGCTCCGGCCCCGGCCTACAAGCCCAAGCCTAGCCACGGACATGGCAGCTACAAGCCAATTGCTATTCTGGAGGAGGAGAACGTCCACCCTGGAGATGGCACCTACAGCTCCCACTTCTCCACCGAGAACGGCATCTACAGGTATATTAACGCTGCTGTTGAGAGGAAGAATAAAACCAGTCTTTTAGACTAATTAACCAAAACTTTCATAAGGCCCCAAGCTATTGAAAGGATTAATCGGCTTTTTTCTCTATTATTGTAAGAATAAATCTACAAATTATTATTCGTTACGAAACAATGTAAATGTATGTATACACCATCAGCAAAACAATGCCGACTAGTCACAACGAAGATTTTGTCGTAAAAAAAGGAGTCAATTGTCTCGTAAAAACCGCGTAGCCTATTAGCAACCCATGTATTATCACTCAACCGCCATCTATCATGAAAGCAAAAGTAAATCACGACCGACCACGACCTCACGTGCTGCCATCTATTGACAGGACCGAGAGCGGCGCTCCCCTGGCCGGCTACGGCAAGAACCAGTACGGTGAGGATGACAGCGGCTACAAGCAGGAGGGCTCCTGGAGCTACACCAACGGATATGGTGAGGCCGTCCAGGTGGCCTTTGTTGCTGACGAGAACGGCTACCAGCCGTCCAGCGACATCCTGCCGACGCCGGTGCCGACCGAGTACCCGACCCCCGAGGTCAGCTACGACCAGAGCTACCAGGAGCCTGCCTACGGCAAATACTAAGCTATTGACATGCATCCGTTGGCCGTGAGTGCCTACGCTGTGATTTGTGTTCATATGGTTGTAACTTCGTGCCTATTTATTATTTCATTGGCATCATTGTGTACTGCATGAGAGTTCACAATAAAATAGCTCATTCCTACTGCGTATTTTTTTAAACCTTTTTGCCACGCGACAAAGAAGGTGGAGAAAGACAGTCATACTGCGAGCAGGTCATCGTGCCGCGTCAAGAGACACATGCCGTACTTTGATGGTAACCTTCTATAGAGTCTGTTTGAAACGGGAGATGGCAAGAGGTGACAGCAATATAATCCATGTCAGCATCAAGACGAAGAAGCACAAAGCTGGCAGTTATGTTGCGGAAATCTGTAGATTCTCTTAGATCTTAGATCTTAGATCTCTCTGAAGATCCGCAGACATGACTCAAAAGTTTTTGGACACGAACCAGCCCGATTAACATAAAAGCTTGGAAACAAAAGATAAAGCACCACAAGATTGTTTGCGACACTTTGCAATCTAAGACCACGACGGAAATCCATTGAATGCCATGTTGGAAGGATGCGATTTCTTGATGTGACAATGCACTGACAAACGGAATGATTGTAGCACTGCAATGCTACAATTCTTCAAATATGTGTCACCTCGGTGAGCAGTTAAGGTCGGTAAGAGAAGTTTTCCTTCACTTGAGCAGACGCGTTTGCGTTAATATAACCTAGTACGGTTAGTGTGTTTAGTCCTGGCAAGTGAGTTGCTATGGATAACGACGATCCTCCCATGAGCTAACAATTCAATTGGCATAAAACGGACAATACTATCCTGCATCAGTACGCCCAGAGAGCCCACACTGGGTCAGGACGTCTTGAGACAGATTGACCCTGCTGCCCTGAGTTTCCGCAGATCAGGTGCCTGCGCTTACCTGCAGTTTCCGTAGTATTCTGGCTCCTTGCCGGCCACCAGACTTCGGATTTACAAATACTATCAAAGGTTTGCAGCCTTCGGGAGGAGTGATTTGAAATGACATGGGTCCCTGGAACAGGGTACACGCATAAAAAAACATGTGAAGGTACTCACATTTGTTTGGCGTTATAAATATCAGCTAAGCATAAGTAGCGTGATAGATGTAGTAAAAAAAATATAATGTTTGGATTATTCCTTTCAGCATAACTTGATTCGAGGACATATGGTGACTGTTTCAGACACAGTGGCCAAGAGGATCATTGTCAACAATGCGGGACATTCTAAATGCATCACTAATTACATTAATTTGCATACAGTCGAAAACGCACATAAACAACGCGGAATATATGTTTGAGAATATCCCATACAACATCAGGAGGATATTCCAAAATCCAAAATAGACGGACGAAACGTGTCACGCTGAAGTGGCGCAGGCGCATCGGCTGGGCTTGGGAAGCGCCCATTGCAATGTTGTATAAACTAACCGAAATAACGACACTGTGAATACAGCGCCAACAGCGCAACTCCTCGGAGAAAACCCCCCTCGGTCACCGTGCGGGCAGCAGTCGCAGCCGAGTCGGAGACTCAGGCCTCGCTGCGATCGCCAGCGAGCGCTCCGCCGCCGCGTCACAGGGCACCGAGGCTCCAACAAATACCCTGTTTTTGTAGGCAACACAAATCGCTGGAAGTGAGCAGAGAAAGAGACGGAGGAAAAATTCTCAGATGGTTGCTGTCATGTTGCGTGACGGTCCGAAGGTGGACGGGGGGGGGGGGACGGCGTCTCACGTGGACGTCGTCCCGCCGTGTGACGGTCAGAAGGTATGGAGGACGTGGGAGGAGCAGTGGCTCACGTGGTCGCCGTCCTGCCGTGTGACGGTCAGAAGGTATGGAGGACGTGGGAGGAGCAGTGGCTCACGTGGTCGCCGTCCCGCCGTGTGACGGTCAGACGGTATGGAGGACGTGGGAGGAGCAGTGGCTCGCGTGGTCCGTGGTCACCGTCCCGCCGTGTGACGGTCAGAAGGTATGGAGGACGTGGGAGGAGCAGTGGCTCACGTGGTCGCCGTCCCGCCGTGTGACGGTCAGACGGTATGGAGGACGTGGGAGGAGCAGTGGCTCGCGTGGTCCGTGGTCGCCGTCCCGCCGTGTGACGGTCAGAAGGTATGGAGGACGTGGGAGGGGCAGTGGCTCACGTGGTCGCCGTCCCGCCGTGTGACGGTCAGAAGGTATGGAGGACGTGGGAGAAGCAGTGGCTCGCGTGGTCCGTGGTCACCGTCCCGCCGTGTGACGGTCAGAATGTATGGAGGACGTGGGAGGAGCAGTGGCTCACGTGGTCGCCGTCCCGCCGTGTGACGGTCAGAAGGTATGGAGGACGTGGGAGAAGCAGTGGCTCGCGTGGTCCGTGGTCGCCGTCCCGCCGTGTGACGGTCAGAATGTATGGAGGACGTGGGAGGAGCAGTGGCTCACGTGGTCGCCGTCCCGCCGCGTGACGGTCAGACGGTATGGAGGACGTGGGAGGAGCAGTGGCTCGCGTGGTCGCCGTCCCGCCGCGTGACGGTCAGAAGGTATGGAGGACGTGGGAGGAGCAGTGGCTCACGTGGTCGCCGTCCCGCCGCGTGACGGTCAGACGGTATGGAGGACGTGGGAGAAGCAGTGGCTCGCGTGGTCCGTGGTCGCCGTCCCGCCGTGTGACGGTCAGACGGTATGGAGGACGTGGGAGGAGCAGTGGCTCGCGTGATCGCCGTCCCGCCGCGTGACGGCCAAACAGTGGACGGTGGGGAAAGGGGAGCAGCGCCTCACGTGGTTGTCGTCCTGTCGCGTGCTGCGCCGGTCTCGACTGACGGAGCGCTGCCGATCCAGCACGATCGGACAGATGGCGGTAGGCGGCAGCACGTGCGACCGCAGCTCTCCCAGGTGACATTCGGGCTTCACTTGAGCCGCGCAGCGGTTGTGCAGCTGCCGGACACGGCCAGCACGGCCGGTGAGCAGCCTGCTCACGCCTCTCAGCGAACGAGGTCGACGGCCGCAGTTGAAATAAAACCGCGGCCGAGGAAGTTTTGATCCCCAGAATGAGGTCGGTATGTTATGCGTTGCACAGTTTATACGCAATGTGGTTAGACAACACAGAATTTCTGGGGAAAAATCACACGCACACAAAAGTAAGTCCCCCGCTCAAAAAAATCACGGTATGTGTAAAAACAATTACAACAAGGCGACAAACTACGAATAACGAAAGCCAAGAACGCGTGAAGCCTAAAGCACTAAAGCAATAAACCCATTTTCTTAACACAACGGCAACAAATTGCCCAGCATTTTCTTTACAGCTATTTGATATTTTCGTTAACCATCGCGACAGTCAAGACGCACCAGTCGCGAGAAGGAAAGTTGGCTGGGTCATTAGACTAGTTCTCACACATGCCCGCATGGTACAGCCTTGAAATACACTTTCCAAACCTGACACGGATCAGGGAGTTAATTTTGATTCCTTACACTCATCTGGCACCATCGGCAGTGAAGACCCGTGATTCCGTTATACGCCTTAATGGTCTTCTTGCATTTGGAGCACTTGCCCACGCAGTTGCCTTCTACCCAGTGATGCAACATCGTTTGCGCAGTCTTTTTCGACTTGACATAGGTTGCTATACAGGATGCTGGTGCTATCTGTACACAGCGTTCATGCACCGTATACTTGCAAACTAAAACAGACAGGAAATAACGGACTGTTACGTCCAATGGCGAACTGGCCAGCGTGACCATACGCAGACAATGGGTAATGCAGTATCTGTAAAAAGTGTCTGCACCGATGTTAGAGCGGCCACGTAAACATATCAGGAACATGTCTTGAAATAAAGATGTACTAAAACTGTCTGTTGTAGTTTTAATTAAAACACACACAAATTATTTGTTCATCAATGATACTGGAGAGGACACATCAAATACGTCAACATTTAGAATTATGCACAAGTGGCACAGGGACTATAGGAAGCTGCTTCTTTACATTCACCTTGTGCCTCGACCGCGCATGTCCATAATGAAACCATTCGAAAAGTGCCACAAACAGTGAGTACAGCATTGTTACCAGAACATATACGGGGCAAAAGGAACTGCTCTATGTGCCTGATTATACTTTTACTTTAAGCTTGTTGTTATCTGCAAGCAGCGTTCTACCGTCGACCAGAACACATTGTTAACCCTCGCCAGGCCGGCCTCTGGGTCCACCCTTGCCGGGCCAGGGAGGTGTTCATGAGAACTCCACCAAGATCTTGAGACTTTTAAGTAGCACAGAAAAAGTAAAGACATCGTTGGAAAGGCCTTGACAAAACTAGAAGAAAGAAACCAGATTTAGCCCAATCAGGTCAATGCTGAAATCATCAGAGGTCATCTTACGTCAAATCACCTGTTGATATTTTTGGGAGAAAACTGTGATAACATAATCGTTTACGTCGTTCCAAAGAGCTCAGACGTAAAAGGGACTGATTTGCCTATGTGGTTCGGTAAATGAGCATTGGGGTCAAGGCCAGTTCGCATGGTGCTTAAAGTGAAGGAAAAATGTTATCTTGTAAGGGCAGGAGTCGCGTTTTTTCATTGGATGAGACTGCATTTTGGCTACATCACGCCCCAAATGTGTTTAGGATGCATATCAAGTCTGCAACTAATATATTCAGGTGAAAAAGGTCAAACTATGCCAAACTTTTGACGCAAGTCGGAAGTTTCTGATGTCTGTCGTATCATCTACAGCATTTTCATTGACCAGAAACGACATGGCATACAATTCTACAACATTGGTTCATGCAAAATCCGTCCTACATCACATGACCCGTGTCCCAAAGCGTTTTCTTTTCCAAGGTCACACGGTCAACGGGCGGTGGGAGCGGCAGCAATGTAAAACCCTCATATTTAACAGACGGTTATTTTAACGATGGACAGAGTTCTCATTTTGGTGGTCAAAAAAGGAGGAATGGCGCAGTAAAGTCTGGACTGAAAGGAAGTAAGGGTGTTGTTCTGATCATTTGTGGCCAAACAAAGTATGTACACATTGAAAACGAGCAGCATTTTGCAAAATGTGAAATCAGTTCAACCTGGGCCACATGGAATTAGGTAAGTCTTGAAAAATAAACTATCACCATATATCAGTGCTTTTAAAGCACATATGGCGAATGATAAATATTGCAAGACTTCACATCGGCAGGTTATATTCTGTCACAGGTCTGAAAACTCGGCATAAAACGTGACCTGATCCCAGGTCACGGGTATAAGGTAAACTTGTATGCGCAAATGACGTGATAAACATCAAGGCGTATATTCAAGCTTCGAGGAATCAAGGTCAAGAACTAGACCTGCAATCCTAACTGACAGCGTAAAAAGGACGAAAGTATAGAAGACTTGAGCCTTAAGTCAACTAACTTTCGTCCTTAAGTCTTAAGTCTTAAGGTCACCAACCTTAGCATTTCCGAAACAAAATTGTAAGTTGCAGAATTGTTGCGTCTGTCGTGTTCTGTCAGTGTAGCAAGTTTTGCTTAATCAAAACATTTTGCGAAAAGTTATAACATTTCACTTTTAAATCTTATCTGACCTGTTTTGGATCAGTGACCTGACGTGACCTCCAGCAAAAAATGGCACAATGTGTGAAATGGATGTATGGGAAGGTATCCCGAGTTTCATGTCTCCGTGCCTCTTCATTTTCTGGCCATCCTCGGAAAACCGGAGGGGGCTCTCATGCCCCTCCCGGCCCGGCGAGGGATAACGGAGCTACCGCACAATACTGCAAAAATCAGTGCCGCAGCAGACGGAAAGTGCATTATCTGATGCACTCACAGATGCAGCAGAGGCCCTTCTTGCCCAGACCCATTAGCATGGTGAGACAGAGGTTGCAGTAGGCGGGACGGTTGAAGTGTTTCAGTCGCCACAGGTGGTTGCCGTCATCCTTCACGTCCTGGGGGCATATACAAGGAGCTCAGGCCAAAAAGCCAGCTGTGAGGACTTGGAGGGCGCCGCACAAAAGACTCCACGGGCTTGCAACGCCAGCTGTTGTGAGCCTTTTTCAGTGCCAGTCGCGTGCCAAGCTTGTGTCGAGAAATAGGGTGACCTTTTCAGGGGACGGGGCGAGCGGGAAGAGTTCCAGACAAATGTCAGACTCTCAGCCGGAAAGAAGAACTGCCCTAACAAACGAATGAATATGAAAGGGCAGCCGGCACTAGACAGCGGCAACGGAACGTTGTTGTCGTATGCTTATGTTCTCCAGGTTTTACTGTATCTGGTACAAATGGAACACGCAAAACACCGAGGCAACCCATCACATCCTTTCAATACCATCCTGATTTGTCACAAATACTTTGCTATAACTTGCTAATGAGCAGTTATGGAGCAGTATTATTGTCGCTTTTCATCAGATTTATTAAGTACTCCTCAACTTCACAGCCAAAGATAACGCAAACACTTCATAGTCATGCGAAAGGGTATATATACCGACCAAGTCATTTTCTTGCAAAAGAGAATGCCCCAGAGGGTTTAGACACTTCGGCTCAAAACTGTGCAGGTATAACGACGCTGGTATAATGACGTGCGCCAATGAAAAGTTGGCAGTTTCGTGACGCCAGCTGTTAAATGTATGATATAAAGGTCATTTTGTAAGCGGTTCAAGCCTCACCCCATGCCCTCATAAAATTCGATACCGGGACGATGTAAAGCGTTTGTATATAAAGTCAGCATGGGAAGCATTGCTAACTTGCCGCCCGCACTCTATCACTTAGCGTGTGAGATGCAAGTCATATTCAATCTGTAGACACGACAACAACCCACAGAGACCAAATAAGTAAATTTTCCGGGGTGCGAGGGACGTGCACAGGTGGATACGAAGTGGTGAGAATAGGACTCACACGGGGAAATTTTCCCTTTGTGTTTTTCTTCGTATATATTATATATTTGGAACCAAAAACAAACATACATATATCTGCAAAAGGGGTCAAAATCTTGAGTCAAATCTATAGTTTTGGGTGGATTACGTTGCAGTCATGACGATTTACATTCCATTTTTTTCGGCCCAACGTCTGAATTTGACACTGTGTTTGTGAGTAACTTAGTGTTTCCCGTGTAAACAAAAAATGAGTAACAACACAAAAAATAACAGTAAAAAATCGTTAGCAAAATCTACATCTGTTGCAAGGGCATTACATAGTAACGCGACGAGTAAACTTACCGCATCTAACCCGAGCAGAACCAGCAGAGGAATGGTTGTCATGCCGCCTCGCATCCACTCATCCAGGGAGACCGTACCGTCCCCGTCGTAATCGATTTCCTCCATCATGCTCTTTAGGATCTGAAGGAGAATTCCAGTCTACTAATCCACTGACAAAAAGATGGCAGACGCTGGCTGCACCATTTTGTGTTGTTATCTGCTAGCTACCGCGGTAAATGGCAACACTGTATATACCAAAAAGACACAGGCTTACTGGGAAGAAGATTTGGCGGTATGGCATGATAATCTAAGCCACTGACCTTGTCTTGGATCAAGTTACATGACGAGGATGCATCTTGCTGAAGGCGTCAAGTCCAAGGGGCCAGTGGTAGGGCCTGTTGGTAATAATCAAAGCCACTCACCGGCTTCAGTTCTGAGACGTCCCATCCCAGATATTCCGCCACGGACATCATCTGGTTCACAATGCTGTCCATCTCCTTGAAAACACGTGCAGAGCATTTCAGGGAGTGCACGAAGAAATTCTGCTCACCGTTCAAGGAAACATGGCGGCACAAGCTCTCATTTCTTACTGCTGTTGGTTGTAATTAGTCCAATTTACGAAGCATAACATCACTTCGCAGATACGGAAGAACAGCCTGAAAGTACTTATGTACTGATTGCTTAATAACATGTCACAGCACGGCAAAGCCTTGCAGACAGTGGTGAATACTTACGTAAGTATCAAGAACACCGTTGCCATCGCTGTCATAAAGACGAAACATGACTGAAAAGGTATCGTGAAGGATTAGCAAACAATGCGTGGGACTCATCTGTGATCAAATGCTGAACCAAAGCTGTCTCGTAAACAACGACAGACACCATTAACATGAAATGTTCGTATGCCAATGCACATTTTCATTTATTTTTGAGCCAATAAAGGAAATCCTTCCGCAGTAGATTTAAAAGACTTGTCAGGTTTTGGTAACAGAACGTCATTTACAAGTTATATCTCAAATAAAGCAACATTTTTCTCCATTGCGGTGTAAAGGAGAGCGTGCGATATTCGTGAAAAGCAAAACCATTGAAATACGAAGATGTGCGTCTTACAACTCGCGACCCATTGCTGAAAGATGCAAATCGTCTTTGACATACTGCAAGGAATGGTAGTCTTAGAGAATGCACGTCATTACAAAAGCGCTCTTGGAGTGCTGCAGTACGTTGCACTTCCCGCAGTTTCGCAGTTGGGTTAATGCACTTACATCTGCATCGTCTCCTCTTTCACATTGGCCGATCACCTAAATCATTTCATTTCCAGCAAAGCAAAAAGACCCGCGCGGTTCCAGAGAATTTCGATCGTTTAGTAGACTTACATTCCAGTTTATCCTCAGGCCGTCCACCTTCCAGTAGCGACAGGTAGCAGACAATATCCTTCACGGAGACCCGTACGTTGTTTATGTCTATGGCACTACACTTCCTGATCACTTTTTTATCTGCCGGAATACAATGGAAGTCAGAGTAGCCTGAGACAGCCAGGGACCAACTGACTCTCCGTTCAGTTGTGTGATCGGTCTCTGGCAACTGAACAGTGAACATCTTTCGAGCAAAGCCTTCTTTTCAAAAAGTACGATCTGATTCAAAGAACAGCCTGTGCGATGTTCCTTGATGTGCGATAGCTTTGGAAGAACACTGATAACTTCAAAAAAACATGCTGAGATGTGAATGTTACGGAATGTTACGAGAGACAACAAACAACAAAAACAGACGAAGGCTACACTTTGATGACGACGTGATTAAAAGACAAAGAACATTCTGTTTGCGACTGGATATGTTTAACCCCATTTCCGTACCAATAACGCTAGTAGGCATTCCCGGATGTAGGAGCTTATCCGGACTCAGCCCCCTAACATTCCGAGAACTGCTCGTCCGATTTGACCGCAACAAACGATGATCGATTCGCCATTATGTAAACTGCATTTTTATGAATAGACATTTTCAAAATCGTGCAAAGCATAGATACAGAGGGGGGAGAAGGCACAAAGCAGAGACAGAGTGCTTTCTTTTTTGCTTGTAAAAAACTCAGATGTTTTTTGATCGATTTTGATGCAACTGGCATGAATCAAAAGCTAATCGACGGAGATTTCCCTTTTGACTTATACCCTTAGAATTTGGGGAAGATCATGGGCGTTCGCAGGACTAATAAAATGGGAGAAATGTTTTTCGAAAACCGAATTAACAACATAATGCCCGCCGACTTCCGAGAACTGCCCACCTCGCCTTGCTCAAAACGTCCTGATCTCAGGCGCACGCAACCAGTCCACTCGAGAGCCACCGGCGCGCGCCCTGGCCAGGTCAGCGCGCCGCCCTGACCGCTCTGACCTGCGCCGGCCGGATTCACCAGCAGCGAGTTGTCGGACTTCCGGGACGAGTTGCGCGACACCTGACTGTGCGACGGAGACGAGTCGCTGCTGCGCTCGGCGGGCGCCGGCGTCGTCACCGTGAACATGGGGTGGATGGCGGCGCCCAGGCTGCCGGTCCGCGCGCGCTGCGTCGGCTCCGGCTCGGCGCGGTGGTGGCCCAGGCTGTGCAGCTTCTCCGAGAGGCTCTGGAACCGCTCCGCTATGCTGCTCAGCTTGTCCTCCTGCGGCGGGCGGCACCGGCCGGGTCACAGGTCGTCAGTGTTACGGGAACCGAATGGCACGCGGGTGGCGTTCAGTCTGGTAACGGCGACCCCTTCCCATCGCTTTAGTGCACAGCTATGCGGCAAAATGAGCGCTGAGCGGAGGCTGCAAGCAATGCAAGCATTCAGGAAAAGCGACCATTTAAAATGTGAATGACATGGGAATCCAGTATTTGGTATCCATTGCCCTATCTTAGCTCACAAAGAGCAAGCCTTTGTAAATGCTTTGATAAAGGCGTTTTAGCAGTATTTAGCCTTTCGCGAGCAGTTACGGAAAATTTGTCTTAGCGAAAACCAATGATGTTATTAGGTGCAGTCAGTCAAAGAACAATTTGTTTTCCAAAGCGAACATGTCTACGCAGGTGTGGTTTCAAGTTGACCTAGCTCATTTTTTTGCACGCCGAGCCACGAGCCTGGCATTGTAATTCTAGTTGCCTGTAAACGTTTCTTAAGATTGCATCCCATACGACTTTCCAGTCAGAAATACTGGTGAAAGCCATTTAGAAAAAAACGATCGTCGACTTTGGTAAATTTTTCAAAATTATATGCTACATTATAACGTGTCTCAAATTTATTTTCCGGTGCGCATAACCGCACTGCTCAACAGTCGTTTATGACAATCACTTTTCTGCATATTAATTCACCGAGGGAGATTTCCAAAACGGAAACACCTTCAGCAGCTGCGATTCATCAGCTTCGTTGCACGTTGTCGCCGTCGCTAGGCCAAGAATAAGCACAAATAAACTGCATTCTAGCAGAGATTTCCCGGCCCCGACCTTGTCAATGGAGTTGGTCTGCGCCAGGTTCGTCACAGAGCCGGTCTGGTTGTGCGCCGTGATCGCCGCACAAGCCGTAGCCGAGCTCAGTACCGCCATCTCCTGTCGTCCACAGAGCGAGTCAGCAAGCTAGGCCTCGTCCGAACGAGTCCACCGACCTTGTGCGCTCCTGGCACCGTCCAAGGTCGCCTTGTGGTCTGAAGTAGTGCTACAGCTGGCCGGCACATTCGTGTTCAAATCATACGGAACGTAGCACTCGTGTGGAAGGCGTGGATCAAAGGTGCGTGTGAGCCAGTGGCGCCAGGAGCAAACGTGTCCACCCCAGCCAGCAGCCAGACCCTTGCGCAACTAAAAATGCGCCTCATTTCAATGCAGACAAGGCAGACTGCCACACCAGTTCACGAAAATGCGCGGAGCCAAGCCAAATAGCCAAAAATAACGCGCGGCTACGAGATCATCGCAAACAATTCCTGCACCCCACACATTGGCCGCTGACCAAAGCGTCTCGTTAGTCAATCTGCCCCGGTCGGCGCTGGCGGCCGGGGCGCACACCAACTGGCCTTGCGGTGGCGAAGCCCGCTCCTGCCGGCGGCGGGCCGCCGCGCGCCGCAGGCCGCCTCCGTCTAGGGGGCGGGCAGCGGTCAGAGGCCGGCCAGGGCTGGCCGCAACACGCGCCGGATCATCACGTTTTCCGAGTCATTAGTGCGGGTCAGCCGCGACCGGCGGCCGGCCGGCGCGCCAGCCTCGCCCGGCCGCCGAAAACACCCTTCTAGGAATAGCGGCTCATTCATATTCCCATCGCAAACAGCCGCTGATGCGAAAACAATCGAGTTGCGATCATGCGAGGGCGGGCCGGCCGGCCGCCGGCCGGCGGCAGTGGCCGTTCCGCTCCCCATGAGGAGGCTCAAGTGAGCGGCGCGGCGGCCGTCCGCTCAGGAGCGGGCTCCTGCCGGCCAGGAGCGCGGCGCTCCTGGCTGGAGCCGCCGACTGGGGCGACGGGCCGCGGCTCCCGGCAACGGCGGCAGGTACCCGGTCCGTGTCCTGTGCCCACCTTGATGGCCCGGCCGTCCAGCTGGGTACTGCGCGACGGGCGGCGCATAAAGCTCAGGAACAAGTGGCGACACAGCTCCTCCGGCGTCTCCTGCTCCAGGAACGTGTCCATGAACACCTTAAAGCCCTCCGCGTCGATGTCCTGTGGCACGATGGGTCTGTTAGTCACGAGAAATGATGGCGTCGCGCTGCGGAATGCGGCTAGAACACAAGCGTCAGACAACCGGCTTACACTCGGCGATCTGTATGCCATGAATATTTCAAACCGGCCTGGCTGCAGAGGCTCATAAGCTCCCCTCCTAGCACGACACTGTTAACTGCGACCCTAGGACAGCATCTTCAAAGACCTGCGTCCCGTCATACAATGTCGGCTGATGAAGAAGAGGGTACCGCCAGACGCGACGGCCCTGCCTCACGTACCCCGTCTGGCTGGTATTTGGAGAGAGGGCCGTCCTTCCCGAATTCTTCCAACACATCCTTCAGTTTTTTGGACGAGTCTGTAAACATGCGATCGGTCAGACATACCGGCAACGACAACGGCCAAAAAATCGAGGGTGCTTGTTCTGTTATCAGGGCCGACGGAAACGTAATCAACTGCTAGTCCTTGGACTATGAGCGCGTCTCTCATCTGTCTTGCTGTGCCTTATATGGACTTTTTATTGATCAGTCTTGCTACGCTTGGCTGGATACTCCCGAAAATTATTAGGGGAAGGAATTGATAGGCCAATAGTCCGAACAGGCCTAACGCTGAAATGTCCGAAAAGTGTGTGTGTGTGTGCAGGGCTGTCGTTTAACATTCTTGTACGGGAGCCATGGCCCCCCCCCCCCCGAAATATGGATCTTGGCCCCTCCCAAGGTGATTTCCGCCGTAACCCGAATATTTTCGATCGATTTTAGGAAGGAAAATATCGCTTGCAATCTGCTAAATGATAACCAAAAAATAAAAAAAAGAAAGTTCCCATCGCTCAGAATAAAGCTGGCTAAATCTGTCGCGAAACCCACATTTACGGAGAGGTTAGGTTGTCGGACCCTCGGCTTGCCCCTCCGTAATTCACACAAAGCGACAACCCTGCATGTGTACGTATGTGTGGCCGGGGGAGGGGTTCCTGAACCTTCCAATCCCATCTAGGATCTCCAGCGATGGTCCTACGCGTTGGAAAACCTTGGCTAGAGGAGTTACATGACATACAGCTCCCTTCGCTCTCCTTCCTCTTTCCCACCTTTTTGCCATGCCTTGTTGCCATGCATCGTCATATCTCCCGCTTTCCTTTTCATCGCTGCGTTCGTCTCTTCCCCTCTTTCCATTCCATTCTAGCTCTCCTGCTCTGCTGCCCCTCCCTCCGCAGCGGCGCGGCCCTCTGCCCCGGGGCGGCGGCCGCCGGCGGACCGTCGGAAACCGACGGCCCGTCGAGCCGGCCGGCGACGCCGCCCAGCTGCAGCGCGCAGTCGGCGGCACGCGTGGGATGACGCCCAAATGTCACACGTGGAGCCGTAGGAGCGTGGCGGCCGCCGGTGCGACCCAGCGGCCGGCCGTTGCGACGGCGGCAGCCTCGCGGTCCCGGCGACCGACCAGAACAGGCCCAGTCAGCACACCGGGACTCCGCCGTACGCATCACACGGAATTCGTCTTATAAAGGCCCGCAACCATCTCGAGGCGTTCAGTTTAGTTTACAGTCAGGCTTAAGTTCTCTTCACTGATTTGACTTGTTATGAGGGCTTGCCTCCTCTAGGGTTTCAGCTGTTAAGTTCCAAAGGAGGTGGGTCATTGAACAAAACGTTGGAAGCATTTCTCTTACCATCGCTGCCAAATAATACATTTGATCCGAGGCGATTCAACAGAATTATGTTGAGGCTTGTATAGCAACCGCACACGAGCAGCCAAAGGTTAACCGAAATCAAAAAGGTATTGTTAGATCATAAAGGTTAAACCGTTGAGAAGACGTTCATTGTTTGACAAAGAGCTCGTCCAATCCATGGACGAAAGGGAGATGACACATGGATTTGTAATCCGTTCCAAGCAGTGCACATTTGTACATGTTAACTGGCTGGCGATCTAGAAAACCGGCCGTCCGAAAATGACACACAATGGTTGGAAATTGGGCGTCCAGTGACATGACGCTTAGGAACAATTATCATGAATGACGTTATAACCACTACCCAATGAATATATATGGATTGCACGACAGGGGTAAAATTCGTATTAGTCTCCATCCTGAACATGAAACCGTCCAAAGTCCCAAAAACTGCAGCATTTCCCCATCTCCTCAGTGACTTTCTCCATACATTTTAAGCAAAGCTTATATGCCACGTATTTTGCTGCATGCCCATGGACTAACGCCGAAACGAATTCGGTGCCTGTTTTTGCGTCCCAACCTTGGCAGCAAAAATGCCCTTTTGTGACTTGGATAGAGGCTTAATCGTGTCGCCATGTACCAAGACGCCTTTACCACCTTGCGGCGTTCTTGGGGATACAGAGGCAAAACTAACTGCGTTACAAAGCAAAGCCAGCGCTGAATGTTTTTTGCTTGTGAGAAATGCGATGATGGCTACTCGTACGGCTATTCTAGGCTGTATTTGTAAGAAAACATCGCCTGAAGTCAGTGAAAATGTGGCCACGCTGTCAGCATCGCAGTCTCTCGGGCATTCCTGTTTGGTACGTGATGAGGAACACCTGAGTCAATATAGCTTTGTTTCGCTTGCGTGAAACACCTTTACATCTCTTACTTTACTCAAATACAAATCGTACAATTTCATGCAGACCTTGGACTTTGATTTTCATCCCTATCTCTATGCGGGGACCAGTTCGCTCCTCGGGGTTTTTGCTGAAGTCAGGGCAGAAGCATCCGCATTAATGCATCCAAACAGGGTGAATTTCTGCAGGTAGCTATTCAATACATTACACTGAAATTTGAACGTGCTGCACGCGTCAGACGCGGCCCCAGGAGACGTTTCTGGGAGACATGTCAAGATATTCTGAGTTCGTTTCGGACGCAGAGACAATACCTGGCAATATTATGATGTCAATGGACATTTATGATAACTGGCCATCACATCGTTAACAGAATGTTCGGAGGCTGTAATGGGTGCATTGTGGCAGGTAATGCTACGTCATGTGTTAATGGGTTATGCGTGCTGAAAATGAGATTTGACTCGGTAAATAAATATTGCACGTGCTACAACGATGATGCAAAATCCTTTTTTAGGACCAAAAATAGAGATCCATGTTGGAGACAGACACAGAAATTTGGGAGGCATAAATTTTGACCATTCACATACATCAGTGGTTTGCGTCACCGATTTGAGCACAATAATTACAGTTATGGAAAATGTGTACGCAAAATGCATCTGTACATGGATCTGCAAGGCTGGGCGAAGGGAAACTAAAATGGAGACAAAAATAAATTTTAACAATGGTTTGTCTTCACGAATATACCACTGACACAGCAACCTGCAACCATTCCCCTGTCTTGGTTTCCTGATCCCAGCATTAATGCTTCTGGTAAATCGTAATTGGGCATTGGGTATCATTTTAGAATTGCAGCAGTCAATTAGGCTTAAGTAAACGACAAATGATCTGGAGTTTCGTAGACACATGCCCCCTGTGCTCCAAACCCTGAAGGCGCCACTGCTCCAAACATTGTTTCATAACACGCCTTGAGGTTACCTAAGGACTGGAAGCCTAATATCGGGGTCCATGTAAATTCTTGGGGTATATAACCGTATGGCAAGCGACGAAAATCGGCAGCTTACCTCCGTTTTTGCCCTCCTGAATGCGCTCCGACATTTCCGTAATTTTATATTAACGAAAGCTTGTTTCAGTCGCAAGCTTTCGTTAAAGACACGCTTCTGCAGTAGATCGGCAGATCTCAGGGGACAGTGGCAGGGCAGAGGATTGTCCTCTCACATGTATTTCAAGCGAAATTCGCCGCATTAACATCACGTTAATGGATACGCGGCGCACCGCCATGTGTCACAAAATCTGTCCGCAAGTTGTCAGAAGCAGCGCCGTCGGTTTCATCTAAATTTCGGACAGACGCATGCAAGCTGATGAAAGCTGACTGACGTCTCACATCCATTGACTTTGTTTGTAAAGACCTGACAGATCCTTTGGGAAAACGAATGCGCTGTCATCAACCTGCGAATGTTTTTTGCGGTCTCTTGAGACCAAATTACGTCCAGGATGTCTGGAAGCTACGCTGGTGACACAACAGCGCTTGTTGCCCGTCCTTCGTCTTTTCTATCCTCGGCAGAGTTTTTCAAGCGCTACTGTAATTTCCCGTCCGGCCTGTCACACTTTTTTGGGAATGTGAGCTAAAACGCTCATAGCTTCATTTCTATTGCCGCAAGATGCTACTATTCCGGGGACATTTTCAGACGACTGTGTACGTGACGTCAAGCCTTCCCATGTCGACGTGTGCGGCACCGAGTAATGTCTGTTGAGTCCGTGATTCGGGTTTGTAGATTCCATACCCATAGGTCTTTATATTATGATATTAGTCTGAAATCACCAGCACATCATAAAATAGGTAAAACGCGCATATCAGCCGATCATCCATTGAGGTTTTGGATATCCATCCAACAAAGAAAAGGATTTGGTTGTATACTTTTCTTTCAGTCTTCGGTTTTTTGGATCGATATGGTGGTATTTTAGTCTACACAAATAGGTAGTATCAGAGATTAATATTACATGGGAAGAAAGCACCGTTCATAGAACACAAAAGAAAACAACATATACATGATGTACAAAATTAGGTAACGGTACACATGGTAGTACCAGATGGAACTGATAATAAATTTTTGATTTGATAAGCTTGGTATCTGTCACCCGTACCCCTGATCTGTTTTCCTTATCATGGCCAGACTGAAATGGTACCAGTACTATTCAGAAATAAACTTGGAGCAAGCGAAATATGTTACAAAACGGAGTAGGTCATTACTGTTAAAACCACCGCCGAAACGCACGAAATTTCTGGCGTATTTCAAAGGCGCAGGGTGCGAAAAGTCTTTGAATGCCGTCCTGAATCGAGTATTTTGGCCACTGCTGAGGCAAAACCAGCCCCCCTCCCCCCTAAAAAGGAAAAAAATACGTAACGGAAAACTAACCTTCATATCACGGATCATAAAAATGGAAATATCGGGGAAATCTGTTGCGTCTGTGCAAAGCGTCACAGGGCCACATGCACTTCTCGGAATCCGGTGCGCGCGAGGACAGAGGCGGCGACTGGGCGATGCGCCGACACTCACAGGTGGCCATGTCCTGGAGCTGCTGGAACTCCGCAGGGGAGAGCTTCTCCCATCGCAGCGTCATGGCTAGTCGACTGGGAGCGGACGAGTCCGCCGTCCCGTCACCTGGAACAGCCGTCAGGGCGCCGTTCAACGGCGACGAGCGAATCGCACCGAGACGGCAGTGATCACCACACAATGACACAGCACGGAGCATTGATACGGTGGCGACCATCACAATGATACGGCAGTGGTCATAACGCACCCACACGACAGCGACCACAAGACAGAGATACAGCAGGGGGCATATCGCACTGACACGGCGACAGTTGTACCACACTGGCAAGGCCGCGATCATAACATACTGACGCAGCAGCGATCACGTCACGCTGACACGGCAGCGATAAGGAAACACTGCGTTGTCATCGCGTCCCACTGACACGGCATCGAGCGTGTCGCGCCGACGCGGCGTCGTCATACGGCCTGCAGGGCCACAGGTCACAGAGTCACAAGAGTCCCCGGTCCGGAGTCAGAAGAGTCCCCAGCCCGGAGTCAGAAGAGTCCGCAGTTCTGAGTCGTAAGTGCACCCCCGGTGCGGACTGGCCGCACGGTCAGCGGCGCGGTGCGACCGACAGCACAGGGCTGCCAAAGCCTTGCGGGGGAGGCTGGTCCCGGTCCCGGTCCCGGCCACCGTCCCCGCGCCGGGTTCAGGCCGCCGCCGCAGCCCAGGCCCACACTGGACTCAGCCGCCATTACCAAATAACGAAATAAAAACGGTCTGGACTCTCGACTTCTGCTGACGGACGGCAGACTGTCCCGGCTGAGCCAGTCCAGAGTTTGGCGGCGTAGCCACGGCGACATTGCAGTTTGGTGTGCGGGTGGCAGACTTGAGTTTCATTACGGGAAAAGGGGTATTTTCGTTCGAGGACAGCGTCACGCCAGCTCACTGGCATCCGCTTTCGTTACCGGCTGCCGTGAAATCCGGAACGGTCTTCCTTTTAGTTAACAAACCAGCAACTTTTGCTTGACTTGGGCCACATTCCCTGGTCGTTGATAGCTTTCTAAATTGGGAAGCGGATCTTCGAACAGCCTTGCGAGGAACAATGCCGTTTGAGTTTGAGAATGCAAGCCATCAGTAGTCAGCATGAACTCCAGTACATTTCGGAAGATATGCGTAGTTCACATGATGGCAATGCCACGCTGCAGGTTTTGCACAGGTCATCCCTCCTATACCTCTTGAAACTTGTTTCACCCTCATGCAAAACATGGAAGTGGTAAGTACCTAGCCATCAGATTTTTTGAAGAATTGCATGTGGTAGGTTTCGTTTTTTTACAAGGCTGCTTCAACAGCAAACAAACTTTGTAGATTGCGCTTGGATGTTTTTTTTGCTCTTCGTTAGTCATGGGACCATTTACAATGATACTAATTTTTAATATCACCCTTTCCATCACCTACCGAACATCCAACTCAACTTGGTTTTAACATTCCCAAGTGTCCCAAAACACAGATTGCTCAGGAAGGAAAAATATCTCCGGCGGGAACCGATAACAAAACCGTCATCTCTACATGGTGAATTAGTTCACTTTCTCCTCCCCCTCCCAGAAGTTTTCTCTATATGGCCGAAAAAACTGCTCCGATCGCTCTAAAATTTCGCAAAGCTTGGTTGTGAAGCTTTTTACATATTCTCTGGGAATTTGAAGTCAGTACCTTTGAGGGACTGGCCTGTGACCCCTTCCTCGACGAAGGTATGTCATGTGAAGTTTTGCGATTACGAAGGCAATAGTAATCACATTGTGAAGACGGTCGTCATCGGATAACAAACGAAACGTCTAAAATGTTTCGCTATTCAGTTTTGCTAAACGTAATATTTGGGTATCAACCATGGTGTTCGTGACTTCCACGCTTAAGCTCTTACTTGAGTCAAAGTCACCCTGGGCCAAAGACATGATCGTGGTCATTGACCTTTCTAGCCCATGTATTAAATTCGGAGGGTTTATGACGTAGCTAGAAACGCTGAGTTCCGTAGCAACAGTAGTTTCGACCATAATTAATCGTCTGAAGTCGTTTTGAGCCTGTAAAAAATGCTCCATAGAATTTGCCCCGTAGAATCCAGTAAAAACCAGACTCCAGTGGCATGACTTCAGGCGGACTGGTCTTTGATTCCAGTGGAATCGAAATAAATTCAGCTTTTCTTTTCTCTTTCAGCCAGAGTCGGAATCGGAATACATTCCACTGATGAGTACCGAAATCAGAGTCGGAACTGAATTACACCTTACCTACGGAATCAGAACTGGAATCGATTCCAATGACGTAGTCTTACTCCAAGGTTGAAATCTATTGAGCATGAAAATGTTGTGTGAGTTTTCGTTTTAGTCAAAACTGGTATCAAGACTTCGTCCCAATTCAAATGAGACATTTAGGCACACCATATTTCTTTACACAAGGGAGTGGTTTAAGTACAAGTCCACACAGTGTACTGTGACATTGTGTTCATATTTTTGTCTGCTTCGTGCTTACTACTGGTGGTCTGAAAGCACAATACTTTCCAAATACTTTCTGAACGAAAACCAAAAACCAAGTGCTTTCTGAACGACAAGCACTCTGCATGTTTTCAATATTCTGCATTTTTGTAGAAATATCCTGTGATTTACACCAGAATTAATATCTGGGGCATTTTGTTAATTACGTTTGGTATTTTGGCGTTTTTGTGCACATTTACGTGTACGGTGTATCCTGTGCATGCTATTTTTTAATTAACATAATTAAAAATGATGCTTATGGAATAGATTCAGGATTTCACCCATTTAGAGTCGGAATCGAAATGGATTCCATTTGGGAAAACTGCGTTGAGTCGAGATCGGAATCGATTCAGCAAGCCGTGAGACAAATTCGGAATCGATCCCATCCTACGTAGAATCAAGCACTGGTCTGATGACCACCTCCGAGACGGTCTTTCAGGTCACTGTGTTTATTAAAAGGATCAAACCGAATATTATTGTGTAGTGAAAAGACCCAACTATTCGTTCCTTTTTGTTTCGTTGCTCTCTCACGTGATGTTTCAAAATGGTTGGAACGGTGGTTATACCCCCCACTGCCGCAGCTGGCCAAATGACAGACGATAGGAGGGTTAAATCACGGGGACCTAAGATTATGCATGGTTGCGACAATTGTACTCAGTCGTGTTCACTGTATCTTAAACGTAACCAGGCAAAGACCGCTTGCAAAACTTGCCACGTTTCACATAATATTTTCTCGAATTCCCCCCATATGTTTCAAGGAAACTGGTTACGTCCAAAAATTAAATATACCCTAAGCTATGCGGTCTCGGCAAGTAGGCTACCTTGATCGTAACGCTGGAGTTCTGAATCCAGTTACGCGGCGTTCCGACAACCATCAATTAAAAGCATTTGTATTTGTCGGTTGCGTGCATGAGAAAAGCATCAAGCATAAAGTCGAACGATGATATCTGAAACATTGCATCAACCTAAGACGTTTGAGAAAGTCAGCCGTTTGCACGCAACGGAATGGCTGATTAGATCTTTCGCCAAATTACCAGAGTTTCGAACCATGGTTCACGTGGCGCAGTCACTCTAGAGTCGCCAGGGGCACAGGGGGCTGTATCCCTGCCTTCTCCCGTCCCCGACTTTAGCTCCTCTCCACCCAGAGGCTTTTATCGGGCTGTCTCTGGGTGAAACAGTTTGGACGGCGCCGTGAGGAATGAGTGTTCAAGGCACCCACTTGCTAATTCGTACCTGCAACCCCCTTCAGCATGTTTGGAATAAAATTATTAAAAACCATTATTTTCTTCGATGAGTTAGTTTCGGATGTGCGGTACCGTTCCTAAACGTCTGTCGCATCTTGTATGACTTGTATATGTAGCACATGCCTCTCTTGATATATCGTATAAAATAACTGGGTCTCTAATATCACTAGCTCAGTGTCCCTGTAAGGGATAGGTAAACAAAATGGAACAAAATGAGATCTAAATGCAAGACCAGATGAGCTGTCGAGAAAAATGAAACTTTCATTTCGCCTTTCGATTGCTGGCAGAACGGGACATAAACATGCTAATTAAATCGCAGTAAAAAGCGATCTGTAACAAAACCAGTCTAAATGGAAACAGCGCAATAGCTCGCACATATTGTCTTTGCTATGTCGTGAGAAATTAAAGAAATGACGCCGCATTGTGCAGCAATCCACGTTTTGCAGGATGCAGATCCAGTCAAGGGTACTAAAAATAAATAGTCTATATTTCTCATTCCGTCCCACCGAATAACGCGATTATCCGGCCTCCAATGTCGCCGAATCATAGTCTGGAAAATAAGACGCGTTTACAACACCTCAACGTATGTGTTTCTGTTAAACGTTATTGTCTGTTATGTCTATCTGTCTGTTACGTCTATGTCTATAAATGTCTGTTAAATTCAACGCATGTATTCTGTTAAACATCGCATTTAGTAATTGGCATTGCCAACCACATGGGCTATGACACATAAGCTAGCAGTGGTGAGTGCTTTTTAAACATCGTTAACTCCTTGTGATTATTTCGTAAAGTGGTAATGGTCCCGAATTTTAGGCAGGAAAGATTATCGGACACAGGAAAATTACGATGTATCCCAAAAAAGAAAGTGCAAAAAACAAATGCGCCAGCGCACACAAGTGCCGTTTTCCTTTACCAGCCGTCCTTTTCCACTCCCTCCTCCCAAATCATTTCGCTTCTGCAGTCAACCGTTCCACTGCTAGAGGCCCCAGTCAATGGACTAACCGATCCCCACAATCCGGAGGCAGAATTTGCTCGGCGACCAGGCAAGAAGTCAGGCAACGCTCCGCGGGCGACGCCGACCCGCTCTGGCTCGCGGAACCAGCACGGAGCGGGTGGAAAGGGCGCGAAACAAAGCGCGCGGCGCGGTACGCGGCGCGGCGCCGCTAATGGCCGCGGACCGCGTAGCCTTGCGGGACGTCGCCGACGTTCTCCCCCTCTCGCAGATCGCGATCCGCCGCCTTCCTGTCTGGCGGCTCGGCTGTGCCGGCGGTAAGTGCCCCATTGTAGCCGCTCGGCCGGCGGCCGGCTCGGTGCGGTGAGGCCCGTGTTCCAGACCGCTCGGCAGGGGGAGGGGGGTTCTAGACCGCCAGCGGGGGATTGCGGGGTTGAGGTTGGCCGCCGTGACGAGGGACCCAGGGGGCGTAGGGAATGTGAGGGGTCGCCAGGGGAGTAGGGAGCGGCTGCGGTAGGGAGCTTTGTGGAGAGGTTTCTGCCAAGCACGTTGTGGGGAAGAAGTCGACGCCTTTCAGAGCATGAGGAGAGATTTCGGGTTTTGAAAAATTGGTGAGTAGTTAACATTGGGAAGTTTCGATTTTCATTGAGCAGAATGGGGGCGAAAGGCGGAAAACAGGTCGTTTTTTGGAAACATCTAGTGTCTTTATGCGTGGCCACATAATCGTCACATGAAAAGTCGTGGAAACTCGGAACGATGGGGAGGCTGTGAAAACATTGCAGAGGAATTTTGGCGTCGAGGACAAAACAGATCACTTCAGAGATATCAACTATCAAAGGACCTACCAAGCATTTTCGTCTTATCTCACATATTGCTAACGGGTGAGTTCTTGTGCTTCGAGTTGAGAAACTGACACATCACTGCAGCGTGTCAAAAATCACAAATATCCCAGTGGACAGTTGATTCAGGCAAGTTAACTTTATGCTGCAGATAACACTTTTTAGAAGTGCAGCCACATTTTCTTTTTGGTTAACCATTGTTAATTCAGAGACCATGTTCAGGACCATGCCCTCGTTTCTCGGAACCGAGAAAGACCCCGGTTCCAAAAGCGTGTCTTGGAGGATCGAAGGCCGGTCCCCAAGACGATGTGCTCCTTCCAGAGTTAAGAGGCATCCACAGTGAAAAACAGTGTTACTCTTCGAACACCCCTGGATTCTTGGCTGACTTTGTTAACACCTCTCTTTGCGTGGGGAGTAACAGGTCCATTGGGGAAGGCCTGGGCATTTAACTCAGGGCTTAAACCCTTAGCAGGACGCGGTGGGATCCCTTGGATATCTGTGTTCTTAAACTACTTCTCTTTTTCCCCCCCAGTCTCGAATATTCTGCTGGTATCCTCCCATTATAGCACATTTCCATATCATTTTACAACTCTCATGATTCAACATCGGCGTCGTACTCGCGCCAAACAAGCGAGACAAGACGCGGCGAGAGTGGCGACCGAGGCGACACCGAAGGCCCGAGGACAGGAACGTTATTCCAATATCGCATGGCTGTATTGGGTAATCCATAGCACCATACTTTTGCAATCATTCTGCGCATTGCCATAACGTGTTACCGAACAACAATCGAGACAAAAGCAATGGGTTACGCACTCAGAGAAAAATTTTGCACTCGCTTTACGGCAGATAACCGCGTCGGACCTTCCCAACACCGCAGGTTGGAGTAGCATTCTCGGCAGCAACGCTGGTTAACACGTGCACTGAAGGGGGTCTTTTTGTGACCCCCCCACCTGTTTTCTTGAAAATCTCGAGAATGGATTGGAGCTGACTGCTGCTACTCTGTGACATTTACAGCAATTAAATAGCACGTCGATTGACGCAGAAAAATCGAATATCAGCCGAAAATTGTTGAAGTTACAAGCATTTCAAGTCAAGCAAACATAACGAAAATAACCGTTGCGGCAGACAAATGGGAACTTTGTGAAAGGACTAACGTTTTGCCGAAGACTTCCGCTTGAACACAACCAGGCGACGTCATTGGAGCATAAGTAATGGATGTACCAAGACCAAAGCCAGGGTCAATAGGGTCAAGGTCATCAAAGGCCAAGGTCAACCAGCTCGTGGCCTGATCCAGATTTGCTTTGCAACATGTCGGTTTGCATGAAATATGCATTCAGAGACCCTAACAAAAACGCGTATGCGGGCACTGATAAGCTTTCACATACCAGGCTCAGTGAAAGTCAAGGTTATCAAGGGGCAAGGTCAAATATCTTGTGACCTGGTCCACATTTGCTTTGTAACATGCCGATTTGTATGGAATATGCGTTCAAAAACCCTAATAAAAACAAGTGTGCGCACATGGATATGCTTATATATAACAGGGTCAATGCAGCTCAAGGTCATCAAAGGTCAAGACTAACTATTTTGTGACCTGGTCGAGATTTACTTTGCAATATGTCGATTTGTATGTAATATGCATTCGAAGACCCTACTAAAACACGTTTGGCACATTGACATTCGTATGTATATACATATATACATATGAATACATACGTAAATATAAACGCTGGAAGTGTTCAAATGTACCGATGATGGCTACGTTTGCTGAAAGCACACCAAAAGATGCGTGTAGCGCCCTCATTTACACTCAGGCTATCCCGTGTTGTTCGAAATCTGATCTGCAAAAGATGAAAAAATGACGCCACAGGTCAATGACCTGGAATGACCTCGACCCGAAATCCTCAGTGGAGACGCCAAATGAATGGAAGTTGTCGCATTCCACGTTTTAATGTTCAGACAAACACTCGTTTCCCCGCTTCGTTTGAAAAGTTGTGCGGAATAGCCTGTACGGGCCGAGAAAGTGTACAAAGTTGATCTTTTCTACCCCATTTGACTTTGGAGATATTGACCTGGGTCAAGAAAACCATACGCAATGTAATACATTATGGCCCTAACCTGTACACAAAATTACATACCTATAGCTCGTTCTGGTTTTGAGATCGTATGGGGTTACTTTTGAATCCCCTTCCAGTGCTCGTCAGCGCGAAACCCCCTTCTGCTACGCGGATTAAGCTCCCCCCAAAAAAAACACCTCAGTGCGCTTTGCTCACTCATAACAGTGTTTCGTATGCGTGTTTGCAGTTCTCTGGCGGTGTTTCAGGACACCGCCACTACAGTGAAGCTGCACAGTTATATAAAGATGGTGTCACCACGGCGCTTGAATAGAGTCGGTATCCCGCTTCGACACCATGTTTACGCCCTACATTTATTTACATTTCAGCAAAGTATACATAACCAACGCGAACCGTATGCAGACTTGACTTTAAGTTACTTGCGGTACTTGCCCTTTTTCACTTACAGAACGTTTAGTGTCCAGGATGCCTTGTGAAGAAGATTTAATCGTGTGATGGAGGTGTTTGAAGCTACTGGAACTCCTGCCAAAAAGTGGGTGTTGAAATGGTGTCATCATCTGCTTTGACTCGGCAGCTAGCATCTTTAGCGCAGAGTGTTGTTGCAAAGGATTTCAGGATATTTTAATGTGTTTTAAAGTGGTCAGAAGTTTAAACCGTCAATTTTGACCGCTCAGCGTGCGGACGCTGTCGTGAATTCAGCAGCGTGCTGTGGTGGATGGTGAGTGTGGCTGCAAAGTGTTTAACAAAGTGATGACGTGTTTAACAAACATATGAAGCGTTTAACAAAGTGCAAAGTAAAAGTGTTTAACTCGCAGGGAGTTATATCTATTGAATACTGAATAATCGTTCCATCGCATGTCCACAGGGCATTTCATGTATGCTAGCTGACATTTTGTAGCAAAGAGCATGCAAATCTAGCTAGCTTTGTAACACGTGCTCTCTCCTGCGCCGCCTTCCGAGCTCAGCTCTGGTATTAGTGGCATCGCCCTTTCCTCTGTCAAGGTTCGATCCACTGTCTGGATCCTCTCTGAGACGGAGATGTATGTAATTGTTTATTTATATATTTACATATATATGTGTATATGTATATATATATATATATATGTTTATACATATGCATGGATGTATATGCATGGATATACACTGGTGCAGTTTGAAATGCCCAATTATGACAAAGCCTCATGTGTGAGTACATATAATGCGACCATTTTCCACGACGCACGCCATTACGATATACTCTGTGCCAGCTGACAACTAAATGTTCCCTCCTCCAGCCCAAGATGTGGACGAGAGTTACAAAAAATGCGTGACGTTTGCTTTTGTATTTGCAGCTGTGGAGAGAGCTCGAGAGGCTGACCAAGAGAGAGAGAGAGAGAGAGAGAGACAGACAGACAGACAGAGAGAGAGAGAGTTGGCAACTGTTACAATGGCCAAGCTGCTTGATGGTGTCACAGCCGCAACTGGATTTCCTCGTGGTATGAATTTGGGGTCGGAGGCTACAGGTAAAGTAGCGGTTTGTGCCTGGAGCATTTCACCGTTTCATAAACGTCGAATCCATATGTCTTTGTATTGCACACCAATGGAATAAAAACAGCAAATGCGTGTGGTCTACGTGAATGCGTCTATGTGAGCGTGAATATGAGTCGTTTGATACTGCTTTCACACGGAATGTTCCATAACGTGGCAATGCATGTAAGCTATGTTGTCATAAGCTGTAACATCATACATGGCCTTTCTGGAATTTAAATAACTTGTAGTGCAGAACGTCGAAATAGGTCTTATATTATTTTTGCATTTAGATTATATGCATTCAGATTACATGCACTAGTCGTGTCAAAGCTAATATGTATTCGCTTTACTACCCATTACTTACTACCCATTATTCTTTCTGAGCCCACCGGGCCCAGACAGATATATCTGGAGCGATATTTGACTGTTTTTCTTCAATATTCCCACTGATTAGTATTGATTTCCTGGAATGAGTTGGTTATCTGTCTCGAAATTTTACCCATTTGACATCACCTATGTGTACCATCATTTCCAGTGCGTCCAGAAGCTAGAGTAACTGACCACTGGTTGGGTAATTGGGCAGATCTTTAGCTTTCATGCATGCAGGCTACCATGCATCTAGCAGAATCATGACTGAAGACGTTTCTATTTAGGTTGCACCGCAAAAACGAGGAAGCGGCTCGTTGGTTGTGGCGACTGCATCTCCACCAGAACTGCCTCAACTTGGCTGTGTGCTGCGCAGCCGACCGCTTAAATCGAGGGGATTGCCGTCGCCACATGGGATGGCGATGACGAGGCACTGATGCTGCTGTGCGCAGTGGCGCTCTGTGTCTTTAGAGGTACGACCCAGCAAGGAATTTTGGTCTCTGCCTGGCTAGGCTCGTCCTTGGCCTGAGCGTTGAGACGAGCACAAGGGCTAAAAAGGTGACGGATTGTATCCGCAGTGAAACAGCGCTGTGACGTCAACGAGAATCGTCGATATTAGGCTGCTTGGATTATCTTACCTATATGAGCTTACACTGGGAGACGTTAAGTTCACATTCCATAATAAAACCAACGCAGATGAATCATCGTGCTCTGGGCATCATGAAGCGCCGTGGAGGAGCGTCGGTTCTAGTGGAATCAGTTCAACGTACTGACAGAGACAGACAAGGAAGGGTACAGATGAATTTCAGGGGCGTACTGAAGGAACGATGCAAGATACGTGGACGTTTTCGAGGATTCTTCCGGAGTCAAGGAAGATTCCAAGGGTGTTAGGCAGGTGTACTGCAGGATCTGGATAGTGTCTGAAGGGAGTCTTCACAGAGTCACAGAAATCTGGGAGACATTCACCGCATAATCACAGTACCATATGGATCTTGCTGGCGACATGGACGTGTTAAGAAGGCGTCAACAGAGTGTTGCCCAAGAGTTCCGACAGCGCCACGGAAGGATCGACAGCGAGCTGGTTTTGTGCAGCACACTCCACGAAATTGCGTCGCATGGGTGTTGTTTTATGCCACTTCGCAACTCTGAGTCATCGGTGTCAACATCTTTTTTGTGTGTATGCGCTGCTTATCAATACAGCCACAGCTCCACACAAGTAACCTACATATCCAAGGGTTATTGTTTTGGTAGTGGCGTTTCTCATTCTCATTATTTACATTTCATGGGTCCAAAGGGAAGCAGGCCCTCTAACCTGGCAAATTTGACGTCAACTATTTGACGTCGCAAAAAGAAGTGCTTTGAAAATGGTTGTGCTCGCACCAACTTTTAAACTGACCACAGGTCCCCGTGTAAAAGCAAAACAGTATTACCACCTTAGAGTTCTATAGCAGCCCACAGTGCAGGTAGGGCGACAGCCACCGCGAGCTTGATACTGGCCCTGTGAACTCACATCATATGATTTTGTGCAAAATGATAGGATGTTAAAGAGGACAGCGTTTCTGTACTTGGCGGAGCTTGTTCAAGCAATGACCCATCGTCCAGGTAGACTCATTTGACCCAAGTATGCTAACCCAGATCCAAGAGTACGACAAAGATCAAATATACTTGACAATAGAACCACGAGATAAAATCGTACTGTTGCAGGAAGCACTGTTGGCGTGAAGTAACAGGGGAGGGAACGAAGAGGACCTTGGGGCCTCAAAAACTTTTGAGATGAAAATAAAGAGACCTTGAAGACTATTTAAGGAATCTGATGAGGTTTGAGACAGCAGCAGCGATGTCGGGAAAGCAGAGCAATTACGGAACTCCAGAATACAGAGAGAATCATGCGGTGCCCGGAAATGAGAAAAATTACGAGCTCTACGTCCATGAAGCCGTCGTCGAGTGGATGGTAAAATATGCTGGCAGCACGGAGGTCGGACAAAGAAGCAACTCCCTCATGCCCTTTTAACGGAGTAAAATTGTTCTTCATTGTAGAGCAGGGACTCATCTAACATGTTAACTGGGGGGGGGGCAAACCTCCAGTCACCGCTTCTGCCCCCCACAGTCGAAGCAAAAACTGGCCACTGGGGGGAGGGGGGCAAGCATAAGCGCGGTTAAGCCACTTTGCCACTCTCGGTGGCAATAGTTGGTTAGGTTCGCATTGTACTGCCTTGTCCAACTCATATTACGTGGCATCCAGCCCGACAAAAGACAACAATTAAACCGTTTTCCTTTTTACAAAATGTTTCTGATCCGTGAAATCATTTGGAAGCAACGTTCTAAACCACATGCTGGAATATTTCTTGCAAATTCAACTACGGCATATTTAATGAATATCACCATCATTTTAAACGTTGTCAATGATCCCTTTTAAATCCAGAGAAAGCGCAGCTGTTCGTGATTAGGCAGATTGAAAAATAAGTCATCTCACGCCTGCACCCGAGTCAAAGTTCCTTCGACGAGTTCCTGATGCAGACGTTATATAGGCTCAGAGGCCATTATAAGCTGGAAGGCTGTCATGACTTTGGAGCAGATTACCAGAAACCTAACTATTTCGCTTTGTTTGCAATTTACAGTCGACAAGCCGTTATTTGTGGCGGAAAATGTGCAAAATAGTTTCCTCTTAGACTGTGGATATATCCAATTGTTGCCAGTGGTCTTCTGGGGGCAAGGGGGATGCCAGGCGCCCCCAGTTTTCTCTCTCCTCTGGAGCTCAATAACCAAATGGCGCAATGTCGTCAGCATTTCAGCACTTATCAAAGCATCACTTGAGCACGTTTTCGTTACATGCGAATGAAGGTCACCTGTGGTCATACCAAGATGATGTCATAAAGACACAGGTGTATTTTACGATTCTGCATTTTTCGTTTGCTCGAACGTTCTCCATGCACTGGCCGTGCGAGTTGGCCGATAGTATAATCGATGTTATATGCCAAATGTGCCGAATGCATGTAATATATTGTCACAAAAGATCGATAAAGATTACCGGTGACTTCAACCATAGTGATCATGCATAGACTAGATTGAGGCACATAACTGCAATTTTTAAAACATAAGGCATTTTAAGGAGTTATGCCATATATGGATTTGTTTGCACCATGTCAAGCATACATCAAACTAATATGTACCTAACTGACCTCAATCTACCGCATGAACTAGGCTGTCCACGGTCAGCGCGTTACTCGGACATACTTGCGGCCTATGCCTACCTTTTCACGAATTTTGGCCCTATCATGCCCGTAATCTCCTCCTTGTTTTGAAAAAACCGGCGCGCTCTAAATCGGTCAAGCATTGACGTTTGTTGCGATCTGTGACCTAAAACATACCCGTGAAGCCCAAAAACGTGGTACATCCGGAGTCTGCGCTATCTGAAGCAATCTACCTCCATTTGAATAAGCCGAATCCGTCCATCAGTTACAAAGTTATGGAGTGGGGCATTTGAAGCACCCCCAGCAAGTGCAAGGTGGCGAAATACCACTGGCGGGCTAACGGATGTAAAAGTCACTTTCCCCCACGCCTCCGTTCCATCTTCTCCTCATATATTTGTGAATCATTTCGTCAATATCCCCATCCCCGAGCCCAGGCGCTAACATAAGGGTCAAAACCAGGAGCACTGGTTGAAAATGTATGCATCACTTATCAGGCGAAATGGTCGTAGTATTCACACGCAACTGAAAATTTTCAACAGTCCACCCCTAGTGGCGTTGGTATGTTTATCAGGTATTTCATCAATAGCTTAGGCCCTCAGACAGAAATGGCCCGTTCACCAGCGGTCCTATCCTCAACCCTCAGACAACACTGGGCGGTCCACCAGCGGCACTATCCCTAGGCCCGAGACAGCAGCAATCGGTACTATCCCCAACCCTCAGACAACACTGACCGGTCCACCAGCGGTACTATCCCCAACCTTCAGACAACACTGGTCTGTCCACCAGCGGTCCTATCCTCAACCCTCAGACAACACTGGGCGATCCACCAGCGGTACTATCACCAGGCCTGAGACAGCAGCAATCGGTACTATCCCCAGCCCTCAGACAACACTGGGGGTCCCAACAGCGGTATCATCGACGGCCCTCATACAACACAGGTCGGTCCACCAGGGGCACTGCCCCAGGCCCCAGTCAGCAGCAGTCGGCACTATCCTCAGCCCTCATACAACACAGGGCGGCCCACCAGCGGTATTATCGACGGTCCTCATACAGCACAGGGCGGTTCGTCAGCGCTGCTGTCTCCAGGTCCGGGTCAGCAGCAGTCAGTCCATCCAGCCTACGAACCGCACTGGAGCAGCAGCTGTTTTGGCGGCAGCAGCGCGTCGAGCTGGGGACCACCAGCAGGACCGATGGTGTGGTAAGTCGGGGCAAGACTGGGAAGACGTGACCCGAGTCAGGTCGCCGGATGCGGGTAGGTGCAGACCAGAGCTTTCTACGCCTCGAGCTGACAAGGTCCTGTTGTGAGAGAATCTCCAGCGTCCAGCAAAATCGACGTGACTCCCGCCCGCAAAAAGCCGCCGCCGCGGACCTGACAGCGGAGGCCCCGGACCGCGAGTCGGCCAGCGAAGCATGACCGGGCACCGCCGCCGGCCGCCGGCAGGGCAGCCGGCCACGGTGACCGCCGCGCCGCCGCCTCCGCCGTGACACCTCTCACGCGCCCCGCCGGCTATCGATCTGGGCGCGGCCGGGCCGGGCCGGCGTGGCCCGACCCCGCCGCCGCGACCGCCGCGGCCCTCCAGCCCGGCCCGGCGGGCCGCGGCCGACCCGCTCCGCTGACTCAGCCTGGCCGCCCGGGCTGCGGCCGGCCGCGGTCGGGCGCCGGCCGCGCCGCCCGCCGCCGCCCGCCTACCTGCGCTCATCAAGTCGGGAGCTCCATGGGCACGCGAGCTGGACGGCTTCGCTTCGCGAGACACGCCGGCGGGACGGGTGCGCGCCGTTCACATCACTGCCACCGCACTGCCGACTGGGGCCGCTCCGGTGTTTTCGGCTCCATATTGGATTGGCGCCGACGAGCCGACGAGCCGAGGGCACGGACGGCGATGACGTCATACGCGGAGGCTCGGGACGGCCGCGGCGGCCGGCGCGCCGCGGTCGATGATATCCCTCTGGCAGTGAGACTGCGCGCAGGCGGCGGCCGCGCTACCGCCGCCGCCGGCTAGAAACAGCCTGCCTGACGGCGTCGCCTGCCGCCTGCTGTCTGCTCTGGCGCTCTAGGTCTGGGCTCTAGGCTCGAATCGACAGCTCGGCAGGTGGTTTGAGGAGAAAGGCGCTGCGCATAGAAAAGCGTAGTAGCAGAACTCGCTGGCGGGGGTCTCGTCGGCCGATGTCAGAGACTGTCCCATCGCCCTCGAGCGGGCCGATGACGTCGGAGGACGACGTCATACGCTGGGTTCCAATGTTCTTCTCAGGTCTGTGCAGTGGTGCACAGGAACCTCCTCGTACGCTATTCAGTGGCTTCCGATGATCTGCCCGAGTCTGGCTGTCTGTGAGGGAACCTAGGTTAGTGAAGTACGCAGAAGTTCCGGTTACGAGACATGTAGGACGTTTTGCATTCGTAATCCTACGCCGCACCTCGCGTGTGCGCTATTTTTGGTCGGTTCCATAAAATTAAGCCTACCCTAACACGCAAGTTGTTAACCTTAATCGTGTTGCGTTCGCAACATTTTTGGTACGGGAAACGCTCTATGTTGTTTAAGGCCTAGACACGTGTGACGGATTGCAAAGGCTGCAACGCGCGGAGGCCTATGCAACTTTGTGGTCCGCGAGCAGTTGACCGATTCCGACGGGAGCAGTGTTGTTACCGATGAAACCGAGTCCTGTAAACGCGCTGTTGGGCCCCACTGGACGCCGTGAATTTCGTTGCGAAGATACGGGCCCTTGTGACATGGTGCGGCTTCTGTAGCAATGTGCAACACAAGTCCATTCGATTCACGGAGCAGCTTGGCACGCCACAAGCCCTCTCAGGCGCTCCAGGACCTCCGGCAGTGGCGCCTGCTGTGCGACGGCTGAGACTGTTGCCGGCACGCTGTTATTCCGTCACGTCCATCCGCGGAGCATTTTTTCTCCGTGAGGCCGGGCAATTCTGGCACGTCGCATAAACAGGTCATGGTCGCAGAGAGAATTTGGTCCACTAGGCGTGGGCGAGGGGATTCTGGCCGGGCATTGGAGTGACTGATCGTTCCCTTTGTCCCGCTCGGCGTCCCTACCCACTTGGATTGCCAAATAATGGCGTGTAAACGGTGCTGCCCACTGTGTGGGTGGAAATTCTGGTCCACTGACGTCGTTGTTTTTCTTTCTGAGTAAAAATCTGCTTGCGCCTTAGGTACGCTATATCCTAAGTCGTCAACCCCACATCCTCCGTCGCCCCCCCCCCCCCACATTCTCCCCGTCATAAAACAATGAACAAAGAGTTACGGGTCCCTTTTTATCCCCCCAGCAGCGCAAGGTTAACGCAAGCAAGCGTTGCCTCCAAGGACGAGAAAATGCTCCAATCCCATGGAGGTATGTGACAAGAACTCGGTGCACTTTGCGGCCTCCGGCGGCCCACGAACTGAAGTCCATAACTGCCTCGTCCCTGACCCCTGTCGTCCGTCCTGGAGTAACCTGGATGCCGCTCTGTGGTGATCCTGGTTGCTAAACCGCGTGGCGAGAAGTCTCAATCGACACCGATAAGAACGATGCGTCGAGTGGCTCCTTCGATCTAGGCTCACTCCGGCCCCCCGTCCCGGCCGTGGCCGCGTCGAGGCATCGCCCCTCCGCGTCGCGGGCAAGCGAGCAGAGGCTCTCGGCTCTGACCGAGAAGCAGCTTTGTGCCCTGCCGGTATCGCATTTCCTCGCTCCCTCTGTCGTGATCCTGGCCCACAAGACCGTAGGTGGTTCCATCTCCCGTAGGCCTATATCAGCCAACTAGTAACCTAGCCACCTATGCCTGACGTGGTTTTTCTATCCCCGGGCTTGTGACGCAAGCCGAATCTTTAACCGGGGATCACGGCCACCAGCAAATCCAGTCCTTCCCTTCCCAAGACCAGAACCCGCCACGCAGCCTGGCCACCAATACAGTCCCATCCCCGAGTCTGTGACCCAAGCCAGCCTGCTTTTCAGCTATGCGAATGATCATTTCCTCAGGTATTACCCTGCCACGCTCATGGATTCACCGGCACTAGGTATTTTATCCGTGGGCGCTCCTCCCACTATGTGTGGGATTGGGGTTTTTGTAAATTAGTGCTCCCATTGAAGCGTGTATGTTGATCAACAAATTTTATCTCTCCGCGGCTATGTTTCCGTTGCATCAGGGAGGTATTCAGCACCCAGGGGTGTCGCAAACGAACCGATTTCGCTTTACGATTTTTCGGCTAGATGGTGAAGTTAATCAACCATAATCATTGTAGAGCAATTTCCTCAAAAATTTTGCAATAATGTGTTTTCCTTGTTTATCGTATCACTGCTGGAAAGCAACAAGAAACGCTCAATTTCATCAAATCAGTTAGCACCAAACGTCACTTACCTTAGTGCACGCTACGCAAGATTCTAAGTTACCTCTGCTTTTCGACTACTGACATCATATGGTTCTTGAGAATGTGGCGTCATTTCACATTGGGGCTTTATTAACCCTCGCTACTGTGGGTCGGCGTCATGCACGCTCGACTGGGGGTTGACCGCCCCCTCTAACTCACGAACGGTTGACTGTACGATAGAAATAAGCACACGGTTGGGAAGCTTGTCACGAGTAGAACTCGAAACTGGTCTCATTTTTAGTTTCGGATAATATGTAAGCCATTAACGTCTTAAATATGTTTTCTCATAGCTGCCTGCATGAGACCAAGAAACGGCCTGGATCTCAAAGGCTGTGATTAATGAAGTCTAGATCAAGGTACCAGCGGACAGGTCCGCATATGCCGATACACCCCAATTTCTCTTATTTGTTAAATACATACACGGAAAGGTTGAGTTCAAGGCGCGGTGATTTTCGCAACGCTGCACGAATGGCGCCATCGATGAAAACGGTATGATATTAACGGGAACTAATTTTAGCGTTCTTTTATTTTCGCCAAATATGCTGTTTCAAGTGTTGTCTCTTGATCCTAGTGGTTCTTGGGACGATTTCTCATGCTTAGGTTTTCGAAAAACCCAGCATAGTTATCAATCTACACAATTGGCGGAGCTTTATTCGCGAAGGTCCGTCTGTTTCCAAAAAATACAATTTTTTGAAACTTTTTGAAAACCTTGGTATTAGTCGCCATTGTGCGAGCCAGTTCTGCCATTTCCAATCCGATCTGAGTCATTCATCGATGATGATGTTTGACTGATGCCACCAAAATGCATTGATGGCAGTGCATTTTGACTTATAACAGTTATTCGTGACCTGACGCCAGGTCAGTTTTCAGAGGCCAATGAAACTTTGCATATTGAAGGAAACTGGATATCTAGATCTCCCCACACTCGAACTGTCTTAAAAAACTCCGTCAATTTTCGAAAAAAGGCGACTATGTTGAAAACGGGCTTGACCTTAGGTCAATGACCCGTGCATTTCCGAAAAATTAAAGATAGCAGATTTGTTGCATTTATCAAAATTTCCAATCAATGAAAGTTTTATTGTGATATCATGTTTTGCGGAGAAGTTACAGGGCACTAAACTTTTTTGGACGTAGGTCCACTGGACCTGACCTAGGTCAGACCGCTTAGTGGCCCTGAGGTCAAAAATTGACACAAGGCGTAAAAATGATCAAGTAAAAGGTACACTAAGTTTCGTGGCGCTGCGTTTGTTCATTCTGCCGCAATCTCGGAAAAACCTCAGGGGGGCTGCGAACCGGCCTCCCAGTCGGGGGCAAGTTAAGTCACCCTGATTTCCGCGTCTGTGCGCTATTTCACCGCACTCGGCCACTGTTTTCGTTGCTGCTGGTTTTGGACAGTCATATATAATATATATACATCTACATATACTTAATTAATGGAGGATGGAACCGTTGCGGTATATTTCTAGGAGTGGAATCATTTTCTGTCATTCGAAAGCAGGGATCACCGAATTTTTTTTACACAGGATTACAATACAATCTTAAATACAATACAGTCCTTAGCACCAAAAGGAATGCAGTCCAGCCCGGAAGTATAACTTTACATCTCTTTGCGGGTGCGTATGCACCCGCAAACCAAAAAGCAGTTCATGGCTCTGAAACAGTACCCGACTTCTTTGTAACCCAAAAGTGCCCATTTATGTACAAAGAAAGCAGCTATGTATTTTGTATGAGTATCCATTACATGATCGAGGAAAACCACCGCTTAAAGGCATCCCAAAAAGGCGCACCGAAGAAGCCCGGTCTCCTGAAGAGCCGATAAGTTTGCATTTCTTTGTCCAAAAACAAAAGATCAGATTTTGGGGAGATCTGGAAACAAAGAGGCAGAAATTCGAGGAACATTTGGTCTTGAGCGGGTTGGGTTGGCCAGGTATGAATTATGCACGCAAATTCTGGCGCCTGAGTGTACTCACAAAGAATTTTGAAAAATCCACCGTTGATCTAATCTCAAATCCAACAAAACAAACGGGATTGCAGTTTAATCCATAATCTATTTTGCGGTGTTTTCTTCGAATTTCGAATAGTTCGTTTTCGCTGTGTGAATGTGAAACAATCACAGAAGTACTCATCACGGTGTTAATTGTTTGTGATGGGGGTTGAACGTCAACCATCGTGCCGCAAAGTTTGAGTCTTTTTTGAATCTGTACTTGGTGAGGAGACATTAAGTAACGAACGTTGGGAAGGCTTTTCTCCGATACCACTCTTTCCTTATGATTAGGCAGCATGTTTGGGCTCAGGAAAAACAAGACCTCGTTTTTTATACAATACGGCCAACTAGTACTTCCTTGAATAGATGGGACCCAGAACAGGCAAGAGCACAGGGGACATGTCCCCCCGACTAATGATGAGGGGGACAGTCGCTCCAACTTTTTGGCAATGCCTGCCAGCACGACCATCTCCGACAGAAGTTCCTATGCTCTGAGGTGCCTGAAAACCTTGTTATTCAGCAACACTGGTCAATGTCGACTGAACTCGCCGGCAGTGGTCCGTGACATAGCCAATATTCAGTCCAAGAGGGTGAGAAGTTAGCTTTAGCGGCTATCCCACCCTTCCCATCCAACCCCAAATCAAAAAAGGAAATGTCTCAAATTTTGCCCACTTTTTCATTGTCCTCCGAAGAAACATACCAAATTTTAATAAATGACAGTTTGCATGCTGTTCATGTGCTGTTACATTGGCGGCCGTACGTGACAAGATGACTGAATGGGAGGGTTCTCGCTAATCTTGCGCATAGACCGGGTTCGATTTTCGATCGCTGCGTCTGGTTTTGTGACTCCTTTTGCAAGCTTTTTTACTCCCGCCTTTTTCCTCTCCTTCATTGGCAGGCTGACCTTTGGCCTGACAGGATGCCCCCGAACTGGCCTCAGTAGGGGGTCGGCGAGCGTTGGCAGTCGGCTTCCCGACTCGCTCTCGTGCGAATCTGATCAGGACTACTCTCTGACACGCAGGGAATGAGAAACTGTCCAGACTTTCACGACCACGGCTAACGCGCATGCGCAGGTCGACAGCAAGTCAACTTGACATTGAAACCCAGTCGACGGGTCTTTAGCGTGCGAAAAGCGACGAAAGTAATTGCGCACCTTAAAATGAGTAATAAAGAAACGGCAGTGAGCAAGGATGGCAAAAGGGATTGCAGGAAAAGGGTAATCTAATTCGTAGTCCAATCCCTAAAAAAAGATTTCATTCCTGTGCAATCCATAAAGAACGGTTGCAGTCCAGGATTTCACGTTCCTCAGTCCAAATCCTGATGATCCCTGCTCAAAAGAAATTCACGCGCTCTGTTGAGTGCAGGCTTCCTTTTTGCTGAAAGCAGATGGCATTGGTTGATACAGTTATACCCCATACTGAATTTCTTTTGCATTGCCAAAGCAATGTAGCACCTGGTATCTGAAGAAAATGGCTGAATGTTGACTCAGGTCGGGGAACTTCTCAAATCCCATGCTCACCTGGAATGTTGCCTTTCACAGAATGTCTGAAAATAGTCATCGCCTCCCATATTTTACTGTCTACTTCTAAACGTTTCCCACTTCAAAACGAAACTCTTCTACCGGAAGGAAATGACGCTAGACTCGTCAGACGACTGAAGGCCGATGATCGTAATGGGGTAATGATCATGAATTATGATGAAAGCACGAGGCTACAAGCACAGCGTTGTCCTGTGGTGGACACCAACTCCACCTCTGGGTTCGGTCCGGCAATGATGTTATATGTCAATGAAAGAAATATGTGTCATTCCATCTTGTTCATGGCGAAGAGGACAGGCAAGGTAACCACTTATTTGATCTTGCTTCTAAGCCAAAGCCTCGTATTATGCTCGCAATTAATCTTAACCCTATTGCCGTAACCATAATTCAAGTACGCGTTCCCGGATGGCGAGGGCTTATTCCGCCCCCCCCCCCATCTCGAAAACTAACCATTCGATTTGGTGCGGAAAACTCTAATCGATTTACCATAACAAAATACAAGGAATGCATACAGGAACAAAACAGTCACAAAAGGGTATTTTTATTTGTTGTAATTCCGATGTGTATAATTCCGATGGATCTGGCTGCAACTGGCACGAACCGGGCGCTTGTTTATGTGGCTTTTCCTATTAATTCACACTTTAAAATTTTGGCAAAATTTACAGGTGTTCACAGGGCTTAAAAAATGAACGACATATTTTTTGGAAACTGAATTGATGTAAAAGTCTCAAAGTTTCTCTGACATTGGCATTCCGATGACCTCAAATGATCTCAAAATCACAAACGACCTTAGGCTTGCTTCATAGCGTTTGAAACGGATCCGAGCAATTTTAATTGACTTTATCCTTTAGTGTCCTGTTGATGACCGCCGTGATACAAGCTACGCGCGTGAACATTTATGGTCATAACTCTGTGATTTGACCTGATTCCGGCCCGAAACTTCGCAAACAAGTACATAACACCGTTCTCATGCAAAAGAATTTTGGCTTTTGACCTTGACATCACCCTATGAAATGACCATAGGCTAACAAAATATTTGTGGCTTGTTTCCTGGATTATGTATTCATACACTTACGTAACGTTGTAAGATGATCTTAAAAAATACTCTTTTGACAACCATTTGTCTTCTACTTTTGACTGCCAAAAAGGCCTGATGTTCCTCCCAAATCTTGGTCTAGCTGCGCCCTTGGGCGCCCTTGGGCGAAACAAAACTGTGTAAGTATGACATAATACGTGGGAAAAACAGATAGGAAAAGTCACTATTTTTTACGAAGCTGCGTAAAAATTTCTGGGAAAGGCGAGCGAAAAACTGGCGTGGGCTTTTGAAGCCCCTTCGCCCGCCCCGTATCGGGTGTGGCGGCGCCACCCCCCACAAGGGAATAGGGTTAAACACAGCAATAAATGATATGCACCGTCTGTGATGCTGCTTAAACCTCGTAAGCGAAAATGGCATTGTAAACCAATGGTAATTGCAGTTCCACCGTGTCAGTGACGTAGTAAGAAGCATTATAAAAAGATGAATATGTTTACACATAACTTGAGAAACGTCCGCGCATAACGTTTGCTAGAGCTGTGAAATATTGAATACCAAGGGAGGTCCGTTAACCGTTTCCCTGACAGTCTAGGCTATGAGTGACTAGTACCACGTTACGCATCGTCAGTTTCTGCTTTTTCCAGGTCAAAGCCTCATCATGTGGCGGTTAGACCCTGCGCCTAGAAAAGATGGCGCCACAGATCTGCACCCCTGGTTGGCTTGGGACCGATGTTGAGGCGATTATTCAGCCTTTGATGTCCAGCCTATGGTTGTAAGCCCGCTTGGCTGCGGCTGTCCCGCAATGCATGGCACGTGACCCCGAGGTCAACGAAACTCAGCCGGTTGCCGGCGGCAGGTCACGTGACTCCCGGATCGGCGTGAACTGGTTGGGTTCAAATGAGAACGACGAGGGTGAATCAGTTTTGCCAGCCGTACCCTAAAAAAACCCAGTTCCGTTTTCTGCAAACGATGATAGTCTGGCTTTCCCGTGCAACATACTTGCCAAGCACAACACTTAAGTCCTGCTTGCCAGCACTCATTCCAGCCGACATCTCAGGTGACGAGTTCTCAGGAACGGGGCACGCTAGCTAACGTGCCAATGCCGCAACCCTTCGCTCTCACAACATACAACAAAGCAATTGGAGGGATTTCTGCGATAGATAAGCGCATCTCTCTCTGTGCACCAACCCACGCTGTACGGCAGGAAGTCAGTGCGGTCACTTCACTAACGTTCCGAATGTGGCCGCGATTGCGGCATACCTTCTGCACAGAGAGCAACATAGCGCCACCAAGATGTCTCGCATCGATTTATTTCGATCCGCAAGGCCATTGTCAGCCTGCTCTGTCCGCCGCCATTGCTTATTGATCAAATACCAGCACCCAGAGCACATCTCCCCGCGGCGAATCGCGGAGCGGACAAGCGTATTGTGCCTTCAGATCTCGGACGTTGCAGGCTACAGAAGAAGAGCACCATGGAAAAACGTTCTCTTTGTGATAAGAGTAACTACATAGCGTGCTCTACCGTTTACCACAGCATCCTCGCTTATTTGTCATATTTTACGTGATTGGGTGTTATAGATCGACCCTCAGTGCTAGCCACCTATGTCTTGGCTGGAGGCTGCCAGATATTATTCCGGGAGGGGGTCTGAAAAGGATTTCAACCCGTTTCTCTTCAGTCGCTGCCTTGGGCTCACAGTGCTAAAATATCTCAGAAGTGCGGGGTCTGGTAGACTATTCCCCAAGATCTCTAGCGATGACCTAGGAATCTACTAGAATGAGTGCTTACCTGCGGAAACATTACTCTTTTTGAGGTAAAGACGTGACTACGATATGGATTTGGCCGGGTTAGTTCAAGCTGCCTTGTTTTTTTTTGTTGTTGTTGTTTTCTCTTTTTCTCTCTGGCGTGGTTTGTTCCTTCATATGAAACTGTTTTGGAAGCATCAAGAATGGTGTAAAGTTTCAGCTGTAAACCTAGTGAAACCCCAGTGGCAATGTAGAACCTACGCAGGGCATTTTTCGGACACAGGGTTCTTTAGAAGTTCAAAGTTTTTTATTTAAGAACATGCCTTTGTAGACTGGGCTTCGTAAAACTGACCCCAGATTTCCTCTGCCAGACAGGAGCTTGGGCTGAGCTGGGTCCCACGCCTGACTGAGGCCCGTTCACTGGATTGGGCCCATGTGCATGGCAGCCCATGGGACAGGTGGTGCGGCGGCCCTGCTGGCTTTGGATGCTGCTACGTAAGATTTACTCTACAGCAGTGAAAAGATCGGATTTTTTTAATGGTCCTGGCTCTATCAGCTTCTAAGCCTCTCCACTGATGGGTGGACCTCATTCTTGATGAACGGCTTTTTCCGAATCTTTATACTTTCTATGCATATGCGTAGTTTCATGATTCGTGCTTCGGGAGCCATTTCAATCGGGGCCCTCGGGTCTAGGGGGACAGAAGTACCCCTCTCTGCCCTAAACCCGTTATGTATGTACGTCTCTGGGTAATGTGATTAACTTACAGTAGTAAGAGGTTAAGGTGAATGGCTCGTTTTTGCTTCGACACATGTCCCAAAACATCTGCTCCTAGTCGGGCGCCCTGAGACAGTTATAGTCAGTCCCTTGGAAGTTTAAGAGAGGAGAGATCATACATTTTTAGACTTCTGGAAAGCAGTTCTCTACATAAATGTGGTTTTCTTCAGCTTCTATGACTGCCTTAAAAAAGAACACACTTCCGGCTGATGTTTGGTTGGTTTTGGCAAAAAATTAATTACCCTCTGGTTAACTGCCCTCTGTCTGCCTCCTCGTTATCCCCGATTCACATCCTCATAAATTCCGTCTTGCCATCATAAGACAAGTGCCACTCAGAACGCTCTCATATCTCTGGAACGATCAGTACTGCTCGAAGGATCCCTAACCAACGCCAACGCGGTGGCGAATTATCGGCCATCTAGCGTAGACTTGTCAATACACAGTTTACTGAAGCAATCCCCAGGGTAGTGGCCAGTGTTTGTCCATGGTGTTGCTAAGCGTACATATGTACGTATGTACAAATCAAGCTTAACCAGGGGGTGGAAGGTACACCCACAGGTGGTTACAGTCTTTATTCTAAGGGGAGAGGGTGAGAGAAATAATTTGTATCCGTGTAATCTCACCTGCCCCAAAAAGTTGATTTGTCCTCGGATTTCGGTCACTTTGTTTCGTCATTTTTGAAAACTAACATGTATATAAACAAGCGTTTGTCTCTGTTTGCAGTTTACATCCGAAAAGGACGTCCAAGAGACATATTCCCCTGGGTTTTGGAACGGTTGGTTGGTTGGTAATTGGGGCTTAGGGATGCACCGACTACAGGGTCATTCGGCGCCCACGGGTTTTCGGACGGAAAAGGGCTTCATAGTCCCGACGCCCCTTCTCCAGGCACATAGCCAGGGGATTTTAACCAGGCACATAACCAGGGAAGATTTTCCTCTGGGGGAGGGGGAAAATGTCATACTTTGTGATATGCCATTGGCATATGACAAAATTTTGTCTAATTTATATGCAACACATACATGCAGTGGCACTGGAATTCCTCTTCGGTTGGCGGGGGGAGAAGCATTTTGGGCCATTTCTTTCCAATCAGCGCCCAAAAAAGCTGGAGGGCCGAAGTCCCCTGGCCCCATGGCTCCCGCGCCTATATATATATATATATATATATATATATATATATATATATATATATATATATATATGATCGTTATTACGTATTCCTGCGAAATCGTTATGTATCTAATGCAAAACGCTTGGCTCAGGGGGGGAGCATGACCCCAACCCCCCACCTTGGCTACGGCCCTGTCCTCCCCATAAATCCGCTAGTGGCTGCACCTTTTAACCTTTGATCAGCTCTTTTCTTTACGAACAGGAAGGTTTGGGCTTTTCCATGAAATGTACCGTGTTCCCTATTTTGCTAACAGAGGCACAGCAAAGTAGCTCAGGCTAAGAACATTGAACAAGTAGAAGAAAACCTGAAGATTTTGAGATGACACTCTACATGCAATGCTGTAGGACTGGTGTTAAGACATTGGAGGGAGGCAGGGGGCAATGACCGCTTGTACCCTCGTCTCCTTGGTGTAAACGTTGGGTGCTCCCACGTCGTATGCCCATCTTTTTAGCAATGAGTAAATATGCAAGTAAGGTGATTGGTTCCGTTTTTGTCCAAATTATGGACGGCGGAAAATATAGGCGGTGTGCTACAAGAAAAAGAAGAGGTATTTTAAAATAATGATGGGCAAATAGCGTAATGGCTGCGTCGGGCGTCATACTATTAGCAACTTAATATTTTCTCAGCTACTTGTCAATGAATCGAACAGTTTTCACCGAAATATAATCAGAATTTTTTATCGGTTTTACATTCATTTTTCACATTACGTTCGCCCGTAAGTTTTACAAAGCGAACACTTTCACTCCTTGAGCTTCTGGCCAAGTTTTGACAGTCGTGTTTTTGTACCGTCCAGAACTGATTGCGAACAAAATGGGCGCACATGAATTTTCAATTGGCAACTCGAGTGCAAAATAGGGAAAGGCCTAATCAATACCCATCTTCATTGCGAAGTCTAAGAAGACAAAGTAGATTTGCGAAGCACTTTTTGAAAATATGGTATATCGCTGAAATGTGAAATAAATCCAGCGGATTTCATTTGTGATACGCCAATAAATGATGTTACGAGCATATTGTACGAATATATTTACGGATTTTACTGTTCAGTTTTTATCGCTGTTTCCACGTGGGACAGCACCGATGCGAATGCAACCACATCACGCCTTAGTGTACTTCCGTCTAAATCGAGTTTGTCATTAAATATCAGCACATACCTATCTTTAATACCATTTTTGTCTGCCACTTACAGGCCCTGAAATTCCAGCTTGATGAGTTTTGATTATATATGACAGACGAAACGTGACGTAAGATGGCAGGCAAATGGCCATTGGCATGCCAACGTCAGGCCAATTCTGGTACTTTCAACGTCACTGCACATTAAAGTCACGGAAAGGAAGGATGCATTCTCACTTCTACCAAGTAGCATGTTGTAGGTTAGACCCGTGACCCTCCAACATTGTTCATTTCTCAGTATCATGATGACTTTCAGTGCAACCGAAGCACATCGCTCAGATGCCATTCCTACTAGACCCAACCTTCCGACTGGCTTCTCTGAAAACTGCGACCAACGGGACCATTCACACAAACCGGAGAAACCACTCCGAAAAAGGAAGTACCCAGACTATCCTAAAAAACGCAGTACGGCCAGCGACCGCGGCACAACGAAAAGGACCTGCTGCACTAACAGACCGTGGTGGCTGAACCAGACCAGCTTGCCAACCAGACCAGAAGGACCAGTCGAACCACTGGACCAGGCCAGCGGGACCACGGGCCGACCTCCAGGACCAGCAGCACCAGCCAGGCCGCTAGACCATCGGGACCGCCGGCCGACCATCAGGGCCGGCAGGCCGACCTAACCAGCAGGACCAGCCGGACCACCGGACCAGGGCAACGGGACTCCCGTCCGACCATCATGACCAGCAGGCCGACCAGACCAGCGAAACCAGACAGACCGCCAGACCAGGCCAGCCGCGCCGCCGATCGCCTTTCAGCACCAGCAAGCCGAACAGACCGGCGGAACGTCCCCGGATGGACTCGGCCGCCGTGCCGTTGGCGACTCTGACTCAGTGTCGTCGGCGGCGGCGACTCTGAGTCAATGGCGGCGGCGGCGCGGAGACGTCGCCGCAATCCGAGAAGGCCGCGTCGCGGCGGCGGCCGCCAGGAATAGCCAGCGGCGGGGCGGGCGCGCGCTGGCGCCGCCCTCGGCAGCGTGCCACCGGCGCCGGACGGTGGCAGGCTGCCGACCGGCGCCGGCTGACCCACATAGGCGCAGCCGCCGCCACCGGCCCGCGTCACGGCGGAGAGGACGGTGGGACACCCCCGGTGTCGCAGGGGTGAAGACGGCAGGACACCTCCAGTGTCAAGGGGGAGGACAGCAGACCACCCCCGGTTCCGCAGGGGTGAGGACTGTAGGACAGTCCCGGTGTCAGGGGGTGGGGACGGCATGACATCTCCGGCGTCACAGGGGGAAGGACAGGAGGACACCCACGGTGTCACGGGGGGAGGGTAGCAGGACAGCACTACCTGGCAGTGTTTCAGGGGTGCGAACAGGACACCCCGATCCCGGTGTCGCAAGGAGGAGAACAGCAGGATACCCTCGATAGCCGGCCGCCGCCTCCGGTACAGAGGCAACCCGCGTTACGGCCGATGACAGTCGGGAAAAGGATGACGATTGCTGCCAATATTCAGCAATGCCTTCTCTTGGAGACGAAGCAGGGATGGTATTGTTTGGATAATACGAATGTTACACTGAGCACTATTCCGGACAGGGAAGGCTTTCTCATGTGCCCATGATCTTGATTTCGTTCAGGCATGGATACCACTTATGATATTATATTTCTGCCGATATATGCAACACGGGAATGAATTGTTTAGCACTGTCGCATTACCATATGCACCCGCAAACACTAGCCCTCGCCTGGTCACAGAATACGACAAACCCCTCTGATTTATTTTTACGATAGCCAAAATTGAAGGCGCGCGGAGATAGCAAACGTAGTTTTTTCATAAATCTTTTCATAACTCTGTTCTGCATGCTGTACTGATTTTTAACCTGGTGCCACCTTAGATCACTGACCTAGATCAGAGACGAAAACGTCGCATAAAACTCAAATTACACAGCACATTGCAAAATGGATCGATTTTCATGATATTTGCCACATTCAGAAAACTGACGGATGCAGTAAAAGGGACATCTGGATTTTGTTTAAAAATGTCATTGTTATTGACCTTGGTCAGGCAAAACTGCTGCCTTTTTATAATCCTTGTTAAGAATGTTGGTCTGGTTCGGCGGTCTGAAGTCTGAAAATACGCCGCGACGCTCCTTACGTCATTTTCAAAGGCGATTTTACCTTCAGTAACCTTCAGACAGGTCGCGTTTTGTGGCAAATTTGAAGGCCCGCAACCGTACATAATTGGTCGGTTTACAGTCAAAGGATGTTTAGCCGTAGTTATATTTACCTTGGATGCACTAATATATGGCAAAAACGTTACTTGTCGAGGGTGACCTCATCGCATTTGACCCAGCCTGGCCTGATTTAACCCTTGAAAATACGATGTCTGTAGTCTATGAAAGCATAATTTGCATAGACATACGTGACATACCTACGACGATGTCTTCTGTCTGTGCAATTTATGACGCTTTAGCTCTCTTTTTGGTCACCAAAATAAAACAACTGCTATCTCGGAAAAAGTTCCGGCTAAATATCAGGCTTTTACAAAGCGTCTGTGCCCGCTCTCCGGTGAAGTCATTTACGTAAAAAATGCTTTTGGGCATGGTTATCATGAAGTAAGAGGAATACCACTTGAAACGATCTCACAGGTCTCATGCTGTTTCGTTTCTGATCAGATGATAACGTGGTGAACGATATCACACATCAAAAAGGCCCGCTTATCGGCATTGAAATGCTGACCTTGGTTTACAGTGTTTGATCTTATCATGGTGGCTGAATGATTTTTAAGCGTGCCAGACACATTAAGGAGCGTGCTGCAGCCAAAACAGATGCTTATATATGCAGAAAAACGCGAACCGTTCAAAACGGCAACATTTTTCCTTCACTTTCGGCGTCGTCGGAAATGGGCAATTTTGATCTCATGCGTCCTTTTTTATACCGCATAAGCAAGTCAGGTATTTTATTAACTGCTAAACCCTTTGGAGCCACCTACAAGATCCACGTACAAGACTCAATTTCCTAAATGTTCCCCAAAAACCTCAAAATGCGATTTGATCTAAGACAGCTTCTGGTGACCATAATACCGAGCTGGATAAAGAAAACTGAAGCATTTCTCCTAGTTTCACCACGACCGTCTCAGCGGTGTTCTTATTTTTTTCTGTTGGACTTTAGTGCTTTGGACCTTTTAGTGCTTTGGAACGTTTAGACCTAAAGGTCCAAACGTTCATCATGGGTTCTGATGAACGCTTCGCCTAGGGCAGTGATATGACCGAAAGCTGTTCAGGAGGTCATGGCTGGGCAGAAATGACGTCTGATTTATTTATTTGCAGCGCAAGTTATGGACGTACACAGTCATATAAGAATAATCATGATGAACCCTTCGACCATTGTTGTTAAAAGCGTATGTCGCTCAACCGATTTAATTTCCTCCCACAGCGACACTACGGCACCTGCACGAGTAAGGTGTTTATACGCTGAGCTATTTGCTTTCTTTCTGTTAGACCTTGATGCAGCGACTGTACAACTCAATTAAAACCTCAGGCATTCCGGCCAGAATACTGCTGGTTGTTTGATGAGCTATTTGACAGAAGATGCTCTCTCCCCCTGTTGCCCAGGAAGTCGTCCGCGGGCTGTACCGGTCGCTCTCACAGCTCTCCACGGGACCGGCCTCCCCAAAGGAAGGGCACCTTCCAGGTTTGGCAGTCTGTCAACACCTGGCGTCAGGGGCAGCTATTTTCGGTCACATCCCGCTGTCCGCCGCAGACGCACTTCATAACAGTGCTGCGGGGAGCGGACATCGCCCAGGTTCGCCGACTGCCGTCCGCTGCGCCAAGCAGCACGCACCATCTTTCTCGAATGCGGTGAAACGGACCCAGAAATAACAGACAGTGAATTATAATGATGTGTGCCCGGAAAGCATTACGTTCAGGAATGCAGGCGCTTTCTGGAAACACGTTTAATTTAAACTCGAGGCTTGACTGAACTGTGTCTAAGACCACAGCACACCTCTTAACTAGGGGAAACGTTCTGAATGTTGGAAAAAGTTTCACAACTTGCATGATCTGTTACTTTTTTATTTTTTGCCAGTGCTCTTCCCTGCATCAGATGCTGGTGATGGATTTATAGCATTTATAATGTGTAAAATGGAGTACCCCAGCTCTTTCATAGTACCAACAGTGGACCAGAAAGTGAAAATAGTACAGTTATGTCATGTGACTAAATCTAGCGTGAAAATCTGCCCAAGGTACTGTCATGAATTCAGAGTTTTCATCTTTGATGCACCCAATAACAAGGACATTCTTCATAGTCTCAATGTGAATAAATTGATGGATAAATTGATGACTGTTGTTGTCATTTTTATTACTGTGTGCATCACGGGTGCGGACAATGAATTCACGGCGGTACCCTGGACCTTTTCTAAATGAGATCAGCCCAGCCCATGCCAATACAGGTCTGGTCCAGGCTCAGCCCAGACCCATTTATTTTTGTAAAGTAATAAGCCCAATTCTTTGAAAAATGCACGTAATTCGTGCATAACGTTGCGTTGGTCTATAGTGAATCGCGTCAGAGTAAAAACCACAGATCGCTCATGTCTCTAGCTGTTGGGACAAGGTTCTGTGCAAGCGAAACTGGCCTTTTGTTCGAGGTAAACAAGGATTTGGCCCCGCACGAGTCCATACAGGCCCACCGTATTTCCAACAGTTCGAGTCCAACCCAGCCCAGGTCCAGACCCAGCCTTAAGCCCATAGGGGCGGCCCGATCCGAACACAGCCCTGGACGTGTCTCATATAGGATATGGTCGCATACCAAAATTGCGCTGTTTTCGCTCTCTAATCCACTTTGAAGACCACTGTAGAGCTGGAGTACCATATCTGACGTATAATGAACATCATAATACCAGCGCCATCGCCTGAAACAGAGAGAAGTGTGGGCAAAAGGATAAAAAATATGGGATTATCAAAGTTGTGGCTATTTTTCAAACGCTCGGTATTATTCCTGGCACAAACTGATAAATGTGACCTTCGTTAAGTTGAAATTCCGCTCGTAATGTAATAAAAAAAAACATCTGCTTTGGGTACGTCGGAAATGCCCTTGTGTACTGAATGTAAATGAATTCCATTAATGCACATTTTTAGAGATGATATCATGTTTAGCTGATATCAAGCATCAATGCTTCTATTTGCCTGAAGATGGCTATGTTCTTTTGCATTGTGTTGGTCAGTATACCATGAACCGGAAAAAATATTTCTGATGACAACTCCTTCGTCGTTTCGTTTCAGGCATTAATCGTGTGGAAAAGGCTGGCATCCAGTTGTGGTTCCATCGATTGAAATATACTGCATTAATTGCCTGATACGTGCACAGGTCTCCTAAATCACTGTGGAATACTCCGAAGTTCAGTCAGCCTCCAAGTATAGCTGCTACCGAAACTGCTGCCACTATCTGTCCCACTGTTCGCCAATGTGATGAATTAGCCAAGACCTTCGTCACGTCAGTGCTGACGCGTCTCGTCGGGCTATCATTCCGGTCCCCAGTTGGTGGCAATACCGCCTCAGTCCGTGCTGTGTTTGGCAATACCTGGCCGCTCCGCGCAGGTACACGTCAGTGCGGTCATGCCCTGCGGCCGTCAGGTGACCCAGGTCGGGCCACCGCGCTGCGGCATTTAGCCAAATATCAGCCGTGCCGGGCGCACGATTGCGCCACATTTTCGGCTGTTGTGAACACAACACCCTTCATTGTGCTTTCTTTGTTGTTGATGTTGTTCGTTGTGTCTTTCCCGGAGATGTAATTATTTCATTGCGATTCCACTGGTTTAACCTCATTTTGCTTTTTGATTCGTTTTGTTTTGTACTCATTCATTTAAATATCGAGCTTTAGCATTACATCATTACTGTATAATATACCTGGCATTTTTAATTCGTTTTGCTATTTTTGATTCCATCTTGCCATTTCTTGTCTTACTGTAAACTGATATTATGTGCTTTTATCGTGGTCCCAATGCTGATCCCGGCGATGCACACAGGAACGCCCCGTCCACCTCGGAGCTGCGAGCAGTGCGATCGATTAGAGGGCATCCTTTTAGAGCCGGGAGACCGAGCCGCCATATTCCTGCGCCCTGACCTCGTCAGCGTGGCGCGGTGCCAGCCGCCGTCGTCGGTTCTAATGACCCGGTGTCATTGACTGCACTGACCACGCGACAGCCCCGCCGTCAGCCCTGGTGACCGCGCTGACCATCGCCGGTGCCGTTCCCCGACGCTGATGTCCAGACATTGCTGGCTGTCCTGACCGTGCCCCAGTACCTGTCGGAGCTGAGGATCCGATTTGCATCCGCGTCATACCGCCGAGAGAGGATTGTCAGGATGTCAGCCGCGATCACTGACCTCAGTGACACCGTGTCAGAGCATGCCACCACCCGATCACGCTGCCCAGGTGTACACAGATGATCAGCATACACTGACCGGCCCACGGGCCAGGCATCGATGCACGCCACTGCCTGATGACGGAGACGGCCGAACCTTTGTGACCAAGACCGTGAGTGGCATTCGTGGTCGGTCAGTGCCGTACGCCTCGCACCAATTTCGGCTGCTACATAGGGCTCGTGGCTTGACCAACCGAGTCTGTTCGTGGACAAGGAGGCTTTGAGTGGTGCCTTACGTAGAATTGTCAGATTTATTACTACAGGAATACGATACACCGTTCTATTCAAACCGAGACATTCTCTTTAGGTGTTCAGTGAGAAAAACAACGTTTACATCAATGATTCGGCCTCATTTAGCGCGAGCTGTCTGGGGATGAATAACAATTTAATGCAGTCAAATCGAGGACAAAAGCAAGATATAGTTATTATTTCTGCATGTGGAGACTGTGGTCGCATTTCAATTGCTTATTATTTGAAAAGACAAATTAGTGGAGTCATAAACACCATTCACGAAACACAGCCCTGAAAAATGCATGCCGTTACAGCAAGAAGCGCAAGAATATGTCATTTTGATACGAAACATACGCACACGCATCCACACCTGCTACATACATATATGTGATGAATCTGAACATACAACTAGCACTTCGCATGGTTGTCTGATCTGGCCTCATCTCGTCTGGTCCAGTCTCGTTTTGTCTGTCTGTCTGTCTGTCTGTCTGTCTGTCTGTCTGTCTGTCTGTCTGTCCGTCTGTCTGTCTGTATTTCTGTATCTTTTCGCCCTTTCTAAATGAGCCGAGGCATAGTTTTCATATCTCCGGGATTAGTGTCTTGGCTCGACGTCAGCACAGCATGCGGATGAGTCAGAGGCTGGCTATGTTGTGATACGGGAACCAAACGTTCGAAGTCAATCAAAAGCCAGAATTCAGACGACCGACATAGCTTAGCACATTGCGTCTGGCCGAATGTGTTGATATCTTGTGAAGTGGAAGGGCGTTTTGCTCGGCAAATATTATCGATTAAGCTCTGCGCGTCAATGATTATTGACTCTCAAGCAATGCCTTTGATCACCATCGTTGCTGGACCATTAATTTTCTATTCATGTAATTCAAGCCCTTGCATTCATTGCAGAGCAAACTGATTTGTTTGTTATATTATTTCGTGGCGTTTAGATGCTTACAGGAGTTTAATTCGTATATCAGTGATTAGCCTTACGTAAGAATCAAATACTAATGCTGTGAGCCATTCTGTGTTGTTACAGTTAGTAAATCTGTATTGTGCTTTAGACAAAGAAAAAAGAACCCAGTCACATGTGTCCCATGAGAAATGGAAATACTAACCTATTCAAAACCGACAAGTGTATTAGTTCTTTCCAGTAGAAATGAAAGGTACGCACTGCTAAAACAGATGCAGGAAGATACCACGACACAGGCAAGTGAAATGCGCGAAAATGAGCTTAACATGCTAGGATTTAGTTTGGGTGGTTTAGGGCGGTATAAATGACTTTTACGGCCCATTGAAGTAAAAAGTGCTTACAGCATTCGGTTTTTGTTATGATCCAGTAACTCTCCAGTACCTCCTGATGAATCGTTCAGTAGGCCGGAGACGAAATGCAATCGTGGCGTCGTCAATAAAAATGAACCTTTAATCGATGTCGTGGCAATGACTTAAATGTCACTTTGATATCTAACGCACCCAGAGGTTATGTTCCAGCACCACATCCAGGATTCATATGGGTCAAATGACAAAACATGTAGAGGCAGATTAATTGACAAGTACCTGTACTTTGACAACTGGATCTCAAATGGCCTTGAACGATATGGCCTATGACCCCATACACCTATGAACGTCTCCCTGTTCCTCAATTACCCTGGAAATTTGGTGTCAATAGAAAGCCCCATCAGTTTCCCACTCCCATTGCGCAGAATTCTGTTTCCTACCCTCCTGTTGCGACGTGGACTGGGAAGTCCTGTATTGCGAGTATTAAGCAGAAATAATATTTTTGGTGGTACTGCAGCGTAGTTTAGTCTTGACTGTTGTTGAATAAATGCGAAACTGTTTGGAGTCTTACAGATTTTAATACGCGATTTTTTCGGAGTTACGAGGCGGATATGGGCTCACGAGTAACCTTGCCGGCGTGGTGAGTCAGTGGACTGACTAACAGTCTACAGGCGCCAAAAACAATCTCCAGCCTGGCAGCTGACCCTGACAAGATCCATATGGTAGCACCAGTCTGATTAATAACGAAGCGGGATATGGTAGCTGTAGTGAGTAAAGTTTTTGATTTTTCACTTTCCATCGGTGTTTTCTTTTCGTGGTTGTATCTGATAACAGCGGAATCTAGCGTTACAATGAGACTCGTCCACAAACACTGGATTCATTGTCAATTGTGCTGCGCCCATCTTAGCATGAACAGTAAAGCGAAACATCCCGCATGAACTCGAGACCCGTTGCGTCATGCTTTGGCACGCTGATGCGCCCGTGGCTGAACTCTTCCCGGCCTGATAATATCCCACTGGTCGGTGTCCGGCTGGCAGTGCGGCAGCCCTCTGCCGTGCCGTTGAGCCCCGGACGCCGTAACCGGTCCGGGCGTCGGCGGCTCGCGTCCGGCCTCGGGACGACCGGGCAGCGTCGGTGACCGTTTGAGGCCGGTCGGCCCGGCGGCGGCGGCCACCGGGCTTTGGCAGCTCTGTATCGTGTGACCGCACAGGGTCCCCGCCGCCACGGGCGCGCCAACAGGAATCCGTCGCGTATTTTTAGGCGCGACCGCGGCGCCATCTGCACACCTAAATTTGGAGCACCGTCCGGCGGGCCGCTGTGCGGGTTCACTTCGGGTCTAGCCAGCGAGGGGTGCACTGCGCAACATCCCACTGCACGGAGAACATCATGGTGAGCAGTCTTTCCGACTTCGGCTGCGACGTGACGAGATAAACGCGTGCCAGGGGTTTGGTATGGGAGCCCCCGATGGTTTCGAGGGGATTTTTGTTCGTGGAAACATGTTCTCCATGCTGTACATGTTGTGCACATGTGTGATGTCGCCGTTAGGGGGAAATAGCAAGGAAGAAACAGAGCGTAGTAGGGGAGATACCAATGGATCGGTTGCCGCATGGGGGAGAGATAGTCTCCGAGATGTTCATGAACGTTATCAATGGCGTTGCTGATAGTGAAAACGTTGGGCTACTTCCGGGTTAGATCAATGATTCACATCCGACAAAAAATTAATTAGTCAAGACCAAAAAACTCAACGCAGCCAAGTGCTCTGTTGTTCACCGAGCGCTCACTTACCATGTTACGACACCATAACGGCATTCCTTCGATGGCGGTCTATTCCTTTCTGGATAGTAACAATTTGTCAACTGTTTCAGGCCGACCTCGCTGCCAGAGATGTTGAGAGTGAGTACAGCAATCAGACGGCAGTCACGAGATGATTCCATAGTAGTATATAAACGTCTGATCTCAAATGGATCTGAGAAGTTCATGTTTTTGTAATCGCGCTATATGTTCACTCCATGGCAATTTATTCACTGGCTCAGACAGGTAGCTCTGCCACGTCTTGTCTTCCACGCCCTTCCTAATGTGTTGCTGCTGGTGTCATATTAGCGTCAGCTCGAATTGGCATGCCTTTTACGGCCGTTGATAAACCTGTCTGCATTGGAACATAGACGTCATGGGAATGTTAACTATGCTATGTGCCCGACGTCAGCATTTATCTTCACTTTAACGATTATTTGTAAACATTAACCGAATGAGGCTTGGGTTAAGGACCGCACCATATTTTGTTTCTATCTTCTTTGCACTGCTTTAGTGAGCAGTCCTTTTAAAAGGCGTGAACCGACTGGCCTGCGCTCGTCGATGTATATTCAGGATCCATCCCTCGCGCGAAATAGTTTCTTGCGCAGGCCACGAGCAATACTCAGTCCCAAAACAACTCAGTACCATCATAAACATAATCACGGTCGTCAGCACCCCTCGAGATGTCCCACCCGGGCGCCTCTGATATAACCTGTCGCGGGACGGGGGACGCCTCAGCAGCCGATGACTACCTGCCTGGCAGCGGCCCAGGCCGCGCGGTGGAGCTTCCTGCGAACCCCGCCAGGGTGCTCGCCGGGCCCGGCCGACGCTGGCAGGTGTCGGGGCTAAATCTGGCGCGGGAACCTTGCTCGAACTATGCCGGCCGGATGTCTGCCAAACCCGGAGAGGCCCTCGGGCCACGGAAGGCCGGGCCATGACGCCAATGCCCGCCGGCCCCGCCCACTGCGTTCATTCGGCATAACCCAGATGTGTCGCGGGAATGTCTTTTCTATATGGTTCGAAGCATCGTCCATGTTTCACGTTGTTGAGAAATGAACAGTTGTTTTGTGCGTCATGTCGTCAGTTACAGGGACTCTTACTGTAATTATAAACTAACTTAAAATTTTCATTTTTTTCACACTACAGTTGCGATGTCGGAGAGGGGGGAGGGGTGCGGAGGACTGGTATCACCTAAACCCTCCTTGGGACGATTTCATGGTCCATTAACCGCACTCAGGTCACAGCTTTGATAGGTCTGGATGAATTGAGACAACACATAGCGTGATAATGTCATCTTGATGGCCTTGCATTTAACAACTGGCAATTCTATTTAGGGGCGTGGGAACTCCTCCACAGTTGGGGGGAGAGTGGACATTGGGGAGGGGACAAAGGAGCATGTGATGTTAATTCTTCCCAATCAACGGCCATAAGGTCAATGTTCAATTTTAAAAAGTCTGGGGCAGCTGCCCCTCCCCCATCCCTCTTCCCGTGCCCTTGTTTCTATGGCTTCTTTTCCTCTCGAAGCATTGCTTTTCATTACAGTCTCACTTGCATCCCTAATGGATGCATTTATATTTGCATTTATATTTATATTTACATATTTGACCGCTCGTTAAGAAACACACTTTTAATGTCTCCAAATATTCCCATTTTCGGTGCGTAACCGTGGCTGGTGGCCGACGGTCGGTGGTCCGCCGAGCTGGCGATTTTCACCGACCCGGCGCCGGCCAGAGCGCTGACGCAGCCCGCGGCTGGCCTCTGTTATTCCTGGCACGTAATCCGAGTCTGGGTCGCAAACGGACGGGCTCGCCGGCCCAGCCGCCTGCCAGCGACGGGCCGTCCGTCCGCCGGCAGACAGCCCGCTGGGCGGGCCGAGACACAGGCTCACTTTGGGTCCGACTTTTATAACCCTTCGTTGGTCTACTTTGCCTCCTTGCACGCGGGTCATAGACGTGTTTTTACTGCGTTGTTGTGATGTTATGTGAATGTAGTGCGTGAAACAGCGCTGTCCATCATCAGTGCCTAAGTACAACATGTTTCTCACTTACCTTTGTAAAAGTTGTCACACATCGTCAAAAGAAACGAATCGAAGTCACGCTACGTCTAGTTTCCTCGACGAATGCCCGTTCCGTATTGCCTGGGAGCTATGCGGCACAGCGTGCCCCCAGGGATTGCTCAGGATGGTCATTTATCATCAGATGGAAAAATGCGTTCTGATTGTTGTTCATAGAAACAAAAGAAAGACACAAAGATGTCAAGGACATACGTCGATGCATTGATTGTAACGTCACTTGTCCTGTCACACGGTTTGTGAGAGCTTTCATTCTTGTATGACTTTTAATTGCCTACATTGCCACCTCGTTTCCTTTTCATTGCCTTCCTGACCCCTCCCTCGGCCACTGGTGGGTACAGACCATGTGTTAAGGAGGGGGAAGTCCCTGTCTGTGTAACCTGCCTTACTACTAAATGTTGATCTCTCTTCTCAGGAGTCCGGCAACTTTCTTGCAATTTTCGAAAACCAGCATATATATTAACATGTGCTGCGTTAGGGTCCATGAAATGACGATAAGCTGTTATCAAAAGGTTTTTTGAGGGGCTTGAAACTGTGTCTGCTCACATCATTTTCTATACAACTTTTGTACGCAGAGCTGTTTTTACCTTTTCATGTTTGCAGATGTACGAAACATACAGATACTGAGAAAAGTTAGTGCAAATATCTGAGGAAAGGTGTTAGCATTCTGAACTGAAACTTTGACGTTGAATTGTCGCGATTTCTGTGCCATTTTATTTCGTTGTGATGTTAATGGAAACTCCGCAGCTTTTTTGCGTAGACGTGAAGTTCTACTTAGAATGTTTGGAGTCCGTACGGAATCTAGGTTGCCTTTTTGTTCATTTGCATTATACTGGAATACCCCATCTCGTCATTACCAAGCGGAATTATGAAAATGCACGAAAATAGACAAATACTTCTGTTTTATCACGAAAATGTATTACGGAGAAAATGGAAATATTCCGTGCTTTAACACAGCCCAAAAGGCATTAAGATACACCGTGCGGTTTAGCTTGGCTAATCGTAACCCGTGTTGTTTCTTCACAGGGGCCCAGTTTGCCTTCTCCATCTACGACTTCGAAGGCAAGGATGAGGTTGACGCCTTCTATCTGGGCGATGTGCTCCGTGCCCTCAACCTCAACCCCACCCTGGAGATGATTGAGAAACTCGGCGGCCAGAAGATCAAGAGTAAGTGCGCAACGATCTTTTCGGGCTTCGATCTTTTTCGTGTACTGCGAAAACAAACGTTTATCTCTTCGCGCTGTTAAGTGGTGGGCAAATAGATCGGTTTTTGGCCGGCGTCTTCATAAAGCTAAGGAACAATCCACATGTATAAGTCACCGTCATCGTTTTAAATGGGACACCTCAGATTAGTCAGTTTGTTTCTAGTCATATATTGCAATCAACAAATCGTTTGATTACATGTTCATCATCCACTTCCTTCAAAACTAGAAGGATCGAAAATTAAAGAAGCCCCTTTACTGCAATACGTCAGAGACGTCGTGATTTCTGGCAACCTTAGCGGGACGCAACGTTTGTTCCTCAGGAGCAGAGAAGAAAAATGGTCCGGATACTGATGACAATAAAGGCTGCGGCGAATCCCCGCACCGTCCGCCAATTTCCATTCCGTCATATCGTGCTGTTGTTCACGTTTGCTTGTTACCGCCCACTGCGTTACGTCTCTTTCTCGTCATACGCAAATTGCAACAGTGCAGCCAGGTACAGGCTCAACTGCTGTAAATCCTGTTCACTGGGAATCGTGGGGAATGGCATTGAAAGCCGTTACTGCGGTTGTGCGTTTAATGTTTTTAGAATAATGATGTTCTGAGTCGTGATTACTTCCGCTTTAGAGACATGTTCATGACTAGTTGTTCTGGTACTTAACGTAAGCTTCTCTGCATCGTAGCGGATTATGATGGGGTCCTCCTGGTTATCGGATTATAGTTGGCTGAGGAAGACAATATTACGCGTGATGAACTGTTTTCTTTCTCTATGGTCAGCAATTTGGTCAGCTACCTCAGGAACGAACGCCACGGAAGGAAGACCGCCTTTAATGATGTTGTGTTTTGTGGATTGCAGAGCAGAAGAAGCTGAAGCTGGACGAGTTCCTGCCGATCTTTTCCCAGGTCAAGAAGGACAAGGACCAGGGTGGATTCGAAGACTTCATGGAATGTCTGAAGCTCTACGACAAGGCTGAAAACGGAACCATGATGGCGGCCGAACTGTCCCACGTGCTGCTCTCCCTTGGTCAGTTTTCTCGTCCCGCAGGCTCTCTCTGCTTGTCGGCCAAGTGCTCTCGTCACCAGTTCCTTTGCCGTTAGGAGTATGAAATGTTCGGACTTTGTTACTTGAACTCGTTGACAAGTCATCATGTTTCATCCGCCTAGAAAAAAAATAGGGAAGTTATGATGTACTACTTTTGCGCTTCTCTCTCATTTGCTTGATATGCTGTTTCAAGAAGTAACTGTATGAAGATACATCAGAACATTGACAGGCCCTTGACGTGAGAACTTTTGGGCAAGGTTAGGCTGTTAACGCAAGCATAATCAATCCGTGCAAAGCCGCGTAATCCCGGTAACTAGCCACGTGGTTGGCCGCTTAAACTGTCCCCAGCGCACGCCCTTCCAACGGCGGAAAACCTTTGTCTGCGCCGACAGGTGAGCGGCTGACGGAAAAGGAGGTCACGCAGATCATGGCCGAGTGCTGCGACGAGGAAGACGAGGACGGCTTTATTCCATACGAGCGTGAGTGCCCGGTGCCGGCCACAGGTTCTGACAGGCTGGGTCCCGCCTGGAGGTTACCCGGAGGTCGCAAAATGTGAAAGACGTAATTGGTGTAGGTATAGGTGCTGAAATATGGTGAAGAATACCTCGTTTAAAAAGTAACCTGGTTTTTCTCTTCAAAAGTTCTTCAAAATGTATTGTATGATGTGTAAGGATTTTGTTTCTGTCGTATGTGTGATTCAATCCCAGTCTGCTTTTGTCACAAAAAAAGGTTGAAAGCTACCCGGAGTTTCAAAAAATGATGTTTTGCAAATTATTTTGTTTCAGCCTTCCTTAAGAAAATTTGCTCAATGCTTCAGAACTGAATACGAAAAAAATCATTAAAAAAATTATCATCGAAGACTTGTAAGTCGTAGCTTTGTAGAAATTAGTAGACCGAGTGATTAGACGTCAAAGTGCACCAGGTATTCAGAGATTTAGTTTCGGACCTTCTTGCATCCACCGTTATAAGGGAAGTGTTTTGGGTGATGTAGGTGTTTGGACGGTTATTACCCAGTACCGCCATGTTGACAATTTATTAGAATGATTATTTAGACGTAGATGAACACAGAAATTGTTTGCAGCCGTGTAGTCCAGGTAGTGTACTGATGGCATAGCGTCGTGATTCGCTGTTTGCAGCATGTGCATTACTGATGAATGATTGGATGCGGTGCAAATGTGGGATGTGAACGTAGGTGTGCACTGGATTCGTTACTCGTTGGAGAGCGACCAAGTGTGAGTAGGCGGTCATGGCTCGCCATCTTGCAGCTTTCTGCAAAAGGCTGGTAGCCGGACCATTCCCGGACGCCAAGTAGATTGCCAAGGTTGCGCCATCCAAGCCCGAGAGGTAGCTTACTGCTTTCCCACACAGCACTGCCGACCGGCATGAGAATGAGTGCCAGAGGCGGACGCGCGCCCTGCAGCCACCCGTATCTTTTAGGCTGCATAGTTGACGAGTACCAGTCAGTCCCATTTAATCAGTGCCCCTTCCACCCCACCGGCAATGCTTGAAGTGTTCTTTCAGAGCAGCTACGGAATCAGCAGACGTGGAAAAAAAACACGATTCGTGAGCACTGATTCGCATCTGCCTTGACCCCCCCGCCCCCCCCCCCGCCCCGTTTGGTCCCTGCCTTCATTGGTCGAGAGCGGCCCCTCTTCGGTCACTACTGCGTCAGTATCTTTCGGGTTGTCAAATTGGCGACTGTTTTTCAGCATTTGTCAAAAGGCTACTGGCCGGTCCTAATCCAGAGAAGAAGTAAACTTGGCGAGAGCTGAGCCTCAGAAGGTAGTTAGTGATCAAAAGGTAGTTGGGTAGTGTACTACTACCCTCAGAAGGTAGTAGTACACGCCGCCGACGCGAGAAGCTCGCAAGGGCTTCCGGCAGATTTTTTCTAGCCGAGGCTTGCTTCCGTGTTCGTGGCGTGGCGTGGCTGCGTTTGCGTGGCTGCCCTTCTGCCTACAGCCCGTTTCCGTAGCATAACACAGCAGCTCTCCCGGTCATAGTCTCACAGGCGAGAGCTCCCCTACACACCTTCCCGCGGTTCGTCGTCCGAGGGTCACGGCACAGCGGGGCTGCGCCTCCCAGTCCGTGGCCGAACTAACGCTTCCCGTCTTGTCCAGTCTGCTTGACCCTGCCTGCCCCCTAGGTTTCATCAAGCGAATGATGGCTGGTCCTTTCCCCGAGGCGGCTGCGTAGTGAGCCCTTGGCAGCATCCGGCGCGGCGTCTGGCGCAGGTAACTCAGACTCTGACTTCCGGCATGCGGCCGCATGACGGCTTACGGGCCGGGCGGACGGCGATGGGGCTGAGTCGACGACTCTGACCCCTGCCGCCTCCACCTGCCGTCGGGCCTGGTGTGGAGCGCGGAAGAACTGGAAGTCATGTGCATCCTGTAGAGAGAGAATGTTGGAACACTACACCAGATGTGGTGCCTGTTTGTACATATTCTTCAGTACTACGAACATCGTTTCCATGATGAGTCTCATTCAGTATGATTTCATTGAAAGACTTTCTGATTTTACTTTCCTTTTTAACATGAGATCTCCGGGTTTTCTTACTTGCGGCGTCGTGCGTTGGGCACATCAACAGTTTTTTTCAAAGTAAGCATGAATACTTCAGACTAATCATGTACAGTATCATGTAGTCACGACCAGCACGATGAAATCAAAGCCGCATATAGGAACTTTCATGAAAGTTGCAAGGGACAGTGGCAGGCAAAGCTTATGTACCAACCGCCTATTCTTATTTCTGTTTCTGCAATGTGTGCATGACTAACATTCCGATTTGGCGCTATTCAAGACTTCCACTGACGAAGGTGAGAAATAATTCATATCAGCCCTCGCTTGGCAAAAATTATGCTAAAGGGTTTGTCTCTAGGTGGACTAAGCAATCCCAAGCTAGCATTTCAACAGCCAACTTCATGAGTCTTAAGAGCGTAATTTGCTCACGCTAATTGCTAAATCACACTAAGTCACGCTCATCCCGTTTCATCAGGGGCCACTTATGACACTAAGCATTGCTTTCATTCATCGCATTTACAGTTAAAGTACAACATAAGTGCAACGATCGGCCGCTGTCATTCGAACTGCCGCCACAGCGCGCTAACCCGTCCCGCGGCCGGCAGGTAAACGAACCAACATCTCGACCCATCTTTCACTGGGAGGCCGCCTCCCCGCCGCCCTGACATCTGGCGGCGACACTACTCAGCAGCTGTGTACAGTCTCCGACACGTGACCCGGGAGCGTCCCCCGCTGTCGGCCGGCCGTCGGCGCCGACGCCGTCGGCCTGGGCGCGGCCGCCGCCGGCCGGCCGCCGCCGGCACGCCCCCTTTCCAGGGCGTTTTTATAAGCTCCGCCAGCTCGAACCCATACATATGTATATTTCACTTGTGATGTGTATATTGGCGCGTTGCGCGTGCGCGTGTGGCATGTCCAGAGCCCCCGCGTGGAGGGCGGACTGAGTGCGATCTAGTCAACAGCTCCCGTCGCAGAGAGCGGCCGGCACCCGGCGCTCTGGCGAGGGGGCCCCCGCGGCCAGCGCTCGCTCCGCTGCTGTCTGTCTGTCCGTGTGCCAGCGTGTCCGTCGTCCGTACTCGTTGTGGTCCGTCGACCCTCTCCTCGTCTTCCGTCAACTTGACATCGCAGAAGTGTCAGCATCATCAGTCAGTACCATCCGGCAGATCTGTTATATCAAGTTTTCGGAACAACATGTAAATAAATTGTGTAAATTGTGCGTGGTGTTTCGGCCTTTGGCTGGTGCCGCGTCGGCCACTGACCTTGGAGAACAAAAGGCGTCAAGGCAACGTTTGGTCCTGTTCGATACGGGCGGAAATGGCTGAACAAACCACGATAAGACACGCACAGATCGTTGGCGCCCTCAGCGTTATCATGGAGTCAATACAGTTTTAATGGGATGACCAGCATGCAAAGAAGTAGCAATGCCGGAACGGTATGCAACCAGCATGCAACGTCGAAAAGGTAGTGCTGCAATATACTAAAACTCGCTTTCATCTGGAATTACACGGGACACATGCTAGTGAGTAGACGTGCTACACTCATGTGCTGGTATTGGACGGCGCAATTTATTCATTCAGTTGACAAATCCTAAATGTTTCAGGCATGCGTTGCAGAAAAGGGTCGCAGTACGTGGTGGCACACAACACAATGGCAAACAGCTGTTCGGGGGATTTTGTCCGATTTTCCAACGACATTTCTGGCTTACAACCACTTTAAAACCAACTGTCCACAGAAGCATGCATCATTAAACTGTCATGCTCCCTGAACCGTTGATGTTCCATATCTTTAATAAAAGACAAGACTCAAGTCATTATTCGAAAATGACCTACATCATCGCAATGATATAGGGCCTTTACTGACCATGGACTTCATGATTACTTTTAAATGGAATTGATGTGAATTTAAGCTGCATATTTACACGCATGTCTCTGTGGAAATATTTGCTTGGGAGGCAGCTGGCAGGGATAGAGGCGTCATCTGCACTCCCAGAAAATGCCGAATCTGAGCGCATTGTGATGGGGAATAACGCTGAACGGCTTGTTTTGCTCGTCAACTGCTGCTTCAAACCTGCAGGAAACTCCTCGCTGCCTTTCTGCTGTCAGTTCTGCGCTTCGTTGTCGATGTGCCAGTTGATCCAGTCCACGTAGTTCTGCACCCTGGTATAGACGCCAGGGTAGGCGGGCGACGCGCACTGGAAGCCGAAGCTGACCACGCCGACCAGGCGCCATCTATGCCGGTGTCGGACCACCAGGGGGCCGCCCGAGTCGCCCTGGCGGCGACAAGGCGAAACTTCAGAGGAGCAGCTGTGACGTCACCACACCTTTCGACCGCGGCTGCCCGGTCCTGTCCGGTATTGTTGTCGGCCAACCATTGCCGGGATCGTTCATGAAGTGCTCAGTCATCTATAGTCAGTCATCCATCCAGCACCGTGTGAGCAGTTACCATTAAGCTATCGCCAGGATGCTTCTTGATTTACGTGTGTCTCAGGGCATGGCTTAAGCCATTTTTTGGAACGACCGCAGGGAAGTCTCACGATCACTCCTTTGCCCTTGCGCCATACCATTTCAGTGGTAAGAAGTAATCGAAGAAACTCAAGCCAATTCAAAGAAACACATGTTATGACGAGTTTTTTGTTAATCAGTGGCAAGGTGGTTCCAGGACATCACTTGACAGTCCTGGCGTAATGAAAGCAACGTGAGCCTGAATTTTTTACTCATTTCATATTCAAATATACTACTGCTTATCCATAAACTTACGAATGCGTTAGAAACGAAGCTACAAAAAAACGTGACTGGATTCTGTATAGCGTTCATTGGTACCGTTTGGCCTCGACGGAAACAGATGCAAAACCAAACCGAGGCTTTATGCCCGATAAATTCATAAATATTATAACAAGGCCAATGAAACCAGCTACAGATATAGTATTTTGCGATGAATATCACGCCGCCAAGTGTAATAATAATAAAAACGTCATATGGATTGAAATATATTTTCCACATCACATACGCACATGAAAAATATTTATAGCACTTTTGAGCCAATATATTGATGTCCTACCACTTTTATTCTTTTATGCAGTGATCTCGCACGTCAATCCATCCCGGTACTCGCACACCATCAAGGGACGGTGACTGGTGGCAGGCCAGCACATCCTGCAGGGACGGTGACTGGTGTCAGGTGAGCCTGTGGCCTGCTGGAGAGATGAATAAGGCTAGTGCCATAAACCAAGGGTGATAGAAACGTAACTTTGTAGCTGCCGAGAAATGTGCTATTGATGTGCGAGATCAGTGCGTAAAAAAATTGGACTGAAAAGGGAACAGATATCGGCTAAAAGGCATCACAGTCATGGCTGGGGTGCGGGAACTCCTCCACGGTTGGGGGTGGGAACAAACAAGCATTCTGGGTCAATTCTTTCAAGTTCACGCCCATAGGTTTAATGTTGAATTTCAAAAAAGTTGAGATGCCGCAGCCTGTGGATCCCTTTCGTCGCTGCCCGCGTCCCTGAATCGTTTTTTTTATCCATGTATGTTGTGGGCAAAATGCTTTTCAGCCCACATGCCATTTTTATGAATTCAACCCACTGTATGATATTCTCTACAAACTACCATATTTGTAGTAATTTCTTCGTTTGGTTCTGCATCTGGTTGTTTCCATCAAATGCAAATAATACTAACGAATCCTCTATAGTCTAGTAACAGTTGTTGTAACTGATGTTACTGAAACATATGTATGATGTATTGATTAGTAGTGCTATGTTCTAGTAGGAAATGAGCAAAAAATCAGGCTCACATCGCTTTCACTACACCATGACTCTCAAATGAAATCATCCTCGAACAGGCTTGACAACAATACCTAAAAGGCAGTTACGCCAGGTGTTTCTTTGGCTTGGTTTGAGTTCTTCCTACTATTGCTTTTTTAAGTTAATTTAAGTTCTTTCTGCTTCTACTTCTACTTGGCCTAACACCACCCCCTGCAGAGCGTCCTGATCTGACACCGTCCCCTGTACGGTGCACTGACTTGACACCGTCCCCTGCAGGTTTTATTGACCTGATACCCTCCCCTGCATGGCGTACTGACCCGACACTGTCCTCTGCAGGGTGTACTGACATGCCACCGTCCCCTAAAGGGCGTACTGACCTGAAACCGTCCCCTGCACAGTGCAATGACCTGACATCTTTCCCTGCAGGGCACACCGTCCCCTGCACGGTGTGCCGACCTGACATCGTTCCCTGCAGGGCGCACTGACCTGACACGAGTCCCGTCCGCCGGTCGGCAGGCCGGCGCAGATCATGTTGCCGGTGATGATGCTCCCGTACGGCGTGCTCCTGCAGGCTCGGCTGGAGATGACCGGGACCCGCACCTGCCGGAGCAGCGGGCTGGGCCGGCCCCGGTACGACGTGGAGCCCCAGCCGGTCACCGTGCCCCAGCGCCCCCAGTAGACGGCCTCTGTCGGAGCAGGGGACGGACGAGATGTCGCCGTGCCGCCACAACGCCAGCAGGCGGCCTCTGGCAGGCACGTAATCTAACATCAAAATGTTGCGGCGTCACTGGCTATTTCGGACAACGGTGTGTGTTTGGGAAACAGCACAACATGACAGGTCGAACTTAATAGGGTCGTCACGTGCCCCTTGCTAGTTTCGTGCATACAATACCTATAGGTATGAAGGAATGCAGACCTAGTACGCAAATTGGTGGTTTTTCACTGAAAAAACGTCTTCTTCACATCCAGAGACTAGGTAATTCATTATCGCTATAGCGCAAGAAAGTAAAGCTTGCAGTCTTGCAAGACTGGACCATTCATGGAGTCTGATCTCAGTAAGTTCGATGAAATATGCTTCCAAACGCGTTAAAACTATTTTTACCCCCCAACAGTTCGTGTTCACCAAAGAACATCGCCTCTCGTTCCATTTGGCATAGCGAACATTCACTCCTGCCACGGCATGTCACTGCGCCTACGGGAAGGCCGCCCTGTATGGTCTTGCTAAACGCGAGTCACACCTTTCCGAAAAGTTCAGACAACGCAAAGCGAGTCTTGCACGATAAGCAGACTAGTTCGAGAAGTCTCTTCTTGCGAAAAAGCGTGCCGCGCCATTATGACTTGTATTTCACCTTTCTCGCCACAGTCAGCATAAGAGACCGGACTCTGACTGGTAATGCAAGCCGAAATGATAATGGCGAATTCAGCACCCACCCTCCTGGATCACTTTTAAGGTAAAGGTCAATTTTACGTCAAACGCTTTGTCCTTGTGAAAACGAATGATTCATGCGAATTTTAGAACAAGTTAGTTTCAAAGGCTTTTCGCACACATCAAGGATTCCAAGACATCTGGCTTTTATTCCGATCGTCTCCTTATGTATTGTTATACGCCGTAATCTACCTCTTTTTCTCCTCTTTTCTCCCCCAGTCCAACTTCCCTTCCTTTCATGTCTCGCATTTTTCCCAGTCATAGGAAAATAAAGTGAAAGTTTTGGATCTTATGATTTCAGTCATTTGAGCATTTCTTGAGGAAATTCGTTCTTTGGGTGCCTTTCAACAATGATTAATGTTTTCATGTTTCTCCCCTTAGCCGAATGCTCAAATTCATAGTGTCAGTATTTGCGTGTGGTATAGTTATCCATCCATGCTTGTGTTGTTGTTCTGCTTTTGTTGGTATTTGGATGTTAATACTTTCGATATGAACAGCTTAGGCACTAAATACGAAGATATGTGGTTTTCGCATCTTTATAGATGCTATTGCTGCGAAGAGAAGCCATGTTTGTTACTGTTTGTGTCTATTAAGGCACGAGGAGTGATGCGACCAAGAGCCACAAACATCTGCGTCCGATTTTTGAAGATAACTTCCTGTCGCATCCAGGAGGATACCTCTCTCTGCTTTAAAACCGACGAGCATTGCCGAGCACACCACTCAGTCGACCGTGGACGGGACGGGCCGGCACGCGCGCACACACTGCCGACCCGGCTCCCCCGCCGACCCGCCGGCGACCCGAGGCAACAGACGCCGGCCGCCATTAGCCTGAGCAAATCTTCGCGCGCCGGCCGGCACGGCCGCGGCCGCGACACTTCAGCCGGCGGGCGCCGCTGCTCTCCGTCGCGCCGGCCGCCGCCAATCGATACCGGCCGCCGGTCCGCGCGGCGGCCGCCCCGGCAGGTCCGGGACAGTGTTCCGCGACCGCTGCCGGATTCGAGCGAGGCTGGTCAGGTGGGCGGAGGGAGAAAATGCCTCTCAAGCTGAGGCGAAGCGTCTGGAGAAGGGCTGAACATTTTCGCCCAGTCTGTTCCCGAAGTGCAATCGAAATGGACACCGATGGAATCTTTGGAAAGTTTTTGAAGGATAAGTTTCGTTCAGGCTCGTTTAACAGGTCGTCTGTGGTGGAGTAACAATGTAGCCTATGTTTTGGCAACATATGCATAGAAGCTTGGCCTAAATCAGTTGCAGCACCCACCAGTCAGTTTACTACTGGACTTTCAAAGGAGTATTGCCAAGGCAACGTCCCGATCATTGAAAGGAAAGAAGTGCAACCAGTTTAATTCATTTTGCCGAAACCTGATGTTTTCACTACACAAACCTCCCCTGTCACGGCGTAATCGTTTCTGAGCATCTGCCGAACATTCCCTCCCGGGACGTGCTCCGATCGCGGGATCGGCGCCGGCACCAGTCAGCGGAGGCGGCGAGCCTCGGGCCGGACAGCGTCGCCGTCAGCTGGCGCTAATGACCCGCGGTCGGACGGGACGCGCCTGGCCGGCTCCGGCCGACAGGCCGTGTGACCGGCCGTCTGCCTGCCGTCCGACGGACGGACACACGGACGGACGGACGGACGGCAGGCACGCCGACGCGACGCCGACGCAAGTAGTCAAGACGACGACAACTTTTTGGTCGGATAGGCGTTTGTTGACGGAGGTGTTTCGACTTAGTTGACGGCAGGGGTGGAGGCACCTTCATCGTTGGTTTTTCCTAGCGTGACACCAATAATCCTGTGATTTCACACAGTGCTTATTTCGACATATGGGAAGAATGAACCTGGCACTGTTCCTGGCAACACCAATAAAGCTTCAGGAACCTCCACCGTCAATGCACAGTTCCTTTGGAATGTCAACGTCCTTGCCGCCAATGTCTTTGTCAGATGTTCAACTTTTCTAACAAATAGACTGCAGTGACCAACGTAGCCGCAGGTAACGCAATGGCGACTATATAGCGTTTTCCGTAACTCCGCTGCTCCTGGCCTCTCTCCGAGCCCTGACCTTTGTCCGGCAGACAGGCTGGGCTGACCCGGCGCCCAAACGGTACCGGCGAGCGCAACTTCAACAGGGCAATGTCGTTGTCGATGGTGGCGAAGTCGAAGCGCGGATGTCGGAAGATGGACGTGACGTTCGACACCCAGAAGTCGTCTCGAACCGGGTCGGAGACGTTGTGGGCCCCGAGTAGCACAATAATTTCGTGCTCTCGGAGCTCGCGAGGCCTTTTCATGCCCTGCAGGAACCTGCCGTGAACACAGAATTCTCGTTTAGCGACCGGACGCCGAAAAGAGCTTTCGAGGCGCACCATCATCATCCTGCAAACAGTTTTAACACGCTGTTGCTGTAGATTAATTATTCCAAAGCAAGCCATACAAAGCTACAGACCATTTACTAGCACCAAGTCGTAAAAGTGACTGCACACACATCCGAACGTTGGGTTTTAACCGGAGAACCAGACGGTAGGGGCAACCGGCGCGCGAGCCGCTCACATGTTGGTGCAGTGGGCGGCGGTGACGACCAGGCGACTGCTGATGAGCGTGCCTCCGCAGTAGAGGGCGTACCGGGAGCCGACCTTGGTGACCAGGCCGGCCTGCCAGGGCCAGGCACCCTTCCGCGCCGGCTGGCCGCCCACCACGCGCCGCGACATCTCAGGAGGCAGACCGCACACTGGCGACGAGCCGGCGGAGTCAGAACGCCGCTGTTGCTGCGGCCGCAGCGCAGCAGGTGTCCGCCGCACCAGCTTCGTGGTGTCAGCTGTGTGAGGCACATGTGAAACAGGCAAAGAACTACGCTCCCAAATTATGGGACGTTGACTCGGCTTTTACTTTTTTGCGGCCTTGTTACGGAAGGTTTTGGACGAATGTATGCCTAAATCGTATTTTGTCAGCAACCAATGAGTCAGTCTACTATATTGGAGAAACGTAAGACACGAATGTTGCAGTTTAACATGATTTTACTTGAAATGTCTGAAATTTAAAACATGCATCATATCGAAAGCAAGCTTGAGAGCCTTACGACGTTTATCTTTATGCTAAGCGTTAGATCGGAAAGTACGACCTGTGCAGGGTTAAGGTCGATCTGTACAATCTGTGCTCTAAATGCATACTTCGAGTGATTGATGTATTTTGTGCTACGGGGCTCTAATTGTAAAATGCCCTGTTTAATCACGCCGTTTTATACGTAAAAAGGTAAAATAAAAAGTGGCCACAGGCGTCAGTCATACTCCACTTTTTATGAATTTGATCAGAGATGTCTGATAGGGTTGTGTTAGGAATCTGAGCCCTTGCTCTGCAGAAGGATGTGTCATCGAGCATACTTTTTTTTAGAACACAGTGGACCGGTGATAGCTTGGTGCGCAATGACAATAAGAGTACGATAGTGAAGAAAGTTTTCAAATCGTTAAAGAACTCGGCACGCACCAGCTGATTTAACTTGTCCATATTCGTCAAATATTAGCGATGGTGCTGCCACCTGGCGGCAAGAACGAAATCCGGCTGAAAGCTGTGATAGAGGTAGTTTTTGTGATGAGCATTTCCCCTTAGGACACCCACGTGCTCTGACCACGAATCAGCTACCTACAGACAAAACGTGGCAAACCGTATACGGCTGCTAATGGGTCGCAGAGATCCGGATGTCAAGATTAATCTGTCGGCCTCCGTGCTCCGATCTGTAGCGGAAACTGGAAACAGCAGTGAATCTGTGGGTTGGTGAAAGCATTCCGAAGGTGCGTTTTCGTACCATCGTCAAGAAAGTTCACAAGAGCTACGAAATGTACCAGAAGATAAAACAAAGACGGGTGGCAGGAAGGTAGAAAAATTAAACGCCAAACAAACGGATTTCATTGAAGCCCTGCTGGATATCGCACATTTGAAATGTAGGAACGTAAAGAAATGCAAATGCCTGCGGGCCTACAAAATGCCACCAGCTGAGTTTGACCTTCTGAAAGGCCAGATTGGGATGAGGCACTTGGTCCTCCGTCGTGTAAATTACCGGGAGACCGCTGAACGACAGCTGGATGATGCAAGACGGCTGCGGATGGAAGAGCGGCAGGAACAGGACAGTCATCAGGACAGACAACAGGACAGACATCAAGCTCAGTCAGCAGCACTGGTCAGCGGATAATCTCCGGATTTGGGTGGACCCCCAGGACTGCAAGACAGCACTGCGACCTCTTAGTCTTCGTCGACATTCGGCAGGTACATTGATGAAACGCTGGCGTCTGACACAAATCCAGACGAGCTGAGAAACACAGCGCTAGTCGCTGACAGGTACAACGTTTTAAACCGTGCCACAGCAGCCATCTTTAATGCTCTTTAAATGGTCATTTCGGTCGCATCATTGCAACCGATACGAGTAGAGTACCGGATGCCAAAAAATATGGCGAGCTCGACAGCATGTTCGATAGCCTCGTCAGCGCAGCTTGAGCTTGGCTGAATCGTGCTTTGACGGTCGAAAGGATCTCACTTATGTAAGCGCAGGAGATGTGCGCCAAGAAGAGCATGTAGTTGTAATAACCAAGCCCAGTGGAGAATACACTGGACGCTTCAACACCACTCTAGTAAGGTTATAGGCAGTTCAGTGAGCACTAGACAATATCCTGCGAGTATGGCGGGGACGTGACTGTTCTGGACATGATGGCGACGCGGTAAACACTGAATTCTCTGGGTGCCAGATGCTTAACTGATTAATAAGAGACCTGCTGACTGGTTCGTCTGCCAGCTGCCTGCAAACGAGCTTAATCTGCGGTTGTTCAAGGAGCTCGCTAGTGTGACAACTAGAGTGAAGTCTTTCACGGAACCGCTCGGCAAAACGGTTGCAGGAGCAGTGCATGAGATGCCTGTTGTCCACTTCAGTCCTACCAGTGGCAACGTCGCCGAGATGACGGCAGCTGCGACCACTGACCTCTGCTCTGACCAGCTAGTCCTCTGCGGCCTGGCTACCAGTGCTCACAGCGCGACGGTTTCGTCCGACGCAGCCGGCCGCAAAGTCGTACCATGATGAAGAGATCAGAGCCCAGACCGTTTAGCGTTTCCAGAAATGCCGCCTTGAGCCGCAAGAAAATGTTGGCCGTTCATCCTTCTAGCTACTGAACCTCGCTCCCAACGACTATGGGTAGATATTCGACTGGGACGCAGAGGTGATGACAGAGCCGCCGCTGACAATACATTTCAGTGAACAGTAGCTCAAAGACATCAAAGAAGCCCCACATTGCACGTAAGGAGGAAGGATTCTCCTGTCCAAACTCAGGCCGTGGAGAGGGCGGCCCGACGGGCGACAGAAGCGTCAGATCTCGTGACCGGCGAAGCGGAACGACATGACTTCATCTGTGCCCGCCTAAAGCATAGAAGACTCATGCCGACGCAGTCCAGAAACTTGGACTTTGCTTTGTCGGCTGGCCAGTGGGGTGGGTAAAAGCAGATGATTACAGAAAGAGCGGCCACGTGCAGCACTGAATCCCCTCTTTTATCAAATTTGAGTTTCTGTCGTACCGACTTTGACACACCGGCCTTATCTGAGGAGCCTGGAAGCGTGTCGTACCGCCTCTTAATGGAACTCCCGGTCGGTCATGATGCCTGGGACTATGCTTGAGCAGGTGTTTAGAGTGAACGTGCACATCAGATTCAACGACTGAAACCGTTTGGTATGATCTCATGTTATGTTTCGTGTTCGCTGAAATGCTGTATATTGCCACCTGTGTTCGACTGTTTTCGCAACATCTATTCCTTTTGATGAGATATGTTACTTTTCAACTGCTCTGTCTTGTCGAGTTGATCACAAAACATATATGGGCATCATCCATCACCATCTCATTCCAACGAAAAGTAAATAGACTAATTTTTACCACCAAATGGCAGCGATGAGGAAAGCCTGTTACGCCTTACGGGCTGGCGCAAGCTGAGTTTTTCATATTTCGAAAAAAATATTTTGAGACGTTTCGTAAAGTGCTATTCCTCGCCAAATTATCATCACCTCGCCATGTTCTGCGACTGACAACATTCCCTAGTGAGCATGCATCTGAGGACTGCAGAATGACCTGACACGTCTGACAAAAGCATTTATCCTGCCGCCGCTCGTGGTTAATGAGGGAAGTTCAAGTTTGGTTCAGTGTAGAAAAATGATACATAGGAAAAGTCACGAATTTTCAGCGCGACAATACAAACGACATAGTTTTGGGCCGAAAAAACGCCGGGGGCAGGGACCGAACTGATCTCCGCATGAAAATTATGTTAACGACAGGGACGCCTCGTAGCCTGGGTCACACGATCCGTTCGGCTCATATACCTGACACTGCCTCGACATCGAGCCTCTGAGCCTTCCGAACACCGGATATGACCCCAGCATGTCCCCCTGGAGCGACGGGACAACAAATATAGGAACGCGTTCGACATGAACTCATTGCAGAGCGCGTCACAGGCCCGGCCTCAGCCATCCGGTTCGGAAACACCATCACCAGCGTTCCGGCAAATGGATGCAGCACGGCGTGCAAACCTGGTCAGGATCGGTCTCACAGTCGGGCGCAGAAAGCCGCCATGAGACACACAAGGGCGTATTCGGCCAAGCAGACGGACAACCGTTCAACGAGTGGGGTCCCCTCTAGCTTCCAGAATGCCTAAGTCAACGCTGCGGTCATCACTGCAGTGGGAATTAAATCAACTTAACGCCAAGGGCGTGGGAAGCGGGAGAGGGGCAGCTGCCTCCCAACTTTCTAAAATTTATCATTGAACCTTTGGCTGTTGACTGGAAAGAACTGACCTAAAATGCTTCTTTGCCCTCCCCCTTCCAAACTGTGGAAGAGTTCTCGCGCCCTTGCATAACGGCACAGTAGTGTGACCAGGGCCAATGCAAAAATGTAAACTGGTATGTCCAGCATATGTTGTGTCGTTCCTTAACCACTAATTGGGTCTAATGGCCAGACAGCTTACGTTTTGCAATACACGTTTTAGGCTATTGATCACATGGCTTATTTCATCCCCGTAATCACAATCTTGGCAACGCGACTGTAACAGCACGTAACGGACATCTGTCGTGAAGCCAATGTAACAATGAATGTTATGTAAGGAAAACGACTGATTTGTCGTGCATTCTGCATAAAAGCGTATCGGAAATTAGCGAGCAATTAGTGGGTGCACACGTCCTTTGAGTCTGAAGAGAAGGCACCGGGAGTTTTCGTCGTCCTTCACGAACACACTCATCCCGAGCTACATATCTCACCTTCATTTAGGGTAACCCGATCACTTCTCACATAACTGCCGGATCTTTCCTGTGACGCTCCACTCAGGTCCACTGGCACGCTGCACTGAACCACAGCGCACAGAGAGATCAGAATCCACACGAGCGAAGGCATGGCCCTCCCATGCGGCCTCGAGGTGAAGAGGATGTGGGCTGACCACCTCGCAAACCCGACAGGGCGGCCATATGGGCCGATTACACAAGTGCGGCCTGACACTGTCCGCCGCACAGTGGAGGGTCGGCTCGTATCACCTGTGCCCGGTCCGACAGCGCTGAATGAATAAAACATCTGGTGTCCAGCCACAAGTCAGGATCAGGCTCATTTAGCGTCAGCAGTTTTGTGTTATGTTCAGTTGCACTGCACAGCGCAATTCGGGTATAAGTTGTAGACTAAACAACGTAATAAGTCGCCTTTACGTGTTATTATCCTTTGTTTTAATTGGAATCATCATGCTGAAAAAAAAATATTGTATTATATTGGAAAAAGTCGTTTAACCTTGCACCACCTAGGGGGTGTCACATCGGGCACCCCCTCGGTTTTCGCAAATAACTTCTGAGCCATAAAAGCCACCCAAATCAAACTTTCAGTGTCTGTTTATCGACCAATTTTACATATTTTGACGTCAAAACCATTTCCATACTGAGCTAGGTCATGGGGAAATGACGTCATATCTCCATGACCATCATCCATGACCCTTTGCATGCATGTTTTCTCCTCTTCGAGCGACGGCGCGAACATGCTTCATTTTTTATAACATTCGCGAATATAATGCATGGATCGTTTGGATTTACATAGGACGCGGTCCCAAAAAGGATATCCAACCGTGACAAGTCAATATTAGAGATCATGCTAGGTCACATGCATGATGACAATTGTAATGCTTTGCATTGTGGGTGATAGAAGTGGTTGCCGCTGACCTTCCCCGTCGTTCAAGCCAAACAAGCAAATCTTTATGGGACTCTTAGCAAGGTTTGTCAAATGCGAGGTGCGGTCATGCCAGGCCACGTCATAGGTTGATGTCAAAACAAAATAGCATACAACAATGTCTGTGGAAGACCGTTCAGTAGTAGCAGAAAGCAATTATTGTTCCCAGTCAGAAGATGAAAAATGACTATCTGTCCTGACCTGGCTTAATCTTGACCCGATAAGGAGAAGAAAGAGCAGATTTCATTACCGCGGGATGTCATTTCATATCTATACTTCACGCAGTTAAGAGTCCCAATCGAGTTATTATTGCTCCTTTTCAGGAGAAGTAATACAACCTTATCTGACCTGACCCAGAATGACCTTGACTGGATGAAAAGCAGGTGATGCAGAACCGATCACCAGAAGGTTTTACTTTCATTCTTTTTGTTAAGTAGATCAAAAAGGCTGCGAGTAAGTACCGATCTTTGGCATGTGAAGTGAGACTAATATTTCACCTGACCTAGATTGACCTTGACCTGTCATTTTTTAACATGTTGGCATGCGTTTGATGCAGGGGGTCGTGACCGTTCGTTCGATACCCAGCTGAAGGCTCTAAGACCATTATTATCATTATAGATGATATGAGGTACAAACCAATGTCAGTTTTTGCGCCGTCGTGTTGTGCGTTTCGCGTGACCTGGGACGTCATCAGTCACGTGATCAGAACCAACCCAGCATTTTCTGAATCGCAAGACTCAGAGCTATCGATTAATGGTAGACCGGCTCAGATCCGACGCGAAGACCCTGAAATAACAGGGGCAGTAAGGGCACAATAACCCTTCCTGATACCCCAGGCGGTCGCGGGTATAAAAACACGCCAGGCGGTGCCGGGTTAACAGAAATGAAGAAGGCCCTGGGCCTGGATGACGTAGACTGTACCGCATCACTGCGCTGTTTTGCGGGTCAGCGTACGTGGCGGTACCAGCTAGATTGCCGTGCGGATCTCCACGTCTTCGTCTCCAATCCATTAGCCCCAAAAGCGTATTCCTTTGCAGGTTTATTCCCAACGCTCGGAATGGACATTTTATCAACACGCACAATAAGCAGTTTTTTCGGGGTATGGGTCCTGATCTAGCCGAAAGGCGGAACCATATCTGGCTGCGCACGGTCAAGGTCGTGACACGGCCGCCTTGTGGTCTTAGTAACCCTCTATCGTTTCAAGCAGCACTGGCACTGGTCTCCTCTTCAGATCAGGCTCCAGGGACTGTCATTCGCCGGTAATGAGCCGAGCACTTTAACACAGGACAAATTAGGAGGGTAAGAAGGAAAGAGGAGACTGGCTAACTTAAGCCTGGTTCTCACCGCGCTCAGACCAAAGTCGGACTCTAGATCCCAACCATTCCGGCCTCATGAAGCAAAAATAGAAGGACAGGCTTTCGCGGAAAGTACCTCAGCTGCAACCAGATAGGAACAGAAACAGCCGGTACTGCTACGGCTGGTGAATCTCCGCCATAGAGCCTTTCCCTCCGCTGCATTGCAGCACCAGACAAGGAGTCATGACCTTATGCCGGAACATGGGAGAAAGCGTTATGTTGAACGTGGTGTTGGAGTGTTTTTGTGCAAAGATGGCCAGCAGAGAAATCGAACATTCCGCTGAGCACGGACAGTTCCTTTAGCCTCTCACGTGTCGTCACCCAAAACGTCATCACCAATCACAACCGTGACCAGCCATGTACGCCACAAATGGTTAAGGACAAGACCTGTGGATTTCGCATCTTTTTTTTTGTCGCCCAACAACATGACTAACCCTCGTGATTGTTATCTCTGCGCGGATGCGGTAATATTTCCCCGGGTTTCCCAGAAATGATTATTTGGCCTCCCCCATTTTTATGGCATCAAATAGCTATTTCCCACTGACGACTCTATTTCTTAATTTTAAAGGCTAAGAAAAGGGATTTCGACCATACTTTGTCATGGAACGCTCCAAAAAGTTTTTTCACCCCCGTCCTACGTATTCTTGGTAGATTACAGTCGGCTTGTCCCACCCATCTCTGAGCTGTGGCTAAATCCATGCTAACCCTCGACGGACAAGGGGGTGGATGCTATCCCCAAGTAGTACTCCTGAGACCACAGCCAAACGGCGCCGGACAGAGCCGGAAATTTGGGATAGCTGATGATACATCCACTGTGCATGTTTTGAAAAAACCGGTCTCAGGTCACCTCAGGTCACCGAGATATGACGCCATTACGGCTTGCAGGGCGATTTTTGCGCCAAATGTCAGTTGCTATTTTGGGACAAAGTATATGCATAAACGACAGATGACGGCATGAGATTGGTTCGGAATGGAAGTCCACATGCAAACACGTCAGTTCATATAGGTTAATGACCTTTCCAAAGTCAAATGAGGTGATTGCCTGTTATGGACTATATAGGAATACCTACAGAGGAATTACCTAAGATGACCTTTTTGATCTGACGTTCCTATACTTATCTGTGGCATTGAATATTTCTAGGAAAACGACCTGAGGCCAATTCGACCCCAAATGTGTCGTTTTTAGCCCCTGAAAATCGATTTATAGTCCCCAAACATGATGCTTGACCTGACCTACGAGGCGGCTGGTTGACGACAAGGTTGAGTTGGATATCGTTGCATTCCTTGAGCACACAGCTGCCTATTGTTTTTTGTCCCGAGACGCTATCTCAGTTAGGTGCCAAACGATGAGAGAAGTACCTACCACCCACCCTCCCTCCATTCGTCCCCGGTGCGAATGAAAATCTGTCTCGTCCGGCGAAGGCTAAACATCTATTGGCATCATTGTCCAAACCGAGGTCAATTCAGTCTATGTATTCATTATCACTGCGGTTACGACAATCGAATCTGTCATCGACTTCAGTATGTCCCCAAGTCTTTAGGACGTCTTGCAGCAGCTGACGCTTAAAAATCAAGCTGTGAGTATAATCGAATAATTCAATTAAAACCAAAATACCGTCTTTCATCTGCATGCAAAGTACAACACCTCCTGTCTCTACTTTGGGATCGTCCACGTATCTTTGAAGTTTTTGTGGGTACCTACATTACATGTGTGAGTGAATACGTACCCTCCTAGTGTCGAAAAAAAAACATCCTGAAAAACATGTAGCATCCTAAGCCCTCAGATTTCTTCCCAACTGATATTAATGGTATATTGGGATTTCTGAACGGCCCTAATGGTCTCGCTAAGAGCACTGTTGTCTTTTTTCTTCACAGTAGGTATCATTCTGTAAAAGACTTAACAGCGCCCGACTGGGGGGAGTTGACTGACCCATCTAACCACGAACGATTGGTCGCACGATAAAAATAAACATACTGTTGCAAAGATCGTGATAAGTGGAGCTCGAAACTGGTCTCATTTTTAGTTTTGGATAATATGTAAGCCATTTATGCCCTAGATATATTTTCTCACAGCCGACTGCATGAATACGAGAACCGGCCTGGATCTCAAGGGCTGTGATTAATAAAGTCTAGATAAAGGCACCAACGAACAGGTAAAAGTTCACAGATGCTGATACGCGTCTAATTTCTCTGATTTGCCCAAAATATACGCCGAAACGTTGAGTTAAGGATACGGCGGCTTTCGCGCATACTGGCGGCGGGCGTGGTAGCCGAACACTGTGTGAAATTAACGGGAACTAATTTTAGCTTTTTTTTTGTTCTCGTGACGTAAGCCTTTTCGGGTGATATTCATTAATCCTAGTGGTTCACGTGATGGTTTCTCATGCTCAAATCTTGAAGAACAGTAATTATCAGTCTAAACCATTGGTGGAGTTTTATTCACGAGAGCCTGCTTATTTAAAAATTTAGCAATTTTTGATTTTTTTTTTAATATCCTGGTACTACTTGCAACTGCGTGAGTAATTTCTGCCATTTTCTACGCGTTCTGAGTAATTTATCGCTGATTTTGACGGAAGGCATTGATACTTTGCCCAGTGACGGTAACTAGATATGTGCATCACCCCACACTAAAAATGTTTTGAAAAATTCAGCCAATTTAGGAAAAAATGATATGTCTTGAAAATGAGAATGACCTAGGTTCAATGACCCGGAAAATTCCGAAAAATATGAGATAGCAATTAGTTGCATCTATCAAGATCTCAACCCCTAAACGTTTTATTGTCATATCATGTTCCCAAAAAAGTTACAGGGCACTAGACGTTTTCGGATATAAGTCCGTTTGACCCGACCTAGGTCAAATATCCGACTTGACCTGAGGCCAAAACTTTGATGAAATGTGCAAAAATGATGAAGAAAAAGGTCTATTAGGTTTCGTAGCGCTGCGTTTGTTCATTCTCTCGCAATCTTGGAAAAACCACAGGGGGCGGCGGTCAGCCCCCAGGTCGGGCGCGGGTTAAATGTATGAAGCCAGATTTAATCAATAGGTCCACCAAATGTCTACCAAAACCTGAAGTTTGCTGAAGACGAAGCTCAGTCCCATTTTCTCTTCCGAATTTTTTCGTTGTCCCAAGAAAACACTTTTTTCCGGTTTGTGTTTAGAGACCGTTTGTCTGAGCTTTTTTTATTGGCTAATGCTGGAATGAGGCCACGCGAAACCACTCAGGCATCACCAACCGCATCCCACTACTGAAATGCTCCCAAATATTGCAACATGGCAGACTCATAAGAGATGTGGCATAAAAGGCAGCGAAGCAAAAATTATTGCAGGTGGCTTGCCAGCTATTAAACCTTAAGATAAACCCAATGACCATAAAAAGTGGAACCCAGCTGTTAAAAAGAGACGTTGCTCTTGATCACTCTCCTGAACACCATCCTGTTTGTTTACTGTGTGACGTGCCGTTATGCACAATGGCTCAAAACACAGAATCACTGGAGCCAATGGGGATCGGTGCGTGACGGAGCTTCTGTTGAAACTGGCAACAAACGCTGATTATGTGTGTTTGGCAGTCGGACTAGGTGTTGGATGAAAATGATTATGGTAATTGAGATGCACTTCAGAGTCGTCAGTCACACTAGGGTCTGTTATTTCCGTTGCGTGTCGGTAAAGGAATAGTCATTTTGTAACATCAAAAACGCACAGGATTACCGGCTCCCTATTAGAAGGCAAAAATCTTCTGAACTGAGGTTTCTAGCGGCTGTTTGTGCCTATAAGTATTATATCTTCTATCTTTTACGTTTGCCACTGCGTTGGTTTTGTGTGAAGAGCTACGACTGGCTTCCCAAGTGTTTTATGCTTCATACCAACTTCATTCAGCTTCATACCACCTGATCCCTAAGGAAGTGATGTTGGCGTTAATTACTCAGTTTCACACAAACCTTACTGGGATTTAAATTGCATCCTGGTTCTTACGCGGCATTGTTTCTGTTGAGTTATTATGAATTGGACCATATAAGAATAGATAAGCCATGTGCATGTATTTTTTCTGCAGCTTTGCGTGTTTAACTGTGGCTGTTTTTTTGGATATTTTGGTGTATTTCTATTGGTTTCCCCAAGCCTCGTTAATCCCATCCACTGTAAACGTCAATGACATTTTCAGAGAATAAAAGCATTATCCTCACTTCATTGTTCTGACTTTTATTTTATTTTTTTGTATCGGCCTTACCAATGCATGTATCTGTCATATTTTGTGACATGCTATATCATGTTTCGTGCATGTTACTATCGATTTGCGATTTAATCATGCAATAAGTATATGCTGACCAAAGTCAGAAACGGCTAAAGTTCTTCATTTGGCTCCGCCCTTGGACCTTCATTAAGTTTGTTTTAAAAACTGTAACCTTTTTTATGACACGTTAAATCTTTGATACGCAAAAGTTTTACGTCATGATACGTAAAACCTTTTCGTACCCACTCCCACGTTGTTTTCAGTACTCAACGCCCAAGCACACATGGCACATACAGCGTATATGTAGCAAAACAAAATTTGGGTACAGATGTGATAAGAATGACTCTCTACTCACCACGGCCATCTCTCCTTGCCACAACATCAGCGCAAAGGGCGCAGGAATGGACCATGGCAAAATTTCGAGCAGCGGCCGGTTATCAATTATCCCCGTTCAGTTTCCTGGCACCCATTGGCTCATTCATTTCTCTTTTCGTCGCGATGCAGAGCAGCTTAAATCCCAAGGACATTTACACCGCAAGGCTATCCAGCCCGGAATCCGGCCCCAGCGCCTCGTACCCAGCTCGGAACGAATGCCATCTGTTCGGCGCGCCCCTCGCGCTGGAGTCGATTCAGCGCCGCGAAGTTATCGCCGGAAGTTCGGCCGTCGCCAGCTGAGTCGACCGTTTCCGCCCGCGGTCGGGCCGCTTGGCGGCGCGTTTTACTGCAGGCCGCCTCGACGTTCTGGCACAGCCTGCAGAGAAACAAACACAGCTCGGGGCTGTTCGGCCGCTGTTGAGCACGGGACCCTGCCGGCCGGCTCGCTCTGCTGTCACGTGGTCCGCTGTCGATCAGATTCGAGGTGCTGCAGAAGCGGGGAGTCACAATGGGCTCTGGTGAAGATGAACAGTAACCGTGGTGGAGGGAGTGGATTGCAGCAAAGATGGCATGGTGTTCTGCTGGTAGCTTGGAAATTTTTCCGCCTACACAGCTGAACAATTTAATGGCAAACGGCGATCTTATTGCCAGCGGCATATTAATTTCTGTCCGTTTTTGTCCACATTAACCTTAGAACGAGGAAACCAAGTTGCTCCATGTTTTGTACCGTTACCTAAACGCTATAAATGCTTGTTCACAAAAGAACATGTTTTGCTAGGTCCCATAAGTTAATGTATTATTACATAGAGGCAGAAATCACACATGTGTTTTTCAGGGTACGCAAGTCCTTGTTTGTCTGTTCTTTCCATGGGACATAGTTAGTAAGAAACTGTTCAGGGATGACGCGATTATTGAAAATACGGCTGGCAAGGTGATATCTAAGCCAAGTTAGCAGTCAACGCCAATTAGAGGCTTTGATATGACCTTTGGTATTACCATTGACTTTGAATCCCATAAATAGGTTGCATCTGATTCCGTCGCATAAAAAATTATCGATTACAGTTTGAATCACCAAGATTGGTGGGTTGTTTTATTGTTGCGGTTTACAAGAAACAATAAATCCCTACTTCCCAGTAACGTGGCGAAACATGCAATTACTTACTCATTGCTGTATTTGCTTTGCTGTTGTTCATTTGACAGGCACAGTGGCAAGGGTTTCGCACCAAAGCGCACTTGAAGGAGGCACAAAAGTGTCCCCCTCCGGTCTCGGAAACGAAAAGAGCTAGAGACATGGAACTTCATGGACAAGGTGGGACTATCACGATTTACATTGTGTGCCGTTTTCATGACACTAGGTCGATATCTCTAAGGTCACATGTGGTCGAAAACGTTAACTTTGGACACTTTCTCGGCCCTTGCAGGCCATTTCATACGGCTTTTCGAACGAAACGGGAAAAGGAGTTAGTTTGAGCGTTAAAACGTGGAATGCGACAATGTCCATTCATTTGGGGTCTTGACTGAGGATTTCGGGTCGAGGTCATGTCAGGCCATTGGCGTCATATTTCATCTTTTGCAGACCAGATTTCCAACAACATGGGATAGTTTGAGTCTAAATGAGGGCGCTACAAGCAGCTTTTGACGTATTTTCAGTGAGGGTAGTCAAAACCGATTTGACAAAAACCTTTGACGACTTCTGGCTATTGCGAAGCGCCGCAGGGTCACAAGAAGTGAAGCGAGGTCATTGGCCTTGGATAAAGATTTTTCCCCAAAGTAAGTTTTATGTCAGCTGTCTGCACTAATATTGTTCCATTATAATGAACCCAATTACAAGATTTGAGCACTGTAAAACATAAAAATTATATATATATATATATGCACATGTATGTATGTATATACATACCAGCATAAATGTGTCAAACATGTTTTTAGTAGTGTCTTTCAATGCATATTTTATTCAAGTTGACATGTCGCAAAGCAAATCTGGACCACGTTACAAGATATTTGGCCTTGACCTCTGATGACCTTAACCTTCACTGACCCTGGTATATGTAAGCGTATCAGTGTGCGAACAAGTGTTTTTATTAGGACCTTTGAATGCATATTTCATACAAACCGAAGTGTTGCAAAGCAAATCTGGATGAGGTCACAACCTGGTTGAACTTGGCCTTTGATAACCTTGACCCTTATTGACCCTGGCTTTGGCCTTGGTACATCCATCACTTATGTCCGAATGACGTCGCCTGATTGTGTTCAAACGGTAATCTAAGGTAGAAAGCTAGTCCTTTCACAAAGTTCCCATTTGTTGGCGACAACCGTTATTTTCGTTATGTTTGCTTGACTTCAAATGCTTCAAACTTCAACAATTTCCTGCCGATTTTCGGTTTTTCTGCGTAAATCGACGAGTTATTTAATTACCATAAATGTGGCAAAGTAGCAGCATCAAGCTCCGATCCGTTCTCGAGATTTTGAAAACAGACAGTGGGGGAGGGGCACAAAAAGACCCCCTTCCAGTTCGCGTATTAACCAATGGATTTGCTAATCTCAAGATATTCCGTGTTTTGTGGTCTACTGCGTATGCGCGAGTGCGTTTGCATATTTCATTAACCTTTTCTGCCTATTCAAAGATGGTGCTGCACCACTAACTGAAACTTTCCGTGTTGAAATCGCGAAATAAAGATGTTATATATATATATATATATATATATATATATATATATATGAGATCTTCATATATATATCATGTATGTGACATATATATGACATCTATAAATAACGATGTTATACATGAAATATCCAAATGCAGACCGTTTACGAGAACCACATGAATATAATGAATAGAAAGCATAACTTAGAGGTGTGTGTCATGTACATTAAAACACGCGACGTTTTGATTAACAAAGTAGCTTTGCATTTTTTTATCCCCATTCCAGGCTCAGTGCCAGACCTAGCTAAGAGAAGAAATAAGGGGCTCTTAGTTCATAGTTAGGTTAGTTGGTCCTAAGTTAAATCTAAAAGTGCGTAAATTGAGGCGAAATGCCAATTTGAAGTTACATTAATGCCCTCACAAATGCTATAAAATGATACATTGAAAGTGAGATTCATGTTGCTGACAGCTAACCTTCTATGTTTGCGATTTTCTGTGGATCCTAAAAACGCCGCAGCAAAATATGATCCCATGCAATAACGCTTTTGCAAAGTGGATAAATAGCGTCACATCGGGAAGACGCTTCCTGCCATCGCTGGATATTTGATTCAGTTCATTGTGTATCCGCAATGGGGCCTAATAGAATAACAAATGGTCCGAAATGATTCTTGGACTTTCGACAGGACAAGGGAAGAAAACGACCTTTACGCCAGGAGAGGCTGGGTTTTGTATGCTGAAATATATGCATTACAATGAACTTCACGCCATCCCCAGGAGTTCTAGGCCATCACATTTTCGAAATGCCAAGAGCTGACACGTCGAGTCTGATATTGATGTACATGCTCTGTGTAAAAACTCCAGCTTCTCCTGGTAATTGGTTTCGATATGCAGCGTGCTGTGCAGACCGAGTAGCACATTTTGCAGCGCCGGTAAAAAGATTCTTATTCATAACAACGTTACGTAACATGAAGTTGACATCCCGAGTAATGGTCTACGCATTTAATCATAAGTAGCGCTTCAGCAATGGGTGACGAGAATGACATTCGTAGTATAATTCGTGATTAGCATCACGATAAAACGTGCGAAATATATTTTTGTGTTGTAGCATCATGAAACTGTCTGTAAATTCAACATCCGGCGTTATCTCTCAAAGACAACAATTGTGTCTCGTTAGCCTGCGATTATCCTGCTAAATACGGTGTTGCCGTCGGCAACTAAGTAGTCATGACGTCTCAGATCATTGCGTCAAACTGTATACTGTTTCCGAAACTTGTATTGCGTTTGGCCCATGCTTCCATTGTTCAGTACGATGTTGGTTGTGTGAATCCCATGAAATGCATACATACTGTCAAGAATGCATTTCACAAGACAATGCAATACATTTTGACAAAACATGAAATGCTAACATGTACGTTTCTGATAACTCAAGGAGTTGTACAGACGCCTAGAATAAAGGCCATGAACGTCCTGACAACTTATCATCCCGACAGTTCTGACCAGTTTTTCTTAACACGTCCACTGAAAAGACAGACAATGAAAGAATTTCGTGGACATGTTATCCTTCTTCGGTTTTGGCCTGTGTAAATGTGGTCGAAGACATCCGATTTCTTCCTTAGCACCGTTAAAAGCGCTCTGGCAACATCATATTACAGAACCGTTAGCATTCGCTTCCTGGGATTCCGCAATACTTGGCGCTGGAAGTCGGTGTCAGCGCGGCTCGCAGCTGCAGATCCTGTTCATCCGGCGGTCCCGCAGGTGGCGTCGTCCGTGTTGTCGGCGGCGGCGGCGGTTGCGGCGGCGCCGGCGGCTCGTGCCCGGCGCCCTCAGCAGGCCGGCGCGGCGGCGGCGGCCGCGTTTCTCTCGGCGCCGGTCGATCGCGCTGCGGGCGGCTGCGATAACCGGCCGCGGCCTCCCGACCGCCCGCCGACGTCCCCGCCGCCGCCGCGCTAAACACTCGACCCCGCCCGATCAAGCCGACCTCTAATAAACAGCGCCGCGGGGGTCGCAGCGGCCTCTCCGCCGGACGGGGGCACTTCAACAGGTCGCCGCCGGAGGCCGGCCGGTCGCGCGGCGATTCCGGCGCGGCGCGGCCGAAGCGGCGCAGCGGCGCCGGGCCGCGGTCGGCGCAGTCCGGTGCCCTCGGGCGACGGGCGCGGGTCGTGCGCGGGGCATGGGCGGGTCGCCGCCCGGAGGGCCGCGTTCTCTCGGAGAGGGCGTGCGGCGGTAGGGGACGCCATGAACGAGAGACACTCGAAGGACGGCGGTGTGCCGCTGCCGATCCAGCTCTTCCTGTGGAGACAGACCAGGTAGGACAGACCAGGAGACAGGCCTGCCCGTGGTGGCCTGTTTATGATTCGCCTGACTGGAGGTTAGATGCTCCCACCTGCCGAGACCGCCTGGAATGAACTACTTCGATCTCATAACAAAACGATGAGCAAGGACTATGACTGCTTCACACCTGCACACATCAGTGCCTCGAGCATTCAGTAAAAAAGTTTCCGTTCCTTTCTTTTTCCAGTTTGCTCCTTACGAAGGGCGAAGTTTTATCGCAAAAGTTGTGGAAAACAACGCAATGGCAGAACCACTTTCAAATGTTTTAAAAGATCACGCCCATCAAGTTTGTTTCGAGTACGTCCGTGTGAAGGATTATTATATTAAGGTATATTGATTATGAATTATCGAGCATTTTAAATAACCATTATTTCGCCATAAAGAAACCTACAGGTTCCAGCATAAATTGCATGTAGTCTTAACTTGGCTGGTCTTTCAAGCATGACAGTTTGCTATGCTAATGTAGAAATAAGGAGCGTTTTATAAAATAGTAACTTCTCTTTAGCTGAATGTGATTCCAGTGTGAGATCGTAAAGATAACGCTTTTTAAATTTTCCGGCAACCTATTTATTACGGCTTAGCATATTTTGAAGGAATACAACTTTAGAAGAGGAGACTTTTCGCAGCTTGCAAGATTTTTTAGTATATCTCTGTATCAAGAATACTTTTACGGTCTTGCCATAGCGCACCCAATGACACAAGCTAGCAGAGAGACGAATAAAGCCGACCTTATTCAGCTGACTGGCGCTGACGGCGGCAGAGAGGGTTCAAAGGCCAATTTTGGGAAACGATGAACATCCTAGCTGGAATTTGGCAGTTAAGAGCGTTAAAAGATCCGCCCCGAAAAGCAATGAGCCTCATATGCACGAAACAAACGCGCTGCGGGTGGAGATGATGGTAGAATGGAACAGGATTTTCCAGACCACTTGTTACAAAATAAGGAGCATGCACAGGAAGCGTGATTGCCGAAAGAGAACCACTTATGTTTCAGGCGGATGACTCTACCTTTTAGGCACAAAATTATACGTCTGTCTGCTTGAGTATGATGGAAAGAAGGCTCTGCTTATACGTAAAATGCGCATCTTATGACATTAAATGAGCAATGAAAAAGCAGGTTTCCGGGCGAATGATGTCCTTTTATTTTGAAGCCAAACGTACATGACGTTCCATCGTTTCAAGTTACAGTTCGCAAAAATGTTGCGTGATGGTGGAAGAGATTCTTTGCAGATTTTATCTTTTTCTTTAGTCTTCCAGAATCTCAGCCCCCAGATGAATGGTAAAGGAAAGTACAGGCTGTGACTATTCAAATTAATGCTTACTAACATGAGCGCAAATTTTTCATAATCAAAAGCATGTGGTATCCTGCCGTTTGTGTGGATATTCCGTGTATTCAACTCCGTTTTTGGGGTTCCAAGGTTTCTGTGTCATTGTACGTACGGTTAACCCTTACTTTTTGCTTTACATGTACCGAGTTTAATAAAATGCAACTTCACGTTTCAGTCCGTTCATCCGGCCTAAGTTGGGAAAACTTCACGAGGCCACGTGCGTGGTAAGTGTGACATCTATTACTTTTGTGTATAAACAGGTTTTCAAAAATCTACTAGTCTTTTCGGCGAAAAATACGACCCTTCAAAAGTCCTGCGGAGACAAGCACCTATTTCTATAAGCTTGTTGAATGAAACTGCATGACGAGCCATAGACATGGGCTTGCATCACTAAATTTCCGGCTTAGATTCAATTTACTATTTGCATTGCCACCAGAAGTGGTCTGACGATAACCAAACGGAGCACGCCAATGCGTGGTTAGTAGACGTAATACAAAATAATATACTAAAATGCTTCTTCTGGAACATTTTCATACGAGTGAAGTAAATGTTTATTTCCGAAAGTTTACGAAGACATGACGCCTGATTTAGATGCAGGCCACTGAAATAGCTGTTAAATGGCTTTTCGTTTGCTGCATGTTTATGGCGCCCACGAACTGCCGCTTCCCCTAGGGTTTGTACGAAAATTCACTGGAAAACTACCCTCCTATGTCTGAAACATTTCCCGAATAGGCTGCACGCCTGGCCGGAACAAGCCAGCTGTTTCCGGATGTCCGCTGGCCGTTCCCACCTCCCGCCCTCCCTGTACACTCTACCTACTCCCTGGCTGTCCCTCTCCCGTGCGCCGGCGATCTCTCGAGGCTGTCGCAGTCTGCTCGCCACCTACAGCCGCCGGTCATGTATTTATTTATCCCAGCCCGACTCGTTAATAAATTGTTTACTGTCCTGGCATTCCGGCTCCACCCCTGGAGAGCCGGCGGAGGCCGCTCCGAGCCCGTGCGTGCGCCGACGCCCGTCGAGATCGACGATGGCCCGTTCGGCGTCCGAAGTGGCTATAACGAGCCTCCGGGCTGCGGACAGTTTGCCGGGCGGACACCTGTAGCTCGGTCTGCCGGCCCACGGCCGCCGCCGCCCGAGCAACAGAGATTGTTATGTTGAGAGCGGAGCCGGGGCCGGCCGGCAATGTTGCCATAGCAACGCCAGAGGAATCGATCCGCCCGCTGACCAAATGCGGAGAGGCCGTCGATTGCGGCGCGCACGACTGACCGACAAAATCGAATCTCGTCGGATCCGGCGCCGGCCGAACGGGAGGAAGGCGGCCGCGCGCCGCGGGGAAAAACGCCGATAAACGGCCAATGCGGTCGGCGCGGCGCAAAAACGGACGCTCTCCGGACGGCCGCGCCGCTCGGCACAATGTTTTGACGACGTCCCGGGCTGCGGGCGGAGTGGACCGCGTCGGGACGCGCCCGAGGCCGCCGCGGGCCGGCGCCGTCTGCCGCGTCCGACGGTAAACGTATTGATCCGGCCCCGGTCTACTGCTGCCCTGGCGAGGCTTTCTCCGGCGCACACCCGGCGACGCCGCTTGATAGTGCCGACCCGGGGGTCCGCGAGACCGGTTTTATGAGGCGGGCGGTGGCAGTTGACATTTAAGATGTGGCTTACGTCCTCCCGGAATCCCGTGTAGCCCGTAATGTAGAGAACATTCTGGGGAGGCGGACGACATTTGTCTGTAAAAAGTCATTGTACGTTTCTCACGTTTCATTTGTTACCAGCTTCATGTTTCTAAATATGACAGACGTCGCCGGGATGACAGAGGAACTAGTCGAAACAGACCTGCAAAGCCGCTCTGTTTGATGTTTCCACGAACCTCAGATAGTCCTTTTAACTGCACAAGCGGCGCATGGCTCGCATTTGCCCCTCAGAGCAACCGGACAAGAACGCCGTGTTTCTGTCTCGAGCACGACCGAGTTTCACTTCGCGCCGTCAAAGCTGAAGCGAGGCGCACCGAAGCCGTGCCTGCATGCACTTGTTGCGTAAATCCCAGAGTAAGTTTCGCTATTATCAGCCGCCGAGCGGCGCCGAGCCGGCGAACTTCGCGACCCGCCGCCTCGTCGGCGAGCGCGACCGGCGAGCCGGCGGTCGTCCCGCGGGATCCGGCGACTTATCGCCGTCGGCGGCGGCCGGCGCGCTCGCGTCGGCTCCGATGAGGCCGGTCCGACGAGTCCGTCAGCGACGCCGCGATCAATAGATAGGGAATCCGTCCGGCCGACGACGGCCGCCATCCCGGGATTAATATCTCGCTTTGGATGATGGCCATCGGCTGGCGGGCGAGAAGCCAGGCGGCGCGACACGGTCGCCGCCCCCGCCCCCGCCGCCGCCCGTCGGCGTCTCTCTCGCCGATTCCGCGGGCGTAATTCCGTTAGCGGGCCGGGCGCGTCGGTGACCGCCCGCCGCGTGCGATGAATGTCGTCCGTAAACAGGACTGGACCGTCTGTGTTTGCTGACCGCCGCAGAGATTGCGCGGCGGATTGGAGGCGGTCGCTGGTGGACATCGGGTCACCTTGGGTTGTCGCGCGTCGCGCCAGAGTGTACATAGCTGCCGCTGTACAATAGACGTGTCGGTGTACCTGCTCAACGAACCTTTGCCGTCGTTTCAGTATTGCCAAAGGGCGCCCAGTCATCATGTAAGTTGCGTGTTCGAGGGTTGCTCTATCTGCCGCGCAGGGGCTAGGTAGACCGTCTCTCAAGAATGCCGCCTGAAAGACTCTGACCGTAGATTCCCATCCTCCAGTGTTGCTGGACCGTTCTGATTCTTTGGGCTCCTACCCTGGAATGCGCCTGAAGGGCCGTGCACATCGTCTCGCAGGAATGCCGGCTGGCGATGTCGACCGAGAGACCGAGACTCCGTAGACCCGTGGCTTCGAATGCTGACCCGAGAGCCCCCACTCTGTAGACCTTTGATCGAGAATGTCGCCTGATGGGCTCTCTCTATGGCTGTAGACTTTTGGCCCGGAATGTCGCCTGCTTTCGTATGCTGTCGAAAACCTGGTAGGTCGCAGACATCGTAGGTAATAAAGAATTTTGCCTTTTATGAATGCAATCTATGTAGTTATGCCATGTCTATGAACCAATTCGAACGTTTCCAAACACTGCTGTTTCTTTTTGGTAGAAAAACATTTTCGAAACGTAACACTTTAAAGTCTTCATTCTCCTCTCAAATCCAAGAAGAAGAGGCATTCCAAGAAGACAAAACAGTAACTTGAAATAATACTACACACCAAAGACATTTCTTCTTTACAAGGTAACTTAATTTCCAAATGTTAAAACGTTGTCGTCTTTTCCTCTCACTCCACTCTAAATTTCCAGAGAGTAGGATGCCTCCATCGGACGGGAATGGGCGAACGAATGTGTGAACTACGCATGTGTTGGCGTGTGACCGCCTCTTTTCCTGCTGTCGTGTGTGTGGTCTGGTGCATGTGGGACGCGGGTGATTGGTGGCTACGATGATCCAGATTCAGTGGAAGCTGGGTGGTGGTAGTTCTTTGTAGTCTTCGTAGTGCGAGTATCAGAAGAAATCTGTAGCTTTCGTAACCTTAAGGGTGGTTTTCTACCGTTTGCTCTTGGGTTTCAGTGTTTATGAATGTGTGTGTCAATGGCAAGCGTTGTTCGTGTTCCAGAGGAGACCTTCAGATCAAATGTCTGTGATTCTTTTTCAGTCCGCACCTGCGGCGGGTCCTTTCCGGTTTTGTTTATTGTATGCAGGGGCGTCACAAAAGTTTTACACAAAGGAGAGCTCGCAAAGTGGCTGGGGAGGGACGTGGGCTGGCATAGAAGTCAGAGAGAAATAGCCTAAGACAACGTTGTAAATGCAAAGCAAATCTGAGCAGCCAACATCTACTAGGAAAGGTTTGAAACGTCAGTCGGGTGGGTGGAGTTCTCGCAGCCGCCACCCCCACTGGCGACGCCTGTGTGTACATTACTGTAAACGACCACGAGGGAGGCTTTTGTTATGCTGCAAACAGACTAAATATTCTTCTCGGTGATCTTAAAATTGACATTTTACATGTTTGCTCGCCCTTTTCCCACACAGTCTAGAAGCAAACCAACAGATGTTTGATGACATCGACATGACCGTGATAGCATGTCCATTATAAACCACATTTTCCGTTTTAAGCAGTGTAAGATCATGTTTCTGAGACGCGTTACAGAGCTTCACAACATGTTGGATTATATTTTCCGTCGTATATTTCTATGTGTGTTTTTCTGTTTTTCTGTGCATTTATATGTGTTCTACAAGCACATCGCTCATTTGCGAAGCCCTGAGCGCAACTGCCTTGGCGACCCCGGGGACGCCGCAGCGACGTCTCGTCTCATCATGGCGCTGCAGCGCCACGACGAGCTGTCTCAAGCGCCATTATCTCATAAAATCATTGCAAATGACTGTCCATGGCCACCTTCAAAGTAATGCATGAGGGCATTGCTATCTTCACTTTAATTAAACAGGTTATCGTGTATTCTGTCGACTGAACTGCAATATGCAATGCAGAGATGTGGTGCAGGAGAAGGAAAAGGTTAGATTCGAGCCGAGTCCTGTCTTTCACCGTACGTATGCCTGTCCGCGCTTACTGATCTGCCAAAGGCCGTTGCTGTGACTTAAGAGCAAATAGCAGCGAGAAAATGAAGCGACTGAAGACACACGAAAGCAAGCCATATTTGTCATTCACTAAGACACGCGGCCCACAACGTGGGTTGTGCGTCAGAGAGCGAAGCGCAGCTACACAGTGGGGAAAAGCTGGCCAAAGACCGACTTCTTGAGATATTGCCTAAATAAAGGTGGAAGCTAATAATAACATGCCGGTCATTTTGATCACTGCACTTCACAGAAACAGTACTGATGGCTGCCTTGCACGGAGGCTGGGTTTCTAGCAAGAGTACATGGCTGGTCTGCTCTGAGGTACTCCCGTGCCGCGCCGATGTCCGTGCGGCGCACGGGAGAGCACCATTGACCCCAGACCGGTGCCAGCTGCCCAGCGAGCACTCATTAGGCCCGCCGACTGGGATGAGTGTCACGAGACGTCCCGTTCCCTCTGCCAATCAATACCGGCGGCTGCTCCGAACGGCCGCCGCCCGCCGCTGACGTTCGGCGCTAACGACTGCTCTTGTTCTCTTTCTCTCTCCGATCCAACGCCCTCACACCCTCGTCTGCAGGAGATGAAAGAAGCCAGTAAGGTGAGTCAACGCCCACGGGGCGGGGCCGTCTCGAAACCTGGTGACAGTGTTCATCTTGTGCCGTTTTTTCCGCAGCTTTGTTTTTGCTTGGATGGAGGCCATTCATCCAATCTTTTGTGTACGTGCCTTTTGTGCAAGTTATTGGAAAGAGGACGAGGCTGCATTAATATTCATTACTGTGTCTGCGGGGAGCTATTGCATGACTTGCTGCTTGTCCGGTATCGAGTTTTTTTCTGAGATGGAGATGTTATGGGTGTCTCCTTTTGTATGCGGTTTTGTTTGGAAATATAACCGCCGTCTCATGTCTGTGTGATGCTGCTCTTGCGATGTCCTAACGTTCATGAAGACGTCGCAACCTCGGCATCTTGCTTATCCCATATGGCCACATATTCGGCGCGTCCATAAGCCAAAATAACTAACCATCTTGGCCGTACTGATTTCCTGAAAGATAATGGTATTGCAATCGCTACCTTATTTTATCTTTCCCTACTCAAACCGCCTAAAATGAGCAAATGAATGGATGATATGACGTGAATACGGCCAGATGAAGTTCAGAATGTCTTCATACCCTTCCTGCCACCAGCCATTTCTATAAATGAACTGAACACCTTCAGCCAGATGACACGCGAGAGCTAAAAGTTTCCATGTGCCGCCGTTCGTCTGGCGCCTTTAAGCGCAGTTCACGGTTCCGCCGCTCTCGACAGGCCGAGTCGACGAGGTCTGGGGCCGGCTGCGAGCCGGCGCAGGGTGGTGAAGGAGCCGGGAAAGAGTGCACGTGCCCACCATTTAGGATACCTGACTGTGTTACTGGCGTGGTATGGGGAAATCATACTGCCGTGATTCGCAGAGGGATGGGCTTAAAGCCTATGAGTGGGTATTTTTATACAAAGTGTCAGGACATGTGAGTTGTCACGCTCCCCTTTTTTGCTATATATATATATATATATATATATAATCGCCTACGAGAGAAATGAACACCTGCCAACGTCAGCTGGCTGGCGTCTCCGCGCGGTCCGCGCCGGGGGGAGGGGTAGAAGAGGGTGGCCGCGCCCCTGGGAGGAGGTTAAGTGGCGCGAAAGCGGCGCCAGATGTGACGGATGGCGGGAGATCGACCGGCGGCGGGGTATCAGAACCCGGCGGCGGTAATGGATGCGCCGCCGGGCGCGCGGCCGGCCGCCGCCCGGCGATGAATTATTCACAGCCTCCGTTCGGTCGCAGAAGACGGGATGGTCGCGGTGGCGCCGCGGCTGCCCGCAGACAATCGCCAAATCTGTCGCAGGTTGTGCGCCGACCCTAGCGTGCTGTTTTTGGCCCTGGCATGTGCGGGGGTTATTGTAAAGTTGCTTGACTGGTTTTAAGAGACCAACTGATATTTGGATGACTTGGAAGATTTGCATACGTAAAGTAAATATTCAATGCCTATATATGTATGTATATATATATATATATATATATATATATATATATATATATTTGTATATATCTGTATAACTGCCAGAACTGTAGCTATCCAAAATTTCACTCCTCTCAAATCAAGCGTAATTGTAATTTAAATGGTACCCAGTTCTGCCACCGCCCTTGTCCGTACATTTGAGGACGTGAACTCCCCAGCAGTAGGCAATCCAGGAAACAGTGCTTCTTCAGAACCCTCACGGGCCCTCCGCTCGTTGCCATTGGCCTGACATGACTTGACTGCTGGGCCACAGTGTCTGGAGAAGGTGCTGGTGCAGAACATTCTGTTCGGTCTGTCGCCAAGTCTGACGGACGCCATCAAGTCCATCTCGCGTTGGCGCCTGATCCAGACGGCCTTCCCGTACGTGATGCACTGCGCCGCCAGTCTCCTCCACAATCGGTGAGTGCTGGCCGCGGGCCGTTTTACATGCGGGAGAGCGGCGACTGCGAAGCGGGCATGCATGAATCGCCACCGATCTCTCAGGGCGGAGTTTGTCTCGCGGTTGATCCCAAGCACTGAAAGAGCACTCTTTCGGTGTGTTACCTGCACCAAAATCATGGATACATCCCTAAGTCATATCAACAAATCCTTTTAAATGTCACCCAAATCCGCACCGATGAATGCCAGCGACCGAGTATTTGCTCAAAACGGACGATACCGCCTGCGGACGTGGCGCTCTGACCGGCGCCCGGTCGCGGCCGCCGCCGCAGCCGCGACTCGAACCTGCAGGGCCTGGGCGCCGTGGACACCAAGCTGCTGTACACGCTGCACTGGATCCTGCTGGACGCCGCTGAGGAGTGCCGCGACGCCGACCTCGAGATGGGCATCGTCAACACGGCGCCCTTCCACTACCTGTTCCCCATCACCAGCATCCAGGTGGGCGTGTGGACGGCGTGGCGCCGGGCGCGCCCAGGACTGGTGTGCACGTGTGGCCCGCCAGAGTAGCGGCGGGTCCTGGGCTGTGAATTGTGTCACGCGTGTATCATCTCGTCAGTCTTCCTCACATCGCGGCCGTCGGCCAAACATCCTTGCGTTTTCGGGATTCGCATTCCCACGGGAAACATAGACAAGTACTTTTCTTTTTACGTGTTCTACAAAAAGCGATGTGAATGTTCCCGACGTTCGTGGCGTAACGCGTATTTTCCGAGTGAAACAGTGTGAAACATGCGATAACTCCATGAACAGTCCAAATACTGAAGCTGATATCGTGATGAGAAAACTTTCCACAATGACAGATTGCATACGGGTATGTCCCCATTAACGCTTGCTTTTTTATGGTTACCGCATAACTCGTTTTTTCGTTATGCCAAAACCTTCGTCACACCTAAGCTTTGTGAAAGGTGTGCAGAACTGTCATGCGGGAAACCGTGGGAGAGGAAACCGTGATAGATTGCCTCGCATTCCGCAAAGGCAGTTTTAAAAGAATCTGTACAATAGAAATTGGTTCCGTTCTCCAGAATCTACAACTTGGTCACCTCTGTAAGAAACGCTTGTTTAAAGAGAAATCCTAATTCTAACTGCTCCCCGCTCATGACTGAGACGCGTTTGCAAGTGAGAAAATGCAGGAAACATGTTACAAATGCATGGTGTATATTTGGTGTTACATATTCTGAAATTATGAAGGCTATCTGTGCGGTGAAAGGCATTCAGGGAAGTCATTAACCCTATTCCCGGTCGCCTCCCCTCGGGTTTTTTGCTTGCCAATTCCAGGCTTTTTTACACAGCTTCACGAAACTTGGTGACTTTGCCCAGCTATTCTTTCTACATACTGACAAAATTTCGAAGTTTTATTTTCCTCAGGGGCGGAGCCAGGCGATGTTTCTGGGAGGCACCTCAGGCCATTTTGGGCCCTCTTGAGGGTAAAAGGAAAATGACTGCCAAAAATGGCATTTTTAAGATAAAACATAAAACTTTAAGTGGATATATAGCTGAATATTTGGGCAAATGCAAATACAATTTTGTTCATCTGAGGTCACTTTGCAAGGTCAGGTCGAGGTCAAAAGTCAAAATTCGGTTTTATAGTAATAATTTCGGTGCTATTTTTTCAGATGCCGAACCCGGAACATATAACGTAGAAAGGTGCCCTCTACTTGTGTATCAAGTTTCACCTTGATATCAGGTCGGGTGACGGAGCTATGACCTACGTATACTTCTATACATATACGTACACGTATACTTCTGCGACATGTTAATGCTGCACTTGCCAGAAGTGGGAATTTCCTTGCGTTGAAGCATGGACATAGACACTTCGTCGAGCAAAGGGGTTTCGATAGGGGCTCCGACCGTCAGATCGTAACCGTAACAAGGAATTTTTGAAATGGAGTGAATTCAAATAATTGAAAACGTTTGCACATAATACTAAATGCAAACGAGATTATTCCAAGTGATCCCAAAGTCACTGGAGGTCATTTAAGCTCAAAGATCATAAGTTGATCTGAAGAGCATGTGACCATGACAGTTCCCCTTTTTTAATGTCCTGGCACCGCCTATGCTAACATTATACAAACATTGTAACACGATTTGTACTTCTCCACCATAACATGATTAGCAGAAGCCAAAAAAGTGCTTTTACCTTTTTTGTTCATGCAGTTTTCGAAAACCTAATCCTCCGATTTTTGAAACCCTGTGAACGCCCATGAATTTTCTCGAAATTCCAAATTCATGTACCAATGATAAAAGTCCCATCCATAATCTCTGGATTCATGCCAATTTCATCAAAATCGGTTCATAAACAACGGGGTTATAAGAGTAGTTTTAGTATCCCCATTTAAATATTTTTACCCCTGTATCCACCCCTTCCAAAATTTTGAAAAGTTATTTTCTAAAAGTGTAGTTTACGTCATGGGAAATTGCCGTTTGTTGCGATAAAATCGGACGAATAGTTTTCGAGATTTCAGGGGGGACCGAGTCCGCCCCCCCCCCCCGCCGGGAATCGGCAATACCGTATAGCCCTCCGGGAATAGGGTTAAGTTGCAGATAACCAGAGTGCAGTTCGATAAAGCTCCCATCACGTGCTTTATAAAGTGCTATATGTATGGCCCCCTCGCATGTTAAAGCGCTGTCTGGATAGACTGCGCCCGGATGCGGAAAGCCCATGAGACCTGTTCTCGCCGTCTGCAGCTCCTCAGACGCCATTATCCCGAGCGCTTGCAGTTCCGTGGAGGACAATCTCTCTTATCCAGCCGTGTGCCGTCCTGCTGCAGTCCCGGAGGGGCTGTTCACAGCTGATTAACCATAGCGGTGACGCGACTCTGTCAGGCTACTAGCAGTGCGACAGCGCGACTTGGCGACATGCCGTCGGGGCCTCACTTTGTCGAGCGTGGCCGTAAGCCCGGCGACAGGCTTCGCGATCACGCGTTGCATTATCCGAGCCAAGGCCTATCGAGCGTCCAAACTATCTGGCCGAGGCAGACTACTCAACAGGTGCCGGGGCACTCTCGTCAATGAAATTGGCTCGTTCAAAATTAATGTCCTAATTGATCGCGGCTATCGTCCGTCGCTCCTCGAAAGGGCGCCTTTCAGTCTGCTTGCGAAGGCGAGGCCTCCAGCGATCGACGCTCGGTGCGGCTTGAGACAGGCTCTCTCGGCGTAGAAGGCCGATATGGACCCAATCTGCCTACTGAACCAATCTGCCGTCGACCAGATTTCGCGGACCTCGGATCGATCGTCTGGCTTTGATCAATCGGCCGCCATTGGGAAACGAATTTGCATGCTAGCAAATCAAAGCGACAAGTAATCTCGAGGGAGTGCACGTCATAAAAGACGTACAAATGGGATGGTTAAAGGGAAGATGAAAGCGATGTCGTGCAACGCGACTCGTTCACCGATGGCTGTTGATCGGAGCAGTGGAGGTGTATCCCTGTCATCGTGGAAAAGATGTAAGAAGGTTAGAATAGCTGACCAGTTGCTTTACTAACCAAAACAAAATGCAAGCCATGTTGTGCGGCAAATTATGCTGTTTAGGCGTGCTTCGTTTGGGTTATCCAGATATTAATGGGGACATATTGTCCTTACACGGCAATTTGAGCGGTATGCATTCCTGTCTCTGTCTTTGGCTTCCACGTTGGTAGACAAATGTGTACATGACAGCTGTATTATGGAAAACCCTTGATAAAGGCATAAGTTGTATAAACGTTTGTATATGTGTATTAATGTAGGACCGTTGTTATGCCAGTCAAGCAAAAGCTTTAAATAAGAGATATTCGAAACTTGGCCTAGAATAACCATAAACATCTGGGCGTACATCGCACGTTTCTAATCAAGTGAAAAATCTGGATCATTACCGGTACGGTACCCGAAAACATTGCATTTTGGAACGAGCCACAAAATGAAGGTGTGTCGTCATGAGCTGGGAACAGACGTAACTAGCCCTGACTTAGTTTTTCGGTGAGCTACGTACAAGGTGGACCAACAGAACATACATCAGAACTAAGAATGGATCGACTGTAAGCAATCTTCAGGTGTTGATAAAAATCAGTAGGTCAGGGAAAAGAGGACAGCGCAGTGGTTAACATTCAATACTTGACAAGGAACTTATCTTGTATCGAGGTCGGTTTAGGGGCTAAGGGTCTTAAATTTCTCGTGTCTGAGACGTGTTTCGTTCGCGGTCGGAGAAGAAGTTCTCGACTTCACCCGCGCCACAGAGGACTTTCCACATCTCGCTCCCGGACTAAGAGTCAGATAAACTCTCGTATCTTCTTGTTTCTGATCGCCAAACCATGCAAGTTTTTCCGACTTGCGTCAAAACAAAGTCAGATCATTCGGTTTACGCCTCATCCTCGCGGTCCTTGACATGGAAATTCTTATCATCAGCCACTACCGTCATCGGCATGTGTACGAAATTCGAGGAACGCTCTTCGATAGGGGCCTGGTTCCGCCCGTTTTACTAAGTCTCTTCCCATCTGTCTCGTGCCATCTGATGCGCTCGTATTGATCGGAACGGTCGCTGGCCTCTTCAGCCCAGCCGGCTGGCGCGCCCGGGCTCCAGCGGGATGATGACGTCACCACAGATAAGTGCTGGGTTCGGATATGCCGAACAAACAGCGGGAGTATCGATAAGACACGCTGGGGCGCATCGGACAGCGACGGGACGGAGGCGTAGGCGGATCGAAGCCGGTGTGGTAGGGAGGGCATCGCTCAGACAGTGTCTGCCTTTTACAGTTCTATGGGAGTTGGAAGATGTACTCGTAGAATAAACTAGATAAACCTTGCTAAAACCAATAAAACTAAGTTACTTACTTTAGCTTGTAAAATCGCTTATTTATCCTACTATGAAATTGGAACTCACCATATTTATCTCTTACGGAGGGCACGAATCAAAGCATGCCCATAGGCGGCAGAAAAAGACGACTGATTTAAAGCTGAACTTGTGAAAATCTGCGCAACACATTTATGGGTCGTGAACAAACAAAAACAAAAAACAAACACAGCTCATTTGACAAACCTAGCCAAGGTTTACCTACGTCGTCGGAGAATGAGACCCATTGAAGCTTGCCAATGAAGTGACTGGAGAGCGTTTGAAACAAACTTTGCTCTCTGCCGTTTTGCTGTACCATGGCTCACATTGCAGAACTTCCACTGGGATTTAGAAATAAATAAACAATTGTTTTGTGCCTCTGAGAAAAACAAAAACGCTGTTCCGACATGTGTTCCGACGACAAAAACGCGCTGTTCCGATACATGTGAAGATGAACTGAGTACTAAGCGACGGCTTATAGCTTTTATATAGAAAAGTTTCTTATCCCAAACTGCAGAGGATTAAAAAAAGCACTGCCTACGGTTTGTGAATTTACATGGCGTATTAATGTCCGTTATATCCACATTCATATCATGTTATGAATTTGTTTATCTTTCGTGCATTAGCACATGTTTACCAACTGCCACGACCAAAATATTGGTAAGGTCAAAAGAAGTAAGAAAGATACGTAGTCAAAGATATATTCGGAACTCGATTCACTTAAAACCTGATTGGTATAAAACTGCCATATATTCTTTCCAAGGATTTGCCGTGCCTAAGAACGGGCCGCCGAAGGATACACATGGGTAGCCAACGATTAGCCCCACGGAGTGGAAGGCGGGGACCCTAGATCGCAGCCTCTCCACCGTCCATCTCCACCATTCACCTCGCCCGGCAGGTGTTCATATACCTCTTCACGCCACTGATGCACTCGCTGAAGGAGTCGGACTTCGCCAACTTCCGGCTGGAGAACGGCCTGAAGATCTGGGCGGCGCTCTGGGAGTACCGGCACCCGGAGGTAGCCTGCTTCACGGCGACGGCACGGCCCCGGCCCGCGGCGCCGCCGACGCGCCGCGGCAAGAAGGCTGCCCAGATCTTCGGCGACGTCTTCATCGGGGGCGGCCGGCAGGGTGAGGCGGCGGCAGCGGTCGCTGCTGGTCGAGAGCGCCGGGATTTGTGATGACCGGGCCCTGATCTGTGCGGGGAGTATTTCTTTTACAGGACGAACGCGTTTGTTTAGTTGGCGCCATAGCGATGAGTCTGTGTTGGATGTTCCGGCGAATGCTCCAGGTGTTTATGACAGACGGAAAGCACTGAACAACTGACCGATCTGGACTTCCATGCCTGGGCGTCTCTGGATGCCGCTCAGTAACGACTGATTGGCTGCCGGAGTCCCGGCGCGTGCCGCATCCCGACTCTTTGGACTCCGTCGGGCGAGCGCGAGTTCCTCCCTGCGCTGGCCATTGCCTCAGGAACGCCGATCCATTCACCTGGCCGATTCGCCGCCGGCGTCCGGGGAGGGGGGGGGGGATCGAGAGCTCGGGGCCGGGGGCCTGGCGTTCAGGGCGGACGGGGTCTGGCCGGAGGACTGCTTTAGGCTGGCGATCTGTTTGTGCCTGCCGCGCTCCGCCGTGTCACTGTTGGCAGAGCCGGAGCAGACGACCCGGCTTGACGTAGCTACGCAACCCTGGTTTTGTGCCCGTCGTTTTCGCGTAGATGCACGCAGCGGTCAGGAGACTGGAATGTTCGATTCGATTTGCAGTTGTTTACGTACTTTGCTATGCTATAATAGAGAAGAAACGGAAGAAACAATCCGAATGCGCGAAACAGCTATTCTATTCTAATTATATTTATTATTTATCTAATTATATATATATATATATATATATATATATATATATATATATATATATATATATATATATATATATATATATTATCTAATTATTATATTCTAACTAAGCAGCTATAAACAGTTATTCTAAGCAAAAGACGATCAGCTGTTTGACTTGGATTTAGTGGCAAAACAAATTCACCGCAAGAGCGGCGCGGTGATACTTCGAAACCACCGTGCCCATCAATGTCCGCTCCGTGACTAAATGTGCACAGAAGTCTCGGTAGTTTGGCGAAGAAATGCGGCCCAGGGCTGCTCCGAAACGCGGACATGTTTGCCTGCCGTCGCTCTTGGAAACAGGGGCGTCTGGAAAGGTGAGCCGCAGACTTCAGCGGCACGCATCCGAGCCAAATTCGCCGCCCCTCGCGATTCGCGAGTTTACACCGAGTGCCTGTCTATTTCCGCGCCCCGCCGGGAGCCGTTGTGTTAGTTTTCAGAGGGGCCAAAACGGCGAGCGAAACATGGCGTCGATACTGATGCGCTGTTTGGCCTGAGGCCGTCGCCGCCGTCGGTTTTGTCGGGGAAATCCGTCCCATCGCCGCCGCTCCACCGGCGCGATGAAGGCTGTCTGCGGGCTTTGGGGGAATTAGTCTGGAGAAAGGGATAGAGCCGACGTGGGCGATACGGTCGTTAGGAGACTAAATTGATCCCGAAAAGAAATTGCAGCTCGGCAGAAGTATTTCAGCGGGAGCCCCACAATTGTGCCATTGGCGACGATTTCGGAGTCAGGCGTTGAAGAACTGCTGATAAAGGAGACGTTACGTGAGTTACGACTTGGTTAAGCGTAAAGTGAGCTAGTAAAACTCAAATCAGAGACCGCAGTACTCACCACGCATGACAGCTCTTGGCACTATGATATTCGAACGCCCCTGGTCCCGCTGTCTTTTCCAGAAGACGTCTCGCTTTTACAGATGACCGCGAGTCCCCTGAGTCCCGTCATCGAAATAAATCTCCCGCCGTCAGCTTATCGGTATCGTCAGCGGTGTCGGTGTCCTCAGGCCGGGAAGCGGCAGCTCCCGAGGACGGTGGTGCACCGCCTCGATGCGGCGCCGGTGAGGAGTGCGCCGACACCATGCCTGCTGGCTGGACGGCCCGCCACGAGCCTCCCACAGACCTCAACTTCAGCACGGAGCCACCGGCCAAGGAGGTCAGCTTCAGGGCTCCGCTGGGAGCAATGACGGCGAATGGGCGTTGCCTCTCCTGATTTATGACGAAAGTCCGCAGCCCCCCAAAAGAGAGGGATTGAAACAGTCTTTGACGTGCTCGTTGACGCAGGAAAAATGTTAACTTCAGTTGCAAGGACGGGTTATGGCAAAGCTTGCCCAACTTCGAGCAGCATAACATGAGGCATATTTATATGCGCTTTCCAACCAAAACAAAATGTCATTGTTCGACTACGTAGGGATTGCGGTCGTCTTGAGTAATTCTCGGGGATCACAGTCACACCACTACTTGGTATTTTCATCGTGGCGGAAACCAGTTTTCCCAACTGGTTAACCCATACACAGGCATGCCACGGCCTAAGGTCCACTGTCTGGGCTCGATTGTACCGACATCGATGTATATATGTATCGGCAGGCGGCGCGCCCCGGCACAGTCACCACCCCTCGGGAGGCACACGGCACCAACGTGCCGGAGACCATCCCCGAGGAGACGTCCTCGATCGAGGAGGAGCACGTCATGATCTTCCGGCTCGACTCGCTCCCCGAGGAGGACGAAGACGACGCGCAGAGGCGGCCCAAGGTGTACAAGGTGCGGCAGGCGCTTCGCTGTGGGTCAGCGGTCCGGGATGGGGTCGCAGGTGAAACCGCGGAAAGGAACGCGATTGTAAACTCTGCTGATTTGGAAAAGCAGCTCATATGGAATTGGGTCCAGCGCCAACCATGTTCAGAAATATTCAAAGGCCCATGGAGGCGTCGAGCCGGCCTAATGCGTAACGCTTGAAATTTGCTACGATTTTTAGACGTAACAGATATTTTCTTTTTAACGCCTAAGCTCCGATCTGTTTTCTGTCCCGGACCCGAACCGCCTCAACGCGCGCAGTGTGATGGGGAAAGCAATCAACGCTATCTCATTCCGTCGCGACATAAAGCGCCTACGGGCGAGCGGACGTTCCTCAAGCGCACTCTCTGGGGTCGTCAGGTCTCCTCGCGGATGTTGGGTCGCCAGAACAGCGGCGGCCGGCCGAGCCCTCAGGACTCGCAGCGTGACGCGGCCGGCGACCTCGGGTCAGTGACCTCTGCGCCGTCGTCCGTTAGATGGCCGAAAAATGCGAGAGACCGTTTCTTGACGCGTCGTTTTCGTCTGTGTTGTACGTCGCGCATGTCGCAATTTGTGCGTGGAAGCCTCGGACGAAAACAAGTGCATGCAAGTAGGTACAAATATAATACACAATTTGATGTTGCGGCTAAAGGTAAGTTTCTGCCCGACGAAATCGTGAACAATCCTTTGTGTAATTGCCGCCAATGTAAAGAATGTATCATGCTGTTTCTAACCATACTTTCCACTACTTGATTATCTAAAAATAACAACAAAATCGTAATGATAACGTACCACTCAGTAATACCGTGCTGCAGTCGACTGGCGGAGAACAACATTATTCTGCGGCGGAAAATGTAGTACCGCCAAGGTTAAGGTTATTCACATCAAGGATTTATAGACCCTGCATGCATCTTCAAGTGATTAATGACGTCATATATATGAAAATTTTATTTTGTTGCCACAAACTGGACTTGGAGGAGCTGCTGAATTATTACGCCGTTATATTACTGTATTAGATAATTGTTGGGATATCTGATATCAGTATTATTACATTATGACATTTAATACTGGTTAGATTATATTAGGTTGCTAGGTTGGGTTGTGCTGGGCTAGGTTAGATAAGGTTAGGTTAGGTTAGGTTAGGTTAGGTTAGGTTAGGCTAGGTTAGGTTAGGTTAGGTTAGGTTAGGTTGCTATGTTAGGTTAGGGTAAATTTTTATTTATTGTTTTATTTCACTGCCTAATATTTTTCGGTTTTGTTCCGTGATACCTTTTGAGATATTTTATTTCACTGTTTTTTATTTTTATTTTGCATTTTTTAAATTGCAACTTTACTTTTTCATCCTTGTAATATTTTAACTTTTTTATTATTATTTTTGTTTGTTATTATTATTACTACTAATTTATTATTATTATTATTATTATACAACAACTAACTTTTTTATTTTAAAGATAATTTATATCGCATTAGTTATTTCTCCAACCTTTTTTATTACTCTTGATTGGACCTTGAGTCCGACCGACGACCAATCAGCGTCGAGATCTCACGTAAATAAACTATTTAACGCAGAAACGTCAAAAATCCCTACGCGAGCGTACGGTGGTTAGCATACCAGTGACGACGCAATCTGCTTCCGGGGAAATAATGTGTGTTTCAGGTTTTTCCGGCTGAAATCGTAAGTAGTACTTATCAGTATTACATTTGAAGCGCCGTGCAACCACTACTAGCATTATTTACCCTCGAAATAAGCGGTCGGTCAAAATCTTTCTGTTGACCGATGTTCCCGTTCAAAGTTTTCAAACACTGGGTCATATCCTCAAAGTGCTTACAACTTGCTTGTTTCATGCCAGTTGCAATAATGTAGCCAAGGACGTTTATTTAACCCGTGCAGTATCGTGGTCCTTTTTTCCGAATTCCGATTTTCTACGGCTTGCCACATCAAACTGTGCCATATAATAAAAAATCCAGGATAAAATTGTGTTTAAATCAAATGACATTTAGAGGCCGCTGTCAAGCATTTTTTCGCCTGTGGGCTAATATTGGCTAAAATGGGTGTCTAGCTCTTGTTCTAGTTAGATGTCTTGCGTCGCAAAATACAAAACTAAAGAACGCAGGGCTATAAACAATCTTTATTAATTACTATTTGATCTTTAAAATACATGGAAATCGAATACTGTTATCAATAGGTAAATTCTCATGCATTCAGGACTGGAGATGTTAACGAAAGTATTGGCTTATATTTTGTCTGTTCTCGCGCTGCGTACGATGCGAAGCGAGTTATAGAAATGTACATCAAAAGGAAGCATTCTTTAGCAAGTGGTACCTATCATTTTTCTAATCAGAACCTTGTAGAATGCTTAAGATCAACGTTTGACTTATGTATGCGACCTGTGTTGACCTCGAGCGACATGTTTAATCGGATACCTCAGGGATCCTTTGTCCAGAGCCACACTTCAAATTCGACTTTATGTTTCTCAGGTTCACCGTTCCAGAGTTCCAATTACTCTTCGACGTTTTATCAGCAGTACCACGCAGCACCGTGCACATTTCAAGGACAGAAACAGGCATGACCATGTCCGATTTAGTTCAGAAGGTAAACGGCACAAATGTGTTGGTACTGCACCAGGGGCACTGACCAGTCAATGCTTGACTGGCATACTCTTTTTGGGGATTCGGAAAGGAGGCACGGTGATCACTAACGACCTGGAGAAGGCAGCGCTTTTGATCCTCGTTGGCAGTGGTCAGAGTACCAGCCGTGAGATCCACGTCTCTCTTCACCAAGTCGCTCAACACGTTCAGTCCCTCGCAGTTGCTTGGGCGTCCTAGAATGAAGCCCCATGAGGCCGTCCTGGAAGATCTTTTGTGTGAAGTGTGAAGCCCGGGAGCTGAAAGAAGGCAGTGGAATGACCACTGAAGAATGTGGAGAGGGGTCTGTTTTAACAGTGCTCAGATCGAGGACTGCACGTCCGAGGGGCTCATGGTTTCCCTCGGTTTCTTTGTTCATGCATTGCACCATCTCCCCTCTCTCTTCAACAAGCCCCAAGTCGGTCAGATAGTGCGAGAGAAACCAGCTTTTCACGCAGGTGCCAGAAGTCATTCGCGAGCTTCTTTGCGGCGGCTTCGGCGATCTTGGCGTTCTCGTATGTTTCGAGTTACCCTGGCCACGAAGTAGCATGTGGCCAGTTGGCCAACTTCCTGTCGTGGAGTCAGCTTGAACTGGCCTCTAAACATCCGGACTTTCAGAGAGTAGATATATCTGGCCATCCAACGAGCACGATGAAGTCCTCCCTGGAGAGGGAACTTGATTTCACGAGGGAGCCCACCGAGGAAGATGATCACCATCTCTAACAGAGAACTGTCTCAGTTGGTCCTTCGCGAACTCGTTAACCTCACTTGATCACCGAGCTGTTGTCTGCTTATTTTGAGCGGTCGAGAAACACAAGAGGTTAGTGGAAGACAAGTCCTTTTGGATCTGTTTGAACAGCTGAATTTCAGGCCCGCTTGAAGAGACCATACTGGATGAAAAGGCTGTTTCCAGAGCAACTTCCAGCATGCGATGTTGACAGGCCAAATGGAGATCTGCATCAAGATTACGTTCCAGCAGAACGTATGCAGCAGAAGGCAGGTTTCTCGCGGCACTTTGTTCCACTTTCAAGGAACCTGTTCCACGGCGCCCGCGACACGGCAGGGAGGGAGGCGCCTCTGTCGTTACCGCAGCATTGTTGTAATCTATACACAAAAATGGAAGTTACGACGAAGTTCCGTTGCCTCTTCTTATTGGGAATTGACGTCCATAACGGTCTAGTGTCGGGGATTAGCTATGGTCCTCGCTGCAATTATTCGTCATTGTCACACGGAAACTCTCTATATCGCATGATTTCTAGTGACGTGAAGTTAGTATTGTAAGATAAGGCATGAAACATTATGTTCTTGAACCTTTTTATCATTACTGATGTCTGAATATTTTTCAGAAATGCACTGAAAACGAAGACTGAACCCCTAGTGGCGACCTTTAAATATGATTTGGTTTTAACGATACTTCACTTAAATTGTGTTGTCATCTAATGGCACATTTTGGCGGGAGGGGCCATGAAAAACAACTCAACGTTTGATTTTGTTGTTGACAAATAAGGACCACCCTACCATGCAGTAAAAACGATATCTCGGTTTATCTGGGCCGTCCTGTGGACAGTGGTCCGGACATGGAGGCGTGCTCTTCTCGCGCCAGCCACACGCCTTCCACCATGGTCGACCTCTCGATGGCCACCTTCACCGACGTGGCCGTGATGCGCTGCCTCTTCATTCCACAATGGGTGGAGGAGGGCGTTTTCTGGGCCGTCCAGTTCCTCTTCTACAGGTCAGTCGTGTGGTATGGTTAAAAGATGGTTTTGGCTCCGCTCAGATTTTGGGGAGAGTGTTGAGGGTAGTTCGATTAAGAATGCCAAACGTTCCTTGAAACTGGGAGATGTCTGCGGACAGCAGGCTTCCAGTCAATATGCAGCCTTACCACGCCACGCTTCCAGTGTTTATCTGGAGGGCTTACGTAATGTTCATAGTGTCTCATGCCGGCCCTGTCCCGACCATTTTGTTTCTCCGAAAAACATTTCATGCTATGTATATTTTCAAATACGAAATGCAGAAGTGTCAGTGTGTATTTTCCCCATTAAAGACGTACACGCTTTATGGTGTCTCCGTTAACGCCAAAGCCTTGATGTCACGTCCATATAAGCACATTTTTTTATACCCATTGGCTCCAAAACTCATCAGACTCTCAGATAATCCTGATGTTCTCCTCGGAACTCCGAACATTCTTCCCCTCTCCACTCCTCTTGTTCCCGAACCTCTTCCCTCCACCTCTCCGTCTCTCAAATTTTCTCCATCCATTTCCGACGTCCACGCGCTGAGTGGCGCCACGCTGTCGGGCAGGCTGCGCGAGATGACGAACGACGGCACAGAGGAGGACATCCCCCGGAAGCGCAGCAACTCGCTGCCCGTGCCCAAGATCGAGGTCTCGCTCTACCAGAGTCCCGAGACGAAGCGACGCGAGGCGTCCGCCCGCGAGGCGCCGCCACCCTCGCCCGACGCCAAGAGCGTCGGCGGTGAGTCCGCTCGCCGAGTCCGCTCGCTGCGCCGGCCAACCGGAACTCGATCACGTGACGCCCAATTAGCGGCGCCGGCGACCGGCGTCGAGTGGCGGCCGGCGGACCGGGTCGGGCTGCCGGCCGCGATTTGCCCGCGGGGATCAATGTGGATTTAGCCGGCGGCGGGGCGGGCCGGCCTGGACTGGCGCGGTCCGTGGACTGCTCTCCGTCACTCCGTAGGCGCGGTCTGGGCCGCTCTGGACTGCTCTGCGGACGTGGTCCGTGCGCCGCTCTGGGCCACGCTGCAGGCGCAGTCTGTGGGCCGCTCCAGACCAGGCTGCAGGCGCAATCTATGAACTTCGATCGGCCCTGCTAGATAGCGGCTCTTAGTTTGATGAAGACTAATGAACTGCAATAACCCGTCGACCCTCATGTTCAAGTCGCCATATTCTCATCCATCCGCACTTCGGCTATTTAATGATCACAGCAAACTTTACAAAATGCAATATCAATACGTTTTCTTACGAGTGCTTCTGTATTCTGATGGGTACCTCTGAGGACTATAAAAACACGATGAAAGGCAGCCTTGAGGGGAAAACACTTATTGGAGCTAAACAAGCGTACCATCGTAAGCCTTACGAGCCACTGGCACCACGGAGCATAACAACTGGGGCTCCCCTGCAGAGTTTATGGCCTCGCCACCCTGTGACCCGCTGCACAAACGGTCTGCCAGCGAGCGAGGACGGAAGGGCAAGACTCGCATGGCCGACTTCAGGGCATTTGTGGAGACGAAGCTGAAGTCCCGGTCCCAGACTATGCTGGAGAAACTGGCCGGCGATGGACGAAGAGGATCGGCAAATTTTCCGGTATGAACTCGTATGATGATTATCTCTTTGGGCTCTTGTGTGCTGTGAGCATGCCTTATTTGCAGAGCATGGAGAGGGTCAAAAAGGATGCTCAAGTCCTCCACCTCCCTTTCTCACCAAACACTACTGACGCGTACGGTCTATCAGGTTTCATTCTCCTGACAGAACAAAAAAAAAAAAAAAACATTGAACGCTCTCGCCCGTTTTGTAGAATAAAGAAGCTCAAAGAGTATGCTCAGTTCCCTAATCTCCTTTCCTCACTAAGTACTCCCAAGACGTACAGTTTGCCAGGTTTCATCCCCCTGGGAAAAAAAAACACCATGACCCCTGTTTAATACAGCGTTCCTGTACGCTAGCCGTGGACGTCAGATCAGCGCATCACCATTCGCTTCCAGAACACGAGCTGCCAGAGCGACCTGAACGAGCCCGACTCGCGGCCCCGGTCGGCGATCGACCAGCACCGGGAGCACTGCGCCAGCTTCTCCGCCAGCGACGGCCACCAGTACGACCCGGTCTTCGGCCAGAACCTGGTCAAGGGCAAGAGCATGCCGAGTCTCAGGTGAGCGCAGCGCCGCCGGTCGGACAAGACGGGTGGAGCCCAGGCAGGGGCGTGCGTCCGCGTGCTGTGTGCCTATCGTGTCACGAGCTTACGGTGTCGCAGCGCCTGCGATTGGATTGTGCTGAGACCAACGCGTGCCAGTCAATACCACGTGCTGCTGCAGTGTCAACTTCCGACTGTCTGTTCAAGTGCGATAAAACTCAAGCGTGGACGATACCTGCATGTCGATAAAATATTTTGGAGTTATTCGTTTTAGTCGCATTGTCATGTTTATAAATGCTCCTTTGGACCTGTCTACATTGCGCAAACGGAAAGTGTTTGGGCCATAACTGTCTGGCATTGTAATAATTAAATGACCTTTGAATCCTGACACCGTACTGAACGTTGACCTTGCTTTCTTTGGCTGGAAGCATTACTTCTGTTTTGCGTGTCAGCCGACTTCCAACTGCTCTGTCTCTCTCTCTGTCTCCGGTCTCAACTCTCACGTTTCTCTCTTTCTCTGTCAGCTCTATTGTAGAAGAGCTTGGGTAAGTGGGGTATGTTATGCAATCGCTACATAGTCGTTTTCTTGAGTTACACAATGATTAAAAATATCGCAGTATTTATACTCTAGAGTAGAAGAAATTACGTTCTCACTTACTCTGTGTTGGCACAAATAGGTGTACGACTATCAGGCACCAGTTGTAACATCGAAAAGGCTTTTTATAGAAGTAGCTAGTTTGAATGTATTTAGAAATATTGCTTGCAACAGTACTGGGCTGACGTTTTTAATGACCAATCTGCGCTGATTTTATGCTCATCGCGAGCTGACTGCAGTGAAAATATGACCTTAAATTAACAACTCGGCTCAGAACCGAAAGCGATGCGACTTTTTTATGGAGGTCGCCTGAATGCAATGTTGCCCGTAATGGTTATATTGTTGGGTCTTGTTCAAATAACTTGTGACTGGAAACGGCACAACGGCATACGATTCAAAGGAGGATCCTGCCACTGGCGCACTTCGGCTGAGTGCGCAGGAGAAAGTAAGAAACAGATTTAAATGAACTAAGTAATGGTTCCTATTGCCATTGTCGATATCATTAGTTGAAAATGAACTCGTGGTACGTGCAGTGCAGTAAACTGAAACATATGTTCACAAAAAATTCATATTTAGTTCCGTAGCATAATGGTCTAGTTATCTGGTCATATCAAATCTCACTTGTAGTCAGACTTGCAGTTTAATTTTTTTGCAAAAACTGCGCTTTTCTAAAACTTATGCTGGAACTATAATTAACACTTCAGCAAAAGACTGTGACATGAACTGCAGTAGACATACGTTAATGCATTATATCAGAATAGAGAAGTTCAGATGCGTCTTAATTCTTTGGTACTGAATGAGGGGACGAATGCATCGTTAGACAACAGTTGAATTGTCACATTTAATACTTAACTCCACGTTTTTAATTTTTTGGACGATTCGTCATTACTCTTCGTAGAACCCAAATGGAATATGAAATTTTGCCGAGTTCTGGCGTGCCGGCTGAAATGCAGAACTACTGAACGCCATACGAACAGCTTTCGACGTCCTGTGTTTGGAGCAATTGCTCACGGACATCCATTCCAACTGATGAATAGTCTGCTGAATGTCGCTGTCGTTTGTGCTTTTCAGTCACGTTTCTAAATGTATATTTACTCGTGAAGTATTCCCGATTAAACCTGAGTGCTTTTCTGCTCTTTAGACGGCAGAAATAGCGTGTCCCGGCTCATGAATAATGCAAAATATGGTCAACCCGGGCTTACACGTGTTGCATGATAGGATAAAACAGGAGATTTAAGGAAAGGTAAACAGGTACCTTAGGCGCAGGACTACATATAGTTATAGCAAAATCTTTTAGAGAAGAATTAGGCTTTCCGTAACGATATCCGACCTAAAAATAATGACATAACAGCGAGCTTTATTCACCTTGATGGTAACTGCTATCACTTTCCGACACGTGTTTAAACATACATGAGAAACAATGGCAGCAGTGCAGTTTGGTGTGATAGTTTGTCTAGCATTGCAACCGAGACGTGGGCTGTCAAAGCCACCACGCCGCATTTGGATCACGAAACCCCACTGATGTCATTCGAGCCCCCGACTCCGGGTGCGAAGTTGCTGCATGAACCCCTCCCCGTAGTCGCTCGAGCCAGCACGACAAGTCGCCGGCCGCCAGGCGCCGTTGACCGCCGCCTCCCCTGCAGGTACATGGGCGTGCCCCAGATGACCCAGCCGCCAAAGACCCTGGCCTCCCGCATCGCCAGCGTCCCGCACCCAATCATCACCGTCACCCAGCACACGCCCTCCCCGAGCCCCACGCCGTCCGCGTCCGACGAGGCCGCGGGAGCCGCCAGTGCACGACCGTTCATCCGCGAGATGACGCGCAAGCCGCTGAACCGCAGCTACTCCGACTCGGACGTCTCGTACTGCGCCGAGGAGCTGACCGAGGCGCCCGGCTCCACCTACTACATCAACAAGCACGGCGGCATCGACCTGGTCATGCTGCTCAAGGTCGGTCATGCGATGGTGACGGCGAAAATCGGGGATTTTGGTGTCGGCTTCGGGAATATCGTTCGAGTTCGTTGACGGACGCACAGCACATGTACTATTCAGGATGATTTGCGGCAAAACGGCGTAGGTAGAAACAGGTATTCGACTTATTTGCTGCCTCCCAGAAAACCAACCGGGCGTTATCATCGATCTAGCAACCATTGATGTCGGAAGGAGCAGACATTTCGATTTATTTGCTGCCTCCTAGAAAACCATCCGGGCGTTATCATCGATCTTGCAGCAGTTGATATCGGAAGGAGCAGACATTTATGGCTCATTCGGTACCAACATGCCCTTGAATCAAAACAAAGGTCTGTCATGTCGTCTGTCATGTCATGTTTCGAGCTCTTTGCGCGAAACTTGCCGATGTGTATGCTGTGAGTTTTGAAGACCAATCGAAGACCTTAATGGTACCACAGGGCTTGCACTCCATCGTCCTGAGGAACCGCCACACCAACACCCTGCGCGTGACCGAGGCCATCGTGAGCCTGCTGGAGATCATGCTGTCCATGGACGTGATGCTGCTGGAGAGGGACGAGGAGCGCCAGGATGGGGAGGAGCAGTCGGAGCCGGACAAGGCCAGGCCCTCCTTCATGGTGCATTATCTCTACATGGATATCCTAGTCAGGTAGGGCAAACTGAGACCGATCCAGACAGTTTCAACCAAACTAATATGACTGTTCATATTAGTCTGTTCTTGATTTGCAGTGGCACATTTGGATATTTCGGATTGTGTTATGTAATGTCATCTGTGGTATTTTTGCCTCAGTGGTTGCAGTTTTAAAAATTCGATTGTCCAAAATCACTTAATCACATAATGACATTTAACACATGCCTACCTCGTCTATGAAAAGCCAGATGAAGTCAGAACTGACCACTTATCAGCGACAACTCTCCATTCTACTGCGCGTTTCATGACACGACGTTCGTCTTAACAGTTTAAAGATGCTTTTAGTTATGCCCTGTGAGCGTCCTGAGGTGTCGATCCACTCCGCACCACTGTGGGGACGTGGCCGCCGGTCTGCGCAAGTTAATTTTTGCGCGATCATTGAAACATTTGTTTAAACTTGACAAAATGCATTCAGTTCCTGTTGACGACGAAATCAGGTATCGACTGGTACTTGTGAGTGCGCCCGCCCGGCGAAGCGGCACAGCCTACCCGCCGACCTCTGACCAGCTGCCGCGTGACCCCACTGCCGCCCACCGCCGCAGGCGCTAACCACCGCCCGGTGACCAGGCCGACCCTGCCACGTGATTGGCTGTCACCGGCCGGGTACTAGGGCCGCAGCCAATTCCTGATTGACCGCTGCGTTCCCGCGTATGTTACGTGATGCGACTTTGCTTGATCCTGAGAGGGTTACCATTGTGCCTGGTGACACCATCGGCACTACACCGCTGCGCGAGACGCGTGCCTCTCTGTTGACCAGCTGGACGAAGACACAGCAGTATTATGGTGTTCTGCATGGTAGTTTCGCCGATAATGCAAAGTTAGATTTCGTTCAAATTCTGCGATTTTTCAAATCACTTGATCTACTCTTAGACTGGAGCGACAATCACTGTCATTCCTTGCGTGAGAAATAAACATTTGGCGTGGTTAATACAATAAACGGCAAAGCAATGCAGCGAGACAAGAGCGATCTGTGAAAACACATTCAGCTTACAGTGCACGGCCAGCCCCCAAAAATGCAATTAGAAATAATGTATCAAAGTTGATACCATGTGTTTGGTGCGAGGTAATCTGTTTAGCCGACAGTAGTTACGTGGGCCATGTTTTCATGCATTCAGTGGTACACATCACATGTTATAGGGGAATTTTAAGACCATTCACCACCACCAGCGCAAATGCGACTCTGACACCCATCAGTTCGAGGATGGAAAGAACAGGATATCCTAGTTTTGCTTTCATATTGGTAGGCTCATGATGTCTGGTTCTACATGCTACATTATGCTCGTAATTCCTCTTTTGCCTGCGGAATTAGGACTGGCTTCCCTTTTCAGTGAGCAGGTATAGTTAGACTTATCATATTCAGCTAGTGCAAAATTGTACATGACATGACCCCATCAGTTTTGAAGCGCAACACAGCCAACGGGATAAAACTGTGCATAGTTACAAAGCGAACTCTGGTATCTGCTGCGTTTCGGTAACCATTTCCGTCATCCGACAACCAGGACCGGCCGTTCGTAACGTGGGTCTCCTCCACCAGGTCGTTCAAGCACATGGGCTGCGCGCACGGCTGTCGCGAGGGCTACCGCGGCCCCAGCGCTGAGTTCCTGCGCTCGCAGGCCCAGCTGCTGCTCACCAGGCTGATGAAGATCGACGACCGGAACGTGAGTCGCACCGCTCGCCGGCCGGAACGGTCCTCGGCGGCCGGAACTGTTCTCGGCGGCTGGAGCGGTCCTCGGCTGGGCCGAGCAGCAGGGCCCCTCGACACCGATAAGAGACTCGTGTCTGTTCTGGTGGTACGCGCGAGTCGTGGGGCGGCCTGCGCTCTGCTGTGCTGACGAAGGGCGACCTGCCCTCTGATGCCCTGATGAGGATGCGACGGGTAGCAGAACTGCGAAAAGTCAAATTTACAGAGGTGCTCCGGTGAAAGAGCCGGCTAGCCACGCCTTACGCATTATGCGGAGAAAATGGGGTGGGAAGACAGGTTTCAACAATTATTCTTGGCAGCTTTCTTGCTAAATTTGCCGCGCAGTGCTTCAGCTTCTTGTCCAAATGTGATGAGAAACCTTTTCCCCAGTTCAAGAAATACATGCTGGACCTGGCGTCTCAGTCCTCGATCCACGAACTGATGGAGTTCCTGCACTCATTCGTCGGCTGGTGCGGTGAGCACGGCCAGGCAGCCTCACCAATGAGTGAGTGCCGCTGGCAGAATCCATCACTTCTGGCGGGACGATTTCTCACCTCCCGATGGTGTGGTCTCTCCCGAGAATCACTGGCGTAAACGATGACGAGAGAGGGAGAGGGAGAGAGAGAGAGAGAGAGAGAGAGAGAGAGAGAGAGAGAGAGAGAGAGAGAGAGAGAGGCAGAGACAGAGGTAGACAGGCAGACAGACAGACAGACTGACTGACAGCCGGACAGACAGAGGGGAAGGAAGGAGATGGGGGCGAGAGAGAGGGGGAGAGAGTAGATGGGGAGAGAAGTGTGGAGAGTGAGAGAAGGGGAAAGCGAATGAGAAAGGAGAAATAGGAGAGGAAAGAGCATGGAGAGAAAGGAAAAGATAGATGGAGGGAGAGTGGAAAAGGGAGAGAAAAATTGAAGAGAAAAATTAAATGTCTGTTAGACGTTTAATTATTTCCCAGAATGCCTGTTCATGGAGTCGGCAGAGCTGAGTGTGCTGTCCAGATTGCTCTGTTCGCCGGCGCGGCGGTAATCTGGGCGGACAGCCCCCTCGGTATCGCGCCGACAAGACGCAGAGCCAAATGGCCTCCGCCGCCTGCCAGAGGTCATCAATTAGCCGACGGACAAGCCGGAAGCCGGCCGAGATGTGCTGACCAGGGGGGGGGGGAGAGGGAGGGAACGTCTAGGAGCAGGGGTGTTCCTTTGGTGAACGGCTGAGCTCTGACGCCGTTACGGACCAAAAGAGTGGCTGGTGTTGTCGATGGAGTGTTTGAATACATTTGCTTCAGCTTTAACGATGTAGCCTGAGGAATTTTGCCCTCTTGCTCGACGTGGACTGAAGAGCAGAGAGTGGCGCTGAAGGGACACAGCCGTTGTTAAATCGCCCACCAGCACCATCATCACGCGACTGTCTTGTTTCTTCGCGCTTGCTTTAGACCAGAAGCGCGGCACCAACAAGCAGGCGGACGGCGGCCACCAGTTCGGCTACGCCACCAACTTCGGCGCAGTGAAGGGCACGGCGAGCGTGCGCGGCGTAGAAGGGCAGATGATCGGGCTGATCTTCGGGGAGTACATGCGGCGACTGGTGGCCATGTCCAGGGAGCTGAGGCTGCCGGAGAATCTGGTACGGCCGCTGAAAAAGACAGCAGGTTTTGGTTGAGGGTCACCCTTAGTTCGGGATGGCTTAACCCTGTTTACCGTGATCATTAACGCTTTGTTTGTAACCGTAATGTTTCGGCACACGGTAGGCATATTGCTGTCGTGCCATTGATTTGCCTCGTGCGTTCCGTCGCTGACATTTCTTATGCTTCTAGACAGTGAATAACAGTATTTCAGTGGAAGCCATAGATCTCTGGTCATTTCGTCGCGCCGCTACGACTCTCTAAAGACAGGGCATTCACGAACGGAGTTCGGTGTACTATGCCGGACGTATACCGATCCGCAGGCTCTGTACCACGATGTGCGTCAGTTCGTCGTCTACGTTCGGGACAACCACGGCTGCATATTTAGAAGGGTTCTCCTCACCGGATTTCTCGACTCCACGGACCGCCCGAACAAACAGAACACCATCGTCACCACCAAAGTCGTTCGGTGAGATGCATGACATTCGCCAGTGGCAAGCTTCCAATCACTGCGCGTTCGTTTGTGTCTGTGAAACCGTCTTCTTGCGTCTTAAGTCTCACAGATGTTCTAGAAATACCTTTGCAGTGTCATTTCCTCCGTGGTCGTTGTAAATTGCAAAATTGTTAAATAACCGTACATATATATGCATATATATAACATGTATATGATAACAGCAATGCAATAACGTACAACAGAAAATATGGATGAATATCTAATCATATGAGCAAAAACAAGTTTTCTGCGTTAAAGAAGTTTGTGTTAATTGTATAGCCTTCTGATATTTTTGCATGCAAAAAAATGCGTGTTTTACATTGATATGTAGCAGCTACATTTGCGTCGCTTTGACAGATATACTTGGACAAGTTTGCCAGAGCTGTATGTGATTCTGACAAGCTTCACAAATGTTACAGGCGTATTCACACGGTGACGGAGCCTGGGTCTCGAGATTCGCCCACAAGCTTCTATCCCCATGGACGAGCTGCCAGCGCAGGAGAGGACACACAAAAAGTCCATCTTCAAGAAGAAGAGCACTGTGGCATCACTTTCCTCTGTCATCAAGAAGACCCCAAGTGTGCAGGTACTGGGGCCACTTGAGGCTTTCATGATTTTTAGACCATGTTCATAAGGCCAGCCGTGATGTCAGAAATCATTCCCGAGAACCTAGATCACTCTGGCTTTCAGGGCATTTAGTTCTTTCCACCAGCCTCACTGCCCTACCTTTCCTTACTGCTGACCAGAACGTTTTTAATCCACACGCAATGTATGACGTATACTTGATGAATGATCGATCTGTAACGACGCGTCTTGTTACGCCGCAGAGCATGCTGGACGTGGACGGGGACGAGAGCCCTCCAGGGGTTAGTCCCGCCTCCACAATCCGACGGAAACACAGACGGTCAACACGCGCCGACGACCCTCGCAGTCGGCGAGTCTCCCGGTTCGGTGAGCGAGCATGGTAGAGCTGGCCAGCTCTCTGGTCGACCTCAGCCTGAGGACGTGCTTGATGGTTGCAGGGCATCACGAGGAATCAATCCTGAGAAGGTCCGGACTCCCGTTTGGCTTTCTTCTAAATATGACCACTTTTTTCAAGGTTTCATGCTTTTCCCTTCCCCCCAGAAGCGGAAGAGGGACCGGAAATGGCCATGCGGGACAGTCGCATTACCGGCTGTGTTTTGCGGGACAGTCTAGCCAGACGAAAACTTGTCCTGTGGTGCAGCCTATCTCAGATCTGGAGTTGCAGGTTTTCTTGGTCCTAATCCGTCTTTCCGTTTGTTTTTCGTTTCAGTTCTAGAAAAACAAACAGCCTCACGCATACCAAGATGTATTCAGCTGTTAATCAATAAACTGGACACAGTGTGGCGGCTTCAGGAATGCATTTATGTTTGAAAATAATTGCAGCCACGTCCAATTGTATTTGTGACAACAAATTACAGATGGTTCCAGCTACTGCAATTTATTGTCAGCCAAGCACCAGGTGGTAATCAGACATTTGAAGTGCCATTTATGCCATGGCGGTACCATTTTTGGCCATTTTGCTGATTCTTTTACAAAAAAATAATGCAATTGGTGTCAGTTTGCAAGCACATCGTAAAGAGGTTTCTCGCTCCGTTTCAAATTATGTTCGTTGTTGGCTGTACAAAAAAGGCACGTGCGTATGTTGCCACCCCTCCAGTGCGTGTGTTGATGCTCCGAGCTACCATTGCTTCCGCAGCGTATTGTACGAGTATGAGGCACCCTGGCGGAGCGTTTAGCCGTTGGTGGTGATAATCGAGTTTCTGTAGTCAGAACAACAAAGCAGCTGCGGGAGTCCTTTGTGTTATCGTTACTGCATGGAGTGGATGGGGGTTATGCGATGGTCAACGGAAGCTCTTTGTCATGCTGGCGGTTGTCATTGTTTACCACTAGAACCTGCTGCGGTCGGGGAAATATTTGGAAATGCTACATACCAGTTGACAGCCTACGCGAGCCACGGTTTGAGTTCGATGTGTAAACAGATATGCCTTTGTGATGTAAGTGTTGGAAGCTGGTATGTCGTGAATTCGTTTGGACGATCCCAGGCGTGTTGAAAATCAGAATTAATATCAGTTGTTAGTGTAACTTGAAAGTGATCACGATATACTGAGCACATCGTCAACTCCGGATCTTTTTTCAATAGCCCATGATGTTTGCTGCAGCGTCTCGCCAGTCCCTGGCCGCTGGTGATAGTTCCCATTTCCCAACCTCTGCCACAGCGCCCTGCCAATCTAAGGTCTATATTGATAGATGCGATAAACCCTCCGGATCTAGGGGTGCCGTCGGTACCAGAAATACTTCAGAAAACATATCATTTGTGGTTATGTTTTCAATGGTCGGAAAACAATATCTGAAAAATGGTTAATCCATACTATTGGAATAATTTCCCTCCCTGAATAACTCCTCAAGCTCCGTGACATCTGTCACTGCATCCTGTTAACCTCCAGACCACGGTGAAGATTCCTAGCTCCTGAAGGAGCATTGCTTTAACCTCTGGGCTCTGCTGGCGTGCCTGCTCTCCGTTGACGGAACTCGGCGCCCCCCTCTCGCTGCTGGCAGCCGCTGACCTGTGTCTGCGTCTGTGTCGCAGCGTCCCTGTTCCGACGCGACGGCACCAGGAGGAAGGGGTCGGAGGACGGCACAGACGACGGCGACAGCGTTGAGAGGAACCGGCGAACCTCTATGTACAGGGTGATGCGCTACAACCGAAGCGGGTTAGTGTGCTTACGTCAGCCGGCGACCTATAAATCGGCCGCCTGCCTCCGAACACAATCGCTGAGCATTGTAGAACGTCATGCTCGCCTTGTACTTCCAGTCGAAATGAACAAAAGGGTTCGTATTGAATAAGACGCCTAGTATTTTGTGTGTAGGTCAGTTTGCTTCAAAATTTGCTCTCTGTCTCAGGCACCCATTATCATAGTTTTCCCTGAAACCATAATGGTAACACCAGCTATACAATCGTCGCAGTAGAGCGGGCAGCACCTAAAGGCACGAACGTCTGAGAGGGCAAAGTAAACAGGCGCCAATGGCGAGTGCCTGACCGCGCAGTCAGATGGCTCCGCCTGCCGCCAGCACCGTCAGCCTCAGCCTGTACCGGGCCAGGAAGAGGATGGAGGACCACCTGAGCAGGATCGGTCTCGGCAGGAGCCGCCGCAAGGAGGGCATGACAGAGGACGTCCCAGGTACCCGGACCGACGCGAGCCAAACAAACATATCGTGCCTTTGGTTTTTCTTTTAATTAGCATGTCATGATTTCACGTTGCTTCCTGACGGCGATCCGTTGTGTCAGAATCAAATGCACTTAGTCTATTCCTGGGTTGTGCCAAAAACAGAAAAGAGGCAGAATGGTTGAATGAACAATGGCAGTTTTAGGGTACTTCGAAATGTGGTTACCTGAAGGCTCACTGCTCGTGATCCTATTTTATATTAACCCTATTTCCGGAGGGCTAGACGGTATGGTCGATTCCCGGCAGGGGGCGGATTCGGCCCCCCCGTGAGATCTCGAGAACTACTCGTCCGATTTCATCGCAACAACCGGCAATCAATTTGCCGTGACGTGAACTACACTTTTATAAAAAGAAATTTTCAAAATTTCGAAATTTAGGGATACAGGGGGGCAAAAATATCAAAATCAGGGGTACTTTTGGACTTCTTATAACTCCGTTGTTTATGGACCGATTTCAATGAAACTGGCATGAATGGAGAGATTATGGATAGGGCTTTTGCCATGGGTGCACAAATCTGAAATTTTGAGAAAATTGGTGGGCGTTCACAGGGTTTCAAAAATAGGAGGATTAGTTTTTTAACAACTGAATGAACAAAAAAGGTAAAAACACTTTTTCGGATTCTGCTAGTCATGCTATGCTAAAGAACTACAAATCGCATTACAATGTTTGTATAATGTTAGCATAGGCGGTGCCAGGGACATGAAAAAGGGGGAACTGTCATGGTCACACGTTCTTCAGATCAACTTGTGACCTTTGACCTTAAATGACCTCCAGTGACCTTGGGGTCACTTGGAATGATTTCATGTGCATTTGGTATTATCTGTAAACGTTTTCAGTCATTTGAATTCACTCTATTTCAAAAATTTCATTTTATGGCTGTTGCGATATAGGGTATGCGCAGTGACATTTTAGGTCATAGCTCCGTGACCCGACCTGATATCAAGCTGAAACTTGATACACAAGTAGAGGGCACCCTTTTACGTCATATATATTCCGAGTTTGGCATTTGAAGAAACGGCGCCGAAATCATTGCGAAAAAACGAATTTTGACTTTTGACCTTGACCTGACCTTGTAAAATGACCTCAGATGAACAAAATTACATCTGCGTATTGCCCAACTACTTAGCTATACATCCATTTAAGGTTTTAAGTTCTACCTTAAAAACTCTGTTTTTGGCAGACATTTTTCTTTTACCCTCAACATGGCCAAAAATGGCCTGAGGTTCCTCCCAAAAACGTTGCCTGGCTCCGCTCCTAAGCAGAGAAGAATTGTGAAATTTTGTCACAGTGCGTAGAAAGAATAGCTAGGAAAAGTGACCAAGTTTCGTGAAGCTGCGTTAAAAAGCCTGGAATTGGCAAGCAAAAAACCCGAGGGGGGCGGATTCAGCCCCCCCCTGCCGGGAATAGGGTTAATGCCCACTGTCAGTTAATATGGTAGTCATCATAACAGCCCTTCATTCCGCGCAGATGATTGAGTTTGAATATTGCGTTAACGTTGTGCACCGCTGAAATGCGTTAAAACTTGACACTGACGATTCAGGAACAGGTGTATGGCAATGAACTATTTATTAAAAGACACTGGCCAGAGTGAAGCAGTCCTAGCCTAGCTTTACCGTGCGCACATTCTAGCGGGCGACCATCAGAGTGCCTGTCATGATCTTTGCGCATATATAGACAAAACAGACGTATATTTTCCACATGTATATTAACGATATGTCACACACATGTGAGAAGTGCATATTTACAGTACAGGTTTCTCGTCGAAGCTTGCAGTCCCGTCTCGTTCCAGACCGGAGCCGCCAGAACTCGTGGGACTTTGACGGCTATCCCCAGAGTCTGGAATACATGATCGTCAAAGAGTGCCGGCTGCTGAATACGACCGCCGTCAGAAACGGCATGAAAATGTGGGTTTAGTATTCCTCAGTCTTTGTTCAGTGTAATCCGACACAGACATCAGTCCTTACTGGTTTTGTGCGGACGGCGAAAATTCATTTGTCACAGAAACGTAGGTTGAATCGTTCTCAAGTACATTAAACGGAAAAATTCCTGTGAGTTTTAGGAAATATTCACATGTCATGCGGCATGTCAATTGTTTCATAGCCTACCGTAAGGCACGATGACGGTATTCACGTTCCTGGCTGTTCAGCATGAACCTGCTGATGGAGGCTGCTGCGCCGGGAACAGTCCCAGACGCTCCTCTGGTGGCCACTGCCTTCACGCTGGTGAGAATCACAGCAGCCGATAGGCGGTTGTGTCGGCACAGCTCTTCTGTTCTTTCGCGCTTCTGTCGGTACTGCACTTGACAAGCAAACCACGGGATATCCAAATCCATGATATTACTAAAAGAAGTGATGTTTGCTTGCAACACACATACAGGAACAGGGCGGCCGGGAGATTAAAGTACCTGACTTTTGCTGGCAAGACCCGGTTTTAATTTCGACCGCCCGTGGAGTTTTCTTTCCCTTCGCGACCTCTCACGTGCTTGTCATCAGCGCATTCCGAGTAACTAGATGCGGCGAAAATCGGAGGTGGCAGGCCTGGTGTACAAATCCCCGGGACTATAGTGCAGTGTGCTTGCCTGCCTTCCGCACGCCATTGTCAGCCTTGCGTGTCATACTTAGCTGTCGCGGTTCCGTCGTTTCGTATCCTGCGTTTTCGCTCCTCCCCATGTAACCGGTCGTTGTCGTGGTCGCTCGACAGCCGGGAGTGCCGGTGGCGACGCGGGCCTGCTTCTACCTGGAGTGCGCCCACTTCGTGCACCGCTGCAACAAGGGCATGTGGCCCGGCTGGATGAAGCTGAACCTGCCCTTGTTCCGGAGTTCAGGACCGCTGCAGAAGCCCATCACGGGAGCCAAGCGCACCCACATCCTGCAGAGGGCGGCCGGCAAACTGTTCTACCAGTGGGCCGAGGTGGGTAGATATCTCGGGTTATGCTGCATCGCGGCTTGGTGTGCTTTGGTAGTTGGACTGGGGCACGGAAGTTACATAGAGTCTCCAAGCGATGACAAATTATTCTTAAGGCCAGTTTAGGAAAGGTCGAAAATACTTCGCGTTGGCCAGATAAATCCTTACCACAGAATTTTCGCAGTATGCAGTTAATACGAAGAACGTAGTATGATAAACGTTGCCTGCATATTTAGGACCCTGAATATTATTTTGGAAAGTTCATTCGCGATTTGTAAGCGTCATCCTCGTCCTGCAACAAAAAAATATGTACAATTCTTGTACCGTATTCGCAATACCTGCTCTGTTGCTGTCATAATCGTGCAGAACAACGAAAAGTTCATTTTGTAATGTTATCCCGGTTGCAGCAGTTGCAATGAATTTCTCCTGCAAGTAGGCCCGTGGCTCGTGGCTGTTCTCTGACCGATATCTGCGTTCTCGCAGGCTCTTGGCGTTCGTCTGGAGGCGGTGCTGAAGGAGACCAAACGGCAGGGAGAGAATGTTGGCGACACCCGGCGCCAGGGAGACGGCATCGGCTACACCTTTGACGACGCCAGGAAGCGGCAGCTCAGACTTGACGATGACGAGGAGGACTTCCTAGACGAAGGTAGAGATGAATTTTGGTGGCAGTAAGACTTGAACAAAGGATGGTGGATAAGTGATTTTCCTCCACAGAAATTCGACAGAACGTTGTTGCTTTTGCCGAACAAATGAAACCAACAAAAGTGTGTATTGTCTAAGAATAATGATGACGTTCTATTTAACAGGCTGGTGATGAGGATTGGCCGCAGTTTTTTATCTAGATGTATTAAGCAATATTAGTGTTAGATGTATCAGTTTTAGATGTGTCCAAGCAATATTTTATCTTGGTATTTTATCCACGATATCTCAGCCCTGTCTTTTACTAGCTCAGCGCAGCTTAATTCGTGTTCATCTCGATTTACTCAGTTTATGAAGAAGTCATTAGCAGTCGGGTCATCACAGCGGTCTGACGTTTCAGCCAGCGTCAACCCGAGCGGCAAGGAGTGTCCGCTGGCGCTCAAGTTCGCCTGCTGCGTGCTGCTGTACGAGATCACGGCGTTCATGCGCGAGACGTACCCGCTGCTGCCGCGCACCTTCCAGCCGCCGCAGCGCGAGCGCGCGCCCAGCGTACTGGGGGGCTCGCTGGGCGTGCCGGCCGGCTCGCGGCGCTGGTCCATGGCGCTCAGCAGCATGGGCTACTCGCAGACGTCGGCGCAGAGCCTGCAGTCCATCAGCGGCGAGCACGCGCCCGCCTCGGGCGAGCGCAAGATCAGCTTCGTGCTGCACGAGCCGGACGAGGTCAGCCTGTGCAGCAGCCAGAACACGCTGATGCAGGAGGACTGCGCGCGCACGGCGCGTATCGCGGCCGGCGCGCGCAGCCACCTGCTGAAGCGCAGCGGCGGGCCGGGTTTCTTCAACTCATCATTCCGGCGCCGCTCCATCAAGCTGCGCAAGGGCGCCAACAAGGAGCGCGACCCGGACGCCGAGTGTGAGTGTCGACTCTGGTCTGAGACCGTCGACGACGCGGTGCGGACTTGACTGTCATCGGTAGTTCTTTGGATGAGTTGAGGTGATTGGTCTGGGGCCTTTTGACAAACTTTCCTGTTTTGTTTAGGTGCGAACTGTTATTGAGCCTGTGTCACTGTCTACGTCTAAGTAACGTCAGAGATTATACTATGAGGCAAAATTTTCAAAATGTTGCCATGCATTTCGTCAGTTTTCAGAGAATTCGTCAGAGAATTCGGGTTACATACCTGTCCTTGGCTGCATGCCGGAGCCGGCTACGGCGTGCGCCCGTCCGCAAACCCATGCCGCGGCCGCGCCTGCCCGCAGCCATCAAGCGCTCGGACAGTATCAAATCCCGCCGCAAGGTGTCGGCCATCAGCGACTGCAGCGCCACCAGCGACCAGCACAGCGGCGAGGAGTCGCCCGGCATGCTGAGCGACGAGCACCTGGCCGAGACGCCGAGCGAGGCCGACACGGACGACTTCAGCGTGCCCGAGCACCTGCCCTGGCTGCGCGTGGCCACCGAGCTGGTGACGGGGCTCGACTTCGGCTGCCGCCACCAGCAGTTCTGCCAGCCCGGCTGCTACAAGCGGCTCGTGCGCGCCTGTAACCGGCTCATCAAGGCCGTGAAGAGCGTGAGTCGGGCGGGCGCCGGGGACGACGCTGCGGGGCGGCGGTCCGTTGGGTGTAGGTTCTTGAAGGTACAGTGGATGTGGAGACGACGTGAAAACGTGGCGGTGGTTTCTGGCCCCATGAGGACTCCAAAACACAGAGAACTTGCTCATAGACTGCATGAAAGTATACTAAATGCAGAGTTTCCACTTTGAACATTGTCGCATGCCATGTGCCATTACAGATTATTTGTATATAATGCATTGTACAGAGAATATGACTTCCTGCTTTTGCAGCATTCTGATGCATAAATCAGCGTTTGGTTATGTGGCCAAATCGGTCGTGCTTCTTGGACGAACATCAAGTAGAGCACCACTTCTGGCACGTTTTGACCAGCGCGTTCCACATCGTCACCTACGCGCAGGTCTACAACGAGGACATGACTGCGTTCCCTCTGACGGAGCCGTCCAAGGGCAGTTCCCGCCAGAGCATCAACAAGGAGCGTTCCCGCATCCGACGCACGGAGGCCAGCGCGCAGGGCAGCCCCGTCAAGCGCAAGGAGAGCGTGGGCAGGAGGGACAGGTGAGCGGCGGGCACCTGTCGGCCAAGCGCTACAGTAGGAACGAGGCCAGTGTGGCGATCTAGTTCGCTGCCGTGCATTCGGCGGGCACCGTGGAAAATGGTAGTGACGCTGTGTCTCTTGTACAGTGTCTTCTCCAAGCGAACCAAGTCATCGTTCAATTGGATCGTGTTTAGCGGCAAGTATGTGTCTGACCCCAACACGGCTGGTGTTAGACCATTTCGCACGCACTGATTCGCAAGTATTGCTGCTCTAACTCGACGCCTCACGCGACAGGATTGATCGGAACCCGGAGGGCGGCGTTGGCCGTCTGGGCCTGAACACGGGCAGCCTGCACTACTCCAAAGAGACGCTGGACTCGGACGTGGAGCGGGGAGCGGCCGAGACTAGCTCGCTGAGCGCCCCGGACCGGCGCGCGCCCAAGGAGGAGCCGCCCATCGTCAAGTACATCGCCTCCCAGGTCAGAACCATGGGCGACTGTGGTTCAGAACAGCTCTGCGCGGATTTGCTCGGAGCTGGGCCTGGGTTAGTTGGGAACTTCATGATTTGATTTTGATACGGCTAGGACATAACTGTTCCCTATCAGAAAACCTTTCACTAATTCTTATCGTTGGGAATGTCAACGCGGAAGTTATTTCGAGGGCTTCCCATCATTATGTCAGAGGGGTTCTCTTGTGTCTACGCTTAGCGTTCCGTCAACCCTTTTATCTGCAACTGTGTCCTTGAAGTCATCAGACCAGAGATGTCGTCGTTCCAGGTTTACACCCTGTTCCACGTTCCACTGAACCTGCTTGCCAAGTGTGCAGTTGTCCTGCCGGAGGATGTCATGCTGGAGATCCTTCCCGTCACTTGGCACCTTTTGTTGGACATTGACCACGAGGTGAGACCCACCACATATTTAACACAAATTAAGCCGTGGCTTGTGACCTTAAACATAATCTTGAGTTCTCACAATTTGGGATGACGAAGCTGGCTTCGTCGAGAACAATCGACTGCCATTACAATCGGCCAGATTGGTCCACATAGTTGCGAGGTAATGAGTGGGAGGGGGGGGGGGGGGGCATCTGACGCCTCCCCCATTCCACCACACCAGCAAGTAAAAGGTGGCGACTTACCCTAGCAAGTACCTTATCATTCACTATGCAACAGACTGGAAGTTGAGAATATGAGGCATAAATTATGCAGTTACAAGTGTACAGGGCCGTTGAAACCGAGGGAAACAGGGGGCAGCTGCCCCTTCCCCCAACCAGGACAACGTTTAACATTAACTTCATGGCGCTGCATGGAACGAAATAACGTAAAAATCAAGTTTGCCCCTCTCTATGCCCACAGAGGTTCCACCGCTCCTGCAAAGTATATACACTGCATAGCTTTCTTCCCCTACTTTTCACATGCAGGCGTGTGTGCAACAGATGTAAAAAAACACTTACATGCATTATTTGTGATACGGTAATAGACGAACTGTACGTCAGAGTTCGTTTGTGTTTAGGTGGCCGCCGCTGCGGCTACACTGTGCCTGATAGCTGCGGTGAAAATCCCCGGGTTCACCACGGACATCCTTATGCGGAACCTCCAGCACGAAGATCCAACCGAGCGGGTCAACAGCATTCTCAGGTGCGATATTCGGAAGGTCACTGCTGAATGCCTCTGTTAATGTTTGATATTTCTACCATGTGGCCCCATTCATTCGGACTCGTTGCCACATGCCCCAGTAGATTTCGACACTTTCCTTGTTTGAAACACGTGACCAAACATATGCTGCACGTGCATTTTCTTTGCTGGTTAACGTTGAAGCTCGTTTCCAGTGTCGTCCGCTGTCGTTGCTTGACGTCTTGTCGGCATCATCGATTTCTGCTCATTTGGTCATGAAAGCTTTTGCCAGGGATGGGAGGGTGAGACAAATTCAGAGCGGTGGTAGTTTTTCAGGCGGCATTCTTACGCACTAGGGTGCCATTTCAGCCATCAGGAACGCCTCTTCAGGCGTCGGGTGCAGTCTGAAATTTCGGTCATTCTTTTATATCCAGGGGTGCCATTTCAGGCCGAGGTCTCCTTCTGAGGCCTGGAAGCTCTCTTTCAGGTGGCATCCCTCGCTCCAGACGTTTCCAGAGTCCGGGCCGGAGGCCCTCTCCTCATTACGTCACAGTATGCTGCTGCGATCATTGTCGTACGTCCTTTATCGTCTCGACACTCCAGTCTCTCCTACAACACAGAACAGTAATGCCGTATTATAACGGAAAGCAACTTTTTCAAAGAGGAGGCTCACTCGCCACGTGGTCAAGAGCGCCTCATGCCTGACAACGTCATTCTCGTCATTTATTCTGACTTGCATGCCTGGAGCGTCCCGTGGAGCATCAACCCGCCACAGCTACCCAGGCAGCAGAAGTGCGCAAACGTGGTCCTGGGCAACTAAGTGACGCGTGCGCTCTGCTGTGCCCAGGTTTCAGGCACTGTGGCGGTTCCGCTACCAGTGCTGGCCGCGCATGGACGACACGGCCCACCTGAGCTTCAAGGTGCCGCCGCCGGGGATCGAGTTCACGCTGCCCTCGCCCAAGATCGGCATCGAGGCGCTCCCCGTGGTCGATCCCTCCTGGATGCCGCAGGTCTGTTAAAAAGAGCTGTAGGAGCTCTGTTATACAGGTCTGTTACAACAGATTTCCGGAGATCCGTACATAGATTTGTTATAGGGACCTGAGGACCGGCAATGCAAGTATTGCATGCAAGTCTGCAAGGGATGTATACATCGGGTCTGTCACACTAGGTTGCCGAGGTATATGAGGCATGTCTGTTAAGTTATTCGCGTTGTAAAACGTCTGTTACGCAGGTATGTTATGCTCTGATGCTGGGGATTTTAAATGCACTTCTTTTATATCGGAGCATTGATTCGACGTGCTGACCCTTTCTCGGATGCCAGTTCGCAGGACTGCAACGTTTTGACACCGTTCTTCGGGTTTTGCATGGCGTCGGGACAAGATGGCGTGTAAAAGACGTTTGGACATGGTTTAATGGCATGCAGTTTTTGCTGGCAGGCATTCGCCCGGTGAAAATACTGCACACGAGTCGTCGAAATACACTGAGTGCGACACGAAACACAGTTGTGGATAACAGCTGCACACAAATTTGTTCGTCTTAGTTTTGCAATTCGTTTGGCAAAGCCCATGTTTCCAGAGCGCTGGTGTCTGTCGAGGTATCCTGCAGGCAGGCCTGTTGTTTTGTTTTGTGTTTCAAGAATCGTTTTAGCCATCAATGTGCAACGTTACTATGAATTATGAGGCGAAGAATATTACTGATCTTCCTGTTGGATTTCATTTCCTTGACAACTTGCGGAGCTCAGACATTTGTCGATCATGAAGGCATGCATTCGTACCATTTGGACGACCCAGGGTAGAGTAAAGCCATGATTTTTTGCGGAGAACCTCATTAGGTTTGTTTGCCTCGGATTGTACTGGGGCTACTTAGTTGAACGTCTGAATCGCCAGGTGTGCACCTAAGATGGACAGTTCCCCATAGCCCCCTGTTCTCGAGCCGAGCCCACCCCTACCCGCAGGTGAAGAGCAAGGTGGAGGATGTGACGCTCAAGGAGGAGCTGCACTCGATCGTGTCGGCCGGCAAGACGCGGCGCAAGCAGCAGGCCGAGCTGGTGCAGATCGCGCTGCGCAAGGAGGAGGAGAAGAAGCGACTCGACCGCGAGAACTACCTCATCAGCACCGTGCCGGTCACCGTGCAGGCGGCGCACGAGCCCAGTTTCTACCACGTGACCGGCGACGACCACGACGAGGGTGAGCGGGCGGCCGGCGCCGGCGGCGCCCCTCCTCTGGTCGTGCTGCCTGCGTGTCGGCGACGGCGGCGACGGTGTCTAATTGTCGCTGCCTAGGCCGGGGATGAGACTGTGTATGTACAGGGGAGTGGGTGGGTCGTTTGATCGCTAGATTTGTACTGTTGTGTCTGTGCGATTTGCTTGACATTTTTGGCATCGTGTTTTTTGCGTGCCGCGCTTTGAATAGCGTACAAAATGGGTCCAGGCTCTGAGGACTTAGTAGTATTTCCGGGGAAATTTAGTTTCTCTGGAAGCTAACCTTCTCCGGGCGCAAGCTTAGTTTACTAACCTCTCAGGCGAGTGGAATGGGACCCCTCGTTGTTTCGTTTCCAACTGAGCCATAGTCGCGACACAAAAATGAGCGTGTTGTTGCGCGCCATAAAAGCATGCTAATGGCATCCAGATTAAAGGTTTTGAATCAACCAGTGGCCTCCCAGGTCAAGTCAATGACCCGAAATTGTCTAAAATGGCAAAACGTTTCTTTTGAAAGGCCACAGAACATGTTTCACAGTTACAGGCATCGGATGAAAACCTCAGGACTCTTTGAAGCCTATGATCCCATAAAGCCTAAAATCTAATGCTGCCCTTCATCATTATTTTTGGTGAATTAAATAGGATAGCCCAGGTCAAATCCCGTGATTGGCTGGGACGTATGGAATCTAAAGCCTTCTAGCTGCCATCAAATGAATCTGAATTAGTAAAACGGGTGCAAAATACATGCCAAATTTGAAATCAACGTTCAAAAATTCCCTAATGCTGACCCTAGGTCAAAAAAGATCACCGGAGGTCAGTGAACTTGAATGATCTCAGGTGAACTTCTGTGACCGCGAGACAAATGTAGGGTATTTTTGGGCGCTGATTTGGAATTTCACATCCATTTTGTGCCATTCTGCCTAGGCTGGTTCATTTTATCCGAGGTTCAACGTATTCAAAGTCATCCTAATTCAGTGACATCGGTCAACCTTAGGAGAGTCTTAAACTTAGTGGAGCCCGTAGATGTGGTTTATTTACAGCCGTTTTTGCCCAGGTTGCCTCTTTAATGTGACCTGTATCAGTAAACATCTGAATAAGCCCACAAAAAGGCGAAATAATGCTGAGGTCAACCAGCGTCACACTGACCTGATGTCACCTTCAAATACGAAATTTTCAGATCATTCTACGCTGTATGACTATGGTGTTTGCTGTTCAACCCGGGGAAATATCAAATGTGCCGACAACACTGGGTTGCCATGAAAATGACCATTTTTGCGGAAAATTGGTCTGCAGACCCTTGAGGATGACGTTATAATTTCGTGACCGGATCTGACCTGAACAATTTTTTCAAAAGATGCGCAATGAATGAAAATTTGAATGCCCGAAACTTCAACGCCCTAGCTCCAATGCATTTTATGTTATCACAAAAAAACTGACTGGGAGGGGTGGCAACCTCCTCCCCGCGTTCTGGCGGGTTAATCTTGCCTTTGCAGTGGAAAACTAAGACATGTGCTAATGTATGAACATGTCAGTTGTACTTTATGCGGCTTTAACCTTGCAAAGGCACAATTTTTTCTCAGAAAGAATCTTGCTTTCCATATTTATGGCCAACATTGCATGTTTGCAGTGCGTTAATATAAATGTTTATTTTTTGTCTGTGCTCAATGAAGACAGGTTTTGATTTGCAAACATTCGTCTTTTTATTTTTGGAATTTGGCCTACATGTGAGTCATTCGAGGATGGTCATGACGTTAGTTCGAGCGTATGGTTCCGAACATTGTTTTAGCCCTTTGCAACGCATCGTCCATGGCTTGTTTCCAGTTTATGATTGTCTGTACTCGTGTACATAGGAGCAGTCGATTTTTGAATCTTCTCAGCATGATAGAATATAGTTTTGTATAGCTTTTTCTGGAGCTTTCCATCGGGGCTGCATGGGACTGGCCTGCTCGCTTGCCTAGTCATGCTGACCAGTGCCTTTGCAGGCAATTTTGAGCTGCGCTCGTCGACTTTGGGAAACCGCTCTTCGGACAGCACCTTCGACCACATTATGAGGTTTTATCAGCATTGTTACCAGATCGGAGGTTAGAAATGAAATGTCGCCACTTCTCCACCTGTGCTCTGTTATCTTTTTGTTTGACTTCCCAGAACTCTCCTTCCTTCATCTTTGAGTGAACCTGTTACAAAAGTAGTGGTTAATGGATTGCTACGTAAACCTGTCTCGATTAGAGCTAACCCGGTTTGACAGTCAGCGAAGTAAAATCGAACGGACGAACCTTCATCATTTCGCTATCGCTCGATCGTTCTCCGTTTCTGCGTGCGTCCCTCTACGGCCGTCACTGACCTGCTCGGCTGGTGTGCGCAGCCGCCGACGAGGAACCGACCGAGGCTCTGCGGGGGGCGCACGCCCAGGCGGCGCCGCAGATGTTCCCCTCGTGCCTGTGCACGGCCGCCACCAGCATCATCGCGCTGCTCGACGACACGGCCGTCACCTCCGACGGCATGGCCGTCTACAGCGTGGCGCAGCGGGTAATGCTGGCCGTGCGGGACGGCGGCCTGGAGCTGACGTCTCTTGAGGGAAGCGCTGGTGGAGACCGAAGTGGACCCAGTGATGTTGCAGGCTCATTTCTTTGTTTTTTTTTTTGGTTTAGAGGTAAAGCTGTAAAGCCTTCCTCGGCTACGTGTGATTGGTGCTTTGTTTATGTTGTGTTATCGTCTGCAGTTATAAAGTGCATCACATCTGTGCATCACTGATTGCTCTGTTTCTTTTCTGACAACTGCAGGTGATCTGGAAATGCCTGGTGGAGGACAGCGCCCTCTTCTTGCGTCACTTCCTGGAGAAGCTCACCAGGGAACGCCAAGAGGTCATGATACAGTACCTGCGGCGACTGATACATACTTTCCCCAAGCTGCCGCCGCAGACAGCCTTCGCGCTCTACAACTATCTGGTCGGCTACATCATGTTCCAGATTCGCTCCAACCTCGAGTGCGCCACACAGAACATTGCCAACTCCCTGACCCTGCTCTGGCAGGTGAGTGAATTGTGTGTGGGTCCGTCGAATCAAGATGCAGCGTGCACGCAATATTTAAAAACCCACCAGTTAGGTAGCTGCTCTTAAGTTCGCACAGAACGCACCACGTGAGCGCACAGGTCGGTACAACCACGTTGACGCACACGACACCGCAACAGCCACGCGCTAGATCTGGGCTAGTGTCTGCAAAAGCGATCTTTACAGCTATTTTCAACGCACTGATGGCCTACTGTCTGATAAACTTAGGAAAGCGAATTAAAGACAAAAATTGCGCATTGCTGAATCCGCCGTCTGCCTAACGCGGACTTTATCTGAGGCGGGCTCAGGCCTGAGCACTGTTGCGTGCTGTGCTGTCTAGTCTTATAAAACAGTAACTTGGCCGGGCGTTGTACAGAACACATCGGATAAAAGACACCCGAAAAACGGCAACGTATGCTGCATGGCCTTCGAACCGATAGCCACCGAGTGCACTGAGAGCTTCTCTATGTGGTCTTTTTTACGACATCCCGTTGTTAGATTGGCACGGACGCTGATCAGCTTCTGCACTTGGCTGACGCATCAAATACGGCATCTCCTGTTATTGGAGCAGTGCGCGCCAAAAGACAGTGCGATTAGATTGGCTCGAGGTCACGTCAGTGGAAAACCTGTTCCGGGTGCGCGTAACGTTGATGAGAGCAGCAAACCAAGTGACAAAAGGAAGCTCAGCTGACTATAGGCGTCCAGTAACTAACCCTAGGTTATTTAATAGCTCGCTTCCGTGAATAATGATTTTGTTTATCGAAAGTGTTGTAAGCGTGAGATTTCGATAAATATGTCACACGCACAATACTGTAAAACTTATTAAACTTCTAAGCAAGCTCCTTTTAATTTTGGTTGAACCATTGCCAAAAGGTACATAGAGTGATCTCGATGTTTTGAATATCCCTGGAAATGTCGCTTTTTTATTTGGCCACAATGGCCGATTTCCCAATGGTGAAATGGTTTAACAGAACCTCATCTAGTTTGCGATATGACGCAAACATAAAACCATCTGCAGCTTTCCATACGCCAACATTTTCAGATCTGTTCCACGACGACATCATGGAGGAAAATTCCCGTTTGCGCTGTAAAACCTGATATCTGAAGGCTGATATCGGCTCATATGTGATCTAAAAAAAAACGGAAATTAAAGCATATAAAATGCGTGGAGGCAGTGAAAGAAGAGCAGAGAAAACAAGGAACCTCTCCAGCTCTCGAAGAAACATACTCTCAAATGGATCTCGGCTGGGCAGCCGTCCTCCCTTGGTACATTTGTCGTTCGGCCCTGCGCAGGTCTCATGAAAGCTCTGCTAGAATGATGATGCCGGGGACTGCGACTAAGATTGCGATTAAGATCAGGTTAAAACGCTAATCTCCATCGGATCAGTACCGTCTTCGACTAATAAACTTTCGATTATAATCAGCGCGTCGCGGCGACTACCGAAACCTGTGATCACAGCGTAACACGGTACTTGATCCTTCGAGCTAATTTCACTGTCACATATTTTGGTCCGAAGCAGTTCCACCTCAGGCAACCTTCCGTGTCGACAATGGTTGTCAAGTCTCCATTTGAGTGATGTCTGATGCTAGTGTATTGCGTAGTACTGGGGTTTTCTGGCTCTCTCCTTCCTGGGTCCTCAAGCCGGCCGATCTATTTCCTTCAAGCGGTCTGTATTGTGTACTCACGACTTTGTTCGGTCCGCGTCTCGGGTATTCGTATGAAAAGGCGCGGTAGCCTAGGAACAGTAAATAGTGCAGCTGTGTGGGCTTTATTTATTGCGGGCATTATGGGAATTATGGGTTTACTTCAGCGCTTTATTATTCACCATGTGCAACAGGCCTTTGAATACTGAGGCCAGACCAAAGTAGAAACTACGCTTAAGGCTTCCGATGGTCGAGCAAGTTCTAGCTAGTTCAGCCGATGAGGAGCATCGCTCTTCCCATGGAATATCTGATGCGATCCTGGGCCTGTTGGCTAGGAATCCAACAAATAACTGTTTTCGTTATATGTCCGAATACCGGATAAACCAGACAATGATGTGCGAAAAATGTACTTTTCGGGTTGCGCGCAATGCCCGTATGGCTACAGATTAACCTGTAACTGTGGAAAATGTGCCCGTGGAAAAATTAAGGATTGCTTGATCAGTAACCGATGCAAAACAAAAACTGTACTGGTGAGGAAGGCTCGTTTTTACACGAGTAGACCGTGGATCAAGAAAAGCGCCTTCGTGATGGCCAGTCAGAATAATGTTCAACTGGTTTTCCCTCATAGAAAACGTCAAACCCTGACGACAGACACTTCCGAGACTGCCAGGCTGCTGGCCTGCCAAACACACACGAGCAAACGCAGAACGCAGACGCAGAAACGACGTCGTTATTGCATTGTACGCCTCCAGGTGGTCCCTGGGATTCAAGGCATCCTGTTCAAGGACCTGAAGCAGATCTTCCGGAAGGAGCAATGCGACGCCACGCTGATGCTGACGGCGAACGTGCCATCTGCCAAGCGCATCATCGTCCACGGGCCGCAGGGTGAGTCGTCCGCGACTCCTGAGTGGGCAGGTACCCGAGCCGCGTGACCCCAGAACTAACACAGATTACAGGCCGAGTGCCCTGTGACGGCGGAGTGAGCAGAGGTCATCACATGGTGAGTCCCTTGTGACCGCGGATCATCCATAGAGCCTGGGGCGAGTCCTCGTGACCTTGGAGCATGCCGTCATGAACCCTTACCATCCTGGGCATATACAGATCTCAGTCCCCTATTGGATGACGTACACAGACCCTAGCGGAGGCCTAAGCGTGGGCCTGTGAACTCGTCTCTTACCCGAACACGGTACATTCGGTGACCTCAGGACATACACAGCACCTCGAGGAGTCCCTGGAGATCTTGGTAACATCTGCAGAACATAAGAGAGAACCGTTTTCAGCCCCACGGTGGCCGCTGCAGGAGTTCCACGGGACCCAGGGGCCGTGTGGGGCCGTGGCTTGCTTCCGTGTCCGGTCACCACAGTCCGGCTCCCGGCACTGAGGGGCCGCGTGAGCAGCTGACGTTAGAGGTCCTGGAGAAACACCACCGCTGCGACACTGCGCCTTTTGGCTGGTCCGGCTTACTTTAAGCATCGCCAGGCTGGCACGAGGCGACGGCTTATGGTCCCCGAAAGAGCAAAGGCATGATAATTTGTTTGCTTTGCGTGACTGGGCAGGTGTTTTTAGCAAGACGTCAGGTCCATGGAATACTGTAGAACTTCGCCAAATCACATTGTCCGGTGCATAATGAATACGGCGGAGTTATGATTACCGTGAGCACGAGTTGTCAGAAATGGCTGTCCTTTGCACGGCATAGCCATACTATGTATGGCTATGTTTCGGGAGGTTTTGGGCAAGGACAAAGTATTCAGTTCTCGGAAAACTGGACTAATGCTCTTGTGAGTTAATCATGTTGTTTCGACTTTTTCGGACAACACTGAAGCAAGGTCGATCTCGACAAAAAAAAATCAGATCGTATATTTCAGACGATTTGGTCGTCCTTGAACACGGGTCGAATGTTCAGAAACTGCCCAACCCCGAAGACACACTACAGAGAATACCTAGAGACAATCTCCGTCACACTAAAGCAAAAAGTCGAAATCATCTAAACTAGCCTGAAGATAAACGAAACGCAATGACATTGCGTCAACACATAGAACTGATCATAATTAATGTTCCGCCAGCATAAATTTTCATCATTCTTTTTATGAGAATTTAATGCGTATTGTCAGACACAGTCTCCTAGAGATCGCAATAGACCCCACTGTCCGAAGTTCTGGGTATGATTAACTCACGACGATGTAATAACCCGCCATTCCTTCGGAGAGTTTTTTTTGCCCCCTCCCCGGATTTCTCTTGAATAACTTCCCAACCATTCGAGATATCAGGTCGAAACTTTGCGTACCTTTCAGTTGTTTCCCAGTGCATGTTCTTTGGAATTTTAGGTCAAGTCCCTGCAAGATCACAGGGCACGGGCAGGCCAGCGTTGACCGTTGCATGAACCGACCCTTTCAAGTCCCCACTGGACTGAAAGATTCGCTAGATATTTTTTCCATAAAGATAAAGTAACGGTAGGAATATGAATAGACGGGCCGAAATTACACAAATACCTCGATTTTTACCCGACTTCCTGCCCAGGTCAGGATCATTGAACCTTTTTTTAAGGTCGTGCATTTTATGCTCATGTTACCCCATTGGCATGGTGTATGGGGTAACTGGAAACGATGATTCTCATAACGGAATCCGTGACATTCAAAGTTATTTTTATGAAAACGTTTTTTTCATGAAGTATTTCATGTATATGTAATAAATATTTTATGAAAACGTTGGTCTTTACCCTTAATCTGCCCTTGACCTGTAACCTTGACCCTTTTCGTTTCTTCTGGTCTTTTTCAGCAACACATCTGCAACGTTTAAGAACAATGCCACGATATAAATTACGCTTTCGACCTTTGGAATACCCACGGGATTTCAAGAATGGAAACATTTATTTTCTTACAATTTGACCTGACATGTGACGTCATCCGGGACCTTCCCACCGAAAGGCATGCTTTTCTGAAAGCTCTCGTTGAGGGCTGTTGTTTGAAATGGGAAACATTTCGGTTGCTTTACTGGTTACAAAGTTAGACGATGGGGAGAGGCGCTAAAAATAGCCCCCCCCAGCAAATGGTGTAGTTCTGAATACGCCTGCGGATGCCGGGATAATAGGCTGCTTTATTTAAAATGAGCAAGTGTCTTTTGCTTCTTTTTCTGACCATATTAATTACTTCTGCATGCACGATGTGACTTTCTCTTACAATGCTTCCTGTTTTATTTGTCGTGATCTGCTCATTCTAATGAAGGAAAAGATGACGGTGCTAGCCCGATGCATTTTCCCTCTGATCGGGCGCCCTGTGCTATTTTGTTGTTTTTGCTCCGCCCAGGTCCGGACGCTGGTGGCATTCCGTCCCAGTTCCCGATCCAGGAGGACACCCAGTTCTGTCAGATTCTGACCGAGGCAAGAGAGTTCTTCAGCATTCCCGAGAGTGAGCACGGATCGTACTTCCTGGTGGACCACAAAACAGGTGCGGAATGTGTCGAGGTCAAGTAGTCTCTTGTTAGAAAATGTAAATTGGATCACGAACACCTTTTTTGCCATCACCCAAGATCAGGTATTACGTGTTTTCATGCTTTCATGCTCATGGTGTGTTCTACCTTGCGCGCTGCAAAGTTTTTGAAAAAGCCTTCGTGGGTAATTAACACAGCATCGCATATACTTCACGTTTAGTGGCAGTTTTAATCACATGACTGATTTTGAACGCATGCATGCAATTTCAAAGCCACTGGGAGCAGACTATGGCTTTTCTAAAGCCTCAACAACCGACAAACTGCAGTACGTTTTAGATCAGTTCCAACTAGACACCTTAAAACCTCGTTGCCGTTCGTATCGAGTCTGATTACAAGTCTTAAGTCATTTTATGTCTCCCATCTTTTCTTACTACTCGCTTCCTTCGGTGATACTCGTTTTCCAGACGTCGTTCACAATCCAAAGGCGTACGTCCGGGACTTCTACTTCTTCAAGCGGTCGCAGTATCCACAGCTGAGTTTGATCCACGTGGATCCAGAGGAGGCCTACAATGCTATGCAGCACAACGTGTTCTATCTGAAGCTGCTCGAAATAGGAAAGACGTTGAAGAGCTTGGTGATGCTCATGCGCCCAGACCAGGTTAGTCCGGCCACGGACTATATTGTCTAGCAACAGTCAGAATATTTCCACCATGCCAACCGCATACAGTTGCCGCATTTAGTGGTTTCGAAAATGCAAAGCAAGGTAGGATGGTGTCACTATCGATTCGGTTCTCACAAAATGAGACTACCTTGCCATCATACTGGGATGCTAGTTAAGCCGTGTTAGTCAAATGACGTTCGCATCGGGAGACCTCTGTTGGCGATTGAAAGTCGCGCTGGTCAGAACTATTGTATGCAGTTCAAGGGTTTAAATTAAGCGGTTAAAATACGGCATGGAACAATCTTCCTTTGATCGTTTCCGTTTCCCATGGTTCTCAGTTCTGGATTCGATACTTTACCATTTTCAGGTGGCTCAGAGGGTGTTCTTCCTCCACGAGGAGCTCACCAAGTTGCCCGCGTTTCCAAGGAAGGCACTGGAGACAGAGTTCCATTTGTACAAAGGAGGCCACCTTGGAAAGGTTCGTGTTTCATCGACCCAAAGTGCTGCCCTGCCTGCCTCATGTCTTCTGCTCTTGAAAGGGCTATAAACAATGCAATGAATGTGCTAGTTGATGCCATTCACATCGGCATGGCGTCTGGTTTTCTGCATTGTTTCTGCATTACTGATACCTAGATATGTGCTAGTAAACCAACCATTAATCGAAATCGCTTATTTCGAAATCACCTATTTCATTAACACGTTCCCGGGTGGTAGGTAAATTTGACCCCCTGGGATTTCTCCGGAAAAGGTCCCAAACAGTTTGGTGCAACCTCACCACATTTGGCACAGCTGCACAACATTAAATAGAAAAATTTTGGGCGTTAAAAAATATTAAGGTTTTTCACAGTGACCAAGTTAGAATGGGTCAAAGTTAGGTCATGGTTTTCAGAAATATTCATTTTTAGGGTAAACTTCAAACTGCTGCCATGAATATACGTTTTAAGACAGACACTCGAACCTTTTAATGGTGCAAAGATAACCAACTAGAAAAAAAAATAGTTTGGTCGATCCGAGATCAGATCACAGGGTCAGATGAAGGTCAAAGGTCACAAATTATTCCCAAATGTAGAATTTATGTTGTAACCATCTCAGTCAAAAACCGGAAAGCATGTAAAAGGCCAATTCATCTTCTACCGGTGTACAAAGTTTCAGATCGATGTCAGATCAGGTCATGGAGAGATGACCAAACATGTGTTCTCGCTTACCCGTTTTCTTACCAGGCCAAACAATGAAAGCCACCAGTTTTCTCTTCAATGGCAAATCCAAGGCTAAGATGGTACAAAATAATGTCAGAGATGGCTTAATACTCTTCGATAGTTTTGATCTCTTCTAGGTCACCTCAGGTCACCGACTTGAGATGAGATTTATTGGCCTTGGTACATCCGTTTTTGTAACAGCTTGCTTTCTAGGGTGTTTTTTGACGCTGATTTTGAATTCAACTCCCAAAATTACTTAGGTGTGGTACACGTCTGGGTAAACAGATATGAAAAAGAAATAAATCAGATGCGTTTTACCTTCGGTCTAGCATTCTGTGCCCGCGTACTATTCTGACAAAGCCAGAAGACGGAAGTTTTTACTTACCAGTGCTAAATCTCTAGTGGTAACATTGTACCGGATGGCGGCATTTGGCTCTGTGGAGCACATTTTTGCGACTGTCATTTTTTCGAGGTCTAGGTGGCGTTGTTGTGCTAGGTCGGTGACCTGGGTTGGCCTCAGATTACCTTGGGTGGTCTTGGTGGCAAAAATTTGGATTGGATGCATTTTTGGGTGCCAAATTCGAATTCAGCTCCAGAATTAGCCTCGAAATAGCATAAAACACGAAATATGACACTTCGTGAAATGATAGCCATATTGCTTATGTTATGATGAAGCAATAATTTAGACATAAGTACTGACCGAAGCATTTCATATTATATACCATCTACAGCAGTTCCGTGTGGCCGACAAAAATGGGTAACACTTCTTGGCGCTGTGACGAACGGTTTTCGCGGTACAAGTGAAAGTCTGGCAAGCCTCGCCAAATTTGCCTCTCTTTGACCTCATTTGACCTTGAAGGTCACATTCGGGAAATACCAAACTTCTACACAAGAGACGTCATTTCAAGTTACATCTGCACTGCACATTTGGTGGATCTATCCTCGTTAGTTTCTGAGATCGTCGTATTTGACCCAAGCAAGTCGTATTTGACAGCCACCCGTGCGCGTGTTAATAATCGACGCAGAAAATCTCATACAACCGATTTCCTGAAATTTTCCCTACGCAGGAGCTCAAATGCCTGGACAGCATGCACAAGCTGATCTGGGTGAAAATGATGTCGCGAATGTTCGAGGGCATGGCCGGCAACTTCGCCTACTCCGGCGATATCCACCTGTTCATCAACGTGGTGAACGGCTGCCTGTTGCTGCACTGTGAGGACAGTGCCATGCTCCGACTCGTCATGGCCACGTACATCAGCGCGGCGCACCAGTTCAAGAACGTCTTCTCCAGCAACGGGTGCGTCGTCCGTCGGAACGTCGGACTGGGAAAGCTCGTTTGGGTAGGAATGCTGAGACCGGGTCCGCGCTAAAAAAAAGTAGCCATAATAATAATTACGGCTCGTCGGCCGTGACCGTATTTTACCGACCGGACGCGATCTTACTGAGGTGGATTATGACAAGTCACGCAATCTAGCCATTGAGGCAAGAGTTCAAATTCATTTTCCGCGTGGTTTGTAAACATATCACCTGCGTCGGCCAAGAATGTGACGCCAGTCACGTATACGCTTATGAAAACAGAAAAGCTGGAACTCGCTGCATATGGATTTTTTCATTAAAACGAAATACAGCAAGCCAAGCCAGCCGTTTTAGAAGACCTTGTGGTGAGGCGACGTCACAGTATTTGCACCTTCCCTGTTGCCGCTCGAGAATTCCACCTGTCGCCAGTAAAGTAGTGGCGCCCGCTGCGTTGTTATGTTTCCGAGCAACAAATGTTGTCAGATTCGACTACGTCACTTTCCCGGTGGTAGACGCAGCTGCCCTCATCATCTTTACTTTTTTTTTACTTTTCTTTACTTTCACGCCTTATTTGTATTTTTTTTTGTTAATACGTGTTTATGGTTCGTGATCGATTGTCGGCCACACTATGCATAGTATTTCTTCACAACCGGTCGTTTTTATTGCCATCATCGTAATTGTCAGTTATCTCTGCTGTTGTTCATTTTCCATCCAAGCTAGGCATCTTGATGAAGGGACACAGATATATATCCGGTTTGGATGAATCGCTGTGAACCACTAGCATCATTTCAAGACTTAACTACGTGATATACAGTTCATACATCTCAGCATGTACCTGAACTCGGGACTCCAGGTGCCCCGTCCGGGTTTACCTCATTATCGCACAGCACGGACGGGAGCCACGAAGGTGCTGGTTTACTGCGTGAACCCTGGCCGGATAGGGCTTGCGATGGAGTCACAGGCAGGGGCGTACCAAAATCCAACTGCTACAGCCTGTCCTCCGTCTTATTTATACCTTGTATGCACGGCCACTCGGCTCGCTGATGACTAACATAGGTGTCGTGTTCTTTCCAACAGGTACCTGCTGATCATGCCCACAATTCTGCAGGTCTACAGCAACCACCAGTCCAACTCGCTGCTCTGCAGAACCGTGGAATTCATCTGCAAGCAGTTCTACGTGCTGCACCGTAAGCCGTTCGTCCTGCAGATGCTAGGCAGCATCGCCCCGATGCTGGATTTGAGCACAGACTCGCCGTACGCCGATGCTAACAAGGTGAATAGCACTTCATGGAAATTAACCATGCATTGTATTGCTAGAAATAGTGTTGACGATAAGAAGTCTGCACGTAAAATATACCAGGAAAAATATTCTGTACTGATATTTCGGAGAAATGAAAACATGCTGGGACAAAGACGTTTTTTTGTGAACGTCTTCATTTTTCCATGTGGCAGTGCATGCAAAATTTGGATGGTAAACGAAGTTACATTTGTGGCAATTGCGTCGCCCCATCGACGACCTGCATAACGCTCATTGTAGTAGTAGTAATAGTAGTACTTTATTAAAAAGCCATCTACAGTACATACAAAAACACATCCACAGTAGCACAGTAGTTCTACCCAAATCCAGCCTGACATGCGGGACCGTCCACTCAGCTGCCCACGCTCTGTCCAGATCCAGCCGGACACGCTGTTCCGTCTGCTCATCTCGCTGGAGACGCCGTCGCCGGACCCCCTCAACACCATCGAGCTGGTCTCCGTGGAAAAGCCGCTGCGCGCCCTCGACTTCTGCTACCATGAGGAGACGGACGACGTCACCATCATGGACGTCATCAGTCTGTGCGTCACCGTGGTGGCGTACGCCGCCGACAGCCGGCGCGCTCACCAGATGCTGAACGTGCTGGAGGCGGTGATTCCCTTCTACCTGCGTCACGTGGAGCGCATCTCCAGTGTGGCGACCACGGCCGGACCCAAGGCAGAACTCAAGGGCGAGAAGGAGGTGATTCACCAGCTGGCGCTGTCCATCAAGACTCTGCTGCACAACTGCGAGCCGCTGGCCAAGTAAGAGAGGGGTGGATAACAACGTTCGGTTTTGTCCGAGCTCTTGGAGGGCTGCTTTGACTTAACTGAATGTTATACGTACCATATATCGTGAGTCCTTTGTTGATAAGACTCGCTGTTAACGTTTGTTTCACCAAACGTGCGTGGTTCTGACATTGTTTAGCAGCTCGTGGCACTGAAGGTGATATGAATTTAACTCTACAGCCTGAAATCATATATATATATATATATATATATATATATATATATATATATATATATATATATATATATATATATATATATACATATATATATATATATATATATAAGTGTTCGTGCAAAACGTTTCTTTCTGGGACACGTATCTTATCGCTCCTAGACGTTTTACCAGCAGCGCCGCGAAGAAGCCAGCGTACCATACCGCCCAGTCCTTTTGAAATGGTCCCGAGTGAGTTGAACCGGAAGCGGCGCCGCTCCGCAGGAACTACACCGGCCCGACGCGCGGCAGCACCGAGTTCAAGACCTCCAGCATGAAGGCGTTCACGCGCACGACGGCGCACGAGGCGCACAACGTGGCGCTGGATCTGGACGAGGACTCGCACTCACGCATGTTCGTCAGCGACACGCGCCGCACCAACATCATGGAGCGCGACATGGAGGACTCCGAGGTGCGCGGCACCCGCGATCGCGATCTTATTTAGTGGTATACGTACACGTATTATAAAACAAATACGTATTATACTAAATACGTATTTGCGATCGTATTTAATAGCGACTCTGCGTCAGATTTACGCTGCGTTATAGCTGAAAGGCTCTGGTAGGTGATGGGGGCTTGGGCTTTCCTTCTGAGTTTGCAGAGACCAAAACGTTGCTCCATGTAAAACTAAAACTGCGCTCCTTGTAAGTCGACGCCTTCAAGCATGGACTTATGTTTTCTTCTCATGCATATGCAGTTACACCAGTCGTGCCACGAATGCCCATCAGACATCACTGCCGCGGCCCTTATTCTGGCCTGTGGCACTGTGTCACGTTCTTTCACGCTATGACGTGCGTCACCTCTGCCGATGTCATTGACCGCGCGCGTAACTCCGACTACGCTCGCCTGACCCTGCAGGTGCTGCGCGAGGCCTTCAGGTGGCCGCGGGACACGCTGCTCAACATTGTGGCCGACTTTCTGACTCGGTGCTCGACCCGACTCCAGGAGCTCAGCAAGAAGCCAGTGGCCGGTAGCGAGACGAAGCAGGTGGAACTGCTGGACGCCAAGTGCCACAGCGTGAGTACCGCACGGGCGGAGCGGTGCGCTGATCGGCGTGCTCCATCCTGGCGTCCCCGGTCGTGGCTTGAGCTGTTTAATGCGGCTTTTGATAGGATTGCTAATATCGGTGGTCTGCGAGTTAACGTCCGTTGCGGATGCATTTTGGAAGCACTGCGTGACTGCAGGCTGTCACAGCACTGCTGGTATTCGGCAAGGTCCGGTAAGATTGACGGGCCGCGAGTGCTTCAGCTGTCGGCTGCTTTTTGTTTCAGTGAGGACCGGGACACAATTCGTAATTCTAAGCATGGGCGGAACGTTGAGGCCGAGGCTTTCTTCACGGCACGTAAAGGCGGCCGGACACGGGCGAGTCGTTTATTCCTCAAGGCCTCAGACCTTCGGAAACGGTCGCCGGCGGTACACGGGAAAACATATTAATCCAGTTAATCCACTGCTGCCACCCGCTTCCTGCCTTAAATGCGAAGCGATAGTGCTTTGCTATGAAATTTATGTTCTAAATCCGTGATGTCACGGCAGCGTTGCGAGGAGAGAAGAGACGTTTACGGCTTTTATTTTAAGAAGTCGTTAATTAATTTGGATTCAGCGGTGCTGACCCCGGATTTAGCAGCGCTGTGTCTGGACTTAACAGCGGTGCGTCCGTGTCCCACAGCGCTTGGCCGAGATCGCGCACAGCCTGCTGAAGGTGGCGCCGTACGACCCGGACACCATGTCGTGTCGCGGCCTGGTGAAGTACATGAACCAGATCCTGACCTACCCCGACTGGTCACAAGAGGCGCTCAAGCCCACCCTGATCATCATCATGCGCCGCCTGGAGAAGGTCTTCACCAAGATACTCAAGAAGAGCTTCATCAGGGTGCGTTGAATGATCGTGAGCTGGAGCTGTGAGGTGACTTGAGTCGCATGTTTCGTTCCCATGCATTGTTGCCCAGGTGCTATCCATGGTCCTTTTTTAAGATTGGCGCAATGTTGGCATCAGATCATTTGATCATCATCATCACACAACTGTGTGTATGCCCATCTGTGGCTACAGTACGCACCGAGGCAGCTATGCGGCATCAGCTTAAGCAACAAGTCTTAATTTCTCAAATGCGTCATCGGTATTCACGCGACTATCCGACTACCATCGTCGGCCTCCGAGTCTTATAATTTTTCATTCCTCATATCCGTCAGGTCCTCACGCCAGTTAAATCCCCAAATTTGTCCAGTTCTTCCGTCTGTCCAGTCCTCATATCTGCCAGTCATCACGTCTGTCGGTCCTCACGTCTGTCGAGTCTGAACGTACACGAGTACTCACGTCTGTCAAATCCCCACGCAGGACACCCATGTCGAGAGTTTACGTCTGTAAGGTCCTTACATATGGCGGGAGACTTGGTATGGCGGGAGATGGCGGAATACCTTACGATCACCACTTCTTCACCAATGTCTTCTTCTTACGCCCACCAGTTCTTCACGAATGTCGAGTCCTCTCTCCTGCAAGTCTTCCATTCTGTGACCTTGAAGCTCACCACTCCCATTGGGTCCTCGCGCCCATCCCCTGACGTCCAGCGAGGAACGTCCGCAAGTCCTCGCGCCCGTCGAATCCTCACTCCGTCTCCTGACGTCCGCAGCGCCACACCGACTGGGTAGCGGCCGCCAACCTGCTGAAGGGCGTCTACACCACGCTCTGCAAGTACCCGTACATCGCCCACCTGCCGCCGCTGAAGGCGCTCATCCTCGTCTGCCAGTCGCTGATCGTCGGCGAGGGCGGCGCGGCGGCGGCGGACGGCGCGGCCGCCGACTCGGCCGCCGCCGTCCACTTCCCGCCGCCGCAGCACTTCGCCTCCACCGTCGTCCGCCTCATCGCCATGCAGATGCTGGCGCAGGGGGTGAGCGCCGGCACCGGGAGGGGGGTCTGGGCACCGTTTTGGATAGCGCTTCGGTTCGTGTGGCCCTGCTGTGTCGGTGGCGTGGAGCTTGGGCGCTGCTGCTGCGGCTGGGGTGCGCAGCAGGGATCCATCCGTGGGTTCGAGTCCGAGGGAGGCCGCTGCTTTATCGCAGATGAAAAGGACGTGGTTCTCTTGACTTTTTTTGCTGTTGTTTGGTACACAGAAGCAAAAATACGGAAGCAGTCTCATTGTCACCTATAAATAGATGGTGGTTAGTTAGAATAAAACAAATGTGTTATGCTACAAAAGGCCAAATATTTGGCCATAGACATCTTTGGGGTCAGTGAGCCACTCGACACCAACTACAGAAACTGGTAATTGGTGCAATTTCACTCACAAGGTAAAAAGGCACCAATTACAGAAATAATAACGCGAATCGTGCTGTCGCTGTGATTTCGCCTGAGGACTCAGAACCATGCCATGGATGTATCCCTGGTGGGCGCGGTGCTGTTGTCGACATTCAGTGCGCTTTTTACGCATTTGGTAAATGTGCTTGTTTTGTGCGATTTTGGGTCATATGTCACTTTTCTTGTTACATCCAATGTGGAATTTGTAGGACAAAGCATTGCGTAACTCGAGGTGATTTGATGTTTCAGATGTTTGAGCACATATCATTGGTGAGGTTATAAAAATAGTCGAGCGGAATCCCTGGAAAAGACACACTAGATTTTAGAAATCAACGGAATCCCTGGAAAAGTGCACACTAGATCTTAGCAATAAAATAGAGTGAGTATAACAGAACTGTTCAACCAGAAATACGAAATTTTAAGCCCAAGAATACACCAATCCAGTGTATATTTGCAACTAGGCACCAGGATAGATCACCGGCAGCCTGACAAGACAGTCGTATCGTAACCATTAATTTCGTTTCGTAGTTATCTGCCTTTGTCAGGGAGAATGATATTTCTGGTTGGACATTCCTGTACTAAAAAATAAAAACATTGCACATCGATATCAGTCTATACTTCCTGCATAACTATTACAGAATTGCTCAAACACCTGCCTTAGAAGCAAGCAAGGCTTGTTTAGCACTACCATCTGAAGAATGCTTGTTTCCAGAATGCTCCGAAATATCGCTTACCTTGGTGGCAAGATGCATGTGCAGTTTGTCGTAGATCTTAGTACCATCAGCCGACACGCTCATAGCTACTACTAGACCCAGCGTGTTTTCTTTGACGAATGGTTTACGAATGAAAGAGTTACAAGCATTTAACGTCGATGCACCCCTCTCTGATGATATTTACGGTTGCTTTTGTTGCGAATGCATTTTGAGCGTTTTCCCAAATGAAAGAGTATGTAGGATGGTTGAGCGATGCGGTGGTGGCACTGACTCTGGGAAACAGAGTCGCTTCTGAAGGCCCCGAATATAGAGTGCTTGGCAGAAAGTGTTTTCTGAGTAAAATTATGCACTCACAAAAACAAATGGTTTTGTCGCCGGAAAACAGTGACGTGTGCACCATGTTAAGACCATGAGAATCATCCTATGTATCGTCGGTAATGACATGTGCCATGTGCTTACGCATCGTAGCAGCCATGCTTTCATTTAGTGAGGAAATGGGTAAGCATTGCTGCGCTCTGCATAGTTTTAGTCATTGCTTGTTGATGCTGTCTTTGTGCCACGTAGCGGTACATTTTCCCCAGCGGATGTTTGAGAGATTGTCCGAAAAGGTTGCTCTGAAAAGCGACTGGACCTGTGTGCACCGTAACAAAAACAATGGTCTGCCTGAAAACCCCTGTATAAATGTCACTGCGATCTGCAGGAGGCACATTCCTTGGAGCAAGTATGCGGCGGTAGCTCCATCTTCCCAAGTCCAGAGAAGACAGAGAACATGCTGATGAACCTGCTGCTCCCTCTTTGCCTCAGGGTTGGATGCGGCCGAAGCGGTAAGGAAGTGGCGGCAGGGATATCAACATAGGGTTTTTTTACGTGAGGGCAGAAACTTTTGACCCAAGGACTGATGCAAAGAAAGGACTGATGCAAAGTTGCCACTTCGACTTTGTATTCCTTTCAAGTCTTCGACGTGAGGATGGATGCAAGGAAATTTTCGTTGGCCTTTTTGTGTCTTGTAAGTCTTTGACCCAAGAATAAATGTCAATAAACTGTCGTTTGGAGTTTTTTGTTGTAAAACAACCCAGTTTGGACTGCATTCGTAAAAATCTGCGGATGCTGATGTATCTGAATGCTGAATGATCTAAATAACACATCAATTTCACGCCAGCGTCAATGATCCGGGCTTCAGTATATATCCGATGTTAAAGTGCGGACATCAACAACCACCCTAGTCACTCAGCTTCGTCTGCCGGACCTGACCAGCTGACCGCCGCCTTTCGCCAGACGTGCCCAAGATGCGGCAGGCTGACATCAGCTTCGCGCTGACGGTGATGCTGCACGCGCTGCAGCCGCCGGCCTCCACCAAGGCGGCGGCGGGCGGCGCTGGCGGCACCACCGTCGCCAGCAGCGCCAAGGCCGACGCCGGCCTCTACTCGACCAACGAGGCCCGGCCGCACAGCACCGTGCGCCCCTCCATCTACTCGGTGGCATTCCTCGGTGAGCTGCCGTGAGGCGAGTCTGGCTTGCGTCGACTGGCGCTGGTGTTAAAGCTGTTGAAAAATCATATCGATTTCTGAGCGAGAGAATACTGTTGTGGTGAGTTTGAAATGCCGGGCGAGTGCTGGAGTGGTAGTGGAGGGAGGGGGCTGCAGAGATCTAGGTGGAGAGTCCAGACCACAACAGCAGACTCACAGCCGACGTAACTTTCGGCAGGGCTGAAGATTCTACTGATCTGCTTCGAGAAGAACCTGTTCATGGACTGGCACCGCGTGGCCCGCACCGTGCAGGAGCTGGGAGCGCAGGGCTGCGGAGGACTGGCGCTGTGGGACTTCCTCGACTTTGTCGTTACCTACCCCACGCCGGTCTTCGTGCTGCTGCTGCCTTTCATCAAGCACCACGTGAGCCATTTCGTGATTCAGAGAGATGTACTTGGAAAGGAGGTTCATTACTGTTTGCCGTGTTGTGTGAAACTCAGCGATGATCCTCGCGTAGTAGACAGAAAGTTCATGCACAAGGTTCGAATAGCTTGAATATGGATCGGAGTATAAAGTTTAAGCTGGCTCTCGTGCATCCTACACGAGACATCGTGAACTGAATGTAAAGGGACATTCTTGTTCTTGGTCTTTTCCAGAGACCAAATTATCTGTCTGCAGTAAATGTTTGAAACACTTTATCGAGCTACAAAGTCGTGTAACACAGCAAAAACGACTATATTCCGATACGACAGTTGAACTCACTTGTCCATGTTGCATTCTGATAGACCAATTTCTTCCAGCTGGAGACACCGACGTATGACTTTGCGGACGAGGTGCACTTCAAGCAGCTGATCCGTGAGAAGCTGGCTGGCAATGAGGACAAGATGCCGCGCATCAAATCCAAGGGGTCCGTTCTCATGGAACTGGCCCACGAGATGAAGCTGGTGAAGGAGGAAATTGCGAACTCCAAGAGCGGTCAGTGGCGACTCGAGTTATTTCAAAGTGTGATATTTAGAATCATTTTTCAAGGGGAAAGGAAAATTGGCCCATTTTACGCAGAAATGTGACGTTTTACTTCCCAAATGGGGCATTGCTGGACATCGCCTGTCGTAGGTGGCCGTGTATCTTCCATTTTCACAGCCGCACCAGTGGGTGCTATTATACAGGTTCCGTGCAAAGGTGGGTGTGTTGCAGGGGACTTCGATCACCGGAAGTCGGTGGTAGTTGACCTGCACAGCGACTTCCGGTCCCGCCTATGGACCGGGTCCATGTCTGATGGGCCCAAATCATCCAAAGGTGGGCTCGACATTGAATGCTCAGAGTAACGCTGTTCTTATGTTCATGCCCGTCAGGAACCTGCAAAAATAATGTTATTGCATGATGCAGAGCTACTTTACGGTATACAATAAAATTTTCAATGGCCGCATTCATGACATTCATGGCCGTAAATCTTGTGTTTTTCTAGTCCCACAATGACCAATGACGTTTCCACGTATCTTAACGAACCTCAGCGAACTGTACCCTCGCGGGGATTGGAGGCGCCATTCTCCTACTCCGGCCGTACCGACCAGTCTGGTGACGCCTCCCCCCCCCCCCCCGCCGGCAGTCTCCAGCCAGCGCTCCCTGCAGCGGGACGCCAGCGTCAAGAGCGAGAACTGGCCCCAGCCGGCCAGCTCGCGCGCCATGCGCGTCTACTCGATGCGCTCGCGCGGTGCGGTGGAGCGCTTCCTGCGGCGCACCAGTTACGCCGGCGCCGAGGAGCGCACCGGTGGGTCAAACGGCGGAACAGCCGGAGGCGACGGCTGGTCAGGGGACGGCGGCTGAGAGGGGGGAGGGACGCCACAGAGGTCGTGGAGCAGGAGTGTGCAGCATTAGGACTGTAGGTCACATGTGTGGGCGAAAAACGCGCACACGGATGCCCGGCATTCGGGCGGCGCACTAATGGACAAACCGCGTTGCTTGCTGTGGGGATGGCGTTGGTCGGTCCTGCGATCCCTGGCGTCACGCAAAACTGTCTTCACGGAAACTCATGTCAGGCATGCCGTCTTTACGATGGAGTCCGTAGTCTGGGACCAACGGGAAAAGTGACCTGGCTCCCAACGTCACGTCGCTGATAGCGTTATTCGTCCTTCTGACTATAATCGTCTGTGATAGCTAGAGAACGTCGGCAAAAGGCACAAAGGGTATCCATAGAGCGTTAAGAACGTTTAGATTGCAACCAGGGCTGCGATGCACAAACTGAACCACATAACGAATGACAGACGGCTGTCTAGTGGACTAAATCGCTTGTTGATTGCATTATTGTTGGCTGCATGCAAACCGTAATATTCAACTATAAACGCACCTCCCACTTGCCAACATTTGTAGAACGTCTGGAAATCAACGCAATGGATCCAACTGCCAGCTGTTGTTGCTGTTTGTATGTGATGGCTAAATGCATACCGACATCTGTCTCTAGCTATAACTTAATGCACACCGAAAGCGCTCATTGATAGTGATATAGTGTACGCGCCTCAACGCTTGAATCTGAACGTCTTCCGTTAAAATCGCGTCCAGAATGTAGCACAAACCACTGGTTGTACGTTTCAATGTGCGGAATGTTCTCTACTGTGCGCTGGCACTGTTTCCTCTGTCGATGTCGGTACCGCGATCACGACCGTTCTGCCCGTGCGTCGATCTCACGCCAGCTGACCGCGTGAAGACGCCTGCTCGCACCCCTGACCGTCCCCATCGCTCACCTACCACAGCTGCCGGCGTGGCCGTACCGCGCCTCCTCCGCATGACCTCAGCCGTGTCTCTCTCCCTCGCTCTCTCCGCCTTTCTCTCTCTCTCTCTCACCTGTGCCGGCTGTGGCTGCGCGCTGTTGGCCGGTTGTGGTTACGCTGGCTGGCCGGCTCTAGGCGTGGCTGACTCGCGGGCGGCCTCCTCCGAGCCGCGGCTCTACAGAAAGTCGTTGTTCGTTATGCGGAAGCGCGGCTCCCGCCACAGCACGATGGACTCGGACACGACTCCAGGTCTGTACCGGCCGCGCGGCCGGGGGGCACCTGACTCTGATGTGGGATGACTCTGATGAGTTTGACTCTGTCTCTGATGCGGGGTATGTGGGCAAGCCCATTTTGCTCGACTGGAGCGGTCGATGGAACATAACCCCTTGATCACGAACGCAGTGCCTTGGTTAAGCGTCCACTTTGAGCCGATGGTCTCAGTGTTACATTGCATTAGTTGTTAAATATTACGGGCAGTTATAGTTTTGTGATTCCATTTTAGTCCTATCATAATCTATCAGGCTTAAGAAACATATGAATTATAGGTAGCAATATGTGCTTTTGGTTGAAACGTAATGATGCATGGATGGCTTTTGGCAGGAAATAAAGCAAGATTTGTTGCACGCAATGCCGTTGTACAGTAAAAGATCGCAGCAGGTTGTCAGTCACAAACATATGGTAGTCTGTATTTGGCTCATCTGATATACGAGAATGTAACTTTCACTTTCGGATGCTTTTTCCATGTAGGTAGGAGCCGTATCTACGTTGTGGTTAAACCATCTTACCATCATTAGCGGTTACATCTTCATCATCAGCAACGATCGGTCGTAGAGGAATCGAAGAAAACCAATGTTCTCAACGTCCTTCACGTAGAATTGCGTGCTATTTTACTGAGGAAAAACATGTACCCTACTTCTTCTGTTAACACCAAGTTGTACTATAAGTGGTAAAGCTACAAACTTATATATATATATATATATATATATATATATATATTACAAAGTACTTTACTGTTCCGAGTTGTCTTCGGTGCACCAACAGACTACATGACCGCGCACAGATAACGAAACACAAAGCCATATCAACTGGCGCTCATCCCTATCTTGGACCTATTTCATTTGTCTCAGCTGGACGTAGCTGTTAATAAAGATTCTTGCCTAAGGCAGAGCATGTTTCTAAGCCTTTGATGTGGTCATTTCTGTACCATCGTACAATTAAAGCGTGGAAGCTTGTGAAATCGTACAAACAAGGACTAATGGGCTGCAGGTGACTCAGCGACAGACTTAGATCAGGCTCTCAGTATTGGATCCAACGAGGAGGGGTCAGCCACCAGGCCACAGAGACATCGTCTGCAGCGGCAAAAGGCGCAGAGCAGAAAAACCTTCCGATTAAGAAAAAGTCGGCGTGGCAACAACTTCGAGGTATTCCGCTCACTTGTGTTAATAGACTAAACGCTGCATGCTGCATAGAATGACATATAACCCACAGACTGCGGAAGCCAGGCATTTCCTGTCCTCATGACGAATCATACGTACTGACGTCCAGGCATATTCGCAGCGTCGGTAGACAAACGCGGCAGATTTGAGATGTTCACGTTTTGATTCCGTGTCGCTAATTCCACTCACATGCGACGTCTTTGTGGCGTTAGAGCGACACCCACAGCTATGCGCTGGTGGTGTCGCTCTCTTCACTCGCTGACCCACAACACCTTTTGACTGCTGCGAGACATTCCACTGCAGAACGTTTGCGTGGTTAGGACGACGCCCGCTGGCCGGCCGCGTGCAGGGCGTCACCCTTGCGTGACGCCTAATGGCGTTTGTGTGTCGCCGCATAACGCGCGCGTGCCTGCGGCCAGATGAGCGCGCTGGACGACCAGCCGGGCGGCTCGGACGGCGCGGCGGAGCGGGGCGCCGAGCCCTGCACGCCCGACGACGCCGCGCCCTGCGAGATCCCAGAGACCATCGACGAGGTGTCGCTGCCGCTGTCGCCGCGGCCGCCGGCGCCGCCGCCGCCGCCGGCCGAGCCGCCGGCGATCCTGAGCGACGTCAGCCCGACCAGCAGCAGCGCCGCCTACCGCGAGAGCCTGTGGCTCGACGAGGACGACCTGTGCCAGCTGCAGACGCTGCGCGAGTCGACGCCCAGCCAGGGCAGCCCGATGACGACGGCGGCCGAGGTGAGCAGCCTGCCGGGCGACGTGTCGCCGGCCGGCGGCTCGCTGGGCTCCGACCACACCGAGCAGACGGCGCTGCTGCGGCCCGCCGCCGCCGCCGCCGGGGGAGGGGCGGGGTCCGTCGCCTCACTGGATGTCAGCAGCGACCAGAACACGCTGATCTGAGTCGCGGCCGGGGCGCGCTGGCCGGGCGCCGTTCCGGGGGGAGGATGCTGGCAGGACGGACAATCTGAGGCGACGGAGAGGACGGAGATGACGACGGAGTGCTGGGGAACGTGGGCTGAGTGGAGCGCGCTGCCCAGAGTTGGAATGCGGTGTGTATGTTACAAACTGTAGCGCTGGGCGGGGAGGACTTGAGTCGTTCTCATGGTCGGCACCCGCAACGGTTGAGTGTGATCTTGGAGTGCAGTGGCGTGAATGGAAAAACTCCTTGATAATTGGTGACCAGTTGGATATTTGGCTTCCAGAACGTGTCGATGTAGACTGCTGTTTACATGTGCTCGTAACCGAACCCTCTTTGTCCCTCGGATTGCGGGAAATGGTCCAAATCCCTGGTTCCTGAATGGCGGATATAGCGTGATGATCATGACAGTCTGCGGTATTTAGCGGCATCGTTGCAATGATACTTTGGATTGTTCGATAGCTGTTGGAGATTGTTAAACGTTTTTGGTATGCCTGTTGCTGAACGACGTATAACGCAGTCATACGGCTGCGAAAGAGTGTATTAAATATGTGGGAAAATCGTTCAAGGCTGCGTTTAGAGGAAATGCTATTTATTTTGTTCACCTCGAAGTCTTCCTAAGACCGTTCGGGATGACGTGATGTTACGTTCTTTGTCGTATGGTGTTAACCGTCGGTGCCAAACCTGTGCGACCTATAAGTGGGCATCGAGAGTCAGTTTTAAATGTTCAATGTCGTTTATTGTTCCCTGTATTGTGGGAGGGTATGGTGCAGAATGAGTTCAAGACTGTGTAAAAGGGAAGCCAATTGAGGCATCTCAGTGCCAAGCAATGGCCAAAGTCGGAAATTCTGAGCAATGTTGTACAAAAATCGACTTTTTGAGAGGCTTGGAACAATGGATTCCAAGCGGGTGACTCATTTGCAGCTATTTTTGGTATCAGTGTTATGGTGAACAGAAATGCTAAGATGCTTTCCGGGCTCAGCGATTGTGGGTATTTACTACTTGATTGGATGAAATGTGTTTGATGAACGGTGGTGGACGAAGCACTGAGATAAAGAATTCGTTGGTCTTGATGAAAAGAATTGTACAGGCGAGAAAGACTTTGTACCGAGATGACTTGTGGAAGCATGATGGGGGATGAGTACTGCGTTCCTCGTTAAATTTATGGATATGTATATGAAAACTGTCAGGAAAATTTATTTCGCCTTGCTACCTTTTGCAGTACAAAGGATGAATATTTATCGGTCTAGTTTAACACTTTTTCACGCAAAGAATTGCAAGTTTAAACATCGAGGTCTAATGACATTTATCGCTGTGATTTTACAGCGGTTCAAAAGCATCGTTAAAGACTTCGGCAAGCGAAACACACCCTGAAATAATTATGTGAACATGAAAAGATGCAAGCTACGCAATGTGGACAAAAATGCGGAATTTTAGAGGAATGAACTCTTTCTCGCGCAAATCTGCACGACTGAGGACCAAATAGTTACGACGTTACTGGACTATCGAAAACGTTACGGCCGGGTCGGGTCGGACGTTCTTTTCAGACCAGCTAATTAACAGCAAAGTTCACGGTGAGTCGCCCTGTGGCTCTATGACACCATGCTCGGTTTATGCACGATGCATGGCAGGTACCGTGGACTCCACACTCGCCAGGAATCAGCGATACTTGTCCCGAAATAAAACAGGTTACCAAGACCACGGACGGCCGTGTCGTGTTACTTGGTCCGGTGCCTGGGGGCAAGATAATTCCACATTTGGTTCCCTCTGGACGGTGCGGTTTACATAACAAGCTTTGCTTGGTATGGATTCTGATCCCAAATCCCTTCCACTCCGCAAGGTTGCGGTAAAATTTGTAAAAAAAAAACGTTGCGGAAGACTAAACTTGTTGTTACCCATACAGCAACGATTCCTCCCTGAAGAATTATATGGCTGGAGATCTTAGGAGTTAGGGGTCTCCCCGCTTTTAAAAAAATTAAAACCAGTAAGACGTCTTTTTGGGCGTATAACGAGCAAGTTCTTTGTTTTTGTTTACATCATTGCTTTCCCTTTATGAATTTTGCGGTCCAAATGCTGTTTATTAATTTATTCCAGTATTTTCCATCCGAAGAATTGTGAGTTTAAACATCACGAGCGCATATTTCATTAAGATTTGTGTAAAGCGGCTGCGAAATTATTAACCTTCAAAAATGATTATGGCTGGGCCTGGCCGTTCATTTTTCCTGCTAGTGGAAATAAGACTCACTTGGCCTTCGGCCTTGGTATTCAGGTATATGGCAATGACTGATAACAAATGGTCTGAAGTCCTAGTTAGACTCTGCACGATTTTCGGAAATCTCCAAACATAAACAGAAGAAAAGGACGTAAAGCCTGGGCTGCAAAGAATTGCACGCGTAAGGAATGAATACGAGCAAGATAGAAGTCCGAGTGGGTCTAACTTTAACTTAGTAGAAAGAAAAAAATCACTCACTGAGCGGCCTGGCCCAGCCCGGCCCGGCCGGCCCAGCCATGACGCTTTCTAGAGGCTAAAGTTCGCAACCAATGGACACCGAATTATGTTTTACTGAAAATCACTCCAATCATCTGAGAATTTACCATCACTGGAATTCTTTCTGGAGGCTAAAACTTCGCAACCCATGGACACAGAGCCACGAAAATTGCATTAGAAGATAGCTCAGTTCTCGAAACGTTGTGTTTTTACATTTGCAGTGTGTTAGCTTGCAAAAACTGTCTTCGACGTGATTATTCCAGGAGTAATGTTTTTGCCCTTAGCACGGATGTTTTTGAGCCGCTCGGTAACGGCAGCGAACAAAATCATAGACGAGCGCGATGCTTCAGCGTGCAGTTCTTCGGTAGTTTTGAAGAAATCCAGATTTGATGGACGTTTAGGTCTTTGTACCTTCGAGCACAACCCAATAAAAGGTCTGGAGCCCTCCCAAACCCTCTCTGCACGGGAGGCGGCCCTGCTTGGATAATCCCGGGGAATGCCGGTCGTCGCGTCACGGAAAGTTTGGACGTTCATGACAAAAGCCGTCGCTGACGTGAAAAATGCAGCCAGACTCCGGTACTGAACGTTCTTTCACATGCACCAAGTCGACGTTTCCACCACGACAAAGAGCGCAAACAAGGCGGACATGGCAACATTGGCGAATGACGCCTTGAAATACGAACGGCCGGGAAGCACCCCGCACCATGTCAGTCCTGGCAAAGCGCCTGTCTCGGTCGGACGAAAATTTCGACTCATAGTCATAGGTAAGTTCTCGCTTATTAGTTATTGTTTGTTGTTGAAGTATTTTCCTTAGCTGTTCCTTTCCTTTCCTTAGAATTATTTCCTTGAGTATGCAAGGTTTGACACTGGACGAAATATGGTGATGTAACATATGCCTACTAAAATACCGATACTGGTCGAAGAAATGTTCTGCAACATATCGTAGCATCGTAGTCGACAATACGATAAATGCACGCTTTACGTCAGTTTTCCATTTGTTATGGAATGTTTGTTCCATCGCCGGGTCGGGATTTCATCAGAACCAGTGTCGTTACGTTTTCGTTTTCTCCAATGGGGCTGCACTTCTGACATCCTTTGATGACCTAACCTATCCTTATTTTTTCTTCTCGGATTTGGCCCACCTTATTTTGCACCCCAGCGAAAACCTCGAACTTCAGCTTTCATGTACTGGCAGGCTGTACAACGGCAGGAAAGCCTGGAATCAAGCTTAACGCATCCGCGCTCCAAGCTGACGCTTCGCATGTGCATGAATAAACTGAATGAATAAAAACGGTACACATTGGCTGGGGCCATGGCGGCCATCTGCATGAACTCTGAAAAAGTGAGATCACGAGCCAGAAAGTCGTGCTGTACACGCTCACAAACACGTTCACGCACACACGCATGATTAACCCCAACAAGATCACGTCAAAACTTGCCACGTTTTGTCGACTGGACGATATGGCCATGCAGTGAAGACCCCTTCAAGTGAGAGTATTTCTATGTATTCAGTGCGAATGTAGGTGTATGTTTTGTTAATGAATCGGCTTCCACTAAATTCTCAAATACTTTTTAAAAAATCTGTTTTCAAATACACTATTTGTCGAGCCTCTGCGCCAAAATGCTTTAAACCTGTCATCATCATCATCATCATCATCATCATCAATTTCAAAAAGCATGCAACATGCAGAAATCTCATTGGCGATGGGCTAAAACGTGCAAGCATTTATTTGGGGCGCCCCACAGTAAACAGCGGTATAAGTTCCGGCAGTAAGCAGTAAAAGTACTAGCAGTAACTTATGTGCAGGTCTGAACACCAGTTCGCCATTTTATCGGATGGGGCTGCACTTGGACCCAATGGGATGGCACTTTGAGAGCCTGGAGTGCCACCTACACTCTTGTGCATATTAATTGACCCAGTACAGTTTTTCCATGTTTTTCGAAGATACTGTTTTGTTATACAATCACACAGTGATTTCCACTATCATAGTCATGTTTTTTAACAATGTTTGTTCGTAGGCTTTTGTAAGAGCTTTTTCAAGGTGAGTTTGGAACCAGTGTGTACTGCGCATGCGCGAACTTTGGTTGGCTGATGCAATACACGTCATTGCCTCAGCGGCATTGATTCACTGAGCATTCATCGCACACACACAACAGCTCTAACACAATGGACATCACGCCTAGGAAGCGGACGAAGATTTTTACTTTATTCGAACATTCTGAGAAGTCACAGAGAGATCGCTAAGGTAGTTGGTGTCGGTCAGCGCTCAGTCTCACGGATTATAAAACAAGGAGTTACTACTGGATCTCTGTCACCAAAACGAAAAGGGAATTGTGGAAGAAGCCGAAAAACGACGCCGAGAGATGATCTGTATTTGATACGTCAAAGCAAACTTGCACAACGAAAGACTAGTGATGATCTGCAAAAAGATCTAGCCAGACTTGGAGTTAGTGTGAGTTCGAGCACTGTTCGAAGGAGGCTTCTAGAGACCGGTCGGAGGGCTCACAGACCACTAAAAAAAAACAACTTCTTACAGAGAAAATGAGGGCTAAACGTTTGTTATGGGCGAAAAAGTACCGGCACTGGACAAAGGAAGACTGGCGGAAGGTCATGTTTTCGGACGAAAGCCATTTTTTCGTTCAGAGACAGAGGAGTCAACATGTCCGATGCTCTCCTGGTGAGAACGTCCGTGAAGGTCACATCAACCAAACCTACTTTTTTGTATTTGTATGTCACATCAACCAAACCGTGAAACACCCCGAAAAGGAAATGTTTTGGGGTTGTTTCAGTTTCCGTGGCGTGGGATCACTTCATCCTGTCGAAGGAATGACTATGTTTACATATAATTATAACTATATGTATATTTATGTATACATATAATTATATATGCATACATATGTAAACGGCCACATTTAGGGAAGTTGAAGAATCAATTTTTCGGTGGGAACGATGAAACTATAGCATTTGAGATGGGTTGTTCTTTTTTTAATGTATACAGATTCAAGAATACGTAAATATAAAGCTTTTAAAGCTAAGGGGTAGTAAAATTATCAGTACTTATTAAGAGTCACAGATTGTGAAATAATACTGAATTGGTGAAAAATGTGGGTGGAAGAGGGGAGCCCTCTGCGGTCAGAGCTTCTTCAGGATGCTGCTGTATCCTGAGGTGGAGATCACGAAGAATTGACCCCACGTGAGACACTACACACGAAGTGCTGCAGAAACGGTAAACCAATCAGGATTGGCAACGTTCAGGTATTCTGTTCCTGAATTTTAACCACGATGCCGTGACGAAGGTATTACCCAAAACAATTTTATGCTTCAGGTAAGGGTAGGATGTGGTGAGTACCTTGGAGACATCAACCTTCATTTGATCAGAAACTGATCCGAAATAAAGAGAAACGAAGTATCCGTCCAGTTTTGCAACTGCATGAGCCACAGCAACGACAGGGGGCTGTGTCTTAGATCTAAGAACCTCATAAGGAGTGAGTTAAACAGTTGGATTGGGTAGCCATTGTTTTTGAAAAAGGCCCACGGGAAAGTGACTTCCTTATGAAAAAACTGGCATGTTGAAGTCAAGTGGGGAGCACGAAAGACAGCCGTCTTCACCACACATCTTGCTACTGCAAGCAAAGCTGAATAGAGTCGGCACCAAGACCAGCAAAAGCGGGCTTACGATATACAGAGGTCGATTGTTTGCCGTCACCCTTCTGAATCGCAATGTCTAGAAAAGCAAGAGTACCATTCTTCTCGTCCTCTTTTGTAAACGTGGTAGTGGGATGTTTGTGTGGATGTGTGAATGTCTGACCCATGTTTTTTCGTACTGACACTGTTTTGTAGTGTTTCTTGATTCATTGTATATCTGTACTACTTTGTTCTTATGAAGATGACAACATATGGCGTCGAAACGCTGAGATGTGTAGAAATGTAAGTCCAGAATGTAATAAAGAAAATAAGGACAGTACAGAAATACGTTTTTCAATATGAAATATCTAACAGAAACTGAAACTTCATATGTCCAGTTCGTACGGCATGATTATCAAGACCTGCTTACCACCCTTCGCTGGTCTCATACCTTAAACAGGTTTTGTGTTTCCTTGACAGGGTAAATATTGCACCCTTGATCTAATTCGTCAAAAGTCTAGCCCTATAACATACATGAAGAAAAACACTAGTTAAGAAATCACACTAAAGAACGATCTGCGGGCTCCGGTCTTTCGACCAGACTTATTACAGGGCATGCGAGGCTTCCACCATCTCGCCATCTGGCCCCTGAGAGACCGCTTGTGCTGCAATTCATACATAGGAGCATCAACGCAGTGCAACCCAGGCTCAGCTCGCGAACGGCTTGATTCACGTGGAGTTCAAGGCGCGCGATCGCGTTGCAGTTGGTCTCATTGTGTATGTGGCGGTCAGGCCAGACACAGGAAGTGGCCCGATTGTGACATTCCTTGATTATATTTGATGATTTAGAATGGCGAGACCGAGAACTCAGAGTTCAGCTGGCGCGTGGCTTGCTGGACCACATCCTTCACCACTGTCCGGAAGCAAACTACCTAACAAAAGGGCGGTAATGTCCGTTTTTCTCATCACCGTCTGTCAGAAAAGCTCAGCAAGCGGGAAAGCGCAACGACGACTGCGGATGAGGTTCTGCGATACTAGGAAATGGCCCCCGTCCCCTCTGAAGAAGCACGTCGTCGAACCCATCCTGAAGATCGTTGATGAGTGGCAGAAGCTAAAGAAGAACAAAGGCAACCGGTAAAAACTTTCGAATCGCCTGACAACTAAAGAAGCTGCATTCACGGAATCGCTAGAGGGGCTGTGTGACATGACGCACAAAGACGTCCTGACACTTATCACGCTCGAGGAGGATCGACTTTCTCTTCTCGCCCAACGGGAAGACGGACGGCGGGGCAGGTTGGGATCGGTTGACAAGACGCTGCATAGAAAGGAATATAAAGCGGAAAGGCAAGCATATCATGCACTGAAGCGGCAGAATGTAAGTGAGGTGCAGAAAAGCCGACCGGAGGAGCTGGTAGCGTTGGACTCTTCCAGCAGTGATGCAGATGACGCGCAGAGCATTAGTACAGAGGATGATGGCGAAACTGTGTCATCCACCTCATCAGGTCCGCTAGCCAAGCAACCAGAAGAACGATTACGGCAGCGGATGCCAATCTTGCTGTTGTGTTGGGTCGCAGAAACGTGAGTGATCGGAGTACCATCAATGCAACCGGATCAACAATGCAAAGCCTGGGCCATAATATCTCCCATCTGACGATAAATCGATCTTCAGTTAGCCGGCAGCGCATGGAACATCGCAAGGCCAAATCGGATACCTTAAAGAAAAAGTTCATCCCGTCAACGTCCCTGGCGGTACACTGGGACGAGAAGATGATGGAGGACATAGCTGGAAGGTATATCATTGATCGTCTTCCAGTTCTGGTCTCTGGCTAGTGATGGGATCTGGCAACTGCTTGGAGTCCTGAAGCTTCAGTCGGGGACCGGGAAATTACTGGTGGAGTGTGTCATTCACGCCATTCACGACTGGCAAGTCGAAGATCGAGTTGTGGCATGTGCTGCGACACCACGGCTTCAAATTCTGGCGCAGTGAACGAAGCTTGTGCTCTAACTGAACAGAAATCGGTGAAAGGAATGCTCAGCCTGGCTTGCTGGCATCATATCCTGGAAATCGTGCTAGAGGCTGCGTTTTCGGCGGCCATGGGTCCGTCAGCTGGACCAGATATTCTTATCTTGAAACGATTTCAAGAGCAATGGAACTGCATTGACCGAATGACTCCCTGTTCTGGAGTGGATGACGAGCTAATGGCAGAGGCTATGCGAGATGTCTGACCAGGTCATTAAATTCGCTAACCCTATTCCCGGAGGGCTAGACGGTATGGCCGATTCCCGGCAGGGGGGGCGGATTCGGCCCCCCCTGAGATCTCGAGAACTACTTATCCGATTTCATCGCAACAAACGGCAATCGATTTGCCGTGACGTGAACTACATTTTGATAAAAAGAAATTTTCAAAATTTTGAAATTTGTGGATACAGGGGGGCAAAAATATCAAAATGGGGGGTACTTTTTGACTTCTTATAACTCCGTTGTTTATGGACCGATTTCGATGAAACTGGCATCAATCGAGAGATTATGGATAGGGCTTTTACCATGGGTATGCAAATTTGAAATTTTGAGAAAATTCATGGGCGTTCACAGGGTTTCAAAAATAGGGGGATTAGTTTTCTAATAACGGAATGAACAAAAGAGGCCAAAACACTTTTTTAGCTTCTGCTAGTCATGTTATGCTAAAGAAGTACAAATCGCATTACAATGTTTGTATGATGTTAGCATAGGCGGTGCCAGGGACATAAAAAAGGGGGAACTGTCATGGTCACACGTTCTTCAGATCAACTTGTGACCTTTGACCTTAAATGACCTCCAGTGACCTTGGGGTCACCTGGAATGATGTCGTGTGCATTCAATATTATCTGTAAACGTTTTTAATCGATTAAATTCACTCTATTCCAAAAAATTCATTTTTTGGCTTTTGCGATATAGGGTACGTGCACTGACATTTTAGATCATAGCTCCGTGACCCGACCTAATATCATCTGAAACTTGGTACACAAGTAGAGGGCATCTTTCTACGTCATATATATTCCGGGTTTGGCATTTGAAAAAACGGCGCCGAAATTATTGCGAAAAAACAAATTTTGAGTTTTGACCTTGACCTGACCTTGTAAAGTGACCTCAGATAAACAAAATTACATATGCACATTGCCCAGTTATTTAGCTATATATTCATATAAAGTTTTAAGTTTTATCTTAAAAACTCTGTTTTTGGCAGACATTTTCCTTTTACCCTCAACATGGCCAAAAATGACCTGAGGTGCCTCCCAAAAACGTTGCCTGGCTCCGCCCCTGAGCAAAATAGAATTTCGAAATGTTGTCACGGCGCGTAGAAGGAATAGCTAGGAAAAGTGACCAAGTTTCGTGAAGCTGCGTTAAAAAGCCTGGAATTGGCAAGCAAAAAACCCGAGGGGGGGCGGATTCCGCCCCCCCCCCCCTGCCGGGAATAGGGCTAAGGGCCAACTCAAAGAACAGCAACCGCGGAATGGCTACCGTGAGCTTCTAGAACTGGCGATCAACGTCGGTGGTGTCTCGTCAGGCGGAATCCGCTTTCTGGCTCCAGGTGTTCTGCATCGGGCTCGTTGGATGGCTAAGGCCATCTATGCGCTGAAGCTATGGATGTTTCGGAAGCAGCTCAAGATGTTAACTTGACAGGAGACCGCGCTTAGAGACATCTGCATCTCTGTGGTCAGAATGTGCATCAGGACATGGTATCCAGTTCTCTCTGCTTGCATCGCTCCAGCGCAGGACTTGAGAGTGTGAAAGAGCTCAGTGAGTCCTCGAATGTCAGTGCTGCAATCTCAGAGGCCACGCTTAAAAAATTCCTCGGCCACCTCTGGTACCTGAACGAACATCTAAAAGCTTTCGCATTCTTCGACGAGACAGTGATCAATGTCGACGATAAAAGAAAAATGGTCACTGCTATGAATGAGAACGAGGAAGACGAAGTGAGCAAAAGTGAGCCACTAAGAGGGTGGTCGCAGGCCGAAGCACCATTGCAAGAAAGCGGCTTGACAGCTTCTTCACGAGCAAGACGAAGAGCTTCTTCACGTGACAGGACCTAGGTCCGAGGAAGGCCCAGAGAAAGACCCAGCAGACTGGGCTTCAGATGATCCATTTTAGGAGTCAGTCACTCCGCGATTGTTAATCACTTCAAGGCGGTCAGTGACCGGGAGGAACGGGGAGTAGCCATCATAAACGAGTACAGTCGTCTTATAACTGTTGACGAAGAGCAGGAACGGTACCTGCTGCAACTTGTCCGAGAGCACCGGAAGTTGTTCCCGGATGCCGGGAAATCGGCGCTGTTGGTTGGCGGTGTTTGGAAATCGAAGTGTACTGCATGTTTGTTGACTTGCTGTAACCTTTGCGGAAAATAAATTTCCTGCTAGATCCCGTTTTTCTGATTTGGTTTGACAGACCATTTTATCAAAGAACGTGGACGAATGCGTTTAAATGCTGTTTATCGTAGCCGTATTCATATCAAGCGTTGATTCAAGCTGCTTTTACATATTTCATGTCTCAACGCGTGGATATGTTGAAATTTCAACCTCTGATATCGACTCTTAAATATCGCCCAATCACGGTCATCTTTTCACTGAGTTGTTTTGTCATCAAGCTCAACCGAATGGCGGGATGCCCAGGAATATTTTCACATTTTCGGTTACCGCCCATGCTAGTGCGGACCATCTTAATAGGCGTCCATGTGGTTCTAAACCGGATCAGAACTGGGTCAATTCACTTTTAAAAAAGCACAATGAATTTGAATCGGAATCGATTCTTCGCTCTATAAATCCGAAAGTGAATCGGACCATTTCAGATGAATCAGGCACAAACCTGGCTGTGAGATAACACAAACGAATCCTTATGACTTAATTGATAATTCTGTTTGTTTTGAAACCCAAGCAAGTGTTAATGGTGTCATCAGGAAGCATAAAAAGGGGCTGCGTGGCACATTCATTGATCGCCATTGGACCGGACATTATGGATGGAAAATTATCAGAAGTGAATGGAAAGGTACAGTTGTCTCATTCAGAGACCGCAAATGGGAGGACATTATATACTGCAGTATCTTTGCATTACGCGTATTGTTGTCGTCCGAAAGGACTTGAAAGAATCCATGCTGGCCTTTCTCATTTCGTAAAAGTAGCAGAATAAAACATGCCTCATAATGGCGTTTCCGGGAACTAAGAATAGAAGGCATGCATCTTGGTGATTTGTACCGCATTGGGAAGTGTCCACGTTGGTGTTGATGTGACTGCATACGCCATTAAATCTTACATAGCAATACGTGCGCCATACAACATACGTAGTAGCCAATTGCCTGACACTGTAGGGGGGGAGGGGGCATGTTCGTTGCCTCCTTGCTTCATTGCCTTTACAGACTGATAGGAAATGACGTCAAAATAGGTCATCCATGAGTGTTTTTTTTTTGCAAAATACCAGCTACAAGGATGTGCCAGAAGTTTAGCAGGGAAGGCGAAATTATTATTATTTTCTTCCACATTACTTTGACCACTTTATTTGTCATGCAATGAAAGGTACTGAAGTGCTCTGTATGGGCACAAAGTAAGGCTCTCCTCGATCCGTCCTTGGTAATATGCAGTACACTTTATATCTCAAAGAGCATGTGCTGCACGTGTACACCATAAGATAACTCGCAGTCGTCCTTTCAGTCAAACTGCATGGCGGTTAATTTTGTGGCATGGACTACTGGGTGCCCATCTGTCGTCTCCTGGATCCGTTTCCGCTGTCAAAATGCCAAATTTACGTGTTAAAATAAACAAACTAGGGGAAAAACATAAAACCCGCTATTACGTATTCCTTTGATGTAATCAACTCTTTAAAAAGATGCATTAAATGCCCCTTTTCTCCCATGCATGCGCCATTGCCGTCATAAAATGCAACAAAGATGTCACAAGGCAAGAAATGAGTACAGTCTACAAAGTTGTGAACAACAGGCCACTCACACTTTTCACAGCGTAACAACCTTTAGTCATGCGACAAGAGTCCGGAAAAGAAACCAAGTTTCTTGTTGACTTTCACCTCAAACTGTCCAGAAATGGCTGGCGAAAAATCTCAGGGGCAAGGGTAAGCCCCCGTTCGTAATATTAGTCCGTAGGGCCAATATTCGCCTGACTGCAAACAAATCCAATGCTTCCATCTTTTTTTGTCAAGGTCTTCCAAGTTTCTATTATTTTTTTCTGCAGCACTTATATCTAGTTCTTGAGATCCTCGGAAACTGTCATAATCCCGGGGAAGGCAGAACGGAGGGAGGGGGAGGGCGAGGGCTTAGAACGCCGAGGATTACATTGGTTGTTTCCTAAACCTTTCCTTTTCCAGCTTCTGCGTTTTACGTATGGATTGATGGCATGACGAACTTACAGCTTCCCCCATAATGGTGGTTTCCCGTCTTATTTCGGTGATGGTTGTCCTTTATGGTGGAAAACGGAGCAAACTACAAGAACCGCATGGTGTGAGTGAAGGCTCCCTCCAAAACCGCTGCACGCTTCCAGCTAAAACATTCATGGAGCATCCCGTCCGTTGTGGTGGACCCCACAGATCACTAATTCCAAAAACTGTACATGAGTTGCGGAATACATGAGCCAGAAGCCCGACATTTTAGACATTTGTCTGCCAGGAAAATATAACGGCCAAAAATGGCCAGGGAATTTGCCCAAAACAACCTACATGAACCTACATACCCAATCTCAATCGACCGAAATGAACAACTTCACAGACGAAAAGAGTAGTCGGTTTTGTATGCAGAGCGGAAATACTGGGACATTTCGCAGGACACCAAAACACACAAGGCGGCAAAATGTCAACTACCATTTACTCCTTGCACCAAAGGGCCACTTGATCTATTCCCTCTGGGTTACATTGGCACATTGGATCAGCTCTTTGAATGTTACCATTATAAGGTGCGCCAGCCTGATGACAATTTTTTTCCTTCCCTTTCATCTTTTACACCTCCAGTCATGTACGCTAGAAATGTACACGGTGTATACATCCATTCATCGGCTTTAAACCGGCTGAAACGTCACCATTGACATGAAGATGACACTGACCATAACTGTTTCCAACGCCTGACTGTGCAGTATTCATGAATTTAACTAGCAATGAAGGGGATTGGTTTTACCAGTGGGATAACTGAGCAGGAGGACAAAAACTAATCAGAACGAAATAGCGTGGAGCGCAGATTGGGTAACATCGCAGAAATGCTCAGATTAATTTTGATTGCCATTTTCACAGGTTTTCGGGACTCACGTCGCCGCCAGTCATCTCCAAGGTGTGCTGAAAAGAGCAATATCAGAGGGAAGACCACAGCAAAAAGCAGTCCATTTTACGTTGGCACTGTGCATTTCATGGAAGTTGCGGTACGTTGCGCAGGCCTACACAATTGCACACTTTTGAATGCAACTGCACACAATTGCATTCGGTCGATTTCGACTCGATACTCACTTCCAGTAAAGACCTGAGAATCGACTGGAACCGAAGAGCGGCGTCCAAGGTGCTAGCTGAAGATCCGTAACTAGTGTTCGGCCAGCGCCCTCCTTCCGCGGCCGACGCGCCATGACGCGTCATCTGACCCCGTCGTGGCGCTGGCTCTGCATCACCTGCCTCGTGACGCTGGCGGCGTGCGACCCCCACAGCCTGTTCCGGAAGCTGCCCGTCACACTCAACAGCGAGCCGTCGGTCGCCGTCCACGAGCCCGTCTTCTCGCTCTGCATGCTGCGCTGCTTCCTGCAGACCGACCCCCGCTGCCATGCCTTCAGCTACCTCTCCGACAGCACCTGCCACTTGTTCAACACTGAACTGTTCCTTCTCAGCCGAGGACACGTGGCCGGCGTGGCGTCCGCGGCCAGCTACGCCCGACAGCTCTCCGGCAACTACCAGGAGCCGTGTCCGGCGGGATGGAACAGCTTCCGCGCGCGCTGCTACCGCGGTTTGCCAGGAACCCTGCCTTGGTCGGACGCCCGCGCTAACTGCTCCAACACGGACAGTAACTCTGACCTGGCGTGCGTCAACGACCGTGCGTGCCTGGAATACCTTTGGCACTACGAGGGCAGAATTGCGAAGGAGCAATGGCTGGGGATATCCAACTCACTAGCGTTCTCGCCCGGAACGCTTGCCAACATCGACGGAACCTCTCTTGGCAACGACATACCCAGAGACAGCGCACCATTCCCGGCGATGTGTGGCCATTTGATGCCAGGCAAGACTTCAGACATCATAGGGACGGACTTCTGCGTCTCCTCGTATGCCTACATCTGTGAGCGCGCCAAGACAGCGCAGTCTTACTGTCCGGACGGGTGGACGCTGCTCGACCAGATGTGCTTCGAGTACGTGGACATCCCAATGACGTACAGCGAGGCCGATCTGCACTGTCAGTCGCTGACGACCGGCAGTCGCCTGGCTTCCTTCCCCAGCAGCACGGCCGCCCGGCACATCATGAAGGCCGCGGCCAGCAACGGCCACGACATGTCGGGCGTGAACGTCTGGGGCGGGCTGACCCGGCCGGACGGCTCGCAGCAGTGGATCACGACGGACGGCAGGCACTCCTCCTTCGCTTGGAAAGAAGGCGAGCCGAACGGCGGTCCCAACACTGACTGCGCAGAGATGCTGCACATTTTCGAGATGAACGACGAGTTGTGCAGCTTCAACAGGACTTTCTTCTGCAGTCGTCTCAGGAGGGGAGGCTTCTAATCCTGTCTCCAAACGACCTCTCAAGCCGTAAGTGCGAGGCCGTAACATCATAATATGGTTGTGGGGCTGCAGTCTCCCTTCTGAAAAGTGATCAGTAACAAGACGATAACGGCAGAGCAGAGAACAAAATGCCGGTGATGTAAACGGCTTCATTCCGGCAGCGTGGTTCGTAACGCTGGGAGGACGTCGACACTGAATCTGATCCTGCGCAGAAAGACGATTTTATAGGTGTGGGTATTCGAAACTCACTCATTTTCTTCGGATTTCTCAGCAGACAACTGATTGTTATCCTGCTTACGGCGCAGATTTCTTGTCGGCACCAAACATGTCATTTCGCGCGCAAAAAAAACATACGACAGGTCTGCTATTTTTAACAAGTCTGCTGACTTTAAAAAACAAATCGCAAATCTTTCAAACATGAGCACACACCACCCATCTGACATGGCCACTGGATGTTTGTTATTCAAAGCCCTGTTGCCACTTATCACGGTGTCTATGGGGCCTATGAGGTATGCGAAGCTTTTGACTCCTGCCGCTACGCTGCCTCGCTTCAGCTCTGTACCGTTGCTGCTCAGATGGGGCTTTATCAGTAATGAATGAGAACACCCCGAGGGCAAAAGAGTAGACCGCTTCTATGACGTCACGTAACGAAGGCAGCAGTGGTTTTCCGGTGTTCTGGAAGATTTTACTACGCACATTCAGCACAATGACTTCTCCGAATCAAGAACAAAAGGAATGTAGCGCAATGTACGACTTATGTACAAAGTCACTGGTATTTTCCATCGGGGCCCGAGATATGGTCAAGTCCATCGATACTAGTCGGTCGGGTCGGGTTAAAAATGGCATAGACACCAGCTCCATGGCCAGGTTGCAACTTACGTATGTCCTATCTGGCCTATCGTCGGGCAGAATTTCAATGGTGTCCACATACCTGTTAAATCCGACTAGAAAACAGGCGCGGGACTCCTCACCTTTGGTGATAATGCCTTGCCTAGATACCAAGTTGGTTTCCTTAAGTCTACTTGGAACACGTGTCGTAGTCTGACGCCGATCAGTTTAGCTGGTATGAGTATGAGATTACTTTTAGATGTGGGTATTACAATAATAATGATGAAAATAAGTGCGTGATAAATAAGAGTGCAGGAACAGGCATAAACGGAAATGACGAGCCTTTTGAAATCATGTAGGAATGAGGCAGTACAAGATCGAGTGGTTTACCGTTTAGGTCCGTTGCTTTCAGAAACATATGTTTGGTTTCTGTGTTTATCATGCGTGCATCCAAAGTAAATTTTGCTGTTGGAGTTCCACTGATTGACATACAGACAGTGATAACACGTATCGAAGCTCTTGAAAACACCCATTCGTAGGGAAAAAGCAGTGGTTCTTAAAAAGTCGACATCATCTTTTACAAGCGGTGCTACCACTCTCTCCACTGAAAATACAAACACTGCATTAGACACTGATGAAAAGTGTTTAGGCATGGCACTATCCTTTGTTCTAAATCCAGGACTGACCTTATTTCGACCCTGGCTATTTGTTAATAACATTTCGAGTTTCGCTATTTAAAACGCGTGATTTAATGGGCGCTTGATGTTGATGTAAAGTGATGAATGTAACAACCTTGGAGCCCCTGTATTGTTTTTCGACGTTTTGGAATAATGATTTGCATCTTGTTGCGCCCCAAAAAATCTGGATATTGTAACAGACTTAAACCGTACTCGCTCGGGTATTTTGAAAGCTGCGGTCAGATGTGGTATTAGTATACGTCTCGTCATCGCCGTTTTTTTCTGTACTGCTAGTTGTTTTAAGCATTTTTAGCGAAATCCCCTGGAAATGAACATAAATGAACGGTAACGGATGCTGAACTGTTTACATTTTCCCCCATTAGATTCGATATACGTTTCCGATGCTGACGGCATTCAGTAGTAACTGTTTACAGATCCAAGCAAGACGTTTATTGAGGAACGATGTGTTTTTGTCACTCCTACTCCTGCAAGGCATTGTGCGGACGCCCAGCAGACAGTTGCGCTCAATATGCTGGCTAACTGGTCAGCGTACCGATGGGCTGATCGAAAGGCGCTGACGTGCGTTTTTACTGCAAAACAACCCTAAGATCATCCTGGTCTTATCGGGGTGTTTGAGTGACGTCACGTCGTTCCTTTGTTGTGTGGCATTTCTGCAATAAATTCGAAGACGCTGCTGGTGGTGTGCTATCGTGTTTCTGAAAGACTCATATCGGTAAGAGGACTTAACTGAAATAGGATGGTGGCACAAGCGCCTCAACAGGCGTCAGGAATCCTACCCGCCACAGTCCAGTCAGATCAGCTAACTGTTATTTCGATGCAGTTCCCTCCAAGGCCTATGTTCAGAGCAATTCATTGGGGGGGAGGAGATGTAACAAAATTATTGTCCTAACCCAAAAAAATCGGTTCTAAAGTAGTTCGATGTAAAATTCTAAAGCATTCCTGTAAATATATCCATCTGTAAAACGGTCCCACTGTTCAGCCGTTGAAGACCGAGTTCGACGTCACAGACAAAGACGTCTAGGATGCCCATGTCACAGACAAAGGCGTCTGGGATGCCCAAGGTCTTCTCGCCTTCAACAATGGGAGTGTTGCGCTTAATGGCATTCATTATCAGTGATGCGACTCGATACTTCCCATGAAAAAGTCAGTGCAAGCGACAAAAATGCAGACTAGCGGCTGGTGTTTCTTGAGATCGGTACACAAAGCCGCCAACTCTCATTGGTCTAGAACCCCTCAGGCCACCGGTTTACTTCCTTGTTTGATGACGTTACCGTCTGTAATTGGTTGATATCACGTCAATTTTGTACCTCCTGGCTCAGACCGTTTCTTTTTGTAGGGAGTATAAATAAAGCCCCGCTCGTCGGCACATAGACTCTTGTGATTTTGAAGCCATGGTGAAAGGATCTCTGTGCAGTGTGGGTGTCGGTGTTTGGTGGATAACTGAAGTGAATAGAAGTTGGACTTAGAAGATTTTATCTGTGACTGACTCGCGAGAAAGACTGGCACGAGCGAGGCCGTCACTAGTTTAACTATCACGCAGGCAGTTAGAAATGTGCTACAGGGGATTCCGGCCAGTCATGTTGTGGGCAACACAAAACATAATTCGGGTATTTTGCCAACACTGTTTTGTCTAACGTCGTCGGAGTTCGGTTTTGACTGGCTGGTGTCGCGATGGCTGAGACTTGGCCGTCTCAAGGGTTTGGTGGCACAATGCATTATGTTAGATTTTCGGGTTTCTGGACGATGGGACTACGCACGGCACGTGCTCGAATCTCCCAAAGAGATTGCATGTATTTTGGCCGAAATCCGATACATTTTCGAAAAATTTAGACTTGCACCGCTTTTGGGAGCTCGACCTCGGATGCTGCAGGTGGCAAAGACACAAAACCGGGTGCGTTCCGCAACGAATCGATTAGAGCATTGCATCGCACGGAAGAGGCCGAGCCGGGACTGGAACATGGTGCATGCAGGCCGCGGAAACACAAAAATTCCAGTTTTGCAACGTTTCAAAATGGGTTCATGATCTTGGTGACCGTTCAGGACACGAATACGCAGACTCGATGACCAACCACAACAAGGCACCGGCAGGGAATCGTTTAGTGGAGTCGACCTGGTCCGCCGGACGGGGCAGCCGCGGCTCGCACTAAAAACAATTTATACCGGGATTTCGAATGCAAAGGCGTCGCTATCTACACGAAATTGATACCAACGGAAAGCCTGTTCTTTTGTCGTCCCAATGATGCGGAACATCAATCAGGTGTGCCGCGGTCGTTCCGACCAAGCAACACCACATGAATCAATACAGGAGGCGATTCCGCCCATTTTTTAAGTAAGCTCGAGACCATTGCCAACCGCCGACACGGCATCTTTCCCAGGGCCTAATCTCGCCAACCGTGCGTCGCGCCGAGGCGAAACCTTTCATTCAAAAACAAAAACTGAAACTGAAACTGGTCCATTCGACACAATATCGACTGGAGGCCAGCGTCGTGTAAAACATCGCACGCAGGAACCAGCACATGAGGCGCGCTAGTCACGGGAACACTAAAGAGGACGTTTTGCGAGCTTGACGAAATAGGGTAAGGATAAGTTCAATTTTCAGTTTTAACGACTCGGCGACTATGTAGCCCCACGTCACGAGGTACCCATTGCAAATAATTTCATAGGGCCGATTTTGTCCTCCAGACGAAGTAGTCGAGGTACGCGCTAAAAGTGGGGGAATTTGCGGTTTTCGGGCCCTTTATGCTTACACTGTGATTGCAATGGCATGGAGATTAAGATTGCTGGCAAAATTGTCACCTATGATACAAACGGATTTCCGTCGTTTTGACACTGCTATAAATCAGTAATAATTGACTTAAGTTTTGCTGTTATGACGCACCAGGTAAACCGGTGCGAGGAGTGATTTAGCGGAAAATCGAAATTTTTCGAGGTATTTTCGTTCAGTTGGAGGCAGTGGCGATGCCAATGAGAGCATGCCGTTAAAAATTCTACCACTATGTTCCTCAATCAATTATTAACATGTTACTTGAAGCCATCTGGCGTGTCTTGTTGTAGTGGGCTCAAATGGAAGCGTACAACGGTCTGCATGTCGCGTTTTGCGTGTTTCCTTTTTGCCGATCAGAAGCGAAAATCAGCTTCACTTCCTCTTAACCAAAAATTGCATTATTCCATCATGATCTGTTCGACCTTGATCCGACCCCCAATTTCGGGCTTTCAAATATGCTATTAAGTAAAAAATGTCGCTGTTATAGGCAAAAAGGTTTGGTAAGATATAGATGCAGATAGACAAACACAAACAGGGTTACACAGAGCAGGACAGATATTGGTAGACGGAGACAGATACAGGGAATGAGACGAAGACAGAAAAACAGGCAGACAGGCAGAAATGTGAGCATCTGGGTAACAAAGAAAGACTAAGTGAATGTGGGGGAGACTGAGGGACACCGAGAAGACCGGTAGAGATTGGCAGAGATCGACGGATCGACGGAGATCGATGGAGACCGGCTGAGAACGGTGGAGGCCGACAAAGACCGAAAGAAACAAACGGATATGGGTTGAGACTGACAGAAACCTATGGACATGAAACGACCTTTAGAGAGACCGAAGGACTGATAGACTGATGGAGACCAAAGGAGACCAACAGAGGCTGATGGAGATCGAGCTAGATCGAAGGAGAGCAACCAAAACGTATGGAGGTCCAGGGGCACCGCGAAAGGGTTGCTGACACCGACGGGGACAGTCCGAGCGCGAGCGATCTTCACGGAGGCTGAGACAGTGGACGGAGGTGAAGTATATATATATATATATATATATATATATATATATATATATATATATAAACAGTTTGCTCATGTCCAACCTGTGAGCCTGGAAAAACGAAGGCAGAGCAGGAATGTGGCAGTGGGTGCTTTATACACCAGGGTGCTGGATGAAAGGAAATTGAATGATAATAGCTGCAGAAAAATATTTTGACTGAAGTGCTCCTCGTTTACGTGGCATTTGAAATACAAAGAATGATGCACCGTGATCAAAGCAAACGTGCGTCCGAGCGCGAAGTGCGAGGGCACACGGGCAAACCAGACAGCCAAAGGTTGTCTCTTTCCATGGAAGCTCGCAGCGCGATTATAAAACAGTAATGTGGGCAGCTTGATCAACCGCATAACAGGAACTACACTGAGGCACGCAGTGCAATTGTGAAACGGTGCTGGGGTGCTGGTGTGAGAATTTTGCGGAGACCAGACTGCCCGCGAACCGCTATTTAGTCCCGCGAACCAGGGGCGGGTCCAGGATCTCGCCAAGGAAGGGGGAATCGTCAGCGCGGTCCCCCCCCCCCAGCCGGGCAACCCATTTTTTGTCCTTCAGATTTGAAAAGGGCGTTGATCTGCCGGGTCTAGGGGAAATATTTGATGTAATTTTGCGTTTCTTAACATACCGAGTACCCGAAAAAATTCGGGCGCGTCACCATATTTTAGAAAATTTTGCATTTTGTTCCCTAACAAAGTAGCCTAAACATGACAACAATGGCGGGATTCCAGGCAGCTGGGTCTCACCCCCTATTTGACATGTCGTCCCGGTACCTGTTTCAGGAGGTCTTCTAACTCCTCATTGTTTTTGCAGACTTGCTAGCTCGGGTTAGGTTTCCTATTGCGCTTACATGGGCACTTTCGGTGGTCTCGGACCGTCTGCTGTGTTGGGCCCTCGAGTGGTCTCAGGTTCCTTGTACAGTTTCACGTATCCTCGGGACGTCTCAGGCGCTCCTTTGGCAGTTTCAGGGGCGCCTCGAGCGGTTTTATGAACCCATCTGGCAGTTTCAGGGACACTTCAGCCATCTCGGGTTTCCTCCTGTCGTCCCTAGGGAATTTTGGCCATCTAAGGAGCCCCTCAGGCAGTAACAAGGGCCCTCTTTAAGCCTCTCTCTGCCGCGACAGGGGCGCCTTTGGTAGTGCTCTAGGTCCTTTCGCCGGTTCAGGAGCCGTCTGGACGTCTCAGCGTTTAGTAATTTCGGGGGCCCCTCTAGTCGTCTCAGGGACACCTCATGCGTAACACTACTCTCAAAGGTCTCTCTGTAGCGGTTCAGTGGACTCCTTATTGTCCTACACGTCCCTCTTGTCGTCTCTAAAAAAAACTTTTTTCCCGGCTAATGGACCTTCTGGCAGTTACAAAACTTTGGTGATTTTTTTTCATTGATTCATTGATTGAATTCACCAAAAATTTTGGTGATTTCAGGGCCTCTGCGCGGTGTCATGGGCCCTCCGAACGTCTTTGGTGGTTTCCATGGCTGTAACAGGGGTCTTACTCTGTTACATGGGGTATATCTGGCAGTCTTAGGATACTTCTAGCCGTAACAGGGGCTTTTGTGGTGCTTCGAGGCCCTCGTTGATAGTCTCAGGGGGTCATTTTCCGTGCCAGGAGCCCATCAAACACACTCGGGGGCCCTTTAACTGCTCTTTGTCCAGGGCCCCATACCGTTTGAGAGGCCCTCGTATCTTCTTTACTTTACAGGGGCCCTGCGACCTTTTTGGCGATCTCAGGGGCCATCTGCTGTGCAGGGGGCCTATTTTGCAGTCTCAGAACCCACCTGACCTTCCCGGGCCCCCCAACGGCATCAAGAACCTCCAGGGTTTTCGAAAAGACCAGTGCAGCCCATTTGGGGCTCCTCTTGAGGTTGGCAGAATCACTGATGGATCCCTGTCCAGGGGGCCCGTCTGGCTTGCCAAGGTCTCTTAATGCCGTGCTAGGCACGTTGTTAAATTCTTGTCGTCTCAGGGGCCTCTTTAGCATTTTTAGCAATCAAATGTACCATTTGCCGTGTTGGAGCCCCTCTGGCGGTCTCAGGGGCCCTCGGAGAGTTTCAGGGGCCCTTCTGTCCATGATATCCATTAGGGTGGATCGAAAAAAATAAATCAACTTCTTAGGGGTCAAAACGCGTGCGCGTGAATGTGAAAACAAGAAAAATGAGGATCAAAAAAATATTTAAAATATTTTAGATAGGGCGCACGAAGCATTTTTGGGACCAGGAATACGCCTTCTAGGCGTTGAAGTCTCCATTGCTTTACACATTTTGCACAAGAAGGTAACCCTTCATAAGTCTATGTGAATCCTGTCAGTGGTAATTTTCGGCGTTTAGCGCATGCGCCGAACAAACGCTGTTTGCGTCATGTCGGCAACCATCGAAACATATCATAATTGTCATCGTCATCACCATCATCATCATCGTCATCATCATCATCATCATTATTATCTTCACCATTCATGAAACGCCATCCCAGACACAACGTTAAACCAGGACTATTTATTTGTGATGAATGACATTCCACAACAAACTCCGCTGACACTAATAAACCAGCCTCAGAGGTCACTTGTCACTCGAAGCCCGTCATAGAAGTCCCTCCTCGTGTCCATCACTGGCAGATCAGTCCTGGACTGGGCTTTTGCCCGTACCAGTGCATGACGTCCACTGTGTCCCGCCTTCTTCTCTGCCGTTTATGCGACTTCTTTCACCCATCGTTCGACCCCTTGGGAGTGGCAGGGAAAGTCACTGAAGTCCATTGGTGCTTCCACAACAGCCGCGATGGTCTCGTCTGACATTTGCATGACCAAAGGTGGCTCCGTTGTATCTTGCCAGTCAATCATATGGTGGTACTCCTCGGCATGGAAGCTGATGTCAGGGATAACGAACTGGCGTATGCCATCTGGATCCTGGTCCTGGCATCTTCTGGTTCGACATCTCCTTATGCGCTCTACCGCCAGCATCCTGTTCTCCTGCTGATCGTCGGCCAGCATAGCGATCAGGACATGCTCACTGTGGGCCCAGAACCCGTTGCGCTGAAGCACCTTTTGCGTGATGTTACGGTCTCTCTCCGGCAGCTCTCTTGATAACGATATCAGAAAGAACAGGTTCTTTACTCCGTCGCTGATATTTGAATGAAGTCTGTACCTGAACCATCCGGGGTCGTACTGGTTTAGTATAAAATGTACTAGCCGTACAAGCACCGGTGCTGGAGCCTCTGTGGACAGGTACAGTCTGAGTACTCTATTTGCAAGTGTAACCCAACGGCCTTGATGGATGGCCCCTGGTTCTAAGGCCAACAAGCACTGGGTAACACCTTCTGGTCCTGCCTGGACGGCCCTACACATCTCATGCAGGTATTGCTGATCTTTGCTCATCTCATTTCGAACTTCTACCGGAATTGAATGAATTAGCGATGGCTCAAACTTAGCCAAAGGCAGTGTGGTAAGATCTCTCTGAAAGGCTTTGCCAACTGGTCTGTGGAAGGATGCTGGACCACTCGTTCCACCATCAGCATCCTTGAACACATGTCTCAGCGTCAGTTCGTTGATGTGGATGCCGCATATAGCTTGCTGGAGCGGACGGCCTACACCCAGTTCGATTCGCCTGTTCACACCACTGTTGCGGCAGGTATTTACCGCTATGCCGTCTGATCCAAGCACCACTGGATGCGCATCGTTGTCCCATGTCACGTCCAGCAACTCCTTCGCGACATCTGCAGTACTTCCGCTATTTGGAGACACGTGATCGACATACCGATGGCCGGACTCAGTAACCACTATCTCGTGCAGTTCTTTGGCAAACGTCAATTTCTTACCAACTTTCTGCAGCGTCTTGTCCTCCCTACCGTCGTAACAGAATCCTGCTAAGCGGTCACGTCGGTTTTGCAATGAGCTTTCAACCACCTCTTCTTTACCCCATTTGTCTCTCTGTCGCTGGATTTTGCTGCGGTCTGTCAGCTCAGCCTTGTTGTGCTCTGTGATTATCCCATAATCAACCAAAGCTGCGTTCAGCAAGCAAGCCGCGGAACGATCAGAGGTACCGTACCGATGACACATCCGCGAAAAATTCGGAAGCTGATGTCGGTTCTGTACGGCGACATCGTCCGCGTCATCATCGGAACTAGATGAATAAGAGCGGCTTGCATCAGCTGCCTCCGTATCACCCGTCTGACACTTTTCACTGCTATCATCGTCGTCATCTGCATCCCCTTCGGTCAGCTGCCTTTCCTCAGCATCGTGCTGCCTGTCCCTCTTCTGTCTCTCCCGCTAGTTTCATTCTTTTCCCCCTCCTCTTCTGCCTTCGGACATTTTCCTCAGTTGTCTTCCGGTCAACGCCGCCCATGTAGAGCTTTTGCTCTCCTCGCTGGTCTTTGAGGAAAGCTACTTCTTGAGCTTGCACCCTTTTCAGAAGCTGGGCACGTGCCGCAGGGGACATCAGCAAGATCGCATCGGCACCACATGATGTCAAATAAGCCATCGTACTCTCGCTGCATATTCACGAACTTTCGACCCTTTCCCGTTCGCGTTTCGAAGACCATTTCATGAGGTTCTCCCCGTTATGGCCAGTCTTTCTACGTTCTGAGTTATCCTGTTCTCCGAAATAACATTTGACATCTCTCTCTCGGTCTTAGCCGACGTGTCACCCATTTGGGACGCTTCTCCGTCGTCCACTGGTATCCACGTAATAAGACTGGCTCTGTCCCAGATGTCTACTATGGCGTCCTTGACTGCTTTTGCTATTTCTCGTTTTGTCCGCTTCTTTCCAGAAGGCGTTGTTCTTTCACTCCGTGTCTTCACGTAAAAGGCATACACTTCTCTTTTCCACGGTAGCTGGTTTATGGGAAGAGCGTCCGGGCCTGTTTGCAGCAGAGGGTGTTTCGTTCTCTGTCTTGTTGATGGTCCTGGATTACTCATTTTAGCTCAGTTCAGAATGTCACTGTCACAGAATGTCACAGAATGTCACCCCCTGCGATCCGAATGCTGACGGAACACACCCGAGTACTAAATCTCTGGTCACCACGCCACAGTCCAGGGACCAGCGCGCTACTCTTCTGACGTGTCTGTCTGATTCGACCGCTCTCTGATGACAACAAAGCGCTTCGCTGCGAGGTATCGTTTACCGGCACCGATCAAGGTTTCCAAGAGCGTCCTCAGAGATGAGCAGCGTGGGCAACGATATGTGTGGCAAGCCCACGAATTCGACTCGGACTCTGTAGTCCGCATCTATCGCAGGTCGTGAGGCTCACTGGTGCGCGGTCTTAGCTCGTAAGGGCTACTGTCTGTCTACCACTTTATTTTACCTGGCAGTCTCCTGTTATTTGCTCAAATCCATGCTCATCACCTATCCGTAAACTACAGACACTAAAAGGCCCGCAAAGCTACGCACAGCTACGGCGGATGGTGACCGAGGTGCTATCTTGCTATGCGTAATGCTAAACCAATGGAGACTTTAATGCTCAGGAACGGCGAAACTCACTTCAAAGACGCTTCGTGCGCCCTTTCTAGAATATTTTTAATATCTCTTTACTCCTTATTTTCCGTGTTTTCAGATCCACGCGCACGTGTTTTGACCCCTAAGAAGTTGTTTTGCGACAAAAAATATATTTTCGATCCACCCTAATATCCATTCCATTGTGTCCATTGTCCACAGTCCATTGTGGGGCCCTTTTTCAGGCCTGGAGGGGGGCGATCGCCCCGTCGCCCCCTTGGATCCGCGTCTGCAGCAAACAGAAAACATCTGTTGACAATGAAGCGTGTAATGCGATCCTGGGGCGGTCCCGGGGTCGATTTGATCAGTCTTTTTTACCGAAACTTGATTCAAATGCAAAATTTGTAGGCGCAGAGGGCTGTAAATGCGAGGCGTGGCAAGCGGTCCAAAAAAAGGGCCGATGCGTCCGAGAAACGCATGCGCCATGTGGAGTATATGAGACCTGGGATTCGCGTTTTGGGGGTTACATGAACGGAAGAAAGCCGGCCAAAGGTTATCTACATTTAATGGCCCGCCAGCCGGATTCAAGTATTTTTGCGCAATGCGTTTATGTCGCTTGAGATCGCAACAGTTCATGAGGTTGAACCAATGGCAATAGAATTCAGCAGATCGTCCTGAGTATGAAGGGCACTAATTGGTGATATCTTTGACCTAATCTTTGCACTCATTTGCGCCAACCAAATTCCAGCTGAATGTGAATTCTGAAAGTTGGAAAGCTACGTGAATTTGGGATATGAAACCTATCCGAAGCTTAAAACTTACGGCTGTGCGCTCATTTTCCGTTTTCTTTTCTTTTATTCACGAGTAGCTGCTTCACCATCGATATATGCTATTTACAATTTCTGCCTGAAGCGTTTTACAGACCTGGTCGGGCGTGTGCTGCTGGCAAAACAACGTTTTCACTGGGGGGATTTCGCTGTTCACTGGAGGAATTTGGTGGTCATTGGTGGGAATCCCTCCCCCCCCCAGTTAACATGCTAAAATAGGCCCTGGTTCCTTGTTAGGATGGCGAGGGTTACACTGCAAACGCGACCATTTTCCGTCCAAAGCGGCCACGTTTAGTGCAGATTTGGTCACCATCGGCCCACATACGACCATCTTCATTCCAGAGACCGTCAGTGGGGGCTCAAATACAGCAGGGGAGCAGCCAGCCAAAAATTTCGGAGGGTCCTCGCCCAACGGTGGGCCCCTCACTTCATGTGGTTTTCCCCTGGACAGAAATATCAACATAATATTTTACAAGGGGCTCGCAGCAGGGGCACAGCCAGTCTAAAATTGGGACTGACCGATCGTGAGTCCCTGTTCTATGAACGGGCCACCTGAATATAAACAGCGAGTGAAAGTTGTACGACACTGGACGCTTGCCGTTCCTAAAGGTCATTAGTTGTAACTAGCTGGCTCTTACCTGATTGTCGATGGTCGGGCAAAAATAATTTTTGCACTGGGGGCCTCCTCAGCCGGCAGGGGCCCCTCTCCAGGACGTCAGGAGGCTCCTCTTCAGGCCAGGGAGCCTCTCAACAGGCCGTATGGGAGCCCCTCCACAGGCCGGCAGGGGCCCCACAGTCGGTGGCAAGAGCCCATTCATATCAGCAGGGAGGCCCTCCATGCCGACAGGGGTCAGTTGCAGGCAAGGAGAAGGCCCCTTTCGACCGGCAAACGGCCCCTATAGGTCGGTGGCGCCCCATAGAACAGCAGGAGGTCCCTCTTAAAGCCAGCAGGGTCCCTTTGAAAGCTGGTGGGGCCCACAGGCCGGCGGGGCCCTACAGACCGACAGGTGGTCCCTTCAAGCCGGGAGGAAGCCCAAAAGGCCGGCACGGGGCCCCTACAGGCAGGCAGGGGGCCAGTGCAGACCGGCAGGGGATCCCTACAGGCCAGCAGGAAGTCCCACAGGCCGGCAGAGAACCCTACGGGCTGGGAGGAGGCCCCCTATAGGTCGATAGGGGTTGCTGTATGGATTTGGATCTATACATTTCTTTTTTGTCTTCTCTTGTCTGTCACTTTTAACGCATTTTGACGATAGTTTCGGTTTTTAACACAGTAATTTTCTAACCCCAGTGGGCCCCTTCAAGCATTTCGTGGGTCCTGGGACCCCTAGGACCTCCCCATAGGTGGGCACTGGTCCGTTACTCCGTTACTCCGTTACTAACGAAGTTACTTTTTTGAGTAACGGAGTAACGGACCCGTTACTTTTATTTTACTGTAACGGACTGAGTAACGGAAGTTACTTTTGTGGTCCGTTACTCCGTTACTTTTTGGTCCGTTACTCCGTTACTCCGTTACTCCGTTACTTTTTAAACTTACAGACACCGCCCGGCTTTATTTGCATCGGCACACGCCATTGGCTACTTGAACAGCCAACACCCAATAGTGTGCGGCGATACAAGCCCGGCTGGGCGCTCACCCAGCTGACAATCGCGGAGTAGACTTGTTGACAATATTCGTCAGCTGATAAACGTTGACGGCAAGCTGGCGGCAATGGTTCAGTATAAAGGCCAGCTGACTTTGGTCTCTTTTGGGACAAAAGTATTGAATTATGCGTAACTTTGATATGACTTAAAATTATAAATTAACCAGTCGTCATTTTTCAGGCTAAAAGATATCAAAGTTATTGTCATTTATACTGGAACAGCCAGCTGACGGCAGTTTTCAATGTTGTCTCAAGTTAGTCACGGATTGCTTACCACCGCCACACGGTTCCCCGCCAAGATCATTCAAGGCTGTTGAGCACATGATTACTGCCGCCATGGCCTTGGGTCTGTGATGTCCATGGGGTGATGGAGTGGTGATTGATTCTTCACTGGCCTGAAATTTTAACTACCTGACACTAAAATGTCCCATCAAGGCGTCTTTACACCGCCACTGGAGGTCGAAAACCTTGACTCCGAGTCCGACGGTGCCTCAGCTTCGGAGGCAGAGGACGAGCCCGGTCTGGGTCACCCATGGCCACATCTAGAAACGTACTTTGAGTGTAAGGAGGATAAGAAAAACGTCATTTTTACGTATGTCCTGTGCCAACCGAAAGAGGTTATAATCAAGGGTCACAAGAGTAGCCTTTCAAACCTAAAGGCACATATCAAGAGGAAGCATTATTTACGGTATTTCCAGGTAAGAACAGAATATGCACAATAAGTTGTCAGTAGTGAAGCATAATTATGACGCTTGTCGACTGTTGCTTGGACTATTTGCCTTAACCATATTCTCTGCAGGCAGTGAGATTCACATTACCCTGGGGGGGGGGCAGATCTGCGGTAATCTACCTTTCGGCCGACGCTTACGCGTAATTTTTGGAGACGCGGAAGTGGCAGCGCAAGTTGTGTGAACAATTTAGCCCATTAATGGGCTAAATTGTTCAGAAAGAAAAATACCTGAATTCAGGTATTTTTCTAAGCACTGGCCCCTACTGGATGTGTAAACTGACTTGGTTAGGTAACTCTTGAATTTTGATTCAGTTGACACATGTTTGCCTTTAGCCGATACGAGCTAACCAAACCAAAAAACAGGCAAATTGAACCTAACAAAAAATTAGTTTTACATGCCCATCTAGGGCAGTCCCTGGAACCATACAGCAGGTTTTAGATTAGGTTAGGTTAAATCATTTTTAACTTGGAGGACAGGCTACGTTCTCCATGCGATTCGAGTTACCACTCCTGCGTTCCCGAAAAAATATCAACTGGCCGAAACACGTTTCGGCTGACACATTATTTTTTGTAGACGCAGAAGTGAGGACCCAAACTCAAACATGATATGAGCCGTTGCCACTTTTGCACCTTCAAAAATATGCATTGGTCGAAAGGTGAAGATTACCAATTCTGCCCCTTCCCCTCCCCGCCCTTCCAGAGATCTCGAGATGCATTCGTCCAATGTTGATGGGATGAATGCCATTTAATATGTTTCAACGAGATCTCCAATTCCGGATCCCAAAAATTCAAAAAATTGCGAAAATAGGGCGTGGGGGCAAACAAACTCCAAAATTTGGGGATTTTTGAAAGGTCACTGCGGCCGTGTTTACCAACCAGTTTTCATGGGAATAACACGGTTCAGCTTGGAATGTCCAACTGTTTTATATACCGAAAGCCGAAATTTAAAATAGAAAACCATAGGCAGTTCCAGGGAGGGCAAGAAGGGTGATTTTTGAAATAAGAAATTTCCTTTGTTTTTGTTTGTTTTGGGTGATATAAACATCAGATGTACAACTAACAAGCCAGTTTAAGTTTATATGTAGCGCAGAGGTGGATCCAGGTAAACAAAATTGGGAGGGCACCATAAGCACAATAGTGTGCTCCCCCATTTTTTCAGTACCTGGGTGTGCGTTCACCTGAAAATGTGTGTGCATACGCATTATTTAGGATGTGTATGACTATATAAATGAGTCAGTGATCTTTATTTCTACTCAGAATGTCACGATAGTGAACCGCACAACTTTGCAGCTTCACGCACAGCACATTACCGTCGAAAACGGGGGCTTGGAACCGCCTCTGCGGGACCGGTTTTTTGTAAATGTTGACAAAACACTTGTGTATCAATTCCATGAAATGCCAGAAAATCTTATGGCGCTGCGGCAAACAGTGTGGGAGCGACAAGCAAAAAGACACGGGTGGCAGAATCTGCCCCCCACAGGGAATAGGGTTAAATGAAGTGTTTTAACCCGTCTCCGGCCGGGCTCAGAATGCCCTTTGCCCGGCCGGAGGGGGAGCGCGGATTTCCGCACCTCCCAGGATCTCGGCTCCCATATATCGCACGGAAAAAAGGAAAACACCGGCGGAAAGGTTTTGTCAAACCGAGACGAAAACATTCAAGAGTTTTGACCTCAGGTCAATTTTGAGGCCACCAGACGCCATGAAAGGTCAAAACACGTCCTTGGAATTAGGTAGACACAATACCTTGTCCCTGAAAAGCTGAACTTAAGCGACATATACTGAACCGTAAGACAATAGCGAGTTCATTGATATCAATTTTGGCCTTTCACAGGGGTCATGTCAGGTCACGTCATCATTCCAAAATGTTCCACTTGTGAACGGCTAACATCCTCCGTTGCATCTTACTTATGACCATGTTTTTATAGCTAATTTGTCTTTTCAAGCGTGCTGAAGAGGTACTAAAGCACCTTTTTTAGTCTTTTATTTCACAATAATAAAATCCATATCAGTCATGTTTTTTGAGTCCTTCGTCGTTTGGTATTAAAAAAACGTCAGGGGTATCAGGAATCTTACCTCCACGCACGCGCTCGTACACAAACTAATACACACACATAATTTCAAAACAAAACAAGAAGTTCGCGAGACCGAAACGAGCTCTGAACGGAGACCATTATGTTCAGGGCGAATACTTCGAGAGGCATTGTTGATCAAACCCAGTCGATAGATGTCCGCTGTTTGTCGCATTTCGCATGCGTCCGCTCCAGCGCCGGTTGTTCCCGCTCCGTCGGCGCCGCGGGCAATGAACAGGAATTCGTTGGTTTGAACATTGTGGCTAACACAGTGGTAGAATACCCGCCGCGGCTGTTGTCCCGGCGCCGCCAACTCTACAACGGCTAGTGAGGGCAGTGGGCAGCTAGCGGAGTGTTTTGAGTAAGCGCTTTTTGTTTCTTCGCTTTGTATATGGAATGCGTTTTGCAACCACAAAGCAGCATAAAAGACTTAAAACCCGCGTTCGCTTGGTTTTCACTGCATTTAAAAAAGTAACGGAACAACGGAGTAACGGTAACTTCCGTTACTTTTTAAGGCAGAGTAACGGAGTAACGAGTAACGGACTGGCTTTTTTGAGTAACGGAGTAACGAGTAACGAAGTTACATTTTTTAGTAACGATGCCCACCTATGGACCTCCCCCCCCCCACCTGCGCCACTGAAATACAGCCATCCTCAGCTTAGAGACTGACACCGTCTCTCAAGATGAGATCACTATCATTCCAGGCAAGACAGTTGTCCTTCTAGACACAGCCCCTGTCACACAAGGTTACTTTTTGTCTTAGTCACGGCCACTACCTTGTTAGTCACGGTCTAGACGAAGACATTTACTGTCTTCAGATTCCTTATTGTTCATCCAGACGCGGCTCGACGATATTTCTCCAGACACAGCTACTCTCCATCCAGACACGATGTCTGGCTGGCTCTTCAGGAAGCATTACTGTAGGTCCAGACATGGCCAGCTTTTTTCCCGCCGACCAGCAGAGAACGGCGTCTGTGGGCGGGAAAATTCGGTGGCCACTGCTTGGTCTGCCATCAGCGCCATCTTTCCCGCGCGTAACTGATCGCGACATCTGCTGTCTCCAGACGTCAGCTACCGGGGAATGTCTAACGAACGGCAGCGTGCGGGAATGTCAGGTGGGAAACAAATGTCACCAGGGTACCTGCCTCTCCCCTAGACGATACGGACGCTTACGCGCCACTTTTGTTTGGTATCCCCACCGAAGGCACGTTTCGCAAGTCTTTGAAGACACGTTTTGCTGACTCATTTGCTGACTCGCCAATTGCCAGTGAGGTCGTTGCTTCCATTCTCAAAACTGTCGAGTCATGATGATCTTGAAACATCTGTGTCGGCATCAAGCCGTATAGTCCCTTTTGCTACAGGCAAAAGACACGCGGGAAAGAACCAGAATTTCGGGTAAGAAAACTCAAACACACAGTCGAAAGTTGCCCACATGAACAAAAAGTTTTTCTGCAGATGTACTGCGTCCTAATGTATTAAGTACATCGTAAGAACAACGATTACATCTGTAGCATACTCCCTTCATTCGCGTCAAAAATGTTTTTGAGTCGAGTCGTGGTCACCTTTATCCGCCCTCCCGGCAAAAACATTTCGGCAAAGATTCCGTTCGGAAGTTCTTGTGCGCGGCGCAGTGAACCAAAACCTATACAGCGTGGGAAGAATGGGGTATCTGACTCCATCCCTTCCCCTCCTGTAAGTGACGTGCTAAAAAGTAACAAACAGATACTCGAAAACACTGTTGGAGATTCCTCAAAACTCTTACGGAGGTCTGACCAGGATTTCAGAACATGTCAGTCGCATCCATAGGCCTGATGCTAAAATATCGGGAAAAAAACGGCGGTCCAGGCAACGCAGAACATCCAGTCATGTACGAATTACAAAGTAAATACACCACAGGGTCATTAACCACCAGCCGCTTGCATTATGTTGCATACGCAATGGTGAAAAAAATGTCCGACGGAATATTGCCGCGGGCTTACCGTTTTAGATTATAATGTGGTCATTGCAGGTTGCTTTCGGTTACGTTGGGCTGCTCGCCTGCGTCTCGTAGAAACTGCTGCATTGAATACCATCAGAAATGTTGTTTTAGGTGTAATCCGCTCAAGGCACGCTGTACTGTATTTCCATGTAACTGCCTTGAGGTAATACGCGAATGATGAACATCATCATCTTTTTCGACGTTTCTTCGCTGACTGGTTTTATCCCTTTGCGCATTGGTGGCGGAACGTTTGCAGGGATATCAACAGGAAAGCTGCTAAGGTAAGCAGTGTAAATATTATTTTTTTCGTCGAAAGGTCGTGTTTTATATCAAAATATTGATCAGTGAAATCAGCGAAACAAAATCCTGAAGCAGTTATGCTGAAATTGTCCTTTATGTTCTTGTTTTTTAAGTTGTAAATCCATGTAACGAGAGAAAAATGATGATGCACGTTGTTGACCTCACTAACTAGAAAAATAAACGAAAATAACGCTGTAACTTCACCCCATGTTGCGCACAATTCGTCAGGTGTTTGGTTTGCAACAAAACCCATTCGAAACGTCTTCCGATGCTTGCGTTAAACAAAATTTACAACCGCATGGTTTGATTTTGAAGAATTCATTTCATAGACTGCGTCGTGGCGTGTGAGCAGCCGGTTTCCGACCTGCACCCGGGCTGCATACTCGGGCATTCCGAGAAATTGTTCATGGGACGAGTGCCGCAGGTCTGCATCCTGACAAGAAGTGCAGTTTCCGGGCGGATCAGTTCACCTACCTGGGATACAAGGTCAGTGGTCTTGGTGTCCAGCCGACTGGAGGAAAGCAGCGAGTGATCCTCGAAGCACCTGTTCCCAACAATCTGATGAGCTTCACGCCTGGTTGGGCCTGCTAACTACCACAGTAAGTTCATGAAAGGAGTTTCCTCGGTCCCTTATCTTCTGTATCGCCTGTTACGCCAAGGGGAGAAGCGGTGGAGGGTCCCAGAGCAGAGCACTGCTTTTATAGCCGCCGAGGATCCTATCCTCGTCGCCAGCGACGCATATTGCAATCAATGCACACTTAACCAAAGTACAAGTGCTTGAACATGACCGACCGCGACCGGCATCCGCCTCTCGTCCCGCTCCGCCGCGCCTCTCGCCCCGCTCCGCAGTGCCTCTCGTCCCGCTCCGCCGTGCCTCTCGCCCCACCCCGCAGCGACTGCCGGCTGGTCGCCGGCCCCGACTCCGGCCGGCTACCCCGAGCCCTCCAGCTCGTCCCGCGGCACAGTATTAAGCCCTCCGCGGGCCCGGAATACATAGGTTTAGAGGACAAAATAAGGCCACGGGTAACAGTCAAATCCAAAACCGCTGCATTCTGCAATGATTTTCGGGGAAAGGTAGAACCATGTCACATTTTCTCGTATTCTACCACAAACAATTTAGATACTTCAGGGGTGTCACACACATCGACATTGTGTTTATTTGCACTTTATATATGTATTATGTTACACACACACAAACATATATATATATATATATATATATATATATATATATATATATATATTATTTGTACCAGAGTAAGCAGATTTGGTGTAAGAAAAGGTCCCGCAAATTCAAAGTCGATGTCTTCGTTTGTATTATAAAACATCAAGAAAATTCGCCGGGAGAATATTGGTTCCTTCCAATCAATGGCCTGTAAGTACCAGTAAGTCAAACAGTGATTTGTCTCTCTGAGGTACACGGTACTGGGTCTTCAGTATTTATTGCCGTTCCCAAAATGGCATTTGTCGGTCTGTTATTATGTTAACCGCCAGAACATGCGGACGGTGGTGCGCTATAAAAAAAAAAAAAGCGTGGAGATCACCCCGCGACATGCCGGGGGAGAGATGTCGCACACTCACTTTTTTCCCCACTTTTTGGTCCTGAAAAACTCCATAACCAAACGGCGCAAGGTTTTGAAATTTTCACTACCTTGCGGTATATTAATTATGCGCGTTTTGGAGGAAAGGTGAGGTCAAAGTCAAACAATATCATGTCAGTATGACGTGGTAAAGGTAATCATATTTTATGATTTCACGGATTTTTCGGGTCTGTTTGGTCTTTATCGGCAGACTGTTCGTGAATATTGCCGATAAAGTACAATATGTGTTGCAGTGTTTTGAAAGGCCGATGTCTACCATCCATGACCTCGCAAGGTCAAGGATGTCAAGGTTGTTTTTTAACAAGGTCGTCATAGGTTGTTTTTTTTATTATTTTGGCCCTGGAAATATTATGTCCAACTGAGTCGTTCCAGGAACCATTTGGAAATTTTGCGGTGCAGAGGGGAGAATTTCAAGGCATTTAGTGTAGTTGGATGTTGTTTATGTAACTGTGTGTCATATTAGGCACCCCTAAACCTGAAATGAAATTGGCCTCTTAGTGCTGCATGACCTAGTTCGTCCTGCATAACCATTGCCATGACATAGACGTACGAGGTCTGTCCGAAAAGTAACGAGACTGGCTTTATAGGAACTTTATTAGAAAAAACTGAAAAGTACCAAAGTCAAATTGCTTCAAAGTAATCCCTTTCCAGTCTAACACACATGTGCATTCGCCTTTTCCAGGATTCAGTACCCTCATGGAAGGCATCTTCTGGGATCCTTCTGAGCTCCGTCGTCGCGGCCGTTTTGATGGAATCAGTATCAGGAAAATGGGTCCCCTTCAGAACAGATTTGGTCTTGGCGAAGAGGAAAAAGTCACAGGGGGCCAGGTCGGGGGAATCTGGAGGTTGTTCCAAAATTGCAATGTTGGATCCAAAATTGCAATCTCCTTTCTGCCAGAAACTGGCAGAAAGGAGAAAAACAGAAACTTTCTGTCCTCACATTCCTCTCGCCCTTCTCGGAACCGTTTGTGCCATTCAAAAGCACGAGCTCTTGACATTGTTTCTTCTTTGTAAACTTGCTGTACCAACGCAAAAGATTCGGAAGGTGTCTTGCCAAGCTTGACTAATAATTTCACATTAATTCTTTGCTCCATACTCATGTTTACAGGGAGTTCTTACTGACACTTCCAATGCTAAAAAATGAAAAATCCGACGCTTTCAAGCAGTACGACGAAACTTAAGAAACACAATGCACACCAAAAGAGGTCCTTCAATCAGAATGCGCGTCAAATGAACACTTCTCACCGTGCTACAGCGCCGACGTTTGGGGCAATGCTGTGATGCAAAAAATTTATCAAAATTCTCTAAAGTAAGCAAGCAGCAGTCGCAGTCTCGTTACTTTTCGGACAGACCTCGTATGCTGACACCCATGCATATGGCTTAAGGACGTGTTTTATCTCCAATTTGTACACGCAAAAAACGGCATGCCCGAACCGGTCAAACACTGACTTCTAACATGATCTGTTACCTGACCTTTAGACCCCAAAATGTAACACATCCGCAGCTGCAACATCCATGGCAATAGATTACTGATGGAGTCGGCCAAACTAATCGATTGGTTGTTAAAATGCATGAATGAATGAAATAAAATAAAATATATATAATACAAAATAAAATGCATGAATAAAATGAGTGAATCTGACGCCCCTCCGCGGCAAGTGCAGTGACGAAACTAGCTACCCGGTGCGAACGGCCCGATGTTTTAGCCCGTGGAATGCGGACAGCAGCGTCCGAAGCTCTCCAGCGCACAGAGATGCTCGTTATTCCGTTCGCCCCATGAGGACCGTGTGCAGACGCTAACACGCTCCGCTGCAGTTGGCGAGCCATTTCTGTCTCGCCTGCGTCCCGCCGGAAGCGGTTGCCGGTCGATCATCACAGGCGGCGCTGCAGTCGCCGGCTGGCGGCCGACCTTGAGCCGGCGCCATTGGGGCCATGGTAAGATCGGCTGCCGCCGCCGCCGCCGCAGACGACTGGCGACATCGAGCAAACAAACGGTGAACATATCGCAAGAGCGTCGCGTCACCCGCCTCAGCGGTGAGTGGAGGCGAGGGAGCGGTGTGGCTGTTCATGGGAACTATGAGAATTTGAGTGAGAGTATGAGAGTTTGCAGATGGCGGCAGACCCATTTTTAGACACGAAAAGCTTGCCGAACTGTAGTTCCAAGATGTCGAATGGCACTGGCATATTACGAAATTTGTGCGGAACAGCGGTAGTTAGATGTAATTGGCGACATATTGAACCTAAAATGAATGGCAATGTTTGCATTGCCAGTATATATATATATATATATATATATATATATATATATATATATATATATTCACTATTTTGTATTCATGCGAAAATCGCTATATATCTAGTGTAGGCCGCTTGGCACTGGAAGGGGTCCATGGTGCCCATGCCCCCCTTCGCTACGTCCCTGCAATAGAGCAGGAGTTGCGATGGCAAAAAAAGGCAGTAGCCGTCACATTTTCGTGGATTGTCAAAAAAGAGTTAGTGCGACTTTAGATACCGCTTATATGCGGCACCGTTTATATGACACTAGCAAGTTGTCTCGATTTGTACTGATTTCTCTGCAGCTGCATCATTAAACATCAACGCAACAGTTCATGGACGCCTAAAGTGTGCCCTTAACCCATAGGCCACCATAAGGTTCCTGTCGGGTCTAAAATGTTTGCATTTACCATCATTGATGTCGTTTTGTGTAAATGATTAAAAGGGGGTCAAGTGTAAGTTTCTGGAGGGATGTAGTCCACTTTATTTTAGTCGACGTCAATTTTAGTTTTGTTTTGGGTTATCATTTGCCAAAAAACTAATTATATACCCGTTGTCAAATTAGCAGAAAATATTGAAGACCCAAAATCACCTTTGGCGGGGTCAGGATCCACATTGGAGGTCACGGCCCCCACAAAAGAATACAGATTGACACCCCTGTCTGCCATACCAGCCGGCCAAATTTGCCCCGGGCCTGTTGGTCGTCCTGTGTAGGAGTTAATGAATCCTGCGGTGAGCCACGGTCGTGAGAACTATATGGGCGCACTCTTGGCGTTGTCATTTGTGTACAGGGGCTGTTGTCCGTAGTGGGTCTTTTTGTGCTTAGAGCAATGTCCGCTTCAGACATACGTTTCAGCCTGACTGCGTCAACATCGACGGCTGCCTCCAAATGCGAAGGCCGTCAGCCATTGGCGCGGCTACGTTTTTTTCGCTTTTTTTGTTTTTCGTTTTTTAGGAGGGCTACGCACTGGCCAGTGCAGACCTTGCCTGTCCCCAAATCCTGCATTTTCCTGGGATGTCGGCCATAGCGATTGCATTACCCTGCTTAGGAAGCCTGGAGTTAGCACAGCTCAGTAGTGACGTAGCTCCGCGTGTTACCGAATACTTCTCATCTAGTTTCACGTCCCTCTGCGGTGCTTACCAATTTTCTAGCTACGAGGTCGAGCGACGAGCTTTCGAGCAAGCCATATAAGCTAGTACGAAAGTCAGAAGGACTTTAAACTCGCTGATGAGTGTGGAGTCACCACTAGAACCCTTGGGAATATGTCCGCCATCTCTACCGTTTCCATGAAACCCATCTAAATTTAGGTCAGTGAGAATTTGTCAGTTACAGAATACAGCGGCCATTATTTCCTCCTTCACGTCAGCGGGAAGAGAAGAGACCTCGGGGTCCGCGGCGCCGGTCTGGTAGTTCCCTCGGTCCACTAGTTACCACTGCGCCCGCAACCTCCTGAAGATGGGCAGGTCATTGTCGCGACCGGTATCACCTGGTAGCTTCGCGACGTTCCGGCATTGAGTAGTACCGCCGGATGATACGAGAATCGGAAGGCAGTCCACGTGCGCTTTGGACGTCATATCTCCACTAGCTTGCCGCTCCAGCGGACGATAAGAGGCCAACCGGTTTTGAACTCCTTCAGTTTGGAAGTGTGCCGCTGACGGTGTTTGCGCCGCTGCCGTCGAATAGTTCACCGGTTGATGCTAAGTTCTTCGACGTCGTGCCCAAGGGCACGGGGCACTCTGCCAGAATGAAAGTTGCAACACGGCCAGTCACCTCGGTCCCTTCCAGCGCCGCGGCCAAGGCCGGACGACGTTCTGAGACGACCTCCGCATCCTCGCCAGTTTGAGGCGGCTCTCCCGCCGACAGCGTCGTCGGTTGCTCCGTCGTGGTCAGTAGAGCAGTCGGAACCGCTGCTGCTGCTCATGGGAAACTGCAGCTGCACTACAGCCGTCGACGTGGAAGCCTCCTCCAGAGCCCGTCGTCGAAAGCGCGCCCTCCGTTCCAGTCGCTGAGCATTCCTCTCCGGAGTGGTGAAGTCACCGTCCATGTTGCCCATGGAACCTCGCCCGCCCGGCCCACGCTGGGCGAGGCGAAACGCCTTCTCGGCGTTGCTGATCATGGCCAACGCGGCTTTGTGAGAGACGTGATAGAGGTGCTTTTGTCGTTTTATTAACCTACCTCCTTGCTGGACCTGCGCGTCCGAATGTCGCTTGCAGCCTTTCTTTACGACCTCGTACTCACTCTGGGGCTTCTCCATTTTGGTGATTATGTTGGCCCTCCAAGATGTCGGAATTCGAGCCGTGCTCAAGTACTTGGCGACCGTTCTCCCAGTAGTGGTTGCCGTGTGGATGGTGATCTGCGGGATGCGAAAGTGGTGGAGGACGACCCCTAGGGCTTTACCATAGGATGGGAGCTTCGACCCCGTCAACGCGTCCTGTGGGGCCACGAAATAGCCTTTCTCGTTCCTTGTCCGGGTTGCTGTCATTGCAGTGCGATCAACTGGGAACAGAGGTGGTCGTTACGGTTCACCACCGCCTTCTCCAAGTACGGGATATTGCGACTGCTTAACAAACTGAACAACGTTAATTATGACAGACAGAACAGATGCAGACTTCTAAAGCGCATGTGCGTCACTCCAGTCGTTTGTAGGTGACGCCGCCCCTGCGTCCGGAAACGAATGGTGAGTGAAAGGCAGAGGTCCTCATATAGTAAATCTTGAAGGTCGATGTGCAATGGCTAAATGCCAACCGATTTTGATAAAATCTTTAGGGGGGTTTTCACGATTGATAACCAATCGCCATTATAGGAGCCCAATATTTCATACTTTCGATTTTAAGGACCACACACACACATATATACATGCATATATATATATATACATATATATATATATATAATATTTTTATTTTTTCGCATGGAAATGAGTAACTAATTAGGAAACACTTATACAAGCCTATTTAAGCGGTTTATGGGGAAGGAATTTTAGAACTGAAGTGTAACCAGCGATCCCTGAACCTTTTGATATTCCTTTTAGTCGCGGGATGAAGGTAAGTCAGGGGTTGCAAAGGCGACAGCATAAAAGATACTGTTTATCCGGGCCCCGAACAGTGGGGGTACTTCACCCCCGCACCCCGCGCTGGCGGCGCTTATGCCTCTAACGTATGAATGTGGATCGATGTTGTCGGTCGTGCCCGTTTGTGTCGTGGCCACCCAGAATGGTTATTGATTCAGTTCGTCGAATGGGTACACACTCGGTCCGCTCCACATGGCACCTCTCGCCTGCAAAACTTGTAGAACTGCGCGGAGACAGCCATAGCGACAGGTATGGTCAGAGCCGGGCCAACTCAAATTACGTCCTGGTGTACATCACTACTGATGTGTGAAATGGTCCACATTAAGGGTTGCTAATTTAAAGCACATGCAAATAAGAATCCACGTTAATGAGGAATTTCTGTTTTGGAGAAACTAACTGACCACTGGCCCAAATCAGAAGAAACCACTCTAGGCTTTGGTTCGTGTTGTCCATGTTTTTCAGTGGTTGGGAATATTTCTGGATGGCCTTATCTGCAAAGTTTGCCCTCCTGAGACCACGGCTGCATGGATCGTATTGGCACCAGAATTGTGCTTGATTGGCCCTCGGGGGATTCGATTCCGAAGCCGACTCTTGGTGCGCTGAATCGATTCCGATTTTGAGCCAACGCGGATTTTCCGAAGCTGAACCGATTCTGATTCCGATTCCGACTTCAAATGGAATAAGTCTATTCCAGAATTGCTTTCATTGATACAATTTCCAGAACTTGGATATGCTTGTACACAAAATATACGATAAAAATAATGAGCATCTTATCAACAGATGAAATATCACTTTGGACGGAAATATTACTGTGTTTCTGCGGATCTATATATATATATATATATATAGCAGAAATGCTAACAAGATGGGGCGATCACCAACATAGTACAGAAAAAGAGGAAACTTCGTAAATTACTCTCGGCGTACTGATTTTTGGACCCAAGGGTTGCGGGAATTTGGGTTGTCGTGATCTTGGCTAAAGCGAGGACCAGTCATTTTGATTTGAGGCAAATATCAAATGCTGACCGCCGTGGGGCCAAGAATTCTGGTTAAATGATCTTTTGTACTCTGACTTTTACATCAGTGGGTCAAAACGATTCGCAAAAGTCTGAATCAGGGCGTAAAATTATACTGGATATTTTTGTCGGCGCTTAAGGTCATACAGGAACTTTTCCAGACCAGAGCCGTTGTGGTACGTCTTCGGTCTTTGCGCATGTTGTCGCGGATGTCGTCCCAACTGTGGTCGCGACTGGACCGAGGTTGAAGAGACTTGCCAATGTGGCCTTTGGTATGGGTAAATACGATATCCGCAGACACACATACGGCAGACACCATTGCCTGCAAACTCGAAATTTGAAGGCCTAGGACCATGGTACTATGTAAACCATCAGCGAAAGATGAACTCAAATTTTCATTGTTTTCAGCGAGACGAAAGGCGGATATTGGCTGGGGGAGAGGAGGCCTCACCTAGACTGTTCTAAGGCGCCTCCAAAGTATGTCTTCTTTTTTACTGGGCGATTTGGCACGTAATGTGTGGTTTTGGCGGGGTGCACAGCAGGGAAAAGAAAAAAGCTCTGATATAATGAGCTGTGGTCTCCCAGGCTGTTAAAGATAACCGCGCTCGAAAGCAAGTCAGTAATGCTCGGAATGGGACCAGTTCGTTAATGGCATGTATGTTGACAGTGCTCGAGAGCGTAAAGGTAATGTGGCGGCAACAGACAGTTAAGTAGTCTGGGTAACGTCCCCGATTGCATACAGGCGATCTACTGTTTTCCTGACTTCTCTCGCGCAGCCTGGATGATGTCCCAATCTTCTGTCCTGCGGCCTGGGTGATATCTGTAACTACAGCCGAGTTGTGTGGATAGCGTCTTTAACCACAAACGGACGATCTGGATAATGTTCAGACTACATAAGGACGGCCTGGATAATGTCCAGACTGCTAACAAACGGTGTGAGTAATGTCCGGACCTTTAACAGACGGTCTGTGTTATATGCAAACTTCAGGACTGTCCGAATAATGTGCAGACTACAGCACTGTTTTTCACAGGACAGACGGACAACCTGGATAATGTCCAAACTGCAGACGAACTGGTAGTCTGGATAATGTCCAGACTACCGGTGATTGGCCTGGATAATGTTCACACTATGGATGGACGACCTGGACAATGTTCAGACTACAGACGGATGGAGGGTATGGATAACGTCTTGACCTTAGACAAGCGGCCTGGATAATGTCCCGACTACAGAGGGAGGGGTTGAACAATGCTCAGACCAAACATACTACCTGGATAATGTCCAGAGTACAATCGAGCGGTATGCATGATGGCCTTATTTACGGTCAGGGGTTGAGTTAGTGTCCAGGCTACAGTTGGCCAGTCTGAATTGTGTTCACAGCCTGGCTGTTTAGGTGACGTGCAGTAGTGTGTAGTACAGTAGTACAGTGCAGCAAATGTACAGGCGGACAGTATCGATAGTTCTCCAGTCGTGCAGACACGGCAGAGACAGTGCGTGCCCGGAGTCGGCAGTCTGTGCATTGTGGATTTGAAGCCGTCTGGCGGATTGTCACTCTCTGTCACTTCATCATCATCATCAATCACTTTTAATCAATCGATCAGTGCAGTCATCTTTTAATCATCATTATCTCATCATCATCTTTCAGTCACTTTTATCTGATCAGTCACTTTTAAGAACTTCATCGGAGCTGCGGCTGTGCGACGTCGACTGCTGACTCCGCGTGTCCGATAAGACTGGTATCTGCGGGTCCTGTGCGTATGTGACCGTTTCTGGAGTACGTGTTTACTGTGTGCGTGAGGACAAGGCGTGGAGAGAAAGACCTCTGGACTGGCCCTGCTGTTCTTGGGCAGTCTTGCATTGGCCCTGGACGGTATCATTAGCCCCCGGAAACGTCCGACGCCGCAGGATGTCTGCGGTCGCCAGGAAGTCGGTGAGACCGCCACCAGTAGCAGCCTGGGGTGACCGGCACTGGAAAAATCCGTAGAGTTGAGCCATTTTCCGCAGGAGCTGACGACGTTTCGGCCGTTGATGCCAGCTAGGCACTATGCGAGTGGCCCCGCCCTGACAGTGTTAACGCTCCGTGTTAAACAGTGACGTCATAACTGGCCGTGTTCCAGGTCGCAGATATGAGTCGTCTGGTGGTATTTTTGGGGTCTGTTCGCGACGGCAGGAACTGCGACCGAGTGGCAGCGCACCTTCTCAAACTGCTCCGGGACAGGAAATTTGACGTCACCGTATTTGGTAAGAACGTGTTACGACGCTTGGGGCAAATGCTATAGCCAGAGTGGTCCTGCCCCTTTTATTGCATGCTTTAGTGTTCGAAGTGAGGGAGGGGGTGCCAAATGGTAGCAATATACCTATCAAGTTGACGTATTCTAGATGTGACGTCATTTGACGAAACGATTGAGATATCAACGGAATAGTAGAAGTTCACTAATCAGGTTGACTTGCTAAAACCAGTGCCCACGTTTGAAGATTTTTTTGTGAATGAGCAGTGGGTTGCAACCTCATCGATACGATGCAAACACCCATCGAACGGAAACGAGCGACACCGCAACACCTATCCGCAGTCCGAATCCGTCTCGCCTGCCGCACCTCATCCGAGCCCAGCCGCGGTCTTCTGGCATGTGTGCGCCACTGGTCCGCTGACGTAGCCCGCCGGCCGCGGCAGACCCGCTGAAGATGCCGTTCGAGCTGCTGCGCCAGCCGCTGCACTTCATGCCGGACCCGACGAAGGCGCCCGAGTGGATACGTGCGGCCAACCAGACGCTGAAGGAGGCGGACGGTTTCCTGGTGGTGACGCCCGAGTACAACTGCGCCCTGCCGCCGGCGCTGGTCAACATGCTGGACCACTTCCCGCCGGCCTCCTACCGGCACCGGCCGGTCGGCATGGCCTGCTACTCGATGGGTATGTGGTTGAGCCGGCCGCCGTGACTGGCGGTGTGACGCTGCGCCCTTGGAACTGCGCCCGCAGCGTGACTCGGTTTTTCCGTGTTCAGGCGCCTCGTTTTCACTCTGTACGGGCGGTCAGAATGTTGCACTGGACGGGCAGTATCCTTGAAATGCCAAGCGCGTGAAACAAGTTATTTCCTGCGTGTTATGTTAAGGGCTTTGTATCGCTGTGCTGTACGAGTGTGCGTACGCCAGGAATCTGGGCCACGACGACGTTTCACCTCCGGAGTCTTCCAAGTCAGCCACGATGATCAGACGCTGCCCCGAACTAACGCCGACTGGCCATCGGTCGACGCCGCTGGTCCTGCGCCCGACTGAGGTGAATGGCACACCCTCTGTCTGACGTCACTGTCGTAGCCCCCGCTGTTCCCCAGGCACCGGCGGCGGCACGCGGGCGGCCGCGTTCGCGCGCGCCCACTTCAGCGAGCTGGGAATGGTGAGCATCCCGGCCCAGTACACGGTGCCGAGCGTCACGCAGAGCTACTCGGCCGACGGCCAGCCGCAGACCGAGCGGCTCCAGAAGAACGCCGAGAGGCTGGTCAACGAGCTCGAGTGGTACGTCGCCGCGCTGAAGGCCGCACGAGAGAACGGCGTGCCCAACTAGATGCGCGGCGCCGCGCGGCACGGCGGCCGAGTGACGTCATTGATTCGCGGCGGCCGCGACGGCGGCGGCAGTGGAGCGAAGCAGACCCAGCATTTGGAGAGACATGTTACGTCACAGGTCTCCGGCTCCAAGGCCTCTGGGCCTTGGACTAGTCGCGTTCTAAGGAACTAGAGCAGTGATGGTCGCGTTTGTTGTCGCTCGGCACTATCGTCAAGGTTGGTTTTTCCGCCAGTGGTTGGTTTTTCCGCGTATCGGCTAGATGCTCTACATACCATATTCACTTCCTGGTTTTGTGTTTCATAGCGGCGTGCATAAGTTGTTCGTCATAATGACGATGGCGTTATCTGTTTCTTTGGAGCGAAGACGTGGACAGTACTCACTTCATATCTGTGATCAGTCGTGCAGCTAGAGCCTACGAACTCAGGGTGTCGGCCTTGCTTGTGAAAACCCACATAAAATATTATCTGAGCGCCCGTCTTTCTCTTGTCATGCTCTGTGGCTGTCAGTTCCTTCCTGTTTGTAATTTGTGTGGTTGCCGATCTCGACTAAACTTTGATATCGATTTGTCTTGTAGCATCGTGTTTTTGATGGTTTGTAGTCTCCGTTTTCAATCGCTGTTTGCAGTTAAATAAACTTTGCATTTTGCTCAGCGTGTCGAAACTTTCTAGTGAAAATTACGAATGTAAAACCAGTAAGACACCTTGTGGGACGCATGACGAGCGAACCTCTTAGACCGGAAAACCAAACGTAGTTAAGTCGGTGATGCGCGTCGTAAGCAGCCGTGTGCGTGTCATGGAGTTCCATTCAGCGCCACAACACGCACGACACATCCAGGCTACCATGAGCTGCATGATACCAGCACTCGTCGGAATAACACACAGCCAGCTTAGGCTCGGCTTGTATTTGGTACGTTACTGTTGTTCGGCCACAAGACAGACCGGCAACGGTCCTCCGGCCTCAGTGCTGCCACCTGACGTGGCCGCGTCCCGACTCCCGGCCGCACCGCGGTACAATGCTGCCGCCTCGCGGCGAAGCGTGCTACTTGAGCAGCTGCATGTCCACCAGGTGTTCGGCCAGGCTGCTCTCCTCGCTGGTGAACATGGTGGCCAGCAGGTTGGCCTTGCTGGCCAGGTTGTTGGTCCTCTCCACCTCGTCCTCGATGGCGTCCTGGGCCTGGTGGGCCAGCTGAAAGAGACCGACTCATCATATACTGCCGCATACCGGCAACAGAACCAGACAATGAAGACCGTTCGGTGGTAGAAGTTCCTACGATTTCAAAATGATACAAATAAGCCTATAAATTGGGACGTTCTGGTAGCTGTAGTACCCTTAATCCTGATATAAACACTGGAGACCGCTTTTCAGTCGTCGCCCGTGTCTGTACCACTATCATTTGACTTTGGTATTTTCCAACGCACGTTTCAGAGGCACGCACCCTGCCGTCGTCACAAATCGTTTTAATTTGCAGCGTTTCACGAATACTGGCATCTGCAAACACCACTGACTCATGATTTAACAGCAGCTGATCCCTGGGTCGGACAAACGGGGCGCAACTCAGCGCTGACGTCAGCGTCGAGCTCTGTTTACTGGTCTCGTATCGTCAGCTGCGCCATAGCCAGCTCTGCAAATGTACGCCGCAAACCAAACAACGTGTGGTCGCGCAGCCGCCATCATACACAACCCGTCTGCGCCCATCTCCGTGCTACAGGCACCGTCCAGAGCTCGACTATGTCCGATCCCGCCCTGTCGAAGTCAGGTAGCGTTTAAGGTCCATCCCATCCCCCCGCCCAGGTGCAGGCATGTGCTTGATCCACTGCTTGATTCATTGAGCTGCGAATCGATTCTGATTCCGATTCAAAAGCGCCTTTTATGAAAAGTGGTTCTGTGAAATCCCGATTTAATGGCCGAGTGGCAACAAGCTGATGATTCGAGTCCGATTCTGATTCACGATGTTCAAGTGAATCGATTCTAATTCTGATTCAGTACGACAGCCCGAAATCACTGAATCGATTCCGAAGCGATTTCAGTCAACCCGGAACCCAGTCCAGGCCTGCTCAGGCGCGCTGCCGGGCCGCGCGTCGGTCGTCGGCGTCGACGCGGGCGGACACTCACGTCGGCGTCGAGCGCGCAGCCGGCGTCGGCGATGCCGCCGGCGGCGGGCGTCAGGCAGAGGGCGGCGCGGTGCAGCCGGGCCTGCTCCTCGAACATGTCCTTGGCGTCGCTCAGCGCCAGCCCGAACGACGGCAGCGGCAGCGGGCTGTGGCGGGTACTCCCCGCCGGCATCTGAGGTCGGAAGCCCGCTCGTGATGACACGCAGCCGGGATTCACCGTGAGGGACGGGCGAAAGGAGGGGCGGCGTGGCCCGCGACAGCCGGCGGATTTCGATGAACGTGACGAGGATGGCAGAATGGAAGCTGCGCTCGGGGCCCACGACAGTGGCTGGGCATTGAGAAACAATCAGGAGCGTAAATCACCGAACACAAAGTTCCTAAAAAAAATGTTCTTGTGACAACGAGTTAATCACAGCAGAGCAGACGCAGAAACCAAAAATGTCGTCCGGAACAAAGTGAAGTGATGTCAGTGACTACGTGAAATTTAATAAGTCACGAGCCGCTCCTTGCTCACCTGGACGTCGAGTGCATCGTACATGTTTCCTCCGCGCTTCACCACGTATTTGATCATTTTCTTAGCCTGTTCAAAACGCTCGTCCGACTGGCTTCTGAAGAGCTTCTGGAAGCCCAGTCGGTGGACGGTGTCCCGGCCGAAATGACTCGACTGCGAATGGCCGAGCGGGCCAAGCCCAGTGAAACTCGACACAAGGCAACACGTTAAAAGTACTACCAATTCGATTACCGGCGATGGAAATTTTAAAAATCATTGAGTCGATCCAAGGAAACAAGGCGTTTCACCCGCATATTTCGCTTTTGAAGAAAACGGTCAACTTCTTCGACTCACAGGTATCTGCTTTAATCGTGATAATTATTTCCAAAAATACTGAACATGGCAACGACATATACATAGCGTTAATCTCTGTATCAGTTTTGTATTACCAGCCACCTCTAACTAGATGACCACAAGTGCTGCCACACAGATCTACTACGACGCAGAGAGCCTTTCATTAACGCCCAAAACAATAAGCCATCAACAAGAAAAAATGACAAGTCTTTTCCTAACTGAAAAAGGAAAGGGAAAACTAAGTACGCGACTACTCTGTAACACAGTCGGCAATCACTAGGTTGTACTATAACAGGAGGTAGAGTGGTCTCGACAAAGAAACGTACGAATGTCCAATACACCGATCCCATACACTGTACATCAGGGGTTGGCGTTAAATGAGAGAACTTTCTGATGGCTGGGTGAGGCCCTGTCGGGACAAATTTCGTCAGAAGCCGGCCAAAAAAGCGGTCCCACAACGTCTACGCGGGCCTTGTCCGGTATACGACCATGCGTACAACCCTCCCGTTAAAACGATCACCTGTAGTATGCAGCGTCCCAGGCCCGGGGAACGTGCTAATGACGGCATCAGCTGTGCGAGACGAGCTCAGATAGCGATCTGTCCAGGATCAGCCCGAACAAGCAGACTATCTGTTTGCGACCGGACCGAACAGGCAGCGGTTTGCCGCGGCGAGTGAGCACTCACGATCGACATGTACTCGAAGGCCAGGCGCAGCGCCTTGTTGATGACCCGCTTGTACTGCGGCGCGTGCACCTCGTTGAACGTGCCCACCTTGGAGTTGCACTCATCGTGGACGTCCGTAGACAGACCTGGCGAACAGGGGAAAGTGTCAGGTAGTATGTGGGAACACACGGAGCCAAGGAATACCGGCAGCTAAAAATTTATCAAGAGTTGCTTTAAATCGGCGGCCTGATAGGACATCTGATCGCCCAAAATGCAAGGGAAAAACAAAAGAGATAGGGGTACTTTTAATGATGCCAGAGCGATGCAATAACCATGTGCTTTACCAGCATTCCTATGGTGACGAATGCGAAGAATAGCCTGAACCGTCTCTGACAACACCAGTGATCTTACGGGCCTACGCCCTTGAAATGTACTTTCAGCCGTTACTTAACGCAGAACTGTTAAAAGGCTATCAGACTGAACGCGGAAGAAAACTGTGGCGCGAAATACGCGTGGCCACTGCAGTTCTGACTGGGCTGTCAATGGCGTTATCTCGAACAGATCAGCCTGTGCTTGCCAGGGTCATGTTTTGTTTCCAAGAGGGTACGCTGAAGCGGGGGTGACGTACCTGGCCCTATTGCAGACATCCACCTGAATAAATAATGGCTGCGACGGTGACCCGAAACGACGTTTACCGTATGGGGCAGACGCGGCGGGTGAAAAGGGTCATGTAGCCTTACCGGCCGCTCCACCGACCGCCTCCTGAACGAGGGCCTCCAGACGGTTCTGGCAGGCCAGGGACCCTCCGATCAACAGAGCAAACAGCAGGAAGCGCATTTTGGATCCTGTTGGCAGCCACCGTATGCTGTCAGCACGGCATACAATGCACAGCACAACGCAGCCGCAATAACGCACAACCGACCAGAAGAGAACGGTAAACAGTATGCCTGCACCTTGCATGTTCATGTTAGTGATCCGCACGCTGCAATGTTAGTCGACAGGTCAGACATAACGGTTTGCCTTACGGAACCTATCAGCACGAAGTACAGTCGGTCGAACATGTATACAGAATTCCTCGCAGCGCAAGATCTCCCGCCTTGAACACAATCCAACATCATAAACAAAGTCCCAGAACATCTGCAATGCCAAACGGCAACGACGATCGGCGGTAGGTAAAATGGCAGAACGAAACGGATGTCTCATTCAACACCGGAAACAATGGTGTCTTCAAATCAAATCCGCGCCAACCTACAAACGTGTCGAGCGAAGCGCAAAAGCGCGGGCACAAAATACTTCATTATCACGTAGCTCCCTTCGAGGTATCTGTTCATGTGTTTACATCTGAAAAGCCCCGCTAAAGGGGACGGCGATCTCCTTAGGGACACGAAATGTGTGGATTAAAAGGAGCTACGAGTACATAATTTTTTGAAGACTGGTGGGGTCTTGGTGTACGGGTGTGTTTTCAGGAGAACGTGCAAAAATGCACATTAAATGACCAGTTATTGCATGATTCAGTTTTTGTTCACCGATACTATCACGTAATGACGACTGGTTAAGAAAAACGAGGAAACATTATCTGTCACGCAAAGTCAGCTAGTTAAGAAAAAAAAGAAAATAGTCAAATGGGAAAGAGCATCACCGCTCACCACGAGCACCGACCCATTCGCTGCACCTTTCCAAGCAACATTTCTCAGTGAAGACCTACGCGGCTTCTAAACCGGACGCTGTCGCGTATCATAATGGCCTTTGAGGGAAGAAATGGAAAGGCACTCCCGTCATGGATAAGCCAACACGCGAACAGCGTCAAACGAAGGCAGCATCATACTTAACTACGCACTGCAGATAAATCAGCAATGCGGGAACACTGTTTGCGCCTTCCACGAACTACCGCGTTCTTTACCTGCCACTCGAAGGTCAAAAGTTGTTAAATGATAAATACGCCAAACAAGAAATACCACCAGGAGCGTAATATTGCACCCTGATCGGTAATGGCTTATTGTTACTGCGTTCGTTGGCAGCAATCAGCTGAACAGCGGTTCGAGTCGTTAGTCGACGACGCACCTGTTTTGCGTCGCTGGCGAGGACGACCAAGGGACTGCAGTCAGCCGACTGTCGACCCCAACCCAGACGAGGTACCACACTCGATATGCTCGCCCGGGCTACTAATCTCGCCGCGGCCGGGCGCTATCACCGACCCCGGCGAGGGTACGTCATTGGCTGCTCCCTGCTCGCGTCTTTGTTTGCTTGTCTTGGCTTTTTCGACCCGACAGGGGCCTGGTCAAAACGGGGTCTGGAAGTCCGGTCGTAACGGCGTTGCGACTCCGCCCACGCGTTCGCAGGAACGTGACCCTGGCATTGCCTGCGTTGCTCACCTCAGTCGACCAACGTGACAGGCGACACGAGCCGAGTCCGCGTCGCGACACGAAAGTGCGCGTCCGTCTGCCCTGCTTGCACTTTGATTTCAGCACGCTGCGCCGCGCGGAAGTCTCGTGATTGGCTGCATCCCGGCGCGGCCGGCCGCGGCCAGTGGCCGAGGCCGGCAGATAACAGAGCTCCGAGAGCGTCCAGTGTGACGACTCGGACGGTGTGTCAGCTCGCGAGACCGCCCTGCGCCGCAGTCGACCGACGCCCGGCAGCCCGACCATGAAGGCCCTCCTGCTCCTCTGCTCTGTGGGCTCGGCCCTGGCGGGCCTGACGCTCAACGCTAACGACCCGCAGGACAAGTGTGAGCATATGCCGAGCGGGCCGAGCAGGCCTGATGACACGCAGTCTGGCCGAGGCGATGTTTCAGCCTTGGCGGTGATGATCGTGTTTGCGCTTTAGTGCGGCAGTGTCTGATGCGACTTTTTCTCATATGTTACGATGTCTTATGAGAGGCGTGTCGAAACCTGTGTAAAAAGAGCTGCTGCGAGCATACTTTGGGTGTGCTTGCTCCAAAAGAAAATGATTCAGTCTCGTCTGTATTTGGTTATTTTCACCCTGGAGCCTTCACAGCCTTTTAGATGGAAAATAATGAAATGCCCTGTTAACAGCATGCCTCCGCGACTCTAATAAAAAGTTCAATATGCGCCCTATTTGTGCGGCACACTAAGTACCATGAATCTGCGATTGCTTCAAGGTTTAGAGTAGCTTGCACAAGGTTAACGTGTAAGTGCATCTTTTACGCCGGAAACGTTTTGTATTTCAAACGTCTCCCACTCCCAGACAAATCTGGAACCAAACGACTTGATATCACAGATCATCCTCCTTTCTCACTCACGAGCCACCCACCTCCCTGAGGAATCCCGATCTCCAATCAAACGTCACCGACTTCCCCAGGCGGCGCCCTGCCCTGCGCCAAGAACTACAACTACGACGCCAGGTGTGTCACCGCCATCCGCGACCAGATCAGCCGCGAGCTGGAGGCCTCCATCACCTACCTGGCCGCCGTGAGTGCCCGCCGCCGGCCGACGTCTGGTCACATCTTGCCGGTGGCTTGTCTCACCTGATGTCACGCGAACCTACTTCCGCGAACCCAGAGTCTGCGCCGCGCGGCCAGGCTGCCGGACGGCACAGCGCTACAAGCCGTGTGCCGTTCAGTTGTCTGTGTCGTTTCGCCTCCTGACAGACAGGACGCACTTCTCGACAGTGGAGTTTTCGTGCCGTCGTGCAGTCTGCAGACAGTCTTGTGTGTCCTGTGTGTCGCACGCCCCTACAATCTGTCTACTTTCTAAGGTTTTTGTCATTTGGGAACAACAGAAACCGTAAATATCAAACATGCTGTCGATTTGTATCTAAAGACGTTGCTATGACGTAGAAGCTGTATTGACATGCACCACTTTACAGCTTCATCGTTTTGTTGAATTCAGTTGTTCCTCAGGAGTCTCAGGGCCGCGAAGGAAAATCCATAGTCTCCAATGGGAGCAAGGTGTTTGCACCGCCTGTTGAATGCTGCCCAGGACACGGCTACAACCCCGTCACAGGAAGCGTATGAGAAGTTGTTTGTCCTCCTAGTATGAAGTATGCCCTTGAACGGCATCTTAGACGAGCTTGGCACCAAAAGCTCAGCTCGCTGTTCTGCCCCACGCAGGGAGCGCACTTCTCCCAGGACAACGTGAACCGGCCCGGCATCGCCGACATCTTCTTCGACCACGCCGGCGAGGAGCGCGGCCACGCCTTCAAGCTGGCCGACTACCTCCTGATGCGCGGCGACGACAATACCAACTTCCTCCAGGCCCAATTCGTATGTGTTTCAACGCCAGCTGCGGGCAGAAGGCTGGGGTGGATGTGGATATTACCTGTGCTGGTCTGTGACGTGGCAAGGACTGATTCTCTTATGAGTAAAAAAGCGTGAGTAGGAGAATATGCTATAATAAGCCGCGCTGTATCGTCATGGCTCCCGTAACTTCTTCATTTTTTTGTAGTAGGTACGCGAAAAACGTCAACATGGCATGTCGGCGGTCATTTATGCCCAGAAATACATCTCTCCGGCTTGGAGAAACAAAACTGCAGCTGCGCTGCGATCAGGGTTCTTCGGCAAGAAGCTGTTTTTTTGTAGCAAAACTTTTGAAAAAAACTTATTAAGATCTCCTTTTCAAAACTCCGTCAAAAGAAATGTTTCTCCGCATCTTTGATCGGGATCGGCTTCGTTTACGTAGTACTTTATTACTGACCATGCTGCAGAAACCGCTGAAGGATCGCTGGGATAACGGCCTGGAGGCTCTCACCGATGCCCTGAACATCGAGAAGGCCGTAACCAGGCACTTCACCGACATGATCAACACCTGCGAGCGCGACTGGCATGTGAGTCATGCCGCGTTGCTCCCGTTGTGTCCGTTTCTGTGTCACGGATGCGTTCGTAGCTGGCTTATGCGCGACTACCTTTGGTTTGTGGTTTGGCGGCTGAGCCTGGCTAACAGACTCTGCTCGCTGGTTGAGGACGGGGTCTGGGACGCTATACGGTGGCTCCACGACTTCCCGAGGTCGCCCCGCCTTCCGGAACGCCGTCTACCGCAGTAAAAACATAGCACAGCCTCAGCTGAAACCAGCTCGCTTGACCTGACCTCTTTGCGCGCAGGCTGCCGACTGGCTGACGGGCGAGATGCTGGACGAGCAGCACAAGGGAGTTCGCGAGTTCGCGGGCCACATCACTCGACTGCGCAAGATGCAGACGTCGCAGCCGAACCTGGCCGAGTACATATTCGACACGGAGCTGCAGTCTGAGCACTGAGGTGGACACGCCCCGGGCGCGCCCCCGGGCGGGAACAGGAGACGGCCGGGCCGCGCTGACCGAGCCAGCCGCGGAGGGCTGGGCGCGTGGTGAGCTCAAGCCGACGTATCGTGCATTCCTCTGAATAAAGGAGATGACTTGGGATGTGGAGGCTGTCTGCGATAAGGAAGACGCTGTTCGCTCGAAAGATATGCCCTGCACGCTGTTCCACTGTCATACCAGAGGTACTGAAAGTTGCATATTCTCCAGGCATAATATGTACCACAAACGAAAAGCAGTCTGGAACCTGAAATATGGCACAGCAAGGTTCGGACACTTGTAAGGCGGGTGTATGGCCATTCCATCCTTTTTTGTCGGCACATTAATGAAAGACAAAAAACACGTAGTGCGCCTTCTAAATGTCTGAAAATTCATTTACACCGGGCGTCATAGGAGGAAGCCATTTCCAGAACATCAGGATAACTGTATTTAGCTGCCGTATCCCTTCTCGCGAAGCGCGACGCGCGATACCAATGCTCTTTCGTGAACTTTCTCGATGGTTTCTTGTGCGTGCCGCTGTGTCACGCTAGCTCTTGTGGATAATATGAGCTTCCTTGTGATTACATTAGTTGCCTTTTTGGCAATGAACTTTGTTCTTTCACTTTGTTTTTGCATTGATTTGGTGGCACTTTTAAGGCTGGAATGGGCGAAAAAGCTCTTACCCTTGCCGTCATTACGGGCCCTGCCTGTATAATACGCGAAATTGTACGCAAAGCCGGAACATTCGGCAATTTTTGCAATTTGTCGTGTATTACGGACGCATAGGCAACGCATGACCAAACGAAAATTATGGGTCAATAAATATTTGTTACAGTCGTATGTTAAAAACACTAAGAGTTGTGACAGATGGAAAGCAATCTTACGTAGCTAAAGGGATGTCGAAAAATTGTGGAAACCAATGTAGTACCTGTGTAGGGACTTCGACCCTCGAGCATACTTATGTAGCGCAGTGAACACTTTTTGCACCTCTGTGTCATGCATCTGATGTCACATCTGCTGCGCAGTTACTCTAATTATTTGTCTTTTTCCCGGCTGACCGATGGATATTTACGCATCCGGCACCATACGAAGAGCTAAAACTGTTGACAGTACCTTACAAGACCTCGTCACCTGCGTTAAGAATAACGAATTAATACGTCTTCTTCAATCCTATGAGGTCCATAGCATTGTTCTGATTGGTTATGTTGAAAGCTATGTGATCTTTTCGGTAGTTTACGGTCGGAGGCTTGCTGATCTCTTTTCTAATCTTTCAGGATTTTCTCGAACTTATCCCCTCCCTGAAATCGTTGTTCACCAGAAATGTTTTTAGAAAACTTCGCGTTACATAGTGATGTAAACAGTGGCCGGCTCAGCTAAACACAAATGGCATTTGCTGTACTCACGCTCTATTGACGCCAACAGAAAATTATTAATCAGTTTTTCGCCAGGAAATTTCGGCCGAGTCGGGAGACTGTTGTCGAACTCCGTTGGCAATGTGCTCGCATAAAATGGCTATTTCTCCTATACGGTGCCGCTATGTGACATCAGGTATGACTCCCGTCCCACTCTGCTGTAGGATGGGTAATATCGGTTGACGGAAGCCGAGTACAGTAATTATTAGGTGCCAGACGCATACGTAGAAGTACGAGCATGCAATTCCTTCCGCAGTACCTGCGCGCCGGTGCGATTTCAATGGCGACGACGGAGACGGGAACGGCGTCGAAAGGAGAGAGGAAGGCGGTGAACGTACCAGTGAGAGAAAGCCGCACATCTGAAAGACAGTATATCGGACGCTCGTGAATCGCATGTATACAGTCCTATGCGCCGGGTCCGTGATGAGGGACGTAAAGTGCTATTCAGCCACCGGGAGTACTGTGTTGAAAGGGAGGCTGATGATGGCACACGACGCTTCAATGCGGTTTTCAGTTTCGCATCCTCACAGGGAGGTCATAGAGCGGGAGGGTCGGAATGTCGGCTTCGCCGAGCCGGTGATCGACGAAACGTCAGCTCCACCGTGAGGCCGACGAACCGGCCCCGGGCTGCTGTGCGAGCTGGCCTCGGGGTCGAATTCCGCTGGGGAGGGACGCCGTTGAAACAGGAGCCGCCAGGCGCTCGCACTGATCGCGATGATTAATGTTCCAGGCATCCTAACCCGACCCGGGCGAGGCTGTCCCTTCCCCAACGGCAGCGGGCGCGCCGACGGGATCGCCGCGAGTCACGTCTGTGTGGTCCAACGGCGTTGCATAGGACCGTTCGGTCAGTTACAGGAAGGAGCCCAGGAGACAGGTATAAGCCCAGGGGATATAGGTATAAGCGGGAAGAAAAGTGAATACATGACGTCAGTTAAGTACGCAGGGCAACGAGGCCGAGGCTGGCAAACTCCGCTCCGATACGGAATGGCCCGGTGACGGACATGAGAAACCTAAAAATCTGTTGGATGTTTTTTTTTTGGGAGGAGGGAATGGTTGTGTGTCTTCGGCAATAGAAGCTCGTTAAATGTTCTTGGACACAACAACGCCAAATACCAGGAGCGGGGACCATCGTCAAAAGGTTTAGATCCTGGGCAGGAAACTTAGCTCGAAGATAGGACGACAATCCGGTATGGATCACGGCTGTCCGAGATGACGTATGCGTCGGGTCTGAGCTAGCTGGGTTGGCGAAAGAAAAAGTCCCGAGTAATTTCCGTATCGCGAACAGGGAAACATGTAGGCCAGAGCAAAGAGGACGGGTACCCAGAATCACGATAGTGTTATTATTTACACCATTATCATGATCATTATTTATACCATTATCATTATCATTTACAAGCATTTAGTGCTCATCAAGTCCAGGGCTCCTCATTGGCTTGTCGAGATGAAGCGAGGGTTCAGGCCCGCTGCACCATCGGACGGGGAGGGGATTCCCGGATTGTACTGTGGGCACAGACAGACAAGTCATCCCGTGTCTCCCGAGTGAGTGAGCTCACTCCAGCAATGATAAAGGCCATGGCAGCTCGTGAGGGAAGGACCTAAGGCATGACGAAATCAGTCTAGAGCGATACTCGTAAATAGTCGACGCTGACGGGAAACTTGCAGCATATTATGACGCATCCTAAAGGAAAGCATGATGCAAGTCGCGGAAGATGGCAGGTCAGAATCGGCTTTCGAGGGTAGGCAATGTGAGCATTGTTTATCCGCTGAATGACGAGTTTTTTTGTGAACACTTTCGCCGTACAAAAAGTATGGGTGAGAACAATAATGACACAAAACTCTGGAGGATTTTTTTTTGCAACTGATTACCTCGTCGTTTAGAAAAACAACTAGGTTGCCATTTTTCCTCGATGTTAAAAACTGCTTAGGTTGTAATAAGTTCCATATTCCAGTTTTTGCATCGTTGGCGTCAGTAACTGCCAGAGGTGGGCGGGAAGCCGGAGGGGGCGGGGCCCGGGAGCGCGCGGGCGCCCCCCCCCCTTGAACCCGCACTTTTGTACATGGTCTTCCCAGAATGCGGTTTTCGTATGATTTCAGTTCACACTGAGCTCCGCCCCCACCCCTTAAGAAAATCCTGGCTGTGCCACTGAACTGTTGTAATCAATTACAGGGGCGTGGGAGCATAGAAAAGGTGGTGACGGGGAAAAGACTTTTTTCCATAGATATTAAATTTTCCAAAAAGTGGGGGCATGACTCCCCGCCCCTTCCTCGTTCCTACGCCCCAATATCAGTCATGAACGTAGCGTTGAAAAACTAACTTTGTACATGGTGCTGGTGATAGAAGTGTTCAAATGCCTCTTATTTCAAAAAGCGTAAAAAGTTGCGTTTAGTGGACTATTAATCATCCGGCCGCATATACATAGGGTATTGGGCCGCATGACCAAGGCTTCGACAAAGACGACGCATGTAAACAAATTACCTCGCGCAGAAATCCTAGAGGGTATGCGAAACTCATGGGTTGCAGGAGTTTTTGAAGGATTCCTGACAGCGACGTAACCAAAGGGGGCCATGCCCCCTCCTCGAGCCAAACGGTCCTTACTGGATATATGGCGATTTCGCACGAATACCGAATAGTGATCATATATATGTTGCCCGAAAGCAAACATTATATGTTTTCCGGTGCGTTAAATACGTGGTAAGTTACATCAAACTGTTGCTTTTCTTATAACTTTTGTCATATGCCAGTGGCATATGACAAAAGTTTGTCTTGTGTTGAACACAAGACGGGCACAAGGTAAAGAAGTAAGTCAACAAGTGAGTTTTTTAATTGGGATAAGCCAGTCGACGTTACCTGGTTGGTCAAATTCTACACGGCGGAGAGAAAACCACTCCCTTTCGTGGAAGAACGTTGCAAGAAAATCGACTGGTGGATTTGCGTTAGTGTTATGACAGTCTGCGCACTTGCCGGTGTGCCTTGTGGTACGAGTTTTCCATAATGTCATGTGGTAGACGGTCTTATATGGTGCATCACTTATTTAATTGTCGACAAAACAGACATCGACGCCAGTTTTATGTCACCAATATTTGCCGAAATCCATGTGGTGAACTGTGGTGAAATGAAGCAGTTGAAATGCCGTTGGTGGCATGTCATGAACAGTGTTCAGAGAAGTAGCAAAGCAATAAGTCAATGTTTAAGTGCACGAGCGTAATTTCAGAAGAGCTAATGACTTATTTACCGGTTTGCGAAGCCCCATTGCCGCCCCTGTGGCAGGTGGCTACAATGACGGGCGCCCCTGGGTTGGGGGTGGGACGGTGGTGTTCCTCGGAGGATGCGGCTTAGAACGGATGAAAGCGTGAGTGAATGTAAGCATAAAGGGAAAAGGAATCCAAATCGAGTGAAGAGTAAGGGGGAGGTAGTTCAAGACCATCAGCAAGGTCTTTCTTTTGAGCGCGTTGTCATGAACCGAGCTGGACAAAAGAAAGAACAAGAAATATACCATTACCCAACACAACGGCGGCAGACAACGTCAGCGGTGCGTCGCCCGCCAAACAACTGCTGACTACGCATGTCTTGCCCATCGGCCACCGTCGTCTACAGTCGCATGCCGTGCTGCAAACCGCTGCGCCAGGTTCGCAACGTTGCGACGTCAGCAGCAAAAAAGCGTCATACCGAACTACCCCGCTGAGCGCGCTGCACCGGCTAACGGGCGACGGACCGGCTCCGCCCCGACCGCGCGACGCAAATCAGCCCGATCATCGTCGATGCCGCACGACGGTAATAATTACGAAGGTGGCAGCATTTTTCTTTTGTAGAGTTTTAAGAACAGTTCTGGCGCCTTTGGGACATTTATGAAAGAGCTTGCATCACTTCGCATACGTGTGTTTCGGAAGCTAAACGAACGACTTGCAAATAAACTTGCAAGAAACACATCATCCTTCTCGAGATCCGGTCCCGGGACGTCTGTGACCTAGACGGAGAGGCTTGCGGTGGGGCCGCTGCTGTGACTCACAGTAAGATTGATTTTGTTCCCGGGGGTAGCTAATCTGGTTCGTTGTGGTAGGTTCTTAAATTTTATGTTGGTACGTATGTTACTTTACTTCATATTCCCTTTTTCAAAGAAACGATGGTGTTGTTTATACCTATCTGGGAAGATGATACAATTCTTGTTTTTCCTGTACAGTCAGCTTCATGGTGAGCTTTTCAAAAGTTCTTTTGGGTTCCATTAAGGCAGACTGCAGAAGGAGCAGGTTTTGCAATATTTTTTTGGGCCAGAGTTGGGGTAAAAAACCAGTTGTGGGAAGGTTTCATAAATTGGATATATAAAATCAGGAGTGCTGAAATTGGAGTAGTGTAATTAACTTTCAGGTAGCCTATTGTGTCTCAGGACCAGGGACAGCAGGCTTGATCATTGTGCACAAGTTGATGGTCTTAAAGAAAAAGATGCTCGGCAAACAATGTTATAACTGTGCCATGCCTGTTTCATTTGCAGCATAGCCTCTTCCATACCACAGGTTTATTGCAACTTACCCTGCTTTTCTGTGCCATACTATATACATATTATATTCTTTTCTTGCAAAGCTATCAAATAGTGTTTCTGCAATCAGTTTATCCCATTCTTGTTGTACTCAGTCATAAATGCAGTGTTATGATCATGTGGCATAATTATCTTTTGAACAGCCTTGGTTTTCTTGACATTATAAGATTTTTCAAATGAAATGTGCTATACCATTTCTGACATGTGCTGTATATTAGGTAGTGGAGGTCCTGGTTCTGTGCACCCAAAATTGAAATTAATGTAGTTTTTTGTTTTGTTTGTCAGTCTGACCTAAATACTTCTGTCTCTATGGCATAAATCAGAGAAATGTACCCAAACCATTTACAAGGCTATAGGTAGAAAAAAGAAAATACATGAAATCTGGCATTTGTAGCCACTTGTACTCTACCTCATATGTCATTATGCCAGCTATAATTCAGGAGTAAATTTTGTGGCTATGTACAGCAACCCATAAATTTTAGTGCAGCTTTCCTTCACCTTTCTTCATTGCATGTCATGTGTTTTAACATCAGTGATTCCTGTTTTCATGCTCTTGCTTTTCCTTTCACAGGCAAAATGGATGAAGATGTTTTGAGGCAGAGACAACCAAGAGCTTCTGGCAATGACATGGAGCCTTTGATTGGGACCAGAACACAGCCCAGGCCATCCCAGTCTTTTTGGGAAGCCATCAAGTCCAGTCTGGTGCTCTCATTTATTGGCTTGACCCTTTTCTTTGGTGGGATTGGCCTGCAGTTCTGGAATGAGGTATTTTGTCCCTTATATTTCTCATGTGATATTATTCTTTGCATACCTATGGTCATTGCACCATACTCATGGCACCATGCTCATTGCATGCTACCTTGAACTGGAATAAAACAGCCTGGAATGCTGTGATATTGGGAGTCAGGGAATGGTTTCTCTGTACTTTTAGTCATCTGCATTATTCTTCCATTTCCAGCTGCAGGAATTCTTTTTTATTTGTGTTTTACTGATGTCATGTTTTTTCATGCAATTTTTGTGCTTTGGAAAACATCAAAGGATTGTTGGCTGTTTGTCTCTGTGTTCCAAGTTTTCCCCTCCAAGAGCCCTTTTTTCCATCCTGATAATCCATGTACTATGTAAAGCAACCCATCCAACATTGCATCAGGAGTTTGTGGCTTTTAACCATGCACAATGGTGTGCAGATTTTTAACATCATGCTCATTAAAGAGTGGCAACTTCTCTTATCAGCAGTTGTTTGGTGGCAAAATAGGTGGCATCAGCTAGATTCAAACCCAATCCTTACAAGCCAAAGTTTCATCTCAAGCCCTGAGCATGTGGATATTGGTTGCCCTGGGATCAGAGTATGTGCCAGGTTGCATTTATGGCAAGGACCCTGACACCCCAGCCAAGCATTTCCAGATATGGAAAAATGTTGCCTCAGGCACTGAACGAGGTAGTTCTGTGGGACCGGAATCGCGGTGTGGAGCTCCCTGTTACGGCAGCTGGATAAAGGAGAACCTGTTTTGGAATCAAAACCAGTGCCTGCCAAGCACTGGACTTGTTGTCTAGCCCCTCATCCATCCGGCCACGCCGGCCGTTAGCTGGACGGGAAAGCCCTGGATTGTGTTGTCTCAGTTGATTCATTGCCGGAGATGCTTTTGTTGAGGTTTTTATGCATAAACCGTTCGTTATTCTACTTTTCGAAATTTGAGTAGTATTATGTATGAGTGCAGTTGCAGTTATCTGTATGATTGCAGTTGGGGAAAACTCCAGGACGTGTTCCTCGCCTTTTCGCGGTTTGCATTTCCCTTTTGTGCATTGTGAAACATCCAACGGAACCTTTAACCCCGGCCTCAGCATTGTACATTGCACGCCACCTCACTTCACCGTCACGCCATTCGCCACATTTGACTGGCGACTGCCGTCGCTCTGCGCTCACGGGTGTGTGTCGCCGCCCAGGGCCGCGCCGTGGACCGTTCGCGGGCGCTGAACGAGGGCCTGAGCAGCGCCGTCCTGCTAACGGCGCCGCACAGAGTGCAGGCCGAGCACGAGGGCCAGCTGGTGCACCTGACGGCGGCCGTCGACGTGGAGCAGACGCTGCGGGAGCCCGAGTACGGCATCGCCGTGGCCGCCATTCGGCTGAAGCGGCGCGTTCAGATGTACCAATGGGTGGAGGAGGAGACCAGCAGGTCAGTGGGTAGAGGAGGCCAGCAGATTAGTGGGTGCAGGAGGCCAGCAGGTTGGTGGGCGAAGGAAGTTGTTTGAGGGAGAAGGTGTTTGAGGGAGACTATCAGGAGGGGTGGAGAAAGAGACTAGCAGGTTAGTGGTTGGGAGAGATCAGCAGAGTAGTGGGTGGAGGAGAACAGAAGGCTAGTGGGCGGAGAAGAGCAGCAGGGAGGGGCGAAGGAGACCAGCAGGTTAGCAGGTGGAGGAGACCAGCAGGTAGGGTTGGAGGAGACCAGTAGTGGCCTTGCACCTAACGGAGGGGGGGGGGGGGCAGCGGAATGATGTGCGGAGCACAAGGCCAGCAAGTCAGCGTGACGGCTGAATACCGGCCGCTACCCTCGCAGTTTGTGTATCGAAATAAACAGGTCCAGCTACTTGTTGACGCAGTTCCGCACTGGACTATCTTATGTTTGTTATTTTTATGAGGTAAGCTATTTGAGCAGGCTTTCAGGTCATGGTACCATGTTTTGTGTGGCCACTGGCATATGGTTGGTCATTTTTGCACTTGTTTTTGCTTTTTGCGAGGCGGTCTTCTGTATCCCGAAGGCTAGGGGGCTCGTATGATGATGGATGTGTCGGGTGGGGCATATCTAGGTGACTCTGGACCCTGACATCTGCCTGCTGCCAGGACGGTAGAGGGCACAGACGGCCAGCAGGTGGAGAGATCGTTCCACTACTACAAGACGTGGAAGGACAAACTGATTGATAGTTCGTCCTTCAACTCGCCGTTCAGCCATGAAAACCCAAAGTCAGTTGTGGGCTGTTGTCGATGTGATGTGGTTTGCCCTGCTTCACGCAAGCTGGAATATGTGAGCGTCTCGTTGCCCTTTGGTGCGAAACAAGTTACACTGCTTCGTGATAGATGCTGCCGAGGAGCTCTAGTCGCACTACGATGGTCTTGTGATCACCTGAATTTTTGAATGGTCGTTAACGGTTCTCAGATAGCACTTGGTTGTGTTTTCTCCGCACGGCCTCATTGGTAGAAACAGGCCATGGATATTGCTTTTCGTGCACAGTTATCGCATGGATATTCGCGCACAGTTCATTTCGCGTCATCAATTTGTGCTATTGACCAGACCCGGCTGCTTCACTAATCGACCAGCTGAGGCGTCTCGTGCGTCTCGCCCAACGACGGGCGACGAGCCGCCTCCAGCCGTCACCAATCGGACCTCCGGCTTTCCTAAGGGTCCCGTCCGGCTATACAGGGCGTTCCCGCTAACGTCGCGGGTGCAGGAGGCGCCGGCGGCTCGCATCGGCGCGTTCCGGGTCACGCCCGAGCTGCGCGAGCTCTTCACCCGCTACACCATCTTCGCCAGCGACGAGCGGCCGGCGGACCGGCGCATCAAGCTGCATGGCGACATCTTCTACCATTGCGCCAACATCGAGGCGCCGGAGGTCGGCGACATACGCGTCCAGTTCGCCTATGCCGGGAAGTCGGGCGATACGGTGAGAAGCGGGCCGGGCTGCGTCTCCCTCTTGGCGGCGCTGTGAGCGCGTCTCGGTGAGTGACCACCGCCCGCTGGTTAATGCTACAGAGACGTATGGTGAGGACGCTTGCGCGTTTGCCAGGGGCGCAGGCCAGGATTTTCTAAAGGGAGGGGGAGCTCAGTGTGAACTGAAATCATACGAAAAGCGGCTGCTGGGAAGACGATGTGCAATGGTTTTCCCCCAAAAGTGCGATTCTAAGAGAGGAGCCTGCTCCCCCCCGTTTTGGCTGCGTCGATGGTGGTTGCCATCGTTTGTGTCTTCTTTTCGGCTTATGTAGTTGCGTAGAGACATTACCAGAAAGTCCCGAACTCAAAGGGAGTGGGAACGACCTAACGATAATGATGTTTCTTACCACATCTGAAAATCCGGTTTGTATCTGGTCAGACGAAGTAAATCAACGTTAAAAAATATGCGTGGAAAAATGGCCATTTGGTTTTACAACTTTAAGAATTGATTCACATTTCATCATACGTTTTAACCCGCCTCCGGCTGGGGGGGGGGGCAATTGACCGCCCCCCCCCGAGGTTTATTTCTGGGATTGCGAGAGAACGAACAAACACAGAGCCACGAAACTGTCTGTACTTTTTGCTTGATCATTTTTACTCCTTGTGTAAACGTTCTTACCTCAGGTCAGGTCAGGTGCCTGGCAGGTGAGACAGACCTATGTTCAAAAAAGTTTAACTCCCTGCAACTTTTTCGGAAAACAAAATATCGCAATAATACTTTCAGGGATTAGTGATCTTGATAGATGCAACAAATCTGTTGTCTCAGATTTTTCGGGATTTTCCGGGTCATTGACCTAAGGTCAGGCCCATTTTTAACACATGTCGTTTTTTTCGGAAATCGACGAGATATTTCATAACATTTTTAGTGGGGAGTGAAGCAGACATCTAGACACCGTCAGTGGGCAAAGTATAAATGACTTCCAGCCATTGACCTGAGGTCAGGTCACGAATAACTGTTGTGAGCCAAAATGTACCACCGTCAAAATCAGCGATGAATTACTCAGAATGGGTAGAAATGGCAGAACTGGCTTGCACAGACGTAAGTTATACCAGGAACCTCAAAAACTTCGAAAAAATGCATGTTTTGGAAATAAACAGGCTCTCGCGATTAAAGCTCCGCCATCTGTGTGGATTGCTAACTAATGGACTTTTCCAAAATTTAAGCATGAAAAACCATCACAAGAACCACTGTGATCACTAAAATTTGCATGGATAGGCTTTTTTCGCGAAAATAAAGGAACGCTAAAATTAGTTCCCGTTAATTTCTTACTGCGTACGGCCGCGGCGCACGCCGACAACCAGCGCGAAAACTGCCGTGTCTTTAACTCAACGTTTCGTCGTATATATTGAACAAATCCGAGAAATTAGACGTGTATCGGCATTTGCGGACCTGTACTTGTGCGCTGGTGCCTTTACCTATGCGTTATTAGTGACAGCCCTTGAGATTCAGGCCGTTTCTCGGTCTCATGCAGTCGGCTATGAGAAAACATGTATAGGACGTAAATTGCTTTCATATTATCTACAACTAAAAAATGAGACCAGTTTCGAGCTCTGCTGGTCTCAAGGTTTCCAACGGTGCGCTTATTTTTATCGTGCGACCAACCGTTCGTGAGTTAGAGAGGGGCGGCCAACTGCCCCCCCCCCCCGCCAGTTGGGCGTGATCGTCGCCGACCGACGGTCGCCCGCGGGTTAATGGTGGACACACTACGTGGTCTTCCATTGGCCGTTGTTGGTCAATCGCAATGAAGCTTTTTATGGCGTATGCTTCCCGTCACTGGACCGTGGCATGGCACGAGTTAACTAAAATGGAGGTCAACGGATCGCTATTCGTGTAAAATGGCGACTGCTTTGAACAGATCAGTTGTATCCTCGTATCAATTCAGGCCATTTGTGTATCTGATTTACTAGTGTTGTCAGATCCTTTGAGGTTAAGTCCGACTTCAAGAAATCGTAGGTTTTCTTCGTAGGATTTCACAGTTCATTAAATTGCTAAGGTTTTGTCTTCGCACATATTTATGCTGCCTTTTATACCGAAAGCGGTACTTTGCTTTGCTGCCATCGACGTATGATTGTGTCCTAAAACTGGCTGGGAAGGCCATTGCTAGGAAAATTGTCGGTATGCAACACCGACATAGGGTTTATATGAAATGTGTCCATTTCGTAGGGACACCACTGCCACCACCCTTCCCTTGCTATGATCTGGGCTCACCCCACCCATCCACAGCTGCTGCGGCATAGGCACGAACATGTATTGTTATTCCGAGGCGAAAAAAAACATAGCAAACTTCGCCACTTCTAACTCCAAAATGGGACCCGTTTTGAAGTGGGGAAGTGGGAAGTGGCGCAGGCTGGTAATCTTTTTGCCTTTGGATAATAAAACATGTTCCTGCCTTTGCCAGACCCATTTAGCATGGCCAGACTGCGTCGCCCCGGCAACGACCCAGGCCAGCACCTGCGGTGGAGCTGACCCCACCTATCGCTATCAGTGGGATCTGCTGCGCGGGTCAAGTGTTGTCATTGAAACGTGCGACAGCGATCAAAGTCGCAAAGGCCCTGGGGCGTCGTTCTGGCCCCGCTTGGCAGTGGTGATGCCCCCAGGGTCTGGCGCAGCGCCACGACAGGACCGCCCCTCGACTGGCAGGCTTTTCCGTCTATCCGGGACGGGACAGAAACGCGCCTACCCCTTGATGGGCTGGCGCTCGCTCCAGTCGATACGCTCGCAGCCAGGCATCGCGCCGTCCCGGCAACGACCCCGGGTATCACCTGCGCTGCGCACTTGCCACTATCAGTGGGGTCCACTGCACAGGTCAAGTGCATCGAGCCTTGCTGACTAATCCAACCTTCGTTACGTAAGACGCAGATGTTTATGTAAACTGGAGGGCAACCGGTGCCAAACACTTCTCGTGCAGCCTTCGGGTAAGGGTTTGAGTGGTCTCTGCGTATCGCTGGCATATCTGTGCTAATCCAGCCTAGAATGTCGCGGTTTTATCGGTCAGTCGCACAGCCCTTTGAACAGAGAGCTGTTCCGCCATCCAGGAGACGCGCGCAGACAGCGTCTTTGTTGAGAACAGATTGTGATCTCGGGCATTTTTGCTCTTCTTGCTGCCCGGCGACCTCTCGGGAATGTGGCCGGAGGTTTTTGGGACTATCAGCGTGTACCTTCGAGATGGACGTTGTTCTTTGAGGAGTGTTCTGGCGAGGGGCAGGTTGAGTGGAACCGTTGCGGTCAGGCTGTTTATATGGACTGTCGCCGGGTCGATGCTGCTGTCGCCTGGTGATCCCTGTGTGAAGTGGCATTGACGCTGAAAGGCGAATATTTGTAGTGCCGTACGTTGAGTGCACCACAGCACCTGGGCGTGGTCGTCACCGATGAGCCCTGTGTGATACCTGAACGTGGTGGTTTCTGCTGGGAGACATACCCGTAAAAGAAATAAAGCCATGGGCTCCACGTCTGTTAGGCTTTTGGTAGGGCCTGGACCTCATTATTGTTTAAAATTGGGACATGGAGCGTATGGCTTTTAGCTGGAAAGAAGCAGCCTGATGTCTTGTTCGTTACCGCCAGTAGTTCTTGAAACTTTGGCGTTGCAGGGCACTAGGGGCTTACGGAATTGTTGGGCTTAATCCACTGGGAAGAAGTGGTCCGAATGTAAAAATAGGTCGGAGTAAGCAGGACCATAGAAGGGGCCAGTAGAAGGTGCAACACAAATCCTGCCATTAGCCCGAAGATGTCAGTCATTATATCTGGCTTGACATCGCTACGATAAAATGGCGTGCGGATGGTTGCATCAGAGCCAGTCGAATGAACGCGGCAAAGAGGTAGCAGTCGCTCTCGTAATGTTGACGCTAACAATTTTATGGTAATTATTCCTGCTGTTCCATGTATGACACGAGTAAGGTTCGTTCCAGTCGCGCAGTTCCTGTTAGTTGAACTTTGAAGAAGTGTCGCGAAAAGTGAGAACTATACCTGACATGGACATTGAGTTCCCGTGACTCTCACAGTCTACCTTGCAAACTGTGAGGAAGGTTGTTATGATGCATGAAGGCTTTCATGATTCGCTGGTGACGAAAATCAATTTTCTGTGCATTTTTCTCCCATCATGCGACTTTTCGTCCCCTTTTTTAAGTATTACACTTAAGATTAATGACGATTGCCGTACAACACATGCCGTACTTAATCTTCGTCTTGTTATCAAAATCGATTTTTGGCTTTGGACGAGGAAAGACCACGACATTTCATTTCGTCGTAAGACCAGTTGTCGGATTGTTAGATCAGATAGCGCTGAAGAGGGAGATAAGAGGGAAGCAGTGTGTTTTCGCTAGGCTTTTAGCTATCCTCGCGACAGCATTTGAATATCGGGTCTGACACTGTGGGTCTGATGTATCTGTAGCTGAACCGATCGAAGCGACGGCTTGACGTCTGGAGATCTTTAATCAGAGCTGCCGTTCAGTTAGCACTCCGTCGTTCATTGTGGGGCTTTCACGTACGTGTCGGTCTCTGATCGTTTTTGGCCTTTCTTGCCAGCTATCCCACACGAGTAACATGCGATATGTCCCCGCTTTTTGGTGCGCGGACCAAATCTCCTCTCGTTTTTCTGGCTGGTTTTCCTAACGTACGGCCTCTCCACCCCCCTCCCCCACTGTTGAGTGCTCGCCGGTCAGCCGGTGCCGTGACGGGGCCCCCTTGCTGACCCAGCCGACGGCGCGCCCTGGCGGCAGGTGAGCGTGGTCGGCAAGCAGGAGGGCGACGCCATCGTGCCCTACGTGACGTCCAACGGCCACCGGCTGCTGCTGCTGCAGCCGGGCCGGCGCAGCCACCGCGAGATCTTCGCTGACGAGCTGGCGCAGAACCGGGCCGTCACCTGGTGGCTGCGCGGCGGCGGCTGGCTGCTGACGTTCGTCGGCCTCAGCTGCCTCACCAACCTGCTCAATGTGCTCGGTCGGTGTCCCGGCAGCGCGCAGAACGTGCCGCGCGTGTTTTGTCGTCTGGAAATGTTTTCCACGATTTTGCTGTCCGTCCGAGACGCTGGGGATAGCTTGTTAGTTTTGTCGCAGTCAAGTCAAGGGTGCGTTGTGATTGGCGTATTTTGTGAGGTGCAGTTTCCCTTGTCTGTTATGATCAGGCTCTTTGATTATCATCCATTAATTACTGTCCATTCGTTAGCCATTATGTGATGTGAGACGCTTCGCCATGCGTCCCGCTGTGTGTAACTGCTCCGTTGGATATTTATCGTTGACTTTCCCTCGCTTACTGTCGTAGCTTCTAATTCAAATGCAGGGCCCAGAACCGTGGCCTCACTAGGCCGTCGCCACGGAGCAGCGCCCGCGGCTCGGACGGCGCCGTCCCGCCGCGAGCTCTCCCGACCTGCCGTCTGACCTCCTGCCCGCCGTCTCCGTCCGCAGTGAGCCGCGTGCCGGTGGTGCGCGAGGTCGTCGCGTTGGGCGTGACGTCACTCAACTTCAGCGTGTCGGTGGCGGCGTCGCTGGCGACGGTGGCCGTCAGCTGGGTGTGGTACCGGCCGCTGGTGGGCGTGGCGCTGCTGGCGGCCGCCGCGCTGCCCGTCTGGTGGCGCGCCCGCTGGACGGCCGCCGACCAGTGGGAGGAGCGCGAGCCGCGCCTCACCGTCACCCGGCCGCGCGGCCTGTACGCCGCCCGCCCGCCCCCCTATGGCTTCCGGACGCCCTCGTGATGGCCGGCGCCGACCGGCCGCCGGTGGGTGGGCGCTGGCCCTGGGCGCCTGGCTGTTGTGTTGTGATGTGGTACGTGTCCGGTTGACCTGAGTCGGTACCTGAGGTAGGCTGGGCGATATACTCGTGTTATTTAGCGTTCATTTAGTGCATGTTGCGTTTCGATGTAATGACTCGGTTTTTCAGACGATCATTTTGTAAGGAACGAGTTTCGCGAATTAGGTTTGGTTACTTTAGGTTGACATAAATTTCGTCGTGCCCCCCCCCAAAAAAAAAACAGTTTGGATGGTTTTTCAGTCAAGGGGGTCAACCCGTCGAGACAGAGTCTAAGCATTCTTCGTTAGCATACCCAGATGCTCTCTGTCGCTAAAATCAGGGTTTTCCGTCGCCATTTTGTCCACGCACTGCACCCCGTGAAATCTGTGCTGTCATATCGCTAATCATTAGTTACACAACAGCACCGTTGCTCTCGTTACGTGGTGGTCTACCTGTTTGTCGCGTTGAAGGATGTAGCGCTTGGAGTGCTCTGCGCAAAACTTGTCAGTGCCCGTTGCCCTAATACAAGAACTTTTGTAAGAACTGGTGGCTGGCAGCATTGAGCGTGTTGCTTCGACAAAACGCTCGCCGCAGTAATCTGCTGCTTGCGTCATGGTGTCCTTGCTGCTGTTATCGGCTGCCGGTAGCAGTTATTTTCCCGGTACCAGAGGGGGGCCACTGCGCTTCACTGCACTGTCAATCGTCTGATAATGAGGCATTCTTCCTGTTGTTCCTTCTGTGCGGAACCCGGTATCATACTCGTCACAGCCCTACCTCCTGGCGCTTTTTCCTGGGGCTTACGCAGGAACGAAATACCGATACCTTAATCGCTTGATGGGGATTTGACGAAGCCAAGGTACAGAGAACAGTCGTGTGACCCAACGCTGTCGGGTGTTTTACCACATCCCAATGACTGGGGCCTTTGACACTTATCCCGCGTCTTGAAAACTAATGGTCTGGTTTGGTTTCCTTAAAAGGCGATCCGGAACTTGTTATCCTGCGGCCTTAGACGTGACCCGTTGCTGACCGCAAGATGGCGTCAAAGGCCAGGTCCAAACCTGAAAACGGTAATGTGCCGACCGCTTCAGAGGCAGAATAAGAGCGCAATAATGGTCAGAACTGGCAACATCTCAGTTTTCCACACCGAAAAAAATCTCAAAAACGGATCGGGTGTCAAACTGCGTAACGAGGTCAAACGAGGTAATAACTTCAGCTTCACTACGTCTCCATCCATACCCATGTTCCCTTTCACTCACGTTACCACATACTATGAGTACTCTCATCTAAAAGAAAGCTGGAACATGAGAAATTATATTATTAACAGCGCACGGGATGGTGAGCTTCCCTGAACAAGACAAAACCAACGATTATCCGGCCGCTTCAGGTCATTCTGAGAGGTGTCTGGATTCGACTGGGCCCGGTCATTGGGCAAGACTGAGGAACGCCATATATGTCTCATAACCACTATGAAGGCAGTGGTATGCCAGCCAACATAATTCCGATCACACTAGGTCAATCCTAGCTGTGGCTGCACCAATCCGTTGTGTAACAATAAAGACAGTTATGAGGTCATGGAAAACCATAACCTGATCCGAACTGGGTCACATCAGGCTGTCTCAGGTTAAAGGCACGTCATTCCAAACCATTAATTAGGCCAGACAAGGCTATGAGTGGGCGAGTTAAGGTCATAATGGTCCGCGCCGGGTCACACAAGGTCGTGTCAGGTCACACAATGTCACGATGTCACTACGGCCACGCTAGGCCACAGAGGGCCGCGACCGTTCACCACGGGTCACGTCAGATCGTACTGGGTCACATCCTCGCGCTGAGCCTGCGTCGGATCGCCGTACTCTAGCACCACCGTCTCGCCGTTGTTCAGCTGGCCAGCCGGCAGCTGCTCGATGACGTCATCCATGGCGTCGCCGACGCGGCCGCCGTCGGCGCGGCGGTAGAGCAGCAGCCGGCGGCCGCCGGCGCGGTCGTTCTCATTCCGGACGGCGCACAGCTCAGCGAGCGCGTCGACGGCGCGGCCGACCGTCCAGCGACGGCTGACGAAGGCGGGCAGCGCGCGGCCGCGGCCGCCCGGCGCCACGGCCAGCAGGTAGAGCCGGTCGGCCAGCGGCACGGCGCCGTCGCCGGCGGCGCGCTGCTTGAGCCGCATCAGCTGGACGGTGGCGGCCGTGCGGCGCGCGCGTTCCGAGCCGGCCGGCCGGCCGAGCCCGACCGTCGGCGGCGCCGCCAGCCGCGCCGCCTGCAGCTCGTCGGCGCGCTGCGCCTGCGGCAGGCGGCGCGCCGCCTCCGCCTGGCGCGCCTGCCACTCGGCGCAGCCGTGGTCTGGCTGCAGCCGGTGCGCCAGGCAGCAGGGCAGCTGGCAGCTGGCGCAGGTGACCGGCGCCAGCTCGGCGGCGTCGCAGCCGGCCACGTGGCAGCCGTACGCCCGCGGCCGCGCCGTCAGGTCCGCCTGCAGGGACGAGGCAGAGGTCATCTCATCACCCACTGACCCACATGGAGAGCAGTGAGGGTTTCCTAACGCTTGGCGGCCGGCAGGAAGTCACTGACACCCAGCGTCATGGAAGGAGGCAGTAAAAACGCATCAACCGTGTAAACTTAATCCAATCACAACGTTATTCATTACTACCCAGAATTACGGCGTACGTAAAAATAAACAATTCTATCTACAGGCTTGTTTCGGACGCAAAAAGCGCTTATCCCAAAAACCAAAAGATTTAAAGAGGACTTGTTTTTTCTGTACGCCTATATTAAAATGTGTTGTTCGGCAGTAGGAATTTTTCCGCATAGTTAAGGCTGCGTCACGTCAATTTACTGTGCAACCTATGAAATCATGAAAGACAACCTTTTCACGACAAAAAAAAACTTTACAATTCAATATACCACATAGCAAACGCTGCAAACTTAGCACGAGACGAGAGCGAATTCCACACGAAGTCATCCAGCGTCTATACCCATACAGACAGCTACATTCCTACTGTATGCGTGCCTCCTATCGATTTACCACGTGACCGCTCACTTCGCCCAACGGCACGTCTGGATGGACCTCGCCACTAACCTTGGCGGCCTCGGGCACCTTGGCGCAGCAGTGGGCGTCAGCAGGCAGGTGGAGGCGACAGAAGGTCTCGGCGCAGTGGGCGCAGACCAGCGGCAGGAAGTCCAGCTGGCCGCAGTCGGAAAGACCGCAGTGCCGGCCGAGCTGAGGCAACTCCGCCATCTGCCCGGAACGGCGGTAAGACGTCAGGACGGAGAGGTCGTACAACAGCGACAGGGTGAGTGGGAGGCTGCAAGGCCCGTGGAGAAAGCTGAGACAGCCAGAAGAACGCCTACTGGCTGCCTACTGAGCGCCTACTGCTTTTCGGGAGGCACAATGAGACTGATGGGGCCCGTGCTCTTGGGATTGGACGCCACTCGACTCGGACTGGTGCGGGGGAGGATGAAGAGGAGCCGAAAGACGCTTGAATATACTGGGTGACTCATAAGTTCAACCCTAACCAGGTCATAAAAAAACACGCAACAACAGGCGTCAAAACGCTAAACTACACAGACAGATCAACTACTGAGGACAACTTATCAATACATTCAACTGACAAAAGAAAGGCAATTTCCGAGCCGCAGACGCACGTGAGAACACATATTTATGCAGAACATCGTGGTAAGGCATGACAAGGCACATGACGAAGCACTTTACAAACTGAGACAGCCTTATCAGTTCGTGGAAGACGCATCAGTAGCACTGCCTTCTGTATGATTCGGCGTTTTGAAGGTGACTGTTTCTATGGCAAATTGTCAACACCCAGTCCCGAGTTCACCTCCAGATACAGCATACAGAAAAACTCGACAGATATATCAGGACAGGCAAGAAGCGGCCACAGTGCGTCAGCCACGGAGAGTACTTCACAGCAGCGGTGATTTCGCTTGGCGCGTGAAGAGTCCGAACGATACGGCGATCTCTCGCGAACTCCGCACTTCAGCTGAATGGACACATGCCTTTGTGACCCAAAGACGCCTCGTCCGCAAACTCTCTCTTTAAATCCCCAAAGCAACGAAACAAAGCACGCCGCCAAGCAAGCCGAACACAACAGAGCCGGCCTCCCGTCGTCTCCGACGGACTAACCTTGTGCCCGACCCAGCTCCGCCGACCGCACGCGGCGCCGGCTCACTCGGTGCTCTGGCGCGGCTCGGCCAGCTGCTGCAGCGCCAGGTCGTTCCAGCTGTGCTCCTGCTGGCGCAGGCTCTCGGCCGTGTTGCTGTTGTCCGGCTCCGGGTCGGGCAGCTCGTACAGCGGCACGGCCACCTCCTCCTCGGGCAGCGTGTCGCGACGCCACGCCTCGTCCACGATGTCGATCAGCCGGCCCTCCAGCTCCACTTGGCTGTCCATCCTGCCGGCGGAGACAGCGGCAGTGCCATCAGCGGGCGCTTCCACAGAGTCTTCCAGTCAGTCGGAGTCTACGCGCCGACCCATGCCTGGCCGCTGATTCATCGTAACTGGTCCACATCAGTTTTCACCCCTCTGGTGAATTTACATTTAGCGACGCCACAGGCTCAAATACCTCTCACATTTGGGAAACATGACTTCCATTGAAGTTGGTCTGCCTTAATCGCCACAGATCGGATCCTGCGCTAAGCGGAAACTGTGTTATATGGACTCAGAGGCAAGCACTTGATCGTGCTCAGGTCACAGTCCATACCGTGGCAAAGGTTTAGCTGTCTTCCAGCCAACAAAGCTGCAGACAGGACGTGAGGTGCCAACATGACCCCCTACTGGCCGAATGTCAGCTGAAAGCCGGCCAAATACCGAGACTTGATGCAACTCAAAGCTGAGTTGTGAGAGAGGTACACAGCAGTCTACCAAATGAGTGACAAATTACTGTCAATAGGTTTATGATGAAATGTTACTGTAAATGCCCCACTTTCATGATGCATTTTGAGCTGAGACAGCCAAGTTGTAGCTCGCAGTCTTAAACATCAATTCCTTCTCTATATGTTGCCTTTTCATCTTTCCAGGTAAAATTCATCTTTACCCAGTTTCACAACAATTTCCTGCAAACTTCTCCTATGTTTCAATCAGCCAACCCATATTTTTTGGATTTTGGATTTGAATATCACGAGCAGGCATGACCGAAAGTTTTTTTGAAGAAGGCAAGTGCTGCCTCATATGATTAGATCACAGCCGAATAATTTTTAATGAACTGCATCAGGAGACTTCAACCTCAGTCTTGCAGAAACTTACCACCTTCACGCACGACACAAGGACATCCATGCTAGCCTATTCAAACATCTCATTTTGTTGGCAGAGTTAAAGATAAGAATCAGTGAAATACACATATCTGGAACAATGACTGAACATGTCTCTCAGAGAACAATGACACAATCAGAGAATGGCAGTGACAAACAACTCGTGCTAAGCTCAGCAATGATCAGACAAATACCAACTCATTTTCTGTAAAGCTGAGTAACACCAAAACTGAATTCCAACACATCCTCTAAGGTCATCAAGGCTGAGGACAGCAACTGCTGAAATTTCTATTTACATGCATATGTACTGTACGCATCTGTATACTATCTGAGAAACCTCAGTCTGCCTGAGTGTCGGTCTGTCTTTCTTTCTGTCTGCCTGTCTGTTGATAAACCTTTGCTCCCGCCTGGGGCCAAGACGGATTGACGAGTCGGCACGTGTTGTGCACCGTTCGAAAGGCGAACCCATTGCTGGCATGTCCGCGAGCTTCAAGGGTGATGTTTTTTTTCTGTAGGGATAACACGTAAAACGGCAACCGCAAACAGCACCAAACATCTTTTCGGTCCCAGCAAATTTTCCCGGCAACTATCGATCGTTCGCCTCGAGACGCCCAATCGTCAAACGAGCATTGATCAGGTAAAAGCATGGCACACAGCACATTTCAATGTACGTGGCACATGCCAAGCTGTTTCTGGGCAGTTTTCAGGATTGGGTGTGGTACTGGCGATCCAGAGATCACACCAACTTGGAAAAACCTTCTCAGTATAGCCCAATGTACCACCTTTTGTTGGCACCAAAGGCCCAACAGCCCAGGCCCAAGGTTCAGGTGCCATTTCGCCTGGAAGGAGATGATGCATTCATTTCTAAACCCCTTATAGATTCCACTGCAATATCATATAGAAGCTTGACTTTCTGCAATGAAAATGACACAGACTAGTAGCCCATTCCTTTGCTCTTCATATCAGTCCAAGAAATAAATGTGTTTTGTTGTAGTGTGTCCATAATGGACCATTTGGTAAAGTCGCATATGTCCCAACCCAGATTTATCATGAAAGAGAATGACATCCTGGCTCCATTTGCTGTCTCAATTCACAGTTAAGTAAAATGAACAGCACATGAGCTGCTCAAAACCTAGGCTCTGTGTACTCAAAAACTTAGCACATTTCCTTGTGAAAGTATTGGTTCTGGAATGCTCTTGTCTCCACCAAGGCTAGAAATCTGGACTTAATTCTTGGTGTCAAAGTATAATTTTCATTTGGAAATATTAATTTTGCACAGAGTAACCTTTGTTGAGGTTGGCATTCTTGGTGAATGTCAGTTGCCATCATACCTGTTTCTTACTGAAAGGAGGCAGGATCATTTGCTCACACAGTAGGAACTCTATCAACATGGCTGTAATAGAGCTTTTTGATGCAGGTACAAGACAAAACTTTTGGAGCATAAGATGCTTTTGAGGCACATAGTTCTGGTTATCTCCAATACCAAAAAACATCTTTCCAGCCCTGTTGCCTACCCAGGGACCCTGACTCAAAACAGATATCCTTCCAAGAGAAACTGGTCAGCACATCACATAGCATAATATGTGCATTTAAGAATACTAATGGGAAAGAATACTAATGGCTATTTCATATGCTTTTCACCTTTTGTGTCAGATGTTGAAGCAGTCACTAAGATCAGATCATTGCAGTGAAATGCAAAATTTAGAAAAAGATTCTATCATGCACTAGCAAGAAGCATGTTGCTATCACAAGATCATATCATTGCAGTGAAATGCAAAATTTAGAAAAAGAGTCTGTCATGCACCAGCAAGGAGCATGTTGCCATCACAAGATCAGATCATTGCAGTGAAATGCAAAATTTAGAAAAAAAGTATGTCATGCACCAGCAAAAAGCATGTTACCATCATTTTTCTCAATCCATGTCCTAAAGGCCAGATCCAACCAAAGATCCAAAAGGTCAGACTGCTTTGAAACCAATACCAATGGGCTGCCATGGAAGCACTTAGCCAGCAAGAGCAATGAGCACTCTCTTTCATCAGGTAATTTTTTTATATATGAAATGTTTTGCATATCTTGCAAACAATACACCAATTATATGAAGATATCTTGCCTAAATCCCGCATTCTGGCAATTACCCAGAACCAGAAACTTTTCAGGACAACCAGGGAACCAATTATAAAATAAAGTGTGGTACATAAGACCATTCCTGAAAACATGCATCTTAAAGCTGTTCATGAATAGGAGACATTAGAGCACTGTTAGGGCTTCTTCTCCTAAAGCATAAAAAGTAGGTATGCAGGAGGTAGGTATCTACATTTCCTATGGAATACCCAACACATTCTCTCAATGCAAAAAAAAATATTTCCAGCTCCCACCAGACATAACAACTGCGGATACCGGGGAAACTGGCAAAAACATTCAAGAAATTATTTCTGCCGAAGAAAAAATTTCCAAAAATCCAAAGCATAACCAAAGCGAGTAGAGAATAAGGTCTACTGGCTCTCCATTTATACTCTTGTAAAATGGCATACCCCCAACTTGGACGAGAAGACAGTTCGCGTTTAAAAATAAAAAGAAAGCTAGATGCGTCGTGAGGGAAAAACAACGCCGTTTTTGCGTCGGCTCTGGAACTAAACGCGCTATATTTGTCTCATCTTGTGGTACCAGGATTTGGTACTTTATGGAGGTTTTAATCGCCTTAGATTCAATGATAAGAAGCAAGGCCATATATACCGTTCGAAGTGTGTCGTAAGGATATGGGTTATATGGATTTGTGACAGAACAGACGCTCAGGCTCATGCAATGCCTGTGTAAACCGTGGGCAGGGATGATAATGAAACGTTTCTGGATGTTTGAATTTTAACGATATTAAACATTACACTTTCCAAAGTTACCGTCAAATAAATGATTGCATAAACTGGCTGGGAATAGATTTTTATCTAGTTCATAAAGCGTTGTCTAGCCCCGCACCACACCCTTGTCTGCGTTTTTAGATAGGGCTCCCATCATGGGGTAGCGGGGAAACATCCCCAGCTTGTTTTCTGATGCATTGTTGTAATTTATACTAATACTCCTGACGTTACGTTGCCTGCGAACTTCTAGCGACCAGATGAAAATAAGCCCCTATACAACAGAAGCAAACTCCAATCGCAGAATGTCCTCAAATTCTGGACTGCCCATGCAATCCGCCACATGGCATCCCCAGGTTCGGATCTGGACTTCCATCTCTCGGAGCTGACCTATAGGTATAATAGAAGTAATGGCAAAGTGTAACTGTAATTTTTACTTGTCTTGTTTGAGCCAATGCATTTAATGAACAAGACCCTGGACCCCAGAATTCTCTTTACCCATAACTGGAAGAGGCCGGACTTGTCTGGGGAGAGGACAGCCGGCCGCTCGCTGCACCTCACCCTGCATCAGGCGGAACGGCAGTGTGGTGGCAGAAAGCATTAGTCTGTTGATTGGGGTCTAACGGCGACGAATTGGCCAAGTGTTGCGTTGCGTGAGTGTTGCCCATTTCAGTAGAGGGTGCTGCTATCCGTACCCTTTCTGCGAGAAGTGTATGCCCATGGGTCCATGTACTGTCTTGTGTTGGTATTATTTGTTGTCGAAGTTAACTAGAATTGTAATTGGTTGCCCTCAGATTCCCAATTATCCCTGCCCGACTTTGCGTTCTGTGTGTCGCTCAGTATTTCAGCCTATTCAACAGCATTTCAGACTTCTGCTCAGTGGGCATGAGCGGCTTCGCTGTTCCGGGGAAGGAAAGCTGATGCAATGCTTTCAGTTCGCCGCACAGCTTCTGGGAAGTCCAGCAATCGACTGAGCAACAGTTGTCACCTCTATCAGCAGGATATGCTGACTTGAAACCCTCAGGGACATTGGGAACGGAGCACGCCTATCTGGACGGTCCCGGTACAATTCGCTGTTGTCCGAATAGGAGGGATTTTCACCCTGGGATGAAATGGCCTTCAGCTGCCGAGTCACAGGTGCAAACGTTAGACCCTTTACTAACGTAAGCCGGAAATGATCGATGGCCTGTGGACCAATCCGATGGCTTCGCTCGCAACCGTTAAAGTATTTTCTTTTGTTCTTTCGTTGTAGCTAAGCATGTCCTAACATGAAATCATGCTTTATCCTTTCCTTTCTTCCCACCCGTTTTCGACTCACCTCAATGGCCTAAAACGAGCCAGATCATCATGGAGACTGTATCCAGGTGAACCGTCCTCTGAGAGGCCCCGCCGCTCCGGCCACGTTGCAGGCTAGGTCCGTGCGTCGGGCAGAAGTTTCTTGCCGTACACAGGCATGACGCACTCCCACCAGCTACACTTGCCCAGAGCCCGTCCCTCGTCCATCCAGAGAGCATTTCCACACAGGCCCGCGACGTCCTGAAACCACCTGCCTCCGGCGGTCGTTCGCTGTAAAACACTAGTCACTTTCAAACCGGCACTTCGCGAACAGACACCTTCGTATTTCCTTGTCATTCTTTGTCATATGTTATGCGTTTCTTTTGATGATGAAATCTTGTGCCTTTCTTTCAATGCTCGGCTGCATATGACGTAAGGCCCTGGAAACCTATGGATGCCCGTATGGATGGGCTCGGTAGATAAAGTGTAGGTACGTATGGCCGCACCGTTTCCTGCAGTGGGACGTGACCAATGCATATCAGTTCATAGTGCGCTCCTCTGCCATTCAAACCATCCGCGTGTTCCGTTCGCGTTTGTGTGTTGAACATGTTTGAATGTGAATGCGTGCCTGGAGGACAACGACACGTTCAGACGCATTGATAGCGGCATTTTTCATGCTCTCCGGATATTTGCCAGCAAGTGGACATTTCCATGACGTCATTTCTCTCAGCTGTAAATCTGTAAATGTACACGTACAGTCTGTTGGTAAAATATGGGTAAAATAACATCGTCACGTGCGTTTCTGAATCATTCGGCAACAGACACAAAGTGCCGCTGCTTGCGGTATTAGTAGGTCGGAGCGTAGGATCTCATACAAATTGGCTCGTTTCTTCCCTTTGCTGTGAAGTTTTCTAGTCCGTGTTCCGCTGCCAAAAACTGTGACCCATGAAAATCACAAATGCATTGTCCATTGCTAACCGATTATCTTTCATATCACTGCCCTGTCCTTCGGACAAACTTGCAAACTTGCAACTTGTTGAGCTCATGCACCTTAGTGATGATCCACCCTCTGTCTCTGTGGAAACGCAACTTTGGTTCCTTCTCCGCAGGTGACAGAAACATTGGGACCTTCATGTTTATACGCTGATAGTCATTCAAACGTTTGAGCACTCGTTTTATTCTTGCCATCGCCATTATCATTTTGAACATTGAAATATCCTCGCAGTATCAAAAGAAAATGAAAGTTGCATTGTACACAAACATATTAAAAGTTCCACGTGCTTGTAATGTGGCTTTTCCCATGGTTTCTGTGACATTTTTAGATTACGTGGTGGACGTTCCGCGGTTCTAGCAACGATTCGGGATGCCCAAATCTGTCGGGTTTGATCCCCATTAAAATTACACTTCTAGTTAGGATGGAACCCGAATCTCTACAGCAAACCATGTTCACTGATATTCAAACTCTGCCCGCCTTGAAACAGCAGAGTAAAATCTACTAAAAATAAATTCATTCAAACAGCAGGACAACCTAATCCCTCCGCTAGTGTTTAGGCCTCAGGTTCCTCTGCTCGCGAACATACATGGAACATCTTGTGCATATAAACATGTTTGTGTGCATAGCTCGAATAATGAGATTCTATGGAATTCACCTCTGCTGCACACAACACTCACATTTAGAACGCGACAAGGGCCTTTGCAAAGACCACACCGAATGCAAACAATCTCTTCGTTGTAAATACCAGTCCCCAATCTCAGACTAAAATAACTGTCAGATGAAGGCACGGTCTACGAGGCACTCAGATCCACCTAATCGACATTGAAATTATTTCAGTCTTTAACGCAAGGCACCAAATATCACTGGGCGGCATCTGGGCGGCCTCCAGCCGGCCCCCTCCGGAGACGGCAGCGTTCCGGCGCGGACTCGGCAGCACAGCCGCCGAGCCGGATCGCGACTCCAACGGCACAGCGGCGCCAGATCACGATTCCAACGGCACAGTGGCGCCAGATAACGACTCCACCGGCACAGCGGCGCCAGATCACGATTACCCCGACTCAGCGTCGTCAGATCACGACTCGACGGGCGCGGTCGGCGCCGCGGCGTCCTCGCGGGCGAAGTGGAACGTCCTCTTGACCAGAAGGCCGGCGTCGCCGTCGTCGGGCGCCATCTCGGACCGGTACAGCCGGGCGTTCACCTGCGGCCCGAACGTGGTGGTGGCCACGCCGACCCTGTTGCGGCGCAGGCGGGCGGAGGCGGCGCTCGGCCCGCGGCACGGCGAACACAGCCGGCGGCGCAGCTCCCGGTCGGCCAGCGGCCGGGCCAGCACCAGCGCGGCCAGCGCCACGTCCAGCACCGCCAGCGCCGCCGCCAGCGCCGGCTCCGCGTAGAAGAAGGAGGTGGCGCCCAGCACCCAGCAGCCGGGCACGACCAGCAGCAGGCCAAGCGTGATGAAGCGCTGGTTCAGTAGCGCCCTGCGGCAGACAGCGGCGGCGTCACGTGGGAGCAGCTCGGACTTAGCTGAAACTGTCTCGCTGCAACGTGCAGGAGTTGGGAGAACACCAGCCTGTGCTCATCGTTCTGAGCGCCTCTAGGGTCAATCGTTCGTGCATTGACAGAACAATCTTGGCCGAGCCGGCCGGAGACCGGACAAACTCAAAGGGGGTGGTATCGCCACGCACACACGCAGTGAGACACCTCACATTTTCACCGTCATGCCATCACGGCCACATGACCCGCACGCCAATGCCGTTGCTTGACAAGCTGCCTGTCCCAATCCTAGAATGACCTCAGAGACAGCTGGGTGCCAAACTGCACTCTGGCCATCGGTCACCCGGTTTACATGGGGATTTGACGGAAATTCGAAGTCACACGGCGTCGCGTTTAGGAGTGTCGGCGCCATCTTCGTTGCCGTCCGTATCGGCACTCGCAGTAAACTCAAATCAGGCTCGGGTCGTATTTTAAACTTACGCGCGTCGCTTCGTCCGGCAAGACCACTTATACGGGCAATTCGAACCACGATCGCATTTTTTCGCCTCGAAACCCGACGCCTGTTAATTTTACAGCTTTATCACACCAGTTCTCCCGAAAGCTGGTCCCGTCTTTCCCTCCCGCTCAGCAGGAAGAGGTCCGCCATCGTCCCTGAATGACGTCGTCACCGAACAAACGGTGCCGACTCACCTCCTGTGCTGACGTTCTGCCTCGCTCTGTTTCCCCCAGTGGAAGTCTGCCGGTACCGCGGCGGCCTGCACCGTGCGCCACATGCCGTACAGCCACGGCAGCGCCAGGTGGACGGTCTGCACCCAGACGATCGGGCTGCTGGGGTCCAGGTCCAGCCAGCACCTGCCGGACGGGCGGCGTCAGCGTGGCGGGTCAGCTCGAACAGCGCCACTGTCCGAGATCTTTCGAGGGCTGACGGCAACGAATGCAAGCGGACGGAGTTTACGGGACAGCAACTGAAAACGCCTCTACGTAGACAACAGGAAATGAAGATATTAACCCGTGCGTGTTAAATGGTTTTGAAGTATACGCGTGGTTGACATAGCCTGAAGTACAACGAAAGACAATTATTATGAAAAATCGCGGGGTGAAAGATGAAACTGGAGAAATAAATAGAAATGTCCACAAAAATGACATAAAGCGAAAAAAACAGCGAGGGAGATCTCAGCAGACAGCCCAAAATTGGCAAAGCAAATGAGAATAAGAGAGAGGGAGAGACAGACAGAGAGAGAGGGGAGGGGGAAAGAGAGGGACAGAGCGAAAGAAAGAGAGAGAAGGAGAGAAGGAGAGAGGAGCACAGAGAAACAGAAAGCGGGTAAATAAATGCCGGCGGGCCTCACGTCTGGGGAGCGCCGTCCACATATCGCAGTTTCGTCTCGTTGCTGATGAAGAGGCACATGACAAGCAGGGCCTGAGGCGCCACGACTAGCACCGGCACGGCCCAGCCTCGCTGCAGCAGCCACCCGATCGGCTGCACGACCAGCACGGAGCGCGTGACGGCGGCCTGCAAGGCGAGCGCCACCAGCACCGCCGAGAAGGCAAAGTGGGTGGTGGCGGCGGCCGCGCGGCAGCCGTCCCAGGCGGCGCCGCTCAGCGGACCGCCGTTGGCCAGCAGCAGTACGACGTAGCCGCCGACCAGCGCCACCGCCAGCGTCACGTGGCTCCAATGGTCGACTGCGAGCATTCTGAAACGAGCGCCCGAAACGCTGGTGAACACCAGGCGGAACTTCCTCGCGGGAGAACGCTCGACGCGGACCCAGCAGCGAGGCTGGGTTCGGAAGCGGGACGAGAAGCTGGAAAATATTCCGAGATGTTAAAGGTAGGCGATGGAACAGCGAGGACCAGGACCTGACGCTGCCGCACACTTTCTTCAACGGTTTAAGTTAATGCCATGGTGTTGCATGGAATGAAGTTCCTCAAATTCCGGCAATGCCCTCTCCCCTCTTCCCCGGGTTCGGACGCTCATTTTGCAAGATGCAGATTTCATCGCCATCAAAGTCAAGCCAATGACCAAGCAGTTAGATGACAACCTTTTGGCTTGGTAACCGAATCAAATATGATGGAGCAATAGAAAGTCCATAGTGCCTTGACGGCGAGCATACAGAACGGACTTTAGGAGACGCAATTTTCGACGATAAACCTACCTCGTCACCGAGCTGGTTTCGCTCGGATATTTCTTACAGTGTTGTATGATGACGGTGAGGACCGCTGACACAATCACGACGATGTAGCTTGTCGACAGGCAAAAATACGCGGGTTTGCTGCTGGGAAACATGCCAGCCTGTGGAAGGCAGATCCATCCAGTCAAACGGATCCGACACCGACTTCAGTACAGTCGGCCTGCAAAATATCCACACACACACACAAACACACATATATATATATATACGTATACATATACAATGTGTGTGTGCGTGTGGGGGGGGGGTGTCTCTCTATGTGTGTATGTAAAACCTCCGGTTTGTGGGTACATAACGATGTAATACACCCAGGTTGTGGGGACATCCTGGTTTGCGAGTACATGTCGTGTACACACCAACCGACCGAACAAAAAGTCGATACATAAAAAGTATATATATATACTTTATACATATATATACTTTATATATATATATACATATAAAGTATATAACAAGTACATACAATTAAGGCAAATAAAAGTAAGTAATAAGTAAGCAAAAATACGTATAAAATATACAGAAGTACATTGAAAAGTATACCATATACAAGTATAAAATATATTTATATATATATATAATAATAATAAATCATAAATATATGTATATGTGAATATATATGTAAAAGTATGCAAATATGCATACTTTTACATCAGTCGACGGCTAGAGAGATGTATAGTCCTTAAAGTCACCGACTGGGGTTGTATTGGGTGAATACCTATGGTCAGTCTATTTAAATAAATAAACCATAAATAAATAAATAAATAAATAAATAAATACGCTTTATTGGGTGACACCCTACTAAGGTGATCGAAGGCAGTTTGTTAGAAGCATCTACGTTCGAGAACAGGAGATGATCTGACCTAGACCGAGGAAAAATAACGTGTGGGCCCTGAAAGCCGTAGTCGCTCCATTTCACCATGTACTACATCGCGACGAACAGCAGTGCATTGCCCGGCTAGGGTGCCGCTCACCTGCTGGACCGAGGGCGGGTCGAGCGCCCGGATCGCCAGAGGACCGATCACGGTACGCTGCCCTGCCGACGTCCGTCGGATGGTCACCTCGTACACGGTGTTCTCCGTCAGGTTGGTGAGGACCACTGCCGGACGGGGCCAGGTCAGCTCCGGTCACCCGAGGTCGGCTCAGCTCGGATAACGTCAGCGCCAGGTGGCGCTGGCGGCGGACCGCCGCAGAGCGGGAGATTCCGAGTTTAACCTGGTTTTTATCCCCTTAAAGTCGAGGGTCTTTATGCATTGATAACTTACAGGCAGAGCTGTGTGGATGCGCCAAGGCCGCCAATCGGAAACACGCCGGCAGCAGAACTCGAGACAGGGTAAACCTCGCGTCGGACCAGTTCATCAATCCATCTCCATCTACACCCACCCTCGCTCAGGGTGCCGGCGCTAAAATTCGAACCTTGCTCTTAGCTGTACCCCCGGTCACATTGCGACGTAGTCCCGCACGGCATCTCCCCGCCGCTGTCGAGCGGCCACATCGTTATCTGAGCCACGACCAGCACAGCAACTCCCCCACCTGTGTCAGCTGGCCGCCGGCAGCAGCCCTGACGTTTAAATGTGCATCTTAAATGTGCTGAAATGTGTGTTTAAACATGTGCCTTATCCCTTTACTGAGTGTGCGTATTTTGATGTTTGAATCGCCTTTTTCCTTGTACGACGAAATATCTGGAAAACTATGTACAACATGGACGGGTTCGGTTAAGAAACAAACAACAAAGAAACTGACCTGGTGGGGAGGAGTACGTGGCGGTGGAGACCTCACGCTTGACTCGTCCGTCCGGCTGGGGCGGCCGCGGCCGCACCGTCACCTCGTAAGAGGCGGCCCACGAGTCGGGCAGCTGCCAGTCGAGGCGGATCGAGCTGCTGCTCGGCGTCACCCGGATGTCCCGTGCCCGCAGCGTTGGTATCTTCACTGCGGGCACACGGCGATGGTATCGTCACCGGGGGAGCGCAGTCAGGGATACCCCCACTTGGGCACACGGCACGGAATATTGCCATTGGGAACCCAGGGTCCGGGCCACTGGGGCGCAAAGTCCGGAGAGCGTGGCTGCGGTAGGACGGTGAAGTTTGAACAGGGACGACAAGGAGGACAGGGCTTCTGAATCTGAGAAGGGACGCGCATGTTTGACCGAAGCGAGATATGAGTCTTTCCAGTTTAGAAGCGGTTAACAACACTAGGCATGCGATCAGACGCAACATCCGAAACAGTACAAGTCGGCTGACAAAACGCAAAAATGCGGAAAAGGTGCAAAGCATCGTTAGGGTATCCAACGCAGTAAGCAGCAGCCGTCATGCCTGACTATAAACTCCGTTGATCTGGCTGCGGCACAATCTGTTCATCCTGTCCCCGGTCTCTCCCTCCCAATTCCCCATCCCCAGCATGGTACTGACCTGAGAGGGCACTGCGGCACAGGGCCCGGTATCGGCTCGTCCCCTGCGATCCGCAGTCCGCGGCCGTTTGCACGCCTCGCACGCCCTTTTCCACGTACAGGCACTCAGCAGGCGGCGGCGCCTCGGTGGCGCCGGCTGCGCCGTCGGCCGGAACCTCAAACTGTTCAACGTCGAGGTTTCCCCGGCGCGATTCCGGAGCCGTCTCGAGTGCGGCGGACGCGGACCGACTGTCGGGCGGCAGCTGGGTGCCGCTGGGGTCCAGACTGGCGGCGTCCGGACGCGCCTGGGACGGCGCCTCGGCGGCAGGAGGCGGAGTCGATCGCTCCGTCAGCAGCTCCTCGTCGGACCGCGCGGTCGGCCTCCGTGACAGCAGCTCCACGTCGGGCGCCAGCGAGGGGCGCCGCGACATCAGGCTGGACCGCGCCGGCGGCGGCGTGAACACGACCTCGACGTCGGGCGGCGGAGAGGGCGGTCCCGACGGAGCGGACGGCGCCTCCTCGCGCCACGTCCCCGCCTCCGCCGACGACGGTCGGCCGCGCGGCCGGCCGGTCCACGAGGGTGGGAACTCCGCCCGCAGCGCGCCGGCCGCCGCCGGCGCCGGCCTTCCCGGCGGCGCGACGATCGCCGGCGGCGGAAACTCGCGCCCTGCGGCGGTCGGCATTGGAGGCCGCCCCTCGTCCAGACCCAGAGAGAGAAGGCCGGGGATCCTCGGCGGCACCCGGCCACCGGCGCTGAATCGCTCCGGCCACGTCCCGCTGCTGGATCGCCGCCGGCGGCGGCGGCGCAGGTCCCGAGGGCCCACCCACAGACTGGCCGCCAGTCGGGTCGACATGTTCTCGGCGAGCTCAATCTCCTGAGGCGGGGCAAGGATCAGCGCGACATTTTTCGTAATTTGGATGATCACGCGTGCATGAACGATTGCTCTCAAAACGGTGTTACATGCACTTAAACACACCAATAAAATTAGCACGTATTCCCGCATATGAGCGAATACGTAATCCAACGGTATGGTTTCAGCTTCCTGTGCTTCGGAGGTTGCTCCGCGTTTTGGTTTACTGCGGAATATTGCTGTAAATGGGATCCGAATGCGTCGTTAGAGTAATGTTCGGTGTTGGACATCTGCTAAGAACTTCCTTCGTGGACTCGTTAATTCCGAATCCCAGGTCCGATCGCACAAAAAAGCACATCGTAGTTCAAGCAGTTAGATCCAAATGCATCATGAGTTCAGCAGTGCTAATGGTGACAATGAGTCATCCCAAATACAGTAGCGCATACAAACAAGATGCATGAAAGACAACCATGAAGAGGTACGAGAAAACTCAAAAGCACCAGCGTAATACAAATGGCTGTTCGCACCTAAGCCATGGACCCATTCTTGCCGCATCAGTTACCTGCGCCGTAGAGACAGAGGCCATCCAAGACCCCTTCCGCTGGCTTCTACAGAGGTTCTGTCCGTTTTGGTAGTCGACTTTTTCCTTGGTCGGCCAGAAGCAGTGTCCTCTCAGCCGGTATCCGTCCTCCTTGCACGAGGGCACTGGTGAACAAGAATGTTGGCATTCAGCTGGTCCGCCTCAAGAGTTTCTACGAGTTGGCTGGCCAGACCATGCACAACAGGTGTTCAACGTTCATGACGCTGAACATGATAAATTCAGCACAGAACGATTATGCGGAGACAGACTGTGACGTGCAAAAGTGAAATGAGAGGTCAGATGATTGGCCCTTGCATTAAAGGGCATTTAGTAAAAATTGTCAACGGAACCGCAGTCCATTACCATGAGAGTTCGACCACTCTTGACCCATCCAGCGTGGAGCTGCTAAAGTAGTCTCTGCGTTTGTTTTCGAGAATCCAGAAGAGTTTCATCGCGTGGCTTATGTCAGCCATTTCATCCCTCGGTCTCACAGCCTACATCACGTCAAAGTTCTCGCCGTCACCGCGTCTATCATGTCGCCATGTCCACTCTCGCCTTGACTGCCAGGTCTCGGACCTCCCGCGCCACGATCGTCAGGGGCACCATCCCTCCGTGCCATGATCGTCACAGGCACCATCCCCGCGCCATGGCCGTCACGCACACCACCACTCCGCGTAACGACCGTCAAGGCACCGCACCTCAGCGCCATGAGCGTCCCAGACAACATCCCCGTGCCACGTCCGTCACAGACACCATCCTCCTCGCCGCGACCGTCACGGGCACCACTCCTCCGCGTCAAGACCGTCACGGATGCGGTCGGGCGGCGTCCCGCCCGCCGTCTCCGTCACTCACGACTGTTGAAGTCGATGAAGTCGCTGGTGACGTCCTCGTCGGCGTCGAACAGCGCCAGCCTGTAGGTGGCGCCGAGCTCCAGGCCCGACCAGCGGATCCGCTCGAACGGCTGCCGTCGGCTCTCGTCCGAGGTCAGACGACTGGTGACGAGTGGCTCCGCGCCCTGAGCCGGGGCTGTGAGCGGGGCGGAACAGACCCAGTCAGCTTTTCGGAAGACACCCTTGGTGACTTTCGTTGGCAGACAAGGAGCGTGCCCCTCATGAAAATGGTATGCTGAAACGCGCCATCCCCTTACTTGGGTGTAGAAGATGATTATGCTAATCTGGGCACCAGATTGGCATCCTAGGTTCCAGGGCTCCTGTTGGTCGGCCTCTGTCTTGTGGGCACTGGCAGAAACAAGGCACTGCTAGGGTCAGCTGCATGCTCTCACCTGCAGTCAGTGCCAGAGACTGGACACTGGGCGAGAGCAGCTCCATTTGGGGAAGTCTGCGAATAACCACGTCTACGGCCGAGGCGTTCGACATCTCCACCACCTTCCTCGTCCAGACTGCGGTCAGCACGCCAATGGGAGACAGCTGTAGACGGATTGGCAGCGCGGGCACTGAAACACAGGGCAACACCAAATCAACACTAAGCCGCTGGTGGGAGCACAGGTCGTCTTCCGCAGCAGAGGGCGATCCAGAGACGTGCCGCGGTGTTCACGGTAGACCTGCGTCATGTTGTCGCACCACCTCTTGAGTCTCAGACGCATATTGGCAGAGGGAAAAATAAACGTTTTTAAACCTGCGCCCTTGGCCTACTATGCACAAACCCGTGCTTAGCGCTGCGTCATTAAAAATGGCTTAGCAAGACACAAGAATATGGTCAATATTGAAGTTGTGCATGTGATCGGTTTTTGGTATTACATCATTCTATCAACCCACACAAACAGCTCGAAAAACGCATAGTTCCCAGGATTCCAGTTATTTTTGGTCTTCAACGAGTGGCTCGTTTTCAGAACAACGTCCTCAAATCGTATCAGAAAATGGACACGTGACAGGAAATGGCCAGCCGAGCAAAGCAAAATTGGCCCACCCATCGCCATCTTTCAAAGCATACTCACGAGTCCGGGCAAGGACGGACACGGATTCACGAGACGGCATGGCCAGCAGAAAGCTCCACACGGTGACGTTGAACTCGTGGTAGCCAGGCAAGCCGGTAATCGACGCTTGCACGCCGTCAGCCGAGGTCGAGTTAGTGCACGGCAGCGTGACGGCCGCATCGGGGTTGTCCAGGTCCTTGATGGGACAGAGCTGTAAACAGCAGCGAGTATAACCGGTCAGTTCAGCGCGGCATGGCGTCAACAAGATCTTGCATTAGTGGACATTTCGTTCAGAAACAATGCAGAGAAAACATGGTGGAACAGTCGTAGATAACAGTCGTCCACCATATCTCTTTGTTGTCGATGTGACATGGGTTTTGCATGGCATGAGCAATGAGCTGGCAATAGTATTTCGGAGTCAATTTTTCGCCAAGGTTGGTAAACTGGTTATGCGTGACATGCCTATACCGTTCTTGGCAAAAGCTATTTCATTTTCTGAAAGCATTCACAGCACAATGCAGATAACACGTTCACGCAAGATGACAAAAACGAATCGCTATCAGTTAAAGCAACTTTGTCACAGACGCCCAAAGTCGTTCCTCGTCCTGCCTACCCGTACGAAGCAGTGAGTCGGAGCCCATCCTTTGTTTTGGGGCGTCCAGGTCACGTTCAGTGAGAACGGCAGCACGGAACTAGCCGTTACCTCCTCTATCGCGTACACCAGGTCTGGGGACAGGCGGACACGCTGTTGGCAATGCATCGGGAATCGGGACACGGCTCCCTTTGCGAGAGCGCGTCGTTCACCTCGACGACGATCTGGTTTTTCCCGGGACAATATGCCCGAAGCGGACAGACATTCCTGGCCGACGGCAATGTTGCTCATAACAGCTGAGCGGATGGTGGTCCCGGCATCGCCACTCTGTTGCATAACACTGCAGCTGTGTTCCGTCAGTCTCATGAGCACCAAACCAAAATGGCCTGAGGTGTCTCCAAAAAACGTGGCTTGACTCCGCCCTTGAGAACAAGAAAATTATGAACAGTTGTCGCAGTACGCAGGAAGAACAGATAAGAAAAGGGCCACGTCTCGTGAATCTGCTCCAAAAACGCTGCAAAGGGCGAAAAACGGAGGCTTTTGAAGCCTTCTCCCATCTCATACGGACAGAGGGTAACGTAACCATATCCGCATGTCCGGTCACTCGTGAACGAAGCGGTCCCTTGAAGGCAATACATAGATTTGCATCAGCCACCTTTATGACTGATTGCATTTCTGTGACCTCTAAACAGTCCCCCGGAATGCGAATAACTTTACCGCGTTTGCTGTTTGATTTTTGGCTTCTTTCGAGATATGTGCGGTTTCCTGTTCCAAAACTTCCTTAAAAATAGTTTTCACTTTGTTTCTTACCAAGACCAAGGACCTTGTTTGCGTTCTACCAGGCAAAAATTGCTCATGCATCACCTTCATTTATGCGAGAAGCACAGAGCGGCGGTAGAAATCTGTCGCAGCTTTCCATTTTCCATGAGTACTCTCGCGTGTCGCTGGGCTGGTCGGAGAGCGCCAACTTAACGCAGCAGGTGTCCTTGGTGAGGCCACTGCTTCCTCCAAAGTTCGTGTACTTCAGAAAGGAACTGTCTGACCAGCGGCTGGTGTCTGCAGGCCGAAACAGAACCAAGGTGAGCTCAGTGGGCACACGTATCACACCCAAGGGGAGGTGCAGGAGCAGAATACGTATAACTATATCTTTGTCCTTTTTCGTGGCGTATCCGTAGCTTAAGCAAGCACAGCGTAACGCAAACAGATAAAAAACGACGACGTTTTTGTGAATGAGTTGCCTATAGAATGAGGAGTAACATGTTACAGTCCATGAACTTTTTCATTCAACGTAGCAAAAAAGAAAGCAGTTGTTTAACGTGGCGTTTTAACTTCATCGTGAACAAGATGAGGTCTTACGCTTTTCGTCAGCATACTGATGACCAGCCTCAGCGCGGCAATTTAAGTCTGACTGAAACCCTTCATGTTTCGTGCGTAGGTAGAGGCCAACTACACACACTGTTTATCTTCTGCACTTGGAACAAGCCCCGCCACCCAGAGTGACAACCACTTTCCACACCAACGGCCGCAACGGCAAAACTCTCCGACAACTCTGACCACGCGACTCCAACTCCACAGCAGGACGTCTCAGTTCCCCTGACCCGACCTAACGCCCCGCCCAGCCTCCAGCGCCCCGACGGCACGATGGGGCGTCGCGGCGCTCACTGACACTTCTGACACATGTTGAGGCCGATCCAGGCTTCGTTCAGGTTGCTCGCGGTCATCACGCTCTCCAGGCGCTGGTGGTCGGCCTCGCCCGCCACAGAGGCCAGGCTGCCGCCGCGCAGCCGGCACACGGTCTCGGCCCCGTGCCAGGAGGCCGGCCGTCCGGGCAGGTCGTACACCGTCCAGCCGGGCTGGCGCCAGTCCGCGTACACCGGCAACGCTGCAACGGCCAGGTTCGAGGTCGGCGGATCGCAGAGGTCAGATCAGGTCGTCAGGTCGTCAGGTCGCAGGGGCGAGGCCGTGTCGCCGGGCGGTCAGATTTCCAGGGTTCAAGTCAGATGATGAGATCATCGGGTCTTCGACAACTCCGTCCTTCAATGCGTAGTTTGAAGTGTGCGCGATGCTCCGTTACACCGAACAAAGGCTTTTAGAGCGTTTGGTTGAAGCCATTAAGTGAGATGAAGGCTGACCTGAAAGCGCCCATGTGTTACAGAAAATTCATTTGCCATTTTTTAGCATGGGGAGTTGCCTGAAACTAGTCATATGGCCAGCTTTCCGAATCAAACGCAGTCGTTGCCCAAGCACGACAGGACCCTTCACTCACTCGCGACCTCCGAGGTGCGGCCACAGGAGAAATTCCGGCCGGGGAACTGGCACTCGACGGCGACCTCGTACTGGCCGGCGAGGCGCAGCAGGCCGCGCCACTCGAACGACGTCTCGCCAGTCTCCACGTCCGCCACCAGCGTGCCGTCCGCCGTCACCGTCACCCGGTAGCCCTCCGCCCGGCGCGAGGTAGACGGCGCCACCGTCGCCGACACGGCCGGCCGCCAGGTGACGCTCAGGACGCCCTCCCAGCGCGGCGAGGCCGTCACCTTCACGTCCGCCGTCACCGCTGCAACGGTCAGCGGCGCGGCGGCGTCAGGGACGGCCGAGTTCGTGCGGCCGACATTTGCCTGCGTGCGTGGTTTAAAATGGTACTTGCCTGGACAGCCGCCAGGAGGGACGCAGTGAAGAATGGACAAACAAGGTAGCCCCAAGTATAGTTAAATCCAGTTATATTTAAATCCAACAATTAAATACAGCATGTAAAACATGAGGTTACGATGTGAGATCAGCCAAGAAACTGATGCGTGCCTCATCGGTCCTTAAGGGGAATATGACACTGGAATGGTGGTTCCTGTCAAGCTAGCAGGACTGGCTAGGTGGCGAAGCATCCACGAGATTGTTGAGTTTCTATACTCCTCTAAGCCACTTTTGTTATTTTTTAAAGTGCAATAGCATCCTCTTTGTCATGCATTGGAATAAATAATCGAGTTGGCGCTTCGCTTGGCAAATTTGTGCCACGATCAAAATCGCTTAGTTTCCGAGTTTCGCAGTTTTCGCATGATCACGAATGGAAATTCATGGGTGCGATTAACCTAAACAGATACATATAACAGTAACCAACAGCTACGTTGTCACCTACATCAGGGAGCAAGGAGGGTTCATTTAACAGCCACATACATCGGCATAGTTTCTGCTGCACACAGACTTCCAATGGCCGTCCTCTCGACTCAGCATGCTGTCTATATGACGCGTAGTGCGATACCGCAATATCTGGGGGCCCATTCCGCCGACTAGGCGCCTCCTGCACCTGCACCGGGTTATCTGCATAGCACACGCACTGTTGGCCAGAAGTCCAACTGATAGATAACGGGGGTTGTCAGGTTCAGAGGCCCCTAGTGGCACTTCGGAGCCTTCAGACGCCATCTAACCTCGTGAACATTCTAGAGCACGCCAGCGCTTTTCGACTGCCATCAGATTGCCGGTTCAACAACGCCATGAATTTTTAAGGGCCGCCGAACGGAAGACCGCAAATAGATCACATTGAGCGAATAAAGAATTGCGGATAGCGATGAATTTTTAAGGGCCAGAAGAGGCCGCTGACCCGGTCAGTTGCTGGAATAAGTCGTCACCTCCCAGTTGCTGTGGGTCGGGGAGGACCCACAGCAGTGTACAGTCATGCTGTATACCTCCCAGTGGTAATACACTTCGCGACCATTTTACCGATTTGGTTGATTTAAACAGCAGTACACTTCCCTTGCGAAGACGACCTCATGGCTCATAGGCATATTTTTGAGACCTTAAGATTAGGTACTATGTCAGAGGTCACGACAAAGGTAAATGTCTGGTCGATTTAGAACATAAAATGTTTACGTACATATGCATAGGAGGTGGCAGGTTCACTGAAGCCGAAATACGTATGAAGACTTTTAAAGGTATGCATGAGATCCCTTATGCTAAATGCCTGTCTGAGGAAAATGGTAACGCAAGCCAGCTTAGGCCATACAAGCTAGATGTTGTATGGCCTAAGTTGACACTATATTAAAAAAATTGAAGATACAGTAATTCCACTTATAACGACATCATGTGAGGCCAGAGGTGGTGTAAATTGCCTGATGTGACATTATAGCCGACTGTATTATTTTACTGCACGTCACCGATATTTCTCAGCACCATTCATAAAAATCAGGCAAGCACAAACCCGGCAGTATCTCAAAACTATTTTTAAAACGCCATTTTCACATCACCTTGACCTCTGCATTTTTTTCTGTCACCAAAATGCGCAGTACTGATATACCGAGGGGCAATGGAGGTTTGGTGACGATATCTGTCCTTGTTTACGGGACAACACGGCGGAGATAAAGTGGGTACATCTAGTGTCACCTCTCCCAGCAAGCTGCAGGTCAAGAGATGCAACTGAAGAACCGACAAACTGATCGAACCACGCAACAATAGTTAAGGGGGCCCCCCCCAGGTTTTTTTGGGGGGGGGGAAAAAAGAAATAAAAAAAGAGTCACAAAACTTTGTGTACCTTTTGCTCCATCAATTTTACGTCTCGTGTCAAACTTTTGACCTCAGGTCAGGTCAGGTGCCTGACCTAGACCAGGTCAAACAGACCTGAGTCCAAAAAAGTTTAGCGCCCTCTAACTTTTTCGCAAAACAAGATATCTCAATAATACTTTCAGGGATTAGTGACCGTGATAGATGCAACAAATCTGCAATCTCGGATGTTTCGGAATTTTCCGGGTCATTGACCTAAGGTCAAGCCCATTTTTAAGACATATCGCCGTTTTTTCTGAAATTGACGGAATATTTCATCACATTTTTAGTGTGGAGTGAAGCAGACATCTAGTTACCGTCACTGGGCAAAGTATCAGTGACTTCCAGCTATTGACCTGAGGTCAGGTCACGAATAACTGAAGTGGGCCAAAATGTACCACCGTCAAAATCGACGATGAATTACTCAGAATGGGTAGAAAATGGCAGAACTAGCTTGCACAGACGTAAGTAATACCAGGAACCTCAAAAAGTTTGAAAAAGTAGCATATTTTGGAAATAAACAGGCTCTCGCGAATAAAGCTCCGCCAACTTTGTAGATTGGCAACTAATCCATTTTTACCAAAATTTAGGCATGAGAAACCATCACAAGGACCACAAAGATCAATAAAATTTACATAGATCGTCTTTTTTGGCAAAAGTAAAGGAACGCTAAAATTAGTTTCCGTCAATTTGGTACCGCATACGGCAGCGGCGCACAGTGACGCCTGACGGGAGAATTACGGTGTCTTTAACTCAACGTTTCGGGGTATATATTGAACAAATCTGAGGAAATTAGACGTGCATCGGCATCCGTGGACATTTATTTGTGCGCTGGTGCCTTTACCTATGCGTTATTAGTCACAGCCCTTGAGATTCAGGCCATTTCTCGGTCTCATGCAGTCGGCTATGAGAAAACATATATAGGAGTAAATTTTTTTTTTTTTTTTTTTTTTTTTAAAAAAAATTTATTTTTTTTTTTTTTTTTTTTTTTTTTTTTTTTTTTTTTTTTTTTTTTTTTTTTTTTTTTTTTTTTTTTTTTTGAGGGGGGGGGGGGGGGGCCCCCCCCCCCCCGTTGGTTTTGGGGGGGGACCGACGGTCGTGCGCGGGTTAAGAAAAACTAGAACGGACGGCTCCATCGGCCACATTTGGCAGCCGATGCCGCGATACAGGTGGGTGGAAACTGCAGCGATGCAGACGATGGAGTACAGTGACATGGATGTGGAAACTGCAGCAATACGGAAGGCGGGAACTACAGTGCAGCTCACGCCTCTGCCGCTGACGTCACCCTCGTAACGTCCTGGACGCCCAGTATCAACAAACCGCGGTCACGTGGAACTGCCTGGGACGATCCATAACCCCCTTCCTCAGGTCACGGGCAAACAGCAGCAGCGGTCACCATAGACTGCGTGGGACGATCAATAGCTTTTCCCCTCCGGTCATGGGCAGTCAGGGAGCGACGGTCGCTTGGAATTGCGCAGACTGTAGCCCCTTCGGTCACGGGTGGCCAGCAGAATCCGTCACCAAGAACCACCTAGGATAATCCATAACCCCCTCCCCTCCCGTCCATAAGCCCCTCCCCTCCGAACACGGGCAGGCAGGAACAGCGGTCACTTCGAACTGCACGGGACAATCTACCCCCCTCCCCGCCAGTCACGGGGGGTCAGGAACAGCGGCCACGGTCGCGACCGACTCCCAAAGGCGGCGTCGATCACCCATTCAGCGCTCCGGCGGCGGGTAATGAGGCCGACCCAACGCCTGCCGGTGCACAGGGGAACCATCAGTGGCGTAAAGCAGCCGACACTCATGCCTCGTAAACGTCCAGCTATCGCCGTGAAGCTGTTAGTGTTTGTATGGTCGCCCAGGGCGGCGCTGTCCAATGGTCGATCGACAAAGTTCGCCGCCTTCAGACCCGGCGCATTGACAACACTGGTGAAGAGAATGGGTTTTTGGACCACGGAAAGCTAGCAGGTCGTACTTTAGCGGGGATCGTTAGCATGCCTCTTGAGTACTGAGGTGATAAATGGGAAAACTTTGTGGACCAAAAGGTAAGTAGTAAACCTACTAAAAACCAACAGTGAAGTTTGAGGGAAAAATATGGAAATCGGCCCCCAACCGTAACGCTTCTTTGTCATACAAAATGTTGAGAGGTTGCCCTGAACTTGGCAGTGAACTAGCCTAGAGGCAAATTCAGATGTCATCATAAGATAGGTCATTCCGTAGGAGTTTTGAATATGATTTAAAAGCCTGTATCAAGGTACTTTTTCTTGCATCGCTTTGTTTTCAAGCAACATTTTTGCGTTCCAGCATTACAATATTTGAATCACTACCATATGCCGAAGCATCTTATATGCATTAGTACCTGCATTTGGGAAATATATCTGGCCCGCTGCAAGCCATGTTAACGTATTTGGGAAACGATTCGGCACTAAGGCATTTTCATTTTCCCAAACACAAATTTGACAAGGCATTGCGAAAGGAGGTGGTTTTATAAAATACTGCGTGGGGCCGGGTTAAATAAGCCTTTAAAAACACAGTTTTTAGAATATTTATGCCGGCCGAGTGAAGCATGGGTTTTACCACGTACCTTTACCACTGCAATTGTAATAAGATGTTGAGTAAAATGGCAGGCCCAACAAAGCAAGTTCCTACAAAACGGAAAACCGAATGAAGCATCACTGTCGTCAAAAGTCGTGCTAAACATTAATGACTTGTTTTTATTTGTTCAACATCTTCCATTTGTTTTCACCCGGGTAAGGACAAAAAATGGAATCTGTCTCTTCCTTCCAGTTACATGAGCATGGCTGACTTTAGCGGCAGTGCTTCTCCCAATATTTGTTGTTAATCAAAAAGTAACATCTTAAACGAGCGGCATATGATAAAAATATTCCCACTTGGAGTCAGCAATGAAATCCATTCACCTCGGGCCTACGGGCCTTAGGTGCCTCCATTAGAGAAAGAAGCCGGCGAATTGATTTAATTTTCCGGCCCCGGGCGAGAATATTTAATCCTTAACTGCGGCATAATTGCTCGTGGGTTATGGATACGGGAGGTTTCCAGTTGCAGTTGTCCGATGGCATATCGACATTACGGCATCTAATACCTTTGCGCCATGAAATTAAAACGAGGTGACTCTATTGCCTGTTACACGGGCTACACCGTTAGCTGGTCTTTTTTCGTCACTGACGTTTCGTCATGCGCTCCGACAGACAGGAGGATACATTCACCAAATTTTTTTTACGGAATCCAGCATCACACTTACCACATACAGAGCTTTGTTAAGAACGAAACGCCAATCCCATGTTCCGTTCCCCAAATCATGAGGTCGTAGCAAAGGCCATGCCTATCACAGATGCTGTCTCGTCACCACAAACCTGCCACAGCCAGCGCCTCATCACCACTGTCCTGCCATAGGCTGGCGTCTCATCACCACTGACCTGCGACAATCTGTGTCTCGATTTCGCTGACCTGCGACAGTCGGTGTCTCGTCACCACTGACCTGCCATAGTTGGTGTCTCGGCATCACCAGATCCATCTACCAGACGGGAGAGACGGGCCGGAGACACTGGAACTGAATGGACCGACTCAGATGATGCCATGCCAAGGACGCGTCGTTTGTGGCACGCGTGGTCAGGAGCGGAACTTCTGCAACACTATTTGTGATACACACGCCAGCTGGAGCCCAGTTCTTCCCATGCAGCGCTATGAGTGTAAAGTTAACTTTTCCGTTACGTATCTCCGATTTACATTGAAGTTCCAGCCGTGCGCATGGTCTCATGCGAGAAGTTCGACTGCGTGTATTCACTGCGTTATTTAAGCCAGAGTTTCTGCTTTCAAGGGCAAATGCATTTTCTTGCGCTGAATACTCCCCGTTGTATTAAACTGAACCAGATATACGTCGCAATCATAAACCCAAACATCTATTCTCTCAAATCTGACGTGTCAGTGTATGGACTGCTTTTGAACATTTGTCAAAACATAATAGAACGTACTGCTGCATTAATCAATGCCCAAATGAATGCCTTTACTTTCGCCATCCACATGTTTCCGTGGCTACCTTGAGCGTTAACAACAGCCAAAGGGACACTGAAGGCGGTGGGCTGTTCGATACATAGTCCACAACTGCATAAGCTAAAGGCAGGGCCCAATAGCCTTCCCATGCCGGATAAGCCCAAAGACTAGGAATTGGGTAACACTGCAGCGCATGTTTAGACCGAAGCGAACTTCCGTGTAGTCACCTGCAATGGATGACCTTTAGCCCTCCCAAAAACCCAACCTGCACGTACCGAGCTTGACCTCGCACTGGAAGCGTGGGAGGAGGGAGAAGTTCCGGCACCACCGAGGGAAATGTACACCACCAGGTTCTTATTTTCGCTAAGGTTCGGAACATCCACGCTAGTCACGCTGGAGCTGATGATCTGAAAAATACCAGGACGTGTAATGTGTCACGGCAGTGTGTAACAGGCAAGTGTGGTAAGACATGAAGAGAAAAAGGTACGTTTGGCAACGTATTTGCCACGATTCCAGTGATCCAGGCTTTCTAGTGGAATAGCATTATTTACGTGGCCAAATAGCACCATAACACTGAGCCCAACCATCTGACACACTGAGACAAACGCTTCCGTTCGATAACAGAACGGGACTTGAACTCAGAAGCTCCTCAAACCATGACAGAGGTGTTCATTAGCTTTATTAGCTGACTGCAATACCAACTTGGTTAGTGATGCTGTTGCCGTCGCTGCTGGTAACGGACAGCATCAGCTGTGACGTCCGCCAGCCGTGTGACGTCATCGTCCAGCTGGTGTGGAGCGTGCTTTCTGGGCCCCAGGCGGTCGTCATCATATCCGGCAGCAGGAAGTCTGCACGAGAAACAGAGTCACGTCTCAAAGGAGCTGTGCGATGTGTGCTTTGTGAACATGGCGGTTGGACGAAAGTCATGTAGAACCTAATCCTAGTACTTTGGCAGTTGACAAATGCGTTTTGTACCAACAAAAAAACTGCGCCTTAACCCGCGCACTGAAAGGGGGTTTCGCGCTAACGCGCATTGGAAGGAGGTCCAAAAGGATCTCCTCCGATCTAGGAAACGGAAGAGCTAGAGACATGAAATTTTGTGGACAGAGTAGGGCTATGACGATTGATATTGTGTACAATTTTCATGACCCTAGGTTAATATCTTTAAAGTCACATGGGGTCGAAAAGGTCAACTTTAGACACTTTACCCGCACAGGCCATTCCGTACAGTTTTTCGAACGAAACGGGAAAAGGGTGTTTGTTTGGCCGTTAAAGCGTGGAATACGGCAACTTCCATTCATCTGACGTCTTGACTGAGGATTTCGGGCCGAGGTCATGTCCGGTCATTGACCTATGGCGTTATTTTTCGTCTTTTGCAAGCAGATTTCGAGCAACAAGGGATAGCTTGAGTTCAAATGAGGGCGCTACACGCATTTTTGGGTTATTTTCAGTGAAGGTAGCCAACATGGGTACAATTGATCACTACCAGCGTTTGTATTTATGTATGTGCGTATATGTATATATGTATGCACATGAGTGTCAATTGTGCTAAACATGTTTCTAGTAGGGTCTTTGAATGCAGATTTTGACATGTTGCAAAAAAGATCTGGATCAGGTGACAAGCTGGTCGACCCTGACCTTTGATGACCTTGACCCTTATTGACCTTGGCTTTGTCTTGGTTCATCCATCGCTTATGCCCGAATGAAGTCGCCTGATTGTGTTCAAGTGGTAACCTTAGGGAAAACGCTAGTCCTTTCACAAAGTTCCCATCTGCCAGCGACACTCATTATTTCCGTTATGTTTGCTTCACTTCAGATGCTTCAAACTTTAAAAACTGTCGGCCGATTTTCAATTTTTCTGCGTCAATCGACGACTTATTCAGTTGCCATAAATGGCGCAAAGTAGCAGGAGCCAGTTCTGATCCGCTCTCAAGATTTTCAAGAAAAACAGGTGGGGGCACAAAAAGGCCCCCCTTCCAGTGCGCGGGTTAACCCGGTACCGCCTGGCGTGTTTTTGTACCCGCGACCGCTTGGGGTGTTAAAAAGGGCACCCCTTGTTGTCTCAGGATCTAACCGTCGGATCTGCACCGGTATGCCATCACCGGTTCAGATCCGGTATCACCAATCGGTACCCCTGAGTCTTGCGATTCAGAAAATACTATGTTAGCCCTAGTTACGTGAGTGATGACGCCACAGGCCACACACACACACACACATATATATATATATATATATATATATATATATATATATATGCGAATATAAAAGTCTGACCGCTGATCCGTCCCGGATCAGCGGTCAGATCCACCTTCCCTGTAACAGAGAGGGGAGTTTGAACACTCCTCTAACTCGCAAACCATGTATTGAGAAGAAAACGAAAGAAGCATCATTGGAAATCACTTGAAGAGCAGAGCTCGAAAGCGGAAACATCTTCAAGAATTTCCCAAAATTTCGAGGGAATATAGACAAAAAAATCGAAATTAAGGGTTTTGATATTTGTTCATAACTCCCCACGGGATACATATTTTGCCCCAAAATACGCCTCACACCACAGCCAGTAATACGTTAAATAACCTTTATAAGTTACCTCTTCTTGATATTTGGTGCACAGGATATGTGCAATAAATGGTAGGAAAGGTGCTGTAAATTTGGCGCCTCTGTGTGTTTCTGTTTCTCCACTATGGCGGAAAAGCCCGAGGGAGGTGTTCAAACAGCCCCCTCGCTTTGTGCGGGGAGGGTTAACTAAGGGCCTTAATACGAGGGGACCACGAAAAGTCAGTACGGCATTGGGTCTTGCCTTTTCCACGTACGACACTGTGTTTGTTTTAACAAGGATTGTCCGATGGGCACCATGATAAAATGTTGGCAACAATACATTTCTTAAATATGATCATGCCCATAGGTGGGCATCGTTACTAAAAAATGTAACTTCGTTACTCGTTACTCCGTTACTCAAAAAAGCCAGTCCGTTACTCGTTACTCCGTTACTCTGCCTTAAAAAGTAACGGAAGTTACCGTTACTCCGTTGTTCCGTTACTTTTTTAAATGCAGTGAAAACCAAGCGAACGCGGGTTTTAAGTCTTTTATGCTGCTTTGTGGTTGCAAAACGCATTCCATATACAAAGCGAAGAAACAAAAAGCGCTTACTCAAAACACTCCGCTAGCTGCCCACTGCCCTCACTAGCCGTTGTAGAGTTGGCGGCGCCGGGACAACAGCCGCGGCGGGTATTCTACCACTGTGTTAGCCACAATGTTCAAACCAACGAATTCCTGTTCATTGCCCGCGGCGCCGACGGAGCGGGAACAACCGGCGCTGGAGCGGACGCATGCGAAATGCGACAAACAGCGGACATCTATCGACTGGGTTTGATCAACAATGCCTCTCGAAGTATTCGCCCTGAACATAATGGTCTCCGTTCAGAGCTCGTTTCGGTCTCGCGAACTTCTTGTTTTGTTTTGAAATTATGTGTGTGTATTAGTTTGTGTACGAGCGCGTGCGTGGAGGTAAGATTCCTGATACCCCTGACGTTTTTTTAATACCAAACGACGAAGGACTCAAAAAACATGACTGATATGGATTTTATTATTGTGAAATAAAAGACTAAAAAAGGTGCTTTAGTACCTCTTCAGCATGCTTGAAAAGACAAATTAGCTATAAAAACATGGTCATAAGTAAGATGCAACGGAGGATGTTAGCCGTTCACAAGTGGAACATTTTGGAATGATGACGTGACCTGACATGACCCCTGTGAAAGGCCAAAATTGATATCAATGAACTCGCTATTGTCTTACGGTTCAGTATATGTCGCTTAAGTTCAGCTTTTCAGGGACAAGGTATTGTGTCTACCTAATTCCAAGGACGTGTTTTGACCTTTCATGGCGTCTGGTGGCCTCAAAATTGACCTGAGGTCAAAACTCTTGAATGTTTTCGTCTCGGTTTGACAAAACCTTTCCGCCGGTGTTTTCCTTTTTCCGTGCGATATATGGGAGCCGAGATCCTGGGAGGTGCGGAAATCCGCGCTCCCCCTCCGGCCGGGCAAAGGGCATTCTGAGCCCGGCCGGAGACGGGTTAAAACACTTCATTTAACCCTATTCCCTGTGGGGGCAGATTCTGCTACCCGTGTCTTTTTGCTTGTCGCTCCCACACTGTTTGCCGCAGCGCCATAAGATTTTCTGGCATTTCATGGAATTGATACACAAGTGTTTTGTCAACATTTACAAAAAACCGGTCCCGCAGAGGCGGTTCCAAGCCCCCGTTTTCGACGGTAATGTGCTGTGCGTGAAGCTGCAAAGTTGTGCGGTTCACTATCGTGACATTCTGAGTAGAAATAAAGATCACTGACTCATTTATATAGTCATACACATCCTAAATAATGCGTATGCACACACATTTTCAGGTGAACGCACACCCAGGTACTGAAAAAATGGGGGAGCACACTATTGTGCTTATGGTGCCCTCCCAATTTTGTTTACCTGGATCCACCTCTGCGCTACATATAAACTTAAACTGGCTTGTTAGTTGTACATCTGATGTTTATATCACCCAAAACAAACAAAAACAAAGGAAATTTCTTATTTCAAAAATCACCCTTCTTGCCCTCCCTGGAACTGCCTATGGTTTTCTATTTTAAATTTCGGCTTTCGGTATATAAAACAGTTGGACATTCCAAGCTGAACCGTGTTATTCCCATGAAAACTGGTTGGTAAACACGGCCGCAGTGACCTTTCAAAAATCCCCAAATTTTGGAGTTTGTTTGCCCCCACGCCCTATTTTCGCAATTTTTTGAATTTTTGGGATCCGGAATTGGAGATCTCGTTGAAACATATTAAATGGCATTCATCCCATCAACATTGGACGAATGCATCTCGAGATCTCTGGAAGGGCGGGGAGGGGAAGGGGCAGAATTGGTAATCTTCACCTTTCGACCAATGCATATTTTTGAAGGTGCAAAAGTGGCAACGGCTCATATCATGTTTGAGTTTGGGTCCTCACTTCTGCGTCTACAAAAAATAATGTGTCAGCCGAAACGTGTTTCGGCCAGTTGATATTTTTTCGGGAACGCAGGAGTGGTAACTCGAATCGCATGGAGAACGTAGCCTGTCCTCCAAGTTAAAAATGATTTAACCTAACCTAATCTAAAACCTGCTGTATGGTTCCAGGGACTGCCCTAGATGGGCATGTAAAACTAATTTTTTGTTAGGTTCAATTTGCCTGTTTTTTGGTTTGGTTAGCTCGTATCGGCTAAAGGCAAACATGTGTCAACTGAATCAAAATTCAAGAGTTACCTAACCAAGTCAGTTTACACATCCAGTAGGGGCCAGTGCTTAGAAAAATACCTGAATTCAGGTATTTTTCTTTCTGAACAATTTAGCCCATTAATGGGCTAAATTGTTCACACAACTTGCGCTGCCACTTCCGCGTCTCCAAAAATTACGCGTAAGCGTCGGCCGAAAGGTAGATTACCGCAGATCTGCCCCCCCCAGGGTAATGTGAATCTCACTGCCTGCAGAGAATATGGTTAAGGCAAATAGTCCAAGCAACAGTCGACAAGCGTCATAATTATGCTTCACTACTGACAACTTATTGTGCATATTCTGTTCTTACCTGGAAATACCGTAAATAATGCTTCCTCTTGATATGTGCCTTTAGGTTTGAAAGGCTACTCTTGTGACCCTTGATTATAACCTCTTTCGGTTGGCACAGGACATACGTAAAAATGACGTTTTTCTTATCCTCCTTGCACTCAAAGTACGTTTCTAGATGTGGCCATGGGTGACCCAGACCGGGCTCGTCCTCTGCCTCCGAAGCTGAGGCACCGTCGGACTCGGAGTCAAGGTTTTCGACCTCCAGTGGCGGTGTAAAGACGCCTTGATGGGACATTTTAGTGTCAGGTAGTTAAAATTTCAGGCCAGTGAAGAATCAATCACCACTCCATCACCCCATGGACATCACAGACCCAAGGCCATGGCGGCAGTAATCATGTGCTCAACAGCCTTGAATGATCTTGGCGGGGAACCGTGTGGCGGTGGTAAGCAATCCGTGACTAACTTGAGACAACATTGAAAACTGCCGTCAGCTGGCTGTTCCAGTATAAATGACAATAACTTTGATATCTTTTAGCCTGAAAAATGACGACTGGTTAATTTATAATTTTAAGTCATATCAAAGTTACGCATAATTCAATACTTTTGTCCCAAAAGAGACCAAAGTCAGCTGGCCTTTATACTGAACCATTGCCGCCAGCTTGCCGTCAACGTTTATCAGCTGACGAATATTGTCAACAAGTCTACTCCGCGATTGTCAGCTGGGTGAGCGCCCAGCCGGGCTTGTATCGCCGCACACTATTGGGTGTTGGCTGTTCAAGTAGCCAATGGCGTGTGCCGATGCAAATAAAGCCGGGCGGTGTCTGTAAGTTTAAAAAGTAACGGAGTAACGGAGTAACGGACCAAAAAGTAACGGAGTAACGGACCACAAAAGTAACTTCCGTTACTCAGTCCGTTACAGTAAAATAAAAGTAACGGGTCCGTTACTCCGTTACTCAAAAAAGTAACTTCGTTAGTAACGGAGTAACGGAGTAACGGACCAGTGCCCACCTATGATCATGCCTTAATACGTTCAAATGCGTTGACGCCATTGTGGCTATCATCATAACCTTGGGCGTCCAGGTGAAGTGACTGTTGAAATGAATAAAGAACTTACAACATTAAAAAAATAAACAAACACAACGGCAACGTTTTCAGCTCCAGAGCACACGTCGCATGGCGTATGCCCCGTTTGAATAATTTAAAAATCAGGCAGGGCGATTTTTTAAAACATTTTCTTACGTTGTCTTTACAGCAATTTACTTCAATATCTTCATCAATTTTAGTTTCCTATACACGGCACGCTACAGCATCTAATATCCGGTTACTAGTTTTTATTGTAAAAGAGTTGCAATAATTTGGCGCAGTATAACCCTAAGTACAGCACAACGGAACTAAAAGCTTGTTCACGCTTGCACATTTCCATGCGCGCAGCTGGATGATTTATGAACGCCTGCCGGTAACTTTCGCGGGTTTTGCGTAGTGGCAGTGACGCAAGTCATGAATGCGACGCATGGCTGCTAGGCAACAGACACAACAGGAGCCCGCCGGCAGGACGGCGTCGGCGAGAGCTGTCGTAACGTGACGCCGGACTTTTGAAAGTTTTTGACCGGTCGGCGGTGCGTTGGTCCGTAACTTGATTTGATAGAACAAGACGATGAAAATTCCTGAACTGAGCAAATACATTGCTGTATATGTCTTTTTCTCGCTCAGATCTGAAGCGTTTTGTACAGCCTGCAATGCAAGCGGAATTGATAATTTCATCGTTTATTCAAATAAATGACATCACCCCCTGAGACAACCGGTGAATCCGGACTATGTGCTTGGGAAGCCAAGCCTTCCCCACGACCTTACCCATTATAAAAATGTCCGTCATATTCCGGCCTATTAGGAAATGTTGATTTACTGCGTATCCCTCGCTTGCCTCTAATTGTTCTTTGGGCCTCCTCGGTACTTCTTAGCAGTTGCTGTCCGAGGAAAAAAAGGAAGGTAATGTGTGTGACTCCGGGATTTCTGTTGGAATCGATATGACTTCCATGGCACAACCCTGGACTCGCCAACGCCATCGCTTCCACTATGTACAGAAGCAAAATTTACGGCTTCTGCAGACCCTGGAATTACTGGAATCTATGGGTGTAGAACTGGGACGAATTTTGCTTTGGAAAAATATATTCATCGAACCTTTAATATGACAATGATAAAGTATTTACAGTGCTTTATTTTGGGAAACAAAAAAGCACATCAGTTGGTCAAGACATTGGTATCGAATGTCATACAAATCATTTCCTCTGTTATAAAAAGCCCCATACCATATGTACACAAAGTGACGCCCTTGCTAAAATTATTTATTCATCGCTTATCAAATCTGGACTGGAGCGGTAATTAACAGACGACAACGAAAAATACGAAAAAAGTGATACTGAGGTTTGGTGCAGTCTCTTACTCATTATACTAGCCTTACTGATCAACATCACGACTGGTCGACTGCAGAATGATGTGCTTCTGTGGCCATTGACTAGCGACTGCACTGCAGAAAGCTTAAATGAGTTCTTTTTGTCATCGTAAGCAGTTCCAAACATTAATGAAATACGGTCCACCGCAGCTGTTTTACGCAGCAGAACCAGGTGACGGGCGAACAAACGAAATGAATGAGTAAATAAAGAATGAAAGAATGAATAAATGAACGACTGGCTGGGTAAAAAAGAACAAAATGTAGACCAGTAGGTCAAATTACACGTGATTTGTTTTTCAGACGTGTTTTTCGATGCAGTGAAATTTCGGACGCAGTCCGCAGCCGGTGCACGCCAGGCGTCTCGTTATTAGGCGGTTTTACGGCATACCGCGAGCCCAAACGGCTACATCCGGTCAAGCCAGCACGACCATTTCGCTCGCTGACCATCGTCACGATGACCACGGGGCACGGATACCTCCGGCTGCGGGGAACATCTCAGGATCGGGAGCGTCGACAGGCCTGGGGCTGGCCCCGTGCGTTATGAATACGCTAGGACAACAAGAAATGAAACGTTGCGTTGCATCTGTTCCTAGCTGAGTGTCGGATGTCACCGACTTTATTCCAGGATGATAAATGTCATGTTTTGGAACCTCACTAGCAGGACTCTGAGAAGCCTGCAAAACAATGTTTTCTTCTCAGTCTGGCTTTCCTCGGAACTCTCCTCACAATGACCCGTGACCCTTAACATGGGCCAGACCAGGTTTGTGTTCCGGAACTCACTTCCATAAACCGTTCAGCGCCATCCAAGCACCCGACGGCAACCCAACCGGCCACCCGACACCACCCAACGCCACCGCACGCCGACCGGCCGGGCTGCAGCTCACCTGCGTCCAAGGAGCAGCGGCTGGCGCCGTCAGGGCAGGGGAGGCGGGCCACTAGCCGGTGTTCGCCGCACCCCACGGTCACGCCGCCTAAGCGGCATCTGAGGGTCACGCTGTAGTCGGTGCCCCAGAGGGGACGCGTGATGGGCCAGAGACGCTCGGACGTCTCCACCTGGCTGCTGACGTCAGCCGAGCCGTTGTTGTGCTGGATGTCCAGCGAGTACATCTCCACCGGCAACCTGTCACAAAACGGAGCCGATCGACGGCAGGTCAACGATGCCGTTGTTGCATTGGACGTTCAGCGAGAACATGTCCACCGGCAGGCTATAACGAAACAGAACCGATAGGTGGCAACTCAATGGTGCCGTTGCTGTACCTGACGTCTAGCGAGTTCATCTCCACCGGCAGCCAGCCAAGAAACGGAACTGGTGGGCGGCAAGTCAACGGTGCTTTTGTTATACTGGGCGTCCAGTGAGTACTTCCTACGGGCAGCCTGTCTTGAAATGGAGCAGATGAACGGTCAGTGGTGCCGTTTTCGTGTTGGACGCCCGGCGGAGCACATCTCCAAGGGCCGCCCAACCCGAGACAGGACGGATGGACGCGTGGTCCGAAACGACGATAGAACCTTTTGTTGGCAACCTCTTATCTCGCCAGTGCCCCGGAACACACAGAACTTGGCCTACCCTAACGCACTGACGCGCTTTTAAGGACGTTGACTCAACCGAAAGCCTGTTGCCTCACATCCCGACGAAGCACAGGAAGTTTTACTCGCCACGGCTTTGGTCCAGAGACCTTTCAGGACTCAGAGTTGTGCTTGATACCGATCTGGATCTGATCCGAATAAACAGTTAAAAGAGAATTTGGGCGACTGTGAGTGATCAAGTGATGCATGGGTGATGATCAAACAAATGGTGGGTGATTATCAAGAGCTTGGGTGAACCACATTACATTTGGATCAATCTTGAAGATACGGCCGTGAATCACATTTGATTCGGAGCAAATTAAAAAAAAGATACGTGATTCAAATGCTGATCCGGACTCAATCGTTGTGATCCAGATTTTGATAAGTATCAACTGTGCTGTTAAACTGATTCAGTGCGGTCAAATTTGATATGTAAGGCAAGGTCATAAAATACTTTGAGGTAGTAATCCCCCAGACCAGATTTCATTTAAGACTGGATGCCAAGCGAGCCAGATACTTTATGCTGTTCAATAGTCATCATGTCACTGGTTCCATTTGTTTTGGGCTATATAGCCCATTGGGCGTCTGCATATCTTGACTTATGTGCATAACACAAAGTACAGACCACGACATTCACTAGTGCGCCTTAATTGGGCCAGCAGTAGTGCATTAATATCAAGGGGCAATCAGCGTTAAAATACACACCTTCAGAAAACCTCAAATGTAAAAACGTATTGCATTTAAAAGATACTAGAACTGCACTTTGTTCCCGACCGTTATCTCAGTGAAATACCCAGAAAGTAGAGCCCACCTAATTGTATGCAATATTCCACGTAGTGCATTTCTGTACATGCATATATACATATGCATACATACATATACATATACATATACGTATGTAGCCATGTTTCGTATATATATAAATATAATGCAACAAAAATTTTGTCATTTATCGTGTATTTTATAGACTGGTTTCCATCTTACGTAATAATGAAATACCAAAGGCACTGATGTGTATATATATATATATATATATATATATATATATATGTAATTGATGTTTTGAGTCAATGGCTGATCCGGATCAACGAGGAGCTCACTAATCAAAGTTTGATCTGGATCAGTTTGTCAAAAATTGGTACGAATGACCTTTGGTTCCGATAACTTTTGGCAAGTTTGCGTGAATCATATTTAATATGGATCAAAGTTGGAAAAACAGCTGTGATACAAATGCTGATCCGGATCGCCAAAAAACGCTCAGCACAAGTCTGTCAGGGTAAGCAATAAAACCATGGAACACTCACAATTAGCAAAGCCATTGTGTCTTAATTTTGCAACGATGAGAGAAGAGCAGGCGCAAAAAGAGCGTTCTAAAACATGTCAGTCTCGCCGGCTGTGAGAGTATTAGCGAAACGCTCCTCCCGTAAGAAAACATCCGGCGGCGTGAGACGGTGCGTCGTCAAATCGTCCCCGTCTGCGTTCGTCAAGAGCAGGCAATGACACTGCCAGAATCACTTTGTCTCTGAGTCATTGTTCAGCTGGCCACTGGCAGGTTCCTCACCTGTAAATGGCTGGAGTGTCCCAGTCGAAGAGGTTTACGCTGGGCTGTGACCAGCTGACGTCCACCCAGCCCCTCGCTTGCGGTACATGGCTGATGTTGGTCTGCGCTGACCAACCTGCGGAGATCGCGATAGACGTCAGGAACTGATGACGGCTGGTGTAGGATTCTTTTGGTCCCATGATGTCAGACTGATGCCTGACTGAACAGCTGATACTTGCTGACGTTAGTCCGGGTTGAGCAGTCTGTATGGTCCACCCAGCACTGGTCCTTTGGTATTGGTCTGGACCAGACAGCCCACAGGGGTCACATTGACTTCAGTCAAGAAAGGAGCTTGCCGAAAACAACCAGCTATCGGCCCATAGGAACCACTACTCACACAAACCTGCAGATTACGAGATGGAGATCGGACTATTACACTTATCTAAAGTCGTAGGCCATGCGTGGTGTTCCGTGCTTTTCCATCTGATTTATACTCTCGACATGCAATCTTCAGGCTGGATGGAGCGTGGCAAAATCAAAGGCCTGCAAACATATGTGAACCTTCTGAGAAAATTCAAAAGCGGTCATAGCGCGCAGTGCAACCTTTTTAGAGCCTTACTTACTATAATAATGTCTTACCAGGCATGCATCCGATGATCTCCACGCGAACACACTGAACATTGCCCAACCACGTAGGAGTTGCAAAGACGAAACGGATTTGCCTGGTCAATATTAGCCGACCGAAGCCGTGGACCTCGACGAAGTCCATCGGAATACCTCGATGAGCTATAAGAAACTGAAAAGAATCACATCGTCATTGCCGTGACAACGCTGTTCCGATCATGTCAGTGAAAGGTCATCGCAAAGGACCAAGCACCTTATCATCGCAGTTTCTTTAGTTCAGTGTTCCAGGCTTCGGCGCATGCAACCTCGGCACAGTTCAAACGTTGGAGGACTGCAGTTTCATTTGAGCTAGCTGCAGGTGTGGTAAGTACGTACAGTTCGATAAATTCCTAGCGTTTCCACGTGGCAGCACCGGACCCAGGTTGTGCCGTCCAAACTGTATTCGATGAGCATCCACGTGCCGGCTAACCTCGTGTACAAATCGGCGGGCGGCCCTTGGATCATCACACCTGCAGAGAGAGATAAAGCAAGTGACTCCACGCCCTGGGGACAGCAGTGAAAACTGTTTGGGTTGAATGGAGCATTGCCACGATCTCTAAAGAGGCTGTGAAGGGGAGCGTCATTGATGTTCAGCTTCATACCAAGATGACGGGGTGTTCAGGACGTCAGATATGAATCGTTTAGTTGTCTTTGCCTTCAGAAGCGTAAACGGATACGCATATGAAACTGAGGTGATGAAAATGACGCATCTTAATTAGCTTTGGCACTAGTGCCATTCATCTGCACTCGCCCTACACTCGTTTCGTGTTCTTTCCACATCAACAGGCACGCCGGTATTGCGTGAAATATATCAGAGAGTAGACCCATGTGATTTATCAAGGTGCATCTTAGGCACAGTTGATCGTGTGCTGGATATGGTTAACCAAAGGTGTGTGATGAGGACAGAATGGAAAAATTATTAACGGGGGAATGCGTAGTCCGTTTTTAGGTCTCAAGGCATCATTTATTGGTAACTGTTCCCAGTCACTGTTTTTGGCACGCATATAACATTCGCCTATACTAAAATGATAAGTAGCAGAGGAGCATTTGATGACGTTTTTGGGTGTACTGGTCAAGGAAAGTGCACGAGGGAAAAGTGATCACTGTTTCGTTAAGCTAGGTGTCGCCCGTTCTACGCCTAAGTTTCCAATCGGGATAAGCCGAATGATTTAAAACAATGCGTTTTATTGTTAGCTTTGCATTCCTTAACCTGTCACCTGCTCCCACTTTTCTTCTTCCGACGATTGTAGAAATGCGGCACTTGGCAAAAAGAAAACGGTGGGATTCATACAATGCAATGAGCTGTCATTTGTGCATAACTGCATTGCAACTAGCTGCAGCAGGAAGACACATGTCGCGCTCGTGCCTGTATTGACCGATCCTCCATTGTTTCCATGGACGACACCACGCTCAGACTGTGACGTCATCGGGCTTACGGGTCACATCGCACACGGTTACCTCCACAAACATATTGAACCGCATTGATTACGTTCAGTGTATAACAGTAACGTGAACGTGGCGAGCAGAGCGTCAGACTTCAGACATAGAGATTTCGTGTCCGAAAGTGGCCGACAACGCGGGCCCATTGTCGCTCGTCAGGAGCCGTGAAAGGCTGGGAGTTATCGCCACAGTAATATTGGAACGGCGTAAACAAAAACACAATTTGCCATCGTCTGAGGCGTGATCTGTGTTAAATGACGTTACATTCATATCAGCAGAGAGTCGAACTGCTTTCATTAGATCGTAGTTAACAAAGAAACCTTGCTGAGCCCGAGCGAAAATGTTTAACCGTATCTTAGATACAAGAGCGACGGAAAGTGCTTCTTTGAACGATTGTATTGCGTACATTCGCGTTTTAGTTGGTGCTTGGTTAATGTTCGTTCCCTCATTCTTCCGCTTCCCTTGCGGCATGAAAGGAAAAACAGCTAATCTGCCTTCTTCTTGGCAACACTGACGGCACCAAGAACGCCGCCACAGCCCCGCAGCAGCCAGAAGAACAGAGAGACAGAGAAGACGAGTCGGGCGGCGGCGGCAGCGGCGGTCGGCAGCCAGCTGAGGTAGGAGATGCTGGCCAGGCAGAGGCAGCAGCGCAGCAGCTCGGCCAGCGGCGCGAACCAGGCGCCGTCCAGCAGCCAGCCCAGGCACGACAGCATGTAGATGAGCGCCGCGCTGTACAGCAGGCAGGTCGGCACCGGGTACACCAGGTGGTTCTGCGCGAAGTTGGTCGACGGCACCATCACCAGCAGGAAGTGGACGAAGATGTAGGCCCTGAGCCAGCCGGCGGCGGCCGTGTCGAAGCGGGGACGGCGCGGGTCCGGCTCGGGGAAGGTGGAGGCGTCCCCCAAGGCGGCCCGTGCCCGGCACCCAGCCCGGTCCGTAAAACACCCGCTTCAGCTTGTTCCTCCAGCCGACCTGCTGGCGGACGTCGGCGAGGATCCAGCGGAAGTGCGCCAGCTGGATCGTCCAGACGTCGTACGACTCGATGTTGTGCACCAGCCCGTAGGTGGGCGTCTCCTCTTCCCAGCAGAACGTGCCGAACAGCCGGTCCCAGATGATGAGCACGCCGGCGTAGTTCTTGTCCAGGTATTTGACGTTGGACGCGTGGTGGACGCGGTGGTGGGACGGCGTGTTGATGACGTGCTCCAGAGGGCCCACGCTCTTCACCATCTCCGTGTGGATCCAGAACTGGTAAAGCAGGTTGAACTGCGCGTGAGTCAAGAACATGGACGGCGCCACGCCGAGGAGAGCCAGAGGCAGATACACCAGCCAGCTGAAGTACTGCTGCACGAACGACTGCCTGAACGCCGTCGACAGGTTGTAGTGCTCGGAGCTGTGGTGCACCTGGTGTGACGCCCACACCAAGTTGATCTCGTGCGCGCCGCGGTGGAACCAGTAGTAGCCGAAGTCGACGGCCAGCATGGTGAACCAGAAGCTGGCCGGCGTATCCCACGGCACGTCGAACCAGCGCCAACGCTGCCACACGTACACGTAGGCCCAGCCCTCGCAGCCGCGCAGCAGGTAGCGCACCGTCTCCTGCATCATGCCCTGCGTCATCGAGCACGTGGCGTCGGCCACGTCCGGCTGGCGGCGACCCTTCAGCCGGCACAGCACCATCTCCAGCACGATCAGCACCGTCAGGTACGGGATGCCCTGCGAGATGTAGTTCGGCGTCTCCTGCAGCGGCGGCAGGTACGACGCGGACGGCCGGCGGATGTAGAACAGGCCGAGCAGCTCCTCCACAGTGGTCCGCACCGCCTCCATGGCGACCTCCGGCGTCTCCCTCGGCTGTGAGCTCTGTTCCGCCGGCAGCAGCGGCGCTCTCTTCGCCGGTAGACGGTGCCCGGACGGCGCGAGCCGAACACGCAGCTCCGGCGCACCTCGGCCCGAGACAGGGACCATGGCGGCCGCTGCGCAGGCGGACACGCCCAGTTCAAGGTCGCCAGATAGTGTTTATTTGGCAGGCGGCTTGGGAGGACCGTTGTCAAGGGCTGTCGTTGGTCGGCCCAATCTTTTCGGAGCGGTCATGGGAGTAATCTCCGCGGGGCTGCTGGCGACATGCCCCCGCAGCTTTTCAGAGGTGGTGATATGTCCCTATGGGTGTTTTTTTTTTTGAAAATGATTGTGGGTGCCCAGAAGGCTATGGGGACATCCATACATTGCGTATCGGAGGGGGAGGGGAGTAACAGGCCTTTATGCCTAAAGTTCAGAGAAGTGATTTTTAAAAGGTAATACGGGAGGTAAAGTATAGAGGATGTCTTCATGGCGGCGACATCCCTAAAGTGGAATATATCTGTTTATTCCGATATCCCAAAAACACACTCCGGGGAATATTTAAGATTGGTTATAAATCACTCATGTGAATGAAAAGTGCATTTTGGTCGTCTTAGACCAATATTTTACGCATTTAAGCTATTGTTTTCATCGACAGTGCTATCGGTACGCCAAGTACAATAGTACAGTACAGAGAAAGAAACCAGTCAATCGAACAGAAAAGAAGTAGGCAAACTTTGGACGCACTTGATGCTTACCCAACATTCTGCCTTGCTGTACCAGACGCAGTTATAAACGGCAGCGACTATTGTTTCGACAGACACCACCAGCGTATTTCGACCTATTCACATAATGCATACTTGATGGAAAATTCGTAGAACTGTAGCGGTACTTGCCTGAATTCACGATGACCGCCTTCATAATTTAGGTGTTCGTAGGGTGCTGTCAGCTTCGACATCGCTGAGGCTAACGATACGATAGCCAGGCAGGTAGCAAAGGGTCCGGGGATATGAGACCATGCCTCCTCCCCCCCCCCCCATGATCCAAGCTGTCTACACTAGTACACCAGATATTTAGCGATTTCGCAAGAATACGGAATGCTGATGATATATATGCTACAAAAGCAAACGCTATATGTTTTTTCTTGTGCATTAAATGTGAGGGTAATTGCGTAAAATTTTTGCTTTTTCCTACACATTTTGTCATAAGCCCGTGGCATATGACAATATTTGACATTTGCCCCCCGCCAAGGCCATAATCGGTGACCTTTATGATGACAAGAAACTGGGTTAAATAGATCAAACTTGGGCTGGAAGTCAGCGTACTTACCCAAGTAAAATATGGGCTAACGATAGCGAGATGGCAAGAATAAATGGTACATACGTTTCGATTCATAAACATGTCTTCTTCAATCGCACGTGTACAATTAAAATTACGATTTAAAGACAAACACTCCTGTTAATAGAGGACCTTGCTCCAGGAATCAGCTTGACACAAGTCTACTTTAAGCGTGATGGGGTAAAGGAGTTGGTGGGTGGCATTGAAGTAAATGGATTCCGATTATCACTGATAAAGCTGATTTTAGATGGTTAATGCCATGGGTCCGAGAACATAACTACGTCTGAAGATTTAAACATACTTTAACCCTATTCCCGAAGGGCTCTCGGTATGGCCAATTCCCGGCAAGGGTGGCGGATTTGGCCCCCCTGAGATCTCGAGAACTAATTGTTCGATTTCATCGCAACGAACGGCAATCGATTTGCCATGAGGTTAAATACATTTTTATCAAAAGAAGTTTTCAAAATTCTGAAAAGGGCGGATATAGGGAGGAAAAAGCCAAAGATTGGGGATATTGGACTTCTTATAACTTTATTGTTTATAGACCGATTTCGATGAAATTGGCATAAATCGAGAGATGATGGATGGAACTTTTACCATTGGTACATAAATTTGGAATTTGGAGAAAATTTATGGGCGTTCACAGGGTTTCAAAAATAGGAGGATTAGACGACTGAATGAACAAATAAAGGCAAAAGTACTTTTTTGGCTTCTGCTAGTCATGCTATGCCATAGGAGTACAAATCGTATTACAACTGTTTGTATAATGTTAGCATAGGCGGTGCCAGGGACATGAAAAAGAGGGAACTGACATGGTCACATGCTCTTCAGATCAACTCTTGGCCTTTGACCTTAAATGACCTCCAGTGACCTTGGAGCCACTTGGAATGGTCTCGTGTGCATTTAATATTATCTGTAAACGTTTTCAGTCATTTGGATTCACTATGTTTCAAACATTCCATTTTACGACTATTGTGATATAGGGTACGTACACTGGCATTTTAGGTCATAACTCACGTCGTGACCCGACGTGATATCAAGCTGAAACTTGATACACAAGTAGAGGGCACCATTCTAAGTCGTACATATTCCGGGTTTGGCATTAAAAAAAAACAACGCCGAAATTACTACTATAAAGCCAAATTTTGACTTTTGACGTTAACCTGACCTTGCAAAGTGATCTCAGATGAAGAAAATTGTATTTGCACGTTGCCCAGCTACAAAGCTTATACATCCATATAAAGTTTTAAGTTCTATCTTAAAAACGTTAGTTTTGGCAGTCATTTTCCTCTTACCCTCCACAGAGCGGAAAAATGGCCTGAGGTGCCTTCCAAAAACGTTGCCTGGCCTCGCCCCTGAGCAGAATAGAATTTCAAAATTTTGTCACAGCACATAAGAAGAATAGTTAGGAAAAGACACCAAGTTTCGTGGAGCTGCGTCAAAAAACTTGGAATTGGGAAGCAGAAAAACCGAGGGGGAGGACTCAGCCCCCCATTGCCGGGGAATAGGGTTAAGTTGCGGTTGCCCAAGTGGTATTGCGGGGGCCCATTTTTATTTTGTGGGTGCCGGGGTACCCACAAAGAGATAGGAAACCACGGCCCTGTTTGCCCCCCACCTAATTTTTAAGGTATCAGATAGGTATTTCCCCATGGCAACACAATTCCTTGGAACTTTGGAATCTAACGAAAGGGATTTCAACCGTAGTGTGCCACACAACGCCCGAGAAGTGTTTCTGTCCCCCACCCTACCCATTCCTGGTGGATTGCAGTTAGCTTGTCACACCCCCCCCCCCAATTTGCGACCCGTGGCTACAACCATGGGAAAGGTTGCGGGAAGATACAAGAGGTCAAGCAATGTAGCAAGGGCATCTTGCGGATTTTAACACTAAAGAAGCAGTCGATTGGAAGAAAGGACTCCATTTGCAACGAGGAAAAAATAAAACGTCTTAAATTTCATGAAACATTAAAAGTTTCCTGTATGATTTGTGCGTAGAGAAGTGCTTTTCAAACATGACGCCCGCACTGAAAATGAGCAAACACAATCATCGTTCACAGAAAACTGCTGACTTCCAGCCGCGCTCGAGCATCTCCGAGCAAGGACTACTTCGTCAAATCTCCCATCGCGTTTGACAGCAGCTGAACAAGGACTGCTCGCCAAACGCGCCGGCGGGGACTTCCTGTGGCTGCTGGCCAATCAGGAGACACCTTCGAGTTTTGGCGCGAAGTTTGTTGGCCCACGAGAAAGGCCGGCGTCCCCTAAGACTTCCAGCCTGTCTCTGTTGTTCGTGATCCTTCAGCGTTCACCCAAGTCATAATGTATGTTAATGAAATGCAGGATAAGGGTCATCTGATTCCTTTTTGGCAGTAAAATTTGCTTTATTTTGCTACTAACTAAGTTTGGGTGACATTTTTTTTTTGTTTTACACTTCTTAAGGCATGTCATTCTTCAGCGTTTTATTTTTCAGGCGTTTTTCTTTTCTTATTTCAGCGCTGGGCGACAGCCTATAGTCATCATCTTCTCGAGAATCTAAGACTAATCCGGAGTTTATGACCAGGCATTATCGCAGTGTGTTGTACCGTCGTGTCAAGCACATGGTTGCGTTAGGTTCGTATCGTGCGTGCCAAGTCCGTCTTCAGCTGTCCACGTCCTGTGATACAGAGCGTCATCAAAGCGAAACGGACCCGCCAGTCGAGACAGCGTACGCCGCCGCAGAGTTCCCGCCAAACCCCACCCCCACAGGCGGCCGCACCTGAGACGAACCGGGCGACACCGAAGTCCACCGTCAGAGTGACCTCGTCCTGCTGGAGCCCGCTCTTGTTGACACACCAGGCCGTGTCTGCACTGTTCAGACGGGCGCCGCTCGGCGCGCGGTACCCCTCGGCGCCGCCGTAGCTCGCGTTCGGCCACGCCCTGCAACCGTCGAGGTCACGTGTCAGAGCTCAGGACGCCGGTGGAAGCCTTGGCTCCGTGAGAGTGTGGTCGGGAGTGGGCCTGCCGATTTCCATTTGTTTCTGAAGAGTGGATCGCTTGCAGTTCCATGACACACGTAGACGATTATCTGGGAGCGCCTTGTTATTTGGCACCGTGTGTCGGACACGATTTTGTTGCAGTGCTCGGATAAGAAGGGGAATATGGGGGGAAATTCCGACAAGCAGAGCACCAACGAAACGGCAACATGTTTATCTAAAAACGCCCGCAGTTTTTCAAAAGTGGCTCTCAGCTTTCGGACCACTGAGCTTTCAAACGAACTCCTGAACTTTAACACGGCCTTTCACCAACTGCACTTCCTACATGCCGATGTGTATCGTCACTTGGCGTAAACATACGCTGCACAACAACAAAAACGGACCTTTCCTCAGACTGCTTATGAATTATTCGGCGGCCTGAATCACTGAGGTCTACTAACACACAATACCAAGAATTCGCGCATTTATCAGTCTTCCTCGACACGTGATACACAGCATGCACATGGTACCGATGGCTGCAAGCGGAACATATTCCATGACAGTAAGATACAGATCATTTCAGTATCGACGGGATCAATTTAAATGCAAAATACGGGGCCGTGATATCGACGTTATGGGGATTCTGGTACAGCAGGTAAAACGCAGTCACCCCGTCCCAGGAACGACGATATGCATTTCGTCCAATGTGAAGCTTCGTCAATGGTATGAAAAATTCCAAAATCTTGAAAAGGAAATTAAACGGAAAATTTCGTCTTACTGAGCCAGCATGATTGCTTCCAGAAATTCCAGGACCGTTAGACGCAGAGCTAGCGTAAAGTCACGTAGTTCCCCGCGGCCGCCCACGCGGCGCAGCACGTGGCACTTACGTAATGTTCTCGTCTGGTATGGAGCCGTCTTGCATGCCCAGTCCGGCGGTGCAATCCGACAGGCCATCGGCTGCGGGCGAGAAATCCAGAGTAGACTGCGTCCCCCGATCTCGGCAGCTGGGGTGGTCCGTCAATAGCCCAATCAATGGCTCTAATGTCCCTCCCAAACGGATACGTGGAGAGGTCGATTGATGCGTGGAAAAGGCGCGTGTTGTGGCCCAGATTTTTCAGCCTTCAGCGACGGGCGAAGTGGGCCAAAAACAGCGGCCGAGGATTTGTCAACAGAAGGAATGATAGCCTTGATGGAATAGTACGATTAAGAACAATGTCATTTGGGTGTTCAGCTCCCTCATTTTGCCCCCCGCAACCCAAAGCTACGAATGAGGGACAACAATTTCAGATGCATCTGCTCATTGATTCATCATGTTTTGTATAACATGATTCTCAAATGATTCTTCCGCAGGAGTCGAGCAATCAGTTTATGCATTCCAAATTATATATTTTTGGATTAATAGCCACGACCTTAGGCACCACACTTCAGGTTTCAAGTTAGCAGGGGGTGGGACGCATACACATTAAAAACGTATGCACATCATTCACCCAGCTACTTGAAGACCACGTCAGTTTGAAAATGAGAGAATGGTCAGAAGTGAGTCACTGAGGAAACACCGCAGTCCGTCAGCTGAGGGTTTCCCATCAATTATGACGAATGCTACCTGGTGCCAGAGGGGAGTGGACAATCCAAACCAATGCCGTCCATCCACAGCAAGGACCAGCATAGTCAGCGTCGCACATGGAATGGTCCGATTGAGCCGAAACGTTCTGACAGCGAACAAAGAGATTCACAAGTCTGAATTAGTTGCGTAAAGAAGGAAGTCTTGTCTTATCCCCCCCCCAAAAAAAAGCAATGATCTCTGAAAAAAGAACCAGACCAGTGGTGGTTCTCGTGCTGTTTCCGCTTAATGTAATATGTTCCTGGTAATGTATTTTAAGACCAGCTCATTAACCCGCCATTGACTGGAAATGGATTAAGGTCTCCTCCCCGACACATTTCTGAAATTTAGTAAAATATAATTATATTTGAATCTAAAACTGTATTTTAAATTAAGAAAACTGTACAAATAATAAACGAGTAACTGTCACGTAATGGAGTTATCAGTACTTTCCTTATGCCAATTATGTTCATGCTAGTAAAAAACATGGAAATGAGGTCATCTTAGGTCAAGGCTTAATGACATCATAAGCACAGCCATGTTTTACAATTCGGCGTTCAATTCTGCTTTGATGCTTCATCGTCGATCTTTTTATATTCTATGGTAACTGCGCCTTGCATTATATATCAGCATGACCTTAGAGTTCAACGCTGAGCACCTTTGACTTCAAGCTGGGTCATGCCAGTTCAAATATGTTCTTTCCACTTTGCAATCCAATATGTTCTTTCTACATTAAAAACACATTTTGAAAAATAAAGGGAAGACGTGACTTTTTGCATACGGCCAGATAGATGAGCATCTTTTTTCCGCCGATTGCACGTGCAGTTTATACAGCAGGTGCTTGCAACAATACAACGTTTTTTTTCAGTTTGAGCTTTGGCAGTGTTAGCCAATTTCAGCCTGGCGAGTAAACTCGAGGCGTCCGTTTGACGCTCCGGATGACCAACGCTGGCCTTTACATCATTGTGCAACATCCCGCCGAAATGTGCAAAATAAGCCAAATTAACTTGTAGAGTCACCCAGAGGTGCTATATGGAGGCCACAAGCGTATTCCCGATACTCCGAGTTTGGAACTACAAAATGCTGCCATGTCGCACACGCACGTTAATCGGGGCCATTTCAAGTCTTGAATCGTACACAAAACTTTCTGAAAGTGCATTTTTTATAGAAAAATGGACCAGGAAACAAATATGGCACGGCACGTTAGCATGGACGTCAAATCTGACCCAGCCTCCGACCTTGACGTTCGATGACCTTGGGCCAGGTTACACTGAAACATGAGGTTGACCTTCTTAAGACATATTACTGTACAAATTTCAGTCTCGGTCTACTTTCCGCTGTGATTAGGGGACTCCGGAGAAAAGAGTAACTTCTAGATTTTGTCACTGTGACGTCATCAGTGACCCAAAAGCAAAATAAATTTGTCACAGGATCGCACGACCCGACGCTATCGATTGCCATTTAAATCAGCCAATGGAGAAATTGGTACTCGAGATAGACGGGGCAGGGGAGTTAAACGCTCCCTCACAGCCAATGGAAGGTGACGAAATGGCTCAGTCCATGCAGAATGAAAGAAATGTTCGTCACGAAAAGAAAAGCAACTAAATGGCCGTCTTCTCCCTAAAAAGTGAGCAAATGATTAATTACCTTCGAGTATGAATAATACGTCCCACAGGAACACCAGCAGCAGCAGTAGCAGCGGGCGCAGCGGTGACGAAATCTCCAGCCCGGCCCCCGCCCTCCCGCCAGCCGCCATGGCGCTGTGGCCGCCGCGCGACACCACCGCCACCGCCCTCCCGCGCAGGGCACCAGACTGCCCCCGGGCACGACGCGCCGTCCGCCCGCCGCGGTCGACACTGGCATTCCACTGCCGCCCCCGGCCGGGAACCGTCGGCGGCGTCGGCGTACCTGCATACAGTTCAGCCGGTTCGGCATTGATTGGTGCGGTCCACGTCACTGGTCTTCGTTGGTCCCCAGGCGGGCGGCGTCCTGCCGGAGTGGCCATACAGTGTAACGAGCTTCACTGGTGGCCCTGATGGTGGCGCGCGGCGCTCATTGATAATGTCGCTGTCTGGTGCAGGGTGCAGTTTTATGGTTCATTAAGCACGAATGGGAATGGTAGGAACATAACCGGCGTACCATAGCCCTGATGTAAAGGTGCATCCATGGCCTGGTGGGAAAATGACTATAAAGTGTCCATTTGTGTTGTTTTACGTTACTGATATCATTTGATCTGCGCGGATATGAATATTATTGGATATCGCTTTCCGACCTTATACATGTATACATGCATATACGTGCAGGCGTATGCCTATGTACATATCCATAAAATATAGGTGCATATGCATTTAGTATGACAGCGGCATACGCGCCAGGGAATGGGCATCAGTAGTCGCCCGCCCCCCTCTCTTCCTTTCCTTCGCCCCCTCTCTTTCTCCCCGCTCTCTTCGTTTCCTTCGCCCCCCTCTCTTTCTCTCCCCTTCTCTGTTCCATTCCACGACTCTCCCATCCACCCCCTCTTTCTCTTGCACTCATGTTTCCTTCTTTCCTTTATTCCCCACATATACCTTCGAGTGAACTTTCTAGCAATCTAAAGCTTGTTTGTTTTCTCCCGTAGTCATTGATGGCTTGGTTGAATAAATATTGGGTTACGAATGATAATGCAGCAATCGCGTTCCCAGATAGGCTTTCAAATCGATCACATTGTTGTATACTTTTGGCACCGTTCATAAAGTAATGCTCATGAGTGGTGTAAGACTCGAAATCAACAACCTTCTATCATGTAACTGAAACTGTGTCGTGATGTCACCGTGACTTACATCCTAAATCATAAATAGGACCTTGCTGGAACGCCTGTATGATATTGTTGCATAATCATTGTCTGGCATGTTCACTATCCCAAATCTGCATCGATCTTCACACAGCATTCGAGTCATCTTTTTATTGCTTTACGAGATGGAATTCACGAGTCATGTGATGCACTTGTGCCCACATTTTTGTCAACCGATGTATAAGCAAATGTCGATGTCATAGGCGGCAGAGCGTCGAATAGTTGCATTTTGTGTTCTGGAAATCCCCGGGTTGACATTCCTGACAAAACAAAGCATGACTATACCCTCTTCGTTAACAAGCAAGGTATGTGTCAACGGATCAGAGGTACAACTAATGTTGTAAGCTGATTTTTTTGTTGTTGTACATCTTCGTTGATAAGCTCTGTGAAATGCGGGAGAGCAAAAACCTTCCGAGGGAGGGGAGGACTTTCAAGCTTTTGCCAGCACGTCGTCGCAGTATCTCAACACGCAAACCATCCTCTGCCAGATCACGCGTTACTCCTAAGTTACAGGAGAATACCGACAGACTGCAACGTCGTGACATTACATACGCATGGGCGTGGATCAAAGAACTGGATATTACTTCAGGATCGAGAATCTGGACCCGAGCCTGGTGGCGATGCTAATGAACAACACTGTCAGGCCTCTCGATCTCACGTAAAAACAAATGCCAGCGAATCGTCTATAACCATGACCAGCTAACATATCCGTAGAACTCTTCTTTACATACCTACTAGTCACGCTGATGCCACGCAGTGCTAATCGATCGGCAAGTGCCCATCAGCCTCGTACGGTTCCCTGTACCGTTGAACAGACAGCGGACAACGGACGGCGGACGAAACCACAGGACCTACGCGTCTGCGCTGCTGCCCCAGCCCCCACGGCGCCCCCGGCCGCGGCCAGCTGTCCGGCCTGACATCAGGTGGCCGTGATCGTCCGCCACCCGGCGGCCAGCACGAGGGCGGGCGCCACAGCGGCGCCGGCGGCGGCGGTCGGTCGGCGGCCGTCGTTGCAGTAGTCCGGCATGGAGCAGCAGAAGGTCTCCCCGCCGTGCGTTTCTGCGGCAGAGCAGCGGAGACTGGTGTCATGTTCGATCCCTGAAGCGGTCAGGACGAGATCCCGTGCCATCCGCAGCCGAAACGGCGAAAAAAAACTGTTAGGAGACCTCTAAAGGTGATCAGCGCGTCCCGAAATATGCGAAGTGGAGAAAACGTAACTTATTCCCATCTGACTGGGGCATGTAAGTGTGCGGCAATATTACCGGTCAAAGCCTAGGTAAGTCTATATACGCCAGTCGGCGGGTCCCTCCTATCAACGTCAAATCCTGCGTGTCAGGTTCTAATTGTACATTGGTAGTCACATTTTCACAGTCATTGCTGTCTGTCAATAACATTTCTGTTGCCTGGCTTCGAGTTCAGCTGTTTCAGTACCGTGGTGCTCTGGGCATGTTATAGCGCGCCACCCTCCCCTTTCTGCAGCACCGATAAGAATGACCTGACGCGCGGTCAGACCGTTTTCGGTGATGGGCGGAGCCTAGCGTTGCAGCGATGACGCCTCCGCAACCTCTTTCCTGGGAGTAAAGTCACCCTGATTTTATGATATTGAGAGTCCATGAGAATAACCCACATCTGTCATCCGATTTTCATCGACTCTTCCAGAAATTTGCGTTAAAAGTAAAATGACGATATGCAAAGCTTCATCAACGTCAAGCCATGGCTTTTTAAATCATCGAAACAAATAACGACACGCAAGGTTTGACACCAACAGGACGTCACCATGTCTAATGTCATAAGGCTATCGGTAGAAATCGGCCACTGACGGCCTTTTACTCGCCGAGGAATGCGTCTCGTAGACAACTGAAAGTTGCTTTCTCAAGCCCGCTGATGATCGAAAACGGAAAAATCGATTCCGTGACAGATGCATAACTGGCACGAATTTCCAAAGTGGTCCAGGTTTGACCAACCGATTGAAAGCCAGTAATGGGTTGACATTGATTTATTGCGGCTCGTAGCACGCAATGTACTTACCATCCTCTGCGAGCAAGGTTAGAAATGAAAAGAATTAATGTGCCATACTTCTGAGCTAGACAGTAAGTATATTACATGAACAGTTTGCAGGCAGCTGCCTTTGTTAACACGTAATGTTAATTAGAGCTTCCGACACTTGCAAAAGCCATTTTGTTAACAGTTTCAATTCATTATTATCAACGTTCCACATGTAAGGATTTCAGTTCAAGCAATGGTTGTCACTATGTCTGCGGCTTTCAACGTATGATGTAACGCTTCATGAAGAAGATAACGACAGATGTGGAGTTCCAATTTTCTCATATTGTACTATCCGTTTTATCTTAAGCTGGTTCAATCTGAAAACAGGAGCATGGGGTGCGTTTATTATGCTGGCTTAACATTTGACTTTTCGAGACTAGATCTTCATAAAAAATGGCCATGGCCGAGCAAAACAGACTTAAGAAATGACGCCGTATGGACCAGGCAAACTTATACTTTGTGTGTTAAACTCAGAACGGCTTGGAAATTACTTTCTTCACTAACATCCAACGCAGCTACCACCACATGTTCATACTTACCGTATGGTACACAGTAGTCGGTGCACATTTTCACCATCCTGTCACCATTGACATGTTTCTGCAACGGGGTAAATAGCGTGTATCAGCAGACTGGGCACTGGCCATCATTGTTTACACGTAAATTAGCGTTATCAGGACCGCAAACACGGGCGATATTTACCGACCCACAGAGAAGCCTTTCCCAATAGATGAGGAGCGCTACCTAAAATACTGTATTAACCCTCGGCCGAGGGGCCACTTTTACATTCTCGCCTGGCCTAGGTCCTAAAACGACCCCTCCCCTGATAACTTTTAAACAAAGGGAGATAAAGCAGAGCGGTCAAAGCCAATGTGCTGTTCGTCACATAAGCAGCTTAACAATACCCAATTTTTTGGTTTCGGGTCAACAGCTGACCTCCGAAGTAACGATATTGACCTGAAAGCGAGCCACGTAGAAATATGTCGAAGTATTCTTGGCAATAAAGTTCCCAAAGTCGTACAAATGTTCCGATTTCGTAAGCATCAGCAAGTTGGTAGTTGTCTTAGCCATCGTAAAATGTATGTTTTTTGGGTCAAGGTCAATAAATGACCTCCCATGTGACCAGAATGTCAACGTAGCTGAAAGTTGCAGAGGGAGGCATGATAGTCCCATCACACTTTTGTCAGGTCGCAGGTCGGACGGGCGACTGCACGCGTGCCAGACTTGGTACACTGATTCTCCAATGGGAGGGAGTCGTCTATTTGGGGTCGCGGCCACTTTGGTTCCCAAAGTCACCGCCAGGAGTGCTCATGTCATTGTACGGAAATTGCTGTGAAATTGTCGAAAACCACTCGAGCTCGAGCCACCAAATTTGGTGTGAAGGTAGGCGGGCACACAGGCTATGCTAGCGTATAATTATGGTGGTCGTGATTGTTTCTCAAGGTCACCGCTAGGGGTGATATCGAATTTCGAAGTTTCAAATTTCAAATTTTTCAGACCCAGCGTGATCTTGACCTGAAAATTGGTTTCACATTACGTCAAACGTTGTCTCAAAACAGTATTGACGTGGTGGATCGCAATAAAGCATTCTTGCAAGTGTCGGTATCACGTACCCTGTATACAAAATTCCGATGGCGTTTGACGTAACTCTTTGATGTGCATGTCTGACCTACCTTGACCTCTGGTGACCGAACCCTTTCCATGCACTAAAATTATGTCATTGGCACCAACATTTATAAAAGGAACATGTAGCACAGTGTTATGATACCCATTTTCCGACAAAGGAAATGTATTATTCGATTTGGTTAAGAAACGACTGACATAGCCTTGGCAAAATGTCACAGATATTTTATTAAACTGCATTGCATTTGCATGCAATTCATTTGTGCAATGTATCATGCAATGCAGTGCAATGTACGACAAAAGATCGCAAGTATTTGGTTAAACTGCATCGCATTTGCATTCAATTCATTTATGCAATTAACCATGCAGTGCAATGTGCAATACAATGCAATGCAATGCATTCAAAAAATCATGAATGCATGCAATGAATTCATGCAAACCTGTTGCATGAAAGATTCTGAAAATTGTAATCCAGATGCAGAAATATTCAAACCCAGCCATAGATGAAAATCAGCGCTGTATCTCCCGCCCCAAAAAAGTTATTTAGGAAAAACTGCGGGGGCTCATAAAATGACCCCCGCCGGGCAAGAGTTGAATAAAAACATAGTGCAGAGCAAGAGTGCAGAGGCAAATGTAGCCGCCCTCATTACTTAGGGAAGCCAATAAAAGGGTGTACTTTTTGTACTTACCAGGCACAGAATGCTGGTGTGATGGCACTCCTTCCGGTCGTCGTCAGTCGTTTGCGACTTATTGCATGCCTCGATGATGCCCCTCTCCTTGGAAAACCGGCCACACTCGTGACACTTGATGGCCAGACCGCGGTCTGCAATTGGTCGGTGCCGGTGACATTTGATCTGGTACTCGGCATTGACCGTGATATCTGATGGTCTGTCTCAGAGTCAAGTCCGAAGAACAGTAGTCGGCTCAATCAGGGGTAAGCAACTGAGGTGATTTTAAGTGACAAAACCATCGGCGCAGCCAAAGGGGAGCCCGACCCCCCCCCCCCCTTCTTTTAGGCCCACACTTTTTGTGAAAATCATTGCACATCGTCTTCCTAGCAGGTGGTTTTCGTTTCATTTCAGTTCACATTGGGCTTCTCCCCTCCCCCCCTTAAGAAAATCCTGGCTGTGCCCCTGGACAAAACACAGCATAATGTTTTTCAGATGGCCTTTAAACATCAGCCAATCACTCCGGCAAGCAATCGTTAACAACAATGGCAGATGCCGTGAATGGTTATACTATTAAAAAAAAAGAACAGCTAAAAACCCAAACATTTAAATTATGATTGACACATGCAGAACGCATTAACTAAGAAAATTGCTGGAGTTATGGCCGCATAATTTCTGGCCGGTTCAGACGCCACCAACGACCTGCCCTAACGGCCACAGTCTGGCAGCAGGGGCCTGTTTCTCCGCTCACCTATCGCCGCCGTCAGCCAGAGCAGCAGGACGGCCAGCCGGAGCGGCGCCATGCCCGCCGTCGGCCCCGACGCTGGCTGGCGTCTGTCCGCGGCGGCGGCCGCGCCCGGCCGCTCGCCCCTGGCCCGCGGGGGAGGGCGGGAGAGGTCTGCTCCATCAGCACGGATGACACGATCGGTCACGCTGGACCCGGCCGCGGACCGCGGGCAGCCGGTCCAGGCGGCGGCGGCCCGGCGGCCCGACACGGATTACGGTTGCGTTTGGACGAAGGGAATTGCACTGCTGCGATGAAATGTACCCAGTTGGCTCTTCATATTGACTGGTCGTTAGTTGCTTTCAAAACGGGTGCGGTCGTATCTATGACATACCGGCTCACGCGCACCCACATAGTAAAACAGAATGATTGAACAAATGAACCGTGTCGGTGTCTCAATTCGTAGAGCGTTTGTCATCGCTCCCCGCGCTAGCAGGATGGGTTCGAGCCGCCTCGGCACTCGTTATTTCGCCCGCAGATCACTTGCTAACTGACCTATATTGAGACACTAACTATCGCGCCTCGGTGTCGGTCAAGTCGGTACGTTAAACTTTCTCCACCAGATTATGCCGTTATCCTGGAATTCCGCAATCGGGTGTAGGGATCAGAGCCTTTGGAGCAAGCATTGCTTAGCGTGGACTCTGATCGCAAAGCACCCTAGCAAACCATTCGGATCAAATCTACAAAACAAAAAAAGAACAAAAAAGTACGGAAGAAACAGTTTTATGGTCGGAGAAAAGACATACACACGAAATCTTTTACATCATCATATTCTTCGTCTTCGCTGCATGGATGAAGGAACATTTTAACGTTCGCAGGACAGGAACGTAGGGTATGTCGTTATGAGCAACATGATATCGGTCATGTTGAAACCAAAGTTTATGGGGACGCCGCCCAACGTGCCATATAGGCTGTATCATGGGCATGCGTTATTAGCCTTAGACCAACTCGAGAAAGAACAAAACGCCTCCTGCACGGGAATTTTTCCGGAACTACGCATGTTTTCCAAGACCATTTGCGGCGTTACACCATGCGAAGTAAACATCAGGTTTTTCATCAAACATCAACTTTTGAGTGGACCGATGTGTAAGCATGGCTTAAATGTTGGGCTTAAATCGGACCATGTTGAGCTCCATACACTACTAATTTAACCTACCGTGCAACAGGACCTGTTTTAAAAGCAAATCACTGGGGGGGGGGGATTTCGGCCAGTCGAATTATAGGTAACATAAATAGAACATCTGGATATTTCGCCGACCTTGTTTTGTTTGACCCCGCGTGAGGTCGGTTTGGACGGTCTCGTGTGACGAGACCAGCGGTCGCAAGTGACTGAAACTTGGCCGTCTCAGGGATTTTGTGGCGCAATGCATTATGTTAGATTTTCGGGCTTCGAGACGTCGGGTTAATGAAATCCAATACATTTTCGAAAAAAAAACTTAGACGCAAGTCGTTCCCGGACGTTCGATCTCAGAAACAACGGGTAGCAAGGCCTATTTTAAGACGAAATCACGGAGGATCTCGGTCAGCTGAATTATGCGTAAAATAAAAACAAAACCTGGGTGTTTCGTCAACCTTGTTTTTCTGACCTAGTCGGAGTTCGGTTTTGACGAGCTGGTAGGGCGAGATCACCGGCCGCACACGACTGAAACTTGGCCATCTCATGTCTCTGGTGGCACAGTGCATTATGTTAGATTTTCGGATTTCTGGACGGCGGAGCTGCGCGCGGCACGCGCTCGAGGCTTCCAAGACTTCCATTTAGATATATTTTGGGCGAAATCCGACATATTTTGGAAAAACTTAGACGTGCGCCGCTTCTGGGCGCTCGATCTCGAAAACTGTGTGTCGCACCGACACGAAACCGCTTGCTTTCGACAACGAATCGATTGGAGCATTGCATTGCACTGGAAAAGACCGAACCGGTGCCAGCACGTGGCGCGTCTGGCCCCGTGAACACGAAAAATGCCCGTTTTGCAAAGTTTCCAAATGGGGTCATGAACTCGATAACCGTTTAAGATACGAACCTGAGAAGAGGATGATCAACCACAACAACGTACAGGCAGATCATTTAGCGGAGTCTACTTCATCTGCCGGACGGGGTAACCGCGGCGCGCGCTCAACGTGGTTTACACGGGGATTTTGAATGTAGAATTGTCAGTGCCAAACATGGCATTGGTATATACGGAAAGCCCGTCCTTTTGCCGTTCCGATAATGTAAAACATCAGTCAGGTGTGCCGCGGCCGTTCCAGCCGAGCAACGCCACGTGAACTAACGTAGGAGGCGATTTCGCCCATTTTCAGGTGAGCTCGAGACCACTGCCAACCGTCGACACGGTGGTTTTATTAGGTCGTGTTAAATAAGGTCCTTACCAGCACCCAATTTCGTCAACCGTGGGTCGCACCGAGACGAAACCTGGTGCGTTCGACACAAAATCGGTTGGAGAACAGTCATGCAAGACACGCACCGGACGCAGGGACCGGCACGTGACGCATGCTAGCCACAGGAACATGAAAAAGGCCGTTTTACAAACTTTACAAAACAGGGTAACACTAAAATGAACTTTCATTTATAACGACTCGGCGACTATGTAGCCTCACGTCACAAGCTACCGATTTCATATCATTCCCTCGGGCCGACCTTGTCCGCCAAACGGGGTAAACGCGGCACGCGCTCAAGGTGGGGGCATTTTCGGTTTTCGGGTCCTTTGTGTTCACATATGGAGGGTGAGATTGTCGGCAAAATTAACACCAGTGGAAATAACAGAATTTGGTCGTTTTGGCGTCGCCATAAGATAACGATAATAATTCACTAAACTTGAACTGCTATGTCGTATCAGGGAAACCGGTGCGAATCGTGATTTTGCGGAAAATCGATATTTTTCGAGGTATTTGTGTTCAACTGAGGATTGTGCCGACACCATTGGGAGCATACCGTCTAAAATACTACCACTGTGTTCCTCACTTAATTGTGAACACGTCAGTATAAGCCATCTGGTGTGTCTCGTTGTAGTCGGTTCAAATAAAAACGTACAAAAAGGTCTGCTTGTCGCGTTTTTCATGTCTTCTTTTTGCCGATCAAGCTTGAAAACCAATTTCTCTCGCTGTTAGCTAAAAAAAAAATTATCATGCCGTTCTGCTCGGTTTGCCCTTGACGCGGCCTACAATTTCGGTATTTCAAATACGCTCCATGACAATAAAAAGTCGCTGTCAATATGCATAAGGATGCGGTCAGGTATCGATGCAAATAGACGAACACAAACAGGGTTACACAAAGACGGACAGATATTTGTAGACAGAGACAGATACAGTGAATGAGACGAGGACAGGAAAAGAGACAGAGACAAACAGAAATGAGAGTCACCGTAGGGAAACAAAGAAAGACTGGATGAATGTGGGGGGACTGAGGGATACCGAAGAGACCGGCAGGGATTGGCAGAGATCGACGGACTGATGGGATCGACGGTGACCGGTGCAGAGCGGTGGAGGTCGTTAAAGAGCAAAAGAAACCGAGGGTAATCGATTGAGACCGAGAGAGACCGATAGACATCAAACGGGCTTTATAGAGACCGGCAAAACTGATAGGCTGATAGAAACCAAAGGAGACGAACAGAGACTAATGGAGATCGAGCTAGATCGCAGTCGAATTTCGAGCTAGAAACCAGTCGAAACGGATGGAGGTCCAGGAGGCACTGAGCCACTGGGCACTTGCCGACACCGACGGGGAAAGACAGTGCGAACTTCACGGAGACTGATGCCGTGAAAACTGACGGAGATGAATAAACATTTTGCACCTGTTCTGGCAGTGGCTATTTGATACCTCAGGGCGCTGCATGAATGGAAACCGGATTGATAACAGCTGTGAAAAAGATCCTGATCGGAGCGCACTACGCTCTTTCATATCGCAATGAAAACAGACCAAATGATTCACCGTGCTCAAAGCGAACGCGTGTCCGAACGCGAAGTGCGAGGACATATGGGCAGACCTATCGGCCAAAGGACGGCTCTTTCCATGGCAGCTCGCAACGCGATTGTAAGACAGTACTGTGAGCAGCCTGATCAACCATTCAACAGGAGCCACACTGAAGTGTGCGGCGTGACCGTGAAACGGTGGTGGGGTGCTGGCGAGAGAATTTTGCGGGGACCAGACTGCCGACGTTTGGTTTCAACAAGCAGAAGTCGTTTGTTGGCAGTGAAGCGTGCAATGTGAGGCTTCAAAAGCGCGGCGTGGTAAGCGGCCGAAAAAAAAAACGGCTGGTTCGTCCGAGAAACGCATGCACCTTCTGGCGTACTTAGGACCTAGGGCGTTGGGTTTTGGGGGTTACATGGACGGGGGCAAGCCGGCCAAAGACCCTCTGCTGGGCATTTCTCTGTGGGCCCGCCAGCCGGCTTTGCCGTATTTTCGCGTGATCTGTTTATCTCGCTAGCGGTCGCAGCAGTTTATCAGATTGAACGAGTAAGAACGGAACCCGGCAGAATCGTCTCAAGCGTGAAAAACACTGATTGGTGATATCCTTGAGCTAATCTTTGCACTCTTCTACGCCAATCCGATCTCGGTGGCAGGGTTTGAAACCTGTCCGTCCTTAAAAAAAGGGAAAACTGTGCGCGCATTTTCCAATTTTTTTCTTTTTTCGTTACGAATAGATGCCTCTTACCATAGATGTATTCCATTGGCAGTCTGAAGCGTGTCAAAGATCTGATCGGGCATGCGGTGCTGGCAAAACAACGCTTGCACTGAGTGGGAGGGGATTTCGCTGTGTACTAGGGGGGATTTGGCGGCCACTGGTTTCTGCCAGTTAATATGTCAAATTCCTCCCCCAGTTGATGTGTTAAAAAAAACGCTTCCACGGGGAGGGATTTCGCTGTGTATTGTGGGAGATTTGGCAGCCACTGGTGGTGATTTCCCCCCCCTCCCCCCAGTTGACATGTTAAAACAGGCCCTGCCGTGCAGGTGCAGAGTTCGTTCATCTCGCCAGGACCGTTCGCTGAATTACGCCCGGGGGGCCCGGCCGGCTGCTGCTACACGAGGAACCGACCGGACGGGTCACGTGACCACGCCCGGGGCCGGCGCGCTGGCAGCGAACGCGGAACAGGGCGCCAAGCGGACCGTTCAATGGCTGCCGGTGCGTGATCAGCAGCGGGCTGCGCGGACGGAGGGTGGCCGGACCGGGCGGGCCTGGACAGGGCGAGAGACGGCGAGATCACAGCCAGCTGTCTGCGACGCAGTCGGCCATCAGCCAAAATCTGTCATGGGCTTTTGGCGCTGTCAGGACGGGCCGGGGTCTTTGCGTTGCGTATTGCTGCCCGATGCGAGCTAGAATTAATAACGTGATTCATGGCTGCCTTCGACGTTGATGATTTTCATTCATTACATAAAAAACTCGTATGCGCAGGAATTACGAAACGTTTCAGAGTGGCCAACAAACGTTTTTAATTCGGTTGTTTGCATGTTTTTTTTATATCCGGTCTATACAACGCAAGACGTTACCCGCTCGTCCAAACAGCGAGACTAACTGATCCCGCAACCTCAACCGCCAGCCCATTCCCGTCATTCCCATTCGGGCATCTCTACTGCAGAGTTTCCACGGTTCGTAATTCCCCTGCTCTCCCCTCTTTTTTAGTTGTACGGTCTCTGACAGCAGTGAATGAAGGCCGTCCCGCTCGGAGCTCGAATGCGCCGCCGATGGAGCCGTCCGCTGGCGACCTCCGGCCGATGCTGCGGAGATGGCCGCCGCCGGTGGTGGCCGTCAGGTCGCTGACCCCAGCCCGACTCTCGGCGCCCGCCGCTCTTGGACTCGATTTAGTCTCAGCCGGGAGGCGGCAGTGTCCCGGGAGTGCGCGGCGTGAGGCGCCCCGTCTCCGCGGCAGTGTCCGCGGGAGCGTCTGGATCCGGTGCGGAAAACCGGGACGTCTGTGTGAGGTGTTCAGAATCAGTGAGATCTGGATACAGGACTCGCCGTCAACGGCGCGCCTGTCGACGATCGGGGAGAGGGTCCGGGCGCACCGTGCCAACGGGATGCTGTACCGAGACACCCTTTGCCTGAGAAGTGAACTGTGACCGTGGAACCAGCGCAGTGAATCGAAAACCCTCGGCGCTGGGCTGTACACCAGACTGTCCTCGAAGGGCGCACTATAAAATGCTGCTGTGTTGTCACTACCGTCTCATACCCTGAAGTTTCACCAGAGCAGCCACAGAGATCCCTAGCGCTGCCAGCAGCGGCTGCGAGTGCAGTTTTCGAGCCGGCCAGAGACGGCACACTGACAGAGACCGTGAATCCACCACCATCACGCAGCATGGCTGACCGCTGCCGGCTGCTGGGGCCAGAGGGCGCGCTGCCGCGGCTAGCCCGGCGCTGCTTTCCGGCCCAGCCGCACCTGCGCGGACCCGAGTGGCGCTGGCTAGGCACGCTGCTGACAGCTGGCGCCCTGGTGCTACTGCTGCTGGTCCTCGCCGGGCTGCTGATTTGGCCGTTCGACCGACACAGCGACCTTGTGCGACGGTAAATGTTTCGTTGAACGGAACGTGAAGCAGCCTGTTCTGTAGTTGCGATAGACCAGTGATTCCAAACAAGGACGTCAAACAATGAGTGTCTGCCCGGAATGAGGACTTCTGGGGGCCTGACCTAAGCCGGGACTTCTGCGGAAAAGCGCAACATGTAGTGGTGCTTAACGAGGCACAGCAAAATAAGCCGTGAGAACTCCATTGCCCGACTTTTTTAAAGTTCACTGTATGAACTTTTTCACCTAGTCCCCCGGTCTCGGTCACGTGCTCTTACGGTACCCAGCGCTCCAAATGGTATGGACATGCGTGTGTCTTTTTTTAACGAAAGCCTGGCGATGTTGCCCAACACGATTCCTTCCCGCCGAATGAAAGTGACTTAAATCATACGGATGGAATTAAATGACAGAGAGGATGATAAATGTCCTTATCATATTATGGTCTAATGCTTCCGTCGTAACGGTATAGTTATTCTAAAATGAAACGAAGTTGGCCCATTGCGCCAGTACAAATGCCTAGACACACGGCTTGCGTCAGTTTCCTCTGTCCGATATTCAACCAAGCATGTCACGAGTGCCATGACATACGAGAAAGTCGTATAAAGACAAGTGTGACTTTATGCCTATCGGCTCCTGGGAAACCGGCTAAAAAACCTTCGCGACTGAAAATGGTTGAATGATTTTGAAATACTGAGAAAGAAGCGAGCATGCGATAACAATGGCTTACGACAAAAAGATGTTACCGATCTTCACAACCACGCTTCCACTTGGTGGCGATATTGAGCCTGCGAGTATCATATCCTATAACGATGCCGCACAGTTGTAAATCAGCTGGTCATGAACAGGCCGTGGTTTTACGGGCTTTGTGGAATTGCCATGGGCTTGCTTATCTCTCCATCTTTGTGACGCGATATGATCCAGCACTTGACACGATCGCAGTGACAGAGTTGGAACAGCATGGAGACAATAAGTCAGTCGTTTTCAGGTAAAAACGTGGGGTAAATGACTACCTCATCTTATGTATACAATGATGACAAAGCACGGGAAATGTTCACGCCTCTACAGAACTATTCGTGGCGATTGCGTTTAATACAGCGCTTCAGCTACTGCGGTCATTTCGCGCTGGTCACATGGTCTATCTGATGAAGAAGTTTATGTACATGGTAGTGTCTAGTGGGGAGAATAAATAACATCCAGTCCGATCGTAGCAAAAACTGCGTTATGTCACCAAGTTCAATATCGAGAATTCACCGATAAGCGATGTCAGAGTCGCTGAGCGTCCAAAGAATCTGTCTTTCTGAGCTGAATAGAGTAAAATCAACAGGCACGTGTCTCACAGTTCACAGATCACCTCAGCTGTGGTGACCTACCTCGACACACACGTGGGGACATCTGCTGTGTTGCTCAGTCAAAATTTGCATGTGCTGTAGGTATGGCCGATCAAATCGGGTCCTGATATTTTAAATGGAGACCGATAAGCGTTGGCTGGAGGGAAGCGGTCAGAACCATGTTGAGGCGCACCAACAATTCTGAGAAACTACGCCCATGAAGCTACGCTGAGTGTTCACGCTGCCTCGCGTTCTTCGGCAGGTGGAACAGCTGTGAGCGCCACAGGCCGGCGATGGAGGTGGATGTCCTTCCTCCGATGCCAGAGGACGTCAATGACATGCTCCAGGCCCTGTTCAGCTACCTGGCCAGGCCCAAAGCAAGAGCCTGTAAACGGGACATAGCCATCGGCGGTGTCGCAGTGAGTATTCGCTCGTCCCTCAATGGTCGGGTAGCGTGGGACACCGTCAGCGTCCTGCTGTTCTTCACCAGCCTGTGTTCAGCTGAAGCTGTCTGAAAATGCTTCATTTCAAACCATGCATCCATTCTGTGTTGCACTGCACTGCCGAGCCGCGCCGTCGAGTTTGACCTGAGCGCGGGTCTTGCTCCTGCCCGTGACGCTCGGTTCAGGCAGCTGACTCGAGCCGGCCCGGCGTTCCAGATCTTCCGGGACGGCAACACCAGCGTGCTGTGGGGCGCCAAGCACGTCTGCCTGGACCCAGAGTTCTCGCTGGCCGACGAGCAGTGCCTGGTGTACTCGCTGCGTCAGGCCTCGGACGCGTCGTTCGACGACGCGGCCGAGGCGTTCGGCTGCGAGGTGCACTCGTTCGGGCCCGAGTCGGCCCGGCCGGGCCCGGTCCGCCACCACGCGGCGGCGCCGGAGCAGGCGCTGGCCGAGCTCGACCAGCACGTGGACCGGCTCGGCCACCGGCGCCGGCCGCTCGGCTACCTGGCGCTGGCGCTGGACGCGCCGGCGCTGGCGCGCCTGCTGGACGCGCCGCCGCGCGCGCTCGCCGACAACGTGCGCCAGCTGGGCGTGCGGCTGGACGTGCGTGCGCTGACGACGGGCCGCGGCGGCCGGTCGGCGGTGGAGCTCCCGGACGTACCCGGGCTGCGGCGACTGTACGAGGCCCTGTTGCGGCTGCAGCGGTTCGGCTTCTATCCGTTCTCGTTCGACGTCCTTGACCTGGACGAGATCAAGGAGTTCCGCGTGGGCGAGCTGCCGGACGCCGTGCCCGACGAGTTCGAGGTGGCCTGGGTGAAGACGAGGTGCACGGCCGACCAGCAGTGATGCGCGTGGCATGCAGTTTTAATACGTGTATCGATCCCGAGGCCAGCCGCGAACGTCGGTCGGCCAAGCCCCCGCTTCGCACAGGAGCTGGTACTGGTAGCGACATCCGTGGGCGCAATAAATGGCATGCACGGAACTAATTCCCGCCAAGTGGTCTTTTGCTCACGACGCGTCCGAAGGAAACCGTAAATCTAGACAGTTTTTTTGCCAAGACAGCTGTTCTGTTCCGGTCGTAATGCATGGATGGCAAGGGGCAATTATTTTCGAAGTTGTATGGCCAGTACAGGCACTCGGCTTAATTTCCGAGCAGCGGTAGGTTTCAAATGAAACTGCTTGGCTGGCTGTATGGGTTGTAAAGCGCACCGACAGCAAGGTAGCATGTCGCCCATCAAATTAAATGCCTTCCCATTCGCCAGGTACATGCCTTGCGGGTGCCTACAATGCCCATGTCTGCATTAACCTTTCCATTTCTCTCCCTTTCCCACACCCGGCAATCGTCCCCACAGACGCCGGCGCCCGATCAAAGCCCACGTGCAGCCGCACCAAGTCCGTGCCGTGTATTGCTCCACGTACCGACGACAGTGGGGTGGGGGCCGTCCAGCCGGCGGAGCTGCCACCGGTGCCCGCCGCAGCCACGAACGCGGAACACCGCGGCCCACGGAACACTACGGCCGCGCCACGGACGCGCGGCCGACACAGAGACGGGGCGGCCGGCCGGCGGCGGCCGCCTCCGCCGGCGCCTCACGGAGGCGCTCGGGGCCCGCCGCCACAGGCCCGCCTCCCGGGCAGACAACAACGCCTACGTAGTTACACACAGCTTACTCGGCGCCAGGATGCTGGTGCCTATGGCAAACGATCAGAAACAAATCGTGCACGATTCGGTGTCTGTGCTCATGATCGCAGCTGGTGCGAAAACATTAAAAAAGACGGACCAGCCTCATAATGTGGAATAGCCCTCCAGGTGGCCAGCGTCAGGCGACGCACATATTTGCTCTCATTCAAACGTTCCCGACACGGATGCATCACACCGTCACAATACACCGATGATTGAAACGTCCAAAGCAACGCTAAGACTTTACCAAGACTAGAGAGTAACAAATGCTCAAGCACGTCATACAACGCAGTGCTAGAAACGGCCCTTTGGCAACGAGTAAAACATTCGTAAAAGGTGCTAGGTTCCGCCAAAAACAGGTGGATACAACGTCACCGGCGTCGGCGGTTTGTCAACGTCGTCGTTCGGCCGGCGCCGCAAAACAGCCGGCGTCGACGGCGTCGACGGCGACGGCCCTACTGCGGCCTCCGGAACGCCGGCTCGGCGCCGGGCAGCGAGAAGTCGGCGGCCGGCGGCTCGGCCGCGTACGGCTCGAACCGCTGCTGCCCCAGGCCGAACCCTGCCGCGAACGGCGCGCCGGCGAACGACTGGTAGCCGGCGGCGTGCCGGTACGGCGTGTAGCCGGGCACCGGCGCGCCGTACAGGCCGTAGCCTGGGTAGGGCGGCGCGGCCGCGGCCGACGCGCCGTAGCCGGCCATCGCCGGCTGGCTGTAGGCCATGCTGTACGGCGGGTAGCCGGCGTAGCCGTACTGCGTGCCCAGCTCCCACGGGAACGGCTCGTCGCCGGCGCGGCCGGCCGCCGCCGGCGACGTGTCCATCGGCAGCGGAGCCGGCTCGCGCGTCGGCGTCGGCGGCGGCGGCGGCGGCTCGGCGGCGCCGCTCGACACGCTCGAGAAGGACGGCAGCGGCAGCTGCGACACGGTCGAGAACGACGGCAGCGGCGCGCTGGAGACGCTCGGGAACGCCGCCGACGACGGCGCGCCGCCATACGCCGGCCGGCTCAGGTCGAAGCCGGAGATCAGGTCCTCGATGTTCCCGAGCTGCGCCGCCGAGGGCTGCGGCAGCTGGTGGCGCTGGTGGGGCGGCGCCAGCTGGTGCGGCAGCTCCTGTAGCTGCCGCGGCTGCTGCTGCTGCTGTTGGCCGGGCGGCTTGCGGTGCTGGCCCTTGAGCCGTTGGCCCGGCTGCTGCTGGCCGGCCAGGCCCGGCTCGCGCTGGCCGAAGCCGAACGGCTGGTCGTCCGGCCGCGACCGCGCCGCCTGCAGCCCGGACGGCGGGCCGAACTGCGACGCCGGCGACAGCCCGTACCGCGACGGCTCGGAGAAGGCCGGCAGCGGCTGCTGGCCGTGCGCGGAGAGGTCGTGCGGCTGGCTCAGCAGCTGGTGGCCCTGCTGCAGGCCCAGCCGCTGGTCGAGACGCGTCATCGAAGCCGCCTGCTGGGCCGGCTCCATCAGTGCGTCCGGCAGCTGCTGGTTCAGCGCGCCCGGCGGTAGCTGGCCGCGCATTGACTGCTCCAGCTGCTGGCTGGACAGGTGCTGTTGTAGCTGGGCTGCAGAGTGAGGCCCGAGGGACTGTCCAACCGGCAGCCGACCCTGGTCTTTCCCCAGGTCGGGCTTGTGGCGCAAGTCGAAAATGTGGCTCTCCATCAACTCGCTGTCAGACTGCTGTTCCATGTGTTTGATTGGTGTCTCCGGCATCCGCATGTGGTTCTGCTGCTGATAATGCAGCTGCTGCTTGCCGCGCTGCTGCTGGTACTGCTGTTCGTGCTGCTGCTGTTGCTGAGCTGGTTCTGCCTCCTGCTGCATTTGATCCTGTTGGTCGTGTTGCTGGTGTTGCTGCAGCCGCGAATGTCCCCGCTGCTGCTGCTGCTGCTGGTGGTGGTGAGGCTGCTGCTGGTGCTGTTGGAACTGCTGCTGCTGCTGCTCCCGCGACATCTTCAATGCGTCGTCAGACCCCGCACGCGCGTCCTGCCGGCCGGCGCCGTCGCCGGCCGCCGCCGCCGCCGCCATGTTTTCCAGGCGGGACAGGGGGTCAGAGGACGCCGAATCCACGGCCGGGGGCCGGCCGTCGGCGGCCAGCGCATCCGCGTGACGACTCGGCCCGGCCGGCCGGCGGCTCGGCCAGCGCCCGGTCCAGGTAGCGCAGCGCCGAGTCGGCCGCCGAGTCGTCTTCGTCGGCCGAGTCGTCTGCCGGTGGCTCGGCGGCGGCGCTCCGCCCGGCGGTCAACGAGGAGAGGCCGAGCGAGCCGTCGTCGGCGTCCGACTCGGCGGGCTGCGCGGCAGCGGAGAGCACCGGCGCGGCGCGGCGCGACCACGACCCTGACCCGGGGCCGGCGGCGGGACTGGCGCCGGTGCCGGAGCTCGAGCCCGAGCTGAAGCCTGAACCAGAGCCATTGCCAGAGCCTGAGCCTGAGCCTAAGCCTGAGCCTGAGCCTGAGACTGAGCCCGAGCCTGAGCCGGAGCCGGAGCCTGAACCGGAGCCGGGGCCAGAACCTGAACCTGAGCCTGGGCCGGGACCGGAGCCGGGGCCGGAGATGGGGCCGGCGCCGGGCGCAGTCGGTCGGCGCTGCTGGCCCGACGGTACGCGCTCCACGGTGATGCCACGCGGCAGCCGGATGCCAGACGGCCCCGGCTGGGAGGCGGCCGCCGGCGCCGGCTGCGGCGCCCTCGCCTGATACCGGTTCGAGTTCAGCAGGTCCGGCACACTCCTCCCCTCTGGCGGACGCAGGGAAAGCCGTGTACGACAGGTGGGGTTGAGCACATCATAGACGTTAGTCTGGCGTGACTACGAAACAAAAAAAAACGCATGAGGAACGTGAAATCAAGGCCAATTCAGCAAACATACTTTAAGCAGCAGACTGAGGACATGAAGCACTTCTAAACCAAGACGACGGCAAATTTCAGACAGAGATGGACTCAATACAGCAATGAACACCGCCCCTCCTTGTGACCGCTCCACCACTGCCAAACCCGAGGTAGTCCGAACCTGTGCCCGGCGGCATGCGGATGGCAATGATGCGTCCGTCCTGGAGGCGCAGGTAGACGCCCTTGGCCGTCCGGATGACCAGCACGGTCTGGCCGGCGCGCAGGTGGATCGGCTCGCCGTCGCTGGACCCGGTGGGGATCGTCACGTCTGCGGGCGGAGAGGCGGCGGTTCGACGGGCCTGCGACGGACGGCTGGCGGGCGTCGGCCGCGGACACGGCGGACGCTCGGTACAGGAAGCCGCACGAGAAACGCGGCACAGCTGGCCCGCAGCCGGGACGGACACCGATAGCTGGTGCAGCACACCAGCTGGTACCGGAAGCTGCCAGGCGGCGAGGACGGACAAGCAGGCGTCGATTCAAGCAGCCGCAGTGAAACGCACGGGCCCAGTGGACCACGTGCATACGAATGATCAAGTAGTCCTTGGAATCAAAAGCGCCCACGACAGCATTTGCCCACGACACGTTAAGACGGGGTAGTTTACTGGTAACCTCTAGGACGCCACCCAATTCGCATTTAACGGCAAACGACGTCACTCTATGTCCGGTGAAGCAACGTCACTCCCCATCACGTGTAGTGAACGACGTCACCCCTACCCGGCGCGGTGACGTCACTCACCCTTGGGCACGGTGATGTGCGACATGGAGACGCCCTGCCGGGTCAGCTGTTCGCTGGAGAGTCGGGAGGGCGCGTACTGCCCGACCGCCTGCCGCTGCACCATCCGGCCGCCGACCATCATCGGACGCACGTTGGCCACCGGCTTGTTGTACATCCCCCTGCGGCAGCAGACGACGGTCAGGCGGGTCGGCTGTGCCGCATATACCGCGCGCGCACTACAGGGACGGTCGGCAGGGCGGGCACCTGAGGAGCGAAAGGTGCTCTGCTGGCTGCAGCGTAACTCATTAACAGAACAGAGTGAACACCAATTTCGTGTGTTACATTAAGTTTGATCCACATCAGTTTTTGTCCCGAACGGTGGCTGCCGGGGATGAAATGAAGCTTGTACACCACTAACACACACGTCACTCACTGCCGTGTCACGTTAACTCAAGCAGGAACACAGAGTCCCGTCTGAGCCGAGCGAAGGCTGCAGTGGTTGAGTCCGCCGCCGTGCACATCACTGACCTGTACATGGGCAGGGAGCCGGGCCCCTGACGGGGGTAGAACGCCTGGTAGTTGGGCCGCATGTAGCCGCCCGTGTTGGCTTTCTTCTCGAGCTCGTAGCTGCGCTTGGCCAGCCGCTTCTCCGCCTGGGTCAGCCGCTTGTCCTGACGGTCCGCCAGCTGAGCGTCGTGCTCGAACGGCTCCTGCCACCACAGACATGGTCTGAACACCGAATGGGCTAAATACAACAGTCAACACCAACTGGGCGGCCAGTTAAAACTACCGAGCACAAGGACACCAGTGTACTCAGTCAAATGGTAGAAAAGCCGAAGTCATTCGCCTAACATGCACAATAATCTCGATGGAATGCATAGCCTGGACCTTACGGAGAGAGAGAGAGAGAGAGAGAGAGAGAGAGAGAGAGAGAGAGAGAGAGAGAGAGAGAGAGAGAGAGAGAGAGAGAGAGAGAGAGAGAGAGAGAGAGAGAGAGAGAGAGAGAGAGAGAGAGAGAGAGAGAGAGAGAGAGAGAGAGAGAGAGAGAGAGAGAGAGAGAGAGAGAGAGAGAGAGAGAGAGAGAGAGAGAGAGAGAGAGAGAGAGAGAGAGAGAGAGAGAGAGAGAGAGAGAGAGAGAGAGAGAGAGAGAGAGAGAGAGAGAGAGAGAGAGAGAGAGAGAGAGAGAGAGAGAGAGAGAGAGAGAGAGAGAGAGAGAGAGAGAGAGAGAGAGAGAGAGAGAGAGAGAGAGAGAGAGAGAGAGAGAGAGAGAGAGAGAGAGAGAGAGAGAGAGAGAGAGAGAGAGAGAGAGAGAGAGAGAGAGAGAGAGAGAGAGAGAGAGAGAGAGAGAAAAGGACAATGTAATCGCCGGCGGTGGAATGCACCAAGCTGAGGCGAAATCCGCTATGTAATTCGTGGAGGGCAACTTGGATATAGGGCATTGTTGTAATTCTTTGGTTTTCACCTAATACGACTAAAATACTTAAAGCGCTCCAGTTCTCCAGAGCCGTGCGGAACTCAAACCTACCTCCTCTTTTCATCCTTCTCCTAGCACCTGAACATGGTCTAGGGTCGGAAATTTGTGACTGCTACTTCCCTTCGAGATATTCTTTCTCTCTACGGTCTGCACTATACCGAGGCTGGTGTTTTTCTCTTTTCTTCGACGTTTATCGTCAGTGAACTAGGGCTTATCGGTTCAAAAAAGAAAACAAACATACTGTTAACATGTCTTGAAAAATGGCTCTTAAATACTCCTGCTTTTTAGACGTGGTAGACACACGTATTCAGTTCAGAGACAATCCTCGATAAACCAGGAAACGCTGTATTGCTATATAAATATGTTATATAAATCAAAGAGAACGTTAGACTGAACGTTTCGGCCGGGGGCAATCATGAAGATAACTCAAAAACATCCATCATCAGCAGCAATCTAGAGCATGAAGTCAAAATTCAAATGCACATGTAAAAAACGCACCTGACAAACAGAACAGCTACATGAACACTACACACACTCAAAAGCGACGAATACAATACCACACAGCAACCAACACTGGACGGCTGGCTGACCTGTGAGAACAGCTGGCCCAGACGTCGCAGCACGGTCAGCAGCACCGGGTCGTCGTATTTGTCCGGGTCGGGTGAGATGGTCGCCGGCGGCGGGTCATCTTCGTTCGGGTCCAGCAGCCGGTTCAGGTTCTGCGTGGTCACCTGGAACGACACAGGCCGGCACCGTCAGCGCGAGGGCGAGCCCCGACACCAGCAGGCGAGGGGGATTCAGCCACCTACACGGAAACTCACGAACTCAGATGCGAGCACAACCGCAAACAGAAGACACATCCCAAAAGACGTGCTTCCCAAAAAGCTTCCACGTCAATGGACGTCCGTTCGACAGTCAGGGAATCGCACCACCGGACAGCACTAAAAGTCGCCAGTCCATCCAACCAGCCAACCGGCTGGCTGGACCGGTCAACTCAATCCAACCATTGGATTGGACTGGACCGGTCAATCCAATCCAGACCGAGCAATCCAACCGGCCGGGGGCCGCCGCAGGCCGCGCTCGCACCATGTTGTCCGGATTCGTCTCGTCCACGATGCGGTTCGACATGGACTGCTTCTTCAGCTGGCGGTCGTAGATGCGCCGCTCCAGACAGTTGTCGGTCACCATCCGGTAGATGAAGCACTGCTTCTGCTGGCCGAACCTGGCCGGCGCACGGTGGCGTCAGGGCTCGGCCGCTGCCGGCTGCCCGCAGCGTAATAGGGAAGCGGACTGCGACAGGGCAACAACCCCCAGCGCGAGGGACTCCATAAAGGGCGGACACCTTCGCGAAGCTTTCTGACGCTCGCCCACCAGTCACACTTTCAACAACTACGACCGGCGCAATAGCAACGTTTGTTAACACCGTAACAGCGTATGCGGAAGTCACTACTCGAACGCCGAACAAAACGTTTCTCAAATACAGACGTGCGACCTCAAACCATACCGTAATCGGCCACGCGTACCAGCAACGCCGCTCCCAGCCATCAGGGTACTGCGTGAATATCCTCAGTCTATCACGACGACGTTCTCAACGCCACGAGCGCGCGCCTCGCACCTGTAGACCCTGCAGACCGCCTGCGTGTCGTGACAGGGGTTCCAGGAGGCGTCGAACACTAGCACGCGGTTGGCGCCCACCAGGTTGACGCCCAGACTGCCGGCGCGGGTGGACACCAGGAAGAGCGGCACGTTCGGGCTGATGTTGAACTCGCTGATGAGCTTCTCCCGCTCCAGGCCCGTGGTCGAGCCGTCAAGACCTGCGGTACCAAAAGGAACACGTGAAGCAACACGGAGTGTGGAACACAACACGTCTGCAGCACTGACACGCAGGGAATGTAGAGATACATGGACACACGAGACTCCCAAAGGACCTGCAGCACGACAGCACGAGACGAAAGACGCGTATACACGGGGTATGGGGGAGGGGCGACGTACTTTAGTCATCTCATATGTCTCAGCGTGTCGACAACCACCGTTTCTATGGTATAGTATCTAACACCGTTCCTAACGCCCTCAAGATCACACGCGTCACTAATCGGCCCAACACTGGTGTTCCTACGTCCCACCTCCGCCGACTGCTATCTACGAGAACATCTGAGAGCCAAATACGGTGGCCGCTGGACCTCTAACGTTCAGGCAAACGGCGATGGGTCAACGCATCCATCGCCGTCGCAGGTATGGTTCAGTCTCCACCATGGCAGGATCAGAGCGTAACTCACGGTAGTAGGTCTGATTCAGCATCCATTTCTCATTGCGTCCCGGTACGGTGGTCTGTTGCAGGAACTCCTCGATGATGTTGAGCGTGAACAGCGACTGGCTGAACAGCAACATTTTGTCGCCCAGCTTGACCGTCTCCTCCAGAAGCACTTTGAACACCATCATCTTGGTGGAGTTCTCTATCTGGCCGGGGATGTAGTCCTGCATCATGTCCTGCGCCTGGAAACATAGTAGCCCGTCAATGTCGATGATCGGCGACGTACTGATAACGGAACACCACCGAACATCCCACGACAGCATACAAAACATAACGAATATACACGAGGCGCCATGACGAGCCACGACCACAACACCACATATCTGAACCGGTGGGATAACACTTAGGATCATGAACTAGATCCAGTCCTCGTGTCGGCCAACATGTGTAACTGGTGGCGGTTCGAGAACATGGGAGACCTGCGTCCAGTCTTCCCCTCTCGACACTCACCCAGTCGTAGTTGATGAACCCGTCCTCCTTGGGCGCCTTCTCGAACGGATTCGATTCCAGCGGCATCTGCGAGGCGGGTCCGGCCGCCGCCGGACCGGAGGTGGCCAGCTTCCGGGAGCGGCTCGACGCGCCGCTGCTGTCGTTGGTCTCGTCCAGGTCCAGGTCGTCGTCCGCCATCTTCTCGTCCGCCATCTTCTTCTTCAGCAGGTTGTACAGGATGTCCGGATGGTTCCAAATCTGAAGCACCATTTCGTTCGGTCACCTCGATCCCAAACACGGAACGGTGGAACGGAATGACAACGGAACGGAACGGAACTCTCCGTTCTGATGACCAACGTTGGAAAAGGTGTTGTTTTTTGGTGTTGAAGAGCACCAGAAAACATGTACTCCAAAAGCACTTAATACACCAGAAGTTTGATGTTGTGCCTCCTTCAAAGAGCTTCATTATAACCACGTTGACAAATTTCTAACTCTGCAAGCAAATGACTCCGTTTCCATTCAGTAAGAAGCAAATATGACGTCATAACTGACTTACACCAAGAACGCCAACTTAAACCAGCATTAGTTTACAACATTTTGTGCCCCAAAACAAAAATTATGCTCCGACATCAAAACCGAAAACCAATTTCCAACCCTGCTGACGACCCAGGCGGACGGTCAGCTCACGTCCTCCCGACTCGGCTCCATTACCTTGCAGCTGACGACGAAGGCGCGCAGAGGGTTCGGCGAGTGGCCGTTGCGCGTCGTCAGGTCGATCATGTAGCGGCGGTAGAGCGCGCGCTGCAGTGGCGTCATGCGCAGCAGGCAGACGTACTCCTCCTTCTTCGGCAGCGTCGCCTGCAGGATGGCGTGACTGCGCCTGCGGACGGACAGCACGTCAGCCGGGGAGTGAGCCACCACCCGGACGAGGTGTCACGATCGACGCAAGGCAATGGCAGAGCCATGGACCTGGGCGAGTTGACGAGAAGGCACCTACGTCTCCGGTACGACAGCAGCAAGGGGTGACGACCACACAGACGCAACAAAGAACAGACACAAGACAGACGCCGAGGTGAGGTTAAGATTGTAGCGGGAATACGGAAACAATCCCAATGTCGGTTACAATACCCGAATCAAGTCTGGTCACGTGATATGACGGATATTTCCGTGGCGTATTCGGTTTCGTTCGTCCAATTACTACATCGGCCAAGACAAAGAACTCGTAATCACCGACTAAAGCCACCCTAGGTGAGCATCGCTCGCCGCGCGGGTAACACAAACCCAAGGCATTTGGAAATCGAGAGATGGCAATGTGACTGACCTATGCACTAGGCCGCCTACCAGGGAGTGAGGAAGTGTTCGGGGAGGGGGGGGGGGGTAATGTGGCTAACCTCTGCACCAGACCGTCCAACAAGGAGTGGAAGGGCATAGGGAAACAATGTGACCGACATCCGCACCAAGGAGTGAGAAAGGGGGAGGGGACATGCAACTGACCTCTGCATCAGGCCCTCTAGCAAAAAGTGAGAAAGGGCGGGGAGATGCGACTGACCTCTGCACCAGGCCCTCCAGCAGGGAGTGGAGCACGTGCGAGCGGAACCGCATCAGTCTGACGTCCGACGGCGTCGAGTCCACGCACTGGCCGTTGGAGATGGGACGCTCGAACATGTTGTTGAACTCGGCCTTCGTGCCGAGGAAGTTGGGTCGTACAAAGTCCACCATGCACCTGCGCAACGCAAAGAAAGGTAACAAACGGAATGCCAAAGAAATCGTCACCATTCCCAGTATCATCTTCACGGCACATCACAGAAGCCTGCCAACCCTCCCCGCAAACCCCATGTATTTCCTCCGCCTGCACTCACCAGTACTCATGTGTGACTGGTGATTTACGGCGCTCCGACTACGTGGTCCTCCGGCGCCCGCCACTTACCAGTACTCCACCAGGCAGTTCTGCAGCGGGTAGCCGGTGAGCGCAAGCCGGCGCCGGGTGCGGATGCTCTTCAGCGCCTGCGAGATGCTGGCTCCGGCGTTCTTGATCCGGTGCCCCTCGTCGCAGATCACCAGGTCGGGCCCCGGCCGGGTGATGGCCACCTTGATGCCTGCGGACTCCAGCGGCGTCACACAACGGCACCTTCGACAACCAGACGGCTGCCACGGGCCGTCTCAAATGAAATCCCCAGTGGATGTGCTTGAAGCTAACATGTATATGCATGCAACGAAACCCAGATGTACTCGCCAGGAAAGGTCAGGTCACGACGCGATCCAAGGAAATCAGCCATCGTAGCACATTATCACTATGGCATGTTCTGCATGTCGACACAGCAACGCGCCCGACGTTCCACAAGAGCAGTTATGACATACAAGTTATCACTAGGACTATGCCAAAAGACGGGTAACTTCTCCATGGACAACTCTACATACAACCAAATTCCATTCTACGAAAAACCAGTTTTCCCCGTACCCGACCCGACCCACCAGAATCAGTCCGCACCAGACGACTCTGTTAACACGGTTGCCCAGCCGCAACAAAATCCGCCACCCACCTTCCAGCAGGTGCTTCTCCCGCGCCTCCGCCTCCAAATCGTCCGAGCCGTCCTTGCGCTTCTTTTTGCGAGCGGCGCGAGACGAGCTGATGTTCAGGAGCCGGTAGAGCTCGTACCCGATCAGCAGCACGCCGCCCTCCTGGTACCAGTCCTGAATCACCTGCGGACGGGCGGGCCGCGTCACCAGCACAGATCCATCGATAGAGGGCCAGTCTCGAGCCGCCGGCAGGTCGTCAGTGCACACCGCACGACAGAACGCCACTCTGCAGGCAGTGTCGGGTCACCGGCACAAACGTCACCTCACGTCAGGACGCCACGCCGAGCCGGGGAGGTCCGTGTCGCACCAGTAACGCATGTCAGTGACCACTGCACCAGTGACGCATGTCAGCACCACCGGTCATCGCCACGCGCTCCCGACCCGACCCGCCAACACCACAGCACCAGAAGCGGCCAGCGTCGGCGTGGTCCGCCGTCCTATCAGCGTGCCGCAGAACCGGCCGACGGCTGGCGAGGGATGTCCTCCCCAGGCTCGTGCATGATTTGGAGTCGATTCGAATCGATTCTGAATCGATTCCGTAACGTTACGCTTTCCTTGTGAATCAGAATGCAGAACAGATTCGCTTAAACGTCGCAATGAATCAGAATCAGACTTGCTGTCATTCAGCCATCACTGAATCATAATGCAATCGATTCACTCTTTAAACGCCGCCATAACCATAACGAGGACTTCCAGCCCTGTCAGTTAGGCGGCGAACCAATTCATTTACGGCGAATCAAGCACAAGCCCATTCTTCCCGTCCCCGCGGCATGACAGCCCGCCCGCCGCCCGCCGAGGCCGCCGACGCACGCACCTTGGCGCGCGCCTGCAGCGTGCGGTGGCTGTCGTTGAGCATGCTGACGGAGAAGTGGCGGGTGCGGACCTCACCGCCCTCGGCCAGCGGCGACGAGCCGCCGGCCGCCGGCAGCCAGTAGTTGAACTCGTTCAGCCAGTTCTGGATCGTGTTGATGGGCACGATGATGAGCACGGTCCGGTGGCCGGTGTGGCGCAGGAAGATGTCCGAGAACGTCACCGTCTGCGGCAGACGTGGCGCGTGACATCACGGGGCTGTCACGACGTGACCGGAGAGCTGAGAGACGTCACCGCGGCGCGCTCATGGGAGGTCACGGGAGGGGACGGGCGGACAACTTTCTCTCGTGCCTCGAGCATGCAATCGACCACCGAATGTGTTAAGCCTCGAGGATGGAAGGCAACTAGAGGTCAAGGCATTACGGACGCCTTGGTGGTGCAGGTTCATGCGGGAATGGTGATGGCCAAGCGTGTCGTGGGGTGCTTAATCCTCGGCTTACATCTGTGAAGTCCACAGCCAAAATGATGGCACGTCACCTTTATGGTTACAATGATTTTAGTGAAACCTTGCAGTTTCAATGAATGAAATCGGAAACAAACCGAAACGCAACAACCACACCTAAATGCCGAATTCACAGCTACCGTCGTGGACACAAAATCAAGCGTCAATTGACATTCGTAAATGTTAAGTTTTCAGCAAGCCTTTCTGATCCGGTTATCCTAGTTTCGGAAAAGCTAATGTTACGTTCCACCATCGCCGTCCGCCTCAGGACCTCATCAAGAAGCAAACCGAAAACACTTTCTGGATCCCGGAAACGAGCCTTCTATTGATTGTCCTCGATCGACCAGACCAACAGAAATACAGCTAACGACGGAGCAGCCCGGCTCGTCACAAACAGACCTGTGTCTTACATGTCTCCACCAGCAAGGAGACAAAATAAGAAAGGAGTGTGTGAGATGTCAGGAAAGGAAAAAGAATGCGCCTCAGAGAGTAGCCCTGAACCAGTGTGCAAGGGAAGAATGGGGAGGACAAGAAGTGCGCCTCAGAGAGTAGCCCTGAGCCAGCGCGCACGGGAGCGAGTCGGGAGGCCGACGGCCCATCGCTCGCCGACCCGCTACTGAGGTCAGGTTAGGATCACGTGGTCAGGGGTCAGCCGGCCAATGAGGGAGAGGGACAAGCGCGGGAACAAAAAGCGCATGCCAGCAAAGAAAATACCACATCTGTAGCCAGGAATCGAAACCGTCTCACTTGTATGAGAAGCAAGCACCTTACCACTTCGCTAACATGTCACACACGAGTAACGAGTCTGCGATAGAACATAACACTAACGACACTTCGTCATCAATATCGATAACACAACTATTTTGTTAATCCGACATGGTCCAAGACGCCGCCGGCCGATAACAGTGTTCGATGTGGCACATACCTGCATGGTTTTTCCCAGACCCATGGAGTGGGCCAGAATGCAGCCGAAGCCCGGCGTGGTCTTACACCGCTCCTGAGACTCGATCAGATTGTCGTACAGGAACCGCACGCCGCCAATCTACCCAGAAACGATCGGGAATATGAACAGGCACCCGATCTTCACCCGAAGCATAATGGTGATTACGCAACTCGAATGAGCAGAAACGCTAGCAAAACATCTACAAACGGAACTTAAATGCAAGTGTTCATGGAGAAGACACCAGACAGGCTACGAGGAGAGCTAACCCAATTTTTCAAAAGAATGATAAAGACTTCATTTGGACGACCGGACAACAAACAAAAATCAAGACCGAAATACCACTGGATACAGCATATAGGTAGCAACGAACGCTCACAGGCGTCGTCGAAAACTACCTCAAATCATTCATCGCAAAAGACGCAGTGTGGCAGTTTAGTCAACAGCGTTGCCCAAAGTTCATCTACTCCCCACCTGGTGCGGCTTGATGTTCCTCGCAATCTGGGGTGCGATGAAAATGTCCATTTCGGTCGGCGGGTGGCCCACGTTGACGAGCACGCGGCCCAGCGAGTCGGGCACGTTGCACGTGTCGTCCGTGTGCGAGCCCGAGTTGTTGGTGTCCTCGGACGGGCCCTCGTCCTTCTCCTCCTCGCCGGAGCTCAGCAGCTGGATGTCGTCGTCGCTCGTCTCGCCGCCGGCCGCGTCTGCCGGCGGTCGGGGTCGTGAGGGGCCGGCCGGGGCGTCCGGGCACACGCCACCGGGCGGTTCGTGGGGCAACACGCAGTATCTGACGGACTAAGGACACACGCTCAGGGAACATACCATTTTGACCCGGGTACGGACGCAAGCCACGGCCTGACTGAGGAAGCATTTCGTGTTCGCCGAGTGACGAAACGGTGGGTTGTGGGGATCTGGAGAACGTGACGGCTCATGGGGATCTGGAGAAGTTCGCAAATAAATGGACCACAGGCTTACAGTCGTAAACACGCCTTTGTGTTTCAAATCCGCGTGACATGACTGCTATAAATCAGAATTGGTCGTTTACAAGTTTACTGCCGTTACAATGGCCTTCTGAGGAACAACACTGCACGGACGGCTAAAGTCGGGATCTCGCCGCGACAGTGTGCAAAGGACCGCATGCACAAGCAAACGTCTCACCCTGAGCACGATTCATGGAATTCGCGGACCTTCCGCGCCAAACATCCAGCCGATTACCTTTGGGCTTTCCCTGCAGTACGTCATGCTCCGTGCTGGTCTCCTCCTGCTTCTCCTCGTCGCTGGACAGCACGATCACATCCGAGTCGGAGCCAGCCTGCTGTTTTCGGTCCTCGGCGGCGGCTGCCTCCAGCTCAGCGCGCTCCTGGTCCTCGCGCGACTTCTCGGCCATCACGCGCTCCTGTTCCTTCTTGAACTGCTCGTACCACTTCTTCTGCTCGGCCAGCCGCAGCTGCCGCTCCTTCTCCTCCTCCTGCGCGCGCAGCGTCTCGGTGTCCAGCTTCTCTTCGGTGATGATCTGGCGGATGTTGCGCCGCTTGTTCAACGGGCCCGACTCGTCGTCGTCCTTGCCGTCGCCGCCCTTGGCGCGCTTCTTCTTCCGCTTGCGGCCCTTCTTCTTGCGCCGCTTGGGCTTGGGGCTCAGCGGCGCGTCGCCCTCCTGCTCGGACTCGTCGCCGTCAGCAGCCTCGCGCGGCGGCGCGTCCGACTCCGACCCGCTGCCGTCGCCGTCCGCCTCGGACGAGTCGGGCTCGTCCTGCTCGTCCGGCTTGCTGCCGCTGCGATCGAGTAGGTCGGGCTTCTCCTCCAGCATGCTGAGCATGTCCTTGACCTCGGAGAGGTCCTCGGCCGTGCCGTCCACCTCGCCCTGCATCAGCTCCGGGTCGAGCACGGCGCCGCTGATCAGCTGGCTGATCTCGGCCTTGATGGAGTCCTCGAGCGGCTCGGCGGCCACCGCCGCCGCCTCGGCCCCGTCGTCCCGGCTCGAGCCAGGCTCGGACGCGCCTTCGCGGCCGGCAGGCGGCTCCGGCTCGCCGCCGCCCGGCTCGCTCTTGACCTTGGCCTTCTCCTCCGCCTTGTCTTCCGACTCCGCATCGGCGTTGGACTTGCTCTCCCGGTCGGACTCGGTGCCCGTGGCCTCCGGGTCCGCCGAGCTCCCGCCGCCGGCCCCTTGCTCCTCGTCGGGCCGCTCCTGCTCAGTCCGCGCCCCTTCTTCACACGTTTCAGGAGGGTCAGAGACGGGCAGCGTTTCAGACTGGTCCGAGGCCTCCTGGACCGAGTCCGTGGCACGGGCGGCCTCCGACGAGGCTCCGTCTTCAGACTTCATCCCGTCGGCAGCAGCCGAAGCCGCAGCGCAGCCCTGGTCCGACTGGTCCAGACTCTCTCCGGGCAGGGCGCTCCAGTCGTCCGCGGACTGCGACTGCTCCGACTCGTGCTCGTCCTCCGACTCGTTCTCAGCCGGGCGGGAGGCGTCCGCGTCCTCGTCTTCGTCGTCTTCGTCTTCTTCCTCCTCTTCTTTCCCCTCGCCGGGCGCCGCCGCTACGTCCCCCGAGTTCTGCCGCTGGAGCACGGCAGCGCTTTGGTCGCTCGTCGGCGGTCCGCGGCCGACCTGAGCCGGACCGGGCCGCTGGACAGCGGCCGCCTCCGCCGCCGACTGGCGCCGGTACATGGCCATGGCCTCCTGCAGGGTCAGCTGGCGCGGCTGGTCAGGCGGTGGCTCGGCGGCGGCGGCGCCGTGCTCGCTCGCCGCCCAGTCGGAGCTCTCGTCGGCTGTGCGGCAGTCGGAGGATCCTCCCTCCTCCTCCCCCTCCTCCTCCTCCTCCTCGTTGTCCTCGCCCGGCTCGAAAAGCGGCACGGCTGCGATTCCCGGCGGCAGACGAAACCCGAGCGTCGGTCCCGTCTTCGGCGTCGTCGCCTTCGGCGTCGCCATCGCCATCGACGTCGCCGTAGTCGTCGTCGGCGGAGGCGGAGGCGGAGGCGGCGGCGGCGGCGGCGGCGCGAGTGGGTCGATCACGGGCACGGCCCGGATGCCGGGCGGCAGGCGCAACGGAGCGGCGGCCGACGCCGGCGGCAGCGGCGCCGCCCCCGCACCGGCCGGCAACGGCACCTGCGGGCGGGCTGCCGTCTCGGCGGGACTGTCCGACGGCGCCTGGCCGGCGGCCGGGGTACCGGCTGGATGCCCAGAGTCGCCGGCCCGATCGTGCGGCGAGGAGTCGTCCGTGGACCACGGCCACCGCGCCTCGTCGTCCACGCCGAGTCCCTCCTCTTCGTCGCCGTCCTCTTCGTACCCTGTTTCGTCCAGTTCGCCCTGTTCGGCAGCGACGTTGTTCGATTCGTCTATGCCGCGCTCCCCTCGATCCTGCTCTTCCTCGCCAAGGCAGTCTTCACCAAGCTCGTCGTCTTCCAGCCCAGCATCTGCAAGCCCATCATCGTCAAGGCCATCGTCCTCAACGTCGTCATCAAGCTCGTCCCCGTCATCCTGCAGGAGGACGTCCTCGTCATTCTCCTCTTCACTGACCGACGGGTTCTTTTCTCCAACGACTGGCGTCGGCTGGGCGGGCGTCAGCGCCGGCCCGGCCGACGCCGCTGGAGGGGAGACGGCCGCTGTTCTTGCACCGGCGGGCGCCAGCACCGGCTGGGCAGACGGCGGCGGCGGCCTCGCAGCAGGCCGCTCCGGCGTGGGCTTCGCCTTTGACGCAGCGGCCTGCTGCTTGCACAGCGCCATCGCCTCCTGGAGGGTCAAACTGCGCGGCTCCGCCGGTGCCGAATCATTGACAGACTTTGCCTCTGCGACCTGCCCATCGACCGACTCCGGGTCGGTGCTGTGTTCGCCCGACCCACCGTGGGGCGTCGCGTCGCTGTACAACTCCCCAGATGCGTCAGTGGGTCCTGCATCACCGTACGGATCTCCCGACTCGTCGTCAGGCCCCATGCCGCCGTACTGGCCTTCCATGTCCCAGTCTTCCTCGTCGTCGCCCTCCAGATCGTCGTAGGCGTCGTCGTCCGCCTGCAGCAGACTTCCGTCGCCGTTCTGCTGTTCCTCCATTGCTGCGTCCGCGCGGCCGGCCGGCTCTGTCGGCTCCGATCTGGTCACATTCACGCCCGGCGGCAGGCGCAGGCCAGCCAGCTGGGGCTCACGCCCGGGCGCCGCCGCCGCCGCCGCCGGCGCCGGATGCGGCTCCTCGCCGCCGTAGGAGGCGTCCGAGTACTCGTCCATCGGCTCGGCACCGTCCCCCGGCGAACTGACGGCCAGCACCGGCTCCGCGTCCGACGCCTCGTCATCGCCGGCGTCGCCCATCCAGCCGACGGCCGCGTCACCGTACCGCCCGGCCCGGCCGGCGCGCGGCGGCGGAGGCGGCGCGACCGCGGCCGCCGACTGCTGCCGGCACAGCGCCATCGCCTGCTGCAGGGTGAGCGGGGCCGGCTGGCTGGAGGCCGCGTCCTGTTGCCGGTCGGACGCGCGACGAGCCTCCTCCTCGCTCTTCGGCGGCGGTGGATGTTCGTCGCCGCTGTCTTCGCCCTCGTCGTCGTACGGCTCGTCGTCGTAGTCGACGTCATCGTACGCGTACTGCTGCTGCTGCTGCTGAAAACGCTGCTGCTGCTGCTGCTGCTGCTGCTGCTGGAGCGCGCGGTGCTGCTGCTGTTGTAGGAGCTCCTGCTGCTGCTGTTGCTGTCCGTGCTGCTGCTGCTGCTGTGGCTGCGGCGCCGGCGCACTCTGCTGGCTGACGGCGCTGATGCCCGGCGGCAGTTTGACGGCTGGGGCGCCGCCCACGGCCGCCCGGATCCAGGGCGGCAGACTGGGCGACGGTTGCGGGGCCGGCGGGACCGCCCGCTGCTCCTGCTGCTGCCGCAGGATTCGCAGCGCCTCGTCCCGCGAGATGACGCGCGGCTGTCCGGAGGAGTCCATTCTGCACCACAGCAAATGAAACGTACATCAGGGTGGCACGCACGAAACAGGCATGTCCAGATAAGGTCGTCGCGAACGACTCAACGTGACGATAGCTTAGTAACGTTAGAGAGAAAACGTGGAGACATGGTGGTAGAGGAAATTTAAAGCTGAAGGTTGAAGTTTAATAAACATGATGAAAAACCCTCATAAACATCTTACCACTTTTTGCTCGGCACGTGTTGACAAGAAAATGAGGATAAACCAAGCATAACCTTGTGATGACTAAAGGTGCTCGCAATCAAGTTTTCTAATGGCAATCCTGGGCTTTTAATGCATTTGGTAAGCTTCAGTGGTGTGCTCAATCTGACAAAACCTGAATAACAAACATGGCATATTTCAGTGATAACTGCATACTTCCATCATAACATGCTGACCACTGAGTGCTTACAAAGTATGCAGGCAATGCAACCTAAATATGACTCAGGTGGATGTAACAAAAACTGAAATAACTGGAAATTTATTGGACTTATAGCATGTTTCTCACAATCTGACACAACCTAGAATAAGTTAGCTGATGAAAGGATTAATGTGACAAGCCGTCATGAACATGTTGACCACATGGTCAACATGTTCTGTATTATAATGTATTAAAAAAACAGCATCAAAATATTACACTTATATCTGGTTCAGTTACAGCAGCCTGAACAGGAGAAAATTTGTGTAATCAATTCAAGAGAACTGGATTTCACTTATGACAACTGCCATAAGTAAAATACCAGAAGTCATAACCAGCTGATCAGTTGGTTGCTGTTTGCACAGGGTGACCAACTAAAGAATACAGGATTTATCTAACAACTGAGAAGTCAAAGTTCTAACCTGAACAGCTATTAAGTGAGTGATCTGCTTACCATTTCACATACTTCATGATAGATTGTAACACTGTCAAACCATAGCCATAATGTGTCATCAACTAAGTGCACTCAAAATATATGACTGTTGTCAGAAACACCATCAACATTTGCACTATATGAGAAATAGCAATGGCAAGGTAATTTCTTTGGCTTGAGAATCTCACATGCTCCTTTTGGGGCATCTTTTAAGCTAAAGCACATCCAGCTATTAAAGGAGGTAACCTCCAAACATCATCTGTAACACAGACAAAACATTACAAATGGCATGAAAATGAATGAATAAATGGAAAAAGCAATATAACCTAGACCAAACACAGCCTTACCCACCATCTGTTACCATGCTTGTAAATCTTACTGTCATCACTGCCAATGGCAAAGATGACCTAATTAAAGCATCTTTGGACCATTGCTGAGTGATGCAATCATAATCAACACAGCCCAATTTGCAAACCATGCCACAGTGTCAATGTGAAGTTCAAACAGATTTAGTCCAATCTAAATGGGGCATCTGTGAAGCAATGATACAGCAATACTCTCTCCCTTCATTCAATAGCACCTTTAGGATGAGGATTTTGGTAGTGTGAGCCTCAGTCCAACCTGCTACCCCAAGGTGGGCTGTGTTGTCCCAATTTTGGCTGTTCTAACTCCAAAGTTTTTAAAGTCTCTTAAAACCTAGCTCAATGCCCCAACTCCACCCTAACAGAATCTCACCAAAACCTGCCATGTTTTGCAGAATGAGCCACATATTGCCCACAGTATGTGGTCTACTGTGTGTGCCGATTACAATGTCGCGTGACTAACAGTGACATGACATTGTAACTTTATTTAGATGTGCAATTGTTTGCCAAATAGCAAGAAAATTGTATTTTAAATAACTCTATTTCATGTGAAGTCAAGCTGGTCAGCAAGCTATGGCAGGTTTGAACAAGATCTTGTTGGGGCAGAGTTGGGGCAAAAAGCCAGGCTTGGAGCTGCTTTCAATCATTTTGGGACAGAACTATCAGAATTGGGGCAGCACAGCCCACCTTGGGGCAACAGGCTACAAAAGGGCTTACATTACCAAAGTAATCTTCCTAAGGAAACATCAGTAAAAAGGCATAAATGACCCACTATGCCAAATTTATCCCAATACACCATATACATGCCATTTAACAATGAAACGAGCATAGAAAAATAACAAACTGATTGTAACAAAAAGTGACTAAATTTGATGAGAAACTACATTTTAGTGGTAGGTTAGGCTTAAACATTTTGCCCAAACTGGAGACTCACTGTCCCAGTTGAGATCAAATTGAGTCTATCCCAAATGTCTTGTTGTCCCTATCACATGGTTTGCAGACTAGTAGTCGAGAAGTATGCTGGCCTGAAATTCCAATTTCACAATATGACAAGGGCATAAAGCATGATGAACATTTATGATCAGCTTCCTACACTTAAGACATTTTGCTCAAATAAAAATTTCATGTGTAACACATCAATCAAATCAGATGCAAGACTACCTACTCAGTCAATACCATTATTAATCATACATTCTTAGCAGGAATACAAGACAGCAATACACAAGTTAAAAAGTGCAATTCATTAAACCACTGGTATAAAAGAGTGACTGGCAGTCATCTGAAAATTTTGGGAACATCAAACACCGATGTAAAAGCAAAGAATGACGAAAAGCTACTTCATGGTCATGATCACAATCATGGGTGGCCCGTACCGCTTTTTTAAAGTTCCTGTAACTCTGGATCAGGGCATCGGGGCTTGGACTTCGAGGTCACTGAAATCTATCTGGGTAATCACAGCCAAAAATAACACAACTTTTCATGGCAAAATGCATGATTAGTAACGCCATTGTTTTGGACTGCCGAGTCCCGTAGTATCTTCAATGAAATGTTCGTTCACGAAACTGAAGAATCATGAAATTTGACTAACCTTTCCGTCAATTCATGGCAAAAGGATATTTATCCACCTTTACACGAACCGAACCCTGTCACTACGTTCCATTTCGTTAATACCGCTGCCGATTAGCCTCAATATATTGTACGTGAATCATTTGTATGCTTTAGAATTCAGTATCTATTGGCGCAGAAACGCGCCATAAATGCAACAATTCACATTATCTCCTTATTAAAAAAGAGCAATTTTGAGTAATTCAATTCATGCCATTTTGTTGCATAAAATTGAAATTGAAAAATTTTCCTTTTAAAATTGTCTCTTTTTATCTTTTGGCATTTGATCATACTTGAACGTTTCTGAAGTTCTTGTGATGACGTCGTAAGTTGTTGACGCCTTCTGCACGACCAAAACAAAGCCAGGAAGTTCGAGAGAGGGGTAGCTCGTGCAGCTGCGCCTGCTGAGCTTCCCGTGTTTGGGGAGGAGCGGGGAGCCTGTACGAGGCTGTGGCTTCGGCGGTTGTGGTGAGGGAGAAGAGGTTGTGCGTGTCAGGTCTGTCCGGCGTATGGTTAGAAACTGAAGTGGCTGCTGTGACGTAGTTGAACTAGGTACCTATCTAGTTTCATTTTTGCGTTCTCAAAGCCTCTGATCTCATCAACAATGAGTTCTACACCTCCGAAGAATCCTGAGGAAGCCTTGGGAGGTAAGAATAGGTAATTTAGGTACATGACTATGGTGAACAAATAAAAAGTCCATTGAAAGGAAACCCAGTACATAGAGAGTGCAATCTGTGTACGTGAATTGTTCTAGTTTTAGAAGTCTGTTTGTCAGTGATGTTTGTGACTATCTGTATGTAATTTTGGTTATGTTTATGGAAGAGTGAACTCCTTCTGTATGCATATGATTTCAATGTAGTACATGTGGTGTTATTAAGTAAGCATTTGTGATCAAAGTGTGATAATAAAGTTTCATAGTTTTGTTTGTTGGGGGTCTCTTGCATTTAATGTTGTTATGTTATGTTTGTTATGTTGCACATTTCACTTTATAAAGTTTGATCAGAAATTTTGTTTATGTTTGGTAAATTATATGAATGTAAAGATTTGTGAGCATCATATTTTCATTGGAAGGTCTGTAGTAATGCATACAGTCATACATAATATTTAATTGATATATGGCCTAGTATAAGATGGTTCTGTAATTACCTGATCTACAGTTACTCCGTAATGCTTAATTCAGCTGTACTGTTGCTTAGTTTTTGTCTTCTCCTCAGGGTGTATTATTAGGTTTTTGGGGGGATTGTGTTTTCCTAGTATGCCTGCTTTGGCATGCCATGTTGTGGTCCAGTTGTGTGTATGAAATGATGGCATAAGGCCTTTTTTTTGGTAGTTTCCACCAAAGCACAACTATTTTAGTTAAACCTGTAATTTCATGCCATACTTTAAGAGCACAACATAGTCATAGATTTCAAACATCATTCTAGGCCTAGGTTAAGTTTTAAATCTTGGGATGTTCTAGCATTCCTTTGTGATATTGATAGAGCATTCAGAATGTGTTATTTGATATTTAATTAGATGGATGTAATATCACCTTTGACTTTCAGAATCAACATAAAGTGTGTGAGATAGAAATGATCTGGCAAGGCCAGACTGAGAATGTTAAGTGGTCAATTTTGTTTGACAAGTAAAGAAATCTGAGTATGTAGTCAAATGAATGGATCAGTTTGTTTTATTCTCAGTTGCATCCCTCTGAGCTACTGAATTGTTGCATGCAGCTGACTGAATGGCTTAATTTATGTTTCAAAGGGCATTTCTTAGAAGGTGTAGATGCCTCAGTCTGTCAGAAATTCTGTGTAGCAGCATAGTTTTGATAGTTTTCATGCAATACTAAATGATGTTGGTGGCCTCAACCATAATTTGAGGACTGTCCTACTTTTTGGTTTTAAATTTCCCCCCAAAAATCACATGTTTCATTTTTCATGTTTCACATTCCACATGGTGGCTGTACATGCCACTAGAAACCCCCTCAAAATGTCTATGCAACACATGATATTCCAAGTTCCACATCCTGACAATTTGGCGTTTGCTCGGCGCCGTTCGGCCACTGTGTGCTGCCGCTCAGCGGGACCCCGTGCCCGGCAGAGTCGTGGGTGGACCTAACCTACCAGACGACGTCGCCGCGGCGCACCACGCCGCTGCCGCTCGGCGGCGAGGAGTACCTGCGCCTGCTGCGCGAGGCGCAGCGCGAGAGCAACAACACCTCGGCCAGGGGCTCGCTGGCCTCCTCCCGGCGCGACTCGCCCAAGGAGTGTGCCTCGTGAGTGGCCGGGCTCGGACCCCTGCAGAGTGTGTTTCGTGAGTAGCGGGCGCTGGCCCCTGCAAGCTGACATGTGTAGTCAGGTGCCGATGCTCTCCCGCGTGTTGTTACCGCTTGATCCTGGGCGGTTGCGATTTTGCATTTTCATGACATGATACCATTGTTAAGCCCGTCGTTGGAAGATTCCGCTTTGTCCGCTGTATAACGGAAAGATGAAAGGGATGAGTCTTTGAACCTGTTTAACGTATTCCGTACGTGGTGCGTCGCACTGAACATTGTGATCGGTAGCCCAGTAATAAGTAGAATGTTGTTCTCCCCGCCGTAGCGAGGCTGGTATGGGTTTTCCGGCGCTTCGTCTGTGGCCAGCTGGTAACTGGCAGTTGGCCAGGAGACGTTCAGACCAGCATACTTACATGTGTACCTGACGGCCTGTTTAAAACTTTCGGCTCAGAAGTCCGCCAGTGACGGACTCCGTGGGAAACAAACGTAGTCCACGTTCTCATTTGCCCCTTGTTCAGAAATAGCGATGCCGTAAGAGCGTTGTTTTGGAACAAGAGGCAAACAACCGAGTAGTCGTGTGGATAAGTCAGCTGCCGCACAGCGCCCTGGAATCGCGCAGTCGAGAGAGATTCATGCTGATGCAAGCAGTTAATGGAATGAACTTTGCTTTATGTGAAATATGGTCACAGGCGTCACCATTTTAAAGCGTAGATATGAAATTGGGAGTGAGCTGCTGGAACAGGCTTTGAAAGTTATTCGAAAATTATTGTATTTCGTTATAATGTGTACAGGTAAAAATATCCTACCGCGTAAAGCATGGCTGATTGGACATGGCTGATTGGCTGATTGGCTGATTGGCATGTCACAGCTTTATGTATATCGGTACAGTCCTGCTTACTTTATACACGGAGTGACAAGCGGATTGATTGGAATATAGGAGTGACACACGAATGTTTATTTACACATACGTCAAATCCATGTACTCTTGTAAATGCCGTGACTGATTCATCAGGCAGACGAAATTAGATCGATGTTGTGTGAAGACTTGGTGGATGGGAGTTCGTCGGTACCTTGACTTGTGTTGTGTATCGAGTACAGACCTCGTCCCCGGTTAGAAACTCCCCATTTTCGGGATTGCTGGTCCGTGAAATTGGGCGTTAGTATGGGACATCCATGTCGGAAGACATCCTCGCAGTAAAAAATGCTGAGTTAAAGTAGGTGTTGAACTTAACTTGTGAGTCGAAATTAGTTGTTTGAATGTCACGTACAATTTGCTCCACAAAGGTTGGAACATCGTAGCTCACAGTACAGTTCCAGGATTTCACTTCGTTCCGGTGTTTTGTTTGGGTCGTCTCGACACGGACAGACGTCGTTCCAGTCGTAGGTAGGGCCGTGTCTGGTGCTCGATTCGTGACCGTCGCCGGCTGCTGGGTCCGGCGGGAGTGTAGAGAGTGTAGAGTGTAGTGTAAAGAGTCCGCAGCCGACTGGTGTCGGCTGCGGCCGCCCGACCGGTGGTACGCCGCCAGACGTGGAGTCGTTCGCGTCTGCCGGCACCGGTTCAGAGGAGCTAAACGTCTCCGGCCACTGCCGGTTCCGGTGTGCCGCGAGTGGACAGCTGGGGGTGGAGTGATGGATCCCGGCCTTGGGAACCGGCCCTTTGAACGGGTCGGACGTGTCAGATTTAATGGCGGTGCTTTTTGTCGGATGTTTTCTTGCGCTTCGTGCCCTGTTCCCGTGTCTTTCTTCCTTTGGCTGGGGGCTCGGTCCGTGCGCCTGCGGCTGTCGTTCGCTGGACGTCGGCACGCACGCCCACCGCAGCTGCGGGCTGGGGTGACGCTCACGCGTAATTTCAGTCGACGACACCGGATGGGATATACATCGAAGGAACGGTCGAAAGTTTTAGTGATCTGATCAAAATCTGATCAAATTTCGTAGGATTCGAACGCCATGTTGACGTTTTCGCATTCGTATTCGTGTTTTGTTTTTTTTGTCGTCGTATTGCTACCATGTGCGACGTTTTCTTATGCAAGTTTTTCTCACCTCGATATCGCAGTACTTGCGCCGTCCACGATGGAACCATCGGTCGTGGCCTTACTGGGGTGAAAGACATGCAGATATCCTCTGCCGTACGATATGCAGATCATGGCGGTAGCGCCGTAACTGCGTTCTCGCAACAACCGTGTTCTCTGGCCGTGCACGGGTGCCTCAGGACGGGACGATTGTCTTTCTTGGCTGCACCGCGCCTGACATCCTGATCTAGAGAGGTTTTAGGAGACTCTCGCTGTCTGGTCTGGAGAAAATTTAGGAGACGCCTCGCTGTCAGGTATGGAGAGGCGCTAAGGAGACACCTCACCCGCTGGTGCGGACAGACGTTTGGGAACGTTCCGCTCTTTGGAGAAACGTCACGATACGCTTGGATGTCCGGCCACATGAGCCTGGAGACGCCTCGCTCTCTGGTCCGGACCGGAATGATGTCTGGAGCAGGGTTGGAAAAGATGATGTTTTGTGGTGCGGAAGAACACCAGTAAATATGTGTTCCTAAAGCATGTTGTACTCCAAAAGTCTAATATTGTGCCACTGTCCAAAAGCTACATTATAACCATGTTGAGAAATTTCTAACTCTGGGAGCAAATGACTCGTCTCCTTTCAGTAAGAAGCAGGTATGATGTCCTAACTGACTTACACAGTGAACGGTAACTCAAACCATTATTACTCTTTGCAAAAGTTTGTACTCCAAAACAATAATTATGCTCCGACACGAAGAACAAAAACCAAATTTCCAACCCTGTCATGATGTCTTGACAACCTTTCCAAAAAACCTTTCCAATCAGTCATGTTGTCATGACTGACACAGTGAATGCTAACCTAAACCATTATTACTCTTTGCAAAATTCTGTAGTCCAAAACAAGAATTATACTCCGACGCCAAGAACAAAAATCAAATTTCCAACCGTGGTCAGGAGGTCCCTTGTTACGTGTGAGGCGGGGCTGGTATGCGCGCCGCCGGCTCACATGTGAGAGTTGTTTGTGTTGCGTTCGTCGGAGGCGGGTCGATACGCTGCCGGCTAAGTACCGGTACTGTGAGCCGTCACGCCGTGGATGGACGCGGCCACCCGTGGACCCGCTGTTCCTCCTGACCTAGTTGATTGTTACTCTCCTTTTACTCTCCAGTCGCTGACGATGCGCACTGAGTGTGTCGAAACGCTCAGATGGAGCCGTCCCGCTTCCGGTGCGTCCGCCGTTCGGCCCCCATCAGTTTGATGCCATGCGCTTGGTACGCGTTCAAAGTCGCCCGGCAAAGCGGCAGTGCCGCGAGGATGCAAAGCCGCGTGTCCGTGTCATCCAGGCTTCTGACCGGTTGTGCCTAGTCAGCGGGATAGGCTGCAGGTCATTGACCGCCGGCAGAAGTGGTTCTGCCTGGTCAGCGAGCGTGATGCGACGGGATCGGGTCGTGCGCGCCAAAACCGCCCGGTGTCGCTGACCGCTGACCACGGTTCATGTCGAACTCGTGGGTCGGCCGACGTGGAAACTGCGCCGAAACCGCAGCCGACGCTGACACCACGCATGCCGCCGCCGGTGGCGGTTCGGTCCGCGGCGGGCGCAGCGGCGCCGCCAGGCCGCCGCCGACTCGGCGCAGGCGGCGCGCGCGGCCGGGCGCTGCCTGGCCGCGCCGCCGGCCACTGTCGGCGGACGTTCACACCGGGCGTCGGCGCCGCTCGGCCGACCTGGCCGCCGGCCCGCCGCGCAGTTCGGCCGCCGCGCCGCCGCCGATCCGGCGAAACGTCGGCTCGCGCGCGCGCGCGGCGCCGCGTCGCAGGCGCCGCTTCTGCGCAGTTACGGCCGCGGCCGGCGTGTCCGGGTTTCGGGCGGCTCGGGTCGGACCACCCGTCGGCCGCCGTCGACCGGTCCTCGCTCGGCCGGGCGCGCGGCCTCGGCCGCCGGACCGACCGCCATGCGGTACCGCAGCCGCCGCGCCGGGCCGGCGGCCGGCGGCGCGCGGCCGCACGCCCCGCCCAAGGCCGCCGCCAGAATGTAAACAGCGGCGGGTTACCGGCGGCGGGACACCTCGCACCCGGCCGCCCAGCTGGCGGCTGACAGCGCCGCGTGGAAGGGGAGGAGGGGAAGGGGACAGTTGACCGTGTACTAGCTTCAGCTGGTTCACGGCGTTCGTGAACTAGCTTGGGTGGTCGCTTGCTAGAGCCGCTGCTCTGAACACTTTGTCATGTTCTCGGTGGTCGTTGTATGGAATGGAGCCAAGATTTTGACTGACCGACGTCGGCGACGGTCAGTCACGTCAGACGGCAGCGACGGCGTTGCTGCGGCTTACCTGAGCTGAACCTTCGCATGTCACGGTCCTGTGGATCATCGTGTGGCCGATAGACTGCGGCCTTCAGCGGCGGGACGTGAGAGCGATCTCGGAGATGACAGTCCGGCTAATGTGGAGCAGCTGAGACGACGTCCTTTGTCCACCGCACTGAGTCGCACCGACGCAGCTGCGCTGTCTGACGTTTTTATGGGCGCACAAAGGATCAGGAGATACCTGAAGGAGTTCCCTATTCGGATTTCGCCGCGTCCACGTGCTGCGGGCCTGACGTCCTGGCGCCCTGCCAGTTCGAGAACAGGGACAAAGGCGAGGCCAGTCGGCGGGATTTTTGCCCGAGGCAGTTAATGGACTGACGCGGCAGGCCCTTGCTGTTTTCGTTCGGCGGTTTCGGCTTGGCTGCATCGCTATTGACTGGCTCCAGCCGTGGCTGAGCCGACGCCCGAACCAGGCAGCAGGCGCGCTGCTGAGCCCGGATCAGGTGGCCAGCGAACAGCGGAAGCGAGCCTCTCGTTGACCTTGACAGGGGCTCGCACGATTTGGTTTGGCACGGCCAGGGAGTTCTGTCGGGAGCGATCCAGCGGTCTTGGCATTATACGCCCAGCCGCTTTCGTCGGGGATCGGTTCGATTGGCTCGCCATGTTGTTTTAATTTCTCGGCGCTGGAAGAAGTTTTGGCACCGCGTAGCAACAGTTTGTTTAAGATTGCGAAGCCAGGTGCTTTGGACCGTATCACGTCATGTATTGCTGATCCTTACCTAAACGAAGACATCAGCTGCTTAGTATGTTTGCTAAATCTGTCGGGATCTTCATCAGGCACGTGCGGGACGTGAGGTACGTGCGTCCCGCTACGTGAAAACGGCCGCCAATAGCCGACCGCATTGGCCGCCCTGTCCTTACTCGACCCGTTGTGTGCCCAGTTTGCGCACTTCATGCCCAGCCGCCCTGAAGACAGGAGGCAGGGACACGAATTTCTGGGAACCGTTTCGACTGGACGGAGCAGATATGATGGCGCTGTATGACGATCGGATCCAGCTGCGTGGCGAATTGGCATTCTCTATATGCACCCTGGTTCGTTCTTGCGCTTACCTTCTTGCCTATTGTCATGGGTTAGGCGTACGTTATGTAACAAAACAGGTACAGGTTTTAATACGAAACATGAAGAAAATTAGACGGGCCACGATCGACCTGCCCCGCATAGGACTTATAACACACATTAGAAGGCATTTACTGCCATGTACTTTCCAGGAACTGGCTGATGGCGTGTGTCATGAGCTGCAGTACCTCGTGATTGGAGGGAAATCAAAGCTTTTCCTTTTCCTACAGGCATGAGTTACATTTACCCCTTATAAAAATGCGTCAGATGAATCCGCTAAGCGGGCAGCAGATAAAGCTTGTTGCTGCTGTCTGCTGCTACCCGAGAATGGCTGGTGTAATCCGTACATGAAGGGATCATTGGTTACGGCGCGGCTGGGCACGGACTGGCGCCGGACCCACGATCCAGCCGGCATGCACCGGTCGAATGGACACATAGTCACGCCACGGTGACGTCTCTCCTCGTGCGACGCTATACGGACGCGAATTCGGGCCTGACGCGCCACCGATCGGGCGAGCGCGTAGTTGGCGCGCCGCTCCTGACGGGGACACTATCGGCCCGACCGTGCGCAGAAGACAGACGTGGCGACGCAGTTGTCCGGAGGGCCGGAGGTCAACGGAGTGCCGGCCGGGAGCGTGATGCAAGCGGTCGTCAGGACAGGGAAACGGCAGACGTGTTGTGTTTGTCGGGCGGGCCGGTCGGTTTCGGGTGGTGTCTGGGAATGAGAACCGACGATAGACCGCGCTGGGAAGCTGGTAAACAACTGGATTAGATTGCCCAGCTGCGTATACATTGCCGTTAAGGGCACGTAACGGCGAGTGCAAATAGAGACAGCTGCGAGGTCAACATTGTGAGGACGATAAAGCTAGAAATAGCTTCACTAGGGATGTCTAATATTCCTTATCGGGAAGTTCCATTTATGTTTTATGTTCTCAACAACAAAGATGAAATGTGCAGCACTCTTACGTCACGATTCATCGCCTGTGCCTCCGCGCCTTGGCCGCATGACGTGAGCCTGCCGTGGCCGTGGTCCCAGTCTGCCGCGGTAACCGCGGTCTCGTGTCGCCGGCCGACGGGAGCGCCAGACGCGCGCTGCCCTCCGCTGCCGTCGGCCGAGCGCGGGCCGTCGCGCCGCCGCCGTCCCGGACAAAGGGTGGCCGAGGCCCGCTCGATGGCACGTGCCGGCCGGCCGGCTCGTCCCCGGCCCCAGCTGACCGGGCGCCTCCCGGCGCCTGAGTCAGCCGACTCCGGCGGCGGCCAAGGTCGGGCTGGCGCCGCCCGCCGTCCGCCGCGCGCGCCGCGCCGCGCCGCTTGAACCCGCGGGAGGCGCCCTTCGATCGTCGGCCGGGTCAGCGACCGCCCATGGCGGCGGGTCGATCGGCCGACGCTGGGGAGACGATGCGGCGGCGTGGCACTGCGCCGCGCCTCTGCACCGCTGCGGGATCCCTTACTTGAGAGCGCATATGGCTCCAGGTGGACAGATGAGCGCTGAGTACCGTTCGCGGTGTTCAGAGAGGTGCAGAACAGTCACAAAGAAAATGGGCGAGAATGAGAGTGAAACAGGACAGTGTGTGTCTCCTTCACGCACATGCAGCCCGTTCGTTGTCAGTCCTGGTTGTGGTCGGTATTGATCTGTGAGGTGGGGGATGTGTTGTTTTGAAGGCAGCTGTCTGACTGAGGGGAGAAGGATTGACGTTGTCAGCGGCGTATCCCGCTTGGTCGCATTTGCTGCATCACAGACGCACAGAGTCTGCAGCCGTGACGCCACGTCACACTGAACAGAGGCGTCAGGGCGTGGGTGTGGCTCGCCATGAGGCCTGCTGCGGGTCCGTCACGTGTGGACTGTCCACGTGACGTACATCTAGGTACTTGGAAAGAGTTGCACGCAGTGTCCTTGGCATCGGAAAACACCGCCGAGCCGGCGTCAAAGCAGACATTCTGCTTTATGTCACTCTGGCCGGCATGGTTGTCAAAATAGGACTGCCCTGGGTCGTGGAGTGTGGGTGGAGGTTTATTGTCAGAAGCTCGTACATCCTGAACATATTGTAAGCAGATTTTCACTGCCATCCGTGGTTGTAACGCTACAGAGCCGTAGCATGCTGGTCGTCGAGATCCATTTGATTTCATTTTAGCGGGATCTCTGGAAGATATTGTAAGTGCGATGGCGTGTGCTGGCCTTCGGAACACCTTACAGAGTGTGCAGATAACGAAATAAATCGACTTCATGTTAAGGCTGGTCCATTTCTTCGGGATTTACGACGTTTTGTCAGTCATGATCATCTCTCAAAGCGTTGACGCCTACCCCGCGCATGTTTACGGGCAAAATCAGACGGATCGGCCACTGTGGCGTCGCTGCAAGCCGTGACTCTGATGTCGCAGGTGCGCAGTTCTCGGCCAGTGTCCTGCACTGTGTAGGTGCGTCGCCCTCCAGAGGTCATCCCGTCGCCGGTGTGTGGACGTGGGGTTGTCCGAACGGCCGCACAGCACGGCAGCACAGCACAGCACAGCACGGCCGCACAGCACGGCGGCCGCGGTCGGAGCCGAGCGGCACAGCTGCATTACCGGCCGTCGGTGGCGTCGGCTCTCGTCTGAACCGGCCGGGCTTTGCGGCCGTTAGTGAGCTGCAGCGGCTGCCACTTGACGGCCGGACGTGCGCTGTGGCTGTTTTCGCTCTCCGCCGGGCCGGCCAATGTCAGTCGGCCGAGGTGCCACCGGCGGGGTGTCAACTGGCCGAGTTGTTAACGTCTCTGGATTCAGTCCGTTGCGCGGCGGCCGCACCAGACGTGGGCGTCGGTCGGCTGAGCGCCACGACACGTTCCGGCCACGGCACGGCCTGCTCCTGCGGACGCCGTTCGCCGCCCTGCGGATTACGTCAGCCCGACCGGCAGGGACGTGACGCGGCGTCGGCCCACCCCAGCCGTCTGGCACCAGCCCCGCCCGTCCGTCCGGCAGCAGGGGCTGCCGTTCGTCGGACACGGGCGGCGTGGCGGCGCTGGCCGCCGGCCGACCGCCGGTCTCGGGAGGCCAGAGCGGTGCTGCCGCCGCAGCCGGCCTGCCGGGACCGGATCCGGCGTCGCCAGGATGCGCTCCCGGTCATGGCGGTCGACCTGTATCGGCAGCGCAGGCTCGTTTGCATTTGGGCCCCGGCCGCCGCTGACTGCGCAGTATCGCGGCGCGGCTGAAGAATCGGGACGCAGGCTGTTGAATGACCTAGTGTACTTCGACGACTGTGGACGAACCTGCTTGACTCACGGTTTAGTCGCTTTGTTGCAGTGGTGCGAGATGCTCGTGTACATAAACTGTTGACGCGGCACAATGACAAAGGCATTGGCGTTCTGCTGATAGCGCTGGGAGCGCGAGCGCCACCGTTCGTTGGACGGTGCGGCGTAGCGGGGGACTGTTTTGGTCACGTGATTGCCAGCACTGTTGACACCGCGCTGTTTAGAGCTGTCGGCCGGCGGGCGCTCTGAAGGGCGCGCTCTGTTCTGCCTCAACGCGCCGCGGCCAGTCTCAAGATCAAGGTCGACCCGAGCTGGTGCTGGTTTTTGCCTGCTCGCCGTCCTTCCCCACAGACGTCACACACAAACGCTCACAGAGGGGGCAGTCGGGAGCGTGGGGGAACGGGGGGAGGGGAAGGTATGGAGATAATTGGAGGGAATTGACAGCTGGACGTCCGACGTTCGCGTAAACACGGCCGGGGAGCCGAAGGGGCAGGAGGGGCAGGGTCCGCCTCGGTCCATGCGCAGTACCGGCGGGTGCACGTCGTTCCTCGCCCGCGAGCGCCCAGCACCTGGCTGCCTGCTGTAGCCCTCCTGTTGACGCAGCCGGAGCTGGTTGGCGGCTGTTGTCGGACGGCGACCCGCGAGCGTCAGCTGCAGGGGCCGCCGTCCGGCCGGACCGCGGACCAAACAGGGGTCACGGCTCGAGTCGTGTGCAGCAGGACCGCGCGCGGAGAGCGCTGGTCGGACGCGGGGGCCGCCGAACACGCAGCTGTCGGCCGCCGCCGCCCTCGCCCCGGCGCAGGGTGTCGGTGCTGAATCTCATCACATCCGGCCTTTCCGCTATGTGCTCCTGGTGGGGCGCAGGATATGTCGTCTGGTTTCCTGCTCGTCGTGCGCAGGAAAACAGGCGTAGTGGCCAAACACTCATTTCTCCGGTATCGGCACAGAGTGACACTTGCGTAGACACCCGTAGGTCAGGTAGAGTTCGTGTCGTTCCAGCCGAGCCGTTGGTAAGGTGAGGCATTGGCAACGCTAACGATGGAACTTTTACATCAGGTGGATCATATTCCGAAGGTATAACGTGCTAAGTTTGCGTAATAAAGACTGCAGTTAAATAACTTTAAAAAAAACTTATTTAGCAGTCATGTTTTTCATTGTTCGGGAATAATTTCGATTTTGATTTTTCTCATACGCCCGTGAAATGTATCATGCTGTTTGTCATACTGAGAGTTTTTAGCTGTGAATGTCATATTTTCATGTAGAACGATTTCCACATGCTTTCGTGTCTGCCATAGGGATGCAAAATGAGCATTTTGTAAGATGGAAATACCTAAAATATCAAACGCTGTCTTAATTTCAGGTCTTTGTGTCATGACTGTGTCATCCTAGGGCCATAAGTTTAAATAAATAATGAATTTAACAAAGATATGGGCTGGTTGCCTGGGTGATGAAGGGTGCCAAGCAATCTGGTGGCCATGCGTCATGACCTCGTCGGTTCCTTAATGTCTTCAGATCCCGGAAGCTTTCGTGCAGGAACTGTTTGTAACTAGGTTCCGAACTGTTTAAACGCACCACAGGCATCCAGTTACTGACACCACAACTTCAAGGGCCTTCAAACGTACCACAGGGCTGTCTTTGAAACACCTCATGCTATCTTGTGACAGACAACATTTAACGACTACATGAAGTCGATCGGGAGTTGCGCAGTCATGACAGACCTTCCGTGATGTGGTTTGTGCCAGTTATGTTGGGACGCATCCTAGATTTCGTCCATCCTTCTGACCGCTCTTCGCGTGTTGTTGCAGGCCGAAGTCGCCGCCGAACAGTCCGAACCCGGAGTTCGCCACGGACCTGGAGGAGCTGCGCGACATCTACCTGAACAAGGTGAGCAGCGCGGCGCGGCGCGGCGGCCCGCGCCCGCGGCGCCGCGGCGCGCGCAAACCGCCGCCGGCGGAGAACGGATGAGGTTACGACACGGCGAGACGGCTGGTGACGGCCGCCGCGTCGGAGTCAAATGCTTGTGTGGGCTGGCGGGCGGGCAGTGCGTTTGTCAGGCGAGGTGTCGGACCGGGGTCGGTGTTCTGTCTGTCGCCTGGCGACAGGTCTCCGGCGGTGGTCCGGTGGGCGTCACTGGGTACCGTGGAGGCGTCTCGTCAGACCGTCTCGGACCGGGCGATCGACCCGCCGCAGACGGCCGAGCCGCTTATTGAATCCCGATAGACTGTGCCCGGGACGTAACTCGAGCACAGGCCGAGACGGATCCGTCCGCCCGGACGGATCGCGGCCGTTATGGGGCGGCCAGACGCCGTCCGGCTCGTACGACTTTCGACATCCAGACGGCGACCTCTAACCCGCCGAAAGTTGGACCGCACGCCGCGCCGTACGGCCTGCCAGGCCCCGGCGAGCCGTTTTCTCCCTGACTTCGCGCGCTGCGAGCTGCGGCCTTGGCGGCCCGCTCTCCGGCGGCGCACCCGTCCGTGCCGCGCATGGCCCCGCAAGGCCGGCCGGCCGCGCCGGGCGCGCCCGCCACAACCAGCCGCCGCCGCCGCCCGGCCCGGCCCGGCCCGGCCCCCATACCGCCCGCTTCCGGCACCCCGAGGTGAAACAGCCAGACGCGCGCCGCTCGGTAGAGACGCATGAGGCGCGGGGTCGGGCCCTCGAGGCCGCGTCGGCTTTGGGATGGTATTCATTTTCTCAGCAAGCGCTGATGTGCGCATAGGTAATTGGTCTTTACATCCCAAAGGAACAAATTAGTCGGTAAACAAGTGAGATGTTATGTATTTGTGGTGATTGGCATATGCTTCACCGATCCATATTTTAGGTGCAACACGAAAGGTCTTCGTTGGCGAAAAGAAATGAAGAGGACCTCGTGAATTGTGGCTCAGCTGGATATGTGGTCGATCAAAATGAAAGACCCCTGTATCATTCTAAACGTTGAACGGTACATTTGCAAGGAAGTTCAAGCCCTCTTGGAAGGGCGTTGGGTTTGCCCGGTCATTTCATCAGTCCGAGGCACTGGAAAGGATGACGGGCTGGTGTTGGTTAGCGGTTTGCGGAACGGTGCCATTGGCCGTTGTTACCTCCTGTGGCGAGTCGTTGCATCAGCCGTGACAGCGGTCGACGCGGTCGCGAATTCGTGAATTTCGTCATGCGGCTTTTCCGATGCCGTGCGTATTTTTTGTTCATTTGACGGTTCCGTTTTGGGCGTCGTCCAGGTCTTTGTGCTGTCTAGAGTGGCGGCTGTGCCCGCTCCCAGCGCTTGTGTGCGCTGCCAGCTTTGTGTGACCGATAACGGTGCAGTACAAGGGCGTCGCCTGACCCTCACAGGGTCTTTGGTAGCAGATTGGCTTTTCCGTGCGCAGGCACCGGTTGCCGCCTTAATTTCGACCAGGGTGTAGGAATAACGAACAGTGGTCTTCCTTTTCCCTTCTTTTCATCGCGGAGTGCCCACTACCTCGTCGTTTTTCCTAAATTGTTCTTTGCAAGATGTCTCTTGTCTGCACTTGTCTCTTGGAACAGAACCGAGATCATCCGTTTATGAAAGGATGCCTCATGACATGATAAATGAACGTTTGCAGTCGGTTGATTCAGTGTAAGCATTGGTAGCATGTTGAGCGCGATACTGACATGAGAGATGCCACGCAAGTCGTGGTCTACGTCAACCATACTATCCGAAAATCAAAGCATTGAGCCATTTGAGCAGTTTCCCAGGGAAAGTACAAGCTGCTGTGTTTCCAACAGATGCGAGGCCTTTCGTTATTATTGCGTTTCCTGTCGGAGATTGTTGGATGGGGAGAAATGTCCAGTATTTCTGGTGAATTCAAAACGAATTAGGTGAGCTATTCGTCATCGAACTATAATCACGCGAACCGTGCACCACCAAACAGGGACTGTTAGGTGACTGGACAATAATAGGCTGATGCAATGGCGGTTCCGCAAAACCCAGGTGCCGGGCGTTCAATTGATGCAAATTTGGACGAGCCACCTGTGCCTCCACCTGTTCGACATTGATGATGCCACGTTCCGCGACGACGTACCGCGAACAGGACGCGTCAGGGGGAAACACAGTAGACGCCCCTGTTGACGCCTGTAGCACGTGATGACAGCTGTCCGGACGGTGACTTGTGGGTGGCTCCTGGCACGTCCGGCTCGCCGGCTGCCGTGTGACCCTCCCTGTCACATCCTGAAGGTCGGCGGCGGAGTCTGTTGGGTGTGATTGGGACTGAACGTACCCTCCCGTCGTGATCGGTCCGCCCCGTCCGTGTTCGATGTCGATGATGATGAACATGATGATGATGATGATGATGATGATGATGATGATGAGGAGGAGGAGGATGGTGATGATGACGATGTTGGCATTGGTGATGATGGCGGTGATAGTGATGATGACGGCGATGATGCACGTGGTCGGATCAGACGGCCTGAGATGGACGCCGTGGAAGGCGATTCAGACCGGGACAGGGAGTAGCGGTCACCGGACCGGGCAGCGCCGTCTTCGAGGTGACCGGGCCGAGCAGTGCCGTGCTCGGACGGGCCGGGCCGGGCCGGGCCGGACTGTCCGGAGGCGCGGTGGTCCGCTGGACGAGCGTCGTTATCTGCAGCCCGCTCGGACCGGGCGCTGGAGACCGCAGGCTATCGGTCGCGCCTCGGGCGGCCCGGTGCCCGTCAACATGTGTACGTGTTGACGGTGCACCCTGCGGTGGACCTTGTACCGGAGCCCGCCGTGCCGGCGCGTGATCTGGACGGTACGGGCAGCGTGGCGGCCGTTGCCGGGCCGATCGTGCCATCGTCCGGTCAAGCGGTCTGCCTTTCAGCCTCCCCGCCGTGCCCGTCCGCGGACTGACCGAGTCCTGACGCTGGCTGGTGAACGCGACGGACCCGGGCCCAGCGGCGGCGCTGCCGAGTGATAGCTCGCGCAGGTGCGGACGCGGACAGCGGGCGCTCCGCCGAACCGTGCCGGCGGCGTCCAGATGTGTCTCCGGAGCCGTCCGAGGATGGAGCGGAGCGTTATCCGAGAGTTGGACCACGCCGAGTCGCACGCTGGGCTTGTCCTGCACGTTTTCGGTAAAAACTGGTGAGATCTTGTCGTCGGTTCGCGTAGTGGAACGCTGCGGCGGTGGAGGTGCGCTGTTTCGTGACAAAAACGATACTGGAGAGAAAAACCCTGCTTGCGTTTTTATTGGACGCGGTTCGTACGGGGAACCCCCGCACAGCTCTGACGGTGGAAGGATGGTTCGTCAATGATGGCTCAGAAGTCCCAGATAACATTGCCCATTCGCCAGCGGCAGACATTGTCGACGAGATAACCTCCGGTTAACTTTCCCTAGCTCGCAGCGTTCGACGCAGGCTCTCTGAAGGCCATAAATACCATTGGCGCCGGTTAACCCATTCCCTGCGGACGGTGCCTGGCTCTTTGTAGACGAGGGAAACTCTGGCTAGCGTACATGAGTCGGTAATACTTGGCACTGGCTTTGTGGGAAGCTCTGAATATCATACTCGGAATTGGCCGCACGAAGCTGAGACGAAGAACTGTTTGCGGGGGAAATTCTAGCGAACGACTTATTAATGGCAGTTCTTAATACTTCGTCGTGGGAAGCTAGATGAACATAAGCCAGCTGTTCGGACGTGATACTTTGCCTTTACACTGTGACGGCGCGGAGAGCCAGGTTAACATGCTCTCAGCTGACCGTACCTCAAACTGTGGTCTGAGCAATGTACTGCGGTGCGTTGGGAAGCCCGGGTTGATGCGCTCCACCTGATAAATGGTGTGTGAATGTAATTTGTTCAACACTTCACCTGATAAATGGTGAGGTTCGTGATGCTGGGCGCTTTAAAGCAGTAAATAGCCCTGTCTTGGGAGCCCCGGACTCAGTCGTTGAAGGAAGACCTGTAGAGCATACCGGTAGCTCACGGGACCTGACGCTGTGCTGGCGTGTTTGTCCAGTTCACGCGCCGCTGGCCGCCGGCTCGGCCGACGCCGGCGCCGGAGAGCTCTGGTTTACGCTCCGTCGGCGGGCGGGGGCGGCTATTTCTGTCAGTGGACCGCCGCCGACTGCAGCCGCCCCACCCGGGAGCTGCATGGGCTCGCTGTGCAGCCTCCTGGTAACGAGCGTGGCCTGTGGTCGGCACGGACCAGCTCCGGGGGTTATTGGGGACGAACGGGGCCGGCCGGGGTGGCCCTGCAGGCTGTTGATGCCGAGTGCTACAGCCGGTCCGCTCGGTCCAGTGATCGGCTTCTTTTCGGGCATTGTTTATACCCTGAGCGCCGTTGCCCAACCACGTCTGACCGACGAGACACAGGAAGGCTGTTTTTGTGGGATAACAAAAGGGGATGGTGTTTTGCAGCATTATCGATCGCTTGACCCTGATGCAGTCTTCTGATGTTATGTTCCAGTTTTTATAAGGAGGTTTTTCGTGGCGTGAAGAGGATTAAATTGCAACTGGTTTGTGTCACCAGATGGACGATGTAAGCGTTTTTTATTCCTTTATTTTGTAATGATGCGATCCCGCCGTAGCAGCGTGGTGGCCGTGCTGTGCTGCGCTGTGACAGGAAGGGCGTTGTTGCGTCTGCTGGCCGCCGGTTTTACGAGCCCGACTCTGACTTGCGTGCTGTGGTTGCAGGAGGACGCGCTGAGCCTGGAGAAGAACACCGACTGGGTGTGGGACTGGAGCAGTCGGCCGGACCTGACTCCGCCCAAGTCAGTACCGGCCGTCGGCCGGCCGGCCGCGACCGAGGACGTCCCCCGGCCCTCAGAGATGGCCGGATAGCCCGCTGAAGATCTGTCCGCATTCCGCGCCGCCCGCTGGCCGGCCCCCCGCGCAAGCTGCTACAAACGGTCCATGTACCCGGCGCCCCGCGTTGAAACCGCTGCGGAGAGAGTTTGACCGGCCCCGTCCCCGGCACGAGGTGGTCGGGATGGTCCACGGCTGGGAGTCGGTGTCCGTGGTATTTTGTTTTTCGTGTTTCTATGCGCCATTTATCAAAAGTGACAGGGGGTCCCGCGTGAGAGCCCGCTCAATCGGTCGTAGCTGTTTACCGGACGCCCTAAGTCAGCTGCAGATGAACCAAATCTCAGCTTACATTGCACGCAAGCGGGGAGGTAGCGTAGGTCATGGACCTCTGATGATCCCGGAAACGCTTGCGGTACGGGTCGCGTCACTCGCACCGACATTGGCACGACCCCGCGCGCTTTTGTTTGCGTTGGCGTGCTCCGATAAGGAAGGAGTCTGTAGAGTCTTCACGTGTATCCTCTCCTGTCGGCTGTCGTGGTCTGCAAGGCGCTCCCCTCCCCCGGCCGACGGACAGGCGTGTTGACGCGTCCCCGTCGCGGAGTTGACGTTAGGCGCCGACACTGGCCGGCTGGGCACGCTCCCGACCGGTAACGCCGGAGAGTAACGGACGTCCGCGTCCGTCCGTGTCCCGTCTGAGGTGTGGCGGCCTCGGCGGCCGGCTGTCTGCTGGGCGGCGGGCCGGGTGGACCGGCCGTCTGCTGGGCGGCGAGCCGGGCGGACCGGCTGGGTTCTGCCGGAGCCGGGCCAGCAGCTGGCTCGACCTGTTGCGTCAGCCGAGCCCGCTACAGCCGGCGGACCTGCAAATGTCCGGATGACTCAGCGGTTGTGTTTGGCGGTCGGACGGTATTTGTTGAAAGTGCCGAGTTGATCGTGAATGGTCTCTAAACATTGCGATTGCCTAGTGGCGTCTGGGCGGCTACTAGTGAATTCCACTGTTTTTCTGGCGTATGCTCTGCTTTCTTTTTATGTCGGACGGCTGTTTGTCTTCATGCTGGGCATTAATTAGGTGTAAAGTCTCGTCTTTTGATCGGCATTGGAACCACTGGTTTCCAGCGCGGCCATCAGGGACGGAGTACCGTCCGTGTCGTGGTCTCGATATCTGACTGCGTTCCTGCCGTCAGGGACTGGCGGTTCCGACACCCAACCCTGGGCAAGCGTGCGCTCAGCATGCGCAACATCAAGGTGGGCAACACGGGCATCTTCTCGCGCGGCGTGCTCTGCACCTTCATAGTCACCAACATCCTGTCGCTGCTGCTGGGAGCTGGCATCGGGTGAGTGCAGACGGCGGCTGCGTTGCGGGCCGCTGGTGTTGATCGGGTGAGTCCAGCTGGAGCCTGTGCTCGCTGGTCTCAGTTGTTTTATCATGGTAATAATAATGAAATGAATGAAAAAAATAATAATTTATAATAATGAAACTGCTTTTTGTGTGCTCCGATGAATGTCATGTCGAGAGTGGTTCGCTGATTTCGAAGCGACTTCGCTGAGTGGAAATGAGAACGGCGGGATTGGAACAAAAGAAGATTGTGCGATGATGTGGTATATATGGCTGGTTTGTGTATGAGGTATATTTTGTGCCGAGGCCAGTCATCGTGTTCTCCACCCGGCCTGCATCGGCGCCGCGCTGGGAGCAGCGATGTGGACTGACGCTTGCACCCCTGTCTTCAGCTACTGGATGTGCAAGAAGCCGGTGGTGCTGAAGCTGGTCGCCCTCGACTAGGCTGCGGCCGCGGGCCCGCCCCGGCCGGCCCATGTGATATACGGACCCACTCGATATCAGGAGGGCGCCGGCCGCGGCCGCTCGGGCCCCTGCGGCGTGAGGAGCCGACCGGCGGGGGCGCGCCGGCCGGCCGGGCGCGCCACCTCCACGCCCACCGGATTAGCGCGGCGGCGAGGCGGCGCCGGCCCGCGACTCCCGCGGCGGCTCAGCGGCCGCGGGCGTCGCAGCGTGCCCGGTGTGCGGCACGAGCCGGGGACGCGGCGCTCGGTCGGTGAGGGTTGCTGTGGGCGCCGGCGAGCGGGCGGCAGCGCTCCGTCCGGCCCGCTGCGCCCGGCCGCACGAGGTAGACGAGAGACGCGGCCGACAAATTGGGACGCCAGGGTACTTTCGGGTAGCGCGGACCCTCGGCTGTTAGTTGCGTTGCATTATGTTATAGCCGTTCCGAGCCGGGCTACTTGGAATTTCTGAAACCCAGCGCATGCGTGTATATTTTTGTATTATTTCTACACATTTGTAAGGCTAGCAAGTATTCGCACTTCGCATTTTTAAATGTAAATAGTATCAGTGAATTTCCAGATCAAGGATATGCATGCACTTCGGTCATTGTCTCGGATTAAAATTGCTGTGCTGTTATTTGAAAATACATGTTATCGTACATCCCTGTTCGTGGAGACACGGGCAGCACAAACCCTTCAAACGTTTCTGATCGGCTACAGTTTGTGCGCGCGAGCTATTTTGCCAGCCAATTCCGTCTGCCGAGGCGGCGAGCGTGGCGCAGAATTGCGCCTGAGGCGCAGCCGAGGGCCGACGCTCAGGGCTGCCCTGTCTGGACGCGCGGTCCGAGTCCACGCAGACTGGCCCCACGTGACCTGGCGTCAGGGGGTGTCCATATGACTCGAGAAGTCGAGAGTCGGCTAACGCGTCGAGTGGCCGTCGGTCTGTTGCACTACACCTGTCCGAAGCGTTAAACAATCCTTGGTTAAATGGCGCTAATTGGTAAGATCGCTTTAATTAGGTGTAGTGTAATGTGATGCGTCTTGTGTGTAGTTATAGTTTCGGTTTATTCAATAAAGGTCTGTTATGCAGCCATGCCAGACTTTCGCAGAACGTTCGTGAAAGATAAAGAACGTTGGACATGTTCTTAAAAAAGCGTTCTGGTTACCAGCGAAGACTGGAATAAGAACTGGGTGCCTGACATTATAATTGATGTACCTACTAATCCTGATTTATTAGTCGTGCTCGTGATTGACCAAGCGACGTCCTTTTGAGTCACGAAATAGGTCGATGATGGCCGAAACTAGGTAAAAACCAGCGATGAGCTTCCTTCAGTAGCTGTATTGAAACAAAGTAATTATTTGCTGTATGAACTTTTCTTATAAATGGCAAGAATACGAAACACTTGCGGAATATTAAGTTCCGTTTGATAATGGGGCTCCAATAGTAGCATGTAATCAGTGCCACTCGCGATGCTCAGTGAAAACAGAGTGCGTTTAATTAACGACGCAAAACTTGTCTGTAAATGTTTCGTCTATACCAGGAGACAAGTGCCGAAAGAATTCATAAGTGTCTCACTGCGTTTATAATATACATCCCGCGCGAGCATTATTTTCTCCGTGGTCTTCCGGGCCAGCGTATCACGATGCTGTTGATTAAGGCGCGACTTATGAGCTGATATGCAGGCTGATAAGCAGCCCGCCACTGCGCATTTCCATCTCTTGTTATCTCATGACGGCAATGTTCGTAGCCGGATCAGGCCTACGGCTTGAGTAGCGCGTTAGTGCCGACTCTGCGTGACGCAGTGGACAGTCACGGTCTAGGTCTTGGTTCCAACTGGTCCCTTTGACGTGGGCAGTACATCCAGCAGCTTACTGATCCTCCTCCAACGCGTGCACCCTCTGGCGGCGACTTTTTGTTTGGAGAGTTTCAAACTGCGTTTGACTGTCAAACTCGGCCCAACTTTCCGGCCAAGGAACTGTAGCAACGTAGCTACCGTCTCTTGACTGTATCTGTGAAATAGAAGCGCAACTGGTAGCCAATCATTGTCGCATGAAGCCCATACCAAGTCGCCTCTGAGTGTTGGGGGAGGCTTGGCATTGACTACGTGGTGTCGCAATCGTTTCGCATCAACTGCGACGGTCACGGAAGTGCTTCACGTCAGCGCCTCTTCAGCTCACGCCTGCTCCATAGCATGGTTCACTGCGTGCCAAACTCTCGCCGCGATGCGTCGCGAATGCCTCTGAACTCTGAACCACCTTTCCGCCGCGCGGGACTCGGCTCCCCGACCCGGCATCCGCGCTGCACGCCGCCACGGGGCCCCACGGCCGGGGGCCGGCGAATTCCACCGGGCACGCGTTACGGCGATCTGCCGCTGGTAAGGGCGCTCCGGGCCGCAGTCCGTGGCTTATGTAAGTCGCCTGCCGCCGGCCTTGCCGCGCTGCCGCGCTGCCGGCGGCGTCCTGGCCTCGTGCGCCGGGTGTGTCGGTCTGGCGCGTCGTCTGCATGGACTGCGACGGCGGCCGGCTTCAGATGGCGGCGCGGTCTGCGCGTCTGGCGGCATGCAAGGCGCGATCATGGCTCACACGGGAAGGCGCCTGCGCAGTGAGCATTCACGTTGGCTGGATGAACATTTTTTGACGCACTAGCTAATGGCTGAATTCGTCTTCAGCCGCGACGGCCCAATGTGGCTAAATACTGGTGTCACTCGTTTCCGGATGTCCTTCGTGGGTGAAGTCCATTCCATTAATATCGTGTTTCGTTTGTCACCATGCTTCACTGGAATGAGCTTGATGAGCTTGACCAGGGTCCCTGGTCTACTGTCAAAGGAAATCTTCTGCTTAGAAACATGTTTGGAAGTTGCTGCCTGTAATCTTGTAAGTCGATTTCTAACATATGTAGCTGTGTTTTAAACTTTATAGTTCCAGGGTTTCGACGCCATTTCCCATGGCTTTCCTCTGTTTTGTATTTTTAGCACTTGCGTGACGTAACGAGCGGCCACAGGGCAATAAACGTTCGCAGAACGTTTGCTGAACGGACGGCTTTTGCAGAAGGTACCGTTTTACGTCATATCGGTTTGATACTATGGAATAAAGGTTTTAATTATTTCATTTCGTGATGTTTCTAGAATTCAAAAAAGGACTGCTCAAAATGCAATTGACAGGTTCAGACGAACCAAGAATCCTCATGAAAAATTGACCATAATCTAACATTCCACTCAACAGTGGCACTGGCGGCAATGCAACTGCACCATAATTACGAAATGTCGAAAAAGCTATGTCGAAAACGCACATCAGATGACACAACCAGGCAGTGACAGCGGAAGCGGGCGGGGGGCATCGGGAGTAAAGTGCCCCCATCCAAAGGCATAGGGGGGGCGGCAAACATATCTTTTTGCCCCGCAAAAATGATCGCGTACCACGTACAAGTTTTTTGGCAGTCGAGTATTCACATAGGAACTGGTTATGGCCTTACGCGATTTCAAACTTTCAGCTCTTATAACGCTGCGCCACTTAAGTCCTTGCTCAAATGTGTACACGTTTGCAAAAATTATTGGTCGTATTGCTTTGACGTTAATTCAGATAAGACCATATAAAAGGCTTTCGTGTCGCGTTCTGTGTGTTTCTGCCGATCGCGATCCAAACCAGCTCATTTTGTTTAAAGCTGAAAATAAAATTGTACCATGGTGCTGGGTTTGAAGCATCCTCCAATTTAAAGACAGACTGGACCAGAACAGAAACATAGCGAGATGGTTTCGTCAGTGATTTTAGGTGCCTGTATGCCGCCCTGTGCACAACTAATTGAACAGGTAGCGTAGCTAAGGAGGTCCTATGGGTCCCAGGACGCCCCCAAATTTTTGTGGCATATGAAGGGGCCCTCTGGCCCTTGCCTAAGCGAGCTTCCCTGTCCGGGAACGGTAAACCCACTCCTCCGCGAAGCGCCCTCAGTCCCCGGATAAAAAACCCCTCTGGCAGGCAACGGGTGAGAAAAGTAAGTGCCCTCCTCCGGCATGTATGTACCTACCAAAAGGCATATGCAAGGATCAGAAAGGATACCCCTCTGCAAAGCAGCCGCCAGCCAGGAAAGATCCTCCTGCCACGGGATGGTGTCGGCGTGTCGGGAAGGGAGCCCAGTGATGTAAATTAAGCCAAGGATCCTAGTGGTCTTATCATTCTAGCTTCAGAAATTCCCAAATCTCAACCAACCGAATTCTCAACCAGTAACATTAATACTTTAAAAGATATTCTGAACACCCCTAGGGATAGGTGTAGTTATGGATGTACGTAAGGGGAATTTTTCGATGAGAGGAGAGCACTTGTATCTGAATGCAGACGCACCAACACAAGTCCTCGAAACTTGAACAATGTAATAGGATACCTGCCGCACTCCCCAGCTATCTGCCGTGGAACGATACAGCCTCGCTATGAATATCACCGTAATGACGGCACGCTGCGCCGCCACCGCGTCCTGCAACTCCACTATATTGCACCACGGCGCGGGGAGTCAGCAGCTATGCCGACACTTCGCAACATAAATCCGGCTCGAACGTGGTTACGTCCCGGGCTGGGAATGTATATATGAGAAATAGGGCATTATTTTCAAGACGTTCGTAACATTTTTTTACGCTGTGAAAAACAGGACCAAACCGACGTGTTCTAGAAATGTGGTAAACCAATTAAAGGAGAAGTTCGCCCTGGTCGTTAATGCGTAATTTCTACCTTGACATAATTCTTCGCATTTACCATTCGATGATAGCTGTTATGTACTCTTTCAAGTATATCTACCGGTGGTTTAGGCTCAGAGGCGGTGTGTATTGTCCTGGTCAAATCCCTTGACAGCACAATCAAATTCGGTCGTAGCGCCGTAAGACACAAGTAGCTTGAATAGTGCTGATCGGATAATTCACCTCCGCAATTTTCATAGTCTTTGAGACGCGGGATGCACCGGTGGATGAAATAGGAGACGGTTCGGAACCTCGTTCAGCGCGGACCAGAAGTCATACACGTGCAATTCCCATCTGTTTTAGTGCTGTCGGTGTCGGGCACACTCACTCCTAATGACGCTGAAAAACAAGTACCACTTACCCTCAGTTTTCTAGCAATGGAGGCCCCGTAGTTTTCAAGGGGCCCCTCACTGTTGGGGCCCCCTCAGTCTATGGAGAACCCCAAAAAAATCTGGGCTACGCCTCTGACTTTGGCCGTTTTGACTGATGTTCAAGATATGTTTTTGGCAAGGTCTTTTGTCAAAGAATTTGCTCTGTGTCCTACATGCATGAGAGCCCGATTAAATCATTTCAAACGGTCCGCTGCAGACTGCAATCCCAGTTCTTCCACCACATTAAATCAGATCTAGTGTTGGCGCGACAAGAAATTGGGTAAAAGCGCTGATAATATTTTTGTAGAGGCGGTACCTTTCGCGCCTTCGGCGCGCCAGACCAAACCACCTCCGTCAAATGAAGCGATATGTCTTTGTGTACGTCTGGATTAAGTATAAAGCGTGAGGTAAATTTATATGACCTCATTACAAATTCAAAATACTGTACCGAGGACGGTATTTTTATGTGTCGTACAGTGGGAAGTCCAATGATTCTTTGACCATCATCACGGTAATTTCGTCACATTTATTTCTTGTTATGTCTTGTTAAGACCCCAAACAAAATACTGAAATCTGAGGAGAAATCGGAATTTATGGGTACATTAGGTTCCGTCGAATGGGGTGGGTAGATCCACGAACAGTTTGCTCCCTCCCCCATCCGAAATATCTTCCGCCGCCCCTGCAACCAACATGGTTCACGCTCAGGTCACATAATACGACTTCGGATGTGCCGGCCATCTACCGTGACAGCTGTGTTTCCGATGCTCGCAAGCCCTTCGTAGCACCATAAGCGCATTTCATCTCCACCGAATACATCTGGACGCAGCGGACACTCCGGCTGATGAAATGATAGCCTTCGGTCCTAAAGCCAGCCTGTAATTTACATGATGTCTCAAAACTCACCGCCAACGGCCTATTCGGCCGTGTACTATTGACAGCTTTTACATAACGTCAAACGTGAACGGGCGCCGGCAAATGCACACTTCCAAACGGTGTGCGTTTATGGGCCTGTATTGCGTTGTAATGGCTGGTGAATACATAATAGGTTTTGATTACTTTTTTAAACTTCCAAGATATTTTAAAGAAAAACGCGTGATAAAAAACGTATTTTCAGTCAAAGTATGCTTATTAAAGTCGGTTATGGTGAAAGTTCCTTTTTAACCGCTGCTTCGTTTCACCGATGTGTCTGGTCCAAGGACAGGAAGGACAGATGACATATGGAGGTCGCCGGCTGGTATCTGAAAATAATAGCAACAGACCACAACTCTGAATTTATATATTATATAGTTATCTGAACGGAGCAGTGGTGAGAGTGGCAACTGTGATCGGAATTACTGAGCTGTCGTCACGATGGGTCGCGCAGGAATGGCCGCCATTATCGAGGACATGATTAGGGACCGGAAATTCGGCCTTATGCCGTGCCGCAGTGAAAATGGAACTGAATCGCACGTGGTATGTCAGAGGCAAGGCCAACGGCCGCGGTGATCGTGGTGGTGGCGCGATACTGGGGCACTAAGGTGGTTAGTCGTTTCCTTCCATGGAGCTCCCCCGTAGATGTCACGCTTGATTCCAGCAATGTTGGGGGATACGTTCCTTCGCGTCCCATCCTTGTCAGACAAGCACATAGCCAAGGGGGCCATGGGGGCCATGCCCGCCTCCCTGAGCAAAGTGGTCTTCACTAGATGTTTAATGATTCCGCTGGAATATGGATTAGTGGATCAAATATATGCTACAAAAACAAACAGTACATGTTTTTCCTCTGCCTTATATATGAGGTTTAGTACGTAAAATTGTTTTTTCCATAAATTTCGTCACATGCCAGTGACATATGACAAAACTGGATATTTGCCACCCCCCCTCTCCTGAGGAAAACTCTGGCTTGGTGCCTGCTGGTGGACCAGAGCGTACCCTATCCCTGGGATATGGGGCCTATTCCCTCAGCAAACTGCTAGAGGTACCATCGGCAGCTGTGCGACTACGGCAGTCAGAACAGAACTGACGAGTTTTAATCGGACAGGAAATGGACCAGTCTGTTAAAAGAGATGTAAAACAGCGAAAGGTACCCGATCGACTGAAAACAAGCCAGGCTTAAAATGGTTTCACAAGCGACTCTTTATAAAATGCAGTGCCGTAAGAAGTTTCTGCCTATCATGCCTGGAGATTGGAGATTTCCGGAACTTATGGGGGTCATAAATTTCAGGATTTCAGACCGTTTCTTTCCAGTCATTGCCATGGGCCCATGTTAAAATTCCTGAATCTTGGGGAGGGGGTCCCCCCCAGATCGCCGGCCATGTTATCTATACGTGTAAGGTAGGAAACGGAACGTGAACGCAAGGGCGGGTAAAACTGTACCGACCCTCGGTCATACCGAAGCCGGTCACCATCTCGGCCCGGTTGTAAAATCATCAAATTAGGACGAGGACAGCAGGCGCGACATACGGACACGCGGCGTTTCTGCGGCGACGACGGCCAGACCGCTACCAGCATGTCGTCGGGCCGCTGGTCGATCCAGCCCTGGATGCGCAAAAGGGGTCCAGCGTTTATCAACGTAACTTAATTTTATCTCGAAATGCTTTTTCTCATCGGATTTCGGTCACTTTGTTTCGCCATTTCCTTAACCCTATTCCCGGCAGGGGGGGCGGAATCCGCCCCCCCCTCGGGTTTTTTGTTTGCCAATTCCAGGCTTTTTAACGCAGCTTCACGAAACTTGGCGACTTTTCCTAACTATTCTTTTGACGTGCTGTGACAAAATTTCAAAATTCTACTTTGCTCAGGGGCGGAGCCAGCCAACGTTTTTGAGAGGCACCTCATGCCATTTTTGGCCATGTTGAGGGTACAAGGAAAAATGTCTGCCAAAAACAGAGTTTTAAAGCTAGAACTTAAAACTTTATATGGATGTATAGCTAAATAGTTGGGAAATGTGCATACAAAGTTTTGTTTATCTGAGGTCACTTTACAAGGTCAGGTCAAGGTCAAAAGTCAAAACTTGTTTTTTCGCTATAATTTCGGCGCCGTTTTTTTAAATGTCAAACCCGGAATATATATCGCGTAGAAAGATGCTCTTTACTTGTGTACCAAGTTTCAGCTTGATATCAGGTCGGGTCACGGAGCTACGACCTAAAATGTCAGTACGCGTACCCTATATCGCAATAGCCGGAAAATGAAATTTTTGAAATAGAGTGAATTCAAATGATTGAAAACGTTTACAGATAATATTAAATGCACACGACATCATTCCAGGTGACCCCAAGGTCACTGGAGGTCATTTAAGGTCAAAGGTCACAAGTTGATCTGAGAAACGTGTGACCGTGACAGTTCCCCCTTTTTCATGTCCCTGGCACCGCCTATGCTAACACTATACAAACATTGTAATGTGGTTTGTACTTCTTTAGTATAACATGACTAGCAGAAGCCAAAAAAGGGTGTTTGCCTCTTTTGTTCATTCAGTTGTTAGAAAACTAATCCTCCTATTTTTGAAACCCTGTGAACGCCCATGAATTTTCTCAAAATTTCAGATTTGCGGACCCATGGCAAAAGCCCTATCTATAATCTCTCGATTCATGCCAGTTTCATCGAAATCGGTCCATAAACAACGGAGTTATAAGAAGTCCAAAAGTACCCTCCATTTTGACATTTTTGCCCCCCTGTATCCACCCATTTCAAAATTTTGAAAATTTCTTTTTATAAAAATGTAGTTCACGTCTCGGCAAATCGATTGCCGTTTGTTGCGATGAAATCGGACAAGTAGTTCTCGAGATCTCAGGGGGGGCCGAATCCGCCCCCCTGCCGGGAATCGACCATACCGTCTAGCCCTCCGGGAATAGGGTTAAGTTAGGATGGTTGATTGGTTGTTTATTGGGGCTTAGGGGCGCACCGACTACAAGGTCATTCGGCGCCCAAAGTTAAGACAGATAGACGTATAGAAACTGGTGTCTGGACAAAATGGCGAAACGTAAAAATGGCGAATACCTTTTTGGCGAATGCCGGATGGCGAATGCTGAAGGGCGACATGTAAAAATGGCGACACGTTAAAATGGCGACTGGCCAAATGGCGAACGGCAAAATGGCGACGTGTTAAAATGGAGACACGCTAAAACGGTGACTGGCCACATGACGAACGCCAAAATGGTGACATGTTAAAAAGACGACACGCCAAAATCGCGAGTGGCCAAATGGCGAACGGCAAAATAACGACAAGAAAAAGGCGACGCGTCAAAACGGCGGACGGCTAAACGGCGAACGGCGAAATGTAAAAATGGTGACGTGCCAAAATGGTGAGCGGATAAATGGGAATGACCGTACGACGTCATTTTTAGAATACATTTTACCCCATGGTTTGCGTGGGTGAGTTAGGGTTCAGATTAATGTGCCTTAAACTCCAATGTACCTTAAAACCTGTATCTTAAACCCATGATTCAGCGGTGCATCTCAATGGCGCCGCCTTCGTTGCGGAAAGCCTGAAATGACAGTTTGTAGGTACTGACAATGCGGAAGGATGTAATGAAGCAGTTTCGACTGTCCGAACTGGATGGAGTGACAGTCGGACGCTCCGACTAAAAATCTGCTTGGTTCCGATGGCCCGAATGGACGAACGAACGAAGAAATAGACGATCCATTTGTCGTCCTTCTTTCTTTCTGACGGAGGACAAACGTTGAGACGAAAAGGCAAGAAGATGGACGGACTATAAACGGCTGATAAGGGGAAGGCGGGGAGGGGGGAGGGCAGCTGCTCCCTCCGCAAAGCTGGTGGGCAAACATATCATTTTGCTCCTAAAAACACATCCTGATGGGCCCAAACTTGCGGAGGGGCCACCGAAAAATGGGACAAAAATCAATGCGTTAGCGTAAGTATTGCAGAAATCAGAGACGCATCCAGGGAAAAAAATTATTGGGGTCCTTGCCCAGCAGTGGGCCCTCTCACTTCATGTGGGGCTCTTGGACAGCAGTAGCCTTCAAAAGGCTGACAGGGGCTCTGCAGACCGGCAGGGTGCCCTACTGATCGGCAGGAGGTCCCTACAGGCCGGTAGGGCCCCCTGCCGGCCTGTTGGGTGCCCGAAAAATATAGAAAAAAGGAAAAATGGCAACAGACCTTTAGGCGAATGCTAGATGGCGAATGCTGAATGACAACATATAAAAAGGCGACACGTTAAAGAGGCGACTGGCCAAATGGCAAACGGCAAAACGGCGGCCTTGAAAAAAACGACATGCCAAAATGGCGAACGGACAAATGCCAATGACAAAATTGCGAAATTTTTGGAAAAAATTACTCAAATTGTCTGCGTAGATGGTTTTGGGCTCAGATTAATGTACATTAAATCCCAATGTACTTTAACCCTATTTCCGGCAAGGGGCTGAATCCGCCCCCTCGGGTTTTTTGCTTACCAGTTGCAGGATTTTCGACGCAGCTTCACGAAATTTGGTCACTTTTGCTACCTGTTCTTTCTACGTACTGCAGCAAAATTTCGTAATTCTGTTTTGCTCAGCGGCGGAGTTTAGCAACATTTTTGGGAACCGCCTCAGAAACTGACGTCTGTTGTTGATTGATGATTGATTGATTGATGTTGTGGCCCTGTTGAGGGTAAAACGAAAATGGCTACCAAAAACAGTGTTTTTAAGGTAGAACATAAATATAGATAAGCAGTTGAGCAAGCATACCATTACAATTTTGTCATCTGAGGTGATTTTGCAAGGTCAGGTCAAGGTCAAAATTCAAAATTTGGTGCCGTAGTAGTAATTTCGACGTTATTTTTTCAAAGAGCAAACTCGAAATACCTATGACGCAAGAGAGTGCCCTTTACTAGTGCACCAAGTTTCAGGTTGATATCAGGTTGGGTCACGGAGCTATGATCTAAAACGTCAGTGCACGTACCCTATATCACAACAGCCGCGGAATGGAATTTTAGAAACAGAGTGAATTCAAATGATTGGAAACGTTTTCAAACAACATGAAATGCACTCAACGTCATTCTTCGTGACTCTAAGGTCATTGGAGGTCATTTAAGGTCAAAGATCGTAAGTCGGCCTGAAGAACGCGTGGCCGTGTCATTTCCCCTTTTTCATGTCCCTGACACTGCCTATGTTAACGTTATGTTAACAATATAATGTAATTTCTACTTCTTTGGCATAACATGACTAGTAGAGGCTAAAAAAGTATATTGAACTTTTTTGTTTATTTAGTTCTGGAAAAACTATTCTTCCATTTTTAAAATCTCCTGAACGCCTATGAACTTTCCAAAAAAATTTAAATGTATGGTTTAATGGTAAACGTCCCATGCATAATGTCTCCATTTAGAACGGAATTATAACAAGTCCAAAAATATCCCCCATTTTGACTTTTTTGCTGCCCTGTACTCATTCCTTTCGGAAGAAACGTGTAGTTTACGTCATGGTAAATCGATTTTTGTAGAGGGGGATGGATGATGACAAGGGATGCCGATTGCTATCCGGGTTTGTTTCTGACCACATTGCTAGACCCTAAGAGTGGGGGATTTCCGTAGCAGCTTCAAACTAAGTATCCCATTACCTGGTGATGAGGTCTGACACTTGGGTCCCGTGGCACCGGGCTCGGGTCCCGAAGGAAATTAACTATAATAAAGTGGCCAACTGCCAACTGACTAGAGAGACCTGACGTGGCACGGGGCGACCGTGTCCATTTATGAAACGTTTCGCCATTTTTTCGGTCGACATATTTACATGACTCCTTTTTAACATATTGCCATTTACACGTCCGTCATTTGGGCATGTCGCCTTTTTCACACGTCGCCATTTAGCCATTCGCCATGTAGCCTGCCGCCATTTTGGCATTTCGCCTTTTTACAAGTCGCCATTTGGCCATTCGCCATTTAGCAGTTCACCATTTTGGCATGTCGTCTTTTGTACAAATCGCCATTTGGCCATTCGTCATTAAGCAGTTCGCCATTTAGGCATGTCGCTTTTTACAAGTCACCATTTGGCCATTCGCCATTTAGCAGTTACCCATTTTGACATGTCGCCATTTTTACATGTCGCCATGTAGCGTTCACCATCTAGCATTCGCCAAAAAGGCATTCGCCATTTTTACATTTCACCATTTTACCCTAGTACCGTGTGCCCATTTCCACTTTGTGGAAAATCTCTGTGGGTGCCGGGGCACCCACAAAGAGACAGGAAACCACTCCTCTGACTGCCATGCATGAAATCCCACTCGCTAAAGCCGTGCAAAGCATGTTTTTAGCTCCTTCGATTTGTAACAAATTTATGTTTGCAAAATAGAATGCGTTCAGTTTTTGCCGGTACACGGGGCCGAAAGACATGCTGGCCGAAGGACCGATTCCCCTACGAAATGGGGCAGCGCCCCGATGCCCCTCCCACAGGTGGAAAACACGCACGCTGCCAGGTAACGACTCGGGGTAGGTAGCACAGAGATGTGGTTATAACATAGTGAGCGTCGCCAAAGGCAAATGAGGGGCACTTACCCGAACCATTTCGAGCTTAGAGTTTCGTCTATGAGCATTGCATGTAAAGGAATGCCGTAAAACGCCAATATTCCATAAAATTTGAAGATCGTGACTCCCTAGGTCGCATCTGCAGCCGGAAAGGAGCCTTCGTTTTGCCAGTAGCGCGCTTAGCGACAAGCTCGCAGTGTGTTAGGACGCGAAGCATATTGATTATGGAAAATATCTTAGGATTTCATTATGACAAAAAAGATTGTTTGGCATTACAGGCACTACAGGCTTACACTTTACAAAGCCAAAGAAGACGCACCAGGGGACCCCAGCTCTATCTATAGCCAACCCACGGGCTACATCGTCACGGGAGGTATATATGCTTGTATTTTAAATGCCTATGAATCGTTAAAAATGCGACTCAATCTGAGATTTTGAAACCCTAAATGCACCTTGTCGGTGCGTACTAATATGTTTGATAAAACGCATATATTACACTTGAAACCATTGCGAGTACACATGCTCTTGTCATGGTTGGAGATTCCCAAAAAATTATTGGGGGTCCACAAAGGAGAAAGGGGTTCAAACCGATTCATTCCAGTCATCGCCATAGGCCTTATGTTTAAATCTCTGAGTATTGGTAGGGGGAATCCGGGCCCGCCCCCTCCCCCCGCGGGATCGCCAGTCATGGTTCCTGTGGTGTCTTATTCCACAATATGATTTGTCTCGCGGTGAAACTGGAGAATTTCCATGGCGTGTGTATGGAATGAGGATTAGTGCTGCAGTCATCCTACCAGGCTGCTTTTTAATCCTGGAACATGAATCATCCAACGCAAGCATGGGCGTCGCCAAAGCAGAGTCGAGTAGAAAACAGGTTCTCATGTCTGCAGCAATTGACGTTGAGCCTCATTGAATCAAGCGTCATTGAGCCATGGGTAGAGGAAGACGCCTAAAGGATTCAATGTAAATACACCCTTTCACTTCTGTCCGTAACCACGCTCCTAGACGCAAACACGTTTTAAGTTTTCGCCCTCCTGCCAAGCTGCCTTTTAATCCTGGAACATGAATCATCACACGCAAGCATGGGCGTCGTCAAAGTGGAGTCGAGTACTGACATCTTTGCGACAGCTGACATTGAGTCTCACTGAGCCATGTACATGGGGCCATGTGTAAAGGTATACGCCCAAATTCTCAATGTAACTGTTCCCTCCCACTTTTGCCCGTAACCACGCCCCTAAACGCAAACACGTTATAGGTTCCCACCCTTGCTTATGACTGTCGGGTGTGATTTGTTCAAGGGAACTGAAAAGCCCCGGTTCTTCCGAGATCGTTAAGGGGTTTTACGGCGATTTCTGTTGGAGAAAGCATTAAGCTTTTGATTGACAAAGATGCCTGAATTATCTCACGTCAAGAGTATCGGTAGAAATTAAGAAAGGTTAAAATTCATTCCTGTCTTTGAACGTTCGACGTCTGCACCACCATGGATTTTCCTCTTCGCAAACCATGGAAACTTTAGAATGCTTCTCATTTTTAAGAAAAAGAGAATTCAGCATAAGCATTAAAATTTGTGACAGCCCGTTTATGACGTCATAATGCAGTATTTCCGGACAAAATTACGATGCGTATAGAATTTAGCGATGTCAGTGCTGCTGTCGGTCCGCGGAAGTGGGAGGGCCCGCTGTGTATTGCTTTCGTTTAGTTTTAGCTTTTAGTCTTCCAGTCATCCAAAAATGCAAGTTTGATGGCGTAAGCTTCACACAAGGTAGGTTTTGAGTGATTCCTTAGCATTACTGCGCTGGTGGTCGCAATAAAGGGTTAGAGTCAAGCAGCCAGAATTGTCTCAATTGTCTCGGTCTGTGTACGGTGGGAGTGTCAGTTAATGAATAGCCGTAGAATAAGCCGTGTTGACTAATTTTAGATACTTCATGGTGAGGAGACTCGATGCTTTGTTTTTAGGATCTCTGGGCCGATTTCTCACAGTGTGACAAATCTTTTCAACAGCAATGTATGTTTCAAATTTGGATTTCAACCTGATTCCTTGTATGTTGTGGCTGGTGCTTTGTGTAGCTTTTGATTACACCCATATGCGTGCTGTTTTTCCTTGTCAGTAATGTGTATCAAGTTGCTGCTGGGGTAATGCTAGGGATGTCAGCATATTTAACAGTAATTATTCCAAGGTATTGCTGCTACGTTTATTGGTAATTGCTTCAGTGACTGCAGTATGGTTAAGCAGGAAGCAAAGATGGAAATGATGTGCTTTTTGGAGTTAATGTCTTTGTTGTCCACATGTATTCATGAGTGATAATATTTAGAAAAGTATGATATTCAATCATAAATATGTATGCAAACTGGATGTGGACATAGTTGTACATCTTAGATCAACCTGTAATGTTTGCCATTTATTATCTTGTTGGCATCTATTGCAGTATGTGTTTCTGGCCTATACTGGCAAACCATTGTGTGCGGGCACCCTGGATAGGGTAGTATAAAAATGTCTGGAGCTAGGAAAACATATGCTCATATACTTGGGAGGCTTGTAAAAGTTTGTAAAAGCTTCTCAGCAAGTTATGTCAAAAGCTAATAAGTCTGAGCAAATCATAAAAAACATGTTATTAAGATTACACAAGTTTTGCCCCTGGTGATGGTATAGAAAGGTACTTGGTCATAAGGCTTAATCCATTGGTAGATGGAATGCTAATTGTTTGAAAAGAAAGGCTTGACCTTGATTTTTAGCTGATGTTATACAGATAACTGTTTCACAAATATATATTTAAGTTTGATTCAGTCTTCAAGCACAATTATGTCACCTTTCAAGTTCAGTCTTCAAATAAATTAAGGTCATTCATTTGTATCTGTACATCATTTTCCATACATGTATATCAACCACTTGTTTTGTTTATTACCTGCCCATTTTAGTTACTTTAAATAAATGTAGTCATTTGTTTTAAAATGCTTTAAAGCTCTCTTGATTGAATGTTTCAGTCTTAAGATGTTGAAAACTCTTTTTAGCATTTATTCAAAGATGTGGGGTATTTCTGTATTGCTTTTTTGTTCTAGATGCTCATACTATTTTTTTGTGTCCAGCCGCCCTTGTAAAATCATTCAGAACAGTCCTGAATGTCCTGATATCTCATAAATATGACATATATTTGGTATGCTACTTTTCAAAGTCAACAGTCTCATGTATTTGCAAGTATTTACATTCTGAGCAAAAAAAATTACCTGCCACTGTATTGTATTGCAGGCAAATTTCATCCACAAGACTGTTTAGAATGAGTAGAATGAATAGAGTGAAACATGTGTACTGTAGTGTAGTGATTTCTGTACACTTTTTTTAGTCACATCGCTCTCTGAATTTTATTTGTAGGAACAATAAGGTAATGAAACCATTGCTGGGAATTGGTTTGGAAAAAGGGTTGGCAGCTACTGGCTGAAAGTTAATGTCTGCCACTGATTGTAGTAACCATTTAAAACTGGCTAGCTGAGAGTAACTGGGTCCATTGGTTTTAACTGGTTAAAATCATTTGCAGGACTTGGTTTCATGAAGTAATTAAAAAGTCATTTTCCAAACCATTTACTTTGTTTTTGTTACCTTTTCTAGTATGCAGGATTTTTGGGTTGATATGGCAGGAAAGGTAGCAAACATGACAGCACTACAGGACTTATCAAAAGCTTTATGCAGATGTTACCAACAGAGGTTGATACAATACTATCATTCGGCTAGTGTTCATTGCTCCACACTCATGTCATGCAATAGCTGTTACCAGGACATGGATGAATAAGAGTGAGATGCAGTTTGCAGCAGATTGCTTTGAGTCTCTGCAAATTTATAGTTTTTAGACAGTCAGTTGACAACCAGTTTCAAAAGTTTAGACAGTCAGTTGACAGCCAGTTTCAAAAGTACTATACATAACTTGATTTTCCTGGTTCAGAATGTGTTAAAGTTGGAACACTACCATTAAACCAAGGCAATGGACATTGGGATTGCATTTACATTGCATCTAATAACTGTTTATTCCAGGCTGCAGCCTCTCACCACCCCAATTTGAGCAAAGTGGCTGAGCACCTGCAGGACTGAGGAGATGATTGGTCCTGTCACTATCTCCTTGACTTTCATTTAAATCATTATAATGGTATATTTGTATCTGATGGAGTAAACATCATACAAAACAAATTATGACATTAATCAGTAGGCTGTCAACCTGTCTTGTCCTGCCAGTGAGTAGTTTTTATGCAGGATTATTGGCTTTGGCTGCATCCACATTCCTCATTGCCAACATCTCTATTTGTATCAACAATAGGGTGGTAATTCAGATAAATAAAGCAAATATGCAGCAGGCAGGCACAATGCTGTGAACAGTTGAAGTTCAGAATATTGGCACACATCTTGGATTGCCACAGCTCAGGCAGATCATTAAGGAATATAAGAGAAAATTAGGTTGATTTTGTTTTTTATTGTCAGATTTCACTTGACCGGGAATTTGGTAAATTGGATGTTGCACCTCTTGTTTTGATTTAAGTTGTTGTTATTTCCTAATGTCAGTTCCAACTTTTTCTTGTTGGATATACTGTTTTGATGCTGGAAGAATTGAAAATAGGCTTGAGGAATATCCTAAAAAGGGTATGTTTGTTGTGTTTTGGAACTGATTTTCCCAAACAGCATGTAGGGACCATTGTACATTGTGCCTAAAAATCGTATTTGAAGACATACCAATGAATAACAGCATCATTTTCATGAGCTCAGCAGGGTAGCTCTCTATGCTGAAGTTACTGCAGGTAGTAAAGTCATATCATGCTGAATCAGTCCACACTTTGAAGTAGGATCTTTGAAGTGTGGTGCATTGCTCTTAGTTCTGATGTAAATGGCCACCTCTACATCCCAAGATTCCAGCTGCATATCACAGAGTCTGTAATGTAATAATTATTCAGGGATATACACCAGGAGTATGTTCATCCATTTTGCATAGCATATGCCAGTTTTTACATGTAGAATAAGTTTGTGGCCGGTTTTGATGATTTCTGATACAATGCATTTGTTTTTATTGTTTTTTCTGTTTTCTTGTTGTTTTTAATTCTGATGTTGCTGAACTTGGCCTCTGTTCCATTGAGCATTGTCTCTCATGTAGCATTGTCACGCATTTCCAGATTTTTTGGAAAGTCTAATTGGTTTGATTTAGGAACATATTTTTGTGTGTCATCATGTTGAACATCATGTGTGCATTATGTGTGCATTATGCTCCCTTGTAACTAGGCTGATGTCTTCAGTATTATTACACATATAATCAAAAAAGGTGTTAAGGACAGGTATACTTTATTGACTTGGAAAAGTTGAAAGAAGAGTTTAAAAGCTGAATTAGGAAGGGGTTGAAATTGCTCTGTAAGAGAGAAATCAAGATTGGAAGATCAAACCTGTAAATATTTACAATCCATTCCGTGTATTAATTAAATTCATTTTTAACTGAATATGTTGAACTATTTTGGCATATGCATCTTACTGGCATGCATGCTTGCATGTAGTTGACTTGGGATCAGTGTTGGAAACCCAGGTTTTCTTCCTGGTGTCGGAGTACAAATTCTCTGTTGGAGTATAAAATGTCATGCATGGATATGAGAAACATGGGCTGACTAGGTGTTTTGCAAGCACATGTGGCCAGCAGGGGCGGATCCAGCAGATCCGTTGGGGAGGGGGGAATCAGTTTCCTGGGTCTACATTGTAGGTCAGCAGAGTCACTGACGGGGGGGGGGGTGAGGTGGGGAAGGCGGCTGGCCGTAGGTTTGGAGTGTACTTCAGCAGCCGAGTATGGATGGTAAATAAACCCCCGTCAATGGGGGGGGGGACGCTGGGCAGCTTTAATCTCTGGTTGAGTAGGAATATCCATGTCTTTTGGGGAGAAGGCAAATGACCGTTTTGGAGTACAACATTTTTCTTAGGGTATAAATTTTTTGGTGCTCCTTGACACCAGAAAACGGCAGTTTTTCCAACACTGCTTGGGATATCTTTTTGTTGGATGCAGATAGATGGTTTGTGTTTATTCTGAATGTGTTGATCCCAATGAATGCAGGCATTGGGATCGACATGGTCAGGTTTTGCCAATTTCATTGTTTTTGTTGCAGAAATCTTCATCTATGCAGTACCCCAAAATGTGAAGATTTGTGAATACCTGTGAAGTAATGACCCGTTTTCTCCTTTTTGCAGCTGGGCATGTATCTTTTATTCATTGGACAGGAGTATGTCCTCCAATGACAGCGAATCTAAGGACAGCGATCGGCCGTCTTCAGCGCGCATCAAGGACGCGTCCAGGAAGGAGGGCTCCAGCATTCCAGTCCGCAACGGCCAGAATGGCGCGATGAGCAAGCTGCGCCCGACCAGCACCCGCCTGCTGCCCAAGGCCGGCCAGAAGGCGGCCCAGAAGGACGAGCCGCCCGATGGCGGCGAGTCGACCCTGGCGGTCCCGGGCCGCGCCGGCCGCGACCGCGCCGACACGGGCTCCAACAGCAGCCTCAACACCACGCCGGCCAAGAAGGAGCGGCTGCGCGCGCGCAAGAGCGCCACGCCGCAGCCCGAGGCGAAGACGATCCGGCCGGCGCTGAAGAAGCGCTCCATCAGCGTGGAGGTGGGCGCGGCCGGGCCGGGCGGCGTGCACGGCGTGCGCCGCTCTGCGGACCGCTTGTACGAATCGTCGGCGGCTCTGGCGGCCAGCGCGAACGGCGACGGCGCCGCCGCCGGCGCGCCGGCCGGCAAGGTGGTGCGGCCGTCGGCGGTGCGGCACCGCGACCGCGGCCGGCTCGACGTCGGCAAGGTGAGCTTCGCGCCGCAGATCGAGTGGCTGGCGCCCAGCGAGGAGTTCCCGGAGAAGGCCGAGACCGAGCTGGTGAAGGAGGCGGCCGGCGCCGGCCTCGAGTCGAGCCGCCAGGCGGCCAGCATGCGCAAGCTCGAGGAGGAGAACGAGTCGCTGCGGCGCGCCATCGAGAACTACCGCGAGCGCGAGCGCGACCGCTCGTCGCGCGGCAGCGCCGACGCCTCGGCCGGCGGCGCGCAGCCGGAGCGGCCGGCCGCGGCGCCGCGGGACCTGGACGACATGGCCGAGGACGGCGAGGAGGACGAGGTGGAGAAGGCCGTCGAGGCGTCGCCCAACGGCACCTTCCTCAAGTTCGACGAGGAGATCGGTCGCGGCAGCTTCAAGACCGTCTACAAGGGCCTGGACGCCACCACCGGCGTGTTCGTCGCATGGTGCGAGCTGCAGGTGAGGGAGCCCGTCGGGACGGGACGGTCAGGCACGTGCCAGCGGTCTTGCCCCGCTGTGAGCTGGCGAAATGGCTGTGAGCAGCATGTGAGATGGCCGAGTCAAGTGTTTGTTTCGAAGTCTCTCCGTATGATTGGGTCTGCGGCGAATGTGATGAGCTGGTGAGAGACTTGTCGGGCGCCCGAGGGTGAGCTGGTTTGACGCCATTAGCTGCAGGTGAGGGGAAACGGAGGGGGGTTCTTCGCCGTGAAGTCCCCTTCCTCTCGTGGATTGGGGCCGCGGTGGTTGTGAGGTACTGGTGGGACAGACAGGCCTGGCGCGCTGTAGTGGACCAGCTGTGTTGGGGTGGGGCTCGGGATGCAGGTGGGGACCGACCGCCCTGATTCTGTGAAAGGTCAGTCTGTGGACGTACGCCGCAAGTGTCCGGCAGCAGCTGTTCATTCCGGGTGTCTGCACTTGTGTAGTGGTAAAATGAAAATTAATGTGTCAGGTGTCCTTGGTGTGTGGCTGGTTTAGTGATTGGCGTATTTCATTGGTTTTGTCTTTCTTATAACGTTGTAAGAAACCACATGTCTTTTCTTTCTATGGACAAGGCGATTTGTTGCAATACTTGGTCCACAAAAATCGAAAATGAAGCAAACTAAGAGGATAAGGACGAAAGTCAGGAATGCAAAAGTAATGGGCATTGATTGATGTGACTCAGCCCGTGGACTATTTTCCAGTGTCCTCCGGAAAATTTTTATGCGAAAGTGTGTGCTACGTTTACGATTGAGTCCCCTCGAAAACCACGTCCGCATTATCCGCTTCGGCAGCCCTTCCGAGTGGAAAATCCTGGCAACTCTTGTGAAGTAAACTGTTGAGTTCGTGGATCTTGGCCAAAAAGCATAGCTGGAACATACGACATATTAAGACACGTTAAGTATCAGCATGACAGTTAGCGTGCGATACAAATACAGATGTACATCATATATGCCAACATGATGTATTGCAAATAGTTTCTTTGTTCGCACTGTAGATTGCATAGTATCGATTTAACTCTGGGAAGATAAATCACGTTAGCCGTTCTCCATCGGCGAAGTGTAATCGGCGACTCTTGACGTTGTAACGGGCACCAACGTGAATCACATTCCGTCACGTATCTGCAGATGAGCGGCAATCGTCTGAGTAAGAAGGAACGCGACCGGTTCCGCGAGGAGGCCGACCTGATGAAGGGCCTGACGCACCCGAACATCGTGCGCTTCTTCGACTACTGGGAGGTGGACAAGCCCAGACGGCGCTGCATCGTGCTCGTCACAGAGCTCATGACGTCGGGCACGCTCAGAACGTGAGTGGCGCCGGCTCGGGTCGGCATGGCAACCGAGTCGCGATGACGGAATGCTCCTCTGCTGGAGGGGAAGGGTGGATCAGCCCACGGTCACCTCATCTTGTAGCATGATTGACTGGGGTCGGCGTAAGTACATTGCGAATGGTACATCAGAAGTCGTTCACGGCCAGGTATTATAGAGAGTTTCCCGCCTTGAACGTACATTTAATGCAGATCGTAGGTATTGGTCCATCTGTTACTGAGCGCTCCCTGTTTCAGATATCTGAAGAACTTCGGTCAGAAGAAAGTCTCGCTCAAGATAATCAAGTCGTGGTGCCGCCAGATCTTGCGGGGTCTGCAGTTCCTTCATTCGCGGAACCCGCCCATCATCCACAGGGACCTCAAATGTGATAACATTTTCATATCGGGAACCACAGGGCAGGTGAAGGTCGGTGACCTCGGACTGGCCACGCTCAAGAACAGGTCGTTTGCAAAATCTGTTATAGGTGAGTATTCGTGTTTGTGCTTTCACATGGTGAGGTCGGGAACGCATGTCCTTTCATTCCTAAGGGAAGTTAAGTTTGAATGTCGTGTCAAGTTTAGTCGCCGTCCCGTGTTGGATCATGATAGGATTTGGGTCGCTCGCATTCGTGCAACTAATCATGCAGTAAGCGCGTTAAACGCCATGTAACTGCCCTCGGCTGTTGATTTCGAGCGTGCGCAACCCTTCATTTGGGGTCTCTCTGTGCTCAGGCACTCCCGAGTTCATGGCGCCGGAGGTGTACGAGGAGCACTACGACGAGGCGGTGGACGTGTACGCCTTCGGCATGTGCATGCTGGAGATGCTGACGTCCGAGTACCCGTACTCGGAGTGCACCGGTCCGGCGCAGATCTACAAGAAGGTCATCACGGTGAGTTTGGCGCTGTTGCGGGTGACGTCTTGTGGGATCTGAATTGTGTGAGGGCAGCTGAGGATGGCCGAAGTCGTGCCAGCTCACCGCGGTTACCTGGAGGGTTATTCATGTTCTACTTTTGTTTCGTATCTTTGTTGGCGGTTTCTCGACTGGGTGGGCCGGCGCTACCGCTTATGTGCCTGAGAGGTGCCACCTGGTGGTGAAAGCCGAAAAAATACTATCGTGCGTTTTCCTCCACCAGGGCATCAAGCCGTCCAGCTTCGAGAAGATCGACGACCCGCAGCTGAAGGAGCTGATCGAGTGGTGCACGCGGCTGCACAAGCTGGAGCGGCCCACTGTCAAGGAGCTGCTGAACCACGAGTTCTTCGCCGAAGACTGTGGCATGCGGCTGGACGTGGCGAATCGGGAGGAGACGGTCAGCTCGGGCGGCAGCGTCGTGGAGCTTCGGCTGCGCGTCCTCGACGCCAAGAAGCGGCGCGACAAGCACAAGGAGAACGAGGCCATCCAGTTCAACTACAACCTGAACAAAGACAACCCGGAGGAGATCGCAAAGCACATGGTGAGTGGGGCGCTGACTGGGCGATGGGGCTGCGAAATTCCAACTAATGTTCACCCTCGACTGTTGGGGATGGCACCCGGCCGGTTAAGATTTTATACGTTCATGGAACAGATTACGAACGTCGTATTAAGAACCTTCCATTGCGTCTTGTAGGTGTCCGGCACCTCTAATGCTGCTACGAAATGGCAGTTAACAAATTCCGTCACAGAGCATTATAATTCGTGGCCCCCGTGAGCCGTGAAAACGCAGGGACGTCTTTTCTCACCTTTTGGTACCATGACATCCGTAAGTCCGTTGCGAAGCGCGCGACCCGGCGGCCTGACCCCAGCCGTCTCGGCGCCGCAGGTGATGTCCGGCATTCTGAACGAGGAGGACTCGCGGCCTGTAGCAAAGCTGATCAGCAACCAAATCCAGAGCCTGCTGCGGGCCCGCGAGGACAAGCGGAGGGAGCAGGCGGCCCCGGCGGCGGCGCCTGGTCAGGCGGCGCCGGCGCCGGCGCCGGTGTCGGCCCCGGCCCCGGCCGCCGGCGCCGTCCCGCTGGCACCTTCCTCGCTGCCGGCCACGGCCGGCCAGCATCCACCGGCGGCCACCCTGCAGCCCGGCCAGCCGGGCCTGCCGCCGCCCCAGCAGCCGCAGCTGCCGCATTCCCAGCCGGCGCCGCACACGCAGCCGCCGGCGCACTTTCAGCAGCCGCCGCAGCCCCCGCAGCCGCAGCTGGTGCACCCGCAGCCGGTGCACCCCCAGCCGCCGCCGCAGCAGCCGCAGCAGGCGCCGCCGCCGGCCGCGGCGGCGGCGGGGCCGGCGCAGGAGGAGGCCGGGCCTCCCCCGCAGGCCGGCGAACCGGCGCAGCGGCTGCCGAGCGTGCCGGCGCCGGCATCAGAGGTGGGCTGACGCCGGCTGCAGCGCCGTCCCGTCCGGCTGTTGCGTTACCCGAGCTTTGGCCCACTCATCGAGATGCTGCTGCTGTTGTGCAGATCGTTTTGTTTAAGAATTGTGATACATGCCAGTTCGTGTTTTTCGTGTCTCGTCATGCTCGTGTTTCGTGAGCCGTGATACCGAGGCGCTGACGGTCTGGCGGCGCGGCTTAGGCAACGCTTCACGTCCGGCAGACTCCGTCCGAAGGCTCTCAGGCCGCAGAGGGTGACGCCGCCGCGGAGAAAAAGGAGAAGCGCAAGCCGACGCGGCGGCGCAAGACGTGCGAAAGACTGCCCCGACTCACCGTGCTGGAGGTAACTGCGCGAACCGCACGAAGCCTCCGTGACTGCGAACTGCAGGAAAATAATAGCAAACCCGCACGAGTCGGAAGGGATATTCGTCAGCACGTGGTTGCCCATGTCCTGTGGTTGTTGTCGTTGTGTGTGTGCTTGTCCGCGCTTTGTCAGCGTCTGACGCCGGCCATGGCGTGGTCGCAGGTCAAGGACAGCGACAACGGCCCAGTCGTCTCCTGCCTGCTGGAGACGAACCAGTCGCAGGCGATCACGTTCAAGTTCGATCTGCGCGAGGCTGACGTGTCGGCGATCTCCTACAAAATGGCGAGTGGTCGTCGCGCCTCGCCCGTGGCCCGGGCGACGGCTCGTCGGCTGACGTGTGGTCTTTGATAGGCATGGCTGCGGTATGACTCAGACGCCAGTGCACGTCTGAGCTAAAATCAGGGTCGCGCCGTCGGCCTGGCGTCATCGGTCATCCAACAGACGCTTTTCTGGCTGTTTTCTCCGTTGTAGTGTCGTCCGTTTGTAACGCCACCTTGTGGTTGACGCCGACGTCCATGCGTGGGTGGTTGGGATCTGCATTCCAACCTGCGTGAGATGCCGCCACCTGGCGTGGTCCCGTGACTTGACGTGACCTCATGACCCGTCGGTGACCCCGTGGCCTGGCCGTGACTGATCTGATGAGACCTTGTGACATGGTGATGACCCGTGATGTGACGGCTGTCCAGTTACCCAGTGGTTACCGCATGGTGGCAGTGACTGTGGCCGGACTTGACCTTATGACCTGGTGGTGACCCGTGACCTTGCGGTGGTTCCGTCACCTGACTATGACCCCTGGCGTGCGCTGCAGACCGAGGCGCACCTGCTGCCGCGCGACGATGCCCAGTACTTCGAGGAGCAGCTTCGCACCATCATCCGACAACAGCTGGGCCTGGAGTCTGGCGGCTCGCTCCACCGGCGCCAGCCCTCCTACGACGACGAACAGGTGCGCACGCCCTCTCCCGGCCGACACTGGCTGTCCGCTCGTCCGGGACGTTTAGGCTGATTGGCTGGTTTGTGTGAGGCTGCACAGCCACTTGGGTGCAGGTGTTTGATGTCCATTCCACACCACGCGCATCACGGATCGAGAACCGACGGCGTTGAGGCTGGATTCTGCAACTTTGCGATTACGAGTCTGAGTCTGTGTTCACTAACATGGACTGTGAGATATGGGCTTCACCCGCCGTATCTGTTTTCGCTGCCGTGGGCTGTGTACCTCTTCCGCTGTCTGTTCGCTTGGCGTTTCGTGACGGCAACGCTGTGCGGCGGACGCACACGGCGCCGTCGTTGCACTGAGCGCTGTGTCCTCGGCCGACAGAGGGAGGAGGCGCAGGGGACGCCGCGTCGCTCTGCCAGCGGCAGCCGGCTGTCGGCCGCCGGCTGGGACTCGCCGCAGCGGCGGCCGTCGGAGGCGCCGCCGCCGCCGGCCGCCCAGGTAGCGCCGCCGGCCGCCGCCGTGCCCTTCCTCTCGGTGCCGGGCGGCTCGTACCCGGTGCTGCTGCAGGCCGAGCACGGCCTGCAGGTGGTGTCGCTGACGCCGCAGCAGCTGACCGCCCTGCTGCAGCGCGCCGGCACGCAGGGCCAGATGCTGTACCAGCCGGCCGGCCCGCCGCCCGGCCCGCCACCCGGCCAGCCGCCCGTCCAGCCGCCGGCGCCGGCCGCGCTCCGGCCGGACCAGGATGGCCTGCGGCCGCCGCTCGCCGGCGACGCCCTGGCGGCGCCGCCGCACCTGCCGCCGCCCGCGCAGCTGCCGGCTGTGGTGCCGCCGCACGTGGCGGCGTCGACCGCTCCCCGCTTGCCGGTGCCGGTCGCGCCGCAGCTGTCGGCGCCGGCGCCCGTGTCCCACCACGGTGCGAGTGCTGCGGGCCCGCACCCGACCGCGCTGCCGGCCCCGTCCCAGATGGTGGCCCCGGCCGCGGCCGGCCTGCCGCCGCCTGCCGCCGGCCAGCTGTCGGCCCCGGTGGCGGCGCAGCTGTCGGCGTCAGCGTTTTCCAGTCTTGTTTCCCCAGTGATGTCCCAGCTCGTGGCTCCGGCTGTGTCGCACATGGCAGCTCCCGTACCGTCGTATGTAGCGGCTCCGGGCATGTCGCACGGGACGGTTCCTGTCTTGCCGCAGGGGACAGCCCCGCCTGCGTCCCATATGGCAGCTCCTGGCCCGTCTCACGGGGCGGCCCCAGCTGTCTCCCACATGACAGGTCCTGTCTCGTCTCATGGGGCAGCCCCAGCTGTGGCCCATATGGCAGCTCCTGTTCCAGGTCATGGGACAGCTCCAGCTGTGTCCCACATGGCAGTTCCGGTTCCGTCGTATGGGACATCCCCAACTGTGCCCCACGTGGCGGGACCCGTCCCATCGTATGGGACAGCTCCAGCCATGTCGCAGGGGACAGTTTGTGTTGCAGCACACGGGACAGCCACACCCGTGTCCCACATGGCAGTTCCTGTCTCGTCCCAGACATCGGCTCCGGGTCCGCCCTACGTGGCAGCTTCTCTCCCAGCCCATGCTGCAGTTCCGACAGTGTCCCACATGACAGCCCCTGTCCTGTCAGACGGGACAGCGCCAGTCGTGACCCAGAGAATGACTCCAGCCCCGCCCCACCCGACTGCCCCGAGCACGGCACACCCGACAGCACCGCCAGCTGCCCAGAATACAGTCCCGGCTGGGTCGAGCGCGGCCTCGCAGCCCGTGCACCTGGACGGAGCCTCAGAGGCGTCCCACGCCACGGCTCCGGCCGTGTCCCGCCCAGCGGTCCCGGCCGGCGGCCCGTCGGCGACCAGCCAGTCGGCGCTGCCGCCGTCCCACGCGACCGCCGCCGCGCAGAGCGCAGCCAGCGCGCCGCCGCCGCAGCCGGCCCCAGCCGCGGCGGCGCTCGCCCGCCAGCCGTCGGCCGGGCCGCCGGCCCCGTCCGCGCCGGCCGCCGCCCAGCCGCCGGCCCGCCCGGCCGACCCGCCGGCTGCCGGCCAGAGCCGGCCGGAGCCGCTGCCGCCGGCCGCCGGCGCACTGCAGCAGCCGGTAACGCCGCCGCCGCCGCCCGGAGCGGAGCCGGCCAGCCAGGGCCGGGAGGGGGCCGCCGCCGCCGCCGCCGCCGCCGAGGTATGTGGCGCCGCGCCCCGGCCGCCTGCTTGCCGGTGCTCGGAGCCCGCGGAGCACGCGGCCGCCCCTGCTTGCCCCTGGACGGACAGGGCTGCCCGTCGGTCGGTGTCTGGCTCGCTGCATCTCTAGTGGCTGGGGAGCTCTGTCGGACCGCCGCGACCTGGCCGTCGGCGCACGGGCGCCGCTCTTCGCACCTCTCTCGAGCGCCGTCCGCGCCGCTGGGCCGGCCGGATCTGCGGCAGAGTTCTGTGACGGGCCGTTGGTCTCTCGTGCGGACGTGCGGAAGACGTAGATACTTTGTGGTGGGCGTCCGTGGTGGGTGCTGCATCATCTGCGGGCGTATCTTCGGGCGGATTATTTCGAATTGAAGAGTGGTTTTAGATTTCTTTTCTTTTCGTCATGTACATATCAGGATGAGTGTTAAGGTCTGCTTGATCGTTATTTTGTTGCGCATTGAGCGTGTTTGTGCTACTCTGGTACATGTTGCAGTGGGAGAAGCGCTCGTAAGCTGAAGTCAGAGTTCTGTATGTTTTTTGGCACCGTGACGCATCGAGTAATTGGCTGGCAGAACGTTGAGCTTCGTCGTTGGCAGTCAGGTCGTGAGCTAGAAGTAGGCGGTATGTGGCTAGCTGCTAGCTAGCTCTATGTTAACGTCTTTCTGTTGGCCAGGTAGGTGTTTCATGTCGTAGGATAGACTAGAAGATGCCTGGACGATTTTGTTGCATTTGTTTACGATCGTTGCTTTGTGGCTTTCGGTGCATTTTGTTTGCCTTCTTGTCATGATTCTTTTGCCGACTGGGATCTTGTATTATCTACGATTCTTCCCTGGGATGGACCTGCTTTATTTTCAACTTCATCTTCCCCTTTTTCCTGGTGCAATGGTGTTGGCACGCACATTCAGACAGAAACTGACATTCGCCCCGGCGCCAAGCCTGTTGACACAGAACACGTACCGTGAGCTCTTGTCGTCCTCTAGCCTGGTGCGTTTTACCGCCGAGACCCCTGCTGCAATACGTGCTGGCCATCTTGTGGTATCCGGGGTCGTGTTGACGGTGGGCTGCCGCCTCTCTGCCATGGCGGCCGCTGCACGGGCTAGTCGGCAGGCCTCCGGCGCGGGCAGCGGCCGCCTGAGGGCAGGGAGAGACCGCCCGCCCTCAGTCGGCACCCCTTCCCCCCCGGCCCCGGAGGCTGATGCACCGCCGTCTGATTCAGTGTGATGTAGGCCGTCACTGGCCATCGACGTGCCCTCTCGCCCTGGCGGTGGGCGGCTCCGAGCGGCCGCCTCCTGCTCGCCTCCGGCTGGGCTGCCCGGGAACCGCGGTCTTTGGTGGAGGCCCAGACCCGTTTCATCCATCCGTGCGCCTTCTGCGGCCTCCGCTATGCGTCCAGACTCCTAACGCCTGAAGCTTAAACGCAGCCTGGCGTATCGTTAAGAGGCAGTTAGTAACCTGTTTGTTCTCACGTCCTGTCCGGTACCGTCATGGACCCCCCCCCCCGCCCGGATCTCCGGTGCCGCTCGGGCCGCCGGGGCGCGTCGCCAGGCCTGCCGGTCGGCGGGGCGGCGAGGCTGACCGTCGGCCGCGCGTGTGCTGCAGGGCGTCAGGCGGCTGTCGAGGTTCGTCGTCAGCTCGGTGGCCGAGAGCGCCGCGTCCTCCGGTCCGGCCTCCACGCCGCACTCGCCCAGCGGCGATCAGGTGAGGGCGTCGGCGCTGCCGCGTGCGCGACAGCTCGCCTGTCACCGCGCCTGTCCTTGTTCTTACGGTGTATGTTGTCGAGGGGACGTTTGCTCAAGGTTTGGGCCAATGTAAGTTACCGCGTGCAGGTGAGTACCCGTGTGAGTGGCCTCTGCTAAGACTGTTGGGTTTTCTGACAGGCGCTCGCCCTTTTCTCGCCTTCGTTCTATTAGCGGGCTGAGAACACCGCTGTGCAGGCGTTTCATGACTAAGCGACTGCCACTTTTTCGGGTTCTCCAAAACGTTCTACTGGAATGGGGCCTGAACCCGGTGCTTGTCCTCAGCAACCATGCCGGTCTCCGTTAATCGACAGAGGTCGGCCCCTGACGCCTCTGTCCGTTTCAGCCGGCCGTGTCGGCCGAGAGCAGTAGCGCCGGGCCGGCGGCGCCGCTGGTGGCCGGCCGGTTCTCCATCACGGCGACGACGACGCACGCGCCGACGCCGGCCGCGGCGCCGTCCTCCATCGGCGTGCAGCCGGCCGGCTCGGCCGCCGCGCCGCCGCCGGCCCGCGCCCAGGAGCCGTCCGCCGGCGCCCAGCCGGCAGCGGCGGCGGCGGCCCTCACCCAGACGGTCAGCGTCACGCGGGCGCCCATCGCGCACAGCCAGCCGGCGACCGAGCTGCCGGCCGCCGCGGAGGAGCTGGCCCTGGCCGCGGCCGGCGCCTCGCCCGAACTCTCGTTCTCGCCGCAGAACACTGAACACAGGTGAGCACCGCGCTGGCGGTTACGCGATGTGTTTTGTTTTGGCGTGTGTGGGCTGTGCTTGCGTGAGAGCGACACCAGCTTTCAGCAGATTCCTGTGGAAAGGCGACATGACATTGCAGGTGTGAGCAGGATTCCTTGCTCTGAAGTTCTATTAACAGAGATGAGCGGAAGCCCTGTCGGTCTCGTGGTTGCATTTGGCGTGCTCTGACGCGCAGTCGTCGCTGCTGGTTCCCCGAATCCTGGCTGCCTGCCCGCGCCGTCTCAACCTGGTCGCCTCACGCGCGCCCGTGCTGCGGCAGTGGCGTCGGCAAGCTCGAGGAGCTGCGCAAACAGCTGAGCCGGCTGACGTGCGTGCCGCCGGACGGGCCGCCGGAGCTGGGGCCCTCGCAGCCGTCCACGCCCGTCTTCTCGGCCGTGGCGCCGCCGGACATGAACGAGCTGCACCGCCGGCTGGCCAGCATGAGCAGCGGCCAGGGATCGGTGAGTGGCGAGAGGGCCGCACGGCGGCGGCGCGTCCCGCGGGCTCCGCCGCTGCCGGTGGCTGGTCGAGTGTGACTGTTGCGGCGGACGCCTGCCGTGTGTGGCCGACGTGGACGGATGGTGGCGTGGTTCGGCGCGGTTTCGGTGTGGACGTGTCGGTGGAGGAGGCGCACTCGGTGGCGGGAGGCGTGAGGTCTTCCGTCCTCTCAGACTGGCGTACTGTTGTGTCCGCGAGGAGGCGCGGGACTTTCGCCCCGGATCCGACTTCAGGCCCGCCTCATCGCGAAGTACTCGGCCACGTGTGTGCGCCTGAGCCGTGAATGTATCCGTGTATGTGTGCGTGTGCGTGTCTGTGTGTCTTCGGTGCGCGCGCGCCGGGCCGCGGTAACCGGTGCTGCCGACCCAGGAGACGCTGGCGAGCGGCTCGCGCGCCGGCGTGCTGCGTCCCTGGAGCTGGCACTGCGACGACCCGACGGCGGCCGGCGCCGCCCCGCCGGCCGCCCTCCTCTCCGTCCCGGTCCCGGTCGCTGTGAGTGGGCGGCCGTCGCCGCCGCCTGGCGTCGACTAGCTGTGCCTGGCGGGACCGGCTGGTGCTGGGGCTGGGCCGGGGCTGGTGCTGACTGGAGGAAGAGGTGGCTCGTTCCGGCAGCTCGCTTCTGTTCGTTTGCGTTGGCTTGCCTCGGATAGACCTTGGTTCGGTTGGTTGGTTGGTTATTGGGGCTTAGGGGCGCACCGACTGCAGGGTCATTCGGCGCCCAGACCTTGGTTCGGGTGGGCTGCTGGGTGGCGAGTGGGTTGTAATGTTTTGTAATTGATCGCTTGATCGTGATCTTGGGTGGCTTGATTGTGAATCTGGTCGTTTTGTTTCGTGATTCGTGTGCGTATGGTAGTATCCGTTACGTTTTGTGCCTCGCATGCCGTACTTAGGCTTGTATATTTCGTGTTTGGTTCGTTTGGGCTGCTACAACGTTTACGCAACATGCACCGTCTGCACTCGTGGAGACCTTATTTCCGTTCTGAACCAAATATAAAGAGGAATGCCAAGTACAAGGAGGAGCCTTTCATCGTCGAAAATAGCTTAGTTCGGTCAAGGAATTTGCGAGCAGAAGTGCAGCATGCATTGTACAAAAGGAACCCGTGATCACCGGTGCATTTTATACCCGCGGGCATCGGCGTACTTTAGGTTTCTCGGACTGCTGTCGAGAGTGTGGGCCTTCGCTGCCGTGGCTGCTGACATCATGCCCGATAGGAGGACGAGGACAGGCGGCGACTCGCCGCGCGGCGAAGCGCCGTCTCGGCCGAGTCGGCTGTGACGGGTCGGCCGGTGCTGACCGCGCCCTCCTGCCGTCAGACGTCGTCCGTAGCGCGCGGTGTGGAACCGGAGTCGGCGCCGGTGCTCCGTTCCGGCCTGGACGGCCCGTTCTCGCACCAGGCGCACTCGCTGCAGGTCAGTAGACGCGGCCGGTCTGGCCGGCGGCGCTGGCCGAGGTTGGGGTCCGGTGACCGGCCGTCGCCCATCTGGTGGTGTTCGATGGCATCTGTCTACGCGGGGCGGTGTCAGAAAACTGATGACTCCGCTGTGCGTGTGATTTTGCTCGAGTGAGCCGAGTCGGAAGGTGTTTTTTTCCCTTTTTTTTTTTGAAGGGGGGGTTTTTTTTTTCCCCTTTTTTTTTTGCGGGTTTGGTTTTTTTGAGGGGGGGGGGGGGGGGTCCATGGCGCTGACTCCTGTGAGCTTGTCACGGGTTCTGACCCGTCATTGGTCATGTGACTCCTGTCAGTGTGTTTCAGGTGTTGTCTGACACCCGTTTGACTCCCGTCATGGGGTGTCGTGGTCCTTGCACTCCTGTCAGTGGGTGTCAGTTGTCTTCTTTACGACCTTTTCTCCTGTCAGGGGATGTTTGTGGTCCCTCAGCTCCTGCCAGCAGGTGTCAGATGTCGTCTGACTCCCACTTACTGCCTGTTTGTGTCATGGGTCCTGGAACACCCTGTGACGTCGTCGCGGGGTGTCAGTGATCCTCGGACTCCCGTCTGCGTGTCAGTGGTCTTCTGACACCTCCGAATTGGTGTCGTATGCGACTCGGCCGCCGCAGGCATGACCGTCAGAGCCCTGCACGTCTCTGTGCCGCTGCCGTGTGCCTCCAGCGCTGCCCTGTCTGTCCGTCTGTCTGTCTGTGTTTGTGCCGTGTCTGTGCTGGTGAGGGAACCCCACTGTCCGACTGAGGCCCGGCCGGCGGCAGCGTCTGGCCCGGACGGGCCAGGCAGCTCTTTTTGCTGTGTGATGAAGGAGCCGCCAGCCGTGGGCTGCTGGAGGCTGTGCGTCCCTGGTCGACTGGCTTCGCGTCTGCGTTCTGACTGGACCATGCGTTTGTGGATGTTTGTGACTGAATGTCTAAGTCACCGCGCAGGGACTGGCAGGAGATGGTTTTCAAGACCGCGTGCGCCTGAGAACTAGATTGAGGCTGGCTGATCGGGGCTTTCTGCAAATGGCAGAGCACGTTGTCATTAAATGTGTGGTTTGAGCTTCGTGGGCCCGATTTCATCCTGACATTGCCTTCAGGCGGAATTGATGTGTTATAACCCTTGTGTTTCTGCAGTTCATGAAGCTGGCTTAGACCCTGTACTCATACCAGTGTTGCCCGAGCTAAACTTGCTTGCGTATTACATAAGCCCCCAAGTCATTCACTTCTTCCTTATTACTGCAAGCGTGAGAGTAACGCTGCCGATCGGTCGAGCCATTGTGAATCCCGCGTGAACCCAGTACCATCTAATCAAACCACTGTGAACCCCTATCGCCCGAGCCGGCGTGACTGGATCGGTGTGAACGCGGCGCGGGCACTGGCCCTGGCACGTGCCCGCTGCGCTGCTGCCTGCCGGCCGTCGGCCGCAGCGCCGCGGCCCCTGACGTCGCCTGTCTGTCAGCGTGTGTGTAACCGGCGCCGTCTGGTCCGTAGTCGGCACATTACCTGGATCTGCCGACCACCCCCGGCCTGCTTGTCACGCCTCCCACCCCGCGTCGCAGCTTTAGCCAGGTGACACGCCCCGCCTCTGTGTCCGCCGGGCTCGGCGGCCGCCTCGGCTCGGTCGCTTGGCTTGCGCCGGCCGGCCTGCATGCGCGCACCTGGTGACGTCACGCGCGCGCTAGCGTCGGTCGCGGGCGTTCCGTGGATACTGTCCACGGTGTGGCGGCGTTAGCGGCTGTTCATTGGCGTCATGTAGGTCGCTCAGAGGCAGGGAGAGTATGGAAGCCACCTCGCAGATACGAAGTCAGGTATCGTGATGGCGGAGTGGGAACTCGACACTTGCGAGTCCTCCATAGACGGAACGCCCTGGTTCAGCTGCCACGCTGGTGCGGGCGGGTTACTAGGGCTTTCAGGAGCGGAAAAGGCTGCGTGCGATTGTTGCAGTGTGTCGTCTGCTGGGAAGGTTACATACGAATACTAACAACTCACGAGAAATGGAGTCCAGGGAGCGGTAATAACTCATCTAACGTGCTTCTCATCCTAACACGGTGAACTATATGATGTTATGTGGGCGTTAAGGATGACGACGAAATCGCATGAAGATCGGTACCTGGAAAAGGGGGTTGATGCACAGTTCCAGTCGACCCCGATCTCTTCGCCACCACTCATGAAAGCGCGCTGTCTCTCACGCCGCGCTGGGTACACTTTCTTGTGGATTGTTTTGTTATATGTAGGTGTTTATATGCATGATATGGATTAATGTTTTACATAATTCATGGAGTAGGTATATAGAAATAGACAATGCGTCTATACTGACTGTATATACACATTGTCTATTTGTCTATTTGTTTATTGTCTATCACATATAATACTGACGTATTATATGTTATAGGAAATTATAAAATAGGGATATATTTGCATATTTCATATAGTAGGAAATTATAACTTATTTGCATATAACTAATTTGCATATTTCATATAGTAGGAAATTATAACTTATAATCACGAACAGTTTTATAACATTTAAGCAGTTTTAAAGTCGTCGTGCCGTAAAGGGTTGGGCGGTTTGCAGTTTTCACCGATATGTACAAAATGAAAGCGAGGTGAGCGAAAGGGGTGTTTGTGGCCTCGGAACTCGTGAAGGACTGATCGATCATCGATATGTGATTCAGCACCCCGTTTCTGTGCGCGTATCCAGCGTAGCCTTTTCAGCATTTGCACGTTACTTATGTAAAATGCTACTGTTTCCTTAAGCATGAGACACGGCACGGCACACAATCGTCCCCATTCCGATGAAGGTCACGGATATGGGTGTAGCTCGCGACACTGGCGTCGCATGCTGTCGTAGGTTCTCTACTCTTGCATCCGTTGTATTGTTTTTAAGCGCGTGCTGTGCCGCGCAGGACCTTATCTGCGAAGACGGTGACACTTGCGGCTTTTACGGGCTAGCAGTTTAGACTCTTGCGCCCAGTGGGGGAAGGTCGCACTATGCAGGACTGGTGTGCGCAAGTTGTGTGTTGTATGTCGTTTATGGAAGCCGGGATTTCAGTGTTTCGCTGTTAGTGAAGGCCGTTGGCGGTCATTTGCGGATGTAGTGCAGGCTCCGTTGTCAGTAATTTAGGATGCGGGTAGGTCACAGTTCAGCTCGTGACCGGTGTGTCATCGTCCAGTCCATCGTGGCAGGAATTATACTGCGTACAGTATACCATTATACCGAACCTGCGTGTTCAGTATAATAGTACGGCGTGTGGCCAGTGCTTGTTTCAGTCGTTTTGTCATCAATGTGTTTCGGACCGGGAAGAGTCTGCTGCGGGAAATGTTTGTTTGCGGAGTGGCGTGTGCGCTGAACATCCATTACCGTGGCCTCGGGGATCGGGGCTTCTTTAGAAGTTTTAAACTTCGTAGTCCATTTTTAGGTGTGTTGTAGACGCGTGGTCCTTTCTGTTATTTTGGGAGTGTGTCTGAAACTCTCAGACTTTTACAACGGTCTGAAGACAGGGTGGCAGCGCCCGGCTCTGTGTTGTATTTGACGACAAATAGTCCGTTGGTCCGGTGTCTGGTCCGGTTTGTCTTAGTACAGACGGTCTGGTGTCTGGTTGGTCTGACGAGGGACGGTCCGATGTCTGGTTTGTCTTTCGGTGGACGTTCCGGTGTCTGGTTTGTCCGACAGGAGACTGGTGTTCTGGTTTGTCTGACGGCCGACGGTCTGGTGTCTGGTTTGCCTGGCGGTAGACGATCCACAATCTGGTTTGCATGGCAGGAAACTTTTTGGTGTCCGGTTTGTCTGACGGCAGACGGTTCGGTGTTTGATTTATCCGACTGGGGACGGTTCGGTGCCTCGTTTCTCTGACGGGACACGTCCCGGTGTCCCGTTGTTCTGCTGTCTGGTTTGTCCGAGGGCAGACGGCCTGGTCACGTCGTGCGCCGGCCGTGCGCCGTGCCTGACGCTGGGCGTTTCTTGCAGCCGCCGCGGCGCCAGTCTGTGTCGCCGGTGGCTGCTGTGCGTGTCCGCGCTGCCGAGACTCGCCGAAATGTAGGCTGCGAGCGTGCTGTGTAGTGAGCAGACTTGTGCTTGATTCCACTTCAGAGGGAATCGATTCCGAATCTGACTCATTGCTTGTGCAGTTGATTTTAGTTCTGACATAGCGCCGTTTCCCAAACTGAATCGATTCCGATTCCGACTCAAAATTAAATGGCTTGATTCGGGAAACGATTCCACTGAGATACATTGTGTTGGAACAAGCTACTGGAATCTGTTGCAATTTTGATGCCAAAGACGACCATGTTTGAACTCTAATTCTGTTTCCGGCACTTATCAGTGGAATCGATTTCGATTCCGACCGGCCAGAACGGAATCGATTCCGGAGTTGACTGTGATTCTGATGGAATCGAGCACAAGTCCAGTAGTGAGATCCCACCCTCCCACTCGCCCACCCACCACTGGGCGCCGCGTGGAACCGCACGGGTTGAACCACTGCCATCGAACTGTGCCACCACCGTCACCGCCACGGGACGGGGCCAGTCCGTCCCAGCGAAGAGGGAACGCTCACTTGCTTCTGTTTACCGGCACCGTAATGGAAAACGGCGGCCTGGCCCGGTCTGATTCCGTCAGTCGTGGGTGTAACGACGGTATCTCGGCATACGGTGTTGGGTGATGTGCTTGAGCCTTTTGATAACTTGGCAGATGCCGTTCCGTTCAGTATTCTGGACAGCGTGTCGAATCCACCACATTGCACTATTACCTGATGTACGAGGAAGGAATGGTGTAACTGTATGATACTCGTTTTGGGTCATGATGTGGAGCTTTGGATCAAGCCTCTGTGCAGTTATCTGCTCGAGCTTGGAACACCACGTGGCATGAAGGGCACGCTCCGCTCCGCTCACCTGTCCAGGCTGCTTGCTGGGTCCAGTTTGGTGAATGCTCGCACTCGCACACTGGATCGTCCGTAATGGCATAACCTGGGTTGGGTTTACTACCAACCAGTCTCGTTATCTCGTTTGCCAGTCCTCAGGTCGTTAGCATTGAACAAGTAGCGTGCCTGATGTGGTAGTTTGAATGTGGGTAATGTTTCGTAAACCCGTCCTGCATTATGACCACCCCAACGGCCATTCGGGCCAAATAAAATAAAACTAAAAAATAAATCAAGTGAATAAATCAGCACAGAAATGAAATGAAGAGGCTGGCGTTCTCTGCGCGCCTGCGGGTGTCGCGGCTCGACGGCATGCCGTCTGGGGCCGACGATGACCGGCGGCCGGCCGCTGCCGCAGAGCACATCGGACGTGTCGCGCGTCGGCAGCGGCGCCGAGACGGCCGGCGGCGACCGCAGGAAGGCGCCGCCCCTGCTGCTGGCCGACCTCGAGAAGGAGCTCAACAAGCTGCACAGCCGGCAGCCGCTGGTGAGAGCCAGCGCACGCCGCCGCCGCCGCCCCCCACGCGACCGCTGGGCTCCGGGCCGTTGGCCTTCCTGGCCGCTGCGCGTGCCAGGAGCCACGGGACGCGGGTTCCCTTCCCGCTCTGCGTTGTCCGCGGAATATTGGCGTGTAGGTGCGTTCAGTGCGGCCGACGTAGCCTTCGAGGGCTGCCTTTGTATGTCACGTGTGATGATGTGCGTCGTGATGATGATCCTGATGATGTGGTCTGATGTTCCGTTAGTTTGTTTATCGCAGTTGCTGTGGGCATTGTATCAATCTTTTCATGTGATGGTGTTCGGCGACGATGTTTTGTTAACCGTACGCAGCAGTCGCGACAGTTTTCGATTCGTCGATAGTCGATAGTCATTCAGATGTCGACGCGGCCTCCGCCGGGATATGTCGCCGCTTTTCACTTGCTGGGGAGGGGGAGTCATGTGCCCTCGCTCCACAAATCCGCTACCATTGGGTTGATTAGAAGCTGATTCAGATGGCAGTCGATTGTCTTCGATGATATGACCTAGCGTGTCATAATTTTGGGCCTCCCTGGTTGTATCTAGTCATGACAACGTCAGACACCACAGTGTGGCCGATTTGGGAGTGCCGTTTTGCGTACAAAGAAAACAGACATCCGACGGCCAAAATACTTGTAAAGTTACTACATGATTATGTGAGGAAAATGCCGTCACAGGTGAAGCTAAGTTTTATGGTGCATGAAAGTCCACGAATGCCTCAAAACTGTATCATAGGCCACTGAACACCCTTTGTTGCACTGCAAAACCTTTAAATGATCGTCACAACCGGTTTTGTGGCGTAAATATGCTCTACGTTTGAAAATCGCAAGTGTAATTTGGCCGGAGATGACCTTGTGTGCGGTCATGGGTTGCGCACGTTGACCTCCCATGACATAACACGGCTACACAATAGGACAGCTATGCGGTGCCATTGTATCGCAGGCCAAGCAGGCCCGAAAAATGACAGAACTTAAAACGTGTTTTTGACGCGATTTTGACATGACCTTGGTGTATGGCGTTAGCATTAACTGATGTTTTGTGATAGATTTGACATTTTCTTCTTGTACTGGTATGCGCACAATTCATCAACCAAGGGATGCTGAATGGACGACGTTGCGCCGTTTTATTGCGGAGTTCATGGTAGAGGAAAACTGGGGACGCCCAGCGCGCCTGCCTTCCCAGTAAGTCGCGGGTTAAATGACGCGGCGGTCACAGTATTGGCCTGGCCTGCTGCAGCACCACGTGTCGTCGACGCCGATGCTGTCGACGCAGGACGAGGCGACGCAGTCGGACAACGGCGCCATCGCCCAGTGGGAGACGGTCGGACCCATCGACACGACGCACACCCAACCGATCCAGCTGGTCTCCTTCCAGACGCACGCCAGCAGCGGCAACAGCAGTGAGTGTTCCGGCCGCCCCGCCGCCGCTACGCCATCCCGCCGTCGGCTAGAGGTCGGGTCCCTCACAGGACACTGGCTGTATTGATACGGGCGCGATTTTTACCATACCGATGATACCAGGCTGAGAAGATGCGGATGATTCACGCACACGACACGCTGAACGTGCAGTAGCGTGACGTCCCGATCGTGGCGTGTGATCCGCGTCAGGACACGCTTCAGCGTGTTCGCCGCGGACAGCAGGGGCACGCGCTACGGAAACACGTGGTCATCAGGCCAATCCAGCAACAATACGTGCCGCCTTTGGTGAAATCGAGTGGCACGTGTGGATTTTCCTCGCGCGACGACCGACATCGGCCTCGTTAATTGATTAAAGGTGGTGTGTGCTATCGTGGCGCCACGTCCAACGCCACGAAACGCATAGTTTTCGAAGACCTGTTGTGATTGGTCAGAACAGTTCACGGTTCTCAGCCATGGTCCGTCGTTTTGCTCCTGGGGCAGATGTTGCGCTCCCAACACTCAAACAGCCTGGTGTCGGTCTCTCCCACAACACCGTCTACTGAACCCTGACGGCCGGATCCCGCTCTCTCCGACACTGCCTCCCATAGGTGGGCCCCATTCTCGTACAGCGCCGTGCTCTCTCCCGTGACAGCCGAGCGCCGCTGCCCCATTCAGCGTCCGTTGTCTCCGGTAACAGCGGGACCCCACTTTATCGGGCTCAGTCACTCTCCATTGTTTCCGGGGACAGCGGGACCTCTCTCTGACATCATCCACTGTCTCCGGTAACAGCGGGGCCTCTCTCCGGCACCGTCCACTGTCTCTCGTAACAGCGGGGCCTCTCCTCAGCGCCGTCCACCGATCCGGGCACGCCGGTGCGCCGCGGCCGGTTCGCCATCACCGTGAGCCGCACGTCGGCGCCGCCGCCATCGCCGCCGCCGCCGCCGCTCTCGCCGGTCGGCGAGCCGCTCGACGTCGAGAGCTCGCCGGCCTTCATGGAGCTGCTGGCCAGGTGGGTCGGCTGGCACTGCTGCAGCACGCGGGGGAACACCTCGGCTCTGTTCCCAGAGTTGGGTATGACCATGCCGGTGGCAGTGGACGTTGTAGTTTGGTCGTATAGTGTAATGTGCGGTTGTGTCTTGTAATTGGCGTATTGTACCTGCCTGTTGAGCCCCGGAAGTATCCGTGCTTTCCCAAGATAAACTGAAATCAGTAGCGTCTGACCTTTCGTCGGTTCTCGGTCATCTGGTCTTGCGGCGCGTAATGGACGTGAGACCCACGGGCTGGTGGCACACTCGTAGTATTTTCCACCGGACCTACCCTACGATCTGCGAGCGAAACTTGCCACCACCCCTATCCTGTTCCGACGACCTTCACGACTCCGTCGGCGGCGCGAGCGGACGGTTGGTACCCGTCTGACGCCGTGTCTCGTCTGCGCCCGCAGGCAACGCCAGCACATGGCGGAGCTGCTGCGCCAGCAGGAGGAGGAGCGGAACCGGCTGCGGCGGGAGCTGCTGGACCAGCTGCGCCGGCCGCGGCCCGACGCGCCGCCCGACGACGGCTGAGCGGCGCGCGCGCCGGCGGCCAGCGCGCGAGCCTAGTTCTGTTTGTTTTCTATCTCAGGGTATTGTGGAACTTGTTAGCGTAGGCGCCGGCGGCGCGCCGGCGCCCCCGCCGGCCGGCATTGTTACAGGTAGATAGTTTCCAACCACTTAACTATCGTGCTTTCATTGTTTTCGAGGCCCTAGTCTGTGAGGCGGGCCGGGCGCTGGGCGGCCGGCTCGGGGTGGCGGAGGACGTGCAATGGCGCGGAGGCGACCCTCTGTGGGGGCGCGCGCGAAGGGCGACACCTATGTTTACATGCACGGACACGTACACGGCACGTGCGCGCGCGCGCGCGCATATACATATATATATCAAGGTTGGTGCCGCCGCGCGTAGGCGCGGTCAGTGGGACCGGCGGGCGGCGGGCTATTTTATACACGCAGCGAGGCGCGCCGGCCCGTTTGTACCGTATAGGAGTCTCGTTTAAGTGCGGCCTGACCGGACTCTGTGATTGCGGGGTTGAGGGGCGGGCGGGACGACCGGAGGCCTTACTCTCCTAATTACGTATATGATTTCTTCGAGCTGTGTATCCAATTGCCATATATGGAGACGATATGAAGAAATAAAATATCCTAGGTAGCGCCGGTTTGAGGGCCAGTGGCCGGCGCCGGACGGCGGTGAGCTCCGAGTTGGTCGGAGGGCCACTGATCGCGGGCGGATCTCTGGAGGGTGTGGAGTCGCCGGCCGGTCGTTTGCTCGTTGGTGACTGGCTTTGGCCGACAGGAGGTCCCTCCGGCAGGACGCGACGACTGGTCTGCGACACGAACGTTGAGTGAACACCTTCGGTCCAGCCACGGGACCAGACCTGGACTCTGACTCGGTGTTGTGCCCATTTCGTAATGAACCATTAATAGGTCGATTGGCGTAGGGTTGGCTACCCCATTACGCTGCATTATCAAGGTTATCAGTGGCCTGGGTAACTGGATATAAATGGTTTTAAGCAGAGTTCATTTTTTGCCCGGGCATGGGAGGCCCAGAAACGTTAAATTAGAACACAAGAAGTGAAAGTCTGCAAAACATTACATAAACATGCAACTGCCCCTTGAACAGGCACGTAGCCAGGGTTTTCCTCAAGGGGGAGCCAAAAAATAAGAAATGTTATATGCCAATGGCATGACGAAATTTATAGCAAAAGGCAATTTTATATAATATGCTCATATTGGACGCACGGGAAAGCATGCTTGTTTTTGCAATGTATGTATGATAACTAATACGTATTCGTGCGAAACCTATGTATCTAGTTTAGACCGCTTGGCTAAGGGGGCCATGGCCCCCTTTAGCTACGTCCCTGTCCTTGAAAAAATCTCCATTGATGACCTTTCGCACTGCACCCGAACTGTCCATGCTCAGTAAAGAACGGATCCAACACGGACGCGAGTACACGTCTGCAGGAGAATGGACCTGGAGGTCTGGGCGGGGAGCAGACTGACTCTCAACTAGGGCCTTACGTCAACTTATCCATCCGTACACCGCGGGTACTCGCGTCACAGCGCCGCTGCATTAGCGCCTGGCAATAGGCGAGTCTGTAAGCATCGCCCGTGTACTCGGGACAAGACAGCCCCGGCCCACACGGAAAGCTGGCCAGCCTTCACGTTCTCTGGCCGGGCGAGCCCGTTGTACCAGGACATAGCGTTTCTCTAATTATCGAGTCGCCGACGGCTCCACACCGTGATCCGGATCTGGATCTATCGGACCAACCGCTGGACCTTGATGCCAGGCCACAGTGGTCGTTCCGATCCGCTCCGGAGATCGACTGCAGCGTGCCGTAAGCGCAATGAAAATCATAGGAAGATATCTTGCCTGCGGCTCCCAGTCATCACGAACACACCTGATCACCACTTAAACACCACTGGTCGTTACAATTTGTTCTTCATGCACAACACAACTGGAGATCGGGCTGCATGACTGATCGTCCTCTGACATACGCCAGTATCACAAGCAGCACCATTACGCCGAGTGGCGGAAACCCCGGAGGGCCGTTCCGCACGACGAGCTGCCGCACGTGACTACTAAACTACCACCGTGCCCTCCACGCGGCAGCGCAGGCGGCGCCGCCGGCCGCCGCCGTCACGACCGTCCACGCCGCCTCGTACAGCAGCTTCGGCGAGAACACCGTCCACACGAAGATGTGGTGCACGAAGGCGGCCGAGAGGCAGCAATAGACTGCCAGCACGGCGCCGCGCATTGTCACCAGCACGTGCAGCACCTTCGTGAAGCACCTGCCGGGAGGTGGCGTGGCGTCACGGCGGGAGTGCACGCAGGGACGTCCGTTGCGTGCGGATTGGGCCGCGGCGAGGGCCGGCAGGAAGAGGTCGTGTCGGGCCAGAGATGGCCGATGGCCGATGGAGATGACCAGAAGTGGGCGCGGGAGGGGGGCGGGGTAGAGATGGGTAGAGCTCGACAGAAAAAAAACATAGACAAGGGTAACGATGGGCGAGAACGTTACGTCAGCAGAGGGGCGCCGGACAGAACCTGCCGGGACAGTTCGAAGTCACACGCCAGGATGACGTTCCGCGGGCGCACTCGGTGAAACAACATACCACGAATGATAATGGTCACTGGGAGGGTCGGGTATATGATCAAATTCACAAGCCGTATATGTTCAAAACGACTTGCGAATTCGTGAAAACCTTTCTCCTCCTCGGGGCGTGAATACAGGATGAGGTCAGGCAAACTCCGCAGAGAATAAGTCATGCTGCTGAAAACCGACCTGTGGCACAGTATAACGTTCCACATCTAATACGGCCACACTATGCCTCGTTATGAGGCTCGAGGTTCCCACCTGATCTGGGGTCCTGACACGGCCGCACGCGGTGACCTGACCTGCGGAGTTCTGCCCCTGCGGGCGGACGGGACAGATGTAGCGCACTGACCTGCACCGTTCCGCATACTGCAGGGCGGAGAGCGTGGCCAGCACAGGGCCGGCGAACGTGTGACAGACGGTGAGCAGGACAGCCACAGCCGGCTGGTGGCTAGTGACGCCCACATAGCCGGCCGATATGTCCACACTGGCCAGACTATTGGAATTGCCCTGGCGAGGAGAGGGCGGCGACGCCGTCAAACCGGCGTACACGCCGGACCGGCTCGCGGCGCCGGCGTGGTCCTGCGAGTCAACACCACGCACGTCCTGAAGAAAACGAGTCCAGCGAACGAAGAACGGCTCCAACGGCGCATATACAGAAGAGCAAAGCTTGGTCTAAAACACCGCAGTAGCAACAAAACGCACCAGAAAATCACTGCGGAACCGGCCGCCTTCACCGGTGGATTCAGATTCAGACTTTTATTGAGGCTATCTACCATATCGGTATTAAAACCTGTCGTCGGTATCTAAAACAAGTGGCAGTGGCCGTGGTCCATTTACCATGTAAAAGAAGGCTGCCATGCCGGCCCAGTGGAAGAGCAGAGCGGCGGCCAGCGGCGGCTGCGGCGCCTCGCGCAGCCAGGCAGCCACGGCGGCCGTCTGCAGGGCGCAGCCGGCCCAGACGGCCAGGTTGTGCGGCCGCACCAACACGGCGACCAGCAGCAGCCAAGCGGCGCGTAGCCGCGCCAGCCGGTCGCCGCCGGTCGGGCCCAGCGCCAAGGCCAGCGCCAGCAGGAACACGGCGCGCGCTGCCCAGAGGCCGAGCGGCGCCGGCAGCCGGGCGTCGCCCAGCAGCCGGTCGTCGGCCAGGCCGTGCAGCAGCAGGCAGAGCGCGCCGACGGCCGCCGCCGGCCGCGCCCGCCGTTCGGCCAGCAGCGCCGGCAGCAGCAGCAGCAGGGCGGCCGCCCAGACGGCGGCCAGCGGCGCGGCGCGGCCCGGCGCCGACAGCCAGTCGCCCACGTCGGCCAGGTGGAGCCACTTGTCGCCGGTCTGGTTCCAGCGGCGCAGCAGCGCGCCCGAGAGCAGCAGCGCGGCCGCGAGCCAGGCGCGCCTCCGCGCCGTCGGCGCCGGCCGCCGCCGTAGCCGGCGCACGTCGGCTGCCAACAGCAGCAGCCAGGCGGTGGTGTTCAGGAAGTACCAGGTCTGGTGCTCCTCTTCGATGAAGCTGCTGGCGCCCAGGCTGGCCAGGTGCAGCAGGCTTCCAGCACACAGGAGAGCGGAGAGCGGTGTCGTGCTCTGAAACGGCAGCGTCCGACGGCGTGCAAACGAAGCAACTGTGCCGCAAATCCAAGGCGGTTTCCACAGTGGCGACGGTGACTGCAAAGAAGACCATCAGATGGCGTGCGAGCCCTAAAAGAACAATGGTACATGAAAATCAAGTCGGCTCATCTGTGTGAAAATCACGCCTTTTAAAACGCACGACCCCGATGAAACGCTATCGGCTCCGTCGCTGGTCCTCCACTCACCGGCTTCTCGGTGCTGCGGCGGCGCTCAGTGGCAGCCGAGGCGGCGGCGTGGGCCAGGCAGAGGGCGGCGGAGCCCACCAGCAGCGCGGCAGAGCCGGCGCCGTCCGGAGAGCAGAGCCGACCGGCCGGCCAGAGGCCGCAAACCAGCAGCAGACCAGCGGCGCTGCCCAGCAGGCAGCCGGCAGCCAGCGAAGCTGAGACGCCGCCCGACGGAGTTGGCAGGCACGACACCAGCAGCGTCTGAGAATGGGAACGGAGGTCACGTCAGGGAACCATGGTCAACAGACCAGCGCGTCAGCAGGGGAACCATGACCAGCACGACGGGCGAGAACACGGTCAAGTCAGGAGACTTTGGTCAGCCGATCAGCACGACAGCCGAGGGGCCTGAGAATGGAAACGACGGTTACTTCAGGAGTCCGCGGTTGTCTCCCATGCACACTTGAGCCGACCACAGTTGACCCGGCGGTGCGCCACAACGAAACGCATGATGCCTTTCACCATGTACCATTACCCGTGTAGCACCAACACGGGTGGAGCACGGACGCAAGGCCAATCTTCCCCTCGCAAGTGCACAATACAAGAAGCCGTTCAAGTTCCCCGGCCTTCCTCGTCCCACCACCCCGACGGAAAATCGCCTTCTCACCGTGAGAAGAAGCAGCACGCCAAGCGCCATGGTAACGGGGTCGAACCCGGAGCCGGCGGCCAGCAGTTTGGCCTGCATCCGCTGGGCGGCGCCACTGGCGGCGGCCGCCACCCTTTCGGCCGCGACGGCGTCCGAGGCCGCTTCCAGCGCCGCCGCGGCCGCGGACAGAACGTCCTCCTCGACCTCTGCGACAGGAGAGCAGCCGGTGATGGACGGGCCCGCAATCCCCGCCACCGCCGTCACTCCAGAGCTTACAGCCGGCGACAGCGGAGTGGCTGCCGGCGGCGGCCGGGTGTGAGTGTAGTGAGCCGAACAGACAGACGGCTCAGCGCAGCCGGTGAACGGCCGGCGTCCGGCCTGAGCTATCAGGCTGATGACTCTCGAAGCTGGCGAGCGATTCGGAACGTCACTCAGGATAGTCGATTTCTCGACCGGGGCCAGAAGTACGGGTAACAAACGGTGCTGCATTTTTCAACCACACTTCTGGTCAACTGGGGCACAAGTAATGCTAAATACCGGCTATTACATTCAGCTATTGGATTATCATCTAAAAATAATGGCTATTACTTCTCTGGGGAGCATCGTTCCGGCGTCACAAGAAAGTGACGTCACTAGAGGCCAAATATGAAATGGGCTACGCAAGATACGATATTTTAACGTGAAATCAAGAAATATTGTGTAGGTATGTACTGCTTCACATTTCGTTTTAAATGACGTCATTTTCATTTGGCGATTATTCGTCTACATATCATGGGTCCACTTGGGCTCCCGCGTGTACACTCTGCGCGCAGCTCTTCTCCGACCAACACTGACTGCAACGGCAGGTGCCACGACCGAAGATTACAGCTCGGTCATCAACCCACCACATCCAGCCCAGCATCGCTGCTCGCGCGACTCACCGGCGTCAGTCGGCCGCTGGTCCCTGTACAGCCGCAGCAGCTGTCGGCCGTTGTCCAGCAGGGCGCGCGCCATTCGGCCAGCACCCAGCGGTCTGATGACGTCATCGATGACGCGCCCGACGCTCTCGGCCGGAGCGGGGACGCCGAGAAGGGCGGCCAGAGTGGGCGCCACGTCCACCTGGCGCACCTCCCGACCCGGGTCCGCCTGACGTCATCATAACAAAGCTGAGCCCTGCCGGAGCCGCTCACAACACGCAACGGGTCCATGTGACGGCATACAGAAGGGCTGACCCCTGCCGGACCGGCTTACAAAACGCGACGGCTCCGGACCCGGCGCCCTTTTGGCCGACGGTGGTCGTCAGGCAGGCCGGTCTGTCTGGCGTCATCACAGAAAGACTGGCCTCTGCCGGACCAGCTTACAAAACGCAGCCAGCGGTCGAGTTTTATCCCATTATTACTGAGCATGTAAACGTGCAAGAAATACGCTTTACGAAGACCAAATAAAGACAGCGTGGCGTACGACACGACGTAAACAGTGCCGGTAAAGGCGCCCCACAAATGGGAACCGGCACCGGAAGCCGACGTTTGGAGCGCTGACCTGCGTACGGCGGCCGCCTGAGATCGCTCGCCAGTGGCGGGAGCGCGCGGCGACACACCCACCTGCCGGCGGCCGGCGAACATGGGGCTGACGAAGTGCAGCGCAACGCGCGTCTCCGGCGGCGACGCGCCGCCGTGGCTGCCCGCCTCGCTCATACCGTGGTCACCGCAGACAACCAGCACCGGGGACGGGACCGTCTGAGGGCAGAGGGGGCGTCACTGAACACTGGGTCCGTCTGAAAACAGAGATGGCGCCACTGAACGCCGGGTCCGTCTGAAGGCAGAATTGGCGTCATTGGACACTGGTCCGTCTGGGGACAGAGGTGATGTCATTGGATACTGGGTCCATTTGAGGGAAGAGATGGCGTAACTGGATACTGGGCCCATCTGAGGGCAGAGTTGTTGTCACTGAATACTCGGTCTGTCTGAGGATAGGAATGACATCGCTGGATACAGTTCGTCTGGGTGACATCACTGGAACAGGGTCCTTTGACAGCCGAGGCTGGGTTCATTAGATGAAGTGCACACAAAATCACGTAGCTGGGTTCGTCTTCTTTTTGTTCTTCATCCATTTGGCTGAAGTCACGAAGACAAGAACTGGCGTCATGCGCCATCATCAGGACACAGCAACGTCGAGCACACAGCCCATGACACAGTCCCAACCCCCAACGCCACAAGACGCTGACCTGGCGCTCGGACTCGGCCGAGGCGGCTGGACCCAGGCGGCGGGACGGTCAGAGCGCGGTAGATCCTCTCCATGACGTCACTCATCTCGGCCAGCTTGCGGCCAATCAGCGGGCTGGCCGGCCCGGCCAGGTGGCCGATGTGGTCCAGGCCGAGGTAGTGCAGGGTCAGCACGTCCCAGTCATGCCGGGCCAGCTCGTCGGAGAGGTGACGCGTCACGTTATCGTCCACCTGCGCGGGAGGCGGTCAGATCCTGGGTAAACGGGTTACACGGAGGTCATCTTTGTAGGGGATGGGGACAAAGGATGGATCACGAGAAGGCCCGTTGAGAAAAACGGTTCAGCACGGATCAGGTGGTGAGTCAAAACGCGGCCCCATGAGGATGCCGAGCATCAGCATAGGCCAGGCGGTGGGTAAAAAGAATGGCCTGTTGAAGAACACAAGGCTCAGCATGGGTCAAATGGTGGGTGAAAACGTGGCTTCTAAGGAAGACGAGGCTTCATGCGGGCCCGATGATGGGTAAGAAGCAGTCATGCCGAGGCTCGAGACGGAGTCAAAGTGTGGTTCAAAAGTAAATGGGAGGGGGGTTCACTAGCAGTCAGATAGTGAGCCAACAAGCAGTCTCACTGAGGGAGACAAGGCTCATGGAATGCCAGATGGATAAAAACAGCATTCTTATGACAGACACAGATTAGTGTGATGCTGATGGTACAGTACATTTTGGACTCCCATGGAAATAAGAGTCAACCAAGGTTGGATGATGGGTCAATGGTCAGTCAAACCGAACTATGAATTACTGGTACTGTACACGCATTTACATCAGCAGCATGTCCCGTCAAAGTCAGCAAGTCAGTGTGTTAGTTTCCTCTCACACCCAACAAGATGTCCTGCTGTGATTGCACACCTCAGTGAAATCGTTGACAAAGAACGAATGGGTGCCGTCATGCCGTAGAAAGACGTCCGGGAAGAGCCTCAACCACGTGTCATCACCGTAGAAGACCAGCCGTCGCCCCATGCGCCAGAGGCTGTGGACCAGGCTGTCCTGCATCAGCTGACCGCCATCATAGTTGCGCAGCACGTCCAGGAACTCTGGCACTGTGCCTGTGGTTAGTGCCTGAAACCAGAACATACTGGTTGCAGCTGGCCCAATAATCATATGCTGAAGGGAAGAGTGATAATTTTTGCTGAAACTGCAAAAAAACTCTAAAAACCTGGCTTTCTCTGGCCCTGCTTGCTCTGACATAATTTCTATGTTCTGTAAGCTTCCACAGACAGGAGAGCATCCATTAAAAATGGACCTGTTCTAAGTTCCCACTTCTGATTAACCTCAGTGTCATAAAACCATATATGCTTCACATCAAAGTTGCATTTTTATCAGAGCTAATGCATCTCTGTTTTCAGCAAACAAAGTAACAAAGCATGGAGATGGCCATACAGATGACATGCATGACATTCTTTGTTTTTTGCCACAGTGATTTTTGCAGATACAAAATCATGATAAACTAAGAACATATGGCCATGAATTATGTAAAATCAACAAGAAGTGAAACTACAACATTCTGCAGATTCTGGCTGAATTATGCATTAATGCAGCTTACTTTTACTCTTGGAAGAGTTACAGTTGGTGGCTCAGCCAGTGCCACATATGACCTTAGATGTCCCATCTCCCCCATCTTTGAAAGGAATGGCACTGCATCACTGCTGGCTGTAAAGTCGGACCTGAATGCATCAATGACCATCCAGACCAGCTTGGGAGGCATCTCATCATGATCTGATCTGGAATCAAATGATGAAATACAACATGAGGAAATAGAAAAAGAAACATCAAGAAAGAAAAAGGAAAGATGACATGAGATGCAATAAAGAGAGGAAAAGGATGACATGATAAATGTAAATGTAGTCTGTTTACTAAATGCAGTCTGAACACACAAAATCAAACAATGTCAAAATGCATCACCCAAGATAAAGACTTAACAGTATCTGACCAGCCTTTTAGTGCACTAAGCAAAATTAGAGCAAATCAGGTTTAAGTTTATTTTTTAGTATTTAATAATTGATCAAGCAAAACAGAAACAGACTATGAGGTATTGACATAACAGGATTACCTTTGAGAAATAGTCATTTCAGAGACTGCAGAAAATCTAGGTGTTGGAAAATAACCTTTCATAAAAACTAGGCACCCAATTAAGTACATGGCAACAGAGAGCATGGGATACCCAAACAAGCCCGCCATAATTTCCACTGCTGTGTAGTCGACCAGGAGGCAAAATAATGCCTCATTCCACCTGAATTATGATTTAAACAACAATATTCGGACTGCTTTGTGTTCTGATGTTCAACGAATGGTTCCACCAAACAAACTGCATCAGTATTCCTTCGAAACACAACACCCAAACCTGGTACTGGGACCTATATTTGGGGGTTCGTTCTCTCCTAAGCCATATCTGCCCATTTATTTGTCATACGAAACGCTATCAAGATTAATTTCAGATTATGCGCAAACTACTGCCAGTAATGCGTCATTTATGTATCACACCAAGGTTTTTCATTATTATCCGTTACTAATTTTTGATCCCTGGAATTTGCCGAGTGAGATCGTGAAAAAACTTACATATGCCGATAATCTCATTTAACTGAAAAGAACTCTTTTAGTTCTTATAATGGATGGGTGCATAATACAGTTTTTCTCATTTGCCCTCAACATACGATGTAAACTTTGAACGTTTTGTCATCTGAACAAGAGACAGGTTATGATATTAGTAAAATAAGACAAGCGTCACCTGGTCACTGGAGTCCTGAAAGATGGACACATTCCTTTTGGTTTTGACCCTCAAAACGAGCACACAGTCAAAGCTAAAAGAATGGTGAATGTGAACAATACCTTCAACCCTCCCTCCGAAAAGTGAGAGCACACGTACATGCAGCCTATACTTCCCAGTAACGGCGCCCATGGCAAGATTCATTTGTAGCCGTTGGCATCGTTCAGTATCAGGCATATTGATTCGCGGGTGTCACGTCATGCCTGCTCAGATATCAAAGTACATTCAGATCCAGCAACGCTCCTTATTTTGCGAGTGGTCCGTTCCCATCCCGCATACGTCATCGTCCAATGTGAAGTACGACATGTCGACATACACTCGTACACGACGTTGAATGAGTACCCATGTCCATCTGCCTGCGTCCGAAAGGGACGCCAAGTGAGGGGCGGAATTTGGTTTGCTTTTGGAGGGGCACTTGTCCCTTCAATGTATGATTTCCCCTTCCCCCAATGGCAGATTTTGTCCCTCCATTGTTCATGGCTAAGATGAAACTAAAAAAAATCGTAGACTGGGAGAACATGTAGCTAAGCAAGAGATGGGAGGCCCCTGATATGATGACTGACTTCTTTTTTTAAACATTCTTTAGGTCAAGTAAGACCATAACAACAACTTTTGAAGAAAACTGCGACACTTTTGCAGATCGGCGCCAAGCGACGCAAACACTTTAACGCGGGAACGTGGGCATTACTCCTTTGAACTGTTTCAACTTGCGCCAAAACCTGTGGAGTTTTGATTTCGAGGTTTCAAAAGAATATTCTGGTCTGCAGATTCCGAATTATCGATGGGGCTTCAGGACAATATGTTTGGTGGTGAGTGTTTAACTAATAACGACTGTATTCATCGATTTATTGGCGAAACAAAACCACTAAGACGTCTTGTGGGGCGCATGGTGAACGATGCGTTCTGCGTGATCGCTTGTATCATTAGCTGTCCCGACTCATTTTGCAATACGAAAGGATATTTACCAATCTATTTCATGATTTCGCGTCTGCAGAATTGCTAGTTTAAACGTCACAAGCATCCATGATATTGTTTGCTGAGCGGTTCAAAACGGTCACTGAGCGATTGAAACACAATCGTCGAAAAAGTCTTACAACGAAAACGTAACATCAGGAATAGTTACGTACAAAAAGGAACTAGCCAGCTGATGCATTGCAAACGGGTTTACATTCAATGCAAAGAGTTAATCCTTACCGGATGCGGGGCCTGGATGCCACACCTAAGCAATGTTTCTGGGACCACAGCAATAGCGGGTATGACAGCGCCGTAAAATTTGGCATAGCTCACAATGCATTTATTATGCATGATTTGAAAAAGAGTAACATCAGGTTATTTTGGGTCTAAGCTATGACGTCATTATTGAAGGCCTGCAAAGCGATTTTTGCGCCAAATGTCGCGGTTTTTGCTGTTTTGAGGGCGATAGGTATGCATAAACAGCAGGTGACGGACATGCAATCGATTCAGAATGGTAACCCACACGCGAACAGGTCACCTTAGATAGGTCAATAACCTTTTCATTGTCAAACGAGTTCAATGACCCAAGATGACCTTTTTGACCTTTAAATGTCCCTTTGGTTATTTTGGTAATGAATACGATAACGGGGACGCTTTAAGGCCTTTTTGGCCCCAAATGTGCCGTTTCTAACTCCGGAAAATCGTTTCATAGTTCGCAAGCATAAAGTATGAACTGGCCTAGAAGGTTAATAGTTGATCTGACAAGGTTGAACGGGGTACCGTTGGAATTCCTTGGGAACACAGCTGTCGATTGCTTTTCGACCCGTGGCGCTGACTTAATAAGAGGCCAAATGGCGAAAGGGGTGCCTAACACCCCTCCCTGTCATCGGTGCGAGTGAGAATCTCTCCCGTCCGGCGTGGGTTAAGATATCTTTTGGTAAAAATTTCATGATTCGGTGGCCAGTGGTTGAGAAAAACCCTAAAGAAATTGTTGTGGCCGGGCCAGGCCAGGCCGGACCAGCCGCTCATTTGAATTTTTCTGCTAATGAAAGTAAGACTCATTATGCCTTCGGCATCGCTCTATGTCTGGCGATAAGTCTTTGTTATGGTGAAAAAGTAAAGTAATATTTGATGTGCGATGCTGATGTGCCATGTTTGGCAACACTGTATTTACACCTTGACAGAGAAGATTAAAATTGGATGCGTTATCTATCTAATTTTAAATGAAACTAAATACGTGATTTATCTTCTTTTGCATCTAATGTCCAGTTTTATGTACAATACGTCCAGCGAACTGACTGGAATTGCGACCGGAATCAAATTTCGGCTGCACTAACGGTGGTAAAAGGCCGGCCCTCCGTCGTAACAACCTTGACGTGTTTTGATGCACCTGTCATCTAGGTGAGCTGTTAACTGAGAGAAGAGAGGGGGCGATAGGATCGTTCAGGTATGACACAGTTACTTATGGACAGTTTAGGATTTCCCCCACTAACTGTTCTGTGCATAACATCACACGGGTAGGCAGGGTTGTCGATTTCTATTCTTTTGTGAGGGACCTGTCCTCCGCCATTTCCTCCTTAATACTGGTTTTCCCTCTCCCCAACATTTTCGCCGGTTTTGAAGGGAAATGGGCAGTTATAAATAAAAGATCGTCCGCAATAGAAATGAGATGGGCAGAAACTATTAGGCCCATGGTGATGTGTCTGTCTTTCTTTCTACCACCTATATTTATATATATCCCCATATATATATATATATATATATATATATATATATATATATATATATGTGTGTGTGTGTGTGTCTGTGTGTGTGTGTGTGTGGGATGTATGTGGTTTCTTAAATAGTAGCAAAAAGTTCATAACTTGCCGTTGGTTTAAATAAATGGTGAAGGTATGGCATGGTGATGTATCTACCTTTCTTTCTACCTTCTATATTTATATACGTCCCCATATATATATGGGATATATATGATTTATAGTAGGAAAAAGTTTATAGTTTGCCTTTGGCTTAAATAAAATGAATTAAATCCGTTGAGAAAACCACATTTGGGGAGAATTTAGACTGTCTGGCCCTCGGTTCGCCAATCGACGCCCCTGCGGGTAAAACTTGATCAAAAGTATGCCTGTATTGGAGACTTTCCGGCTTTGCCGGCCTCCATGTCGCCTGGAATTGCCGGCAGTGGCGCCCGTTAGCGGGCGACACACGGAGCGCCGCAATTGGAACAGGCAGCCTGATAAAGGAGAAAAAGTGTGGAGAATTGCCGGGAGATGGAAATTAATGAGATACAGGACGGAACTTTCGCACTTTTTGGGCGAGGGCATCTGCTCGCCAATATTCGTTTTTGCTTCATCCTCATGATGGATTTCCCCCACGTTCATGGACCAGAGGATTATGGATAAAATTGTTGGGCACCCTCGCCGCCCGTCACGATTTTTGGACCCACATTTTCCCGGAAAAGGTAGAAATAAAATAAGAAATAACGTAACCTGAAAGTCAAGTGGCTTAAGTCCGGGGAGTTTCCGTCACTGTGGGGGAAGGTTTGTTGGTCTCGACTTTGCCCCCCCAGTGAAAAGCAAAAAATTCCGTCCTTGCCCTTTGTCTCGTAAATGAAGGCCTGGTGACACAAGAACTGGAAAACTCAGTCAACAGTGGTTCACCAAATGGTGCCTCCGCTAAAAGCATGTCCCTTTCAAGACCAGCATTACCATCCGTCGACCAAGGTCCAGGTGGCCACAAAGGTAATCGTAGGCAAGTCATAGGTGAAGTTTTTTACCTCCTGGATGTTTCATAGAGCTAAGAATTCGGGTATTTTTGGGGTTTGAACTTTCAGACAGGTGCATTCGAGTATTCAGATTGAAAGTTTGAATCTTTTCAAGCTTGCGCCATTTCGTCCCAACGGATACGATCGGAGTAATGTGGAAACAAATCAGACAGATTCACAATGGCGTGAACAAATTACAGGAATATAAGGCTGCGACAGGTGTCGAGCACCGGGCGGACGGCGGCCGGGCGCCTTCCGAGGCAAAGTAGGGCCTCGACGTCAGCGGCAGTAGGCACATTTTGATCTGTTAGCAGTTACATACTTCTGTGAAACCAGAGGTGCAAACCGTCAAGCTAACACGACACGGCGCTCCGGAATGATTAGTGTGAGAAGAAAAGGTCAGTATGGGGAAGCATCCAATGCCTGTTCCGACTCCTCGCAATCATGTCCATAGACAATATTAGAATAAAGTTGAAGTTCCATTCGGTCTTCCATATTGCTCTTAACCGTTCGGAAACATGCAGGATCGACAGCAAAACGCAATTTCATGGAAGGTTTACGCAAGCATTTTCGTTTCTGTTGAAAGGGAGAAATAAAATGCTGTTAAGGTCGTACTAAATACAATGTGTTTAGAAATAACGACATTTTTAGACCAAAAATTTGAGTTTAAGTCGCCAAAATAGCTCTATGAGGGACTTGCGGTGCTGCGGTTTTCCATTTTGATTACAGACTAGTATATGTACGTGATGTCCTTATGAATGTAAGCCATTTTTAGCACGGAAAATCAACACTTATGCAAAGGTCATGACACGTACGACGCCAGTTAATATACTTAGAGAACGATTGTTTTCCTGTATTCGTGTATATCTTGTCACCCTTAGAGTTGTTCTTACCCCTACTCCTGTGCGTCACGAAACGTGATATATAGAAGCCGAAACAACGCTTTTTCAGCATGGCCAAGCGGAATGTTTGGTCCGGCAAAGCCCGACCAAGCATTTCGGCATTTGGGCATGCATGATTTGGTTCGCACATTTTTCCGTTTGTAGATTCTGCAGCAAACGCATAAAGTAATGGAAAGCTTAGCTGGTCCTGAAATTTTCGGCGAATATTCGGATGCAAAAATGGTCAGCCGAAAACTCGCCGAATATTTGAATTCTGAAATCAAGATTCGAGCATTCACCAAATCCGGTTATTCGTCTGAATATTCGAATCATCCGAATTCGAATTCTCATCTCTAGTGCTTCGGCGCCCGAAACATTGTCCAGGTACCCACGAAGATTTGTGAACTTAATACGCGACCGTAGGAGATGAGCGCCACTATGATTTGGACTTTCCCAGATGATGGAGAGGCGAGCACCACCAGCCTATTTGATAAAATTCATGCCTGGCCCACATGAAAAACATAATCTAACGCCATCTTAGATGCTTAATGACCTAAGGATTATGATTTTGCTTGTTGCACGGTATAGCGAGTTTCATACATTTCAAATGAAACCATTTCTCTTGCTTCAAAATTTCAACGGTGAATAACAGAACGCCGTTATTAGCCTCGACCGGCAGCGTTTCACATGCACCTTCTTTGGACACGGCATTGCGCTGACCCTCGCAGGCACACTGGTGACAGTCAATAGTAAAGTGAATAGGATCCTGGTTGGAGGTAAACGACATGGGGGAAGGGGAAATGGTATGGCCTGAGAGCTTAAAAGGAATCGTGAGGCCTTTCCGGCCTTCTCGGCCCAGGGCTTATGAGTTTGTGGCTCATTGCCTTTCTTACATCGATGGGAGCTTTGTCGTTCTTTTCTTCATAAAGCACCAAGCATAGGGTAACATCAGAATTTTGAACATCTCAGTATTCTTGACTAAAGCAATTTCCCATGACAGCAAACGTCCACCGCTGATGACAATTTCCCACAGTAGAATCGATGCAGGTTCAGATTACTTTACGACGAGAGGGGAGGGAAATGTATTATTTTTTAAGACGCCCTCAACTGTTATTTTGTTTTTCTCGGCATTACAAGAAAACGAACAAACGCGGCGGAACGACACTTTCTGTACCTTTTTCTTGATCATTTTTACACCTTGTATCCAAGTTTTGATCTCAGGTCATGTAAGGTGTCTGACCTAGGTCAGGTCAAGTGGACCTATGTCCAAAAAAGTTTAACGCTCTGTGACGTTTTCGAAAAAAACATGATATCACAGTAAAACTTTCAAGGGTTAGAGATTTTGATAAACGCAACAAATCTGCTCTCTCAGGTTTTTCAGAAATGTCTGGGTCATTGACCTAGGAGCAAGCCCGTTTTCAACATAAGTCGTCGTTTTTCTCGAAAATTGACAGATTTTTCAAAAAAATAACGGTTTGAGTGTGGGGAGATCCAGACATTCAGTTCCGTCAATATGCAGTTTCAAAGACCCCCCAAAATGCACTGATATCAAAATCGGCGATGAATGACTCAGATCGAGCTGAAAATGGCAGAACTGGCTCGCACAGTTGCGGCTAATACCAAGAAGCACAAGAAGTTAAAAAATTGCATATTTTGGAAATAAACGGACTTTCGCAAATAAAGCCCCGCCAGTTGTGTAGATTGATAACTAGTGATTTTTTTCAAAATTTAAGCATGAGATATCATCCCAATAATCACTACGACAAGAAACAACATTTGGAATGACATATTTCGCTCAAGCAAAAGAACGCCAAAATTAGTTCCCTTTAATTTCATATCGCCTTCGCCGGCGGCGCAAGCCGTGCAGCGTGCCGAAAATCACGGTGTCTTTAACTCAACGTCTCCGTGTGCATATTGAACAAATCAGAGAAATTAGGCGTGTATCGGCATCTGTGGACTTTGCCTATCCGATGGTGCCTTTATCTGGGCTTTCTTAGTCACAGCCCTTGAGATCTAGGCCGTTTCTCGGTTTCATGCAGGCGGCTATGAGAAAACATATACAGGGCGTAAATGGTTTACATATTATCTAAAAGTAAAAAGGGGCCAGTTTCGAACTCGACTCGTCATGAACTTTCCAACGGTGTGCTTATTTTTATCCTGCAACCAACCGTTCGTGAGTTAGAGGGAACGGTCAACCCCCCAGTCGAGCGTGGGTTAATACGGCGCCTATTCTACCCACTCCATACTGAGTGAGGGGGGGACGGTTGAGGTTTTTCCGAGGTTTTTCCTTGGACTGAGGCTTTTCCGCCCCCCGAAGTTCTTCCAAGACTGAGCGAGAATGAATTAACGCAGCGCCACGAAATTTTGTTTACCTTTTGCATGATCACTTTTACACCCTATGTCGAGGTTTTGACCTAAGGTCATATCAGGTATCTGACCTAGGCAAGGTCATGCTGACCTATGTTTCAAAACGTTTAGCGCCATGTAACGGTTTTTGAAAACATGTTAAAACTGGAAAACTGGAAAACAATAATACTTTCAGGGATTACAGATCCTGATACATACAACAAATCTGCTATCCCAGACATTTTAGAATTATCCAGGTCATTGACCTAAGGTCAACCTTGTTTTCAAGACATGTCGTCATTTTCTCGGAAATTGACCATTTTTTAACTTTTTTTATGTAGAGTGGTACAGACATTTATTTGCCGTCAATGGGCCAAGTACCAATGACTTCCACCCATTGGCCTGAGGTCAGGTCACGAATACTTGTTATGATTCAAAATGCGCCGGCGACAAAATCAGCGATAAATTCTTCAGAACGGGTAGAGAATGGCAGATCTGGCTCGCACAGTTGCAAGTAATGCCAAAAAGTTCAAAAAGTCGAAAAAATTACACGTTTTGGAAATAAACAGGCTCTCACGAATCAAGCTCCACCAATTGTGTAGATTCATGACTACTGATTTTTTTCAAAATTTGAGGATGAGAAACCATCGCAGGAACCACTAGGATTATTCAGTATTGCATGGAAAGGCCTTTTTTTGCAAAAACAAATAAACGCTAAAATTAGTTTAGGTTAATTTCATACCGCGTTCGGTTACGGCGCCCGCCTGCGGACGGCGCGAAAATCGCCGTGTCTGTAACTCAACCTTTCGGCATATACAATGAACAAATCAGACAAATTAGACGTATATCGGCGTCTGCGGCCTTTATCCTGTTCGTTGGTGCATTTACCTAAGTCACGACCCTTGAGATCCAGGTTGCTTCTCGGTTTCATGTTGTCTGGTCTCGTCAGGCGTCAGTCGGTCGTCTTTTGCTATCAAGCGAGCGACCGCCCGCCCGTTCCCTGTGCGCCGACATGACCCCACTCGAGTCACGTGCCAGCACTTCCGGCGGTGACCGGCCGGTGGCCGGGCGGGGCCGGTCCCAGCAAACGGCGGGGAGAGGCGTGGAACCAAACCACCACGCATTTTAAGCCTGTCTGTACTCAGAATGTATTGTTATATCTTCAAATGAGCCACTGCCCACTGTCATTTTCCGAAAAGGATATCGACCATTTTCAGCGCTCCTATGTTTAACCCGACACCGCCTGGGGGTGCCAAAAATGGCACCCCTCGATTTTCCTTAAATAATTTCTAAATTATTAGGGCCAGCCTAAACAAATTTTGACTACCTGTTCAATAACCAGTTTTAAATATTTTGACACCAAAATCATTTTCATGCTAGATCAAGCTATGAAGATACGACGCCGTAAGTGAACCCTTGCACGCATGTTTGTGCCTCTTCGGGCGGTGGCGCGAACAGTGATCGCTTTTTTTCATAATATTCGCGAATGTAATGCATGGGTTAGTCATGCTAGGTCACATGCATAAAGACAATTGGATTGATTTGCATGGTGGATTATAGAAGTGATTGTCGCTGACGTTCCCTATCGTTTAAGCCAGCCAAGCAAATCTTTATGCGCCTCTTAGCCAGGTTCACCAAATGCAACCTGAGGTCATATAAGGTCACGTCAAAGGTAGAGGTCAAAACGAAATGAAATACAACATTGTCTGTGGAAGATCGTTAAATAGCAGCAAAGAGGCCTAGCCAGAAAAATAAAAATGACTATCTGTGCCGGCCTGGGTTGACCTTGACCCGATAAAGAGCAGCGCAAATCTAATTATCGTGAGATATCATTACAGTTCTATACTTGACGCAGTCAACAACCCCAGCGAGTAATTATTGCTCTTGTTCAGGTGGAGTAATGTAGCCTTGACTGACCTGACGTAGACAGACAAAAGGAAAATTTACCTTTGCTCGTGTCTTACCACAACGGCCCAGGTTGAAGAATCAAGGCGTCCTGAATAATGTGTCTTTGGTTTGCAATATCTGCAACGTGGTCAACATTTGCAGTTTTCCAGAAATTGACTGTTTCCATCAATTTTGATCCCTTGAACACGACCACGATCGTGGTTTACCTCTGTCGAATAAGGCTTCTGGCGGTTCTGGGCCTTGCAATATGCCGCAACAAAATGCAACATTCCGAAACCCTACCAGTTTCTCCATTTCCGAATATAGAAAGCCGCGATGAATATACCTTAGCATCCACTGCTCTCAAGGTAACGCAGTTTGTATAGATGTACAATGGAATACATATTCAACCTTCGCAACTTTCTTGGCATTAGGCGTAGGTTTATTCTGATCGTCAGTGCAGTGATACAATGATGAAATATCAAATTGTAGACAGGGATTAAAAAACTCGAAGCACAAAAGCCGTTGCTGAAGAGCACAGTGTTATTCTGCGACGCATGAACAACTCAAAGGCCGTCGGCCCAGACGACGTGTGTCTGACGGTGTTTGAGAGGTTCTTTGCGGAGATCGATGCTCGTCTTTTTAACTCGAGCTATAACCGGATTTCGGGGACCGCTTCCAGTCTTGTTTTTACACGCATGCGGTAAGCGAGGGTCACCTATGGCAGCTTTTGTGGTGCCTTTAAAACTAATGGATCGTTTCATAGCACACCGCAAAACATTCCCAGTGGATGAAAAAGACACATTTTGCGCCAATCAAGGTTCCTCTTTATTCTGCCTGGCACTGGTGCCTCAGGTGGTTAACCGAAGGGGCAACAGAGAATCTCAGTGATGTGTGACAACTTCACGAAAGCCAGCTAGACAGAATTTGATTCAGGTGGTCCGTGGGGTAGGAGGGATTGAGGCAGTGTTTTCTGCTTGGTATCATGGTTTACTCCTGGCGAGCTCGTTTGTTCCAATATTTCGTTTTGTTCGATAATGCATGGTTCATTAATTCATTGTTGCAAGAGTTTCATGCGACGCGGCGATGGCTTCTTCCCGTCCATCATCCTCAATCACTGCTCCTTCCCTGAACTTGTAGCGCTGGACGGAGCTTCCGAAACTATCTCAGTCCATAGTTAGGGCGCCACTGCAGCCTGGCAGTCGTCACTTGCTGTGGCCAGTCTCACTGATGGCGGCGGCCGACGTGTTCGACGGGCCTGATGTCAGGCGCGTCACCTGACTGTGTCCGCTGGTGCGGCTGAAACGAGTCGAGCGTGAAAGAATTCTGGCTGTCTCACTTGTACCCGGTTAAGAAGGATGTTGGTGAGAACGAAATGCGTGACTGTCCAAAAAAGAGCTTATCCAAATGATGGTCAGAGGATCGGAGGCGGAAGACCTTACTAAAGTCTTCTTAATGACTATCAGATGATGAAATGTGATTCGTCTGCCGTCGTGGACAGACTCACACTTTTTTCTGCCACTGTCACTGCAGAAACGTTGCCATCTGCACTCACTGACACAGGCAGAAGAGCGCGACCCGCCGAATGTCATTGACACAGGGACGTGACCATTTGTTGTGACGGGCACGGATGGCAGAATGCGATACCTATTGTCGCTGACACAGGCGGCGGAACGGGACTATCTGTTGCCTCTGACACGGGCGGCAGAAGATGATGCAAAGCTGCCACTGACACAGGTGACAGAACATGATCTGCTGTCACTGACACAGACAGAGGACGAAACCCTCTGCCGACACTAACACCGGCGGCAGAGGGTGACACCATGCTGCCACTGAAACGGGCGGTAGAACATGACCCTCTGCTGTCGCTGGCACAGGCGGCAGAAAACGGCAATATACTGTAACTACAAAAGGTGGCAGAACATGACCCTCTGCTGTCACTGACACAGGCGGCAGGAGATGACGCAATGTTGTCGCTAAAACAGGTGGCAGCACATGACCCTCGGGCGTCAGACACAGGCAGTAAAGGGTGGCCCCTGGCTGAAGGCAGCACAAATGTCCGGAGAGCCATTTCCGTAGGCACTGCGGGAAAATCACTCCGTACGGCAGAGCGGGCCACATTCCTCTCATTGCCTTACTCCGCGGGTTTTGAAGTGCATGATACATCGCTTGGAAGGTTCAGTTGCGGAATGCTCAGTTGTGGAAGGCCCAAGGACCTCCACAACTGAGCACCATATAGGTTCAGAAATTCGTCTGTTTTACCAACAGTCGTTCATTACATGAACGCACCAATCAAGTGAATAAGACAGCTCAGCTTTGTTGATGCCCTTTGCCATGTGAGCAAAACGGCTAAGTTTTGCTCCCCACGATCCGTTTTCATTCCATAGAAGGAAAGGCACATAAAACTTGCTGAAAAACTGAAATATTGATGGACTTTACCTAGTTAAGAACTAAACAACGAAAGCGAAGATCTCAGCCAAGTCCCTAAATTTCAATTTTCTTCTTCGATTTTCATGTTGCTCGTTCACCTACGTTCTTTATGTACCACCAATGTCATATTAGATATCAGTATCATTTCTCACCATTGCTTTTCGGGATTCATTTAACGGAAAAACATCTCAAATGCAGAACCTCTTTTCTGTCTTCTTTGGTTGATTACGGGTTATCATCACTTTCGACTGCGACGGCCATTTGGCGTCGCAGCCATGTAACGCCGGTTATCGCTGGGTAAAACGAAGCGTCGCTTCTTGCCACCCGGAAACGAACCAGGGACCTTTCAGTCACAAGTTCAGCATGAGAACCACTGCCTAGGTCGGTCCCCACTTTTTCGTCTCACGGATTATTTATGAGGGGTTTGAGCCCATGGGCAACTATATCCCTAAGACGTTAAAATAACTGAGCTGCTTTGTGGACAATGTGGACCATGGCAATACAGTTTTATTTAAAGAATACCCAATTTTCTGACAAATCACAAATTTTCACCACAGCGTAGAGGAATCTTCCCATTCGTAGGACGGGTCTCTTGTGATCTTCCACTAAATATGAGGTCCGCGCACCGTACCTGCGACATCCCAGGTGCACCGTCCGCCGCGCCGCCGCAGGGATCACCACCAAGCCTGGGGCTCCCAACACGAAGAACGGCTCGACGGCTGCGTGTATTCTTAAGCAATAACATCCTGTTCGGCAGTGTTGCTCGCCCAAGAACACACGAAGCGCGGCCGAGCCGACACCGCCGGCGCGTGGGAGCCGTCGCGATCGATGCTCGTCGATCCGGCGCCGCCGCCGCTCCGGGCACGGCACATTCCATCTCCGGCGCCGGCCTGCCGCGAGCAGCGCCGGCGTCCCCGCTCGGGCGGCGGCGCCGGCCGACGCGTGGCACGTGGAGACGGTGACTGAAGTGACCGCGGGTCCCGCAGTCTGGGCATCCGTTTGTGGTCTGGCTGTGGCTGACCTGTGGCACGACATCAGAGCGTTGGATGGCTTTTGAAACGCCTCGTCAGATCGACGGTCCACTGGGCGTTGTGTATGCAGCTGCCGGTTACAGAATGCATTCCATGGCGTCTACCGTAAATTGGACTGTGCGGAATGTGCTACGCATCAAGGCCACATAACTACATTGCTCACCGTGGACGCGCAAAATCAGGTAGTGCCACCGGATGGCGTTCAGTCAAAGAAAGGTGTTAAGGGAAAAGGAAGACAGAATCTCATCCCCTAAGTCTCGCAAAGGGGAAATTCCGTAATGCACGAAAGCTTCTCTCTCTAAAACCGCGCTCGGAGGTCTGCGACCTTTTCAAGCTTACTGTGCTGCTGGCCGCAGGAGACGCGAATTTACCCTCAAACAGGGGGAGTACTAACGTTGTCGACAGTGGTGAGGAGCGACCACCGAAAAATGGCGGATGTGTTTCACTAGGAGCACTGGTGTCGCTCCACGAGGAAGAATGGTGTTGCTCTGCGAGGAAAAAAGGTTCCTCCAGGAACAAAGAGAAAATTGACAGGGAGCTGGAGAAAACTGGCAGTGGATGACGAACGAAAAGACATAGAAACAGTAAAAGCATGACGAAGAGGTAGGCATACGCACAAAACAATGTCAGAAGGGAGAACAGATAACCGAACTAAGAAATTCCGAACACAGGAGAGAGCAACTTCCTGTGGAGATCAAAACACAAGCAATAACGATTCCTGGCAGAGCGCCACACCCACATAGAACACACACTACGCACACACAGAGACAAAGAAGGCTTGAATTTGATATTATGATATGATAAAGTAATAATTTGAGAACACGGCAAAATAATAATGCAATCAAATAATGATTTTGTAGTGGCACATCCACGTAGAGCACACACTTAATACACATGGAGCAAGAGAAGGCTTGAATTTAATACACGGAAAAGCCTCTTGGAGGAAAGGCTTTTCTGTTTCCATAATGGTGGGATAAGCCCTAAAGCCCCATTTCAAAACGTAGGCTTAAACTGACCTTGATGAGCAATCATTTAATTAGCGGAAGAGTTTCTTGGTCAGTCAAACAGGGAAGAAAACACCATATTCCGCATTACTGTTACCAGGATACCTTCAGGCAGTGTTGTCATAAAACATTTTGGACAGTCTGAGGTGGAGAAAGGTAAGAAGATAGCGATATCCTTAACGGAAGGCATCTCTCGCATTCCCTGGCGATAGTCTGGGGCTGAAAGTAGTGAGTTTTTACGTTTTCAGTTTTGTTCCACGTGCCAAGAAAATTTCGACTTATTGTTATCCCCCGTGGCCAATAACGTCGTTTAAATCCATCTGCAGTGTATAGAGGTCACCTGTGATAGTCGAACAGGCATCAGTATTGGTGTACACCTGTAAGAACAATAAGCACACAGAAGATCGCCATTTACACAAACAACACTGACCTATTCACACATCAGCACCGCACACTTCCTTGCTTCATCCCATTAATCATCCCGTTTAGTCGTAATTATGGCCACAGACGGAAGGAAGCATGGCACCTGTCACCTCCAGTGTTAAGGAATTTCACGCTGAATTAATGGGTTCGAAGAACGGCAAGCAAGCATTGGCCGAAATAAACAGGATTCTGTATTGGTTTTCAGAAAGTGCCCATGCGATTTCAATCAATAACACATACTAAAACAGTCCGGCCACATGATCCATCTAATATTTCCCAGCTGAGGGTAGCTTAGTCTGTTTCAACACGCCAGCGTGCAAGTCATGCATGCAAGACAGATGTGAAACTCCCGAGGGCGGCATTTCCGCAGACGTCCATTAATTTGGCCACATGCTGATGAATAATTGTTCTAGCGCGGTCGATCCGATGTGAGTGTCGAGTCGTTCATGAACGCACCATGCACGACTGCGACGTAGCGCTGACGGTGTCTCCTCCATCCAACCCAGCGCCAACATCGCACACTGACACCGCAGCATCTCGTAAAAACGGACCTTCCTGCCACGACCAGCGAAATTTCCGCAGCGTCTGTTTTAACTCAGGTTTGTTGTGCCAGGCGACAGCACGATACTGTCGCGTGTAACGAGCAGATGTATGATGCATCTGCTCTTTACAGTATCATAACAGGATGAATGCTTGGCTCACTGGTTTGTTAGAGTGTCAGCGTAAAACATTAAAACATCTCTCCCGCCGGGAGACTTCGCGTTTTACTGGCTAAATCGTGCTATGAGTCTTGGAGCGCCGTTATGACGCGTGGACCACACAGACAAGCGGTTCTGTGAAACTAAGCGATCCATTCCCTCTAACCCAATCAATAGCCTTCCGAAGCATTTCGGAGAGCTCCCCTGGCACCGGCAGATCAGTAGAACCAGTCGACTGTTGAATTCACCTCCACATAAATCTTCTCCGAGTATCAGCGGGGGCTTGAGCAGTTTAATGGAACAGTTCAAACCTTACGTCTTTCGACGTCCAATCCGAATCCTAAATTCCGAACCTCGGACGGAAGAAGTTCTTCAGTGACACCACACTGCGACAGTCCACTCCCGTTGCTATGCTCACGAGGAGCTTCAGATCTTCTGGATGCCTCTTTGAAAGCCTAGGGATTTTATTTGATTCAGTATGCTTACCCAATATCACGCTTCATAAACACGAAAGGTTTTTATCCACTGCATTACGGCTGAAGTAAATGCGGAGTTTTCCGGAAATCGATGCAGATGTTAGCAGGAAAGAGGTAGAGATTAAATTGAACAGAGGTGGATTTTGTTGTCTGACGTTTCTAAAATCAGATGGTTTTAAAGGGGACATTGACAAACCGCTCCAAGCAAGGACGCTAATACCGCAAATGGTTTCATTCCGGTATCCACCAGATCTGCAGGCTCAAAGACTATCAGACTGTGTTTCTGAAGCACAGTTAATCGTGAGCGAGTGGGTAACCAGTTATATCTCGACTCAATGTCTGACTCCTGGACAAAGAGATAAGAAACATGTATTCGAATTCCATAATGAATGGGATGCTCTACTGCACGAGCGAATGGAACCGTACTCAGGCATCCCACCACCCTTGGATCATCAGCCACTTTATCAGATCACGTAGCACCCATGGGGTAACGAGAGAATGCCGGTTGGCGTTACCATGAAGTGATCACATGACCGAACCCCTCGATCTGCCGCAAGAGGCGGCGCGTAAATGAGTCTCCGCGGACACAGACATTCCTCAGATTACCGAGCGGCGAGACAGAAACGGGACAGACTTGAGAGCGACTTATCGAGTGAGACGGGACGAAAACGTCGAGTGAAAAGCCACGTCCTGGCTTTGAGATTCGAACGTGCCCCAGCGATCTGTAGCATTTGTCATTTTGGTCTGGTGTTCAATACAAAACGAAAGACGATGGAAAAAGTCTTGGAAATTTCGTCGAAAGTAATCAATAAGGCATATCTTGATAATCTGCTAATACAGTAGCTTGCAAGGAGCTGCTTGATGGTTGAGAGCAAAAATATGAAGTGTTAAGCCGATAACACAACATGGTTCCTCCGGATGCTAACGAAATGGCAACAAATTTGGTAGGCAGAAGGACTGGTATTTGGATCAACAGCTCCCGGCGATCTGAACACTGACAAACAAATTAGCGGTTATTTAGTCCGTAAGACGGAAGAAATTGCATTCCGAAAGCATTTCGGAAACATTCCTTCGCTAAACTCACGCTTTCCTCCATCACGAAAATGGCCTCCTGGCGGTGACGGGCTGATGGCACGCAGGCCGTGCGAGAGGTCAGGCAATCCAGCGTCCTTCCTCTCGTCCGCGAGAGGGCACGCCGGCCGGGGCCACACACTCCTGCCTCATCAGCTGGCCGCGCGCGGCGTCGCAGCGGCCGCCCGACTTCTGCTGCGCCTGTGGGCGCATGCGCATTGGTCACCAATCGATCAGAACCGGCCCGAGGCCATTCATCGACCATGGCTCAGGCGCCGATGGCACAGGTAGGGTAGCGTCAGGTGGGAAAATCAACCTGGCGCAGGCGAGGACATCCTGCCCGATATGGCATCAGTCAACAGCAAGCGAGGTGAAGACATTATTAATCAATTGCTATTTATTGGATAAACCTCGGCTTAAATATACGTTTTCATGAAGAACAAAAAATGCTTCGGATAAATGTTCAGAACATGAGCTTATGAGAAGCGGTACTGAAGACAATCCCAGAGGATGTGATGGTTTAACTGCGACGGTCGCCTTGTGGGGCGAGATTTGTCCCACTGCCAATGGGATGTCAGCTTTGCCGCTGAAGGGTGAAGACTGGGGGACTCGCTCACTTTGGTAAATTATCCGACGGCACGAGGGCTGCGTCACAGGCCAGAGGCCAGTTCTTAGAAATCCGGAGTCTGATTGATTAGAACGCTCCGCTGAGTGTCAGTGGTTCGAAATATTGGACGATGCCATGATCAGATATACTGGGATTGCCATTCTTATTCTCTTTCCTGGGAAAACCTCCAAAAGGATCGGAAATCACACAGTGCCTATCAAGACCTTTGTCTTTTGTAATGCACGACTATTCGTGCGTAGACATCTTCTACGCAAACCTTTATGCATTAGCCCAGTCTCGGTTTGGATGAAACTAAAACGCACTGCCCTCCTACAATATTCAGGGTGTCGTTAACACTGCTGACGAGAACTGGCAGGACTAAACATATATTTCTCGCTACGTCGACACATTGGTAGGAAAATGTCAGGGCGGATCAATGCCGTTTGCTTTTTTCTGTGGAATCAGTCAGTACTGTGTGCTAATGGACAAGCAGGGAGGGAAGATGCTTTGCAAATATGGACTCCCGCAATTGCCCGGAATTCTGGATCTAGGTGTCATGAAATGGCTGTTTGGTCTGAGATGGTGTCCACATAGACACCGTGGAAATTCGGCGGGATTTAAATATTGCTGCCGGTTGCAATTAATGCGGCTATACGCACGAAACACGTCATGAATGGACGTTTCATGCAATCTTTCAATGGATATTGATGACAGATGCCTGAACACGTGGAAACGAAGCTTCTGCTTTGCAACTTCGATTTGTGGAGCGGGCAATACACCTATGGGCTCCAATAAATCCTAGATCCCGTGCATGTCTGTTCCAACGGTTTCCTAATTCCTCCAAAGCTCTTTATGTTGTGTGCTATGAAATTAAGAGTATAATAAATGACGCTGATTAGTTAAATGCACACCTGCAATCCTCTTTGGCATTAAACAGTCGGCGAAACTAATCCCAATTAGCAATCAGCTCTTATGAGGCAAATGTATTTCTTTTGGTTTTGGAGTTTCAAGAAGTTTGTTGTCACACCCATTCCTGCTGCGTTATTTTGAACGCGCCCGGAATTAAACTTTCCCGCCTTTCCGCTAAAAACGCCTGAGAATAGTCATTTCACTAAAATTGATTCCCAGTATCCTCAGTCTGCTCGTGGTTTGACAAGCGCATTGGCAGGGCAAAAATTGCGCATTCCTATACATATTTCGACTATTTTCCGCTGTACTCGTAGTTCATCTTCTAGAAGATATAAAATCGGGCTACATCTTTGTCGTCTACGGCCCAACAAAACCCAGGGACCGCCTCGCGAACGATCCGTCAGTGGTGGTGGATGGCCGCACGCGTGTCGGACCATTGCAGCTATTCTGCATGAGGAACGGCCGCTGTCGGCCGGCAGGTCACAAAGCAATATCGCCTAGAAAAATAATAAAGTTTTATCGACACACAAAAAATGATTTATGCCAATGGGCTAATAACATCGCGTACTCGTCAGGGCTGAATTTCTCCAACGTGTTTCTGATGTTCTAACAACATGCAGTAATCTTGGATGGAAGCATCTTAAAACCGTCTCTTTCTAAAAAGCGCAAGTCCCGTAGAAAACAACTTTCTTTTGTTCCTGTCCATTGTTGTAAATAAACGAATGCTTTAAATAGATGGTTCATGTTTGCTACGCATGAGTTGGATGTTGCGATTTAGCGGCATAGTTTTCTCTAGTCTGTTAACAGATTTAAATCATCAGATTAGCAGATAATAGCCGAGTGGTCAACTGAAGCATACAGCATCAGACACAAAAACCGCTTTTGTTTATGGAATATATCTCTCCTCGCATGCCAAATGAAAGACCCTGAATTCCTGAACGCGACTGGCCAAGTGACCACGGCCCGCCTCGGCGGCATCTCACCTTACAGCGCCGCGGCCCCTGGTCCGGCTGTTAGTGACCTTTGGGGGGCCACCGTCATCCGGGCATAGCCGCGTTAGGCACCGAGAGCGAATAATCCATCACCAATGCCCCGCTCAGCGATCACTTAATGTAGCGGCCCGGTGCTCGCACCACACGTCCAAACCGTGTTCGCCTGGGTCCAAACCGTGTTCGACTTCCCGAGCCGTGAAGTCGCAGACGCGCCGCTAGGAGTCGCCACTGTCCGCTCCGGCGGCAGCAGCAGCTGGCGGCAGCAGCTGGCACTGGCTGCAGCAGGCGTCGCCGCCGCAGCGCCGAGTCTCGACCCCGCCTGCAGGCCGGTCGGGTCCGTGGTGCTGTCTTGGACTGATGCCGCAGCTGCGTTCATTGGTGCCATCTCCGTGCGCAGGCCGCTGTCGGCCTGCGGCGGGGGAGCTCCAAACCACGGAGCCAGCTGCGCTGCGTGACGAGTGGCGCCGTTAGATGACGAAGGAAGCCGATCCCTCACCTCTCGTCGTATGACAGGGCCAATAGAGCAGCAGCCAGCCAACAATTACCTTGTCGCCAGATGCGAATCCAAAGCCTTTGCACTCCATGGGAGGCCCATGGGGGTGCATAGGCTTCTGCAATGCGTGGTAAAATCTAAGAAGCTAAGGCAAGTTATGTGAAAGCAACAGTAAAGGAAATGGGAAGCAATAGAGTCCGATTCCCGAATATATCCCCTCCGACCCATGCTCTCTTCGAGAGATTTCCGGATCCACTCCCTGTGGGCAATACGCCACATTCGAACGAGTTCAAATGCAGCAAAATGTGGCTATTGACGTTCTCCTACAAACCCAAAAGCATTTATTAACTTGTTAGTCCACCATTACCCATTTTCTTTTCCTTGGAGGAAGGCCCTTGGCTGAGCTTTCTTTCCATGAATAACTGCATCGCCACTGCTAGTGAAGCAGACCAGAAAATCAGAAACCCCTAAGCTCCGTCAAACACAGGACTTGACTGTTATCCTTAAGTACCACCGATCCTCACATGAAGTGTTTACAATTTGGAGTTCAAATCCCTTTAAATAATCTATAATGGTTTGACAGAATTCCAGCCATTTGGTTCATTTGGATTTTCATTTCCCCTTCACTTTAACTTTATTTCGCTACTTAGTTATAACGATTCCGCCCAAAAACACTGTGAACCACGTTTTCTCGGTTGAGAAACCGTTTCATGACGGGTTGCGCGTTTCGTTTTTTTGCGACCATAGTAAACGATTTCGTCCGCTAGCGCGATCAGCTGACCTCCGGCAGCAATGCTTAAAATAAATAAAACTAAATTCGAGTTCCTCGCCCTGGGTACCCGCCAAAATCCATGCCAACCTTCCTTCCTTCTCCGTGAAATTCCGTGGCTTTTGTATCATTCGTTGCACCGAAGCAGAAATCTCGGTCTAACTTGCGACCAGTTTCTGTCTTGGGACACTCATGTAACTCATCTTTCTCGAAATTGCTTCGGGGCTATCAGCGGCGTCTGCCACCTCGGTCATTACTTTTCCTCTTACATTCTTCCTTTCATCGTGTCCCCTCTGGTTTTATCACATGGCTGATATTGCCTGAACGTTTATGGTCGCTGATCTGTTAAAAAGTTTTCTGTTCCTCAGAAAATTTTGGATTTCGCTGCGCGGTTTGTTTCCGAAAAAGAAAATTCCAATATATATCGGACGTGTGAGAGACCTTGGGTTGGCCGGCTGCACTGAACATGGCATATTTCCGTAAACTGACGCTGCTGAACAAGGTCCGTCGTAATTACAAGGCAGAGTCGCTGGCCTCTTGTTTTTGCAAAAACAGGGGTCATCCTGACCATCTGAGGAGCACCAGGCGTGATGAAATGCTAGGCCTACGTAATATCTACGGATCCGCCCCGGCAAGAGGCAGTTCGTTTATTGTGCAGCAATGCTTTATAATTGCCTACCACCAGAATATCGTGATATGTCGGTCTCCGTCTTCGGTCGCTTTTTGAAGGGAGGGCCTGGCAGGCTAACTCTCGAATCTCTTTTACGGTGACGACCAATGGCCACCCAACGTGTTTTGCTGCTATGACGATTGCAATTCTGATCTCGCGCATTTGTAAAGTATGTGCATGTACGCGTGTTTTCAAGCTTTTTTTTAATCAAGCAGTTCTTGGAGGCGTAGGCATCACTTGTCCCGTTTACCGAAACACAACGGCGTTTGACGTCAAAGTTCGATATACATGTTTGACCTTGTTTGACGTCTGATGACCTGACCTTGCCCATGCCGTAAAATCAGGCCATTGTCACCATCATTTATAAAAAAAATATGTAACACAACATTGCAATGCCCAATGTCCATCAAATGAAATGCATTGGTCGATTTGATTAAAAGTGATGACATGCTTTGACAAAAAGGTCACTGGTTACGAACCTATCGCATGAAATACTTTGAAAATTTTGTCCAGGGTGTATAAATGGGCCGCAAATATTTTTCCCGGATCCAGAATAGCCCCATCGACGCCGGTGATAGCTTTGGGAGAATTCCATGGAGTACAATAAATGAATAAATATATGCTTTCCTGAAGTTTTATTTTGAGAACACTTACTGATGCTAGTGATTCATGATGCGGCCCACGCGAGCCTCCTGGCTAGTGCATTGGGGACCGGCTAACTGAGGGTGTTCCTTGCGCGCCCGATGCGCCTGGTCCCCGTTGACACTGAAAGAGCTTGAGCGGACTTGACTATGTCTGTCAAGGTCCAATATATTTCCCCTCTGTTTCACCTCAGCGCTGTGTCTCATTTGAACATTGGCAGCGGTTGGTTCCGACTGTAGAGCCGCGTGCAGGCGAGTCGGCAGCCATCTGACATGCAAAGGTTCTCAGGGGCTTTTAGTAGTGGTTGCATATCGTGCCTCACGGTAGTGGTGAAGGAAGCCCAGGGATGTCTGGCCCATGTCTCACGTGCCAGCATCACTGCCTGCAGTCTTGAGACCACGCCTAAAGCCAACTCGCCGCAGGTACGCCTGAATCGTGAATGCTCCCCCGCTGTCCGTCACTGATGAGTAAATAATCTCTTGCGACAGGCCAGTGTCCCTATGACGCCAGTTACGGTGTAAGCGTTGACATGGTGACAAAGCCCCACCTCGACCCCCTTTGACATGCATTCGATCACAGCTATCCTTGAAGCTGGGTTGAGCTTAGACCCCTCGAAAACTGCGCCATGGCTCAGCTCAGTTGGAGCCGCGAATGCGGAATCTGTGTCTCCAGCGGCTGCGGAACTGCATCCGTTTGAAAAGCCACCTATATTTTCCTCCTCGGCAATCAACGCGGATGATCACAGGAACTGAGAAATGGACTTATTCTCCGTCCACACCAGTCGAAAACGGTAGTATCACTCAAGTTCACACCGCGTTGTCAGTTTGCACGTACTCCACGTTGGGGGAATAGCTATGTCGTTCGATAGGACTCTGCGATCTTCCTTCAGATATAGGCTGTTCCGGAAATCTCTGGAGTAATGCGGCACAGCAGATACTGCAGCCTCGCGCGCCGAGGTGAGACCCGCTTCAGACCAGAGATAAGGAAACGCGAAATGCATGGAATCAAAATGGACTTTTGTATTAAACCAAGCCCGAGATAGTAATAATTCAATTAAAAAGGCGTATATATAGCATGCTACTTTAAATGATGTACAGCTTTCAGTTCCCTGTAAAGGAAATGTGCAGATGCGAGCATTTATCTGATGTGTCTATGGTCTGGCCTTTTTAATTAGCGATTAAAGCCTCCTAAATAAGAAAATTTTATAAGAAATTTCATCTAAAATTAAATGAGAACATTTTTTATTACTTGAAAATAAGGGTCGCCAGTTTAAAAAAGTTAAAGCAGAGCTTATTTTCGGCGGATTTCTTTGGTCACCAAAACTGCTGATCAAGGAGGCGCAATTCAAGAGATATGTGCAAGGAAATGCTCGCCTTTAAGTATTACTGGTCATGTGTGCATAAGGCTGTCAACTTTTTTAACTCAGAAGAGGTTTTAACAACAGCTTTCAACAACGGTCCTTCCCTTACCATGAAGCGAATCCTAGGTTGTTTTTAGTCCACGATACAATTTGGTATGTACATGCCTTCAGTGTGCATGGAAGTCTTCAGTCATTGGGAAGTCTTAAGATTATTATTCAAGGGGTAATATTTTGATCCTTTTATGGGTCGTTTATTGCATATTTTGGCAATGAAAATTGCAATATTTGTCGGCCGACACGTTTCTGCAACAGAAGACTTTGTAACCGTGGCGTCACACCAAACTCACATGACTTATCTCTTATTGGACACATGTAAGTCATATAGTCTGTTGTTAAGAACTTGTTAACTGACTGATCCAGCAAAAAAAAAAACGCTATTGCTTCATACATCTAACTTGTGTGAGGACTAGCGAACAGTTCACGAAATGGGATCAATTCGATTCTGATTCACAATTCAAGAAGGTGATTCTTATTTTGATTGTAATCGATACTGAAAAACTGTTGATCGATTCAATTTTGATTCAGAGACTTTTTTTTACTCCGGGAATCGATTTGATTCCCGCGTGTCACATTTCAGTTGCATGCGAAAGCATGAGGAATGTGCCTGTGCTCTTTTGCTACCATGAATGCAACGGCTAAGGCCTGGACCTTGTATTATCTGCTTATTATGCTGCTGCCTACGCCAGTTATTCTCTTAATATTTATTTCTGGATGATACAATATCTGTATTTCGTGGTTCCCAGCCACAGGACTGAAAAACCGTATCCAAAATGTGGATTGGAGCCCGGGACTTGGAATTTGTTGCATGCCTCTTTTCATAAGAATATGAGCACGAAATTGTAAAGATAAGTTGACATTAGGTTAGAAAATTTTGAGTGACGTTTTCATGACAATGACAGTGAAGTTTTTGTAACCTGACCAATTTCTATTTCTATTGTTATTTAATTCTATTGTCAATGCTGGCAAAAACCGTGACTATTCTTATCGACATTGGTTTTAACACATACAATAACGCCATACAATAAATTTCCTCATTTATTCGGCAAACCAGTCATGCATCAAAATCAATCAGCATTTGGGAGTCGATTCAGGGAATCGATTCCCAGCAACTTTGGGAATCAATTTGATTCCTATTTCTGGTCCGAAACGGTAATTCTTATTTTGATTCTGATTCACAGGTGTCAAGTAGAGAATCATTCTGTTGCGGATTCATAAAAAGAACTGGAGAATGAGAAGCGATTTTGATTCAGCTCTGAATCGCTTACAAGTAAATCGCTTACAAGACCACTCACCAGTGGCCTGACGGCATGCTTTTCTACAAGCTTGCGCCACCCTCCAAAGACCCGGGGAACGTACAGCGCCCCCTGGTCTACCGACGGCTAGCGCCCTCAGCCGCTTCTGAGCGGAGACAGGGTCTGCATCTGCGATCTTGAGACAATCTGAGGCCCAATTTCTGAGCAGTGGCGCCATTTCCTGCGCCATTGGGACGTCTCTGAGTAGGATACCGAAAGGTGCAACCGAATTTCTTCCCTGATTTTCTCTTGATCTTCAGACATGTCATGCGAGTCACTGCAAAAATTATTTCGAAGACGGAACCTGGCGAAATGGACCAAAGGCATAGCCTTGTTTGGGCAGTGGCATGCATCGGAAGTGGTTTTGATGGCAGTTTTCCAGATCAAATGCACTTCTGCAGGATTTTAAGAGAAAAGAGGCTAGCATTCCTTTACGACGTTATTTTAGACAGTGACAGATGACGTCCATTTTGTATGGCGTCAGCCCTATCCTGATCATCACATGGAAGCCACTGCATCAGCCTCGCCATCTGAAACCACTCATAGCCTCAGATAGGCGTTGCGCTGTTGTTGCCGAATGTTTTACTATAGAGGTAGGGCCTGAGTGCCCCTGGCCATGGTCTTGCTCGAAGCCAATGAGCTGGCTTAAGCAAGCTCGATTGAAAAGTCGCAAGCATACTGCGATGCTGAAAGACAGTAAGCAGTATAGTTAAAAATCAGGCATGACCTTCATCAAAAGATGTAGGATCTGTATGCCTCAGCTTTGAACGTCGGATATGCAGGCGATAGTGATCACGGGGTGTTTGGCAACAGCTGGGTGCTCAGCTGGCATCTGTCTGCATTGTGACGTTTTTGTGCCAAACAGCCTGTCCGAGTTACGGGAAAAGGCGTTGGAGACGTCCACGAAACTCTCAAACGTAAACTGTCTACCGATGATCAAGGGAGAAAGCTCAGTTATTCTCTTTGTACTACGTTTAAGTCTACGGGGTCGACAGTCCCATTCTATTTTTATTCTAGCTACTTCCCTTTCGCTATTTTCGCCTCAGTCGCCGCAGCCATCATGACAGGAATAAGTAACAAACGATACCGCCGTTCACTCTCCCCGACCCACGAGGGTCATCAGTTCTCGTCAGACCTGTTGAAGCCCCGGTCACCCCGGACCGTGGTGACCCAGAAGGCCCAGAGGCAGCCCGACAACAGCAAACGGCGGCGGAGCAGTCCAGGCTCACAGTCGCCGATAGCCACGGCGAGTCGGCGGCCTCGTGACTGAGGCAGGTGAAGGAAAAGAGATGCATGGCTGCATTCCGTTTCAGGGCCACCCTGCCATGTGACCTTTCCCAATGGTCGTTGAGTTATAAGTGAGCCTCCATGGTTTGCTTTAACTGAACTTGAAAAGAAAGAGGGATGTCACCATGAAGCAAATCTTTTTTATAGATCTGCCTCTTACAAGCTCTTTATAAGATGTCTCGGACTTGGCAATACCAAAAACGATTTTATCGCAGTGCTCACTTTTCGTTTTAAAGATTGCTGCGTGTCTTTAGCATTAACGAAATGTCTTGAATGCGATGATAATGGACAGATGCGTTCCGATGGCATAAACTTTTGATTCACTGAACTCCCTTGATATATCTCACATTCATGTTTGAGCAAGGGATAAGGGATGTCTAGGGGACGCCTAAGCACTGCGTGTTAGGGCGTCAGGAAACCCCGCACCCTTCATCACCACGCTGCTTCTGCGGTCTCGTAAATCCATTCTGTGCCTGAACACCAGTTTATATCTGTGCTAAGGGCTATTCTCGTCTGAATCGGCCATTCACATGATGTATTCTTATCTCTGGACCTGTGAGCACCGGCACAATGCATGGACCGGTGGTCAGTGGCATGCTGAACGAACCCAATACCGCCACCCTGTTATCATCCGCGCCGCCAAAACGAGCTGCCTGGATAACATGAATCAGGTCTACTATGTATTCAGCAGAGGCCTCCAGGGCCGCCGCCGCCGCCGCCTGGGCTCGTGTGACGTCGAAGAAAATCCTGATCTCGTGAATTCGAATTCAGACATTCTCTGATGCACCCACAATAAAAAGGCCGCTTAATTCGGTTCCGCAGTTCAGTTTTGTTTTAGACATACTTTTAAAGGTAAGATACTTGCAAATGCTAAAAATCCTGGGACGCACTAGTCTGCTCCATTACCTTTGTTGTGGCCTACATGAAGAAATTTGAATGTGTATAAATAGAGGCATTTCACGGGTATGATATGCTTTCTCTAGGAGTTTGCAAATGAAGAAAAGCCGAATGGGCGGCCATATCAGCGATATCCCTTTCCTGTAAATCCGCATTAACAAATTTCACGTCCTCCCACGACATGCACTTCCGGCCAGCGAGCTGCTCAGGTGACCACTTCTCGGAACGGAAAACGACCTTTCGTCGTTCCTCCTCAGCAAGAGCAACAGACACGACAGAGGCTAATCTCCGTCCGCAGGGAGCTGTCTGACTGACAGCCACGACAGCGGCTAACCCTCCGTCCCCAGGGAGCTGCTCTGACTGTCGATGCGGGCCGCCGACTGCCGGCAGCGGGCGGGCTGCTGCGGCCGTGCATCCAGTCACCGGTGACTGCTGGCCGCGCCGGACTCGGCCCAGCCCAGCGGCCGGGCCGGCCGAGGGCGCGCCACGCGCCCCAGTCACGCTTCTGCGCCATTAACCCCACCAATCGGGCGGTCTGAGCCGGCGCCAGACCATTGGCTCCAGCCGGCGGCCGACGTGCTGTTCCGGCCCCCGCGCGGCGCCGGAGAGCCCATGGCAGCGGCCGGATCCCATCGCAGCGGACCTGTGTTGGACTGCAACGACCTCGGTCGGTCGGACGGCCCAGCGCTCTGCGGTTTCAACGGATTACTCCATGGCGGGAGCAGGAGGGCCTGCGGCAACGCGAAACCCCACTGGCGCAGACGCGTGTCCATGGGGGTCATGATCCCCATCGACGCCAGCATTCAGCACTAGATATATAGGAATTTCGCAGGAATACGGAATAATAATCATATGCTACAAATGCAAGCATTCTGTGTTTTACCTGTACGTTAAATATGACGTTAATTATTTAAAATTGTTGCTTTTCTTATAAATTTTGTTATATGCCAATGGCATATGATATAACTTGATATTCAGTCCTCTCTCCCCAGGAAAGTCTTGGCTGCGTGATGCGCTGACGTGTGAGACCCCAGCGAGAGCACGAGATCTCCGCGTTAGCAGGCAAATTTACTGGAGCACGAAACCCTGTGGGAGCATGAGAGCTTCATGTTTGCACGTAGCTTCCCAAAGCACGAAGCTCTTTCGGCAATACGAAAATCAACTGAGAGCGTGAGACCCATCGGGAGCTCGAGACCTCCACGTTAGTCGTGACCTAATAAAAGCACCGGGCTCGTGCTAAACACGAGACCCCAGCTACGTAGTATGAATATCACTCGAGCGTTGACTCCCATGCCGCTGGCAAACCAATGCCCTGGGCCGGTAGACGTTACGCGGCAAACAGGCAGTCCCTTAGACTCCATGCCAGTCCTAGCTTTTCCACACAGCGGAAGGCGAGCCTTTGTAGGTGGACGACACACTGATAACCCCTGTTCCTTTGTTCCACGTTGTTCAAACGTTGTTTATTTACCTCCCACTCAGAACAAAGTGTGCACTGCGTCGGCTGTTTCGTCCTTACCTTTGAACAGTATTCCAGGACATCTAACACAATGCAGGTGGACCTTTCAAAGCATGATGCATTTTCAGCTACAGAAGTGCGAGGGCTGTAAAGGCAGTCAACGAATCTCCGCTGCAGCATATTTCCGGTGCTGATGGGAAACTGGCGCGAACTGATCGGTTTGGGCCAGCCCCTAGGGCCATGCCTGATACTGAAATCGAGGGAGGTGAGGGCAGTCCATCCCTCGCTGTCTGTAGTCCTTGTTCGACCGAGGTCCGCAGAGGGCGCTTTTGATCCTCTGTCTTTGGAAAAGGGCGGCACCGGACCTGGCCAGCGGCTCTCCTGGCTGTTTGACATTGTCAGGGAAGCCATAGATGTCAAATGCAAGACTGAGGAAATAATATCTGAACTTAACCTTCAACAACAAACCAGATCTGAACGTAAGGTGCTCGATAGCCGCATTTTGGGCTCTTTCATTGCTGGTTTTGGCTCTCCGAAAAAATGTGCTTCTAACGATTAAGTAACACCGATACCAAGCAGACCATTTGCCGAGCTTTTAGTTTCGTTCCTTTGCGTACTTCTGTACAAGAAACATAGGAAAGGTACGAGATTTAGTTGTCTTCCATTCACTTTGTGGCATATGTTACATTACATCACTATCACTTTTAAGCATAGGATGGATCGCCGAGTCTAATGCAAAGTTAGCTAACGAATAAGTAACGTATTCCCACACCATGCTTTGCTTATTCCAATGTTCTGTGTGTCCAGACTTCTTGAGAATTAGGCACATTGCTATAAGTTTTGTCACCTGACCTTTGACGCTATCACTGACCTTTAGATTCGTAAGAGGGTCAACTCTGGGCTTATCGCAGCTTTTGATCGTTATTTACATTGCCGCCATTTATCCACTTAGTTTTATTATTAATGTTTTTTTCTTATCAACGGATCCAGCAAAAACAAGTCCTTCACATTTCCCATGAACTCGAAGGTGGCCAGACTGAAAGACGTAAATTTCTGTGACCTTATCTAAGCTCCATTCCGTGCGGGGAGTGCGGAAATCGAGAACCCTGAATTCCGGCGGCAGGAGGGTATTTCAGGCCTCTCGGTGGCTTTAGCTATTCGAAATGAAACCCGATCTACGTCTGCCAGTCCCAGGTCCCCCTCAAATGAAAGCCGCAGTCCGCTCTAAACCGACAGTAAAGAGGCCAGATTAAGAGCGCTCTGCAATGGCCGCACGTGACCAGGCTGGCAACGCGCTCCTCAGCATGCGCAGCCGGACGGCGCCGTTGGACGTTCATTGCCTGTCGGGAGCTGGCAGCGGGCACGTGTCGAGCTGGCCTTAAGCGCCGGCACAAAGGTGCGCTGTGACCGGAGCTCGAGTGCCCTCGCCCTGAGTGCTGGCTAATGATTAAGATAATCTGGTGACGAATGCTTGTGTGTCACGATAGGCCCGGTGAAAACCGTTATTTTTACAGAATGGCCTCGGACGTTGTCCTTACTTTTCCCGCCTTGAAACATTCTCAGATTCGGAACTATGGCAGGTGAATCAAATCAGTCCACAAACCCGGCTTTGCCACTAACATCGAGAACGGACATAAGTTCTGGGGCATTTGAAATACATTTGATTCACGCGTTCATTTACGTATAACTTTGATCGGCCTCCCATCCGGGCGTCCATATCTGTCGAACGTTATTCATTATTTCTACATAGGGTGGTTATGATGTTCCAAGTGCATTAAGGCCCCTTCGCTTTTCCGAGGCATACTTCCGCATCAGGTGAACCTCCCGATACATTTCATTAACAGACGCCGTCTTGTGACCTTTAGGCGTTGTAATGCTGATGACATTCGTGATTATTTGGGCCTAACTATAAATTTACGAAAATGTCCAGACCAGTCGCAACAAATTTTTCTCCGAATCTGGCTTGCCACAGTACAGTTGCTTGTGTCGGCTCAGAATAACATAAAGCAGTCCAGTGGCGAATTTACGCGTCTCAGATAGGTTCAGCATATGGTTCAGTCGCGCTGCCCGCTCCAGAGCTCTGCCGTCGAATCCTCGGCACTGCAACTCTGCCGGGCCTATTGCACAGACTTTGAAGCCCGCAGCGTTCCTTCAACGGCCTGGATCGACCCAGCTCTCGCCACGTCAGCCATCGACCATCGTTCAGTGTCCACACCGCGGGAGTAAACACACTGCGGATCACTGCACCGGCACCGGCGGCAAACACCGAGAAAATTACCGCACGGCGGGAGAACAGGAGAGAGAGAGAGGGGAGAGAGAGACGGGGAGCAGGTTCGATGGAACCTCTGTGGAGATGGAGGAGGGGAGAGGCGTAATTTTTGCCTTGTTTCTTTCCATGCAACGCCATAATTAAATGTAGCCCAAAGTTGGGTGGAGGCGGCTGCCCCCTACCCCCGGTTCCAACGCCCCTGAGAGAGAAAGAGAGAGAGAGAGAGAGAGAGAGAGAGAGAGAGAGAGAGAGAGAGAGAGAGAGAGAGAGAGAGAGAGAGAGAGAGAGAGAAAGAGAATAAATAAGCCCGGCACTTCTTCCACAGCAGAGGTCGGCTGCGACCGTCCGACATCTTCAAGAGCAGAAAAGAGACTTGCTTTTGGCAGCAGGAACCGGGCCAGGCTCAATGGGATTCTGGGAACGCAGGATCCGACTAAGCTCGTTTGCTGGCGGTAGGGCTGCACGAGAGATCGCTTCTGATTCGGACGTTGCCATAGTGGGGAAAATGTGATTTTCCGCTAACTAGCTAACTTTGCCACGTGTAACGGCTTCAGATTGATTCCATGTGCGTAACTTTCAAGAGCACCTGATATGTCACCTTCCTCTGATGGCAATCAGCTAACCTGCTTCAAAGATAAGTAAGACTGCTGTAGGATGCTGATTTGACCGTTAATTGATTGGCTGTCGTATACTGCATGGCGCATTTTCGCAGAATTTGAGCCCCTGCCTTTGCAGTGTCACTGCAGGTATCGGGAATGTCTCTTAACCACTAGCTTAACGTCGGTTATGAACCCATCGTCTCTCCGTCCGGAAAATGTTTAATGAATGCCCTCTGAATACATGAATAAGTGAGCTCCGCTGGGTATCAGACGCACACCGACACGCTGTGGGTGCAGGACGCGTCACGCACGCTGAACCGGAGCTGGATACCTGAACCGCCGACGTCTGTCGTAGAGAGGGCCATCCCATGCCGGCCATCCTTCGGTGAGCCCATCCCTGTCAGGGAGCGGGCCGGCGATACGGTCCGGGCCGTCCCGGCGAACGCCGTCCGGGACACGGCGATCGATGCCCAGGCTGAGATTCGGACACGAGCCGAAGGCCGACTATGGCTGCCGAGGCCTTAGTATGTCCGGGAAACGGCTCTGGCCTCAGTGGGCGATGAAAGGGACTGCCGAGGCCCAGTGTGTGGTTTATGGCGTACACTGGACGAAAATCGGCGTCCGAGGCACGGTCGTGACAATCGTATCCAAGTCAGACGTATCTCGCTGACCAGCGGCCGAGACGTGCCGCCCCAGCAGCCCGGTGAGGCGCTCCGTTCGGGAAACACTAGGAGGCAATATTTGTCAAAGTCATCTGAGCGAAACACCATACAGCGCAATCTGAAATACCAGGTACGTCGAACTAAAGCAAACAGAAAAACATCTTTTGTAGCAAAGATGTGCGCTCAGGAAGCGAACGTTTTGTTAAGGATACATGCGCACCATTTAATATACGAACCTGGGACAAAGGACCTGCATATCATAGTCCTGGATCTGTAAGTAAATCCTTCAAAGAATACACTCCATGACAACTGCTAGAAAATGTTTAAATCAGTAACGAAATTGCTCTTTTCTACACTCTATCAGACGAATGTATGCTCTCCTGCAATGGTATGGATAATGCTGCGTATCGAGGCAAAAATACCCTAATTCGGCACGCACCATGTTGGCGCCCGCACGGTGACATAAATCAACCCTCTCCGGCGTCGTGCCTATTCTCGCCGGTCTCTGTCCCTGTCCTTGTATCATCACGTGCTCGGCGTCGTAAGGAGCCGGAGAGACGAGAGCGGGGCCTGCCAATGAGGCTGGAGCTGACTGACCAGCGTCACGCCACCGGCTAATCCCATCAGCGGTGGCCGCCGGCCGCACCGAGATCCGATAGTCCGAGCCGTGATTGGCCTGCCGCGCGGTCGCCGGAGAGCGCAGGTTTACCCAGGGCGTGTCCGCAGTCGCCGGACCAGGTTCACTCCGAGTCCACAATCGCCGGACAACGCAGACTCCGACGTGTCCACAGTCGCCGGACAGCGCAGGTTCATCTCGAACGCGTCCATAGTCGCCAGACAGCGCAAGCTCACTTGGAATGTGCCGACAGGTGAACCTACCGACGGACCAGGTTCACCTTCGGATGCGCCCACAGTTGCCAGACGGCGCGGGTTCACATCGCAAACGTCGACGGTCGCCTGATGATGTACCCTCATTTGTGCTGGCGGCGCCACGTATTCAGGACGACATTTTCGGGTCCTTTCTTTCCACGTTTTGTCATTGGTTTATGCCAAGTTTTCCTGAGCTGTGAGGAGGACAGTTGTCCCCGGCATTGCTATATTGCGCTGGCGCCAAAGGAAAACCATCAGCCAACCATATCCTTAACAGAACAATCACATCTCTGTCAGAAGTTTCTGTGATTTTGAGCCTTTAGCATCAACATTTGTAAGTCTTCGATTTGTCTTGCCATTTGCGATCCTAAAGACATCCTAGCTTTTATCCCACGGAAATTCGGCCCTATGCAGCCAAACGTTTGCCATAAGTCAGGGAAGAAACAAAGGCCATCACTCGGGGAAAGTGCAGCATTTATTCAGGACGGCTCAGCTTTGGCCGTTTGTCCTGGTTGATGCCGTCAATCGGAAATATCGCCGGGTGCGCCATTTTATGCCGGCTGTCGAAAGGAACAAAGATACCGCACACGGTCCTGTCCAGCCGAGAAAATGTCCAAATGTTTGCTGACATTGCCTGACCGCCGAGCTTCATGAAGGGTGCTGAAATATTCGTAAATGTAGCGAAAAAGGTCGAGGTGTATCGTTACCGAAAGGGCATAAGCATTAAAACACAGGCGTATCTGGAACGGATAAACTCGCCAAGACACTTGGCATATGTCGCACCATGTCATCTTTCGATCTATCCACATTTTCTCAGCTAGCTGGGTTTTGGGCGAGGTTGACTTCGTTGTTCCCACATAACTTTGCATGTTTCTGGACTTAAAAAGACGCATGTTTTTGCAAATTCTTGTTTTGACATTTTACTTCATTTTAAGTGCAATTTTAAGGAATCCTAGGGCTAGGAGGATTGCCTACGCTTTTTGAGAAAGGCCAGAGTTAAAAAGGAGGCGTATCCCTCTCTTCTATTCCACTTAATATCCAGTTAGTCTGCATTTTTCTCTCTCCCTTACCCTTCATCCCTCCCTTTTTCTTTATTCTGCCCTTTCCCCTAATATTGGCACTTTTCAGTTATTTGCCGTCTTCCACCTGTTCTGTGTTTTCCCCCTCTCCACCCTTCTTCCAAGCCCACCTGAGTTCCTTCTCTCGTTCTCGATCTCCGAGACACTACAGAGCTAAATGTCTGCGCTTGACTCGGCGACGCTGGCGTGTCCAGCCCCGTCTGCCTGTCTGTCTGCAGATCCACAAAGTTCCGTCTTCCCTCTCTCTCGCCGCTCACAGCGCGAGGAATCACGGCCGCGGGGCGGGGACGGCGGCGTCCCTCCCGCACGGCTCCGCCCACCAGGCCGGATTGCTCTCCGCGGCGGTGGATTACCGGGACCGCCCGAGTTTGACTAATTGGATTGGTGCGTCTTGGGCCCGGCGTCGGGCCGGACCATTGCCCGAGTTGTTACCAGTGGATTAGCACGCTGTTGCATCAGCGCTCCCCCGCATCCGACCTGGACAGAGACTGCGGCGGCGGCTCACCGGCATTAGAGGGCGAGCCGAGAGCGACGCCACTGTCTGAGCCGAGGTTGGTCAGATTAAGATGTGTCCCATTTCGCCATTAGTGATAAGCTGCAAATATCTGCGAGCTCATTTGGATTATTGTGTTGAAGCCCCAGCCCAGGAGATTTTGGAGCTCGACCCTTAGAACTCATTGTGTGTTGCTCTACATGGTAGTAAAAGTACTGAAACGGAGATAAAAACGGAAATCCATTTCGCGCGCCATTTTATCTACAGAACTTCATGATATGTGCAGAAAGAAGAGCCTTGATTGATCACGCTTGGCAGAACGTATTCTAATACGTTGTGTTTGCATTCGAAGTCAATTGTCCAAGCATTTCTTCGGAGATTTGCAATGTCACATTCTAACTTTTGGTTTCTAATTAGGACGAGACAGAATTTAGTCGCAAAATTTAATACTTATGTGTTTAGAGGAACACAAGCTGACTATGCTATCACAAAATCCCAAATCCGTTTCCATTAACTAAGTTTTTGCGACTCTTTAAGAAATCAGAAAGGCAAGGATAGTCTTAAATGACAAACATTTGTTAAAAATTTTAACCTACAACCAAGCAGAACAAAGATCGTGAGTGGTCCTGAAGTTGCATGAGTTCAGAACACCAGAACCGTTCGGTTCGTAAACGCTGACCTCGGACGTCTTTGTAGCCAGTAGACGCGACCACCGCTTGAACGATGACGATCCAGACGGCAAGTGCGACTTTCATTTTTCGTCTCGTTGGCGTCTTTTAGACAAACTGACCCTGAAGGAACGTCACCAACCAAACACGTCCGGCAAAAAATCCATCACTCGACTCCCGAGACGGGCGTTTGACGCAGTGTTGACACTCTCACGTTAGCGTCTGTTTGTCTTCAATTTGTCTTGCCATTTGTAATTCTGAAATCTGTCTCGTCTTTCCCCCTTGTAAATCCGTCCCAGACTGCGCCAGAGGGGTGGAAGTGAAGACCTCTGCATTAGCTTTCCCAGCTTGTGAAAATGAAGTATGGGCTGTAAGGTGCTGCCTGAAAGGAAATGATTTATCAAGCAAAACAAAAATATATTGAATAAAAATCCAACATTTTACGAATGCCAATAAAACATCGTAAAACAAAGTATATTGATATATAAATATAAAGATATATATGTTATATATAAATTATATATATATAACGGTGTACAAAGGATATTCCGTTAATGGTTTTTGCAGACGAAAGGAAAGTGTTTTTAAGTTGCACTGGATCAGAAGACAAAGGTAGTGTCGTCGATCCCAAGCAGATTCTGTTCAAACTTTATCAAGACTGGAAATGATGCAGAACTCGTTTCATCTGGGGTCAGCTACACAGAACCTGGCTCACTTTGTAACTCAGTAAAGAAGTTTCAAAAATCACTCATAGCTGGAAGGCCAATAACGTGGCAACTTGGAGAATTGCCACTTTGAATTCCTGTTATTTCATAATCGGATTTCTGGATTAATCTTGCTAGGAAGTTTCGATGATTTCGAACTTTAAAGTTCCGAGGAATTAATCCAAGCTTGGGACACAGCATTTCAGTCTGTTCGGACGACGCGAAAAGTGATTCCTCACCACAAAAAAAGACTTCAGACATAATAAATCCGTTTTTTCGCTTCGAGCAGTTATTACAAATTTGTGTATGTCTGGCTGCACTTGCGGAAGCGAGTGTTGCCACGGGCAGCACCATTTCTGTAACATGCAATGTGTTGCATGGAACGTGCGTTCTCAGGCAGATGTCAAGTCTATTTCCAAAATGCTATCCACTTTAGGACGTCCGATGTCAGGCATTATCAAACGTCTTTCGGCCGCAGCGGCACATTTAGGGAGGCATTCATTTACTTCACAGGGTTGGCAAGCAATTGCTCGCAAGCAATTGCTGGCAAGCAATCAATAGGCCACGGTACCGAAAATCCACCTAGTAACCACCAAATACAGGAACCACTGCGCTTAGCAAACCACGATGATTTCATTGACGTCCCGGCTGGGCGGCGCGTGCCTATTTTTTTAAGCAGCCTCTTGACTTCTGCCCTTTGTGGCAGCGCGAGCTGAATGAGACAAAGGAGGGCGGCGAGCCAGAATTAAAACGAGATAAAAAAACAGACACAGAATGTAGAGTGGAAGAAAGTTCAAAGCAAATCTGCATACTACCAAACGTCGGGAGAATATTAAAAAGTTAAGAACATGAAAAAATCGGTCCGGTATTTCCTACTTACACTTGCATGAAACGCACTCCCATGAAAGCCACCTGTGGCACGACTTGCGCATTTTTGTTAAACGCACTTAGTTGGTACCAATTGATAAATCATCCCAGAGTTATCATCTCAGAGTGGGTATCACGTACATGCTGCGACACGGAACAAAGTGTTTTGGCTCCCGGGAACCCACGACGCCCTTGCCCGGGCGGATTCCCACGCTCGTGCAGCCGTCCGTACCCGCGCGTTCTGGCTCGCGCCCAGGCATCAGCTCTCACCACGTACCTGCTCCCAAACGGGCACCACCCTGACACCTGAGCAGATCGATCTTGGAAACTCAGGGCGTGAAACAAGCGCCGGGTGCAGTCTGCGGTCAGGGAAGGTTCCGGCTCGGCCCAGGTCTCGCTCTCAGTGCTGTGGTCTGTAAACGGTGCCCGGTGGGGCGACGGTGAATGACCGTCCTCGCGTCGCGCGGTACAGCGCGGCGCCGTTTCAGACAATTTACTAGCCCAGTGGAGCAGCTGCAGGGAGAGTTTGGGAGCGACCTCGGACATTGTCTTCTTTAGGAGGAATGGCCAGACGGAAGTCCAGATTAAAGTGCAGGACACTGAGGGGCACTAAGCGGAGAAAGCTCAACGGTGAGCATCAGGATGCTGGACTCCCGGCAGGCAATCTGGAAACGGAAGTGCTGCACTGACGCAGAGATGGAGTTTGCGGTTGCGTGAAATCAACGCAGGCATAGGGCTAACATGTCGTCCAGAAGAGGACTGCGCTTAGTCTGACGATATTGGAACTATAATGCAGTAGTAACAAATTCAAGAGTACATCACAGAGTTCAAAAAGGCGTGGTAAGCGGTCAGCGCGTTTTTTTTTTGTTTTTGTTTTTTTGTTTTGTTTTTGTCGAGCGACCTGGGGACTGTGAGCGCTGTCAAGAGCAATGTCATACTCCATCCCCTCACTTCCTGGATCTCACGTCGGTTACACCATATCTTGAGAATATGTTGTGCGTTGAGGAAATATAGTGAAACTGACGCATGCAGCCTACGCGGAAAAAAACCAACAACGGCATTTACTGATGACAAGAGATTCAAAACATGCTAATGATTCTCCTCGTGTAGTCGATAATCTGCACAGTTCTTAGATGGCTTGGGATATCGGTATGCTCAGAATCCAAATACAGAGATGAGCAAATTGTAGATGGAAGGTTTCGCTCTGACAAGGCAAAAAACGGTCATTAGAAGGAACAATGATCAGCTATACGTTTTCTGAACTTATAGGCACATGACTTGAAAATAAACGCATCGTACCCAAGACATTAAGTCTAGTTTTCAATATTCCACTCCCGACTGTCGGTCGGTGCCACGCACGCCCGACTGGCGGGGGGGGCGGCGGGCGGTTGACCGCCCCCTCTAACTCAGGAACGGTTGGTTGCACGATAAAAATAGTCACACCGCTGAAAAGCTCGTGACGAGCAGAACTCGAAACTGGGCTAATTTTTAGTTCTGGATGATTTATAAGCCATTTAAACTCTGTATATATTTTCTCATAGCCGCCTACATGAGATCGAGAAACGGCCTGGATCTCAAGATTAATAAAGTCTAGATAAGGGCACCAGCGGACAGGTAAAAGTCCACAGACGCTGATGCAAATCTAATTCCTCTGATTTGCTTCATATGTACCCGGAAACGTTGAGCTGAAGACATGGCGATTTCCGCACCGCTGCACGGCGGGCGCCGTAGCTGGACGTGGTATGGAATTAACCGAAACTTATTCTAGCATTTTTTTTTTATTTTCGCGAAACTTGCCATTCCAAGTGTTGTTTCTTGGTCCTAGTGATTCTTGTGATGGTTTGTTGTGCTTAAATGTTGAAAAAATGCAGTAGTTATCAATCTACACAATTGATGGAACTTTATTCACGAGAATCTGTTTATTTATGAAATTCGCGGTTTTTTGAAACTTTTTGAACTTTTTGGTATTATTCGCAGCTGTGCAAGCCAATTCTACCATTTTCTACACGATCTGAGTCATTCATCGCCGATTTTGATGGTGATGCATTTTTACTCATGACATTTATTCGTGACCTGATTTCAGGTTAGTGGTCGGAGGTCATTGAAACTCTGCCCATTGACGGAAACTGGATGTTTAGGTCCCCGCACACTCAGATTATTGTAAAAATTCCGCCAATTTTCGAAAATACGACGACTTACGTTGAAAACAGGCTTGACCTTAGGTCAATGACCTGGACATTTCCGAAAAATTCGAGATAGCAGATTTCTTGTATTTATCAAAGTCTCTACCCCTTGAAGGTTATATTGTGATATCATGTTTTGCGAAAAAGTTGCGGGGCGTTAAACATTTTTGGACAAAGGCCCACTTGACCTGACCTAGGTCAGACACCTTGAGGTCAAAAATTTGTCATAAGGTGTGAAAACGACCAAGCAAAAGATGCACAAAGTGCACCTTTTGTGCGCAAAGGTGCACAAAAGGTGCGTTTGTTCGTTCTCTCGCAATCTCGGAAAACCCCAGGGGGCGGTCAACCGCCCCCCCCCCCGCAGTGGGTGGGATATAACTGAAGTAGCGACGGTAAAAAGGCAGTTCTTCGAAGCTTTCATCATACTTTTCTACAAATTTGATACGAGTGGTTTGATAGGGTGATGTCTGTGATCAGAGCCCGTGCTAAGCAACATTTGTTGCATAGACTCTGACAGCTATGACTCTGACTATGCCTGGACTCTGACAGTTACCACTTCCAGGTAATGGCTGATTTTGTGGCGAAAGTTGAGCGTGTCGCTGAGTGTACGGCACGATCGTGTGATAGTTTCGTGACCATATGTTAACCAGTTGCCAGCTGACCCGCGGGCCAAATATCGAGCGCCGCGGAGACTCGAACCCGTCTTGCCTGGACGGGGGACCGGCGCTCCACCGAATAAGGTATTGATCACGGTCATCTTATTTGCTTTCATGCTTACCTCAGAAACATCCCATACTTAGCATCATCAATAAAATACATTCCAATAAATAAGTGTTGCAAAACAAAACGACCTCATGGAGCACTTTGCTTCCGGAGTTCCATATCAGCAACGCATTGCCATAAACCCGCCAGAACGAACCGCCTCGAAACACTTCATGCCTTGTTTTAACAGAAAGGCGACTTGCAAATGTTTTTCTTCTTGAAACGCTATGTTAATTTCCCAGCCCCGCCTAAGCCCCGGAGCCTGGCCGCGGCAGCGGAGGGCCGTCCGGGCTTTCGCCGTTTCCGGCCGGACGGCCTTTCAACCCCGAGCCGACGCGCTGTCCGTCCGACGCCGCGCCGTAACGTAAACAGTGGCCGCCGGCGGCGATATTGGCCGCCGGCTCGGCGGCGGGCGGCGCGGCCGTCAGCTGATCGACATTGGGCGCCGCACCCGAGCGGCCGGCGGTCCGGCTTTCAGCGCGCTGGCTGTCGGCGGTAATAAATCATCTTGAAAGCCGACCCGTGCCTATGAAATCCCACTAGCTGTCAGACGTCTGAGCGCAGGGAGCCAGCAGGCGCTCGATGCTCCAATATCGCTCCCGAGAATAACGACAAATGGCCTCCCGCTCCTCTCTCCGCCCCCCCCGTCTTTCTTTCCCTCTTCCTTTTTTATTCGTTCTCTTTTTATCTGTCTGTCTATCTCCCTGCCTGTCTGTCTGTCTGCCCGTCTGTCTGCTTGTTTTTCTTTCTCTCCCCCTCTCTCCCCCCTCTCTCCCTCCCTCTCCTTCTCTTTCTTTTCCTTGGTTTCTCAGTAAATATTTCTTTCCTGGTCACAAGAACGTCTAGGTAACACCAAAATCAGCTCAAACATCAACAAATGCTGTGATCCTACTCTTTTATCTAGCATTGTCCGACATTGTCCCCATCTTATGTCGGAACTTCCATCCCCTCAAACCTACACCGTTTCAGGTGTCAGGGCGCACGTCGAGTGACCAGCAGGACCGTCCCCACTTGGGACGGTCCTGCTGGTTCAAGGGGCAAAGACCCCTTGAACCAGGCTCAACCTTTTTGGAAGCTCGAGCCGCCGTTTCGTCCCCAATGCTGGCTCGGCCGCAGCCTCCGACCATCTGCCATGCAAATCCGAACCGGATTCCATTTAACTGCAAGCCCACGAGGGCTATGCGTGGTAGAAAGCGGCGATGGAAGGGATTAGTTCGGAGCTTGAGCGGGCAAGTTCTGATGAGAGGGATGCATCAAGCTTATGTATAGAAAACTACAGCAATTAAGCGCATCTGCCTGATGCAAGTACCGGATGCTGGAGGATGAAGCCCAATAGCTAAAAATAGCTTTTGCCTGGCATGGAATGAGTTTTCACTGTTCAAGGTTGGAAACCTTAAAACCGGCTCACCTGGAACTCTGAATTACAACGGATTTTCCGTGAAAAGCATCAATTTGCTAATTACTTATCAGCCACGCAGTGTAAAAGAACTAGGCGATTTTCTTTTTAGTGCTTGCTTTTTTTGGAGTGAAAGGTCAAGTTTATTAATCTTCAACTGCGAATGACGACCTAATACAATGATGTTTGAGACCGAGAGCTGAGTGTTCCAGCATCGTTGCTGATGCTGTTTACAAGTCTCATGACATTGCATTTTAAAGGCGAACTTGAAATGAATTTTCATCGAGAAAATTGGCCGCCCGTCATTTTTTGTCTAGCCTTTTCCTGTTGCCACTGCTTACTTTTTACACACTTCCTTCATTCAGCATAAAATAACAGTTTTTAAGAGAAAAGAAAATGTGTGAATGTACGTCTCACGAAAAAAGACAAAAACGTGCAGATTTCCTTAGAATTGCTTTGAAAGCTCACGGAAGAGATGTGCATGTTCATCAGCTCGAATAGGGAACCAATCTTTTTGAAAAAAAGCACGAACGAACGTCACCAATGCAGACGTTTTCTGAGTTCTTCCGAAAAAAACATCGGAGCGTTGTCACGCTGAAACAAAGATTAAAAGGGACGTCGACCCGTCATTGACTGGGGGGTCGACGTTTAATGCCCGCTCCCCCTCTGGTGCATTTCTTAGATATCGTCGAAACGATTAAATGCAGCGTCCTGAAACTTTCAGTATCTTTTTTTTAATCAATTATGCGCATTCTGACAAAAACTGGAAACGAGATAATCTTAGGCCGCGTCTTAATGACGCCATAAAGACGGTTTTTGGCATGTTTTGCGATTCGACGCTCAGTATCATTTCACCGCAGTATATTCATGGGCGCCGAATGACCTTGAAGTTGGTGCGCCCTTAAGCCCCAATGACCAACCAACCAACCAACCAACCAACCGTCGTATTATTGGTGCCTTGACAGTGTATGGTGAATTTGTTTTGTACTGCATGTTATTGTGAACCAAGAGTTCAATATGCAATTCCACTGACCTCATGTTAGGTGTTCCGATGTCCAATGCGTATTTTTTTCATTTTCCGGTTCCAATGAGAGCAAATTTTAGGTAAGCAGCTGAATAAACTGATTTTCGGCTAAAGGTAACTTTCTGCCCGACGAAATCGCAAACAATCCTTTGTATAATTGCCACCAATGTAAAGAATGCATCATCCTGTTTCTAACCATACTTTCCACTACTTGATTTTCTAAAAAAAAACAACAAAATCGTAACGGTAACGTACCGCACAGTAATACCGTGCTGCAGTCAACTGGCGGAGAACAACATTATTCCGCGGCGGAAAATGTAGTGCGCCAAGGTTAAGGTTATTGACATCAAGGATGTGTAGACCCTGCATGCATCTTCAAGTGATTAATGACGTCATATATATGAAAATTCTGTTCTGTTGCCACAAACTGGGCTTGGAGGAACTGCTCAATTATTACGCCATTATATTATTGTATTAGATAGCTGTTGGGATATCTGATATCAGTATTATTACATTATGACGTTTAATACTCGTTAGATTACATTAGGTTGCTAGGTTGGGTTGTGCTGGGCTAGGTTAGATAAGGTTAGGTTAGGTTAGGTTAGGTTAGGCTAGGCTAGGCTAGGCTAGGCTAGGCTAGGCTAGGCTAGGTTAGGTTAGGTTAGGTTAGGTTAGGTTACTATGTTAGGTTAGGGTAAATTTTTATTTATTGTTTTATTTCACTTCCTAATATTTTCCAGTTTTGTTCCGTGATTTCGTTTTCAGATATTTTATTTCACTGCTCTTTATTTTTATTATTTTGTTTTCAAATTGCAGCTTTACTTTTCCATCTTTGTAATATTTTTACTTTTTTATTATTATTGTTGTTTGTTATTATTAGTACTACTTTATTATTATTATTACTATATTATTACTATTATTATTATTATTATTACAACGACTAACTTCTTTGTTTTAAAGATAATTTATATCGCATTAGTTATTTCCCCAACCTTTTTTATTACTCTTGATTGAACCTTGAGTCCGACCGACGACCAATCAGCGTCGAGATCTCACGTAAACAAATTATTTAACGCAGAAACGTCAAAAATCCCTACGCGAGCGTCTGGCGGTTAGCATCCCAGTGACGACGCAATCTGTTTCGGGGGAAATAATGTGTGTTTCAGGTTTTTCCGGCTGAAATCGTAAGAAGTACTTATCAGTATTGCATTTGAAGCGCCATGCAACCACTGCTACGATTATTTTCCCTCGAAGTAAGCGCTTGGTCAAAATCTTACTGTTGACCCTTGCAACATTTCAATATTTGTTCATACTTTGATCTTGGTGGTTTTATGCATATTTCAGCTTAGCGAGCAAACTGGTGACGTCTGTTCAGCGTCCTGGATGACCGGCGAGAGATATCGGCCTTTGCAGTGTTGCGCAACATCCCGTGGAAATGTGCATGGATAAACTGATTTGAAGGTTCATCCAGAGATGTTACACGGGGTTGCTAGCGTGCTCGTGGTACTCCGGGTTTGGAACGATAGAATATTGCAATGTTGCATGTGCACAACAATCGGGATCATTTCAAGTTTTTTTTGTGTCCAAAGCTCTTTCAGAGTCTTTTCTTATAGCCTCCACGTCGAATGGGCCAGGAGCATCCATCGCGGGACACGTTATGACGAAGTCAAATTTGACCCGAACTGTGACCTTGACCTTGTATGACCTTGAGTGAGGAGGAATTTAGAACGTGAGATTAAAGTGTCAGGAACATATTATCAAGCAAGTTTCAGTTTCGTTCAGATTTCCATCGTCATTAGATGACTCTGGAGAAAATGGTTACTTGTTCGTGTTTGACCTGACATGTGTCGTCATCATTGACTCCAAAGTCAAAAAATGCATTTTCCAAAGGACCGCAAGATTCGATGCTATCGATTTCCGTCCGAACCAGCCGAATCAGACAGTTGGTTCCCATGACAGACAGAGTTGGGTGCGTTTAACGTCCCCTCCCCCCAGGAATGGATGCCTGAGCCCATGCGATCCAACACAGACATCAGAATTGCTTTGCCGTGTTTTGTCCCAGAAATCCCTGAATCAATTCTGTAGTGTTTTTAGGTGGATTTGGAGCCGTATGTGCGGACGACGTTCAGTTCGCTCATCTTGACATTCACGTGTGATCAGCAGACCCTGGAAACACATTGATAGCACACTATGTACGGCACATACTCGTACGTGGCTCGCTAAAGCGGCCTAAACTAAATCTTTCGGAAACTGACGTCAGTCCGGCGAAACCCGAACGACCCTCTTTGCCAAACATGTTCATTATCGCATTTCCAGTCTTTGAAATTGCTGTGTCAGAGTCCGCCATGGTCCCGAGGCTGGCCGTGAATGCTAGCCTGGCATGACCAGCTTATGCATCATCTGTGATGAAGCGCTGCTACGTAGGAACCATTTGACGTAACACAGCTTTCGCGCCAGGCCGCAAAAACAATGGTAAAAATGTATTTAGGTAAGGTAAGGCAGCCTTAACCCTATTCCCGGAGGGCTAGACGGTATGGTCGATTCCCGGCAGGGCGGCGGATTCGGCTCCCCCCTGAAATCTCGAGAACTACTTGTCCGATTTTATCGCAACAAACGGCAATCGATTTGCCGTGACGTGAACTACATTTTTATCAAAACAAATTTTCAAAATTTTGAAATTTGTGGATACAGGGGGCAAAAATGTCAAAATGGGGGGTACTTTTCGACTTCTTATAACTCCGTTCTTTATCGACCGATTTCGATGAAACTGGCATGAATCGAGAGATTATGGATAGGGCTTTTACCATGGGTCCGCAAATCTGAAATTTTGAGAAAATTCATGGGCGTTCACAGGGTTTCAAAAATAGGAGGATTAGTTTTCTAACAACTGAATGAACAAAAGAGGCAAACACCCTTTTTTTGGCTTCTGCTAGTCATGTTATACTAAAGAAGTACAAATCGCATTACAATGTTTGTATAATGTTAACATAGGCGGTGCCGGGCACATGAAAAAGGGGGAACTGTCATGGCCACAAGTTTCTCAGATCAACTTGTGACCTTTGACCTTAAATGACCTCCAGTGACCTTGGGGTCACTTGGAATGATCACGTGTGCATTTAATATTATCTGTAAACGTTTTCAATCATTTGAACTCACTCTATTTCAAAAATTTGATTTTATGGCTATTGCGATATAGTGTACGCGCACTGACATTTTAGGTGATAGCTCCGTGACACGACCTGATATCAAGCTGAAACTTGGTACACAAGTATAAGGCACCCTTCTACGGCATATGTATTCCGAGTTTGGCATTTGAAAAAATGGCGGCGAAATTATTGCGAAAAAAAAATTGACTTTTGACCTTGACCTGACCTTTTAAAATGACCTTAGATAAACAAAATTACATCTGCACATTGTCCAACTATTTAGCTATACACCCATATAAAGTTTTAAGTTTTATCTTAAAAACTCTGTTCTTGGCAGACATTTTTCTTTTACCCTCAACATGGCCAAAAATGGCATGAGGTGCCTCCCAAAAACGTTGCTTGGCTCCGCCCCTGAGCAAAATAGAATTTTGAAACTTTGTCACAGCACGTAGAAAGAATAGCTAGGAAATGTCGCCAAGTTTCGTGAAGCTGCGCTAAAAAGCCTGGAATTGGCAAGCAAAAAACCCGAGGGGGGGCGGATTCCGCCCCCCTGCCGGAAATAGGGTTAAACTCATAACATAAAAAACGGAAATAAATCATTTCATCTTGTGTTTCGACCATGGGCCTTCCTTAACGATGTTTTTTCCCAAAAAGATAACACATTGACATCGACGCATACAAAAATGAACGCATCGAGGAGGAAATGTGCATCCCTGACAGTGAAATACCACCATATAACGATTCCACATTTATACGAACGCGACGACCAAAGACTAAGGCATAAATACGACCAAACTCTGTTTAAACTATCTAATTGCTTGGGACTGGTGGTAACAGACACCGGGATGAAATATGAGTGTTTAGGATAGGCGCATTTTGAACTTTAATGGATTTCGCGGTTTGTAATTCTGCCACGTTCTTTGAAATCCTGATAAGCTTAATGGGTGGAGATATACACGTAATGTTCACTTGTGGGGAGATGTCCGAAGGTGGTTCCGTAGGGGCGTGTTCTTAGTTTTTTGCGTCCTTCAGATGTCCATTGTACCACTCCCTAATTCTACGTTTGGTTCCCACAACATAACTAACCACTCGAGGAGCACGCGAACCACAGCTACTTTTGTAAACAGCGTCCTTTACATAACATCTCTTCCTCCCCCCAACCCGCCTCGCAACAATGATAATGTCGCTTGCCCCCTGGGCAGGGAGGGGAATCAAGAGCAGACGACGTTAATATGCTAGAGAGTGTATGATGATTCCTCCATGCCACCTGATCTTTGAGTAATTTGGTGTCTGATACGTTTGTTAAGCTTATCTGGGTAGTCACTGGTGAAAAAAAACGAAAATTATGTTTGATCCATTCGGATTCTGAGTATTTTTATAACACCGAAATGCTTGGCTCTTAACATCTGGGAAAAGAGCATTGACCTTTTTATTTGAATAGGATTCGCTGAAGAAAAAGACGTTAGGGTGCCGCCATGGGTTTCCTGTAAAGTCTGGTGGCACATTTGCTACTGGCATGCGCCATGAATAACGTATCTGAGAAAGGTATCTGCCCCTTTTTGAATGATCTGAACGTTCAGCTGTAAATGCTATGGACAGGTGAGGACTATTTATATGCTGAAAAAATCGCCAATTCTCCAGGCCATGAGGCCATGATAGCCAAGAGCGTCGTAAAAGTACCGCAAGTAAATTGCCGGCTGCACGATTTTAACATAAAAATTACTGATTCAAACGCGTTCATGAAAACTGTATGATGGTGTTGTGCTACTGTTCATTGCGATTCCCGTGTGCTGTCGATAGTTTTTTCCCAACCGCAGAGCTTCAGGCTATTTCTACCTTACCTAACTGCAACAGCAGTGCTCAGTTCAGCATCGCAAGAAAGAAAAACCGCATCATCGAAACTCGCGTATTCCCCCCCCCCCTCCCTGTAACTCGCCGTATGGATGCAATACTATGCATTGGCATCGGATACAGACGACAACCAACGCTGACGTACTGTCAGCGAATGTCAGCAGTTGTCCCCTGGCTTGACGAGCTTTGTCGGCTCAAAACCGATCAATGGTTGCAGGAGCGTGACTTTTAACCATGTACATAATTCTGCACCAAACACACAAGCCTGTCCCTAAGCAAGCAGTGTTCCGAGTATCGTGAGGAAGCTTCGTCTGGATCGTCGAGTTAAACCAGCTGTACCCCGACAGAGTTCAACTGGTTGAAAAATGAATACATCCCGGTGATACTTTGCATACCTGACTGTATCCTCATGGACTGATGCACCAAAAACGTCAGGGACATGCGACACGGGCAGACGTAAACGCCATAAAATTACATCATGATTGCAACAGCGAACCGCTCTTCAGTGGAATATACTGAACACAAAAATGTTAAAACATGTACTGAATACAAAAGATTTAGAGGTCAATTCGGTTGCGAAGTATTGACCCAGAAAAAGGCAGGTAGTCACTGCAGATTGTTGAAACTGCTCATGAGGGTCAGTCGCCCCGTTAAATTGCTGAGAAAGAATTATACCCGATGCCTCTTGAAACCCGCATTTTTTGCCTACCTATTACATTACAAAGCTTCATCATGGTAGTCTAAAAATATGTTTCTATGACGTTTATCTAGTAGTGGTAGTAGAAACTCTAAAAACAATTATACATGACAAAAAATGATACAGTAATGATGTCTAAGCATAGATGGACCTAATTAATGTAAATATAAATAAATAAATAAATAAATGCATATATACATGTATGCATATGTATATGATATTTTACGCGAATCTACGTGGCGAAACAAGGCGTTTAAGAACACCGTTTCACTGATACCTGTTACGGCCACTTTTGTATTCAATGATTATAGTGATTTTGTAGGGAAAAACTAACAAATACCAACGTTTCATGGAGATACAAACAAGCTACCATCGAAGTAACAGGGATTCTTGCAATGCATTTCGTGCAGTATTTTGCCCCTGCAGCGTATCATTCAGCAAATCAGATGATGATGACGCTACTTCATACAACTGTGTGCGATTTCCTGGTCACCCTGATGACTGGTAAATTCAGATTACCCCGTGCCGATAGTTTTTGGCATTTATTTGCCTGTGACTTGACGTTTTCGGCACAGACGTCTTCGGACATTCAAAATGTCCTTTTTATTGATCGGTGCGAGTGCTTTCTGGCGGCTGATATGCCCGTGTTTTCAATGGTTCTGTACTAATGTTTCCTGACGGTCCAGTACCTGCGCTCTCACGCGAACACAATGTTTTCTTGCGGCCCTGAAATTTCCAGACGGCTGCAGTGCTTTCTGTCTGTATTAACCCTATTCCCGGCAGGGGGGGCGGAATCCGCCCCCCCTCGGGTTTTTTGCTTGCCAATTCCAGGCTTTTTGACGCAGCTTCACGAAACTTGGTGACTTTTCCTAGCTATTCCTTCTACGCGTCGTGACAAAATTTCGAAATTCCATTTTGCTCAGGGGCGGAGCCAGGCAACGTTTTTGGGAGGCACCTCAGGTCATTTTTGGCCATGTTGAGGGTAAAAGGAAAATGTCTGCCAAAAACAGAGTTTTTAAGATAAAACTTAAAAGTTTATATGAATATATAGCTAAATAGTTGGGCAATGTGCATATGTAATTTTGTTTATCTGAGGTCACTTTACAAGGTCAGGTCAAGGTCAAAAGTCAAAATTTGTTTTTTTGCAAAAATTTCGGCGCCGTTTTTTCAAATGCCAAACCCGGAATATATATGACGTAGAAAGATGCCCTCTACTTGTGTACCAAGTTTCAGCTTGATATCAGGTCGGGTCACGGAGCTATGACCTAAAATGTCAGTGCACGTACCCTATATCGCAAAAGCCAAAAAATGATTTTTTTGAAATAGAGTGAATTTAATCGATTAAAAACGTTTACAGATAATATTGAATGCACACGACATCATTCCAGGTGACCCAAAGGTCACTGGAGGTCATTTAAGGTCAAAGGTCACAAGTTGATCTGAGAAACGTGTGACCATGACAGTTCCCCCTTTTTTATGTCCCTGGCACCGCCTATGCTAACATTATACAAACCTTGTAATGCGATTTGTACTTCTTTAGCATAACATGACTAGCAGAAGCTAAAAAAGTGTTTTGGCCTCTTTTGTTCATTCCGTTATTAGAAAACTAATCCCCCTATTTTTGAAACCCTGTGAACGCCCATGAATTTTCTCAAAATTTCAAATTTGCATACCCATGGTAAAAGCCCTATCCATAATCTCTCGATTGATGCCAGTTTCATCAAAATCGGTCCATAAACAACGGAGTTATAAGAAGTCAAAAAGTACCCCCCATTTTGACATTTTTGCCCCCCTGTATCCACAAATTTCAAAATTTTGAAACTTTCTTTTTATAAAAATGTAGTTCACGTCACGGCAAATCGATTTCCGTTTGTTGCGATGAAATCGGATAAGTAGTTCTCGAGATCTCAGGGGGGGGAGGGGGCCGAATCCGCCCCCCCCTGCCGGGAATCGGCCATACCGTCTAGCCCTCCGGGAATAGGGTTAATGATTTCTGTCAGCCAGGTACCGGGCTTTTCTGACATCTCCAGTGTGCTCTGCCGACCCAGATAGATTCTAATAGCCCCATACCGGTGTTTGCTGACGTTTCCAGTATTTCCTAATTGCCCAGTGCCGGTGTTTTCTGATGTTGCCAGTGTTCTGCTGTGGCAGTTCAATACCGGTGGTTTCTTACGTTCCCAGTGTGTTCTGACGGTCCGATACCGGCGTTCTATGACGCTCCCCGGTGTTTTCTGGCGGCCCCTTACCGGTGTGTTTGACTGCTCGGTACCGGTGTCTTCTGGCGGCCCGATGCCGGTGTTTTCTGACGTACTATGTGCTCTGCAGGCCTCATTGTGCTCTGACGGCCCGGTGCCGGTGTTTTCTGGTTTTTCCGGCGTGTTCTAACGGTCAGGTACCGGTGCTTTCTGACGTTCCCAGTGTTTCCTGACGGCTCGATACCGATGTTTTCTGACGTTCCCAGTGTTTTCTGACGGGCCGGTGCCGGTGTTTGTCGGCCCGGATGTGATCGATGAACGCGGTCGGAAGTGTTTTGAAATTCTCTGGTCCCCTGCGGACGAGCCGGAAGAGTCTACCCCAGTCCGCAGCCAGGCACAACCAGGGGGACTGCAGCAGTGTAATCACTGCGGAAGCACGTGGCAGCCGGAGGCACAGCGTACTCATCGCAGATATGCCCTTCGGGGAGGGGAACTGTCCAGTACTTTTCTGGGCGGTACCGCCAAAAACTACCCAAGGAATATCACTTACATTCTTACTCTGAAGAATGCTGATTTACTCTGAGCCGACAGTCCGAACATGCCTTTATCTGAGCCCTCCGAGTCCTCCCTCCAAGCCGTCAGTCCAAACACTCTGAACATCTGAACATCTGAACTCCCTGACCACATCCGAACACGCTCTGATCCGAACTCTCTGACCACGCTGCCTCCGCGCCCTGCAGGCGAGCGTCAGCCGTCGGCCCGTCGCCTTCGACGCCCGGCGGCCGTCACCTTTAGCGGCCGTCGGAGCGCCGGCCGCCTGCAGCCGGCCGGCAGGTCGGCCGTCCTATTGCCCGGTCAGCGCCGCCGGAGACGTCAATTACGGGCGCGACAGCCGGCGACCGCCGCGCGAAGTCGCGCCCTGGCCGGCGGCGCCGCCGACGCCCAACGAGCCGTTTTTCTTTGCCGAGTCAGAAGTGTCGGCGCCGCCGGCCGGCCGCGTTTGGACGACCCAGGGCCGCGCTGTTGAAACGGCGGCCGACGTTTCACAATTGGAATCAATACGCTTATTTGGTCTGCCCGGGCAGAAGTGGGGAAAGCCTTTCAGGGCGGACGCCACTTGCTAGAAGCTCATGTTGGGCGACGTTGGATCCCGGGGAATAGGGACCATAGTGATGATGCCAAGCCGTCACTTGAGAGTTAATCAATGTCTGAAGGCGTCAGGTGACCCACTGGCATTCAACGGTGGCGCAGCACTTCATGCGGTGGGTAAAAGCCGTGGGTTTTTGTCCCAGCGAGCAGAATGCAGTCTTAAATATGATGTGTATTTGTGGAGTTCATTTTATCAAGTGTTTCTGCGTTGTGACACAGTCTTGGTTAAATGAGCTCACAAAACGGTTTAAGACAAATCGGACGGCAAAAAAGGTCCTGGCGAAGATTATCGATGTATTCTGTCAGTTTGATGCATAGCCGCGCTGGAAGATTTTCGCCAGCTTGTACCTTTTTCTTGTCTAGCAGCAGCACCTAAGGTAAGAGTAGTGGCTTCATTTGTCGTCGGCGAACAACACAAGGGCGGATCCGGTCAGACCCATCATTGAAGGGTTCCTCTAGGTTACTTCCTTTCTTTGGTAATGCGCTATGCACATTTGCCAAGACAGTAATCAACATATGCAGACATGTATATATATATATATATATATATATATATATATATATATGTATGTATGTATATGTATATATCGAGAGAAAGAGAAAGAGGAGGGAAAAGAGAAAAAGAGAGCGAAAATGGGGGTTGGAGCATTTGCCCCTCATGCCTTCCCTTGGAATCCATCCTTGGACTGTCCCTGGATGTTTCCCAGGCTCGTGTATCTCCAGCTGTGCTACAAAATATGTGTCACAATTCCAATACAACATTTGTCATTTATAGGAGTGCCCATTTCCGTTTATTTTTCCCACTAACAGTTTAGAGACGCAGACCTAAAGCCATAACATATCGCCTGCAACATACACCTAGAAGCATAACCGTAACATAACAAATTGCCTCATCTTTCCTCAGTGCTTCGATCCTGCCGTTTTCCCATGCCGCGATCTTTCCCGCGTGCCGCCGCGGTGTGAGGAGCGGGCCTTCCGTCACGTCCGACGGGCCGCGCCGGGGCCATTCATCACCGACGCCGGCCGCGCGCGCCTCATTACGTTCAGTCTAGACGCGCCGCCCCGGGAGCGCCGGCCCCGGGAGCGCCGGCCCCGGGGAGCGCCGGCCCCGGGGAGCGCCGGGGGAACACCGGCCGGAACTGTCGCCGGAAATGGCCGGGCCGGCGCGCTGATGATCCCCGGCACGTATGCGCGGCGCCGGCGGAACGCGTCCGATGCCGGACGTGAAGACGGCCGAGTCGGCGCCCCCGCGGACTGCGGCGGGAACCGCGTCTTGCGCCAGCACACTGGATCAGAGCTCGGGTAGCGAATGGTTGCGGTCAAGTGGTCCAGCCTCACCTGAGCATTGAGGTTAGGTAAGGGAGCGATTTTCACGCGTGCGTCAAGTTTTAAAACTACATCCATCAAGACCGGCTTCACATAGACGGACATCCACATTCATGCCGACACATGTCGCCACAGGGTCGACTACGACCTCTCGATCGCACTCTTTGGTTTGGCAGTGCCAGGCGCTCTCGACGCGCCGGTCTCTTTCATCATTCCTTTGCCAGAGTCAGCTGCATGATATCCGGCTTTGTGGCGCGTCTAACCTTGACCTATAATCGCTTCCTGAATGAGGTGCCTTCCGCTGACTCTCCTTTCTGTCCAGGGCATTCAGATCCGATGGGCACAAGTTCGCATACCGTCAGGGAGCCTACATGAGCTAATGCGTTGTCTTTGTCACGTGGCTGTGCACGAAATGTGCTGTGAGGTGATACGGTAGCGCTAATGTGTGATTAAATGTGTTGAGTTGAATTGCATGTATGTATTGTTTTTGACATTTCATGACTCCCATAAATGGGCGTCACCTATGTATAGTTATATGCCAAATATACAAATATACGAATTAATGTCCCTCGGCGTCGACCAAGACGCAGCCTGGTTTGACGTCGGCCAGGTCGTGAGGGCCGCCGCCGCTTTCATGCGAAGCACGCCAAGCACTAGGAAAGCCTCGACATCGACGACCCCACTGGCGGTCGGCTGTGGAGCAGGTCAGAAACGCGTGTACCGTCGACGCCCAGCGGCGACCACCTGTTCGCGTAGGCCTCTGGGTTGAGTGTAGACATCACGTCTGCACACTGCTCAGTACTCAGCCACGGCTAGCCACTGGTGGAGGTCCCGTTCTGTCCCTCTAACCCTCAGCACGGCTTGTCTCCCGGCCGCCGCCGGTGGAGGTCCTGTCCTCTCCCTCTGCCCCTCAGCACAGCCTGTCACCCGGCCGCCGGCGGCTGCCGGTATTTCACGGAGCGCCAATAAACAAACCAGATCAGGGCGGCTGCCGGGCCGACGGTGTACGTGACGCGCCTCCCTGCACAGCGCCGGAGGCCAGAAATCGCGGCGACCGGCCGCCGCCGCCGGCGCGCCGCCACCCCTTGTTTGAAAGCCTGATAAGGCCGGCCCGGTCGCCGCGTCGGTCGGCCCGTGAATGCCGATTCGGAATGATTATCGCCGGAAACGGCTCTGCCGTGACGTCACGGATGGTAATGGTCGGGGGGGGAGGGGGGTGATTGAGTGAGGGTCGGCGGCGCACGATTCACCGAGGGGAGCCGCACCGAATGGCGACAAAATTGTACGGGCTTGACGGCCAATCGGGCGATGGTTTTCGATTTGACTGGTGACGAGCCGTGGACAGCAAAAACAGTTTCTTTTATTTCGTCTAGAACAAAAGCCAGAGGAGAACACTCGTAGGTTGAGCAGGATTCGGCAAAGTCAATTTTATGCGATGTAAACGCGTCATATGCCGATTTCTTGTTTCAGTCCGTCGTGCAGTCTTCGATCACGTGTTCTTCCAGACACTGGAATGGAAAATCTAATGAGCCCATTTCCACCATCATCCGAGCGCGACATGCTTCGCCAAATGAATAGTTTGATGAAACGAAACTGCTCTTGACCTGCCAGCGGCTCCTCGGCTTTTGGCGGTATTCCTACTCCTGACGTCAGCACGTAACATCTGGCACAACGCCGCATGTGCCAGACTGGAACACACAGATTATTCTGTCATTTGACCATTAGGTCTCAAAATAGGAAACATTGCTTCCTCACCAAAGCCTTGTATTTCCGACAGAGCCCGCGTCAGATCAAACCAAACCTAGCCAGGCATATTTCTGCTGATATGCTGTCTGACCCCGCGTGCAGCCGGTCAAGCGCGGTGCGATCGTCCCGACGTCCTGCCGGTCTGACGACCGTTCTGCTCGCACAGTCGCGAGCCCCGTCGGTCGCAGCCGGACCTTGTCGACCATGACTTCATGTCGCCCCCCGGCCGGCCATCCTGTCGGCGGGAACGGTGCTTCTCCTGCCCCGTTAGCCGCGCTCGGTGGCCATTGGACCGGTCGTTGGCTCTTCTCATATCTTCACAGCAGCTTATGGAACGACTCGTTCAGGGTGGCGACACGATCGCGCAGGCGCAGACCGCGCCGGCTGGACGGAATGGCCCTGCTTACCGAGGCACCCGCCAGACAATGGCTTCAGGCCCGGACACGGAACGGATTCCGAGCAGGAGGCAGGCGCGAGGGTGCGCTGTGGCGCTGCCGGTCTCGAACGGTCGCTGTTCTGCTCAGGGCCGCTAGCGGGCACTGGGCTCAGAAGGCCACTGCAAGTTTCCGGTCACTTATGGGTCTGGGTTTTTGCTTTGTTCAAATGTGCTCGCTGTCCAGCTTCACAGGGAGGGCGATTTCCGGTTCTTTAGGTGCGGCGCCCAGCAGCGTGGAGTGCTTTACAGGGAACAGTGGGCGTTCAGGAACGTTCTCTGAGTGGACTCCTACAGCCTCGTATCATTGAATCGTTCTTGGAGCGGGCTGTGTGGGTGTGAAGTTACTTGAGTGGCAACTTATTGCTTCTTACCCATTGCCACGAGCTGTTCCGCCGAACCAAATGTTTTCATTGCGATGATCGCGAATTCCGAACTTTCACGAACGATAATCAATTATCTGGTTACACTACTGGGATCTGTACTTTCCGTGTAGTTTTCGCGGGGACCATTGAATGTCTAGATGATTGGGTATCCATACAATCAGTTTTATCATCTTATCTGTCGAGGGCCCATTCTCTAAGCATTTACCCTGCCTGGCCCTCCTCAAGCCATGCGTATTCTGAAGGGTGATATTCGAGATAATGAAGTCATACATCTTGCGTCTCGGCTGATTAGTTTTCGCATGGCTGAACTCATCCGCTTAATCCACACTTAGCCGACAAACGGCTGCAGCGTAGCCTATTTACGGCTGTGCACCGTGACCTTTCCGTAATCCAGCGCTGATCTGCACCGCCCGGCGGACATTGACCGCGAAGGGACCCGACCGTCGCCCGCCGAGACCCAGTTGTTCCGCAAACGGCCCTAACTTGGCCACTAAATCTGCACGACTGCAGGGCTCTGCGGTGAGCGGCGGACGGGCGCGGCAGTGATCGGCGACGGTGACGGGACCAGCGACCGACTGACCGCCGCCGAGCAGGCCCCTCCCGCCGGCGATCCGTCAGCCGGAGGTCGGCGCTGACGGCGTGTGTGCGCTCCTGGCGTGCGCGCAATAGCGCGGAAGAGCACTCCCCCCCCCCTGCATAGCGGCTGCCATAGACAGCAGCCGGCCGGGAGGGAGTGCAGCTATGCCGGCGGGTTGCGCGCCTGAGATGGTTTTCGGGAGGGAGACGAAAATCGTGTGTCGGGTGAGCTGCTTTACCAAACAGGCTTATTCGAAATGATGTATGCACCGTTTTTTTGCTTCTGGTGCAGGATGTAAGGAGAAATTTGCTAATTTTCTAGCCTATTTTTTTCCCTGGGTTCTGATGGTTTTTCATCATCACTGCTAATTTAGAGCCCGATTGACAGCACCGCTTTTTTTTTGCCACGCAAAGCGAGAGCAGATGTCATAGAGCTCCTCTAGTCATCCTAATATCTCATGAAAAGAAAAAAGATAGAACTTGAAATGGGAGAGAAAACCGGTACGACATCAGCAATGCTTTAATGACCAAATAAAGTAGACTTCGAAACGCCTTCAGAAACTGATGTAAAAACAGAAAACTGAAGGATGAACGCAAATTCAAAGGACTGAACTCGATTAGCATTATTATCAGAGAGTTATGAACATGATTAGTTAAAGTCATATGAGTCTTTGAAATACAAAGGTCCGAATGTACATCTTCAGCTGTTAATGGAGCAGATAGATGTGATGACAAATTTGGCCGTGTATCACTGTCTCCGCTATATCGCCCACCGTTGAGCTTGCTGCAGAATCCACACGAATGTCAAACATTTGGCCGAAGTCACTCTGTTTCAAGAGTTCGACGGTGCAGTAATATTATTCTCTGGAACTAATCAAGTCCCTCAGGCCGACTTATTTTGCAACCACACGAAGATTTTGCAAATTCTGCTTTTCTGATTCTCCTTTTCTTATCCCACCAAATGTACGATAGTCCGACGATACGTTTCAGTGCTACGGACAGCACTGTGAGACAAGACAGACGAAAGCATCACAAAGTTACATGTTTTATAATAAGACCACGTGAGATCGACCAGGGGCAACAAATCAAAATCCCGGATTGCAATGAAATTTTGTCCGGGGATAATCCGTTGCTGGGATGTCAGATTTTCTCTTCTCAGCTCCGTCTGACGCACGGTTGTTGCGCTAGAGGAATCCGAAATTTTTAAGCTTAGTGATTTTTGACCAAACCTTTGGTGAGATGATTTGTATTATTTCGGTAACCAAGGACGGCACTTTCAATAAATCGTTGTGATGAGGATAAAAAGCTGCGATGTTCTACTATTAAGGCTCTTCTTTTAAGGTTCTTCTATTCGCATTTTCTAAAATTTCCTTTGGTTTTTAGTCGACCTTAAGACCTGCTTTCATGGTCAAACTTTGAGGGTGTGGCCAGTGATGCCGATTGAAACTGAGAACAGGTAAAATGTTTTCCGAAGGGTTTTGATGCGTTTTATATCGAGAAAAGTTTCCCATTTTTATGTTTAACTCTCAACATAGAGTTAGTTTAACTCTCAACATAGCGGTATAACTTAAGGCATAATGGATGAAAATATCCTCATTGGTCATTTCTTCGCCGTTACCGGTGGAAAAAGGCATAAAAATTGCAGGTATAAATGGTTTGTGATAAGCGTATCAGTTTATCATGTGATGCTGTTATGAACAAACATTGAATAGAAACGCAGGTACAAGAAACACTTGGTGTTGCTCGCGGCGGAATCGACCGCAGACTTAGAAATTCCAAGTTTTCAGTCGATGCCGTCGCAGACTGCGCAGTGGGCAGGCGGTGCGTCGAGTCCAATCGGCTTGGGTGCCAAAATGGAAAAAGAAGTACGAAAATGAGAGCATTTGATATGCTCGTCACCATATCATCATTGAAATACTCTTCATAGACAACTATGATGACTGTATTTGGCACCGTAGCTTGAAACCGGAGGCCGGAAATACTGAGGGCAACACAGGTTAAGCTGCGGGCAGCCTCTGACTCAGTATGGTATTACATGTTTTCTGCGGTATGCGGAAATGCTTGAGGTGGCCTTCTGGGTCGTTTCTTAGCTCTCACTACGAAGGTCAATTTTCCATCATCTTCCTGCTGATGTGTTTGACACACTCCTTAGGTTTTTTCAGAATTGCGAAGAAACGGTTGCGCAAGGCGCTGCCACATTTTCGGTACCTTTTCTCACATCTATTGCGCGCATTTTGGGCAAATGTTGATTTTGGGTCGAGTCAGATCAATAACCTAGTTCTGCTTAAATGGACCTATGTCGGTAATAGTTCATACTGCCATAAGATTAACTGATTTAAAGATACCAAATTGTGTTTTGGTACATGACCTTACATTGCTAAAGGCCTTACAACGTTTACCTTCAGATTCCTCGAAGAGGTTAAGTCAATAACCGGAGGGCAAGGACAGGTTTAGCCATTCTCGACAAAGCTTATTTTCTGTATTTTTTCTTCTTTAAAAGTTGCATCTTGGGAGTAGAGAGTTATAATACTGCATCATGATCATAAGTTAAGAAAAGGTGGTTGACGTCAGTCAATGCACCGGGGTTCAGGCCGAGGTCAAGGTCATTTCCGTTTTGTCATCTCGCTTCCGAGTTAATTGTAAGCATTGGGGGACAACATTTGTTTTTTAGTTTTATCACATGAATCGCATTTTTCACCCCAAATAGCCCTGTTGTGTACCGCTTATCGCACTCCGTGGGTTCCAGACCACTTAAAATTATTGAAGGTCATTTCGATTCAAGGACCTGAGCCTAAAAATTTTGGCTTGGAAGGCGAAAATATATGTAAGGTGTTTTTATTTAATGTTCCGGCATATGTCGGCATATAAATATAAATATCATAGGCCTGTGGTGTGTGCTCCAAGCCCCCGTCCATTACAGAGTATATGTGTCAAATACAGTGCCATCGTGTCTCCTTGCAAATTATGTTTATAGCTATGCTTTGTGGAACAAAGAAGGCGGTATGCTGCTTGTCTCCTCTGCTAGTACGGCTGGGCTGACAGGGTGAGGCAGCAGGCAGTTTTCGCCTGCTACTGCATGGCGCGGGCGGAAGAACGCGTTGTAAAACCACGAACCTTGATTTGCGGATGACAATGATATTTTACATTTTAACTAATTTGTTTTGCATGTTGCAAGCTTTACCTTTACACCGTTTTCGTTTTTTTTTTGCTATGGCTATGGTTCGCGAGTTGGAAGGAGGAAGGGTGTTCAGACACCCCTGCTACGAAAAAGGTGGATCTGACGACTAGTACGGGGAGGGTTAAAAGAAGCACAAAATCTTCCCAAAGGGCCCAATCGACAGTTTTTACAAATCCCGCACCTCAAGACAGAAGTCAGCAAAAGAAATTGGGAGGTATGATCAGCTGAACACAGTTAGTTGACTGCATTTTACTTCGAGTCCGTCGAGGCGTCACGTCATCGAAATCTGGGTGGCGTCATTCCGTTCGTCCGTTGAGTCTGCGTCGGTCGGGTCCACGACAGATTACCGCTCGTGCAAACCGGGCTTAAACGCTTTACCGCCCCTGCCACGCACTTCCCTGTGGCGTTCAATGTGGACCAAGGCCATGCGGCACAGTCATCTGTCCTGGAAAATATAACTACATTTTCGCATTCGGTTACAGATGACAATAAATATGACGAGATTACGAAATTCGTGGCATGTGCATGAAAGAAAACAATGGCCTTGGGTGTTAAGGACTGCTCTCGCCGATCGCTCATACTACTTTTTCCGGTCCAGGTCGGAAAATCCTGACAAGAACGTTTACCGTGAAAGCATCGCGAATTTGAAGTACAATTTGTAATATTAAAAACCAAAATGGAGAGCTTTGCTCGATTTAAAACGAATGTGAGTTCATTGGAAGACCTTTTACCTGTCAAAAATTTCAATCGGAATCACTGGCTATTCAAAATATGGCCTTGAAAATAGGTTTCAAGGTCAAAAAAGGAAAATATATTTTGGAAAATGCGAAAGCAAAAAAATGCGGCATTTCGTCCTCATTTCAACGATGCCCGGTGTCTGCCAATGTGGTCGTTGGTTGCTGTAATAATACACATTATTTTACCAAGGGTTTGGTAAAAAATCATCAAATCTTAAAATTTCAGATTGCTGTGGCACAAAAACCGCTTGTCCGACCGAGCTGAAAAGTGAAAATATCAAATTTCAGCCACAGATTACCCATCGGAACAGATTTCATCAAAGTTTAAGATTATGGCGTGTTAATTTCGGTAGGTGCCTGGTCGATTGTCCTAGAACGCCCCAGTAGTCGCATTCGGTACTCATGGCGCCAAGCAAAGCATTGCACAAATTCCGAAGGCTTGCCATCTTTTCGAAAATATTCCGCGCTGAGCAAAAATTTAATTACGAGACATTCGTTATAATTCTTTGCAGTTGTTTTGTCATGAAATTTTCAGTTTATACTGAATTTAAGTTTTATTTTGCAAAGCCGAGCCAGCTTGCGATCATCATCAACTTAAGGCTGGACAGGGTATTTGGAGTCTACTTTTGAATAACGTAACCTGGACTGCTCACGTTTGTAGATAATGGTACGACGCCTCTGTGACGGGCTGGTGGCCCCCCAAGCTGGCTTCTCCGTCTTCATCAGCCTGGTCTCCGTGACAATGTGAGTTCACTTCCACTTGTTCCTTTTCTTTGGCCTGTCGTTTATTCTTCACAACGACGATCCGACGTGAGCTAATTACCTTAACAAGCTCAGACCTGGTTAAGAAAAGCTCCTTATCGGCAACCATTTTCCCCGGAAAATTCTGTCTGAAATACGTAGTGACTACCATTTCCACCTTGATGCACTCACAATGCAAGTCACCTCCCGGTTCTGATATTTGTTTGTCTTCCGTCGGCAATTAATCACGACGACGACCGTGCATTTCAGAAGCTGGGTCGAGCTGGCGACAATTTATAGTGCCATCCTGGCTCCGCCAGCCAGCGCCTTATTAAGCTCGCATACAGATTAGACGTTGTTTGCGATGTGAACTTTAAACGAATGTAAACATAGCTGGGAGCGGGAAGGATCCACTCGGGCAGAAACATCGACCAGCCAGCAGATAAGAGTCACAGAGGTCCAAGGAACAGAGCGCAGATGCTTCGCACTAGCATTCATAAGCGAACACGCAGTTCAAGCAAGAGGTGCTGCTGTGCTTTTTGTTCCTGAAGCAGACTACATTCGTTTCAATCCCAGAGGACACTTGCTGTTGTTACTCTTGTTGTTGTTGTTACTCTTCTTGTTGTACTTGTTGCTGTTGTCCACGGCTTTGGTTTTGTCTATAACTAGGTGACCCATGGACGAAATATATGGCGTACTATTGTTTAGGTGCATTTGCATCCTTTCATTGCGTAATTTTTCCCGTTTTTTTTTTAGAGTTTATTTTATGTCAGTTTTAATCCAAAGTTACATATATCCCGTATATTGCTTCGAGAATGGGTCAGCTAAACGGCGCAGCATCATGGCATTTTAATACTATTTGATACATCAACTCTGCATATTTTGGTGCAAACATTCTACTCTGATCATAGTCGTGCCATAATAGAGTACCAGAGACAACGATGTTTTACGACTTTCCCGTTTTTCCTGTTCGCTTGATCTTTATCGTTACGCTGGAAGTACGAGATGGTCGATATGTGTTACAACGTTACGAAAAGCCAGTGTAAACCACCTATTGCCTCATACAAGATCGTCATTGGCCGAATTTATATAACTGTGATGCTTTCAATATATGGTCAATTTGCGCCATAAACCAGCTTGCGGTAGTCTTTCATTGTTTATTGAATCAAGCACAACCATTTAGAGGCATTTGATGGAGTTATTTGTGTTCAAGGAGTTTTATTCGCCATATTAAGCATGCTTAGAGCTAGCATGTAACTGACCTCTTAATATCCCATGCCATAAGTTGGTTTGCGTCACCATTTCCTCAGACATACTCTCAGGTATCTGCATACCTTTCAGAGAGCTGTTCACTATTTTTTTCGGCCATCAAGCTAGGCATACCTCAGAAATGCTCGACCTTTTAACTGGCTACTCTCCATAAACAAGTGCAAATTGAATAATGTTATTTACGTGAATGTCAACGGAAGTCATAATGGCCGTGGCGGTGCTGAAAATCGGCAGTGGTTAATGCCTTTTCACACAAAATGTTTTCAATGCTTTACACACGCCGAAGATAGCAAAAAGCATTAGCACGTGCCGTGTAGTAAAACCTGGGTTTAGATTTTTGTCGCAACGCTTTATTCATTAGGTAAAGGAAAAAGCCCACGGTCAAAACGTTAATCTAGAAATGTTGAGGCACACCCCAGAGAGTTCAGTCACCTTTATTCGCTAAGGATAATGGCTTTAACTCTGCTTATTTCATCTTCAGTTTGGTGCGCCTACTGGGGCAATGACCTAACCGTAATTATGAAGTATACCTTGACACCTGTTCGTTTTATTTTTCATCGAAAGGTAAACGTTTTTTGGGGGAGAAAAATGCAGTGTATTGGCACTAACAACGGCAATTTTCCTTGCGGCCAGAGAACAAAGAACTGATGACAGATAGTGACCAGCGCTATTTGTCAATGGTAACGTCGTAGCAGCCGCTGAATTAAGTACTTCTGGTGACGACAGTGATGGCTCGATTTGCGACGACTCAGGTTTCATGTTTGATGGTTCCAGCAAATTGGACTCCCAATGCCACCCTATATGCAAACCAAATATTTTGCCAGAATCGCAGTGGTAACGGCATATGGTAATATAAACTATTGTATGAGGCCGGGCTAAACTATTCTTTAGAAGCCAATGTGATGGCTAGGCTTTTTGAACTCCAGATAATTCATCCAAGACTAATTCAAGACAAAACTAATTGATTTAAGAGAATTCAGAATTCAACATTCACCGAGGTTTTTAAGAATCATTGCCGATAGAATGTAGTTTGAGTTTTACCATATGCTGTTACAGTTGTGATTCTGATAAGATGTTTGCGTGTAGGGCGGTATGAGGAGTCCAGTTTGCAGGGACCACCAAACATAAAACCTGAGTCATCACCAGTCGAGCTATCACTGTCGTCCTCAGCCGTGCTTAAGATCAGCGGCGGATACTATGTCACCATTGACAGCTTCTAGTACTTGTCATCACCCGTCATCTGTTCTTTGTTGTCTGGCCGCTAGGAAAATTGCCGTCTGTGCCGACACATTGTGTTCCTTCTGCCAGAAATGTTTTTCCTTTCAATAGAAATTACAGCGAACAGGTCTCGAGCTATACGTCAGAATTACGGCTAGACCATTCTCCGAATATGCCCACCAAACTTGAAATGAAATAATCGGCATCAAAGTCATTATCCACAACGAATGAAGGCCACTGAACTCCGCGGAGGTGTGGTTCAACATTTCTAGGTTAACGTTTTGACCGTGGGCTTTTTTCACCCAGATTGATAAACCATTGTGGCAAAAATCTTAACCCAGGTTTAAGTGCACGGCACGTCCTAACCCTTTGTGCTATATTTGGCATGTGGTAACACTCACTACATTCGGCCGGTAATAATTCTTTAAAAACATCTACGTTGTCTTGGATTTTGACCTCGCGCTGTCGCGTTTGGTCAAAATATCAAGCCAGCACATCGGTTCTTAAACAATTATTTAACCCAACCTCATGTAGCATTTCCCATTAATGCTCACTGTAAAATCACTGCTGCTTGTTCTTTAAAACAGAAATAATAATCAAGCAACTTTCTATCGCCACGCAACATCCATAAATCAGCGATCAACCGCCGCTATATTTCCATGATTTTTTAAAGTGTTTCCAAACTGCGATCCTACCCTGTTTATTCCGCACCAGTAGCCGAGCAATTAACAGAAGAGTTCGGTCGGAGCTTATTGGAAGCACCTCCAGCTCATAAATCCTTCGGTGGACCAATTAAACCAGAATTATGGGCGGCCTGTAATTCTCCATGGGCCGGGCTGGTTGATGGAGGTTATTTCCAGGAATCGGTGGCCCGTGGCCGATGGCTGCGGAATGAGTCCCTGGGCCGTGCCGGCGGCGACGCCGCGACATTCTCCGAGGACGTCCACCCACTCGCAAAATCGCCGTGTTCAGCCCTCCCCCCTTCCAGCAACAATAGATCAGTGATCACCCGCACCACTTACAGCAGCCCAATGACCTCTCTTTTCTCACGGACAAAGTGCTCACTGCGGTCTGTTTAGCTCAAGTGAAACCAGTCAGGTGAAATCAACTGGTCTCGGTCGTTAAAAACCTAACATAATAATCAGAACATGAAGATCCGGAAACCACGAATAGGTAAATAAATAAACAGGAAATGTGTAAACAGGCACTGCACTTCAAACAGGCTGCGAATCGACATCGGGACTCCGAAATGCCAACAATGTTCCGATAGTATATTTGTTTCTACGAACAGGGATGTGACGTTTTGATCAATTACCCTCGAACCGTAACACGTTCAAGTGAGACAGCATTTGCCCAGTTTATGTTACAATGAAACAAGCTTTGTTTCTCAAGTCCCTTGACCACACGACATGTGGAACCTGTACGCCATAAATGCGGTGCCAATAACCAATTGTTCAGTGGTAATGCAACATTCTGATGGGAGTACCATACGTGACATACCCTTCAGCACTTGACCCATCACGAACCTAAATTTGACATTTCGCGTAGATTGGATGCCCTTGCAGTTGAAATGGCTTGTAATGGCACATCCCGCGTTCCTTGACTGAATATAAAACCATAACTTTGCTAGCTTTATGCAACTCTCGGGAGATATATGTTGGCACAGGTGCTGAAAACTGGAACCGAGTTGAACATGAGTCTCTTGGTTTCGTCAGCCTTCAGCTGAGCTGTAAGTCTGTGCAGCATTTGTTAAACGGGCAGACAAATTCATGCGGTCCTTGCTTAACAAGTGCAATGGAATTGCCGATGCATCTTATGTCAGATATGTTCAGGCAGAGTGGAATGTCATTATTAAACCGCACAGGCACGAGTGTGTTTGCAAGGAGAGGATTGGGCGACAAAGAATAAATTTCAAAGTGCCTACACCAGGAGAACTATCGTAATCAGGAACGACATGGCAGACCGGCTGTAATAGTCAACTGTTAAACAAACATTGGTCAGGTGCGACGTTTTCTTTTGAACAGGCCGAATTAGCCAACAGCCAACAGAAATGTGACTAGCATGTAAACGACGACACACGACGTAGCAATGATCCAACCGCATACATAGCGGTGGCTTCCACCTTGCCGCGGACAAATACGCTGAGACAGGGCCTTGGACAAGGTCCGCCTCGGAGAGAACATCTGATCAGCGCGCGGGGATGACGGGAAGGGAAAAAATTGTCGGCTTCAGAGAGTTGCTATGAACGAACTCGCACGAGAACGTTGGGTAAGCAACAGGAGTGCGCTGCAGGGAATAGACCTAAGCGGACGCGTACGTGAGCGAATCGGGAGGCTGACTTCCCACCTCTGGAGTCGAACCCGGTTTACCGTCATGCGTTACGCATCCTACCACGAGAGTATCTCTTCGCATGCTGGTGCATGTGTAAGACTCCGGCAAAACAACAATATGCAAACTATTTCATTTGTTATACTTGTTTTGAACATTTAAAAATAAGGTACGAACTTTGTCTGTTTTATTCCAGGGACCCTGAACATAAAGTGGGCGAGATCTGGAAAGCTTTCTTGATTTTGGGATGACTGGCGGCCCTGAATTTAGGTTGGCCTCCTCCTAGACAGAATGATGGCTACGCCACTGATTCCGATACACGGCGCCCGCCATTAATAATGCTTTTATTCTTATGGTGTGCGCCTCTGGCAAACTAGGTATTGAGATGCAAAGAAACCGACATCATTTTCGAGCTCGTAATAAAAATTTACATCTGGGAGACGTGAATTCACGTTTTACTGCTTTAAAGGTCAAATCATTACAGCTAAGAAAAAACCGCAGGCCAAATTTCTTTGAAAGTTTATGAAGAAACACAACTTTGTCCCCTTGAAGGAACATGTGCAAATCCAGATATTCACGCCAGGCCACTATATATTTGCATATTTTATATATGATATATACGATTGAAGTCACAGTTGAACGGAAAGCCGACGTCGACGAGAACTAAACACGAGTTATCCGCTCATCGTACTTTGGTGCTAACCACTAGACTAACTCGAAATCCGAATACCGGCCCTTTTATAGCACCCGCTGTGACGTCGTCGGCTGCCATCTCTCAACAGTGGGGGTCAGTTTGCAATTTCAAAGTATCACGCGCGTCATAATCACCTAAGCACTTTCAGAACCAGGCTCACATCTACATGCTTAGGACAAGCACACATATATACACTACATGCCCTGCACAGCACACGCCGATTGCCTGAACTAAGGAGGATCACTCCACAGCTCCAAGGTTACATATGATTTTAATTGAACGTTGAGGGAGGGGCGATATCTATGATCTGTTCATATCGTGAATATCGTGGTGTTGTCAGCCAGAACTTTCTTCATGATGTTTTTGTTGTGTGCTTATCGTGTGTGCTGAACATGAGCTCCATCACGCAAATGCAGTCAGTCGTTTAGTGAATTGTGGTCGCAGCACCGATGTAACATATCTGACGAAGTCTGCGGTCTTCGTGCGGACAGGAAAACTGATATACTTTTTTGATGCTTTTCAGGGTTGTGTTCTAGTTAGATTGTTTTTCATCACAGGGTTTTGTACAGTCCTACTATGACAGTATGCGATGAGCTTAAACTCTATCCGACGACTTATGAGAGATAGTTTTACGCATGATGTCCATGATCACCTTCGCGTCCATTTTATATGAGGCTTTCATCTGATTTTTTTTGTAGAACAGGTTTGGCCAATAATGGTTATTCTGACCAGTCAATCGATAAACAAAGAAAAAACCACGTGAAAATGACGATAAATAAACGCCCTACTCCACACCGTAAACTGCGCATAAACCTTTCCTACAAAAATCAGATCATCGCCTCATATAAAACGGATGGAAAGGTGACCAAGGACATCATACATAAAAATGTCATTTGTAAGCCGTCGGATGAAGAGCTTAAGTTCATCATACACCTTCAGAGTAGGATGTACAAAACCTTATGATGGCAAACAACCTAATTAAAGCACAACACTTTGAAAAGCATCAATGTAGTTGATCAGTTTTCCTGCCCGTACGAAGACCGCAGACTTCGTCACATATGTTGTATCGGTGCTGTGACCACAACTCTCTTGACGAGTTTGCATTTGCATGATGGAGATTTGCATTTGCTGCTCAGAACTCACCACAAGCACACAGTACAGATATCACGAAGGAAGCTCTGATACCTTGATGTTACATGGAAAGCGATAAACATAGGGAAACTCTGGCTGACAACACCATGATAGTCATGACATGAACAGATCACAGATATCGCCCCTCCCTCAACGTTCAGTTAAGATCGTGTGTAACCCTTGAGCTGTGGAGTGATGCTCCGTAATTCAGGCAATCGGCGCGTCCTGTGCAGTGCATGTAGTGTATGGTATGTGCACTTGTCCTAAACATGTAGATGTGAGCCTGATTCTGAAAGTGGTTATGATGCGCGTGATACTTTGAAATTTTAAACTTGCATTTGCTATGCCGTCCCGATAAGGACTCATTCCGAAGATGGGGAATGTATTTTGCAAAACGTCAGTGTATTTTCTGTAATACATGAGTGTTCTTAGAACCTGATATCGAAGCTTTCAACGACATGGAAAGCGACAGCTCGAACCATCGTAACAATTCTGAAGAAACTGGTGAAAGCCAAAACAGCCGTCTCGTTTAACGAGACATGCATGCAAAAATAAAAGATGCAAAAATGAAAATGTTCTACATCATTTCAGAAATACACAGATACACACACACACACACACACACACACACACACACACACACACACACACACATGTATATATACACACACACACATATATATATATATATATATGTATATATATACACGATACATAGAAAATCTTTCCCGGCGTACGAAGTTATTTCGTGTACAGTTTTGTGGAATACATTCATTTGGGTTACATTAGTGTGTTTTGTTTTTCAATGACGCAGCGCAAAGCCATTTCGTTTTTTTTTTGACGACACATACGCAATATTTGGGCGGCGCTGTTATGCTGTCTGGAGAATCTGCACACCTTTCGCTTGTCAAAAGTGATTAAAGTACGTTTTATTGGAACCGAGATTTATGTAGTTTGGTTTCCTCTATTATTATTATTATTATATTTATATGATCATTTCAGTATTATAAATATTGTTTTATGGAACCGAGGTTATTGTTATGGTAAGTTCGCCAGCTTCATTTAGTCTGATATTTCCCGGCCCAGTTTGATTACGAATTATGCAAGACATTTCAGTGTGAAATTCCTGAACGAAGTTTAAAGCGACTAAAACAAACCGCAGAGCTCAAGAAGGTTCGTTTCGAGGTGAAAAGGAAAGGAAAAAGTCCCACGTCCAAAGTGGACGTTATTTGAACAGCGTTGAGCAAATGGAAAAACACGCACCCGGTTTCCCAATTTTAACATCCAAACAGCATTGAAGCGCGTGCCAAGGCCTACAGACATTTGGCTGACAGTCCTGGGAGGTCCTGAAAGGACGCGGCCTCCTCGTAAATGCGTGCACCGCTCGCAGCGGACGACGGCGGCCGTCGGCGGCCGGCGCCGCTCCGGCCGCTCCCCCCCCCGTTCTCCCCCCCCCCCCAATTGCAGCCGCCGGCGGCGATCATCAGCGGGCGCCGTCGGACGCTCCATCACGGGCGCGCCCGGCTCGGTTACCCGACCACCATCGGCTGTCGGCGGCGCTTGTCGACGGACGCGCTGACGGCACGTAGAGGGCTGCTCCATCACACCTGCCGGCGCGGACAGGGCCGCCGCGCCGCCGCCGTCGCCCGGGGCCATGCATCAGCCGCCGCCGCGCCGCCGGCCGCCATCACCTGAGCCCGTCTATAGATCACGCGGCGCCGTAATTGCCGCGGAAGTGGCGGTAAGTGGTGCTGCGGCGATGCTGTTTGCGCTGGCGCCGGGGCCGGCGCGGCGCGGGCGGCTGGTTAGCGGCTGGTCGCCGCGTTGTTGACCTGCGGTCGGCGGCGCGGCGCGGGTGGCTGGTTAGCGGCAGGTCGCTGCGTTGTTGACGTGCCGTCGGCGGTGCCGTGTCGGGCGCGCCCCAGCGCCGGGCGTCTTCTCTCGGCAGGCATTATTCGAGGCACGGGGGCTCGGGAACGGCGGCAGGCATTCCGGGACGGCAGCTTCCCGGCGTCGGCGTCGTTTGATGGCGCCCACGCCGGCCGCCGACGGCGGTGCCGAGCCGGTCGCATCTTTTCCGCCTGTGCCGAGGTCAGCCGCTTCAAGAGCTCTCCGCAGTGCTCCCCACGCGGCTTGCTTCCGACGGGGTCGCTCTCCCCCGCGCGCTCTGCGCGAACGATCTTTACGGGTCGGTCATATATAGAGAAAGTAATTATGGCTCTGTCGCTGCCGTTGGCTGGAAATCTCGGAGCTGCGCGGCGTCGAAGAGAACTGACGCTCCCGCGGGAGAACAATCTGCAATAGGTTCCCGACACGGGCTAATTGGATTGGTTTTTCCCGGGGAGAAAACATGTCGTATCTAACGTGGTCACGTCTGTTCATTAACTTTTTGGCGACGGGAGGAGACAGCGACTAAATGTTGGCAAAAAATTGGCATTGCTCAGTGATGTGTGAGAGTTTGTTGGTCAAGCAGGAAAAGATCATTTGAAATACACGTCGTTTCGACATGAAGAGATATAATAGTTATAGCTCTTTTGAGGATTACTGGAGAGGGTGTATAGAAGACAAAGTTAAGATGGGCCGAATTTAAGAAGTGTCCAGGTGATGGCGATGAACATGATCATTTTTGCATTGGAACCGACAGCAGCGTTCAAGACAAAGGATAGGAATGTATGTCTCTTCTCCTCTGAGATGACTGCGATGCATTATGCCGAATTCGAAGGCAATACTTTCAGAATCCCAAACTTGCGATTTCCCGTGCCTGGTTTAATACATTTCGTGAGCGTGTTCGAGGTAAACACTTTGGAAACCCTTTAATAGACGAATAGCTCACTATTGCTTATGGATTCGCTGCAATTCTTTCACATCCCTCGCCAAGCGCAAAATTTACCACGATCGAGATTGCCACGCGCATCTCATACATTAAGATGTTATTTCAAAGGAAATATATTCATAGAATAACAATGAAGAGATTGAGTGCATGGAAATGAGGTTGCGTATGAATAAGCGGGGTTATAATATATTCCGTTAAGCGTACATTACGCGATATTTGGAGCTCTGTCTTTCAACTTTGGCCCTGAGGCAAACCAGCAATGGGAATGAATATGTTCACATTCCCTCATTTTCACAAAAAGCCATGCGACGGAGTTCTGAGTTCCAGTCCTTTTTGTAATGTGTTTACCACTGTTTCTGTCCATCCGGATCGCCAGTGACATTTTTTTATATTTTTTTGAATGTGATGTACTTTGCTTTTGCTTTTACAACTGCATGATCTGGCGTGAAACGCATTGTTAACGGCAATTGTAGCTGGATGTCGTGGCATGGCAAAAACACACTGCGATTGGAACTAGCTTAGAAACGTAAAGAAAAAAGGGACGTTGCCTGACGAAAAGAAAAAAATATGCACACTACTAAAAACGCTTTCATGACAAGTCACATTTTATTTTGCACAGATGTGTTACCGTTTTTCACCATAACATAAATCACCACCGTTTTATGTCTCAGCAGCTGTGTCTAAACTCTCAACTTCCCTCCGCTTCCTCAAGGCCGGGAATGATTCTTAACGCCGAGAAGAGCACATTGCCGGCAGTAACTCACTGATATTGCCCTGCTCCCCTCCCTAAACCCATTCAATTTGCGGCAGAATCACACCATCAATGCCGGGGGAGCGTGGAAGCCAGGTTGATGGGCCAGCGTCTATTACGCTGGCTGTAGTAGCAGTCAGGGGCGAAAACTCACTCCTCCGATGGGCCGAGGGAAAACACTCCGGGCGCGCAGGCTCATTTCATAAAGACACGCGCAATGCGCGCAATGAAGACGTTTCAGGCGGTGTCAGTGTCTGGTTTCGTCGCAGTTTATATCGCTTCAGAGCTGCCGTCTTGATACATGCGTCCTCCACAATGCCACGAAATGCGTAGACCCGCGTGTGCATGTAAATGGGCAGTGTCTTTTCCTGTGTCGATTAGGACATTTCGTTCAGGATGGAGGTATTACGAACAGAAGAAATTCGGCCATTTCTAGGTTGTCAGTGGAGGGCTAGAGATCTGCAAGCACAAAACTATTTAACTTATTTTTTACGGAAAAAACGTTCATCGCTAATATTTGAGAACCCCAGTCCAGGGCAAGTTGTGATGAGCTGTGACTCGCCTGCCTGGTTGTCGACATCAGTCTACGATTCGGCGAAAGTGAATAGATTGAAGGGTCTGCTAACGACAAGGTGGATACTGGTACTGCAGCACTGCTTCGACTGTATCGGACGACATTAAAAGTGTATGAATATAAACCGCACATTATTATGGAACAGAGACAAAATGATCCTATTTCCCTATAAAACTTTTGACATGTTAATCTATGAGTCATTCCTCCCACTACGTAAAAATAGCTATTTCTCAGGTACCTGTCATTCATAGATGTTCGGTTTTATCGTCGATAAAGGATTGTCCATATGCCTGGCAAGATGAAGTAAAGTAACCCTTTCCCCGGAAATTCAAAGCTGAATACCTGCTAGTTTCGAATGCGCTGAATCCTATGGTTTCTTTAGTTTTATGTAGACTCACTACTTTTTTGTTAGATGCGCCACAACACAGACATTTTCTTTATTTTTGCTTCCTGAAAACGGTTTTATTGTGAATGACAGTACCACCAAACAGCCGTTTGACTTTACCATTAACCAACAGCGTTTCAGGATACAGAGACAACGTGAGACCGAAGGAATACATTCCACCGTTTATAGTACAAATTTTAGAGTAGCCAAGCCAGCCGCCTCAGCAACCAGAACGTTTTAGCCAGGATTACTTCCGACATTTCGTTTGCCGTAAATCAGGCCAAACTCGACAAGATCATGATAACAAAGGACCAGAAAGTTGGCTGGAACATGTCAGGCGTGACGCTTTATGACATGGGTTGCGCAAACTGACAAAGTGCCATCTTACTTGGGCTGGACACACCCGTTACGGAGGAACCGGGAGCAGTCTGCGACATGTGACGTCCGGGAGACCGCCCCGTCTCCATCGTACCCGGACTCGGACACCAAGCTATTGCCAGGAACTCCGTCGCCAACGAACTGTGCTGCATCGAAGGCTGCCGCCGCACGGCGAGGGGGGACCGGCGACCTTCCAATGAGCGTGTTGGGGGAGAGGAGGAAGCGACTGCCGCTTCTTGCCGGCGCCGGAGGTCGCCTGACGTCGGGCCGGCCTCTGCCCCGTGCTCACCGCGCCGTCATCGGCGCATCTGCCGCGCCACGGGTTCGGGGAAGTCCCCCTCGCGGCGTCGGCCCCGCAGAAGCCCCGGCTGGCCTAGTTCGAGCCGGCCGGCCCTCTCAGCCGTCACCGCCGCGACGGCCGCCGGCGACGCCGGGCCGACGTCATTATAGGAAATGAAATCGGCCCTGTATCTGATCAGACGGGTCGGGCCGCGCCCCGCCCCTGATTTCCGAGCTCAAGAGGCCGGGTCGCCGCGCCGCGGCCGACGGCGGCCAGAGCCGCATCGGCCGGCGAAAATAGCCGCCGCCTCAGTGAACTTCACCGGGCGGCGGGCAACCAAGGTCGGCTAATAACGCCGTGTAATGCAATCAGTATCGGCGACGGGCAGTCTCCGAAGACTCGTCGCGGCGTCCCGGCGAGGGCACTTCGGCGCCAGCAGACATGATTGCTGACCCAATCAGACGCTTCCAGGATTCAGATGCACGACATGGGATATCTTTTATTCAGGCAGGTTTCCGATGGCGATAGGAAACGAGATGGTATCCAAACGCCCGCGATTTGTCGATTCGAGCGGTCCGTAAGTTTTTGCCCCAAGGCTTCCAGATGAGCGATGACGTTGTTTTTGCGGCAAAATAATTTTGAGGCAAATCTATGCCTGATCCTAATTTATGCCTGTTTTGGGCCGCATTTCACAGGCAGCGGGCAGCATTCGGTTCACGCGCGGCGTTCAGAGCCCGCGCCGTCGAGCTAGTGAGGGACGACGGCCGGGAGAGGGACGCGCCCTCTCTCAATCTCGCAGGTGACGGGGCGTGCGCCGTATCCGCCGCGCCCGCATCAATCATCGGGCCGCGCCGGTTAACGCCGCGCCGAGATGGCCGTTTTATCGCTCTCCCCCGGCGGCGGCGAGGCGACGAGGAGCGGCGCACCACGCGGGGCGCCCGGCCTGGCGCCGCAGGTCAGTCTTATACCAGAGGCCGGGGGCGACAGAGCATCTGTACATGACGCGTGTCAGTTCTAGCTCGAGTGCGTCTAGCATCACTCAAGTCTAGCTTGACTGCATCGGAGAGCGACGCACGTCGTACTGATGATGATGTAGTACGGAGTCTTTTTCAGCTTAACTCACATGCCGCTGCATGAGGCAACTGCGTTGTCTGCGGATGCGCACCGCAGTACGTCAGGAAATCGTGCTGTATGGGGCGGCCTAAAAACCAAAACCATCGATGTCTGCCTTTTTTCAAAGCTGATGGAACAATAAAGCATTTTTGAGTGATTTCTTTTCATGCAATGTCATTAAGGTAATATTAACCTTCGCCGGGCCGGAGAGAGGGTGGATGAGCATCCTCGGAGGTTTTTCGAGGATAACTAAAAACGAAAGGGCACAAAGATACGGAAATTGGCATGCCTTTCTATACATCATTTTTTGCCCTTTGTGCAAATCTTTAAGCTCAGGGTCACCTTAAGCCATTGACATAGAACAGGTTAAGTAAGACCATATTCCGAAAAATGGAACTGGCATACAGTTTAGTGAAATGCACCTATTGACGCGAAAGTTGCCACATTGATAGAACATGGCAAGTGCAACAGTTCTGCTATCTGGAATTTTTCGGAAATGCCCGGGTTTAGAAAATTTCATTCCAAAAACTTTAGCTGGCCTGAGGTCAGCTAAACTTTCAGCCTTTTGTACGTTTACTTTTGAGATTGTGAGAGTGGATCGGCGGCTCTAAAGCTTGGATATAACTATGGTGCTTCGCACGTCATTTGCACGCGTAATTGTTTCCTCTGACCGATGACCTGGGGTCAGGCTACGTTTCATACCGAATTTTCAAACCCGCAACCAAGCGCAATTCTTTGCTTTGCAGTCGAGGAATGTTAATTAGCAGTCGTACGCTCTTCGGAAGTACTCATACATAATTACTTGCCAAGTGTGACCCAGTTCCATTTGACTCGGACTGTATGTTTGTTTTCAATGCGAGCGCACTTAGCATGACCAGAAATGAAGAGAACTGCAACGATGGCTTACTTCTACACAGTTTGTATTGCCACCATCCTCTTATTTTTGGTCGCCAAAATAGAAATATTTGCCTTCGCTAAAAAAAGGCTCCCACTAAATATAAGGCTTTTGCATTGCGACCGTGCCAGCCAGCCAGTATCTGACTGATTTATGTTAAAAATGCTCTTCGGCACGAGTGCCGTGATGTAGAAGGGTTATTATATCACCCACTGTTATATAATGTTATGCTGGATCGTGTCCGATGAATGGTAATGCAGCAGATGATGCGACAGACACCAGGGACGCTCGACGTATGTGCGTCAATACCTTGACCTAGTTTGACCTTGTTAACTTTGGTATTGTTAATTTGTTGCAGGCTTTGTCTGCGTGTCAGACACATTTGTGGCGTGTTCTACCCAAGGCACGTACTAATAAATCTAAAGAGAACAAGACTCCTGCCCACATGAAAGACGACCTTTTACATTCATTTCACGCTCCTTGAAATAGTCAAACCTGGCCTTCGGCACCTTCTTCCGCCCTTCATAGGTACATCAGGTTTTCTTTGTACTTATTTTACTGTCAAACCCTTTGAAGCCCCGTAGAAGCCTGGTTATCAAGGTTTCCTGCCATAAATGTCAACAGAGTAATTTGACCTATGATGACCTTTGGTGACGTCAATAATGACCGTATTTGCCGAGGGCTTTCCAACGATGTTTTTCCTTTTACCGTGGCAATTATAATTCTCGAGACCTCAGGGGCGCTTATCCAGCCCCCCACCCCCACCACCACTCTGGCCCGGCGAAGATGGATCTGGAGGCTGGCCCGGCGTGTGTTAAAATTATCAAACGTTGGTAGGGCTGCTGCCAAATTAGCAGAGCCACTGTTTTGCCAGCTCTATGGGCTGCTGCACCTGTGACCATAACTAGAACCCATGTGGGTAAAATGAGCATGATGTGCCCAAAGTCCATTTTGTAGCAATAAAACATTTAGAATGTGTGCTAGCAAACGGACTCAGTACGCATTTTTATGTCAAAGATTCAAACAACTCTTTGCGTCAAGCTGTTTTGTGTATCAGCACAATGGAGTAATTGCCAAATAATTTGTGCCCTATGTCAGCTTCAGATTTTTGTAAGTTTGAATATGTTGTAATTGTAAATTTGTCAAACATGAGTAGTAATTGCAAATTTGACAACAAGAATTACAAGTGCGACAAACAACTATTTCAAAACAAATCTGTTAAGCCATGTTGTCACGTTGTCGTATAACACAGTTGGTGAACAATCTGCGTGATGCAACATCGTCCGTTGTGGACTTCGATGCTTATCCCTTTACGTAGTGATGTGGCGACACGACAATTTACTCGCTATATCGCATATTTTCAGGTTTTGAGGTTTGAAATGCATGGCATAGATAAAATCGCTTTTGCTTGATTAGTTCAGCCCACGTTAGTGAACCTTTCACGGTTTTCCGGGAGCTGCACATTGTTTTCACGAAAACGAAGTTGCAAATGCTGCGCAACGTAGCAACACATCATTTTCGCAAAAACAAACTCACAGACGCTACGCAACGCAACCTGAGAAGACTTTCCGATTGTAATATTCTTTGACCTTGATGGATTAACAAACTAGCAAAATTTACAAATCCTTTTGATTACTATGATGGGACGGAAAAGACGATTTTCATGTTCCATTCTTTCTTTACCTTGTATTAGGGTAATTGATAAGTTGTTAAGGCTATTTATTTGAGTTTTTCATAAAACCAGTATTCTTATGCGGCATCCAGAGCATTCAAAAGTTCATTTGTACCAAAAGCTTTCGTATTAAATAACAGTTGAAAACATTCCAAATATTGACTCAAATGCACTGATTTAAAATACTGCGGATTTAGGGATTCGTCTTTAAGATTTTCTTTCTCATGCATTGTGCAAAAGCTGTGGCAGGGTCTCTGGCAAAATCCAGCTACAACTTAAACAAAGTGAAGTGCAATTCAACGCACGCGATTGAGAGTACCACACAGAAGGACTGTACAGAAGTATCTTGTACCACGCAGAAGTATTGCTGGACTGGGTGAAATTGCACAAATTCGCTGTGTTGTTGAGGCGTCTGCCGAGCACGCATATCAAGCGAACACGTGAGACAAACGTCTTACGTGCGCCACAGTCGCACGACTATCCGATGACGTTAACGATCGGGGTCATACTAGTGTCTGACCTGACCGCCAGGATGTCTAGCATGGCACTAAGCGAGCAATGGAATGTGAAATCTTCGACAGCGCCAGTGATGTCATAATGGATCTTTCGACCAACCATAATAATTGAGTTCATCTTAAAAAATATGCTTTGTGCCTTGAGCTATATTTCTCTCTGTGAAATTTTAGGGGTCACATCTGGTCATATGGGATAAAGTTAACAAATGTGTTGCTGTAAAAAATGATTCCATCTGAGGAACGCTTTTTCATCTTTTGAACTACAAAGTTCAAACGCGTAAAACGAGACGAGGCATATCGGATCACATTCGCAAACTCACCATTATGAAAGCGAGTGCGCAATGTATCAAAGCAAGCAAGGTTTCACCAAATGGTACAAATATCTTCCGTTACATTATCACATGAGACAGTTATCATTCACGGGAAGAGTAGCCGCAGGGATTAAGAACAAGCGATTTTGCCGGGACTCAATTTCACGCCGCGCGGACGGCAGTCGTGGCAAATTGACGGCCGGTCTTCTGCGCCAAGACGGCCGGAAATGGCCAGATAATTGCTGCCGGGACCAGCTCGACGGCGCCCAGCGCCCGCCGCTCGTCCGTCTCCCGCACGGCGGGCGGGATCGTGTCTGAAACAGTCGCAGCACCCAGTGGCGCCCGCAGCTCGGCGCGTGGGACGTCAACCACTCGCAGGCAGTGACGTCATTCGTCCGCGGCTGGTACGCACAAGCAGTGAACACAATGGAAGATTGAATCGGACTCAACCTGCAAGGTCGAGTGGTTCGCGATCAGCGAGAGAGCGATCCTGTTCGAAACTTCGCAGAGGACTGAAATGTCAGGGTTTGTCAGGCCGATCCGCCGTCTTTCGGCCCCCCGCAACTGGCTGTCACGCGGGAAGCTTGCCGAGTTAATTCACCGAAGTGTACATTGGCAGTAGGTTTTGTGGAAAATCTTGCGGTTCAGTCCGGTGCAGATGATTTTTGATTTTCTCCCCAGATCAGCAAGATCTGAAATTGTTTCGTCCGGTAGACCGCGATAAATGCGACAGTAAAACCTACGTACATTGGATAGGAGGACCTCCCCCGAGTTCCCAGTGATAGGTTCCGAATACTAAAAGCCTCTGTGTGTTGAAAGTTCCTTTTATGAATGAAAACATCTGTCTCCGCCTTTAACCATATGTTTTCATCAGGCCTACCAAACCCTCTCGTCTGTATCTTCTTTGTTGTGTGGAAAATCGCAGTTCTGATCGCAGTCCGTTATCCCGGAAGCACGCCAGCCACAGCCAAGAGACGTAGGCGGCGTGCCGCCGTCCATTTTTCGTCAGCACCAGTCGACAAGACTGCGGATGCCACTCAACACTGGTTCATCTGCCGCACGGCGGCCACAAAACACAGACTTGGACAACGGCCAGCCGACTCGCACCCGCAATGTTCCCTTATATGAATGAATATGAAAGCCCCTACAAGGTTATATGATGGCCCAAAACCGAGTCGCCGCACGTTTACCCATTCATCGTGACCTGCAGTGCAATGTTCTGAGGCAAAGTGGACGAGCGCGACTCGGAACGTTTGTCGCCTAAGACGTTTTTCATCCACCTCTTCAGCCGCATCGCAAAACTGCGTATACATACGTGCACGTCAAAATTTTCGAAGGGAAAGTTCTTGTCATTTCGAGATTTTGCATTTTGCCGGGCTCAGAACATCTAAATGTCTAAATGTCCTCCGGCTGATACCTCTCCGCTCAAGAATATACAGTCCATTGAAAGCGTTGGTGCAAAATAGAACAGGCGCCGTTTAACCTCTCTATTGGGTAGTTAAGAAACGGACCAATCCCACAACGCCTAAAGCTAAATGAAGGTCATGACGAATATGGGGTGCTTCTGGCACACCAACGCATAAAAACAGAGACAACGGCACCAGTAACTCTTTGCTTATTGTTACTTCCTAAAGTTCTGGGCTGCAGAAAGGGACTAGACTTGAAATCCCGTTTGTGGATACCGATCATCTCCTTCTGAACGTTTGGGAAGACCAGGCCATTCGTTTTTCCTTTCATCATTAGGCGGCAAAAGTTTCATACAGGGTAAAAAATAAATGACCAGGAGCTGCAGATTAAGGCACTTGCTATTCAAGGCATGCTAGTGAGAACCGGTGCCTTCTGCGCTCAGCGGTCTTGGGCGCCGCGGACACATTGTGGAAAACAATTGGCGTTTGATGGAGAGCTTCATGCTGAGAATGAATCAATATCATTGATTTATGAGAGGACAGGCTATTGGTATCGAGCATGAACCGTGAAATTTGGTATTTCAAGGCTTTAAAGAGGTAAAAGCGGCGTTATCATGACTGTGGGGTCCCATCATTTTACGACCATTGCAACTAACTGAGATCAGATGGTAGGAACCCTACATACGGTGTCTGGAGTCTGGAAAATCATTTATAAACTTCCATGATGACGGAAATATGCACGGAGAAAAAAATATCGAAGTTCTTTTGACAAAAAAATATATCGCCGTAATAAAACGCAAGGTACTCTGTTGATACAAAAATATATCACAGCAATAATATTCAAAGAACTCTATCTTTTGCGTTTTGACAGCCCTATGAGGGTTTCGAACTTCATCCCTATGAACAGAATGCACAGAAAGCTTGAGATATGAAATGGTGGCCGCGTACAATGGAACCCAAACTACGTTTCGCAATCGCGATACGTTTTCAGAGCCTTCCTGACAAACTCGGGATACAATTTTCTCGAGCCTAACACATGAAACAGCTCATGCATAAGGGAATGTATGTGTACTGCTTACGAACAAGTGCAATAGAGAACGTTGAGAAGAAATGTAGCAATTTTTCTTGGTACGTTATTTCTTCGCTTCCACTGCGGTCAGCTGGAATAAGTTCTCGCTGGTTGAGAGCTACAGATCTGTGGCCTTTCTATCATCTTACACGTTGCTCTAAAACCGCAGATTTGATGCGCATTAGAGTATGAATGAACCACACGCAAATGTTGCAATCCACCCCACTACCGTGGTAAAGTGTTACAACAGATCGGACAAGACGCATGACATTTCTCAATGATGTTGCTCATTGGCGAAGGGACTAACACACCAAATTTTTCCAATGGACATATTCTACGCGCAAACCACGCTTAACTCTGTTTTAATACCAAATCTCTGTAGACACGTATTTTCTTTATTGCTTTGCCACGTGAAAACTATTTTTTTGTGGAACGAGTCGAGTTATCCTGACGACCTTAATATGTACCTGAATTAGCATGTCATGCCAGTTTGTGTCTTTTCGTAAGAAAATAGTGGTGCGTTCATTGAGGGCTGTTTTTGCCTGGTAGGTATGCATTGCACAAGGAATTTAATCATCCGCATTTTGTAGACGTTTTCAAAAGTACATGTCGAGCTACGCCTTAGTCCATGCAGCAACTTACCCACTTACGTTGACTTACCCCACTCTTCCCACCAGGTCGTGATACTGTACTCAATGACATCCTAAATTAAGCCGGAAGACTGCGTCTTTTTGGGAATAAAAAATGTTGAAGTTATCGTTTTACAGTCAGACGTTTCCCTCTCATTGTCTCACTTTTCTTCGTCTCCCACTTTTTCTCTGCAGAATCTGAACCTTACTTACTAACATCGATGACGGCATCTTTACTAGCTCTTTCGACCATCTTTCCTCTTCGCCCCTCTCTCTTTCTCCATCTCTCCTCCCTCCTTCCCGTTCTTCCTCCCTCTCCAGCTACTTTCAGAAGTTAGCCCTGGCATTTGAGATGCAACTCTCACAGGCTCTAAGAAACGCGTATTTTTCCGCGGACTTGGGTTTGAAATCATTTATCGAAAGCCGCAGACCCAAAGACATTAGATATTTGAACTTATTATTGATTTAGTTCAATTTATATTCAAGAAAGCAGAATTCTAGCTTAAAGGAAATCTCTAATGAAATTGGATGTTCTAATCAGATCGTTTCAACGAAGGTAGTTTGATTTGAAAAGAAGTATTTAAACTCTTGAAAACAGTTCATTTAGAAAAGGCCAAAGTTCGGAGGCTTTTGCTGCTGGCCTGAATGCAGCTTACTTATTACGCATCCGGCGAAAAACCTTCCAAATTATTTTTGGATGCTCTGAATATTATTAGCTTCTTTTCGACAGCAAAGGCAATGCAGATGAATGGTGCTGGTTTTGCAGCACTTAACAAAACATCCAAATATATAATGACGATAATAAAAACAAATCGAATCCAGGTGCCACACGCCCAATCTACATAAGTTCCGGTCAGGTTCCATGACCAGTTCAATGCTATTAATCCGCAACATTTTGCCGAGGCATGCCTCTGTCTTTCTGTCCACGTATTTATCACTCGTTCATACATTCATTTAACCCTATTCCCGGAGGGCTTGACGGTATGGCCGATTCCCGGCAGGGGGGGGGCGGATTCGGCCCCCCCCCCTGAGATCTCGAGAACTACTTATCCGATTTCATCGCAACAAACGGCAATCGATTTGCCGTGACGTGAACTACATTTTTATAAAAAGAAATTTTCAAAATTTTGAAATTTGTGGATACAGGGGGCAAAAATGTCAAAATGGGGGGTACTTTTTGACTTCTTATAACTCCGTTGTTTATCGACCGATTTCGATGAAACTGGCATGAATCGAGAGATTATGGATAGGGCTTTTACCATGGGTATGCACATTTGAAATTTTGAGAAAATTCATGGGCGTTCACAGGGTTTCAAAAATAGGGGGATTAGTTTTCCAATAACGGAATGAACAAAAGAGGCCAAAACACTTTTTTAGCTTCTGCTAGTCATGTTATGCTAAAGAAGTACAAATCGCATTACAATGTTTGTATAATGTTAGCATAGGCGGTGTCAGGGACATAAAAAAGGGGGAACTGTCATGGTCACACGTTTCTCAGATCAACTTGTGACCTTTGACCTTAAATGACCTCCAGTGACCTTGGGGTCACCTGGAGTGATGTCGTGTGCATTCAATATTATCTGTAAACGTTTTTAATCGATTAAATTCACTCTATTCCAAAAAATTCATTTTTTGGCTTTTGCGATATAGGGTACGTGCACTGACATTTTAGGTCATAGCTTCGTGACCTGACCTGATATCAAGCTGAAACTTGGTACACAAGTAGAGGGCATCTTTCTGCGTCATATATATTCCGGGTTTGACATTTGAAAACACGGCGCCGAAATTATTGCGAAAAAACAAATTTTGACTTTTGACCTTGACCTGACCTTGTAAAGTGATCTCAGATAAACAAAATTAGATATGCACATTGCCCAACTATTTAGCTATATATTCATATAAAGTTTTAAGTTCTATCTTAAAAACTCTGTTTTTGGCAGACATTTTCCTTTTACCCTCAACATGGCCAAAAATGACCTGAGGTGCCTCCCAAAAACGTTGCCTGGCTCCGCCCCTGAGCAAAATAGAATTTCGAAATTTTGTCACGGCGCGTAGAAGGAATAGCTAGGAAAAGTCACCAAGTTTCGTGAAGCTGCGTCAAAAAGCCTGGAATTGGCAAGCAAAAAACCCGAGGGGGGGCGGATTCCGCCCCCCCTGACGGGAATAGGGTTAAAGACACGTATGGGTTTCCAGCCATGATTCGGAAAACGGTGCCGAATTTTAATTTTTTTATGAAGAACTTTCGCTTTACAGGCCTTTCGACGGTTTTCCTGACAAGAATCTTTAAGTGCAAAGGTTCTTTTGTGCGTGTAATCACGCTGATCCATAAATCTTGTTACACGTAACTGTGTCAACACCATTCTGCTCGAAACGTCGGCAACACGACCCACCCGAGTGGGCGCAAGAGCCAATGGATTGCAGGCCGTCCGTTTCTTTTCGAGTTGGCGCCGGAGAGGCCGGCTGAATTTAAACGCCAGGTTTCTGAAGGCAATTCCGATCCGCTCAGTCGTGTCAACATTCCGCGGCGCCGCACCGGTCGCGCCATTTCTCGGGCTTTATGGCGCGTAAATATTGCCCGATGCAATAGCAATAACAGATGCGCCCAGCGGCGACGCAATCAGCGAGAAAGCGCGGCTCCAAGTCGACACGCCCTGTTCAGCTCCTGCAGGGAAGTGCCGCCGGCGTCGGGCCCCGGGGAACACTGGGGCAGGTGATGACGTCCCGTCTGAGAGAGGCAAGCCGCTGAGACTGCCTCGGGGTCAACCGGGAACGGCTGGCGCCACTTCAACGGGAAGCCCGGAAGAACCAGTGATGGTAACGTATGTTACCATGCATTCCGGCGTTAGGCTATGGAAAACATTGCTGAGGTTAAACCTTGTTTTGAGATACGTTTTACGTGTTGGAGCGGTTGTGACAAGGCAAGAAGATTTAGACAGCTTTCGTTGCCAAAGAATATTCAGACATTTCGGCTGCCCAAAGTCTTGCGTGTCCAGTTGTCTGACATCGACGTACATTTCGCCGAAACACTCCGGCATGTGTTCATTGTGACTGATGGCGAGGGAGCAGTCACAGCAAAAAGTCAACCTGTCATCAGAGATGTACTGGGCACGCTCGAGGAGCAACAACTCAACCCCAAAGCCTTCAGCCGCGCCGGCGGTTCCTCATCTGTCAGCTCGGCGCGGTTCAGTGGCGCGTCAATCAACAGCACGTGCGCGAACGGCGCGCCGCCGGCGCCGGCTGGCAGCGGGCCGAGCCGGGGCGGCCCGCTCCGGACTGCCAGTCGCAGATTCCGGCGCCGATTCGAAACAGCCGCGGCGACTAATTGCCCCCCGATGCGGGCGGCGCACGCTCGTCCGGCGCCCGGCGCGCCCGGCCCGCCGGCGCCGCCGCCGTCCGGCACGTCATCAATCCAGCGTGGCGCCTTATTGGCGCACGGATGACGCCGGCATTGAGATACGGCGGCTGGCGCCCGGGCCGCGGCGACGCGGCCGCGGGCGGCGCCGCCGCGCCGGAGAACCGGACCCCAACGCGGGCAGCGACTCGGGAACAGAGGGCGACGGGGACGAGGGCGGCGACCCCATCAGAGGCGACGTCGGAGAATCAGAGGTGGCGACGAAGGCCAAGGTGACGGTAGATATGACTGCGGTGCCGGAGCGAGGCCGGAGAGCAGCCTAAGGGCGCTGTGGGATCGTCATGTCGCCGAGCTGTCACCGCCGAAGTTATCACGGTGGAACAAACAACTCGGCGCAAACGGCGGAGACAGTCCGTTTATTTGTGTTACGCCGCGCGAGAATCGTGCTCAGCATGACCTTCAACGTTTAGCCCCATAAACTTGTCACTGCTCTGACCTTTGGGTCCACGGCATCATAATGTCACTCGTGTACGGAATCACAGCGATGTGCGGGATTATCAACCGGAAGAAAACTAACAAAAATTACGTCCTATCGGTCTCTTCCTTTCGATCCAAAGTTTGTCGGTTTATGCAAGGCAGTATTTCGTGCCGGTAGCTATAACTATTGCAGTTCATTGTCAGTCCTTCATTGCAGGTCATACGCCGTCTTGCAACAGCCGGGAATCTGTTCTTCAGCGCTTGGCCTGCCAAAATGTCTTTTATACAGCCTCCGAAAATTGTCTTGAAATAGCCATCCTAATGCCGGAGTTGATGGAGGATAGTGACAAGGCAGAACCTCATCGATAGCGCAGTGGTAAGCATGTCGGTCTCAGAGTCAGGTCCTTGGTCGAATCTCAGAAATACCGCAAGCCTTTCGAGCCTGCGACGAATACATCGCTGACAGCCAAAACTCAGCCGGTCCTTCTCAGGACCACTTAATACCTGACGACCGCCGGAGAACTAACTGGCCGAAACGTTGTGTAAATAATAACACACAAGACGAGGGCGAGTGAGAAAAATTCCTCCATCTGTAATCCAAGCACCTCATCTCAATCACTCCGCAAAACCCCAGGCAGTACTTGTAGTAAGATTTGAAAAGTAATTGTCCGCCCATTGACTGATCATCTGATACCGTCAGATGCCGTTTACCACGGCGGTACGGCCTTCCCGCTTATTGACATGACGCACAGTCAACGTCGGAGAGGCGGATCCCGTGGGCCATTAAACTCTATATGGCACCGTTCCCTAATGCTGATATGAAGTCATCATTATTGGACGCTGAAACAGTACGAGATTCACATGTGATGTACTGCAGTGGCATCATCTGGCGCAGCAGATAGACTCAGTCTTTGATTTGAATGCGCGGCCAATATATCCTCATCCTCACAAAAGAAATCAATTACTTTTTCAGATGGCGCGATATAGTTCCTTCTTTATTTGACGCAGCTGTGATCTCCCCATCTGACGTCAGAGTATTGGCCGTGTTTCAAGCCAGCTGTCTTTTCCCCTGACGTAGCAGTCTTGTCTTTCGTCGGTTCGACGGCTGCCATCTCATCCTACACGACAGCTTTGTCTTCATTCGTCACGTCATCTGCCATCTGTCCGCCCAAGACGGTAACGTCTCATTTGACGCGTCAGCTGTTTGCTATAGCTTAATAGCGCAGAGTTGCCTTTATTAGGTCCGAAAGTACCATTCGTGCGGTGTGCGTGGCCGTGCAGATGACGAACGATGCCCATCGCGATTTGCTGCTAATCCGGAGGTCTGTATTGAAGGAACGTCTGCAATATTTGTTTTGGTTGGATAAATATTGCAATACAAATGAACTTTATGTATTCATTTCAGTACTTTGCTACCCCCGTAGAAGCCAGTTGAAATATCACATGCGCCGTTACGTAGGCACATGGTTTTGTTCGTTTCCATTGCTGAGTCGTTCAAAAATGAAATTTTTGTTTTGACTACAACAATTTATTTATGGATATCGAAAAACGTTACGCAAGGTGTTTTGGAATATTGGAACTATAAGCCATTTTATTTTCAGGGAAGATTTCAAATTGTTATTGTCGCCATAATTGACATTTCGTGGTGCATGAGGGCTGTACGTCACCTCCAGTAGTCCAGAAATCACATAAATTGTGAAGCTGTTTGAATTAATCGTTTCTTTTAAATCACTTTCATCGTTTCAGCATACAGATATTCTCGATGCTTCAGAAAGCCGGCATGCATTTCTTGGCAACATCACGTACGAAATTCACTTCTTCTCCTTACAACCAATCTCCCATCGTGACATTTCGATCTGTTCTGCATACCGTCCTGTCTGCTTTTCCCATAACGTTCTTTGTCAGCATGACAGTTCGTAAACATTCTTCCCAAAGATCACACGCAAGCGTTTGCTTGTGACAGGATGATGCATCGGCCAGTAACGACGCTACTCCGGGCCCGCTGTTCTGCGGAGCAGGCGGCCCTTCTCCGCCCAGCCACACGGCCGTCCACAGGTCGCCGTTTACGGCGCGCCATCGGTCTGTCCGGGTCCAGGCGGCTATCGACATCACTCATCATATCTCACCCTTCCGCCGGCCGGCCATATGTGCGCGTATCGGCGCCGCGACGCCATCCATCAGAGCCGGAGCCGACGGTCCAACAATCGCTCACGGAAATATCGGCCGCTGGCGCCGCGGTCGACGCGGCGGCGACGGCGGCGACGGCCGGGCCTGGGCTGCAGGTGGAGGGAATTGGAGGCAGATTCGAGGCGGATCAGGCTAGAGCGGGGCGCTGGTGGAAGGAGCGGGAATCAGGTCAGAGGTCGACGCTGGTGGGAGGAGCGCTAGTCAGAACCCGACACTGTTGGGAAAATGTGAATGAGATCGGTATGGGACACTGTTGGGACAAAGGGGACCAGATCAGGCAAGAGCTCGCCGCGAAGCATGGAATTCGGGGAAAAATCGTCAGATCGGCTTTCAGACTAATGCGAATGAAATCGCCAAGTGCCGCAATAGTCAACTGGCAGTCCAGGTTAGCCCGTAGCACCCAGTCAGACCGCCAGCCAGAAGTCCGCGTGAGAGGTCTGACAAGTACAGCAGAGCAAAAGCCAATCCTGCAGACCTTGCAGCCAGATCATCAGAGCGCAGGACCATACCGGCAGAGCGCGGAGCCAGTCAGGCAGAGCGCGGAGCCCGTCAGGCAGAGTGGGGGGCCGGCTCGGCGGAGCGCGGAGCCGATGGGCAGCGCGCGGCCCGCGTCGGCCGGCGAGGGAGCAGTCGGACGCGCGGTGACGGGGCGGCGTCAGCGGCGCCGGCCCGGCCGCCGGCCTGATGCGGAAATCGGCAATCAATGCGCGGCCCACTGCACCATTCAGAGAAGGTCGGCTGTCGGAGGTTCCGCGGCCGGCCATCACCGGTCCAGATTACGGCCTTTGAGCCCGGCTCCCGTCACAATGTCGCTGATTGCCATCGATGACTGCCCTCGGGCGCGCGGCGCCGCCTCGGGGCCGGCCGGCGCCGCCTGATGAGAGGGGCCCGCAGACGGCGGTCATCAGCGCGACCCGGCCCGCAGCGGCGGCCGCGCCCCCGCCCATTGTGCCGCGACCTCCGAGAGCAACAGACGGATGCGGCCGGGCATAAACAGGCCGCTCTGGGTCAGGGCTCACGGGCGCCCAACGGTGGCGTGGCGTCATAGCCGGGGGATGGTATCATTCCAGCCTTGCTTCTGGTTGCCTTTCTGGCGAAAAGCAGAGATAATTTTGGCGGGAAATCGTCATGTGAGACCATCGGCGTTGTCGCGCCACTTGTTTGCAATTCAGTGCAACGAGCTCAATAAGACTGTTGTAACAGCCTCTGATAAAGTGTCGCAGTTTCTTGTATAATGTACGCGAGGTCAAAACTCCGCATACATGGCGACAATTGAACAAAGTTTGTGGGTGCTGACTTCGACTTTGTGGGTGCTGACTTCGACTTTGTGGGTGCTATGGCAACCATAAACATGCAGCCGACCCGTACTGAAGAGCTTAACCCTATTCCCAGGGCTAGACGGAATAGCCGGGGGGGGGGGTTTCCAGGCAGGGGGACGGATACGGTCCCCCTGAGATCTCGAGAACTACACATCCATTCCATCGCAGCAAACGGCAGTCGATTTGTCATGACGTAAACTACATTGATACAAAATGAAAATTTTGAAAGGGCTGAACATGGGGGACAGAAGTCAAAATGGGGGTATTTTTGGATTTGTCATAAATCGGTTAGTTATACACCAGTTTTCAAGAAATTGGCAGGGATCGAGAGATTATGAACGGGACTTTTACCATTGGTCCAAATACTAGAAATTGTGAGAAAATTCGTGGGCGTTAAAAGGGTTTCAAAAATATGGGGATTAACTCTCCGTAAACCGAATAAACAAAAAGGTCCAAACCACTTTTTTGGCTTTTACTAGTCATGTTATTGTGAACAAGTGCAAATCGTATCACATTCTTTGTATAATGTTATCATAGGCGGTGCCAGGGACACGAAAAGGCAGAACTGTCGTGATCACATGCTAATCAGATCAACTTACGACCTTTGACCTTAAATCACCTCCAGTGGCCTTACAGTAATATGGAATGATTTTGAGTGCATTTCATATTGTTTGAAAACGTTCCCAACCATTTGAATTTACTCTCTTTCTGTACATGCATTTTACGTCTGTTGTGACATAGGGTACGCGCACTGACGTTTGAGGTAGGCCTTTAAAAAATAACAACAAATTGCTACTACAAAGCGATATTTTGATTTTGGCCTTGACATAACATTGTGAAATGGCCTCAGATTAACAAAATTGTGTTTGTATGCTTTCCAAACTATTTATCTATACTACATCTACATCTATATATATATATTAAGCTTTATGTTCTATCTTAAAAACGCTATTTTTCGCAGAAATTTTCTTTTTACTCTCAACAGGGCCAAAAATGGTCTGAGCAGCATTCCAAAAACGTTGTCTGGCTCCGCCCCTGAGCAAAATAACATTAAGAAATTTTGTTACAGAACATAGAAAATAACAGAGAGGAAGCGTCAAATTTCGTAAAGCTGCGTGAAAAACCCTAGAATTGGCAAGCAAAAAAACAGAGGTGGTGGATTCAACCGCCCTGCCAGGAACAGGGTTAAAAGAAAAGGCCGCCAAGTCGGGACGTTTTCTGTCATTCTGCTTATTTCCTCATCAGCAGGCGAATTTAGGTACGTGCCATAAATTCACTCAAATTCAAGTACAACAAATAATAAGCACCTCGAGTAAAAAGCATAAAAATCACCGATAGAAACCAGCTTTCCTTGACGTCCCACGATTGCTATTTGATTCCAGAAAAACTTCATGTGCTCAGTGCTCTTATAAAACACTGAATGTATGCGGTGCTGACAGACGCTACTACAAAATTGAGATGACCATTTTCGTGGCGAGTCTAGACGCCACGATACTCGTTTAACCGTCCGCGTCACGCTTCACTCCTGCACGTGTCGGTCGAGAGCGCGAGCAATGCGCTCCCCTCTTAAAAGGTCAAGGGCGGATCCAGGATTTAAATCGGCGGCTGCATTAGTGACAGCATGACATCGGCTTAACACATCGTTGATCTTCTTTGTCACGGCTTCCTCCGTTTTGAAGTTTTGCAGCACCCATTTAATTTCGACTGAAGTCCGCCATTGCCACTGTCCCTTGAACAGCCCCCCCCCACAGCAATAAACATCCTGCATTGAAGAGCCGGCGTCCGCTGTGGACTATGGCACCTGTGGAAATAAAACGTCTGGCCGGGACAGGAAATTACATCAGACATTTGGTCGCCGCGGGGTGGGTTCAGTCGTCACGCATCTGCATACTGCAGCGGAGAAAAGCTGACTGATGCAAGAAGCATAACTGTTAGGCCGCTGGTAAACTTTTCACGTCCTGTCATCCAGCAGCCAGGCTCGCAGAACCGAGGAGCGTTCAGTCTTGGCAGCCAATCACCGAAGTTAGCGTATCAATCCATTCGGTTTCGGACTAGTCTAATACGCCTCGGACATAAATCACAGCAACAGGCTTATAAAAGCAGTTTATTGCCAACATCTTTGACAGCATATCCAATATCATCTAAAGTCATCAAGGATGAGGAGGGCCGTGGCCATTGGCTAGGCTTTCAGAGTCCGGGTTCAGAAGAAACTGTCCCAAGCAAAATCTGCGGTATTTCGCAAACTAACTTGTTTAGATGTGACGCGATGCCAGATAAAAGCGCAATACTCGCATATAGAAGGGACCTCATTACTGCGTCAGAGAGCGGGATAACTAAGTGGCGTAGCTGCAGCAGAAATACGAAAGAAAACCTGACTTTGTGAATTTCCTGGCAAATGGTCGGCATGGTGTTTAAACGATTTTAGCCACCTTTGATCCTGAAACTAAAAGCTTCACGGCGTAAATTAAACGACCAGGCAGTGTGTAAGCCTAAAATCGATAGGCTTTTGTAAAAGATGAAAAGCAACCAGTACATTCTCCCAAAAGCGACATCACTGCATTTCGCCTTTGGTGTCCGTAACAAAAGAGATTCTAACAGCATCGCATGAGTCATCGTGATCCACCTACAGGAAATGTACGTGCGCCAAGCGCAAGTTGCATGCCAAGAGGCCGCAGCAGCAAAAGAATCGACTCAGACGGCTCGGTCCCATGCTGCAGGGGAATATTAAGCGAGTCGCCACAACTCAATTAGCGGGTACGTCGTTCAGTATAGCGTCGTACCGGTTCGCCTTGAACGACGTTCAGCGTGACTTACGATGCAGGCTCGAAAACACAGGCGCCACTTGCAGGTCTATGTTACTGCATTCCAAGGTTTGGACCGCCAAAAATGCCAATGCAGGAACAAAACGACCAAAGACGAGCGTGCTTTCTTGCTCGTTGGACTGTCCTGGCCACTGTGTCGTTGTGCTTTGCATAAATGCATGCAGTCGATGCAGTGGATGGTTTGGGAAGAAACTGTTTGTCGTGAGGCTGACGACAGCGCGCGCCAGCCAAGGTCCGCTGCTGGAAATCGCCCGATATCATTGTATCGTCTTGTTTTTATTTTCGGTAAAATTCATCACACAAGTATTTTTGACGTCGCAATGTATCAAATCGATCGATGGATAGGTGTTGAAAGTTTGATGATCTCATTGTAACTAGGGGAGGGTGGGGTATTTTTAGCTCCAGGCGGTCGCGAGAAAATGTCCCACATTTCTATCCTTTTTAACGTTCTGAAACAAATCAGCTGGAACAAATCCCGTTGTCCTTGACCGTCCTTATCAACAGCATCCTGTGCTGAGGTGAACAGCCAATTAGCGCCCAGACGTAAGTCCAGTCCAGCTAGGCGTCAGTCGGTGAAATGCATCCCTGGAATCGAGTTACCACAAATCGTCGTATTTGCACTAGGAACGCTTTCTTTACACTGGTCAGAAAGCCGTCAAAATTTAGACGTCTGAATGTCCCATTTTACGAGTAAAACGGGTGATGGGCGTGATGCGCACCGGGCCCTGAACTCTACTTTTACGTGAACACTGACACATCTTGACCAAGTGGCAGACATTTTGAAACCAATTTGTAGGCACTATTGAGAAAAAGGAGAAAAGACGAGGAAAATGCTATTTATTTTGCATTGCTTCCTAAAAATAAGAGGTGTCATATACCTGTCTAACTAATACTAAGCATTTTAGACCACATTAAGGCAGTTTGGATGCCACGTCTGAAGAAACGTACCTCCGTTTTCTTCCTATGTTGCGCCTCGAAACTACCACTGCAACGCACAGCTCTGCAAAACAGCCACCTTTCTTTCACGGCCCTTTTCACCACTTGCTACGCCCTGATTTCCACGTGAACCACGTAAGAGGAGTCATGCATCGGCAATGAGTGTGCAAAGGCAGGACGTAGGCGTTACATGGTGGATGACTTCCACAGCCGGAAATCACCTTTAGTGGCTCAGTATATCGTGCCCAACGGAAATACGACGTGAGCGGTAACAAGTGCAATTAACCTGTCGATCGCTCCACTAATCCTGCATCAACTTGCTCGGAGTGGCACTTTTTGACGTATGGTACTGCTCCTAATACCTGGGTGCTGCTTTTCGTGCATGAGAGCAGTACAATAAAACAAATATGTGAGCAAAGTTGCACCATGGAGTTCGACGATCATGCATTTTTGTATACCAAACGTGAAGAAAACGTTCTTGAAAACAACTTTTTTGCATGCAGGATTCAGAATAGCACACTACTAAAGGCGTTTGTGCGCCTTTAATGTTAAATTCTTTGTGACGTTTATGGTGTTAGTTTATGTAATGCACCAATCACACAAGCACTTTACTTCAAAGGTCGATTCTTCTATTTTGTGCACTTCTTAGTCTTGCAGAATCTGTTTCGAAAGACTGCTTGGCGGACATAATTCGGACATGTTCCAGTTCGCTTTAAACAACATATGTAACATAACTGATCCCTTATTAACTCTCGCCCTGCGGATCATTTTTGTTATCGTGGCCAAAGAAGGGACTGAATCGACCATTTCAGCTGTTCAAAAAGTTTGGCCGTATTCCCGGAGGGCTAGGTATGGTTGATTCCCGGAAGGGAGGGGCGGGGGGGGGGCGGATTCGGCCCCTTAAGATCTCGAGAGCTACCCATCCGATTTCATTGTAACAACCGGCAATCGATTTTCCATGAGGTTAGCTCTATTTTCATATAAAGAAGTTTTTAGAATTTGGAAAGGGGAAGGTACGGAGGAGCAAAAAATTCAAAATGGATGTCATTTCTGGACTTGTTATAACTCTGTTGTTTATGGACCGATTTTAATGAAATTTATATGAATCGAGAGCTTATGGATGGGACGTTCAACATTGGTCCATACGTTTTAAATTTTGGGAAAATTGATAGGCGTTAACAGGGCTTTGAAAATGGAAGATTAGTTGTTGGGGGCTGCATTAACAAAAACGTTACAAACACTTTTTCATTTTTTACTGGTAATGCTGAAGATATACAAACCGTTTCACATTGTTTGTATAATGTTAGCATAGACGATACCAGAGACATGAAAAAGGGGAACTGTCATGGTCACATGTTCACCAGGTCAAGTTACGACCTTTGACCTTAAATGACATCCAGTGACTTCAGGGTCACATTTAATGATCCTTAGTGCATTTCATATTGTTTGAAAACGTTTCCAGTTATTCAGATTTACTCTTTTTCTAGAATTTTACTTTACGACTGTCGTGATATAGGTAAGTGCACTGGCATTTCAGGTAATAGCTCCTTGACCCGACCTCACATCAGTCCGAAACCTCCTACACAAGTAGCAGGCACCCTTCTACGTCATATATATTCCGGGTTCGGCATTTGGAAAAATAACACCACAATTATTCCTATAAAACCAAAGTTCAGCTTTTGGCCTCTGACACTGCGAAGTCACCTCAGATTAACAAAATTATATTTGTACGTTTGCCCAGCAATTTGCCTGTACATCCATATAAATTGATAAAGAATACCATTAAGCGCAACACTCCCATTGCTGAAAGAGAGAAGACCTTGGGCATCCCAGACGTCTTTGTCTGTGAAGTCGAACTTGGCCTTGAACGGCTGAAGAGTGGGACCATTCTACAGATGGAGATTTTTACAGGAATGCTTTAGAATTCCACTTCTAACTACTTCCGAACCGACGAATTTTTGGGCTAGGAAAATGATTTTGTTATACCAGCTAATCAAAGTGTCGTACACCTGGTCCGTACCGTTCCGCGGCTTCAGGGGGAATCAGCCCCCTCGTAGGACGAGGTTAAATTGGTAGCGAGTATGGCCAGTTAGATATGAGCCCCAGAAACAGAATTCGTTCAGTGGCAATCGGTATATTCGAGTCCACGTCAGCGTCAGCGTTTTGTCCGATACGGAAGAGGGATAATCTGTCACCGCTCGGCCGTGAGGTGGTGCTGTACAGCGCAGTAAAGTTCAGCGCCGTCCGGTTTGTCTTGGATAAAGTTGTTCTGCGCTGGAAGCATACGAGGAGCGAAATCAAGGTCGGGACAATAACTTCAGCTCAACATAGGCTGTACTTTCCACGCTACCAGTTTCAAGAATCTTGTGCTAATAATAAAGTGATTTATTCAAAACACTGTTTTGTCTTGTCTGGAAGCCAATCATCATTACGCAAACATCAGTAGCACCAGCTAAAGACGGAAGGTAAGTGTTTATTTTGCTTACTCGTCAAAAGCATGTGGGACACAGCGTTATTGAAATGGGGAATTCCGAAGAAGTGCGACGAGTCTTGCGAGGTGTCGCTGACAGCATTTTACGGGTAATGCTCTTTTACGTTCGGAGCCGTGCATGGAAATCGGTCTGCGTGGGGCTGACAGCACCATAAGTAGTTCTCTGGTGGCCCTCGTGTGCTTACGATCAGGGGTCGAATCACGACCAAGTTGTTGGTGGTTGCCGGGAATAATTTTGCCCCCATTCACTAAGATACACTAAGATACACTAAGATAAGCCTAACGTTAAATTTGAGGGTAACTGATATTGTATTTGCGACGCCAAAAATACAGGTGACTCCATATCTGTTTACCACCAGGGCCATTAGTCAATGGCTATGTATGGAATATTGTGTCGGCGAGGCAAGGCGTAACAACCTGTGACGACTGACATTCTTAGTGTTGTCTAAGAAACCACAACTGAGCCACACTGAAGGGAAAATATATGGGTACAATTCAACAGTCAAGTGTCCAGTGATACGTGGTCGTGATCGTGATCACTGTCAGCCTGCGACGTTAGCCTTCACAATATCAGCTTGTTTTCACTATATCGGGGTGTATTTTTACGGAAACAGTCACGGAATTTTCCGGCCAATAAGTTTGGATGTATGTTTTATGGACAATGTCTCCATGCTCCGCTGAGCGAGGCAGTGGTATACTGTTTCTCATCACTTCCACCGCGGTTTTTTCTTCGTATTTTTCGCATCTCAACTAACAGCGCCGAATTTATGATCGCACCGACGAGCTGCGACCTCCTAGATCAGATGAATCTCCTGTTCCGCTTTATCATTCTGGGCCGCAAATTGAGCCGATAAGTCTGGCGTCGTGGCTGACGCCTCATGCATACCTCCATTTTTGATCGTACAGCATGGACGAAATGATGCAATGTCCCCAGGGGCCTAGCCGCAGCCACTCCGCCGCAAAATTCAGCGCGGTTCTCAGGATGTACGACGTCCTTAGTTATTGTTTATACACGGTCGATCAAGCCAAGTACCTTGGCACCTCCATGCAGTTGGCTTCTGGCAGCCTATTCATTGCAGTTATGTGCTTCTTGACTGTTTATTTTCGCTGATGAGCGCAGTCTGACAATTTCGGAATGCTGTTGAAAGAGCAGTTAACAGGAATACATTCTCCAATGTTAGGGAAAGGAATACGTACTCCTGACGTTTCAAATGTGATGAAGTTTGCCTCTATCGCACCACTACTAGAACACAGTTGCGTTACGTTAATCTAACCTCAAAGGCACGCATATTTAACATACATGACAGCAATATGGGGAAGATTTTTTCAGTAATCGCTTTCCATTACAAAGAGTTTTCTTTTCGCTTTAAACCTCACGCGGTAGATAAATACGAAAACATTTCGACGCTGTGGAAAGTGGACCATTTTTGTTACATATTGCCATTACAAATAAGCTATTCAATCAGTCAGTCCATCAATCATGTATTTCGGATTTTCCATACCATATGGGTTTTCAACGACCCACGTGAATTGTGCATTACACAAACGCCGCACAACGATGAAGATAATAAACACGCGGTTTAAAGACGAATCTAGTCTCATTTCTCAGATATTCGTCCAATTTAAGTTTGAAAATAGGAAAGTCTGGCGAGCTTCGCAGTCTGAGGGGCAAACTGTCCCACGCCCAGCATGAACGGCTCAGGAATGAGCGCCATGCGGACTCCTCGAGAACACGCGGCATCCGTAGCTGGCCGTCGATGGTGGCCCTGGCTTTTCGGTCAGACACTAGGTGCGTTTATACGGGCGTTTGAAAAGTTGCCAGATTGCCGGCCAGATTAGCCAGGGTGCACCTTTCTGGCCAGTTTAAGCATCCACAAGGTTCTGGGTTTCCTTCACGTTCCCTTCACTTGTTGTTAGACATGGCAGTGGAAATACTATTGCGACCTCTGCTGGTTCGCAAGGAATTACAGCTAACTAAATCTGTATACCAACCCACTTACCTTCTTTAGATTTTGAAAATCACAAATCGCTTCAAACACAGGCACTACGATCTTAAACAAGGACCACGTACACAACGAGTGAAGGAATCTTCCGCTCCCTCGCTACTCTTCCTGCGCTTCCAGCTTATCAGTCTTCGACCAATCAACGCCTTCGTTCTAAAACCTTTCAGCCTTGTCAAGGTACGTAGCCGTTGTGAACCACTGGATTTGGCCAGCGACCGCACTACAGGTGGCAGTGTATCAAAGTCCGCGCGCTGACCCGAAGTCAGGTCAGACGCGCTCGCAAGGGTTTGCAAAAGTCGCGAACAGCCATGCTGGCGACTTCCACCCATCTCCATCCTGACATTGCCGGCGTAAGAGACAACCGTACGCGGGACCCTAAGCCTGTTACCAAGCGCGGACCGGAGACAGCGCATCTCTGCACTCGTCTTCGCTTCGTGGTCGCGCAACTTCCTAGACAACTATACAGTAGCGTTTATGAGGGGAGCGGGAAGCACCAATGCTTCTACCAACAGCTGCTTTGTTTCACGCGATATTCGGCTCTGCATTCGGGCGAAGCCTATCAAAATGCGGTAACAACTGCGCGCGATGTTTGAGGTGCAGTTTCCCACGTCACGAACGTATCTATGTAGACTGACGCCCAGTATCTCGACAGACTGCGTTTAATTCAAAAGTGCAGTTTCTGAGCTCCCAGAGTTCACTGAAATGTCAGAATCGATGTTTTGGCGCCTAGATTTTAAGATGATGAGTTAGGTTCTGGTCGGATAAACTTAATCTATTTTGTGTAAACCAATCCATGGCAACGGACTAAGTACTTTAATTGGCTCTGTTTTGGTTCCAGAAGATCTGATGGCAGGCCTGAGTCAAGAAACTGGGCGCCGTCCGCGTGCATGATGACCTTTCCGTGTGGTATGTGCTGTGGCATGTCATTTACAAAGGTCAAGAGTAGAACAGGACCCAAAATAGAGCCCTGAACCACTTCGAATGTGACCGCCAGCTTGCTAGAGCCACCTCTTACAGACTGGGTACGACCCTGCAGCCGGGCTGGGAACCATAGGTCGTCAGTTCTGTGCCACCCTAGCTTCTCCATAAGACGGCCATGCTCAACGTTGTCAAACTCTTGCGACGTGTCTGAAGTGACCAGTCATGTCACAAGGCCTTTATCGATGTTGTTAGTAGCGCACGACAGCGTCCAGCATAGCCGCCTCCGTGGAGAGACCGGGACAGAAACTGAACCGCCTGGGACATAGCACATGATGATTAATTTCGTATTGCATAAGCTGAGTACAGACGACACGTCCGGTAAGCTTCTCAACAGCCGGCAGTATGGAGATTGCCTGCAGCTGCTCGGCTCACTGGCGCCATCACTCTTACGAAGCGGGACAATAGCACCGTCTGTCCAGCAAGGAGGCAGTTCACAGTTCACAATGCACTATTCATGACTCGTTGCAGGTTCGAGCCTGCAATGGAGAATGCTGTCCCGACCATGTCGATGATAATGCCGTCAGCACCACTCGCTAGCGTCGTCGGACGGGTGGAAATTGCCAATAATCTCTAATTATCATTATTATAATCTCTACATTAAGTCGCTCATATTCATGTACAATTCAAAGTGGGTTATCATTCGCCGCACCAGCGACTGGGTCATACGTGGAAAGCGCAGCTACCACGCGACAATGACCATGCCAACTTCCTCTTGGACTTTTGTTCAGTCACTATTCGTATCACTAAAGGCGATCCTAATAATAATGTAATCAGCTTCAGGCAGTCAACACATATCGATCTCCTAGAGGCGACATTTCAGTGTTCTGAGCCCCAACTGCACGCGCAGTGTTCTTCTGTCACAGTTCAGACCTCCCCCCGGCGCTGGGTTGCCTGTTGCCGGTAACGTTGCCCGGCGCTGGTCTACGTTATACGGCCGGCCTGCGGCGGAGAGCGCGCTCCCCTGCCTGCCTGTTTGGTGGCGACTTTTGTCCCTGATTGATAGTCCCAGTTAGAGTTGTTTTCAGGTCCCAGCTCCCCTGAGTACAGCCGGTATGATTGCGGAACGGGGTGGAGCGCTGAGAGTCGTCGTCTGGAGCGGAGAAGCCGAAGCTACAACAAAGGAAAGGCATCTTACAAAGTGAAGACAACTTTTCAAGACGAGCTTTGCGAGACGCTTATGGATCCGGTGCAAGGGGATGGCCCAATTTGACGTTTTGCAGTTTGCATTGTGTCCCTCCATTGAGCTCAGCGAAATGCTTGAAATCGCACATAAAATCATTCATTCCAGACCTTTGTCTTTTGGTTGTAGGGTCTTTTAGTTGCTGTTTCGTTTTTTTTTGCCTTTGATTTTGAGGGCTTAAACTTTGATCTTTTCGTGGCTTGGAGGTGTTTACCAACCGGGCATTCGCTGGCATACATGGAATTACGCCGTTCGCTGGGGGACTATTTCTGACTCTCTCTGACTTCGTAACTAATGGGCCGATCGTAACGTTCTAAACTGCAGGCAATAGCAGAAAGCGTTCCATGAAGTGAACGACGAGGGCTTTTAGAAAATGTGTAGTTTTTAGTGCTTGACGAATGACGTCAAAACCTTACAAAAGTGTTGCGGAAAGGTTCAGAGGAAAGGACAAGGGGCCAAGGTTACAGTTCAAGGTCAAGACCATCGTAAAGGTTCAGACGAGTTTTTTCATAAAAAATATCTTCAAATGCCACGGAACTGTTCAAGAAACCAGTTTCAAAATAAAATAGGATCTTTGACGAGAATCAGTGCCTCGAATTACCCCATATATTATTTAAATAGGGTCGCATGACGGGAAAATGACTGACCTTGAAGAGGTTTAACTGCTTTGACCTGAGCAGGACATTAGGTAAAAATGACGGTATTGATGTAATTTCGACTGATCCATTTGCATCGTATTCGTCGCTTCGCCTATTTAGTCATTTTTTATCAAATCTTCCATTCCAGCTGGGACTTCAACGGGTCGGTTCACGCACTGCTGAATTTTGAACTGAGCTTGCTCCGTGACCTTGCATGACCTTGACCTAGACTTAGTGGAATATGCGCTAGCAGATCACTGAAAAATACGCGAAGGTCTGACTTCATATCTTGAACTTTTGTGTTGTTGAAGTTCAGTTTGTTCTTTTAGTTTAGTTCTTAAAAGAAGCTTGAACTTTAACCCTGTTCCCGGAGGGCTAGACGGTATGGTCGATTCCCGGCAGGGGGGGCGGATTCGGCCCCCCCTGAGATCTCGAGAAATACTTGTCCGATTTCATCGCAACAAACGGCTATCGATTCGCCGTGACGTGAACTGCATTTTTATAAAAAGAAATTTTCAAAATTTCGAAATTTGTGGATACAGGGGGGCAAAAAGGTCAAAATGGGGGTACTTTTGGACTTCTTATAACTCCGTTGTTTATGCGCCGATTTCGATGAAAATGGCATCAATCGAGAGATTATTGATAGGGCTTTTACCATGGGTCCGCAAATGTGAAATTTCAAGAAAATTCATGGGCGTCCACAGGGTTTCAAAAATAGGAGGATTAGTTTTGTAACAAATGAATGAACAAAAGAGGCAAACGCCCTTTTTTGGCTTCTGCTAGTCATGTTATACTAAAGAAGTACAAATCGCATTACAATGTTTGTATAATGTTAGCATAGGCGGTGCCAGGGACATGAAAAAAGGGGAACTGTCACGGTCACACGTTTCTCAGATCAACTTGTGACCTTTGACCTTAAATGACCTCCAGTGACCTTGGGGTCACTTGTAATGATCTCGTGTGCATTTAATATTATTTGTAAACGTTTTCAATTGTTTGAATTCACTCTATATCAAAAATTCATTTTTTGGCTATTGCGATATAGGGTACGCGCACTGACATTTTAGGTCATATCTCCGTGACCCGACCCGATATCAAGCTGAAACTTAATACACAAGTAGAGGGCATTTTTCTACGTCATATATGTTTCGGGTTTTGCATTTGAAAAAATGGCGCCGAAATTATAGCGAAAAAAAACAAATTTTGACTTTTGACCTTGACCTAACCTTGTAAAATAACCTCAGATAACCAAAACTTTGTATGCACATTGCCCAACTATCCAGCTATACATCCATATAAAGTTTTAAGTTATAGCTTTAAAACTCTGTTTTTGGCAGACATTTTCATTTTACCCTCAACATGGCCAAAAATGGCATGAGGTGCCTCCCAAAAACCTTGCCTGGCTCCGCCCCTGAGCAGAATAGAATTTTGAAATTTTGTCACAGTATGTAGAAAGAATACCTAGGAAAAGTCACCAAGTTTCGTGAAGCTGCGTTAAAAAGCCTGAAATTGGCAAGCAAAAAACCCGAGGGGGGCGGATTCCGCCCGCCCTGCCGGGAATAGGGTTAAATAATCAAAAATTATTTAAAAAACTAGGGGGCCAAAAAACCGCCCCCAGCGAATGGCAGGTTCACAGAAAATTTTAGAAATAAAGATTCCCGGTTGAATACTGTTCATTTGAACGACATGTATGTATCTGTGTCCATTATAACTATACTGGCAATATAACTGAATAATAGTTGAATACTGACCATATAACTGACCAGACTAAAGCAATAAATATCAAGGGACAAAAAGGATAAACAACCAACAATGCAGGCAAAAAATAGCAAGACAGCTGCGTTTGTTCAACTTATCTGAACGCTCAAGCCAATGCATTTTTCGCGATGAATACCGCTGATCATTTTTTTAACGTCCGCATACGTAAACGTGCACTCACTGACACGCCATCACAAAGGCGCAAACCAAAAGCGGCACTGGTACACAAAACGATTTTCCTGTCGTATTCGATGGCTGTAAAACGCGTTGCATGTCTTATGTTATGCATGACTTATCACACAGTATCTTCGTCAACAGTTCTGCGACAAATAATTAAATCCGTGGTGGCAAACGAGGACAAAGAAAAGTCGAATAATATAACAGACATTTTTGGCCTCTTGAGTCACATTCTAGGCACAGGATATGTTGACTGGGTAATGTATCAAGGTATCATGGTTCATACGTCCAACGCAAGTCGTTTTTATGAGCAAACGAAAGATGGAGAAAACACCTCCAGCAACCCCTCCCACCAATACGAGAATTCACAGTAATGGTTCTCTACTTGACCAACATAATGTGGGCATGCGATGTGTTACTGGAAAGTACCTGGAAACACTTGCGCGCGTTATTGTGAAACTACCGTACACAAATGAGGCTGCCGATGACGCGCAGCTACAAGCGGGAGATTATCAACGTTCCAAACAGGCCGCCGTCCCCTGAACAACATTGGCCACTTCTTGCGACGCCAATGGCAAGACAGGGTCAGTGAGTCATTAATGAAGAGCGTGACAATGTCGTAAGCTCAGTTTGCGTGACGCCGTTTCTCGGTGTTTGAATTAAGTCAACTGACGCCGTGCGCTTTCCCCCGCTGCCTTGAGCGAGCCCTCGGAGGCGGCAGCAGGGCGGCGCGGTCGGCTCATAGATCGTCTCACCAGCGCTCGATCGATAGCCGCCGGTGCAGCTCTGTCGACGAGTCAGGAGGGTTCCAAGAGGGGCGTATGTCGGCGCCTCAGGAGCGGGGCAGCAGTGGTTCCAGGAGCGGCAGCAGACGCCTGTCGACGTTCCAAGAACGGAGTCTGTTGGCGCTGGACGTGGGAGGGTTTCGTAGGCGTTATACGAGTGACGACAGGAGTTCCACGAGAGACGGCTGTTGGCGCCCCCAAAGCAGCGTCTTCAGGAGCTCCAGGGGCAGCGTTGGAAGAGACTCCACGAGCAAAGCAGGAGAGACGACACGAACCACATCAGCAGGAAACCAAGAGGGTTCTGTGAGATCCAGAGCGGGCTCGGGATGAAATGCTGGTGGAGCCTCGACAAGAAATTTCAGCAGGATCTCGGCGAGGTACGGCAGCCGGTGTTCACGAAGAACCGTGAGCCAGGCCCGAGTTATCCGACTGCTAGGCGCCGACAGGGCGGCCGGACAGAAACCGACGGGAACCAGCCGCCGACATGACGGTCGCCGGAGTCGGAGAACATACGCTCATGCTGGCGTTAGGACTGTGGAGATAAAAGTGGTGTGGCACATTGATCGCATATTATTTCTTCGTTTAATAACGTTTTCATTCGCTTGGTTTCCACTGAGAACCAAACGCCCAAGCCGGCAATCATCAGCAAAACCAGTAAGGAATAACAGAAGCCAGCAATAGCTTGGAAATAATGCTGCTGCTCATGGGTCAAATTCTTCTCCGCGACAACGCCCAATCAAGTCTGAAGTCACGAATTGGAGCAGCCATATCACAGAGCGTAGCAAGTAATTCTTTACTCATTAAAAAGGCACGAAACGTTTATAGATGACGTCTAGACTATGACAACAAGATGAGCCGTTTGGTAGAAAAGAAGGCGGCTGTCTCATTCACTATCAAACTGAAACATTAACAGTGCAATAAGTACAAGGACGTTATAAACGTTGACGAGTATTTAAAAATTGCGAGAACTGAAGAGAATCGGTGAGAAACTCCGATAGAACTTCTTGAGATTCTGCAACGAACAGGCAGCTTCGTCTGTCAGCGACACACAAAGTGGCTTCGGGTTCTCCAAAGCACAGCTTAGCTGATTAGCGTATACAGTTTTGTGAGTGGCTTCATTATTGTGGCATCTTGTTCAGCTGGGCTGTACGTATGTCAAGGGGTTGAGTACTGATGTAGTATCGAAGTCACTGAGTACAAAAAAGGGCTTGATATCCTGCTTAGCTAGACGGCGGTTATGTGAGTTGTTCGTGTATTTGTGCAATGTCGAAGCGACTAACACAAAACTTCCCCGACTACGCCATCGTTCGGGAAATCGTCAGCCACTTCTTGTCGTTGGCGGAAGAAGCTGTTTGTCCGTTTTAAGATGTCGAAATCCAATCGGCGTTTCTCACGAATCCACCTCAGTTATCCGAAGTTTCAAGTATTGGCCAACGCCTTCTGTATCCCTGTGCCAGTTGCACTGTGACCGTTTTTTGGTTATGACTGAGACAGCGACATCCATATTTAGCAAATTGCTGCTCGGGTTGCCATGGTCTAGACGTCAATGCCAAATAGCAATGTCATGTTGCTTAACTGTCTTTCACAAAGACGAGATTGCTGGAGATAACTGTAAAGATGCTCTGAATGATACTACTCGCGGAACGCCTGTAAAAAAACACGGATTATTTTAGAGACCAAGACTCACGAGAACTGTTTTATTTTCCCTCCGTGACCTCGGATTTCCCAATACCGATATTGAAATGGCCTTGGTAAATTTCTATCATGATGAACCCAAAATCCACAATCGGTTGGAATAACTGCAAGAATGCATGCTGTCGGATTCGGTCGTTTTGGCGCATGGGACTTCGCCGACAGCTATGTGCGTGGAACCCGATGGAATGCGGGTTATCACCATTTTGCATCCAGCTTAACCCTCGCTCGGCGGGGAGATTGTTTTAGGACCACATGCGGCTTTTATGCAATAACTTTTTGATGACCGTAGGCAGAGCGCTGATGTTTGTTGTAACTAAGCTTTTTACATTTATACACGTAGAGTAACATTTTCAAGTTTTTATGCAACTTGTGACCTGTGACCTTTTTGTCAGACATTTCACTTGTTGGAAATTGGGTATTGCAATGTTGTGTTGCGTGTTTCTGTCATAAATGGATTTGATTCAGGTACCAATGACCTGATTTAAGTGCATCGGAATGGTGAGATCATCAAAGGCCGAATTAGGTCAAGCGTGCATAGTAAACATTAACATCAAACGCCATTTTAGTTCGTTTACGTGATGTGAAACCTACACTTGCGAGAATGCTTCCTTACGGTCAACCATTTCAACCTCATTTTGACGAACATCGTTCGGCGTAATGTCATGCAAGTTCGTATAGCTGTCAACTCAAGTCATTTCCCGTACAAATACATGCGCACCCCTAGCGGTGACCTTGAAAAACTATTTCAGCAGCCACAATGCTACGCTAAGATCGACCGTGTGCCCACCTACCTGCAAATCAAATTTGGTGATTTTCGACAAGGAGTGATTTTCGTAAAGCGACGTAAGCGTTCCTGGCAATGACCTTGGGAACTAAGGTGGCAGCGACCCTAGAGAAGCAGCCCCCTTCCAGCCCGAGGAAAACCATTGTGTCAAGTTTCGCACGTATGTCGTCGCTCGTATGACCTGTGGCCCGACGAAAGTGTGGTGGGAACATCATGCCTCCCGTTGCAAATTTCAACTATGATGATATTTTCGTACCCAAAAATCCATACATTTTCTCATAACTAAAACAACGACCAACGCTCTGGTGCTTACGGAATCAATTTATGTTATAGGTTCGGAAAATATATCGCTAAGATATCTTGAACATATTTTGACGTAGCCGCTTTCAGGTAATTAACGTGACCTGGAAGGTCATCTGTTGACCTGAAACTAAAAAGGAACGACATTGTTGAGTGGCTTACGTGAAGAGCAGCGCGCTAGTTTTTTACCGCGTTGCTCTCCCTCTCTCCCTCTCACCCCCTCTCTCTCCCTCTCTTTCCGTTCAAAAGTTGGTACGGGGTCGTTTTAGGATCCCTCCCCGCCGGGTGAGGTTAAGGTGGCCGTGTTAAGGATTTCTTTAATTGGGCACCACTTTGTTTTGTCGGGACACGAAGATTTCTGAGATGACGCAGCGGAACGTCCAGTTCAGTGTCCAGGTCATCTATTCGCCGACATATTTGTCTTGGTAGTACCGCATGTGGTTCATATGGGCTGTCTCTGAGAGGGCACGCCTTGGCTTTTAGTGGTCACGACCTTTGGGTGTGTTCAAGCTGAACGGAACTGTTTGAAACGCTCCGACTTTGGACTATTGCATGCACATAAAAAGGCTCTACCACTCCAGTTATATGGACTACGATTGTTACTGTCCCAATAAAATGCGAAATTCGAAATGGATCATTGACATCAATCAGATAAGCGCTTGTTGGAAGCGTTGGAAACAGTAACATCATTGGCGAATGCCATTTGTTCTAAACTGAAACTTGGGCTCTATTTAGTGGCACCAATAAATCATGATATATGGTCAGTAAATTCACGATTGTCAAAAAGATGTCGATCGGATTGTGACGCATTGGCCAATGCTTTCTAAGGAACATTTCGAGTAGGATTTGTGACCTAATGAGACGAACAAACTGCAGCTCTCAGGAAATTGGTCTCGTGTATTTCTGAGTCTGACTCAAGGCACGCCCCCGATGCTGTCACAGTAGAATTGCTGGCGGAGTCTGGTTTGGTTTTACGACGCTCTTGGGAAGTATGAGGCACAGATGCGTAGCTCAGAAGTAGAGGTGCTGATTCTGCACTCGATGCTTTTTTGAAAAGCAGTTTAAACACTTCAGATGAATCAATGAGCCATGCATGGCATGAAGCAGACGTGAACAAGATGTGGATGGTCCCTTGATGTATTATCGGTCACTGAAGTCGATTCAGCTGGCTGAATGCTGATGTATGTTTTAAAGTACAAGTTACTTTACTTTCGCCGCAAATTCGCATTCATCGACAATCAGAGGGTGTCTGCAAATCATTCTACCTGCTGAGAGCCTGTCGCACAAAATTGACCGGTCGTTGGATCATCACCTGATAGCATGGAAGTAAAAAGATTACGGTATAGGCTCAAAGACCAATGCAGATCAATTACACTGATTTGCTCTGTTCTTGTTGTCATTCCCCTATGATATATTATTAGCATCATTATTGTTATCTTAACATTCTATAATGACATTTCTTGATGAGAATATCATATAATATCATAACATTCTATAATGACAATGAGAATGAACGCAATGTTCAATTGCCGGTAGGGCAGCTGCATCAGGAATTATTGCGCGTGAATTGCGTCAAGGTTTTCCGATTAACCTCCCCTAAAAAAGGCATTTTTACAGGCTGAGCCGATGTTATCGCTTCAAGCCTAGCCTATGCACTGAGCGCTTTTGAAACGTTTGCCTGGACGCGAAGACTATTGGCCAAGGAAGCTAAATTCAAGAGATATGTGTGGATTACATTCCAGGAATTGTAGGCAAGTAGTAGGCAAGTAGGCAAACATTCAAAACTTTGGTATTCATTCAGCCCATTATCATGCGTTCTATTACTAAGTATTTGTTCATTTTATTCATTCCATCCATGTTTTCATCTATTGCCTATAGCATTACCTGAAAACTTGGATCAATTTCTCAGATTCAATACCCGTTCAGAAACATCATATTTTCGATTTAAAACTTTGAGGCACCCTCTACATTTTGCTGTACGTCATGTAAACGTGTCGTCAACGCACATCTCACTCCGCACTGACCAGAGTATTTCGCCAGCTTCTAGGTGTTAGGGTCATTTTTGCCTCTGCCTTGTCTATTTGGAGAACTTATGGACGGGATGTAGTCCTTAACGGCAATCGATAACCAGACTGTGCCCATTTCAACATAGGGTATTTGATCAATTCCTGCTTCGACAATGCTTCATATTCTCACAGTGCCACACGGAGTCAACCTAGGTCAGAAGGTAGCCCTGCTTGTAACTCAAAACGTTTGTTTTTTTCTAATTCTGCAGTGTTTTACCTTGCAGTTTTATACGCAACAACACATTCAGACAAATTACAGTACTCTGGGATGTCGAAAACTCTTTTTTGCTCAGGAGACCACATATTAAATGGTCTTCCTGGGTCACATTTTACTTCTCCGGGAAGCAGGGAAGACGGTTATGAGGACAAGAAGGTAAACAAGTATCTGCTAAGAGACGCACATAAATGCCCCGTGCTGACGTTGCTTGGGGTAATATATGACTTGCATGTTTTTGTACTTGACGCCCCAACTTTCCTTGGTAAGATTTTTGGAATCCGTATTCCAAGGAAAATGAAAACAGTAAGTACAAACTTGACAGACAGATGCACTGATTCAGGTTACAACGTCGTGATGGCCTAATAAAGGCTGAATGCGTTGAGATGATATTGCTGAATATTTAAGGTTGATTATATTTTTTGTCATTCCAAGTTATTGTGCAGGAAAACGAAAAGATAGCAACGAGGCAAAGATGTTCCCATAATTCATAACTATTGCATCGTATTCGCTTCATATAGTACTGTAGGCACCCCTTCATTTCAAACTAATATCCCTCTAAATCATGGAGTCCTGGAAAATGCGTCACAGCAATATACCCATATTCGACGCAGAAATTATCTGAAACATTTTCCTTCCCAACCCCACCTAAGCTAAAGAAGAGCTGAAAGCGGAATAAACAAAAAGGTTCCATATAAATAAATAGCTGTCGTCAGGTCTTATAAGCATGTCTTAGTGCTGTCCTTCACTTGACCTACGCACATTTCTCCTTTCGGTCCACAATATCGGGAGACCCTTTTCACTTGATGTCTGGCGACGTTGAACGCTCTAGGTTTTGCCAGCCTTTCCATCGGAGATTGTGTGTCTGTCGTCTGCGGCGGAGCCATCTGTGATTGCTGAAAGCGAACGGAAGAAAACACGGAACAAAAAGCATGATTTGTTTCCCCAAATCTTTTGTTCCGGGGGACGCCGGTCGGACCAGATGAAAAGAAATGGAAAGATCAGAGCCGCGGAGCCATTCGCCAGATCGACGTCGAGCAAAAGACCGCCGCACGGCGCGGGCGGCGGGCCCGGTCGGTGTTCGCCGGATACGACGCGAGTGCGGAGAACAGCGCACACGCAGCCGCTTCGCTCGCGAAAGTCTGCCGTCTCAGTCTGCTCCACTCGTTCACGGCTGCAGTTGGCACCGCCGGCGTCCGGGCCGCCGGCTCTATGAAAAGCCGCTGGTCAGCCATTTCATCGGGTTTTTGTGACGTCCAGATGCACGAGCCGCCATCAGGAGTGTCACCGGACACGGAAAAGGCGTTACTGAAAAGCCAGCCTGAGTGACCCGTCCGCGGCAGGCGACGGGCCGTGAAGCCATTCAGTGAGATGAACAACCTCCGGCCGCCGACGTCTTCGCTTGAAATTGGTTGCCGCAGTTTCCTGAAAATGCGTCGCAGGAGCGTAAATATAATTTGGAGCGTAAATACAGATGGGGTCCGGTTTACGGAGGGAGCAAGCCCAGGGTGAAATAAACGTCATTAAAGTTATGGTTTCACAGTTCGCAGCAGATATAATCATTTTCCCATTACCAGAAGGACCGGTAATGATTCCAATAAAAGTGACCAGCCAGGCGATCTTATCACCCCATTCCGCGGCGCATTATGAACGACAATGGACGAGATGTTGAAAGCCAGCCTTATTCGGGAAATAAATGAGAATGTGGAAGTCTTGACAGGTGTGATGTAACTCTACAAATAAGCCGATCACTGGCATGAGTGCAGAACACTGCGGCTAACCCGTACCTCACAGCCGTCGATGATGTGTTTTCTAAACAACGCTGGTGAAGAAGAGGGCCCAGGGGAGGAGCGCTGATATCAGTTTGGAGAGGATATGCGAAATTTTCGGAAATTATTCGTCTTCGTTTCCTTTTCAGGAGGTTCCTCTTCATACGAATGAATAAAAGATGAAGGTGTCAAACTATGGCTTTGCGGTTTACGGTTACATTGCTTTTACTGGATAGTGCTTGTCTTGCCAAATTTGATTTAAGTAATTTTATAATGGCCAGCGTGAGTTAAATAATCTAAATTAGTGTTTTTTTTTAACATTTCACGCTCCATGCATATACAGTCCTGTTCGTAACCTTGTGCTGTGGAAAAAATATTTTTGGTACGATTTCACGCGGTTTTTTGCAACTTTCCAAATGCTCATTGTCAAACAATGTACGCTGTGTGTTTGCAAATGTTGCATACGTCGTGGACGCTGTAAATCACGGCTGCATGTTTAATGACATAATGCTTTGTTACCTTGGGAACCTTAGATGACTTTATGTTCAACGGCGAAAACCATCAACATCAACTTCTGGTGTGAGGACATTGGGAGCTTCTACGAAAACCAGGATTACATGGCCACGGCTTTCAGAAAATGACATTGACATATGTCCTGCAAAAACGTATAGACTCAGCTATGAAGATGAGTTTAAAAAGTATGGTAAATAAAATGCAAATGATGAACAAAGATCACAGGGGACATCTGAGTCCTTTTTGACGGGCGAGGGTTAAAGCGTTGCTGTGCATGACATTCCTGGGTAAAACTCCCTTGAGGACCTCTCCTGACCAGCTGCCAGTTGACCCGCGGACGAAGAATCTAGTGCCAAAGTGACTCGAACCCGCATTGCCGTGACGGGGTATCAGCGTTCTACCCACTGAACAGTTAAGCGTGCGGGCGGCCAACAGTACCTCGATATACGAAAAATTTTTAGAAAACGGTTTTGGTTAAATCAGTGTTACTCCCGGAGGGTGCATTTGAAGACATCGTCCATGATTTCGTACGCGTGAAAAACATCGCGAAGAAGATGAAAACATTCTGGCGCATATTCAATTTATTTTTATGCGACCGACACCACTGAAGTTTCTCGCGCTGTCGGTAAAAGTAAAAACAAAGGCGCGAGATCTGAACCCGAAGCAAAACGTTTCCGTATTCTGCACAACAGACGATACCAAGTCGGAGAGAGTAGGTCGCTCATGAGACGACCTTAAGCGAGCAATGCCTTAGATTATCTAAATGTTACTCAGTGAGTGATTCCCTCACGCACTTACTGGTCTGCCCACGCGGTGCCCGGATTTCTGTGGGAACAATAACGGGCATAAATCGTCTACAGTCGGGACTGCCCTTTCCTTCCCACAGCAGGGCGTCTGCTGGTGAAATAGGTCAATTACTTGACGGTATGTGCATCAGTCTTTTGCATCATTGTATGGCGCAGCACAGACTGTTTCACTTGAAATGTTCTTTATTATGCTGTTCGACATCCCACGGCCGTATTGGTTTTAAGTGTCTACCGTTCTCCAGTTTAGCAAAATGAACACTGGCAACATTGCATGGACCTATTCAAAGGTGGCTGCATTTTTTCTTTTGCCACACGTTGCTGTGAATTGTGCGCTGGTCGTTAGAAAACAGCCTGGTGAAAATTATTGTGTTCCTCTCCAGTTTCGCCCTACTTGCAAAACCCAAAAGCAGAAAAATTTGCTTTAATACCAGATTTAATTTTGGATTCAAAGCGTATTCATGTTCCCGTACCCATAGCGTTAGAGAGCATTCCCGTTTGGGGGTGGCTTATTCGCTCCCCCCCCGAGATCTCCAGAACTACCTTTCCTATTTCATCGCAACAAACAACCATTGATTCACCATGACGTAAAACACATTTTTTCTTTTAAAAAGCTTTGAAAAATTTGAGAGGAGTGGGTACAGGGATAAAATGCCAAAAAGGGGCATTTTTGGCTTGTCATGATTTCGCCGTTTATGAACCGATTTTGATGCAACTGGTATGAATCGAGAGCTAATCAGTGAAAGCTTTCCTAATGGCTAATACGTTTGGAATTTTGGAAGAGTCATAGGCGTGCAAAAGTTTGAAAATAGAAAAGGCTTTGGAAATGGAAGAAATATTTTAAAAAATTAAAAACTGAAACAATTTCAGCTTTTGCCAGTAATGTTATATGTAAAGACTACATATCGTATCACATTGTTTGCATAATGTTGGCATAAACGACGCCAGGGACATGGAAAAGATGGAACTGTCATGACCACATGTTCATGAAGTTATCGTGCGACCTTTGGCCTTTAATGACCTCAAGGCTCCTCAGAGGTGCAGCGCATCGCCTTGAGTTTACTTTGTAGCGTTTGAAAATGCTCCCAGTCATTCGATTTGATCATATTTCCAAAGGCCTGATTACGGCTGCCGTGATATAGGGTACGCGCTATGGCATTTTAGGTCATAGCTCAGTGACCCAAACAGACATCGACATGAAGCATGACAGACAAGTAGAAGGCACTGTGCTGAGCTACTCGAGATCCGGACGTTGCATTTTGGGATATATCGTCAAAAATGCTTAAGACCAAATTTTGACTTTTCACTCTGACCTGACCTTGCAAAGTGATCTCAGACCAGCAAAACTGTCTGTTTGTTTCCCAGTTAGTTTCTTATGCATCCTTTAACTCTATTCTTGACAGCCATTTTTCTTTTACCCTTAACAGTTCCAAAAATGAGTGAGGTGCCTCTCAAAGGCTTGGCCTCGCTCCGCCCCTGAGGAAAATAAAATTGTGAAAATAAGGCATAATACATCGGAAGAACGGTAGGAAAAGTCACTACGTTTCGTGAAGTTTCTTCAGAAACCCTACAAATAGCGAGCAAAAAGCGTGGGGGAGGGTTTCTGGAGCCTCTCCCCCACGGTAAAAGGGTTAATGGCATCGCTTGACTTTGTGCGATTTAACAGTTTTGTCGTAACCTTGTTTTCATACTGAGCTTAGTCGGACCTTTCCTATGACAGTATCTCTGAAATCTTGGGATTTGGAAGCCATTTTTGGAAGGACAGTCTTTGTGTAGCTGAAATAACTTACGAAGGCAAGGTGAATGTAAATATTCGAAATTAGGATGGTGACGAAAGTCTCGGTCAGTTTTGCATGCTGCATTTTGTGCGCAGATTCCCAACACTATCCATATTTTGTACGGCTTCTGATGACATAAAGTCGGTGCGACTACGGTGTTAGAGCCACCCCTACTCTGCTAGGTCAGGTAACATTCTAGAGAAAGACATATGAAACGGCCGCAGAACTTTTCAGCTTAAGCTATGCCAGTCTCTTTGGAGCCATCTGCAACAAAAATAAACGGGAGAAGTTTCCACCTTACGGTCGCGCGAAGTGGGTAACTTTCTCAGCAAGCTGGCGGGAAAGGTTGCAAAGTTGGCTCAGTCTAGAATAGCTGGATAGGCACGGCGCCGCAGAGCCCGCGTGAGCATACCCGTTTCTTTTTTGGGCTGATGAATCTGCGCACCTTGAGCGTTAAAATGCGCAAATTGGTCGGATTTAATTTGCCATGTTATATAGTAATGAAAGAAAATACTATGACTTATATTTTGGCAATGTTGTCATCTGCGGATTTTCCTGAAAATATATATATATATATATATATATATATATATATATATATAAAGACGGTATAATTCAGCAAGCTGTTATATAGGTACGGTGGATGGTGGGCTAGTATCTAAAAACTATGCCATGATTCACTATCTTTCACTGAACCCTTGTTTTTATATACAGCAGCCAGAAACAGATGTTTTAAATCCCATTTAATCTTGATGTATGTTGACATATGTGAAATGTATGACACTTGACCTCCGAATAATAGAAAGTGGTGTGGGCAAAGTTCACTTTGTCAGCATCTTCTCATTCTTGACATGTTTCAGGCATATGCTCGTACGAAGAGCTTGTTATATCACATTAAAACCATGTATAGTTTAACCTTATTCCCGTATAGGAAGGGGATCCAGAAGCCCCCTCCGGTTTTGTTCACCATTTCTAGGGTTTTTGAAGTAGCTTCATAAACCTTGGTGACTTTTGTCAGCAATTTTTTACGCGATGTCAAATTTTCATGATTTTAGTTTCCTGATGGGTGGAGCCAGGTTAAGTTTTTGGGAGGAACTTAGGCCTTTTGTTGAAGGGAAAAGGAAAATGGCTTCCAAAAAACAGAGTTTGTAAAATAGAAATTGATATATGAGGGCTTAGGTAAATAGTTCGGCAAGCAATTACAAATATTTTGTTGATCTGAGGACTGTTACAGGACGCTAAACGTTTTTGAATATAGGTTCGTTTGATCTGACCTAGGTCAGACATCTGACTTGACGTGAGGTCAAAACTTTGACACAAGGTATAAAAATGATGAAGCAATAGGTACACGAAGTTTCGTGGTTCTGTGTTTGTTTGTTCTCTCGCAATCCTAGAAAAACCTCAGGGGGGCGGTCAACTGCCCCCCCAGTTTGGGGCGGGTTAAAGGAAAAATCACCGACATCTAATACAAGATCACAAACATCATGGATGAATCTACTCTAAGCTACGTAAAACTGATGCTTCTGAAGATGAAACGTAGTGGACTGAGTAATCTGTCCCTCGCCTTTACAACAAAATCTCGGAAATGAGAACAGCCAGAAACAGGACATGGCTTTGATATGGTTATGGAGAACCCTAGTGCGAATAAATTTCATGTTTCCGTCAGAAGTCAGAAGTCAGCCGGCTTCAGACAAAACAGAGAAACCGTTCCAAATTCCGCGAATTTGACGTGTCGGCTGTCCATTCGCAATGCCGACAGTCATGGCGTCTTTTTACTGGTGCGTGTCGTCAGGGCTTCTAACTAATCGCGTCGTGATAAATGACGTCGAGGCATGGTAAGAAACTATAATACAGAGAGAATTGTTCTTACATTTCCATCGGGACGAAGAAATTACTGTTTTGTCTACTGCGTGGAAAAAGGACTCTAAAATGAAATTCGCGTCGTTCTTAACTGCGACGAAATACCGTTCCTCGTTAAGGCACCTTCAGCCCGATGTAGCCCTTGAAAACGGATCCGACCCCTCGGACCTGAGTCCAGCTTTGTGAGAGCCCTGCCGATCTCTGTCTCCAGGTCCAGGCACGACCCCGCCTCACAAAGCAACGACGGCAGAGGGCGCCCCGGGTCGGTTCCTGTCATCGGCCGCATGTTATTACACACCAGATGGGTACGCCACCCACGGGCAATATCGCGAGCTCGCGGCCCCAGACACAGGCCCAGATATAAATCACATCCGGCCGCCGCTGGAGACCTCGCTTCACGGGTCGCGTCGGCGGCGGCGGTGCAGGAGATGAGACCGGCCGCCGCCGCCCCGGCGCCGACGCGGCCGACGCGGGTGATCGGGCGGGGCCCGACCAGTGGCCGATAGGACGCAACCGCGAGGGCTGCACGTGGGTGTCGGAAACGATGGTGGCTTCGGCCGGAAATCACCGGGATGGCCGCATTGCGGCGTCCCATTTCAACGCACTGGTGATGCCCAAGCAAACAGTTACAGGTTTAACAATTTGTGTGCAAGAGGAACTGGCGTGTCGGCTTGGGCAGGCTTACCACCACCAAATTGGCCTGGACGAACTAATTGGTTTGGATGGACTTATGGCCGCCTAATTTGCTCCAGCAGCTCAGGCTTACTTACTACGTCATTCCAGGATATTTCCCGGAGGTGATCCTTATGGCTCAGGGCTTTAAAGACATGTCGAATGAACAGAGCTAATATACATGCTGCAGTCAGATACTAAACAAACCAGCATTGGCAAAGCGCTTACCTTGTAGAAAATGGGTCGCTGGCAAGTGGCCGAATGTTACCTTATATACAACGGACTGATTATCGGTCATTAAAATGAGAGGTTTCATCGTCTCAGAGTCGACCAAATGTACATGTGACCATGTCGCGCATTTTGTCCTAAAATTCCTTCCAAACTAGCAGATATATTGGTTTATATATATTATAAATATATATTACTATATATTATGCAGATATTATGCAGATATGTTAGCAGATATAAAGTTTCTGTCACCAGGTAACGGCCTCTCTCGCTTCACGCTATTTTTATCAACGCTGACCGCCACTCGGCGGCAATCGCAAATTTGAATTGGTTTTCAAGTCTTAATTGATACGAGATGTATCTTTCATTCACTGGAGTATTATTAGCATTTGTTGCTATCATGAAGACATTATTAGCACATGCTGTCGTACGGGTACCGTGGGAATAACACTGAGGTACAATAGTTATTTAAGTACTGTGAGCGGTTGTGAATTTCAAGATGCAAATGTCTGTGCAGTAGAATTATGCAAAAGTTCAACAGCTATTTAGTTTAAATTGCGCTGGATGCTGATATTAGGATTTGGTAAATTTATTGATAGATCTGCAAAATTTGCCATGATGCAACCATAGGCTTAACCAAGGGAGCAAAACAATCATGTTCTCCCTTGGGGGCTGACAATTTAACATTTCTTTACGCGTCAAAACAAAAATAGGCAGAAGCTCCCGGAACTCGAAAACAAGCTGGGCGGCATCCGAGGCGTTTTAAGTGTTGAGGGGAGTCAGGTCTTGTCTCATCCCCCTCCTTGACGAAATGTTGGCTACGTCCGTAGATGCATGATTCCTCCATGAACCAGTTTTCGGATTTACGGCAGCACGTTGACTCAGACATGCACATCAACACTAGGGACACAAAAGTCAGAGATTCTGCCACACCCCTCCTAGCTTCTGCCCTCTCGCGGCGTGAGTAACGTCTCCCAGCGCGCAGGACGGTTTTGAAGAGCTGCAGCCCCTTACACTGCGCTCAGACACGACCGAGATCGAACGGCCGGCCATGTATGAAAAAAACAAAATTATACCATGCTCAGTAAAATATGGATTCTTCCTGGTTCTTGCAATAGCTATTTATGACAAAAACCGATGATAAGCCTATTCATGGGTGTAGAAATCCCCAGGGCGGCAGCCCTACAAACTGTATGGCGGGCTTACCATCTTTGGGTAATTTTAGCATTAGCTCCATGGTACTGCATGGAACGTATTACGTAAAAATGGCCTAAACAACTTAGGAAACGTTACTACGTTGATGAGTTTATTGGGAATCAAAGAAACACAAGGTAAACATTAGCCCACATTGACAGAACGAATGACGGCCGCTGCCATTTTACAATGATCAACGACCAAATCAGGCACGTTTCGCACTCAGAACCATCCTTCTTGTGCGCCAATGAATCATCAACAGCCGCTACCGAAGCGCGGATGTCCCTGTCACCTGTCTGTTAACCAACCGCTGGCCTCACCATACCCTCGACAAGCAACAGCTGATACCTCCGCTTGCGACAGGTGGCCTCGGCAGAACGCGAAAACCGGGGCGATATTGCCACATAAGTCAGCCCGTAAAAATTTCACCGTTGCCTGGATAAGAATATGGAGATTTCGTGTACCTGATTGGCGGCAATGCATGACATCCGATCCAGATGGCAGCGGGCTACAAAATCCTCGGCCATCCAGCCACTTCGCCTGCTCGCGACGTCGGAACAATCGACCGAGGAGGAGGCGAGGAGCGGCGTTTAGCACCCGTATTACCCGCCCTTATTCATCCCGAAGCCCCGCCATTATGGACGCCTTTCAGGTCGTAAATTTCGCGCAGCTGTTTATGGAAAATTCACTGCCGATCGGCCGCCCCGTGCATGCGTGCGAAGACGGACCTGGCGCCGGTGAATGCCCCGGGCGAGGCGCTCCAGAAGCAGGCACTTTCGATGAAAGGAGTGACAGATGGCCAGCTTCGATATTGCCAAAAGGATTTTTATTTCGTCAGTGGATTGACAGCCAATTTCGTCGTGAATTAATTGGCTTCTTTCAGACCATTCAAGAATTCCAGAAACAGATTTGCGGAAGACTCAGTTCGGTACTTTTCTGCTTCAGTAGAACGTCTGACAAACAGGGATTAGTCGGAATCTACGAACTGTATTTTCTTCTTATTGTGACACTGTCAAACCTAGCATGCAAAAAAAAGAAACAGTTTTGCTCTTGACGATGAAAATTATCCTGTCTTAAGCAGCACAGTTATGCGCGAATAAATTGTTCTTTCTGCTAAAATTGTAAAATGTCGTATTTCGGATACCGTGGTCACGAATCTCAGTCGGTTGTTATGTAATAACACCGTAGTAATAGCAAAGCCTCTCTAGAGTAAGCAGCACTCATATCGCTGTGGTTACAATTTGAAACAATTCGCCGGTTTTTGGCAAATTAGAAAGGCAGGTCACATAACTGCGTTGTAATTTAGTTATTTGACATGCGTCACTCCTATGTGCACATTACGATACATGGCAGAAAACTTCTGGTGCAGTGAGGACAACTTCTTACACATTTTCTGATTAGTCTCGAAAATCAGAGATCATGAAACTGGAACAGTTGCGAAAACCGTCCAGCGAGTAAACTGCATAGCATGAGCTGCGCACTGTAAACGTGATCTTTTCTACGGCTGTCTCTTCACTTAAGAATATTGTGGGGTATGGGGTTGAGTTACTGTTAGCTTGACCATAGCTTGACCACAGAAGGTTTGAAATAATTAACACAAAAAAACGTGACAGCCAGCATAAGGCACCACCTGCGTCAGAGGCGTAAGCAGGATTTCGCCCAGGGAGGAACCAAATCGGATCATGGGGCCTTTGTATCCAGTGGGGGTTATGATGACTGAAATCACATCATGGCGTAAAATGACGGTTGATGACGACGAAAAAACGACTTTGGGGACACTCGTCAGGTTGGCAGGGACGTATTTACAAGCAAACAAACAAACTTTACACTAGAGCGGTTTATAGTGTCCCTTACAAGCCGGCTGGGAGTCTACTGGCCAACAGGGGCCCTCTCCAGACAAGCAGTGAACTCCTATAAGCTATTGCTATTGCTAAGCTATGCAGTGAGCTCCTATAAGCTAGCAGAGGGCCCTAAACGTTCATGCAGACCACGAGCCTCTCTCCATAGCGCACATTGCTCACTTGTATATTCTGCATTCTTTGATGTTTAGAATACTCCTATTTGCCTTAAATTATCTGTTTCGGGCAGTATAAGTCGTCCTCCAGGCGTCTCACACTATCCAAAGCACTGGGGCTTCGGTCCGGGGTGGGGGCACTTGGTCCCCGGAGGAGGGCCATGACCCTTTTGTCCCCTTCCCTTGGCTGCGTCACTGACCTGCGCCCTTGTAAACTGCGTTGTTTCCGTCTAAGTGAGTATTTTATTATTACTATATATATTATTATTATATATATATTATGATTATAATATATATATATATATATTGTATGTATTATAATATATATTATATATTATAATATATATAAATCATAATATAATATATTATATTATTACACTGGAGAGCTCGCAGCGCCATGAGACCATGAACGTGCATGAGCCACGGGAGCGCCGGGCATCGTGTTTCAAGCATGGTAACGTTCGGCAATCAGCGGGAAGCTCTTTCGAAGAAATTCCGCTCAGAAAAGGTCCTCCGTAAACGTTTATTGCAGATGGATGAACTACTGGGGCGTATTCCTCGACATATCGCAACGTTTATCAATGCGGCCCGGCAAGAGCCTCGCAGTCTCAAACTCTCGCACTGATCATCTTCCAAACAGCTCCTGTTCAGATGTGTCAGACCGGCCGCAAGGGCAGTCCTCTGCCATGTCGGCGGAGCTGTGCGCACACCGCGCAGCGCCACGACGGCCTCCCCCGATCGCGGCAATTACTGGACGTCGGAGTGGCCGCGACGGCCAGAGGCCGGCCGCCGCCGGGCCGGACGTGGACCATTCAGACAGCGCCGGTCCGGGCCGGCCGCGGCCGACGCGTCCCCAGATCCACTTACCTGGCGGCGGGCGGTCCCGGCGGGGTGATGGGCCCCCAGTGGCGCCGCTATTGCCGCACTGGGGCGTCATTAGTCTCGGGCGTGCGAGCGGCCGTCGGGCTGCGGAAATAGGCCCGGACCGACCCGGCCGGCCGGGCGGGAGCTGCCGAGGCGAGGGCCGGACTGAGCCGGGAGCGAGGACCAGGCCGGTCCGAGTGACTGGAGCGGTCGGAGCGAGACCTGCCGGAGCGAGGACCGGACCAAGGAGAGCTCCGGTCCATTCCATTCCGTCCAGCAGGTGCGGGAAGGCATACCCAGTGGTCTACCTCACAGATGTCTGTGTACTGGAGAACCGTGGTGGCTAAGATTTAATTAGCACTCTTACGCGACCAGCAGACGTGGCCTCATTTGCTTGTAGGACACACGACATATCCTCAGCAGTTGCAACGAAGTCTGTTTACTCACTAATTCCGCAAATCTTTCCTTTTGTGAGCGACGAACGGAAAATCTAATGTTTTCTTGTGGTAGTCATTACTGTCTTGACTGTGGTAACTGAAATTAAAATGAGATATATGCATGTGCAAGTAATACATATTTCCCATGAACACAAACATTGTTCAAATGGACTTTTGGTTTGAAACACGCAAATGTGTTTCAAACAGCCGATTTGGAAATCATCAGGTTAAAAAGATCACTATGCATTTTCTCTTCAGCACGGAAGAAAGCGAAATGTTTAAACACTTTCATAAGAAGAAATACGATATCCTGTGCTGTGCCAATATATCTTGTGTGTACTGTTATGGCAACTCATGTGTCATACCCTTTCTAGATACTCAGCCGAGCTAGCAGCCATAAAACTGTTTTGTTTGGCAACGAAGAGCGAAGCAACTTGGCCGCAGGGTTTGCTGCCCTGGTGATAAATTGTTCTAACTCAGAAACGCGTCTGGAGTTCCTTGGAACTACTCACGTGGGTCGATTCTCGCACGGAAACTTCCCTTAAGCTGTGACATACAAGTGTGGCTTCTTTCAGAATATCAGCTTTCTTCTAAAACCTCACGTACACATTCATTCTATCGGATGTTTTTACAAGCTATGTAGAAGAACCAAATGTTAAAAATACAGCACGTTTCCTCTACCAACATCGTCGAGCTATCGAGCTGAGAGTACCCTCAGATGAGAGTCGCACACACTACACCCAGTCTTCTGCCGGCTCCCTCGCTCCAGCCCTGATATTTCGAGCACTTTCTCGAGTCATCCGTCGCTGTATCGTTCCTGTTATCAGCTCGTAAACATACAAATTCGTGAATACGAGAGCATGTATCTATGACATATGGAGGGCGAAACGCCGGCTGGCTGTTTTACGAGACACGGCCGAGCCTGATCTGGCGGCGCGAGAGTATGTTGACTGTGCCAGCTCGGCACAGTCCTCTCCGGACGTCCGTGCGTGCTGATGGTGTCCTTAGTTGGTGTGTTTGACTTCTGATAAACCTAGAAACACATTAGCGAGAGAGAGGGAAGACAGAAGGAGAATGGAGACGGGAAGGGGAGAGAGAGACATAGCCGTATATTTAGGCCATCCACAAAGCACTTGTGGCTATTACAGCCCATCGTCGAGGTGATAAAATAGCGCAGAGGTCAGGGGGCGGTAAAACCCAAGTATAAACGATGCGAAGCCACGTGAAACTCACGCATAAAACGGTACATGACTAGAAGACACTGCCAGGTCTTGTTACTGATGGCGGATGCGCACCAAACGACGTTGCAGTGCGCGCCTGTCAGGCGGCACTGACAGTCCATGGAAACCATGTGGCAGGGCGTTGTACAAAACAGCACCTCGCTCGCAAAACGGCGCTTTTCCATCTCGGTGCGGGACCGCGAGACATGAAGATCACCGTCCTGCCTGGTATTTTTCTGATGCGTCTTAGATACTGTACGGAACCGACCGGCGAGGTCCTCGGGTTCGTCCTGCAGGCGGGCCTTGTGTAAAAGCATGAGGGTATGGAGCCTAAACAGACCCTCTCTCTCTCTCTCTCATAGAGAGAGAGAGAAGAAGGAGGGAGGGACGGGGAAAGAGTGGGAGAGAAGAAAAGAATCAAAGAAAAGAGAGAAAGGGAATGAAAGAATGGAATAGTAGCAAATGTTTAAATGGGTTTGCGAAGAGACGGGTTGTCCACGGACTGTATTCATGTAGATGTGCTTGTTATAATTTCAAGACTGCAGGAAACTGAAAAAAAGTTTTCCTGGAACATCTGTACGATTGTTCATTTGTTCACGGTTGGCATAAAGAATAAACGATGTTCTTAGCCAACGACAGCCAGCGAACGTTAACAGAAAAGAACAGTGCGAAGTCAGGAGCCTTTGATCACACTTCGTTTCAGCCCTTGTATGCGGCTGGCTGCGAAATATTCGGCTAGGCGAACGATATCCCGAAGCCTTATCACGCCTGCAGTGCTCTCATATACCCAATGCCCAAATCCGTCGACTATCACAACAGACGTAAGAAATTTACCGGTTTCAGGACGCGGTGTTCTGCTCCCCGTAAACGTTATACAGCGGTTGAAACCTCATACTGTGCCATCAACGGCCTCATAATATAGTTAGCTTGGGTTAGTTGTTTCTTATTCATGTGATACTTCCAGCGATTTCTAGAAGAAATGAATTCTGAAAATGTAATACGTAACAGTTGTTTACAGCTAAAACTGTTTTTGAAAATCCATCAAGTTGGAGCATTCCCATTAATACCAATACTGCATTAACTACTGTGAACGCTACTCGCGGGGCTGAAATTCCCCCTCGCTGTGTCATGCTCCTTCTCCTCTGTGCCTGGGGTGTGCAGATAGACGAGGATCACAGCTTGTCGCGCCATCAGTGCCAGCGGACGGCACGCATGTGTGCCTGCCCCCAGCCTTTCGCGCAACTCCTGCCAACCGGCGGGGCTCCACCGCAGTCCTCCCCCCCTGCTGCTCGGAGATAACGCCTGGGGCCTGCTGGGCCCGCACCCTTCCGATTCGCCTTCTGTGACTCACGCCGCGAAATGGGCGCTTGGCGCATTGGCTCTCCGACTGGAGTGGCCGAGGGCAAACGGTGGGCAGTCTTGGATGGTTGTGGAGGTTCCGTCGGATTGCGAGAAGTGGCGATTTGCAATGAAACAGATGTTTCGCGGAGCGTCCACCTGATACGCTCGCAGTTCAAACGCTACGCTCAGACAAAAGTGTCTCGGCAAATAATTATTGTCCGCGTGCATGTCTTACCGGTATTGATAAGTGCTGTCCTCGTCATAACTGGGATGCGTATGAAGTGCGCCTTTGGATGAATGCATCCGTATATTTTCCCGTCGATGAGTTATGATTTTAGTAGTTTTTGCCCTTGATGTAACGAAGGAAGAAAGCTGGCTAAAAGAACTTCTCTGCGATGTTTTCGATGAGTTCATAGCCCCCGATTTTTCATGTAATGGCCTCTTTATCTCACAGCTACTTAGAAATTCATTACGAAACATTATCATAAATAACGTAGACATCAGGTGTTTGAAGCACCTTAGTTGACCTGAGACCAGCCGTATATCTCACATATTACGGCTGATAGCGCGACTGCATTACATTGCTTGCCAATGCATAAGAGAAGGCGGCACGTCTGATGTTATCCGTTCTGACGTGGCAGCCCGCTGAATTAAGTTTACCCCGATGAACAATGGGCTAAGACGATAGGGCCCGCGCGGAGGATATCTTCATCGCGCGCCATTTTTCATCCTGTTTTATCGTGCGTCCCAAAGCTGAGTGGATGGCCCTCCACGGCAGTATTATTGTAAACCGCGATTCATCTCCAGCCTGCGTACGATCTGGAAAGCCCTCGACCCGGTCGGCGGGCTTGGAGCGGGCCGATATCAAAAGAGACTGGGCCCTCGGCGAGACCGCGCTGTGTTTAACGAGCGCGCTGCCTGGCCGCCGGCACTTACGGGGGAATAATGCCGCTGCTCGGCGGCACGGCCGGCGTTCATTAAACGGGCTGACACACGGGCCGAGCCGAGCGGTGCTCTGCACAAGAGCTGTGTTGATGATGGTCTCGTTCTTTCGAGCCGCAGAAAAAAGCTTGCTGGAAACCTGACGCTGGGGTGGCACTAAGCCGGGGGGTAAAGTCTGAATCTGTGGATTTTTATTGGGAAGTCCGCACAAATTGCGAGGTTGGACATGAAAACTCTGACTGTATTCTGCTTTAGGAAATGTTAATATTTAGGGTTTGCGCAGAGGTCTTAAATTTTTACATCGGAACACATATTATACAAGACAGGGAGATGTCGCTCGGGTGCGCCCTTTCTCTTCCTATTCTAACTCGTATACCTTCTGGCTCAAAATAGTCTCTTGGACCTCTGTAAAATATATTGCAGGATATAATTTTGCGTTTTAGGTCCCACTCTTCCCGACTATTAGCCCTTCGTAAGGGGCGGGGGACAGGATCTCATAGACGCCCATCTCTAAAGCTGTGTCCCCTGGGACGCAGCGGTCACGGTGGACCTGCGGGCGTCGGGGTAGCGGTGGCGATGGTCTCCTGCCACCAGGAGCAGGAACTGCCTCTGATCTTCCTTCTTGGTGAGGCCCAGGCTCAAGTCCCGCATGAGAGCGACGCCCCGCTCGGTGAGGTCGTGACGGCTCGGAGCGAGTTGACTCGAGGAGAGGCAGCAACGAATGCCGGGTGTTCCGCCCACTCGTTCGGATCCACGTCGAGAAAGCAGCTGTCCATCTCGAGGAGCGTGAAAAAGGAGGTGGCCATCTGGGCGATGAAGTCGGAAATGCGCTCCATCCTGACTGTGGCGCGGTCGAGGCTGCGCCGCCGGGCGTTGCATCCTCTATCTTTTCTCCGAGCGTTCACCATCTTCTTCTTCGCCGGAGGATAGCCTCGTTGATTAAGACGAGGCCGACGAGCCGTTCGTTCAAGCACCAGAGGTGGCGACTGAACACCGTGCCGCCGCCTTTGATAACTCCTTGCCCGGATACTGGGTCAACGGCTTTGCGAAGGTCAGGTCCTGCGCCGAGGCTGAAGTTGGGCGCGGCACCGCGTGCCAGGCGGGGGTGTTCGTGGTGACTCCGGGGAGGACGGAGTGCCGGATTCCTGCTCTCTCCCGCCGTCAGGCGGAACTGACCCAGGAAGAAGACGACATTGGTGGCGTAAGTCACTTCCGTCACCCAGCGGGTGCGGTGGAGAGCGCCGGGGCGGAGGAACCAGAACCAGGAACCCTTACCTTCGGCGCTCCCCGAGAACTGTCACCGCGAGCTCGAGCAGTTCGCGGTAGCGAGCACGCCTCGCGGGTGCTGCTGGTCGAGGAGGGCGTTGAACTTGGAGATCCAGTGGTCGCGAAGTTCAGTTAGGTGCTTAGGCGTCGTCGCCAAAGGGCTTCTTCCGGTCGGCGAGGTGCCATAGTGTTGCGAAGCGCTTGAACAATTTGACATCTGGTCCCGGTGACGGCCCAAGGCGAACTCTGAATGCCTTCTCGGCCACCAGCTCCAGCATGTGGTATCGGCGAGCCAGATGTAGCACCTCCAGCTCCAGCTTCTCCTCGAGGATGGTGCATGCGCGGGCGCAGTGGCCGCTACTGGCGGAGGTGGTGTCGAAGCCCAGCGTCCTGACCCGGTCGGCGATGTCCCAGTCCCTGAGTACGCCCACCACGGCCGTCGCCGCGACAGGTCCCTTGCCACTGGGTAGTTTCGGCATGGCGAGGAATTTGGTGATCCCGTCGTCGTACACCAGCACTGGGAAGTGGTCCACATGCCTGTCTGCCACATCCTGGACGATCTTGCCGTCCCAATGGACCGTCAGCGGCACGTCGGGCGAGAAGGCCGTCTCGATCTCTCTGATAGCTGCCTCACGAAACTTCATCCGCGCCTTGGGGAACGACCCCCGGTTGAGGACGAGCTCAGCCGGGTCGTGCACGAGGCTCTGCGTCGTGGCGGCCAGGACAGGACTGGCATCTCTGTTAGAAAGCTTCGTCCGGTCCATAGCCGCGGACAGCTCTGCTCCAATGAGTTCTTGGTCGCGTGGGGCTTGGGCGGGGAAGCGTCCGTCGAAGTCACCGGCACGGCCTCGTCGTCATCCTCCGTGGCACGACGCTTGGGAGCCGTCGGAATGAACGAGCACGACGACCCCGACTCGTCAGCAGGGCTGCTCGTGGAAGGGCTGCTCGAACTCGAGTTCAAGACGAGTTCAAGGGTCTCGCCAGCTTTGAGACACTCGTGCTAATGCTACTGGCACCGCTCTTCCTCCTCGACATCGCGACGCCGTTCTCGTTCCAACTGCTTGGCGAGCAGGGCGTCGGTTCCCACCATGGTCCCCGGCGTTCCTTCCCGCGCTGGTCAAGGAGGAACGAGCGGTCCACCTCCATTTTGATCAGCTTGAGGACATCGGCGTAAGCGATGCCGAACAGAGCTCCCAGCACTTCCCGCAACACCTCCTCGGCTGCAACCTGCGTCTTCGACGGCCTCTTGCTGCTCGTCCTCAGCTCCTTGTTGAAGAGCTGCAGCACCTTCTCTCGGGCCCTCCGTTCCTTCTACATTGGAATGCTCGCCCAAGTCCAGAAGGCGGTGGCCCTCCTGATCGTCTCCGTCGCCTCCTCATTGTTCCTTTTGTTGTCCATTTGATGACGAAGGAAGAATCCGAGCGCCTGGCGATGCGACGACAGCTTCGAACTGGGGATAGTGTTGTCCACCGTCCCAAGTAGGTACACTTTGGTCCTTGACCTTTATGAAATTACCATAGCTGTTACTGGAAAGGAGGGATGCGTACTAGTTGACATTGACACTGTCCCGAAAGAAAAACACCGTGAACAGGTAGCACGGGTCCGCGACTCCGGTAGGGAACCTTGGGCTCGAGCTCACAATATGTATCGACCATTTGCTTGGCTGTTTGCTTGCTTTAAAACAATACAGGGGTCACCATTTCCTTGTTTATATGTATTTAATGGAATTTAAAACAATGCAGTGGATTTTGTCATGTAAGAAACTGACTTGAATGTTCTGAATCTTCTGTAAGAAACTGGAATGTTCATAAGTGACGAAACTTTCAGTTCTTTCCGCGACGTCCAAGTATTAACATTTTTCCCTCAAAATTATTCTCAATATTTTTGTGCCTATCCTTACAATTTGCGAAGAGCACCGGCAAAACTTCAAAACGCCAAAAAAATACGCGCCACCCGACCTGATGCATCTTCATTCTTTCGTCTATTTATTCAACGGGCTTCGTCGGCGCTGAACCAGTGTGTGTTCGGATCGCAAGTTTTGAGGCCACCGAGCACGTGTTTACCGCCGATGTACTTCGCGTTTGTTTTTTGAGAAAGCCCGCGGAAGAACTGCGTGAGCTAACTGCACGGGCAAGTGTGTTTTTGCCAGAACTTGACGATAACTTCTTTGAACATTCCGAGAGGCCATCAGATTTTTCAGCATTTGTTTTCAGACGGTTCTTTACCGGAAATTATGGCGAAAACACTCGAGTAAAACACATCTCCCATAACGGTTGGACAGCGCACGTAAATCCATTTCAGCCAAACATAAATACGGTCTCCTTCAGGGGTGCGCAACCCAAGAATGTCAAAGCCAGCCATATACACATATTGGTTAATGGGCTCTCATGTCGTATAGTGTGAACCAAATAAACCAAGAAACGTTGGTTCCTTAGCAGATACCTTGGTTTTGTACACGACTGTGTTTTCTTCGTGCACACAAACACACACACACACACACACACATACGAGCGGTGCGATTCAGAACAGCTAGACAATACGAATGAAAACTGGGCAGCTCTGACTGATGGCAGCTCTGTTGCAATGGATTACTTTTTCTTATGCGGCCAATCGTCATATTGTGGCCTGCAATTCATCTTATGTAATGTGTCTGTGGTTTAATCTGTTTTGTGAATAATACATGGTCATTGTCGTCGCTTTTTCTCGTTTTCGTTTACTTTGGCCTCAAGCCAAAGCAAACCACTTTCGCATGTGTTTGCTCATTACCGCCGTCAGCACAGAGCCAACCCTCAAAAGTAAACACCATGCTTCCTCGTGACTTGAACGCTCGAATGGGCCCTGTAACCTCCCAGAAAGGTACTCTCTGATGTCATTGGGGAAGGGTCATATCAGTCTTTCAAGGGCTAACGAGGTCAGCAATTCGACAGTTAAGACGCGCAGTATTTATTGTGGAGTAGGCACCACCAAAGAGCTGATGTGTGTAAATTCGTCATGGCCATGGTTGTAGTAACTCGCTTGCTGTATTCACAAATGTGCTTGGAGGACAGTATGATTCGTGACATAACGACGGATGAAATGACAGACGTGCACTGCAACAGCAATACATGGAACCAGCTCCAGACTGTCTGGGCATTGCCATTTCATCTTCATCCCTCTCACCTTAAGTGAATGCAACGGCCACGATCTCTCTGGAAACACCACGGAAACGCCTTCCTCAGCCCGGGGCCTGGCCATGGCGCCCGCCCTGCGCCGCGGCAAAACGTCCGAGCCGAAACCGTCGCTAAGAAACGAGCTCGGCGGTCGCAGGCCATGGCTGTAAGTGGCCGGCTAAAAGGCGGGCCGGACGCGGCCGGCCGACGCTCGAGCCGGCCAGACGGCGGAACGAAGCACGGTCGCCGCGGCCGCCGCCGCGCACGGCTCGTTGAACGTTCAACCTGGCCGTGGCCCGTCCATTAGGCCCGTCCCCGCGCTGCGACGAGGCGGGGGCGCCCGCCGGACGGAAGCGCCACAGGAAATGAACCTTGTGCGCGCGGTGCATAATCCCGCGCGAGGATGTCGGCCCGCGGAGATCGATATCGGCGGATCATGGGCGCTGAATGCGTCAGAGTGCAGGGATCCCGAGCCGACGGCGGTGTCAGAGGGCAGGGATCACGAGCCGACGGCGGTGTCAGAGGGCAGGGATCACGAGCCGGCGGCGGCGTCAGAGGGGCAGGGATCCCGAGCCGACGGCGGTGTCAGAGAACGAGGATCACGAGCCGGCGGCGGTGTCAGAGGGCAGGGATCACGAGCCGACGGCGGTGTCAGAGAACGAGGATCCCGAGCCGACGGCGGTGTCAGAGGACGAGGATCACGAGCCGACGGCGGTGTCAGAGGACGAAAACCATGAGCTGGCGGCGGTGCCAGAGGACGAAAACCATGAGCTGGCGGCGGTGTCAGAGGACGAAGACCATGAGCTGATGGCAGTGTCAGAGGGCAGGGATCACGAGCCGACGGCGGTGCCAGAGGTAAGGGATCACGAATCTCCGGCGGCGGTGTCAGAGGACGAGGATCACGAGCCGACGGCGGTGTCAGAGGACGAAGACCATGAGCTGGCGGCGGTGTCAGAGGACGAAGACCATGAGCTGATGGCGGTGTCAGAGGGCAGGGATCACGAGCCGGCGGCGGTGTCAGAGGACGAAGACCATGAGCTGGCGGCGGTGTCAGAGGACGAAGACCATGAGCTGGCGGCGGTGTCAGAGGACGAGGATCATGAGCTGGCGGCGGTGTCGGAAGCCGCGGATCACAAGTGGTGGTATCAAAGGGCGTGAATGACGAGTCATCATTGGTTGTCAGAGGGTGTTTCGAGTTCGTCACTTGAGTAATTGCTAGTTTGGCGTCGGCACCCAGACTTATTTTGGCTTAGAGCGTCGAGGCGGAAATATGTTCACAGTTTGGGTAAGTGGTTCCTTCTGTACGAAAGGTTGGGCGGTGCGAGTATGGCACAGTAATAGCTTGTGTCTGCTGAATATTAGCCTGTTCCGCTGACATATCTGAACTTCTTGAAATTCTCTACAATCACCAGCCAATACTGCGTTTAATGGAACCGTCAAAGTTGACTTTGACTCCCATGTTTTTTCTTTGTTAAGTTTTTTGTGTGTTACGCATTAAAAAGCCAAAATCCCTTTCCTTTGCCAAGACAGGGAATAAACAGCGCCAACAGATTGCAACCTCGTAAAGATGCTGCCCCAGCCATCTTAAATCCAAACATTTTGATGACGTCCCTTGATATCTCGCTCTATTCACATAACATGGCAAGAGCATCACAGCATCCCGTTTTTTATTTAATTTTTTTCCCATTTTTGCTTGGTTGCGCTGAACTCGGTCCCGCGCCACTGATTTACCATCTGATATTTTCCATCAAACGGCAGCTCATCAAACATTCCACTGTACTTTCCGCCGCTTCAGGCGAACCGCTTTACGCATCCATGCTTTTTCGATGGATGGATGTGGGTCTGGGAGGAGATTTATGGTATACGTGAGCTGACACAGGTCTTCCAGGCTGATTCCTCGATGCGTTTGCCGAGGATCGTTTTTTCCGGCAGACGTTTGACAGAGAGCAGAGACAGAAACAGACGGCAATGCTTGTAGCAAACAGGAAACCTTTTCGCTTCGCGCTTTCTGTCGGGACCACCACAGAGCTGGCAGCTCTCAACCTACGTTAGGGTCCCGTGAGCTTTAATGTAAAATTCAACTGGAGGTGCACACGCAGTCCTAAAAAGAACACCACACCGGGTGTAGAATGCACTGCACCGCATTATTCGGATAAGGACTGGCTCGTGCGATCGGGCTACGTGACAGAAATAAACTGGACGATAAAGACCGTAGCCTGATCTTGGCCTCAGCGCCCAAAAAAGTGTCATCCTTCTCCGACGTGACGTCTGAACCCAGACGGAGGCCTCCACATCCGTCTTCCAAACCCCGATCAGAGATTCTTCAAAGCGCCGCCCCTCCCCCCGCCGTAAAAACGCCATTGTGCAGAGCCGGACAGCGCCATGGTGGTAATCACGAGAGCTTTGTTCCTTCGTTTCGCTCGCTCCCCGCGCGGGCCTTGGTCATTGCCCAGATTGGACAGCTCTTGGTACGCTCCACTGCCGCTTTCGGCACGAGCGCCTCCGGAGACGGGGAGCGGTGATTGCGATCAATAATCAGCGGTGATTGCAGCCCACTCTAATTCAATCCTCGGCCGGCGCCCCTCGGCACGTGCGAGGCCGTGAACAAGTGTGGCGAGTTGTTCACTGCTCTGACGCGGCCGGCGCTCTCGCCACGCTGTCTCCCGGGGGAAGGCGGGGGGAGGAGGGCGGTGGTCCCGAGGCGGAATCGACAGGATCTGTGTGACGATGTAAATTTTCCTCTTAAATTCACGGTGATGATCGATTTGAATTAGTGTTCGCTGCGGGCCGAGCCAGCTCTATGGGCTTAGGACCGGTCCTAGAGCCAGGTGAGGTAAGGACAGGTTGATTTCCAAATGCGTAGGGCTAGGGTCAGACCTGGGCCAAATTATTCCCGAAGAAAATTTATTTCAGACGCTAAGTTTCGGGATATAACTGCTAAATTGCGCCTGAGGTGAACATTCATTGGAACAGTCATTGCTCAGAGCAGACTTCCACCATTCAGACTTTTTGCATACCCGCTTTTTGACACCGGCAGACCTATGGCTGGACTAGGTCTTCAGATACAATGAATTCAAGGGCCTGGGTGAGGCTTGGGCTTTACCTCAGCGGGCTAAGGCTGGGCTAGGACCTGTTATTTTAGGACCGTGGAGAACTTTAATTTGAATGTATTGCCAGTGTCTGGACACGTCGCGCAATCATCATTTGGTTTGCGGAGACGTTTCTCTGTCTTTCTGACCAAATTTAGTTAGACTGTGCAAAAAGGGCCCACAATATGCCCACGCTGTTCACAAGAGCGCCTAACGCGAGGTTGGTGCTATCTGATCTCCTGAAAATATGTTCGTGCTGAGCCGCTATTACGGCTAGTTTTATCCTAAAGCTGTGGCCATAACGTGTGCCTGAACTGGAAGATGTCGGGCGATAAAAGTTATTCACCATGCTCTGAAAGTTCAGCCGCAGCTAATCACAGACCCTTGACACTTCAGTGGCTTTTAGCCAATCGCAGGTGGTCGCGAGAACAGCACAAAGTGATGGCACTAGTGCTAATGATCTGGTACACTTACTGCGGAATTTAACCACAGCCACACTACTGCGGTCAAGCTACCTAGCGATGATAGGAGGGCCATGAGAATTATAACTGACGCCTTGGCCAGCCAGACCTCTCCGAGATAACAGCTGATAGGACTGGTGAAGTGCATTTTGTCTGGCCACCACAAAACGCTAAGGGTCCTGACTGGCGAAAGGAGACGGTGACTGCATAATGACTTCCGCCCCCACCATGCACACTGAGGTCGTCAGGCGGAATTCTTGCCTGCTGATTGAGGCTGGTCGTCGTATCACTGGCACCTCCACGACATAATAGACGCCTTAAAAATGGTGGAAAAATGTGGCCGATATCACTCGAAGGTTTTTGATCTATGGAGGGAATGGATAATTTTCTACAGTACGAAAGTACCATAATTTATGACGGTGTAGCTGGGTTTAGAGCTTCAAGCCTTCAAGCCAAGCCAACATCACAGCTGGAAAAATGAGTACTCATTTGTGGTTATCATGGAGCAACATTTGTAAATTACACGCCGTGAAAACGGAAAACAAGTCCCACACGGCGACTAGGGGCCTGGCGCTCACATCATGACAATGTCTTCACCACACGCCGAAGGTGGGTGGTCCCACACGGCGGCTGGGGAGCTGGCAATCCCGTGATGATTGACGCCTCCACCACACGCCGAGGGTGGCCTCGCATGGAAGCGACGGCAGGCGGCTTGGATCCAATCGGGCCCGAGCCAACTGCTGGCGGGCGGTCTGCCGCGGCGCCGGTGTGAAAACAAACACACGTGATGGGCCCATCGGCACTCAGTCGAGGCCTGCTTGATCTGGCAGCAGAGCCCGCCAAACAGGACGAGGGCATCTGTTCGCTTCCTCCGGCTGGTGCTTCGGTCAGACGAGGCGCTCCCCGCCGACGCGAAGCTTCTCTCAGGTCTTCCGACGTTGAATCGTTGCCGGCATTATGTAAAGCTGTTGTCATCCTGTTATGATTGCGTCATCAAAGGAAACATTGAAATGCGCACCAGTGCTGTGGCCGGGGAGCGGAACAAACAGCAGGTCCAAGTTTGCCCGGGCCTGGGTTATACCAATCACATTATGTAAATTAATGAATATTCATACGAACGCGCTTTGAATGCGAGCCCTAACGCCAGATATAATTGCACGGCTCTGTGACTGCGACGAGCCGAAAGGTTTGGCGCCGCCGGCAAAGTCCGTTCCGATCCGGCCGCGGGACGGGTTCCGAGGACAGCAAACATACACGACGGGCAAAACGCTTCCAGATGCGAGACGCGATGAAAGCGAAAAAGTCCAAGCAACCATTCAAGCGAGCACTTTGTCAGAGGATTGAAGAAGTTCTGGTTTCTCTGAAGTCGCCCGCTCATCTGAATGGGAACACTTTTCAGGCTTTGGGAACACTTTTCCATCTACAAAGCATGTTGCAATTTTCCTTGCAATTGTGAAGCGTTCACCTTTGTATGTTATAATCTAAATGAAACAATAGATCTCAACCTAACCATTTTGTAATCTTGTTTAATGCATTACCTCATGTAGTTGCTTACAGTTAGGTACAGCATGTCAGACAATGTGATGCACTCTTCAGTCTTCCTACAGGCATCAGTCTCTTTCTGAAAATTCGCCGTGCCTCTCAGCGCGAAATTTCTGCAGCTCCCACGGCAAGCACCGTGCCCGCCGACTGCACAAATGCTGCCGCTCTAGGGCGCAGTCTTCCAGAGACCCGGTCCCGAGCCGACCGTCTGGTGGACATGACAATATCGAAGAGCCTTGAGACAATATTAAACGCCCTCCGTCGCCAGCTCGTCTCGCTGCAACAGATTGGTCCGGAGCTGCATTGTGGCCTTTGCTACTGGATGTTGCTGGGTGACGCTAGTGTGACGCATTTCTCCGTGTGCACCGACTGATAGCGGTGCTGGTGTGAGGTGTTTCTCTGTTCAGAGACTGGTCTGGTAATGGCGCTGGTGTGCAGTTTAACTCCGTCTGTATGAACGACAGTCTTGTAATGATGTGTTCGACGGCGGGCGTTAGGAGCACATGAACGAAGGGAGCAGAGCCGTTACCGATGCTGAAGTCATTAAACCGACTGCCGGTCGCTGCGGGCGCTATGCAGTACGCTGGTACGGAAGGAGGCATTACGTTCCAAGATTGGTGTTTCCCGGGCGCTGAAACTGGGTTTAGATTGCCTGACACAGGCTTAGCAACAATGCTGCGAAAGATCGCCGAGACCTCCTACTTTAAATTTCTTGGTCTGTCACCCCATTGTGCTAAATGGTCTGTGCACGCAACCAACGCCTTAGTCACGACATTGGTCCAGTGGGTGAGTTTATTTGGAAGGCTGGTAAAGTTCACATGATTTGCATTTGAATGCCATTAGCTTAGATTAGATGTTGGTTACGCCGTGATCTCCCTATGATCTGGAGAACAAACAAAGCCGAACAGACGAATGAGACTCTCTATAACGCGTCCTGCTCGTACCACACACGTCTGTACACTCGGTATCGGTCCGGCAAGTTCGCGGTCGTCCAGCAGGGGTACGCGGCGCTTCAACCCACGTGCACGGCGGCACAGCCTAACTCAAAGGTGCTAGCACGGGCACGTGGCCTACTGTCATCCCAGACGTTGATTGAAAGGAGCCAAATGTTAGATAGCAGCGCTCTTTTAATGTAGCATTAGGAGGGCACGTAAGATCACACGAACTCCCGAGTCACTGGGGAAATGGATGCAGGTTTGAAAATACCATGAAAGTCCTCACAGCCAGACACATTAAAAAGGTCCCAAAATGTCATGTCGTGACATAGATACATTTTGGGCCTAGAAGGTTAAGTCAGGCCAAGTTAATATTGATTAGAAAATTATATTTATCAGTACGAAAATATACAAGCTACGCAATGATAATCTGGAAGAATGTGCATAGGATTCTTTGATCGACGCCATCTCAAACAAATCCCCAGATTCCCATTAGGATATGGAATATGGGCATCTGACGCCATGTAAGGCCATGTGAGGCCAGTTGGCACATCTTACATACATTGTGACTGGCCGAGTCACGGCTCCAACCAACGGCATTTGATCATGAAAATCATACAAACCTGTCGTATATAACACAAAAATTTTGATTCCTTGCCACCATATCCAGGTCAGATCAGGTCAGGTGAAAATTGAAAACAAAAGGCATCAGCCGAGAACTAACTAGAACCAGCCCTCCACACTTGTCCGTGCTCTTAAAAACGAGTTATGCGTTGAACTGAAGATCCATCACCCGCGAGTCACTTACGTAAGTCAGTAAGATTAAGTGACTCACGACTCATATATATAAACAAAAACATATTCCGTAATCTAAAAACAACGCTGGATACTGTCTAACATCATTTCATGTTATTTCAATGCATCCTTGAGGGATCTGAAACTATTCAGTCGATGTCAGGTGTCGGTCATACGAGGTCATATAGTAAATTAGCCAACTGAGGCATGCAGACATAATGCATAGTAAAATGTAAATGTCAATGCAATGCAAGTTTTACCCATTTTGTCTTAAGTAAGACAAGCAAACTGACGAAACAAAATGCATAAGGACTTTCTTTGCTCGTCTTAAGGCGAATAATTTAGAACGGCTACGATAAATATGACCGCACCGTATGATCACAGAATTGAAAATACCTTTTCCACACTGCTCCCGATTCCTCTTTCTTGTAGTCGGAAAGGGATTTCTATCTGAGCCCTCAACGCGATTTCCTCCCTACTAGATCCGTTATCTCCGATTCCACCGTTTCTAGACATTCTGCCTCAGGCTTAGACAGGCTGCAGTGCACTGCAATTGACGGAGTCATGCTATGTTCATGGGCTAGCGGCCTCAATGACGATGCATTATGCACGCGCAGGCGCTGCTTGCAGAGCCGGATACCAACAATGTTCAGCCGAGAGTCCATACGGCAGAAAACCCAGCGCCACAATGGACCATGGCGGCCTCTTACGATACCCGAGGATTCATAAAACCGGGAGCAGAAACTGAAATAGATGGCGACGTTCAGAACCAATTTTTGCCGGTTCAGAACCAATCACCAGCGCCGAGGTCGCCCCGACAGCGACCTCGGCGCAGGTGTGTTTTGGCCAAGTTGCGTCCGACAGCATTAAGAACGCCGTGTCGTTAGTTTTGTCCTTTGATGGTCACTGTTGCCGCAGGCCAAGGCTTTTCACATTGACTTTTTATACTGGCATCGCTGTTTGCATTCGTCTATTGTGTACCGGTTAGTGGGAAAGTTCAGGACAACACCGATGCTCGTATGTTTTCAGATCGGCCAAACGTTTTCCACCCGGCATGTAAGATGGCGTGTGAAACACAGATAACTCACCGAAGGCTTTGACCGGAACGCCGGCGCGCACTGCTCTTCGATTTACCACGCCGCCACCGATAGGCCTTTATGTCGACTTGACGGCGGGACGTAATAAATGGTCCCCCTTGCGCTTGTTCCCTTTGAAAGTTTTTCGCCGAGCCATTTTGAGTCTTTCCCAGGCCTAATGGCAGGCGGTTGGCCAAAGCGACGCGGTTGCATGGCGCGGCTTAATTTGGTTTCCGTGATGCCAACTAGCCTTGTACGAGTCCCGTTGTCGCAGTCTTCCTCCTCGCTTTCCCGGTTTCGAATTTTTTTGCATGACGTCAGTCGTGAAGAAGGAGGGAGATGTCTTCGCATGTCGAGCTGGCTGTCTTTTACTTACATGAGTCCAGAACAATGTTCCCACCTCATTCCAATGCCCCACAGAATGTCGAGCTGGCTATCTTTTACGTACATCAGTCCCGAACAGGTTTCCCACCTCATTCCAGTGTCCCACAGAAGGACATTCCCATAAAGCCCATTCAAATAATGAAGCAGCGCACGAACTGCTGCAACGCCTTGGGAAACGTAGTTTCTTGTGTTGTTCTCCAAGCAGTACGTGTTGGTAAAATTTATGCCTGTTTTGGGGTTTTTATTGAGATTAAAAATGCACTTAAGTGTTTTTTTTTAAAGTTACTTGGAACCCCGAGCCTCTGCTTAGACTATGTTCCGTACACTTTAAAAAAACGTTTTTGAAATCGACCAAGACCTTAATCACTAAATTTTGAACTACATACTTGATTTATTTTAACATGATCTCAAAACCCATTTCTACTGCCAAACAACCATCTGTCACATATCGATAGCCTGTCATCTGATACGAGTGCCTACAAGTTATTTATGCATGACGGGCTGGCATATGGACAGGAATGGGGATGTATCGAGTCCATATCGAACGGATAGGGGCTCCAAGACGCGTAGGCTGGTTGAAATGGCATCAAGTATTCCATGCTTTTGAGGATGGAGGCCGTTTTCCTTAACGCAACACTTGCCGTTCATGGACTGCATCAAAGACCAGGAAAGGTTGCTTTGAGAACGTTGAAGAGCACGCCATCCATTCTCGCTCCATGTGCTGGCAAATGGATGAGAACAAATCTGACTTGTGCTTCCGCAGTTTCCTGTTCCGTTGTTTGCATTCCTTTAACCTACAGCGAATGCTCTCGCAACACAACGGCTGGAAAGATGGAAATAGCCCGTTCCAACGACATCACTGACGCAAGGGGACGCGCCAATAAGCAAGAGTGGAACAGTTCGCTCAAATATGTTTTGGGCTTACGCAGCCCACAGTAAACACTGAATTCAGAGTTAAAGGTTTTACGGGTAAGTGGCAAGACATGAAATCACGTTCAATCAAATTGTACGAAAAATGAACGCACTTCCATCGATCCAACCTGTATTTTTTAGGAACAGCAGGTCAAACAAGGTCGCACACTTAAAAAATGTTGCCTCTGCAATTCCCAAAACACTTGGTTCCTAATAATTTAGTAAGGAATATGACATTAATGACCATATGTGTATGGTTAGGCTAAAGGGAATATGAATAACAAACGCGTAAGACAACGCTGTATGTAAGGAATAAAGTACGGATCGTATAGTACTCACTAACATCCCAATGTTCGATTTTTCCATTACATACGTCCGTCGTATAGTTTATATACATGTTGCAAAAGTGTCATTTTATTGCACTTAGCTAGCTTGCCTCTCGTGTAACTGACAATGGAACGTCAAGCTTTATATAACCTTTATGAGATTTTTTATCAAGGATGCATGCTGTGTGTGCTGTGAGGTGATCCCTTCATGCTTTCCGTATCCATTGCATGTAATAGTATGTTTCGTTGACTTAAGCAAACCCAGGTGTGTACATTTTGCAAGACAGCTATCACATTCTTCTAACATTTCATGCTATGTCTCCATTTTGGGCAACGCCACGTTTGGTCTTAATAGTTTGCTGATTATGGTTTTGCAATAGGTCAACAAGTAACTCGCGAAATGGAAATATTTGAATCGATGTCAGCAGCATTTAAATCAGCCTGTTCTCATGTTATTTTCAAAGATCCGTTCGTATTTCTTCATGCTTGTTTACACGCTTGTTGGCCGAGAGATAGAACTGAATACCCGATAAGGTGTTTTTGCAAACTTCGCTGTCGTAAAGTTTTAACATCGAGGCATAAACTTGAAATACGCCTTATATGGCGGCATACCTCGCTATTGGAGAGGATCAGCATGATTTCTGCTACCCCACGCTCGCCCTCTAAAATTCCGCTCGCCTCGGACTGACGCTCAAATATTCCGGGGGCGTCTGCATAACAGCTAACAAGACAGAAAATTCCGGCGGCCACCCTTTCCGGCTTTCCATTTCAATTTTCCGGTCTTGCCTCGAAGTCTGGCTCGGGGCGAGAGGCTCTAATCGTCTCCGTTTCGCCAGCTCGAAGGAGGCCGAAGAAGTGCGTCGTGGCCTGTGCTGAAAATCGCATAAAACGGACTGAAATAGTACAGACCAATGCAAAAAAGTACTGACGGCAAGACCCTTGCGTATTACATGCTATTGAATAATGCATAAGTATGGAAGTAGCAATGAATATAGCATATAAAACCGAGTATTTATAAATGCATGTTACATGCATGCATGTACACAATTACGCAAAAAAATTGGCTGAAAATGCCAGGTATCCAAGCAATGGTTTTAACCAAGGAATCCATATCTTCTTGAGTGTGCATTGTTCAAGCAAGATCATTATGAAACTGTCTTGACTTTTGCCTCTGTGTTCTAGATATTTATTGCGCATTTCTACCATTTACTTTTCCTTTCCTCGGGACCTTCCATGTAAACCCTAGTAACGCTTCGCATTGGAAAGCTGTATTCGATTTTGCTATTTCAGGCAATGTTAGCTTGGGACAACGATGGGAGGGGATGATTGATCAGATTAGGAAAGAATATTGTGAGGCGAATGTGAGGTACCAGAACCAATGGTTAAAGTTGTGTAAGAGGCGCAGCAAAAATACTAAGTTTTTTCCAGACTGGCCTTTGTCTGTATTCGGTTCAAAATGCGAAACGTTCTTAACATGTAAGTGTGCTGGTCTGCGTAATTGCTTCCTGAGGATATGCGGACATCACATTTCATCGCAAAAGAAAATCCTTTTTGCGAGCTTCGTGTGCATAGCAGTTATGACATTGGACGGAAGTCATTTTATGAACGGCGCCAAAGGCGCTGGCCAATCTGCAGTGCACCCAGCACTCATTTCTGAGCAGCACATCCTATGGGACATGCGACACAGCATGAGGAAAGCAAAACTGAGAAATCAGTATTTTTGTTATCTTGATGTGGAGTGGCTGGGTCTGTTTTTTCTCCGTTTTGTCCGGCTTTCCATTATAAGTAAAGATAGGTAAGGGGTTCTGTTTCCAGTGCCCCATACCAGGCTTGTCCTTGATTCACTTCCGAGTGAATCGATTTACCACCTGATTCAGTGACCTGAGGGTCGATTCTGATTCTGATCCACAACCGATTTTCAGAAAACTGAATCAATCCCATTCAGATTAAAGCTTATTTCGGGATCGATTCGGTTTCTGATTCGCTGCGAAAACGGGTATATAATTGACAAATTGAGTCAGACAATAGAAGTCAGAAGTAACTATGGTAAAACAGAGCAAAACTCCCTTCCTAAAAAACTGGATGCTTTAAGGTGCATGCATGTATATACGTAAGCAAAAAACTGGCTGAGAATGTCAAGTGTCCCAGCAATAGGTATAATCAGGGAATCCATGCCTTCCTGAATGCTGCGCTGTTAAAACAAGATTATATATGAAGCTTTCTTGGCTGTTGTCCATGTTTTACGTATTCATCGCACATTTCTACCAAAATCAACAGCGAGGATTTAGGTAACGTACCGAAATATGAAACGTGAGGCACGCAATTTATCGCATTTTCGGAATGATGACATGATAGACTATGGACCCCATATGGACTGCTATCTCCATATGAAAACTTTGGCAAAATGTGGTACAGTTTGCGAGAACTGTGTAAGTCACAATGAAGTTAATCTGCAACCTTATCTCAAAGTGCACAAAACTGTGACATTCAATGTGCTAAGCAAATGAACATGATAGCAAGCCCACGTACAAATGAAAGAATAAGATGAACACTAGTAAGAAAACCATTTTACCCACACTACTTACCATCTGCAGATAATTTCGTGTCTGAGCTTCAACAGTGCCAACAGTCCTACTAGTCCACCTGCAATTTGAAAGCTGTAAGAGAAAACCAAAACATTTCAATCCATACGTATGCCCTATTGCTTTGCCTCACGTAGGCGATTTAGAACTAAATGATTTTAGACATCGTTAATGCAGTAACAGACATGAGTATGAGACTACGTGAATACGTCGCTCAAATTTCACCAATGAATTTACCTGACCTGTGAAGAAGTGAAAAAACACAACCATCAGCCACCCACCATCGCCTTTGCTGAGGCGATTATGACACTGGCTATTTTGGCAGAGGCAGTCGTATAGGCAATCATTTGAGCCGTCATTTGTGGGACAGGTAAGAATATGAATATGTTGCCGTATAACTTTTTTCGTACAACTTTACAATTTTCGGTGTACCCGACACCATACGTACGTCATCTGCTTAAAACTAAATATGATGTATTTTCCTACGTGTTCTTTTCATACGTCATATCAAAATTTGAATGTCCTACATTGAGCAGCTGCAGGAGACGCTTCCGGGAAGCATGTCCGCTATTTCGCGGTCGGCTCAAAGGCGTTAGATCTCAGTGCTTCAAACCAGGTTTAAATGTCATGCGCGCCTTTGATGTTGTTCGCTGTCATTGTTGAGCGGTTCAAAAATACCCGTGAAAAAAGTGTCTAAAAGGCCACGTTACACATTAGCGGAAAACACACGATGCGTAAGCGAAAGACAGACGGAACTTCAGAGAATCGGGATTCGGATAAAGATAACAGGGGCGTCGATTTCTGTAAATGATTGGGGGGGGGGGGCGAGCCGAGGGCCCGACAACCTAACCTCCCCCAAATGTGGGTTTCTCAACGGATTTAGCTTACTTCAGTTTGACCAACGGAAATTTACAAGTTTTTTTTTGTTACTATGTACCAAATAAAAAATTGCATTTATCCGCATGTATATTGGTAAACATAGATAGAAGATAGAAACATAGATAGATACATCGTTTTGGACTTTATTATTTACTTCCCACCTATCCATTATCTATTGCGCCCGTTCTTGCCGTTATTATTACTCAATTACCTTTAGAACCGGCAGGAAATATTGGGTGGGCCCAAACCAACATTACGTGGGCCCAAATCAACATTGGGTGGACCAGGGCCCTCTAAAAAGAATAGAAATCGACAACCCTGAAAGATAATATATACTAGCACTGAGCGAATTATAGCAACAGCCAAGATCTGGCAACAGCGAGGATTTTGAAATTGGTCATTATGAGCGAAGGCAATTGCATTCAATGCGTCCGATGTGTTCTGTGCCGACGGAATAGTTTTGTAGTTATCCCGCTGATAAGTGCCATTTATTTCCGAGGTGTTCTAAGTATGGAAAGGCGAGATTTAAAGCTGAAACTTTGCAGTGTGAAAGTGAAAGAAAACATTACTTCCGAAAGAGCCATGTGGAAGACAGAGCTTTTACGCTAACGCGTTGCGAGTGAAAATACACAGCTTACAGAAGCCAGCCATCGAGTGATCGAATTCTCATGATGTCGTGTTCAGACGTTGCGAAGTTATTTGCATTCAGAAAGTATAATGGTCGGGCCGCGCCGCACCGTCCGTTCAGTTTGATTGGCGGATTCATGGTCTCAAATACAGAGGCACAGTTACTTACAAACTCTGGGGTTATTTCACACTCAGTTTTGTCCGAATGGTTAGGCCAACTTCCATGCTCTTACGTCAGACGATGATTACAATATACATAATATGTATATATGTAAATACAACGTAAATAATAATGCAACATGCATAATATATATATGCATAACAAGTAATAATCATGCCATGGCTCTCAGAAGTGGTTACGCATTTCCGGCGACTGCATCTGACGACTGGGCAAGATCGCATCTGACAAACATGTTTTTGCAAAACGGCAAGCACATGCTTCCGTACATACATGTAAAAGCCCTTGTGAATGAACAGTATGACGCAAATGTTTCACGCCATTCTGTGTAGTCTTCTAGTCTTCTTTCTACTTGTATGAGTAGTCTTCTTCTTTCTATAGAGGTCTTCTTCATTCTATTCATAATCCACCAGCGTGTAAAAGTCCCAGCATTGTGGATCACTCTTATTGAACCTGCCACCTAACCAATACGAAACTTAGCTCCAATCCACGGAGCCATTTATGTTGAATCTGGGAGAAATCTTTCTTATCCTTTGACAACTTAGATGAGATTTTCTCCTCTCAAAAGGACCAAGTTCCGGCAGTTTGCAGCGTTTTGTAAGTCGGCCACAGATCCGAACTCTTTCAATCTGGCCCCGTCGATAACTTGCTCCGAACTTTCTCACGCAATCTCAATAGGAGCTCTCCGCGGGGTTAACCAGATGTTAATCCCTTTGTCCAGATGATAATGTAGGCCTTTGTGATGGACGGCCGCATTGGCCTAGCGACCGGATCTCCTAGGACGTCGCCGCAGAATCCGTCGGGCTTCATTATTAAGCTTGGCTGATGCGAAGTGGATCTTGCAGAAATTTTCTCTTTCGATTCGGCTTTAAAGAGGGTCCGAATCTGCATGACAATGGTCATGGCAGCCTGGAAGACGCTTTCGGTCTAATTTCATCCGAGGCGAAAACAAATATTTAAGAGAAGAAAACTTGCTCAGCTATCGTGGACGACGGCCTGCTGGCGTCATTTCGTAGACACAAAAAAGGCCCGCTACAATTGTGACGCCCGTTTTTGACATGTCCGTCGTCCGTGCTCATAGTCAGATGGTCAGCATGGGTTCATTTAGACGGTTGCTCTTCTATCCCTAAGGAAACCGAAGCCACAGACAAGTTCGCACATCTGCCGTGAGATCCTACGTCACGCGCTGCGGAGATTCGTTTTTACTGCGCACTGCGGCCCGGATTTCCTTTGAGATTTGCGAGCGATTCAGCGGCGCGTGTCCGCACCCCGCACAATGCAGACGACGTATTTTTACAGGTTTTCCTTCCCTGTGTGATGACTGTTGCGGCCCGCCGGCCTGCCTGTTTTCTAATGCTCCAACAATATGGTGATAGTTCGTGCCGAAAGTGGGTTGTTATCCCGTTGTCCGCACCCTCCGCCTTGTACCTTTAGGGCAGTCACCTGTGCTCGTTTCTGAACGGACAGAGGCCGCCGACGACGGAGCCCCCATTACCCTGATCACGGGCGGGGAGCCTCAGTTAGCCTGATGCGTTTCGAGGTAAGGGCTGTAAAGAGTAGCAGCTCCACGAAATCAAACCCAGGGCGAGTCGCATATCACGTTTGAAATCGCCCCCTCGTTTTCCTTAAAGTGGACACAAAATCGATAACTGTTCGTAGATGGAGTTCCCTGGTGCAATTTTAGCAGAGCTCGATTAAAGCACCAAACTTTCTCGTCATCCTTCGCCAAGATGCGTCGAGCAGTCGCACACCTATGGCACCTATGGCACCTTCAATACTTCTTTACATTAGAACGCCTAATGCAGCTGGGTGAACGGAATAAAATAAAACAGAACACCCGGGCGGCAGGCTAGCTCCAGATCGTCCCGGAAACAGAGCTGAAGACTGCCGAGAACGCGACATTCAAGCTCTACGGTCCTGAGTCACGCAATGTGAAGATTTCCCGCATGCAAGGGCGCCAAAAAATTTCGCACATGCCTCTCACGCTCGACTGTAGGGTCGCCGACACGGTCCAGGAAAGGCCCCTCCCTTATTGATAACAGCGGCGGTTCTAAGACCGGCCCGTTCCCGCCCTTGCGGAGACGTCACAACGATGTCGACGCACGAGCGAGCTGCGCTAAGGAGCCGCTGTCACGCCACGACAGGTACAGAGCAGCTGTCTCCGGACCGGCCGTGTTTCCGTTGAGACGTATCATCGGACACGACACGATGGACGCCTTCGTTCATCATTCATCTCTCCAGGCGTCTGCGTTGTGAACGTGGTGGGCCAATCGCTCAATTCCGATTCAAACGATACATCGGAGGTAATTTCCACTCTGTCACGCGTTCAGTTTCATGCCGACAGTTTGCGTGCGCTGCCCAAAGACGGTATTGCCAGAAGTTCATACCAGCCCCATGTAACATCAACATGCGGGAGCGATGTACGCCGTAGGCGATATTCTGGAGGTCTGCCGCTTGCAGGTTGTGGCCATGCATGACTGATTGTTATCAGCGCTCTTGATCCTCCAGCATTCTGTCTAGAACCAGTCAGCCCATTTGCCGATGTAAATGTTAATGATGACATTTGGGTTGCCGTTGGGTATTTTCGGCCTTCTTTCGGGCGATATTAGTCTATCTATCAGAGTAGTCTATCTATCAGAGTATCAGAGTACCAGTATGTTAGTATCTATCAGCTTTTACGGCGTTATCACCTTGCAGGTATCATGACTGTAATGAAACACATGTGAGGTAAAATGGCCATCGTCGAGGCGTACTGCATCTTTGCTCTTCGTAATCGTGAAGTGACAGGGGAGCAAATAATCATAAGACTGGTACAAACTGAAGGACATCTAAGCACTTGGTTCGCGATAAAATAGGAAATTCGTTCGGAAGCACTGCATGCTGTCATGACGCTAGATTCTGCTTCCGAAAAGTCGCCGCCCGTGAAAGGAGTGGTGGCAAGACACCTGTGTCGCGTCTTCAGGTCCAGAATAAGACCTGAAATTCCGCAGCGATGGCTTCCATTGCGCGGCCACGACACTGTGCTCAGCCATCGCCCCCTTCATTGTAATTTGCATCATTGGGTTATCTTTTATACAATGCAGACGACGTGCCTGTTAACTTACGCTCATCGGTTCAAGAAAAGGCTGTATCACGTGCCTCGTCACATGGCAATCTGATCAAATTCGCACGGCATGTGACCAATATGACTGTATCCCTTTCCGTGTTACAAATTTTTCATCATCACCTCGCAATATCCTTGGCGTCCATGGCCGGGGGAATCATTCGGTGTCGGTCGTGCTTCTGACAGCTCATTGTTCCGGGTCGGCGGACTTTTCAGGTGGGCGGCAAACTGAGCACCTTCAGCGACAGCTTTGCAAAAGCTCCATCAAATTAAGTCGTTTCATCACGCCATAACCCCTCGGAGTCGTCCATATCACTTTGCGAATGTACCGTGGGCGCAAAGCTCGCACGGAACGACCGGGCACTCCGCCGCACATCCAAAGGCGCTCCGGTTAACGAACAGTCTGTATTGCATCTGTACCGGGCTATAATGCAAAAGGATTCAGTGACTACATAGCACAGTCACGGCAAGATGGCACTAACTGCAGCTCCGCGCGGCCGCGGACCGCGAGCGCAGACCAATCAGCGGGCAACAATGTCGTGACGTCATACACTTCCAGAGACGGGGCACGGAGTCGGCGGACGATTCCCACAATGAAAGCCGCTGTTACGAGTGCACATCGAACACAGTCCCGCGCTACACACTGCCGCCACGCCTGAACAGAGCCGGTCACGCACTCGCGCGGGCCGCGCAGACGGCGTCCCGCAGGTTAATACAAAACATAATTACTCTGTTTCTCTATCACGGACAGAATTACTTCACTATCACATTCCGCGGGCCGCCGCCCGGCCGCCGCCCACGCCCCGTCCGCCCACGTCCGGCGGTCAGTCAACGGGCGCGGCGCGCACGTCACCGTCGTCGGCGCCGTTGACGCCTGATGTCGACGCCGGCGGCCGGCGGCTGGCCGGCTTGTGGATGCCACAAGCGGTGGCAGGCTCCGATCGCGGCCGGTTGGTTTACCGCAGCGCCAGCGCCGCGACCAGCGCCGCGGCCAGCGCCAGCACTGGCTGCCGGAGCCGCAACGGCTCCGACGCGGACGTCAGACACTCGGCTGGAACACAGACCGGCAGACGTCAGACATTCGGTGGGAGCGCAGACCGGCAATCGTCATACACTCGGTAGACACACAGACCGGCAGACGTCAGACACTCGGTGGACACACAGACCGGCAGACGTCAAACACTCGGTAAAAGCATAGACTGGCGCTGACGAGAGTCGAGTCATCCGCGCTGGAGTCCTCCGGACGGCCTGGCGGGCCGGGGCTTTTTGTCATTATACCGAGTCCGACGGATCAGGCACGCAGAGTAATAAACCAAAACGACGACGTTGCACTTTGATGAGATCCAGTTTGGCCCGCTTTGATGTTGATGGGTTTAACCGGCGACGTTCCGCACGGGTTTAAAGCGGCCGGCACCGCGCGTGAGCTGGGAGGGGAGGGACCGAGCCTCCCGCAGAGGCCTGCGACGGCGCCGGCTGCGGCGGCACCTGCGGCGCGCCGCGACCGCCCCAGCCCCCTCGCTATCTGCAGCCGTGTCCGACTCGGCGGCAACTTGAGGCCATAAATTCACCTTATCCCCGGCGGCGGTGCGGCCGCGGCGGATCGGCCGGGCCAGGCCGCCGCCGCCGCCGCCGCAGGCGGTCACAGTCTGGCGACTCTCCCGTCCATCTGCCGGCGACCCCGGCGGCGACCGCACCCGCGACTCCGGCGGTAATCACGGCCGAGGCCGCTCGATATCAGCGGCGATCGCCGCCGCCGCCGCCGCCGGGTCGCCGAGCCGTTTGCCAGCACTATCGCGGTGACGGCGCACCGACGGCGCCGAAACTCGAACGTCGCCGGCGGCGGTTTTTCTTCGGGCGAAGTTGCCGACGTCGGGAGGGTCTCGTTTCTCCGAGTGCCCAATCGATTGGCGGCACAGTAACGGCGGCTGGTTCCGCTGTCCTCTTGCCGTTGCGTTCGACTGACCGTTTGTTGGACATGTATTCAGTCGTTGAGACATCTACACCGTCCTGTTACCATGATACCTTTGCCGCTATCCCCGCTTACATCTGCCTAGAACCAGTGGACAGCATCTACAGTCCGATACACTGTAGGGCGCCGCGTTTGTATTTATTGTATTCAGGTCGTACGTTTGCAAAACTCAAGGCCAAAGGCGGCATCACGGCCCGAACAAAGTTCTTAAATGGACGGAAATGTATTGACTTCTCAATGATCATATTAGCAATGAAACGATGGCCAAAAATAGTAAACGCTGGCATCTGAATACTCTACTTTGTCGTGGTTGAAACCATGGCAACAAGACTCGATGTGAGCCTAAAATACGAGGTTAATTTCATAACCTCGTAAGTCAGGTTTAAGATATGATGATAAGCTTAATGCGTAACCGATAAGTGACACGCAACTTGGCTAATAAAGTTATGATATGACTTGATCTGCATACCGTTCCGGTGGAAAATTTTATATGAAGCGAGCCATAATGGCCGGTGTTCAGATGTGCACTTGTCCAGGACGTTATCGATGCTGCCTTTTGCTTGCACGCGACGAGCAAAGCATTATATTTAGCACTCCCATTATCCCCGACATTCCTCTCAAGCGACCTTCCAGACGAAGTTCAGGCACGGACGTAAAACCGCGCCTTTATAATTTCCTTTCCACTCAGATCGTAAGGTTTCTAACACACACACGGAACATTTGCCCCGGAAGTAATGAATCGCATTTCTCCCATTCGCAGAAGCATTGAATGTGATCCTGAGATTAACCTTTGCCGATGCATCAGAGTATATCCTTCTTTTGTACCAGGAGCCGTTTCCGCAAGTTCTCGAAGCTTTCTGACCAGGACGTTTTTTTAGTAAAAGATGTCAGAGATTTGTTGAAAAACCCCAATCTGTTATCGCACAGCCGCCTGGTAAGTGCTGATGCTTTAAATGTGCGCCAGTGCAGCAGCATATGATAGCCCGAGCTGCTGCCGTGCTATTGTCACTACAGCGCAGAAATCGCAGAATCACGACGAATGCTTTTACCAGCATGACTTGTGCAGTACATCGCGAAGCATGGGGCCAAAAGTTGTTAAATATCCATTCTATAGCCTTACGATTTTTCTTTCAAATCCGACACGCCTTTCCCTTGGAATCTAACACAGCTTAAAATCACCATCGATCATACCGGGAGATGTTTGTGTATGTTCCAGTCGGGCTGACCGTGATATACCCAGAACTCACAATCAACGATGAAGTGGTGCAACTTACTGTTGATTCTGTGCCATCCTGTTCGCGATAAAACCCTTGCTACAAACCCCTCGGCAGCCATCCGACCACCGTACCAAGCAATCATCACGTTACACAGCCATGGGCAAAACAACGGTGATCCCGCCGCCGTTCAAAAGCAAATCCATTCGGACGTCGTAATGATACACGCGTAATGGAAACGGCGAGCACTCAGTAACCAAGCGAGGATCGATTGCGAGACGAGCCCGCCAGACGACGGGCTCGGTCGGCAGTGAGCACCGCTCGGAATCGACCCACCTCTGGCGGTGACGTTGAAGGCCAGCATGCCCTCAACGCCGGGCCGCACTGCGCGCGGACACGTGCGCCGCACCGTCGAGAAGCGCAGGCCGTCGGCCGACACCGTGTAGACGAAGCAGAAGTGGCGCGTCGAGCTCCACGGCCGGCGGGGCGACGCCACCAGGTAGAACGTGTCGTTCTCCTTCCAGCTGCCCTGGCACAAGAACGCTGCGAACGCGAGGCAGTTGCTTGAGATGCGTGTTCGCGGTTCGCCTGCTCGGTCCATGGCTGGAGAACTTGGAGTCTGAGAGCGCATGGGCCCCACTCAGAGGAGAACATTAGGCTAATGGCGTTGCCTGGAAATACAGTAGGCTTATGGCGCTGTGTGCTGCACTTATTCACAGACACTGAAATGCCACGACAGCACTAAGTGTGGGAAAATCCACATTCGACACGTGAACAATGATTTTTTTTCAAATAATACCATCCAATATGTTTTCACATACAGGTTTTCACATTTCAGCCAATGGTGTCATTCACAACTTGAGGCCACTGCAAGGAAATGTACGAGCCCGAAGGACCATGTAAACCTTGATTGAATGGAACCACGGAACAGCACTGCAACCCTGGCTAAGCCCGTAAATCAAACAACAGAACGACATGCTACAAAACGGACCTAGCCTTTCACGATACGCTACTCGAGACCTATCGAACCTCCCTCCAGCACTCCCCAGTATAACGACCAGCATGCCCATAGCCAGTAAAACAAACACACATACATCCTGCGCAAACACAAGTACGCAAACGCTCGCACGAGCATCCCCTCGCACAAAAACGCCGGTAAACACGCTGTCCTGAATGGGCCCCTGTTCGGAGGCGGCGGGCGCTCCGCGCGGTGGCGCACGGCGGGGCCACGCGGTCTGTCGCAGCGCGAGGCGCCGGGTAACCAGGCAACTATCGACCCGCCGGCTCCGTGACCGCGCGGCATGAGCGCGTGCGGCGGCCGCCGTCTGCACCCATCCGAGCGCCGGCGGCCATCCGAGTGTGGACTTTCGCGGCGGCGCCGCCGTTGCGTCACGACAACGGCGGCGGCGCGGTTTATTTATAATGCAGCCGGCCGGCGTGGCAAATGACCTGCCAGTATTTGATCGGCGCTCTGCGGTGATCAGTAACGTCGGCTAGCTGCGGGCATTAATAATGACGTTCCGTCTTCGCTCGATGAATATTCGCGACGGGAAGCCGGACGGGGGACAGATTGCTGGCGCGTCCGCCCCGACGTCTGTCGAAGGCGTCGAAAGCGATGGTCTCGACGATAGCGAGCGCTACAATGACATACTGCAGCAGAGTATGGGCATGGGAAAAAGCTGGAAACTGACTTGTCATAGGGGGCGCTGAGGAGATCGAAATAGCCACGCTGAGAACTATGTGACACATTAATACAATTTGCAAATTAGCAACATACGCTTTTGTGTCGGAGGTAGGGGCAATATTTGAAAAGCAAATATATATAATAACAGCGAAGGGATATTTGCGTAAAAAAACGTTTCAAACCTCGTTCGTGGGCCCAGTCACCTGCATGTTGCATGACCAAAGCCGAGAAGAGCCTTGCAATTCGCGGTCAATTTCGCACCACGGTGTGATTGCGTGGAACGACCCCGACTAATGGCTGAAGGGGTTTTGCATTTTTAATGACATCAAAGCCTTCCAGCAAACAGTGAGCACACATTCGGAGGAAATCCTTTACCGTGATGCGGTGCAGCTGGTCTATTAACCCCGGTCTGCAAACATTTTGTCAGACCATGCCCTCTGCCAAAGGTGCATCCATGGGTCATGCAGGCTTTAAAGTGGGAATGTAAACGAAGGGGTTCTTAGCGGTTTTGTTGGCAAACACGTAAGCATGCCAAGTCGTCGGTTTCGTAATTGTTTGTTACAAAACAGCTTATAATGAAAAAAATATCTGGTATGTACATTTCATTCAACTTTCTTTCATAAGCCACAGCCATAAATGTAGGTCTGTCATTCCAACTGAGGCCTCAGGAGTGACCGAATCCCAAGCTAAGTGCACCTACGTCTTGCCTTATTAGCGGCAGCTCCCGACGAGGCCCACAGCTCGTCACACAACAGTTTCGACTCCACCACCCCGCACACATCGGCCCGGTAACGAGCCCGGATGGCCGCTGGCGCCTCACCTCGGGACTGGATGCCCACGTCGCCGGCCAGCACCATGGTGTCGTCCGTCTGGCAGCCGACGTGAAGTGAGCTGAAGCGCCCGCCGGCGGCCAGGTCGCGCACGTCGCGGTCGTCGGGCCGCCGGTCGGGCCGCAGGTTCACCGACACGCCGGTCACGCTGTACTGGCCCAGGTGCGGGCAGGGCACGTGGCGCTGGCTGGACGCTGCGCGAGCACACGCGGTCAGTAGGCGCCCGGTACGTGCCACGAATCCGGCGGCCGGCGCCGGCCGGCCAACTTGGTGATTGACTTCGCCGTCGGCTAAATTTAAAATCGGTTTTATCGCAACTTGCGCAAATTAACAAATTGGCCAAACTCGGGAGGACGACATCGTGCGGTTATTTCGGAGGGGTCGGCGGCGAAAGGTCAACGGGCCGTAGACGCAATAAAGTCGGTCCGGAGTACCGTCCGCCGGATGAAATTAAAAACTATTCGCCGCAGCCGTTCTATTTCACCGCAGACGTTCCCGAAGATCTACCCGGTTTATATGCGCATACATTTGGCGGCGGCGGCTGCCGACTCACCGACCAGCGTGTGGAAGTCGGCGCCGGAGCGCGAGAAGTGGGCCACGCCGCAGGCCTCCTCAGGCCGCTCGGTGACGGCGCCCAGCTGGCTCTCCATGACGCGACCGTCCCGCCGGTAGAAGGCCACACACCGGAACCCGCCGGCACTGCCGGCCGCCCGCGGGGGTCAGACTTTCGTGACATTTCCACCCTGATTCCCGCGATGTATACAGCGACCCGAACATCAGAGAGTGGCTCTCCCACTCGGAAGCGAGGAAAGATGCCCCCGCGCTCAGCGTTCACGGCACGAACGAGGACCGTTTCAGTCTGACAAAGACGCACGCCCTTTTCCTCGCGATAGCCTGCCACAGTTTCCACAGGCCCTTTCCGCTCCCGCTTCTGCCTCGAGCCCGCGCCGCGCCCACCCGCTCCCCACTCACCATCCGGTCGTCGCCCTGACGACCAGCAGCGTCTCCCGCGTGCTGACCTCGACGATCTCGGCGCACTCCATGCGGGTCTCGTTGAGCGGACCGCGCACGGTCAGGCTCGTGTTCTTGCGGTTGAACTGGTAGGCGGTGCGGCGGTCCAGCGAGTGCCAGCGCCGGTGCACGGTCGTCCACGGCGGGAACTGGCACTTGTTGTAGGAGCCCACCTGGCGCAGCTTCAGGCGGCTGGTGCCGTCGCTGGTGCTGAACAGGCCGCTGCAGGTGGCCTCGGCCGACTCGGCCAGCCGGAAGTCGAGCCACGACTCCTCGTGCGGCTTGGCGCGCTCGTAGATGAAGCAGCGGAAGCGGTCTTCGTTCGTGGCGATGCCCGGGGAGATGCGCCGCGTGACCAGGTAGCGGGCCGAGCCCTCCTTCCACATCCCCATGCACTCCATCTCCTCAACTGGAAACGACGATAAATGCGCACGGTGTCAGGGTGGTTGGCAGCTTGTCTTCTTTCTCGGCTGGCGCCAGGTCGGGAAATGATGAGTATGATCCAGAATGGAGGAAAAGGGCCCAAAACTTCCACGTTCTCTCTGTTTCTCCTCAAAACAGTTCGACTGCTTTACGCTGTCAGCAAGGTCACTGGAAAACATGTGTTACATTTAAACAAGCATACTGAACTCTCCCACTGGGCTGGCTGTTTAATGTTTGTGCAGTCCGTTTTCACAGCCTCCCGCAGCCGCGGTGCTTTGCAATATTTAACAGCCCGCTGATCTCGGACAGCTTGTCCGGATCCTCACCTGAACGCGCCACACCCCGGACCGCCACGCACCTGCCTCCTCCGCGCCGGCGACGTCGGCGCAGGCGCGGTAGCGGAACAGCATGCGGAAATCGTGGTTGCAGCGCTCCAGCCGCGACAGCGGCCGTCTGCACTCCTGGTGCATCATGTGACCGCGCGAGTACGAGAAGGCGAAGGGGCCGCGCAGCGGGCACTCGATCGGCGCGTAGTTGACGCGGAACATGGAGTACAGCTGGCCGTCGCCCGTCACGTGGCTGCAGAGGGCGTCGAGGTCGGGCGGCTCCGCGTCCCGGCTGCAGAACGCTGCGGGGCGGAGGGAGACGGAGCGGTTACAGGCCGCCGGCCGGCCGCCGCGTGGACGGGCTCTGCACCGCGTCCGACGTCAGGGGCACGTCGGCCGGGAACGTGAGATGATTGATCGGACCCTGTCGCCGCAGTGAATTAAGCTGAGAGTAGGCCTCCGGTGGTGTTCACTGGTCGTGTCGCATGTCAGGGAACTGGCGCCCGGTTGTCTGTGCTGTGCGTGAAATTAAGAGGAAATGGAAACGTGGAATTCGCACAGTTTGTCACAAGCAAGACCTCCAAACATTGGTACAAGAGTGAAAATGTTGTTGACTAACGGAACAATGGCGAAATATGCATGCTGCAAAAACGTTAGAATATGTGGGAAACGTAGCTCCAGTGCTTGTACTTACATTCCTTGTATTGGATGACGTTGAGATGTTTTTCGTAGAAGATGACGCACTGGTAGCATCGCCCTCGTCTGAAATAGGTTCCTCAATAAATATAAAATACGGCTGATCAAACAAGTCGATAGTCAGACAATTTCCTGTTACGTTCCTTTGGCAGGACTGCAGTGATCAGGTCGCCTTGTTGGTACGGGTATTCCACGCCTATTGAAAGCGAAAAAAGGGACTTCTGGAACAGTAAGGTAAACACTGATAACATCGTTTGCCGGGCCAAGTACACAGCAAATGTCGTTTTGCCTTGTTAATGACAGGATAACGACGGCGAATGGCAATCAATAGATGCTCTAGATCACCGCCATCCATCAATTCAAATGAACCTTAGCAGACTGTTGTGTCCGCCATCAACCGTATTATTTTCTTGTTAAATTCCATCCAATGTGATGACCGATGGTGCGCAATTTCTAGTACAATGTACATAACTCTCCATGCTAACTGGTATGGTCTGAAAAGTTATGTCACGTCTCTCCGAAAAAAAAACGAGGAAAATCGCATTTGGCATAAAAACGTGCGTTTCCACCATAAACCTGCAGACAACATACAATCTAAAGTATGCCTCAGCTTACTTGTTGTGGACGACGTATTTCTGTTGGCTGGCCTGAGTGCAGTTTCCTTTGGAGCTTACTTCTTTGTCTGAGATGTGAATGAGCTGACGTACCCCTGACTGAAACCAGGTACCCTGCCAATGTTCTGGAAACACGCAGTCTGCAAACACGGAGATGCAGTCAGTTAGGGGTGGCAGAATACAGTAGCCAAAGCCGTGAAGCGGAGGATAATTTTCGCTTTTAATAACCAAAAGGGCTCTAACAACATATTTTCCGCCCGAGAGATAAGTTTAAGTAGTATTCATAATCTGCCAGCGCCTTCCATGTTTTACGTGCTTCGACGACGAGTTTATGAACAACAGTGCACTTTTCATGTTGTCGTGTTCTAGAATGAGGCTTTGAAGGACGACCGTAAAGTGAAGGGGTGCATCCCAGTCAGGATAACGACACCCATATAGTTACTCTGGTAACATTAGTAGAATGTTCCCAACCATCATTTGCCAGCCTTTTCCCTTTGCAGAAATAGTGTCTCATAATTTTCATTCAGACCTCTCCTAAGCTTCAATTGCGCATCAGTTGGCATCACTTTCAGCCTCCGCATCAAACCAGACGCCACCCTCCCCCCTCCTCACTCCAGTCCAGACGTCCCCGGCCCCAACTAAGTTCAGAGCCATCCCCCCAGCCACCACCAAGGTTCAGATGTCATCATTCCAGTCCCAGCTCGAACCCTTCTACCTCCCAATCCCCCACCTCCGACTAAGGTGTTCCGACTCCCTCAGGTACCCACCACACACCAGTCCGGCATCCCTCCAGCCCTCAGAATCCACCAGTCAGGAGTCCCTCCAGCCCCACCGCACGCCAGTCACCCGCCCTTCCAGCCCCCAGCCCCAGTCAGCCGTCGCTCCGGCCCCACCTCCGAGCATTAACTCCCGGCGGCAGTTGCTGGCCAGACGGCCGGCCGAGCGTGCCGAGTCGGCGTCCCCGCCGCCGGACGTGACGCGGCTGCTAATCACCTGACCCCGGCCGATGAGCCATGACAAAGGTCAGCCGACGGCACTCGTCGGCCGCCGGTTCAGCGAACAAGAGAATTGTGTGATAACGCTGATTTCCCACTGCGGGAGTCGGGGGAGGGGGTGTTCGCGGGCGAGGCAGCAAACGCCGCTAGCTTGCTGGAAACAAGTGATGCAAGGAGCAAACCAAATATTTCATTGCAGTATGGTAATAAGGATTTGGAGTCGTTGTAGCAACTCCAAGTGTCCGCATGGCAAATATATTTGCAAGGGAATTGTTCGCAGAGTTCTAAATATTCGTTTCCAGGTATACGATCACTGGTGCTGACATCATCCATGGGAACTGCAGCGAAACGATTCATGCACTCGCCTGGTTAAAAGGTCTAAGAGATCGCACCGACCGCAGGTGAGGGATCTAGCGTCACGATCGGCAATGAACAGTCGATGACAAAAGTGTTGCTGAAAAAGCCAAAACAACCCTCTGTCTCAAGGACGTTGGTTACACAGATCTTCTCGGTCAGCAACTACGTGCTAAATCGATGTCAGATCGGTCGATGCGCTGGCCCAATTAGGCCGCGTGTTGCTGGCGCGTTGCACCGGGACCCCTACGAAAAGAAGTCGCAGCCGAACAACACCCACCAAAAACACACGAGGACGAATAAAGCTACCGTCATACCCTGTCACGTCCGCATGTTCCACTGATCCTGCGGGATTACTGAACGTATTGCTTGCGCCGGTGGTTGCCGTTAGCTAGCGCTTGCGAAACTAGCGCTGCACTTCCTTTCCAGTCTTCAAGCTTTTCAAGACCCGATCTTTGGCACCTTAGTCCAATGTCGTTGGGAGATGCTGAATATACACGTATCGCTTGTATGCAGGCATTATCCGGATACCAAACCCTACTGGATTATCCGGACACGCGTTGGATATATACTGGTCTGAAACCAGGCGACCAACTTGTCTTGGATTTCCATCTGACCTGCAATCTGTTGATTCAATGTTCGCGGGATGCTGAGGCTTATACGGTTGTTGCCCTGAGCCCTGGACAACCAGTCGAGCGGCTGAGCTATTGCATACACTGCGCTCACAAAGTTAAACAGAACTGCACGACGTCAACCACGCCATGGAGCTGTGTAACATGACATTAGAAGCAGCGTGGAGCCTCCACAAATACGCATGAAGCGTATCGGTCCTTGCAGTAGAAACATGTTCCCGGGAAGTAATTAATGCCCTTAGCATAGTGACACAGTTGTTCATTTTTCTTAGCAGGCTGAAAGGAAATAGTGAGGTGTAAAGATTGACGTCAGTGCATTGTCACTGCTGAAAATAGTCTATTTTTATTGCGGACTGAAAACCTTTATTTACCAAATACACAGACGTGGAAAGGATTCTAATGAAATGAAAACACACAAAGTGAATCCACTTTTATCTTTGGTTCCGGAAACGTTGGTTGTAGACGTTTCTCTCCAGTATGACATTCACTTCACCGGGGCTCTTAGCACTGAAAGACTGTTCTCATTGCCAGCCCGAGGTGCTTTGTCACATTTCACTGCTTTTGAGCATAAAATAAGCCAGTTTTTTTTTATATATTCCCAGAAATTTCTAGCTTCGTGTGACGCTTTCCTTCAGACGCATCCCACAAATGTACCAGGCTAGCCCGCAGCTCGCTGCAGGCAGTTGTGCTCATTCTGCATCCTTACTTCCAATCCTCGTTCAGCTTTCAGTGCGTTGTACATTGCATCCTCTATTTTTCACATTTGTACCGCGCACAGTGTTGCTTGTGACGAGAATGCGCATGAGTAATGAGATCACAACAGTATGATATATTGCCGCTTTTTTCTGAATTCTGCGCAGTAAGTCTAGTGGCTTGGACGCCACCCACGCACCGCACCTCTCTCCCTCCTTTTCTCTTTCTCCGCGGAAGCTCCAGGGAATGGAGTAATCCACCCAGTCTCCATGCACGCGACACTTGCCCCGGGGGACCCGGCCTTTTCCGCGGTCGTCCCACCCCTTCCTGGCTTTCGGAGCTGCCCATTCTCCCTGCAGAGGCCCACGGCCACGCGCTTCTCCGACGTCCAAGGCTGTCCGCTCTCCCCGGAAACGACCATGACTTCTCACCACTCCAGCAGGCAACTAGGCCTCGCCTGGATGTCCGCAGGGATCGCGCCTTCCCCACAGGCGCCCAAGGCTGCCGCCTGGTCCTGCAGGCGTCCGGAAGCGCTTGCCTGCATCGCAGACACCGCCGGCGGTGGTGCGCGAGCTCACCCAGCTCCCACCCCCCCCCCCCCGGCCCGGCAGATCGAGAGCGTGGGAAACGTGCAGGTGGGCGGCGGCGAGTCGGCCGGGCGGACGGACGGGGTCATAGAGCGGCGACAGGATCCCGGCAACGGCCGCAAAGGAAAAGAGCTCGTTGGCCTGCCGGGCGAGGGCAGAGACCAGCAATCTGGTGGAGCAGGACCCACTGACCTGCTGGACGTGCAACACTAACCTGGTGAACCGGAACGTATTTGCCTGGCGCACGGGATCCACTGACCTGACGGACGGGGCACGCTGGCACGCTGTACAGGGCCCACCGACCTGATGGGTAAGACCAAGACCTCCTGACCTGATGGAGCAGGACCCACTGACCTGTTGGGTATGAGCAGGCGCCTCGCCACACCAGCAGCGTGGACAGCATCGCCAGGAGTCGACACGGTCGGGACATGGTGCCTGCCGCACAGAGAATAGAACTCGGTGTCAGGAACAGGGAACAGCATCATCAACGCCACAGTCTTCTGCAGAACCCGGTCGGTTCAGATGGGTTCATCTGGGACATGGTATCCACAGCGTTCCTGGGAATCACAGAGAAAATGTCGGCTTTCAGTGGGGACGAAGCATGGAAAGTCAGTTCAGCCAACCTTCCCGAACAAATCCAAACAGATCTGACAGCGAAGCACGTATGTTTGCATGCGCTGCAAACTAAGCCCTAGATGTTGCGTCGCAATGTTATTCCCAATGGTGCGCAATATTATTAAAGACTTGTTGACGACCGTCCCTGTTGAATGTGGATTCTTGTGTCAACGCGCGAGGGATCGTTGAGAGATTCCAGGGTACTGAGGTGACATCACTCTACATCTGACCAAACATGAGGTTGCTAGCCTTCTTCATGTGATCCAAATGTGCGGAGCAAAGAGTAACCTAATGTCGATGTGCCAAGGTAATAAAAAGCAACGCTGTGAATCCCTTTCGTTTCTTTGAGTTTGAATCCTACAAACGTTTTCATAAAACTTACTGATTATAAAAAATATCTTAGATGACCCGTGAATTGTCATTTGTCTCACGATGGATCATCCGGATGCACTGCCAACTTTTCAACATCTCGGTTCTGTGCCATAAAAACGTTTTTTGATGCATACTGGCGGCATGTGCGGAATAGTAGTGCTGCGGGACCTCGTTTTGTGAGTAGTTGTATCCCTAAAGAGACATTTGTCTGCGGAAGCAACTCTCAAAATTTTACCCCGAATGCTGGGCGGAAGAGCGAGCCGTAATCACCACGGGCCCGGGCACCTTGGCAATTAGCAAATGAGCTCCATTTATGCTGCAAACTTGAGCAATAGAACCCTCACCCTCCTCTGCAATCGATGAGAAAAGCAAACGGGTGGAGGAGGCATCTCCAGCGCGCTCCCCGAACAAAACTCCTGGTTTTTCGGAGAAGGTCTGCGTCTGACGACTGCGTCATCCACTCCCCGCGGGCGAATAGAGCTCTCTGTCTGTCGACGCAGAGGGAAGAACAAGAGCAAAAACGGAGGAAGCTGCAGAAGAAAGGACGCGAAGACTCGGGGAGGGGGAGGGGGGACAGGTGTCGGATACAGCGAGGAGGAGAAGCAGCTGACAGCCATTCTCTGAAAGAGAGGCACGCTTGCGCCTGCGGCTGCCGGCGTGGGTGATCCTCAGGACCAGCACCGGGCTCACCCGACTGATGTGGAACGGATAAAAATAGTTTGGGAAAACGCGCTTTAAATCCACGCCATTGTGACTCACTGAAGCGTCCGTGTACGTTTGGTCGCTGTATCTTTGTTCTAAAACCGATCAAAGTTTAATAAACGTATATTTCTCACAGGATTTTCAAGGATTGGGCTAAAAAACGATCCGTTTTCCCCGTCCTATGGCCGTTTCCAAGGGCGCGCCGTCAACGTTAACGGCCCGCGTCGCTGCCCAGCGTCGACGCTACTGCACCGGTCTTCAGCAACGCAGCGGCCGTCGCCGACGCGAGGCGGGCCGCGACTCGCGGCAGGCCGAAGTGCCGAGGGACGCTGATGTCATCGGAAACGTCCCGGGCTCCGTAATAGGTGGCGGATTTTGACGGCGCCGTCACCGCGACGACAGCGGCGCCTCTGGGAACGTCGGGCGCTCCGGAGACGGCAGAAGTCCGGTGCGGTGGACGCCGCAGCCTCGGCAAGAGCCGCCAGACGGACGACGCGGCGTCAGCCCAGCGGGACGCAGGAAATGACTGGTTTATGATTGATGGCTACTGGATGTGATTGTTAAAGTTCAACAAGGGAAATCGCCCATTGAGGACCGCTGTTTGCAGCCATGGAGCTGTGATATCCTGAGCGAATTCGCCTCGATGTTTTTTGGTGCTGTGCTGGTTACTGGCCTACTCCTTTCCGGTAAAAGCAAAATCAAACTGGCGTGGCATTAGTCTGATGGGTCTGAATTCAACGACCGTTTTCCGTACTCCTTGTGACCATATAATCTACTGAATGTCATACCATCATTATCATATCGGTCACTCTTCATGATTTCATGCTAGACCGCATAAAGATTGGTCTTTGTCCAAGGCGTTCACATACTTCAGTACTGGATTACGATGCATGTAAATCACAGCAGCTTCGAAGAAATTGCATTTCATCCGGAACACGTCTGGCTGTCGCAACAAACACCCCGCTGTTTTTATGAGGGAGAGGGCAGCTTTCCGAGCCCTGAGATGCATTTACGAAAGGCGCATCAATACAACACCAGGTTTCTGTGATTGGCTGATTCGGTATGTAACGTTTTTTAGATGAAGTAACATGTACGTACGCTCCCCAACTGGTGGCTGCTGTCCACTGGAAAATAACTTCATGTGTCCTATTTCGTGAATGCAATAGGAAAGTTTGCTGAGTTCCTCGTTGTTATCATATTTTTTCCAAATGAAAGAAGTGTGGATACGGCGTAAAACCGAGTAGTGAAGCTGTTGATCACTTCAGGAAACCGTCAAAGCAGACCCATAAAAGGCCCCCTGATTCCAATCTCTCAGGTGGGACCGCACTGTTATGCGGCGAGATGGCGTCGTTTGTGCGACGATTGATGTGTGCACTTGTAAACGATGCGGAGCGAGTTCGAATCCTGGCTGCCACGACAGCTTTTCTGCCCCTCTTCTGTGAACGGAACAACTGTATCTGTTCTTATTCTATGTCTAGAGACCTAAGAACCAGATGGATCGTTAGAACAATATCTTCCCAGTAGAAGACCTACGGCCTTGCCCGTTGCATGGAATGAATGTAGCCGGAGAGGCCTGTTCACATGGCTCGATATCCTGGGGCGAGGGGATCTCCAGCAATATTACCGGAAGCATAATAGTTATAATAATGGAAAGTATAATAACAGGAGTGTCGTTTTGTGGAAATGACGGAGGCGAGCCTAGGGCCCGACGAGCTAACCTCCTCCAAATGTTGCATTCTCAAGAGATTTAGCCCAATTTATTTTGACCAACAATTTTTATGTTTTTAATTTAATTTTTAATTTATTTTTTTTTTGTTTTAATTTAATGTTTTAATTTAATTTTTATGTTTCTGTTTGTTACCACTTGTCGAGCACAAAATCGTGTATATTCTTCTATATACATGCATGCATACATACATACATATATATATATATGTATATATATGTATACATCGGTAGATAGATTGATATAGATATATAGGATACGTAAATATCTAGGCCGCCTCACTGTTGTATGAGATTCATGATTCCTTGCTCTATTTTTTTTATTCCAACTGCCTTTTTTACGCATAATTGCGATTTAGGATTTGTTTCCGAACGAAAAAAGATTGACAAGGCCCAGGGAAATATTGGTAGTGCTAAAATCAACATTGGTAGGCCCCTAAAATTCCAGGGCCATAGAAAGACGACCCTGAACAGAGTATGGCCACAGAATCCGTCACTTTTTTCTTAATGTTTTAGATTATCATACGCTTTATTTCACACTTCTTGCCTACCTCTTATCTATTGCGGCCGCTCTTTTAGTTATTAATGTTTATTTCCCCTGTTAAAACCAAACGAAAATATACTGGGGGATTGGCATCAGCTTTAAAGGAGCCAAGATCCACATTGTGGGGGGAAGGGCGTGGCCCCTCCAAAAGAATACAAAGCGACAGACCTGTCAGGCGCTCTGGTCACTCATCCATCTCAGATAATGAGGAATCACACCATATGGCGCATCGCACCGCACGTGTCTTATTATCGAGGGCGGTCCGCGGGCCGCCCCCGATTAGCCACCAGAAGGATGGCTACCAGATCAATGCTGCCAGATAAAACAAGAAGACAAGCCTGGGACGTGATCCCGATGATACCATAAGAAGTCACCCAAACCGGACAAGAAAAAAAAACTCTACGTAGGAGAGATGACTCTCTTCGCAGACCCGTCCCTGGTCCCCACGCGAAGATATTAGTTTGTGTCGGCATGAAGAACCATGTTATAATATGCTTGTTTTTTCATTAAGGGCTACCGTGGGCAAAACCAGGGGAAATCTCAAGGCAAAAAGCAATGGGGAGACTAAAAGCATTAATGGGGGGCGGGCAGTTCAACAATAGGGAGGGGCGAGGGCCCAACCAAAAGTATACAAACCGGCACTTGTGTATAAAAATAGAAACCAGTATTACTGAAAATTACACCGTGAGACCGTCATAACTGTTCGTTCACCGAGGAGTGGCAGAAAATGGATCCGATTGTTTTATGGTATTGACGGCAACCACTAATCGGGAAGCGTTTCCAGATCTCTAAGAAACATCAGCGCTTAATCAGCCAATCGCAGCAGTCCGGTGCCATATTGGCATGTCTTGTCTTTCGTAAATATGCAGCCCGAGTTGGTTTATGCAATTTCACCACCAGACATAACTCAGATTGCATTTTACTGCGAACTCACTTATGAGTTACTTTTCGTGGACACAGCTGATGAATTTGGAAACATTCATCACTTCTGCTATTCAATCTGCCTTGAAAAAACCTTTGGTGTTTTTTTGCCGTCTATTAAATCCGTAAATCGGCAAATCAGAGACTGATCATGGATTGCTAAAACGACACTGGACCATTTTGCCTGTTGGTAATGAAACGGATCCTGCTTTTGGCGCCAGACAACAAATTATAACTTATAATAAAAACGTATACAGCAAAACTTCTCGTTGCGTACGACCGGATTTCAAATTACTTTATCATCCCGATGCAAAGCGTTTGGGTACATTTGCTGCAAATGTGCAAATAAGTAATCATTCAATGTTCTTTATCTTCGTTGCGTAACGTCATGTTCGTGCTTCATTAACAATAAACCTGGTTGGAAATTAATTACTTCATTTCCTGTCAAGCTGAATCGCCCCGGCGCTCGATATTTGTCCCGCGGGTCGGCCGGAAAGTGGTTAACAAAGGGTCACGCTGCCTACCACGCGGTCGTGTCGTGCCATTAGCGGCACGTCAATCCTATTCCCGTATGGCGGATGGACTTTCCAAGCCCCCTCCGGTCTTTTCCTCCCATTTCCAGGATTTTTGAAGCAGCTTCAGAAAAGTCAGTGACCTTCCCACCTATTTTTCTTTACATTATGCAAAACTTTTATTATCATATTTCACCAAGGGGCGGAGCCAGGACAAGTTTTGGGGAGGCATCCAAGATCATTTTTTCGGCTCTGCTTAAGGTGAAAGAAAAACAGCTGCCAAAAATAGTGTATGAAGGCAGAACTAAAGCTTTGCACGACTGTGAAAATAGCCGTAAAAACACGCCCAAATATTCTTTTGGTTTCAGACCACCTCACAAGGTCAGGTTGAGGTCAAAAATCAACGCCAAGGCCAAAAATTCGGTTCTATGCGAAAATTGCTGGCAGCAGTTTTTAAGTGCCAAATCGGATTATATGTAATTCATCACGGTGCCCCCAACTTGCGTTTAAATTTTCAGGTTTAAATCTGTAACGTTCCGCTCTCCCTCCGATACGCTGTCGTTCGGATTGTGATGGCTGTCTTGTTTCCTGCCTGCGGGACGCTCGACATTCGGATTCGCAGGCGGACGTTGTATTACAATCAGCAAAGCGACGGACAGCAGAGAACGGCGGAGAACAGCGGAGAACAGCTTAGTACAGCGTAGTCTAGCAGCAGGACCCTGCTCTGCGTTGTGAATTTAGAAGATAACCGAAGAGGTGAACTCACGGTCGTGAAGGGGAGTCAGAGCAGTGCAGCCCGGCAGTGTAGTGTCGGCGAGGGCTGGCCGATCGAGCAAGCGTGTCGGGGTCTTGGGGTTACAGCTTATACGCCTGGCCGAGGTGCGACGTAAGAAGTGTGATGTGATTGAAAAAAGCAAGTGACGTCTTGTCCAGTGCTGGGTTGTGATTGGCCGAGTCGTACGGAAGGTGCTAGAAGCTTTTGGGAGGAGGCCTGGATGAGGGCGCATGATCAGCGCGTGATTGACCTGGCACGTGTCTCTGTGCTGGTCATGTGTCAACTGTGAGAGACTGATGAGCTAACGGGCCTCAGATGGGGTATGCCTGTGGTGCAAGCACTGGAGATTAATGTACGTATGCGTCATGCGAGCTGTCGCTGTGTAAAAGAGTTACAAAGGATTGAATTGGCGTGTGCGCGGTGTTGCGTGGCGCGAAAGGCAGACGGGCTGTCGCGGGAAAGGATTTTTAACAGTTTTTGAGGATGATATTTGTGTGCGGAGGCCGGAGCGTCGTACAAAGCGTTCCACAAATCGCGCAGCTACAAGGCACGTGGCTACAGCGCGCGCGGCACAAGGCGTTTCACAAGTCGCATGCTACAAATCAGCTCAGGTCACGGAGCTATAGCCTAAAATGTCCTCGCGCGTACCCTATATCACGACGGCTCTAAAGAGGATTTCTCAAGTCAGTTCAAAAGAATGGAAATGACTTCAAAAACCATGAAATGAACTCAATGCCATTCTTTGTGAATCAAAGCTCATTTGAGGTCATTGAAGGTCAAGGGTCACAGGTTGACCTGATGAACATGCAACCATGGCGGTTTCCCCTCCCCTTTTATGTTGCTGGTGCCACCTTTGCCGACATGTTACAAGCAATGTAATACAATTTGTACTTCTGAAATATAACATGACTAGTAAAAGCTACACAAATATTTCCAAGTTTATTTCAGTTCAGTTTTCGAAGAAATATTCCCTCCACATTTTAAGTCCTGTGAACACCTATGAATTTTCTCGTTTGAAACCTGAAATCTGAAAATTTCCGAAAATTCCAAACGTATGAGGCAATTGGAAGACTCCCACTGATTAGCTCTCCATGCATTCCAATCGCATCAGAATCGGTTGATAAGCAGTAGAGTTATAAAAAGTCCAAATATGCCCATTTCCTGGCTTTTATGCCTTCCTGTATGCACCCCTCTTCCAAGAGTTACAACTTTTTTTACAAAAATGTAGCTGACGTCATGGCAAATCGATTGTCATTTGTTCCAGTAAAATCGGACCGGTAGTTCTTGAGGTCCGGGGGGGGGGAGGGAGCGAATAAAACCTCCCCTCTATGTGGGAATACACATTAGCGCTATGGATACGGGAATAGGGCGAAACTTTCGCCACAAAATCAGCCGTTACCTCGAATTGCGCGATTGGGTATAGGGGTCGGAATCTTCGCAACAGGTCTTACTGAATACGGCTCCGATCCCTATCATCACCCTTTCGCACCGATCAGGTCAAACAAAACGAAAACAAAAAATACGTTGGGCCCCTAGTGAATGAGCATCTGAATAAGTATGAATGAAAATGCCGGTTCGCGCACGCATCAGCTTTCTGTACACAAAGGGAGTCGGTTCATGGCGGTGGCGCTGGTTGTGCGGCGTCAGTTGGCAATGATCCGCCATCGATAGGGGGCCGGGTGCCGGTCACGCACGCCATTCAGGCGGCGGGCGGCGCTGGCCAGCGCTGCTCGGCCGCCGGAGAGAGAGCTGTATCGACCGGCCGGCCGGGCCGCGCGGCCGCCTGAACCACCTGCCAGAGATAGCGGCAGGCCCTGGTCCGGCCGGCCGGACCGGACGGCAGGATCTGGCAGGGTCAGCCGGACCGGCCGGCAGGGTTTGGCAGGGTCAGCCGGACCGGACGGCAGGGTTTGGCAGGGTCAGGCGGACCGGACGGCAGGGTTTGGCAGGGTCAGGCGGACCGGCCGGCAGGGTCTGGCAGGGTCAGGCGGACCGGCCGGCAGGGTTTGGCAGGGTCAGGCGGACCGACGGCAGGTTGGCAGGGTAGGCCGACGCAGAGGCAGGGAGCCCGACGGCCAGGGTTGGCAGCGGCCGGCCAGCAGGGTTGGCAGCCGGACCGGCCGGCAGGGTTTGGCAGGGTCAGCCGGACCGGACGGCAGGGTTTGGCAGGGTCAGCCGGACCGGACGGCAGAGTCCGCCGATCGGCCGGACCGGGCCGGACAGAGGAGGTGGAGTCCGATGGAGCTCATCTCGGCTTAGGGAGGAGGCAGGGTCTGGCGAGACCATCTCTGCTCCGGGGAGAGAAAGGGTTTGACGCGGTCGCATACCTTCTCGGAACCCAACAGGATCGCCTCCTTTCTGGGTGATAGACTGATGGACTAACAGGTGGCGCGGTCATCTGCCTTTTTGGAATCCAACAGGATCATCTCACCTCCGGACAATAGCCTGGCAGTCTAACAGGATCACTTCCACCCTAAGGACCAGATAATACGAAAACGGAAGAAACTGTCCTTTTTGGTGTAACCTAGCCGACCATGTAAAGCTCACTTCCTCACGGAGTTCTGCCACGTCACTGTCGCTTAGACAGCCGATATTACAGACAAAGTGGAGTCGCGTTGTCTGGGAAATACGAGAATGTTATTGTCCATCGTCCTTTCTAACGGTTGCTGGCAGTCGCTATAGGATGAAAAATGGGGACGAAATTGGTATTGGCCCGGGTTTCCTACCAAAAGGGGCCCATTTTTCCGACTGCCCTCCCCCGGGATCCGCCCCTGGTCACCGCTGTCAATAGCTATTGCCTGAGTTCACTTCCCTCGTGCATCAGATTCTGCTTTAACCTTAGCTCTTCACAAAACGGAGACGTTGCATTGCCGTTACACCTGTAACGTCGTTCTCCTTCGGTACTCCGGTGTCCCTGAATGAGAGGACAGATCCTCAGGCGTCCTCACGAAACTTTTATAGCATTTGGAGAGTTTCCAACTTTCTCGCTTTACGTTCAGCCGTAGTATTACAGTGATCAACTCTGGACGATATTTAAATGCAAAATCTTTATACTTAAGGCAACAGCAATCTCTCCCATTTCTTACCGGGGATGGACTTCATGCCGTAGGTCATGCTGTGCGTGAAAATTAATAAACTTTGAAGGGTCCGTGTACGAAGTTATTACTTGCAACGAGTTATAGTTCTATTATTATAGTTATATATATATATATATATATATATATTATATACTACATTATTCATAAATTATACTTCAAGTGGTACGTGACCGAGCGGCCATGGAAGCGCACAACGTTTGAGTATAGATTATTATGTAGATCTTGGTACAATGAAAGGTGCTTCTGAATGGCTTCACCACGTTTCCATCATGTCTGGTGCCGAATGTGGAAGCCTGAAACCAGCGGCTACAGACGTTTGCATAATCCAAGTCCAAGAATGGACAACGATATGTTGTCCCAAGAATGGAATAATTATCTAGTAGCTTCGTCAAAGAATGTGAGCCAGCTGTTTAACACGGGACGTTACTGGAGGGTAGAGAGAAAGTATTCTCCCCTTTTCCCGTCACGTGAAAATTATTCATTGGTACTGACTGGTACTAGACGCAATTTACAGTAGCCTTTGGCGTTTCAATGTCCTTTCATTTCATTCATGCAGCGCTTACGAGAAGCTTGTCAGACATACCATAAATGTTAGGCACATCCATTGGCGTAAAAGGAGGGTCATAGAAAGGTCAGAGATGCCTTTTGCCTCCTCTGAGTACCAATTTGTAATTATGTTTGGCGGTTACTGGGCTCGTCGCCATAGCATTTTGCATTTTTCAGGGTATTTCTCAGATAAAACCACTTTCATGGCAATCTAGCTGCAGTACTGAATACAGTTTTATGCAAGTTATTTCAGAGATTATGTAGAGTTGTCGGAGATTATTTGCGTTTATTTTTGTATTAACTAATTCATTTTATTTCGCAGCTTTGTTCCGCAGAGCAGGCGAAAAATGAACTGACACGCTTTTAGGTTGTTTGTTTCCGGAAAATCCGACGAAAGAACGTAAGACGAATCAAATGCTGGTCATGAGTCCTCTTACCATTCAACCCTGACTTTGACTTGACTCATTGACTCATTCAACCCCCTGATATCTCGGGGACTAAACTGCCAATTTTGCTGCAAGTTAGGTTCAAATAAATCCTTAGGATCTAATCTACAATTAGATATGCATAGGAGTGAAAAAATTAGATGGCTTTGTCAAGACCAGGCTTGTGCTAGAAACATCCGGAGCATCGACCCACCACTTGATTCGCTGAAATGGGAATCGAGTCCGATTCTGTTTTGCACAATGGCTTGCAAAAAGTAAGTCTATTAAGTTCCGATTCATTCATGATCGAATGACAAGCCGGCGATTCAGTTTTGGTTTAATTGGCTGTGGTTTAAAGTGGATCGGTTTTGATTCTGGTTCACGACGAAAGTATGAAATCGTTAAATGGATTCCAGATCTGTTTGAATTGATTCAGAATCAAAGAATCAAGTATAAACCCGACCAGGAACCAAGTAAATTCGATTTTAAAACAAATTTATCACCTTGGAATCGGGTAATATTCAAAAGTAAACAAAACCAAATGGAGATGAGCCCAAAACGTGAACGTAAAAAGAGAGAGCACCCCCACAGTGACAAAAAGAAACGATCAACTTAAAAAACTTCTTGTCCCACCTTTAATAAAGTTATGAAATAAAATTTTCGCAATGAACGCAAAAGGAAATTTGGGAAAAGTCACTCATTTGCATGATTCTACTTCCATCCATTCCGGAACTATAGGTCAGAAAACTCAGAGAGAGCTTAATGAGTCCTCTGGTAGCTTGTACAAACCATTTTTTTCTTGCTGTAATCCTATAATTAACTCTTGGGTTCGTTACTGGCTGCTTTTAGGTCGCTGAGGCGAATTATCAAAAGACATTAACGCAGACGACAAACTTAAAACTGCTCTCCTGAAATAAAACATTATCCCTGGTTTGAACGGCGGAGGCGATTCACTGCCTCTGACGCCCTCACTCAGAAAAAGTGGAATAGGCTGGGCACCCTTTAATTAGTGGCCGCCATTCCCTAGAAGACGTCTAATGTTAATGACGGACAGCACCACTGAGGGCCGGCTAACCTTTCGCGACAACGGCCACTGACCAGGCAAAATTCCCAGCTTCCACAGTACACCTTTTACCGTGAACTTGAAGCTCAAAGCGGCAACCCTGAACTTAATACTTCTCTCGTACAGTGGTCGAGCGACGCCTTCTCGTGCAGATGCCCTCCGACGAAACAACAACACCCCTGGCCATGTCGGCCTCTTCTGACCGGGCGACTGTCGGAGGGGTACGGCCGCAGCGGCCCGCTGGGCTGCGAAATTTATGGTCTAATTTCGTCCCGGACTCGCCTGATAAAATCGCGCTGGCGAGCTAGCAGTTTTCGCGCGGACGTCTGAATTTAACTGACCTGATTTTGCTCCCAATCCTCGAGAAATGGTGAGTACAGCCACTAACTCAGATGCCGGCGTGCAGGTTCTGGGCGAAATTTGTTGCTAACACAACGACTCAATGATAAAAACAGACATTCCTAACCAAACTTCGCTTGTGTGTCTCAGGTGTTTTAAACGAAATGTCATTCTTCAGATAAAACCGCAAGGCTAACAGTGCAACAAATCCTCCAAAAGGGTGTTTCTTCACCGTCAGTGATTCAGCTTGATACAGCCTGTTACCAGGCATTGAAACACTATGTTGGCGCTAGCCGGCGAGTAATGTTTCATTCACTCATTACGAGACACGACGTCACACCGCATTGAGTGACCTTTAGATGCGGACTTTTGCTGCAACAAAGCCCAAAAACCCCTTAACCTTTGCATTTTAAACATTAGGGATTGTGCTCACCTTATTAAATAATTAGGACGACTGTAATGTTCTGCGGGTAAGCCTACAAACAAACAAAAAAGCATTTGAAAAATGTGTTTATTGTTTACATGAGTTGTCAAACGTCTGGCCGGGTTAGGGCCCGGGTCTGGCTGGCTGGGTCTAGCTGGTCGTGTCTGGCTCGGCCAGATCCGTCCGCCAGACCAGACCAAGCGCTTTTTTGAATTTTGTAGCTCCGGTACCATTACTTCCATAGCTTGGGATTTTCTACTCCCGCTATTCGATTCGCGTTCGGGATCAGTTGGCAATCCGATAATCATGCCCTGGGCCCAGTCTTCAGAGGTTGCGGGGCAAATACGAGGCCCGACGGAAACAAACCTTCGCCCGGCACCGTCTGGGGGGGTGCCAAATAGGGCACCCCCTCGATTTTTCGTGAGTAACTTCCGAACCACAACAGCCAGCCACACCAAACTTTCAGTATCTGTTAATCAATCCATGCTGTATATTTTGAGTAAGTACCACTTCCATGCTAGAGCAGGTCATGGAGACCTGACGTCACACGTGAACCCTTGCTTGCATGTTTGAGCCTCTTCGAGCGGTGGCGCGAACGTACTTCGTTTTTTTATAGTATTCGCGAATATAATGCATGAATTATTTGAATTTACATATGACACGACACCCAAAAGGAGATAAAACCGTGACACGCCAACATGAGAGGTCATGCTAGGCCACAACTGATCTGAAATGATTTTTTGGTGAAATTGAACTGATTTGCATTGTGGGCGACAAAAGCGGTTGCTGCTCACCTTCCCCGTCGTTCAAGCCAGACAAGCAAATCTAAATGCGCCTCTTAATAAGATGTACCAAATGCGACGTAAGGTGACTTCATGTCACGTCATAGGTTGATCTCAAAAAGAAATAAAATACCACATTGTCTGTGGAAGATCGTTCAGTAGCAGCAGAAAGCAATCATTGTTCCTGGTCAGAAGATGAAGAATGACTATCTGTCCTCACCTGGCTTGAACTGGACCCGATAAGGAGTAGACAGAGCAGATTCCATTATCATGAGATGTCATTTTAGTTCTGTACTTGACGTAATGAAAAATCTCAGAGAGTAATTATTGCTCCTTCTCCGAAAGAGCAATACAACCTTATCTGACCTGAGATAGAATGGCCTAGACTAGATGGAGAGCAGGTAATGTAAAACTGGTCATAAGGTTTGACTTTTGTGTTTTTTGCCGCGTAGATGAAAACGACTGCGAGTAAATATCGATCTTTGCCATGTAAATTCTGGATAATATTTAACCTGACCTAACCTGACCTTGACCCAATTTTTTAACACTTTGGCGTGCTTCTGATGCGGATGATCGTAACGTTTCATTTAATACCCAACTGAAGGCTCTAAGACCAGTATTGCTGATGATATGATGTGCGAACCGGGGTCAGTTTTTCCGACGTCGTATTATGCGTTTTACGTGATCCGTGACGTCATCAGTCATGTGGCCAGGGTTAACATAGTATTTTCTGAATCGCAAGACTCAGACCTATCGATTGGTGAAAGACCGGGTAAGATCCTGAGATAACATGGGGTGCCCTTTTTTAACATCCCAAGGTCTGAGAACACGCCAGGTGGTGCTGGGTTAAATAGCTTACATTTCAGCCAACCCGTGGGCTCGTAATTCCGAAAACATACCGCACACACGACCCGATGGAGCAGGCCGGAAATTAAGGAACGATTGTATTTTTAACTGAGCGTTTAAGAATAATCCGATTCCGACGACTGGTGCGAAGAGCTGGACCATATCTGATATGCTCGAAAGCGACATATACCGGTGTGCATTATTCTGAAACCGCCGATTCAGGCGCCTTACGCCCCGTGTTTCTTTGCGCCCTTTTTAGCGTAATCTTATGTAGCGTTGTTATGTACAGTGTGGTACTGGCTTCAAAGGCTTTGTGATCTGACCATTTACACTTTACCAGTTTTTTCAGGCGTACGGCATTTCCATGGACTTCCTTTCCCACCCATTCCCCGGCATCCCCCATGGACATTTCCACAAACTTCCTCGACGACTATGGCGTGATGTACATGCATTATGACAGAACTGACTCCTGAAACATTCGATGTCTGTGAAACGCCTCAGAATTTGCCTAAATATACGTGTAACATCACCATATTTTAAATTCTTTTCCTCAACGGGCACAGCCCAGACAGTTGAGGGATAAAACTAATTCCTATTTTTTAAAGGTGGTATGTAGATACTTTGAAGATATAAATACATACTTGAAAAAGCTAATTCAAAATATTGAAAGCTGCTTTGTTCAAAATCTTCTCTCTTAGCCTTGGGTTTCATAGCCTTGGAGAAGTGTGCCATTTCTCAGCACATGGCTGGACGGCGCCAGTGTGATCAGACGCTTATCACAACGCCGTACGGATGAAAAGTTCATCGCAAATTGGCGAAACCTGCATCTCACCCATGATTGACAATTTCCTTAATCATCGCCTCATGTTCCATTTGGTCCGACTGAGCATTTCCTACACTTTACCGCGATTCACCTCGACGAGCGGGACCATGAATCACCATCACCCCGCCGAACTCACCTATCCGGGGGCTCCGAACCGCCTTCCCGCCAGCCTGCCTCCGGCTCAGCCGCGCCGGAGCCCCACTCTCGCCGCGCCGCGCGCGAGCTGCCACCGCGCGCAGCACGCCGTCCCGCCGCCGCCAGCCCGGCCGACGAACTGACGCCGCCCCGTCGTCGCCGACGCCGGCCGGCGGCGGAGGCGGCGGCGGCCCAGGGCGGTCGGGCGCCGCGCGCGACGGCCGCCGGCCGCCGGCACCGGCGAAGATTTAACAGGTCGTTACGGTGCGATCGATGGGTACGGGACGGCCAGCCGACCATTTTGACGCCGGGCCCGCGGTCGGCGGCAGGTGGCCCCGTGAATCAGCGCCGATGGTCCGGCCCGGCCACTACCGATCACGCGCTGTGGCAGCGCCTAATGCCTGCCCCACTCCGGGACTGATTTAGTGGGCTTCCTTAATTTGCCGGCAGCCGGCAAACAGCATAAATTCGCCATGCAAACACCCTTACTGTCGCGACCTGCCATGCCCTTGCTCGCGGAATGAAATGGGGACCATGCGACGCCTCTAACTTATGACGTTTCATCGCAGACGTCATGTGATGTCGATCTCGCATTGCCTTCCATGCTAGGCTTTACGGATACATGCGTATGTCCTGTAAACTGATTTTAACTTATTTCCATAAAGGTTATCTCACATATTTGCAACGACCAAATGTGATAAGATTTATTCTGAATGGTTTTCGCTGAAACGTATTTTTTATATGTGGATCTATGAATACATATATATATATATATATATATATATATATATATATATATATATATGACCTATGCAGTGGGTATGTTGCCCTTAATATAATTTGTGCTGAAATAGAGCAGCAGAATAACGTTGTTTGTTATCGAACAACGCAATTAGCAGACGCCTCTGGGTGGGACCAAGCCATCTTGGACCTGGAGTAAGAGACACAGGAGGCTGCAACGGCCTCAACAAATCGGCTCGCATCTGCTTCCCAACATAACTACGTAAGCGTTGACGCAGATCGTTGTCACAGCGGCGTGGCTGTGCTTATCATTGGCAGGGTCCCTGAAACATTACGGCGGTAACGCATTAACTTTGGGCATATATTTCAACTTTGAATAGCCCACATTTTACCGGTCTGTCATTCCCCATAGCTGGGCAAAGCTTCCACCGTGATGTTATTAATGGTTTCGCCACTAAAAACCGCTGAGGTTGCAATTATTTTTTCTGCGATCTCGTGCAACAATGAAAGACGAACAGATTAATAACTGCATCGGTCGAAACACCTCCTGAAACACAGTGGTCATCGATGGTCACGTTCCTTTGTACGTACACGCCTAATATGGTGTTGTACAACCTGTGCTTCGCCACAAACGTGCTCGGAAGCTGTGGTCTATTCCGTGCGTTACGCAGTTTGCCCGCAGCTCGATAATGTGGTATCATAACACCATGTGGTTCTTCGGCATCGAATGACTCCATGGACAAATCTCGCGACACCATTCCATCAGCTTTTGCTCCGCAAGCTTATTAAAATGAGCCCCACACCTTCTGGTTCAGTGTCGGCCCCAACAATAAGTGGGACACTTTTTAACATAATGTTCTCATCCAGATTGTGAATTATTGTGATATTCGGTGGGTCTTTCTACATATGTAAGGAAAAAATGGTATGTTGTTGAAACGAGCAAATGAATTCTAAGATTCATGTTTCAGTATCAGCTCCACGCTCCTGGGGCAACTTGCTCGTACTGGATGCATGTGTGGGACGTACCCGGGAACCAAACCCGGAAAGTCATGGTTGCTGCTGATAAATGAAAACCAGGGCAAACAAAACTTTCAGCCTTATCCAGTGCCAAGCTTCTTGCAACATGATTGGCAATCAGTCGGACAGAATAACTGCTTGTACAAGAGCTTTCACATGGATGCGAATGCTTTTGATTCGAGCAGTGAAGCACAACATGTGGGTAACCAGGTCTGCTTACCTAAATATTGTGCTTCACTGCTCCGCTCAAATTACATTTGCTCGGTTCCAATCCAATAGCCACCTAAGATCACTGCAGGTCTCTGATATTCAATAGACATTCGTGGTGCCATTGACTTAAGGCTGGTTTCATTCCTCCCCTCACCGGCAAATGTTCGTGGTACCTCAAAAACGATATCGTGATATCGATATCGATATCATGGTAACGATATCGATATCGATTCGTGGTATTTTAGAAGATATCGACTTGGAACCATCAGCTCTTTTTTCCATCAAATCCATAAACTTTGATATAAAAATTACATTCAAAGTCAGTCATACTCGTGCCCAAGCGACGTCAATAAGCACGATCAAGATTGCGATTTTTTCATTTGGTGTCCTCCTTTTTTAGTGTACAGTTAAGCCACAAGATGTTGGCATGTCGCGATTCGTGTCATTATGTCACGAGAGATCAGCATATATCACACTTCACCATCAGGTCACTATTTGGTCATCAGAGAACAAATCGTTTTTAGTCGCAGGTTTATGATTTTATGGTACTGACGTCATCTCACAATTCCTTTTCTTGACAGAAATGCAGTTCACTCAAAACTTGTTTTTGACTCAACAGTCGATTGATGTTTGATTTGTTCAGATCTGTCCAGTGGATTCTGAAACAGTACATTTTGCTCACAATATGTAACAATATAATATCAACAATCTACGCAATGCACGAATTGTTTCAATGTCACGTCATAGCCGATGCCGGAATACCGATCGGCTTTGAATCATTCAAACCCGTCCAATGGTTCGAGATATCATGGGGAGAGAGTAACATTTTCATCTATTAGTCAATAATGTTCCGCCCCAAATACGACAGCCAGTGGCGAGTTCATGAGCCGGGCGGGCCAGCAGCATACATTTACGATATTTGCGGAAAGCAGAAGCATTTCACAGTTTCTTCTCTCCGTAGCCCACGAAATAAGCAGAGATGCTGACACTGACTCTGGCCGAAGGCTGAATGGGGTCGACGCCGACCAATCCGCCGCGATTCTCGCATTCACAACGTGCTCCCAAGGCGCCGGCTCTCTCCGTTCCACTCACGATGCCCGGCCGCCAGCCCCGCAACTTTCCCTCTGACGCCGCTGCCTGTGTCGCCGACCGTGGCGGGAGATATTGGACGCACCGCTAACAAGTTAGCAGTAAATCCACTCAGCCGGGCGTGATTTATGGACGATCCGGTTGCTTAGAGGCCTCGAAAGGGAGCGAAATTACGGCGGAAGTTTGCGCGCGGCTCGCAGAGGCCTGTGCCATTTATCTGCATAGCTTAAGGCGTGGCCCAACACACCAAACCGAAAGACTGGTTACGTCTCACCGCACTAGCCGGTCTTGAACGCGTTTGGTTGATACCATGAGATCAGTAGTTTATCCTTTCCTGACGTGGACGGATTCCCGAATCGAAAGTGTTCTAGTCGATTGTCTTGACCCCATGAATTACCCATCCTTAAAAAAGATAAGGACCAGTTTTACGTTTCGTGCTTTTTATTTTTTTCGAATTAATACGAGCAATTTGATGCGGCGATGTTGGGGATCGGCGCACACGCAGAGCAGGCCTAAGTGCACGGATTCTGACCTCCTCGTCAGACCGTGCAATTCCAGGTAAACGCCAATTCCGAGAACAAAGTTTGACGTACCGAGCGCCACGGTCGCGAGGTAGGCCAGCCACCTGCCGTCCTGGTGGAACAAGTGTAGAGCGTCCTGGCGACTCGAGCTCGTCCTGCCACGGCGGGGAGACCAGCGCTCCACCACGTGAGCTGACGATCACCGACGTGTTTCATCAAGTCATCCCGTAGCGTATGCCTGCATTGAGCGCAGCATTGAGCACAACACTGAGCACAACCATTAAGATTATGAGAGCCTGCATCGAGCTTCTCCGGTCCTGAGAGCCTTTGAGCATACGCGTTCTGTACGAGCAAATTCTCTTTGAGGACATCAGCCTACTTTCGTGGCCTACCACATCGAGAATCAGCGGGACGAAGCCTCAGCGCACTTATAGCGTACTTCAGTTGAACAATTGGCCAAACTCTTTTTGCGGCGGTTTTTGTTGCCGTTTGATATATCGCCGACGAATGGGGGCCAATTTCCTCAATTCGCATTGGAGTCTGTGGCCGCTCCACTCTGCACAGTTTTTTCTCCGGGTGGAACAGCTAGGCTGGTGTCCTTGGGAGTTCCAGATAACACGTACACAATCTGAGACTCTGTTAATATTATGCTATACATCTGTGAGTCAGTTCACCACTGAAGAGCTCATGGTATGTCCTTTACCTTGCAAATGACCAGCGGTTACGGAGTCAGCGACAGTCATAAGGCCAAGGTCACGCTGCTTCCGTTCGCAAGTATGAAAAAATGCAGAATATTGTAGAGGTCATTTGTACTGGCGATCTTTGCTAATTTTCCTAGGCAAGGTATATGCCATAAGGTAGATGCCACCATAATCAATGTTGGTTTTCATGGCGTTCCTAGGTCGTCAGTCGGTGACATGCTTCATTGTTTTGCTACGCTTCTAGTTTCTTCACTAATCTGGTGTAGTGAGTCCTGCACCGAAATTATACAGCTTCCTCCACTTTCATGGAATTTTATGGATTTTTGGGGATTTTCATGTCTCACTGATTTTTTGAATTTTTGAATTTTTTTGTTTGTTTGGTTGTTGTTGTTGAGATCATTTGAGTTTCTGAGCAACTTCATGGAATAATTATTCAGCCGGTCCATAGGTGTACGGTCCGCGTTCAGACGGTAACGAAATGTTTTACCCATTCCCCCGTTCTCCCGGAGCGACCGAGCCCGTTCACGCAGTCTGGCCCGAGATCACAATCAAGTGTGTCCTTCCCACAGGCTAGGCATTTGGCAGTGCATACAGCGCACAGAGGCGGGGTAGGCATGCACCTGTGAAGCAGACTCGAAATTCTTTGAAGCCTTGCAATCTCTTTGCAGAACATTCCGATTTGCATCCGGGTCTGATCCTGTCCCTGTTTTGCTGGCGCGCTTTTGGGAAGTCAAAACAGCCATTTGAAAATGTGTGACATTGCACTTGGGGTGGTATCGGGTGCGCGGAAAATGGTTTTAGTCGCAACGTCAGTCGGAACCACCACAATATTCTCTACTAGTCCCAAATGTATGATACAGTCGTGTGACGTGTGGCATTTCAACAGTGACGGCGTCGCTAGAAATATCGCCGATCGACGTGAAAAAGGTTAAATACTAAAAAGTCAACAACCATTTCCCCATTTTCGAGTCACTGGTGTCACCCTGGTCTGCCAGCGTCAATGTGTTTGTCTTTTCCTACAGTGAGCCACTGGCCGGATGTGCACCGATAACGTCCGGACCTATCGCTTGTGTTCCGATGCTCTGGGTGATCCATCTCTGCAGAATAACTTCTGATGCCCACGGCGACTTGATTCTGTCTCGGCAGTGAAGTCCGCCTGAGGTAGGGTCATTCTGACCACCCGCAGGTTTGTCTGACGTTCGGCCGGTCCGGACGGTCCGGTGGCCCGTTCCAACTTTGAAGACTGTTCCGATCGTTTCACGGAGACATCTCCAGCACGTCCCGCCGCGTCTACAGCTTCCCGAGGAACGTCCCACTTCCATTCATCGTTGTGCGAAAGTCCTCTGGCTATGTGTCTCTGGAACGGTTTTTTCCTATTTTTTTTAAGAATGTTCTCTTGGATAAGGCCAAAGTTTTACACATGTGGCCATAATCTCCATTAGCTCACCATTGAAAGCTTCGCCTTTCAGCCCGCCAAGCGGAGGGGGTGCCGCCGGGGAAATGTCCGCTGAGCAGGCTGATGACTTCAGCCGCCACTCTGCGTCCGCCGGCCCTCGCACTGCTGCCGAGCTGGCAGCGGGCATCAAGTCTAAGGCTGTGTTCTTCGACTCTCCCTGAACTCCCGAGAGTTATGAGTGATTTGTCATAGTCGAGGGTGGTAGGACATGACGGCGTGCCGCTGTATGCGCTGCGAAAATGTTCCCCTGTTCTCGGGCCACATTTACTTCATCTAATCAACAGTTCTATCGCCACTTGTATTTTCCCTTCCTCTTGGAAGATGGCGTCTGTTCTTCCTCTTCACAAATCTTCACAAATTCTTTATCCGCGTGGCGTCAGCAGCAGTTTTAGACCCATATCTATTTTACCTGTGCTGTCGAAGATATATGAAAAGATCGTGTACACACAATTGTCTTCTTATCTCGCTACCTACGATTTTTAGCTCCATCACAATATGCATATAGACCATGTCACTTGACGGAGGACGCCCTGGTTGACGCTGTTGAATGGATGGTGCGTCGCATTGACGGTGGCCACGTCGTCGCCGTCACCTCGATTCACCTCAGCCAGGTTTTTGACAGTGTCAACCATGACGCCCTCCTGACCAAACTCTAATGGTATGGCATGAATCCAAGTATCCAATCCAATATCCATATACGATACGATATATATGATATATATATATATCATATATATCCAATACATGAATCCAAGGTGGTTCGAGAGCTGCCTGGCTGGTCGGCGGCAGGTGATGAGAGGTGGTTCTCTCTCCCTTCCCTTTTCCCATGGTGTTCCGCACGGGTCTGTTGTCGGTCCTGTCCTCTTCAGCATCTTTACTAACGACCTTCCACCCTATCTGTCTCACGGACGTCTAGTATCCTATGCCGATGACACCCAGCTGCTAGACTCCGCACATCCTAATCATGTATCCATCCTAAAATCCTGGCAAAAAGAGACTCGTCTGGCGGTCAAACCCTACTTTACATCCAACACTTTGAAAATGAATCCATCCAAAACAACCCTGCTCCTTGTCGACACAACCCATAACCTCAAGAAGACCACATCCTTCCATCTTAATTTTGCCGGCCACATTCTAACCCCTTTTCCGTCCGTGAACATGTTTGGTGTCACTAGCGATAGTTCTTTGTCCTGGGAGGAGCCCATAGCCAAGGTTACCAAAAAGTGCAACTCCACCCTGCTCTGTTTGTATATGTCACCACCTTACGCCCGGTCCGGTCCATTCCTAATCCAGTCACATGTTTTCCTTCACATCCTTTACTGCCTTTCGGTCTGAGGCTGGGTCGCGTCGTGCCACCTTAGAAGAGTTCAGAGGGTGGTGAACTTTGGGGCCAGGATCGTCTCCGGGACTCGTAAGCGGGATTCGGTGTCGGCGACCTTGAGAGGGCTAGGCTGTCGCGCCGTACCTGACCTAGTTGCGAGGCGCGACAGCATTGGTGTCTTCCGAGCCCTGAACGACTCGCGTGCTCCGGTGGCGGTCCTGTTTCTGTTCACTCCACGCACCGTTCTTTCTCAGCGTGCCACCCGGGCGTCGCGGCCGGCGCCCTAGAGCCGCCGACTTTCCGTCTGTTTGTGGTCCGCAAGGCTTTTTCGTATTGCGCGGCCTCGTCCTGCCACCGCCTGCCGCCGGACATCACCACCTCACGAACCTTTGGAGAGCTTGTAAGCAAACTTGACGAGTTATCTCCTACATCTTGACGTGTCTGACTGCCTAGTTTTACCTGTATGACTATTGTGCATGTGCTGCACTGAAACGATTCGAATCAAACAATAATCCATGCGTTGGAAAGATTCGTAAATAAACTGAACTGAACAGAACTGAACGCTGACTGAGGGGAGTGAAAATTCCGGGATTTTCGGGATATTTAAGAAAGAACAAAATTATTTCCAGTATCTTTTCTAACAACAGTTTCCCACATTGTGATATCAAAGGCAAAACAGGCGTCTGAAATTTCAAGACTGTCAAAGTTATCACTGCCTTTGTCATTGTCATCATTGTCGAGATCGCATCAAAGACGTCCTATAGGAATGCCTAAACCAGTACATAACATAATGAGTTGTCAAAAAATCAACAGGACACTTTGTTTCGAAGTATGGCCGGAAAACAATGGACGATGAGCTATTTAGTTAACGCCAATATTACTACATGAAAAATTGGAAGAACTATTTTGAGTCAAATATGTAAGAGGACAATAGGCTTATGTGGCCTCGGTCTTCTTGTTAACTCATTCTATATTCTTATCACTGCGTAATGTTTACCTCTGTGTGTCACTAAATGGCCTCATGGGTGAGATCGGTCCAGTTTAAGCAAAGGTCAGTGTGACACAGTCCTTTCGACTGCATCTCGTTACTCTTTATCGAGACATCCTCGAGAACTCTAGTGTAACGTCGATGCCAAAATTGAGAGGTGCTCAGAATTTATTGTTCCCTCAAGTTCAGGAAACGTGAAACCTCTGCTTTGTGAGCTCTTATTCCAGTCGAATGCGCTTAACAAGTTCTCGCCGAGGAAGGGCACGAAAAATGGGATGATTTTCGGCTCTGAATAACGGAATGTAGACCAGTCTCCAGGCGGCAGACCCAAAGGTTCTCATTTTGGTTTGGCCTCAATGATCAACCTGCCTCGAGCGGCGCACGGGGAATACCAAATGCGTGGCATATCTCCCAGCGTCGAGCCTTGGCGTACTGGAAACAAATGTATCCAGGAAACAGTTGGCTACGTGGAGTGCCTGGCGACCCAGGTAGCACAAGATCGGACTAGCGTGCAGTGGTCACCAGTTCTTAACCCGCGCCCGGCCGGGCCTCAAAATGCTCTTCGCCCGCCCGGGAGATATCCGGCCTCCCCTCTCAGAATTTCAGGTTCTTTGCATCACACGGAAAAATGAAATACTGGCAAAGAGAACTCTTTGATGCGAGTCGAACGAGCGCAATTTTTTTAATCTTGTGTCAATATTGAGGTCATCAGAGGTCATGCTAGGTCAGACTGTGCTGGAGTGGCAGTGAGATAAAAAAGGAATTCAACTTTGTGGTTTTCATTTTGGTGGAATACTAAGATGGTTATTAGCATGTCCAAACACAGCTATTGCACGAATGGCCCAATTAATCAATGAGTTCAGACCAAGCCACGACCTAATTTCATGCCTGTTTGTGGCGCTATTATGACGCACTGCGCTTCGACTTACCCGGTGATTTTGGTGGCAAGTTCGATTGCAGATGATGCCCGTAGCGTGGTAAAACACTTGGTTAGCATTTGTCACTGCCCTGAAGGTCAACCTGGGCCGAGTGAGGTCATCAGAGGCCATTGACCTTCGATTTCCTCCTCAGTTCTAGTTTCATGGAAATCGTATGTTGCGGGCAACAGATACCCATTTCAGGGGTCATGACCTGAACCAAGGTCACACATGTTCTGATAATGTGATGGTAGCATATGCCACTGATCATATTCTTGACAATATCTGAGTACGAAAACCCGGCAAAAATTTGCCGAAATTTAAGCCAAATCTGAAAAGTGCCCCAAATGCTCCGACCTGAGGTCATTAAACTTCGATTTCCCGAAAAAAACCGTCACATACACGGTACTACGTTTATTACATTCTGTGACTCCTGCAAATTTCATGCAAATCTGTCTGACCCTAAAAAACTATTGGAGTTAGGGGTTAGGGCCTTTTCACTACGTTCGAATAACCTTGACCCTATTCCCGGCAGGGGGGGGGGCGGAATCCGCCCCCCCTCGGGTTTTTTGCTTGCCAATTCCAGGCTTTTTAACGCAGCTTCACGAAACTTGGTGACTTTTCCTAGCTATTCCTTCTACGCGCCGTGACAAAATTTCGAAATTCTATTTTGCTCAGGGGCGGAGCCAGGCAACGTTTTTGGGAGGCACCTCAGGTCATTTTTGGCCATGTTGAGGGTAAAAGGAAAATGTCTGCCAAAAACAGAGTTTTTAAGATAGAACTTAAAACTTTATATGAACATATAGTTAAATAGTTGGGCAATGTGCATATGTAATTTTGTTTATCTGAGGTCACTTTACAAGGTCAGGTCAAGGTCAAAAGTCAAAATTTGTTTTTTCGCAATAATTTCGGCGCCGTTTTTTTTAATGCCAAACCCGGAATATATATGACGTAGAAAGGTGTCCTCTACTTGTGTACCAAGTTTCAGCTTGATATCAGGTCGGGTCACGGAGCTATGACCTAAAATGTCAGTGCGCGTACCCTATATCGCAAAAGCCAAAAAATGAATTTTTTGGAATGGAGTGAATTCAATCGATTTAAAACGTTTACAGATAATACTGAATGCACACGACATCATTCCAGGTGACCCCAAGGTCACTGGAGGTCATTTAAGGTCAAAGGTCACAAGTTGATCTGAAGAACGTGTGACCATGACAGTTCCCCCTTTTTTATGTCCCTGGCACCGCCTATGCTAACATTATACAAATATTGTAATGCGATTTGTACTTCTTTCGCATAACATGACTAGCAGAAGCTAAAAAAGTGTTTTGGCCTCTTTTGTTCATTCCGTTATTAGAAAACTAATCCCCCTATTTTTGAAACCCTGTGAACGCCCATGAATTTTCTCAAAATTTCAAATTTGCATACCCATGGTAAAAGCCCTATTCATAATCTCTCGATTCATGCCAGTTTCATCGAAATCGGTCCATAAACAACGGAGTTATAAGAAGTCAAAAAGTACCCCCCATTTTGACATTTTTGCCCCCCTGTATCCACAAATTTCAAAATTTTGAAAATTTCTTTTTATAAAAATGTAGTTCACGTGACGGCAAATCGATTGCCGTTTGTTGCGATGAAATCGGATAAGTAGTTCTCGAGATCTCAGGGGGGGGCCGAATCCGCCCCCCTGCCGGGAATCGGCCATACCGTCTAGCCCTCCGGGAATAGGGTTAAGGGACGGATTTCCGCCCCCTCCCCCCGGCCGGGCGAGGGTTAACGCGCCATTCACTTGGGGGAGCTTAACTCCTCCCCGCGCATTTCTCAGATATCTCCCAAAGGTATAAACGCGACGTCTTGAAACCTTCAGTAGGCTTCCACACACCAATCGTGCACATACTGACAAAACATTAGAGACAAGGTGATTCTAGGTCAAATCGTAATGGCGTCATAAAGACAACCATGTTTCGCAACTGGACGTTCAATTTTGCCTCGCTGCCGTATTATCGGCGATTTCGCAATGCATGATGAATGCGACTTTCTTTGTATATCAGAATGATCTTACAGTTGAACATATAGTAGCACTGGCTTCGTGCTAGGTCATCCTAGGTCAAATGTACATTTTGCACTTTTCGTGTCCAGGGAGAATGCATTTTGCAAAAAGAATTGAATAAATTAAGTTTGGATGCAGCTGTTGGATTGTTAGACTGTCGAATGTTCTTGCAACACATTGTACATACAACTTGCGCAGCCGTTTCTTGCAACAATGCGACCTTTTCCGTACTGTAACCTTAAGGAGGTTTTATGCAGATTTAATCTTCGCGAGTAAACTGGTGGCGTCCGTGTGACGCTCTGGGTGGCCGATTTGAAGACATCGGCATCTGCAACGTTGTGTAGCATTCCATGAAAAAGTGCAACATGGACCAACTTGACTCATAGGATCATCCAAAGGTGTCAGATGAAGTTCACTAGCTTACTGGTGATATTCGGAGTTTGAGAATACAAAATACTGCGATGTTGCATGTGCACGGTAACTGGGGCCATTCACATTGCACCTAAAGCTCTTCGAAAGTGACTTTTTTGAGACTATCCGCGTTAAATTGGCTAGGAAACATGCATGGCATGACCCATTATCACGGAAGTCCAATTGGGCATAGCGTCTGGCCTAGGCTTTTGATGACCTCAGGTCAGGTAAATCAGAATACGAGATCAAGCTACCAAGACACACAGCAATGCAAATTTCAGTTTTGGTGCGTTTTTCATGGCGATTAGGCACCTCTGGAGAAAAGGGTCATTTCTGGGTGTTTGATTTGGCCTGTGACGTCACTAGTGACCCGAAAATAGCCGTATATATATATGCATACCTATATATATATATATTACATATATTTGATTATCACGAGACCGGACGTTTCGGGGCTATCGATTGCCGTTTGCTTCAGCCGAATCAGGCGACTGGCTCTCGAGAAAGACTGGGGGCGTTAAACGCCTCTATCCCAAGCCAATGGAAGATGGCGAGATACCGCAGTCAGTGCTGGGTTAAGAGAATATGACGAATACTTAAACCAAAAACTCGTGCAGGCATAAGCATCACTGAAATAAGCTAGGCATAACCCAGGTATTTCCGCGCTAACATCAAACAGCGACTGATCTCTGGTTGTGTTCATGATCTTAGTCACATGGAACATTATATATATATACCGTGTGTGGATCGTTTTCGCCACCCTCCGAAACTTCCTTCTGAGAGCCAACTTGCAGCCACCGGTCAGAGTCAGAGCCAGAGTCAGAGTAAGAGTCAGGTCGCGTCTATGGCCGTTCTATGACGGTTAACATCGACTACGTCCCTCCCGTAGGCCACGAGCAGTTACTGTCCTTCACTCGTGTTGCGTCTGATGGAGCAACCTTGAAAAACCCCGGAAAGCTTAGGCGGACATGTTTTATGGGCCGCTAGTGTTTCTTGACTTCAGAGGAACCGTAAGTATGTGGCCTTCTAGCGGCTGCCCTCCGCGCCCGGTGGTCAGGGCCTCGACCGATCTGATTCAGTGGAGGAATGAATAATTCCGATAATGATGCGGCAAGAGATCATCAACTCCGATGGAAAGCTATTGCCGTTGGCCAGCAGTGGATAGTGATGCATCATTTTTTTCTTGTTGTCTTGAGACATTTTCAGGATGCCTTTGGCCATCAGTGGATAATGATGCAATATTTTTATCTTATTTTTGTCCTGTGACATCTTTAGAATCCAGCCAGGAGCAGCAAAAATCGTGTTAGATTGGAACCAGCGATGCAACGGTCCAAAGCAAACCTATGGAAGAAAAACGGACAACGGCAGGCAGAATACTACTGATACTGGCAGAATACTACTGTTAATGCGCCGAAACTCCTCTGTTAATCGCTGGCGTTCAATACTGGTGTGCTTAAAGCCAATTTTCTTCTTCAACGTGTGAAGTGACATAGCCGAACTGTTGCTGCCCCCATTCCGATGGGGCCCACATGTCCGTGGTGAAAGGGATTGTGTACTCCAGTGACCCGGCAGGCAGTCTGGATTCCTCGTGGAGCTGCCCTTTCGGCCAGAGGGGAGGAGCCAGACGAAGGGAGCCTCACGGAAGAGCGCTGGCTTCTGTCGGTGGGGGAGCAGCGCCCCCTTGGTCCTCAGCTCCTCCCGCACGAACGCCAGACTAGTAGTGTAGGGTGTGACGAACGGCCGGGTCCCAGTCAAGGGGTGCCTTTGACTTGAATCGACCTCAGCATCCCCTACCCACAATGGCCCTGGTTGTCCTGTATCCGGGCCTCTCACTTGCCTCGCTCCCGGGAACAAGCTGTTCAGCTTTCCCTGAATGGTCAGACCTAGCGACCCTGCCAGTCCGCCAGCTCTCGGTGTTAACAGAAAAGCCGCGCGCCTGCGGCCCGTCCCCCGGAGCTGACGGAATCCTGGAAGGTTAGACCCCTCGCCGCACGGTGTCAGTTGTGGTGGGGTGCTAACACGCCTCTTTGGTCCAAACATCCTAGAGGGGCGGGCGGGTCCGCATGGCCCCATGCGGATCAAATGGCTGGTTGCCTCGGAGTGCCGAGTCCGGCTTTGTTTGGGCTTCGCTCAGCGCTGCCGGCCGAGGTCAAGGGTTGGGCGGCGCTGGAACCTGGTCAGCACGGGGAGGGGCCTCGATTCCTCCGGGCCGGGCAGAAGGTGACGCCTGTCCCGTATAGCACCGGGACAGCCCTGGCGTCCCGCGTCCCGTTTTTTAGGGCCGGGCTTCCTCAGCTGGGCTCCGAGGTGGGTGGAAAATCTTGGTGCAGAAACCACACCTATCACACATGGATGCGTCTCATAAAACTCGGCGCCGTTACATCTCCGACCCCTCATCCGGGAAGCGAACTCAACGTCTCTTTGCATCTGATGGGGGACGGGAACACCTGCACCGCGGCCGCTGATCTTGCACGGCACAGACCCACATTTGGCTTTCTTGTCGCTATTCGAACGACGCAACGGATGGCATCGGTTCGGCCAAATCAGACTGCGCGTCGGCTGCATCGAGGTGGAGTTCGTCCGCAGCGAAGAGGCTTTGAAAGCTCTGACCGCAACGAAGTTTCCGTGCGGCGTGGTAAGCGAGATGTCGTCTTACAGATGACCGTCGAGCCCCACAGAGCGAAAAACTCAACCAAGGGTGTCATCAACTGTTACGACCGGAGGGATGTTTCCGATGACGATGTTGCGGATGCGCTGTCTGAGTTCGGCCTGAGGGAGGTCCGCCGAATCAGAATGAGGAGAGGGTGTCTCGTGCCTACAAACAACACTGTCCTGACATTTAACCAGAGTGGCCTGCCGTCTGAGGCTCGCGTGCGGTATGTTAGAGTGAGAGTGTATCTCTTCGAACCTTGCCCCATGCGGTGCTTTCAGTGTTAACGTTTCGGGAATACGAAACCCTTTTCCGAACACGCGCATCTATGTGGCAGATGTACTTTAGTCCAGCGCGACACAGATGCATGCGATAGCACATCATCGCGCTGCGCCAACTGTGGACCATCGCAGTCACCCCACACGTCCTATGACAAGGCTTGCCCAGTTCTCTCAAAGGAAAGATGGATTATGGCCATCAAATGCAATCAAAACGCCAACTTTCGAGAGGCAAGGAAAATTTACAATGACAGCCATTCGAAGTCGTCGTACGCTTCCAGAACAAATGCTGGCCTCCTTGCGAGCAGTCGGAACAGATGGCTATGACACAGCTAGTAAGCCTTCTGAACCTTTACGGCCTTGCCGTGGCACCGACGCCTATGCGACGACCGTACCGCCAGGGCCCCCTGCACCCATCGCACTAGCCTGGCGTCGCCGGCGCCGGGCGTGCCGCCGGCCCGGGACGGCAGGTGAACCGTGGTCCGGCGGAGTCGGGGTCCCCGCTCTCCTCCGGCGTGCAGCAGACGCCCACCGGGATCGGACGCTCCTGCGCCCGCCCCGCCCACGTCGCCACCTGTCGAGCACCCCCCCCCCCCGCCCCCCGTGACTGCTCCATCGGGGGTGCAGTCCTCTGGCGGGGTTGTCCTGCTTGGGACGCCGCAGCGTGCGGGTATTAACGTGCGCATGGGGCATGGGTGCTCCAGATCTGGGGGCTGCAGGTCGCGCGGCCCGGACCGTGGCGCCGGCGGCTGCGCCGGCCCGGGCCCTCCCGCAGCCCCCTTGCGACGGCGCTGCCATGGGTCCGCCCCTCCTCCGGCCGGGGCGGGCGGCATTTGGGTTGGACAACTAAACTAAACGCCCGCCACCTTGGCCTGTGTCCCCGACGGACGGAGGCAGGGCCAAGGTGCGTGACAGCTCTGCGGACGCTCGTCGATCCTTGCGAAAGTCGGGATCGCGGAAAAAGGCTGGGCAAAAAAGGCTGTCTTCAACACTGAACACTTCATAGAATGACGGCCTGAAGGTTTCTGCAGATGATGATGTCATGTTTGAATCCCTCGACACTGCAATTTAATGCCCTTATAAATAAAAACATATGGAATATAAAATATATGATATACATATATATAATATAGTAAAAAATAAACAAAAGGCAAAAACTATGTAAATATAAAGCGACCTTATAGGGGTCATTTTACAATGGAGCTTTAGAGGTGTAAGACCAAATGCCACTTGTCTGCAGGCTATTGTCAGGCGGCAATGTCCGCTTGCCGTCGGTCTCCAGAAGACAAAACCGGAGCTTCAAAAGCTGCAGCGCATTTCGTCGTGACGAGCCAGCCAACACCGTCGCGTGAGATGGGGTCCTGTTACCAGTTCACCATGGCGTTCCCGCCCAGCGGCTCGACGGGAGTGCACATGCGCAGGCTGTCGCGGTGACGGCGCATTTGGGACGTTGAGGAATAACCTTGTGTTCAGTGTAAATGCCGCCTCGTTCTGCCCTCCCTTCGCTTGAACCTCGGCGTCAGTTGGCGGAGCTGCCTGTTCCTCTTCTGGTTTTAGGTGATTTTAACGCCCACTACACAAGCTGGGGATGTGATAACACGAACGCACGCTGTCGGCTTTAGAACATTTCTCGAACGACGAATCGTAATGCCTTTTAAAAACCGTGGCCAAAACACATTCTCCTTTGCCTACCGGGCAAACATCGGCCTTAGACCCTAGCATTTGTAGCCGACAGATGACGCAATACGTTGCGTGGTAGGAGGACGATGATCCGCTCGGTAATGATTACTTCTCAGCATGACCCCGCTCTCAGAATGGTGTCATGCTTGGCTCCAGACCGCTACGGTGCCTGCTTCGACACGCTGGCTGGAGCCAGTCTGAGGAGCAGGTTGAATTGGCCCTGCGTTCACGTCAGCCTGAGGAGCGACCGATGTCGGCGGACTTCTACCGACGTTATTGGTTTACATCTGGAATTTACCGACATTGCTGGTCCCGTGGTGGACGGAAACGTGTGCGGACGCCATCCGTGCATGCAAACGTGCTTAGAAGGCATTTGGTCGTCGTAGCACACCGCTAGCCTGTTTTTTTTTTGCTTTTAGACAGACGAGGGCCTCGGCGCGTCGTCTTATTTTGAAAGTGAAACGGCGATCATGGAAAGAATATGTAGGCGGTTTGAATCTTCCTAACCGGACTTCAGATGAAACCGCATCAAGAAAATAGCGGACCGTCACTGTTCTGTGCCACTGCCCGTCCTGCGCGCACGGTGAGGTTGTATTTCACCCAATGACGTAGCCAACGAGACGTGTCCTTGGCTCAGAACCGGAAGCGTGATGTGGTCCCAGACGACTTGCGGTGTAGAGTAGTGGAGCACGTTGCAGCTTACGATGGTTATGTCACAACTTACAACGATAGTTCGAAAACGGAGACTGGCGTTGGTTGTGCTTTCGTGTCTGGCCATGACACGTGGTTGTTTGACTTGCCATGCCATACATCGGCTTATAATCGGAGCTTGTGGCTATTTTAAGGCGCTTTCTTTTACTGAGGCTTGCGACGATGTTTTATCAGTGCTTTTTACAGACTCGCTGAGCAGCCTTTTAGCGCTGAAGTGTTTTTATCCGCTGCATCCCCTTATAGGTACAGGATATTTTAAAGAGACTAACAGTGTCAGAACGACTTGGAAAGCGAGCAGCGTTCTTCTGGATCCCGACTCACTGGGAATATCGAGTAATGAACAGGCCGATGCAGCCGCAAGGCGTGCGTCACGCACGCGTATTAGACGACGAATGCCATGAGTTTTCGCCGTACGTGTTTGACTTGTAGTAATGTGACTGGGACGTGCTCGGCTCAAACAAGCTTAATGCTATTAAGCCCCGCCAAGGGACTTGGGCGTCAGGTTCACGGCAAAACCGGCGAGAAGGGGTTATTATCGCCTTGGTCACATGCACGCAACGCATCAGCACCTCCTGAAGGGTGAAGAAAGAGAGAGCTGTGCCCGCGTTGCAGCGAGCCCGTCACCGTGCGTTACATGTTAATCACATACAATGGTTTGAATTCGGAACATGTGCGTCATTTTGGGCACAGCGCACCACCTCCCATTACGGATGTCGGATATGGATTTGTTCTACAGTGCATGCACCTCACTAGTCTCCTGTGTTTTCTATTGTCTATGCATTCTCTCGTATCCCACATTTCTGCATTGGCATGGCTCCCTTGTTCTCTTCTGTGTATGCATTCTTCTCTTGTAGCTAACATTTCTGCTTTGACGTGATTTTTGTTATGTTCCATGGATGGTGCATTTGTTAATCGATGAGGATTTTTTTGATAGAACCACTTAAATAAGTTATGGGCACCATATGATCACAAAGTCGGTAAGTCCCGAAGCCCTAATAATGAATCGAATTGTAGCGGATAACCCTAGCAGTTAAAGTCCAGTGTGTAACATACATAATGTTCCAGAACCCTACACTTATGGAGACTCGAAACTATTTTCCATGGTTGTCCCGTGTGTCCTATTTACCTGTGTCCTCCTTACAGCTATTACGTAGTGTCACAACGGGCGCAGGCTGGTGAACGTTTACAATGATAGGCCTTGGCATGTCCGTATTGCGTGATATCAGCAGATGACTAAATAGTATATTTTTTGTTTAACTGTGTTTTCCGTAGCTTCTAGACACATTTTTTCAGGAAAATGGGTACTTGACAGGTTGATCGAAATGGCAAATGGAACAATTCTGCTATCTCGGATTTTTCGGAAATTTCCAGGCCATTGACCCTAGGTCAGCCTATTTTTTGGTCTTTTCTGTGTTTGCTTTTGAGATTTTGGGACTGTTTCGGCGAGTTTGGATACACACCCTGGTGCTCCTTACATCTTTGTCACACTTAATCGTGCCCCTTGACCCGTCTTACAGGATCAGGTCACGTTTCATACCGAATTTTCACATCCACGACCGGGTATTATTCTTTGTTTTGCAGTGTTGGAATGTTTATTGGCATACATGGGCTCCCGAAGCATTTCCTTGAAATGCTTTTGAAGTCCACGTATGGCAAGGACTTACTTGCCGAGGGTGACAATTCCATTTGACTCAGGCTGATGTGATTTAACCTTTTCAAATATTATGCTTGTTTTCAATGCGAATGCACTTAAGTATGCGAAAAACGAAAAGAAATATACCCGTGCCTCCCTTCTGTGCGGTTTATACTTTTTTTTTTACCAACAACCTTTTTCTGGCCACCAAAATAAAAACCCTGACGTCCTGAAAACGGTTTCCCGCCAAATATTAGGTTTTTGTGTTCCGACCGTGCCGCCGCGCAGTATCTGGGTCACTTACGTGAAAGATGCTTTGGGGCACGGGTTTTTAGGGGTATTACATGGGGTATTACATGTACAAGGGGTATATTAATTCCAAATTATATTACAAGGGGTATTACATGTACCGATGTCATAAGATTTCATGCTGTGCCGTGTTTGGTCAGTGATAATGCGGCCGAAGACACGTGCTGAAACATTCATAAGAAACGAGACGTCATCCCTTAGAAAAGTCGATTTTTTTGCCTTCTTATTTCTCTTCCCTTGAAGTGGTATATTTGGCCCCAAATGAACTTTTCCCGTCCCAGATGGGCAAATTAGGCATTCTTTTTACTGTTAAGCCCCCTTTTGGGCCACGTAGAAGCCTTGATTACAATCGATTTCTGCCCAAAATGCCAACAGAGTATACCAAAGATGGTCTTCAGTGGCCTTGATGTTTACCGCATTTAAAAAAAAATCCGGGTGCTTTCGTTCTAGTTTTGACAAGGGCTTTCCAACGGCGTTTTTACTTTTCAGTGGAGCTTAAGTTCTCGAGATCCAGGGAGGGACCTCATGAGCCCCGGTCCGGCGAAGGTGGATCCGGGGCCGGCCCGGCGAGGGTTAATATATCATGTAAACGACATGAGACCGTTATGTGGCAAAGATAAATGGTTCTGAGTCATCCCGCACTAATGCTAAAAACGTTCCTCGGACATTTTTATACGCGAATGAGTAGAAACCTGCGCCTATCTTAACAAGGATAGCTGGGCGTGAATTCCTTGACAATCATCACGCTGCAATATTTGTTGAAACACATTATGCGTCCAGTACAAAAAGTGCTGTCACAAAGAAATATATTTTCCCCCAGAACTAAGACTGAAAACTAAGATCCTAATCTGAGACAAATGTGGAGCCAAGATTCTATCACTCTTAGTCCGCCCGACGTGGCTCTCCATGAAATTAAACCGCCAACCATGAAATTGAGTTTCCGAAAACGGCTCCGCACTGATCTGGTGGCCATTTGCATTGCGGACGGCTGCAGCGACTGGACGTATTTAGCGGTGGATAACCCGGCGTTCACATTGTCCGATCTGGCTGCACGGCGCTGCCATCCGGAAACGTTATGACGTCAGTCCTGTGTAAAGGTTAAGACTCTAAAAACATGCTCATCGCTGAGAACGTCAAAACACTGGCCACAGCTACTTGCCGGTTCCGACACAATGGATATTCCATCGTCCCGAGCACCTCGCCAAGGCCGTACGGCATCAAATTACTGGCCAAGCGCGCTATCTCAGCAATGATCAGTACGTGTTGCTATTTAATTTCTCTCCACACAGTGTCGTTTGAAAAGTATATTATTATCTGAAAGGTCGGACCATCTGTCTCCTTCATCTCTCCAAAAGCGAGTTAAAACTAGAGGAGGGCAGCACCTTCCTCATGAGGATGCAGCGAACGTGCGCCCAGATCTCCTGCCTGTTCCGAACTAAGGAGTCGAAGAACAAGACGCTGGGCCGCCACGGACAGTGAGCACCTCTTTCCGTTTCCGATCTGTTGCAACTCCTAAGCTGTCCCGGGTCCTGAGCAAACTCATTAATTGTCGTTCTCCTGAGACCGTCAGCATCTCCTGCAGATGCTGAAATTGGCGTTTCCTTGTGCCACTGTTGATCTTCTCGAAGTGATTAGCATTATTCATCAGTCTTCCGTCACATCCAATCATATAACAGCTCACTTTCAACCACGTCCGAAAAATCCAACTTTCCTTAAAACCTGTTTATAGAATGCTTAGCTAACGTAAATTTAAATGCACTGTCCTCGGGAAAAGTCACACCAAACCATTTCCGACGGTAATACGCTGAGCCGATGTTACCAGCCAACTCCCGATGCCTGCACAACAGCCACTGAAGCCGCTTCCAAACAACCTGTGGCCGATAAAATGCCGCGAAATAGCCGCTCATTTCAGGGCAATTTAGCGTTCCAAGTTTGATCTATAAACAGAGTGGGTGTCACGATCCGTAGCCCGGTCCCTGTCATTAATACGCGGCCCGTCGGCGTAAATTAGACGGCCGACGGGGCGCCGCCCGTGGACGCGGTCCCAGAATCCAGACGGTTCGGAGTCGCGCCAAAATGAAGCGGGGCCTCCTGGTGACGTCACTGGCCCGAAGTGGCCGAGCGGACCAGGGACACGAAACACTTGACGAAATTGGAAAATACTCGCGCCGTTGCTGGGCGTGACCAACCCGGATTTAGAGTGAATTTAGGAACGCGCGAAAATGTTTCGGAGAACATTCTACTGGCGGACGTCGACATGTCCAGGCTTTTTACAGCTGTCCGTTACAGTTCTGCAAAACTTTACTCTTGCTAAGACTTCCAAAGTTCGAAATGTGTTGGACATCATGGTTGCGGAAACCGTAGTCGCACTGATAATTTCGAGCGGTTCCATGAGATCACGGTCTGACTAATTATCTGTGCTTTTTATGCCGAGCGCCCGCTGCATAATCAATCGAGAAATCTGTTCCGGATTCCCTGTGTCTTCAGGAATCTCGCAACCCTCAGTGGCTTTTAAAACTTATCCATCAGAAAATGCACGTAGACGCCAACAATGTGCCGGCATCAAAGAGGCAAGCTTCCTCTCATCGGCTTCGCTACGGATGGTTATGGACTGCTCATTTTTCTCCGCCGCCGCAGGATAGCCTTCAGCTTCCGCCGCTGGCCGGCTCGGCCCGGAAAACGTCCGCTATCGCCGGCCGAGGCGGCGCGTGGTCGCTGTTTAGCGGTCGGGCATAGTCGGCGCCGGTTGATGCCATATTGATCGGGCTCTGCGTGAGCTCCAAAACGAGACCAAAACAAAGCGGCGGGGCCGCCCCCTCACAACACGGGCGGCCGGCGCGTGCCGCCCGGCTCTGTGACTGTTCATCGGCGTCCTGCGAGCCCGGCTCTTCGCGCGGTGCCGCTGAGTCGACCGGGCAACCGCGCCGACGGCGGGCGTCCGGCGTCTCTCCTCACACCGTCAACGAGAACCGGACGCGGCCTCGGGCGCCGACCTTCGGAGCCAATCTCGGCTCCGGGTCGCCGCCGGCGGGAGGCGTCAACGCCCGCGGCGTCGGCTCTCGGCGTCCGTTCCGGCTCCGCGCGGCGCCCGGCCGTGTCCGGTTTCGACCGCCGGCGGCGGATCCGGCGTCCGCAACGGCACGTGGCCGCGGGCGCTGTTTCCGAGTTGTCTGCGGCGACAAATGGCCGGGCCATTTGGCAGCGTGGACTCGGTCGACCGCGCGTGGGAACGGCGCACGCGGCGCCGCGGGCCCCAGTTCGTCCGGTGAGACGGAGGGGCCGTCTCGGGCGTCGCGCGTGGAAAGAGATCACTCTGCCGCAGACGCCTGGGCGGCGGTGCGCGGATGCAGAGCGGGAGCTGACCAAAATTGTACAAAAATGAACGGAATCAATTCGCAACTGTCACTCCCGGTGGTTGCAGTACGGCGATGAACAGTGCGGTTGCGTCAAAGCTGCAGGCAAGCAAACGTGGGATCCGAAACTGCAAGGTCTGGGCACTTGCGACTGTTAGGAAATATTTGGAAGACATCGGTGAAATCGCCTCCTTTCTTACCATTCCCACAAATCTAAAAGTATTTTGGTCGACGTGCAATTGATCTGGCGCGTTTCTTCCTCATTCGAGGAAAATCGATTGAACGCGATCCCTTCGTACGATTGACTGTCTGCACTTACCTTGCCCGTAGAGAACCGTTCACATTATCGTTGATTCAGGGCCGACGCCGGCTGGTCAGCCGCCACTGAGGCAGCAGTTTTGTGTGCCCAACTCCAGCCGAACTCCTTCGGTATGTTGGCCTGTCACGCCACGAAGAAACACGACCGAAAACGGCCCCTGCCTTTAATAGCACCGATAAGCGAACCCGGCCAATGACCACTTGAGTCTCCGGACGCCAGGCCCAAATGGGGCCGATGGGTCATAATGGACGCTAATTCGATGGGAGGTCGGAAAGCCCCCAATATGGCCGCTTCTTTACATCTATAAATGAGCGTCCTTGCGTCAGCTCCGATCGCGGGGTCAATACGTAATTAGCGGATGGCAGATGGCCTCTGGTGCAAATCATCAGAGGTTCTGGAACCTAGGCAGGAGGTACGGCGTGCTGTTGCCTACCAAGTAGCGCAGTTATTGCTGATAAACAGCAGCGGGCCGTGTCGGTGGGAGCAATGTAATACACGGCACTGTGAGCGTGAACGATTGCACGAACATGACTGTAGCATAATAATGCTAACTCCATATTTTTCCAGCCAAATAAATAAACCCAAATACAAATATATCAGATGAATGTATAAAACACATGCTGATAAGACACAAACACAAATATATTCTGGACACAAATATGAAACAAATTCATAAAAATATCTAATAAATAGAAAGTACTATGAATCAAAACGAGGTGTGTTTACCTGAATGCAGCGAACAGTGTCACATGATGACCCAAATCTTGCATTCATTGCCATATGAATCGCTTTCAATGCGGAAGACTGGGAGATAAAATGCGTCATGTTGGAGTACATGCTTGCAGTGTGGAGCAAATACGCAAACATTTATAAACGCATGTATAAAAATGATTGCTTGCCCAATATCTTGCCTTAGCTCGTTTGTCAAATTCCATAAATTTATTTTTCGACATTCGTTCCCATGACTCGACACGCAGAATTTGCCATTTGCCATCCGCAAAAGCAGAATTTGTGTTCTCAGTGCTCAGATCCAAACGGAACCTGTCAAGACCTCCATGGAGTCCGTCTGTATTCCAACTGCGGCCGGGCGCGACATTCGCACGCACCATGCATTGCGGGGCAGCCAGCTGCCAGGGGCTGCCAGTCCGCCCGCGGCACGGTGGGCCGGGTCGGCCCTGTCGTGGCCGGCCAGACACCACCCGGCCTGGCAGCACCGTTACACAACTATAGCGTACTTTTGACGCTTCGGCGCATTGCTGTGCCAAGGACTGAACCTTGCGTTTTGAACGACGCATGAGGTTAATGAAACTTGATATCTTTCTGTAGTGCATTTCTGTTAATTTCTGATTGCATTTAGCGTTATTTGAATAAAACGAAATTCTCTCGTTGCTCTTCCGGTAAGCATCGATGCAGTGACATCTTCGCGCCGGCTGACTGAAGGAACCGAGAAGTCCAGTGCAATTATGATGGCCAAATGCGTTTTCCTGCATCCGTTGCCATCGAACTTACACGATGACTAAGCTGGTTATCGGTTCTTGCACAGTTCCAGACTCCTCGTCAGACACCCACGGCACCATACTCCTGCCGCGATGTTTAATCATCTTGTCTCATTGCCGTAGCCAAATTTATGAGATTCATCACCAATGGTTTTTTTACGCATTCCTGGACGCTTCCACGCATTGTGCGAATAAGCATATTCAGCGTGGTTTGAATTTTTCGTTGAAGATTTGCATCAGAGGAAAGAATGTCATGCTGCTGGCAACGAAATTTATAAAAGGTGTGGTTCAATTGAGGAAAATACTGTTTTGCTGCCGTCGTATTGGTGTGCGGCATTCAGACGCTGACTGCCCGGTTTGTGAATGTTTTTCTTGGTTTTCAATTGCTATTTCAAGTGCGATTCCGTTCAGGCTGTTTTGAGCCTACGAACCCCAAAAAACAGCAATCCGGTGTCGGATTGTTGTTTTTGCACCATTCCAGCAACGGATAACCACTTCGCGTGTTGCCGAAATCCAGTGCGGTCCGACTGCCACTTGCACTTGCTAGTGTTTACGGTGAATAATCTAAGCGGCAGTGAGCAGTATCCAGCCAGCGCCCCTTTCCATCGTGTTCATGCTGTCACCGCGATTCGGGCCAGGAACCGAAGGTTGAAGATTCATGCAGCCGGTATAGCAAATACCGGACAACAGCCACCAAACCTGATTACGATAAGTTCCACTACCCCTCGCTCCCGGCATTCACGGGCTCCGTTTTCTAATTCATCCGGCACAGCAGTGCCGATTGTGGAACCATAATTCAAAATGCACTCATTCTAGCATTCATAGCATGCTAGCACTCACGATAGCATTCCTGAAACTGTCAATTTAGGTACAATCCTCGCCCTTCGGTTATTCAACTCTCAGAGTTGCATTTACTGACAGGTATGACTCCAGCAGAGTGTCATGTACCCAGGAGTTCACGACGTCATTTTGATTGGGGAGAGAGTTAGGAAAGATAGACTCAGAAGCCCGTCTAACAGACTAGAGAAGTCCAGTTGTTATGTTACAGGTACCAGGACGTTTTATTACAGCATTCCTGGGGTAAAATGTGCTCATATTTTGATAACGGTGCAAGATAACTTCCATTTTGCTTCCAAATCAAGCACTAAGAGTGAGAATGGGGACCTTTTATATCCTTCGCCGAGCGGGGGGATTGGCTCCCCTTCGGTTTTTTGAGGACAGCTAAAAAGCCAAACGACGCGAAGACCCAAAATCTGAGCTATCTTTCATACGCCTTTTTTACGCATTTCTCCAGTTTTTCAACCCCAGGTCACCTCACATTACTGATCAGGGACATGTCAGGTAACACGAAGTTCCCAAAAAGTAAACTGCCATAACTTTTTGTCAAATGTATCGATTATCGTGAAGCTTGCTGCATAGGCAAAGCACGACCGATACAGCAATTATGTTGTCTTGGATCTTTTGGAAATGTCAATGTCAATGACTTTAGGTCACGTAAGCCCTCCGCCTTTTTTAGGTTGCCAGTTGACACTGTGGGTCTAGGTCGGTAGTTTGGACTTTTGGACATACTATTCGGTGCTCCTCACATCTGTTCCATGTGTATGTATACCTTTTGGCCCGTTGCTTGGAGTCAGGTTTTTACCGAATTTTGGGACTCTCAGCCAAATGCAATTCATCGGTTTACAGACTTTATATCCTTATCAGTAGCCATATGTGCTTTAGAAGCACTGATACATGGTAATAACTTACTTTCTAAGATTGACCTAATCCATTTTTGCCCAGGCTGACCTCATTTGGAATTTTGAAAAATGCTGTTTGTTTTCAACGCGTAGAGACTTTGCATTGCCACAGATGTTAAGAACCGCACCCTTGTTTACTTTCTGTTGGGTTTCTACAGCCCCTTCTTATTTTCTGTCGCCAAAATAAAGGCCCTGGCCATCGCTAAAATAGCTCCTTGCCAAATATTGGGCTTTTACCTTGCATCCGCTCCCACCACCCGTCGTCACATGGCTTGTGTGAAGGAAATAATTTGGGGGAAAGGGTTTCATGATACCCTCAAAATAAAGTAGCCTAAATCTGGGAAGTTTTTCGTCATTGCGGTGGGGGAAGGTGATCTTGACTTTGCCTTCCCCACATTGAAAAAATCAAAAGCTTCACCCCTGGGTGACGCTAAATCGTAGATTACCCCGAAACCTGCCCCCTCAGTAACTGCCTTCCTGTTCCATCTTTAGCAAACGGTATAAAACATCCGTATTTTCCTGCGTTGAAGTTTATTGGCATTTGATAACATACGAAATACGAAAACCTTCTTCTGCAAGAAATTTATTATATCCATCCTGATCTTGCAGCCGTCGCGCAAGCACTAAATGGCAGGTACCCATGCACACTTTTACTTCACATCACGTCATTTTTAAATATCAATATATTTGCCATTTACTAGCAGATTCAACAGCAAGAAGGAAAAACGTCAAATAAAGCAAATGGTTTTCTGCAACATACAGTAAATGCAGCATGGCCTCTCCAAGCATAAATGTCGGAGCCCATATGAAGCAGTTATTGGGAGGTGTGACCCCCTTCAGTCAGATGGTTGGAGGAGATGCGTGCCCTCCACATCCCCTTCCCCGTGGCGGAGCCCATGCATGTACCTGTTTTGTCTTTGGTTTCTAACTTAGCACGTCCTTTATCCTCCACGCATTCAGAAATTCAAATTGTCGCCGCCTGTAAGACTGTGTTCGTTTCTTTGCTGCGTTCGCTCCCGCAATCGACCTGAGAACGCGAAAACGTAACGCACCAGTCTCGTGCAAAACTGAACCACGCCGAAGTTGATTTCCGTAACATTCATGTCATTGGTCGTATTTCTAAATTCGTGTGCCAAGTACCGAAACTGAATGCATTATTGCCAAAAACATAACATTCTTGCAATGTCGCTAAATTCTGTCGAGCTAACGAAGAAACGCATGGATACCTAAGATTTTTTATGTTAACATCGTTAATACTGCTGCATTTGGGTGCAAGAGGTGTAGCCTTCGGGTCGTCTCTAGAGCAAAATACAGACGTCTAGACTCCGGATATCTGTCAGGTTTGGCCTTGGTAGACGCTTAGGCTTTCGTAGACAATAGCCCGTTTTCTTTATCTTTCAGGCTGTTGCCCAACCTCGTCTGCTATATCTTAACTACGAAACTTTTCTTTTGGTGCACTGAAAACAGCTTCAGACAGCACAAACATTGGCTCCTTTTCGCCTACCTCTCTGAGGATCTCAGGGCGGTTTATTGTTATCCTCGCCTTATTTACTTACCCTTACGCCTTTTTTGGCCGACAGGAAGACGTACGGTTTTCTCCGGTATACTTTTTTGGGGCGGATTCGCCGAAACTCAGCACGTTACAACTGTTGCATCATTTTTTACATCCATTACGTTCACAGTTAATGAACAAATCTATACTAGCTATGCTCACCCTTCAGTGAAACAATGACTCGTGTGTGAATGCGTTAACATCGTACTGACACGTACAGATATACTGCTGTGAGAAAGACCTCACTGTGCTCCACTGAGGACCACCTGAGAGAGTCGCTGAAAGTCTGGTACCAACGGGATACCCGCCATCCCATTTTTCATCAAAGTAAATAACAGCGCTGTCACCTTTGTTCCGACGTACCGCTGCAGCGGTCGTGTCTCACTAACCACGGCCAACATCAGCGCACGAGGAGACGATGGTGATCATCATTATCATCGACACCTACTCAGACTGCCATCAACTGCAGATGGCCGACTCATCTGCCTCCTTCGCTTTCACACATGAGGCCCAACACAGACGGAACGAACGCAAACCAGACCTTCGTCCACCTGGGCTCCCGCAACCAACCGCACGCGCGAGGCCGCCGTCCAAGCCTCGGAGCCTCCGGCGCTGCGCCGAGCCGGCCGCCCGCCCGGCGCGCGGCCGGCTCGGGGGACGGCGGCGGTAATCAGCCACGGCCAGCATCGCATCATCTTATCTGGCCGGCCGGGGATTGGAGCGCGCTGCCGGCAGCCGGCAGCACTTAGCGAGAATGACCCCCGCGGGAGGAGCGTGCTCCGGCGCGCGGCGGGCCGGCGTGGCGGCCGCGGCCCCGGCCGGGGAGTCGCGGCCGCGGCCGGCGCCCAGCGCGCCGATAACGCGAGTTATGCGAGCCAAGCTCAGGCCGCCAACGCACCGAGATATTGAAGGAGAGCGCTCCACTCGGTGTAACTCCTCACTGGCTATCGTTATTCGCCCGCCGTCGGAGGTCGCGCATATTGATGCGAAGGTGGTTTGGCGCGAGAATACTGATTCCCGCTATCTGCATATGATATCGATGTGCCGAGATATTCTGAGATTGATCGGCAATTTGATCGCAGTCGCGATGACGCGGTTACTGTCTTATGTCTCAGATCGTAACGAGCAAAAACCAGAAAACTGCTCGTCACGAATGAGCTGGCAGGATAAACCATATTGGATTGGTACAATGAAACGCAAATGAAAAATGTGGGGGAATTTTACTTATGTGCTTATTTGGATGACTTTCCTATAAATTATTTGGGCGGATTTGATTTGGATATATTTGGATGGCTTTCCTACAAATTAAGTCTGAGCTACTTTTCAGATTGTCCAATCATGACGCATTTCTGTGCTTCAGATATGTCAAGAAATCTAATGTGAAAATGGCTCAGACCTTGGCTTTCTCTAAGCCCCATAGTTTATTAAAGCAGTGCTCATTAATCAGCTGTGCGTAGCTAATAGTTTGTTTACAGCCCGTCAGCGGTAGAATCTACTTCTGCTGATTTTCTTGCCGAAGGGTTGAGAAATTGCAGGCAGAATTGTTGTTCTTCGGCTTAATTAGCTGGTCTATCCTTCCCTACCTTTGACGTCTACCATTGTCTCGTGTTTGGAGTCCCTCAAGCATAATTTTATGTTTGAGGGCAATTTAATTTAACGTACCAAGATGTGTGTGTGCTGCAACACTCGTGATTTTGTGTGAAACGTTTATAAAGGGGTATGCTTCAGACTAAAAAAGTTTTCAGTCATTAACCAAACAAATGCAAGTCAGCTCTTGCAACCCGAATTTTGTAGATTTGTTGATACTAATCGCTGCAAGAAATGAATTTTTAAATATATATAGGAACATTTTCCTTGAGAATGCTCCTTGGAAACCAACATTGTCAGGGTTTTCCACATTTACGTCACTGCATACAGTTAGACAAACGATGATGTTATAAGAATGTTGAGGACATAAGGATGTTATCAAAGTATTCCAGCCTCTTTAAGGACACGGCATATCGAGTTTTCCTGAGGAAGAAAAAAACAAATGTGTAGCATTGGTTAGCAATGCTCTACCTACTTTAGCGTTTCTAAAGGAGTAACAGCGTGCTTTTCATCCGCAATGGCATTAGAAGATCATGGCGTTCCTGTTTACGCCACATAACAAAATAACGTTCGTTTGTAAAGTCATTTACCACACGCCCGAAACTGAGCAGTCGTTAAAAAAACTTAAAAACGAATGCCCCACGCGTACGTTGGCACCCCAAAACTTGCATAGCCTAAAAAAGAAATTAAGAAAAATCTGGACGCATGGGAACAAATGCATGCTAGAAAAAAGAATGATAATCCATACCACGTCATGACAATTTTTGACTGGCACATCAAAACCACCCTTCGCTACCTTGTTCATGACTGGTTTGATAAACGCATAATTTTTGTAGGTATTTCGGTGGTGAGGTTAGTGCCTGCACAGTGAGCTTTCCTCTTTTTGACATTTCATTCCACACGGAATATTAAACACAAGCGCTAAATGCGCGTAAAAAAATATATGAAGCACTACGAATGCCATCAACGCCCACGTACAAGAATCCTGCTTCGGAGGTTCAAAACGAAAGAAGTTAAAACGGACGAAATTCGAGATTACCTTACTAGCCTATTTCATGTTCGTCACATTTTTGCACGGTTTATGATAGTGACATTTCGACACAGTTCCGTAACAGTTTCCATCATTGCGGACAAAAGGATGATGATGCCTCGCGCCAACGTCTCACCACCAGCCTGCACAACACGCAAAGCGCAGGTTTCCAGAGCAGCAAGGGGCTTAGGTACGCTGGTTGCTGAATATTTTGACGGCATCGAATGACACAACACGACCGCCTGAACATCAGCATCTTGAAGTCGCCGAGGTCAGCCGACCTGACCTCCGCAGGTCGCCGAACAACCGGCCGGTTTTCGCCCGATCACCCGTGTCGGTCGCGTCGGTGCCGACGCGCCAGCGCCGGTCTCATCTCCTGCGCCGCCGCCGCCGCTGTCGTCGCGGCCCGTGAAGCGACGTCTCCAGCGGCGGCCGGATGTGATTTATATCTGGGCCTGTGTCTGGGGCCGCGCGCTCGCGATATTACCCGGGGGTGGCGTACCCATCTGGTGTGTAATAACATGCGGCCGACGCCCGGAACCGACCCGGGCCCACGGGGCAAAAATGGGCCGCATGCAATCTTCTTTGAGGGCCTACAAAGCGACGATCTTCCTTGACCGATGGCAAGGCTCGATGGTTCCACTCTCAAAGCAGCATGAAATCAGGCACGCACTGAAGGCATAATTTAGTTCGTAGCACTGATCTGGGTCACGAAGTGTTTTGGGCTAAATGAGATCATGTAGAGTCTGCTCTTTTGAGTCACAGATGAATATGTCAGCCACTGCCGCTTAGTATCAGGCAATTGTATTTGTATATATATATATATATATATATATATATATATATATATATATATATATATACATATATATTGCAAACTGAATGCCACAGCAGACTGGGCGTTTATGATCTTTTCGGACGTGTTTTTTGATGGATCTAGGTTTTTGGCTTCGTAATCGTGTTTATTTAAAATCGTTGCAATACTCATTTTAGACAACAGGCAAACAAAGTATCAGTTGATAGCCCAGTTACCTATATTTAATCGGCGTTTCGTCCTGAGGGCATTATCAAGATTAGCATATTCCAATGAGAAAAATTATCGGTAAAATTTGAAATCATGTCTCGTGGTAAGTTGTTCATAGTTACCACACAACGATGGTTCTGAAAACAAAGGATAGAACTCAGCACAAAACATCCATTAAGGATACACCAGTACACTAAGGCATACATCAAGCAAACATCAATATAGACAAAACACTTTCGCATTGGAGATACCTGTACCGATATGGCACTTAGGAGGCTAGATCCATTTGTGGTAATGGCTGCCCTCCATACAGCTGAAGGGTTCCAAGTGCGTTTATTTGTTTCTTGATCGTGGTGTCGATGTTTCGGATCATGGTGGCTTCAAGTGCAATAAGTCTCCGTTTGTCGGTGGATCGTGCAATGATTAATAATGTTCTGTGTGAGCATTTGGCTGGTCAAGTAGATTTTGTGTTGTGTTCTGTGCGTGTGCTGGGGCCGCTGGAGGGTAAGTGCACTTCGGCAAACAATGTAATTTTGCGCTTTCGGTTTTTCAGCAGTTTCTTTAACAGACGGCTAGCTTGTACAATAGTCCATTGTCGGATTGTTTGGCCGGCAAATACCCGTGGATTGTAGACGAAATTAAACTTGAAATATAAGTAAAATAGTTGATATTTTAACCCTCCCCGGACGAAAGGGGGTTAAAATGTGCCATGCATAAACGGCAGATGACGGACATGAAATCGGTTCAGAATGGTAATCCACATGCGAACAAGTCACTTTAGATAGGTCGATAACATTTACTAGGTTAAACGAGACCAATGACCCGAGGCGGACTTTTTTGGCCTTAGGAAGCTCCTATACTAATTTTTAGCACTGGATATGGTAAATGACACAATTTTAGACCTATTTGGCGCGAAATGTGTTGTTTCCGACTCCGGAAAATTGATTCATGGTTCCCAAGAATAAAGTTTGATCTGGCTTAGAAGGTCATTGGTTGAACTGAAGGGGTCCAACGGGGTACCATTGGATTCCTCGGGCACACAGTTATCGATTGCTGTTCGTCCCTCAATTAGCTCAATTAGGGACCAAATAGTGAGGAGTGTCTACCATCCCCCGTCGTCGGGACGAGTGATCATCTCTCCCGTCCGGTGAGGATTAACTTATCACCTTTGGCCTGGAATGACCTCATACAACCTCTCAGTCGCAAAAATGCCCTCGGGCTCATTTTACATTGTTTTAAAACGAATGCTATGACCAGAATTGATTATATTCCTTAATACCCCGTTTATGACCATCATGATACAGAGTATACGCACGGATATTCAAGTCATAACTCCGTGACATGACCTGGCATCAAGTTGAATCTTAAAATGCAAGTAGATAACATTGTCCCAGTTTATACAAATCCCATTTTCGTTCTGAAAATGGGAGCCAAAATCTATCAATAACACCAAATTTTTTGTTTTGACCTCGACCTGGTTTTAAAAAAGAACTCAGCACAAAGATTTTCGTATGTTTGTCAAGCTGTTTACTACGTTCAACAACGCCAAGAATGGCCTGAGGGTCCTCCCAAAAACGTAGCCTGACTCCACCCCTGGACAAATTTTGACACAATACGTGGAAAGAACTGACAGGAAAATGCGCCAAGTTTCGTGCAGCCGCTGTAAAAACGCCGGAAATAGGGAGCAAACAACCGAAGTGGGGATGCTTCTGAAGCTCCTATGCGGAAAAGGTTAATAATTATAAAAAATAGAGTACTTAAGCAGACTGCTAAAAAGATCAGGCGACCAACTTTACTAACCCGCCCCTGACTAGGGGGGGGGGCGGTTGACCGCCCCCCTCCCTGAGGTTTTTCTAGGACTGCGGGACAACGAACAAACACAACGCCACGAAACTTCGTATGCCTTTTGCTTGATCATCTTTACACCTTATGTCAAAGTTTCGACCTCAGGTCAAGTCAGGCGTCTGACCTAGGTCAGATCAAACGGACCTATGTCCAAAAACGTTTAGCGCCCTCTAACTTTTTCGCAAAACAAGATATCACAATAATACTTTCAGGGATTAGTGATCTTCATAGATGCAATAAATCTGCTATCTCAGATTTTTTTAAATTTTCCGGGTCATTGACCTAAGGCCAAGCCCAATTTAACACATGTCGTCGATTTTTCGGAAATTGGCGAGACTTTTCATAACATATTCAGTGTGGAGTAAAACAGACATCTAGTTACCGTCATTGGGCAAAGTATCAGCGACTTCCAGCCATTGACCTGAGGTCAGGTCACGAATAACTGTTGTGAGCCAAAATGTACCATCGTCAAAATCGGCGATGAATTACTCAGAATGGGTAGAAAATAACAGAACTGGCTTGCACAGACGTAAATAATACCAGGAACCTCAAAACGTTTTAAGAAATTGCATATTTTGGAAATAAGCAGGTTCTCGCGAATAAAGCCTCACCAGTTGTGTAGATTGGTAACTAATGAATTTTTGCAAAATTTAAGAACGAGAAACCACCACAAGAACCACTAAGATTAATAAAATTTACATGCATAGGCTTATGTCGTGAAAATAAAGGAACGTTAAAATTAATTCCCGTTGATGTCTTTCTGCGTACGGCTTTGGCGCCCGCCGACGGCCGACGTGAAAATTTCCATGTCTTTAACTCAACGTTTCGGCGTATATATTGAACAAATCTGACAAATTAGACGTGTATCGGTATCTGCAGACCTTTACTTGTGCGTTGGTGTCTTTACCTATGCGTTATTAGTCAGCCCTTGAGATTCATGCCGTTCCTCGGTCTCATGCAGTCGGCTATGAGAAAACATATACAGGACGCAAATTGCTTACATATTATCTAAAACAAAAAATAGGCCAGTGTCGAGCTCTACTCGTCACAGGCTTTCCAACGGTGTGCTTATTTTTATCGTGCGACCAACCGTTCGTGAGTTAGAGGGGGGGGGGGCGGTCAGCCTCCTAGTCCGGCGTGATCGTCGCCGACCGACGGTCGTGCGCGGGTCGCTAATGCATCCTCTGAATATATATCAGAACAGACATTCTTTGCCTGATGCTGAGTTCACTGGGCAATAACTTTTCGAACCTAAACTTCCATTTCGAACCTCAATAGCTTCGTGCAGGCCAGTTCTGTTCCGGTGTATGATATGTCAAGGCCTGTACGGCATGAATCGGACACCATGAGCAAGCTGTCGACAGTGCCGTGATGTATCGTATGACTGGTCATTGAAATAGAAAAAATGAACTTGCAGTAATTGACCCAAGCCTTAACTGGATGAAAGTGCGACCATGACATTTCTCCTTTTTCATGTCCCTGGCACCGCCTATGCCAACATTATGCAATCAGTGTAATATCATTTGTACTTGCTACTACCAGACGATTAATACGAGCTATAAAAATTGATAAACTTTTTTTGTTTTCGTTTTAGAAAAAATATACTTACTTTTTCGAGACCTGTAAATGCCTGGATCCTGCGAAAATTATAAAAATGTGGGTCAAAGGGCAATTTCCATCGATTAGCTTTCCGTGCATGCCAGTGGGATCAAAACTGGTCCATAAACATCCGAGTTATTCCCCCCAAAATTAAAAAAATCTCCTTTATGACCTTTCTGCCCCCCATCCACCCATTGCACTTTTGAGAAACATCGTTTGATGAAGGTGTTTTTTTGCGATATGGCGAATCGATTGCCGTTTTTGTGATCAGATCGCACGGATAGTTCTTGAGATCTCAGGAGAATATGCCCCTTCCCATACAGGAATACATCCTAGCGTTATGGGTAATAGGATAGGACTGAATAGTTGAACGTTGTGTATTTCATTGTAAGACTGGATATTGTGCTGAATATTGGACTGTGCTGTATAGGCCTATTTCGCAACGATGCACTGCTGGGGTATCGCTATTAAATAATCCTGCTCAGATTTTCCTTTCATTGAAAAGGAAAATGTTTCTTTATTCCAGCATTTTGATTATGAAGTGTGAATAACGCACTACAGACTTGTGCTAGTTTTCGGATGGTTCCTAAAGAGTTTACCGCGTGATGCCGTACGACTCATGAACAGTTGAATAATGCACTTTATTTAGTTATTATATATGCTAATTTGCTCGTGACCTAGGCACACCTAAATACATCGCTTGGAGTAATCGTTCTGAAACATTCCTCTTCACTCAAAAGGAAGGTGTTTCATTCTTCCACCATTCCGTGTCAAGCAAGTAACTCACTGAAAATAGGAGTGCCTGCTACTGAGGTTTTTGCATTTAGGACACAATACGGCAAAAGATGTTGTCATTAAATTTAATCCCTAGGAAAATAGATGTAAAATCACAATGAGTCCTGGAACTAAATACAGATAGAACGTTTATTACGTACTGACGAATTTAGCTACCTTAAGCAAAGGAAGTCAAGCAGAATGTTTTTCAAGGCGATTAAACTGCGAAAAACTACATTACAGAGCGTTCCTCCATTTCCTTAATAGCTTAGCATTCGTCTGTTGCGCGCACTTATCATCCTTGAGGCCGTACTATCAATAAACCATATTTGTCCGCTTCCGCATACATGGTACACAAAACTTCGTTAAAGACAGTATGCCTCTGGAATTTTCTGCACAAAGCCTGTGTGGCCAAAGTCGCCTTCAACCATTCCAGGGTGTTCAGTTAAGCAAATATGCTGTCGGAACTCAATGGCTCCGGGCAGTCAACCCGACCGCGGTCGCGGCGCCAATAATGTGCGTGAACATCGAAGCCATCACATGCGACCTGGCCACGGTCTAAAATAACATTTCGCTCCCAGCATGTATTGGCACCGCCGGCCGGCCGAACAACGACAAGCGTTTGCAAACAAACAGACCGATCCTTCGACCTGCAAACATCCTGGTCGCTGACCGGCCAATGGGGTCGCACCTGCCCGCTTCATCGCCTGACTTGGCCAGTGCGGTGGCAGCGGCCCGGTCGGTGGCAGGTCTCACAGTGCCACCATTAAAGGTCTCCTCGCCGCCGCTGCGGGTGACGTGCTGCTACCCTGGAACACTCTGTTCGTGAAACCCGCTCACTGTTAGTCACCCAGTCCGTCCCCAGACAGGCCCGGCTCGTGAGACTCTGTCCTTGTCTAACCACAGACAGACCCGGCTGGTGAGATCCTATCCCTGTCTAACCCCAGGCAGGCCCGGCCCGTCAGACCCGATCCCTGCCGGCCACCCAGGCTGGCCCGCCGCGACCCGATACCTGTCGGCCACCCAAGCTGGCCCGCTCGTGAGACCGGTCCCTGTCGGTCACCCGAAACGGCACAGTCCGGGAGACGGCTCCCTGCCGACCACCACAGTCCGGCCCAGTCGAGTCGGGCCCGTGAGACCCGATCCTCGTCCAACCTCACGCCGGCGCGTCCCGTGAGACCAGCTCCCTGCAGCGGGCGGCAATGGAGCGTCACGTCGAGACGCACCGGGCGCTGGTGCGCCTCAGTCTGACGATCTGCGGCTGGATGACTCTCTCCGGACTGCACCAGCGGCGGCCGGCGCCGCCCTTCCTCCTGTTCAGGCTCCTCACGCTGCTCGCCTACCTGCTGGTGGCGCTGGGCGCCGTTCATTACGTATTCCATCGACAGCAGCTGATCTTGCTCATCGAGGCTTGCAGCGTCTACGGCTTCATAGCGCAGACGTTCACCATCTTCCTGGTGTACACCCTGAAGCGGGACAGGTACGTGTCGAGTTGCTGCTCTGGCCGCTGTGAGGACAGGCATGTAAATGCCTGGGTGGCGTCGCCACGCTTTGCAATGGGAAGAAGGGATTTTTGGCCGGCGAAAATTGGGCCACATGTTTGACCCTCGCGAGAAGCTTGGGTGATTGATAGCTTAGGGCATTCCAGGGTAAAATGGGCTGACTCATGTACACAGGCGCTGACAAAAGAGAGAGGCAGAATTCTCAAAAGCAGCTTCCGTTCCTGTGAGTAACTAACCCCAAGCACGGCGGCAAGCTGTTTGTCTCGTGTACGGGTGTAAGAGACCAAGCAACAATGGTATTTTCAGCGTAAGCGCTGTGGTGCTCCACGGAAAGAGATCGCCTAGCAATAGCCTCTGGCCTCTCCAGCATTGAAAACGCTTCCACGCAGATGGTCCCTTCCTTGAAAATCGAGGTTTGTAAGCAATGTTTCTGCGAGGCACTGCGCACAATGTACGCTAGCAGCCCTGAATTTGAAAAGGCCGCTGAATTTTAGGGTTTTTCAGATGGTACTTAACCCTATTCCCGGCAGGGGGGGCGGAATCCGCCCCCCCCTCGGATTTTTTGCTTGCCAATTCCAGGCTTTTTAACGCAGCTTCACGAAACTTGGTCACTTTTCCTAGCTATTCCTTCTACGCGCCGTGACAAAATTTCAAAATTCTATTTTGCTCAGGGGCGGAGCCAGGCAACGTTTTTGAGGAGGCACCTCAGGTCATTTTTGGGCATGTTGAGGGTAAAAGGAAAATGTCTGCCAAAAACAGAGTTTTTAAGATAGAACTTAAAACTTTATATGAATGTATAGCTAAATAGTTGGGCAATGTGCATATGTAATTTTGTTTATCCGAGGTCACTTTACAAGGTCAGGTCAAGGTCAAAAGTCAAAATTTGTTTTTTTTGCAATAATTTCGGCGCCGTTTTTTCAAATGCCAAACCCGAAACGTATATGACGTAGAAAGATGCCCTCTACTTGTGTACCAAGTTTCAGCTTGATATCAGGTCGGGTCACGGAGCTATGACTTAAAATGTCAGTACGCTTACCCTATATCGCAAAAGCCAAAAAATGATTTTTTTGGAATAGAGTGAATTTAATCGATTAAAAACGTTTACAGATAATATTGAATGCACACAACATCATTCCAGGTGACCCCAAGGTCACTGGAGGTCATTTAAGGTCAAAGGTCACAAGTTGATCTGAAGAACGTGTGACCATGACAGTTCCCCCTTTTTTATGTCCCTGGCACCGCCTATGCTAACATTACACAAACATTGTAACGCGATTTGTACTTCTTTAGTATAACATGACTAGCAGAAGCTAAAAAAGTGTTTTGGCCTCTTTTGTTCATTCCGTTATTAGAAAACTAATCCCCCTATTTTTGAAACCCTGTGAACGTTCATGAATTTTCTCAAAATTTCAAATTTGCATACCCATGGTAAAAGCCCTATCCATAATCTCTTGATTGATGCCAGTTTCATCGAAATCGGTCTATAAAAAACGGAGATATAAGAAGTCAAAAAGTACCCCCCATTTTGACATTTTTGCCCCCCTGTATCCACAAATTTCAAAATTTTGAAAATTTCTTTTTATAAAAATGTAGTCCACGTGACGGCAAATCGATTGCCGTTTGTTGCGATGAAATCGGATAAGTAGTTCTCGAGATCTCATGGGGGGGAGGGGGCCGAATCCGCCCCCCCCTGCCGGGAATCGGCCATACCGTCTAGTCCTCCGGGAATAGGGTTAAACGTCATATGATGAGCAGCACCGCACAGAATCCGTGGTGTGATTTTGCTGCGATGTTGTGCTGTGTTGCAGTTTGACTGGCGCGTGATTTGTTGGAATGTGCACTGACTTCCTGGCCCAGATGACCGGATTACTTTTATTATTGTAACTTGTGTATATGATTATCACTCAAACCTAACTTGTTTGCACCCCGGAACAGTACAACGCAACAGTAACGGTAAATGCTTAAGGTTTTTAACACCGTATGTGACAACTGGTGAAACGCTCTCATTGAAGTTTGGTGTGAGAGAATGTGAGGTGATACCTGTGGCCATTTCCGCACCCAGTTTAACCATCTTTACTGATACCGATGAACATAAAAAGACGAAAATTAAATTATGGACACAGTGCTTTAGTTCACAGTGGTGCGAAACGAATAACCAACTTCTCTCTGTACAATTTAATCCAAATTGTTCACCAGGTATTATGCAGCGTATTTGTTACATTATCACACCAGTAAGACGCCTTGTTCATCGCATGACAAGCGAGGCATGCTTTGTTGCAAGTTGCTTCCCTTGCATGATTACTTTTATACAATTCGCAATGAAAAAGGATATTTATCGATCTATTTCAGTACTGTTTGTTGTCATTACTCGTTTAAATTTACCAGTGGAAGATTGGTCTCAGAGCAAAAATGTTTCTCCTAGAATAGTTGAGTAGAAGAAATAACTGTCAATCTAACGCATTGCACCTTCACATGCATAAAATGCAAAGAATGTAGCATCTTCTAGTGAAAACTCGACGACACAATGTCGAGTGACCGCGAAATTATTAACCACCAGAAACCGTTCTGGCCAAGACGGGCTGGTCCTTCAAACTGATTTTCCCTGCTCGTTGAACTAGACTTATTCGTTAATATATATACAATATACTTTATGCGCTATATATATATGTGTATATATATATATATATATATATATATATATATATATATATATATATATATATATATATAGCTAGACTCATTCCGCCTCGCTCGTTTATTATTTCACATATCATTATATGATATGTGAAATTATATCATTCCGCCTAGGGTTTATTTTTATTAACCCTAGACAATAATCCAAGGAACAGGTATGTACTTGTTGACTTCTAATTTCACACATCAACGCTGCGATCGACTTCTCACAGACTGTCAGAAATTTTTCTTGTAGTGGAGAAGAGCACCGCATTTGGCTATTTGATGTCTGACTCGACGTAGCATGTTGAGGAACTAATGATGTTTAGATTTGACGGCGGCCGTTATTTTGGTTTCAGTTTGGACGACCTGGATGAAGGCCTGAAGTCACTGGAACATCGCTCGCCTTGCCGTTGTCGAAAAAAGCGCTTGCAAATAGTTCTCAGGTTCATCATGTTCTGGCTTCTTTCCATCACCTCTAGTGGCTTGTGGATCGCCTTTGCCCTCTCTACCGGCCGTTTCCAGCACCCCAACTACCTTTTCCAGATGTCGTTTCCTGACGTCCTTCTTTCCCAATCGGGCTACTGGTACTGCATAGGGTTCCAGGTAAGAAACGTCACTCGTCTTCGTTGTATGAGCCTCTTTGTCATAGGCCTTGACGCAGGCAATAAGACTGCGTTATCATGGTCAGAGGTTTGTTGTAATCGTCCGCTTGCAAGAGAGCATAAAAAGTACAAAGCTAGGTGCTTCGTTTGAGGTGAGCCAGTGGTCTCCTGTAGTCGTTGGACGTTTCGTCTTTTGCATTTAACCACTGGCGAAAGACTTTTAGTCCATTATTTTGTTTGTTCTGGGAGAGCCCGCTGGATGAAGATGTGTGGCATTCCTGGAGATATTCTTGCTGGCTGTTGACCTGTGTGCCGTAAAGCATGGCTTGTGGCTTCTGGAAGAGCCGGGGAGTTTACAGACGTTTCAACCATGGGTCTTCTTGACTGTTTCTTCAGTGCTGTCGCAGCACTGTAGAACTGAAGAGGACCCATGGCCGAAACGTCTGCTTACTCTCCGGTTCTTCTAAGAGCCGCGAGCCACACTCTACGGCATACAACCCAACAACCACCATTGCTGACTTATATTGTTCCGTATGCTTCTGCTTTCGTTCTTCATCATGGTTTTTCGGTGCAGTAACCGTGATCTGATGACTATTATCGACTAGGGCCATAAAAGATTGGTTTTGTAATTCCCTCCAGTATCGTGGTATTCCCAGCTATTTGGTTGCTGTCCACTGCACAGGCCATTAACCTGAGGTTCTTCATAATAACATTAACACGCGCTCGGATGAGGCCACTGACGCCCCTGGAGTTTTTCCTAAATAGGTTCGAAACGGCGCGGCGTAGCCGCGCCAATTTTGGCGCACCTGTGCAAAACTGAACAGCAGATCTTTTGCTTTTGGGTCTAACAAATTGTCAGACATCGAAGATCATCGAGCTGCAGTGGGTCAGAGTCAGGTCGTGGTTTTCAAGAAGGACCATTGTTAGGGTAGATTTCAAATTGCCGCCACAAATAAAATTTCGGACGCAAGCCTTTCAAGGCGATGTGTGAGTGCAAAGATAAATGAGCTGAACAAAACTACAAAATACTCTGGTTGGCCTGAGAGAAGGTCACAAAGTCAGGTTCAAGTAAAAAATCAAACTTACTTTCAAACATAAAATTTCCATTCTAATTATCTCAGCCAGAAAAGGACGGAACACGCGTAAAAGGCCACTTCATCTTTTATCGGTGTGCTAAGTTTCTGGTCGATATCTGGTCAGGTCACGGAGAGATGACCAAAAATGTGCATGCGCATGTCCCTTTTTGCAGAGGCCAATCAAGGGAATGCCACGAATTTCTAAGTAATCCATGCTAAAATAGTACGAAACTATGTTAGGGAATACAGAACACGCATTCCTCTGATTTTAATATCTTCTAGGTCATCTGAGGCCACTGACCTGGAGTAAAATTCCATGACTCTGGCACACTCCCTTGTGCAAAAACTTTCTTCCCAGGTTGTTTTTTACGCTGGTTTCCAACTGAGCGACTAAAATTAAGTATGGTGCTCTTTGGGGTAAATAAGTGTCAACGAGAAATAGACCAGACAGGTTTTGTCTTCAGTCTAGCATTCCGTGCCATGCCCGCGTACTGTTCTGAGGAAGCGGGAGGACACAATGCAGCTTTGATTTACCAATGCTAAATACTTGATTCGGCGGTGACATTGTAACGAATGACGGCAGTTTAATGAACCGCTTCTGCGCGACTTTCACTTTTTCGAGGTCACATTGGGTTAGTGGCCTAGGTCGACCTTGGATGGCCTTGGACACCTTTGTGGCGGAGATTTGACTCGCTTGGTATTTTTGGATGTCAAAGTCAAATTCAGCACCAGAATGCGTCACGAGGGGCCACAAAACAAGGTCCGTGATGCTTCGTGAAATCGTAGGCATATGGTATAAGCTGAGCTGACGTAATAATTGAAGCTTAATCCTGTTCTTAATCCCATTCGCTGCGTACGATTCGATGCTAGAAGAGGGCAGATTCTGCCCCCCCCCCCCGACCTCGAGAACTGTTGGTCTGATTTCCTAGCGGAAAACGGTGTTCGATAGCCTGTAGCGAGATTTACATTTCCCAAAAAGAAATGTTCAAAATTTCGAAAGAGGTATAGGGAATCAAAATAAAGGTATGAATAGGGGTTTACTTATACGAGCTTCCTGTCCACATTTTGCCGCTGAGTTTGTGCCACTTCAAGTCATTCTACTGACAGTTGATAGATCTGTCAAATATATTAGAAAGACGTCGTTTTACAAAATGCATGGGCGTATCCAGGGCATCTACAAAGCGGTAAAGGTTTCTGGGAAATATTAATTCATTTTACAACTAAATTTGAGCCTGGCGAGTTTTTTCGTGCTGGGAAAATATTTTCATGTGTGTCACTTGCCATACTATATTCATATAACAAATGCTCTTAGGTGGGCCCAGATACCAGAAAAATAGGCGTCAATAATTGCATGGTGATAGCTGTGTTTTATTCGGTAAATCGATTCATAAATTCTCAGCAATAAGAAGGGATAAACTACTCTCTTCTACATAACCTGGAGTCACCTCTGATTTTATCTCCACTGAAAAATATCACATCTGACCATAGCATATCTGGAGCTAACAAAGCCATTGACATGGATTCAGATGTCTCTTAGGCCCACTAAGCATGTTTCTGGGCGAAATATACCCTGAAAACGGTAATGGGTAAATCAGGATAAAGATGTGTATATCATACGTTAGCTTAGCTTTATTCATACAGTGCGTCATAAAGTTTTAGGCATAAGGAAATGTAAACACCCCTTCTGCATACCCCTAGATCCGCCGCTGACCAAAATTTTCCTCACAAATGCTGGAAAATGTTACAGGTTACAAATATTTTGATCATTTGAAGTGTCTGTGACATCATAGAGGACATCAGAATAGCACATGACCACGTCAAAGTGCGCTATCTCCGAAAAACGCAATATTCCTCAAATATACCTTCCAAAAACGTGGCCTGGAATCGCCTCTAGAGATGACGAACTTTCAAAATTTTGTCAAAAAATCTCAAAAACATATTTAAGGAAAGCCAACAAATTTCATGAAGCAACTCTTGAAAGCCCGGGAATTGCGAGCGAAAAACCGGAAGGGGGAAGCATTAGTCCTACACAGCGCGGAGAAGGGTTAAGCACTGAGCCAATCGTCCCAAGTTACACACCACCTACTGCAATTTTGTTTGCCCTGCAAAAATGAGCCCATGCGTATTTCTGTTGTTACTAAATGTTTTCGCGGTGCAAGCGAAAGTCTGGCAAGCCACACCGGACTTGACCTCCTATGACCTCATTTCACCCCGAAGACCATACTTTAGAAACACCAAACTTTTACAAGCGTTTCTTTGGTGTTACAAAGAAGCACCAACGAAACGCAATTTCGTTCCTTTGAACCTGGATCTACCCTTTAAATCTGGTGGCTCTAACCCCTTTAGTTTCCGATGTCTTAGGGGAGGGGTCAAATTGACTTCCTTTCACCCGAGCGCGTTATATTTGACCCACCACCCGAGCGGGTGTTAACCCCCACATGGTAACAAACACCACTTGGTGTCTGGCTCCCCTACTGGGCATCAACCGTCATATGGTGCTTTCCCAGATTATAATAGCCAGCATGTGCTGCTACCTGGCCGTCGCCTTCGACACGTGCTACACCGTCTGGCTGAGCGCCATCAGTTTCCACCTGGTGGGCGTCCGAAAGGCGATCGAGGCCGTCTCCGCCCCCGCGACTTCCGTCTCTGTCGTCACCGCCACCGCGGCCTCGCCGCCGGCCGCCGTCCTCCCCGACAGCGCTGTGGAGCTGCCGGAGCCCTGCGCCGCACTCCGGCCGCTGCCGGGCGGCGGCGGCTCCGAGCTGATCCAGACCATGGACCTGTTCACCGGCAAGGCGGCGGAGGGCGGCGGCGGACCGCCCGGCGAGCCGCTCTTCCTGAGGAGGCCTCCTTCGGTCCACTGCTTGGCCGGAGTGGACGCGGCCAGCGCCCTGCTCGCCGCCGATCAGTACTACAGCGCAGTCATCAGGTCAGCGAACCAGCGGGCACGCTACTCAGAGTCCGTAGCGTGTTTATGGTCGTTGCCAACATGTACCTGAGTGGTGCATGGCAAGGGCGTAGAAGCAGAGGGATGGGAATCTTCCATGAACTTTTCCAAACTTGACGTTGAGTGAGAAGCACGTGTTCAAAATTTGCCAACTGCCCTCCTCGTCCCTTCTCTTAATTTCATCTGGGGTTGATTCGCCACTGCTTTATGGAGTCAACTTGAAACGCATACTTCTTTTATTCATATGGCTAGATGTGACTTCGTAAGTGCCCCAAGCTTACGTAGCTTATGTCCCGTGTTGTTTATGATTTTTCTTCAGGAGAGAGGGAAAAGGAGAGAAAAAATTGTATAGCACATAGCGGCATGTAATGTAATTTTCATAGCTTCAGTGCTTTAATAAACGCAAACCATGCCATTGCCCCCTGTATGTGCCCATGAATATACCTGCAGGTTCATCAATAACGTCAACAAGTTTGCTGGTCCTCCCATCTTTGCAGTACATGCTGCAGCGATGATGACGGTCCTTCTCGGAGCTTACTTTTTGATAAATGTGAGTACCGCTGTGACATTACGGCTGTTACAGAATAGACTCGACGCCTTACAATTCTGACTCGAATTTTGTAACCAACCATAGCCTCAAGCTGTCTTCTTTGCAGCAAAAATGAAACATTGCGATATACCAAGGTGCTTTAATTGATCCGACAGTGCTATTGGTGTGTTACAAGTTTCGGAATGCTCGGGAATCGTTAAAACTTGAGTGGTCGATCAGGGTCTATGTTGGATGCTGTTGAACCAATTCACTCCTGTGAAAGCGTCCAAAAAGGTCTTGGTAGTCTGATCAACTAAACTATACTAGAAGTCCTATTTATTCCTCTTGCGTTGGTTGCAACGCAGTATTTTGAGGTTCAGTCACAAAGACGTAAATTAATGAGAAAGAGAAGAAATGTATCATCAGTTCGTCATGTCTGGAAGCTGGAAGCTGCTGTAGAATTTCTCAGTACCACATGTGAGGAAATGGTGTCATGAATATTCATTTCTTCAAAGGTGTGCAAAATTTGAGGGCAACATCCATATTGGACAGTCATTTATTACCTATGCTACAAAATGTGCTGTCCTATTGTCTTGCTTTCTTTACAACATACACACATACATTATGTTGACTCCAAAATTGATAGTCACTCGTTCAGGTGCGTGTGGAATTTCAGAGCGACATCTCGCGTTGTTTCGGAGCTGACAGGGAACATGCATCATGAGTCACTTTTGACCCATAAAACCGCGCATTATTCGCGTTTAACGCATCCTGCAGCAATACAATTATTTGTTTTTCAAACACCATGCGTCAGTCAAATCAGCTACCTATATCATAGTTTGTGTTATGGTGATGAGATAGTCAAACAAAACAACTTGCTAAATATCGAAAATGCGCACCGATCAGGTAACTCAGCTCAAAGTTCTCTCCGTCTGTACATGCAGAAGATATTTTGCCTGAGCATGGGCCCGGTACAAGACTTCCGACACAGACAAGTGGACATTGGAATTTTTATTATCTACCGTATCCAGAATAACCGTTATGTTTTTTTTTATTTTGGTTTAAGTACAGCAATACCATCCCGTCACGAGGGGCAGAAATTCAGAACCCTGATTTCAAGCGGGATGAAAAGTGGGAGCCTCGCATTCTCTAGGTTATGGTAATTACAATTCCCAATCACACTCGGCGTTAGTATGGCATATAAAGGATCATTTGGCTGGCGCTCAGAATTTATATTCTTTTCGATAGCGGGCTGTGGCGAACGTGCAGATATTGACGAGGTTTCCCACGCTCGGGGCCCAACGGAGAGCTATCGGGACGACAACAACAGCCCACCGTGCTCGTGAAAGCCTCGGTGATGCGTGTTTTCACGGTGAGCGTCGAGTCCGTGACGCCTCAGCACGGCCGGCTGTGTTTTTGTTTCGATCCGTCCCCGCGGCGCGGGCGACCGGCCGCCTCGGTGCAGCAACGTTCGTGACCCGTACCACGCTGCCAGTTCCCACCACGTATAGCAATGAAAAACTGCGTGGTAGGTCCTCATTGCCATCTTCGGCTCCTTGGGCGCGGTCTTTGCTCACCTTTTTTGAACATTTAAACAGTTCAGTTCATTTCACGGCTTCCCGCCCATCGGCTCGGACTGCCTGGCTGCAAAGCAGATAAGATTATGAACAGTGAATATTCTCTTTTGTAATCCCGAAACCACGTCGAAGAGATTACTGTCCCTACATTGTCCATTTTGAGCTTGTGTTTAGTTACCCTAGAGACTTCATATGTGTTCCATATTATCCTTGGAGAGCAAATATCTGCGTGTAATGTTCGGCCATGACGTAGCTACCTTTGAGCTATCTGCACTTGAAGATCAACTACAGAAAATTAACCAAGGCTTCCTACACTAAAAGGAACGACCAGCATGCTCCAGTACCTGAGAGTATGTAACAAGGCCAGAAGAAGGCATCGGTGTAATAGCGGTTTCAGAGTTCATGGGTACGTAACTTGTTTTTTCTGTAGTTTTATTCTAAACAACACCTTAAAGCTAATGGCAAAATGAATCATAGTAAGGCCGCCGCCTCGTTCATAGGGTCATTGCGCCACCTGCCTGTCGGGTACTGCGCAGTTGGGCGGGGTCTTATGATGACCTTGGTGAATTGCATTTGTTCATGTGGACCGAAAACAACTCGATTATGCTGGATGGCGTACCGCCGTATACGTGACGTTCAAACAGTTCTCACTGGATGCCGGGCGACGCGACATGCGTACTGATGCAACTGTCCGTTTGTACATTGTATTGTCCAAATACCACTGGTCGGGCCCGTGACATTTGCGACATTGCATCCTTTCGTTGTGCATTCGGCGATTTTTGATACCTGTAATCAATGTAATTATCTTGGGTCCATTATATACGGAAACCAGTGTCTTTTCTGCATAGAGCAGAATATTTTATGTGGGCTTTCGAGACAAACAAGGACCAGGTAACGTTGGCCATTAACGGGAGGAGAATATATTTCAAAGGTCAAACATTTTATTTGCAACCTCCCGGGTCTGGAAATGCATTTTTTCTTTATATATGTATATATAGATAAAATTTTGGCTTACACGCAAAAGATGCATATATATATATATATATATATATATGTGTGGTTGTAGAGCCAAAGTTTTCCCCAGCGTGAACAAGACTGTCCATTTTCATTAGAACATTTTTATCCTGTTTTTGACTGACTATTGCTGACGTATTGGCTTATGGATGGCGTTAGAAAGAAGTTTTTGATTTATTACATTTTCATGATCCCTGGTGCTTTATGAAAATGATGAAGAGTTTAGGGTATGGACAGCGGTATTTTTGGACAGAGTAAACATATGTCTGAAAAATGACTAAGGTTGAATGTTCCCTTTCTTTCACTGTGGGGTTAAATATAACCCATTGCATACTATCTTTGGAGAGCAAATATCTGCGTGTAAAGTTTGGCCATGGTGTCGCTTTTTTAACCTACACTTGAAGATCAGCTATAGAAAGTTAACCAAGACTTCCTGCGCGAAGAGGAGCGACGAAGGGGTTAAATATAATCCCTTACGAGTTTTGAGATGTTTAAGATATTTACATGTATCAAAACTAAACGTCTAATATATTGTAATGCATCAATGGAGCTGAATTTGCTATAGAATATTATTATCGAATTGAAGGTCTTCTCAAAATTAAATCATAAAGGCGGCCATTTTCACAGTGTTTTCACCGCATTGGAATTCGCCTGTTCTTTGTGCATACATATGATAATAGTTGGTTGGTTATTGGGGCTTAGGGGCGCACCGACTGCAGGGTCATTCGGCGCCCACATATGATAATAGATATCGGGATTGGAAGATAACCGTATTTTGCGATTCATATCGCGAGAGATCAGCACGTAAAACACGTAGACACTACTGGGTCACCGCGGGTGGAAAATGTTCTATTTACTTTTCCGAATGTACTGTTAAGTTAGCAACCGAATTAACGCGGAAATTGGAACGTTGTGTAGCATTTTTGTGGTCATTGCATAATAACGGGCCATCGACTGCGTTGGCTTTGATTGCATCGGTCCAGTACTTTTGGGGATAACGCGTCGTGGGATGTTAGCCTCATTTGGCAATGACTTTTGGCTTTGTTTTAAGATAGCACATTGGCTGACTGCGTTTCACCCTGCCCGGACAGCTGATATCGCAGCCAGCGTTTGAAGCGCAGGGAGTTAAGATCACGGCTTACGCGGTGTACATCTGCTTGTTCCTTCTGCGCATTACAATCTTCTCGATGGAAGGTGGCAGCATTCTGGAGCACGTGAGTGTGACAAATCTACCCGGTACCGACGACTGCATGCACTGCAGATTCCTGGGTCCTGAACAGTTAAATCGTACCGTTCGTTGTCCCAGTCTCAGTGAACGGTCCTACGAGTTGGAAACATGCATGTGCACATATGCACGAGGATGGGACTTAAGAAAATGATACGGGGACAATAAGGTTTTGGAACCCCCGTTAACGCTATAGGACCCATGTTAAATCTCTGCAACTTGGGGGACGTGTTCTTCCACAGAAGGTATATTTAAGGTCCATCGTTGCATATAAATCGTTAGACGAAGCTGCTGGATGAAGCTTTCTTCGCAAGGTCTTTTGACTGCATTGATGCAAATGTTTTCCCGAAGCAGCGTTTCGTAACACTCGATCAGTGCCATCATCAGACCGGAAGCCCAGCCCTGTTTGCATGCGTTGAATTTCGCTCGAAATTCATGCAGGGACCGATTCTCCTTCTCCCGAAATGGAACGATTTTAAAGATCTGGAAACGAAACAAAAACTTGCAATCTGACCTAAAATTCCATATAAACACTAATAGCATGACTCGTCAATGGCGCCTTCAGGAGAGCAAAAAAAAAAAAATGGGCCAAACGGTCGATATTTGTCTTTTGGCATCGGACGCCACCCACGTTTTTTGACTCTCGTGTTCATTTTCAGCCTCAGGTTAGTCTGAAGGCATGCTTACAAACATCTCAAATGAGTCCACCAGCAATGGCGGGTTAGGATATGCTTTCAAGCAGTTTTACTGCCAATGGCGGACTCAGTGTCCCGAGAGTGGTGCGGACGTGGCTGGGGTGATTAGACGAGCGCTAACCTATTTTCAGCCAGGTGCTTACATTTTGACTCCGTGCTTTCGCGATTACCCTGTACCTATATTGTGACTCAGTTTATGACACTTGGCCTGAAAAGCCATTAAATATGGAGGCTTAACGAAATACGTCATGATGGTGGTGACAAATAATGGGCATTTATCTACAGTATTTTGGTTTATTTTCTCCATCTGATTGACTGGGCCATTTTCAATAGTCCTGGGTAAGGCGATGACTGCAATGTATTGAAAACTTCTGTGGCGGGTTCAGGAAGCAAGACAGCTACTGACTGCAGCCTACTGTAAAGTCATTGGCGTGTTAAGAAAGTTAAATTGACTTTTTTATTTTCTTGTTTCTCCGTTTTATTCTTCCTGAATCCGCCCTGAAAATATATCGCTAGTGCTTGACGTATAAACATTTCATATAAATGACATTTTTGGGTCAAAACAAGTGATGCAAGCTGCTGGTAAATGTGGATCGAAGGCAGAACATTTCAAATTTATCCAATCGGCTCTGTTTTGTAATCGAATATGCGTTCCCCTACAAACGGTGTGCCTTGTACCAGTTTTATGGCGTACCAAGAAGGTATACTTTTTCATTTATATCTTGTTTTATACGCAAGACCAATTACACGTGGCATTGCACGTTAGGATGTCTCCGGCACTCGCGCTTGACGGTCTCAAGACGTTTTATGTAACATGCAAATGGCTAATTACTATAAGTGTTGTGCATTGAAATAGAAATAAGAGGTGTTGCCAAAAATTAGTTGGTTAGGTTGTTAGTTGGTGGCATACATTGCCAACAGCTAAAGCCCTGAGCATTCGTGTAAAACCATCGCAAAAGGTCTTATGTTCTTCCACGTGGAAACGTCTTTTGGAGCCTCTCATACTCCTCGTAGAATATCTAAATTTTTGATATAATGTGTGAAAAGGATACCAAGAGAACGTCACAAAATTTCAGCGTGATAGCTTACACAGTTTGGCTTGGATGCCGGCAGAACCTTGGGGGTCGATTTGGCTCCACGTACGCAGATGGGTCGGAGGGCTTCCGGTCTTCCAGCCTTTGGACCCGTGAAATGCCTGTCATGTGGTATGACCGTTTTGATGCCGTGGTTGCGATCGTTTGCACGAAACGTCGACAGAACTCTGAGCTGATCGACGCGCTGACTAACATGGACTGGCTGCCGCTGTCGGAGGAGGCCAAGCTGCGTCGCCAGTCGCTGTTGCAGAAGAGCATGCGACCCATCTGTGTCAACGCTTTGGGCTTCTTCACGATTAACAAGTCCAACATTCTGGCGGTAGGCTTCAACTGCTTTTGGCAATATGAAATAGACTTCTTCTGAACACGTTCAGTTAATGCAGAAGTACAGTTGCGTATTCCGGTTTTTACCTTTTTGTGTCTTGGAAAGAACGGGAATAACAGAACCGCTCAGTCAACACCATTTAGTTTCCAGCACATCGCAAATGGAGGGCCCAGTAGTTTGAGCGCTTTTTAGCAGTTGGTACAAAGAGTTGATGCTTGTCGTATCCAAAGGTCGGATGTACGATTTGGGCCGGATGTCTCGGGCAAAAAAATAGCCTGAAATGCTGTGCTGATCTCAAAAGTTTCAGAGGTGGAGCAAAGAAAGCCATTTCCGATTCATGTTGTTCCCGTTTGAACTCCACGTTCTGAAAAGAGTAAATGGGATGGCGTGAAAATGAGGTAAAAATGCCTAAAAGAGTATGCAGGAAACGGATAGGAAGGTTGTGATAGAGGGAGGAGGATAAGAGATGTGGAAAGATTTGGAACGAAAGAGGGAAGAAAAAAACAGAGATAGATATATAAATAGAGAGGAGAAGGGGATAACGGCGTATGCTCGCTTCTATTGCGTTGCATGAAAGAAGGAAATTTTGACCTCTATCAACGTCTTCCAGATAATGAGCTTTGTCCTCACCTACCTGGTCATACTGGTTCAGATGGCTGGAAGTAGCCTGCCTTCTGTCCAATCGCTTCACTCTCCGACGGCACCAGGTGGTCTCAGCACCACTGTGAAGCTCTGAAGACTGCGTCTGGATGCGTGGACGGCTGACGTGAACGGTTTCTCGATTGTCGCGAGTAGTGTCCTCGTTCGAAACAGTTGACGTCTGGTCTCTGGACTTTGGTGTTCCTGATGATGCATTTGGGTATCGTCAAGGACAAGTACAGGAAGGACAGATGTTGAAAGCATTCGACGTGTTCAAATTCAACATTTAACGTTTCTTCAGCAGTCCGCGTTGCTGGTACATTTTAGCATCAGAATCGCTTGCTTCTTGTTGCCGGTGTAATAAAAAAGCGTCATTAAGAGTATTATTGATGTCTTGGAATGCGCTTGCTTTCGCACGTGGCTGTTTTGCGTATCCTGGTAATGTTCAGCGACGTGAAAATTTGCTTGAATTAGAAGTATGTGAAATGTATGTTAAAATGTACGAGGATAAAGTCAGGCATAATGCACTTGTTTCAGTATCAAGCATATTATTCCATACTGTGTTCTTGCTGTTCCCGTGGAAATCTTATGTTGCAAAAAACCCTGAGAAATGGTGATATTCATGTCATCCTGGGCTTAAAATAAGTAATCTACAACTACTTGCTATGCCTGCCTGACATCAGTCGACCAGAGCTCTTGATTTGAGTTTTTGAGTTGCTTTGCGGCACAACATATATATATATATATATATATATATATATATATATATATATATATATATTATGTGTATATATAAATATAATATATATTATATATATAATATATTATATATATATAAAATATATATATTATGTATACAGCGTGATCGTTTTTCTCTTTTTGATAACTTTAAGCTATTAACCTTTGTTTAACTATTGGCCTTTTATTTAACATTTACGTATAAATACTATTTAGCTATTAACCTTTGATTAACATAATGAGCCCGGTCACATCGCTTTGGAAATAAGGACCGGATTCCTTAATACGTTGGCTGATAATAAATATGAATGACAATTGGCGACCTCATGCACAGCTTACTGAAACCACAGAAGACCTCACCGAAACATAGCACAAAAAACCCATTAAATATGCATATACCCTCGTATTTAATAAAACTTGCATAAATGGAGTACTGCCTAAGTGCACCATTACACACGCACACACACACACACACACACGCATATATATATATATATATATATATATATATATATATATATATATATATACATGTGTGTGTATGTATGTATATACCGTCTATGTTTCGCATGTATTTTTAGATAAATGTGTGTGTCTGCATGTTACCTATTATTATATTGAATGAAGAGTATGTGCTGAGTGTGTTTAATCTCCCACGGAAAACATTCAGTTAAATGCACGATGAAGTGATTAAGCAGTAGACATGCCGACAACTGCCGACATGCAGTCACACGCAACCTGGGCGAGGGCTAGATTTCGTGGCATCGGGACGCGTGCTCACGTGAAGGATCGTTTGCATACGTTAACAAAGTTCGTGTGACATGCACTTAGAATGTAGTTAATGGAAGTCGGCCCAGAACACGTTGCTTTGGCTGCATCATCAAGCTGTTTTCATCAATACATAAAACGTGAGTGCAACCAGCTGGTTTTCCAAATCACAGTGCAGTTTCTCAAGTACAATCAAGTATAGAAGTTCATTACCAATGGACCGAAGCAAATGAAGTACTGGCTAGATTTTTCATTAGATTTTGACTCTGTGAGTAGATTTATATTTTAACGTTGGAATGTTTAGTATGAAAATATGCGACTTTATAGTTCTGGTGTGATAAGCAGAGTGGATTCTGTCGGATACTGCTCGTTCTCTTGATGTTGTGTTTCACGAGTACCTCTGCTACTGGTTCACTGATGGAGCAAAACCGCTCTCGAAAGCCATATTTGATATCAGTAGTTTCTGATGCATTTGTAATATCGGACAACATATTCATTGGTAGATTTTGTGGACATTCAAATCTGCACTTCCAATGTGATGCACGTACATACACGACTCGTTTCGCAAGCAAGCCCGTGGCCTGCAATGGATGTCTACATCTTGCCTGAATAACAGTTTGTAATGCCCAAACATTAGTTTAATATTTCATTCTTGTGAATGGAGAAGCGCTCTGTTTGCGGTACAGTACAACCGTGGTGAAACCGGGCCAGGAACCAGATAATTCCACAGAGATCGAACCAAGAGCGGGCGATGAGACATAACACGTGCCGCGCTACGTCTGACCGCCTCTGACGATCAACGCCGCAGAACAGGCGCCGAACGGGAGTAGAACTGGGTCGGATTCCGCGGTGGCACGCTCTGCTTAAATGCACGCGCCGCCCACCGAAATAAGAGTGCGATACAAGTACGGCGACCGCGCATACTTGCATCTGGATGGGGACTTCGCGTCGATCGTTTCGCTCACGGCCAGCGCAGTCACAGGAGACGGTCCGAAAATCAGCTGTTCCGCCTGCTCTTACTGCCAAGATACTGGCCAGTCTGCCGCGGACAGCTGTTCACTTTAGGGGGAGATCATCAGCTTCATTTGCAGAAACCTGACGTATCCATCAGTGAAATAATACAGAGGGATCACTCCAACGGCAAACACCCGGTCCCATTTTAATCCCGTGACAGATAGACTGGATAATGACCAATAGATAATATGCCACCGCACTACCCATCCGCTTCATGCTGCATCAGCACAGCGCTGTGGCGCTAAAACAGTGTGATACCGTTACTAGTACTGATAGGAAAGCGAGCTATCACTGCACAGTGTTCTCACTTCCTAGCCTCGCTATATCTTTCGTCAGTTACACGCTCGGTCCGAACCAGTCGACTGTGTGGTGGGCGGGTCGCTTGACCCAGCACTCCCAGACGGGTTTCATCCGGCCACGGTGGCCGCGATCCCAACGACTCTCAGCAGAGGCTCAGCAGTCGCCGCTGACTCTCAGCAGAGGCTCAGCAGTCAGTCGTCAGCTTCCCTCAGCGGAAGACTCAGCCGCCAGCGACCAGTTGCCCTTAGCAGAAGGCTCAGCAGCCAGTTATCGGTCCCTCAGCAAAAGGCGCACACAAACAGCGAGAAGAGCGCGGCGGCCACGAACACGGCCACCAGCCAGCCGCGCGGCTGGCAGCTCGAGCGCACCGTGAAGTGTTCGCTCCAGACGGCCTCGCCGGCGCCGTCCGCGGCCACCGGGGTACTCCACCACCACCTGGTCGCCGGACCAGAACGGCAGCGCCACCTCGCAGCGCGAGCTGTTGGCGCACACCGTCTCGGCGCCGCGCAGGTCGTACACGCTCTTGTCCAGGATCACGTCGAAGAACACGTCGACCGGCGTCACCTCGTTCTCGCTGGAGAAGACCAGGTAGTAGTAGTCGTCGCCGAGCACCTGCACGGTCAGGCCGGCCGGCGATGCGTCGCCGTCGAGGCCGCAGGCGGCCGACGCCTCCAGCGGCTGGCTGACGAGCACGCCGGCGCAGTTGAGCAGCGCCTCCTCGCTGCTTGAGAAGGACGACATCATCTCGCTCTTAGACGTCTCCTTGTGCGCCAGCGTCTGGTTGACGCGGCCGCGGTGGCCGTTGTAGGTGAGCGGGATGAGCCGGCTGCCTGTCGCCGTGGTGCCTTTCGGCGGGCCGGCGGAGCCCGGAGCCTCCCGCCGCCGCCGCCGCCGGTCCAGCTCCAGCGCCACCTCCCTGTCGATCACCTCGTTCGTCAGGGGGCCCTCCAGGTGGCGGGGCGGCGAGGAGGGGCCGAGACGAGGCTTGGGCGCCGCACGGCCGGGTTTGTCGCCGCGAGGTTCGGCGTCTTCCCCCAGGCGGCCGGCCAGCAGGCGCCGTCGCGCCGTCTCCGCTGGCCGCTGCTGCTCCTGCTGGGCCGGCGCGCTGGGCCGGGCTCGCGCGGGCCGGCCAGGGGTCGGCTCGAGGAATAATGCCTCGGTCCCGCCTACCACGTCCGGCTGTCGATCCTCCGTCTCGGTAGAGACTGGCTTAGTGTGCTGATCGTCCTCGAAGAGCAAGTTTGACACCTGATCTTCTTCGATGTTCATTTCTAGAGGTAGATGTGTTGCAACGTCCATTCGTGTGGGCTGCTCGGTTTCGGTGCGCAACCCAGTGGAATCAGCCGTACTGGCGCGCAGCTCCGGGTGCTGATCCACCTCGTTGCGCGCCTCGGGGGACTGATCAGTCTCCTGCTCGTCCTGCGACTGATCGGCTTCAGCGGGCGGCTCCTGCGCGCGTCCCGCTGACGTTTTCAGTCCGGCGTCCTGCGCCGTCTTCAGCCGCTCCCTCCTGATGAACTCCCGCCAGCGTTTGCGGACGGGGTCCAGGGCCTCGTCCTCCTCCTTGTCGTCGTCGTCCTCCTCCTCCTCGCTGCTCTCCTCCTCCAGCGAGTCCATCTGGCCCACCCAGACGCAGTCGTTCAGGGCAGCCCAGCCCTGCACGATCAGCAGACTAGTGCCAGGCCACCTGTCGGCAGGCAGACAGCGCCATCAGGCGGCGTCAAGCTGACTCCGAGCAGCACGCAGCCTGGCATTGGGCCTGTCAGTAGATGCACCTGACTAGTGGGTGACTGGTGAGATTCGGCTGCTGACAGCAGAGTAGCCAGAGGGAGATCAGAAGAGTCTACAAAAAACTGGCCATTACCATAAAAGATCTATCGTATTTTCAAAATATCCAGATGTGCAGTTATTTGATAGGGTCAATTTCCTTATGTCTGGAATATGAGCATTATCTATGACATTTTTTCATGCCAGCCTTCATCCCCTTACACAAATCCGGCTACGCTACTGGCTGCGGAGTTGTATCTGCTGCCCCACACTCATGAATTACTCGATCATATGTCCTGACATAATCGATGGCATGGTAAATTATGCATCGCTGCCCGGGTTTTCCTGGTCCGTACTGCACGCAACTATTTCTTTTTAGGTCTAGCCCGTTGGGTGTTGCCCTCCCTCCCCTCAGCAGTTCCGTTAGTGTCCGTCGTGCCCCCGTCCCTCCCGAGAAGTTCAGGTGAGTGCGTGCCTGTTGTGCCTCGGTCCCGTTCGAGTGGCACAATGAGTACTCGCCACCTTAGCGTGGTGGCATTCACATGCGCGTCTCAGGTGCTTGGTAAATAATTAAACTAGGTTATTTGCTACAACCGCTATAGTTCTGAAGTGTCCAACACTGGGCGAAACAGTGTGACTCAACACGATATCAAAACAGAATTTCGAAGTTGTCTGCTATATCGCAATGGTTTTCGCTCCGAAGCCAGACCCGTAACTCTGCGTCTCCGTCTGCAGTTCAGCCATTCACATGGACCACCCATAAGAGATCCTGGCAAGACTGCAGCAGAAATGTGATCCCGGCACGAAGAGCACTGGCAACACCTCTCGTCAAACTGCCTCATTACACTCGGATACCTTTAATTTACCCAAGCACTAGCGCACCAAGGGGAGCCATGGGGGCCATGACCCCCTTTGCTGGAAAACCTGATGCCAACATGTCTTTTGGCCCGCCTTTTCGGATGGAAATTTTGGATGTTTTGTTTTCGAAACAAAACTCCATTTATGTACATCTTATTTTCAAAAATGGAGAAACCAAGTAGCCGAAATCTGAGAAGCAGTCAATGTTTAGAGGAAGGTTAGGGCACAGGGCTGGATCCGCCCATTTACATAGGCACCCATTGTTCTATTTCTTTCCCACATGCGACTGGAAGCCTAAACTTGCCTGACTTAAGACATTACGAAACTTGCTCCCGACGAAACAAAGTCGCAAACTGCCTTCCGTCCAACGTAGACGCGACCATGTCTTGGCATCACAGATGTGACCAGGGCTTCTCCTACCTGGCGCAAGCCGATACCGAGATGCGTGAGCCGCGCAGAAGGTAGAAGCCCCAAAACTCCTTGACGTCGTCCGAGAGGGTCAGCTTGTGGCGCAGCGTGACCGGCACACGACGGCTCCTCTGCGGCAGCGGCCCCCTGGCCCGGTACGTCTTGAACGGCGCCTCACTGGTCAACTCCTGCGCCTGTAACGACAGAGGTACCTGCCCAAACAGCTGACTGTAGTCCGGGCCGGTGCGACCTGAACGGCGCCTCACTGGTCAACTCCTGCGCCTGTAACGACAGAGGTACCTGCCCAGACAGCTGACTGTAGTCCGGGCCGGTGCGACCTGAACGGCGCCTCTCTGGTTGGCTCCTGTGCCTGTAACGACAGAGTTCTGGCTTATCAGCTAACTGTAGCCCAGGCCGGTGAGTCCTGAACGGCGCCTCGCTGGTCAACTTCTGCGCCTGTAACGACAGTGGTCTGCATCCGCCGTCTGCTGACTGTATCCGCTGATTGTATCTAGGCACTGCTACGTCTTGAACAGAGGTCTGTACAGTCAACGGATTTCCAGACTTTTTTTCTAGTCTCCAAAATGGTGACACATTCCCTAAACTGGTCTCTATGGCATAATTCCAGTTTCCCTTCAAAACAATCATTGTCCGTCCGAAGTCGAATGATTGATTGCACTTCGCCTTTTGTGCGACCAGATCAACACGAGGAAGTTTAGAATCCAGCACTCCTCCGCATCACAAAAAGTCCTGAGTCGGGACGCAGACAACTGCAGACCATACCACAGCTCACATCGTACGCCCTAGAGGCTGTGTTCCCGCGATCGGCTCGCCTTATGACAGGACAAAGGTGAGGGCTGGGGGACGTAAACAGGCCTAGAGGGCGGGGTGTTGTGACCGCGCGGCGCGAAACGAGCGGACGTTCCCGATTGAATGATTGGCCGCTGACTGATGGGCCGACAGTTGCGCCACCGTATCCGGCAGGCGGGGATGGCAAACGACATGGTTCGGCGCAGCAGGGAGGCCTGCGCAAAAACGGAGCTGGTGGGTGACAACCGCCCGAGAAGAGTGAAAACGTTAAAACGCAAAACAGAATGACCAAATATGCATGGTTTAAACGCAGACATGCCAGTTCAGTTTGGCGTTGAAGACAAATACCGTTGCTGGGGTACTCAACAAACCAAACACATTCCAAGCCACATTTGAGTCCGTCACGCCAGCTGAGGCCACAAGGCCAAGAGAGCGCGTCGCTGACAAAGACGCAGCCTGTCATCTTCATCGCCTCGCCCGCCGCCCCGATTCTCACCATCCTGACGAGCTCACGGTCATCGGCCGCGCCATCGAGCACGCACCTGGCACCAGACGTTGGAGATGCCGTCGTGGACGCTGCGCATGTCCGTGGCGGTCAGCGTGAGCTGCCGCGGCGCGTGCGTCACCCGGCGCTGGTACAGCGGCACGGCGATCAGCGCGCACGGCACCAGGAAGGCGAACACGAACAGGCGCAGGCATCGCATCGGGGTCCGCATCGTCCCCCGCCCGCTGCCGCTCCGGACGCCTGCCGGCACGGGGTCAGGTCAGGGTCGGGGGTCCGACCTGAGGTCGCAGCGACAGGCGCCGAGGACTCCGGACAGGGGGTGGGGAACAGACGTTGGCCCGCAGGCAGAAGATGGGGAGCGGACGATGGCCTGCAGGCAGAGGGTGGGGAGCGGACGTTTACCTACAGTGTCAGGTCAGAGTCCAGAGGTCATGACATTAATTTTCAGGTCGGTGTATAAAAGGCAGAGAATGCAAACGGCCACAACCTGAAGCCACCGTCATTTCTTGATCACAACCCAGGTATGACAGCCCTTGTCCACAAAATGTTTAAGATTGCTGGAAAATTGCACTGCACGAAAAGGTGCGTAAAACCACATGCTGCGAATTTTAAATAATGCAAACACACATTCTCGCGGTGCACCTTATATGAGCCCATCAACATGCTTAACCCTATTCCCGTAGGCATAACGCTAAGTCGCATTACCGTATGGCAGGGTGGCTTATCCCCCTTCTCAAGATTCCGAAAACTTCACGTCCAATTTAATCGCAATAAACGGCAATAGCGTAAAATACATCTTTATACATATAAATATATATAAATATAATAAATATACCTATAAATACATATAATAATCTTTAAAACTTATTTATGTATAATACATAAATAAGTTTTAAAGATTTTGTAAGAGGTGAACAAAGGGAGAAGTACATTATTTGTAATAACTCCGATGTTTATGGACCGATTTTGGTGTAATTGTCATGAATCAAGAGATAATCCATGAGACTTTTTCCTTCGGCCAACACGTTTACAATTTTGGGAGAATTCATAGGAGTTAACAGGTCTTGGAACATTAGAGGATTTTTTGTTTTAACTGAGCTAACTACAGTTTGAAATATTTGCGCAGTTTTCACTGGACATTTCATGCCGAAGAACAAATCGCATTACATTGTTTGCATAATTTTGGCGTATGCAGCGCCACGAGGCATGAAAAGGAAACTGTCGTGGCCGCATGTTCATCACATCGACTTACGACCTTTTGACCTCAAACGACCTCAAATAGCCACCAAATCACATGAAATGTCCCTGACTCATTTCATAGTGTTTGAAAACGTTTCTTATGATTTGAATTTCCTTATTCTAAAAGTCTTGCTTATGACCGTCGCGATATAGGGTATGCGCGCAAACATTTAGGTCATGGTTCCGTGACCCAGCTTGACATGAATGTACCCACGCTTCAGATATTGGAGGGGAGGGAGGTGAACAAGCTGACTGTAATTCACCAAGAATAGGTAAAACCGCTTTTTCAGGGCGATGCATGACAAATTACGGCTGAAATCCGTTGTGTCAGATTTCCAAGTTCTAGAAATTGTGTAGCCAATGAGAAATACTAAACTGGTATCTTAAAAATTAAGGAAGATAAAGCGCGCCAATTCCGGACAACTGCGGGGGGCATGTTCCCCGCAGTCCCCGCAAAGCTTACACCCATGCAACTTGATATCGACCTAAAACCACACACGCACTTAGAGAAAACTACACTGGGTGATATATATTCTGGGTTTTCCATTTTGAACATTAGTGTGAAAATATCTGCATGAAAAGGAGGTTTGGATTTCTCGCCCGATCTGACCTTGTGAAGTGATCTCAGGTCATTAATAATATTTTTGTATGTTTGCCAAGCCATTTACATATATATATATATATAAATATTAAGTTCTATCTCATCATACATCATATTATATCTATTAATTTCTATCTCATTCTTCTTTGACAGCCATTTTTCTTGTACTTTTAACAGTGACAAAAATAGCCTCCAAAAATATGACCTGGCTCCGCCCCTAATCAAAATAAAGTCATGAAAAGCTTACATAATATGTAGGACCAGCAGATAGGAAAAGTGACCAAGTTTCTTGAAGCTGTTAAAAAAAAATGAAAATGGCGAAAACAACGCGGGCTTCTCAAGCCCCTCTCCCCTATACAGAAACAGGATCAAAACAGGACAAGTTCAGGCTGAGGTGGTGGCCGGGGAAAGGCGGTTCCACGCAACCGCTGCCAGACGCTGCAAAGCCCTCTGCGCGGCCTTGAATCTGCTTCCAGGCACACAAAGTCACGCGGCCGCACTGGTAGAGAGGCTGGGACTGTCATCGATCAGCGCACTGAACATTGTACCCCGGGTCAGGGACTTCGCCTTTCAATGCCTCTATTCACTGGCACTCTAGGGACCGCAGAGTTGGAGTGATCGCCCAGGGTCAGAATCAGAGAGAAATGCCGACCGGTTCGCGCTCGGCCAGTGTGAAGGAATGAGCTCTGACCTGATCATGCTACATGATCACGGTGCATTTGGTCAGGCTGCATTACAAGAGGATGGAATCATGCTTAAGAGCACGCAGTCTTGAAGTCAAAAAACAGACCATGGCCAAAGGATCTAGTTGCAGGTTGTTTCCCAACTTAAGACCACAAGTTCACTGCCAAACATGACGAATTTCATACGCGACATCAGACGAGGTAACATATCAATATGATACGTGTAATACCCTCAGTAGTTGAATTAACATCTTGCGATCTCTTCAGCGTTACAGAGAGGAGCATTATAACTACCCAGATCATGCAATGTTGCTTTTCTCTTCTTAATAATTCCATTCAATCTTAGTTCAATATCTTACCATCATTTTGCGCAGTTGTACCAAAATTTAACGAATCGTAGGTGCGTCTTGCAACCATTTCATCGTTCCATGTATTGTACCCACAAAAATCGTATGGTCCCCTTTGCGTGCGAGTCACCCTCAATAAAACCATAATGGTGTATTCATGGCCCCATGGTCATTCATGCCGAGTGTTTCGAGGCAATGGCCGACGTGAGGACCCACGGTTACCGTTCAGTCATCCAGAGTCACACTGACACACATCCGGCGCGCGACACCCACACCGGCAGCTTTCCTGCGTAGTCCAAACAGGAGCATGCCACCACTGTGTCTCACACCGTTCCTCGTCGGTGTCTCACGCCGCGCCGCCCCGGTTCCTCACGGTTCTTCCATGGTGCCGGACGCGGCCGCTCGGCGCGTGCTGCTACCAGCAGGCGCCCAGAGAGCGGCCGTGTGGCCAGCGCTCCAGACGGCTTTTTCTCGCGCCCGTTGTTTATGATGAGAATCAGATGACTTGGTCCGTCAAACTGGGCCCTTGTCACACCGTGAACCGTATACACGGAGAACGTTCACCGCCAGACGGAGGAAGCAGCTCGGACCGGCCAGGGTTCACACGTTGCGGGCGTCGAGCCCAAGGACACTTTTGAACGATAGGTACAGCCATTTCCGCAAAAAAAATGATGACATTTACTTGTTTTTCGGTCATCATAGCCTTCTCCTCTTCGTAATCAAAGTCCTGTAACTTTCAACTGTCGCTGTTTGTGTGCAGTGTTACTTGTCTTGCTGTATGGAACAATGACTTACCACAGACATCATTCTGTTGTGGTTGTTTGAACCGTTGAATTAACGGAAAACGGAGAGTACAGAAAAAAACATCAGTATTCTACCACAAAAAATATTGAATGTTCACCATCTACAAGGACGTTATTGGAAGCGTTACCAAATTATAGTGTGTATTCGGGCGCTGGCATTTAACATCAGACGGCATTTAACCCAGATCGGTAACAGCATGTAGACCACTACAGCCTCCAGACCGTCCCAGGCCACAGAATTTGCCCACCGAAGAAGATAACATCACCGAAGAACGGCTGATGTCATCAGACGGAAACCACGTGTGTATGTCGGTACAAGCAACCACGCCAACTCGTCATTGGCCAATAACACGACGACGAAGATCTTAAAAGTATCATAATAAGACTGACGTGACCGATATTATCACAAATGCATAATTTACACGGTGTCAGCACGACAGTCCAAACGAAGAAGAGAATTTTGCCGTTAATTTAGGTTAAAACGTCTGGAGAATGTCCTGGACCTATCGTATTGTCTGAAAACCAGCGGCGGTGCCAGCGGCGTAAGAAATGTATAGAAATATTTATATATTGATACACATAAGTATATTCATATATAAACGAAAACAAAAGAGATAAAGAAATACGTAAGAAAAGATTCGAAAACATGGTTTGCTCCCGCTAACGTCCTCGCTTTGGCCCCTTCTGGTTCTGGGTCTGAATACGCTCCGGGTTTGAATGTGTGGCGTGGCCATTGCCGAAAGTTACAGATTCCGCAGTTGCGCGCTCTATCCCTTGAGCCAAATAGTTAACCAAGTTAGGTTTTAAATAAGGTTTACATGCGTAAGTTATGCAAACAATAACGATGAAGAGAAGTGCTCCGCTTCAACATACTAACTAAAGCATTAATGGACTACGGAAAACACTTCGTGAAACTGACATGGGCAACATATACATTTCATGGGAAGCACATCATTGCGCAGACTTTGCGGCAATGCAGGAATTGTGTAGACCCAGCTTCATTACCGGGGACTGCGTGACTCCTCTTCATTACGTTTCATGTTCAAATATTGTATGACTGAGTCCGATAAGCAGATAAGCAGATCCACAACCCTGCTGAAAGAAATACCGAATGATATCGTTAGATGCAAGTAATTACGCCGTGGACGGAAACATAGCTACGACTGATATGACTGATTGGTGAAATGTAATTATTTCGTGTATTTGTGCATTTTGAAGAAAAAATGCGTGGTGACATTCGCACCTATTTTCCATTTTAAGTATCAGGCGATTATTTTCCGTATGTCTGTCGTCGAAATTTCCCGATATCCCGAACAGAAAGACGACATTGCTCGGAGTTCGAACTAGTGAAGGAACTAGCCGTGCGAATGATTTAGTGCGTGTGCCTCGCGGTACCGATTTTCGTTGTGCTGCGGTCCGTGGTTCGTGTAGAGCGCGTAATGAGTGGAAATTTCTACTGCAAGCATAACATAACGGGAAGATGCACAAATGAAATGCGGTCTGGGTCTAAACTCTGCGACGATGTGTCGAGCCAGCTGGAACCGCGCTTCGCAACAACAACCACACGGGTTAAAAATTAATCAAATGGGTTAAAACTGGCACGATGTAGCATCCGACAAATGGGATGATCGTGGGAAGTCCACTGCGTGGCGGTGTGCGTGAGGCTTCCGGGGTGCGAGGACGAAAACATGAAGCATTGCCTGAGTGGGTGTTTTTGACGGGCTGGGATCGGTGCTGATGATTCCAAGATCACGGCGACTTCATCACCCGGAAGACCAGGGACGGCCGGCATACATCATTTATCCGCACCGTCAAAAGGACGAGTCACAGCCGTGTTCCACTTCCTCTCATACTAATGTGTTTGCTAATCTTCTATCCGATAAGAACAATGGAAGTGCAGCGACTTAAGAAATCGGAAGAACTTGGACTGCCCCAGATTTAGGCAGGCGCGCCGAGTGCTTTTGTGATAATTTGAGCGCATTGACGGGGCAAAGTTCCTGTGTGGAAAGCACCGACGAGAGCTCCTAACACAGGCGTCACTCACCGAGCGGAGGCAGCGTCACCGACTGGAACGTCACCGACTGAATGCTTCCCTCCTTGTCCTCCATCTCGGCGGATGGAGGCAGTCGCTTGCCAGACCAAGCCATCAGGCACACGGCCGCCTGCAGTCCGTTCGCCGAGCTCCAGTCGGGCGTTCCGGCCTCCGGTTTCTCCGATGGCGTGCTCCGGCTGAGCACACCTCCTCGGTAACCCCGCGTAAGTGTTCCGGTGCTCGCTCCAGCCAGCAGCGGCCAAGCACGCGAGCCCCAACGTCACGAAGTCACGAGCGCAGCCTTGCGCTCTGTTGCGCGCTCCGACCGTCGGAAGCCCAGCGGACGTCAGCGATTCGTGATTCGCCTAACTCGCGATTCGTGACACGGCTGACTCGCCTCGAGACAGCCAAGCTGGGAGCGGTCGGCGTCCGTTTGCCTGCCGGCCGCGGCCCAGACTGCTGGGCGAGCTATCTGGTCCGTGCTCCGGAGCGGGCCTGTATCACATCGGACGGACTATCTGCACTACACTTCAGACGAGGGCCTGTATCATAGAGTACAAGACGGAACTTGACGCCAGCCCACGGACCATCCCGGCACCGAGCGGCGGCAGGCGAACTGTGGCCTTGGCCTGCCAGGGCGTGGATCCTCAATGATGCCTGATGCGTCTTATCGCATTCGCTTTGGCTCGTTGGAAAGCCCAGCGGAAGGTTTTCATTCACGAGTGGTAGTCGTGTCACGCAGAAGCCAACTAAGCCTCCTCGCAGTTGGAGTGCTGGGTGCCACCCAGAGGGGAAAGGGAAGGGGACGTGCTTGCCAACTTTTGTGGTGTTGAGCGTTATGTCCATGACCTAGTTCTGGACCTCTGTGGGCGTTGCACGAAAACATGTGAGAAAACACGGATGTGCCTCAACTCTTGATCCGCCTTTGACTGGACCAACAATCGATTGGAAAAACGCCAGCAAGCTCGGAACAATGTATCGGAGCGGCCGCATTGAAACCGAGTGCTCCTTATTTCGAGAAACTGTTATGCCACTTTCATAACAAGTTTAAATTGAAACGCTGACCCACTAAACGGCATGTAACAGCGGTTCAAAAAAACGGCCACTTTACCGGCACATTCTCGGACCATATGACTGCACCCGCGAAATGACTGCTAACGTCTCCAGCAGTTGCCATTTTGGTTCCTACAGCAGTTTTATTGGAACGTGTTATTGCGCTGCGTAACAGGTTTCCGTCCTTTTTGTTTGCACTGGTGAACGTCGCTTCAGGGTCGATCGAAAAACTCCTGCCTGCTCTTTTCCCCAACGTGGAACATTGCACGAGGCTGCAGTGGTTCGATGCACCCTCACAGCCCCAGACCAAGGTCACGAGCACTATCGAGAACCCAATGGCACTCGGACGAACCCTCAGCCTGCACCATCTGCTAAGGTAACAGAGATCGTTGGAGTGCAGTGGGGGTGCACATACCGCACCCCTCGCGCCTCTCGCACGGGAGTCGCGCAGTCCCCAGTCACTCCAGTCCGGACTGCAGGCAGTGCTGCCTTGCCCCGTGACTGTCACACGTTCCGGCCCTTTGAGCCCTTGACGTCGGCGTTCCCCGTGAGGCAGTAATGCATTACGCCGCACGCCGGCCCACCCGTGGAGTGCGTCTGCACTGAACAGCTGGGCCAGGATGTCCGCCCGGCGCAGAGGCCTTGTCGCTCGCAGTCGGCCGGCCGGCGACAATCAGCTATGCATAACGACACCGATCGGCCCTCTGGTCTCCGCGCGCGGTCCGAGGCCGGCAAACAGCTCACGCCGGGTCCGGTCGCCTGCGGGATGGCTTTTTGCACCGCCGCCGAGGCTGGCGGAAGCGCTCGCCGCCAGCCGCCCTTAGTGACAAGTCACGGGCCGGGCCAGCCTTGTCGCTGCAGCCCCCGACCGCACGCCTCGTCTCGCGGCTCTCGAGCCCGAAAAGGCTCTGCCTGCCTCTGGCGGTAAACACGCAGCCTCTCGGGAGCCTTCGCGCGACCCCTCGCCGGCTGCGGAGCGCGTGACCCTACTCCGGTCGTCCGTTTATTGACGCGCCCCGATTACGACTGTCGCCCGGGACGGAGGGCGCCGACAGCCCGCGCGGAGCAGGCAAACGTCGCCAGCAGTCAAAGAGTCGAACTGTGGGGCATCTGCCGGGTCCGGAACGTTGATAGAGCATTTTGAGCTGCTTTGTGGGGCTCCTTGTGGCGTGTACGAGGGCTCGTAAACAAGGATGGTTAATGCCTGCCTACCACGTTCAGTTGGCGAATGATGGGACTCGGACAATGATTTTCGTCAAACCGTATGTTCTCAGCACGAAACGCAGACCTCTGTGCAGCGGTACTCTGCAGGTGAGGTGCTTGGTCAGACGAGACAGGTAATTTCACATTCATCTCACCTATGTCTTAGCAGACACAATAAATCCGGACAAACTTCCAACGTATGCCAGAACAGTTCGGACGGCGGCGGGACGTGTTACATGAAAAATACATCCAGAAATAAACGTTGAGCAGTCGACCTTTCGTATGCTTTTCTAGAATGGTATTGGGGACCAGACCCCGACAGCTTGTTGCATGAATTCCAACCCCCTTGTCCGATCACGCAATACCTTCATACTAGTGATTCTGAGCCGCAAAGCTCACGTGAAGCTTACACACCCGTATGTGGGACAGCACGACCCTCCATATGCCAGATGCCGGCTGATTCGCGTTTCGGATAGCCCGAGTCGGGACGACTCGAGCCAGTCTCGCCAAGAGCGGGAGACCAGCACTCTGCCAACCGAGCGACCAGTCCGGCGCGGCTCGATATCACTAGCGTCGAAAGCGAGTGAAAATGACTCCGTCGGCATGATCACAGGTAGTCCAGAAGTTCGTGCTTTGGTCTGACTAGTCATGAGTCCCGATTCTTTTTTATTTTCGAAGAACGCCTTCGTCTATCTTGATCTCGGCGGAAGATGACCCTATATTGATTTTAATGAATGGGGAGGGGGGGGGGGGCACTGACAAGAATTAACAGCTAACAAGATTGGTGAATACATTCTGATGTGTACCTCAAGAAACTTATGCATGATGTATAAGATTACACACCATACACAAGTATATCAAGTGATGCCACTGCGTAACCATCGTGCATCATCCCCCCAATCATCCACCCAGGGTCTCGCGAGGTGCATGCGGCACACCAGTCTACTGCGTCTTACTTGTTCTCCAGAGGTTCTCCGTCGCCAGCCGTCCCGGGGCCGGCGGCGCGTCTCGTCTGACACTGACCCGGACCGTGCACCTCGGCTGACACCGTTCTCGACTGTTTACGTCCCACTCGGCCCCAGAAGCCGAGCAGCGCGTCTCCAGCACCGCCGCGTACCCCTCCTCACCGCTCCGGAGGACGTACCCAGCGCCCGCAGAAATGTCCTGGACCGGTTCGACGTTCTGGCCTCTACGGATCCCGTCAGCACCGAGGGCTGGCGGCCAGTGCAGAATGCTGACGATACAGTGAAAGCTCCTCGAATGTCTTTGCACGTGCGTTGCTGCAGGACGTGTAAGTCTTGTAATGCAAACGTACTTCGCATGGCAGCCCATTATATTCAACCCAGCCGTCGCTTTTTCGGATCGCGCCACCCCTCAGACTGCTCACGCTGCTCAGACCGCTCGAACAGTGTTCCCTGTTAGAATATGTATTGTACCCAGCCGGCCGGGGAGGCGGCACTCCGGCGGCGCACAGCGAGGCCACATAGCGGCCACAGCGCTGCACGTCTCGCGCGCACGGCGGCGCGAGCAGAAGCGTTTCGGCGCGAACGCACGTTGTTCACGAGAGCATTAGAGAAGCGCGGGGCGGGCGGCGCGCCGCCAGCGCCCCTGGCGGCCGGGCGACGAGGCTGGCCGTCCGGTCAGAGCTCGGTCTTGGCGGCGGCCGGCGGCGCGCGCATGTGCGCCACGATCGCCTCGGCTGTCCGCTCGCCCGCGTAGTCGGCCGCAAACTGGCCGCGCCGGAAGTGCTTCAGCGTCGGGAAGCCGCGCACGTCGAACCTGCGCAGGCGGAGGTCGGTGAAAACGATGGAGAGCGTGGACTGGCCGCTGTCGGAGCTTGGCCAGGACGGCGCATCGATTCAGGATGAGCTTCATTTGTGAACATTTTTACACGAGTTTTCACGCTTTTTTTCCAAATAAGATTGCATGGCAAATATGTAATATATAATGATGCATAACATATACTAATATATTTGTATAACGTAAACAATACATGCATATAATCAAACAGCTTAATGCAGTGGAATATACACTATATATGTGTTAAGTATAATACGTATATCATAAAAACATATCGTCGTACGATGGAAACGAAACGATACACAGCACAAGAAAATACTGATATTACGTCTGCGGTTTTACTGGCTTACATTCAACAAATAACAAAAACCACGGCTATGTCACGTCCTTAACTGAGATTGCAAACCCCGCTTCATCATGTGGGGCAAATTTGGAAAAGGTGTTGCCTTCTGGTGTTGAAGAACAATAGGAAATATGTGCTCCGAAAACGTTTTATACTCCAGAAGTTTGATCTTGTGCCTTCATCAAAGCTACATTGCGACCACGTTGAAAAATTTATACTGCTGCAAGCAAATGATTCTGTCTTTTGTCTTAAGAAGCAGGCATGATGTCACAACTGAATGAAACAAAGAACGCCAACTTATACCAATATCACTGCAAAATTTTGTGCTCCTAAACAAAAATTATAATCCGACACCAAAAACAAAGCCAAAATTTCCAACCCTGCACGGGGCAGTCGATTCTCACCTATTCTGGAGCCCTCGCTGGACGGTGGCGTCCACCGTGGCCAGCACTCCTGGAACCCCCAACTCGGCCAGCTTGGCCGCCGCCTCGGCGTAGGCCGGCTTCATCCGCTTACAGTGGCCGCACCCTGACGACGGAGGATGCCCGTCAGCGGCGGCCCAGGCCGGCCCGCTCACTGGGCCGCACGGCACTCAGGTCGCCACACGGCAGACCTGAGGGCACCGCTGGAGACCGGCAGCGGCCTGTCGCGGCGGCCGCCGACCACACGGGACACGTCGCGGCCACCGCTGGCACGGCACTCACTGCCAGAGTGACCGCCAGACTGCATATCGCCGGAGACGAGACGAGACGAGACGGCGACTCTGGGGACTGCGACGTCCCAAATGGTGGGCCACGTACGCGCCACTCCTGCTGCTCCGTCGCAACACCCCTCCTTCCCTCTGCCGTCCCCACCATTCACCGCGCCTCCTACACGTCGCCTCGCACTCACACGGCGCGTAGAACATGACCAGCATGCTGTCCGCCTGGCGGGCGGCGGCGTCGAAGCCGGCGTCGGTGAGGTGTCGCAGCCGCTCGGCGCCCGGCAGGCCGGCCCACTCCTCCTCGGGCGCCGGCGCCGGCGGCGACGACGACAGCGGGTTGCTCGGGTCGCGCATGAACCGGACGAAGTCGGCTTTCTGCGGGGCACCGTGTCCGGTCAGGAAACGAACAGAGCACGGAGAGACAGAGAATGCAGCTCAGAAGAGGAGCGGTCCGTGCAAAAAAGGCGTCCGAACGCCAGGCAAGAGTGAGTGCGACAGAAAATAGACCAAACCAAGGATGGCTAAAAAAATACATTGCAAAGGGGAGACAAGTGATAGTGGAATGTCAACACCATCAAAATACTTGAATAATTCACTTTGTTTTTCATCAAACAGCCGCAGAGGTTGCGCCCGGCTACTATCAGCACGGAAGACGTTACGTGACTGATACATGCTGAACTGACAAGTCCTGAATGGCCATTGCTTTCGTGTTCTCAATGCATGAGCCATCTGTACGACTTCCACAAAGCACAGACCTCACCTTCTTCCCACCGCCAGGCAGGCGGTGGGAAGAAGGTAATTTCCGAACCGTGCCAGCAGCGTATCGACCTCCACTTACCGTGCGCCCTCCTTCGTAGGCCTTGGCCGTTTTGTAGTAGTTGTAGTATTTGAGAGTGGGGTAGCCCTTGACCTCGTTGGCGTTGCACACGGACGTCTCCGCCGTGCAGTCGACGGCGGCGAATTCCACCTGGGAGAAGAACGGCATCATGGGCTAAAGCACTGCAACTGTTCGTACCTTAAATACACTCCCACGCCGCACTGGTATGTGCTGTGCTTTATGAGGCACGACACTACATGTAAGTAGTTCAATACTTCACTCTTAGTTCTCAAATAATGGCAGAAAAATTATCATTCACTACCAAGCACCTGCTCTTGCTTGATTGTTAAGTGACAGCTACATCCCAAAACCCATGGACATGGACAGCTACACGTATCATCACCTGCAGCCACTCACAGCATCTGGATCACATAAATCCAAGATCCACACAACACGAAACAACGCATTTTTTCTGACGCCAACGACGCAGAATCCAAGTGGGCCCAGACACCACCCCACGATAACGGCGATATTTTCCGACCGGCCAGAGCCGGAAGTAAAGCCGACAAGCGGCGGCAGATCGGACTCACCTTAGGGTCGTCGCTGAACTCAGCTGCCGCCTCCTGGAACTCAGGCTTGGCCTTCTTGCAGTGGCCGCACCAGGGCGCGTAGAACATCACCAGCACGTGCTTCTTCTTCTTGAGGAAGGCCTTGAACGACTCCTCGGTCAGGTGGTGGACGTCGGACGATTCCTCAGACCAGGGCTTCTCGGGCGGCGGCGGCGGCGGCGGCTCCTGCGGGTTCTCCATGAACTCCAGGATCTTGTCCTTGTCGCGCACGTTCACGTCGAAGGCGAACTCGCCGTCTTTGAAGTACTTCACGGTGGGGTAGCCCTTGATGTCAAACCGTGCACCAACTGTCTGCAACAAGCGTTCACAACTCACACGAGCTCTGAAAGGCACATGCACCGCGACCGCACGGCACTATCAAAGCTTTCGAAACCAAACGTCATTGAGTCCGAGGCGCTGTTGTTCTGCATACGGCGTAAACGGGGAACTATACAACACTTCATCAAAACCTTCAGGCTTTCCAGATTCAAAGCCGCAGCCTATTTTCGCCTTTATGGCGTCACCAACTGCCAGCACCCCTCGAATTTTCTTCCATAGCAACACCATCCGCCAGCACCCCTCTCCTTCTCCTCCGTGGCGTCGACAGCTGCCAGCACCCCCTCACCTTCTCCTCCGTGGCGTCGACAGCTGCCAGCACGCCGGCCGCGCCCTGCTGCTTCAGTGTGGCAGCTGCCTCCTGATACTGCGGCTTCATCCGCTTACAGTGGCCGCACCATGGCGCGTAGAACATCAACCATCAACGACGGGTGGCTCTGCGGGAGACGAGCGCGTGTCGTTGGCGGGATTCGTCGCCTGGCATCGCTTCTTGCCGAAAGGATGGACAGTATGGCTCTGGAATTCTCTGTTTTTAACTCAAGTCCGAATCTCCGGAGCACATCTGATTTCATATTCACGCCCATGTTAAACAGATTCCAAGAGCAAAATCGTAACGTCAGTATTCTAACATGCAAATAACAACAAACGTCCTGTTTTCACTTACAATATATGCATCTCTTCTCGTTGGCAATGCAAACAAGCCACCACAAAAACGTATTTAAGTCCAACAAATCTTAGATTTACCACACATTATGTTGAGATATCATCGCCATCCTGATAGCAGCACAGGCACCATTGCCATAACATCGGGACCTCTTAGAGCCAAACTAACCAGCACTGCGACAGGACATGAGTTGAAACAAGGCTGCTCCAATCCGAAGCAGACTCCACGACACCTACCTTGATATACTCATCGAACGTGGCGTCGGTGAGGTGGACCACATCGCTCGGCGTGTCCGACCACGCCTCCTCCTTCGGCTTGGGTGCAGCCTGGCCAGGATTCTCCATAAACTTGATCAGACCCTCCTTGTTGTACTCGCCGTCGTAGGTGTATTTGACGTTGCCCCTCCTGCCGAAAAGTATGATGAAAAAGAACTGAAAAATACAGCAGGTCTGCAAACCTTCCATCGTCGAAAACGTCTTTACCCGACAATGCGGATTGCGTTCGGCCCACTGTTGCGTTTCCGCCACGAAACTCGACCAACACCACCTCCCCGACCAGCGCGCGTCCACGGCGGGCCGACCGCGCCCCGGGCCCGCGGCGGCCACTCACACAAAGTACAGCAGGGTTGGGAAGCCGGTGATGTTGTAGCGCTGCCGCACGCCGTAGTTTTCCGGCTGATTGACGTCGATGGCGGCGATCACGTGCTCGTTCTTCATCTCGGCGGCGGCCGACGCGTACTCTGGCTTCAGCCGCTTGCAGAACCCGCACCACGGCGCGTAGAACATGACCAGCACGCGCTCCTCTTTCTTAAGTAGCTGCGCCATTGCCTGGTGGTAAACATATAGATGAAATTAACTAGCTCCGTCGACCAAACAAATTGGATTCTAAACATCTGAACGAAGAAGACAGAAGTAACCATCGCAATGCTACTAGTAACTATGAAATGAACTGGTTCAATTTAACTGGGATTCATGTTACTGCCACGTTACTTCAGCACTCACCTTTCGTACGTGAACAAAATCCCCATCTCTCTCCATTAACCTTGCAACGCCAGCGGCCGTGGCCGCAGCGTCCGTTCCCCATTCACCACCAGCAACCGGACTCCGTCCGGCCAGCGGCAGCGGACAGCAGCCGGCCGGCCGTGGGGCCCACCTGGGCGTTGCTGAGGTGGACCACGTCCTCAGCGGTGGCGTCCTCGTCCCAGGGCAGGTCACCGGCCGGGTCCCGCATGAAGTTCACCATCGACGGCACCGTCAGCCGGCGGTCGTAGTCCTTGTGGAACGCGCCGTCCTTGTAGTGTTTCAGCGTGGCCGGTTCCGGCGCCACCTTGTACTTTTTGCAGATCTTGCGGCCCTCTCTGCGGAGCACCGTTTGGACGATGGCTAAGCAGACGGGGAGAAGAACGCAAGGGTCCAAAACGCGTCTTTGCAGGTTATTAAAGGTGGTGAGAATAAAAAGGGCGCATCAGGGCAAATCACGTGGCTCTCGATTACCTTGACAGAGTAGGTACACCACCAGACTGCAATGAACGTCCTCTCACCATCTGAATCAAAGGGACCCTATCCTGCATCGGGCAATCAGTCTACGAATGATCCATTCTAGCTCCAACAACACCTGGTCGGCCACGCCAAGCACAGATCCTGGACGCGTGACAATGACAAGCACGTGATAATGTCAAAATGAAAAATGTTAGGCCCATGGCAAACCGTGCACGCAGATACAATACGAACAAAGCACGGCGTGCAATCGCCCGAAAATGACTCATCTTCAGAAGCACAGCATAAAACATAGCCTGTACACCTGTTTAAATGACAGAGCATTCACATTCCCATGACAGCACGTCCTTGGGAACACGTGCCTGCGACGAGGCGTATTCCCAACAACACAGAACGTCGCCCGCCGCCAGTTAACATCACCAATGTGCGATGCTTTTAGACAACCGGCTTTGCATCCATCACACAACACGAGCTTGCAAACATGACGTTTTGGTCCTCCAAGTGGGTGTCTATTCGTTGATAGTGTACGTTTGTCTCCTAGTGACACGTACCCGCTACAGTCCACGTAGACGACGGATCCCGTTCCCTTGACCTGCTCGGCAGTCAGACTGACCACCCGCTTCAGCTCCTTGGCCACATTGCCGGACTTGACAAACAGGCACAGTACATTCGGGGTTGTCTTCAGCAGCTTCTTGAACTCTTTCGGGTCCTGCATGTCGATTACCTGGCTGGTCTTCTTTGCCGTCTGGCGGCTGGGCAACGTGCACACCATCTGAAACAAAGGGCCAGGTTCACATGGCCCAAACCTTAGCCCTAACAGCAGTGCAGCATGCATTACTGCTGGTGGTAACTGAAATGAAGTCATCTGGTAAGCTTGTGCTGGTTGAAAAACAGATGTACAGCAGAAAACAGAGAGGCAATCTGTTTGCTTCTTATGCTGTGAATTGGTCAGATCATTTCCTGTGAGTGACAAGGTCTTGCTGCCTACATGCCATGAATCAGGCAGCTGAAAATTAACCCTCACACTGGTATGGATGCTAAACATCCCCCCAAGGCACAAAATGACCTCAGTAGTCAGTGTGCCTGAAAATGCCAATAAACAACAACAAAAACATTCCCCTTTCACACTTTTTGCTAGCTTTCACAAAGGGTCATGATAATATGTTAGGCTATGCATCTTGTGCACAATCATCTAAATAACAGGCTGTCATTACACCCAATTAATTGGAATGGCATTCATTATGATGACCTGAATAAATAAAAAAGGTTCAAATTGTGTCACAAGGAAACATTACAGTGGTAATTGTGGTGACCTCAGCATGTGATAACTGCTTTAATGCAAATACCATAACAAAATGAAAATAGCCTGAAGAAAATTCAAAGAAAACTGAAGTCATGTTTTAGTAGCACTAAATACTAACAGGTCCTGGTGGCCACATGCTGCCTGGCTACAGCAGCTGAATCCAGCAGCCAATTTAAATGCCCAGATAACTCCACTTCTATTCACAGATACTTCATTTTTTTAGATCACCACTAAAGCACAGACAACTGTACCCCATACCATTCCATTTTTATTGAGGAATCACAAGGTATGTTGAAAATAGAAAGGTGGTAGGGTGGTTACCAATCCAGGGGTAAACAGCCTAAAATCAAAACAGGATATCTCAGAATCTTTCATAATACACAAAACACATGCACCACCCTGCAATGGCCCATTACATGAGTCTTACTTACCAAAATAAACAAGGTAGCAACTATTCTGCTGGAGCCCATCATTTTGCCAAGCACAGAGCTGCAACCAGCAATCTTGGAACAATTCACCAAAGACAGCTCATCAGATCACCACTGGAAATAAAACTGTCATTAGTAATGAGTTGTTTTCAAACATACAAATTCATATATTCTTAGTGGGGTGTTTCTGTCCTGCCACACTTTAGGAAGTAAATATGGACACTGATGAGGCTTATGTCCCATATTTGCTAGGCCATTTTTACTGTTTCCATATTGAGAGGAACTCAAAAGCACATTTGAATGCACAATTAGTACCCAGATGCACAACTAATGCACAATTAGTACCCATGGTACCACTGGACATGTCAAAAACAGAATTATCATGGCTTTGGTAGGCCTACCAACACAAATAAAGTTAAATGACACTGTGGAAAGCACCTGATTCCAAGTCCAAGTCATTGAAGACCATGCTAATTTCCCATTCATAAACTCCACCAAAAATTACCATCCCCACATTCAGATTTTCAACACATCCTGCTTCCACCTGAAAACCATGACAACCTGCAATGACAGACACCATAAAACCAATTCAGCTATTCTGACAGTGGTGTATAAGCATCCAGAAAAATACGGGGGGGGGGCAGGGCCACTTTCCCCCATAGAATTTCAGTCAAATTTCTCAAAAAGTGGGAGGTCATGGTTCCCCGCTCCACTGTTCCTACGCCCATGTTCTGGCACAAGCATCGGGTACTCATAACGGGTCATGCATCTAGGGAAAGGCGTCCTTGCAGTACCGGCAGCACATCGCCTTCGTCCAAGGCAACTCGACCTGTTGTCCGTACTAACTTTACATGTCACGTCTATAATGTCAGTGTACGTACCACCGCCACGAATCGTTATCTGCCAAACGACGCATAAACCCTTGGCGCCTCGCTGATAACACCCTTCAGGTCGCGGGAAATTGATTCCCTTCTACAAGAACGCCGGTGCGCTGCTTTAAGCTACTTTCGGCTGCCCACGCAATTATGATATGGTAGCATGGTGCGAGTCTCCGTTTTCAGTAGTTGCTACTAACAAATGGTTATATTTGGAGTCTAAGGAGATAGGACAATAAAGCCATGTGTTATATAAGTGTCATTTTGCCCAAAATAAGGTTGGTTATCATCGTGATCCTTACTAAATCCCTCCTGGGGTGATATGCAACAGGAAACCTTGAAGGGAAGACGGTGATGTCATTTGGGTACAATTGGAACCCATGAAACAGCGTATTTGAAATGGTACCAGTAGTTAGTGGCTTTATTTAGTAGGGCTGGGACCAGGTCGGAGGGATCGGGACAGGTATTTCTCAGGAAATGGCATTGGTTGCTCTTCACCTCGGAGTTATAATGTGAATGATTTTCTAAGGCATCTAAAACCTGCGTGGGTTCTGGCATTAGCAGCTCAAAAACCTCCCGGAATATTAAACGCAGTCAACAGCGAAGTGGTAAATCTGACGGCTAGAAACTGCATCGGTTTTGTCATACGTGGCTCAGAATGCTCCTGGAGTACAGCAGCCCACAGCACAGCCCACAGCAGGGGTGTAAACTTGTATTCTTCTGTAGGGCCCCCAAAGAATATCTTGGCCCCTTCATAGCTGATTTTGGTCTCGCCATATTTTCTTTCTGTATTACCAACGAAAATAGCCAAAAATTACGAATTACGACCGCAATAGATAACAGACAAGCGGAAAGTGTAGAACACGGCACAAGTTACCTAGATCATACATAAAAGAAATGGCGACAGATTTCGTGGTCAGTGGTCAGGGATGCCGTTTTCTGTAGATTTGGTAATGCCCAGGCCGTATCAACGTTTTTTAATAAAAATATTAAATCACAGATTTATGTAACAAGGTAGATGACACGGGTGTAGGATAGAGTAGGGGTATGCCCCCACGTTTTGGGCAGCCTTACATTAGGCGTATGGGGAAAACGTCTCTCTCTCTACACACACTTTTCTGCATGTTCTTACGCCCCTGGTGGATGGAATGCAAAACAGAAACAAGAATCAGGACTTCTATACAATGGAGTAATAGTACAGGTATACGCAGGGATGTCGATTTCTGTAAACGGTTGGGGGGCCGAGCTGAGGGCCCGACAACCTAACCTCCAACCAAATGTGGGTTTCTCAACGGATTTAGTCCAATTGGTTTTGACTAACGAAAATTTATGAGTGTTTGTTACTATTTCTCAAATGGAAAATTACATTTATCCCCATGTTTACAGGTATAGAGAGAGAGAGGGGGGGGGAGAGAGAGAGAAGATAAAAAGATATATAGATACATCGCTTTAGACTTACTTCTTGACTTTCTGCCCATCTTTTTTCTATTGCGGCCGTTTTTCGCTATTATTACTCATTTCCCTTTAAAACAAGCAAAAAATATTGGGAGGCCCAAACCAACTTTAGGGCCCCAAATCAACGCTGGACGGGCCAGGGTCCTGTCAAAAAAATACAAATCGACATCCCTGAATATAATAAAAAAATGACGGCTGTCTTACAGTTGGTGGGAAGTTAGCTGTCGGGCTCTGACGCTCCCCCCCCCCTTCTCCCCAATTACTTATAAAAAACGACATCCCTGGTCCATGGCGGCGTGATAAGAATGGCAGCGACAGCCACGCAGACGTAGAAGGTGGATTGGGCTATCTCTGTTTGGGGAAATATTTTTTTTACGCATGGAGAATACAGCACCGAACGCGCGAATGGAGAAAACTATAGGCTGGACCAGTACCTCAGACGGTATCCGCTTTGAGTTCTCTGTGAAGTAACTGAGTGAAATTTTTCTATGTTGATTCTACATAAATCTGCCTCGCTGCGATGTCTTAACTGAGGTTGTTAGAAGCACGAAATTGTTTCATGGTAAAAAGTACCTCAGAAATGTTAAATTACCATTCCCACGCACACACGTGCACTTGAACTATCTCTGGAATAATTCTGTGCACGATGTGGTGACTAGGATCGTTCCCAGGAAGGATGGATCGTCCGTCCGATGGATTGGGAAGAACGTTTTGTTTTTGATTGGGAAGATTCGGAGGTTGGTTTCTCCTTCTCAGTTTTCCCGGAGTGTATAGTCATGTCCGGGGAATGCTATCATCTATAATTCTTAATGTGACTTCCAGTTTCGCCGTTCCTGTCATTCAAGACAAACATGTATAGCGGGGGTCTCCCATAGAATGTACAGCACAGTTTCATTAGATTTTCCATCCCGCCTACCCCTGTGAAGGCTTTTCAGACAGAGTACCTATATCTTAATCACCAGCTGACGATGGTGGCAATCCATCTCCCTTCCTCCTCCTTCACGCAGTTTATGAAAGACCCTTTGTTGCTTTATGTTTTTGATCCGTACTTGACCTGCTATGCGAAGTTCAGCCATGGAGTATACCATTTGTGTTCGTCCCCACACAGAGCTGGATTCTGGACGGGTAACCTGTGCCGCGTTCCCAGCAGTTCGGCGGTACGGCCGTGGTCAGGCAGCACTGACACTACCTCTTCGTGAATTAAAGATCCCACCGGGAGTCCAGCGAAAGATGAACTGCTTTAATCTTAACCCGACAGATGCAGACCGAGTGGGTCGGCTCCGCAACAGTGTTTCTGTCCGTTTTGATTGTCTGTCTCGGCATACGGACATTGAACGTTCTCGAAAACTCATGAAAACGAATGCCGCTGTATGCATGCCCACCCTGCCTACTTGGATCTTTCAGTCAATACCCTCGACAACAGCACTTGCAGTTTTTTGCCGGTATTCAAAAAGGAAACCTGGTGGGTTTCATAGGACGAGGTTTTTCTTGTAACAAGAAATGTCTCGTGTTTAACTAGGCCATAAGCACAAAACCTTACACCATGTGAGTCATTGCAAAGAATAGGGTGTTGGTAGATGCTGATACTGGATGTTAAGGATAACAACTTGCGACTCGGCTGACCATCCAGCAACACTGTGCAGCGATGTAAAGTGAACGCAGTGACACTGTGGAATTTGTATGTGCCAAGAATTGTTCCGTACTACTTGAATACTAAGTTTTATCAGTCAGGTTGAGCACACAGAAAAATCCATAACATCAAGGATTTCTGGAGAAACCTCCCATCGGCGTTCCCAATCTGTCGAACAAATGAACGGTAAGAGAATAATGCAATTATATGATGAATGCTCGCGAAAATTTGAAATCATTAACAATAGCATCTAATGACGTGTTCAACAGTCCATGCCCAGCCCAGACTGACTACGCAGCATTTTTTCCAGGTGAAGTTGTTTCTGGCCGGTTGTTCTCGACCTCTGCGGCCTCGGCTCAGCTGGCTGCGGCCGACCTGCCCCGTCGTCTGTCGGCCGCCCGGCTGGGTCACCTCGGCGGCTGCCACGGCCTCCGGCCGAGCCAACGCCCATAATATTTGATAACTGTTTTGATTGGCGGTGCCAAGCGCAGAGACCGCGCACGGCGGCCGGACGGCAATGGCGGGCCGATGTGAGGGTGCCAGCGGATCAGATGCGTTACCAGCTTACCATGCACGTTTCGATTACTCACGTCTATTTCCCGGCAGCGAAATTTAAGGAAGTCAGCATCATGATCCAGCTGACAGATTGTTTTGTCCTCGTGCAAACTCCACTGGCTTTCGTCTCGGTTCGATGTTACATACACAAAGGCAATGACATTAGACATGAGATGATAGTTCTAGGAACGGATAACGGTTTGGGGTTTGCTTCCATTTTTTTCCGCGTCAGGCTGGCAGCGTTGCATGGAAAGAATCAACTTCAAATAACGCCGGCCGTCTCATTTTTCCAGTATGCCTTCGCCCATGAATGCGTACAGTTTAAGACTGTTCATGAAAATTATCCGACGTCATCTCAGAAGATCATCATGGGCTATCCTGCGAACCATGACGAAAGTGGTGTGGGGTCGGGGATTGAAGACAGGTTGCAGGGGTGTTAATGGTGGAATGATTACCCGCCACAGCCTTTTGAAATAGGTTAATGTAAATGTGCTTTGTATGGCGTATATTCGTAGATATCCATCACGAATATTGTCACATGCTCGAATCTCACCCGAGCCTCACTATGATCATTTTAGAATTATTCAGAACTGCTTTTTGCAAGTCTTAACCATTACAGGAACCAGACTGCTTGTTCCTCAACCTGGACCTGCCTCGAAAATCAAGATGCATAATGGGGCACTGTCGTTGCTGTACTGCTATGTCTTCTTCATGGTCATTTAATTTTTCCCTGCGAAGCGTTTGCAGCCGTGATACCTAAGTTAAAAGATTTTTTGATGGATATTGCAAAAAATTCGCCCGCTGGAATGATTCTGAAGGAGAACTGATGTCACCGTGAATGACGAAGGCATTGCTGCACCGTTACGTCCATCCCAGACCCGACATTTTTAACTTTTGTCGGGTCTCATTCAGAGGATTTCAAAACTTGCCTGGAACACGTAAGCCAAACTAGTGCCTTTACTGCGTATATTTGCCGTTATTTTATTCCAGTTTTATTGCAAAGAAAACTGCACACACCCATAGCTATAACCGAACTTCGAAAGCCGAAGCGATGTCAGAAGTGGCAAATAAAAAAAAACAATGGGTTCCAGCAATTATAAATATAGCAAGACATTGGGCAGTTTAGAGAAAATGTTTCGACGTTCAGCAAAACAGCCTTGGCTGCTAAAAAGTTTTCAGTCCTGAATGCAAGCGTTCGTTGGATAACGTCCGGTCGCTTCGCGGCAACATGCGACCGTTGTGACAAGGACGCAGTCGAAAAGGACACTCCGTAAAACGATCTGAAATCGCTTTGAACCTCCCCGTAAATGTAGAGTTTCTAGGCATAATGTATAATGCGGACTGAGTTCTATGATTACTGGATAAGACTTGGCTATATTAGTTTGAAGTGCGAGTTAAGATGAAATATTCCCTGTAGGAGTAACCAGTACAAGCATACAAAACAGCGCTGAGAGATCCATTCCATCTTTTCTTACCTTCTTGCCGTACGGGCATCGCTGAAAAAATACTCACCAAGGTTGCGCTTGCTTTGCCTTCTTCAGTATCGAAACTAATTCAGCTCTAAGTCAATGTGGAGTTAAGATTAATTTTCGGCTTTTTGTTTTTTTGCAGCTGCTGGCACTTCGTTACTGAATAATTTTGAGTTTGTTCTTAATTTGTTATGTATTGGGCCATGGTTTATTACTCCTTAAATAACCAAATTTCCTGGTTTCGGGCTAGTTAATAGACTAGCCTTTGAAACGCAAGGTTTTTGTTTGTCATGACTTGGTGAACAGGTGTTTTTTTATTTACTTGAACTTCAGCAGGTGTTTACTGAAATCCGTCAGATTTTTTTCAGTGATTACGATGAGTCATTCCCGGGTACACAAATACGCAATGCACACATTCACACATGCATTTACGCCCCAAAGTATGCACAAACTCACGCACCGAGGCACACTCTAGCACAACCAAATCAGCTCGCTCAACAGTAACAAAGCCAGGTCTGGAGCTATCCTAGAACGTCTCAAGTCTTAACTGATTGGTCCGATAATCACGACCGTCTTTATTTAAGGTAGCGAAAGAGCCCAATATCTTGCAAAGTTCAACGAGTGAAACACCATTAATCTCGGGAAATAGCACCTCCAAACGTCGCTTAATTCATGTAACTGGCCAGTTAAATTGCTAGCGAAAACGTTACAAAGTTTGAGCAGAGTTTCCAGGGAATTTGGACTCATCCATAGATCCTAAGGAGTACAGCAAAACAAATGGAACTCTCCAAAATGACGCTGGAAGAAAACGTTCGGAAATGGCTGTTGTATTTTCCTCTGCGAACCCTCTTATCGACCTCTTTCGATGAGGTAACTAATCTTGGTTGCTCTTGGGTGCTCATGGGAGCTCATGATCACGAGGACTAATGAGACTGTCCTACTAAGCAGGGCCTATTTTAAGGGAAAGTGACTGCAGGGGTAACGCTGCGAACGGGGGGCATTGGCCGAGAGCACCCCCCGCCCCCTCTTCCCCTGGGATTTGAGTTCGCCTTGTTGGATTTTAACCACTTCGTATATATATGCAAGGGCGAATTACGATGAGGACTTTTCCAGAGTGCTCTCTCATCAGTTGTTTCTTCTTTGGGAGGAAATCATGCGTGCAAAATATGGCCATGGTACAACACTTTTAACCACTTTTGCAAGAAGATTGTATGACGTTTTTGCTGGACTTTGTTTTTATTTTTATTTTCACCCTTCAATTTTCTTGTGTTTTAATATGTCAAGCATGGTCGCTGCCTCGTCATCTTTAACGTGTTTGCAATGTAATGAAACGCCTTGGCCGCCCACGAGACAATGAGACGGTCGCGGCATCGGTGCCGGTTTACCGATTACCGAACACGCACTCCAACGGCCACTAGTTATGCCTGCAATAGATATCATAAAGTGATGCTTCTAAGTGTGCTCGCACATAACTAAATAATTCAAAATATCCTTCGTTGATAAGATGCTGCTTCGCGACACTCTCGAGAGGCTTTCGAGCGCAGCGCTTTATGGAATACTCTCCTGGTTACGCTACACAGCGATGACCGCAGTGGTTGCTCTACTTCTGGCTGTTTTTTCTTTGCATGGGCAAAGGCTCTTAACCGGGGGGAGCAAAGTGTAGGACTGGGGAGGCCTTTGCCCTCCCCCCTTCCAGTTAACATGTTAAAATAGGCCCTGCTACTAAGGCCATTTGAACCAGTGCGGTTTCTGTGCGATCCTGATTCGGATACCGAGTATTGGCAGGACCGGGCTGCTCAGCTGAGGTCGGCCCGAATCGGGCTACCGGGTATGGGTTACGTTATCTAACCTGGGCTTTGAACGGCAGGGACGTAGCCAAAGCGGGGGAGGGTGATCTGGGCCATGCCCCTCCCCCTGAGCCAAGTGGTCTACATTTGATATTTAGCGATTTTGCAGGAGTACGGCATAGTGAAATGATCCAAAAGGAAACATTATATTTTTCCTGCACGCTAAGTGTGAGAACGGTTACATCAGTTTTTTCTATAAATTTTGTCGTACAGCAGTGACATGACAAAATTGGACATTTCCCAACCTCCCCCCCCCGCGTGTCGGGGAAAATCCTGGCTTCGTGCCTGATGAACGGTTCACACGCCTTTTTTAATGGAGAGCTGCATCGGTTTCACATGTGACTACCCAATCAAAACAGCCTGAGACAGGACCCCAGTGCTAAGGCCACACCAGTCCGTCCGTTCCGCACGCAGATATCTCGTTCCGATCAGCCAGTCAGGGGAGTGCCTTCACATCAGAGTGTCCAGTGATTGAACTTGCTGGTTAGAATTTAAATGGGCTGCCCTGCGCGGCCAAGATTCTTTAGCCCAAGTTGGCTTGTAGTCGTCCCTAATTTGACTAAACGGGTTTCCCGGTCAAAGGCAGGCAATCAGTGACGGTGCTACGCATTTAAAAGCCAAGACAGTGCAGGCAAACGACATTTTCAAGTCCTTTCCCTCAATGCAGTATTGCTACTGCGTAGCGAGCAATTTCCTTTTCATTTAGTGTTAACAGTTTTCGGATTGTTTCCTTTGCCACTCAGAAGGGTTGCGATGACAACAGTCCACATGGGTATATAGTTTTCTGTTCTCTTGTGGATGCTTCGACACCCGCAAAGTTGAGTCGGCATCCTACAAGATCTATGATTTTAACATGCGACCTTATGATGTGACCATCCACAACGATTTGGATTCCTCAATATAAGACATGTGCGAGCGCCTCCATTCAGGGGCGCGGGAACTCCTCCGCAATTAGGAGGGGGAGGGGCAGAGAAACAGTTTGGGACCATTCTTTCCAGTGAACGCCCGAAGGGCTAATGTCAAATTTCAAAAAAGTTGGGGGGCGCGGCCCCCACTCCGCTCCCCCCCCCCCGCTTCCCGTGCTCTTGCTTCAAGTCTGTTTTAAAGCGTTTGATTCCTGACAGACGACAGTCCTAAAATTATTTACACCGTGAAGCACCTCTTCGCAAATGTTCTTCCTAACATTATTTCTTATTTTTGCTTTGAGATACCTCGGTGGAAATTGACAAGGTACATATCCCGCACCCAGGAGTGCTTTGACAGCCACTGATTAACAGCGCTCAGAATCCCTAAACATAAACAATTGTCGATCTATGCCATGTGCTTTGTCGCCATCTACCCGAACAAATGAGCGGTGGTCAGTAGCCTACTAGAGGGTACATTTCGTTTCTAGTCGGTACAAAAGAACGGTAACACCGTTCGGGCCGCCGGCGGCTCAGCATTTGAATTTTGAAGCAGAACGTGACGCGATGGCGGCGAGTCCGGTGAGTGCCGTGAAGTCGGCTCCGCCGAATCTTGAGTTTTTCGATTTAGACAACGTTAAACTCAATGGATCAAATTTTTGGGCTTCTGCCCATGTACCAATAACAAATGGAAGTGCTCACTCCGACGAAGAAGAGGATCCGGGGCACAAGACCGTGGAACTGAGACGCCGGTTCCACACCGGACGTTACCTGCACATCCGGCAAATCCCCCGTGATGTCACCGAAAAGGTACGGTCGTGTGATTTTTGGTGACATGAAGAGTAATATTGAACCAGTGTTGCTCTTTTGGTATATCACTACATGCATCCATATTTTCTTTATATTTGCAGTTTAGTTGTTTTGGGTGGATTGAATCCACTTGTCAATAGAGGGATTTGAGCACAGACTGCGTTATTTTTACTAGTTTGTATTAGTTATGGTTGTGATGTTCCAACTAGCCCACTATTTGCTGTCTTACTCCTAGCATACTTTTTGCTGAACCTCAGCAAACATCAGGCTGCTTGTACAGGTCATGAAAACATGTGTGAATTAACATCTGAGAATTAAAACATCTTGTTTTACTCTCTGTAATATTGATGAGGTGCATTCTGTGGTACTGGTGCCAGGTGACATTTCCATACCATTCCTTCACTCCACAGATTGGTATTGTAAAGCTGACTGTGAATCCATGTTAGATGTGCCATTCTCCATTTTGCATTTAACTATTATCCTTAACATTTGTGTCCAAAACAAAACTTTACTCTATGTATGGCCAGTCATGTTTTTTGTCTTATTTGTGCTTTTCATTGTGACAGTACTTTTTTAAATTTGTATCCCCAGCTAGGGAGGGTTGACTAGACATATGCTGTCAAGAAACATGTCAGGTAGAATAAAAGTTTGCTTATCATAACAGCATATCATTGTATTTTTCCTTTCCTAATACATATGTTATCTTTAATGGACATTCATTCCTTCAAGTGAAATCCTTATCAAACATGTATGGAACTGCATTGAAGTCATTCAGGGTTCTGCTACAGGTGTGAAATTGTGAGAAAATCCAAATTTATGTCACCCATTGGAACTGTTTGATGCAAAGCCACACACACTCAGTGGGATGATGTGAAATTTATCAGAAGCTTAGGAATGAGACCCCTGTTTCCATGGTCCATATGACAGGTAATGTTACCATCAGCAACAAACTTATGCCAGCTTCTATAAATGATTGATAAGCCATGGATTTTGTGCAAGTATTTGTCCATAACACTTATGTGCAGTCCATGAAGTTCATTTTATGATGGTTGAAATTGTAAGATTGATGAATGGTAAAGGGGATTCATTTGAGGTATGCCACAATGCATATATGGAACCAGTCATTGTACAAGGTATAAAACTTGTGTATGTCCTTCTGTGCACTGTCATGCAATCCCCAGCAGTTTTGAGATACATTCATGTCATTCAGTCTTTCATTTCCTACAAACATTGCCCTGACATGTGCACTGAATGTTAGGTCCTGCTATTGGGGACCCAGGACAAATGCCCATTGTAAAATTTTGAAATGAATTGGATGGTGAACCAGGTACAGAAAATTTGTTGTTTTGTGTTGAAGGTCACTAGAAAATTTATGCTCCAAAAGCATTTTATGCTGCAAAAGTTTGATCATGTGCCTCCATCAAAAAGCTACATTATAACTATGTTTGCAAATTTCTGACTGCATTCAAATGACCCTGTCTTCATTCATTAAGAAACAGGTATGGTGTCATACCTGCGTTGAGTAGGTATGACATACCAAACCGACTAACACCAAGAGTGCTAACTTAACCCAGTATTACTCTTTGCAAAATGCTGTGCTCCAAAACAAAGTTTATACTCTGACACCAAGAACGAAAACGAAGGTTCCAACCCTGTGCTTCACATGTGCCTTTTTCTTGATAATCTAATGGCATACTACATTTACACACATAGCCAGGCTGGATGTAATACTTTGTTTTTTTTTTGCCCGAGGAACTGTCAGTATATCTGCCAGTTTTTTCCAATGGCAGCTTACATGTGCATTTAGTTACATGACATGCTTGTGACTTGGCAGTCGACACTGGGCTTAGAATTGCTTCTAATAGAGAGCGATGTTTAAGCGACCGGTGAATTTACCAAAAGCCAACTGGAGCGGACGGCATGGGATGCACGTTCCCGGACGTCTCAGATCCGTTGTCCGTTGTTGGGTCGCGTTGGCGGACTGTGCTACCGGAACACATTGGGGACGAACCAGTCGAACTTCTGAGTCACGCAAGTAACCAGGCGTTGCGCTCGGCCAGCTGCGGGTCGCGTGACGCATCCACTGCCGTCCTGTCGGCGTCCGCACAGCTCAGCAGCCACACGCGCTGCTGCTGACACATCCGCCGGCCGGAGGACTCTATTGATTCCGCAGACGACGCGGCGGCCTCAGCTGCCGCCACTCCTGCCTGTTTATCGCCTCTTACGATTGTTGCGGAGCGGCTCGGCCGGCGCCAGCTGCTCGTAATCGCAGCGCGGATGTCTTCCGCTGCGTTTTTTGCCGAGCCGGAGGCCGCCGCGGCGTGCTCAGCGCCCCGACCCCGCATTGGAGCGTGACCGCGCGGGCGTCTCGGCGCGTCCTGACGCTGCCGCGGCCGGACTCGGCGTCACGCGTTCCTGCCCGGCCGCCGGACGGTCTCCGGTGGCCGTTGCCGGGCAGCGCGTGCTGCCGGACGGCACGCGACGGACGGGCGTGGCGCGCGGGAGGCGGCCACATCGACCCCGGCGACTCGCCGTCGGCAGCTGATCAGCTCATCGGCGTGATGCTGCGGGACAGCTGCCTCCCCTGTGTGTGCCGGCCGGGGCAGTCGTCTCCCCTGTGTGTCGGCCGGCGTGTGCCGACCGGCGGCAGTCATATCCCCTGTGTGTCCCGGTGGAATGCAGTCGTGTCGAATTACCCCCGCAGTGCGATGCACCACTCCAGAGTGCGGCGCGCGGCCAGGGAGGTCTAAGAGCCGCCCAGCCCGAATCGGATCGGTATCGATGGCGCCAGTTGCGTTTTCGTTGGCGATGCCGCGGCGCGGCTGCGAGCGGCGGCCGCGGAGGTCCCGGCGTGCACCGCTCCTGGTTCAGCGCGGCCTCCTGGTGAGGGCCTGCGCCGGTCGCCGCCCGCGGGGCCGCCGGCCGGGGTCGTTTTTGCCGTCGTCGAGTGAGATTTCTGGCTGGTCGCCGCCTGGGAAGCACCTGTCCGCGCATCGCGCATTGCTGATGCGTCCCCGGGTCCGCCTTGTTGTGTTGTCTGCAAACAGGCGCCGGTCGTGAAGCGGTGGCAAGCGGCAGACGTCGCGAGAAGGACCGAAGGTGTCGCAGTTTGGAACGAACGTCAGCGAGTAGGGTCTCAGCGGCGCCGTGAATAAATGTCGCTTGCTTGAACGGAGCGGACGGAGTCGTAGCGCAGATTGTTCGGATTTCCAGGCGAGATGATTCAGCATATGCGTTAAACAGGTTGTTTAGTTAGTGCGTGCGTCGCGATCTGTTGCGATGGTTTTCTAGCTGTAGCTTACCAGGGAGACACTGGACTAATCAAAGGCTCTTTCGGATGCGATGTTGGTCATTGTGGCGGCATACAACCTCGTCGGCTGGATGCCGAAGGGTTTTCAACTCTGGTTCGTCAAATTGTTTTCCTATATTGTCTCGGAAGCAACCTAATATTACAGATTCCATGCCGACTTCGCAGCGGCTTAGAAAACACAACATCTGCGTCTTTGAGATTTCAACGACTGCGCGGGGTGTGTTTTTTTCAACTCTCCTCGTTTGTCTTGGTCCTCTTGTGATATTTTATACGATGTTTACAGAAGTCCAACGGCGCAGTTTTAGAACTTGCTGTCTAATAGCTCTGAGTAATGGCCAATATAAAGTTTAGAACTGTTTCTTTTTGTTGGCGTTTTTCCGACGTGGATAAAGTTGGCGTCTGCAAAGTTGTCTCTCCGTCAATTGCAGCTGTCTGGGGTCCCATTTCGTCCCAGACATCCATAAATCGTCCCATAGCCTCAGGCTCCCCAGCTGGCGGTTTGACGTCTGCCATGACCTCAGCACGGCCCGGGCCAACAGGAAACGATGCCGTTCAGCGTACGCTCCGGGTCGGTCGGAGGCTGAAACCCTGCGTCGTCTGGGGGTGGGCAGGCTGGCCACCGCGGTGACCCCGCGGTCGCGTTTGCTCGTCCGGTGGACCGGAGGAGGGGACTCGTCGTGGCTGGGACTGCTGGCGGGCCGGGTTAAGGTCGGAATGCCGCCACCTTTGTGAGGTGCCAGCTGTGCCGCCCCCTCGACCCGGGCTGCCACTGGGGGTCAGGCGTCCGTCTCCGAGCGTGGCAGCCTGGGACGTCTCGTCCCTCCCCCTCCCTCCTCCCCCCGTTGTCCTCCGCCGCCGCCAGAAAGCACCTCTGGACCATCCTTCGCAGATATAAATACACGGCGGGTATTTCTGCATGTGCAATATCGCGACCCGGGGATCCGGCAGACGTTTGCGTCAAACGGACGCCCAAAGTAAACAACGTTAGTGCAGGGGAAACTAACGAAACGGCTCGACGGGCCCGTTAGAATGGCGTTATGGCTCCGATGAAGGCGGGGCGCGGCGGCGGAGAAGCGCAAAAACGCGGCGTCAGCAGTTAACCGCTGACTGCATCGGAGACAAGGAGATTGACGCCTCTGTTTGCTCCCGGACGTGTGTTTGTAGCTGGATGTCTGAATTTCGCGGGCCGCTCCGGTCGCCTGCCAGATCCATCGCGCAGCGGCGGGGCGTCCGGTCGGCCTCCGTCGCCGGCGGCGGTCCCGGCGCGCGGTAGACCGGTCTGGAGCTCGTGCCGTCCGTGGTGGAGGACAGCCCCCGCCGTGACGACCGGAGCCCGTCGGGGCTTGCGGGGGCTCCGACGTCGGCGGCCCGGACGTGACGCTTCCGACGTTGGAGGCATGGGAAGCTGGCGGAGGGGAGGCCGCCGACTGACGGCCGGCCGGCACGGGTTCTGGTTTTCCTCCGACGGGCACGGCAGCACGACCCGGCCGCCGCTGGCTCGTGCTGCCGGGCCGTCTTCCGTCTCCTGCCGGATCGATGGCACTACGCCGTCGCCGGTGTGTCGACGAGTGTGGACCGGCTCCGTGGTCACCGGTGCCGGCGTCCATGACTGCCCCGTCCGTGGCTGTTCCGCACGGATTTCCGTGAAAGGTTGAGGCTGTCCCATTGGGCTGTGTTACTGCGGTCGCCGGCCGCCGCTGGCGGGGTCGCGGCCTGCCCTGCGGCCGGTCGCCGCCGCGGGCGTGTTGCTGTTTACCGGGCGTCGGCCGGCCGTCGGCGGCGTGTCGGCGCGGCACGTGCTCGTCGGCAGCCGCTATCGACCGCCGGGGAGCGGCGCCGCCCGGCCGCCGGCGTCGCCGATCAACAGGTCGTCCGCCGGCGGCCGTCAGCTGGCCGGCCGGGCCGCCGCCGCCGCCTCACCGTCTTCCGCCGACCGCTCCCACGCCTGGGAACGGCCGCTGGGAACGGGCACCGCGCGGTGACGGAGCGGCTCGCTGAGACCGGCCAGCGTCGCCGCTGCCCGGAGAGCGCCGCCGACGGACGCGGACGCGCGCCCGGCCGCCGCCGAGGCGCGCCGGGCAATATGGGGCCAGCATGGAACGGCTCAGATTCTCGCGGAGGTCACTCGGTGGGGTCTGCGCCAGGATCGCCGGGTGATTCAGGCCGCTGGAGCGGCGCGGAGCCAGGCAGGTGTGGCGACACGCCACGGAAGGATTTGTTTCAGCGAGTACACGTCCTCTGTCCGTGCCTTTGTGTCGTCCTCTGTGATACGGCGGACGGATCTGCCGGCCGCCGCCGACTGGGGGCGGGCGCCGGCCAGCTGCCGGCCGAGCGGTTCGGCGCCGATTGAGCACCGCTTAGCGCCGCGGAACGAAAACAAACGGCTCGTCAGGGGAGCGGTTCTGACGCGGGGCGCGGGCGGGCCGCGGTAACCTGCCGTCGGTGTCGGCTCCTCCTGGTGGGAAGTCCGACTGCTGCGCGCCCGCCGAGAGCTGCTGCGGTGCCACGGCCGCGGCGTCAGACGGAAATGGCGTGGGTGGGCGAGACTGGGTTAAAATGTGTGCTCGTTGTGAGGCAGTCTCGTGGTCTTCGCAGCTACAGGTTGTGGCGGCAAATAGGGCTCTGTGTACCTAGTGCGTTCCTTGAGATCTGGCCTGAAGGGAACTCGCGGCATACCGTTCAGCGAATTCAGATGCAGCGAATCAGCAGCTCTAGACCGTTCTCGGACAGCCTGTGCTCAACCACGCCAATGTCGCTCCCAGGAGTACTGACAGGCAGCCCCTGATCAGGCACGCCGACGGTCCGTGCCCGGACGTGCCGGCAGTCGCTGCCCAGGCGTGACCGGGATCCGGCGCCGTCGGCCGGCGCTCAGGTGCGACCGGGACGCCTGCCGAGGCGGCCGGCCCGGCTGCAGTGGCCGGCCGCCGGCGCGGACCGTTAGCCCCAGTCGTTCACCCCGGCGGAGCGCGCGCCGCCCCGCTCCGCCGCTCTGCCGCCGCCTCGCGTCACCGTCTCCCGGAAGCCGGCCGGCCGCGGCGCCGGCGGCGGTGGCGCTGGTCGCGTCGCGCGCCGCTCCGCGACGTCGCGGCTGCCCGCGGGCCGCCGCCGCCGCCGCCGCTCGGTGCGCCGGCGACCGGCAGGCCCGCCGACCCGACCTGACCGGGCGTTGACCGACTTCGCGCCGCGCCGGCGCCGCGCTGCCGGCCGTCATGCGCTCGGTATGCGGCACGCGGCCGCCGATGACCCGATACGGCCCTCCGCCCGCCGCGCCGTGGAGCGCCGCGCGACGGCCTCCCCGCTCCCTGGGCGGAAGGGCGCTCGGCCGGCCTCAGCGGTCTGGGAGCTCGGGGGTCGTCCGGTTTTCCCGATGGCGGACGCTCATTTGGTCCAGTTGCGTTGGTTTACCGTACGCCGTACTCAGTGCGGTTGTGTGAAGCCTATATGTTTATGGGAGTCATTTGATGAAACTTCCGTCTGTTTTGTTGTTGCCTGACTAGCTTCAAAGGGCCTCGAAAGGTGCTTCGTAGATGAAGTCTTCATTTTTCACTTTAACAGGAGTTTGTTGCTCTTGGTCTGTTTGCTTTTTTGGCCTTTAACGTAGCAACAGTTAACCCATCTGCTCTTGACAGAAGACAAATAAGTTGACTCGGAGATCTATCCACGCTCAAAAGATGTCTTATCTTTGTAGTTGCAAGGCTCCTTTGCCGTCCATTCCGTGGCCGTCTTTCCGTAGCCTGTTGACTTGTTTTGTCATCTCGGCCATTGTCAGTAAGGCGCTGGGCTCGTCAGTACAAGGCGTACGAATCCTCCCAGAACGCCGGTCTGAAATAGAGTAAGTCTGAGCGTGGTGTGCACTTGCTTTAGGACAGCAGGCACGTCAGATCGCAATCCACTGACCGTGACGTCAGTAGCGACGCCCGAAGGGAATACCACCCTTCCCGTCTCATTCCGGACGGGCGCGTTTTCCGGTCGACCTTTTCAAACCTCGGAGAGCCTAGCAGAGGGCGGCTTTCAGCGGTCGCGACGCCCCCGTTTCCGGGACGGAGCTGCTGTGCCCGGATACAGCGGCAGGTCCGATCACAGGGCGACGGACACGGTCTCACGGCCCCCGTCGGTGACACGTTACTGAGCTGCCCCCGCTGCCGGCTCCGCCGTGCCCGCGGGCGGCACCGACGCCCCGTCCCGCCGCCAGCGCCGCCCCGCCCCATCCGACCACGTGGTCGGCGGGGAGGGGCGGGCCGCACGTGCCGCCGCCTCAGCCGTCGGCCGAATGGACCTCGCACACGCTCGCGCGTCAACGTTGATAAACTGCCCGCGGGACGTTGCGCAACCGAGGCCGGGCGGGCGGCGCCGCCGGCGGGGCGGCCGGGTCGCCGACCAGCCGGGCTGCGCAGCTGACGCCGCCGCATCACGCCAGATGGCGCCGCCGCCGCCGCCGCAGGGTTCCGCGACGGCTGCAGCCAAGGTCGTGGGAGCGTCGGCGCTGCCGGAGGCGGCAATTACCGGCGCCGCCGCCGCGCGGCCGGCCGGCCCGGCCCGGCCTGGCGCGGCCGCGCACCCTCGCGTCCCCGCGCCCCGCGCGACATCGATCGCTGGGCCCTGAATCACGCGCCCCGCCGGCGGCCGCCCGCGCCCCTGTTGCCGGCCGCTGTTGCGTGTCCGGCCGCCGGCGGCCGGCCGCCGGCGGTCCGGCCGCTTGGCCGCCGCCGGCGACGCCAGGTTCAGGGCCGGCCGCCGCCCGCGACGCGCCGCGGCGCGCCGGAGCGCGGCGGCCGACCGCGCGCCTTCCCGGCCGGCCCGCGGCGCCGCCGCCGGTGCGTAGAAGGTTCCGGCGCGTCTCCGCCGCCTGGTAAACAGTGATTCATCTGGGAAATGCGCGCCGGAGCTAAAGAGTCGGGCTGTTGTGGCGGCGCGTGTTGTTGGCCGCGGAGTATTTATGGGTATTCGCCTGACGCGGCGGCGAATAAATCGCACGCCCCGCTTGCGCGTGCCAAACGGCTGAGGGCGAACGGGTCGGTTGCGAGAGCGGCAACGCTCCGTCTGGTGTGGCGCTTGCTCGCGGTCGGCAACGGGTCTCGCGCGGCCGCCACGTGCCCGAAAAATTGCAGAAAAATACGCGCCGGACGCCGTGCAGGAGCAGGTGCCGCGTCCCGTTCTTTGTTGCTGGCTCGTGCTCCGCCCGCGCCCCTACCGGCCGGCGGTGGCGGTCTTTAACCGGGCCGGCCCAGGACGCAGGGCCGCAGTCGTCCGGCCCCGCTCCTTTGTGTGGCGCTGGGCCGGCGCTCCCCTCTCCCCTCGGCGCCGGCGCAGAGGTGCCGTCCCGGCCGCCCGGCCGGCCGACAACAACCACTACGGCCGCTGGCCGGGCGCAGGGGGCGGCGGCATCCAGCCAGAGGGCGCCGCGAACGCGCGGGCTGCCTGCTGGACGCGACGTGAGCTCGAATCAGGATCACGGCACGGGTTTGGTCGCGATGGCACGTTGCGGGTTTTCCTGAACGTGCGTCGGGGCTAAGAATTTGCTTGTCGTGGATCCGGCCTCGTTTGTTGTGTTGTCATGGAGCGCCGCTGAGGGCGGGCTCGGCGAACCGAGGGCAGTCTCCCCCGGCGGCCAGCGGCCCGCCGCGCTGACCCGGCCAGCGGTATGTCGGCCGGTGCCGTTACCCGGCCGCGCCGCGCCACCGCCGCCGCGCCGTGAACGCCGCCGAACGGGACCGGCCGGCAAAAAGCGGCGCGGCGGCGGCGGCGGCGGCGGCGGCGGCAGACGATCTCGGAGACGTGGATCACCGGCCGCCGCCGCCGCACCGGCCGTCCAAGGTCGACGGCGACGTGTCCCGGCTGTGGTCAGTCACCCTGCGGCGTGACGGCGGCCGAGCTGGCCCGGCGGCGGTTGCGGCGGCCAGTGACCCGCCGCGCGGCGGTGCGGTCACGGTCGGCCCGGCCGGCCGGCGGTCGCCTTGGACCTGTCGCCGGGCCGATGGCCGCGCGGAAGAGTGGCTTCGTCGGCGGCCGGAGGCTCGGAAGAGTGGCTTCGTTGGCGGCCGGAGGCGCGGAAGGCCTGACGGCATCCGACGCAGACGACGTGGCGACGCTCAGGCTCGTTAACGGGACGGCCGAGTCGGGACCGAGATGAGTGAGGACGGCCGGGCCAGCCTGACCGGCCAGCAGGCAGCCTATGTGCCTGCTGAGACGGCTGGGCGCATGCGTGCTGAAGTCGTTACGTGGTGGGTAACGTGCAAATTACTACTTCTGAGCGCATCCATGAATCACGTTTTTGTGGTGGCGCCGGCTTCTGAATTGGGATCTAACACGTAGACGCCGCTCACGAATCGGCAGTACCAGGACAGAGTAGTATGCCAGTTGAATCTTCATGTATCCCGATTCCTGAACTCGAACCTCACGGACACCCGAGACTTCCGAGCGTGGGTCTGGGAAGCAGTCTCGGCTCCCGCAGGTGCACGCCACCGACGGAGGCTCCGCTTCGCAGCCGGCCTCCGACACGGTTCCCAGCTCCTGTTACCGGGGTGTAAACACGGCCGACGGCGAGAAGCGCCGATCGTGCAGCGGCCGCCGTGCAGCGGCGGCCCGCTGAGCGCTGCAGAAGCGGACACCACGTGCGGCGCAGCTGCGGCGGCCGCGGCCCGGGCGGCGGCTGGCTGCGGAGCGGCCCGGCGACCTGGCGCCCGCCCGCCGGCCGGCCGGCCGCCGGTCGCCGCCCGGCGACCGCCGGCGTAACGGTCTCGGCACGGCCGCCGCGCCGAGCGCACGGCTGGCCGGCCCGGCCGGCTCCGCCGCCGCCGCCGCTTTGTCCCTGCGCGGCTGGCGTGGGCCGGCAGAGTGGAGCGCTCATAAGACGCCGGCCGCTCAATACGACTGCGTTCTGGAGAGGCCATTGTCCGTTTTTGCCCGGATATTGCCGGCTAGCGGGACGAGTCGCGCGGATGACACGGGCGACGCGGCCGCGTTCGACGCGCCCGCGTTGTAGTCGACGGGGCGGCGGCGAGCGGGCGTCGACCACGTGGCGGCGGCGGCGATATTGACGTCGCGGCGGCCGGCGGCGCCGCGTCGTCCCTCCGAACGGCGGCACCGCCGGCGGTCAGCCGCCGTGTTTATCTGTTGTCCGGCCGATGTTGTGGGTGGTGTTTGGCTTGGCGGGCGCGTGGTCTGCGCAGACGTGTTATTTCTGTGGGCCGGCGGGGCGGGCATGAAACAGCGGGCCGCCGCTGTCGACTTTGTGCTCGGGACGAGCGGCCGGCCGCGGCCCGAGGACGGCAGGCTCGTCGCGGGCCCGAGGCCGGCCGGCCGCGGGCCGCCGCCGGCGCCGTCGAGGTCGCGGGAGCGCACTCGGCCGGGCAGAATTGGATGTCTTGCTGGGGTCGTGAAGCCGGTGCCGTGTTTAGCGGTGTCGGCTCCGGTTTCCGGGTCGGTTTATGGAGAAGTCGTGCCGGCGCCGGGGGTGTCGCGACGCCAGCCGGCCGCTGCCGCTCGGGGTGGTGTGCGCCGCCGTCTCTGCCGCGGCCACGAGTGGCCGCTCGCCTGGAAAGACTGCCGGCGGCGCAGTCGGCGGTCACTGTCCGGGACGAGCTGTAGAAGCTCGGAGAGGGACCAGCTCCTGGACCTGAAATTCGTTCCCGAGCTGGGTTGCGGATGAATTGTTTATCCCTGAAGAACATCGGATGCTTTGGTGTTCGTTGTTTTTAATTTTGATAATATGAGCAGAAGGCTATTAATACATGACCTAGGACCAAAAATGCCATTGAAGAGAACTGTAGGTCAAATAGTTTCTTTTGGAGCTGGTCAATTGCCAATGACGCGTTTGCGGCGCTGTGGCGTAAGCAGAGTGTTGGTTGCTGCCAAACGAATTTAAAACCCTTGGATCTTTACTGGCGTATTCGCGATAACGTTGAACATGCCTGTGAACATTAATTTCTCCAGGCCTAATTGAATTCACCGGGGCGGCGGTGGCTGTCATTTCCGTGGAATTAATGCAGTTTGTGCGCGTTTCTTCGTGTGATTTGGCAGAAGCCGGTCTTGTAATTACATGCCGAGGTCTGAAGCCAACAAATTTCTCTCGATTTCAATAGCTTGCTGTCCGTCGTTGCAAGGCGGGCGTTGCGTCGTTGGATACGCCTGCCTGTCGTCGAACGTCTCCAGAACACGTTTGACAAGTTACGTTTGGTGATTTGAGTCATCTGTTTGGTTTGTATTGCGCCGTTCTGTCAGCATTTTACGAGCGGGCAGCTCAGCGTAAGAAGACTGCACGTCTTGTCGCCATCTTGTCGTTGCCGCTTGTAACAAGCGGCGTAAACACGCTGTTTGGCGGCGCAGACTGGCCGACTTTAGCAGCGAGCCGCGACCGCGAGATCAGCACGTTGGCCGGAACCTGGAGCGCATTGCGCAACAGACGGCCGGGCCCACGGGCCGCGGCGGCCCGGGCAGGACGGTCCGACGGCGGCCACGGCGCGCTGATGACATTAGCGGCGGGCCGGGGAGGCGGGCGGCCGAGGAGCCCTAGGGAACCGTCGCCGGAACGCCGCTGCCGCCGTCGGAGAGCGCCGCCACCGCCCGCCGGCTGCCGGACTACCGCCGCAGCCGCCGGCTGCCGCAGCTGACGCCGCGCAGGCCGCGTCCACTGGATCCCCGGCCGGTGGGGACGGTCGTCACGTGTCAGGCCGTGCTGCAGGCAGTGAGAGTGCTTCGGAACGGTGGGACTGGGATGAGAGGTTAAGCGGGATAGGTCCATACGGGAACAGCGGATTTTTTTTCCGAGAGGCTTTGTTTCATTTCAACTTGTTATGATTGACGGTTCCCATTATCGGCTTCATTAGGACGTCCCCGACTTCGAAGTGTTCTTATTTGGTAAACTATCCAGTTGGGGCGTGTGTTGCATTTTATCTTGCTGCATGGTGTAGTGAAAGCGGTTGTACTGGACAGATTTCGTTTTGTGTTGGTGGCGGCCAGAATGCAGACGACGGCGCGAAAATCGCTGGGAACAGATCAAGTTTTGTAAGAGGGCTGGAAATTTGGGTTTTGTTCTCAGTGTCTGAGTATAATTTTTGTCATGGAGTACAAAATTTTGCAAAGAGTAACGCTGGTTTGCGTTGGCTTTTTTGGTGTAAGTCAGTTATGACGTCATACCTGCTTCTTACTGAAAGGAAACAGAGTCATTTGCTTGTAGAGTTAGGAATTTGCCAACATGGTTATGACGTAGCTTTTTGATGTGAGTTTTTTGATGAGTCGGAAGATCAAGCTTTTGGAATAAAAAATGTTTTTTGGAGCACATATTTTCTGGTGTTCGTCAGCACCAAGAAACAGCATCTTTTTCAACCTTGTTCAGTGCAGATCCCCGTATCCCGTGTGGATTGAGGATAAGTTACACTTGCACTTCATTTTCTTGCTTAATTGAATTGACGAATCTTAATGGTAACAATTTTTCGGTTTCCTACTACTCTCAACGTACTATCCTGCCTGAATTTCCAAGCAGTGTTGTCAGGACGTTGGATCCATGCAGGTTTTATGCATTGTTTTTCTTTGGATATCTTCCGCTGTTGCTTTGTAGCGGATCGTTGCCACATCTGACATTTCCGTGATTTATTCATCAATTTAGACATGCTTGCTTGTCATTGTGCGATGACCTAATCTGATGCGTTATCCCAGCGGCGTTTTGGGTTCCGTGTGGCCACGTAGTTCCAACGACCTAGAGCCGGAGTAGGGTCAACCAGTGTAATTTGTACACACTTTCCAGAAATCCAGTTTTGTTGGATGTTGTATTTTGAAGAGCGTAACCTTCCCGAATTTTGAGTTGTGTGGTTAAGTGTACAGTACCACCTGTTGGCTGTTCGAGTCGCAGAGGGAAGTTCGTAAGAAGGACAGCAACGGTTGGTATCCGTCGCATCAGTATCGATGTTTTGTCGGTCGCGTCTCAGCTAAACCGAACCGGGGAGATCACCTTTGCTCCTTCTTAGTCCTCCTCCGTCGTGCGGTGAGGTGGGACTGCCATGTATATGTGAGCGATCTTACCGATAACATCGCCTGGCGGCTATAAAGCCTGGACCCGAAATTACGGCAGCGGACTGGTCTGACACTAACTTCCCGAGGCGCCAAACTTCCTGACTGGATCCGAATCGGAATCGTTAACTCGAGCGATAGTTGTCAAACGCCTGGCGGAAGTTCCACCGAATGAGATTTTGACGGCGGTGGGTCGGCTCAGCGTCCACAGCATTTGTGCGCATTTTCTAACCGGATGTGGTTGTGAAAGGGACTTCTCGAGGGGCTGAAACTATGTTGGGCCGGAGACCCGGACCACCTGTGCCGGACATGGAGACCGGGACCGTCCCGTCGCGCTCGTGGGTCGCCGCCCGCTGGGGCTGAAGGGTGCGGCGCACGGCGGGGGAATCCCTGGTTCGGGGCCGACCCAGTGGCGTCCGCCGGCTCTGAGGGCTTGACGGCGGGCCGGAGCGAGGCGGTGCCGCTCCGGGCCGGGCTCGGCTATTCCGGCCGTGCTCCAGATCGGCGCCGCCGCCCGGCAAAAACGGCGCTCGGCCGGCCGGGGCGGGGCCGCCAAATGGCGCCGGACCCGTCACCCCAACCTGGCGCGGTCTCAGGCGCCGTGCGCTCCGGCTGGACCGATCACGGGCGCGCAGGCACGCCGCCGCTGCGTGCGGGCGGTCCCAGACAGGGCCAGACGGTCCCGGACGGTCGCCCGGTGCTGCTCCCGAGCGACCGGAGGGTGCCGCATTGGGACGCTGCGACGGGCCGACCGGCGGAACCGCCTCGAGCAGGCCGGGGACGGGGACGGCGCGGCGAGACGCTGGCGACGCCCTGCGGGGTCGACGGCGCGCCGCCGCCGGCCGCGCCGTTCGTCTGGAAACCCGGCGGAGCGTCGGTCTTGCCCGTGATGGGTCGTCGCGACCGACTGAAATCGCCGCGTCGGAGCGTCGGAGCTCATAACGTGTCGGCCCGGCCGCCGGCCGGCGCGGGTGACGGAGGAGCCGCGGCGGCGGCGGCGACGCGTCCGGGCTTGGCGTTCGCCGGCTGTTGACGGTCTCTCAGCGGTAACTCGCACGCCATCCGCCTCGTGCTGCAGGTGACTCACGACGTCCGGGAGTCGTTCGCGGCGTCTGGGGGGTGGCGTTTGCTTCGGGTCTCCTGAGAACAGCCGGCTGTTTTTGTCACGCCCGTCGCAGCCGCTGGCGGCCGCCCCGCGCGGACGCGGCGACGACGACGCGGCGGCGGCAGATGGCGCGCTCGCCGGAGCGTCCCCGGCCGTCACACAGTCGTTAGCCGGCAGGAGCTGACGACTGCCGCGGTCGGCCAGCCGTGGCTAAAGTTAGGGACGGCTCATCAGACGCCAGCCGTGCGCCAGCATCGGCGTGACATTTGCGAGCGGCGCGGCGGCGGCGGGGGCGGGCCGGCGACAGGCCGGTGCCGTCCTCCGTCGGCGCCCGCAGCCAGCCAGCCGTCGCCGGCCGTGCAGCGGCGCCTGCTCACCGCTGCCGGCGGCGCTCCCCGCCGCGGGCCGCCGGCCTTCGCCGTGAACCCGCGCCGGCCGGACCTTGGAGGTCGCCGGGCCGCGGAAGCGCCGCCGCCGGGCCTTGAGCGTGGCGCCGTCGCCGGCGGCCGGTGCCGTGACGGTGCCGCCTTTGTGCGCGGCCCGAGAGAGGCCGCGGGACGACGGCGGACGGCCCGTCACAGGGCTTATTGCGCCGGCCGACCCTGAGCCGTGACGGTTTATTGCGGGGGATCGCGGAGCGGCATTAGCGGTTCTCGTGATCGCCGGTGTCTGGTTTCCGGGCGCAGTGTTGTCGTTTCTTCCGTGATTCTGTGTTGCGGTGACTTTTTTCATTTTCTCGATGACTTGCAGTACTATGGTCATGTTATCCTTTCATGTATTTCCGCGGCTGTGGTCCGCGCAGTGACTTGTGTCGTCGGCCGGCGGTTTCTTTCGCCGTCGCCTCGTCGGCCGCAACCCGCCATTCCGGAGACGACTGCGCCGGTCCTACCGGGTTCGCCATCGGCACCGGGCGAACTGGTTCCGCCGGCCGGCGCGGGCCGACCGTCTCGGTTCGACGGCGCGCCGCGGCCGCCCAGGTGACCCCGGCCCGGCCAGGTTCGGGGACCTCGCGGCCGGCCGGCGGGCGGCCGCGCCTCAAGTTCATTGTCGTCAGCCGGGTAACTGCGATGACGGCCGCGAGGCGGCGCGCCGATCGCCGGTCGGCACGTGGCCGCTCGGCCGCCGCCGCCGGCGCCGGCGGCGGCGGAGGCGCGGCAGGCGGGCCTGTCTGCTTTTTGTGGGCCGGTTCGGAGGGGTGCGCGCTCCGACTGGCGCGGCAGCCCTGCGCTGCTGACCGGCCGCGGGGCCGGAGAATAGCGAGGAATGGCGTCGGAGGGGAGCTAATTCGATCTGCACAGCGCTGCGCTGCTAGATAAGCACTAGACGTAATGGCTAATATGCTTTGAGAGATATTGGGAAACGCCCGGTTCCTCCCGAAACTGTTATAGCAACTTACATCTTCGACACACAAAATGGAGTTCGTATTGCGCATTTTGCTGCATATTGACGTGCCAGCAATAGGCCGGAAATCAGTCCGACCAATCTACACCTTCAGAATGATTTGACGTTTTCGGCGACGTCGGTTAATATGGAGCTCGGCAGTTGGCGCGGTCGAGACCAAATCATCCTGTCGGATCGGCGACATGTCGGGTCGCAGCTGGACCGCGGACGGGTCCTTAATTGCCCGGCCGGCCGGCCGGTCGCCGCCGGCTGGCCGGCCGGCGCGGATAAATCCGGCGGCCAGCCAGTCCCGGCCGTCGGGCCCGCCGAGACCTGATCGGCTCTCGGCCGCAGTTCATTTGCGAAATGGGGCCCGTTCGGCGGCCGAATTGAGACGGAACGGGCGGGCCGAGCTGGCGCGCCAGCCGGCCGTTTTTGCCGCCGGCAGCCGCCAGGCTCGTCGCGGCGGCCGTCCGGCGCGGCCGCCGCCCTGGCGAGCGCGCCGCCGCGCAGAGGACACCCCGGCCGGCTGGGCGGCTGCAGCAGCCGGCAGCCGGCAGCCGCCGCCCGCCGCCCGCCTGCGGGTGACGTCAAAGCAGCGATGCGACGCATCGAGTACGCTCTCATTTGACGCCTGGAAACGGGCGCGCTCTGACGCGTGCCGTTATTTGACGCGATGATTGGGTCTGGCAAGGTGCGGCGCATTGACGAGCGGCGCGGCTGGCCGCTCGGCGTCGGCGCTGCGGCGGGCCGCCAGCCAGCCGGCTGCAGAAAGGTCGTCCGTGCAGGTTGCGGAGGCGACTGTGGTCAGTGGCCGCATTGGTTGCCGGTTCTTGTCACGGTTAGGAATGAGGACGAGGATAAATGAGGATAGTCTGGTTTCCGCGCCTTGAATTCGCTTAAAAGCTGTCTATGGGTTATAGTGGTCTTTGTGCCCGTGAAGCTAACACCAATGCTGGGTTTCTGGATTGTTACGTTTGAACGTGTTGTTCTCTCCCCACGCCATGAGGTTTCCATCCGCACTGAGCAAGCTGTCGTGTTCGTTGTGTTGTGGAAATTATGTCCGACGGTGTACATATTGCACCAGGACGCAAAATTTACTGCGTTTGTATGGTGGCGAACGATAAATTTGGAAGTGGAGCAAATTACAGGAAATGGAAGTCAAAAATGCTGTGTTTGCACTACAGTGGCGCATTTTGAGTTCTGATGCATTATGATTCATTTGAATCAGCGCATGTTATCATTTTGTCCCGTTTGCTGTGAAGTCGCATGACTTTTCGTGCCAGTAGACACCAGTAAACGCCGGGAGGTCCAGTCCTGTGCCCGCGCTGGTTCCCCTGGTGTGCCCAATGCCGGCTCTGGCCGTCGGTACAAGGTCAGACACTCCCCGGGGGAGCATGGCAGCCGTCCCTGGCCTGCCCCGCGGCGCTGTCATGATGTGTTTATCCGTACCACCTTTCTCTCTCTCTCTCTCTCTCTCTCTCTCTCTCTCTCTCTCTCTCTCTCTCTCTCTCTCTCTCTCTCTCTCTCTCTCTCTCTCTCTCTCTCTCTCTCTCTCTCTCTCTCTCTCTCCCGCCCTCCCCCCTTTCCCTTTTCCGCCCACTCACTCACTCACTCACGCACTCGCTCACTCGCACTCACTTCCTCTTCCTCTTGTCAGCCTGTCGGCTGAGTTCTGAGTCCTGCCTAATGCCTCGGACGGTGGTCACCAAGAGAAAGCCATAACCCGGCTGGTGACTCGGCCGTGGGTTACTCGATGAACCGGCTTTGAGTTCCGGAATGAATCGGTCATGCATGCTGTGTCGGCTGGAAGCGGTACCCGTTAGACTGAGGCCAGGGGAGCCGGCCGGCCGGTGTCCGGGGAGGCAGTTCGCCGCTCCCGTCACCGGCCAGGACAGCGCGCCGGTCGCTCGTGCTCGACCCCGCTCGCCGCTCGATGGGCGCGAAAGTTTGCTCGAAAAATTGACCAATTGCGCCATCGATCACACTGTTTGACCGGGCTCGTGAGCGGAGCGGCGTCGCGTTTTTCCTCTTTCGCCTCGCATCGAGCGCTGGTTTCCTTTGAGGTAGGTCGCGCCGACGGCCTCCGCAGGGCCATTCGGCCGTCCCAAAGGCGGCGTCGGCTCGGCGCGCGGAGGCGACGTGTCGCGTGATGCATCTCCGTAAAACCCAGTCCGAAAGCCGGTCACAAAATGGGCGATTTACAGGCGTTTCGGCGCCGGGAGGGGGGAATAAATCCGCGCCGCGCCGGATAAAACGCCTCGCCGTAACTCACGTTCCGCCGCTATTGAATCATGAATGAGACCTATCTCGAGGCAGGCGGGGCTTACGGGTGCGATACTGCAGGCGCGGACAACGGGACGGGGTCCGGCGCGGCGGGTCGTCGGCGGCGACGCGGGCTGGAGGGAGGCCTGTTTCTTTACGGGGCCGGGCGGTCCGTGGTGGCGCGGTGACTGGGCTCATTTGTGACCACGGCGCGGAGGGCGTCGGGCAGCGGGGGCGCGCGACATCGCAGCTGGGACGATGCGGCGATGATCTCCAGCCGATGCGGTCTCGTGGGGACGCAGCTGCCGGGCTGGGCGTGCCGGAAGACGGAGTGTGATGAGTGATCGCGACGTGCTGTTGGGGATACATATGCGTTGGCAGTCCTCGCCATGCTGAGGGGAAAAGCTGGCTGTGGCTGTCACCCATACACGTGTAGTTTTTTCCGAGGAGAGAAAAAGCGTCGGGTCGAGTTCCCCGGGAGATGTGCAGCCTATCTTCAGTCGAAATTAAACAGGGAGGTAGCATGTTGTCTCTGTTCGGCTTTGTTGGGTGCCGCTAATTTTCATCTGCCGTCGTGCGAAGTTTGTTTTTCTCCGAGAAGCTGGCAAGTAAATGTTCCATAGCTGCGGCAGCTCGGCGTGGTGGGACGGGCGGCTCCGATATGTTCGGCGTGGTCGGACGAGTTTCTCTGTCGCGGTTTTGAGACGCATTGTTCAGCTCGCCGCCGACCCCAGCTGCCGTTCACCGTGGGCTTTGAGTAAACAGACATTGTTTTGACATCTTGTCCTGATCGATCTTTGCTGTGATGGAATAGCATGTGCGAATGTTTGCCAGGTAGATGGGATGTTTCAACGAGTCATTTTTCTGCCATGCTTGTGTACGTTTGCGCTAAACGTGTAAATTGGAATTGTTTTGACTCTCCGTTGTCGGACCGTTAAACACTAATCCGTAGTGATATAGACGTGGCTGTTGCATCGGACGTGACTTCAATATCACGCAGTAGAATATCCCAAGGGAAGTGGACAAGTTAATTCGGTTTGATCGTTTTGATCTCTGATAAACTGAAATCTTATAGATAGATTAGCGTCTGATCGTCATTGCCCCTTCAGAACAAAAACCGTGCATGCAACTTGTGTTGTGTTATGGGTGTAGCAGTTCTAGCAGGCAGTTCACCGTTGCCATCAAAATCGAGTCGTTTTTTACGTATTTTCTGAGTAGGGAGTTCTCATATTTTTCGCTGCTGAGGCGAAATGACTCCCTCCATCGTCGCCTCATCGCTGCTTCCTAAATTAAACGAAGTTGGCCGAGCCAATCTAGGCCGTGATTTATGCGGTTTCCGGCGAAATTCGCCGGCTCTTCTGGCCGGTAATGTCGGCGTAAGGTCGGTAGGGCAAGCAGAAGGTCGGCAGAAGGTCAGCAGTGCCTTTGGAAGCTCAGCATTATCGGCGGAAGATCGACGATGTCGACGAAAAGTCAGCAGTGTTGACGGGATATCGATGATCTCGGCGGAAGGTCGTCGGTGTCGGCGGGAGGTCGTCAGTGTCGTCGGAAGGTCGTCATTGTCGGCGTAAGGTCGACAGTGTCGGCGGAGGGTCGTCATTGACTGCGGAAGGTCGGCGTTATCGCGGAAGACCGGCGGTTGCCAGGCTGAGCTCAGCAGCCGAATGCCACTCCGATCTGCCGCAGTCGCCGGCGCGGTCCGATAATGGCTGCCGGGCGGCGGCGGCGGCGGCGGCGGCGGCGGGCACTCTGTCGGCTCTGCGCGCTGATGGCACGGCTGCCCGTCGGCTGGGCGGCGGCCGGCGGCTGGGGCGGCCGGCCGATCGGTGCGGCTCGACCTGTCATCAGACGGCCGGCGACGTGGGGCCGACCGGCCGCTGCCGCAGCCCGCCCGGGGCGAGACGAAATTAACCCGGCGCGGCGGGCGGCGGCCGGGCTCGGTCCCGGGCGGCCGGCCGCCGCCGCGGCCCGAGCCGTGGCCCGCTCCCGCCGCCGTCCAGAGCTCGGCGGCGGCGGCAGCGGCGCGCTATCGCCAGGCACAGGCCGACGGCGACGGCGGCCCGTCGGCCCGGTCGGGCAGGAGGTTGCCCGGAGCCGAGGCCGTGCATCGCGCCGAGACGGGCGCCTCACGCGCTCGCCGCCGTGCTCACTGTAGCGTTCAGAGCGCGCCATTGATGGGTGCATCCATCCGCCGTCGGCGAGCGCAGCGCGTCGGCCCGGCCGGGGCCGGCGGCGCTCATCAGGCATTCAGGCGGCGCGCTCGGGTGACGGCACCTGGGCGGTAATTGCGCCCGAGGCCGCCGACCGCCGGGCCGGCTATTCAGCGGCGCCGGCCGCCTCCTGGCCCGTCACGGCGGCCGGCCGCCTCCCGGCCTGTGACGGCGGCCGGCGGCGTCGCCGCGTGACGGCCCGCCGCCGCCGCCGGGCCGTGGTCGATGCCCGCCCGGATCAGCGCTATCGCCGCCCGCTAATGAGACGTGGTCTGCGCGCGGTGAGCGCCGTTCGGCCGCGCGGCCGGGCCGACGGTCTGCGAGGGCGCGCCGGGCCGCCGGGTCGTCGCCTGCTCCGGCCGGCCGTTTGCATCTCGGGAGGCGTGCGCTGTGGGACGTACTGTCTCGTTCGGCTAGTTTAAGGGCCGGCTCAAGCGCTGTGGCCGGCTTGTCGCTACTTTGGGTGCAGGTCGGATCGCATGCCCTCGCTGGCTCCGCCACATACTAGTTACGGTTCAGAGCGGCTGAAGAGATCACGGCATTGACGTACGTTTTCATTGTGTACCTCAGTATTGGTTTTATACTATGGCGTTGCACCACGTCCCAGTACAGATGAACCGTTGATCGCACGCGACTCAGTAAATTTTTTTTTTTTGTCTGCTGTGGAAGATTACGAGTGTGCCGGAGCCCCAAAGTGTTAGCCCGACACCGAATTGATGTCACTGAGCTCGGGTTGGCGTTGGTTTTACGGGACATAAAACGGTGATGAGGTACGAGGCCGGCGATGTATTTGTTGCCCGGACATAAGCCTCTGCGATATTGGCCCCGCCAGTCACGCTTTACCAGGGCAGCCACGCGCCTGAACGTGCCGATCGTCCCCCGCCTCCCCCGCCCCGTCACCTCCCCCACGCGTGCCCTCTGGCGTCCATCTAACCGGTGCCTCCCGGTCCGCAGGAGCTGCAGCAGGCGTTCCGGCCGCGGTTGGAACTGTACAACATCCAGCTGCAGCCGGCCTCGCAATCGGCCACGGCGCACGTGCGGCGGCCCGAGCTGCTCGAGGAGGCGGCCCGATACGCCGACGTGCGGCTGCCGGGCGCCGCCGGCCCGCTGGCGGTCAGCCTGTCGGCCACGGACGGCCTGCTCTGCACGGCCCGGCTGCCGGCCGCGCTCACCGACGACGAGCTGACGCGCACCGCCGAGATGTACGGCCCGGTCCGGTTCGCCTTCGTCCTGCGCTCGGAGACCACCGGTGAGCGTCGCGGCGGCCAGAGGTCGCGGGACCGAGGCCGGTGCCGTTCGTCGGTGCGGCTCCTGGCCGTCGTTTAGCCCGGCGTCGTGCGCGAGCGGCTCATGTTCGCTTCTGGGTTGCAGTCGGGGTGCCCGTAAGCGTCACCAACCACCCCCCCCCCCTCTCGTCGTTTGTCATGTGGCACGGACCGTAGCACGCGGCCTCGCGAACGCAAAATGACCACGAACCGGTTGCGCCCACACGTCACCATCGAGAGTCGGTGACCCGCGCGCCGCCAGCAGTGCGCTGTGACGGTCCGAGACGCGGCGCGGCGGCCCGCGGACGTCTGCGGCGGGCCGCCGCGGCATCCGTGAGCGTCGGAAGCGGGACCATCGGCCGGCCGGCCGTCCGGCGGCGGTCGGTGCGGTCGGTGCGGTCACGCCCGGCGTGCGAGTCGCCCGGCCGTAACCGCGTAAACGGCCCCGAGGAATGACCGCCGAACGACGCCGCACGGTGTGGCGCGGCCGACTCGCCATTCCGGGGCTAGGGGAAGGGGGGGGGGGAGTTGTGTGTGCCGGTTGCTGGGCAGAGAGAGGGCTTCCCGGGCCCGGTAGGGGAGGCGTACCACGGGATACAGGGACTGGGCGGAGAATCGTGGTATGTCCGAGCCGAATACGCGTCTTACCTGAAGGCAAGATGCTTTCGGTCTCGGTGTGATGGTGGCCTTGTGTGTCCAGTCACGCGAGACGCCGTGCGTTGCCGGAGGGAGGCGGTCGTTTGGGTTGGCGCCGGCCCGGTACCGCCGGCCGCGCGGGGCGTCGTGAGCGTGACGTCACGCGTGCCCGCTGCCCGCCTGCCGTTGTCGGAGCGGCGTGAAGCGACCCCGTCAGGGTCACGGCCGGCCGACGTCACCTGCTGACGTCACCGCCGGACGCGCGGCGGCTGCGGCGCCGCCGAGGCCGGCGCTGCCCCCCGCCGAGCGCGTCTGGCCGGCCGGAGAGACGGCCCTGGGGCCGCGGGACCCTCCGGGGAGGCGCGCTGAACGACCGTGACCGGAGGGGAGGGGGGACAGGTGCACGGCTCGGCCTGATTGGAGTAGGCGCCGGGACGTGTCTGCTCAGTGGCTCCGGCAGAGCGGTCCCCTGTCGGAGCCGTTAATTTGCGGCGAGTGCAGGACACGGGAGCCCTTGGAACGTTCGACCGTTGGTGACAGTGCGGGCGGAGCCATCCACCCGGCGGACTGATTAGCTAATCCGCGCAGTCCGTTGGCATTGGGTGTTCGCCGGGCTGCGAGCTATTCGCTCGCACTGCCGATGGCTCTTCGGGGCACCGTTTGTGCCGGTGTCATGACGGTTTGATGAGATTGTTCGGAATGCCAGGCTGATTGCGTTGGCGCTCTGGCATTGCGAACGCTCTGCCGTGCGTTCGCTCTTGTCGTGTGTCTTCACCTGCGGCTGGGGTTGGAGGGCGCCGAACGCACCTGCTCACCCGTCCCGGCGCTGAATTGAATTTCCGTGCTCCGACGCGCGGTGTAGATGTATCCGATGTCGGCAGTGGTGGCGTTCCTGGGTGATCCTGGCGTGGTAGACCGTCATTTGAGGAATCAGGGGCCTGCTTCCTAGGATCCAGACGATCTTGCACCCTGATTAGCGATCACTTAGCCCTACTGACCCATACGCTGACCCGTCGCTGCCGCAGGGGCCAGCAAGGGCTACGGCTTCGTGATGTACGCGAGCAAGGAGGCGGCCTTCCACGCCAAGAGCCTGCTGGACGGCAAGATGCTGGGCGGCTCGGCCATCGCCTGCGACTGGGTGGACCCGACGCACACCACGCTGAGGTCAGCCGACCGGCGCCGCCCTCGTCGCCGGACCACCTGCGCCGTGACCACCGCCCTCTGACAGTATCCATCCCTCTCTTTCTGTCCGTCTCATTCTCCGTCACAGGCTCTCGCCGGCTCTTTGCCTCCGCCTGTCTCTGTTTATCGCTCCGTCTCTCTCCGTCTGTCTTTCTTGTCTCGTCTGTGCGACTTTCTCGGAGCCCACCGGCGACCGGTCGCCCGGCGCGCCGCGGCCGCCGCGTTTGCCTGCGTCTTATTCGCCCCTGTTCTCTCCTCCTGTAGTTAACGCCCTTGGCTTCTGTGGTTTTCAGATCCTTGCATTCCAAGTGTTTGCACGTCGCCAACCTGCCAGCCGGCTATAAGAATATGGGCGAATTTAGGCAGCTATTCTCTTGCGTACAAAATCCTCCTTATTGCCAAGTAAGTATACGGTTATTTACTTACTGTAGCCGCTTCTGTGGTAGTACTGCTTGATACAGTTTGGCCGCGTCTTCTTTCGTTTGCCGACGAAGAGTTAGTTTTCAGTGAAGCCAACTCGTCTCTGGCGTGAATGACTGCCGTGCAATGAGCTCTTTCTTTTGGACCGTGTCGCTGCTACTTGTCATCCTTTGGTCTCTTCATAACCGACTGTATCGAATGCCTGCATTTAACATCGAGTTGCCGTGCCGACAGCTCTTGCAATCTTTCTGTCTATGAGTGTCGATGCTGTGTTGCGTCTGCTCGCGGCGATGCTGGGATCGGCCGCCGGGGTCCGTGCTGTATTTCAGGGCGCAGACCGGGCCGCCGCCTCCAGTACTTTGTCTCTGCCGGCTGCTGAGAGACTGCGGACCCCCTCCCCCCCGCCGAGCGGCGTCTTCCGCAGTCGACCCGAGCCCGGCGTCGTTGCGGCGGCCGTGTATCTATCCGTCCGTTCAGTGCAGCCGTGGCCGGCGGCCGGTTTGTGTGCGGGCAGCGGCGTCGGCCGACGCCCGACACGGCCAGCCCTCTGGCGCCGGCGACGGCGGGCTGGCGGCGGCGCCGGGCCGCTGGCAGGCGCCGGTCGCGGCCGCCCGCGCACACGCCGCCTCTGTTCGCCGGCTGTTTGCGGCGGCTGTTCTCGCGGCGCCGTTGTTTGTGGAGCGGTGGTAAGGCGCGCGACCGGTCCGAATGAGCGACGGAACACAGGCGCTGGCGGCTGCTGTTTACCGGCGGACACGCGGCTGATGGGCCGGCGCCGGCCCGGCCCGGTCCGGTCCGCTCTGCTGCCGCGATTGGAGGGCTGCCGAGCGCCGTCCCGTGGGCTGTATTCGGACGGCGGAGGGCAGATTGACTGCCGGCAAGGCGGGCGGTCGCGACCCGCGAGCCGGCGGCAGGCGGTCGGCCGCTCCGGCGCGCCGTGACCGGCAGCGGCCCGCGCGCCGTCCGGCCGAGCGGCGCGTGACCCGGCCGAGACGGTGTCGGCCCTGCCGGACGGCCCCGGCTCGGGCGGACGGACGCAACTGGTGGCCGCTCGTGGCGTGATTGCCGGGTCAGGCTGTCGGTCGGCTCGGCCGCCGCCGCCACGTCCTGAAGTGATCGTTTGGCGTCGGCGGTGACACCGCGCGGCCGGCCAGGTGCGCCGGCTGTCGTCCGGCGAAGATCCGCCGCCGCCGCGATCCGCGGCTCGGCTCGGCCTGGGCGGTCGGCGTGGACGCGCCGTCCTCAACACCAGGTGACACGCGGCTGGTATTGATTCAAAGCGAGCGATCGGGCCGACGGCGGCGGCGGCGGCTCGCGTGGTCGCGGTGCCGCGGCGAGAGCAGCTCTCGAGCACGTCGGCCGCCGGCCGCGCCCGCTTTATTGTCCGCTGCCGGCCACGCCGGCGCCGCGCCGCGCTCGTCCGAATTGATCGGGCGGCGACGAACTGCGCGCCGTGAGGGCCACGCCTGAGGTGCGGCGGCATTCGTTACGAACCCAGCAGACTTGGCATGGAGGTCCCGCACGCTGCCGGGCCGTCCGCCCGCCGCCCTTGGGCGCGTGTCGCACGCCCACTGCGGCGCCTGCGCTCGTAATCCGCTCTGGTCGGGTTTGCGGCCGCCGTCGAGTCGGCCGCGGGCACGACTCGCCGGGCGCTCGTAACAAGTGCCCCCGGACTGAGCGGCCCGGGCCGGGTCCGCCGCCGGGGAGCGGGCGCGATTTTGTGGCGGACCGGCTGCCCCTCGCCGTGACGTCGGCCGCGGCGGATCGGAACAGGTGCTCTGTCTGTAGCTGAGTTCGCGTCGGCCGATCGGGGGCGGCTGTAAACAGCCCGGAGCACGGCCGCCGGCGCCGGATCAAAGAGGCCGCCCGCCTGCGCCGTACTTAGGGAGATTGGAGGGGGAGGATGGAAAAGATTGGACTTGGTGGGGATGTGGGGTCGTAATCCGGCTCACGGACCGCGGTTTGAGACCTTGCCGCAGGCGAACAGACCGGCTGACAGAACGCAAATGAATCGGCCCGTGCCATGCCCCGGTTTACCGCAGTTGGCCGCGCGTGCCGCTGCGCCGCCTGCTTCACCCAGTTCCGCGCGATTCCTCGCTGCGTTCCGTGGGTGGCCGGCGCCGCAGGGTCGCCGAGCTCGGCGGCGGCCCGGCGGCCCGTCTGGCCGGACCGCGTTCGCCGACGGCTCTGACTGATGGGCTGGTATCAGCGCCGACCGGCGGCCATCAGTTACCGGGACGGCGGCCGGGCCGAGCCAGCGGCCGCCATGGCCCGGCCGCGCCCGTCGGCCGCCGTCTGAGCGGCCCTGTCTGGCTGCCTCCCGTACGCCGGCTGTATGTTCGCCGTGTGATCTACGATGTGTGTCTTGTCCGTCTGTGTCCGCGTCCCGCCGCGCTCCGCGCTCCGAGCGGGCGCGGCTCGGCGCTCATGTCGCGCTGTACGTCCTGAGATGAGTTCTCGACCTACCCCCGCGTTTCTGACTGCTGTAACCCGTGCCGCGGCCGCGCGCACCGCAGCGTGGACCGGCCCCGCCGCTGCCGTCCTGTCCAGGCCCCGTATCCGTTACGTTTGCGTTGGAGGCGGCGCCGGGTCGCCGGCGGGGAACAGCGGCGCAGGCGGCCGCCCGACGCCGATTGATTGCCGCCCTGTTCATTTCGGTCGACTGACCTTTTCAAGTCGGCCGTATCAATTTCGCGCTGCGGCACAGACAGAGCCGGTGTCGGCGGGCGATGATCGGCCTGAACTTGGCCGCGCGCCGTCGCCGCCGGCTGCAGCTCGGCCGGCTATTTTGGCCGCGCGACGGCCGGCTCACTCCACCGCGTGTCCGCAGATCGCGCTCAAGAACGGCTCGCCCCAGGACTGGGGCCTGGTGGAGTTCATGTCGGCCGAGGTGGCCGAGCGCACGCAGCACAAGATGGACGGCCACGTGCTGCGCGGCAGCCGGCTGCAGGTGCACTTCTGCATGCCGGGCGTGCGCGCCATCGACATCTACATGCGCCTGCTGAACGAGGCGGCGGTCCCGCGCGCGCGCGCCGCCCTGCTGCCGGACCCGCCGGCGCCGGCCGTGTACCAGCAGATGAAGAACCTCAGCCAGCAGAATCCGGCGTTCGCGCAGAACCTGCAGAACATCGTCACGTCGCAGATCAGCGAGCTGCAGCAGGAGCTGGCGCAGACGCAGGGCGGCTTCGCGGCGGCGCCGCCGCCGCCGCCGGCCGCCGCCCCGGCGCCGGCCGCCCAGCCGCGTCCACCGCCGCCGCCGCCGGCGGCGGCCGTGTTCGGCCAGCCGATGCTGTACCCGGGCGGCATGGTGGGGATGCTACCGCCGCCGCCGCCGGGCGCGCACCTTCGCCACATGGCGCCGCCGGTACGTACCTGTTTCGACTGCCCCGCATGTGTCTGTTCAGCCGGATCAGATGCCGGGCGTCTTGTCGGCAGTGCTGCCGCGTGTTGGTTCCGTGCAGTGGTGACGCAGATACACCGGGAAGTGTCTGGCTGGAGATCCGAAAATGGTCCGGCGGCTCTGTGCCATTTGTCACGTGGCGGGTTTGGAATCGATGAATCATGTCGGGCAACTGGACTGTTGTGAAACGGAGGAGGTTCAGTTTGCGATATGGATGCTGCCGAACAGTTTTGTTGTACGAGACTCGAGTTTTCACAGATATTCCAGAACGTCTAGTTCTCAGTCAGAATTATGGCTGGCAGCAAATTGCGTCCCCGAAAGAGCCCATTCGTAGCCGACTTTAATTTCCGCACGATGCACTTCTTTCGCATGTGGTGCAATTTACTTTTAGCGGGAACGTGGCGCCGCTCGGCTATATCCTTTCATTCACCCGGAAGCCTGGCTGAATTCCTGATTAACTCTCCTTCAAGCCCGGCCAATTCATGCCTCGCTGCCAGTGATTCGATTGGGATGTCGAATATCAAATACGGGGTTGCATCGGGTCTGCTCTTACTGCCCCGTGGCCTGATGTGTTGCGTGGACAACGCCCGTCCCGAATAACCGGAGGATACCGCGACGATGGGATGCCCGGATTTTTAGTCCATAAAACTCATCCCTCGCAGAGACTAGGATGTCACGTTGCCCGTGAACTGAGGGTGGGGAGCCGTCGTTCATGTTTGGACATTGATCACGTCGTTAGCGCGCTGTTCGGAGAAGACCCGCAACACAAAGCGCCTGATATCCGGACAGTAACCTAGGAGCAGTGCGACTAACGAGACAAACGAGGCGGCCTTTGAAGCGACCGCTGCACCGGGCGACGCGAGCGCCTGGCGCGGGGCGCCGACCAGAGGCCCGTTCCTCTGCAGGGAGCCGTCCGCTGCCGCGGGCCGTCCCTGTGCGGGGCCGGGGACGCGGTGTCCTGCCGAGGGACGGTCCCCTGTAGAAGGAGGGAGAGGCAGGGTCCGGGGGCGGCCCTGTCAGGGTGATGCCGTCTGGTGGCCGCGTAATGAACAGCGGCCGGCCGGCCCGGTAATGGCGCCGCGATGGACGCCGCCGCCGCCGGTCGTTAGCAGATTAGATTGGCCGCTCCGGACGAAATGCCGGCGGACAGCTCGAATTAGCCGCCAGGCTCTCGACCCGGCCCGGCCCGGCTCGCTCGCTCGCCTTTCGTGCAGCGGCCGCCGCGCCGGGTCTGTCGCGTGCGGCGGTCTCCGCGCCGGGTCTGTCGCGAGCGGCGGTCTCCGCGCCGGATCTGCATTCTTGATGCTGTGTTTGCTGCGGGTTTCTAATTTCCTGTTTGGCGTGAAATACCGCCATTTTATTGGAAACTGACTTTTGTTTGTTCCTTCCTACAAATGGAACGCAATGGCTTCTGCACCTACTCTAGACTTGTCGCTGGCGTCGGTAGGATAAAGGGGGAACCCCTCAATCTTCGATGTTAACTTGACGAGTTGTTTCCAGCTGAGGTCGCCGTTCATTTATACCGCGCTGCCGTCAGCAGCATGCTGTCGTCCGGAATCGACCCGAAGCGGTGGGTTTCAACCGTCCGGTCGGGTTTTGGTGAAACTAACGTGACGGAATAATACATGCTGGTTAATGCCACAGGCAATACCGTAATGGACTTGATTCTTGAACGTCGCGTGTGACGATGCTAGGCGTCGTGCGAGGGCGGCGGTCCGTCGACGTCCCGTCAGGGAGCGCATCGGCAGGTGCTCTGGCTCTCATCGCACCCTGCCGGCGCCGGGCGAGACATGGTACACACGGGCGGCGCCTCGCCTGCCCGTCCCTGGAACTCGTGACTGAGAGGAGTTGGCCTGACGGAGCTAGGTTTTTTTGCGATGTGGGTAGAGGCTAGGACGTTGGGTCGTGGCGCATCTGTGGACGGATCTGACAGCAGCTCTGAGTCGCGCTGGGCGGGATTCGTAGTGAGTTTTCCATGCACTGTTGTCTGCATGCTTCCCAGCCCAGGGCAGCACATGGATAGTACGATGAAATGGTGTGCAGCGGACCCCCGCTATGCACCATTCGCTGGTTGGTGTATTAGCGGAAGCTGTTCCCAGCGGTTTATAGTGTTTCTATAGCATGTTTCTGGTGGAAAATACCGTTGTATATGGTTATGCCGCGCAGTTACTCTAAGTATATGATGTACCGCCTGTAATTGGCCCAAATGGTATCGTCCTTTTGTTTACGCCTACATGTCTTGTTTTTCCCCATCCTTTTGGCCGGGCAAAGACCGGGCCCAATCACAGGCCTATGATATTTTTCGGCGTCTGTGATTGGCTCGCTGCGGGTAAGGGTAGGGGTGACTCAGGGGCGGTTTACATGGCTTGTAAAATTTATTTAATTCTGTATTGATATATTTGTGCATGTTTCCAGGAAGTATTACTGCATAACTACCATAAAATGCATTTGCCTGTCTCGTTGAGAAGCTTAGGTATGTAATCGGAATAACTTTGATGGTAAAAATAATGGTTTGAGGATAGCTTCGGTCTACGCGCAGATTCGCCGTATTCCCGGGGGGCGGGGGTGTCAGTGCATAACCCCGGCGAATAGCGGAGGTCCATCGTATACCTAATTAGCCGGGTCAGCAACTAATGCCAGAGAAAGCGGAATCTCCACGGGGCTGCGTGACCCTGCACACTCGATCTGTAAAGGGTCCATAATAAAACGGGCCCAGGACGGTCTGCACCGGTCGGCCCGCAGACTCCCCGCCGCCCGGGGCAGCGCCAGTTCCGCCGTGGTCGCCGCGAGCGATAACATCCACCGGAGCTCTGTTCCCGTGCCGACATTGTTTACGTACGGCCGAACCAGCCCCACAACACGGGTGACTGCACTCGACGTGTTGTTCCACCTGGCTGAGGGCGCTTTATCTCGCCAGACGACCAGACGGAGCGGCGCATCTCGGTGTCTCCGTTCCGGGCGGCCGTTCGGTTTGGCGGCGACATCATGTCACGTGTGCTCCGATCAGTGCGTAAACCGGGTGGGGGTTCATGGGGTGCGGAGCCGCCCGCCGCCGTCGCTGCCGCTGCTGCCGCCGCCGCCGCCGCTGCCGTCCGCTGACCGGCCGGCCGCTCTGTTGCAGTACCTGCTGCCGGGCCTGACGCCGCCGCTGCTGGCCGGCGGGTTCGCGGCCGGCCAGCTGCTGCCGCCCGTCTCCATGGCCGGGCCGCTGCTGCCGCCGACGTCGGTGGCCGGCCAGCTGCTGCCGCCGGCGTCGGTGGCCGGCTCGCTGATGCTGCCGCCGCCGGCCGTGCCGTTCCTGCCGCCGCCGCCGCAGGCGCTGCAGGCCGACCCCGTCAGCCAGGTGAGCGACGAGCTGCAGAACACCATCTCGTCGCTGATGAACAAGGCGCAGGGCCTGCACCAGCTGCTGGCGCTGGTCAACGGCCAGAAGGCGGCGGCGACGGCGGCGGCGCCTGCGCCGGCCGTGCCGCTGCCGCCCACGCCGCCGGCCGAGGACGCCTCCCAGTACGTGGGCTCGCTGCTGCAGGCGCTGCAGAGCGCGCAGGCCAAGGCGGCCGTGTCGGCGGCGCCGGCGGCGTTCGCGGCGCCCAGCCCGCTGGCCGGCTCGCCGGTGACGCCGCAGGGCCAGAAGCGCAAGTACCACCACCTGCTGCCGTCGCCGGAGCCGTCGCCCGAGACGGACTTCGTCGGCCAGCACTCGCAGGGGCTCGGCGGGCACTACGCCGAGACCTACCTCAAGCGGAAGCGGTACTAGCGCCGCTGCCCGCCTGGCCCCGCGTGGCCTCCGCCGGCCGGGCCGCCCGCGCCGTCGGTCGGCCCTTCGGCGGCGGCGGAGTCGGAGCCCCCCGCTGTCTGTCTGTTTGTTTGTCTGTCCCCCCTACCCCGTCCGTCGACCCGACTGTTCGTTGGCCAGCCCGTTTCCTGTCGCACGCGCCCTACGCCATCCCGACGTGCGGCCAGACCTCCAACTTAATTGGGTGCCTTTGGTAAGAGGCTTTCAAGAGATTAACTCCCGTCTTCGTGAGCTGATCACGTGGGCGCCCGGAATCAAGGCGAGTTGCTATCAGGTGATAGTAGGTAGGGATACACCGCACCCGGCGCGATTTGGAAATTGTCCGCGTTGGTGCTGGGAGGTTCCATTTTGTACATATGCCTGGTTTGTGGCATGTCACCGGTACCTGCAACAAGGCAATTACCCGTCTCGCTGGCCTCCGCGTTGCGGTCCTTTCTGCGTGTGTGCGAAGATTTTGTTACGTCGCCCGTGGGCATTTTACTTGGCTGCTGGTGTGCTCGGACTTTTGCCGTTGACGACAGTTTGTTAACGCAGGTGTACATGCATGATCTCATCTTGTGAGGTGGGTGACACTCGGCGCTGGGCATTCTGAGCGGCGGCCGCAGCCGGCCGGTCGAGAGGACCAATGTGGCGCTGGGCGCGCGCGTCGCCCGCTGCGCGTCCGGCTTCGGACGCGAGAGCGGCCGCCGGCCGCCGACCGATATCAAACTCCGGCTGGACGCGCGCCGCGCGAGGCGTCTTTTGTAGCGGACGGCCGCCGGCCGGTCCCCTGTACATACGCTGCCGTCCAGACGCGGGCGGCGCCCGGTGTTGCGCGTGCCGCGCTGTCCGTGCCGGCGTGCCAATATATATATACTCAGCCCCGCCTTCCGGCCTCTCTCTCTCTGTCCGCCTGCGTCTGAGCGAGTGTGGGAGGAGCGCGGTCGCCCGCGGGCGGCTTCCGCCGGCCGCCGGCGGCGGCTCGAACGACACGCGACAGCACGGGACGGACCTTTATTCCGACGACGTTCTCCGCCGTTTCGGCGAGCTCTCTTCCACGTCTTTCTTTCCCGTCTTGAGTCTTTCCTCCTTTTTGCTCATGTAGTCGGAGACGTTGTCGAACCACTGCTTGAAGAGCCAGTCGACCCGCTCCGGGACCTCGAACGTCCCTGCAACAGTCGCCGGTTGTCACGCGGTGTTTGTCACGGGCCCCGCCCGCGCCTGCTGCCGGGACGGCGAACAAGCTGAGCGGCGCCGAAGGGGACCCCGACGCCGGGGGTGGCTTATCTGCGGCAGAAGTCCAACGTCGCGGGCACCAGATAGCATGCACAATGCCGTCTATGTGTGCGCATGCTTGACACGAGCGGCGAAATCACAATGGGCGCTGAACCGAACTGGCCACAGCACAGCGCCGCGCTACTGCTCACCACCGCGAGGCGACTCACACGTCATCGCGGACCGTCCCCAGCGGGCCCCCGTCCCACCGGCTCACCTGCGCTCTCGCCCGCCCCAGAAACGTACCCTTCAGCTGGGTCCAGAGGCCGGCGGCGGCGGCCGTGAGCCGGTCGGCCGGCAGCGGGTCGGGCAGCACGCCGCGCGCGTCGGCGGCAAACGCGGCCAGCGGCTGCGCCGGGTCCGGCCGCAGCACGAACAGCCGCCCGGCGGCGGCCGCCAGCGCCCAGGGCGCCGCCGCCAGACGCAGCGGCGCCAGCGGCGTCAGCGAGTCGGCGCCCACCGCGAACACCGGCAGACTGCTGCGGCTGCGGCGGCGGCCGAGGTCAGCTGGCGCCCCGGGGCGGTGGCGTCACCGGCAGACTGACGGAGGCTGGGCTCCGGCGCAGACGTAACAGTGACTACGCACAGGCACGGACAGTGACTGGGAGGGACAGGACACAACAGAACGGACGCTGAGGCATGTCAGTGATCGGCTACCTACATTTGGGAGCGCTCACTGGCACCACGCCACACGACTGGACCCGGTCCGACACAAGACAGCGACTGCATAACGCCCAGACACAGCAACACGACCGGATGCCAGCACGAGACATCGACCAGGCATACCGTTAATATTATCCGGTGCCGTGTGATCCACGAAATGGATGTTGCGACATCGACATGAGACTGAATTATAGCGCACGTGCATGTCAGAAATCTGATACGTTTGCGACGACATTGTGAAAAATTAGCTTTGCAGCAACAACAAAGCAGGAACCGAAATTGACTAGCAACGCGACATGGTAATGACACCGACACGCCATTACGACACCGAACGGAGTTTTGTACGCTACAGAACTTCTACTGCATGCAACACTTCGGAGGCACACCTGCACTTCACCAATCCTTGCCGAGTCACAGTCGGTAATGACAATGGGCATTCAAATGCCAACTCATCATTGTAACATGGCTTGATTATGTATATAAGACAAACCTCAAGAAATGCACATACATAGCATTCTACACACAAGTATGCATCCAGTAAAGCTGACGACCAGTATGACCATACGGCCATTCGTGAGCCAGACTTGTGACTCCTGTGATATTCATCAACCACAACATGTATCTTCCATCACTCTTCTGCGCAGCTGCCGTGTCGTCGTTTCGACGCAGACTGCGTCCGCTAACCGTCCCGAGGACATTTTCAATCGCATGAGAGTATTTATTGAGATGAAGCGCTACTGCATTAGTTAATAAACCCCAAGCGCAGTGCCGTGAACGTTGGTCAGTACTGCATACCCCGGTGATATAAATACAGAGCTGAACGGCAGTCGTGTGTCGCACCCTGACAGGGCACAGCTGACCGGCCAGGCCGGCGCCACCCGTCTCAGGCGGGCCGACGGATTCGACGCCGGGACCGACCGCCTCGAGCCAAGGCCGCGGACGCTCGACAACGGACAACACTCAAACAGCTGACGCAATTCACCAGTTTAAGATGGACGACGTCGCCACTGCGTCAATATCCGTGGTATTTAGTTGACAGAGCAAGGTCCGGGAAACCGGCCACGACTGTCGGCACAAAAATGCAGCGTCCGTCCTCTATCAGCTGGCACCACTTGTGTGCCACCCAATAATATCATCGTCAGACCACCGAGAGAACACGGTCCGGCGGCTCTGCCCACGCACACCTGCTGCAGAGATGACCGAACCTAGTTCCCAGTCGTTTAAGGCGTGCAGCGACTGAATGTTCGTTCAGTACGACAAAGCCACTTGAAGACACAAGAGAAGAAAGATATAGATTCACAGTGTAACCAATAAAGCTGCTGTCACCAATAACGCTGCAAGAGAAAACACGCTTAGACATTCCCGCAAAGATGATCCCTTCAGATCCCTTGAAAGACCCCTTGAAACAGCTGACAAGAATACTCTGGCCATACTTCCAATAGCTGCCTTGCCCCACAGACGACGACACCAAGTACAGAGCCTATCACAGAGCCAGGCGGTCATTCCAACAGTCCGGGCGCTGAATTAATGAAACTGGAGCGTTCGTTCCCGTTCGGGGCTGCGGCAAACTGCCGGCGGCGAGGCTGCGGGCCGATCTCGGCGGGCGATAACATCTAAATGCTATCCGAATGTCGACTACATGCACATGGATCCGCCGGCTTCCGACATTAGCCGGAAGCCGCCCGACGGCAGCAGATCGGCGAATATGGCGCCGCCACGGACGCCGGCGCGGACGGCGCGAGGCAGAGCAGCCCGCGAAGCAGAGGCCGAGCCACGGGCGGGTTCAGACGTGGCAGTATGACGCCGTGTGACGCCACAGCAGACACGGGGACAGAGTCGACGAGGCAGGTTCCATCCTGGCCCTCTACCACGGCTGAAAACTCGTCGGGCAGGCCTCACCGCAACTGCGTCATATTTCTACGTTTCTTTGAAAATTGGCCATTACGTGTGCCTGATATCGATGCGGAAGTCGTCGAGCGTGATGCACACGGGCTCGTCTAATATCATGGAACAGCATCAGCAGCAAGCTTGCAATACGAGCACCATCCAGTGTTTGAGCTCAATTCCAGCAAGAATCTCTTGAACTACTCATTTTGCCATTATTTAGTGTCATCCAGACCGAACGTAATCCCGGAGGCTGAACTCCAGACAGCCGTGGTGTCTCGGCGCATTCAGGCACGGGCCAGGCCTCGTCACCCAAGTACTCGCCCCCGCCGGCGGCCATTCGCTTGCGACGCCGGCCGATTCCGGCTTCTCCACGCCCGGCGGACTCCGGCCATGACTAGGTAATTCGACCCGAGCTGGGCCGGCGCAGCGGTCCGGCGGAACGTCCCCCCCCCCCCGGCAACGACGCACCGCGCGACGGAGAAGGGCGACTTCGGGCGTCGTCTCTCCATTACTCATGGAGTCACTTTTCCCGGAATAAGGCGGCCCTTAATTGCTCTCCGCGCCGAAGCGCCGGGAGATGGATATTTAAAACCAGGCCGCCCCGGGCGCCATTAATGCGGCGGCGACGCGTTCCTCGAAGCCGGGAAGTGGTCCGCACTGGACCAGGTAGCTGCGAGGATGGGATGGAACGTCGGCGCAGTGGCTGTGATGGACCACTTCCGACTTTCCGACGCCTGGAATTAATCTGACCATATCAGCTAGCAGTGTTTCAATGCCAAGTCTTAGCATGTTTGTAGCGCATTAATGCAGCAACAGCGCATGCAGCTCAGACAAAGAAGCAGGCAAATGTCTTACGTAATGAAAATTTTAGAGATCCGCAAACGCCTGTTATCAGGTATATTCGAGCTCCCAGCAATATTTGTGATGGAAAGGCCTACCCCATATTAGTATAGCGAGCCACATCACTTTTCGCTGACAGCTTGCTACAATGTCCCCTTGAAAACGTTTGCGATATCCACGTGTATTTCACCCGCCTGGCTACCACATGAAGGCCCATATCCATATTCATGGGCGCACTCTAACACCGTTTGAAGAAAATTTATGCATGGTAATCCCTTCCCGACTGGCCAATGTTCCCATAAATTCACTACTGGCCAACGGTAATAACTACGCAATACCGCAGCACTAACACGCAAGGGCGCGGAAAGCGTGGGGAAGCTGCCCCCCCCCCCCGCCTTTTTGAAATTTAATATTGGCCCTATGGACATGGATCGAAAAGAAGTGACCCAAACTGCTCTTTTGCCCCCCCCAAGCGCCCCCCATCCCCACCCCCAAATGTGGAGCTCCCGCGCCCCTGCTGACACGTAACCCTGCTGAAAAAGTCGAGCTACTTACATGGACCGTTCCACCTTCATTACGTGTTTTGAGCCGAGACGGTGAAGTTGTAAATCATGGAAATCAAACTCATTTCGGATACATGTTGTCTAAACATTCTACGAACATGGGGTTAACAAGGATTTCGCACGATCTGTGTGGCGCACGATTTATGGCTGTTGCATGACGACCACATGACATTCACAGCAAACCCTGCTAAGTTTGCTGGCCATAAAAGAACAGCGCTCAATCAAGTGGCTTGAACAATGATCACGCTTTGATTGGCCCCTTGTGTTCGGCAGACAGCGAAATTCGCCGCTGAAACAAAGAGGTAACAACGCTTTATGATGCCTGTCATCCTCACATATGACCCAAGCCTTAACTCGACGACCATTAAAACAAATGTTCAGATCGTCGCCAGGACTCGGTTCTCGGTATCAAATCCGTTCCTGTTGCCAGAAAACCATATTACATCATTGTCGACTGTTCTAGAACTTGACCTAGTTAATTAATTCTCGAGTTATTGAATTCTGACGCCTCCAGACATGTCTCGGATAACTGATTCCTGAAAGTATTAAATCCGTTTTTGTTCCCAGAAAACCATCTTACGTCACTGTCAACTGTTCCAGAACCTGACCTAGCTGATGCTAACTTTTCGGGCCGCATGAATTTGTTTCTGAAGCGTCGATCAAGGTGGAACATTTCATTTATAGGGTCATTACGTGACGAAGTATGCAATACGTCTCGAATAAAGCCGGTGCTGGCAGCCAAAACCTTCAACCAAACGTGATCAACTGGAAGCTTGCTAAGTTACAAGATAACATTTCCACAAGAGCAGAAGGCAATAATGAGGCGTGGTTGCATCAGTAAAAGTGTCATATTAGCCGGAGATGGTTTAAGAACGGCCACGTAATCCGATGCCTTCACACTGCTTTCAGAAGACGCTCTCCAAACACCAAAGCAGATCGCATACTCAATGGCATTTTGTGGGACAAGTGTTGATGGAATCAGTCAAAATTTTTCCATATGCAATGAATCCATGTACAATTTATTCAACCTGAACAGACACCTATCCCCACCCTACCACATGCAAAGGATCAGGAAGCGGCGGTGCCTCTACTGTTTTTATTATTTTACTTTTTTATTTGTAATGGAGACATTAATTCGAAAAACCCGAAACAATACCGTAGCCGTAATGTTTCTCGGTCCACTTGGAAATACACATGTATCGAAACAAGACATCACCTCTCGGATCAGACGACGCATGGCGTACTTTCAGAACGTCTGTAACATGCGAGTCGCAAATGTTCAGCAGGAAAAAAAATTATTAGCGGCATAACTCATTCCACATTTTCAGGGAGATTAATGGCACATGCGACCGAAAGAACAAAAAAAAATGGAGTGCCTCATTATATCTCCAGCAACCAAGCGCTTAGTATACTGGAACGTTTGAATATAAAAAGGCTGAAGAAAATTACTTACTTGTATACCTGGACGACAAGCAAACAGCTACCGTCCGTCTCCACCGCAACAACATTCGTCACTGCCACCTTCTGGGAATCTTCTGAACTGCTACTTTCATCCTCAGCCACCGAGCTGCACGCCAAATGCTGACCAGTCGAGGGGTCCCACAGCCGTACAGTCATGTCCTGAGTGAAAATCAATGACATCGTTCATAGCATCGGCAGGATTAAAATTGTCAAACAACCGTGGATGAAAACTGAACTTGGCTACGTTGCGTCTCCCATGGTTTTTTTTGCGGCACAGCTGCGGTAATGCACAATCCTTCAAAACACCCTCTGACTGTGGAAGATCCAAGCACCAAGAGCGAATGTTCCCCGAAAACCCCTCAAACCACGCGCAGCACTAACTTTCCAGAAACTTTGCTGCTCACTTCTCGAACATCAACGTTCAAGAAGCGCGGACCTCGGTGATTTCAGACAGGGAGCGCTCCTGCCGCCGCCTCACCCCGCCGCCGGAGACGAGCCGGCCGGCCGGCGTCAGGCAGACAGCGGCCACAAACTCGCTGTGGCCCAGGCAGTAGGCGTCGATCGACCACGTGTTGGGGTAGCACGTGATCCGGATCTTCTCGTCGCGGTCGCAGGTGACCAGGCGGCGGCCGTCGGCCGTCACGCACTGCCGCACACCGGGCGCCAGTGACGGCGGGGTACAACGGCACGGAGCGGCAACACAACGACGCTCCGGCGCGGACGTACGGCGGGTACGATCGTACCGTGGCGGCAGCACAAGGAACGCATGCAGAGAGCAGGCGACGTGGGTGCAACTAATGCCATCCAGAGCGGCAAAGGAACGGGCGCACTACTGCACACTGGGAAGTGCAAACCTCCGGGTGCGATTGTACGGACCGCCACAAACAACACAAAAGAGAGGAGGAAAATGGGCCGCAAGTAGGATCGTGGTGGAAGCACGGGCTTACGTACAAATGAGGTGGAAGGCAGTATGGTTGCAAACAGAGTACAAACAGGAATAACAGGAGTAATCAAAATGGGGTAAAAATAGACACAATACAAGTTACAAGATTTGTCCACAAATCTTGCAATGCAATATGTTGGACGGGCATAATGATAGTCAGTTCAACAGGACGCCTTGCCACAATGGGAAAGGAAGCAGGCGATACGCGCGATCCACCATAAACGTTGTTCGATTATAACAACCAATCATAAACCATGTTTCTTGACCAAATTTCTCTTGCAGTAACTCAGCATGTCAGCATACCATGTCAAGGACCATAGAGATGTGGCCCAAGATCAGTACGGGTTTTGATTCTGGTTTGCTGAGCTCGCATTTGTAGACGTCTCCAGACTTGTCTGAAACAGCATGATATTTTCCTTATGATCCAACACAATAATTCAATAAGGCAAATTTCATCTACATAAACTTCAATAAAGTGCATTCAGTGAAACGAAGTCTAGATGGGTCCAGCAATCTCAAAGGAGAACTGTGAAAATTATCACTCCCCAAAGATGGGGAAGGGGAGCTGGTAAAAATCTCTAAGAAACAGAGCACCATTAGTCGGCAGGTTAAAGGTGGCTGAAATGGGACACATGCTTTGAAACATCTTGATCTTGCAGATCAATACAAGATCACTGTCCTATGGTCTGATGCCCAAATGACTATCAAACAGTGCATTAGTTTATCCCATACAAATACAAATCAGCCTGATTTTTTATACATTACTCCAGTTATGGTTTTTGGCAACGAGAGCCCACCAGAGTTCAATCTTCCAAAATTCCTAACAAAACATTCATTGTAGTATTACGAATGCTCACATAGCAAAATGTCCTTATACTCGACTACATCCCTAACCCCTTTCCCATGCCGAATACGCCCAGCCCCGTAGGTCATGACCTAGGGCACAATCCTTGGTTGTCTTATCCTATGTGGTCTTAGTCTTGCTAAGACTAAGACCGCAAAAGCCGACATATATAGTCGACCCTGTATATCCACCAGACCCAGTGCACTCACCGGCCACCAGCAGAGCCTGATCGTCCTTCGAGAACGTCAAACAGCTAGCCTTCCGCGCCGTCACCCACGAGCCGAGCGCAGCGCCATCTTCGGCGCGCCACACGCACGCCACCTTGCGGTCGTTCACTGCTGCCACCAGGCGGCCCGAAGGAGAAACGCAGAGTCCCAACACTCGGCCCGACGCCTGACTGTCTCTACCAAGAATGTGTGAAATCATTCAGTCATAGAAAACAAAGGTTTCAAGGCAATGGGCACTGTTGTAACTTTACAGCAGAAACCACCCATTTTTTCAACTGACTGCTATTGTATGAATAGTTTAAAAAGAAGCAAAAAGCAAATGAGTGGTAGTGTGATATTTCCATATAAGTACAATATCTTATAGTTTTATATCATTACATGGCCAAAGTCACCACAAAATGTATGAGGCATTTGATAATATGGCACAATGTGATAAAATTATGTAACATAAAGCAAAATCAACCTGTTATCTTGGGTAAACAATCTACTTACTTTTCAGATGGTCCATCACTATCCTCTCTACCACCTTTTCTGGCAGTAGTTTGAGAAAATCTTAGGCTTTTTACCTCGCCACTGAAAAAGATGGTAAGCACATAATGAGCCTCACTATTAACTCTTCCACTAAGATTCTTCAGCGTGATGATTGCTGGAATGATTAATGGGCTCAAGCTGATGTAAATTTTATTTTTGCTAGCAGGGTTTGCTCAGTCCAATACAAACAAATGCAAACAGCTATAGAGCCCTGTGAAGCAAGTGGACTGCTATGAATTGCAACAGGCAGCAGAAATTAGACAAGCATGTAGATGCCTGCATGTAGCCCTTCAGTAGATACCATTTACCATTTTTGTCTTCTTCTTTGGCCTCTTTTGGCTATGATTTGTTAACATCATCCTATCAAATCACTCAGACCAAATTGATAAAAAATAACAGTAAAATCATAGTAAACAAGTATTATAACAAAGCAGCATGTTATTCCAGTGCTTTGCTATTTTGACTCACAGGCAGACTGAATATGAACAGTATTACCATCAGCTCAGTTTAACACATCAATCATTGTCCTTTACTTTAAAAATGCTGACCATTGGAAGAAAAGAAACAACACACAATTTCTTGACCCCACATGCACACCATGCATAATAAGCATCAAAATAACTGCAAATACTTCAGAAAAAATGATTAAAGGTGCATGAACACACTGTCAGATAAGAAACGACATTATCAATTTCAACTTACTCTTGTGACACGTTCTTGATCTCCTGACCACATGGTACATACACGCTCAAATTGTCCTCTTTCCCAGTGATCGCCAAGAAGCCCATACCGCAAAGTCCTTCTTGTACCCAACGAGCCACTCAGTCTTATCTATTAAAAATGTTCGAAATGCAACCTGTGTAAAAGTATCTTATTACTTTGCATACAAACGCCCCTGTGGATTGCTCTAAATGGCAATGTTTAACGCCTATTTTGTATCAGTGCGCCAATTTGAGTTCTATTCACAATTAGCTACCGCGGGCTATTCGCAGGGAAATTGGTGGAGCGGCAGCAACATCATGCTTAAAAAACAAATATTAATTTGTAGTTGCTTATGAAACTAGTCGCAGTGCGACATATATGGTGTAAAGTAAGTGTAGCGATTATATGGCCTAATTAATTTACTCATACATATTATAAATTATATATAAATAATAAGTGGTAAGACACAGGCTAAGTAACTTTAACAGAAACCCTATCATGTTGTAGGCAATCCGGGTCGCTCAGGCCCCAGAAACGCCAGCATAAAAAAAAATGAACACACCTATGGTAAAATCCAGTTGCGGTGTCTCCGGGAATCCAGAATGATTAGCTTTCCCCGGCCTAAAAATACACGGTTATCCTCATAGCAATCTAGTGCGCCCAAACGAATCGAAAATGTCGTCCATTGGCAACGTGGGAGGCTCATCGCTTTGTGCGTGTCTCTCCTGGTCCTATAATATGTCGCGCCATAATCCTGCGTAATAGGAATAGGGAAAGAAATATCTATGTCAATGTTCAGGGGCAATGGGGGGGGACTATTGCCTTGTTTTTGTCGCTCCTGGTCTTACGTGGCACCGCGGTGCCACGTGCGCTAGTAGTTCAATCGTTGGGATATGAGGATATGAAGCAGACCGCGCTGCCACTCCCTCCTCAACTGGCCTCCAAATGGGCCTGTGCAGACCAGTCTACTTCCGGATCATGCGTTTTGGACATCGAACTGGAGGGAACGGGCAAACATGAGCCTTGTAGTCGCACCTTAAATTATTAAAGGCACTTCTTATCTTCTCATTATATTAATGACAGAAAAAGCGTATCCGGGTGCATACTGCTGGACCAGAACCCCCATCATAACTCTAGGTTAATGGAAGCCTTTAATGAATTATATCTAGGGCGTCTTATGAGCTGGGACCTCCAAAACGTATTCCGAGCTGACCTTTCAGTGGTTTCGAATCTATGGCCTCAGAGGTTTCCCGAATGGGAGCGTTCCCGTGATTTCTTCCGGGCCCAGGATGTTTTTCAAGGGGCGGCCTCGGAGCTCACACCTCTAGAAAAATGGGTCCCGGTTAAAACTTGGAGTTGCGAGAGTGGACACCGATGAGAGCTTTCAATCGGCTATATCTGGGGCATCCTGAGAGCCGCAGCCCCAGAGGAAGACGCGAGGGGCCCACAAAACTTACGACCACAGGGGCTGCACGAACACGCCTGTGGCCAAGAATTCCGCTCTTGTGATTCGCTGCGGCTCTAAGAGGACTTTTTTTGTAAGAGCTTATCAATACCTGGAAATGATATTTTGAGCGATGGGACACCGGCAGACATCCCATGACTACAGCTCTAAAAATAGGAACTTTCTTCGGAAGTAAGCCTTCAGAAAATTGAGACTCTGGGAAACGTCCCGGGATTCCAATAATAGATTCCGGTGGAGGCATTGAAGACGTTGATGTCCAATGTCTTCAGAGAATTAAGGTCTGTGGAAAAAACATAGCAGGGAGATCTTCCTGCGGTTCGAATGGGACTTCTGAAGGAGTCTTCTAAACAGGCTTGGGATCGGTCACCTTGCCCTCATCGCTTTTCTCAAGGCTCAAGGCGATTTTAGGATCTTCGGTTTGACGGTCTCACAAAACGAGACCTGATGGACATACACTGGGACTGAGGATTCCAAATAATACGCGGATGAACGAGCTTGAACCGATTACGTATGGATCTTCCTGAAAGCTCGACATCCAAAAATAACACAACAGGCCCACAGGAGCTAGGACTGGCGCAACCAGCAGCCCAGACGACTCCCCCGGGGGGGTTTCAGGTCAACCATGATGGTATGTTGGTTTCTTACAGCCCTTACGAGGGCCCTCTCGGCAACTGCGCAAGAACATGTTGCTGTCCAGTGAGTCTGCTGGCCGACGTACTTGGTAGGTCATAGGTCAGGATACCACTGCTTCCCACCGAAGAAATTTGACATCTTAGCAGATCAAACAAATCCTGTATCTCCCTAGTGTATCTCCATATAATAATATTTATTTTCCATCTACCGGGATTTAAGTTTGGTAATTAGCATTTCCAATTGTCATTTTCTAGTTCTTAAAGGATAATTAATTATAATTATATAAAAAATAATATAATTAAGCAGGATAATCGTTCTAAGAATTTACGTTATTTGGCAACTGTTGTGAGTTATCTTCAAGGAGGCTAGCTGAACACGTAATTACAAAAGGAAAGTATATCTCGTAACATTCCGATCTCAGAATACGTTTGCCTTACCAGTTTTCTTGTCAGGTGGTTCGGAACAGGTTACTGCACCCACATCACGTAGGCGTACTGCGTCATGCCGGGTTCAGCGGACCCTAGCCGAGCTTGTGATCCGGCCGGCTCCCACAAATCAGACTTCAGAAAGACACATTTATTTCGGGCCGAAAGTACCACGATAAATCCTGATTTGCCTAAGCGACATCGTACGGTATGCTGATCTTCATTATGCGAAACGCGAGCTGCACTTATATCGCACGGCGCTTGCTCTATCCGCTTCAGCTGGGTGCGCAGCGAGCCGTAGCGTCTTGACCCGCCAGACAGGCGGGACGCCAACGGGCGTTGATACAGGCGGCAGACTTGTGCTGTCCAATATCATTACGGCCACTTTATCATGGGACTCACCTTTCAGCCGTCACCGTCTGGGGTGTGTCAAATAGGGCACCCCTCGATTTTTCGTGAATAACTTCCGAACCGTTAGAGCCAGCGCAATCAAACCCATCAAAACCATTTCCATACTACCTGAGGTCATGGAGATACGACGTCACACCCTTGCATGTGTGTTTTCGCCTTTGCTGGTGGTAGCGCGAGCATGTTTCGTTTTTTTTTGTCATGTTCGCGAATATAATGCGTGGATTATTTGGGTTCACATAGTACACGATGTCCAAAAGGATATTATACCGTGACAGGTCAACATTAGAGGTAATGCTGGGTCATATGTATTATGACACTTGACCTGATTTGCATCGTGGATGAAAGAAGTGATTGTCGCTGACCTTTCCCATCGTTCAAGTCAGACAAGCAAATCTATGTGCAGCTCTTAGTAGGGTTCACCAAATGCGACGTAAGGTGATGTCATGTTACGTCATAGGTTGATCTCAAAAAGAAATAAAATACAACATTATCTGTGAAAGATCGCCCAGTAGCAGCAGAAAACAGTTTTTGCTCCTCGTCAGAAGATGAAAAATGACTATCTGTCCTGACCAGGCTTGACCTTGACCCGATAAGGAGCAGACAGAATAGATTTCATTACCACAACATGTTACTTTAGTTCTGTGCTTGACGCGATTAAGAATCCCAACGAGTTATTATTGATCTTTGTCAGGAAGAATAATGCGACCTTATTTGACCTCACCTAGAATGACCTTGATTGGATGGAGAGCAGATAATGCAAAACTGATCATCAGAAGGTTTCACTTTCGTCTTTTTTGCCGCGAAGATCAAAACGGCTGCAAGTGTCGATCTTTGGCACGTAAGATAAGACCAATATTTCACATGACCTAAGCTGACCTTGACCCGACATTTCCTTAACATTTGGCATGCTTTCGATGCGGACGATCGTGGCGTTTCGTCTGATACCCAGCTGAAGGCTCTAAGACGAGTATTGCTGATGATATGATATGCGAACCAGTGTCGGTTTTTCCGACGGCGTATTATGCGTTTTACGTGACCTGTGACATCATCAGTCAAGTGGCCAGGGCATTTTCAACGTAGCATTTCCTGAATAGCAAAGCTCAGGGCTATCCATTGGTGGGAAACCGGTTCAGATGTGACGGTTAGATCCTGAGATAACAGGGTTGGTTGGTTGGTTATTGGGGCTTAGGGGCGCACCGACTGCAGGGTCATTCGGCGCCCACTGAGATAACAGGGGGTGCTCGTTTTGACATCCCCAGGCGGTCGCGCGTATCAAAACTATATAAAAAGCCAGGCGGTGCCGGGTTAAAGGTATGGCAAACAGAGTACGCTGCACTTCCCTACAATATCCTCGGATTTTTGACAAACTGTTTTGCGCAGTCCGCTTTTTAACCCCAACATAACATGGTCCCACGTTGGCGTAAAAGGCACAGTACGTGTCTTTTTTTTCTTAGCCTTCTCTCAATTGTAACATGTACGATGAGCCCATGGGCTTGCACAGTGGACTCATTATTTTGCATCTGCGATGAAATGCACTCAAATAAAAAAAGCATGAAAAGGGCGCATTTCTCAGATTCAATAACAGCGTATTTCTGGACTGCTCCGTGCCTGCGGGCCAGGCACTGTAACCAACAACCTCCTGAAATCGGCAAACGGCCTCATCTCAAATTTTGTGGTGGTCATGTGTGGTGGTTCTGACGGGCGGAATTACCCACGATTCGCTCAGAGCCGACCTCTTTTGATGTCAGAGGCCAGGCCCTACAAATGGTTCTCGATACTATCAACTTATCCCAGCGCATTGGAAAGAGGACCAGAGATTGGTTCAACTGTGGTCGTGACTTTGAAGTGAGCTACGAATTGACCGTATGCGGCCTCCGCACACGTGACCTTTTGAATAGAGATTCTGGGACACTGTGCTGGTTTAGGTAATGTAAGGTCGAACCTTCGGCCCCTCAGAAACCTTGAAGCTGCCAAGGACTGGATATTGACAGATTTACGGCGCAAACAAACGTAAGACGGAATTCGGATTTTCGACATCAGGTATCAACCTGTGCAATATTGTTCAGAGACACAAATTTGTAGGATACCGTTTGTAACTTTTGAAAGCGCGTTGCTCTGATTCGCAGATCGCGGAACAAAAGTAAGATGCAAGAAGAAATTAGGTAGCTACTGTCTTAAAGACGGGAGTTTTTCTTAAAGTGACGCGAGCAATTCGCTTCCGTGCCAATGAACATTTTTCTTAAAGCTGAAGGGTTCCGGCAGCATGTTAAATTGAATTATTTTGATATTTATGGTTCAGAGAAACACAGCTGTCTGATGGTCTCGAAATATCGCGTCACATTCTTCACAACTTTGCATGTTTTTCACTGCTGAAAAACGAATAGGCACTAGACTTCAAAATGCACGAATTTTACGGACTGTTGTCGTTCTCATGACCTGTTCCAACAGACGCGTTTGGCAAACGAAAGTCAAATGGAATGGAAGCTGGCTTATCTTTATTCCACGCCGTCTTCGGGCAAATGGCGAAGAGGGATAAGAGATATGACAAGGAGAGGATGGTGAAGATGTTTGTGCTCGATGGCGTTCTCCACATCCTTCAGAAACATTAACCCTTTCAAATATTTCGTGCTCCTGCGCGGTACGGACGATTCCGTGCTGGAGGGAGGGATCTGATTGTGCCCCCTCCCTGCTATCTCGAAAATTATTGGTCCGATTTCCTGGCGAAAATGGACGTTCGATAGTCTGTAGGAAGATCTACATTTTCGAAAAGGAAATGTGAAAAATTTTGAAATTGTGGGACAGGGAAAGGGTCGAATTAAGATACAAATGGGGGTTTAGTTATACGAGCTTTCTGATCGCTTTCTGTGACCGATATTGTTCTACTTCATGACATTCTACCGCCATTTCTTAGGTCTATCGTATATACTAGAAAGAGGTCGATTTGCGAAATTCTTAGGCGTATCCAGTGCACATAAAAAGATGTTACATTGTTTGCGAAATGCGAATTCACTCCACAAAACGTCTTGAGTATGGCGTGCTTATTTGTGTTCGGAAAACATCCATATGTGTCACATGCCATTTTACATACATATGACAAATGCCCATAGGTGGATCCAGTTGCCAGAAAAGTGGGGCAACTTTGAACATGGCGAACTATTGCTAATTCGGTGTCATATTCAGAAATGTGAATACAAAATCGTATTGTGTTTAAAACCCGCATTTTGACACAACGCATTTTAAAATAACAGAATCATAGAAATAATCAACGTTCATAAAAGAGAGCAATTTTTTGGAAAATGTTAAGGTTTTGTCATGTAGTCTGAATCTGGTGAACTCGTCTGTCTAGAAAGCATTGCAAGTCCTCATAGGCGGATGCAGGTACCAGTAAAAGAGGGGTCAATTTTAACATGGTGATAGCTGCATTTTATTCGGTTAATCTAAACATAATTTCTCAGCAGTAACAAGAAATAAAATGTCCTTTTCACATTACCCCGAGGCCGCCTCTGATTTTTATCTTCATTGAGATATATGGCATGTGATAGCTATGTATGTAGAACTGACAAAACCAGTCACAAAAGGTCCAGTTGTCTGTTAGGCCCACTAAACATGTTATTGGGCGAAATATGCACCCAAAAACCGGTGTTTGAAGACGTCCCTTGCAGCATACATAAGTAAATTACATGCGTAAATTAGCAGAAAGATGTCTATATCATACTTAATCTTTCGTTTATTCACTCCAGTCAGAAATTCTTGATAATAAGAATATGCAAATGCCCGTCTTTTCTGTGCCTGGATCTGCCATTGACCAATATTCTTTTTTAATGCTTGAAACTGTGCAGGTTACATAAAAATTGTGATCATTTGAACGTGGCATTATGAGCGACAGCAAAATGGCACATGACCACGTCGAAATACGCAATCTCCAGACAGCGCAATATTCCTCAAACATACCTCACAAAAAACGCGTCCTGGACTCGCCTCTAGAAGCGAAATTTTTTAACTTTTGTCACATGTGAAAACATGTTTAAGAAAAACCACGGAGTTTTGTAAAGCAGCTCTCAAAAACCCGAAAATGGAGAGCGGAAGACCGGAGGGGGTTGAAATCAGCCCCCCCCCCTCCAGCACGGAGTGGGGTTAAGAGGCAACTCTGTTTGGGGCCAAGTATTTGTGAGTTTCGCTGTCACCTTTCCGTGCTCTGTGAACTCTTCCGGCTGCATTCTTCGAATGGTAATGCAAGGAGTCAAAATAGATTGCCTCAATCAATCATCATCAGTACAATGTCACAGAGCTCACTGTGATTGTAATCACCCATGAAACTGAAAAGCATTTGCAATTCATTGTGAGTACTTTGGGCCGATTCGTGTACACTCCATTTCCATTCTAAGAAAAATGAAGGTTGCGCAAAAATGCCTCTTTTAGGACAGATCCTTCTCGGGATAAGCGTCTTGTTCCGGAAGCTCTAAACTCAAGCAGTGGAACGCGATAGGCCAAGCTATCAATAAAGTGAATGCTTTTAAACCTGGGCCACCGGAATAATATTCTCGTAAACGGCTTGCCCTCGCCATAAGATAAGCAAACTCTCAGGAGCTACACCACCAAACACATTATTCGACGAGATAAAACCGTTTAAGAACGCAGTGTAAGAAGCATTGCTCACCTGCTCTGCGAATGCTTGACGAGGTCAGCAAGTCTGTATGACATCCAAGCAATATCACTAGACGCTGGCTTCACCTTTGTGTGCGCCCTTCCACGCATAATCAGGCCGAACACATCACGCGAGCCGGGACTGAAGCGTCGCGTTTACTCAGCGTGGCGGAAATGCCCGGTAGCTCGGTGCACTGCCGCTCTCCCGCCCCGCCGATGCTAATCATCAGCTGAGGCCGGACAGGCACGAGCCGGGACTCTGCTGGCCAACAGCAGTCTAGCATGGGCACTTCGTTCTCAGCAGCGATCTGCCATGTCGGTGCTGACTGACGCCTGCTAGCAGAGGGTGCATCTTCCACCGGTATCACCTGCCGATGTCTCGTTGCGTCACATCACTTGTCACGCGGTCCTCTCGGTATGTGCCGCGGCCGTCATCCGAGGCGATTCGTTGCGTCTCAGCACTGAAGCACGGTCTGAACCTGGCAGCGTCGTCACGTCCTTCCATAGGCCTTGATACCGAGAAATGATTTCTCCGCCGAACAATTCTGACAGTGTCCTGAAGAAAACAAATTACGCTCAGAAATCCATTTGGGTCAGTTAAAGATACATCGACCAAGTTTCCTGATTAAAACAAGGTATGTAACCCAGGGCGACTTAATGAATGTGTTTCCGTTTAGCTAAGAACTGTTTCAGACCAAGGATTCGGCAGCTACGCATCAGCAAACCGCAAGAGAAACTGGTGAGACGTTCCATCTTTTACCCTTTGAAGCAAATAAGTCAAACATCAGTATCCCATGCATCCTGCATATAGACCCACCAGTACTTGTACTTTGCATAACATTTTGTCTGTCTCCCGCACATCAGCCACGGCAGGCTGAAATTTCACATGTTAACTGCGCAACATGGTCTTTGCAGAGACCTTGCTCTCTGTTGCAAACTGAGACACACACATACACACACGGCGTTCCATACCCCTATATATATATATATATATATATATATATATATATAATTTAATGGCACGGTTAATGGTATGGCCTTAATGGTCGGTTATAGATTACATTACCACATTAAGGATTGTTTACATTATCCAGAACTGGTAGGACCACCGCCCTGTATTTCCCTTGGGATTTTCAGGCATGTTTTCACAGTCACTGTCAATAAACTTGGAGCATTTCACGTATGTCAAAGTCTGCTAATGCGGCTGGTCATGTGCGCTCCGTGCATGCGATCGTTGCAAAACTGTCTTCGGCATAATACCAGTGTTTTCAGGGACGTTCAGCACAGAAGAAATGCATGCAAATTTCCGTATTTGATGCTTAGTTGAATGGAAGCCAAATCGGACATTCATAAGCATGAGGCCGTGTCAAGCCACAAACTGTCATCACAGTTGGATCACAGCGGATTATGGGGAAAGAATGTTTTGGGCCTGTCAACGGATCTGAATTAAGGCCTGGATCTCATTCTCGGCCGTAATTTCTCTCGTGACTGTGAATGTCTTTGCAATCAGGATATGTTCTTTCCGAACCGTTTTCACTACTTTGCTACTTTGCTAATAGCGAATTTTATTGGATGCTTCCCTTCCGAAGGGTTGTTGGTTGTTCTCTTTCACCCGAATACGCCAGATATGGGAAAAGTCCGCTGGGCAGTCGCTCACTATCTATTCCGCAGGCCCGTTTTTCGCTGTGTATTTCAGCTTCAGCCACCAACCGAACGACTGCACTGGGAATGGACGCCTCATTTCCCGGTGACGCTGGAAGCCGTTGGTTGGTTTTTGGGGCTTAGGGGCGCACCGACTACAGGGTCATTCGGTGCCCATAACTTGTCTGGAAGCCGTTAATATGGCGCGATGCCAAACGCAGCCAACGAATCGCCCTCGTGAACGCTGGGAAAACAATAACGCCTATTTCAATGTGTTGGGAGTAATGCCAAGGCTAACCGGGTTAATTCTTTTAAGTAACCTTATATTCATCCGACGCCGGGAAAAGTTGCGGACTTTAAGTTCCTATTTTTTGTTTTGTGGTAACCACAAGATGAAAAATTTACAACACCGACTGCCAAAAACAATAGCAATTTTGGACAAACTGTCCTTGCTCTATTTGGTAAAGACTGGCTTACTTAAAAGATAAGATCCTGAATGGCAGAGACATGACCCGCCACAGCAGTTTTAAATAGAACGAGATAGTCATGTCCTTCTTACTTATTTTCTCAACATATGACGTCTACACCTTGACATGCTAATGATCTATGACCTCTCTCTCTCTCTCTCTCTCTCTCGAGGATATGCCATGGAAAAACATGATGAGGCGATGGTCATCATATGCTAGCTTTTGAAGCGTTTTACACCACTCACTTTTACTGTAAGCATATCTGCCTTATTCTGCATGAACGTCACCTATGATATGGTGTCAGTGACATCCGAATTCTGGTCATTTCTCGGGTGAAATACACCTCAGGTCAAAATCATGAGTTAAGGTCAACGACTTTTCACCTTTTGCTGGTCTCGGAGGTGACCAAGTGACTCATCAAGTGACCCGAAGCGCTGGTTTTATAAAGATTAGGGTCAGTTCCTATTCACCATCAGAAGTTGTTGAAGAGCCATATAGGGCATGGCCTATGGGGCCCCGTAAAAACTCCCTTATAAATATATTATAAATATCTCATAAAATCCACTGGAAACCGAAATCTGCTCAAATGACCTTCTTTGACTTCTGCAAGTTTGCTGTGAGCTCAAAAGGATCAAACGGACCATCATCATTTCGCCAAACGACCTTTTGTTTCGTTGCTCTAGGTTGCCAGGTTTAAAAATACCCGGAGGACCATATGTCGAGTCGAACGTTGTCAGATCCTGAATACTGTCCAGGGTTAACCTACGTGCGCTTTCCGAACCAATGACTGTCCCCTGCCCTGGCTCTCTCAGCCACACAAATGGGCTACGTTACTGATTTTTGCCTGGTGCATGGCCCTGATGACCAGAACAGTACGAACATGCGCCGTGAAATTCCCTTGCATTACTCGGTCCTGCGATGCAAACTTTTCGATTTCTCCCGGGGAGGACGGTCACAGCACATCATATCGGCCTCCTGCGCTCGTCACCAGTTCACGTTTCCGGCGCGGCCCCGTGGCGGATCCCACGTGGCGGTCTTACAGACAACGCCAATGGAAAAAGCAAACGTGCTGCCATGCCCTGTCACCGAAATTAATTCGCAGGCTAATCCGCGACCTTACTAGGAATGAAATTTACATCTCGAACGGCTCGTCGCCGGCCCCTCGTATTCGCATGCATTGCCCTCGATTCTAATGCATGGGGTCGGTGATAATCCGCAGTCGCTTGGCCTTTATGGATTCGTCGCCCTGACAGATCGTGCTTTTAGGAGTCAAATTTGTGGCATGCACGACGATGTATCGACCTTTTGATTGCACTTTGCTGTCGATTTACTGGATCTACTTCTTCTAACCACTGATGGTTAGTTTGCATAACTGCGTAATACCAGGAAAAGATCGGACAGTATCCTCGCTTGTGAAACGCAGTCGATCTCTCACGACCAGTTGGTCATTCAGTACTTTTCCAGGAAAAATACAATGTATCGACTCCATTGTTCGATTAAAACAGAGCAGTTACGCCAGGGTTACACTACTGGCCGATGGTAAGGAACCATGAAATGAACAAGGCATTTCTTTCCACAAGGTGCCTACATGCATAATTTTCCAGTCCTCGAAAGCTTGGAGAAAGATGAAATACGTTTTCCCAGCCTCTTCCATCCCCGAATGTCAAAGCTAAGACGGCCAATGGCCCTCCCCTTTCCAATGTTACTCCTCCGTCAGACGCAGTGGAGTGCATGGCTCATAGTCTCATTTAATTCCCAGACACCGGCTAGCAACAGTCCGCCAGTGCCTCTTCCAAGTGAGGGGTCGCCAATCGCATTATCAGGGTCCGCTGCCTTTCAGGCGACGTCACAAGAAAAGACCGGTCGTCCGTCGGATAACGCCAGAGACCGGTCGTCCGCCGGGTGGCGTCAGAGACGGGTCATCCGCAGGGTGACGCCACCGGAAATGACCGGTCGTCCGCCAGGCAAGGTCATCAGAGGTGACCGGTCATCCACCGGCTGACGTCACCGGAGATGACCGGTCGTCCTCCAGGCAAGGTCACTTCAGATGACTGGTCGTTCGCCGGGTAACGTCACCACAAATGACCGGTCGTCCGTCGGGTGACATCACCAGAGATGACCAGTCATCCTCCGAGTAGGGTCACTTCGGATGACCGGTCGTCCTCCGGGTAAGGTCACCACAGATGACCGGTCGTCCGCCGAGTAAGGTCACCACAGATGACCGGTTGTTCGCCGGGTAAAGTCACCACAGATGACCGGTCGTCCGCCGGCTGACGTCACAGGAGGCAGGCGCGACACGTGTAGGTCGCAGCTGTGGGACAGCCGGCGGCGCGTGGTCGAGCCGGTGGCGACCAATTGACCGGGAGTTTTAGCACAGGAGTCAGCGGCCGCGTGGTGCGGCAGAAATAGCCGGGGGCGATGGCTGCGCCGTCCGCGGGATCACTAACTACGGGATCAGACGACGTTAACAGCGGATCTGGCGCGGAACTTTACCAGATCCTCCGCCGCGATCGCCTTGCGAATCGAGTTGCCATCGCAGACACAATTTACTGCGGCAGAGCCGACGTCGCCAATGCTTGGAGAATGGCGCGACCTTTCCGACGGCGGAATTTAAGGAGATGGTTGAACTCGCAGTTGAAACTGAAGCAGTTAAATTACCGTCAATGTAGAGAAGAAGTTCTACAATTGAGTGCTGCGCAGTATTAGTGATGAGGAGCCACGCATGCCACTCACTGTTAGTGGGCTTTTGCAAAGAAAATTGTTTCTTCTAATTTGTTTATTGTCGGATTACAGCCGTTCAAGGGTTTCGCGGCGAGCGTTGGAATCATTTAGACTTGAACACAGCATTTGGCTCAGGAAAACTGAATAGCCACTGGGTGATTTTAAGAAGTTGGCATGCATGATCAATTCAAAGTTGCAAAAAGACACAAGCACTCATGAGCAACTAAATAGCAGCAGCCATCAGAATCTAAAACAGTGGTTCTTCACAGTTTTTTTTGCGCTCGAAATCGAGAAATGGTGCAACTAATAAATAGATACATGACATTTTACAAAGCACCCGAAGCATATGGAAATGATTTCATGCATTTCATAATATGTCTTTTGTTACCATCTATTCAGAATGGCAGATACAAAAATATCACGAAGTCTTCCTTTCCACACACAACCAGCATTGGAATGCTTTCAGCTAAAAGTACCTTTGTCTGAGATGGAACACTTAATTGGCGGTGACTGCACTAGATCCAGCCCAGAATCCGAATGGATGGACTGAATCGACTTTCAGATAACGTAAAGAAACGGCCAATGGTTTCCTTGGAACTCGACGTCCCCATTTGATTTTGCTGATACGGTCATTTGCGATGAGATTCTAACACAACACGAATTCGACAGGAATGGTCTATTTGTTTGCTTTTAATCTTATCACTATTATATATATATATACATATATATATATCGGTATTCTGCCTTTCTGATGTAGTGTGTGACAGGCACTCTAGAAAAAATATATATGAAAACGCGGGAGCTTTACCAGAAAGAGGTGTTTGGCAAATGAAATGTTTCAAAACTCAGTACTGTCTGACAGTTGCCCTAGATATTCATCTTCATCTTTTGTAATTTTCCATCGGAATCTGAGCACTTGCCACGGCTACGCAATAAGTGAACCGCTTCAGCGCTCTGATCTACCGAAAGAGATTGAACCGAATCTGGCAGGCGATAAAGACGGCTACGGGACTCGGAGGGCGGGACTCCGGGCGGCGGTCACCTGAGGCGGCCACGGCCGGCACTGACGCCGATCATAAGTACCGCTGATCTGGCGTGGGTGTGGAGCGGGGGGGGACGGGCTCGTCCACCGGCGGTCGGCGCAGGCGGCCGCGGCGCCGGCGGCGCGGCGGCGGCGGCGGCGCGGCGGCCGGTCGGCCGGCGCGGCTCGGCCCGCTCAGTGCGGACCGGCGGCCGCTCCGCACCGCATGGGCCGGGCCCGTCCGGCGGCCGACCATGGCCGAGTGCTTGACACTGCCGCCGGAGCTGGGCGCGTCTTTCAACGGCAGCGCGTGCGGCGCCGCCGAGCCGGGCGAGCAGCCGCGCTTCCCCGCCTATGTGCGCGTGCTGGTCACGCTGGCCTGCTCGCTGATCCTGGCCGTCGGCGTCGTCGGCAACGTGCTGGTGCCGCTTGTGATCTGGCGCAACCGCGAGCTACGCAATTCGACGAACTTCTTCCTGTTGAACCTGAGCCTGGCCGACCTGTTCGTGCTGCTGCTGTGCATGCCCAAGGTGCTCGTGGAGGTGCACACTCGGCCGGAGGTGTGGATCCTCGGCAGGACCGTCTGTGAGTACCGCGGCCGCCGTCGGCGCCGCCGCCGCCGCCGGCGCCGGCGGCTCTTTGACGCGTACTGGTTTATTTTGACTGGCCTGTTGAGCCTCCAGGCTGTCGGCAGGTGCGTGCTTGGTCGTGAGGTGATGCGTGGAGCGATGGTGGGGCCGAGCGTGCTGCGTTGTGGCGCGGGGAATTGGATAAATCGTCGGTGGTTCTGTTGAACTGCTGGCAGTTTCTCTGGTGTTCTCATCAGGCCGATGGTGAAGGAGGCTATTTACGCTACGCTCTAGTTGAAGAATGGTTTGTTGTCTTGTCAAACGGAGAATTCATTGGCTTCAAAGGCATCTGCTGAAAGAAATGGGAAATCAGCAGTCGTTTGCTCTAATGAAATGTGCTGTTCAGGGGACAATGGGTGTTCTGAAACCTTCACTAATAAGGCAGCTTGGTCTGAAAAATAATAGAGCCGTTTTAGTTTGCTAATACATTTGTATTTCAAGCTCCAAAGCAGACTGACAGAAGAGAGCAAAATCTACTACGGCGATTGCGAATCTGTTACGGCTGAGCCTTTCCCATTGACGTTCACGCATCAGAAGCCATGACATCGCCTAGCGTACCGAGGCGCAGGTTCAAATGAACTCGCCCCTGTATAGCTTTCCCTTCGAAATGAATCTTTCCGATTGAAGTTAACGCGTTAGATGCCAGGACGCCGCCTCGCGATTACATCAGCGAATCGATTTGCAGTAATAAGAAGGGTAATAGTTTGCTTTAAACCACAACGTATTAGTTAGGAGGCGCGGTACGGAGTGACTCCGGCAATGGGGTGATGATTAATTGAGCGCGGTGCGTCACATTTTATCACATTCCCATCCCGGGCACGTACGTCGAGCGTCTATTCCAATACTGCCCCGAATCCCGAGCGTTTCGGGTGGCGCGAGCCAGCGGCACACACGCCTCGAGTCGCCATTACTCGGCATGCAGCTCGCGACCGACCCCGCGGCCCAGCGGCGGCGGGGTCGACTCGACCGGGGGTCGCAAGGCGACAGACGCCTGTCGCCGCCGCCACCCACCGTGTGAAGGCCGCTCTGTCCCGTGCTGGATTCCCGCGCCGCTCGTCCGTCTCTTTGACTCTCTCGGCTCGCACCTGTCGTGCGCCGCATACCGGTCGGATGTCGCGGACCGGCGAAAGGCGTCACCCGCGCTCGTGTACCGTCTCCTCCTGTGGAGGTCCGGTGGGGGAGGGCGCCCCCGCTCATGTACCGTCTCCCCGTGTGGAGGTCCGGTGGAGGGGACAACCCCGCTTGTGTACCGTCTTCCGGTGTGGAGGTCTAGTGGAAGGGACACGCCAGCTCATGTACCATCTCCTCGTGTGAAGGTCTGGTGGAGGGGACACTTCCGTTCATGTCACCATCTTCCAGTGACAAGGTCCGGCGAACATGAAATCGCGGAGTGCTGAGTTCATCTCCCCAAATTACACCTGATGACCTTTCGAAACTTTCTGAGCTTCATTCACGTGCTGGGCTTAAAAGATGACGGTGTGCTTCCGGCTTGCTCAGTCAGCCAGAGATTACGAAAATTAAAAGGAAGGTTTATGACGTCGGCCGCCCCATGGACCGTGCCTTCACCAGCGTGTGCTCATTCACTTTTAAGAAAAGGTTGCCGTGGGTGTATGGTGTACATACTCTTAAGTGACCAACTGCATGTGAGACATGAGAAACGACAAAACTGGTTGTGCTTATGCGCGTCGAGTAGCTACTTTTTACGATGACGCTGAACAGTTTCCATGTAAAAATCTGGCGCCTCTGAGTCGCTCACAATGCGTTGCTTATCTGGTCACACAGTTACCGTTTGCTCCAGAAGGTTGTGGAAAGCCTTGAGGACATTACTGAAACATTCCAAGAATTATGCTACTGCTTAATGTCATCCGTAGGCAATCAGCCCATTGGTGTTGTGCATGTTTTTGAAGGTTCCGATATACGTGATATACGTGAATATGGGAGTGAAAGTGGTATTTGATTTCACTGAAATGACTTGCATCATCTGTTTAATTTGGTCGCCTTTGGACAGCCTAGCGTTATATTTATGTTCTTTAATTCTGAAGGAACGGTTCCGACAAACAAGCGTTTAGAATTAAAAACTTGCAAGTGCACTGAAAATTTCAAACTGACCATAGTTGTTAATTTATCGTAGAGGCAACGTTCGATTTGAGTTGATTTGTTGCATTGCAGTCGTTAATAATTTTTGTCAGAGGGCCCATACTAGGCTCTCGCACGAGCATGCCAAAGACAAGGGGTTCCGGGCGAGAGGGTAAAGCTAAATTTCCGTCTCAGTCACGTCACGAACACGTTGCTGCGTAACGACATGTGAATGTAATGTCCGGTCTCAAAGTGGCAATGGAGGATCCCGAAGAACATTTTCGTCCAGCCTCCTGCAGAGCTGATTAATGCGACCAGTCCTGGTTCCACCACGTCATTCATCACTGTTCTCCCAGGTCGTGAAAACCTCCATGGGACCTTTGCGCCGCCGTACAGGCAACAGCTAATCGATGAGAAGTCAGCCGTAGCATCAATGATTGTCTTGCGGACATTACCCGACGTCCAGTCACGGTCCATTAATATATAGCATTTCTGCGCAGGAATTTAAGGGGAATGACCGCTTATCGCACGAATGCCAACAATGAGAATGTCAGGGTGGTTTTACTCGGCATTAAAAATGTGCGGCGTGGTGGACGGAAGTCCTCAAGTGTGCCACATTTCCAGTTCCCTCGCTATGTAGTCCCCAAAGAAGTCAGATTTGCTCGATTATAGCAATTAAAATACCTCAGGCTGGTTCACTCTGATACAAAAGTCAAGGAAAGGTCGGGAGACTGCGTTCCATTCATAAATGGTGTGGAACGGTCCCGGTCAATCAGAAACACATTTGACTGGCATATCTGCCATGTTTGGCCTTGGCTGCTGTCCCTGGAGCCACCAGTGCGAAACTGAGATGCCTCAAGTCAAACAGCCTTTATCGTCCATGACGCTAACAAGGCACGTTCTGCGGTTGAGCGCCATCATATTGGTCGCCCTTCGTAACGGGTCGCTACAAATTGTTATGATAAAAAGATATCAGCGTCAAGTGTGCTGGAGTCTTTTTGACATGGGTTTGGAAATACGATACATTCATGAAGTTCCGGCATGCATCTTTTATATGTGTTTACCATTAACAACATTAATAAATCTTTCAGCATATCCAGTGTCTCTCGAATGCAGAACCAGATATGTGTATCAACTTGTTATGTTACTCCGTCTCATTAACCTAACCCTTCATGCCTGGTGTTAGATGAGAAGACTTTTGGACGAAAGTTGGGTGTTCTACGAAAAGGATCTTCATTTCCTTGTAGGAATAAAATCACTGGCACGGTTCGACGGTGTTTCTGCTGATCACTTCAGGAACGGTTGTTTAGCAAAAGGATCAACGCTTCTGGTTTCGCATTTTATTAGGATGCTGGGTGTAATCCTCCGAACTGTCCTCATGCACGTCTAGAATAGGCCGCATTAAACAGAGCCCACGCATGCTGACCATATGTGCACATTTTCGTATTAGGTGGCGGGGCAGAAGTAGGACAGCTGGCGGACGGAGGGTGGCCTTTTTTGTGCAGACTGCTCCCAAACCACGATAAATCTCTCCGAACTGTTCTGGCAAGGACTGCTATGCCGGTCCGCGATTCGCCCGCGGATGGAAGCATTGGCGTTTACTTCAGTACGAGGGCAATGGCTTGCTTTATGGAGTGTCCGTCAACAAGAAAATTTCAAGGATGTGACGCAAAAAATTCAAAAGTCGGAAAAAATTTTCCCTGCCGCCCTGTCGGACCCATATGCCATGATCCATCTGTTCGACGTGGAACGGGGACGATGGCGATGTTATCACACGGAAATAACAAATTTTGCCATTTCAAGATACTGCAGATGAGATGAGAAGAGAACATACAGACCAGAGCATACCTAGGTACGAAGAGGTGTGCTATGTTTTCACCAATTTCCGCTTTTGGTGTTTGGGTAAAACGAACGTCTTAAGAAATTTTTTTCTGTCTGAAACTGTAGCTGTACTGTTCAAGAAAGCAGGCCAGACAATCTTCCGCCGTAATCAGTGACAGTAATACCAGCGTTTAGTGACCGCTTGAATTTTCTCATTGTAGTGGCCCCACATTCCAGCTATCCGTGCATCTGATATCTTTTTCCCGTGCATTACGCTGACATATTTGTAAACATCTCAACTGGGACAGAGATCACCCCGCGACTTGTTAATTTTCTGCCTTGGACCATGAGATGTAAAGCCATTGTTTCGGTCTTTAGATAACCCACATCCTGGACAGTGATACTATGTCATGGTTCGCCACACCTTGCTTGCCAGGGCGAAGGCCACTGATACATTTTATAATATAATAATGTTTATCTAACGACGTAATAATGTAATCATGTAAATCGTGTATAATATAAATGTTGTTTATTACGCCGAAGGCAGCCGAAGACAGCTAATCGACACCCCGTGATAAACAGTTTGTTAAACCACGGTGATAATCATAAACACCGGCAGACCCTTTAAAGTGTTGCGCGTATCTAGACGGAAATGTGGCAAGTACGTGGCCGTGGAGAAAATTCGTCAATAAAAGATATAAGTTTGTCACCGTTTTCCAGTGCATTTTCCACATAATCATCGATCACCGAATCTGTACCGAGATCAAACGAAGGAACTTCTCGGTTGACTTGTCGTTCACTCATTTCGCTATGCCCAGTTATTGTTCATACCTATGAGGTACTTACTATCCTTCTATGGAATCGTCTATGCTGCTTTGAAGACCGTGCGTTGGTGTTCTGATGACAATGTGCGTGGAATTTAAATGACCTGTTTTACTCTGATATTTTTCCATGCGGCCCGGAATTAAATCATTACACCACCTGCGAGTAAATTATGCGAAACAGTTCGTCTCTCACTCGTTATTTAGCCCTCGCCCAACCGACTCCCTGAAGCTTGCCATGAGTACGCTCCAAAACAATCAAATTTTTTGAAAACTTTGAAAAAATGTAACTTTTTGCCTATAAAAGCAAAAATAGTCTTTTCTAAGAACAACTTTAGATCCGCTCCTTGATAAAACTAGAGCAATTCTGAGAATGCCAAAGGAAAGCTAATAGAATGTGCTTACATATACATAATACAATGCAATTTACAACCTGCATGTAAGCACATATCGCTTCAGATTACCTGCTATAATGCCATTTTCGTGTCTCTTAATTTCTGGTATTTTTGACCGTGACTGGCGAGCTGTTATCCATATATATTTCCAAAACGATAGAAATGATTTGTACGGGCATTTTTGAAATACTGACAGACTAGAGCGCCAATGACCCGACGTGACCTGACCTAACCTCGTGATCTGACCTAACATTCAGCCGTTTTCCTTGCTTTATTTCGTGTTCTGTTGAGGATCAATAACAATGCAAGCAAAAGGTCAAGGAATATCTTTGGAATGCAGCTGCTTGAGTTCCACAACCGTGATTAATAGGGTCGGTCAAGGTCGGTCATATGATCTGACCTGACGTAGTATGATTACTTGACTTGAAACACACTTGGATTTCATATTTTTATGCCTAGGTCTGCCATGGGCTCGTGAAATAAACCAGAGAAATAAAGCTGGACGTCTGGATATTAGCTCAGCTTCTACCACGGTGACCTCGCTTGACCTCAGGTGTGCCAAGGTCATGTTGCAGCTTGGAAAGGTCTTGGTGCAATTTTGGACTACAAAATCGTCTTCAGTGCCTTATGTTACCACAGGGATAATTAAATCGGGGATTGAGACTCATTTTTGCTGGTTCATCCCGAATGTGACGTGCCCTGACCTCATGACCCTCCATGCAGATCAACATTACTTGTCATGTTTAGTGACTTCCTTGGCCCAGGAATGCATTTCAGCTGCCTACAAGATCTAAAAAATAACGTGCTTCCCGTCGTAGCCCATATCCTCAATTTACACCTTCGATAATCCCGGCAGTGAGCCTAAGCCTCCTAAATATCTGTATAATCTTATAGAACATACAACTATGAGTCAATTGATGTGTATTTTATTGTACTTGAGCCTTCCAACCGTCTTACAGTGAGACAAAACTGAAACCGTTGTAAACTGGCCGCGTCGGCGCGCGAAAACGGTTGGAATGGTTCCGTTATGACGTCATAACTCGTTACCAAGGCAACGTAGAAAAACTGTTTGCCATAGGATGCAGAAAGGATGCTCCAGAAGGCACAACAAGTTTCAGATGGATCAAATAAACCGTTAGGGAGCCTTTCTCGGAAAACCTCGGGAGTTGCATCACCCTCCATACTGGCGAGGAAAGCGAAGTTAATGAAAAAGTGTATGTGCAGGCAACGTGTGTCCGTGTCTTCCGTCTGGCGGCGTTGAAACTTTGTACATGCAGAGATCTGAAGACGAAGTGCACTGAATCGTACGATCTCTCTGACGATGAAACCCAGTAAGGTGTGCCAGAGGTTCATTCTTGTATTCGAAATGGTTCTTGATTTCGGCATTGGCGTCGTGTTTGCACTACAGTCAGCTCTCGACCCGACTGAATGCTACGATTCGTTCACAATTACCTCGAATTCTGATATCAATCGTCCAGGTGGAAAACCCATTTCAAACTAATTAATTCTGACAGCACCACCATCCCAGAATAACGATAGTGAACGGCTGAGGTGTTGGCAGATGGTTCACAGAATGGAAGAGTGGAGCAATGATGCCATCAGAATGCTGTCGGCAGTTCAGTGCTGATATTTCAAATACAGTTGTCAAAAGGATCACCTAAATTTTGTCATCGAAATCACCTAAAATTTGAATTTCCTCCGATTCATGTCACACTGTTTTGCCTGCATAAAACTTTATCAGCAGCCACCAAGAAAGCCGCCGAGACACAGTGTTCCGACAGCGCGGCGCCTTGTCTTAACGGCTGGAACGTGCTTCGACTGTGGTCAGGCTGCCCTCCCGAGCGTCCTTGAGGCGCGCAGGGTCACAGGCGAGGGCCGGCCGCCGCCGGCCGCCGCCCCCCCCCCCCGCTTCCCCGCCAGTATTTCGGCATTCGGCCAGAGGCCATGCTCTGCTGAGCGGACGACGTATCCGGATCGCTGTCGGCGGCAGCCGTCCGAGCTTCGGCCCGCGGTGCCCTGCTCAGCCGTGTTTGGCTGGTACACAGCCTGCGGGCCTCGGGGACCGGACATGCTAACATGGACTGATGAAGTCGCCTGGGGTCCTACGCTGACGACCCGCGCCATCGGCCGGCCGCGACGCGCGGAGGGGCGGCGTGACGTCACCGGCGCGTCATCGGCGGCAGAGCCAAGAATGGTGTCGTTATCGACCCGACGCAGTCATGTGCACACCGAGAAGTGGACGCGTGATGTAAGGAGGGTCCGGCAGCAAGAGGCTCAAGAGAGAAAGCTCCACAGTCCGGTTTCACTCGTTCGTGATCCGATCGTGCCACACGATGTTTCTGAAATATAACGCCGAAATCCCCTCAGGGGTCATGTTACATTGCTAAGAATATGGGACGCCGTCACTTTAAACACCAACGCTGTCGACACCGAATTGTTCCCAGTGACGCCGCCTTTGTCAAAGCTAGCCTCGTTTTCAAACGCTGGTGCCACTTCAGGCACGTCGTCGCAGCAGCGGGAGCCGTGCGGTTCAGAGCGCGCCACTACTTTCGGCCAAACGCTGCCGGACGAACATCCCATTACGCCCGTGGTCGTTCGCCGCATCTGGCACCGGGGCCATAAGATGGGTCCGCGAGCCTGGTTCGGGACTTCCGACACTTTTGGCCCAGCCAATGGCCCGATGACGTCACCGATTGGACGGCAGGGCACGTCCCTTGAGCGGACGACGGCCCCGCCGGACGTAACTGGATATCCGAATGGCGTCTTGTCCGAGCCCCGGGGACACTGCCGCTGTGCATACGCGTTTCCTCGGGCCCTGCTCTGTCCGTGGGCTGCTGCGTGGGCCGATCCAGGGTATCGGGCTCCAGGATAATGAGCCACTGAAACCACGGCTTGGGCATTAATTAGTTATATGTCAAGGACTGTGCTAATTAGTGTACTGATAGTTTTAAAATTGAGATGCTTCCCAGCATGCCCAGTTTCGAGTTGTATTTGTTAGAAATGAGACAACGCTGTAGGATCACTGTAATTGTGTATCAGACTAGAGCTAGGGATTATGTAAAAAAAACTGATGCCACGTTGAAATCGGAGACAAAATCGTTTTGAGGGCAAGACGGGGAGGTAAAGAGAGAAAGGGAGAGAGAGGGAGAGGGAGAGAGAGAGAGAAAGAGAGGAGGGCACTCTAAATATCAGTGTACATGGAGAAAGTATCAAAGAATTAGTTTCCGAATCGCGAAAGTGTGGGTTTTGGATTTCATTCCGGCCCGTCACCAATGTTAAACCGCAACATGTGCGTTCAAAAAGAATAATAAGAGAACTGCGGCTATAAAGAAAGACCTGCAATGGAAATAAATGTGCCGACTCTGTCCAGGAGTATTCCGTGATGTGAAACGCACCTCGCAAAACGCACACTGACTTCAAGGCAGGCCGAATTGGTCCAAAATAAGTGATGTCAACATGAGGAATATGCATTTGTGTAAATAGGTCTGCGTGTTTCATCCGCGCGGCTTATTGTCTGTGGTGCCTTGCTCCACATTCTTTAGCAGGTCGTCACGGGGCTGTTGTTTTAGGACGGTTTTCTCCATAGATCGTTTGGCACAATCCCGGGTGACATCCTCTCCTTTCGAATGGTGGTGATGATCAAGTGTTCGTTTGTCCAGCGGGGCTTCTTGGCTTTCGCTGAGGGTCAGACTGCCGAGCCACTGGCTTTCGCGGTGCCGAGGGCCGGACCGAAATAGGCCTGAGGTCAGTTTTAAAACGGAGTTCGTCTTGCCGAATCACGTTGTTGCCCGCCAATGTTGCTGAAGTTTTCACCGCCATCAGAATGCCACGTCACGTGACAACAAATGTTCGGAATCGCGCAAACTTTCCATGAGACGGCAAACGTTGCTGATAAAGCGAAACTCAGACCACTTTGTATGTGTATCAAGTCGACATTTCATTGCAAACTGCACGTTTATTGGGGCTGCGCATACCCAGACATTTGTATAAGATGGTGCGTCCTTGTTATTGGCCACCATTTGGTCTGTTCAGGGCATTCATCATTCTGCAGTCTGTCGGTCCAATAAAACGGATCACCCGGCGATAAATCAGATCTGAGCGGGGAAAATGTTGGCCAGGAGTGCCGCACGCAGCGTTCTATTAGTCCCATGAAATTGGACCCATTCCACTCGAAAACTGTACTCCAGAATCGGACTCGAACACCGCCGACGCCAGACGGCCGGCCGACGGAACCGCACCGCAAAAGAACATGGCTCTGCGCCCATTCCCTTCCCAGCGGTTGAGGTACGTTGTAGGTACACGTGTCCAGCAATCCCTGGTCGTCACGAGTACCTGAAGTGAACGCTCACTTTTAGCCGTGGTGTTGTGGACATGCACCAGCGGGCGTCAGATGATTTTCTTGGCCACCATAGCGTAGACATGCAGGGATAATTTCCGGTTACAATGGGGCAACATGGGGCGCAGATGCGTAGACATGTCTTTTCTAAGTTTCTGAAAAATGGGCCCTTTGATTTATCTTTTGGACCAGCCTCATGAACACTTTCAGCAGCCATTTCGTGCTGAGCCGACGGATCTTCTAGGCCACTTTGCTATGCTGATGAAAGAAGTGAGCTGTCCTTTAAAAAATGAAGCTAGCACTTTGCAGTGAACTGTCAGTGGTCTGGCAGAGGCATTTATCGATAAGAGTGACGACGGGCAAACGATCCTCCTCTATTATGGATATCGTTACCTTCATGTGCATATGTCTCGTGCATACGCCCACGCATGTGCGCGTTGACGGCCCCAGGTATAAACACATGCATTCATGACTATGCAGCAATATTTCAACATTTCGTCGACTTTCATCAATTGATACCATCACGTTTTGGCCAAACGTTTATCTGAACGTTGTCTCATTGTCGATGAAGTATTATCGCCTAGCCCAAACAGACTGGAAAACAGTCCACAGTGTTAATGTTTGTTATGCTCGTGATATGGTGTTAAGTTTGTGATGTAACTGATATCGTCGACGTTAGCACGGTGATCGGGCAAATGGATGTAAAATGAATATAATATGGGTAATGGACGTCAGCAAAGGCACGTACGCGCAAATACCTGTGAGCGCAGATGCCCGTATTAAAAACGTACGCATCGCAAATGTACGTATAATAAACATATTAGTGCACAAATGTACGCAAGTGCAAATGTACGCATAATCCATGTACACATATTGTACATCGTATGTAAGTACACAATGTATGTATGCGCAAATGTGTGTATGCGCAAAAGTTTCTATGTGCTACACACATAAACGAAAAAGACGCACACGCAAGAACAAAGTTATATCATAGGAATGACAATCATGCGAATATTCTTACCTACAAAAACATAAAAATATAGTCATAAAAATAACTGTTGATTTGCCCCAGTGTTGGTATGCAAACGACTGGTTGGCCTAGTTTTGGCCTTTGGTGTTTGATGTAGGTTTAGCTTTACGAGTACGCAGGTGGCGTCCGCTGGGCGCCCCGGAAGACAGGTGTTGAGATTTCGGCCGTGCAGCACTATGCAGCATCCTGTGAAAATATGCAATAAGACCAGATTGACTTGTAAAGTGCACGTACCAGATGGACGCCGCCAGCGCGAAAGCGATGCTGTGGGTTTTAAACTACAAAACGTCGGATGTGCAGGATGATCGGAGCTATTCGAAGGTTTTATTTCTGTACTCTTTTTGTCTCCTTTCGCTAATAGCTCTTCGAGAGAGACCTTTTTAGAGTATTCGTGGGAAATGGGCCAGAAAGCATACATTATAAGAGCGGACAGTGCGGAGTTCAGATCTGATTTGGCATATGGGCTCAGCCCTTGGTAGCCTTGGGTCAAGTAACATCCCGAATATGATTCCGATTTGTCTGAAATATCCTTGTATGCAAGCTTTACTCCTAGGTGTTTTTGTAATGTAGTTAACCGACTGGGGAACAGGGTTCTTTTGGGGTGGTCTGACCTTTGACATCAGCCGCACGAAAGTATAACATATTTATGTCACTAGACCACAAGATCCGGTCTTATCGATTGTCGTTTGAATAAGCTCAATCGGGCGGCTGGTTCTCCTTCCTGCATTGTGGCAGACGAGAGACTCCCATTTAATGGAATGTGAAGAAATATTGCAGTTAATGCCGGTATGACTGCCGTGGAGGAGGCGCTCTAGCCTCCACGATGATCGTGCGACTGGTTCGGGCTTGGGTAACGCCAAGTCCATTTCGGTGTTTCATCTACTTCTTTTCAGGCCAGTCCCCCCCCCCCTGAATGTCGAAAATGTTGATTCATTCATGGTTCCACCAAAATCTGCCGAGTTAAAGGTGGCAGCCATGCATACTGCGCCTACCGACATTGACGCCTAAGTGCACTCTTACGCAAATTTGCTTATGTCTACGTAACATGTGTACATTTGCGCGTGCATAAATTTGTGAATGATATTGCTGTTGGTGCGATATCTGCGTACATTTGTGAATATGTACATTTGTGATGTATACATTTGTCGTGCGTGCATTTGCCATACATGCATTTGACCTTACGTGCATTTATTCTTACGCCATATGTACATTTGCGCTTACGTCCTACACACACACACTCCCGCCGCCGACCTTGCAGAGTTCCTGTGCGGGGACACGCAGAGAGTGAGCCTTCGGTGGGCCTGGCCCATGTTTACAGATGGCCTTATCGGTGATAATGACGTGAATATTCAAGTGTATGAAGCAATGTTTTTTCAGTGATAAATACGTCGTATCTCCTTCATTATTATTCTAATAGATTACGTCGACAACTGTTTCCCTTGTCTTCCAACCGACAACGGAAAGAATGCTTATGTCAGCAAAGGCTTTGAAGCAGCTTCCTGATTGGTCCTTTGAAATAAACAGCATTTATGTCAAGTGGGTTACGGTGGTTAAGGAATCGTGGTTTGAGAATCGACATCACAAGCTCTCCAGGTCGCAGAATTATGCGGAGGTTCTCAGAACGAAATGCAAATGGTGGCGGTCGACCATGAGAATGTTCGCTACCTTGATGATGAAAAGCATGTAGGAAACATCCTAAAGAGGAACATCTACTGCATCACCCATAAAAATGTCCTGAATGGTACGACGAAACCGGATGGAGCGTGCGATTACCCACCCCGCTGCACTACTTCTGAAAGGACTTCTTCCTCAACCGACGGACAAAATACAAAGCCAGATGAATTACGGCAACCGAACATTGACGAGTGACAGGAGCACGCAAAAACTGGCAGTCCCGTGGGGCCGTCGGTTGCCTGTCAGTGAGCTGCTGTCATCTCGCGCGTCCTCGCATGGCGGGAGGGGCAGGCATGCATGCCAACCTCGGCGCCTCGAGGCCCCGCCACGGCGAGCCCGAGCGCCGGGCGGCGCCGCGTTCATCGGCGCGCTCGGCACCACTCGCCGGAGGCCATCAACGTGCAGTGTATGGCCGTAGGTCGGCGACGACGCCCGGAGCCGGGCATGCTCGGTCCCAGATCGACCACCGCCCAGTCGTCGGGCCTCCCCCCCCCCGGCGGCGGCCGCCTGACCGGCGGGCCGCTCAAACACGCGGAGGGTCCGGCCGGCCGCTGTTTTGCTTGGCGGTCCTGCCGGGAAGTGTCCCGCCGAAGCTGACGGCCCGCTCGTTTTTGGAGAATCGCTCTCGCCGCCGCGGCGGGCGCCGTCGTCGCCGCGGACCGATTTTCGGCGCCGGCGGCGGAGACGCGGTCGCCTGGCGGTGCGACGCGTGGCGCCGCCGCGGCCGACCTGGCGCAGACGGACCGGCCGGGAGACGACAGTTGCCGCTGCGGACGTCGGAACGCTGCAGCGCCGGCGGAACACTCGGAGACCGATGGCCGGCAACGAGGGAGACGAATTCGTGATGTCAAGTCGTCGATGCATGAGACGCCGCAACGAAGCCGCGGCGCTATTGACAGAGTTCCATGAGGCGCGCTGCGACATTGGAGTCTGCCCATTTTCTTCTTCGGAGACGTCCTTGGACGTGGAATTCAGCACGGCTTTCCAAGTGGAAGGAATCGGGGATCCGAAATAAAGCAGCTTTACGTTCACGTCAAGATGGCTGCACAAGGCGAGAGAACGGGTCAAAAGTTCAAAACGGTTTTTAGGAACAGGAGGAAATTACCATTTTCTTTCCGTTACCTTCTTTCTTTCCGCTACGAGCACTGCTTAAAAGTTGCGAAAGTAATACTCACTCGTTTCGAAAGCAACTTTTTACTCTGGTGTCATCAGATGTTGCGATAAACGAACATGGTTGGTACGCAGGCGATGTGATTTATAGCAGACACAGAGCGTAAAGGCCAACCACTGCAATGCACGGAACGCCCAGTGGCACCAGACGGAATTTTCCACGCCAGAAATGCACTCTTAAGGCTCCTTTTACGATTTCACGTAACCCTGGCGCCAACATTTGATCCGCTCGACGTTGGCTGATGACGCGCCGGAATGTTTTTCGGTGTTCAAGAATTTCTGATGTGCTAGATGTTAAATAATGCATCCTGCCCTCCCAAGAAGGTCTTGGAAGTGCGGCGCTTGTTACATTGGCCGACTCTTCTCGAAAGCGTAGAGAAATGAGGTCGAGAGTATCCCAAAACAAATTTGGGAAAGTCGGTACGTTCGTCGCGCAACGCGGTCACTCCCTCTAACTAACTCTCCCTAACCCGATCAAAAACCCCATTTTTCGGGACCACATAAAGAAAACCGACAGGACCTCCACCTGTTCTTACATTTTCTGCGTTATGGGAGTGCCTCGAATACACGTTTAAGCCGTACCGACTTCGTGACTACCAACCACATAAAAGTTTCCTCCACGATCAAATAGGCATATCGGTCTCGCAAGACCGCGGGACACGACACGACGAATCCCATTCATCGACAGGCGCGCGAAAAAGACAAACGACTTTTCCACCGACTGCTGGCAACCCCGTCGAGCTCCCGTGCGCCGCCACCGGATGGTAGTCCGTTCCGGGCCGGCCGATGACGTCATCAGCCCGCTGGGCGGTCGGACCTGTCGGCCTGGCGGAGCTAATGATGGCCACTCGGCACGCCGCTGCGGTGCGAGGCATTAGCCGCTGCGGGCGTTAGCCGGCACCGCCGGCGGCCGCCGTCTGCTACGGTCATGCCCAGTGGCGAGACGATGGCGCCGCCTCGGATTAATTGTCTGTTTATGAGGCGTAATCATCCTGGGCCATGAGCTGAGGCGTCTCTAGATTCGACCTTGGAACGTACGGACAGGGTCCATGACAGATTGAGACTGAAACACAACTGTCTTTTACAGACAGCCGTTATTTTGTTCTGACACAGACAGGCTACGATATTGCTGGGCTCTGTTAAATTGCTAGCCTGACGAACTTTGAAAATATTGCTATATACGCGGCTGTGAGAGACGCTGTTCAGATGGAGGGGACAATGCTGAGGTATAGAAAGCGAGGAGAGTAGGTAGGAGAAATGACGGGCCGAGAAAAAAGGCTAGACAGAATTGAAGGCACAAAGAGAGATTTCGTAGGCACAAAACAGCAAATGATGGGACGGACTGTGTGCTCGAATGGGGATTATGTTTGCGCATAGACTGCGTGATCGACAAAACCTAGAAAGGTGCGTTGATGACGCCATCATCAAACGTCAAAGCCTACATTTCTGGAGACTTTGGAATGCTCTGGATTTATGAAACGAATTATGGCTGTATTCGGTCTGTGTGTCTTCCCGGCATTTCCCGAGGGCGTGATCCGGTCAGTTCCATCGTTAAATTTCCCCTGACCAATCCTCCGCAGCTTGAACGATTCATAACATAGCCATCACGTGCTTCGACCTCGGAACAAATTATGCCCAGCGGAAGCTCAACAGCTGCCCTCAGCTCTGAAGATGGCATAGCGCTGCATTCTAACTGCCGACACTCCGTCGGCCAGATGAGCCAGACATAGAGGCGTTCCTCACAGTGGTAGCTCTCTCAGCGGCTTACCTCACAGCGGCATCCTTTACAACGACATCATTTTCAGCATTCAGGCATTACTCATGGCGGCTTTCTTCACAGAGGCATTCCTCACAGCGGCATCCCATACAGCGGCAACCTTCACAGCGGCGTTCCTCATAGCGGCGTCCCTCACAGCGGCGTCCCTTAATGTCCCTCACAGCGACATCCTTAACAGCGGTGTCCCTCACAGCGGCGTCCCTTGCAGCGGCATCCCTCGGTGTCCCTTACAGCGGCCGTTCTCACAGCGGCGTCCCTCAAAGCGCCTTTCCTCACAGCGGCGCCCGTCACAGCGTCAGGCCACCTGTTGGTTGAGAGGCAGTCCTATTAGACATCCGCCACCGCGGCACCACCTGAACACGTTTTTGTGCCAGGAATCTCGCGCCATAAATTATGACCTCTTCCCGGCCCGGCTCTGGGAGCGGTCCAGCAATTTCAATAAATCACACTTCATGATTCTGGCGTTCAGTGTGGTTTAGCCAAGGCATTCAGAACGTCAACGTTCAATCCTGCGCTGGCTCCGTTTGAGGGTCCTTTAAGCGTTAATCCGATACAGAGAGAGCCCGTCGATTCGGCGGCATATTTCAGATGTTATCAGGCACATGCCGACGGCTGATGTGCATGACCGATGCCTCGGAACAATGCAGGGTGTCTACCATTCTAAGGACATTTGGTAAACAGGCAGAATAGGAGAATATCACTTCGTAAGTACATACCGTTGTTAAATCGAAAAGGACATGGAGCCTAGTCAAGCTTTTCTGTCAGCAGCTCGAATTAAAAACGTTCATATTTCGACAACCATTCACATCTACCTCAGTTACTGCAGCAGCCAGGACATCCATGGCAGGAAAGAAGCGATCTCAGTGTAGAGAAGTGCTTAGAGAAGAAAACGTTTTCTGACCTCCTTGCAAATACATCTTTCGTCATTAACTCTGCGCTGGGTACTCTTCATACAGCTGCGCCCATGCGTGTTCCGGGTAACGGTTGCGTGCGCCGTGGGTATAGTGTAGTCATCCATTATCATTTACCGATCCTGTTTCCGTCAGGAAGCCACACAAGTGCCGTTGTCGGATACCGCAAAGAACAGCGCCGGTAAAACCCTTCCTGTTGCAGGCTGCTCACTCCAGAAGCGAGCTGGAACCCGACGCACAGCTCCGCAGGTGAACGAGTAGGCCAAGACACTGCGGCCATTTTTCTGAGCTGTAGTGGAACGACGAGGTTTCGACGCGGACGCAGTTCTCTTTCTCGGGCAGTATACAGGAAACTCCGGAGTTTTCCTCGGAGAGGCTCAGAAGGCAGCCACCCCGGAATACCCCGTTTGCGACGCACGGGGCGAAGCTGAGAAAAACTGTCAGTCGCTCTACCGGCCCCTACCCCAAAAAGAAGCAGTCGTGACTCTCCTGCATTTAAAATCGTATCAGGTGGTCTCAGAAAGGATACGCAGCTAATTTGAGGCTCGCTCTCGTCCTTTTTATGGTAACTTTATTTGGGTTTAATCTGATCTGAAGGTGGGTCTCAAAGAGGGAAAAACTCGGACGAGAAGTTTTAGGTACTCCGCAGTTCTTTTGGGAATAGAAAAACGGCAACAATAACACGTGATATTTTCGCCTTCATTACAGCTACTTTTAAAACGAAATCGAGGTGGATCAGACCTAGCGTTCCGAACTGTGCCAGTCAAGAATAAAATCAACCAAAGAAATTTGCGTGGCTGTTTTCTCATACCTGTATGCGAGAATAATAGCCGGGAAGCTTTAGTGGTAATGGTAACCCTCGTATTTCCTTGCCCTAAAATCGGATCCCCATGAAAGTTCATGGCTTTGCATGACTTCATCGTTTTCCACGTCTGATGGTTCTCGTGCTGGTGACGTCTCGATAAACTAACAAAACTTTACGAATAAGTCACCACAGTCAACAGCGTGACTTTTACGGTGCCCTCCCAGACGCCATCAGTCTTTGCGAAACGCTGCAAGTTCCCGAGACACCATGGTAATGATGCAAACCATCAACAGTCGTTTTTTACCAGCCTCCCGTAGCAGAAATATGCGACGCGTGACGCAACAGCACCAAAAACGGCGCGGCGCCACGGACTTCGGCACCAGACCATCGCCGTGATCATGAGCAATGGACGTCTGGCGAGCGGCGGCGCGGCCGCGGCCGATGCGGCGCGCCGCCATTGTCGCTGCTCCGGCCGCGATATCATCTCCGGCGCATTGTTTGCAAATCTCCGACAGAGGTCGGGCCGGGGCCGTGGTGCGGCCGACGCCGCTGCCGGTCAGCGGCCGGCGGACAGAGGGCTTCGATGTGGGGCTGTGATGGTCAGGAGCGGGACCTCGAACTGGCTGGAGCGAGGAGCCAGAGCTGCTTGGTCGTAAAGGGAGTTGAGGTGGAGATGGGAAAGAAGGGCAGGATGGGACTGATGCGCCTGCCACCGATAGCTTGCTGTAACGTTCATATGGGAGGAATTTGACAATGATGGCAATCCTGTCTCTGGCACAGCCCTGAGACCAGTATCCCGGCGTGGAGCTGCCTCCCTGATGGAACTCTGAACCCAGTAGTCTCGGGCCCGGGACTATTTCGTTCCTCGGCCAACCAACAGTGGAAGACCGCGCCCGCCGCAGGGGAGGTGCCTCTTGTCGAACAGCCCGGTACCCCGCGGAACGACGCGAACCACCTGACAGGGTGGGAGAGAGAAGGAGGAGAGGGAGAGAGAGAGGGAGGGACATGAGAGAGAGAAAGAAGGAGAAAGAGAGAGAGGGGAGAGGGTGGGAGGTGGCGAAAAAGACTGATATATACTTGCATATACATGTGTGTGTATACATATACATACACACACACACACAAATATGTGTGTATATATATATATATATATATATATATATATATATATACATAGGAGGGGAGGGGAAAAGAAGAAGGGAGGGACGGAGAGAGGAGAGAAAGGAAGAAAGAGAGAGGTGGGGAGGCGCCGTCCGCCCCGCTGAACCGCTCGATAAACAAGCATATCAGATCTAGAAAAAGACTTTTCATGAGTCGTGCCGGGCGGTGCGCCTCCCGAAAAGCCTGCGTCCCGAAAAAATGCGATTTGGCCCTGCAGGTCATGACATGGAGAAACGTCCCACATTCACCTTCTTGAAAAGCACGATGTTCTGTCTGCACATCGCAGAAGTTGCGAATATGTTGCAAATACGGCCGACCTGCCGCCGGCGTAAGTGATGGATCATCGACGTTGCCCCGTGCACGCAGCTTATTCCATCCTCATCGTGTCGACCGATAATGCAATTTGGTGGCGCAGGCAAAGCATCACCATTTTTTGCTCGGGAGCAAACGTCTGGGGCCAGTGCAGGATACTGCCGGCATTCTAACTCATTAATATGCGTAACAGACAACGGGCGGTATTAGCGGCATTGTGCCCACGTTATTTGATTTATCAATTCGATTAGGCCTCAATGAATGTCGACAATCGCGTTAAACTTACATTAGTGGCATCCAGGGTCAGCTCCGGGTATTGCTATCAGGTGGCTCCCTCACCGATAATCCTCCTCAGCTGGATAGGTCATAGCAACGTACGCTTTGTGGCATGAGTTTCGCGATGGCTAGTTCGTCAGAGCGTGCATGCTTTGTCGCTATGTCCCACAAGTCAAGGGAATACGTTCTCTACTAGGCCAACAGAAGTAGCTACATCACTGCTCACACTCGTGATGATGAACGACTTTTTTGGAAAAGCTGAGGCTGAAACGCAGCCCAGATTTTCGAGAATGTTTGATGCCTGCTAGAAAAAGAAAAAAGATCGAGGCCGCTAGAAAAAGAACCTGCTAGTGTCATGTGGGAATTCTAGAACGTTTCAAACGGACAAGAAAAACTTGTTTGTCGAAATGAATAGAGCCAAGCTTTTTTATCCTCACTGTTGACACAGGTAACGATGGCACCACCTTTTTTGGGAACTACAAAAAGCTTGACCCGAAGTGCCCTGCATTTAGCTGACTAAAAAAGAAACACCTAAGGTGTAAACGATCGAAGACAACCAAAAAGTGTTTGGAGCTTGTAATGGTTCGTTTCGAGGACAATGGTTCCAACCTGCGGAGAGAGGCGTCTGCCCGTTGTTTTTTCTAATCGAACCACGGACGCCCAGATGAGATAAACCGTGGCTAGAGTCACCAGTCACCGACTCCGACCCAACAGACGGCCTGACTTGGAGCTGACCCGCTGTGATCAATGACAGCTGCCGCGAGCCGGGCGTCCAGCACGCATCATCCGTCACGGAGGTATCCCGAAAAACAGACGGAACAAACCGGCCGCATTCTGCCACGGCCGCGCCGCGCCGCGCCTCTCTGGCACCGGCGCCGCGATCGCCGCCAAAAAGGCGGCGCGCAAAAATTGTCATCGCGCGTGTTCCAACGCCGGGAAAAACCGCCGCCAGGCACGGCGACGCCGCTCGTTTATAAACCTTCCTCACGTGCCACAAGCCGGACCATTGAGGGATAACAAATACGTCTAATTCACGGCGCAAAAAGGCGTCGGACTCCGACGGCGCATGGCCGAAGGCCGGTGCCCTTTTTCCGCCGCTGGCCGCGAAGGTGTGCCGCAAAAACGCCGCGCGGTCGGCGGCCGGCGCGGCAGGCGGTCGGCCGCCGCCGCGTCCGCGGCTCCTCCATTTGTCCGGCCGGCCGGCCGCGACCCTGCCCGCCGGCCATTAGCCGCCGCCTGGTTTCCGCCCGGAAGCGGGGTCGGGTCGCGCCCCGGCGCGCCGGCGCGGCTCGCTCTAATGCGGCGCCGCGGGAGGAGCTCGGCAGCGACCCGGAGAGGGGTCACTGGTCGGCGGCCGTCGCCGCCGCGGCCCGGCTGGGGGCGGGCCGGGGCCGGAGCCGGCCGCGCCTTCCGTCGGCGGCGGCGGCGCCGGAGCGGACCCCGCGCCGCCGACGGGGCGGTGTCGGCGTCGGCCGCGGCGGCGGCCGTGTTTGCGGGGCTTGTTTTGGAGCGGTGGAGGGCGTGCGCCGGCCGCCGGCCGATGGATGGGTATTTACGGCGGGGCGCGGCCGACCGTGTGACGAAAGTCGCGCCCATCGCCGGAATCCGCCGCGTCGCGCGCAGCTGCCAACTCCGCGCCGGCACCGGACGGCGCCCCCGGGTGGCACGTGGCAGCAGCGCAGCCCAGCAGCCAATACCACTGTCAGGATGTCAGCTCTGATGGGATGTTTCTTGGAACAGGACTATTTACCTTGAGTGTCATATGGAATGGTCGGTGGCGACGATTCATGGGAAACTTTTGATGAAGAGATTCGTATGTGAGACTGGGAGATTTAGATATATTTAACCACGAATTAGAACTCGAAACACTAGATGTAGGTTGGTAAACCTGCAAGAAGACGGTGAGTTCCCACTCACGTGACGAATGCTTCAAATGTGGCGGCAATTGCTGGCCAACGTTTGGAACGCCGGGATCCTCTTCGTAAACTCTGGACATGAATGCAACGCTTTTCTCAGATCTACGTATATGTTTGGTAGCAGTTTCGGGGTCGCGAGGCAGCAGATAAAGTTTCCGTGACTTGTGATGCAGGTGCACCCGTTGGGTGTGGCGACGGTCAGGCGATTTTGCTATGAAAATAAGTATAAGTGCTTGGCATTACACTGCGCACGAGCATTGCCATGTGTTCCGTCGCTTACAATGAGACCGCGTTTAATTCTAAACTTCGTATATGTGACGTTTATTATTCGTTACATGCGCTTGTAGCGACAGGTTAATTGTGTGCGAACAGACGCAACTACTACTGTTATTACGATCCGAAGTTGTGTCTTTTCATTCCTTTTTTCGGCGTCAAGAGATATCAGTGATTTTCGAAAAAAGTACGACCAAGCCCATCGTGCGAGCTCATCGTTCTTGGTTTTACGGCTTGCACTTGATTTCGCTAAAAAAGCAAAGCTCATGACGGATTCGTGGAATAAAATGAACGAGGTATCATCGCCACTTTTCCAACTGACCATAAGGTCCCATAACGAATAGTTCTTTTGAATCTATGAAAAGGCCACCAAGAAAATACAACGCTCAGCAGTTAAAATGTATTTATTATTTTGGTAAGCCCGTTTTGCCAGACTTGGGCCCAGATTCCGTGCTGGATCCATTTTGTACTAAGTCCCCATATGGCCTCAGTACGAAATGGATGAACTGTTAGGATGGCAGCGGGAATGGTCAGGACATGGTCAACAGAGATGCAGTGTTTCGAAGTCGAAGGCTGTGTGTTTACCTGGAGTTTTATGTTTTTACCTAAATATTTTCACCCAAATATTTGCACTTCCCATCGTACGTTGTTCGTAGACGTTTGTAGCTGCGCATCCCAGGGAAATATATCAGTGGTTCGATATAATTGTTTATACCAAGTTGTCCTAGTCAGCATGTAACCGGTAAGTTTGGGAAAGCAACATTCTACCGACTTAGCCGACCCCACGGCCTCCATCTGTGAGAAGTTTAGTACAAACCAGTCCCAATATGGAATCAGAGCGCAAATCTGTTTCGCTTCCTACGCAGTTGCTCTTTTTTACATGCAGATAGGAAGGTCCTTATCATTCTGTGCTGACTCCCCGCAGCTTTCAATATGACTTTGAATATGAATGTGAAAATTAAAAGAAAAAGGTATCTGAGACAGCCGACGCCAGACAATGAACATATGCGTGGATGATGCACTAAACGATATTGACAGACAGCCATTTCAGCAAATGGGCCGGCCTGCCTTTTCGGCTAAATAACCCTTGAAATATTCTTAGAACGTCTTCTCACAGAATATTTTGTATCCACTGGTACCGCTGGCCTTCATCAAGGAAAAATGTCACGTCTCGGACGGTCTCATGCATCTTTCATGAGACTCACTACGTAATTCTATTATGCAACGTCTGAGAGGCGGAAACTAGTGCAACTGTTCGTGATATCATGTGTTGTATCATCGATGTGTTACTTTCGGCTATTCCGGACGTCCATTTTCAACGTTTCAGAAAAAAGCAACCCGAAATCAATTTAACATCGTAAAACGGCGTTTCGGTTCCGCGTTCATGTTCCCACTCCCCATGCTTGAAGCGCTCTCTGTGACCTGCAATGAAGTTCATTGCGCGAGGCTCTCTTCACCGGAGCAGATGGCCAGCCCCATGGGCCCAGAGGTTCCTTTGTGCTTTGTCACGGGCCGTCATATCCGGTCCGGCCCCGATCACCCGTGAGCGCAGGGTAACGATGTTTACCCGACCATTTTCCCGCCGACAATAAAAGAGCGGGCCAACAAAGGTGCGCGCCGCCTATCGAGGGCCCCGCTAAAAAACGGCAAATAATCTGTCGGCAGAATCTGGACGTAATTGAGACGGCGTCTTTTTGCGCGCGTTTTTCCCGGTCACCATTTCCGCGGTTTATCCATTTACACGGCGACGGCGCGGCGTTTTTGCGTCCGGCGCGGGCCGGCACAGCGCGCCGCCGGCCGGCCGCCGATGCGTTGACCCCGGCACGAGGTCGGCAGCGCGCGCGCCGGCCCCCGTCGAGCGGGCTGGGGCGGCGCGGCCGGCGCCCGCCGTCGGCGCGGCGGGCGCGCGCCCGGTCGACACCTCTTGCCGCCCGGCCGTCTCGGGCATTACACGGCAGGAGACGGCTGGGAGGCGGCGACGCGGGGCGGTATCGATGACAATCGATTGTGTGACGGACGTTCCGGTCCCCCGGCGGCGATCGACTGCTCGAGCGCCTGGCTGCGACAGGCGGGAGGCCGCCGCCGGAGAGGAGAGGCATTCAAGTGCGCCGCCCCGGGCCGCTCCGCACCTCGCTACGGGCAGCGCCGGCGGCAGAACGGCGAAAATACGGCCACATTTTACCGCCGTTCCCATCACGCCGACGGGGACTGTTCCGGCCACCGAAAAACCGTGATAAATTGGATGTGGACAGTAAACTGACCAGGGTCCGGCCATGTTGGAGGACGGTGGACGGTGTACCGCTTTGTCAGCGTCGGAGGAACAATAAAAACCCTAAGAATGCGACTTTCAGCACCAGAATTTATGATGGGACAGGAAAACGGCATTGTGGTATTGTCAGAGGCACTCCGAATGTGCCGTTTAACTGTTTTGAATAACGGAAGAAGCGCCCATGGGCGTGTGGAATCACCTCAGAGATCAACGAACCCTGGTTTCAAACGAGCCCGGGGCAACGTTTTCCGGCCAAATGACTTCCTCAAAGTTAACCCCTTTAGTTTTCCCAATCGGCTCGTTAATCCTTTTCCGTTTCATTTCACAGAAGCTCTCTACCTTCATGCTCCTTTAACCGAGAATGAGTAGATGCGTTACGCCTTGATGACTCGATTCGTCAGGAAAAACGGTGACGCGTTGCGTTACGAAGCTAAGAAAACTGCGACAGCTACGTTCAGTGATTGCGCTTGGATACCATGAATCACATCCTGGTAGCCAGGACATCCGGTCAGCCGGCAAATTATCACCAGAAGCCGTCCTGGCCACCGTTATAACTGTTGAATAGCGAAAAAAATCATGTGGCTATGCCCTCTGGAAACACCGTAGAGCGTATGGTATCGGATAAAATCACCACTGCGTTTCAACGGCAATGAATGCTAACACGCCCGATGCACGGCACGGAGATACGTCATGCACGAATGCCAAACACAACCCCGCACCTGGTGATAAGGGACATGTGGGCCACGTGTCGACACGAGCTACACGGGGACAGTCACGCGGGATGCACGGCTTCTGTGTCGTGCATAGATGATGTCTCGGTTTCTTTGAGTGATTGACACGTCACCAGACGAAGTTGGTTTCGTATGCAAAACCTTGGATCACGCGGGGTCAACTGTCGCAATGGGCAAATTCTGAATAAACTGGCAGTTGAGGCTAAGTCCGAAGCACGAAACCTTATGGTCACCTTCAGTTGGAATCAGTATAAGCATCCTGAGAATGTCGACAGGTGTTCTGCCTTTATTAGTATTGGCATCTTCAAAATGTGGACAGGTATTCTGCCTTTGTTTTGTTTTGAGATATCGATCCAGGTCCAGAGAAACTGCAGAAGTGGATGTAAAAGTGTCAGGTTGCACTCGGACATTCCAGGCATAACTCAGAAGGCTTCCAATTATCTTTCCGGCACGTGCGGCCCTGCGGCTGACGTTTGGCGGGCGACATTCGCCCGCTGCCATGGCGGCCGCAGAGCTCGGCGCCAATCCGCTGACGCGCCAGATTCACAGCTGCGGTCCACTGCCGGCGGAACGGCGGCCCGGCCCGGCTGATGGCTAATTGCTGGCCGCTGCGCCCCTGATGGATACGGCCCGGCCCGGCTCGGCCTCAGCTGCCGGACTCCGGCCACAGCCCCAGCTCCAGCGCCGAGCGGCCTCCCCCGCAGACCCCTCGCCCGCCGCAGCCGCCATTCGCAGCCCCCGAGCCCACGCTCAGGCCGTCCGAGTCCCCAGCTCGGCCTCAGCTCAATCGCCGCGTGCCCGCTCTCAGACCCGGCCCCAGCCGCAGCTGCAACCCCCGAACCCACCCTCAGTCCCAGTCCCAGTCCATGACTGCATCCCAGCCCCGGCCGCCGGTCCGGCCGGCCGCTGCCCAGCCACCAGCGCCGGGCGGCCGCTGCGCTGGCCGGGCCGGCCGCCGTCGGCGGGTAAACAGGCGTGGAGAGATGCGCCGATAGCGCGGCGCGCCGCCAGAGCTGGAGCCGGTGCCAATTCGCCGCCGGCGTGTCACGGCCGGCCAATCGCTGTCCGCTCGACCGCCGGAGACGCGCGTCAGTTGACGGAGGTGGCTGTCAGTGACGAGGGACACTCTGCTGCAGAACCGGTCGCCGTCCTGCGCTGTCGTCCCGGCGCCGCGTGGCACTCGACCGGCCGCTCACGTTGTTTGGTCATGTATTTGCACCCATCTGACCTCGGCCGCAGCATATGCCGTGCTCGTGTACTGGTTGTTATTGGACCAACATATCTGGACCGCTTTGTGTTTATTTGTTATGACTCACAATAGTTTATTGGGGTGTGTCAACGTCTCCGCCCGATGAAGGCGATGTCCAGCATTGCCTAGTGCAGGCCAGCGGTGGCGCTGCCCTGTGTTTCAAGCGGACATGTGGCTGGGGCTTGGAGACGAAAGTTAGAGGCGGAGACACAGACGTTATGTGGATGTATTTCCACCAGCCTGGGAAAGCTTAATCCACGCGAGAGAGAGTTGTCCTCTGTTCCTTTCTTCCTCTCCCTCCTCCTCCTCTCTCCCCTCTCTCTCCCTCCCTATCTCTCTCTCTCTCTCTCTCTCTCTCTCTCTCTCTCTCTCTCTCTCTCTCTCTCTCTCTCTCTCTCTCTCTCTCTCTCTCTCTCTCTCTCTCTCTCTCTCTCTCTCTCTCTCTCTCTCTCTCTCTCTCTCTCTCTCTCGCGTACTCCGGCTCCGTCGCCGCCGAAAAATAGACGAGCTCGGTTTAAGCCTCTTGTTTATTTGTGGAAACACTTCCGGAAGGGCGTCTCTCGGGCGCCGAGACCGCCAACTCCAGTCTGGAGTCAGATTTGACTGACGGGCTCAGGCAAGCTAAATGTAGAAGAGCCAGGCGTTTTTCGTTGTAGCACTCCATGGTTTTCACGTACCGGAGAAAATGGAAAACGATAGACATGGAACGTGTCTGTTTTTGTTATGGATGTAACAAGCAACGATACCCTGAAAATGCATGCAAAAATCGGGCTTTCACATTACAATGATGAAAGTCTTCACGTTCATTCAAATTTTGATCACGGTCTTGCAGACGTTGACAATGACGTGCAACGGAGGCGCTTCTGTAACTAAGTTTGTATATTATGCTTAACAATGGGGTGCACACCATGTACTACGGCGCTGCACTGTGATAAGAGTAAATCACGGACGTTCATAACCAGTCGCCTGTATTCAAATACCTTTGGCACTGAAAATCTACTGTATATTCTTAACAAAGAGGCTGTTTTAATTAGTGAACTTCGTCTATACAGTTGCCATTTTCCGTAATCGATTATCTGTGCGAAAGGGGCGTAACAACATTCGCAGTTCACCTTGTCCAGCTGGCACGTGGCGAGGGAGGCACGCTAATGGGCACATTCGTTACGTATTACGAGAGTGAACGATTCATTCCGCCGTCATCCCGTGAATACCGGGCCGGAACGCGAAGGATGTCATCCCTTTCACCGTGCCATTCCGGAGTTAGTTGGCGCCAATCACACCGCCAAGTGGCTGTCGGTGCAACCTCTCGGCCGCGCGGCACTCCAGGCGCTTCCAGCGTGACAAATGGTGCGGTCTGCGCCGTGATCGTCATGCGCCGGCCGAATATGGCGCGAGGAGCGCGGCCAAACGGAGCGGGGAGCGGCTGTGGGACGGCGAGAGCGGCGAACGGCCAGCGGGAGGCTCAGAGGAGACGGCGGGTCTCGGCCGCTCCCCATGGCCTCTCCAGTCCGGACAGGGCCCCGGGGTCCCCCAGCCCCCGTCCCCCCGGACAGCGCCCCAGGAGACCCGCCACCGGGGCCGGCCGATGACCCGACCGCGTCGCCGGCCGATCGCCGGCACACGCACGACTGCGCTCATCCTCATTCGGCGCGTGCGGTGGCGGCGACGACGCCTCCCCTGGCGGCGATAGTGGCGCGCCATTGTTATGGCGGCCGTCGCCGGGGACGTTGGGTTGCCTCCCTCGCGGCCGCAATAAGCGGATATGATGCCGCGGTCGGCGCGGCGCGGCGCCAGCCGCCAGCGCCGCCGCCGCCGGGCGACGGAAGCCGGCTTGTATCGCCGGCCCCCGCGCCGGAACCAGAGCGTCGCCCGTCGCTCGACCAGGTCACTCGGGACGTCCGGGTCTGCCGTCAGCGATGCTCGCCTTCCGCGCCTCCGCCGCCGAAAATAGACGCCGTTCGGCTGCGCAGGAGAGTGGTAAACGTCATTGCTGGCTGCGCGGGGGCCGTATTACAATCCGCCGAGGTCCTCCTCATCGGCGATGACGGGGCTTCGAGAAGCTGAGCTGGTTGCGACCTTTGTGGGCCTCCGATGACTTCGACACTTCGCAATGGCAAGCACGAATTACATTGGATTGAAAAAGAGACTGATGTACTTGATCCCTGATGGTGGTAATGGGGTGCCTGTTATCTGTGACAAAGTGCATTAATGTGCTAAAAATGGCGAGAGCAGAACCATTTTGATGTTATTTCGCTCTTCACAACTCCAAACAGTTAACGCCAAAACCGCCTACAGCTGGTAGCCGTGAACGCTCGAATGTTATGAAACCGGAGCGCAATGGCTTCATTTTGACCAAACCAAGTTGCCAGCAACATCGTTCGGAAACCCGAGTAATGTGCATGTCTGTTATGTGACTCAACAGACACCCCAAAAAGCTGCAGCATAAACGAAGTAAATGAAATGTGTATCTTCTGGCGGCAAAACAGTGATCGTTTTCATCCAGCTCATTATGAGCGTCATTTCTCGGCGCGTTATTCGGCATAACAGATGATTCACGATCACTTCGATTTGAGTCGGAGAGAATCGGAAGGTCCATGTTATTCCGAGCACGCCCTGGTCAGCGCACAACCATTGCCGTTGCGGCCCTCTCCAAGGATGCGAACTTTCGCTTCACTTTCGGACCGCATTCGACGCCTTTCCACCGCAGAGACAGGGCTCCAGCCGTGGCGTCGTCATCGTCTGCGGCGTCCATCCGGACTGGTTTTTGTCCTGCGATTGGCGTTAGTCGGGGTTCTCCCGCGGCACTGTGAGGCGGCGGCCTCAGACGTCTGCTCTCTCGGCTCTCTCGGCTGGCTGGGATGGTTCTGCCGGCCGACAGCGCCGCTCACGCCCGGCAGACCTTTCCTCTGTCAGCCGACAGCGCAGCTCACAGCAGGCAGACCTCTCCTCTGCCGGCCGACAGCGCCGCTCACACCAAGCAGACCTCTGCTCTGCCGGCCGACGGCGCCGCTCACATCAGGCAGACCTCTGCTCTGCCGGCCGACTACTCCGCTTGCACCAGGCAGGCGTCTCCTCTGTCGGTTGACGCCGCCGCTCACACCTGGCAAGGGAATTCTTCAGACTGCTGAAGTTCCATTCACACCAGGCAGACCCCTCATCCACCGGTTGACAGCACCGCTTACACCAGGCCGTGGATTCCTCAGCCCGTTGAAGCGTCGTTCACACCAGGCCGAGGGTTCCTCAGCCTGCTGAAGCGTTGTTCACACCGGGCAGAGCTCTCCTCTGCCGGGCTGTCGGTCGACAAAAACGGCGCCCGCTCGCCGATAAGCGGCGCCGGGCGGTCAGCCGCGACAGGTGTCCGCCGCCGACAAAAAGCCGACTCTCTGACCGTCCGGCGGCCGCGGGGGACCACAGCGAGATCGGCCTCGTGTCGTTCCGCCCATTACGCCGGTCACGGCTGCTGTCCGGGCGGACACGTTCGCCTGTAGTCCGCCCGTGGGCGGCGGCGACGATTTCGAGACGCACGTGACGGTCGCGCGGCACCTGCCGTCGTCGCCACGGCCTCGACCTCTCATGGAGGATTACGCAGGATCAGCAGCTTACGGAGGATCACGTAGGATCAGCGGCTTGGAAAGCGAGACCGCGGTCTGAGACGAAGCGGTCCGTTGTCGAAGAGGCAGCGCCCCGCTGTCTGACCGAGAGCGACCCCGCTGTCAGACCGAGAACGGCCAGCTGTCAGAGAGGGAACGGCCCGTTGTCTGACCGAGAACGGCCAGCTGTCAGAGAGGGAGCAGCCCGTTGTCTGACCGAGAACGGCCAGCTGTCAGAGAGGGAGCGGCCCGCTTTCTTACCGAGAACGGCCAGCTGTCAGAGAGGGAGCAGCCCGTTGTCGGGCTCGCAGCGGCCTGCTGTCGGAGATGGAGCAGTCCGATGTCTGACCGAGAGCGGACCGCTGTCGGGTAGGGAGCGGCCCGCGGACTGATCGCGAGCGGTCAGCTGTCAGAGAGGGAGCGGCCCGCTGTCTGACGCAGAGCGGCCCGCTGCTAGGACTGGAGCGGCCCGCTCTCTGACCGAGAGCTGCCCGCCGGCGGTGGCAGAGCGGCGCGCCGGACGGCCGCCTGTAAACACATTCCGACGCAATCCCGCACGTCGGTAAGCCAGCGAGCAGCCAACAATCACACGGAAAAGGGACAATAACTTGAGCTCGGTTCCAGCTCTCGCGCGACCCCTGACCTGACCGAAGCCTGCGGCGGGGCAGCACGCGACGACACCGATCGGAGGGTGGACCCCTCTGATTACGTTCTGAGGGTTTAACCAGCTTCGAGCGCGCCCAGGATCGGTGCGTGTTGGGAATTTGGGTGTCATGTGGTGGAAGTTTCAGGATTTCGCGCGATCAGACGGTGGAAGCGAAATGTCGGAAATGTCCAGTATTGTTGCGTATTGAGCGCCGTGTGTGGCACGACAGATGCGGACTGAGTTGGCCTAAAGATGCACCGGTGGCTGCCAACAGGCTGCGGAAGCTCTTTGTGCCGCAGCATTATGGCTGGAGACTTCCGAAAATTTCTGCGGGAAGAAGTCCCTGCCCTATGTTAAAATCCCTTAATTCTGGGGGTCCGTCCCCCATCCCTCAGGAATCGTCATCCTTGCGCAGTGCGCACCAAGAGGTGCTTTTGATACTAAAAGTGGGGATAAAAGGTGAGACGTAGGTGGTGACAATGAGAATAGAATTTTCTTGATTTCCACAACATGAACTTATGACCAGTCGATTTGGGATGACAATGACAGACGTTGCATTTGGCTACGACGAATAAGTCATACCGTCACGCTTCAAACTCAGAAAGTAAATGGTAGTAGAACCGCAACAAAATGTTTGCGCGAAATTTTGGCTCATTGCACAGATTTTGCCTCACTGCCCTGATGTTTGTACTGTTCTTGACCCTACCAGATTCTTCATGCTTTCAACAGTGATGTTAATGTAATGCTGCATTCAAACCAGTTTTTGTTTTGCGGTATATTTTGGCTAGATATTTCTTTGATTATGAATCTGGAAAGCGTATTGAATGATACTGGCTCGTCAAAACTGCCTACCTTGAAAAAAGACCAACATGGAGGCGGTCTTATCCAGATGTCTCCAAAGATGTTATATGTGGACTGGAAGACCGAATCGAAGTCAGATCTCTTAAGGAGTGGAATGAAGGAATGGAATGCAATGAATGGGATAAAAATCAACAATATGTTTTGTGTTGACTGGCAGACTGGATCTAAGTCAAATCTGTGAACAATGGCAATAAGACTTTGTCCCTTCAAATAAGCATAAAACGGAAACCAACATGTTTGGGATGATGGCATATGGCAGAAGATTTTTCCCCGTTTCTGATGTGTATCAGGAAGCATTCATACATCTTACGAAGTTAGATTGCCTTGCCATCGCTCATGGAAATGCACCACAAATGATTTTCTGGACATCGTGATAAATGTTGCCCTTCGCGTGAACTCAGATGCAAACTACGTCGATGTAAATCTTGAGTATGTGCAGCCCTTTGAATTTCGAGTGAATACATTGCATTACTGTCATGCTTATACAAGCTTTAAAAACATGGCGGGAATTTCCTGATCCCTCTGAACCCTGCTTGGCTAAATTAAATGTTTTGATTCCCCCAACAACCAGGTGATGTACAAGCATACGAGTAACAGTGATAACGCAAAGTTTCAGCAGAAAAGTGAATGGTATTCACTGAGTCGCCTGTTGGCGGTCTCTGAAGGCAAAGTTGCACGAAATAGGTGAAAATATGTTTAACGTTTAACGTTAATGTAACAAAAAACGTTTCTTTCAGGAAGACACACAAATTTCCCATGCCATGCAACTTCAGCAGTGGTATCTATGGGGCTATGGAGGTTTGGAGCTATCACTCAAGGACGTTTTGCGGGGAATGTACCGCGTGGCTTGCTGCGATGTAGAAATACACTGCGGCTGCAGTGTGGGGCGGACTTCGACAGATATGCTGGGGGCGATTTCGAATTAATTAACATTGAAGAAGGTGTTCAACTGGTGGCTGCTCATTTCCGTACGCAGATGCCTCCCAGACTCGTAAGTAAAATGTATTTTGCTCAGTTAACGCATGATAGTATGAACGGCTTGCATTGAAAACAGTGCCCAGTAGTTTGGTTCCGATTTGGCGTAACGCCAGCCGATTGCATCATATCCCTGGACCAAATTCATCCTCTAGGCGATGTCGCAGCAAGAGCCCTATGTTGACAAAGGGGTCCCACGAGCCGCGGTCCCTGCATTCCACACTGGCAGGAGATTAGGATGGCATCGTCTGGCTTTACGACGCTCATTGGAATTTACGTCCAGAGCAGAAGGCATCGGGGCAAGTTTAGGACGCAGTTGGCGGAGACGAATCACCAGGAAACCGACGGCCAAACAGTCGGAGACTCAAACAATGAACCCGTGGAGGAGATGCACCACCATGGGTGTCAGATGCGGCCCTTTTGTGTCCAACAAAATGTTTAGATGGGAAAACGGTTTTCATAAGACACTTTGCGCTGCGTCCTGCTCTCAGAGTCTGCGATACAGCACCGCTCGCATTGTTTGCCGCTATTATGTGTCAGCTGATGCTGTCGATTTTGTCTTTACTATTATTGCTCTACAAGGAATAATTAAACAGCCATATCTCGTTTTTTTTTTAAGTCATAGCATAGAGCATTAGGTAAAAAACATGTATTTATGCAACAAAAATCCTCAATCTAACATCTCTTTTTGATGGGAGCAGATTGTGCCGTACAAAAATCCTCAGTCTAACATCTCTTTTTGATAGGAGCAGATTGTGCCGCATAAACAGATATATTTGGTGGGCCAATGGTAAAATATGGAAAAATTTAAAGAGATGAGATAAGCACGTCTAGCGCGAAATAAACGAAAAGTGAACCTTCTGGAATCTGTCGAGGAAAAGAAATATTGGGAACCTTACCATGGAACGAGTCTGCATAATGAATTTCATACATCTTAAACGTTTGAACGACTTCTCATAATTCTGCGACGTCCGAACGACTTCCCATAATTTTGCAAGTACCGGCTCATTCTCCTCTCGTTAGACTTCCCGCTATGATAGGGGTGCGTCAAATAATGGCGATTTCATCTCCCACTCAGTTCGCTCGATTACCCCTAAATTTTGACCGAGGACTAATGAATTGAGAACATTGGGCTGCCAACGAGGTTGACGCGATCGATCCATAAAGATATGAGCAGTGATTCGAGAAAGTACTCGTCGTGGATGACTGCCTGTGTCAGAATGTGAATATTTTTGCTACCAGCATTGCCTGAAAAGCACAAAACGGTTCAGTTCCTATTATTTTTACTGCGTCGCCCCATTTGCTCGTCCGTCCGTGGAATATATGTTACACAGCCTTTTTTATATTTCCGTGGAATATACGTTATAAAGCCCTTTGTGCCTTGTTCAGGTCATTTTAGGAGGCTTTTTTTTTAGAGGGAAATTTAAGGTGGCAAATTGTAACAAGTTATTGGGCTGGTGAAAGCTAGCAAAATCAAATCTAAGACGATACTTACATGTAACAATCCTAACACGCCACAATTCTGACTTCATAGTTTCGCTGATAAATGTATGTGAAAGTGCTGTGCAGAAATGAAAATGCTAAACCAAATTACGCCAGCTGGGGCCGATTTCAGAGTACGTTTACACCTTTCCAATGACAAAATGGTTTGTCTCTTCCCATATGTATTTTGCGCTGCGTCTTGTTATGCATGCGTAGAAAACAAAAGCGTTTTGTTCGTTGTGCGTCCCTGTTTTGGTTTTGTTCAGCTAATTTGTTCGCGAATGCTGACTTGAGTCTATTTGCACTTTCATTCTGGTATACGTAATTATCAGAAGATATAAAAAGTTATTAGAAGTTATTAGACGAACATTTAGATTTTACTCTCTGAACGTCCTTTGACATCAATTTGTTCACGTCTTGTACACTGGTCGTATGTCAGCTTCAAATACAAGTTGTATTCTGTGGGCAAATAACGTATGATCTTGGTAGCCGGCACTTCTTTGACCTTGTCTTTTACGTCCACACCTACTGTTACTTTTATCGACGCGGTCACCGTCCTTTCTATCTTTAAAACAGCCTGTCTCTTTCGGCATTACTAGTGCTCACCCTCACCTAGATCACATGAAACCAGGCGATACCTCGCAGAAGTGTCTCCAAGACCTAGCGGCTGGCCAAGAATGGTTGGGATACAGAACATCGGATGGTGCAAATCGTACTCCTGCTGCCTCTGAGGACGGCAGGAGTGCAGCACGAATCTAATCACCCAGTTGGGGGGGGGGGGGGCTGTGACTCCCGCGGAGGGAGCCGCACGGAGCCCCGGCCGACGCCGACGGGTCTGAGACGCCGGTGGGTTCCGTGCCACCCGTGTGGCGCAGATTTGCGGCTGCGGGCCCGAGCCGGCCACGGTTCGCGGCCGAGCAAGGCCGCCGCTCATGAGCTGTTAGTGTCGATTACCGGCAGTTCGCGCACCGCCTTTTGGCTGGTGGATTAGGTGTGGAGGCGAGCTAAGCGGCCTCGCGGAATGGCTTTAACGACTCCGCTTCATTGCCAAAAACGAAGCCGCAGATCAGGGCCTCCGGGAGATGCGTTCCTGGAAAACTGGTATCGTGCTTCCTGCCAATTAAAACCGGACTGTGTGCCTTAAAACGCTCGTTTTTATGCATTTGAAATACAAAGTTCATCAGAATAACTTTTTGTGCAGTGACTGCAAAAATCCAGGAGGACTGACTGTCACAGGCCAAAAGAGCACACAAACACACATACATGCGTACATAAACCATCACAATAGTCAGCCAATGAGTATATCTACCATTGAAATGAAAGTGGCAAAATCAGTTAATTAAATGTCAGCCTTCGCTCGGAAAACTTTGCCGTCGGTGGCCAAATTAGCAATGGCCACTGACGTGGCAAAGTTTGGAATAGCTTGGTTCAGTCCATGGTGAAGGCGCATGCTGGTGAAGTTCCAGGCGGGGTGACGAGAGTCGCCGATTGTGCCGTTCATGCCAGTGACGTGGGCGAGCTACCCTAGGATTCCTTTGGGACTGTGGTTCGTCTTCATGCCGACATGGATTATCAAATGATCCCGATAGTTGTGTGAGACGTGCTACGTACAACCATCCTCTGTACGAAAGACAGCAGCTACATGCCACCGGTTACCCTGAAACTTCAGTATGTCCCATTGGAAATCCGTCAAAAGGAAAATGCATTTACCTCAGTCATGTGCATGTTTTGAGTCGTTGCTACGTTTGTGCGACACTGAATTTATTTTCCTAGATTGCAGTACATTGATATCGCTGTGCATTGTGCAGAACCAGGCATACCAACGAACACGGAAAAAGGGCGATTCATCACTAATTCAGATCAGTCTCATTTACATAGAAACGAGACACAATGCCGCATTGAGCCTACAGTGCACCTGTCTGGGCTCTCTCTGGGCTCTCCGGAATCGCTGCCATCTGTCCAACATGTTGAATGTGGCATGCGATGATAGGCAGCCCATACTCTGTATGGTATGCAGATGAACCTGCCATGGCAGGCGTTTCAAGCGACACAGGCACGAGCAAGGCATATTCCGAGCGGAGCCCTGCAGAGAAGGCGATACCGGCGCGCAATTTGGCCAAACGAATTCGGTAACGGTTTGATGTCGTGCCCAACTGGGCGGCCGCTCATGTGATACGGGTATCAGTCGGCGAGGAACGCCGTGCCCGGGCGCGAACGGCGCCGCGGTCGTCCCCGGAACGGCTCTACGGCGGCTCGACGAACGTGACGAGTGATGTATGAGGATGGATGACGGCCCGCTCCCGGGAAACTTGGCTCGCGACTTCTGGCCTGAGATTGTCCGCGGAGCGCTCTCAGGATGACCGTGATTCACCAGAGGTCGCTGGGTGCATATGCAAGTGCATTGTCATTTCTCGTGACCTCTGAATGTTGTCGGTTGAGGCCAAGAGTGAAGACAGGCATGTGCATGTCCTTGGCCTGGTTTTCTAGAACACCGAAACTTAATTCATAAAGCGTATTGTTGCATGCAGTTGCCACATGGAATTGTTTTATCGGCGGTGCGATGTGTTTTGCGATGCCGACGTCATGACCTTCAGGTAATGCTGAACTCATAATTACTTCCGCAGTCTGAGACTGGGAAAGGGAGAAAAAATTTCGTAAATTGGAATGTGGCAATAAACGATGCATATCCTAAAATAGCTGAGATGCATGTGGAAATGTTTCATGGTCCGATCAGTCCAAAGCAGGTGTCACAACGTCATCAAAACGAAAGTAGCGGACTCCGCTCTAAAGTTTGTCGAACAAGTTGGACAGGCCTGGCAGGTATCTAAATTTATCATACCTGCATCGATTGTGGCTCAGTCGTCACACTCCCTGCGCAAGATAACTAGCAAGAACATTTTAAAATGAATTTTATGAAAAATCATTACTGTTTTTGGAATCTGGTTGCCTTTGAAACATTTCCTTTCTTACGCACATTGTACACCCTAACATTTACGTGAACGGGGCGGAGAAACACGTGTCTTAAGCATCTCGTCTCTGACATGTCTTGGTTTTTTGGATACGACGTGCGTCAAAAGTTTGGCATTGTCCAACTTCCCAGATCAACCAAAAAGTGTAGGATCCGTCGTCTGTCGGCGGTATTACGTGACCTGTGTCACAGCCGATTTTACGTTTGGCAGGCGCCGTACCTAAAGTTATTGTCGACGAATTCTGGCTTTTTCGTCCTAAACGTTGGTGTGACACCCGCTTGAAATATGTTCGTCGCCTTGTGATAAGAAAAAGAACAAAAAAACGTCCATAGCGTCAGGGAAGGACGAGGTCTGTAGGCGTTTCAGGATTACAGTTTTACTTCCTACATACCAAAGTGAAATAATCAATTTTGAGAGAGGCTCGAAAAATGTCACAATATCCCATGATTTATGGGTATAAAAAAAGACAGAAACGTCGGTAATCCTAACTTTCAAGCGGGGAAAGATTCGAAGAAGGGAACTGCCGAAAGCCAAACGATGCGAAAATTGGATTAACTTCCACCCGGCGGACTTTTTGTGTGTCTCAGAAATCATCGAGTCTGTGATGCCCTCAGATGTCGATGCTTATGGCCATATCGCAGTTTTTGGCCACTAAGCTACGCGTGGGTAAGGAAATATGGTGAAGGCTATGGAGGCCTCTACAGGTCTCAGTGGAGTGTGCAGCTGGTACCCGTCATCCACCAGCATTTTCTCTGCGTCGCAGTTGCGAGGACGGATCAGGCATGATTGGTGAATTCCTGAGCTCACAATGTTCAAAGCTTTTAACGCGTATATTGGCGCTTGAAGCAGAGCAAAAAATGCACACACTTTCTCACTTAACCCCATGAAGGCTTCCCACCTTTATGTCACACTTCCAGCGGGCATTCAGGGTCAGCGTCTTCGTTGACCTCAGCTGTTTGGCGCGCACAGCGTCCCCTGGCCCCACCTCGTCACGTGAACCGGACCCGCGGTTCTCCGCCGGAGTCACCAGGCTGGGAATGAACCGGCACGCGTCCTCAAGCAGGGCGCGCCGCCGTCCGTCCCACCAATTACCGGCCGGACACGTGCCAGCAGCGCCGAGAAGTTCGCGCCCGCCTGCGAATTCATTTCACAGGAGATTGGGCATTAATTAACGAGCTGTGTCTGGCGGCGGATTTATCTGGCGTAAATCTGTGGCGTCTAAATACGTGGCGCGCCTCTCCGCCGCGTCCTCCGTCCGGCGTCGGTGAGGTCTTGGCAGAGATGAACAGGGGTACACGGCCCGACTCGGACACAACGAACACCGCGGCCGCGTGAATGGGTGGGTCATGTGAGAGGTTATTTCAAGGCATCGTTATCACCGTCGCCAAAGTTCTTAGCTCGCTAATCTGGAATGATCGGCACTGATCTTACTGTTCTAGACTTGCACTCGTTCAACCAAAGAACCAAATTTTCACGTCGACGGTAATACCTAGACCCGAAGACGGCGTCCTCGAAAGCTGTCGTGGGATGCGATGCCTTATGACCTGGGAGTGAGCAATAGAATACGTAGAATTAACCAGAGAAATCTGGTTTCGTGGAGCTCACTCCGGATGCCTGCTGACGTCTCATCCTCTAAAGCGCTTCTGATGGACAGTTTGACGGGCGACGACAACAAAAAGAATGCACTAGAATGAAAGTATTCCTAAATTCCATCACACCGCAGACTCACAAAATACTTCGCCAAATTGATTTAGCCACTTCAACGCCTTTGTCGTCCATCGATTCGTGTCAGTCATTCTGATTTGAGGTCAATGGTGCCTCGGTTTTTGCGAGGGAAACACCACACTGCCAGCCGGCCTGTTCTGTGCCTCGTCTCTGCTTGGCTCTCTGCCCGGCTGGGACCGTGTCTGCAACCGTTGCCAGCCGTCTTGTGGTGCTCAGTCCTCCGATATTTTCAGGCACCAGACGCCGCTGGAGACGAGTTGGTCAAGCGGTTGCTGATCCCTGGCCTCATGTCGCCGCAGGTCTGATGGTACCCTTCCTGGAGCAGCTGGTGGTCAACGTGTCCGTGCTGACCATCATGGCCATCTCCATGGAGCGCTACTACGCCATCTGCAAGCCGCTGCGAGCCGGCTACACGTGGACCAAGATGCGCGCGCTGGTGGTCATTGTCATTGTTTGGCTGGCAGCCATCGTAACCTCTAGGTGAGGCGAGAGGAAACGAGGGACGGAGACGGGATGGCCGCCCCTCGGGCCACGCTGTCAGGGACAGTTCAGTGATTTGGTCACGTACAGGACAGTTAGTGCCCGTCATCTTTGGATTAGTGCGGATTAAAGGCGATCTTGAGGCTCAAATGGTCTTTAAGGGAAGACGCATAGCGGAGCCCCCGCAGAGGAAGCGAAGCAAGAGCGAGAGGGCGGAGAGAAAGAGCGTGGAATATCCATCCAAGGTCTTCGACATTCAGGGACTCACTCAATGGATACGAATGATTTATGTGAAACGGGATTGGTAGTTTCGTTCATATTTATGTCTCCATGCTCATGCTTCATAATCCCTGTTAGGATTTTCTACGCACGCAAAATAAACCATGTGAATGGAAGGCAAGCTGCTTAATCCCGATGACGATTGAGTAGGTTAGCATGACGATGCAGTTTATGGGGAGAAGACGCGCCGAGCCCTGCTGCCGTTCTGGCGCTACGCACAAGGCAAGGACTACCAAAGGCAAAGATAAAAAAGATGACGGGAAATGATGAATGCTGATAGAACAGAACATTAGAATTTTTAATATAAGAAACAGTGCAGTTGCCGTAACTCTAAACACGAAGATATGAAACCCAACCATTTTGTTTTGTTGTTTCAGACCATAAATGTTTATGATCTTGATGGTGTGACTACAGTAGGCAGATAGGCCACTTCATTACGAACCTCATGTTTCTTCATTAGTTTTGTTTTGATTACTTTGTCGCTATTGCTTGCGAAATGATTTCCTCAGTATCCTTTCTCCCTTGTCAGCCACAATGTAGGATTGCCATTGAGTAATACCAGCAATTTCATATGGCGAAGGTTGCAGTATACACTTGATAGATCCATAAATTCATTGACTTCAAGTGATGCATTACGTATGGATTTTACATCACTGTTTGGTCTGTGCTATCCAGCGCAATAGAACACGTTTGATCTAGACACAGAAGCATCGTAAATTATTTTTGTCATATATATATATATATATATATATATATATATATATATATATGTACATATATATATACAGGGCGTCCATAAAGTCTCTATACAATTTTAAAAATTTATTACAAAGGTAGTTGACAGGATTTCCTAACTAGATTTGTTCTAATGTAATCAGTGGTTGTCAAAGTTTTTTTACCTCATTTAATACACCTCTATATGGGCACCATTAGTTGCACGAAGCACATCAAGACGGTACTCGATTTCTTGCCATGTTCGCTGTAGCATAGCCTCATCAATGGTGGCAATGGAATCAGAAATCCTTTGCTTCAAGTCAGTAATGTCCCGTATCTTTATTCGATACACGATATCTTTCACATAACCCCACAGAAAGAAGGCCAAGGGAATGATATCTGGTAGATAGTTTCGTTGAGTCTGCACATCCGATTTTGTCTCAATAAACCGTGATACACATTGTGCCTTCTCTTGAGGAGGAGCCATTTTTTAGGGCTCCATTTAACAGCACCCCGTCCACCAACAGAATACCTGAAACACAAAATTTCAACGTGATCACAAACTTTAATAAATACTGATTAAAACAAAACAAATCTGGTTAAGATAACTTATCAACTGCCTTTGTAATAATTTTTTAAAATTGTAAAGAGACTTTATGGACACCCTGTATATCACATTATGCTTCGTTTGTAGTGGTGAACGTAAAAGATGCGATGCTATGATATAAGCATACAATTATTTTGGCATTATAATTCGGCGGCATATTAATTCGACAACATAACATATTCGGCGTTCGCTTTCCGTGGGGAAAGCGACATTTATACGCGGTGCATTGCCACAGTCTGATTCAATTAATGTCCAGTCCAGGTGTTTGGCTCGCCTGTCTTCTGCGCAATTTTCCCTCTGAAATATTTGCCACTGGCTCAGCCATTACAGCGGACGTCGGCACTGATTGGTCGTCGCGACCGCGTGGCGCACCCAGGCAATGTTTACGGCACACCAAGAGCGCGCGCCGGTATGATATTGCAAGCTTGCCCCAAGCAACTGTCGCGTATATCACACCGCGAGCCGGGGGGGAGCGGATTATTACGTCCCCCGCGCCATGATGGGAGCGATTTGTCAAGGATGTAAATTATTAAATGTCTCTGCACGTCAGATCTCAGAGAGAAACTGATGCCTCACTTGGGTGGTATCCGTGTTCAATCGACAGGTTATGCGGAGCCGTCTGTGACGCCGGCGTTTTTGTTGCAGTCCGATCCTGTGGATAGTCAAGTTCGAGATGGTGGACTACACGGACAACACGAAGGTGCCGGTCTGCGCCACGATGGCGCACACGACGCTGAACCAAATGTACTACATCTCCAAGGACGTCACCTTCTTCTTCCTGCCGGTGTTGGTACTGTTGGTGCTGTACTCGGTCATCACGCTGCACCTGATTCGGGAGCCGCGAACCGAAAAATTCAACTTCCGCATCTCGCGCAGTCACGACCCTCGCAACGGCGCGGAAACAAGCAACTACCGCGCGCGCAAGCAGGTCGTCTTCATGCTCATCGCCGTCATCATTTGCTTTTTCTTCTGCATGTTGCCCTCCTGCGTCTTCCGCCTCTTCATCATCATCGCATCGGAGGAGACCATCTACTCCCTCGGCTGGGAGACCTACCACAACATCAACTTTTTCTGCCGCATCATGACCTACATCAATTGCTCTATGAACCCCATCCTGTACAACGTCATGTCCTCCAAGTTCCGCGAGGCGTTCCTGAAGGTGCTGGGTGTGCCGCCTGTCGGCCGCCACCTGAGCCGGCAGAGCACGTTCAACACCGCCTCCTCCACCGCCAGCTCGCGGCTCAACAGCGTGCTGCGCGCCGAGGCCGCCGGCTCGCCGGCCGCCGGCGCCGGCGGCCGCTACGGCCGGCAGAGCAGCTGCGCCTCGGTGCTGGGCCGCGGCGGCGGCCGCACGCTGGAGCCGGCCGCCGGCGAGCGGCCGCGCGGCTCCTGGCAGCTGGAGCGGATCCACAGCCTGGACCCCGCCGCCAACGTCATCCGCGAGAGCAGCGGCAACGGCAGCGTCGACTGCGTGTGAGCGGATCCGCCGCGAGGAGGCGACCGAGGAGATGTCCGCGGACTGTCGTCTGAGGAACTGGCCAGGGCTGTCGACTGACGAGCTTCCAAGAGACCACCACTTGAGCAGGTATCCAGGGAACGTCAACTGAAGACCTGTCGAGAGACTGTCAACTGTGGAGCTGCCGCCGAGAGAATTTCAGCTGAAAAGCTGCCAAGAGACTGTCAGTTGATAAGCTGCTGAGAGATGTTTAACTCATGAGCTGCTGAGAGACTGTCAACAGAGGACCTGCCGGGGGACCGTCAACTAGCGAGCCTCTGAGGGACTGTCAATTTAGGGATTGTCCAAGAGCCGAAGAGCCGTTGCGAGCACATGATGATTTTGGCCAAAAAAGCAGCATTAATGACGCTGTCGACTGCAGTTAGATATTGTGCGAAGAGTTACCAATGTTGGTAATGCGAGAAGTCAGCTTTTGCCTCATATGAGACGGAAGCGTCATGCCCGTCCCATAAATATGACAGCTCAGAGTGATGGCCGGTCGGACCTGAGGCTTTAATGCCGTCATATTGCCGCCACATGGTCTGCGGGCTGGCTCAACTGATGGACTTGATGACGTCAACTGGGCCCCATCATATACATCGCATTGTGGTCCGATCCAGCTGATTGGCGATGTTACGTCATCACGATATCTTCTGGCGTACGGTAATATTATCTGCCCCGCTCCTGCCCAGTTATTCGAAGTTTATTGACTCGTGTGCTTTCTCGCAGTATCCGAGCACCGTCTGTACAGACGGCAGCTGGCCAGAGTATATCCTTGAATGCGGCTTACCGAACCGCGGCCGAAACCCAACCCCGGCGTCTTCGTCACCACTCAGAAAGGGCCAGGATCATGGCCAGGTCGTCCAACTTAGAGTCTGGGGGCCTCCGGTCACCATTGCCAGATGCGACCCTCCCGCTTGTGGTGTGCCTGCTTCCGCGGGCCACTCGATAGCCTTGGCTCTCACCAGTCTGCCAGCTTTGTCATGCATGGCTCACGTGCGGCTACCCTTTCGGCTCGGGGAATTCGCTAGTGAATTGAACCTGCTGGGCCCTGTGTTAGTGAAAGGATGTGGATGTCCGGTCTTCGATGCTGAATTCTAACTGTATTACACGGCATGCCCCTAACTGTACACGCTTTAGATGTAACAAATCACACGCGGGAGACGTCCTTGGGCATGTCTCAGTGGGCACCAGCACTCAGTGTGCGTATGTGTTTGGACGCCTCTGATGAGGAAAATTACCCGCGAAAAACTCTCTGGTCACACACGTGTAGGGTCAAAACCTTTCCGTAATCGGGATGAGGCGATCGCGCCTGACACCTAAGCGATTTTCATGGTTTTTACCCTGTGTGGAGACGATGATGTGCCACCTGCTCCGACTTTGACGCCCTCTACAGACTACGTAGTTATAAAAAGGGTTATTTATATTTGTACCTATGGAGGTACGAAGGAATAATGCTTTCAAACAGAAGCATTGTAAACCTCGAACCGTTGTCGTCGCACGCTGTTGTAGATGTCGTCAATGGCATATAACCATGGAACGTGTCAGCCGTTTTTCCGTATGAATGGCACAAGAGAATGAGATAACACCCATGCTCCGTCGTCTTGTTTTGTTGTCGTTTTATCAGAGTCATTTTATTCGCTTTACAATGCGTTCTAGTATATCGATATGTACCGCTGGCATTCTTTGTTTTGCAATGCTTGTACCCATGAGCGATTGTGCTGGAGAAATCAAAACCAGTTTTCCTGTGATCGCGATCATCGATGTTCCCCATCAATCACGCGACCTGGGTGGCTAAACACACGCATCCACTTAACGTGTCCCGGGCTTAAGCTGCATGCAGTCATCCGGGATCGTAAACACAACTGTTGACGGGAGGCAGGGCCTTTCAGTCGAATCACTCCGCAACCAGTAAATGAGCGGCGGCTCTGCCTTTCGTTAAGCTGTTGCAGCATGGTTAGTAGCACCATCCATCACTCAGAATGCACGTCGGCTGTCCTCGCGTCAGTCGCATCGTAAGGCACCATTGTCAAATTATGCTGAAGACGCCTCATTACATCGTTACAGACCGAACTGCACGTAGCATCCCGTTCAGCAGCGACGGAGAGATAGAATATTCCCTAGCGTGCTTGGCAACGTTCCTGGGCGAGGCCAACGGCACGGGGCCTCACAGTGGGTCCTCCCACGGGGTCCTCGCGTTCGGTTCCGCCGTCGAGCCGCTGCTCCTCCCTCCCAGTCGCCTCGGCGCCCAGACGCGGGCACGCGGTCAGCCGGCCTTCGCCGGCCGACCGCATATCCCCCGATCGGAGGTAGGCCCCCCATACTGGCCACGTCCGCTCGGCCCTGACCGCCCTGCCGCCGGTCCCTGTCGGCCCCATCACCGCCCGCGCGGGCCCCTCTTCCGTTCCCAGACAGGCACGCGCCGGGCGGGGCGCGGAGACGTCGGCGCTGCTGCCCCTGGATTTAACGTTCGACCGTCGGCCGGACAGACGACCATTTGAGGGCATTCGCGGACTCCATCGGGGATTTCGCGGGGGCCACACCCGGACGTGTTCGGGACGCCACCCAGGTCGCCTGGGCGGCCATATCACCTCAGCTGAACGTGCCCGACCGGTGCCGGCTCGAACCGCCTCTCGCGTCTGGTACCGTCATTCCACGGCGAGCACTGTGAGCCTATGTTGTCGGTGTTTTATGTGTCGGCTTGAGCCCCCGTGTTATTCGTTGTCAATAGAAGATCAAAACGAGTCGTGCTTTTGCCTGAGGTCTGCTCGGATAGGTGGGTGAGCCCCGGACGGAGGAGACACAGTCTGGCCGAGATGCAAATAGGTCATAGTCATTGTTTCACTTTTGGATGCTAAATTCATGTCAACAAAAATGATCCGGGTTTTTCTGGCGACTGGAAAGGATCGACAGCCCTTCCTTCCTAAGCGGAGCAGGCCGCCCGATTCCCGCCCGCCGGCTGGGGAGCATTTGTTACATTTCATCAGACTGGCTTCTCATGAATAGCCCGTGGCTAGCTGTAGCTGCAGCCACGGGAGCTTTGAAAATGTTAGAGCTACCGCACATCACAAAGAATATGGTTTGAAAGTTGAAACGGGTATAGCGGATCGACTATTCGTGAAGTCTAGTACACAGGTTCACTGCGCTTGTGGCTTCCCATGGATCTCGTGAGCATGGAAAACAGATCGCCTGCTGATATTCCCGTCTGTCCCGTCGCGCCCTGTCGAAATGATTATTACTGGTTTTATTCGTGCTGTGTACTGTTTTCAACAGACAAATGCATCAGAATTGTGCAAACCCACCCTATCATGGAGGGCGGGGGCAATGTGACTCTCCCAGTTAGCTTTTCTTGAATATCTTTTGGGTGGTTTTTCTCACGCTTCTGGAGCTCGTGGCACCTTTCTGAAAACGGTCCGCGATCCTAAATTCGTTTTATTATTGTTATTATTTTGTGTCGGACCGTAACGTTCTGAGATACTAGAGTTTAAACCAGGTGACCATCGTTCCGCCGCGTGACGAAAGGCGCCACCAGCCAGAACCACGTGACGCGACGTGACGTGACGTGACGTCGGGTGACTTTTGGGTGTCTTCCACTCGAGTCGTATGTCATGCCCATGAAGGTAATAGCTGAACCGAACTCCATTTTCTAGGACAATCAAAGACTTCAAACCGGCAATGAAATGACGGTCGTCAGAGCTATAACATAAGTCATGACTTGCCTCCATTTGACCTGACTTGGCCGAAGATGCAACCCGCAAAGTAGGCCCTGTAGGTTGGTTACAGAAAGACCAAGAACGATGCCACCCAATCGTGCCACTCTCAGTACAAGCACCATTCGTTTGGACTTCAGGAGGCAAGTCAAACTGTCCCCCCCCCCATGAAGGCGTGTGCAGGCAAAAGCGCCATGCCGGGCCGGGTTAAAGGCACCTGAAAACATCATAGTCCTCGCAAGATTCCACGTAGCGGCGGCCGCAGCCAGAGCGCACCCTCAGCGCCGGAGGATTCCTTGCTGTGTTGGGATGCGAGGCAGTACTTAGCCAATGTACGACGTTCGTACTGAAACTGATTGCCAATTACGTCAGACGCGATCTGACCTCATCATTTAAACGCGCCAGTTTAATGCCGACGGATGGCCCCAATTCAAACTCGGGGATTGCTCGGCGTGGATGTCACTGAGTTCCGTTCCCAGACTCGTGATGATTATTGTCTCCGTGATTGCGCGGCTCCGCTGACATGATTTGGGTCCGGGCCTCGAGCACGATGCCGAACTGTTGGGGCTCCGATTGGCAAGCCCGGAAAATGAACTTACAACGCCAGACAATGCAATGCAAAACGCCATCCCGTCAGATCAGATCACAAACTCATTGCCCAAAAAAACGACGGTGGCAGAACAGCTGTTGTCATACCACCTGTTCAGCGGATAGGCTCAACGAATTATCCTACTGTTCCAGAACAATCATAAATATGAGTGAGCATTACTTTAGTCGAGGAAAAACAACACTAAGTGCCCGATTGTAACGTTTTTTTATGTTAAAACCTTTGCAGTTACTTGGTATTGGATTACGCCGTTTTCTACAGATGTATGCTCCTTTTTTGGCAACGTCTCCAGTTACGTTCACGCCTGTTAGCTTACACGCCTTTTCGTGCGTGGAAGAGGCTTTTGATAGAAAACGCTAGTTGTGGGCTGTGAGTGGACGGTTCAGTTAGGGAAACAGCAGTGTTACTATGACTTCCCAGCCGACACTCCCCCCCAACCCATTTTTGTGATCCCCGCCACTTTTTCAGTTCCACAGTGACGTTTTGCATAAGGAAAAACACAGATCGCAGCTGATTCTAATTAAAGCGTATAATGGGTCTACGCTAGGAAGCCTAAGCGCCCCATACGACGACGATCTGAAGCATGAATTGTTCAGTTTAAACCGCGCATTCAAGTGTCAAGAAGCTAATCTGCCTCATCATTGTACCTGTAACAAAAGATGCATGGAAACTGAATATCGTTACCCATGCATTTATGCTCATGACGTAGACGTGGCAGCCCCTAACTTGAACTTATTACCTGGTAGTGAATAACCACAGCAATTGTTTTGCCTTGTATAAAGATCTCATTTCGATAACCTTACCCAATTACGGGCAACTTAGTAGTTTATGTATGTTAAAATTCACATCCATCCCATACACCTGCTCACACAGTGATACCAGCAGCTCTTCAACTCAAAGCCGAGGCTGCCAAACAACTCTTCTGTTCGCTGGGCTACCTTCGCAAGCCTGCCCATGGCTGGAGTGATCATAGCCATATCCTGGTTCCTGCATAATTAACTTTGAAGAGCCTGATGCCCATCATTTGGGCGATCCTTACCATGATAACCATTAATAGATACGAGGGGGTACCCAAAAGTAACCGGAATCGTTCTCTGCAGGACAATCCAGTTGTAGTTCGGTCTTCCACCGCTAGGAGCAACTCAATCCGACCCCCGGGCATCTGTTTGCAGCGCGGTGTCGCCGAGTGAAGAGGCACTGCCACGTGGTGCACCTGTATATTGAAGCCCTCTCGCCCATTCGTCGATTTTTGCTATGGCTGAACTAAAGGAGCAACGTGCTTCTGTGAAATTTTGTTTTTTGCTGGGAAAAACTGCGGCTGAAACAGTCGCAATGCTTCAAACTGCATACAAGGACGCTGCCATGAGCAAGACGCAGGTTTATGAATGGTTTTCGCGCTTTAAAAGTGGTCAAATGTCACTTGAAGACCACCCTCGATCGGGGCGACCGTCAACCTCGCGAACGGACGAGAACATCGCAAGAATTCATGAACTCGTCATGGAAGACCGTCGCCGAACAATAGATGAACTTGTTCATCTGTCTGGTGTCTCCTGGAGCTCCTGCCAACGAATTTTGAGGGAAGAATTACAAATGAAACGAGTTGCGGCAAAATTTGTGCCCCGCTTGCTCACGGAAGATCAGAAGCAGTCACGAATGAACGCGTGTCAGGAACTGAAAGAACAGTTGCAAGTTGATCCGTATATTTTTTTCGAAGGTGATCACTGGTGATGAAAGCTGGTGCTATGGCTACGACCCTGAAACAAAACAGCAATCAAGTCAGTGGAAGCACTCAAACTCACCACGCCCCAAAAAAGCGCGTCAAGTGAAGTCCAATGTCAAGACGATGCTGATTTGTTTTTTCGATGCAAAAGGCATTGTCCACATGGAATTTGTTCCTTCTGGTCAAACTGTCAATCAGACGTTTGACTTGGAAGTTTTGCGGCATGTGCGAGACGCGGTGAGACAGAAACGCCCCGACATGTGGCGAAGCGGAGAGTGGTGGTTTCATCACGACAATGCGCCTGCGCACACTGCCTTGAGTGTCAGACAGTTTTTGACAAAAAATGGCATGACACCGCTGACCCACCCTCCCTATTCACCGGATTTGGCACCCTGTGACTTTTTCTTGTTCCCCAGAATGAAAAAGACCTCAAGGGAAAACGTTTCGAAGACGTAGATGAGGTGAAGGAAAAAACGACGAAGGCGCTGCAAGGCATCACCTTGCAAGAGTTCCAGAACTGCTTTCAACAGTGGAAAACACGTCTGGATAGGTGCATTGCTTCTGATGGAGAGTACTTTGAGGGTGACAGGAGTGACGATATGTAGAGATCATTGAATAAACATATACGGCGAAATTCCGGTTTCTTTTGGGTACCCCCTCGTACGATGAAATACTTATCCTGTGATTTTTTCCTTTGAATCTACATATAAAATCGCTCGCTATATAGGAGCTTATTTTCTTTGCCATTTCTAGTCATTTGTCGTATTTTGTATTTCATGCATAGTCTTGAATGTGGATACCTAATTATAATGATTTTTTAATGTACCTTTTTCTACCATGTCCCAAAACTTCCATCATCTTCATTACTGTTGAAAATGGTTGGCCCGTTTCATATTTTTGCTTATTACAGTCGTACTGGATGTTTCATATCTGTTGTTTTTTTTTGTTGTTGTTGATTACTACACTACTCTTCAAAGGCAAGGGCCTAGTGGTTAAAGCTTAATGTTAAACGATGATGCGCAGTCTCATTGTTATCCACAGGGTGAACGTAGAAAATCCGTTTTCATGGGACTGGCCATTGTTTGACTCCATTATTTACACACGGTGAACTTCGTCTATTAGCAGCACCAGTCTCGGTCACGTGTTTATTTCTCTTATGGCGTCGCTTCAAGCCCAGGGCATCGTTCCATATACTTTGGTTTTAGATCTCGTTCCACCCGGGTCAGCGGCGTTGAAGCTGAGACGGCCTTGTCTCGAAGCCAGCGAACTAGATGATGGATATCAGAGTCCCACATATGGTCTCCGATAATAGTGTTATTCCTGGCGATAGTTATTAGCAAGTAGGATGCCGGGCGTTATTGGTATTTTTGTGTTCAAGGTCAAAACAATCAAGGCAGTTCCAGTATGCACTTTAGAGATCCTAAAGATATGAAATTGCGCGAACTAATCCAAGTCATTTTGTGCTCCTTTTCCAATTTTGAAAGGTGTTCATCACCACTGTTCCAGTACCTCCGCAAAGAACAGTAGGTCCAGCGACTTCCCCATCCTTACCCCTCCCCCACAACAGCATCCCGTCTGCCTGAACGTCGACGGTGATGCATCTAATTCGGCGAAAGCGAACGCAGACTGGACTAACAACAGCGCACGAGATTTCCACGAATTTCGGCCGTCACGGATGACGTAAACAGAGCCTCGATGGAACCCGCGAATGTTAATCGTGCTGCTGGGCAATATGATCAGTGTGAGAACGTCGATTTGTCGATGCACTTCTCCGATATTTACCCACACCAGCTATCTAAATCTCAGTTTTATGTAAAGAATAGTAATTTTAGAGTTTCCTTCCATTTACAGACTTCGGAATCATTAACAGTAAATATTTAGTCAAAGGCATGGGGCTGAACTGGTCCACGGAATGTTCCTCCCAACTGCATTTTGATGACTGAAGTGAAATATGAGGTATCAGGTTCAGGTTATGGCTCAAACCCTCGAACACTGATAGAAAGAACAAAAAGTTCGAAAATCGTCCAAATGGTACACTGTTCCGTTTCTTCGGCAAATTTGTTTTGGCAAATGCATCCGACTTTTTATTAACGCAACTATTTCGGCTTTGTGTGGCGTTTGAAAAAAGACATTTTGAAGAAACGCTTAACAAAGAGATCTAACTTTCCCATAATTGTTTTTTTCATTCTTTCCGTAGGTTTTCCTAAAAATTTCAAGTTTCTCCGACCTTCCGTTTGTCAGATACGATTTTGTTCTCGAGGGCATGTCACGACCCCAAAGCGCGGCGCTTAATGCACGACTCAGGCACGACAAATAAACTGAGCATGTTTTTCGGTCTCAAAAATGGTCATTATGAGCAAGCCTCTGCAAGCTCTTGTCACGTCAGGAGTGCACATAGATGTAGGCTGCCTCAGTCTGCCGGGCTTATACCGCACTCAACCGGCAATTGTGTCACAATCCTTTTTACCAATAAAACCGGATTATTCACCATGTGAAACCATGTAAAACTCTTCTTCATGACTTCAGAGAGACTAGGGCGACTGCGATGTCTTGATAGGATGCATGGCTCCGCTAAAACGTGAAAACTATTCCATGGGCGAAAACGTAGGAACTTCTGGTCAATAATTTCAAGCAGCTGCCGGGGCTCTTTTTCGTTTTTTTCCTTAGCAGACTCCATGGCTTGCAAAACTGTTCACAACTCTAGCTCTCCTCGTAATTTGCCACAAAGGTGAAAAACACCAAGCATACTTTGAATAATGTAATACTGTGCTATGTTGCTATGCTGCTATGTTAGTAAACTGCAAAGAAGAGGTCAGTATGGAGTTCGAGATAGGATTGGGGAGATCAGACACGCTAAGCAAGCAAAAATATGGCCGATTTTGGGATTCCCCAAAAATCTACGGTGTGGTTATCTGACATCACGACAAGCAGTCACATCAAATAATGGGACAGTCAATGTGAGACAAGTAAAACGAGCTGTAACGGTCTGCTTGCCTGACAACCAGTTCGCGAAGGGACCTGCCTAACTGGGATAAGCTGGCCGAAGGCCACCGGTCCTAGCTCATGCACATATAATTTAAAAACACCACCTTCGGGAATAGGAAGATCATGGGCTTCGCTAACGAGGGGATGGGGAACGGAGAAATCACGTGCTCTGAAAAAAAAATGATAAGCAAGAAACGGTTTCCCAACTGTGGAGGGAAATTCATATCACAATATGCTACTTTCGTCCCTAGTTTCTTCGTAACTCGTCAAATAACGAGACTGAAATCCTCCAAAAATCGGACTTTCGAGTAAGATAAGGAATGTAAGGATCATGCAGCTGTATAGATAATATATGGACATAATTCGTCCCCTTAACTGAAAACCGGCGGCACCATTGGGATGATGTTGCAGAATGTTACATGCTGTGAGTGTTTCGAGGTTTTAGTCTGCGAGCAAATGTCGTAAAAGGGAAGCAGTTGTTAACTGTTTTCTCTGAATACCGTCGCTGTTTTGTTCCTCACATATGATATCTAAAAGGAGGCGAATCCTGAATGAACGTTATGGGGTATGTATTATTGGACACGGCGACGCATCGAGCAGTGTTAATGTTTGTGTTTGTCATAGGAGTGTTGTTCCATAGTCCTCCCCTCTGAGCTATGGATAATGCTCGTTATGAATTCGTATGCACTTATTCTAGGTACCATGGCCGCGGGCCAACCTTTATCTTTACGACAGCATATCATTTGTTTGCATACCATTACATGACATGGCATAAAATATTAGTGGTACACCGTTCGAAAACCAAAACAGTCGTACCCATTCGGATCTAGGAGAGACAGAGGTGCTGCTGCAGTTCCTGTATACTTGGTCAACCGCTCTATGAAATGATTTTAAATCGTTGTACTGTAGAAAAAAAAGTCTATTCCCTCCATCCCTTTGATATGTGTGGCCATTTTTTATGATGGCCACTCCCTCTTCTCACTTCATGAAATGACTTACCATTCCTCCAATGCAAATCTTGTTACTTTGTTTAGTTACTATTATTAAATGTGCGCAATGCATGTGCTGTCCACCGCGAGGCGTTGTTTTGCTCTTTCCGCAACTACCGCAGGACTTTTTAGTCCATTTTCCGTCTGTTCTCTTCGGACGAAGCTTGACACCGCCATCCATCGCCGCTGTTCTCCCAAGGACCAACAGAACCACAAACAATTCAACGTTCGGTGTTTTTCCATGCGTCACCGGGGCAGGCGTCTGCGTCGCGTGGTCATAGCCGGCCAGCCCACGTCAACCGCCTCTGTCGTGTCTAGCACGCCAGCGGCGCCGCCCCCGGTGCGACATCTCCGAACGAGCTCGGCGCTGCGTACGTCACAGAGAAGCAGACTGCGCTCACGAACGGTTCGCGCTCCCCGTCACGGCAGGTCACTGCGGAGCCGTTGCTTTGGACCGGAGGGCGAGGCACGGGAGAGGGCTCTGTCCACCGGGGATTACGGAACAGGTCAGCAACTCACGGCCACGTCCTGCTCGGTCAGCTTCTTGATGATGTCCGAAAGCTACCGACTTCGGCAGCATTTAATCTGACCTTGCTGTCATCAAAAATAGCGCGTCATGACAGCCCTCAGCCTACACAAGCACATTAGTGGGTGCGGCTCATAATACTTCGTCTGTTCAATTGGCGCTTCTATTTGCTACGAGTGTGTCACACTCATTTATTTTTGGTCTGGAGCTACGTAAACATGGAGCTGAAGTGTGTGGCTGCAGAATGGAAGTTTTAATTAAAGACGTGTCGGGAAGCTGACTTTGTTCCTGTTCAAGTCTATTAGGGGTGAGCATCAAACTTGTTTTCGTTCTGCGCCGCCATAATTCTCCCTGACGCTCCCCATTTCTCTGCAGATGCATTATTCTCCCTGAGAAGAAAACGGGAAATATATTTTTAAAGGAACCGTCAAAACATATTCAACAGTTCCATCCTGTCATCCGGCGCGGCCAGAACCTCGTTCACAACTGGCCTCGAGTGGATAATTGACCCGCTAGGCCCTTGGTCGCGGACTTCCAGCGGCTTAAAATAGAACGCCACCCCAAGGCGATGATGAAAAACGGCGATTCCGCTTGTAGGGAACTATGTGGCCTAATCGATTTTCTTGGACATGTCTGGGCTTTTTGGCATTTGTATGTCATATTTTTATAAATGCACTAGAGGCCGGAAAGAATATTGCAGTTTTATCCACATCAGTAAACATCTCTGGCCAACCATCAAAAATAGTACAATCGTGTCATGAAGCCGAGTGACGACTGCTAACATTGCTATTAGATATTCTATCCCCTCAATGTTATGTGTTAATAATGCCAAGAACTTCGTTTCTTTGCAAAGCTTGCTTTATTGTGTGTGTGGATGCATGCGAAAATATTTAAAGAAACAAAGCATTTTAAAAACGAAATCTCACACCAGACATAAATGTCTGTAATGTTTATTCGTATAAAATTGCCTTGCAGGTCAAGTATAGAAAATCACAAATAATACAATACAAGAAAAATGAGTGTCTATAATAACGTTTTCATTATTCTGTGATACTTTTGTATTTTGTTCATCGAGGGGTTAAATGACCGTGAAATTTTTAGCAGTCTCCAGGGACGCAGCCAGGATTTTCTTAGGAAGGGAGGCCGGAGCTCATTAAAAACTGAAATCATACAAAAACCGCCAGCGGGGGGGGGGGCGACAATATGCAATGCGTTTCACTAAAAATGTGGCCCTAAGGGAGAGGACAGGTGCAGGCCCCTAGCCCCATCTGACTGCGCCAAAGGCAGTCTTTACCATTTTTTTTCCTTTCACAGCAACGGTGATAAAATACGGGAACACGAGAACCTTTCGAGAAATTATCTTCACCCAATTTCTTGGTCACACCGAATGTTGAATGTCTTACCTATGTCTCCTTTTCCTTTTCCTTTCCCTTTCTCGGCTCTCTGTCTCCCCTCTCTCTCTCTCTCTCCCTTCCCCTTCCTCCCTCCCTCCCTCTCTCTTACACATGACCGGTAGAAGCAAAAAAAAATATATTTCAACGTTTAACTTAATTCAGTTTTAAAAAGATATTCTTGACATCTTCCAACTCCTCTGGATGTCTTTCAATTTTCCGTGAATTCGAAACGTTTGGGCCAATGGGAAAAGGCCCGTCGATTAGTTCTCAGTCCATGCTAACTGAATCAACATCAGTCCATATACAGCGGAGTTATAACGAGTAAAAATACCCCCTTCTCTGACTTTTCCTTGTATTCTCCTTTTCCAAGATTATGAAAACTTGTGTTTGTAAAAATGTGTTTTACGTCATGGCAAATCAGGGACGTAGCCAAGGCGGGACATGGGGCCACGCCCCCTCCCCCCTGAGCCAAGCGGTTCACACAAGATATTTAACGATTTCGCAGGAATACGGAATAGTTACCATATAAATTCTGCAAAAGTAAATAATATTTCTTCCTTTGCGCCAAATATGAGGCAAATTACATAATGCTGCGGCGTTTTCCTATAAACTTCGTTCTGTCAGTGACATGCAAGAAAATTTGACATTTCGCTCCTCCCTTGAGGAAGATCCCGGCCACATGCCTGTGGCGAATCGATGGTCGTTTGTTGCGATAAAGTCGGACGGGTAGTTCTCGAGATTTCGGGGAGACGAGTAAGCTCCCCCGCCATACGGGAATGTGACCTAGCGCTACGGGTAAAGGGACAGGTTGAAAAAGGTAAATAATGAGGGGAAATAGTGATATAGGCAACTATGTCTAACAACAGAAAAGACACGTAATCGAACGTAACGCCATCTGCTCTTCGAAACACTAACTATGAAACGGGCTCTAAGACTGCTGGCGACACTTGAAATTCGATTGGCGACCTGGAAACTACACATATTGTAACGTTGCCTTGCTACAGTTTGCTAGGCAATCTTTACGTCAGGTTATCTGTGTGTTGACAGGTTGAGTGCAAACGTAGAAGTTTCGTCACGTTGACGTCTTTACTGAAACTGGCAAAAGAGCTCTTGACTCATGGGTGCCGCTTGAAGCAATCTGAAACGTAGCTCTGTCTTGTATTTTAGTCAAACGAGAGCGAGGCTCTTTGCACAACGCTGCACCATACTGATGCTTTAGTTTCCAATTATTGAGTCGGAAATGTTGCATTGAATTTGTTTCAGATCTGATGTATTCAATTAAAAGAAGCATAGTAAATGTAGCTGTTTAAGATATCCAAGGTACCAGCACTGAGAAGTTTTCTGTTGAGTCGCGGGTCGTGGATCTCCTCTCGACAGTCTTACCAATCCGCTGTGAACTCACCCTCGCAGAAGGCTGCAGTCTGGCTCATCTCATCTCAGAAGCGAAAAAACGAAGGCGCGGCTAGGCGTCGTTCCCGGCTTTTAGTTTTCATTTGAAAAAGTGGTGGGTGTTGAGAGCGGGCAGCTCGGCGCCGGCTGGACGGCGCTTTCCGATCTCCTAATCAGGCGGGATTGGCCTGCGGCGGCCGGGGGTGTTCTGCGACGCAGTCGAGCCAGCGCTCAGAGCCGGGTCAGAGGACAACGCTCAGAGCCGGGTCAGAGGAAGGGACCAGCGCTCAGAGCCGAGTCAGAGCAGCGCTCAGAGCCGGGTCCGAGCAGCGCTCAGAGCCGGGCCAGAGGACAACGCTCAGAGCCGGGTCAGAGGAAGGGACCAGCGCTCAGAGTTGTGGCAGAGGACAGGACCAGTGCTCAAAGTTGGGCCTGAGGAAAGTGCCAGCGCTGGCAGCCAGGTCCGAGGACAGGACCGGCGCGGCTGAATCAGCGCCCATTACAGGCCGTCCTCGTCCGCGGCGGCCACGTCTTCGGCGAGAACTCACCGCCAACATGAGACATGACTTCCGAGACGAGATCTCGCCGACGGCCGGGCCGACGGCGGCCGGCGCATGCCTCGGTCCCGGAGCGCCACCGCCGGTAACTATGTCTGCCGAGAGCGGGATGCAGGCGCTCGGACCGTCACGACTCGGCGCACAGCGGCGCCGCCCACTCTTGACGGCGCTAACGGCGGCCGGCCGTCACGACGCGCCCGCCGACGGCGCCGGCGCCGCCCCGCCGGCCCACAAATCATTTCGTCACTCGGACTCGCCCCGATGGCTATCTCCGCCGTTGCCGGGCGGGCGCCGCGCCGCCGATCAGCAAACGGGGCGTTAAACGGGCCGACGGCTGCTCGTCGGCCTCGTCGCGAGCAGCGGAGATAGTCGGCGGCGGCGACGCCGGCGGCGCGGCGCGACCGGCGGCTGCTCCCTTCCCGAGTTACGGCCGGGCGGCGGCCGCTGGCCGGCGTATCGCCCGGCCCGATTAGCTCGCTCGCCACCGGGCATATCAATAAGTTGTCACCAATGGGCTTCATGGCGCCCCGCCACCGGACCAGCCCTAGATCAGGCCCAGCGAGCCGGCCGTCGCTGCCCCGGACGTCGCCGCAGGCAATCGGCCGGCTGGTGGCGCCCGCCCGCTGACTGACTGCTGCCAGCTGGCCGTTTTTGCAGCAGAATATACGAGTCAGCTGCCGGGATTTTAGCGATTGGCCGTCGGTCGGCCTAAGATCCGTGCTGTAATTTCCTACGCCGTAGGAAATGAAGCGTTTAGAGACCCGGAGCCGACACCGTAAGAAAGTAAACATTTAGTTTAATTTTTCTCAGCTTTAGTCAAGTGATAAGAATACAACGCAAATTTCCTACGCCAGAAGAAATTAAAGCACTGTCTGCTGTGGTTTCGGTATGTTGGCGGATAGTTGGCGAGGTGACTCTTCTGTGGTAGAAGTTTGTGGTTTGGGACGTCAGTGGATACTCGATATGAAAGAACTAAGGATTGGGCGAATTTGTGTGTCTTATGCGTTTGTGTGTCTTCTGCAGAAATGTTCGCCTTGCAGTAGTTTGTAACTTGGCCCAAGATACTTGCATTTACCAACGCAATCAATGTCCTTATGCAGTCGGCTGCTGGAACACTGGCTAACCATTACAAATGCTGTTTAGTTGGTGATGAATTAATATTTGGTTGGAGAACTCTCAAATTACTATTCCGAAAACGAAATGATTAAAACTGATGAGGAGCATCCATGTCTCTCAAATTAAAATAAACGCTACGAAAAGGGCAAGAAAGCACATGGTTACCGGCTCCCTGCGCGATTTGTGAGCAGTAAACGGACATGTATGACAGCCACGCACGAGTGGCAGACGATCGTAAATCTGCCGCGAACTGGAACGCAACCGCCCACCGGCCACTTCCCAGACAGCCGACAGTTTCCGACCGTCCCGGTAACCGATGAGTCGCCGGCCGCCCGCGGGCGGACCGACGACCTCGTCGACGACGGCGGGCGACGCCGCGCCGCTCACGTCGACGCCGACGGCCCGTCGCCGGTTGGCGGGTAACGCAGTTAGACGGCGGCCTTGCCCGGAGTGGCCGCCGCCGCGGGCGGGCCGGCCGGCAGCGCCCGTCCGGCCGCCGGGCCTCCGACCGTGCGAGCCGGACCCGGACCCGGACCCGGACCCGTCCGGCGTGGCGAGCCGGATCGGGACGCTCCGGACGGACGGCTCAGATCGGCGGCCTCCGGCCGAGGCCCGCGCCCGTCCGTCGAATTCCCGGAGCCCGGGCAGAGACGCGCAGCATGAGGTCCCAGTGGGGTTCGTAGGAGCGTGAAATGTACCAGCGCAGAACCGTTTTCAAAGCTGGTAGGGCCGGAGGCATTTGTGTCTTTTGTCTTTGCATGCAGCACCATAGGGCTTATATCAAATTATTCAAAGCTGGGAGGGTTAACGCCCTGGCTGCCCATGGGCTGCTGCTCCCATACGCCTGCGTAAAGGTGTCATATATTGGTGTTCTTAATGACCACCTTAAATGATATCGTTTTTTTGGTGTTTGCGCCCCCTGGGTTTTTAGACTGAGGAACAAGCTTCTCTAACAGCAAGACTGGCATAGCTGTAAGGATGCCGCTGAAAAATTGGACCACTGTATGCGTACAATGTATGGTGCATGTGTCTAGTGTCTAGGCACCAGACTCATGTACACTAGTACACTACGGTGTCTTGGCATACCTCATGGTGTGAGTGAGCGTTTGCAAAAGAACTGAAACAAATCTTTATGAAAGACGCTACAAGAAATAAAGGTAAACATGTACTCTGCATCCCCAGTACAGAATGAGGGATAATTGGCACCTGCACCCTCCCTTGTCGGCGCCCGTGACTTGATGGCATTCCGCCCGATGGGGTTACGTTTTGCAACAGAAGTCAAGTCACACTCGGCTTTTCTTGACGACGGCTGATGACCTTCATCCGCTCGACGCAGGCCTCTGCATATAGATTCATTTCGGCCTCCAGTGCCTTCGATCAGTTACCCCCTGCAGTCTGGTGCGTGGGAATGACGTCAGAAAGGTTTGGACGGAGTTAATCTCGTGGTATCGGTGGCTCCGAAGCCCTATTGGATGTTGGCCGTAATGACACATGGCATCATCCATGGCGTCGCCCTCGATAACGTCACATCTGGTGATCTGTTCGAGAGCCGAGCGCTGTTGGCGTGGTTGTGGTCCTATGTCATGGTTACTTCAAATGCGAAAACTTTGGTTCCATTTTGATTGCCATTCGACGTAGGGAAGTATACGTTTCAGTGCCTCAGGCACAAATACGCTGCAATCACGTCATGGGCTCGGTTCATTCACTGCGAAGTGGTTGACCTCTACAAAGCGCGGCTTCTTATACGAGACTGAGGACTGCAATCATGCCGCTGCGATATCTCCGACATCACGCGCCCGCAGCCGCTCAGACGGGCGCGGTGCTGACCCGACACGGCACCCACGTCCTGAAACAGCCGCGAGACGCAGCGCCGGTCCACGTCCCGGCGGGGCCCGCGGCCTGGCCGCGCACTGCTCCCCTCTCGCCCGCCCTGCAGGAGACCGATCCAGCCCAGCTAACCGCCCGTTCGATCGGTCGGGCCCGCTCCGGCAATGCGTCAAGCAGCGTCACGCCGATAACGGCCATCGGCGCCGAATCGACGTGCGTTTCGAAAGAGCGCGTTTAACGGCGATCTCGGGCCGCCAATTACGCCGCGAGGGCTCCGGCCGGCCTGTATTGAGTCGGCGGCACGTCGTTTTCGGTTCAGAGCGGCGTGCGTCGGCGACACAGCTCGGTCCTCGGCGCGTCGTCGCCGACGCACGCCAGCAGAATACGAGTGCCCGGACGTCGCGTCCCGCTGTGCTAATGACGGGAGGCGCGCCCGTCATACCTCACAGCCGTCTAATTGGTTCGCGAGCCGGCTGTCTTAGTTGAAATAAAGGCGTGGGTCCTGCTCCGCTGGTACCGTATCGACTGCGCCGACGGAATAAATAGATCAGGCAGGTGGCCTGAATTCAGTTATGAATGGATGTCTTTTTCAGAGCGGTACCAGGTGGAGAATATTGTTAGGAGGGGGAAATGTGCACTGCCGAAGCCATTACCGTCGGAATGTCCTCGTGGCTTAGATGTCGAACGCCTTTGTGTAGCCTGTCTTCCATTTCGAATGTAACCTTCAGTCTGAAAGACTTTGAAAAAGTCAGCATGTTCCGCACCAAATGGCGTATCGATCGGCTGTGGATAACTGTGGATAGCCCTACTGTGGATAGCGTTCTACGGTGGATAGCCGCAGAATGCACGATATCCAGACTCTGTGGGAGGCACGCAACAATCAAACCATAGTGTATGCTCTGATTGAACAATAATTTCTTGATAATACAGAGGCAGAAACAGGGTTCCGTAGTGTGATGTAATATCATGGAAGGATGTTGATTTCCTTAAGCACTCTTCCCACGGAATTATTGTTTTGGAACACCAATTCTGCTCCAACGGTTAACATGAGTAGTCCAATCAAAGGCACGCGACGTGCTACAAGCATCATTAGCTACAACACGTGTTTTAGGTCCACTTTCTAAACATCGTGAAAGTTGGACTTTTTGCGCCGAAAGAAATTCGGGTTTGCACACAAAAGATGTATACATGAAGATGTACGCAACGTTTCAGCCATAGGCTATCTTCGGGAGGTTAAGTCCATGTCAATATACATGCACACACACACACACACACACATATATATATATATATATATATATATATATATATATATATAAAATCTTTTTCATGATCATGCCCAAATCTCCGGAACCAGTAAAGACCACTTGTTACTTGACTAACCCACGCTATATATATATATATATATATATATATATATATATATTTACTTATTTATTTATATATATATAATGGTCTTTAATGGTCCCGGAGATTCGGGCATGATCATGAAAAAGATAAATTGATTTATGCCCGGAGAAACTTGAGTTTTTACTCGCAGTATATATAAATATATATATATTATCTTTTTCATGATCATGCCCGAAGCTCCGGAACCAGTAAAGACCATTTGTTACTTGACTAACCCTCGCAGTGGAAGGGGATTTTGCGCTAACGCGCACAGGAAGAGGGGGCACAAAAGTGCCCCTTCTGATCTCGGAAACGGAAAGAGATAGAGACATGAAATTTTGTGGACAGGGTGGAGGCATAACGATTTATGTTGTGTGCAATTTTATGACCCTAAGTTAACATCTTTAAGGCCAAATGGGGTGAAAAGGTCAACTTTGGACACTCTGCCCGCACAGGCCATTCCGTACAACTTTTCGAACGGCGCGGGAAAAGGGTGTTTTTCTGAGCATTAAAACGTGGAATACAATAACTGCCATTTATTTGACGTCTTGACTAAAGATTTCGGGTCAAGGCCATGCCAGGTCATCGACCTATGGCGCCATTTTTTCATCTTTTGCAGATCAGATTTCGAACAGCACGGGATAGCTTGAGTGTAAATGAGGGCGCTATACGCGTCTTTTGGTTTATTTTCAGTGAAGGTAGCCAACATCGGTGCATTTGATCATTTCCAGCCTTTATATTTATGTATGTATATATATATATATATATATATATATATATATATATATATATACATGTATTTATGTATATATGCATATGTATATAGATATGAATATTAATGTGCCAAGCGTGTTTTTAGTAGGATCTTTGAATGCATATTTTATGCAAATCGACATGTTGCAAAGCAAATCTGAAACAGGTCACAAAATAGTTAGCCTTGACTTTTGATGATTTTGGCCTGTACTGACCCTGTTATTTATAATCGTACCCATGTGCGCACACGTGTTTTTATTGAGGTCTTTGAGAGCATATTTCATACAAACCGACATGTTGCAAAACAAAGTTGGATCAAGTCACAAGTTGGTTGGCCTTGACCTTTGGTGGCCTTCACCCTCATTGACCATGGCTTTGGTCTTGGTGCATCCATCATTTATGCCCGAATGACGTCGGCCGACTGTGTTTATGCGGTAATCTTAATCTAGTCCTTTCGCAAAGTTCCCATTTCTCAGCGACAAACGTTATCTTCGTTATGTTTGCTTGACTTCAAATCTTGAAACTTCAGAAATTTTCGGCCGATTTTCGGCATTGCATACGTGTATGCAGTTTTACCCATCTGGCCAAGCTCATCAAACATCATTCACCCCTTTCCCTTTACTGCATTAATATTGCATATTTCTACGGTCCTAGAAGCTTTCAACCAAAGAAAAGTTGATGCTGAAAAACCATTGAGTGGCTGAGAGCTCCATCGGTAGAGAGTTGCCTCCAGGTGGCGTCAAGACTGGTTTGAATCGCATCGACTCTCGGTATTTGGCCCGCGGGTCAGCTGACAACTGGTTAATATAAGATCGCTCAGCCTACCGCACAACCGTCCCGCACTCTTGCTTTAGCGGCACGTTAACCCTATTCCCGGAGGGCTAGACGGTATGGCCGATTCCCGGCAGGGGGGGCGGATTCGGCCCCCCCCCCTGAGATCTCGAGAACTAATCATTCGATTTCATCGCAACAAACGGCAATCGATTTGCCGTGACGCGAACTACATTTTTATAACAAGAAATTTTCAAAATTTTGAGATTTGTGGATACAGGGGGGCAAAAATGTCAAAATGGGGGGGGTACTTTTTGACTTCTTATAACTCCGTTGTTTATGGACCGATTTCGATGAAACTGGCATGAATTGAGAGATTATGGATAGGGCTTTTACCATGGGTATGCAAATTTGAAATTCTGAGAAAATTCATGGGCGCTCACAAGGTTTCAAAAATAGGGGGATTAGTTTTCTAATAACGAAATGAACAAAAGAGGCCAAAACACTTTTTTAGCTACTGCTAATCATGTTATGCTAAAGAAGTACAAATCGCATTACAATGTTTGTATAATGTTAGCATAGGCGGTGCCAGGGACATAAAAAAGGGGGAACTGTCATGGTCACACGTTCTTCGGATCAACTTGTGACCTTTGACCTTAAATGACCTCCAGTGACCTTGGGGTCACCTGGAATGATGTCGTGTGCATTCAATATTATCCGTAAACGTTTTTAATCGATTGAATTCACTCTATTCCAAAAAATTCATTTTTTGGCCTTTGCGATATACGATACGCGCACTGACATTTTAGGTCATAGCTCCGTGACCCGACCTGATATCAAGCTAAAACTTGGTACACAAGTAGAGGGTACCCTTCTACGTCATATATATTCCGGGTTTGGCATCTGAAAAAAACGGCGCCGAAATTATTGTGAAAAAAACAAATTTTGACTTTTGACCTTGACCTGACCTTGTAAAGTGACCTCAGATAAACAAAATTACATGTGCACATTGCCCAACTATTTAGCTATACATTCATATAAAGTTTTAAGTTCTATCTTAAAAACTCTGTTTTTGGCAGACATTTTCCTTTTACCCTCAACATGGCCAAAAATGACCTGAGGTGCCTCCCAAAAACGTTGCCTGGCTCCGCCCCTGAGCAAAATAGAATTTCGAAATTTTGTCACGGCGCGTAGAAGGAATAGCTAGGAAAAGTCACCAAGTTTCGTGAAGCTGCGTTAAAAAGCCTGGAATTGGCAAGCAAAAAACCCGAGGGGGGGCGGATTCCGCCCCCCCTGCCGGGAATAGGGTTAAACGTTCGCCTCAAAATCAGTTATTACATGGCATTGCGCCATGGGTTGTAGGGGTCGGAGTGCATTCAGCGAGCTCTGTTTAGCACAAACGCCGATCCTCGACATCTCCCAGTAGCTTTTCGGAACAAGTTTATAAAATCCCAGGGGTAACTGCTGAACATTCGTGAAATGAGCATTATTGTCCGATGAGCCATGCTAAAAGAATGACCGAGATGTTATTCTAGAAGATACAAAATGTTTTCGTTTACTCGTTTTGTTCTTTTCGCCGAGTCGCATCATCTTTTCCGCGACATCTCATTACATTTCATAGAAAAACGATTCGCAATGACGATTTTCTACACCAATAACCGCACCGGATTTCACTGATCCTTAAATGATATCAAAGACCAGAAAGAGAACGGCCGAATGATGAGCGGCCACATCTAGATACATAGGTGAACGAGATCGTTGACGAGGAAATGGACAAGGGCTCAGTAATGCGCAAGCCACCATGCATCAAGAACAGTTACAAGGAGCACACATCACGCATCGCATCGCATGAGACCGCGCATGTCGACATGACGCCATGCGCGTCACCACGACAGACAGGCCAACCGGGTCGCCGCTGCAGCGGGACGGCAGCCGCCGGCCGCAGAGGCCCGCCAACGACCCGTCCTCGCTCTCTGCGGACGTCGCAGCCAGCCAGGCGGCGCCGACTCCGCCAACCCCGCCTCCGAAAACGCCCCGTCAGACGGTCGAGGTTTCGCCAGTCCAGGCGCCCCAGCAGACCGTCCGGAGCGGGCGCAGGCGGCCAGAGCGCGACAGGCCCGTGATGCAGTGGCCGTTCACGCCGGTCGGCCGGACAGCCGCCGAGCAGTGGAGGCCAGGCACGGCGAGCCGACCGGCCGGCGCTCCCTCTGATCAATGCCCCTCTAGATACACAGTCAACCACGCGTGACTGCTGAAAAAAAATAGGAATTACTCTGAGCAATTAGACGACATTTTCTTTCATTGATTGCCTGTCCCAATGATTTCACTGAAACAAACACGAATTGCTACATTCAGCAGCAAATAGTAAAATGCTGCAGTTCTCTACATTCTAAGCACAGTTGTGCTGGGGAGCATAACCTTCCTCCCCTCTCTCTCTTTCTCTCCCTCCCTCCCTCTCTCTCTCTCTCTCTCTCTCTCTCTCTCTCTCTCTCTCTCTCTCGGCGCTCCTGGCAGCACTGGAGAGCGACACCGCAGTCAGGCCGGTACCAATATGCCACCAACGTCCGGTGACAGTCCAGTCTCGCCGACCGATTATCGTGCCGACGGCCATCCATTTTGCTGCCGACGGCCCTCACGTCAGGTCGGACTACTGGCCGAGGTCCTGGCCGCCCGACGTTCGGCCCCCGGGCCCGCGTCAGCTCACGACGCCTGCCATTAGAAGCTGGTTCCTTCACGGGAGTGGTCTGCTACCCCTGACATCCACGGAACTGGTCTGTTTCCACTGCCGTTCGCGGAGCTGGTCTGCTCCCGCTGCCATTCACGGAGCTGGTCTGTTGCCGCTGTCTTCCAGCGTGGTCTGCTGTCTGTGCCAATGCCGATGGAGTCTCAGCGTTGTTGATATTGTGCTGAGGTAGGTTTAAAGGTCGATATCTTTGATCTCGTTTGGTCCACGCTACCGGAATCAACAGATGATTGCAGGGACCTAAATTACGCTGTAAATGCACAGATTGGAATGGAACAAAAGGGATCCAAAACAAGCAACTGCGATTGATCTTGACACGAGTCATATGATGAGGCACGTGTTCCGCGTGGTGTGATCGTTATTATCGAAACTGAAACTGAATGAGCTATGTTCAGCAATGCATTGGAAATTCCTATACAAGAAAAAAGTAATCCCGAAAATAACGACCCTGTGCCATGTGTTACACCTAATTTTCACCAAGGTGTGCCTCAGTCGATATCACTATTGCGCATAGATCACCTCACGTAACCTTTAGGCATTGCCTATTTACAGAGCGTAATGCGAGAAAAGCGGCTCTTCGGTAACTTCGGTAACCTTGCGTGAAATGGCCGTCAGATCCATTTGATAAGAAAACAAATCACCGCCGTTCCATTAGTTTGCGATGATTAGATGATTGCCGGGGACGTCGGAGCCAGTGCCCATGGCGGTGCAATTGACCTCAATCGACTGTGGTGTCACTGGGGACCGAACAACACAGCCTGCCGAGTGACGCTGTTACAGACTGGAGTTAGACAGATCGGGGGACAGATCGGACAGATCGGGGGCGCCATCGTGGCACGTGCACGGCCAACTCGCGCTGAGTAAAATAAACGTCTGCTCAGTCGCAGCCCTGCTCGGACAAAGTTCGACATAGATCCGGGAGGCAGAAGGGTTCTAGCTCCGAGCTCAACTTTCAGCAGGCAATTTCTTGTCACTGCCGCATGAATCAAGATATTAACCCATTGTTTTGTTATGTGTCCGTTATTTGTTTTGCGTTCGACATTTGCTTCACTGACATTTAAAGAGCTATAAGACCAAGCTGTACGTGAAATGAACTTCCCAGGTCGGAAATCTTTCAGGATTCAACCGTTAAGGTGAGCTGGCAAAGGGGAGACACAAATGCGATGAAATGATATTCCAAGTTTTCTAAATTTGTGTGGGAACATCTAGAAATTGTCGTAACAAACACGAATGCAACCCATTAGTAGTAGGCTGTTGTGTGGTCTTAACAGTGTACTATCCCGCTTTTGCGGTATTGCCGTACTTACATTCGTGATTTTTTCTAGCGCATATTTACCCAGATGAGTATGGCGGTAACTATCTCTGGTGTAATGTAATTTTGGCCTGTGGTATCCAGGCCCAGAATGCGACAATAATGGGAACACATGTTACAATTACTAGCCGGCAAGTCAACCTTGCACTTTTTAAAATCGAGTGCGAGTGCCTCGGACTCTGCTTACGGTGATACTTGGCGTCTTGCTTTGTTTTGTTTTTTGTTGGTTAAAGTGAAATGCCAAAATAGAAATGATTCTGTATAGGCGCAACATTTTCCACTTTTCTTGCCTCTATAAATCCGTATACTGCTCAGTGCATAGCGAAATGTTTCAGAATTATGTCAAACTGCAATTAAGTAACGTCTCAAGAAACGTAAGCGAAGGACTATCTATCTACATCTAAGGGTTTGCTCTTCTTGGAAGCTAACGGTCAGGTATTACGGTTGTCGTCAAAGACCAATACATAATCAGCTCACGTGAAATTTCCGGCAAGAAGACTATAAGTATCACCTGAAGGAACTGCCACACATTCAGCTCCCACCAAATCCATCAGCAAGCAGCGCGCACTCACCGCGAACGAATTCAGCGCGGCCCGACTGTCACCAGAAAGGGACCATTAGTCAGTCCCCATGAACCCGTCACAGCTGACCGCACATCCGGCTTCCTTATGCAAGCACCCAGTAACACGTGTGAGATCTCTAGGCTGTTCCAAGCGTGATGGACACCACAGCAGATATGCCGATCATACGTGAATCATGCATCGATCCGCGCGCCCATGTAAAGCGTCAAGAACAGCCGACAAGACAGCATGCACAGCTCTGGTCCATCCCATTCAACGCCCGTGAACTCATGCATTGCGTCATAGATAATGTTAGTCACGCTGCACTACATTACAAGAAAGTGCGTGTCAAAATGTCCGTGTTTCTGTGTTTTCTCAGGCTCACGAACACTGAAAACACTGAACTGTTTTTGGTTCAAGCCTGCCGGCTTCTGACAACTCGACCGCTGCGTAACAATTTCCAGCCCGAAACCTGCCGGGAGAGCTGGCAGCGACGAGCGCGCCCAGAGGCGGCCAGTGCATGCGGTCAGGGCGCCGGCGGCGCGGCGGCGGGCCGCCAGGTGACGTTGGACGGCGCGGTGACGAGGCAGCGCGATCCTATCGCAGCCCTCGGCAGGTGACGGCCACGCACGTGTTCCCGGCCGACACGGCGGTCGACTAAATGGACTTGCTGATCGGCCGCGTTGGTCGGCCGAGAACGTGGCCTCGCTATGCCAGGCACGGCCGTGGCGATTGAGTAACTGTATGGTGACCATATGAAAAATGTACTGTACCATATGAAAAATGAAAAAGAGAAAAAACACAGGTATGGCTTTTACTCTCGTTCTAAGAGAGTTCCAATTCAGCCTCTAGTGCCATTTATATTTGCGGCTCCGGGAATGCATAAAGCATGGGACTATGATATAAATCCAGCATGTTTCATTTATTTTGCGAACAGCCTGCGTAGAAATGCATTAGGCTTCTGGTGCGTTTATGGAAGTTTACAAATGAAATCGTGTGACGCTGCAAGTATTGAGAAGGTTGATCAGTTCCCGTAACTTCTCCAACCTCAAGAGGCCAGAAACGCACGCGCTTTTTCCGGGCACAAAATAACATCATAACCTCAGATGCCAGGAGAGAATCAGCAGGCATGTGCAGCTCCATTTCTCCCTGCTATCGGTGGAATTAAAACACTACCCATTATTCCATGGACTTGTCCTGTGACGTAATAATCATTTGCTATCCCTGCTAAATCTGAGGAGAAACAAAAGTTTTGTTTGTTGACGTTGACAAAACAAAAGTTTTGTTTTGTCAACGTGCCTAAAGTCACGTTGACCGGAAGCCAAGAGCCATTACAATTAGTCATTTGTGAGAACGAGTGCCATACTAAAAATATCGATATGCGACCGAATCTGGTAGCGCGAGCAATGCGTCAGGTTACAAAAAGCACACTGCTAGCCAGCTAAATATAAAGCGAATTGCTTGTAGTGACGACTTCTCTGAAGAAGTTATATCAGATGGATCATGCAATGTAATAAATTCAATAGGTGTGGCGCACGCAAACTTCATAACGCATGCTCTTTATGCTGGTAAATATCTTGGATAACCCTGCTGCATGGCAACGAAATAACATTCCATTCGTCGTGAAGATGCCACTCACTTTCATTATCAGCTATCACAGCACATGTATTTTAGAACTTTACTATTCCCATTCACCCAAAGACAACGGAAAACAAAACAAAATAAGTCGGTCGGTTTGTAGTAAATAGGAGAGGAAATGAAGAACTGTCCTAATATAAGATGATTACTTTGAGTCATATTCTACCGGAACATTGCTACAAAGCTGCCCAGTGGGCAAGACAAAACTAACCCTGCTCTCATGTTGCTGCCCATGAAATACGCTTCAGATAAAAAAAATACCGACATCAGAATTCTGAGTATAACCACGCAGTATTCCAATATGCTATTTTCGAAATCTGGAAACGGCGATCTTCCATTTCTTTTTTTTAATCCGGCGCCAACAATATTTAGAATAAACTTATCGCCTAGCCCTGTGGAATGTCTTCCGCTAAGGCCTGCGATGAATTTCATGTGGAACTGACAGCAAAGAACAGCGAATATCGGTGGGCGCAGTGCATCGCTCACGCGCCACTGTCCATGGAGCCTTGAAGTAAATGGCCAACAACAGCAAACGCATGTCCAGCTGTCTCGGACGGGACACGCATTTGTATCCGACCGTCAGTAGGTCACGGCCCACCACCACAGACGTGAACGTGCTCGTAGAGTGCTCCTGTCGCAACATGCGGTATTTTTGGAGTTCTGGGAAGAAGACATTTTGCATCATCCGGCAGTGAGAGGCAGCCCGCTATTCTTCGTTGGTCAGCGCTGACTTGCCTGGAGCCTGAAAAGTTATCGGTCCAAAAGTCAGTCGTCTGCATTTTGGTCTCCACGGTGCAATACGCGCGAGTGAGTCTGGCCTCTAGGGGGAGGTCAGTTCCTGGGCACCGTGTGATGATCAGCCCCCTGACGTCTGACTGTAGGCGAAGATGGCACCAGGTCTGTCCTTGGGAACCGTGAAACCTTCTCCGACATCTGGGTGTAGCTGACGCTGGGCCGGCACGGCTCCTGGGAATAGCGTGGGCCGCTGATCAGCCCTCCGACATCTGGGTGTAGCTGAAGCTGGGGCCGGAGAGAGCTGAGAGCGGCGGCGCCCGCCGGCCTGCGCCGCCCGGAACCAGGCTGGTCAGCTCCTGGGCCCGGCCACCGCACGCCTGTGGACGCAGAAAGAGCTCCTGTGTAGTCCGCAGCATAACTGTCGACACCGACACAGATCCTCTGTTGTCCATGTATGGACACAGATCCCGTATATGGACGTATAATGGACATATATAACAACTATAAACACAGATCCTGTATAACCCATCACACGTCTGTGGACACCAGACATGTGCTCGATTCTTTTGGAATCATAATCGACTCCGGAATCGATTCCGCTCCGGACAGAGTCGGTATTACACTCAGTTCCACTGGTAAGTACTGGAATCAGAATCGGAGTTGTAGCACACGGTTGTCCACGGAATCAGAATTAGAACCCATTCCAACGACTAAGTTCAACCAGAAAGCTGCAGTTTATTGGGCGTGAGAATGGCTCAGGAGTTTTTACCACAAACGGCATCAAGGCCTCTTCACAGCTCTACATTTTAATACGAGAGATTTCTTCGCACGGAAATAAAAACCCATGCCGTGTGCCGTGACATTTTGTGCATCTTTTGTTCTGTCTACTTATTACTGATGGCGGAAAAGAAAAACACAAAAAATTACTTTACATGGAACATTCATATGTATTTATGCAGAAATGTTCTGATATTTAGGACTATATTGATATTTTACTTGTTCATAAAATGTTAGTTTATTAGTACCTTTTGTAGTATAGCCTGCCTGCAAGCATATGCCGTTGTAATCTTAGTGGAATCGATTTCCGAACTGAATTATTTTGTTTTGAGGCGGAGTCGGAATCGACTGCGTTTGGAAAACCAGCGTTGAGTCAGAACCAGAATCAGTTCAGCAACCCATGAGTCGGATTCGGAATCGGTTCCCTACGAAGTGAAATCAAATAAAGTCTAGTAGACACAGACACAGTTCTTGATAATCTGCCACACGGCTGTGGACACAGATGCACATCCTGTAGAGTCCACCGCACCGCTGTGAACACAGTCACTGGTACTGTTTAAGTTACCATACGGCTACAGACACAGACGGAGACCCAATGAGATCTACCACATGGCTGTGGACAGAGACAAAAATCCTATATAATATTCCACACGAATGTAAAAACAGACACAAATCTTGTGTAGTTCACCACACGTGTGTGGATACAAACACAGATCCTGTGTCATTCACCGCGTGGCTGCAGAAACAGGCTAAGATCCTGTTTCATCCCTCCTACAAGCACGGACGATACAGCTCCTGCATGGTCCACCGCACAGCCGTATATACAAACTGACAGCTGCTTTATAATTCACCACGCGGTTGCGACACGGGCAGCTGCTGCGCGAGACCCCAAACAGCCACAGACGGCTTCTGCGTGAGACACCACGGGACTGCAGACAGCTTACGCGAGAGGCACCACACGACTTCACGCAACGTCTATGTGAGTTACCGCATCCCTGCACACGGCTGAAGGCAGAGGCACCACAGGTATGCAAATAAAGACGCCTACTTTGCAGCCGTTATTTTTAGACCATTACCCACCGACTACTGGTGTACAAGAAACAGGGCCACCCAATTACGGTAGCTGACGGCTGCACCTGCTCCGGGAAAAAAACGATCGATCCAAGAACCGCTTTGCAACTACGGCGTGCGCTGACGAGGTCACACCGAACAAAACTCGTACTACGAGCTGGGCTGGGCAGTACAACCCGCCGCCTGGAGTCCCAGCCAGTAAAAACAACACGGCTACGTTGGGTCAGAGCACATTGCCAACGTGGCGTTGCTAACGGGCAAGTCGTGTTTTCTTCAGTCATAACGTCCAGTATTTAGCCCCCCTCCCCCACTGTAAAAATCGCTGTAGTTCGTGTTTTTCAAAAAGCCATTTCCTTTAAGCCCCTAAATTACAATTGTTCGTGCAAAGCAGACTAGAACTCATGGAGGGACAGTCCACTGTTATGCTGAACGTCAGTTTGTTTAAGTAACAGAAAGTAGCCATGTCATAGATCCTATTTCAGCCTTTGTGACAAAGTAATTTGGGCACTGAAAGGAAATAACCTTTTGTAAAAAAGAACCACATGAGACGAGACGCATATGTATAAAAATGCCCTTTTTGCTGCATTTTGCTACGACACAACTCACAACTCAGGACTGCAAGAATATGGTTAGGGTGAAACGCTGAGATTTTATGTCCATTCACAATGCGTTCATCCGAGCCAAAACGAACAAAGAGCCAATGGAAACAAATAATGAAGTAAAATTAATGGACGAATAACAAAAAAGAATGTAATGAAAACTGACAGTCAATTTTAGTCTCTCTGAGGCAGAGAAAAGCAAAGCCTTAACTGAAATTGAGTAAGATTAAAATCTCTAATGCATCTAAAAAGATACCGTACTCAATCTAATACCTCATTTTTTTCCAACCAGTTTGCTTTTCGTCGTTATTCCCGGTGGAGGGAAGAACAAACACCGGCGAACCGCCACCTCAACCGTTCTGTGACAGCAGCAGGAGCGCAGCAAGAATGGGCCGGATTCGAGCACTCACTGGTTCATTGGGAGGCACTGGGAGCTCCCTCAGCAGCACCAGGCACGGCGTATACAGCAGGTTCAGCGTGCCCAGCAGCGCCAGAAGCCAGCTGAAGCCGATGCTGGAGGCCAGGTAGCCGCCGAGGAACGGACCTGTGAGAGAGGGTCGCTCATGAATCTCAGGAGCCATCGAGGTAGTCACACAACCATGCCGCATATATAGCCAGCAGAGCCCTTTGTTTCATCGATGGAACCTACGGAAAAACGCACTTCTAGTAACAGCGAGATGCGGCGTTGTATGATGACGGACAAAAGCTGGTGAGTTTGTCTTTCTAGTCATTTCAAATGAGGAAGGAAGTCGTCATTTCTTTCCTTTTCTGTCTGAAAGTTCTATGTTGTGTTGAAGTTAGAAGCAAATCGGGTCTGTTTTGGTGAACAACGCACGAAGCTCAGCAAACACGACTTAAAGCAAGTCTTAATATATTCCAGCTATGATGTGTCTGACTCGAGGCCAGGAATAGCCGTGTTCCACGGACTGACCTTGTATTTGCTTTTATTTGCTTAACATGCAAGCTATTCCGTACAACCTAACTGACTTTGTTGAACATTGTCGCCCAGCTTTAATCAATCCGGAAAGGTCAGTCGCGATAGAGGGCATAAACAACCGACGGAGATGGCCGGCTGGGGGAAATCGGACGGAGTTGGCCGGTCAGGGTTGGTCGGTGGCGGGAGGTCAGTCAGAGGTGGTCAGTCGGAGGTCAGTCGGACTTGGTCGGCCGGAGGAGGTCAGTCAGAGGTGTTCAGTTGGATGTGGTCTGTCAGAAGTGGTTAGTTGGAGGAGGTCAGTCAGAGGTGGTCGATTGGAGATGGTCAGTCAGAGGTGGTCAACTGGACGAGGCCAGTCACAGGAGGTTGATCGGAGGTGGTTAGTCGGAGCAAGTCAGTCAGAAGCAGTCGGTGGGGGCGGCCGGTCGGAGGTGGTCGGTCGGAGGATCAGTCGGAGGTGGTCGGTCGGAGGTGGTTGATCGGAGGTGGTCGGTCGGAGGTGGTCAGTCGGAGGTAAACAGTCGGAGGAGGTTGGTCAGAGGTGGTAGGTAGGACGAGATGGATTCTATGCAATGTAATGCTGGGTTCTGTCCCCCTGTAATTTGGTTAACAGCTTTACATTGCGCAATGATTATGCGCAGATCCCAACAACTGCAGCAGATTGACGTATCTTGGGGCAGGACCACTTTGGTACTATTTCTTTTCATGCAACAGCAAGGCTTGTGTTGCCATTTTCCGAAATTGGTAAGGCCGCTGTCCTTCCTACAATTGGCGTCTACACCCATGCCCGAGTGCACTGCGAGCAATGTTACTGCAGTTCTGATGCATTAATGGAACAAAAACAGTACAGTCCCGAAGAATCATATATCATGCGGCATATAGCAAACGCGGAAACACTTCAGAATCTTAACTTGAACTTAACTTAACAAAACTTAAATGACACGTTACGCCTTGAATGTCCTTTGACTTCTAAGCTGCTTGCAGCTACGTCATGGGGCACCAAAAGTGTTGCAGACGAGTCGATGAATGAAATTATATTCTGCCGCTTGTAGTACAGACCCCGCTGTGACTGACGGCCTAGCTAATAACAGACTGATGGCCTTTTAAGCGCTAAGCATGCGTTCCTCAATGCACATAACTACTTTAAACATGGGTAACTCGGAAATATTTTTATGCCCAGTGGTGGCCGATTTCAGCTCTGCCAAACGTTTACGAGATTTGGACCCAACACATTTGAGAACCGAACTGAGAATACATCTGTTGGTGAAACAACGATCCGCGACGTAAATGCTGCTTGCGTTTTCTTATTCGTGTGTACTTTATTTCTGTTTAGCCGTCTGACTGCGACGATGAATGGGCTGTGAATGCGTGCGTCTCCTTTTGTACCCAATATTTCAGCTATGATGTGTCTGACTCGAGGCCGGGAATAGCCGTGTTCCACGGACTGACGTTTTAATGTCAATGCAATACAACCTACACATGAAGACACAGATCGTCCTGGTACACATAGCTACGTACTTATCAAATCATGGATGTCTTTAGTGATGTCAAAGCTGGTTGCCGCATAAATCATGTAAATGTATATTCTGAGCGGCGCGAACCAAATCGATCGTGCGCGTCCCGAAAGCTTTATTAAAGCCAATGACTTGATACACCCGTCTTTTATCGACGACGCACAAATGCTTTGATATCCTGGTGATACTGGCGTGCAGTGTGCGGGCGTTGACTGGAAAGAAAAGGTCAAACCAAAAAAGTGCTTAGTTATACGCGCTAAGTGACAGCTTTAAAAGGGCACATTCCGCGGAATGATCGTCAGTGTCCTCCCTACCGGGCAAGGGCAAAGGGCTCAGAACGAAGAAGTTCCTTGTATCATGACCTTGGCGGGGATGTCAGTGCAACTCTTGATCGAAGTCTGATATTTAGAGATAGGGAGCATGAGGCGGACATCCAACGTTAAGCTGTATTGGTGTTGACATTTACGGTACTGCATGATTGGCGACATTTCGTCACAATAAGGGGTCGGCCTTTCCGCCTGGTCCTTGACTATGGTGCGCTTCTTTTTCAGGCCTCGGATGTGGTCGTCTGGACTGGACGTGTCGGAAACGTCAGTTCGTCTTTCGCTCCATAAAACGGTCTGAGTCAGGCGATAACTTCACGGGAGATATCGCCTCTTAGAACGCAACGTCACGGCCAGCAACGCAGTGGAGCATCGCCACAAGACAGACGTTATGTTAAAACACTCTGGGTCGTAAACCATCTTACTGTCATCAGATTATTTCGACCTCATTGGTAAAGAGGTCGCAATCGTTTACAGGCACTATTAGGCACGAACAACGACCAAAATATCTCTAGCGCAAAAGGCCTTCCTTCTGCTTATTCTGCGACACACGGCCAAGGTCGGTCGACACTTCTTTCTCGATTCTCCGAAACACGACAGATAGTTGAAATGGGTCCATTTTCTCCTAGGTCATCTATTCAGAAGCGAAGACCTATTCATCGTAATGAACAGGAACGGCGTACCACAACGTTCGCCTCGAAAAGCTCAGTTTAATAATTTTCTTTTGAGATGACGCCCAGTTTCTTCCAAATTGTTTTCCTAAACACAATGGGCACTAAAATACTTCTCCTGTTCCAGCTCCTCAAAACTAGCTAGATGAAGCTGCACGATTTTTAGAAAGGCTGCGACTAGTCAACCAAATCCAAAAACGCTGCAGGTACTAGCGCAGGCGATTCATTAATGACATGACCAGCAGAACTGGTTCAGAAGCGCGGACTCCAAGGCATTCTTGATGCTTCATGGCTGTACAAATAATGACTTGCCATTTTTGTCACAATGTACATGAAAAGTGCACCCTGCTGTTGTTATTCAGGCAACCTAGTGTCCAGTAGGTGCTGCATTTTCCTAATAGGCAAGAAAACAGGTTTTGGCAAACAGGTTTGGGGGAATCATTTCCATTCTTTTCTGTGTTGCATGTTTCTTTTGGGGGAGGAAGGCGAGCATGATTTGTCATTTCTAGCGGACGGCCATTGTCATTATTTTGAGTGCCGATCACTAGGTGGTTCTCTTGTGTTACAAAATAAGAAGTAAATCAGTGTAATGTAAATGGCAAATACAAATAAGGCCCATGCAACAAATGGAAATTAAATAAACTGCAAGATTAAATTTTAAATTATTCAGGGACTGTGGCACTGAGCACATGTGACACATGATTGGGCATTTGTTCCTTAGCACAGACTGAAACTCTGCAAACCTTCAAAGCCTCAGGAAACACTGGCCGCACCCGGCCCTAGAGACGCTAGAGCCAGTGAGGCCGCCCTCTGCAAGACAGATGTGGTGGTGGGGGAGGGAGAGACGGCGCCTGTGGTTCACGGCAACCTCACCTGCTGCACATTGCAAGTTGCTTGCGCTTTAATGGAATAACTGCACTGATTTCCCCGTGTGCAAATTTTCATTCGTTCGTTCATCGCATTTTTCACGAATCAAGGCAACAATGAGAGCGTTCGTCGAACTCGTTGGTTCATCTGGATACACGCCTGCATGTGTCTCCTTGGCCGTCAACGAAGCTTGTTTTGATGTTTTAGCCACATTTTACCACGTGCCATTCCAATAGTTACTGCTCGGCCACTGAGGCGCTGTTTTCTTGATATGCCTTAGTTATTTTGTGCGCCTGTGAGTGAATATGAGTGGGGCAGGGGCCGCCGATTTTTCAGTCGAATGAAGCCTGAGGCATATCTCGTCGTTAATCCGTACTAATCCATGAAATATTACGTTTCGATAACGAAATAGTCGAAATGTTTGATGATTTTTTGTGTGAATGAACTTAACAACGCGGATCGATCGCCCGCACTAAAGATGTGAGGGTGGGCCCGTGACCCCCGTGACCCGCCACGTTTGGCAAGCGAATGCATGCTTAAAAGTGCCATCCGCCCTGTACGACAAGCTCGAGGGCTCTGCCGAGTTTTAAGCTTTTTTAAGCTCGGTGCAGTTTAAGGCCACGGTTAAGCGGCCCAATCCGATGCCGCGCTGTAACTCGCTTTCGAGAGATACGATACGGGCACCGGACCGTTTGTGATGTGCCATAGCGCGGTTTGTGTGTTGGTTCGCCTTGATCTGTCTGTTGGGGTTTTCTGTTGTGGGTTTTGATATTGAGGTGGTATGTGACAGGTCCGATCTCGGTACGCCCCCGCGACGTCCTGAGACCAGCGTGGTCAGCTGGTCTCAGGACCAGCTGACCACGCTGAACGTGACCGGCGTCACCTGTTCAAATTCAGCCGATGCCGAGCCACCGTCTGTTGAACAGTGAATTTAAAATTTAAACTCCGGCGCCTGAACGTCGAATACTAGGTCCAGATGGCCATCAAAATGCAGCAGTGTCATCGGAATGAGTCACAAATAAAACAGCTTCGAGTCCAGATGCGAGCTCGTTGGTAAATACATGCATTGACCGGGCAATGGTTCTCCGCCTTCGCAACTTTCTGTATCTTTGAGAAGGAGCTGCAGCATATTTGTAACACCTTGCCAACTGATGGGGACGTAACCGACGGTACCGCAAACGCCAGTAGTCAGCTTATTGCACTTTTCGTGGCTGCAAGGCTTGTTATGAGGGTGTGTAGGGAATAGACTTAATGCTTCACATTCATGGCTGTCAGACTTAAGCTGTAGTGTAGGTTTAAAATGGAAAGCCAAAGGGCACGTCTGAAGGCAGCCCATACAACACTGAAACATTCCATGGTGAACCATATAGCGCTGCATGGCAAATAATTGTCATGACATGGTACTGCCCCTCATCCCCGCTCCGCCTCAAGGCGCACCCAGGATTTTGCCGAGAAGGGGTCGGGAGAAACCGGCCCTTCTCTGAACTGAAACTGAAAAATTTTGAATGAAAAAATGAAAAAAATGAAAAAAAAACTGAAAAATTTTCGATTCCGGTCACTTTATTTTCGAATTTTGGATCTTCTGGAATTGGTACGTAAAGAAGGGCAATATTTCAACTTCATGGGGGTCATGGCCCCTTGGCCCTCTGGCTACGTCTCTGTTCCATCCCCGCCCACTTACGCTTAAAAAAAGATTTCATTATCTGTGATAAAAACCATGGTTGGAGATTTTTGGAGGAAATAAAATATAAAAAGGGTTAGCACAGCTTTGAAGCCGGCTTTTTGCCCTTCCACTAAAATTTTAAAAGCCACGAAGCAAAAGGTTCCTGAGTCATTTTTCGCTTTTTATCAGAGCAAGTGATCTGTGTGCCAGGAAACAAACATAACATCGCTTACGCGCCCATGGGAATCAATTAGTAGCCTTAGGGAGCTAGTCCGGCAACAACGGTTCATGGCGCCACAATACGCGACCGTTGTGTCCGTGAGCACTTTTTTACATCTACATCTTTCAAATCATTTATTATGCTTCGTGCGTTCTCCCATCCGTCCGAGGATCCGCCAAGCTTTGCGGCAGTTTTCACGGCTAAACGATGAAGGTTATTAATGTGCAATTTTCGCAGATCACTAGAAATTCAGTGCATTCTACTAAAACAATGATAATCTCGACCGACAGAGAGAAAAAATTTCAGAAATTCAACACGAACTTCGTGACAAAATTCGGTAAATCGGGATTTTTTGGAAAGATACGGAGGATTTCTAATGCTTTTATGTCAAAGTCGGTCTTTGCCGAAAAGTTCCATTACTTTTCGTTTTTTTTTTGCATTATTCCTGAAACAATGTATTGCTAAAAAAACGCTCAATGAGATCGTTGAACAGTACCGTTGTCAGTTAAATTGACTGCTCTTTATAACCTTAATTAATGCGTATAGGGGATCCATGGTCTCCGCCGGAAGGAGGGAAGGGAGAGGATGCGACCGCTCCAACCGTCTGATCTGGGGAATTATCCCCCCCCCCCCAGTAATTCCCGAGTGTAGTCTCCAATATTTATACCCAAAAAGTCTTTGCTGCAGTTGCTGAATATTGCAAGGAAAAACATATACTTTATTTGGCGTTTTTCCTTCCTGCTGTTGAATCTGGCATGAGATGGTAACTATATTGATATAAAAAATTACACAATCTAAGGCAGAATTATGCATGGGCACCTGCATACTAGGCCATGTCCAACGCCTTCACGACCAGAATGGGTATAAAAGATGTCTTCAGTAGGAACGTACTCGTATTTTGTTTGTTCTGGAATACTGACAAATTAAAATGCTGGAAAATACGGAAACCCGCGTTCTTATTTTTATACCGCCTGCAAAAGATGAAACAGAAAGGCACGGACGGAGCCAAGGGGGCAGATAATCTGCGAGTTGGTATCACCTCACCCTTCAAGACCATCATCCGTGACAGTGGCACCACAAGTAGCGACGGCGCAACCAATGCTGCACAGAACTACACTAAACTCGTCTTGGCGGCCAAACCTTCGTCATTTTCCAAAACGAAAGCTCAGCTGTCGGAAAACTTAGGCGTAAGGACAAGAGTAGGTGTAGTAGTAAGTGTAAGACAGGTTAGATTGGTCATGTGAGGTATTATTAGGCCTGAATATGCATTTGACAGCTGCCAACAGACAGGTTGTTCGTAACCTGGCAAGCGGGAGGTGACTTGTTCGGATGTCGTTGGTAGCGCAACTGTCAGATGACGTTTTCCTTTTGTGAAGTGTAGCCAACTCGTGGACTATTGACTTCAGTGATCATGTCTCCAAACAGTCCAAGAATTTCAACATTAGCCCTGTATGACATTGCATAGTGAATAATGAGCCCAAAATTAGCGTATGCCTCCCCAACTCTAACTATGGCAGATTTGGGTGAGAGCTAATTGGGACAACAGCGGAAAGGGTCAGCAGTTTGGAGCGGACGTTCTAGATCTGGGGACAGTTCTTGACGTTTTGTGATGAAATGGAATCGCGCGATGTTTTGTCGCTTCCGTTGTACAGGTGATGCAGGTTGAAGAATATGCATGACATTAGCAAACCCGTTGAATCCATGATTTCCGAAATCGAATAGGAAGGCGCGTAATGTGTCGGTGTAACCTCCAAATGCAATTACACTTTGGTGTCGGGTCGGTTCAAGTGCCGTGGTAACCTGATGGATAAGGAGCCGGACAACAGATCCGGTGCATGGCAGGAACTGGATTTGAGACCCAAAACGGGCACATGCATTTGGCCCGAGACCGAAAAGGTCCGCCAGTCACGGACCGGCTTTGTCGTGGAACTGCACGGCACGGTTGAGATCCTCCAGTGCGATCTGGTTTGACGCCTGGAGCAAAATCACTCCATATTCGATATACGCACATACGTTACATATATATACATATATATATATATATGTTAAGTCCCAAACTCGCCGGCATTGTATAATCTTCAGCCAAAAGGAAAGTTACATTGCATCTTTAACGAAATATAAACGCAATTGATCTAGGCAATACTGTAAAAACAACGACCTGGTACCTGTAAAAATACAAATCCGATGAGTGTTAGCCGAAATTCTGTACTTTTCTAGTTTGTTAGATTGGCTTTGGGGCAGCCTTCGTTATACCCTTAATCAAAATGACGTGGCGGAGCCCGGGGGATCCCATACGAAGCTGTACACAACCAGCGAGACAACGGCACGCAAACTGAGTCATGTGTCCCAGCGCGAAGGGCGAGAACATGGGGGGAGGAGACAGGGTGGACGGAGGCTAGTTGTTCCCCTAGTTTTACTTAACATGTACAGAAAGCTTCATTCAAAGACAACGTCCCCAAAATGTGCAAGTCACGGAAGTTCATCGGCTGAAAATGGACCATGAAGAAAATTATTTCACGTTACCGAGAAATCCAAACGTCCATTTAACAGCCAGAACCAGATCATTTAACCGGCGCGTGCTCGACAGCAGTTCATTACAGAGCTAATGTTCGCGGTAAACTGTCTTGAAAGATAACATCTGAACGGTCGGCCAGATCGCCAGATAACTAAGACCATTCACCAGGTTTTTAATCACTTAATACCCGCTCGCTGTGGAAAAGATCTGACCTGCAGGTTAATAGAATTCTGGCCAAGTGTAAATCAAACTGACAGACAGCCCATTACTCAAACCGCTGGCGACTGCCACACATGCCTGACCGGCGAGTCTTTTCCGACAAACGGACCGTAAAGACCACTGGCCACCACGCTCCAAGGCCTAGTAAGCCATCGGCTTCCAGCCAAGCCCGTCACGGCAGTCGATACCCACCGACGGAATAGGCAAGACAGACAGCCGTCTGGGAGAGGGCGTAGACGGTGCCGTAGCCGGTCTGCAGGCCGTGGCGCTCCACCAGCCGCGCCAGCAGCGGCATCAGCGCCGCGTCCACGATGCCGATGCCCAGGCCGATGCAGAAGTGCGGCAGGATCAGGTGCACCATCCGGGTGGACTGCGGCAGCTGCCGGCGCGGTGTGCGTGCCGCCGTCAGCACGTGGCCGCCAGGAGACCGTGGGGACGTGAGCGCCCAAACGCCTGAGCTCGTGATACTACCCGGGTTATTTTACCCAAGACAGATACTCTGACTGACTTTGTATTCAGTCTCCACGACGGATATGAGACACGGACTTTGTCAAACGCAGCCTACATCAGTTCATCGCTGAAAAGCGTCGGTAACAAGACCATCTGAGGTCACACGCATTGCGTACGATCAAGATACGTCCTACTGGCTATCGGCAAGCACGTCTTACTAGTAGGTTTCGTGTTCGAATGGTCATTAGTAATCGTCCGTGTACGTCGCAATGGTCGAATGCTGCGATTAGTTCCAGATCTCCCCGCCGACAACGCTCGGCGTCCTCGCTCGTGACGCGGACTGTTACACATCGCGGTAATCTCTTAAAGTACCTTGCCAAAGGGAATTCATTCTTGCTATCTTTCCATTCTCACGAACAGAAAAAGAGCTCCAGGAGAACTAAGAAAAGGCTTACGCTCGTAAATGGAATCACCTCATCGAACAACATTCTCGAAATTATCACGACTACGTTTGAGATTAAACTGAAGTTTCACAAGAAGGATACAAATGGAGTCCTCCAATCAACATCTGCCACATCAACCATTGCTGCGTGTTATTTTTCATCAAGCGTTTAACAAAACGTAACCATTAATGCTTAAAGTTTCCCGTCCTGAAAATATCAAAGCCGTAACACAATCGTACAGGCCTTGTACCACCCGCGACCAAGACAATGAGCCACTTGAACTGTTCACCAGACACGGTCCAGGCCCAAGTGAACATCTGTCACAGTGGCCTGATTACTGCTTGGGCGATGCTCATGCACTCGGCTGGTACTCACCAGCAGGGTACTCACCAAGTATTTACCGGCAAACAGGCGGCTCCCCCTACTCACCACCGGGAGGCAGCTCGCCCGGTACTCACCTGCAGGGAAGCAGCTCACCCGGCACTTACCAGCAGGGAGGCGGCTCCGACGGTCATCATGGCAGCGGCGGCCACCCGCCAGCGACCCAGCCTCAGCGCAATGACACCGAAGAAGTTGGTGCCGATCAGGTAGCCCAGACTGTCCGGGATGAAGACTGAGCCTAGCTGCCACTTCTGCGCGTCGCGCCGGAAAGTATGACAAATGATATTAGCAAGTTCGGTGTAGGCTATGAAAGGGAACCATAAATAATTTCCTATTTTGTGATTAATTGCATTTCTTAAGATGACTCTGACAATGTCGAATATATTCTACCAGCAATACAAGCCTTACAGGATACTACAATAATATCCGAGCATGGGAACAAAACCTAGTTCACGTAGGGACAACAAGAATAATATGGCCTGCGGCACGATTTAGCCGCCAGCCGAGGTGAAATGCGACGTACAATCCAGAGCCCCAGACACTAACAGCAAAACACCACACAGCCCCAGCAAGCCCGAGTCGTCTCCAAAGACCCCGTCGCAGCCCGACCCGGCTCTCCGGCGGGGCCCCCGCGCCCCACCAGCCGACTCGACCGCACCCAGCGCTCCGGGCCGGCCTGCCGCCTCCGTCGGAGCCGCTCGAGCGCCGGGCGCGGCGTCCCTCGGCCGGACGGCCGGCGGCGCCGTAAAACACGCCGCCGTCGGCGCCCCGGCGATTCATGGCGCTGTTTGCGGCGCGGTTCCGGCGACCGTACAATGCTCTCTCGCGCCGCCACAGGCCGGCCGCCGTTACGTATGTGCGTGCGTCGCCGGCCGCCGGCTCAGACGGCGACAGATAGAGCTGATTAGAATGAGGTGCGGCGACCCGGGCGGAGGTGATCAGGTGCCGGCTGGGCGCCAGAATGGCGGCGCGGCCGGCGCCGACCTCTCTCCGAGATTCTCGCGGCGTGGCGCCGTCGAGCGTGTGTCAAAGTTGTGGGTGTTAGCGTCCCACTTGGGTGTTAGCGTTAGGTGTTTGCGACCTGGCCGTCCGTTGTCGTGATTCCGCGGGGTGAGGGGATCTTCTCTACGTCGCTCGCAGCTAGGCGAAGACGTCGTTGCTACTGCCGCTGAGAATGTCGCCCCACGCATCTGTGGTGTGCAGTCATGACAGGGTCCACCGTGACCTGTGGCCATGTTGCCTGGCATATGCCCGGTATCTGCGGCATGTGGTCCTGACATGGTTCTGATATCGTCTCAGTGTCAGCGGTTTGTGGTCCTGACATGGCTCTGCTGCTGACCGTCGAAGTTTTGATGTCTGCGGTTTGTGGTCCTAACATGCTCCAGATAATCGCGGCACGTGGTCCCCACATGTTCTGATACCTGCGATATGCGGTCCTGACAGTCCCTTTACCTGCGTTATGTGGCCCTAACATGGTCCCGATGTGGTCCTGCCATGATCCTGATACCTGCAATGTAAGGCCCTGACACAGTCCCGATACCCACCGTGCGCGGTCCTGACGTGGTCGTGATACGCGTATTATGTACTCCCGGCATATTCCTGATACCCGCAGTATGTGGTTCTGACATGGTCCCGATATCAGCAGTATGTGGTCTTGATATCGTGGTATGCGGTCCTGACATAGTCCTGACACCTGCGGTATGTCGCCCTAAACATGGTCCCGATGTCGTGGTATGTGGCCCTGGCATTGTCCTGGTACCTGAAGTATGTAGTCCTGACACGGCACCACCCTTGGTATGCGGTCCAGACGTGGTCGCAATACCCACGATATGTGGTCCTGGCTTGGTCCTTGATACCCGCACTACATGGTCCTGACACGACCTCGATACTTGCGGCATGTGGTCCTGACACCGCGGTATGTGGTCCTGACACGGTCCTGATACCTGCGGGTGGATGGTGTTGATGAGCCAGACGGGCAGCGTGGGCTCCAGAATGGCCATGACCGATGTGGAGATTCCCACGGCTCCGGCGACGATGCACACCCGCCGTTCCGCCAGCAGACGCCACCACGCCGGAGTCACCTCGTCCTCGACCTCTTCCGTCACCGGCAGCGGTCTCAGCTGCCTGTACTGCACCACTGCGCACAGGTGATATGAGATCACGGTGCTGCACCACTGCACAGAGGGGAGGTAGAACCAGTTGTCTTTGCTGTACCACTGTGCAAAGGGGATGTGAGATCACACGTCTATACTGCACCGTTGCAGATTGGTGTTTTTTTATTGGTCTGCTCTCTGCCGTAGCACAGAGTGAGGCTGGCTGATTTCAAAGAGAGGACGCGAGTTTACTTGTCTGTGTGACACCGATACACAGAGCGGTGAGCTCTGTCTGTACTGCACCACTACACGTAAGCTCACTTGTCTGCAAACGAGCGCTGCACGAAGGATGATATAGTTTGTTTGGGGACAATTTCACTCGTTTGTCCGGTACCGCTGGACAGATGTTAAGGAGGCCCACTTATCTGTAAGGCGCTTCACTTATGTGTACTGAACACAGAAGATGTGTGGCATGTTCATCCGTACCGTATCTCTGAAGAGAGCGGTGTGAAAGTCGGCTGTGTCTATACTGTATCTCTGGAGAGAAGGAAGCAGGATTGACTGCCAGGACTGTATTCCTGGAGCGTAGACAGAGGAAAGCTATCTCTGTTGCATGCACTGCATTGTCTGCACGGCGCTAAGACCTGACTATGAGCAGTCTGTATGTGCGCGGGACTGTAGGTAAAAACGTGGGCTCCATATTCATGAAATCCAACAAGTCCCTCCTTTTTCAGCGCATTGTTTGGAAATATGGTGCATAGGTACACAGAACAATTTTGATGTACGTTGTCGCCGATGAATCCTTCAATTTCGTCTCGAAACTGTAAACCATCTACCGGATTACTTCACATCGTGACTGACTAGACGGTCCATTTCCTCCATTTCGACTCCATTTCGCTCCACGACTCGGCAAGGGTCTGGGATTTGCATTGAGATCGAGTAATTGAAAGATCGTACGGAATTGGACAGGCGGGACCAGGCTCCTACGACGACTGCGACAGTGCTCGTCTCAGTCCGTGTCCCGCAAACGGGACCGAAGGAAATGGAGTCTCACCACGAACAGAGCGTCACACGCGACGGTGCTTCGGCAGAGGCGACGGTCCCCCAGACGGTATAACCGAACATCGCGGTCCTAAACCGGAGAGTACCGGCGAATATCATGGTCTCAACCCTGGAGAACGGCACACCGTGTCCTGCGGCGTCACAGGGACGGCGCCAGAGGTCAAGTTCGTGCGCTTGGGTGGGAGCATCTTCGATTAGCGGCGATCAATCGATGACCGTCGCGGAGTTGCTGGCGTGGCAGCGGCTTCCGGCCGTAGATGAAATGTCGGCGCCGGCGACCATCGGCGATTTTTTTCCGGCTGGGCTGCTCCAAATCACCATTCCGAGTGAAAGACGCGGCGACTCTCGACACTGCATCAGCACTGGGTGGGATGTCGAGGGATGAGAGGTAGTGCTTCGACGAAAGTTTCACCACAGTGCCTTCCAAAAACGGCTGTGGGCCATTGCAGCCATCAGAGGCTCTTGGGTAAACAGTGCAAACGTATTCTAAAACGAAGAAAAACTGGATGAAAGTGAAAGAGGCTATTGTCAGATATTGGGCGATTCCATCGACACAAAGGCATGAGAGGATTGTGTTTAAAAGTGAAAGAAAGTGAGAGTCATGACCTTTCCCACCGCACCCCGTATCCTCCGCGCCCACTCCCCCCCCCCATCTTCTGCTTATGTTTAAACCATATTCAAAGTGCCCTGACTTTTATTGCAGTGAATAGATTAATCATCGTAAAATGTATCGCACTCCATTAAACATAGGATGCCAATATTTACAGGATCAGGTACGCATACGAAGCTTATCTGGCGCAGCGACCTTTACGAGCATCGTGATGAAAAAGTCATCGTTGAATGTGGCGTCTCAATCAGGATTCGGACCTTGTTAACGGTTGTATCAAGACTCGGATCTTCTTAAAGCTTGTTGCAAGATTCGGACCTTGCGGGAACTTGTAATCATATGTGATTGCACCTTCCATTAGATTTTCTTCGATTCGATTTCGATCGGTAAGTTTTATCGACAACTATTTTGAATTTGTTCTATCGTTTATCGATACGGTTTTTACAGTCATCGATAAAAATTCATGTTTTTCTACCTTAAGGCACCTTTGATAAAGTCACTGACTGACCCTAATTTTCGAGAACGATTACAGATACAACCATAAATATAAGATCCTTATTTCTACCCACAGGCGCACCCAAGGGGGGCCTTTTTCACCCCTAATAAGGCAAAACGGCATAAACATCGGACACGTTTGCCCTTTTCTTTATTTTATACGGAATCTAAGCAACTTTTGTTTGAAAAGTTTCCTTTAAAACATTCCGCAGGGCAAAAGGAGTCGAAGTCCAAAGTTCTGGAAATTGGTACACTTTTCGGATCCGGGTCCCCCGCGCAAAAATCCTGGGTATGCCCATGGCACTACTTAACGTCGCATCAGATCGTCACAACCTCCTCAAGAGCTTCAAGCATCGTCGAGTGCTGTCGACAGCGACGATGAGAGCGTCGAGCGGCAGTCAACGCCGGAGGGACGGACGGACGAGTTGAGGAGATCCATTTAACAGGCAACAACGCCGCGGGACGAAGGTTCCGCCGCAGATCACTACAGGGGCTTCTTACTCTAGGGCCTGCGAACATTCGAAGCGTGTGGTACACGCAGCGGTAATTTGGAAACCTTGTACCACGCCCTGTTCGCCATTCGGCCTACCAGCGTCGAACTCGAAATAGCCTTCTCTCTAGAACAGTCTCGATGCCGGACACTTCCTCATCAGGCTGCGCAGGATAAGTGACAGGATTCTGGACGCCCTGTGTTTCTTTAAAGCTCCCTTCAGAGAAACAACGACGGAACCTGATATCCCTTTTCCCTTAAAAAATATCAAAATGCGTCTGAAAACATTGTTTTCTGAATCCGGCTGACTGTGACTGAAGGGATGTAATCATCTAACGAGTTCTCCACGTGCCCGCGCTCTACCACGCTCCCGCCCCCTATCCCCATGAATTCAGGCATGATTCGAAATCTATAATAAACCCCCATGTATCGACAAATTTATTTATAATCGATAAATGGGGCAAAATTTTATCGTTTACCGATAAAAATCAAAACCTTTATCGATCTCAACCCTACTCCATATCGGCAGTTATTCGTGCCTTAGCAAGCAGTGCGCCTCCATTTCTTTTATGTGTCTTTTTTCATATAAATTTGATCCGTTCGCCTAGTTAGTGTTTTGGAGTCATCGCTTACGACAATCATTGCTTGTTGCAAGAACCCTGATCTTCACAGCCGATTGCGCAATTCCACGTTAAATGCATAATTTTGAAGCCAAATTTTAACATCCCGACATCCACGGCACGGTTGCGTGAAAGCCAACATCTCTATAACTGTTAGCGATTGTTACGAGTTTGATTAAAACGAAAAAAAATTGCTATTGAGTTTCTATTACGGCGACAGAAACGATCGATACTTACTAAACCAAAAACGTCGTCTGCCAAGCAACAATGCAAATAAATTTTCTTTTGCGCGTGATATGAAATAATGGCAAACATTTTAATCTACTCATGCGGCGGAGATACCGGGCTGATAATATGCAGTTCGGTCGGGGTGGGAGCTGGGACTGGCGTTCAGCATCAGAAACAATATTTCGTCCCTAACATAGCCGGTTCAGATCTGGACGTTCTTGACGTCTAAATCTAAATAACGGAACTGGTGAAATTAGTAAGACCTCGCCACACGTACACTTCTTCACGTGGCCATCTGATCTAAGCGCGGTTTTGCTCCGGGGTACAGAGCCGCGCTGCCGGCCGAGTGTACTCCCCTAGCGAGGTCCGAACGTTGGCCGAACGTTGGCCGCTCGCGCCCTGTCACCGGCGCTGTGGATGGGCCGCACGACGCGACCCATGGTCCACATGGCGCGTGGTACGTTGTCCTCGACGATGAGGACAAGGTCACCGAGTTTTAGATCAGCGCCGACGTCTGTCCATTCTTGTCGTACAGTGAGGCCGGGTAGGTGTTCACGCCTCTGTCGGCACCAGAAGTAGTCCACGAGCCGCTGACCGAGCCGCCAGCGTTTTCTCGCCGGGACGTCGGTCTCGGAGAACACGCCCGGCGGCAGGTTGAGACCAGCCCGTCCCAGGGAGGAAATGGTCTGGCGCCAGTACCTCCAGATCATCAGGTTCGCTGCTGGCATGGGTCAGAGGGCGGCTGTTCAGCAGCGCCTCCACCTCGGCCATTCAAAGTGTCTCGTTTGTGAGGGTTTGATGGTCCACTACAGACCGTAGAGCTCGTTTAGTGGACCTGACGAGCCGCTCCTGAACACCGTCGAAGTGTGGCGAGCCGGGCGGGATGAATTGCCACTCGATGCCGCGCTGGGACAGCGCGTCCGCCATGCTGTCCTGGTTGCACTAACAGGGCGGGACTCTCTCATCCTTCTGTCACTCCTGCGCATGTTCTTCCCGTTATCCGAGTGGATAACCTTTGGCTGGCCATGCCGCGCAATCATGCGCCGCAGGCACATGATTAGTGAGTCCGTGTCCAGCGTGAGGGCGATTTCAACGTACTCTGCACTTGTGGCCAGGCATGTAAACAGGCACCCAATGCGTTTTTCGCGCCGTCTGAATTTCATCACCGTTATGGGGCCGAAATAGTCCACGCCGACTTGCGTGAAGGGTGGACCGTGTGCCGTCACTCGGGCCTCAGGCAGAGCAGCCGTGGCAGGAGGTCGCGGGACGGCGCGGCGACGTCTGCAGGGCGGACAGGTGAAGCGACACGCTTTGACTTGTAGTTCTTGCCGCGTAGGATCCAGTGCGTTTGAGCAGGTGGCTCAGCACGTGCTCCGTGCCGGCGTGCGCCAGACGGCGATGGCGGTCCAGAATCACAAGTCCGCGTGACATCGTGACGTGATGGCAGGATGGCCCGATGTCGAGCCGTGCACGTTAGAGAGCGGGCGTGGTTTAGACGACCGCCGGCTCTCCTGACGCCGCTGTCGTCTGGGGACCGTCGGAGCGCGGTGAATCGACTGCCGCTCGGCAGCTGCCGGCCCGCTCGCAGCGCCGACTGCTCCTCAGGGCACGCCTCGCTTTGGGCCGTCTCCGCAGGGCACGCCTCGCTCTGGGCCGGCTCCGCAGGGCACGCCTCGCTCTGGGCCGTCTCCGCAGGGCACGCCTCGCTCTGGGCCGTCTCCGCAGTGCACGCCTCGCTCTGGGCCGTCTCCGCAGGGCACGCCTCGCTCTGGGCCGTCTCCGCAGGGCACGCACCGTCTCCGCAGCGCTGAGCTCCGCGGCTGTAAGCGGTCCCACGTTGCGCTCACCACGAGGCGTCGGGCAGCTGAAGCTGAACTGCGCCACCCAGGCTGTTATCCGGAGCAGCCTCAGCCAGGGGAGTTCTTCTCTGGCACCAGGATGCGGTCCTGCCCTTCCGTTGTAGCCCAACTCGGACGGTCGTTCGCAGTTCAAGGTCGGCCGTGTCTGCCCCTGCGCTGTGGCCTGCAGTCCATATGTCGGCCGGCCACTCGCTGGTTGGTTGGCAAAGGAACAGTGGACCGCTACGCCAGCTGGGTTCGGCTAGCAGGTCCGGGATGTCGCGTCTACGAGAACAGACGTCAGGCGGGTTCATGCTTCATAGGCAGTGCCTCCAGGAGGCGAAGTCCGATGCGTCTTGGATTTCGGCGACGCGATTGGCAACAAACGTCTGGTACCGTCGGCTCTCATTCCGGATCCACTGCAGATAAATCTGTAAGTCGGACCAGAAGTGGCAGGAGTCGATCTGGATGCCATGCTCTCTTCGAACGAGCTCCGCGACCCTCACGATCATTACGGCGGCTTGCAGCTCCAGACGTGGAAGCTGAGTTGTCGAAGCGGGGTGACCCGGTTTTTAGCCAGCACGAACTTCGTGCTAACCTTGTCATCCTCGTACTCCAGCCGAAAATTGGAGACGACTCCAAACGCCTGTTCCAATGCGTCACCGAACACGTGCACCTGGCGGTTGACTGAAGGCTGGCTTCCCGGACCTGTAGCGCCGGCCGACTTGGAACTCGCTCAGCTGCGGCAGTTCGCTGGCCTACTGGTGCCACAGGCGTCAGTGTATGGTCTGATATGGGGTCGTTCCACTTGCAGCCGGACCGCCAAACGTCCTGCAGCAAGCACTTGGTTTGAAGGGTCCAGGATGCTACCATGACGAGTGGGTCGAACACCGACAATACGGTGCTGAAAGATCCCACGCTTCGTCCCGTTTTTTTTTTTTTTTTTTTTTGCTGTCGGCAGCTTTAAACGGCAGGGGGTCTGTCGACGCGTTCCCGATGACGCCCAGCGCCCGCTCGCACTGCAGCCTGTCGAGAGAAGACCGCAGCGCGGTGCGGCTGGGGTCGCGTCGTCTTAATTGCGTGTGTCGACCTTGATTCCTGTCAGCGCAGCGGCGAAGGAGCTGGCGCACCTGGTTAGCTGGAAGGCCACCCGTTTTTAGCAGACGGGAGAGTCAGTCCTGCACCACAGCGGTTTCTTTGGCGTCTTCTGGGGAGTCCAGATATTCATCTTCGTAGAATCGCGAGCACGCAGCGGCAGCGGCAGCCGGGTATTGATTTCGTCCGTCATCGGCGCACTTTCGCAGGACGTGCGTGGCCGAGCAGGGAGACGAGGCAGCCCCGAAGAGCAGCAGCTGCATTTGGTACACATCGGGTGGTTTGATTCGGTCGGCACCGCGACATAAGAACTGTAGGGCATGTTGATCAGCCGGCTGCACGCAAACTTCGTGGAGCATCGCCTTGATGTCCGCCGTGAGGGCGACCGGCCGCTGACGGAACCGCATCAGGACCCCGCTGAGACTGTTTTCCAGGTCTGGTCTCTCCAGCAAGTTGTCGTTCAGCGACGTTCCGTCGAAGCGCGCTGCGGTATCGAACACCACGCGCACTTTGCCCGGTTTGTTGGGGTCGGTGACGGCGTGGTGCGGTAGCTACCACTCCCGCTCATGACGCACGGTCAGTTCCGCCGGCAGCAGCTTGCGAGCGCGTCCTTCACGGAGACAGTCCTCGATCGCCGCGCCGTACACTCCGGCTAGCTCTGGGTTGCGGTCCAGTTTCCGCTCGGTGGCCCGAAGTCTGGCCAAAGCGCTGCTGAAATTCCCGAGGAGCTGCGCCGTTGGCGCGACCACAGCAGGCCGGTCCCGCAGCGCCCGGCGAGTGGTGCTGTTCAGGACGTGCAGAGCGAGCGGCTTCGTCCTGCTTCGACCGCCGAGGTGTGTTGGTGTCCTTCGTCCCAAACGACTCAGCACTCCACCACCGTGACACTTGCCTCACGGCCAGGGGCGTAACGAGATGTAGAGCGTCTGCTCCGATCAGCACCAATCAACTGATTTGGACGGCACTTCAGCCAACCTCAAGTCAGCTAGGTGCGGCCACTTTCGCTTCTCAGCAGGCCAGTTCACTGCAGTGCCCGGCACACCGATGACCAGTGCGGTACGGACGTCACCGGCTGAAAATTGGTCGCCAGAGCTCAGTGGCTAGATATGCAGCTGGACGCGTTTAGAGGCGTGCGTCGAGCTGCCATCGATTGCGTCTAAGCACAGTGGCGCGGTAGGGCCCTGAAGCCCCAGATCAGATGGCAAAGTTTCGATTGATTAACGACACGTTGCTGCCGAGGTCTAACATCATGCTCATAACGCGTTGCCCTTTCCGGTCATAGGCGACCACCGGTACCATTTACAGCAGTACCTTAGTGCCATCCGTGGACGTGGTACCGACGTGGTTGCGGTCGGCTTCCGTCTTTGGTGCGGCAGCCGACTGCGGCGGAAATTTCCCGCGGTGCTCCGTCATTCTGTGGGTTGCGTCAGGCGGGCTTTTGGACGGACACCGTCGCGCCATGTTTCCGCCTGTCAGGCAGCTCCAGCACAGTTCATACTGCTGCAGAAGCTCGGTTCGCTCGCTGACAGCGGCCCTCAAAGTGACGGCCAATAAGGCATCACGTGTGAACCGGTACACTTCACGCACGGGACTGGTGACTCACGAGTCGCAGACTCCGTTGTAATAGTGCGCGCGCTGTGTTGCGATCGGTCGTTCCGGTCCGTCGCTGCTTGTCGGGCTTGTCCTTGGAGCCGGCGTCCCGGTCTGGGGCGCAGACTGCTCGTCCGGCGTCGACGTACGTCCGGAGCCGAATGACCAGATCCTCCAGGGTGTCAGTCACTGGCCGGAGACTTACGACCCGTCCCCCCCCCCCCAAGCGCCAGGCCACGGCGGAGGGGAGTTTGGCGACTGCTAGTGGCAGATTCGCCGGTCTGCGCTGTAGCCCATGAACTTCAACACATTCACGGTGCTGTGCAGAGGGGTGGGGAGGTTTCGAAACGTGCTGATGTTGTTGTTCCTCGCCGGGGCCCGTTGCCATCAGTCTGCCCAGGCTGGCACGAACGACACGGCCGGCGTCACCAAACTGGCGCTCTAGCCCTCCGAGAGGTTCGTTCTACGGTTCACCGTTGCACAGCAGACCCCGCACCGCGTCTTGGGCCTCACCTGTCAGACAACTGCAGGTGCGTCAGCTTCTCAGCGTTGCTGAAGTCCCGATTGTTGCGAACCAGGGCTTTGAAGAGCGCGTCCCAGCGCGGCCATGCCAGCGGTGGCCCGTCGAAGCTGCCCAGCTTGAGCTTCAGCAGCGCTGCGCTGCGGATGCGAGGTCTAAGCAGCTGGTGGTGAGACGGCTCCCGGGTAGCTGGAGAGCTCCTCGATCCAGCTCCGCCTCCGTTCTTTTATGTCAGTGGCAGGGAAACCCAATAAATGCAGTCGAGCGTGGCTGCAATGGATTGTGCCCTGGCGCGTCGGCGAGACGTAAGAGCTTCACGTGAACGCAACTGGAAATCAGCGTCTCCGCCGGCCTGGCACTCGAGCGCTTGTTCTTCTTCCACGAGTCTCAGCTCCAGTTCGTTATCTTCCGCGTCGCGGGCGAGAGGCACTTGGGCCTCCGCCTCTGCCTCAGCCTTAGCGAGGCTGGCGGCGGCGGCTCGCGCGGCTTGGGCGACCTTCAGCTTCACGAATTACATCTCACCTACTCAGTGGGCTGACTCGGGAAACACTGGAGACTGCCGAGCTTGCAGCCTCACTGCGGGTGCCGAGTTCACTCGGAGCTCGCTGCCGCAACGCTCCGCTCATCACGAAATTCACCAAAATTTACCGAAATCCGCAGGTATTTACTAGTTTACGGTGGATGTGGCCCGGAGGACAACTTTGTTAGCGATTGTTAAGAGTTCGATTAAAATGAAAAACGGATTGCGATTAAGTTCCTATTACGGCGATAAAAGCGATCGATATTTAATAAAAGAAAAACGTTGTCTGCCGACTTGCGGCAACAACGCAAACAATGCTCATGATATGAAGTTATGGCAAAAGTTTTAATATACTCCTGCGACGGATACACCGGGCTGAAAAACGGCAGTCAGTTGGGCCGGGAGCTGAGACTGACACTCAGCATCAGGAACAATCTTTTGTCCTTGACAATTTGCCAATGGCCAAATAACCTGTGAGGGGAAACGCGAGCTCCAGAACGACTTTATTACAGTCACGGCCGACTTTGTTCTGTAATATCTGGCAACTTTTCGCCAGATTACCCCATTGCAATGGCGGCAAGTGAGGACAAGAAAACAACGGGCGATTAACGACGCAATATTCTTGGGAACGTGGCAATAAAAATTATAAGTAGAAGGCTATTATTGCTTGAAATGGACGTCGTGCGCCGGCGGACCTAACGTGCCAATGTATGACGCATGCAGCTTCGAACAATTGGACCGGCTGATCATGCTCTGGTGTCCCAGTCTTTATGTGGGACACGTAAATTCCCTGGATGTTCATGAAACAAAAAGGACGATAAATCATGCAGTACACTTCCTACATGCCATTATTTTTTTAAGCAGAATGCCAGCATTAAGGAAATTTCAGACTTGGCCGGGCACTAAAGCAGTGACATTCGAGTCCCACCACCAGCACATCTTTGCAACCACTCTCCGCGCCGTGCACGCGAATTCCTAATCACGCGCAAAAAAAGTTCTGAGCTCCCCCGCTGAGCAGGCGGAGGATCAGGGCCCGCCTGTCAAAAATAGACCTCATTGTTCAACCAGTTACACCGACTCGCAGGGCTCAGAATCAGAAAACTTCGGGCCGATGGCATTAATCCCATGTCCCAAAATAAGCAAAAGAAGTGCAATGAGTTTATTGACCACCTGCAGATACTTGCATGCACTCAAACAACCGCATTAAAATGTTTGCCATTAATGTCATGGCGACGAATGGTGTGCTGCGAAGCATATATTACGTTTATACAGCTGTTATGAGGCTCTGAACCAGTACGAGTTAGAAAAAAACATCACATAGACCGTTGTACGTGGAACCCTGACAAAGCTTGGGTTTTTTTGACGTAGGTACCACGGTACGTAACGTAATTAAGTCAAATAGGGTTGGAATGGCGTCCATGTCTACTCCTTAACGGGCAAATGCTAGGGTACAAAACAATCAAAAAGACGAAGTTGTTCTTTTTTTACGTTTGACAAGCAGGAAAATACGTACGTCAGGGGAAATTCATTGTATGGGAAACTGAGGTTACCTGAAATGAAACTGCGGGAACCCTAATATTTCTCTTGTTTGAAAAGACATGGAAAATGACTTCGCACCCAACTAATGCCTAGTCCTACACGAATTGGTAACGGTAATTACTTTTTGGGTTTTTTTTCTATTCTCCTGTAAAAAGTGATATGGAACACAGCATTTACATCATATTGAGGCAGGCTGTTACAAGCAAGGGGATAAATTGATGCAATAAATAGATATAAGAACACATGAAAATTACTTCTTGTACAGAAATGACTGGTGCCTTACTAAGGCTTAAAACCTTGCGACTGTAGCCTTAGCAGAGTCGGGATGAATTTGTGGAATATAGTACAGCAATGTACTTAAACAACCACCCTGTGATTTGCGCAACCAAGGTTCCTCTTTGGTTATGTTTTGGCTGGCTTGGGTTAAGACTATGCATAGGAATTCACTCTTTCTCAAGAAAATTTCCGCATCGGGGCATTGTTCGGCGAGAATGGCTCCTTATCATTTCTAAACTGGTCCAGATGTGAAACAAAGCTCAAGGTTTTTGAACGTGTTCTTTCTTCCTGAGCTATTACGAGCCAAAATTAGATTTCAAGCATTGCTCAACGCATGTCACTCCAACAGACGACAGTACTCTCATCAAGGTAGTGGTATACGGTCGTGTCGTCTTCGCATTACATCATTGTGAATAGAGCGTGGAGAACTTGGAGAAGACAGAGAAGTATTAGGTATTGCTTTAGAGTAATTGTGCAATGGATTCGTCTCATGGATAGCTGTGTCATGGATTGTGGTTCTGAATGCATTTATGCGCAACATCTATGGTTCTCGGAGCTCGTCTCTTTTGAACCGCAGAAGATAGCGTTGGCGCAATCAGGATGGCCAGAGCCCCAAAATTCAAATTCCTGGCCCATAAGGTAAACTAACTGAAATCTAGGTAAACAGATCGGAGGCTGATACATGTCGCATACACTTTACGCTGCATGTCCGTACATAACGAGCGACATGGCGATCACGTTCGCACCAAAATCGAAATAATTCAGCGTCACGAAGGAAAATGAAACAGCGATCTACAAAGAAAATCAAAAATACTGGCAGGTCAAAGATAAAAGACGCCGGAGAACAATATGTAACGACTAAAATTTCTTTTACCCCCGGAGTTTTAACCACTGCTTACCTCTCCGCGAATAAACGCGGAGGGGTCAGGACAAAGCCATCGTTCGATAAACGACCTTGAACAGAAAATGGAGAGCACCAGAATCAATGTGCATAGTTCTTATGACAACGTAAGCCTTACTTTGGCAGGAAAGGCCGTTCTTTCAATCTACCCCTGCATCATGCAGCCCCAGTCTCCCCTGTTCCTGATGGTACAAACCAAATGGAGAACGTTACCAAGCTGAAGAAATCCATACTGCCACAGTTTTGGCAATATGTAGAAGAAAACACGCTTCTTCGATTTCATAATCATCACAAGCAGCCCACACTTTGCAAAATACATTTTGAACAGAGGCATCGTGTTAGTTATCAGCGTCGGATACGTTATCAAGTACCCAAGGACTACCAACCTTAACAAGTCTCCGCACATGCATTCACATATTTTTACGGAACAGTGACGATGCTTGGGACGAACTTCATTGGATGCATATGAAAAACTGCAAGAAGTGAAGATAAATACGCAATTTTAAACTCAACCCTTGCAGTGGGATGAAGGTTCTTAGGACAACGCCAATGTTTCCAGGCCTTGACATAATACTGATGTGTAGTAACACTGTTCGCTAGACACGATGATATTAAATGGCATTTTTCATTCCAACCATGTTGCTACGAGAAGACTCTGCAAAAACATTTCTTGTTTTTCTCCGAGTAACAAACGTCGTTACACCTAAACATTGGACTTCATGCGGGCGCAACGTTATTTTCGAGTAAGCCAGGGGAAAAGAAAAGTTGTCCTAAGTGCAAACGATTAGATTAGAGAAAAGCCTTGGTCCCAGGATTACTGCCTGAAAAGGTGTCATTGTTTGTAATCAGACTTCAGAAATGCAGTCAGAAGTTTACTTCCTCTAAAAATGGCTTTCGACGACCTTCTGCTGTGTACAAAGCTAGCAACCAGAGCAAAGTTTGGCAACATCCACCGGAAAGAAAGTTTCTGCAGGAGGAGCCGAGGAGGGCTGCATTGCAGATTACCTCCATAAGGAACCGCAGACAACACCCAGAAGAAAGAACATCGATAAATGTCCACCAACGAGAACTGAGCGGACCTTCTGCCATTATCAAATGGATCGTCCTGCTTTTAACATCACCAGTGTCCTAATCCAGTGTTGCGCGTACTTCTGCTCACAGTTAGCGTGGCTCAGCATTGCAGTTTAGAACATTCCATCACCAAAGACTTCATTTACATAATAAATCCCTGAAACATGAGTAATTTCGACGCAAAAACGCCCCATTGTGTTACGGCTACGTGCAAAAAATGTAATCTCCCATAGCGGGCTAACCGCACGACGCTTCTACGAATGTCCGAAAAGTTAGCACGACTTTTGCGACATCTGCGACGACAGATGACGACAAAGAACGTCAACTGGAACGAAAGCTCACGCAAGCTTTGGTAAAGGTTACATTTTGCTCTGGGTCGCCGTTTGACCGTGACCTCAGGCCAAAGTCTGGGGTACCGTTTTCCACCTGAGGGTTTTCCAACTTCCACTGCATCTGCGAATCGTCGCAACTGTTACGGATCAAAGCCAAGACGTCAAAGATAAATTATTCAATAGCTTGTGGCCTACACATATCATAGTTTGGCCTCGACCTCAAATCTCAATTTGGGTTACTCATCTTGTCCTGATTATGACTTCTGAGAAGAGTCGTGAACCGTTCATATGAAAATCAGGGCACCTAAGATAAACTGTTTCATGTTTTCTGCAGACAGAAATAAAATGTCGACCTTGGCCCAAGGCCAAAGTCTGGAGTGCCGTTTTGCATCCTGATCACAACCTTTGAGAAGCGTCGCGACTCATTCAAATGAGAGCCAGGACGCTAAAAATAAATAAATCACGAGTTTTCGGCCGACACAGGACACAGTTTGACATACGCCCAAAGCCTGAGGTACCGTGTCTCGCCCTGATAACGACCTTTGAGAAGCATCGTGACACATTCATATGAATTCCAGGGCGCCAAAGATACGTTACGTAAAGGAATCTTTCCGTAGGAGGTAAGAACCTTTCCTTGACATCGAACTCCAAGATTATTTATTGGGATTTTCGTGACAACGTCCGCGACAACAGAGCACTTCAAAACCGTTCAACGTACAGACATCAGAAGTACGCAGACAGAAGCTTTTACCAGAAGCCAGTATTGGGTGTACGCCACATTTCGTCCGAAGCCACCGTTTGAACGTGACCTCAGACCAAAATCTGCCGTGCCGTTTTTCGCCACGATCGCTGTGTCCCAGGAACGATCAAGACCCATTAAGGGTTTTTGTTTGAGCATTGTTTGATGTCTGCGTGCTGATTAGTTTTAAAGTTACCTGCCGTCGCGGATGTCGTCGCGAAAGCCCCCATCAGTCAGTACTTTGGGGCCTGGTGTCAAGGTCAGACTATCGCTTGCTCCTGAGAAACCTCTGCGTAATGTATCTCTGGTCCCCTGGCTTTCATAGGAATGGATCACGACGCTCCTCAAAGGTCATGCGGCACCGCAGCTTTTGACTTAAGGTCATTTAACTATGGCCTGTGTCGGCCGAAAACCCTTGCATAGTTAATCTTTGGCGTTCTGGTTTTCATATGAAATGGTGGCAAAGTTCGCAGAAGTCGAGATTAGGTTAAGAAAACGTACCCAAGATCCTGGCCTTTGGTCAAGGTCTCACTCTGAACTGTGTCGACCGAAAACGTTCTCGTAATTTATCCTTGACGTCCTGGCTTTCATATGAACGGGTCACGACACTCCCCAAAAGTCATGATCAGGGCGAAAAGACGATACCCTTAACCCTATTCCCGGAGGGCTCCACGGTATGGTCGATTCCCGGCAGGGGGGCGGATTCGGCCCCCCCCTGAGATCTCGAGAACTACTTGTCCTATTTCATCGCAACAAACGGCAATCGATTTGCCGGGACGTGAACTACATTTTTATAAAAAGAAATTTTCAAAATTTTGAAATTTGTGGATACAGGGGGGCAAAAATGTTAAAATGGGGGGTACTTTTGGACTTCTTATAACTCCGTTGTTTATGAACCGATTTCGATGAAACTGGCATGAATCGAGAGATTATGGATAGGACTTTTACCATGGGTCCGCAAATCTGAAATTTTGAGAAAATTCATGGGCGTTCACAGGGTTTCAAAAATGGAGGACTAGTTTTTTAACAACTAAATGGACAAAAAAGGAAAAACACTTTTTTGTCTTTTGCTACTCATGTTATGCTAAACAAGTACAAATCGCATTACAATGGTTGTATAATGGTAGCATAGGCGGTGCCAGAGACATGAAAAAGGGGGGAACTTGGTCACACGTTTCTCAGATCAACTTGTGACCTTTCACCTTAAATGACCTCCAGTGACCTTGGGGTCACTTATAATGATCTCGTGTGCATTTAATATTATCTGTCAACGTTTTCAATCATTTGAATCCACTCTATTTCGAAATTTCATTTTATGGCTATTGCGATATAGGGTACGCGCACTGACATTTTAGGTCATAGCTCCGTGACCCGATCTGATATCAAGCTGAAACTTGGTACACAAGTAGAGGGCACCCTTGTACGTCATATATACTTCGGGTTTGGCATTTGAAAAAACGGCGCCAAAATTATAGCGAAAAAAACAAATTTTGATTTTAGACCTTGAATGTGTGATTTTGTGTGTGTGAAATGATTTCCGATAAACAAAATTATATCTGCACATTGCCCAACTATTTAGCTATACATCCATATAAAGGTTTTAAGTTCTAGCTTTAAAACTCTGTTTTTGAAAGGCATTTTAATTTTACCCTCAACATGGCCAAATATGGCATGAGGTGCCTCCTAAAAACGTTGCCTGGCTCCGCCCCTGAGCAAAATAGAATTTTGAAATTTTGTGACAGCACGTAGAAAGAATAGCTAGGAAACGCCACCAGGTTTCGTAAAGCTGCGTTAAAAAGCCTGGAACTGGCAAGCAAAAAACCCCAGGGGGGGCGGATTTCGCCCCCCCTGCCGGGAATAGGGTTAATTTGGATCTGAGATGCGTTCAAACGGTGACTCAGAACCAAACGTGCCCCCACCCCCCCCCCCAAAAAAACTAGCTCTTGACAAGAGCTTTGGTTCGGGCATTGTTTACGTCTGGACGTTCGGCAGTTTTGACGTCTGTCGTCGCGGATGTCGTCGCCGACGTCGTCACAGAAGTCGTCGCTGACTTAACCCTATTCCCGGCAGGGGGTGGCTGAATTCGCCCCCTCGGGTTTTTTGCTTGCCAATTCCAGGCTTTTTAACGCAATTCACGAAACTTAATGACTTTTCCTAGCTATTCTTTCTACGTGCCGTGACAAAATTTCAAAATTCTATTTTGCTCAGGGGCGGAGCCAGGCAACGTTTTTGGGAGGCACCTCATGCCGTTTTTGGCCATGTTCAGGGTAAAATGAAAATGTCTGCCAAAAACAGAGTTTTAAAGCTAGAACTTAAAACTTTATATGGGCGTATAGCTAAATAGCTTGGGCAATGTGCAGATATAATTTTGTTTATCTGAGGTCATTTTACAAGGTCAGGTCAAGGTCAAAATTCAAAATTTGTTTTTTTGCTATAATTTCGGCGCCGTTTTTTTCAAATGGCAAACCCGGAATATATGTGACGTAGAAGGGTGCCTTCTTTTTTTGTACCAAGTTTCAGCTTGATATCAGGTCGGGTCACGGAGCTATGACCTAAAATGTCAGTGCGCGTACCTTATATCGCAATAGCCATAAAATGAAATTTTTGAAATAGAGTGAATTCCAAGTGATTGAAAACGTTTACAGACAATATTGAATGCACACGAGATCATTCCAAGTGACCCCAAGGTCACTGGAGGTCATTTAAGGTGAAAGGTCACAAGTTGATCTGAGAAACGTGTGACCGTGACAGTTCCCCCTTTTCATGTCCCTGGCACCGTCTATGCTAACATTATACAAATGTTGTAATGCGATTTGTACTTCTTTAGTATAACATGACTAGTAGAAGCCAAAAAAGGGTGTTTGCCTCTTTTGTTCACTCAGTTGTTAGAAAACTAATCCTTCTATTTTTGAAACCCATGAATGTTCTCAAAATTTCAAATTTGCGGACCCATGGTAAAAGCCCTATCTATAATCTCTCGATTCATGCCAGTTTCACCGAAATCGGTCCATAAACAACGGAGTTATAAGAAGTCCAAAAATACCCCCCATTTTGACATTTTTGCCCCCCTGTATCCACAAATTTCCAAATTTTGATTTTTTTTTATAAAAATGTAGTTCACGTCCCGGCAAATCGATTGCCGTTTGTTGCGATGAAATCGGACGAGTAGTTCTCGAGATCTCAGGGGGGGCCGAATCCGCCCCCCCCCCGCCGGGAATCGACCATACCGTCTAGCCCTCGGGGAATAGGGTTAAAGGAGACCAGTTCGGCGCAGCTGCGGTGCTCGTCCCGCGTGAACGCCGCTCACCGAACACGACGAGCAGAATGGCGGTAAGCAGCCAGAACGGCGGCGACTTGCCCAGCAGGTCGTAGCCGAGGCCGCCGAACGGGTAGCCGATGAGCACGCCAACGGCCATGGCGCCCAGGACGCTGCCCATCACGCGGGACCGTTCGCGCTCGTTCGGGTACAAGTCAGCCACCGTAGACAGGCCTGCGGACAAAGGTTGCTGACGTCAGGGGCTCGCCCTCGTTCGGATACGGGTCGGCCACCGTCGAAGGGCCCGAGAACCCGAGGCCTGTGACGTAAAATACGAGCACCTTTTCGGGTATAGATTGACGACTGTCAAAAAGTCTCCAAGGGAATCACACGAAGAGGGAAAGCTTCCATTTCATGACATGATAGGAAGACGTCGTTCGCTTAAAGGTGAGTTTAGTTCTAATTGCCAATTATGAAGCTGACATAACAGTAGAAGTCATACTCGCTCCAGGGCGCAGCTAAACATGGCTTAAGTTTAGCACTAATTACCAAACATGAAGTTGATATAACAGTCGGGTGCATACTCGCCTCAGGGAGCAGCTAAACAGGGCTTAGTACACATCCGTACCTTCGCCACGCTGCAAGGCGATTCGGCATCCAATCATATTTGGACGGATATGACAAGGTATGGTTAATATAACCGCGCCATATTTACGGGCCCGAAAGGCCCTAGGCTCTTGACTTCGTGCGGGTCACTTCATGCCATGATACGTGTCTCAAAAAGAAACTGAACGTTATTTTCCGTCATTTCATTAAGGAGGAGATCAGTTGAAGAAAACTGGGACAGACAGATGAAAGCAAAGATACATCCCGGTCTGATCTGAAGACTGAGCGGAAAGAGTTGAGCAGAATAATGGACCAGGATTTCTCTGTGATGGACAGGTACGCTGTCCCACATCTCTCTCTCTCTCTCTCCCTCCCTTCCTCTCTTTCTCTCTCTCTCGCTCTTTCTCTCTCTCTTTCTCTCTCTCCCTTTCTCTCTCTTTCTCTATCTCTCCCTCTCTCTCTCTCTCTCTCTTTTTCTCTCCTCTCTCTCTCTCTCTCTCTCTCTCTCTCTCTCTCTCTCTCTCTCTCTCTCGGAAGCCAGGGCCGATCCCTTTGCAAGACAAGAAAATGACTCCTTGTGTGCGCCAAAGTTTTCGAAAGGACTTTTCTTCGGGTTACGTGGGAAATGAAAGACCAGCACAAATGTTCGTTCTCATTTGGCTACGAGTTCGACGATGGCACCTTTTCACACGTCCAATCTCGGCCACCATATTCTGGAGACATCCCTTCCCGCCCGTACATCTGCAACGCTTAGGTCAGGAATATTCCTCAGTAGTAAACTTAATTCCTGAGCCGTTAAAAACATCCCATTCCTCTCCGTGAGGCATTTAATGTTCCTGCCATAACTTGGTAGTAGTAAAAGTCAATCGTCTGAAATCATCAGCAAGGGCATATCTCAAACTCCACGTCATCATTACTTCTCGACAAGAAATGGTTGTCGAGCCGACTTACTAGATGCAAATCATTGCGCTCCAGGAATGTTTTAGGGTCAAAATCGAAGTTTCATACATTAACGGATCGTGCAGCTACCAGCAATCGGAGGATCTCAATTCCAAGAAGTTGCACGCTCACATGGGTGGCATCTTGCCACAGATGGCCTAAATCTTGCTTGTCCTGGATAGCATTTGTGACTTTGTAGCCCAGCACAAATACTGCCACCCCTAGCATCAACAGTTGCTAAACCAAAGGTCTGTATGGCAGAGGGGTGCAATTCAACACGTGCGTCCCGCACACGCCAGGTTAAAACTACTGAAACGCAAAAGAGGCACGTATATCGACTGCCACCTATGACATGCTCCTGTCCGCTAATTTTCAGCATCCCAGCGGTAGCGGTTTTGCGTAATCCAGGTAGAAATGAATCGTGCTCCTTCCTGCTAACGAAGGATCCCAAGTCCAACAGGTTGCACGTACAAATGGGTGGCATTTTGTCACTGATGCCCCAAATCTTGTATGTCCTCTATGGCGCTTGTGACTTTTTGCCCACCACAAAATGTCGCGCCTCCGGCAACAAAGGTTCCCAAACCAAAGGCATGAATGGTAAATGGGTACACCCCAGTAAGTATGTCCCACACACACTAGACAGAAGCTATTAACATGCAAGAGGCCACACATATCGAGTGCCACGTATCACGTACATCTACCCGCCAATTTCTAGCATACCAGCAATTTTAGTTTCGTGACGATGAAGTAGGCGTGTTAATCCTGGGCACCTCGCGCTTCACGTACAGTCTGCACCCCTTTCCGGCCTGAATCCATCAAAACTGATCGTTCAGCTGCCCTTCCGCCCTTCCAAGCCATCGTCGCACCAAACTGCGGCGTCTGCGTCCCGGCAACTGTCCCCCCCCCCAAAAAAAAAAACACTGGTGTAAAAGAGGCGCAAACGCGCTGCACGTGGCCCGTGGCACCCCGCGTATCATATGGGGTTCCATTGGATAGCTCTTGTGATAGTCTATTTACCCACCAAATTTCAGCTGCCTGGGTCATTGTGAAAGGCACTTGGAGGTCCCGAGTCCAAATCGAAACGCTTGCCTGTGGGCCGCCACGTGGATCGCACGTGGGTGCGACCACAAAAGCATGCACCCGCAAGCGGGGCCGATGTTGCCACCAAGTCTTGAGTCAACAGCACCCGCCATCATAACGTCTGGCGCCTCCAGCATCAATGGCTTCCAAATCAAAGGCCAAAAGGGCAAAGGGATGGCAGCACGTGCATCCCGTACACACCAGGCTGAAACTATTGACATGCAATACAGCTACGTATATTGACTGCCCCTGGCCGTCAGTTTTCAGCATTCCAGCGATAGCAGTTTTGCGGCAATAAAGGAGGGGTAATAATTCGTGCTATGAGTGGCACCATTGTGTGTGCCGACTCGGCAGACAAATTACGGTGCAGGCTTCGAAGCGATTCGTGGCGTGTGACACGTGCCGCGTGGCGCGAGCCGGACCTCTGCAGAATCAGTTAATCACGTGCTCAGGTCAAACGACGGGCACTGTTGACTCGAAACTTGGTGACAACATGGGCTCCATATGTATGCACCTTACGCTTCGCGTACCAGCTGCACCCCGTTTCGGCCTGAGTCAATCGAAATTGATCGTCCAGCTGCCCGTCGGCCTTGCTAGGCCATCATCGTACCACACTACGCCGTTTGCGTCCCAGCAATAAGCCATTTAGAAGCACGGGGTTATAAAAGAGGCGCACGCGCGCTGCACGTCACCCATTGCATCCTGCCCATCATATGGAGTATCTTTGGGTAGTTCTAAAGCTGGTCTAACTACCCAGCAAATTTCAGCCTCCTAGGTGACTGCTCACGGCACTCGGAAGACCCTGAGCCAAAGTCGAAACATGGGCCTGTGGATTGCCACGTGGATCGCACGTGGGTGCCGACCACAAAAACGCGCACCTGGAAATGGGGCTCATGTTGTCACCAAGTTTCGAGTCAGCAGCGTCCGCCGTTTGACCTGAGCACGTGATTAACTGAATTCTGCAGAGGTCCGGCCCGCGCCACGGGGCACGTGTCACACGCCACTAATCGCTTCGAAGCCTGCACCATAATTTGTCCGCCGAGTCGGCACACCCGATAGTGCCACTTATATCACGATTGGCTAGCGAGTTCGGGCGCTAGGAGTCCCGGAGCTTGGACATGCACACACAGTGAAAAACGTCTCGATCTGAACTTCAAAGAGTAACCGCCATGCATGAACTCTCGGTATCGGTAAAAGCGTGCAAAGCACGTTTTTACTTCTTTCGATTTTGAGTTATACGAGTAGCCTTGGGAATCTACTGAAGTTTGATTACCAAACTGCCAATTCAAACAATTTGCGCTCCGTAATGATGGTCTTTGAACATTAAATACGTACAGCATTCGTTTCTTTAGGAAAGCAATGGCGCAGCCTGTGGCGTTATCAACATCCTCGATGCTAACAGATAGATTATATCCAGGGCCATGAGGTCCAGGGCGATCCGCTGTCGATATAACTGGTGAAATCGGCTCATTGCGCCTGAAGGTAGAACAAGCTCCCCGTTTGGAAAACACCTAGGCGCGGCTTTATGGGTCATTCGTAAAACAAGCAAAGTATTTTTGCCAGATGTTTAAGTTTTTCCCCTGCAATGCCTTTTAGTTCAATGTCTATCTTTTTTAACAGAAGTGTAGCGTCTACCACAAACCGCTATTCTCTACCTCCCGCTCCGTTACGTAATTCATTTAAGACTGCTTATGCTTTATTGCACTATCACTTAAACCAAGTGAGTCATCTTATTTCGACAGATTGAATGGAAAGCCCTGTGGCCAAAACACGCTCAAATGTTCCTCGTAACAATGGGAACAGTCGTCAGCCAAGTAATATCGGGCCGAGCTGACAGCTGCAAAAGAAATCACGTCATAACTCGGTCTGAAGCACACAGACACTCCGCGGAAACCACGCCGACCAAAATCAACAAAACGCGCCTGAAAATGCGTTTTCCGTTTCCAGTGCTAGAAGGAATGGCGTCATATCAAAGGAATGGCACGAAATGGTAAGCGTGGGTAAGAGGGGTTTTGGTGAGTTGCACCCGGGGTTTTAGGACTCCTCGACAATTTCACTAATTACGAACGACGGATAAGCATGATGGACAATGAAAATGCAGCTAAATACATGACAGCAATATATTTAGTTGCCAAATCAAACCGATCGTCTTTACGGTGGATGGGTGGAATCACATTACCATAAATGTTTTATGCCTTTGGTGCCAGCAAAGTACCAACGTGATTCGATGATACAAAGGACCTACAAACATGAAGGCGACATCAAAAGTAGCAAATACTGGTTGCAAGCTTATATATGGTTTATATACTTAAATCGGGCGATTCACTTCGCATGTGCCTGATCGGCTGATTACGTCCTGAGCTTACGTCACGAATTCACACCAGGTGTGCCTGTTCGTGGGACGGTCGTACAAAAGGCTTCCAAAAGATCGGCGATACCGCTTCGTCAGAGCCAGCAAATATTTTTCAACATCATCATCATCATCTTCGTCACCATCCTCTCTGGTGTAAGTAGATTTGCAGTGGGGTGTTGCAAAGCTCTGCCCGAACCGACAACTTTCTGTGTCATACCGTATAACGTTTTATTGCAATAAGCCTGGCAACGGGTTTCAATTTTATACCACAAGCAGGGGAAGTTCAGAAATAAGTTTAGTAGTGGTGGGAAGAACATATAGCATGTACGATATATAGGGTACTTAATCTTCTCAGATATCTACATGTGACAATGCGATATATTAGAAAAGAAGACCGAAAGCAGCTGACATTGTCGGTTCAACGTTCCACATTGCCAAATATCTGTCTATGCCAAGATTAGTTAGCAGTGTTATGTCTGTCGACACATGAAGTAATATGTCGCTGCCATTTACGGATCCAGGGCGATAAGGAGCCAGAACACAGAACCAATGGGTGGCTGATAGTGGGTTCAAGTCCAACACGCATAAGTGTTACAGCGAAAACCAAAATCGTCAACCGGTCATGGGGCGGCCGTGTCGTGGAGTTTGGCGTCGTCAGGGTCTGCCTCCTGTCCCCTAGTGTCATCTGGTTTCGTGATGTGGGGTAGAATTATTTCATTTTCGATAGACACCTAAACATGAGTGCGGCAACTGTAGTCTGGTGTCGTACGTAAATAATATGACTTTATTTTGAGAAAAATGTGAACAAAATTATATGGTACTACAAAAATACTCAAGGGACCATGGTTTTCGTTTTTTTTTCTTCTTGACGCGACATTTGTAAGATTGCATCTTAAAAGCAAACGTTCTCTCTGTAGTCAGACAGAACCAGTCCTCGCGAAACAATGCCATAAAAAATGACTACGATGGGAATTAAGTAGATCTGAAAGCAAACAAAAGATCAGAAAGTAGGAATAGAGATACGCGAATACATAGTTATCATTCCAACGTTTTTAATGATCCTTGTATAAAACTTGATATGGTGGGGCATGCAAACACGTGTTGATGAGAAAAACACTATTTACTGAGAACAGCATTTTTCTTGAACGTCCCGCATGCATAGTCAGCTTCTTTTGGGCATTTAAACTAAACTTGGCATCGACAACGGTTCATACGGCCTTACTGAAACATCGGACGAAAACCACAGGGAAGTCAGCACCAACTTCTAACGCCTCTGATTGCTTAACCCGCCCCGCACTAGGGGGAGGGTGTTTTTGAACGCCCCTCTCAGGTTTTTCCGCCAAAGAGGAAAATGAAAAAACACAGAGCCACCAAATTTACAGCACCTTTTCTAGCATTTATTACACATATCCTGCCAAAATTTCAGCTCCAGATCAAGTCACGTATTGACCTAGTTTAGATCAAAGAGGTCAACCTCCAAAAAACTTTGACGATCTATAACTTTTTCGGGATAGAACCGAGTTTGCTAAAGCTTGCAAGAGTCGTGTGAAGGAAGGTACAACTTCCATATTTCGATTTTTGCGAAACTGCAGGTCAGCGACCTGAGGTCAGGTCAGTTTTAGCCCGTTTTTGAAATTTCGTCTGAATTTGAACGGATTTTTAGGGGATGGGATACTTAGATATTACCAGCAACATGACTCCTCACATGCGCTACCACCATGACACCAGAGCACCAGTGACCTTGGCTCAGGTCATGACGCCACCAATATGGGAGTACGTTGTAAACCTAAACTTTTCACCCAGAATTAGTAATCTGCAGCTTTATAGGGTCAAAACAGAGGTTCAATCCGAATTCATGACTCAAAATCATCATATATAATATAATATAATATATATATTATGTATATATGTAAATAATCTTATATTGTAGGGCAAAACGAGGTCACTTTAAGCTATCCGAGATCAAAGACCATTTTGGACCTGAGCGATGCATTAACCCTATTCCCGGCAGGGGGGGCGGAATCCGCCCCCCCCCTCGGGTTTTTTGCTTGCCAATTCCAGGCTTTTTGACGCAGTTTCACGAAACTTGGTGACTTTTCCTAGCTATTCCTTCTACGCGCCGTGACAAAATTTCGAAATTCTGTTTTGCTCAGGGGCGGAGCCAGGCAACGTTTTTGGGAGGCACCTCAGGTCATTTTTGGCCATGTTGAGGGTAAAAGGAAAATGTCTGCCAAAAACAGAGCTTTTGAGATAGAACTTAAAACTTTATATGAGTATATAGCTAAATAGTTGGGCAATGTGCATATGTAATTTTGTTTGTCTGAGGTCACTTTACAAGGTCAAGTCAAGGTCAAAAGTCAAAATTTGTTTTTTCGCAATAACTTCGGCGCCGTTTTTTCAAATGCCAAACTCGGAATATATATGACGTAGAAAAATGCCCTCTACTTGTGTACCAAGTTTCAGCTTGATATCAGGTCAGGTCACGGAGCTATGACCTAAAATGTCAGTGCACGTGCCCTATATCGCAAAAGCCAAAAAATGAATTTTTTGGAATAGAGTGAATTTAACCGATTAAAAACGTTTACAGATAATATTGAATGCACACGACATCATTCCAGGTGACCCCAAGGTCACTGGAGGTCATTTAAGGTCAAAGGTCACAAGTTGATCTGAGAAACGTGTGACCATGACAGTTCCCCCTTTTTTATGTCCCTGGCACCGCCTATGCTGACATTATACAAACATTGTAATGCGATTTGTACTTCTTTAGCATAACATGACTAGCAGAAGCTAAAAAAGTGTTTTGGCCTCTTTTGTTCATTCCGTTATTGGAAAACTAATCCCCCTATTTTTGAAACCCTGTGGACGCCCATGAATTTTCTCAAAATTTGAAATTTGCATACCCATGGTAAAAGCCCTATCCATAATCTCTCGATTCATGCCAGTTTCATCGAAATCGGTCCATAAACAACGGAGTTATAAGAAGTCAAAAAGTACCCCCCATTTGACATTTTTGCCCCCCTGTATCCACAAATTTCAAAATTTTGAAAATTTCTTTTAATCAAAATGTAGTTCACGTCACGGCAAATCGATTGCCGTTTGTTGCGATGAAATCGGATAAGTAGTTCTCGAGATCTCAGGGGGGGGCCGAATCCGCCCCCCCCCTGCCGGGAATCGGCCATACCGTTTAGCCCTCCGGGAATAGGGTTAAGGAGTTTGCTGTGGCCTTGATCAATACAATGTCTAAAAACAATGCTAACGATAAACTGCGAGAACAAGGTTCCACCAAAACAAAATTGCTCCATGGTTATGTACACCTTACTTATTTCTCGCCACGGCAGGCGCATCAAGTGGCGTCAGAGACCGTCGGCTGGTCACCTCGTATGACCTCTCTTGGCCTCTATGGCCCTTCCCGAACCCTGAAAAATATTCCACTTGCCACGTTGACCCCGATAACACCTTCAATTTTTCGGTGTTATAGCCCGCTGTGCGCCCGCCGTCTCTGCAGGCGTTGCCATGGTGATGAACGCTCTGAGGTTGAATAGCCGGCCGCGGGCAGTCGCGCAATAAACGGAGAAAGCGTCGGACCAGGGGCGCAACCAGGATTTTCTTACGTGGAGAGGCCGGAACTCAGTGTGGCCTGAAATCATACAAAAACCGCCGCTGGGAAGACAATATGCAATGGTTTTCACAAAAATGCGGGCCTAAGGGGGGAGGGGGGAGCCGGGCCCCTTGGCTGTGCCGGTACGTCGGACGGTGGCGTTCTCACTATCATTTGAAAACTTGACCCTAACTGAACCCAGCTAACCTTTGGTTTAATCTAAAATCGTACTTTGATATCCATGGTGTGTTTGGGTATTTCGCTGAGCGGTTTCTCAAATGTAAATTAGCCATGAAAATATATCAGTAAGAAGAAAATGAGGACATTCATTTTGCAAATTTACCATTTTGGAACAATGACGTAACCTGACCTCACACACGCCAAAGGTCAAAAGAGGCAACTACTTAAAAGGGGTTGTTTGGCGTGTTATTAGCCATTGACAATAGCCAAGACACAATTCGAGGAAAAATATAGGTTAGTTGGTGAGCTATTAGGAAAATAATAAATGAACCACTCATTTTGAAATCTTTCGGTATATTTTCTTCAACTTTCGGCCAATTTTCAAAAATGTTACAGGTTCCGAGCTTTACTCTTCGAGTTATTTCCAATGGTGCAGTTCAAAATCCAATCCAATGGCTTTCCTTTCCCTCCGATGCATGGTTCGCGAGTTAGAAGGGCGGGGGGGTGTTCAAACACCACTCGACATGGGGAAGGTGGATCTGGCCAATGGTACGGGACGGGTCGACAGAGCGGGACAGCACATCGTCGGAGACGTGAAAGACATCGGCGGCTGGTGGCCGGCTGAACCCTGACCTTGAACTTTTCGCGTGGGACGATGCTGGACCGATGATGGTCACACTGGCCGCCGGATCCTGTCAAAACGTCTGAAGGTGACAGACGCTGTCGCGGCGAAGACAAGCCGCTGTCACGGCGAGGTCAACGGCGTCTGTTATAGCAATTTGACGGAACGTATCAGTCCGCTGTGTCAAGCGCTGCGCAGTTCAGTCCGCTGTGTGCGGTCCAACACAAATCAGTTTCCTGTGTACATACAGTCCAGCGCAGATCAGTCTGATATGCACGGTCGAGCATCGATTATTCCGCCGTGCACCGGACTATTTTGAAATAGCCCGATGGATCGCATCTATAAAATGAATGATGAGGAGTAAATCGTACTACAGAATTTGTCTGCTATTTGTTTATCAGATTGATTTGTATTGATACGTACGGTCCAACATCAGTTAGCAATTTGTCTGCAATATGATTGTCAGAATGATTTGCTATGACATGTACGGTTCAGTATTAATTATTCCGCCGTGCACCGGACTGTTTTAAAAAGCCCGATGGGTCGCATCTAGAAAAAAAATGATAAAGAGTAAATCATATTGCAGAATGCGGGACTCCGAAAACCACAGGGGTGTGTTTAATCTCTTCCCTTCCCCTCTAATTCGGCTGCACGGAGCCTTTGTGCATCGGGCGTTTCGTTTTGCCGACGCTACGAAAACGATTGATATGTTACAAAGAGGTTCAAGGAACGGTCGACAATGCCGCAACGATACTGCAGAGGTTTCCAGGCAGTGCGTGAGGACATGGTGAAGGAGGCTGAAGACTTTCGCAATGTACTGCATACGGCGCACGCCAGACAATAACATCGTCTTCTGCAGCTATGCAGAATGATCCCTAGACATGCCGTCGAACCCCGAGACATGACCTGTTACCACGGAGCAGAAGTCTGCAGACTTCGCCTGCTTCCACGGCAGAACGTTGGCTGCTCTGCACAGTACCTGCCACGGCGATGCAGGAGGATCCCACGCCGTGTACTGCGCGAGCCACCAGCAGTGAAGAGGCGCCAGATGCCACAGCGAACACTGCCGGCAAAGCAAGGGCAAGCACATGACAAACTGAGTAAGTATCCGTGCGGCGAGAGAGAGAGAGAGAGAGAGTGAGACGGTCGTATTAGACTGTTGATTTCTCCGCTCGTGGAAAGCAGGGACGTCAAGTGAAATAATTATGGGTAGGCCTGTGGATATGAGTAATTTTTCTTAGCTTCCTACGAAAGGTTACGTCAGCAATGTATGAGAAAAGGACATTAAATATAGCTGAGGCCCTCCTAAAAGCAGAAGTTTTTTGATGTAGGTTTCTGTCAGTAATGTTGCATTTTAGCTTCGTCATTTCATCTCTAATGCAAATATTGTTGCACTGGCTGCGTTGGAAGTCAAGGAAGATGAAAGCTCCGTTCAATAGTTTTGCTGGATGGAATCAACTTTCAGCTGCGCCAGGAGTTAAACGAGACGAAAAACATGCTTAAAACGGAAATTCACGCCGCAATTACTGGGAAAAATCCAACATATGAGTGGGATGTCTAGCATATAATAAAAGCTAGGAACAGCATACCTCAGCTTTGCAAACTCTGAAAACCCCGACAATTTTATCAGCGGTTTGTCGTCCAATCCGAATGAACGCGAGGAGCGACCTTTCCTTCAACGTCGCGTGCTACACCGTCGCACGGCGCGTCCGATGTAAAACAGTGGGCCGTCAGAGGTGCCGCCAGTTTGACGGCGGCCGCCGCCGCTGAGAGCGTGCCGCCGTCGGGCGTGTTTTCGGTCGCAGTGTCAACAGCTCGACCGGCTGCGCTCGGTCCGCGCGCTCCGCCGCCACCGGCTCGAGATTGCGGACCGCTCGAGCGGCAGACGGCGTTAAATCGTCCGTGATTTCAGACGCAGATCCGCCCTCCGCTCCGTGTCTGGACTGCCTCGGCCTGCGTGGGTGGTATGCGCTGCGTCGAGAAAGCCGAAACCCAAACAGCACTTGCAATATAAGGGACTTCCTTAAGTTTCGTCACGAATTTCTCCAGGCTGTTCTGTTCCACTCTCCCTGTAACTCTATTATAGGTGTTGTGTCTATCCTATACCATGAGCGCCAATGCAGTTATTGATATAACTATGGCCACGAACACCGTCCCTCAACCCGTTTGATAATTTATAGAGGTCAAGATAGGAATAACCAGGAAACAGTTAATTCTAAGGAACTTATTCGCGTATTATTCGAAATTCTGGCGTTCTACTGATGTTATTTTACGTGAACGAGATATCCATTATGATCATGCATACTTTTCGTTTCGTGATGGAAGATACTGTGAAAGTGATTGATTCCAAGTCTGCCATGCTTATCACAGCAAATCAAGTGGAATCAAATTGTTTATAAGATATATCCTATTACAGGCTCTTCTGGGATGCCTCGTCATTCCTGAAAAAAAAAACGGGAAAACAGGTATGACATTCCTCCAGAATAACACTAAAGATAAAACATACTAACACACATTTCAACGTCGTGAAACGCGGCAAGTTTAAACATATCACATAAGCCCACGAATAACAGCTGACTAAAAGCCAGAACGCAAAAAAGACTGGTTAAGAGTGTTGGTGAAATCGAAGATGGTGCTTGAATGCGATAAGAGTTTGAACGGCGATGGCCGCCGGAAGCAGATTGTTCCACGCTGCTGCCATCCTGAGCGAGAAAGCCCTCCGGGAGGCTGTCAGTCGGCACCGATGGTGGCAGTTTGGAATGGTTGTTGTTGTTTATTGGTGTTTTCGGGCGCGCCGACTACTCAGGTTATTTTGCGCCCATCACGAGCAGTTTTGAATGGTGGCCGCGGACAAGCTCGTCTTGCGCACTGATACGCCGGAGCGCCTTCTCAACAGTGGACGGAGGGAAGCCGGGAAGTTCATCGTGAAGTGTATTGTTCGTTTTCATGTGGCCTCGTTGCCGTACCAGTTCCTCCGTCCGTCGCCAGCCCAGAGATCGTAGCCTTGGAGTGATTCGATGGCCGCGCTTGGTGCCCGAGACTACACGTGCTGCGAAAGTTATGAGTTTTTGGACGCGATGCAGATGACGCCTGGCCGCATCGTTCTACACGGACAGACAATATCATGCTTGAGGAAGACTTCATACGAATATCCTTGTTTTCAAAGAAAAGGTTTCAGTCTTTTCAACCTGCCCCCGACTGACGGGGGGTGGGCGGTTGACCGCCACTGAGGCTTTCCAAAATTGCGAGAGAACAAACGAACGCAGCGCCATTAAACTTTGTGTACCTTCTGCTTGGTCACTTTTACACCTTGTGTTAAGTTTTAAGCTTAGGTCAAGTCAGGTGTCTGACCTAGATCAGGTGAAGTGGACCTATGTACAAAAAAGTTTAGCGCCCTCTACCTTTTCGCAAAGCATGACATCACAGCAAAACTTTCAGGGATTAGAGATCTTGATAGATGCAACAAATCTGCTGTCTCATATTTCTCGGATTTTCCCGGGTCATCGGCCTAAAGTCAACCCCATTTTTAAAACAAGTCGTTTCTCCCGGAATTCCACAGGGTTTTTATGCCGTTTTTAGTGTGGAGTGATGCAAGCATTCATTTGCCGTCAATGGACAAAGTACCAATGATTTTCAGCCACTGAACTAAGAGCAAGTCATGAATGACTGTCATGAGCCAAAAATGCACCGCCGTCAAAATCGGCGACGAATTACTCAGAACGAGTTCAAAATGGCAGAGCTGGTTCGCACATTTGCGAGTAGGTAATGCCAGGAAGTTCAAAAAGTTTCCAAAAATTCGATGTTTCGGAAATGAACAGACAAGATAAAATAAAAAAAACAAAAAACAAATAAACACAAGAATCATTAAAATAGAGAAATATCACATGAAAAAGCCTACGTCACGAAAATAAAGAGGCGCTAAAATTAGTTCTCGTTAATTTCAAATCGCGTTCGGCTACGACGCCCGTTGCCAGTGAGCGTGAAAACGCCGTGTCTTTAACTCATCGTTTCGCCGTACATATTAAATAAATCAGAGAAATTAGGCGCGTATCGGGATCTACGGACTTTTACTGTTCATTGGTACATTTACCTAGACTTTATGAATCACAGCCCTTGAGATCCAGGCTGCTTCTCGGTTTCATGCAGTCGGCTGAGAGAAAACTTGTATAGGGCGTTAATGGCTTACATATTATCCAAAACTAACAATGAGACTAGTTTCGAGCTCTACCTCCTTGTAACGAGCTTTTCAACGGTGTGCTTATTTTTATCGTGCGATCAGCGTTCGTGAGTAAGAGGGGGCGGTTGACATCCCAGTCGGGCGTGATGCGCGCCGACCCCCTGTCGGGCGCTGGTTAAGGTTTTGACGAATTTCAGATATGATGGAAATAGTTTTTTATGGTTCGTTTCGAGCGATTTAAACTGAAACCAGGCCCGGAGTTTTCAGTTCAGTGTTCTCAAATTGGAAAGTCCCGCAATGCACCGAAGCTCAGAACTTTTCAGATGACAGTCTTTACAGAAGGCTGAAATCCTTGATATCTTTTCAGATTTCATTATTCGAACAATAAACGCATCGAACAGCCTGTTGATATGCTGAGGGCTAATTTCAGTGACTACCGTGGTTACCTTTTCTTGTTAACCCTCCCCCGACAGGGGGGGGCAGTTGACCGCCCCCCTGAGGTTTTTCTGGGATTGCGAGAGAACGAACAAACACAGAGTCACGAAACTTTGTGTACCTTTTGCTTCATCATTTTTACACCTTGTGTAAAAGTTTTGACCTCAGGTTAGGTCAGGTGCCTGACCTAGGTCAGGTCAAACAGACCTATATCCAACAAAGTTTAACGCCCTGTAAGTTTTTCGCAAAACAAGATATCATAGCAATACTTTCAGGAATTAGTGATCTTGATAGATGCAACAAATCTGCTATCTCAGATTCTTCGGAATTTGCCGGGTCATTGACCTAAGGTCAAGCCCATTTTTAAGACATGTCGTCGTTTTTTTTCTCGAAAATTGACGGAATGTTTCATAACATTTTTAGTGTGGAGTGAAGTAAACATCTAGACACCGTCATTGGACAAAGTATCAATAACTTCCAGCCATTGACCCGAGGTCAGGTCACGAAAAACTGTAGTGAGCCAAAATGTAACGTCAGAATCAGCGATGAATTACTCAGAATGGGTAGAAATTGGCAGAACTGACTTGTACAGACGTAAGTAATACCAGGAACCCCAAAAGTTTTTAAAGATTGCATATTTCGGAAATAAACAAACTCTCGGGAATAACGCTCCGCCAATTTTGTAGATTGGTAACTAATGAATTTCTCCCAAATTTAAGCAGGAAAAGCCATCACAAGTACCACTAAGATCAATCAAATTTACATGGATAGGCTTTTTTCGCGAAAATAAAGGAACGCTAAAATTAGTTTCCATTAATTTCTTACTGCGTACGGCTGCGGCGCACGCCGACAGCCGGCGCGAAAATTGCTGTGTCTTTAACTCAACGTTTCGGCGTATATATTGAACAAATCCGAGAAATTAGATGTGTATCGGCATTTGCGGACCTTTACTTGTGCGCTGGTGCCTTTGCCTATGCGTTATTAATCACAGCCCTTGAGATTCAGGCCATTTCTCGGTGTCTCGGCTACGAGAAAACATACATGGGACGTAAATTGCTTACATATTATTTAAAATTAAAAATGAGACCAGTTGCGAGCCCTACTCGTCACAAGCTTTCCAACGGTGTGCTTATTTTTATCGTGCGACCAACCGTTCGTAAGTTAGAGGGGGCGGCCAACTGCCCCCCCCCTCCCGAGTCGGGCATGATGGTAACTGACCGACAGTCGTGCACGGGTTAAAAGGTGAAGGAGGAATTTTTCTCCTTTTTAATTTGATCCAAATGGTGGCTGGGTGATGTGAGGAAACGGAGCCCATGCTGAGCATAGCTTGCTGCGAAGACCCCGACCCCTATATCCGATCGAGCAATTCCGGGTAACGGCTAATTTTGTGGCAAAAGTTTAATGTGACTCCAAGAGTGCGACAAGACCGTCTGGTAGGCAATTTGGCCGTGCTGGCCAGTCGCCGGCCAGTCCGTGGGCTAAATATCGACTGCCGGGACGACTCGAACACGTTTTGCCAGGACGGCGAGAGCAGCGTTCTAACCAACTGAGCCACCGACCACGGTTTCCAGGAAGTTTCCGTCAGGCCATTTTGGTAAAACATCGGAAACTTAAAAAAGTCGGTTAGCAATCAATGCACCATTTCCTACATTAAGTCTCAGTTTTTGCCTGGCATGGGTCAGTGTCCGTACGTTATTTCCGGGTGTTTGGCACTATCCTGGGCAAGGTCTTCCTTGCGTAAGTGTACGTCTAAACGTAATTTCCCGTGCTTTGTAGCTCCTTCACTTGGTCTTGCTACGCCATGAATGGGCCTGTTTCTGTGTTCTGGCACCAACCGGTGAGAAGCCTCTCTCCCGTCAGCCCGAAAACCCCGGAGAGCGCTCGTGTCACCTCATTCACCACGCTCCCAATCGACAGAGTGTGAAAAAAGAGCGCTGGTTTGTACAGGTCTTCCCCCAGCCTGTCATCCAAGCTAGCGGATTCGGTCGCTGGGTAAAACCTAACGTTTCCCACCTCTAGGTTTACAGTCATCCCTGATCTGTCAGACTAAGGATGCTGCGAACAGCGAAGCCTCTTTGCGGGGGTCAGCGCGTCACAGCAGGATTTGGGGCATGCTTTCGCCGTGTCGATACCAGCCCGAGGTCTCCATGTGGAAAACCACGGCACACCACGATGTGTGGCTGCTGCCCAATGGGCTTCAGATGGGTGAGAAGGTTGCGCACTCCGTGGGCATAAACTTTGACGAACCCGTACGTGGTAAAACTCCGCCGATAAGACAAGCGATAGGCTTTGCGTCCTTCTCGCCCTCATTCTCCTGACCGTCAGAGTCATGCCTGCTATCATGCTGTCACGCAAACGCGCAACGGAGTAGGCGTTTTTCAGCCCACGAATGTGGCTGGTGTACTTACCCGATCTCACCGCTGACCGAATACGGGGCATCATTGTCTTCCGATGACTCTGGTGACGTATGGTGACTTAAAGTTTTTTGACAGATTATTCGCAATGCCGTATCCCAGTGCGGCCAGCTCTTAGTCAAGGTGACCGGACGGAACTTTCTCACATGAAACCGCATGGCGGAGTGAACAGTTTTGCTCAGGAGGGCGCTAATCGCACGGCTGAAACGCATGTACCTGGGTATATATAACTGCATATATATACGTACGTATATATATATATATGCATGTATGTATGTGTGTACATGTCGGGGCGAGCGCCGCGCAGCAGGCGCTCACCGCGAAAGAAAAGGACGCGCCGTGAGCAATATATCCAGCATATCCAGGGCGGGCTCAGCATAGGAGGGGAAAAGTCACAAACTGAACCCGGTCGCTTTCGTCCGAACTGCGGCGATAAGCTGGGAGGGAAGTTTGGACGAGCCATGGGCAGTTCACACACGGTTCCATTGTGTGCGTGGTGAACATTTCTGCACGGTGCTTGGTGTTAACAGGGCAGATGGCCCCGTCCGACTTGGCGTCAGAAACCGGAGATAATCCCCCTCGCGAGCTAGCAAAACCAAGTAAAATCTTGGTGAAACCCATTGGAAATACGGCAAATAATGCCTACTGCAGTGATGTGTAACTGGGTGCTCACGGGAGAAAGGCCTTTGTTCGTGACGGCACCGAACACGCGGATGCTCATTGAATGAACAGTTTATCGGCTCCAGGCAAGATCAGGGGAAGTGGCCACTAACCCCAAGTAACGATATGAACTTTGGTCACGAAGCGTTTGGTTACGAAAGTTGCATCAACCCGTACCAGAGCTGTAACTGGGGACGTGAGGAACTTGAGATTGACGCAACAACATATAGCACGAAAACATCATCGCGAATGATCAATGTTAGGTTTTTCAAACAAAATCGTAAGATGGTGATGCGCAGATTACGATCGAACAGCCTCGCGTAAGGAATATTTACTTAGAGATAGTATGCGTTTTACAAATAAATATATTTTTCAAAGTGATGTGATACAAGCGAAAGCGAACTGATGTGCCCACAGCACATTACCTACTACTTATAACGATTACCCCCCTCCCCCTAAAACGGGAATACTAGCACGCATTAAGTGTGCAAAGGAATGGTAAGACCCTGGTGTCTGCCTGTAGGAAAGTTAACGAACGAAAACAAAGCTAATTAACAATTGAACGCCGTTTTTGTGAGACCATCGATTCAGCAAGAACTGGGCTCTTCACAAAAGCTGCCAGTTTCGCGTGTTCAGACGGAACAAACAGACTGTGAGCGAGACCAACTCACGGAAAGCGGAGAAGGTGAGGACGCCCACGCCGAACACTAGCGGCAGCCGGAAGCCGACCCTGCCGACGGCGGCACCGACCACTGCGTTGGCCAGCAGCTGGACGAACGCCTTGGACGACAGCAGCACGCCGATCCTGTTGTCCTCCTCCCTCGAGAGGCGTCCCGGCTGGGCCTCGGCCCGGCCCGGCGGCTCGGCGGCCTCCTCCGCCGCCGCCGCGGTTTCGGCTTCAGGCCGCGGCCGCTCCGCCGACCGGCCGGCGGCCTCGGGCGGTGCGGAGGCGGTGGGGGCCGCGGCCGCCGCGCTGAGTTCGGTGGCGCCCAGGCCCGCCGGGGGAAGCCGGACGGCCGGCGCCGGCGCGTCCTCGCGCTGCGGCGGGAAGAAGGCCGGCAGCACCGAGGTGCGGCTGCGCACCATGACGCTGCCGTCGCCGCCGCGCGACAGGTTGCTGAAGATGTGTTTGAAGAGCAGAGTCTGGGCGGTGTGGGCGGCGTCGACGCCGGGAGACGCGTCGACAGGAACGGTCCCGTCCGTGCTGGACTCGGCCAGGTAGGCTGGGATGATCGGAACTGAAGAGGGCAGGCGTCAAACGGAGTCTGAACATGACGAACTTTGCTAGGTAGGCCGGGACCATCGGAACTGAAGCGGAGAAATGTCACAGGCAGTCTCGGTATGGCGGACTTCACCAAACGGGCCGGGATGATCGGAAATAAAGACAGAGACACCATACGGTGCATCGTTACGGACCAACTCTGAGAGGCAGACATAGATAACCTAGGTCCCTATTTCAGGAGTAACACATAGCATGATGCGGATATAACGAAAACTAAAACGATATAACGGAACCCTACAGAGGGACAAATGGAAAAACTTCAACAGCGCGGGCGACCTTGTGATCGCTGCTTTGCAGGGAGGTATCATAGAATCCATCCGAGACTACGAAACACGAGCAGTAAAGGAGATGGAATCAAGACAAGAATTTGAAATAACTGAACAGTCGGCTGGCGACAAAACATTAGTGTGAAGAGATCACCATGGCCATGGCAAACTGCTAACTGACAAAACTCTTACTTTGTTATTAGGACAGCGAGCATGGGGCCCTGCAGTTGTTGAGATCCTCTGGGTAACGTGGATGACGACACATTTGAGGTTCGTGAAATCGTCGCGACTAACTGGCTCGGTCCAGCTTGCAACTGCCATTAAAACAGAAACAGTCAAAAGTGCTTAAGAGGCCTGTACGAAATTAGGTGTCAAAGAATGACGGAGGAATGTAAATTTCCGAGCTAAAAACATCACGTCAGGGGAAGAAGTGGGACTGTCGTGCACAAATTCCTAAAATTGGAGCGAAACATTAGCTCGGAAGAAAAGTCTGAATACAGCCTCAGATCGCAACAACCACTATACGTGGTGCGGTAATACGCCATGCTGGAGCTGGTCTGTGTCCAAAACAACCCTGGGAGCTACGTGAGACAGCGACAGCGAAGGCCAGACGAGAGGGGCGTGCTCATAACAGAACAGAATTTGTCACCCTGCCCGTGACAAAACCTCCTCTTTCGCCTGGGTGAGCGCTCTCGCGTCAGCTGGCCTCCGCTTCCTGCACTCACCAACGGCGGAGAGAAGGATATTGTCCAGCAACAGCGAGGCGTACACCAGCGCGGTGACGACGGCGCGCGGCGGCGAGGCCTCGGCCTCGGCCTCCGGCTCGGCAGACGCCATGACCCGCCGGCCGGCCGCCTTCGCGTCCGAGTGAAGTGCTCCGGCTGCGGGGCCGGCACTTACACCTATCTCGGCGCGGCCAGCGCCTGGCCATCGGGCGCGGCGCCGCCCACGCCGCCCGCCGCTCGTTATCGGGCCGCACAGGCGGCGGCGGCGCCGGCCGCAGCATCCGTCTTGTTTGGCCCGCGGCGCACCGCCGCCGGCTATCTCCGGCCGACAAGCCGCGTCGCCGGCGCCCACCGAGGCGGCAGGCAGCCTCCAGCGCGGCGCTGCGGCGACCACCGGCACTCACGGCAGCTCGAAAAACACAGCCGGCTTCGGACCGCGATGAACCAGACGGCAATCACGTGGCAGATTGAGTGCAGCCACGCGTCGGTCGCGAGCCTTGCAAGTCGGCCGGGCCTTTGCGGATGAGTGACTGATGATGTCTCTTGGGACCCTGGCGAAGATCTATCCAGCGCGCCTGCCGAATTGGCTGAAGATTGATTTGCGGTTCTGCTCGTCGGGTATTAACCCTCGCCAGTATCTGCCAATATCAAAGCTCCCCCGCAAGGCCCTCGGCAGTGCGGGAGAGATGCGCCCCTCCCCCGACCCTGATCTATTTCTAAACCTGTCGTGACGGAACGACAAAAAAGAAAATGAGTAGCTTATTTCTTTGTTTGCTTGCTACACAGTAATATGCCGTTTGACCATTTGAAATTACGCTGTGACCCTACAGGCGACCTCAAAGGAGGGCATGCCAGTGGATTCTGGTTTTCGCTGGATCTTATGGAGCGTAAGTAAACTGGAAGCACTAGAACGTAACCTAGTACTTCTGAGGGACCCAAAACGACTTCTGTAGTGAACAAGGACTCAGATGTATTGTTGCTACGTAAATCAGTGTTTCCAGTCGCATCACAGTCCCTCGTAGGCCAGTAAAAAATCGAAAAAAGTTCAGTAGCTTGAATCCATTACTTTGACTTAAGATGAGATTAGTGACTACAGTGCGTAGATCGACAGCATGGTTGACACCCATGCTTAAGATTTAGTAGGACTGAGTGACGTAATAAGCGTTAAATGTTTGTTATCCAACCACGAAGATCGCCGTAACGTTATCTCACAATGGCACGCGCTCGAGAAAAAGTCATAGGTCAGTGACCTATCATAACATTTCCCTTAAATTCTCCGAGAGTATGCAAAAAAGTCCAGAACTCAGCTATGCAAAATTTCAGGGCGATCGGAGCTGTCGTTAGTGGCAGCCTGCGGAAAAAAAAACAGGGTGTTTGCACCACCGCACCAACTCCATCGCACTGGCAAAGGTTAAGGAACTTCTTTAAAAACGCAAGAGAAATAGTCGTTCGAAGGCACTGGCTCACTTTGAAGCCTTCGCTGTTTTTGTCCCTTCGGCGTTACAGAGCATGCTCGGCTGGTATCCGAGTGAGGCGAAAAAAACAAGCCGATGTTCAAAGAAACCACTTCACAGCGAACAACAGGCACCTGCCGGGCTACTTTAAAGTGGTCCACCAAATTCGGATCCCCATGTTTCAGTCTCCTTTCGTCTACCATCGTAAGCATGGTCAAGGAATCACGTTTTATTTTCCTCCAGTTTCCAACGTTGAAACGAACTCGGGTATGGGGCCGAGGCCACTTCACCTTTCTTCAGTGAATATTGTCAAATGAACCTTGAAAAGGGACCGGTGTCCCTTCACTGTTATTCAGCCTAGCATCATGGCTATGGCACAGCATATAAAGGATAATTTCACACTCTGCCGGTTGCCCTCATATCTTCTTCAGAGTTCATACGGTCATAATACAACATAACATTTTCACATTCTGCCAGAATGTGAAAAGGCTGAGTTCATGACTGCCGTGACCATCTGTATCTAGCAACACAAAATCCCGCCGAAAGAACGGGAAAATAGCTCCATACATGTAACGTGCACGCGGGCAATGGGTTCAAGGTCTGCTGCGTGTTGAGATCAAAATACTACAAGCCTTCCCACTGGATCAAAGGGACTGCAAGACGCCCGCTGGACTGGAATGATCAAAATACCAATAGACAAAGACAAGATTCTAAGGATTATAAAACGTCTAATGGGATGAAAAAATCGCAAGAACTGGAATATAAGGACAATAGACGAAGACAGGATTCTAAGGATTATAAAACGTCTAATGAGATGAAAAGATCGCAAGAACTGGAATATAAGGACCATAAGGCGCCCAACGGGAGCAGGAGGGCAACCGGCCAAAAATTTCGGCGGGTGGGGTCCTCGCCCAGCTGGCTACCTCACTTCCTGCGGGACTCCGAACAAAAATCTTAACATAACATTTTACAGGAGGCTCGCAGCAGGGGCACAGCAAGCCCAAAATTTCGGACGGCGAGCTGTTCCCATTTTATGAGTGTGTGTGTGTACGTATATATACACACACGTGCACACACACGCACACATGCACACATATATACATGTACGTATATATATATATATATATATATATATATATGTATATATGTATGTATGAAATCCTGCACCTCGCCACATTGCATGGTTTTCAAACAAAAGGAAAGTTATATTGTACCTTGTCGAAATATAAGCGCTTTTTATCCGTGCAATACCGTAAAAAACGACCTGATACTTGTAAAAATACAAATACAACGAGCTTTAGCCCAAATTCTGTGCTTCTCCAGTTTGCCAGATTGGCTTCTGGAGCCACATTTGCTATACCCCCTAATAAAAATGGCGTGGCAGAGTCTCTGCCTTTTAACATGCCTTGCAAAAAGTTCACCACCAACGGCAGCATCGCGCATAAGGACCAATCTGCCTTTTCGTTTTAACATGCGCTGTAAAAAGTCCACCATCAGTGGCGGCGCCACATATTCAGGACAGCGGGAGAAAGCAACATGTTGAAGTCTTTTCTTTCCATCGGGATAAAGTTAATTTTCCCGAGTTAGGGATGGAAACAGTTTCGGCACCGTCGCCACTGCCCACCACGGATGGCGACGGCCAAGTCTCTGCGCCGTACCCTTTCCAGGAAGGTCCGACTCCGAACCACAGAAGGTCTTAGAGTTCATGGTTCTTAATCTCGATAATATTGGAAAACGATATTCCCACATTACCATATTACCCTAACGCTCAGTTCAGCACACCGTTGCTTCAAATTTACGTTGTATATTGCCAATTACGATCATTCTTGTCCCGTTCATGTGCTTCTGAAACCGTTGGCAAATAACTGTCAAACTTGGTGCATTTACCAGGCCTATGGCGTCATCCATGATCTTGAGGTCAACGCATGGTGGGACACTTGGAGTCTTTGGGTGCCTGGCTATCGATTAACCCGGCACCGCCTAGTTTGTTTTTGTACCTGCGATCGCCTGGGGGTGTCAAAGGCACCCCCTGCTATCTCAGGATCTCACCGTCGAATCTGAACCGGTCTACCAGCAGTCGATAGCCCTGAGCCTTGCGATTCAGAAAATACTATGTTAGCCCTGGTCACATGATTGGTGACGTCACGGGTGACGTAAAACGCATATGACGTCGGAAAAACCAACATTGATTCGTACATCATATCATCGAGCCTTTAGCCGTGTATCAAACGAAGAGTCATGATCTTCTGCATCAGGAACATGTCAAAATGTTTAAAAATGTCCGTTCTAGGTAAAACTAGGTCAGGTGAAATACTGGTGTTACTTTACATGCTAAAGATTGATATTAACTCGCAGTTATTTGAACGGTTCAGAAGTTATTTACGAAAAACCGAAGGGAGGCCCTATTTAACATCCCCGGGCGGCGCTGGGTTCACGTTTGAGTAATAAAAACCGAACCAGACAGTGAATACACAGCAATGGCCACAAGGAATCTCCATTAAAGCAAACATACAGTCTGCAACAGTTCCAGCTAGTCGTCTCGCTTGGCTAGTCTGCAGCTGCTGTGGCCGATATCCGGTCGATTTCACGATTCTGAATGTGCGTCCCATAGGCGCACCCGGGGGGGGAGGGGAGGGGCTTGGGAGCTGGAGTCCATTATATATATATATAAATATATATAAATAAATAAATATATATATATATATATATATATTTATTTATATTTATATATCCGGCATTGACGTGATCACGCAGAAACCTGATGGACTTTATTTGCGGAGGGTGTCGCGTTTTGATCTCCACTTTTGTCTTGTGCTGCGCTCTGTTGTTTACACGGGCATTTAAGTGTGTGACGAATAGCTCTACTTGTCTGCGCGGCTGGGTCCATCGGTCGCCGATGCCAGTTGATGCTGATGTTGCTGCGATGCCAGCGAACGCTGGAACAGCGTGGCGCCATGGCATGCTGGCTACGATCATTACTGCAGCTTCGGAAGCACTGCGGCGAACTCCACACCCTGGCCCGGAAAATGTGTGAAAACGACTGAACTGATGAGTCTCAAATACTTCAGTGAAGTCCTACGGAAGATCCAAACAGAAGTAGGAAATCAACAGCATAGCTGTGGACTGCAGTTTCGTCCGCTGAGTGGCTAGCCGCAACGCTTTGCTTAAGAATCAGATAAATAATCGGCCTACGAGCAGGGCAGACCCGCAGCATCGTCAGCGAAATTACACTCTGAGAGCACTGGTGTGTAATGGCATTCTGAGTGTTTTGATGTGAACCAAGGCATGTACGGTCTCAAAAGTATCGCAGCATCCAAACCTGGCCGTTGACAGGTGACAGTGCAAACAGTCGGTGGGTCATTTGGAAGCTCACCGTACAATTTGCACCAGCATTGGTCTTGACTGGGCGCCAAGACTCAGGGCTCGAACTATGTACGGGAGGGCGGGGACGTGAAGCACAGGCTGTCGGAGAAAACTGGGGAAATAGGGCTTTCGGCAGATGTTGGAAGGAGTTGGCAGATGATTTCAAACCGGCGAATCCGACGTCACTACCTACTTCAGGGCAGGACTAGTAATGAAACTGCTAGGACATCCACCACGTGGACGTAGCATCCTGTCTCGTTGACGAACTTTAAAAATTGTCTATAGGTGGCAAAAAATGCGAGCGGCAATTTATGTTTTCCATGCGGTCAATGGGGATTTACAGCAGAAGTAGCTAAACGAGATGGAAAACCACTGGTATTTGGAAAACCACGGATCACGTTGCTAGCACTGACCCGTGGCGAAAAAAACGCCATCTAGCACATGTTCATGGTTTATAGTTCATAGTTCATAGGTCTGTGCTAAACGTTACGCATTGAGGTAAAAACGTCCTGATATCACTCATTATTCTGCATATGATTTGATATGATTGCTCACAAAAGCAGGCATTACTTTCCTGAGCAAGTTTTCCGGTTTTCAAGTGTACAAAGTGAGGCGGCATGCGTAAAGTTTGCCTCCAAATTTACAAGGGGTAGATGATCTGTTCAGTAAATTAGCTCAGTTCTCTATTTCTGGGCCTAATGCATACTTCTTGCGGACCCCGCGAACACTGCTTACCGCAGTGCTTGGACATAAGTTGAAGTTTAGAACATGGACAGTTTTACTGGAATTTGTCATGATTGCCACTGACACAAAGTGTCCATAGCAGTCGATGTGCTCTAAACCTCAATAATGAATTGACGTTGATCATCGAACCCTTGAAGAAGTCGGCCCAGAAAGAGCCTGCTCGGAAGCTAGCGTTACAAGATGAACTGCGCACAAAACTCCATGAATGAGCGCAAGGGACACTGTCCTTATTCTTGTGCTTCGTCGTATTCTGTTTATCCTGACCCTTGCTTTTGGTCCTTTCCAGAGCCTCATCAGCCAACGAATGCGACGTTTCCAGAAACCAACGGCCGAAGGTTTCGCTGTCAGTGGTACAAAGAATACCCATTCTTGAGTTACGACGTTGAAGGTGATCATGTGGCATGTCACACATGCCGCCGAGCGCCGCGTTCATCCGAGGCTTTGGCGACTGGAAGAAGGGTCCTGAAAAAATTCGAGGCACACTCCAAGTCTGCGTATTACCAGGAACCCACAGAGAAGCTTCATTTGTCATCAGCGCCGCCCGTTGACAAGGTTCTCGCCCAAGCCACGGAAATGGAACAGCACAAGAACAGAGAAGTGCTCTCGGAAATCGTCTGCGTCCTCAGAGGCTTGGGGCGATCTGGATCAGTCCTACGCGGCCACGACAATGACGGTGGGAACTTGATGACCATGCTAGACGAAAGAAGCATGACAAGCCCCGAGATGAAATCGTGGCTGCAGAAAAGGAGCAATTTCTTGTCTCACGAATGCCAAGACGAGCTTATCAGAATCATGGCCTGGATGGTTCTTCGCAAAAATTTAGAAGAAGCTAGACGCAGCATGTTCTATGGAGTGATCGCAGATGGGACGACAGATCTGGCTTGCAAAGAGCAATTCAGCGCATGTGTCAGATACGTGATGGAAAAGCTGATCGTGGAAGTAGCCTGCCTTGGCCTGTATGAGGTGCCTGGCTCGATGGCTGCGGCTCTGTACGAAGCCTTAAAGGACGCCCTGTGGCGCACCATGTACGGAATGGACAAGAGGGCATTGTTTTGATGGAGCATCGAACATGTCGGGAAAAGTGTGCGGAATGCAGGCCAGACTGATCGAAGATCAGCCCCGCTCAATATTCGTGCACTGCGCAAGTCACTCGCTCGACCTGGCCCTCGTGGAAGAGGCCAAAGAGGTGTCCCAGGTTTCTGATGTTCTGAACACCGTTCGGGATGTGATGGGAGTACTCGAGACCACGAAAAGGAAGCAGCTGTTTGAGGACCATCTTCTCGAACTGCGCCTGCAACACGACGAAGACGACGCGGGACCGCAACGTGCCACAGCGCACAAGCTCATATTCCTCTGTCCCACCAGGTGGACAGTGAGACGCCTGCCTGGCGATCAGACGATTCCTTGAGGAATATGACACAATTCTTCTGATACTGGAAGATATAGAAGCAGACAAGTCCGCGTCGCCGGATGTCCGTCGCAGAGTGCGAGACTGTCTCTTTTATCTCCGGTGCTTTGAGACCGTGCCATCTCTGATGATGTGTGAGCGGATGTTCGGCCCATGTGAGCTTTTTGCAAAGGCACTGCAGCGCCCTGGGGTCAACTGCTGAGATGTCCGTAAGGGGCTACGATTCTGCTCAGCACGCTAGAAAGTCTGCGCGAGTTCGGCTTTGAAGAGCTGTGGGAACAATGCCACAACAAGATCCGGACGCTTGGCAGCCCCATCGACCCACCAAAGGATCCATGTCCAGCTCGCCCCCCTAAACGACTGGAGCACCATGAAAATGCAGCAGCGCCAACGGTCTTCACCACCGAAGACTTGCTGAGATGCTGCTTCTTCGAAGCGATGGACCTGGTAACAAATGAAGTCAGGTGGCGGTTCAAGCAGCCTGGTCTGGAACGTCTGGAGCACCTAGAGGACCTGCTGCTAGGGAGACAAGTGGACGTCAGCGCTAACAATGTCAGGAAAGTTCTTGCGTCATCGCAAACTAACGCCAACCAGGATGGCTCAGGAGACATCGACCTTGATGCTCTGGCCATGCAGTTGACCTCCATACGCCGATGTGCCACAGTGCCGAAGCCAGCTAACTCGATCAACCAGGTTGTGGACGTCATCATGAGCCAGGGCCGCTTGTGCCAAAAGATGCTATCGGAGGTGCTGCGCCTGGCAGCGCTGATCATGGCCGTTCCCATGAACTGGTGCATCGGCGGAACACTCGTTCAGCGCCTTGTACCGGATCAAGACGCCGTTGCGATCCATGATGAGTCAGGAGAGGCTATCAAGTCTGGTCGTCCTCGCCATGCACGGCGATCGCGCAAGAAGGCTGGATCCCAAGGTCATCCTGCGTGAGTTTGTGGCAAATCGTCCTGTGAAAAGGTTGACGGTGTTCGGAGGAGTTTGATTTGACTAGAGCTGCTGTCTCTGGTGCTGCTGTTCGACTGTCGAGGTTTCGTGTTGCTTAAAAAACAAGCTTATAATTGTGTGTTGGGAGGGGGGTAATTGTTCCCACAGGCTGGCTTGTATTGGCATAGTACTCTGATCATTTCAGAATGGTATGCATAGTGGGATTGGATATTAAATCGGATATTTTCGGGATAATATTTCGGGATTGGACGGAGGACAAACGGTTCGCGGATCCATTCGGCTAAACCTAAAGTACCCGTTAACTCTGATTTCTCCTCGGATTTGGGTCACTTTGTTTTGGGTCCAGACCAGACATGACGCAAAATAGATGTGATGAATTTGCGGTGATGATGATCAACAAACCATTAGAATCCCCAATGCCCTCCAACACAGTATTTTTGGCTTGCAAAGAGGTCTCAGTTTACCACACGCTTTACAAATAGAACAAACGTCCGCAGACATATCGCTTCCTTTGACAGACGAGGTTTGGTCTGGCGCGTCAAGAGCGCAAAACGTGCCGTTAAACAGTAATGTTAATCGCGTTTTTCATCCAATTCCTTATCATTTGCGCCGACACTTCATCTGGTTTTATCTGCTGGAGGGACTGGTACTGCAGTCTGAAAGCAAACGTTTCAAATGCCTTTACCGGGATCGCATGCATGTAGGACACTACGCAAATGCTTAGACAAAAAAGACTTCAAAGAGGTATCTTCAACGGTCAAGACGTTCAGTCAAGGTGGTTGAAGTCAGTGGCGTAGCCCGGATTTTTTTGGCGGTGGGGTTCCAGAAAGAGGGGGTCCCAACACAAAGGGCCCTTGAAAATTACGGGGACCTCCATGGCTGGAACATTAGGGTTACGTGGAACTTGTTTTTCAGTGTCATAAAGAATGAGTGTGCCCGACACCAGTAAAACATATGGGAATTCCATGTGTATGACTCCTGGTCCGCGCTGCGCGAGGAATTCGAACTGTCTCCTATTTTATTCTGTATCCTATTATATTACCGGTGAATCCCGCATCTCACAGACTGAAAACTGCAGAGGCGATTTATACGCTCAGCGCTATTCAAGTTACTTGCGTTCTTCGGCGCTACGACTAAATTTGATTATATATATATATATATATATATATATATATATATATATATATATATATATATATATATGTATGTATAAAAAGTGCATAGGAACTGTCATCGATTGGTAAATGCGAATAATAATGTCAATGTAAGAACTGTGAATAAGTAACAACCAGGGCAAAATTTTGTTGTGCTTAGTTTACCAAATTTTGCCGATGCATCGGTTTGATCTGGCTTTTCACGGAGAAAAAAAAGAAATATCATGGGCATCTTGAAAAAAACCCTCTTTTTGCATGTTCCCAGCCCGTGACGTTCCACACCTAACCCCGATTTGTGGTGCGACCTGCTGACTCCCCGCGCTGTGGTGATAACTAGTGGAGTAGCAGGACACATGGGCGGCACAGCGCACCGGCATTACTGTGACATTCATGGTGTGGTTGAAATGTTCCACGGCATGTAGCTGGAGAGTGTGGCAGGCGTGCTATTACCCTGTTCAAGCTTCGAGGACTTGTTTCGTGACTGCGGCTGCAGTCAGACACAAGTTCCCTCCTCTCATCGAAAAATTTCTGTTGCGCGCATCCATAACTGCACCTGACTAAAGAAATGTTCAGAATACATTGTTATGTATTTGTGTTATTGGTTGTGAATTTGGTTACCTCAAAACTGAGAATTTCTTACCCTGGGATGATAAGACCCCTAGAGTCCTTGGCTTTGGCTACGTCACTGGGTTCCCTCCCCCGTCACGCCGACACCATCCCATGGCAGAAGGACCTTTCCAGGCTGGCTGCTCGTTTGTAGAGGAGCATCCTTTCCGGTCCTTACACATGCATTTTGATAGATACATACCGGGAGGGGGCCGCTTACCTTCCCCGGTCAGGGGGCACGAGAGCCCCTTGTGGAGGAGTGAGTTTGCTTATCCCGGCCAGGGGAGCCTCTTTAGGCAAATGCCAGGAGTTCCGTTGGTATGCCTTGAAAATGAAGGGGATCTTAAAACCCCTTCGACTCCCTGGTTGCGCTACTGGTTCAAGTATTTGTACACTGGGAGGCATACGGGTACTTACAGTCACCAACCAAACCACCTTGTTCTGATTCTGCTCTGGTCCAGAACCTGTCTTTCCATCTTTATTTTACTTGATCCATCTCTGTCCATCTCTGCCTAGACCCAATTTTTTATAACACTTTTGAAAACCCGAAATCGGAAGGCGTCTCAAATCCAGCCCAGTCGAACAATTCCATTTTCAGCTGTAAACCAAACGAGCTGGTCTGAGTCGCGATCGGCAAAGACACGCAAACCGCGATATGTAAACTTTTTATACGCTGTCATTTGAATCGACTCCAAAGAACGACTTATTATTTCTACAGTCATATACAGAATTGATCAAGGAACGTAGTGGCGCAGCAGCATAAGCAATGAGAATTTAAAACCGCGTAACGCCATAACCAGTTCCCATTTCAAGACTTAGCTGCCAAAAACTTGCACGTAGCACGCGGCCATTTTTTGCGGGGCGAAAAGATACACTTCCTCCCATGTCTTTAGAAGGGCACTTTGGCCCCGTCGCCCCCCCCCCCTCCCCGCTTCCGCCGCCACTGTTGCCAACATAGAACAGAAGTCTTTAATCACCTTTCAGGAATCGCAGTCAATCGACATTCTTTGACAAATAAAATTTCGTCCAAGGAAGTATCCGTAACGTGGCTTTCCTTTCATCCGCGGCGATCCTTGTCAAAACTTCGCAGAACCTGTAAGTGGATTCACCGCGTCTGTGAAAACAGCATCAGAAAGAAAAGCATCCAAAGTCAGGAGACTGCGTATGGCTCGCCTAACCACATGCGTAATTAAAAGAGGAAGCACCTGGCGGAACGTGATAGTAAGCTTTCTTGGGCGGCCCTGAACATTGTATACCGTTAAATAAATTCAAACGCATACGTTTGCTAACATTACTTACAGCACAGATCAACTTTCATGGAGCATCTGGATAAGTCCCATGCCTACATACGAGCTATTTGCAACAAGAATCCTAGGCGCTAAGTCAAAATTGCATGTCTCGTTTCGCTATCAACGTCCATATTAATTGCTTTCCCAATACTGGTGTCCGTGTTTCTGGCGCTTCAGAAGTATCTGACCGATTTGGGATGCACAGTGCATGTTATTCGCGCTCATCGACAGATCACGCAGCTGCCCTGGCCACCTAAAAGTCTCAACCTCAGTTTCATTGGAAACGTGCGGACCACCATGGTGGAGGAGGTGGCAACCAACATCCCACACGATTTCGGGATATATGTGCATATAATATAACTATACATACGCGGACATACACACATACAGCGAATAATGCGAAATTAAACAGACTTAAGCAAGAGTTAACATCTGTGGATGAGGCACATTGGTAATGCTGTCCCGAACTGCCCCGATCCGGTGGTCACCGCCCTGCCAACTCACCCCACGACCCACAACTACCAGCGAGAACCGTGACCTGACGTGACCTCGGGTGAATTTCGGGGAACCTTTCACTTGATATGATAGCACACACCTATGAAGAGAACGTACGAACCGTATTCGAGGTTCTAAGGCACTCAAAGCTACAAAACCGACAAAAAGTGGCGGTGGCCAACTACAAAACAAGCCATAACATGCATCCATTTGATCTGAACTTACCGAAGATGTAATGCTCAGAGGCCAAATAGGGGGCTTTAAGGAAGAGCAAGAACGAGACTATCCAATGATGCCACTGTCAGTCCTCAATCGCCATTAGTTCGGATTTCAGGTGGGGGTTAAATTGCTCCCCCACGACGGTGTATGCGGACTAAAGCGTCACCGGACTGACTGCCACAGGGCCGGGTTGACAGCCTTTCGCTCGATCTGTCGCCCTTTTTCCAACAACTGAGTTGTGTCTGAAACATCGGCATCGACTGAAATCAGAAGCGCAGGTTTCTGCTGTGCCAGATTTGCCCCGTCTTCACGGCTCTCCCCCCTCGTAACTGGATCGGAACCGCTGCCCTGTCGGCCCGACCCGGCGTCCAGTCAACGTCACTGGTATGGTGGTGCGAATTTGCAGAAGCCTGCTGTCCGCTGACAACACTGCCACCAGACGATGATCGTTTTATGATCCTGCGATACTTTGAGACCGACTGCACGCTGGTGTCACTTTAATGGTTTCTAATTTGGGATGGACCCAAAAATGGCATTTGCACCCCCAATATTTTTAGGTTACACCACTGGGCATGTTTTGGTATGACGTGAAACTTCACGGTTTCGCACGGCATGTCCAGAGCTTTGTTACGCAGCATTCCCTCGTCCCCATAATTCAACTTTGTGCAGAGATACCTACAGAAGCCTTGGTCTCTGTCGGAGCTGTCCAGCCGACCACAAGCAGTCTCTTCCAGAATTCATTCATTCATTCGTTCATTTATTCATCCATTCATTTATCCAGAATCCATTCAATCTGCCCCCTCTCACTCAGCGCTTGTAATTCTTTGCTCAAACACATAATCAAATATAATTTGTTCTGTTTTGCGCCTTTAATATTATTTGCTGCTCATGAGGCAACAGCAAGAAAAAACTGAGTTTCAGATTGAAACAAGCTTCTAATTCTTGCTAGCACTGATATTGTTTCACACCAAAGACCAATTTCACCACAAGTCAAAGGCTGGAATGTTTTCTGCATAGCTGACAAATCGAACCTGATCCTGATGCACTAAACAAACCACTAGTTCACGAGTTTAGGAGAGCCTTATTATAGATACTGCAGAGATCCAGCGCCACCATTCGGTATAGACATATGGAAGTCTTGTCGGCTGCCAAACATCCCGGATCACGTAAAAAAAAACGTGAAAAAGTTCACAATTCTGAACTTGTTCGACGTTTTGACGCGACGTTTTTTAGTAATCCCTGAGACCGACCGAGCGTTTTCTCGATTTCTACGTGACGTTTTTTCCGTGTTTTGCGTGGCGTGCCAGTAGAACTTGCCCAACGGTTTTTTGTGTGAATATTTTGAGGTCCCGGACATTGCGGAAAAAGTACGTGACCCGCCAAACACCCTTGGTGGAGTCTGGAATTAATACGTTTTCGTCATTCAAATAAATAAATAAATATGCATATAAAGGCCTAGCCCAGGAAAATCCTGGATGCGCTGCTGGTCCATCCTGATGCTGACTTAAAGGGAATGTCCCGCCCTCCATGCGTGTTTTGAGCTGACACAGTTGCGTTGTACCCTGTAGTTTTAAAGGCAATGTGTAATGTACAAAACGCCTCTTGAATATACAATTTAACCAAAGTTCAAAGGAGTTTCCTATGGTTTTCTACTGTGTTTTGTTTAGGCGTGTCCTATTTTGAGGAATTTATTCAAAAACATTCGTCGTCCTGAAAACAACTTCCCCGAGACGTTTTTTTTAGGCGGTCAATGCTTTAAACTACCCAGCTTTTTGTGACTCGATAGCTAATGCTTCCCATATTGAGTGAATTCAGGAAGGTCATCGTCCGCTGCATTTTAGCTCTCACACACCGAGTTCATGATCCAATCTTTATTGCACGAAGTCGTCTTGATCTTAAGTACCAATAAACCGTAGAAATCTGGACTGACAAACAAACGACTACACCGAATAAATTAACACAAAGCACTTTACACCGACTTCTAGAAGCAAGCCTTCCGCCTTGGACAACCAGAAGACCCACATATAATCTCGTTGTCAGCACGTTCCACTGCTGCAGAGGTGAGGCACGCATCTGGCCCATAATGCCAGGCGGCGTGACATCGGTCACGCTTCGTTCGTCGGTCACGCGGCAGGCTCATCAAACCCACAGTCATCCACGCAATAAATACCCCCCGACGACCGGCCGGCCGCCGCAACACGCCATTCTCCGACGCCGGCCCGGACGGAGCCGCGCGGGAAACCGCCGGCAAAAGACGTCGGCGCCCCGTCCGAGAGCTGCCCCGGCCCGACGCTGGCCGGGCCGGACGCCGACCCGGCCAGAGGTAATCTCTCTCCCCCCAGCGCCCGGCTTGCGCGGCCAGCACCGTCCGCCCTAGGCGCCGCCTAACGACCCCAGCCGAACCGTGACGAGCGGCACCGAACTGAGCCGCAGCCGGAGCCGGCGTCACAGTCGAAACCGGCGCCGGCGGCCGCCGGCCGGCGGCCGGCCGTGGGCGGCTCACCGCACCGTCTGCGACATGTGGATCGGCGTCAGCATCAGCTCGAACGCCGTGTTGGTCAGGTTGGCGCCGCGCAGGTTGGCCTCGTGCAGGTCGCTGCCCGACAGGTTGCAGTTCTGAAAGGCGGCGGCGCCGGTCACACACGCCTCCCGCTGTCTCCGGCGCGCACCGGCCGGTCGTTGCGCGTGCCCCCCCCCCCCCCCGGGCGGCGGCGAGACGCCCGGCGACGTGGACCAGGGCGAGCCAGCCCGGTCTGGCCGGCGGCGGGCACGTTTGGCCGGCCGACTGGCCTTATCTGGGCGGCGGCACGAAGCGCCAGGAGCCTCACGGAGAATGGTGAAGCACGTAGAAAGAACGGGGTCCGCAGCGGGCGGGTGGCACAGATGAAGCTGTCGTCTCGTCAGTCTCCACGTCGTACGTGTTGTGGAACGGCCGCTGCGCTTATGCACTCGGTCAATAAACGGATCGGGCTGTTTACACGGACAATGAAGACGTCCCTCACCACCGAACGCCACGCCCATGCCAGAGATCAGGCAAATGTAAACGAGACTGCCCAAACGTCGCCCACCGAGAAACTGCACGGCTGCTCCCGTAACAGGCCAGCCATCATCACTCAAAATAGCGGCTGATTCAGGCGACGACCATGCCTTCGCTGCAGCAGAAGGACGTACATATTCATCTGGGTCTGATCACACGTCCAGCGCTGCGAAAGGTATGCATACGAAAGTGTCGGCCAGTTCTATCAATCTCGACACCACTGGCTGGAAACACAGTTCGCTCCTAACGAAGTATGATAATTCCTTTCTAAGACGAATGGTCCGCCAAGGCACAAAGCATGCATGTCGATAAAAATACATCGACGCATATCAGCTATTCACTTCTGGTGCCTCCACGTGACTCACAAAAACGTTGGACAAACTACGCGTAACATGATTCCATGTAAATATCGGGAATATCTCCAGCGTGTGAATACAAGGAATGCCTTAGATTACGTCTTTCTTATAATGCGTGTAGACACTACGGTTGTACTGGGCTTAACCTCAACAGCGCATGCAAAATCCTTCAAGAAAAGTTGAGACTTAATGTTGTTTGCACCTCTGGATATAAACAAAGGAAAGACGTTTGCCATATCGCAAGAGAATTTGGAATTTTAATCAGCCATGAAACGACATGCTGCTTTTACAAGTCATCTTCCACAGGGAAGAACAACCCGTTTATTTTACCACAAATCCACGGCTCTATGCCCTTCGTTGCTGTGAGCTGGCAAACGAATGTGTCACTGTTCCATCTCGTAAAGTTGCATACTCGACAAGTCTTCAGGATTTATCACATTAGTACTTAAAATATTCCAATCGGGGCAATATTTTCAAGTACGGATTTAGCCACAAAGAGGCGAAATCTTTTACGACTATACGCTTGCTGCAACACCTGTGGTCCCGTCCAGCGTAGTCGTGCGTAAACGTCATGCGTCAAACGTAGTCGCTGCTGCTCCAGTCGAACCGGATGTTTGGGGCAGCTCAAACACAGATTAAAAGAACGTCCCACCTTATCACCGCATGCATACGGCGCTCCCTTCGCCAACCGGAGCCGAGTACACGGCTAGACAAAAGGCTTCATCTCACCGGAACGCTCCGTCGTACCTCAGCACCATCACGCCCGGTCGGGTCGCCGCGATCAAACGCCACAGCTGCGTCATCTACCGGCCTCCCTCGGGAGCCGTACACGGGTGACTCTCGGAGCCCGTACAAGCCCCAGGTCGGCCGTTCTACCCTGACCAGCAGCGAGTGGCCAATGACCTCTGGACACGGATCGTTGGCACACGGCTGGGGTGTTTGGATTTGACCACTGGCGGTTCACGCGCGGTCCCCGGCAGGACCCCGCTCACATCCCGATGGGTGATCCCGGATTACTACTAGGGTTCGGATCACGCCGCTCACGGATGATCCCTAACCACCTGGTGCAACCCCATTCACCAGTCCAAGCCAGAACGGAAAGGCTAAGCTAACCTGTCACAAAGGATAATCGTTTGGGGCCGAAAGTTAGTATTCCTCGACGTTCGACGACTGCGCGACGTCCAATCATAATAAAGTCAAAAATGGTCTTTAATCCTATTCCCGGCAGGGGGGCGGAATCCGCCCCCCTCGGGTTTTTTGCTTGCCAATTCCAGGCTTTTTAGCGCAGCTTCACGAAACTTGGTAACTTTTCCTAGCTATTCTTTCTACGTGCTGTGACAAAATTTCAAAATTCTATTTTGCTCAGGGGCGGAGCCAGGCAACGTTTTTGGGAGGCACCTCATGCCATTTTTGGCCATGTTGAGGGTAAAATGAAAATGTCTGCCAAAATCAGAGTTTTAAAGCTAGAACTTAAAACTTTATATGGATGTATAGCTAAATAGTTGGGCAATGTGCAGATGTAATTTTGTTTATCTTAAGTCAATTTACAAGGTCAGGTCAAGGTCAAAAGTCAAAATTTGTTTTTTCGCAATAATTTCGGCGCCGTTTTTTTCAAATGCCAAACCCGGAATATATGTGACGTAGAAGGGTGCCTTCTACTTGTGTACCAAGTTTCAGCTTGATATCAGGTCAGGTCACGGAGCTATGACCTAAAATGTCAGTGCATGTACCCAATATCACAATAGCCATAAAATAAAATTTTTGAAATAGAGTGAATTCAAATGATTGAAAACGTCTACAGATAATATTAAATGCACACGAGATCATTCCAAGTGACTCCAAGGTCACTGGAGGTCATTTAAGGTCAAAGGTCACAAGTTGATCTGAGAAACGGGCGACCATGACAGTTCCCCCTTTTTCATGTCCCTGGCACCGCCTATGCTAACATTATACAAACATTGTAATGCGATTTGTACTTCTTTAGTACAACATGACTAGCAGAAGCCAAAAAAAGGGTTTGTGTCTTTTGTTCACTCAGTTGTTAGAAAACTAATCCTCCTGTTTTTGAAACCCTGTGAACGCCTATGAATTTTCTCAAAATTTCAGATTTGCGGACCCATGGTAAAAGCCCTATCCATAATCTCTCGATTCATGCCAGTTTCATCCAAATCGGTCCATAAACAACGGAGTTATAAGAAGTCCAAAAGTACCCCCCATTCTAACATTTTTCCCCCCTGTATCCACAAATTTCAAAATTTTGGAAATTTCTTTTCATAAAAATGTAGTTCACGTCATGGCAAATCGATTGCCGTTTGTTGCGATGAAATCGGACGAGTAGTGCTCGAGATCTCAGGGGGGGCCGAATCCGCCCCCCCCCCCTGCCGGGAATCGACCATACCGTCTAGCCCTCCGGGAATAGGGTTAAAGCCTCCAGGGCCTTAGACCTCATTTTGAAAACAAGCCGAACATGACCTATGGCTGAAACGTCGAGTCTAATGTTAACAGACATCTTTTGTGTGTACATCCAAGTTTCTCCCGGTAAGAAGAAGGTTGTCTATCTTCAAAATCACGTCTGACCATCTCACCTCCAGGTCAGCGCCAGCCAGAATCGCCAGCCTCAGGTCGCAGTCCTGCAGATTGGCGTTCTTCAGCGTGGCCACTCGCAGGTTGATGGACGACATGTTGCTGCCAGTCAATATGGCGCCCTTCATGTTGGCACCTGTGGTCAGCCATAACAGTCAGTATTGCTTGCAGTTGTCACTCAGACTTCGTCAGCACAAAGTTCCTTCAACTCAGAAGCTACGGCGGCTGGCAGCTTTACCTTTTAACCCTCCGCCGAACTGCTGTGTAGCATCCTTCGCCTTGCTTGTCCTCTCAACCCTCTCACTTCCCTTATCTCTGGTCAAAGTAATATCCCAGCTTCGTTATTAATCAACATGTGTACTTTAGCGATTGCTTATCCGCAGTCTGCAGAACCCACTTTACCACGGCGCTATCGTCTCTTCGACAAACAGGCGGAAATATGACCCATTTATCACCATGAAAAGCCAGACAGCCAGCCGAGGGGAAAACCAGCAAAGCTGCTGAAACTGGGCAATGCCGTAAAATGATCTGCACGGCACCGTGCAGAACTGACATGCCACAAGCAACTATACTCAAATCAAGAACAATCATGACGAGTACAGCTTGGAATCAGTGCTTACATTCCCAGCTGCAACGTGTGGAGGCAGAGATTACTGGTTTCACTTTACGCTTAGAACCCCGACCTCCCATTACACGAAAGATCCAAACCACCAGCACCACGATGCTCTCCCCAGGACGCCGTCCCTCAAAGCAGCGGCCCCGTCCTCCGTCATGCGAGCAGCAAACCGCCGCGGGGCGCGCCGGTTCGTCGGCCGGCTCACCCTCCAGGTTGGCCCTGGAGCCGCCCGGGTCCTCGAAGTTGCACGAGCGCATGTAGGCCGCCTCCAGGTTGGCACACAGCATGCGCACGCAGGAGAGCTGCGCCGAGTCGAGCCGCGCGCCGGACAGGTCGGCCCGCTCCAGGCAGCAGCCCGTCAGGTTGCTGTGACACAGGTTGCAGTCCCGCAGGCAGGCGTACTGGCGGCACAGCGCGCCGCCCGGTCAGAGCGGCGGGTCCCGAGGCCCCAAACGACCGTCCAGGGCGCCGCGGCCGCCTGGTGTTGTCGACAACGCGAAACGCCTCCCGACCAAGTCAATCATGTTGAACGAGTCCGGGAATGTGTGAAAACAAAGTTGCAAGGCAGAAATTAGCCTGGCATGGCTTTAACACATCCCAAGTGTGCTGTACGATTAATTCGTTATCGTTTCAATGGGAATAACATTGCCCAGATAAATCAGAGATGTGTCAAAACAACGCGTTTCACAGACCCATTCAACAAATAGGCGAAGAATTATGCTTTCAATTTGAAAAATAGCGTAACTGATCTAAAACTGGCCCTGAAGAGTGACCTGGAAAACAAGGTGGTCTGTTGACACAAATATAACTTTTTGTAGTGATGTCCTACGTATTTAGCATATTCCTTTTATCCTGCCACGTGAACAATGAACAGACAACATACAACACAATGTACTGTTGTGGTGACAATGCTAATCCTGGGGCGATTATCCCCGCTTTCGTGGTTATGCACAGAAACCACAATAAACGAATGTAACATTCATAATTACTGCCGGGGACGCACAGGGTGGTCCTCGCGCACGTACATCTTGTGTGCACCCTACACTGCCCTCGCAGTCATTGCCAAACACCACCCGCTCAGATATCGCCTCACAGTGCCCGCTAAGACGTCGTCCTACACAATGCCGCGGGCTGCACCTTGAAATTGATGTTCCTGAGGTCAAGCTTGGAGAGGTCGGCGCCGGTGAAATTGACGCCCTGGAACCGGAGGCTGGTCTCGCTGGGCGTGGTCAGCAGGGCGCGCACCACCTCGCGGCGCGTCAGTGGCGCGTGCTCGGCGGCAGGCGGCGCGGCGGCGGCCGACAGCGCCTCCAGTCGACCCAGCAGAGACTCCACGCCGAAGAACCGCGCCTCCTCCAGCACACCTGGCGGAGAGCCGGCCGCAGTCGTCAGCAACCAGCGGCTGGCATCGATCGGCGCAATTATTCACCAATTACAGGATGCACACGTACAGGCCACAGATACCAAAGCTGGGATTCAACTTGAAGCTACTGCGCCCAAAACGTTAGCAAACAGAATCCCACATGTGACGTAGATCTATTTCGTTCCAATCAGACTTATATGCATGACGTAAATGGAATGATACTGCCCAATGTGAGACTACCAGTTATGTCAACAGGGTCTGATACGCGTATCAACAATAGCATGCTGATGAAAAGACAGGGAAATAACTGCAGTTTGCCTCAGTGGGCTGACGTGAATGGAAATTAAAGTTGTGTAGACTGAACGTTTACAGTGCTGAATCAATTCTGTCAGGTCAGAAACGAGGTCCTGGATCCCCCCCCCCAAAAAAAGAAAACGCCGGACGAGTTAGACATCTTGGATCTGCTACCCAATGTCAATCACTAATTGCACAACGTTCCAGCCACCGAAAAGTGCGCACTGTGTAGCACACTGGCCGATTTTCTTCATCATCAGCCCGCAAATGCCAAGTCAGGGAGCCCGATGGGACGACGACCACCCACCGGCCGGGTTGACGTGGTCGTCCAGCACCAGCTGGCGCGTGCGCAGGTAGTTGAGGATCGGTTCGAAGTAGGTGGGGCTGCGGTCGATCAGGTACGCGCCCGAGCTGTCCCGCTCGCTGGGCCGGAACGCTCCCGGGTCGCTCCCGAACATCCTGGGCGAGCGGCGTGACGTCAGCCGAGCGCAGCGCCGGCCGCAGTGCACGGTGCGACACGGGCCGAGAGGGGCCAGGGAGACGTCCCAACGAGCCAGGCATTTTATCGGCCCATGACGAGCCAGGGGTGTTATACAGGTTAATTACGTTTCTTACGAGACGCACGACTGCTGTGAATTTTAGGCATTTGAAAAAAAACAGGAGAGTATAAAATTATTACAAGCTGGCATGAGTTTGAGAAGAACTAAACCGACAAAAGACATGCCTTTACTTGTCCGGCATGCGTATTTCATGAAGAGACTAAACACGAAAAAAAGGACATGGCCTTTGCTTTTCTTGCCTGGCAGGGTCATTTCATGTTGTGAGGTCCGCCACTACTCGACAAACAGCCGGCCAGTGACTGGTCCGTTGTCGGCGACAATTTGCAATATTCACTCGCGTACTCATATAGGCATGTGTGCACCGACACTGGTAAGCCGGTGTACGCGACCGGTGCTCGTGGTCATCCACGGGACCTGTGATATGTGTGTCGCCCGCCGGGTGGGTATGATAACGGACGGATACGGATCTGTGAATGTTGCCTGCTCACCTGGCCAGCATTGAGTTGGGCTCGACGCCAATTAGCGTGGCAATACTCGTTGTGAAGAGGCGGCCTCCGACGTTCAGCGTGACCCAATCGGACGTGCGGCTAGTGTAGCGCTGTGGCGCCACGAACGGCTCACCGGCGGTCGCAGCAAACAGCACGTCACCATCCCTGCAACAGACAGAGGGAAACTGAAGCTGGTGAAGCCATGCACATGTTGACTGGCATGCACATATGCTAAGCATGTTAGGGCAATGATCTGATGGCAGATTTACAGAAAAAAGTGATGGAGGGAAGGTAGTAAACATCCTGCCACAGAAGAAAAGGAAAATGGAAGAAGACAGCTAAGGGGTAAGGGCAGGGTATTCAATTTCAATACAATATTGCTATGAATGAGAATGGGTTTATAAAACATTTAGACATCCTGGCAGACATTCACCAAGAATGAAAATTCCCAAATTTCACTTCATACATGCATAAGACAGTTGCTTACTACAGTGAATACCATATTATAAAAACACACCTAATAATTCTAGCATCACAGATGAGACCTCCTTTGTCAGTAAACAAGGCTCCAACTTCAAAACCAAGCCTGGATGATGCTGCTGACATCAAATCCTCCAAAGAATCTTCAAAAAGAAGAGCCTGAAAAAATAAGCATTTGGAAAGGAATTGTACATAATACATGTATATGATATGCAATATATATATGAGGTATGTGTATATGTCTGCATGTATGCATATATGCATATATGTGCATATATGCACAATAATACTGATTCAGGTACAGGTCATAAGTAGCAAACAAAACTGAGAATATCATAACTGCATATCACTGTGGACAAGAAGTGCACACATGGCCCTCACTGATCCCCATTATGCACTCTTTTCAACTTTCCTGGAATTATTTTAAGGGCAATGAGAGGAGTGAAATAGCCATCACTGGAGAGATGGCACAGCCATCAGGCTTGTGCTCAATTACAAGCTCACATGATTAAATTCTAATTTCCAATTCCATTCAGGAATTTTAGTTTTTCAGTGGATCACTTCTAGAATAGAATGGATTTGTTCAAAAATCTGTTAACCCTGATCAAACCTGAATCACTGACTTCTTGTGTTGATTTGCCTTTAGTAATACTACTATGCTACTGAGGATTATAAACACAAGTTAATTCATGTTTCCATGAATCAGGTGCATGAATCCACTTGTATGTCAACCAGGCAAAAGCCTGAATTAACCATGACCCAATAGTGCCACACACATGTGCAGCAAAGGGGGGCCCTGCCCCCTCAGGCCCACAGTTTTGGCAAAAACCATTGCACATTATCTTCCTGGCAGGCTATGATTTCAGCTCACACTGAACTAATGGGTCCCCTCCTTAAGAAAATTCTGTGCTCCTGATGCCACATGGGGCTAAAAGGAACAAACAGACCATTTGACTAGTCAAGTATACTAATGATTGGTACAAAACCCTACAAGACAAACTGACATTTTGTTCTGGTGCATACATGGGAGGCTGGAAGGTGGACATCAAGATGATACTGTTCTCAACACCTGATCCTGTTTGAGGTTCCACCCAACACATAGGTAAATCTGATGTGCATAAAACTTGAACTTACATGTCCATCAGTGGGAAATCCATTCCGGAAAACGTTTACTCTCAGTGAAGTCATAATAATGTGCCAAATCAATTGGCCTGAGTCGGCCAGACTCTAGTGATTCAAATGGACTTTCAAGAAAATACCTCTTCCTGCACACTTGGCAACATTTAGCACTACCCAGCCCTTCCCTCTGCTATACAGCTAGCAACTGTATTCCGAAATATTTCCATTTATCCCACTTCTTGACTACACGACACAACAGCCTAACACACAGCAGCCCACCCCACCCGTTCCACATCGGTCAAGGACCATGTTTATAGCAAGTGCATTTATGGTGAGGTAAAATGATAAAGACGTCACATTTTGGCAGTTTTTGTAGTTTGTCTTACTACCGTCTATAAATTGAGGTTCAGTCTATTAAATTTTACTAAGTGAGGCCTGACTGCTTTCTATAGATATGCCTGCATTGACCTATTTTTCCTGAAGAATTGCGTGTAACTCATAGTACATGTTGAAAGGAATATCTCTGACGTCAGCGGTACCAAATTTATCCTGCTTCAATCATAGCACCAAAGCTGTCGTACATTGCCTCAAATGCGGCAGTTTTGGATCATTCAATGTGTTCTTCACAGTGCTTCCCGGTCTCCAATTTTCCGTTGGTGGCTACGATGTTAAGACGCTTAGGAGCGATACAGTCACAGGCATCTTTTTGTTGTAAGTGGATCGTGGAATTAAATGGTTTAATGCTGGGAGTGCTTTATAGTAAAGGCATCTACAGCATGCTGCTTGGAAGTGGCTGATGGGTGTAACGTAGTGGTGAATAAAATGAGTATCCATCCAAAACGAAGCCGGTACCTGGCATCGGAACTAATTTTCGGGTCATCCTGGAAAATGAGTGGCATTTTCCCTGCTGTAAGAAACAGGAAGGTGGTATTATGCATTTCCGCCTTTGCACGCACCACTTTTGCCATATGTTTGATGACGTAGAGGAGCAAATAAACTTCTGCAAAAGAAGGAAACTGGTGACATTACCGATATGATTTCCTGAGGAAATGTGAGTGTGTTTCGCCATAAGCAAATATGACTGGAACTGGCTTTGTCAACTTGTTAACATTGCCTTTGCTCCAAGGATGCCCTAAGTGCTACATAACATTTGATGACAGTACAGAGACAACTGACTGATATGCAGTGAGACACAAGACTTGACCCAAGACTTTGGACACTTGAGTCCAAGAGGCTTTGTGTCCTAATTCACAAACAAACAGACCAACAAACATCAGTACATAATACTAGCAGCTGCAGGACAACAAAAGGACACTCATGGAGTGCCTGTTGGTGCAACATTATGCCCAGTACACCTTACCACCATAGCATTATACCCTTTAATGCCATCATTAGACCCTTGTGCTGGAGGCACAGTAGATGATGATACAGGCTGTAGGCCAATCCAGGTTGTAGTCAGACTTGGATCTGTCCAACAGAGATTAGGTAGCATGTGTAAATAGGTTAGGTCAGGCAGGGTTAGGTTGGATTGGGTTAGGTTAGGTTGGATAGGGTAGATTAGATAAGGTTAGGCTGGCTCAGGTTAGGTTAAGGTGGATTGAGCTAGGTATTTTGTTTATCTTGTTTATTACTCATTAAACTTGATAATCCTTATTGTCATCAGGCCCAAATACTTCAGCATTGGGAATTGTCATTTTTTTATTTGTTACCAGAGAATCCTGGCAGAAACCAAGCAGACAAGTGGCACAGAAGTCAGTGATGAAGGGGATTGGCATTGTTTGCTAATTTTTCATATTCTTCATCTTAGAATGATGTGTGGTGCTGAGCTGAATTGCAAGTATTTGCCTTAAAACCATCTGTTGTATGACCTGTATGCCATTTATGCCAGTTTTTGCCAGAAAATAGGCCCAAGGCGGAAATATGTTGCATGGCCAACAAAAAATTTGTGATGATATGTTACCCTGACCCTAATTGCTGTTCTCAATAAGAAAGCCATTCACTTAGCCTGTAGCATCCTCTGACCCTACAGGAAAATGTAGAATGTGTTGGCCCAACTTTCAAAACTAGTAGCTGGTTTAACCCAATCTCAGTGAGCTCCTGCAGTTTATTTAATTATTTCCAATCTTCTCTAGTGACAAGAAGATGAGAATCATGACACAGCTGGGTATAGGGCATGTTGATTGTTTATGTTTGTTGTGAGGTAGGACATATGGCCTCTTGGGCAGGGTTGGAGATTTAGTTTTTTTCTTGGTGTCAGAGATATAAGTTTTGTTTTTGGAGTACAAAATTTTGCAAAGAATGATGCTGCTTTACAGTAATATTCTTGATGTAAGGCATTTATGACATTATACCTGCTGCTCACTGAATGGAGATAGAGTCAATGGGATGCAGAGTTAGAAATTTATCAACAAGGTTATAATGTATATTTTGATGGAGGTGCAAAATAAAACTTTTGGAGTATAAAATGTGCTTGGAACACATATTTCTTGTGTTCTTAGGTGCCAAAAAAAACATCTTTTCCAGCCTTGCTCTTGGGTTCAGGTATCTGTACCTTCAGTCAATTCTTGTGTCACATTGGGCATCAGTCAGTCATGTGTGGAACATGTTGAGCATTTGCTAACTGGCTGTTTTCCTGGAAATGCCTCATCAAGTTATCCTGGATGAGACTGAGGTCCTTTCACAAAGGCCAACATTTTACCATCACATTTAATATTAGTTCCCATCCATACCTATTGTGAAGTATTTTGGGCATGATGTTATGTATACATGGATTATGTGTTATTCATGCTCAGTATTAATAGGGCAATGTAAGGTTGTTTTTAATGCTGTTTTTAGTTTGTAGCATTTAGTTGCAGTTATGTTTACCTTTTGAAAGCATGACTTAGCATTATAGGTATTTAGCTGTCAGAGTGCAATGACCAATTTATAATTTACCCTGAATGTGTTGAGTGTAATTTAAAATAGTTTCAGGTCCATATGCACCTCAAAAGGAAGGTAGTTACTCCACCATGTTAAAAGTAGCTGGCTTCCTCATGTTACACTTTAATACTGTGCTGATAACCTGTGTGGTTAAGAAATATGACACAACATTGAGTATGGTAAAACCAACAAGGTGTCTTGTGGTCCACATGACAAGTGAGTCCTTCTTTGTTTTTGCTTGCACCATTAGTTTGCCTTTATGAATTCCACAAAGAAAAGTATATTTATTAATATTTAAACATAGGCATCTAAAAGGATTGCAAGTGATTCAACATCACAACCTCAGGTATTATTTGCTGCCATTCTGTGTGGCTCAAAAACACATGGATAAAAGATGACAAGAGTGCAAACATTTCTTCAGAAATGGTCATATGAGAGAAAGAATTTGCAGTCTAATGCATTTCAAACACAAATGCAAAATTTAAAGGATTGGGCTGTCTTCTTCCCAAAACTTTTATGATTCTATGCCCTATGGCCCCTAAACGTATCAGGTTCCAGAATGCACCATGACTGGGCAGACTGCTGGATTTGGCTTTTCCCCTGCTAGTTGAACTAGGACACACTCAGCCTTTGGCATTGGTCATAAATAGCATGTTTCAAAAGGTTGCTGTCATCTTGATACATGTTATTTTAGGGTGGCTTAGATAAGATTAAGTTAGGTTTGGTTATGTTTGGGTTAACTGACTTGTTTAATTGTTTTATGTTCCATAGGCATGAAAGGATAGCATATGTATGGTGTTAGGTCCACCATGCTGAGTGAAACAAGTCTTATACTTTTGCATGTATAGTAATTAGCATGCACAGTTTAGCTCAGTCTTGAGCATGAAAGTCAGTGGTAATGGGAGTTTAAATTGAAAAGTAATGGCAGCCACAGTGTTTCTGTGGTTACCTTGCAGTTTTGTTGCGGAAAATACCTCGAAATGGTAATGAACTGCTTTTGGCCCCATTGAATGCATCAGCTTGCTTTTTAACATTTGTGGCCCTTTCAAGAATGCCTGAAGCTTCATCTTGCATTTCATCTTGCAGGTAAAACAATTTGGAAGAAGAACAAACTGAAAAAATGTCTTCAACCTCCCACTCACATACCCCTGAAGGACCCTTAAGCCCAGTGGACAGCAATGAAGGAGAAGACCTTGGACCTCCACAGTCATCCGTTTTTCTCAGGCACATCTCAGCTATGGTAAGGTGTTTCCTGGTATAATTTGTGAGACATCAGAGTAACTTCTAATTAGGTCCAGAGCAGTGTTTGTTATATCAAGCATAGATTATTGGCCTCATGTAGTATGGTTTTATGAATGTGCAAGTGAAAGGGTAATATGTGCTGATTCGTTTTGGTCAAGGCATTTAAGCCATTTTTTAAGGAAGTGGACTGAAGTCTCATTTGTAAAATAAAAGCTAGAATAAGAGACGTGTCTTATGTTCATTTAAAACTGTGTGCAAGAAGTGTGCTGGTGCACCTTTTTTAGAGAAAAGGTATCACATGCCTGCCATTTTAGCATTGAATGCTATCGAACGTAGATTCCTGCCGATTTGTGCGTTTGACCTAAACGTTTTGGAGCTGATAGTTATGAGCATTGTGTTTAATCATCATGGAAACCTGCGTCCTTCATTGAATAAGCTTGTCACGCACCAAGGTACAGCTATTGTCAATGACAGCTTCCAGATCGATTAGCTTATACAGGCTCTTGTGCCTTCTCCATTCCACTGAACCAGTATGCCTTCATTCCGGTGCCAGTAGCGCCTGATGTCGCTTGCAGGCGCGCGTCTCGCACTGCGTGTCGCTGGACCACATGTACTCACGGCCGTGGGGATGGCGGCCAGAACGCAGCCACAGCCAGCAGGCGCGCGCTGTGCTGGTCAGCTCCCTGTCGCGGCCCAGCCGGCAGGCGTGAGTGTCCCGAGCCACCCGGCCGGACCGGCTGTGGATGGCCCTGGCCGGACTGCAAGCACGCTGCAGGGTGTGATTGGGACTTGCGTGTCAGCGGTGACGGGAGCAGCTTTGTGGCCAAGTTATCGCAGCTGTGGAAGGCTTTGTTACCGAGTTGTGCTGATGCAGGTTTGGTGTATGCTGACTCATGTTGGATCGACATGGAAGGCGTTGCCTTTTATTTTGCCCTTTGCTAGTATTTTATTTGGTCTGCTAGTCCCACCCAGGGGACCCTTTCAGGCCAGGACCTAAAAAGATCCCCTTCAGAGGTGTAGAAGCCCTATTCTAGTCCTAGGCAAGGACCCGAATTTAGCAGGGCTGTTGAATTCTAATCCTTGGTTGTGTGAACTGTTTTGCCGGCAATGGGCCATGTCCGCTAGTTGTGTTACCACCACTGCGGACCGTGGGCAGTCCGGAGCTCTCACTGGCTGACTGTCTGTCTGTCTGACAGTCAGCTGACTGTCTGTCTGACTCACTGTCCACGCCCGTGGTCCGGCAGCTGCAGCTCGCCGATCGACGTGGAGACGGTGGACGAGCCGGCCAACCTGACGGAAACAGACGAACAGGCCAGCCGGGCGGCCATGGACGAGTGCCAGGAGCACGTGACGGCGGCGCGCGACGTACCAGACAGCCTGATCGACCAGCTGGACCAGTGAGTCGGACGGGCTTAGGCAGTGACGTGGAACGTTTGATTAGTGGAGTTTCCTTCGTCGCACACATTTGTAGATTGTTTCCGTTAACATTCAGAAGACACCAGAAAATGAAGAAAATGGCATGGAAAACTTGCTGTGAAGAGAGCCCTTCCTCAAAAACACATGCGTTTAAAAAAGCTTCATTGTGCCTACCTCATAGTGTTCTATGACATTCATGCCTGAGTTCGTTGGTTTAAAGACATTGCGTTTTCCACCTGCAATGAACATTGTTTCTTTCGTCAGTGTTGCGTTGGGGTAGAGAGCCAGGGACAAGTTTCAGTTTTTGTGGGACTTCCATTTGACAGTTATTATGTGGATGCTGCGGACGTGATGGAACAAATAAAATATTTCTTTAAGATTCGTGCAAACAGGTTAAGTCTACGTAAAATGTAAATGTGTGTAAAGCCATAGTACTTTTGACACTGTGTTCTTGTCCTGTGATGCACTGGGCAGTATGCCATTTTGAAGAGTTCGCTGAATCGCTCTTCCGTTACGCAGTACGGATTGCCGACGTGTGGCATCAGACCATTTCTTTCCTTATCGATCAGGTCGGCCTGGAGCCCTGCCCAGCGCCAGCTGCTGCGTCGCCTGCTGGCGGCGCTCAGCAGTTATCAGCTGGCGAGGCGCGCCGTGGCCGGCCGGCGCGGCGCGGCGTTCGCGGCGCGCGTGCACGCCGACCGGTGCGCGGCCCGCGTGCGCCGCGCCCTGGCCGCGGCCGGCTGGCGGCGGCCGCTCTGTCAGTGGCTGCACGGCCTGCTGCTGCAGAAGCTGGGCAGGGACGCGCTGGCCAGCTACCTGGAGGTGCTACAGGTGCGGAGACCCGTTCCGGTGTTTCGCTGAAGCCTGGCATTCAGTTTTGTAATTGGTGTGTGCAGTCGCAGTATCTGTGAAGTATTTCAGGTTGTGGTGTGGTGAAGAAGTTGTGGTGGTGGTAATGAAATTATGTGACGCTAACGATGTACGAAGTATTTGTCTCTGTGGATGTCGTAAATAGGTGTGACTGCCAACATCCTCCAGACTCGAATCGTTAACGCGGGGTTAAGTGCCGTCGATGTGCGTTGGACCGCGCGCGGCACGTGCATCGGCAGACGGTGCGGCCGCCTCGCGCCGCGCCTGTCGCGGTGACCGGCCGCGCGCTGACGTCGCCGACCGACCCGCAGACGCTAACCAGCAAGGTGCCGTCGTTGGTGGCCCGGCTGACGGCCGGCGGCGGCGCGCGCCACGGCACGCTGTCGGCCGAGACTCTGGCGCCGCTGCTGCGCCGCCCCTGGGACCCGGCCGCCCACCTCGTCGGACACCACAAGCTGGTGGGTGCCGGCCGGCCGGCAGCGCAGACCGGGCCGGTGCGAAACCGGAAACATTTTGATGGATGGTTTTACGTTGTCATTTTTTTCCGTAGATATTTTCCGTTTTGAAAGATTTGGAAATGATTGTGTCTTGGAAAGTAGGGTTCAACCTTTTTCTTGACGATGTGGGGAGATATTCACATTGTTTTATTACGTTGAAAAGATGGGCAAAAATGAGTGAGGATATTAAAGAATCGTGGTGCATTGAAGACGCCGGAGCACACAGTTATGAAAAGTAAAGTGACGTTGAAACTTCAGTATACCTTAACCTCGGCTGTGTGCTCATATCACGTCGAAGTCGGAACTCCATTGAACTTCAACAGACAACTCTACACGGGTGTCGGGCAGATTCAGCTAGCAAGACGTTGTGGTCGGGTTTATGGAGCGGAACACTGCCGGCCTCTAACACTGCACGCAGCTCAGGTCCATTCACCGGCCGTTTCGCCTGCAGCGTCGTCTGCCGAACAACCCTCTTCTGGTGCTGGTGCCCTCGTCGCCGTGCCAGGGTGGCCAGAGCAGCCAGCTGGGTTGCGGCACCACGCGCATGGACTTCTGGCACCGCCAGCTCTCCGCGCTCGGAAAGGTCGTGTCCATCAACGTGTTCGAGGGTGAGTGCAGCACGTTGCCTGGGGGAGGGGGTCCTGAGAAGTAGCGGTTGGAATGGGGAGGTCATTGCTGTCACCGACGCCTTGCACGCTGTCGCGGTCAGTGCAGGTACTTGTCGCAATTGGAGAGCTGGTCGATGGGGCAGGGTTGTCCAGAGCAGAATGATTTAGGTCACATTGTAGAAAAATTGAGTGCTGCTTATGTAGCCTGCTGTAACATCCCACTTTCTTAGTTTTTTTGCCAGGTAATTATTTCTTGTGTCGTTTTTCGATGCATCTGAATGCTTTACTAATAAGCCTTATTCACGTGCCTAGATGCCTTAATGCTATTTGATGTCCTGGGGACATTTTATCAACTCCCCCGTTCTAGTTACCCACGCGTATCTACCCTGGAGCAGTCCTTTGTATGGCTTTTACTGGTCTGGTCTTTCGTATCATAGAGCTGACCCTTCTTGATCATTATACTGATATGGCCCTCAAGCCAATACCACATGGCAGCTGTGCCGGGCTTGTCCCGTGCTCAAGCGTCGTTGTTGAGAACAGTTCATGTGACCGGCAGTGTTCCAGTCTTCTGTATGGGGGGGGAAACTCACAGTGGACTTGGAGGTGGAATTTCCGAAGGCTTTTACTGAGCGCACTCCTCAGTTTCCGTATGTTAGGCTGTGTGATGACTTTGGGCTGAGTGGGCCACTGTGGCGCTAATCGTACGTGTAACGCGAGACTGGGCTAGCTATCTGTGACCTGTGCCTGCCTGTCTGTTTCTGTTGCTGAACGGAGCTGGCCGTCTCTGACTCCACCCCCGTCCGTTGGTGTGTGCCGCGGTCTCTGCTGACAATTCGCGCCCCTGTGCCCGCTTGTCTTTGTGTGCTGTAGGGCTGGACTGGCCTGTGACTGTGACCTGTAACCTGTGGCTGGCCGTCCGTGACCCCCCTCGCGTCCGTTTGTGTGTGCCTCGGGTCTCGGCTGGCAGTCAGCTTCCCTGTGCCGGCATGTCTGCGTCTGACTGGGGACTTGCCTGGCCGTCGGCGACCCTGCGCCCGTCATCCTGTCCCGGTGACGGGACTGGCCTGGCCGCCTGTAACCTATGCCCGCTCTCCCGCGTGCCGCAGGCGGCGCTCCGAGCCGCGGCATCACCGTCAGCGAGAGCCTGTCGCACATCATGGCCATGTGCCGGAGCCAGGTGGCCGAGCTGCGCCGGCCCGGTCGGCCGCTGGTGCTGCTGGGCTGGGGCGCCGGCGGCCTGGTGGCCGCCCACCTGGCGCTGGTCGAGCCGGTCAGCGCCGTGGTGGCGCTCGGCTTCCCGTGCTGGTCGGCGGCCGGCCGGCGCGGCCAGCCGGACGACCCGCTGCTCGAGTCGCGCACGCCCGCCCTGCTGGTGGTGGGCCAGTGCGCGGCCGACGCGGCGCCGCACGAGCTCGAGCTGATGCGCGACCGGATGCGCGCCGAGACAGGCCTGGTGGTGGTCGGCGGCGCCGACCGCCGCCTGCTCGTCAACGGCAGGAAACGGCTGCGCGAGGGGCTCACGCAGAGCATGGTGGACCGCGCCATCATCGTGAGTGCTAAAATGGGCGGAAGGGGGGCGGACGCATGAGAGGACAGCGTTTGGAAGTGTGCCGTTAGTTCTGAACGCATCTCAATGACTTCTGTGTGTGTTGCCTCTGACGTCGGGAGTGAAGACATAGGGTGTTTTTTGGGCATTTTTGCTTTGACCTTTGCGTGGCGCGGTTGCCACATCACGGACTTTTGTGTTTCCTAATGGATGGAGTTGCCGTCTTGGCCGAGGTAAAGTTAGGTTGGTATGGCACGAGCTCGTGTCACGATTGTTGGAGATACTCAACCAGCCTCTGCACGGGTATTGTTGGTTTTTCACAAGAGATATCGCCGCAGGAGCCCGTGTTGTCTCCCGATCGGTCCCCTCCGTCTGACGGCGTGTCCCGTGTCGCCCGCAGGAGGAGATCTCCGAGTTCCTGACGGGCATCCTGATGCAGCAGCTGGATGGCACGCGGCCGCTGTTCCCGCGGCTGCCGACGCCGCCGCTCTGCCGGGAGGATGCCGTCCTCAAGAACCTGGCGCGCGAGAGGCGCCGTAAGCCGGCCGGTCACGCTGCCGCCGCCGCTGTCAGACAGAGGCCGTCCAGGCCGGCGAGGAGCGGTGCGTACAGAGCGAGGGATGGCGTGGCGAGCCGCAGCTCTGCAGCTCGGGAAGGTGGTTGCTTCGTTTGTCGTGCGCGCGAAATGTTTGGGTGCTGGTCGAGGGATGTTTATGTGACCCTCGTAGAAATCGCCCACGCCTTTTCTTTGAGAACTTTGACCTCTTGCTCCTGTGAGAAGTCGTTTGCTGTTTTAATGTGGGAAACCTGATGAATAAGGGGCGGATGACACTGCCATTATTCCAGTACTAAGCAGGATATGGTCAAATTTCCACGTAGCCAAACTCAGTTGGTATTGCAGAGCACCCATGTCTGCTAGTGTCCATCGACAGGTGGACATTGTCTACCTGACGATGGTCATGAAACGAAAAAATGCCCTTTTCGTCACATCAGAATGCTTGTTGTAACCGTTTCGCCTTGCGCTTGCCGCTATCTCCGTTGGTACTGTCCTGTATCCAGGCTCTCCCCGTCAATGACGTTACGTTTGTGCTGGCCCCAGGGCGCGCCAAGGGTCGACAGCGGACGGTGAGGTCGCGAGAGCAGCCGCCGCCTCCCGCCGGCGACGACTCGCTGTCGGAGCCCATCATCGACCTGATCCAGGAGGCAGACGCCGAGACGCCCGAACCCGAGCCGGAGCCGGAGCCGGAGCCAGAGCCGGAGCCGGAGCCGGAGCAGGAGCGGGGACGGGAACCGGAGCCGCGCCCGCCGGAGGCCGAGTTCGGCCCGGTGGCGGTCGGCCCCGCCGCAGCTGCTGCCGCCGCCTCCGCCGTCGCTGCTACGTCGCCGCTCAAGATACTCACCACGCCGCCAGTCAAGGTGAGAGATCCTGTGAGTCTCTCTGGAAGAAGAAATCAGGTAGGCTTTTCTGTCGAGTGGTCGTGGTAGGCATTTTTTGTGGCGGGTGCAAAGGATACGTGAACGACGCTGGGCTGTTTGATTGTTTTGCACTCAGTTGTTGATGAATTGCAAAGAAATCACAACATGCCCATGACGTCTCGATCCCTGCGATAACGGCCTGCATTGTACATCACGCCGGTAACTGTTGCTAGTATGATGACACCGCCTGCCACGCGACGCTCTCTGCCGCTACTAGTGTGTGCGTGACACCGTCTGCCGCTGCTGGTGTGTCCGTGACGCTGTCTGCCGCTATTAGTGTGTCCTCGACGCCGTCTGCCGCTGCCGGTGTATCCGTGACGCCGTCTGCCGCTGCTGTTATGTCCGTGACGCCGTCTGCCGCTGCCGGTGCATTTGTGATGTCATCTGCCGCTGCTGTGTCCTTGACGCCGTCTGTCGCGGCCGGTGTATCTGTGACACTGTCTGCTGTTGTGTCCGTGACGCCGTCTCCCGTTGTTGGTGTATCCGTGGCGCCGTCTACCGCTGCCGGTGTATCCGTGACGCCGTCAGCCGCTGCGGGTCTGCGTATGACACCATTTCCCGCCGCCAGCCCGCGACTCTGGCCCTGTCGTTCGGGGGAGCTCGGCATCCTCTGTCGTCGACTTGCGGCCCGGCTCGACACTACCTGTCGATGCCGGCCGGTCGGGGCCGACTCGGCCCGACGCCGGCCGGCGCGGCGCGACAGCACCTGTCGGCGGTCGGCGGGCCCGTCCGCCACCCGGGCGGCCGGCTCAAGGTCACACACACTCTGGACGGGCTGCCCAGACGCGGCCGAGGTGCGTTGCCGCCGGCCCGGGTGCAGGCGCTGATTTCTGCGTGTGTCGGCTGCGGCGGAGGCCGGAAACGGTTGGTTGGTCGAGGCGATCTTCTTCCGTTCGTGAGACCGTTTGGGGTTGATTTTTTCCGTGTTTGCGTCTGGCCATTTGTCGGCCCGTCGGGTGAGTGAGACCGGCTGCCTGCGGCCCGACGTGAGCGCGTCGCAGTGTTGGCCATCGCCGCGCTGAAGCGGGCTGAGCAGTGAGGTCACGCTCCGTCCTCCGCCGCAGGCCGCGCTCGGACGCCGCGCTACGGCGTGTCGCGGGCCTTCGCCACGTCCGCAGCCATGCTGGGCTCGTCCCGCTTCCTGACGCCGGTCACCTCGGCCGCCGCGTCCGCCCCGGCCGCTCCCGGCGGCCGTGTCAGGTGAGAGCGCGCGTCGACGAACGCGCTCCGGCAATTTCCCTGTGACGGCCGGGCTTCATTAGTATCGCTTTTTGGTGGCCATGGGGACCTCGCTGTCGTCGCCTGCGAAGCCTGTTTGTCTGGTCCCTCGTGGGGCCAGTGCAGCACGGACGGTTTTGTTTTTAATTTGAAACAATCTCGTATCAACCTCGCTTGAGGTGCATCCCTCCCTCGTTCTGATTCTTGGTGAACTTGCTTTGGAGTGACCTTATGATAACGGCGCTTTTTGTCTTTCGTGACGGTCATCGTTAACTCGTCCCTCGGCCGCTCGTATAGACGGGATCGGCCTGACGCGATAGCTCGCACTGACGCCGTCTCGGTCCTTCGCAGCCGGCGACTCGGCCGGCCAGCAGTTGGTGTACGTGCGCCCGCCGGCGGCGGCGGCGTCCTCCTCGGCCGCCGACCGTCTGCTGCTGCTGCCGGGCGGCCGCTCGCTGCTGGCCGGCCGGCAGGTGCTGGTGTCGCGCGGCCGCGCGCGCACCGTCACCTACGTGCCGGCCGGGCGGCCAGGCCCGCGGCCGGCCGGTCCGCCGGTGCCGCGGCCGGCCGAGCACGAGTACGCGGCGGGCGTGGCGCCGCCGACCCGCGTCGCCGGCCCGGCCGGCCGCGGCCAGCGCGCCGCCCTGCAGGCGCAGCGCGGCCGGCAGCCGGCGGCCGGCGACGGCGCCCAGCCGGCCGCCGCCCCTGCGCCGCTGCACGCCGAGTGAAGAGGTGCGGGGGGGATAACGGATCGTTGTGGCTGTTGATGGCAGACGGGATCCGGTGGTGTATGTTAAAAGGTGATTCGTACGTTGTGTGAATCTGGTGTTACCGCATCTGCTTTCCGCCTGTTAGGCAGGTCAGGCTGAGAGTTTGTGCCATTATGCGCCCTCTTGTCGGATGTGCGTTTGTAGTTAAACATCCCGTAGCCGCATCTGAGAACCATCAGTGTAAAACAGCACAGCTTTTTCATGTCATCGAATGATCGGAAGTATGCTTCTCGTATTGGGGCTTTTGCTGAAAAAAGAAAAAACAGATCGTTTCCTTTATTACATATATTTGCACTGTGCACTGTTGCTTGGAATACGAGCGTGCACATGTGCTTAGTGACGAAAGCACGAAGCAAAAGAAGTGCGACTTCGACACCACAGCCATTCGCAGATCAGTCGTGTAACATAATAGTCTTCATATAAAGGGATGCATGGATAACCGATATAAACGGATACAACCATAACCGTGGAAGCGCTGACACCACCCTCGCTGTCAGTCATCGGCGACTCTTTGGTTCATCACGCGATCGGTAGCTCGGGGCTGAGTACTGCGTTGCGCACCGAGACCCGTCGGCCGGATCTCGTCCCCAGTCGTCCGGGACGCCGTGCCTGGATCTGGCCCGGATCTCGGAGCCTCGGTCCGGCCCGGATCTCGGGGGTCCGCCGTCCGCTCAGAGCTCGGCGGTGCCGTCCGGCCCGCCGAAGATGACGCAGTCGGCCATGTCCACGAACAGGCCGGTCTCGACCACGCCTGAAGGGGGAGGGCCGGCATCAGAGGCGGCCGGCCGACAGCGATGGCCTCCGCGTCGACGTGACGTGCAAACCGTAGGGCATCAATCATTCGCGACTCGCGAGGCGATGAAATGCTACACGAAGTAGACACGTTTCCACTGAAAGCAACAGCTAGTATCCCTCCACGTTTACACAGAAAACAGAGTCAGACCGGCGCAACCCCAGCGACGCCAGCAAAACACGCAGCCATCATAGAGCCACACGACGCATCACCTGGCTGCCCGGCCACCCACCTGGGATCATCTTCAGGTCAACGCTCAGCTTCTTCCAATCGTGCTCCTCCTCCGGGAACTGCCAGTCCAGGAGGAAGTTGCCGTTGTCTGTCACCACTGGGCCCTGCAGGTACGGGGATCATCAGCCGCGGGCCGGAATAACCAAGACGGGTATTTCTACATCTTTTCTACATCTCCTTTTTGGCACTTTCTTCGCCTCTTCCTCTACGAGGAAAGCTACCTCCTAACAAAAAGAGGCCAAGCATTTCGCATGATCACGGCCATCGCGGATTTACGTGCGGCCAAACAACTACTGTGTTCGCAACTACGAAAGCACAAGATTTGCGCAGTTTTCAGGAGTTCAACACGGTTAATGGCATCCAAAGGTAAAAACAAACGCATGAGGTTTACGCAGAATGAAACGAAATCCATGGGAGCGAAAACGCTCACACCGACAAATGCATACAAAACAAATTACTGAGCAAGACGAATCTAGACAGTCCAACCTGACAGACCCACATGGCCCCACAATTCACATGCAACTGCTGCTTCGTCCCCCCACCCCCCTCGGCCCAGGACGTACCGCCTTCTGCTTAGCCATGCGCAGCACGGTCTGACCACCGTGCCGGCCCTCAATGGTCTGCTGCACGGGCACGTAGGCCATCGGGATCACCTCGATCGGAACCCCCTTCTTCCAAGTGTCGCCCAGCCGCTCCGAGCGCTTGCTGGAACGGCCCCGTGACAGCGATCAGAGGCCGGTTGTTTATTCAGATCACGGAGGGGTGGCACAAGAGGACGCGGAATGGCTGGGGCACAGACCAAGCTGCGATAGTGGATGTGGTCAGGATGAGGAAGTGGCAGAGGTCGGAGGTAAGGGGACAGCAGAAGTAGGAAGAAAAGGGAAAGCGCATATCGGTAGCCAGATGATGTTACAAGTCGGAGGAAGGGAATGGTACTCAGAGGCCTGAAATGTAGGCTAGGAGTCTGGCAGTAATGGAAGTCTCAATGTTGAGGCAAAAATGGGGACTGGTGAGTCCTAAAAGTCGGCTGGCGACTTCGGAAGCATACTCAAATTTGCTCTCTCGGTACGAGTCAGATCTCAGTCCCAAATCGTCAGCTGCAGCTCTCCTAGGAGTAACGACTAGCCGACACAGCACGTCACCTGAAGTCCACCCGACATCGCAGCTCACCTGAGGTCAGAGAGCAGTCCACGCGGCAGCTCAGTGGAAACCATCGCCCAGACGACGTGGAGACTCACTTGAGGTCATCGGTTAGTCGACAGCTCACCCGTGCGCCACACACCAACCAGCATCTCTCCTGGGGTCCGCAACCGGCTGGCAGTTCACCTGAGGTCAGCACCAGCTAGCATCCCACCTAATGTCCGCGACCCGACCTGAAGCCAGCGACCAGCCGACACAACAGCTCACCTGAGGTCAGCGATGACGACGAAGCGCTGGGCGGCGGCGGCTACGATCTTCTCCTGCGTCAGGCAGCCGCCGCCGCCCTTGATGCAGACGCGCTGGCGGTCCACCTCGTCGGCGCCGTCGATCGCCAGGTGGAGGCGCGGGCACTGGTCGAGCTCGGCCAGCGGCAGGCCGCGCGCCGCCACCAGCTGGCGCGCCTGGAACGACGTCGGCACGCACTGCACCTGCAGGCGCTCAGCGGCCACCCGCTCCGCTGTCGGGGGAGGAGCCGAGTCAGACGCGACGGAAGCGCCGTACGACTAAAGTCATGTCTATGTGTTCGTGTTTGGAACAGGAAGCAAATTTTATGCAACGAGAATGATAGGGCAGTCGAGTTATCCAAGGCGAAAGTTGGCAACCTAGCATCCTGCAAACCTGGTTCTCACCGGTACTTGCTCATTCATGACATAATAAGCCCATTTGGTGATGGTATAGAGGTCTCCCAAAAGGCGCTTGAACCGGCTTATTGAATGTTTTGCTATCGGCAAGACAAGGCACCGCCGTTTCGTAACCCGATTCTAATCGTCCTTTCAACTGATGATTGCCTGGAGGAGTTGGCTGGCAAACGTTCCGTGCTAGGAACGTTTGTCATTACGACCATGGTGGTAACTTATAAACTAAGCTGGCTGTTGCAACAGCCAGCTAAGTTTCATGCTTAATTCAAAAGCATGCAAATCGCAGGATGAACCCAATCTCCAAATCTCACCGAGTCTGTCGACAGCATAAACAATGGTTGATCCACTGCCTATGCCGATCTTCTGTTTGTCCTGCGGACAATTGGCCATCGTCAATCAATCAAGGCACACTGACAACTGAACGAGCACAATGAAACAGGATACTGTAAAAAATGCGACAGAAATGTTATTGGCAAGGATAAAATACCTCTTTTCTACCAACAGAAAGATCGTTCCATACGCTTTTAACAAGCAAATATAAAACGAATTTGATGCGTTCAAAGGTGACGGTCGAAAAGGTAGGTCTCAGCAAGGGTTTGTTCACCAACGTATACCGTTTTATGCCATGATTACTTTTCTGCATCACAACATCTACCAGTCATATCTTTCTGTCTTCCCAGAAACGCAAAAGTCGCCAAACTGCACGATGTTTGTCGATTAATACCCACCGCCAACCAAATATAATGAAATGAGCCATCTGTCGGCTATTCATAATCTAATCTTCACGACAGCAATGTAATGAATGATAACTATCTGCAAGCCCAGCATTACAAGCAAGCTGACATTGTAGAAGATTTGACAAACAATCTGAACGAGGTCGTGTCAAGGCAAGAAGCAACTAAATTTTTTAACTCGCGACTTTTCTCTGTCGAGTAACTCCCTAGCCAAACTGTGCATCGTCGTCAAATTTTCAGCATCCCTCAGTACATCAATTTCGCACATTTTGATGATTTTTTCTTACCCACGTCATTCAAGGTCATACCAAAACGTCGTCATAAATACGATATGTTTTATGATTTTGGCACCTTTCGAACTGTTTGATATCCAATATGTTGGTTATGCAAGATGGCTGACAATGTGCAGCATGCATTATGTCATAAGAGATCAATGTGGACCACCTTTAACCTCACTTAAGTTCATCACAGGTCAGATATATATATAACTGCATCTTACGACATGAAACAGAGCCAATTTAAGTCATGCAACTAATTGTGACAATCATTTCAATATTTTATGGCACGAAGGTGAGTATTCACAGGCATTTGACTGAGTTTTATGGTGACTGGACTTTGTAAACCACAGGCATGTAACTGACACGTAACTTATCTCTTAGAACCACATGACCTAGTTTGACCTGTGTCACAATTTTCCCAGATTGTCATATACTGGCATTCCACCCATCGCTTTTCACGTGTCTCAGCAATAGGTAGTCTGCAATGTCCTACATGTACGCAAAAGAACGTCGCACCTCAAACTGGTGTGATACTGACCTTTGGCATGACCTAAAATATTGTATAAGGTCCAAAAATATGGCATCTGGTGTTGCACTGTCAAGGATAATCAGCTGCTGTTAAAAACCAGCCAAATCGTTCCATTGGTTTTGGGATTATTCAGCAGTGACACCACACTACCCTTGCCTCAAGCGTGTACCAGATGAACAAATACCCCAGTAACTGCCAAGTAATCCGATAGTTCATGAAGTACATCGCTCCTTTCACTTTCTGGGAGGGGAGGGGCAGGGAAGGCATAAGGCGCTCTCACTCGGAAACTCGAAAAAAGGACAGATTTAGGTGATTCCATTGGCAATGGATTGCCCTCGGTAGTTTGACTCCTTTCCAGTTTGCGTCACGTCACAGGGAGACAGTCCATCAATTTTGGGAATGTTTTTTTTTGCATAAAAATCGGAGATAACAAGTACCACTACCCTGCAGTTGAAATGCCTGTAAATGCATGCCAGATATACTACTATGTGCCTATCTGAAGAAAATGATGACAAAGATTGAACTATACCATGTCACACTAAAAGCCAAGCACTAACTAGTTTGAAGTATGATGAATATTATGCAAAACACTTTATAAACACCATAAAATAGCATGCTTTGAAGCAGTTGGCACCAGAAAATCCTCAAATAATTTGGGACTGTTTTTATGGCATTAACTGGCACTATTTTTGAGGAAAATCCAGTAACAGCTTCACCCATGATGACCTTATGCAAAGTAATGGCTGGTCTGCAATAATATATTCTGATATTATGGCACAAGCTGTACACAGGTATTCTGCAGGACCAGCATATCACTGAAAGTACTATGTCCTAGAAAAAAGGAAAATCATCAGGGATCATCATCCTTGTGTGCTATGTTGGTGTGACTTTGAGCAGCCTTGACAATATTTTTTTTCAAATGTGCAGAACTGATGTACTGAGAGCAACTGAAAATCTAACAACACTATGTTGTGTGGTTGCAGTCATGTCACAGAGGAAAAGCAGGTAGCATTTAATCACAACCCCAGCAAGTTGTAGGTTAATACAGTTCTTTTGGTGCTACCTCAACAAATCTGTCAACAGCAATATGTGCTGCTTTCTTCTTTCCTTCTTCTACTGCAGTGTTCATGGTTCTCAAAGAACCCCTGAAAATATTCCACTACTTAGATAAACCTTGTGGGCAGTCACATATACAAGCATTATGCCACAAATCACATCTCATTCACAAAAAGGATATTCTCCTTTGTTGCAACATGGCTGGGTTTAGCAAATCAAACTTTGCTTTCATTTTGGCCAGAATATATCTGGCAAGATACAGAGAAAATTAAAACAAAGCAATACTGTCAGCTTCAAACAACTGCACTACTTACAGGATTATCAATGGTCAATACAACATACTACAGTACTGCTGGAACTTTAAAAGTTGTCTTTTCAATGATGGTAAGCAAAGTCATTTGAGGTGACACAATGGCAGTTGATGAAAAGGACATGTGATCATGATTTGTACACAATGTAATGTAACATATGACTAGCATAATGCATAGTAACAAAACAATGCAAAATTAGAGAACAACTTCAAGTGCACCTACCTGACTACTCTGAATACTACAACTGTAGGTAGCTTCCTTGCAATCACTGCCAGAACCATAGGATTTGGAAGTACAGGTTACTGCAAACAATGGGCAGATTAGCATTAACAGTGGGACAACACAACTTCAGGCTGGGTTGGCAGACATTTCATCAGTGGCACTGGTATGTCATCCTTACAGCTCCTGTTATCCAACACCAATCATACTCAGCTGCTTAACAACAGCAAACCTGACTTCATCACCCCACTGGATCACCAAACCTGAAACTCTACATCTATACTATCTCCAAGAGGTTTATTCTGTGTTTCATGAGTTCATCATTCCTCCCCTGCAACACCCTGAACTATAATGTCTGCCTCTTAACGAGCACCATAGCATCATTCAGGACTCCTGCAACCATCCTGCTCATTGATGTCAATTATGGGTGACCCAGAAACCTTGTTTATGTTGAGTCCCACAATGAATTGCAGGAAGCACTGTTTTGTGCTGGCTTCAGCATTCATTCAAATCATCATTTTTATTGAGTCCTAGCATAAGTGAATTCATACTACCCAGTGCAGACAAGATCCACAAGTCACATGTCTCCTCCCCATGTTTCTGTCAAGGTCAGATAGCAGGCTTTTTGTATGTATGTAATGCATCTAAAATCCTCCCTTTAATGGCTCTTACAGATTAGCACCATTAACATACAGATCACCAATAAGACACTGAAAGCTATCAGACAATGATACAAATAAGACAAAAAGGACACTGGTAAAACACTGCAAGCTACCTCGGTAGCAACCAACAACAAAAGATGAGGTTAAAAACGGAACGTTCAAACCATGGAGATGCTACTGCTTGCTTTGAACACCTAGGTCACTAACAGCACTCTTAAATGATGGCAATGACGTACTAACTAGTACTTGTACTAACACTAGTAGTACTAGTAAAAAACTCAGAAAACAATGAAAAAATTTAGCCGGTATGCAAAGGATTCCACAGGGTCTAGCGAGTACCAGAAAGGCTGTGACATGTTTACGATTTCTGATTATATGGCTTACTTGGTCTGACAAAAAAAAATTCGTATCGCGTCTCCGAGGTCGTTCATGGCAATGGAAGAAATAACAAACACTATAAATCCCTTAAATACATTTCTACAATGATCTTTCACCTCAATAACAGTAAAAATGGGTTACCAGATACAGAGCGAAGTTCCGCTGTTTATCTGCAGAAGTCCGGCGTATAATGTCGCAAAGATTTCCCGAAAAGTATTATTTTTTGATACTAGCTCGATTTGGAAACTCTTAAGAAATACCATATCATACATAGCGGCAAACTCGAACAAAGGGGCGCCACTTCTGAATCACCAAAACAGACGCTGAGGCCTTGCGCCGAGGTAGGGTCCCGAGAGATATACGACTGGCCGAGAGCCTGTTTAGGGTCTTGGCCGAGACTTCGGGACGCGAACCGCTGTGTCGGAACGACTTTTGCTGTGGATTGTAGCGTGATCTAGAACTACAGCCCTAGAATCTACAGACAGAGTTTTGGTGCTAGAAACGTGGCAGGTATGGTCTTTCTCGTTTTTTTTTGTGTTAGACCCCAGTGCTGATTTTCGTAGAAGATTGCTTCAATCTTACTATATTCTGAACCGATGTAACCTGATCCGGCCAGGATTTAGTATTCATCAGTAATGGCTACCAGCACGGGCAATGGAACCATGGGGCAGGGGCAGCTTCCCATCCCCTCTTTGGGTAACATTAAACAGAAACTCTGTGGCATTGCAGAGAAAAAATTTGGGCGCCGAATGACCCTGCAGTCGGTGTGCCCCTAAGCCCCAGTAACCAACCAACCAACCAACCAGAGAAAAAATTAGGTAAAAATCATGTCACCCCATCTTCCACAGGGGTTCCACTGCACCTGCCTCAATATAAGCATATATATATATATATATATATATATATATATATATATATATATATATATATATATATATATATATATATATATATATATATATATATATATATATATATCATGTGCCATATATGTAACACTATATATATATATATGGTACTCATATGGTTCTGAACAGAATCAGTCCACTTATGACTAGCTTCAGATTGAAATCATTCACGTTTTAAAAAAAGCAATGGATCTAAATCAAGGCAGAAAAATGTGTTGTTTTTTGGTGTTGGAGCACACCAGGAAATGTGTACTGAAAAATGTTTTATGCTCCAGAAGTTTGATTTTGTGCTGCCATATCTTAACCAAAAACCATATCTTAACCATGTTGACAGGTTTTGAGCTCTGCAAGCAAATGGCTGCTTATTCAGTAAGAAGCAGGCTTGATGTCATAACTGACTTACACCAGGAATGCGTACATAAATCAGTATTACTCTTTGCAAAATTTTGTGCTCCATAACAAAAATTGCACTCCAACACCAACAAGAAAAAAATGAATTGCCAGCCCAGATGTGAATCAGAATTAATTCCCAGCTCAGGAAGTCTGAAAGTGAATTGATTGACTAAGTGAAATGTGAATGAGGTACAAACTGACACCTACCTATGTCATAATGGCATCTGTGTGATCACTATTTCTATGATGTTTTGGTGTGCAAGAGCTTGGATGTAGTTTAATCTGGAGAACTTAAAACAGCCTATTTGTATTTCCAGTTTGCGGCTAGAAAAATGAAGGAAATGCAGTGTCAGGATGAAAATGTAGTGCCAGAAATCAAGCAGAAGGGCAAAAATATGGGTGAGAAGTTTGCAGGAAGGGCACCTTTGTCAAATACAACTAACAAGCAGGTGAGTCATTAGTATGATGCAATAGTTCACATCTTGATGAGCAGCAGTCACACAAAATCATGGGATTGATATATGCTTTGTGTCAGCATTTTGTTTTGAAAGACATTGTATGGCTGTTTCCTGGCCTACAGCCTATGACATTGTTGAATCCTATCCCAACAGTGCCAGGTGACATTCCAAACATAAGGAAATGTATATCAGGAATTTGCTGCTTTTTGTGTATTTTCATAGAACTGGGGTAATATATGCCACTCTGAAAAAGCTATGTTTTTGTCGCCACTGATGAGTAGATTTTTGAAGTCTTTTTGTGTTTCTGGGGGGAAGAAGATTACTTTTGTGTTGACTCATTAGGAGCCTGGATTCTGACATATGCAACCATACTAGATGGCAAAATCACTCATCATTTCCATGTTTGCTCTGTTGTTCAGTGTGGAATGTCTGCTTTCTACATGTTTTCCGAAGTTTTGCCATAATTTGGCTTAGTTTTTCATCTAGTCTTAAATGTGGACTTAAATTATTAAACATGTATGCCCAGTCCTCCATGTCTGGCATACATGCCCAAGTACAGGATTTGCGGCACTTTTCAAAGGTTTTAGACGGTAACACATTGTCTACTCAAATTTTTTTGGACTGATGAAATCAGTGTCTGTATTTTCAAATGGACAAAATGTTGCTGTGGACACTCATCCAACTGTCCCATTATAATAATGCTTTGTCATGAATTACATGGTTGGTCACACAGTCTGTTACCCATTCCAAGTAGCAATGTGATGCTTTCTTCTGTTGAGGTTGTACTTCTGCAAATAAATGTGAATGCATGCCATATAAACAATGCTCCTGATATTGGCCCAAGTACACTTGCCACACTGGTCATACACAAAGGTGCACTTTTCTTTGATTCTATTCTCATTTTCCATTTTTGGTCATCAGCATCAGGTCCCAAAAGTAGAACTGTAGCTTTGTGTCCAAATATGCATGCTTCTTTCACTAGCTATACCTGGGTTAGTAAATTTCCCACTGGTCGCATTGAATGTCATTAGCATTGTTTTTTGCAGAGCCAGAAGTCGGAAAAGCGATCACGGAAGACGTCAGGCTCCAAATCCCAGTTGACTACACCTGGTGGAAGCATTGCTAGGAGATCAGCTTCAGGGCATCAAGGGTCAGTTTCTGCCTCTGTCGTTTGCACGTTATAAGTTCCATAAGGTTTATGACTGGTTTATGACACTAAGGTTTATATATTTGGATGATTTTGTTTGTATTCTGAAACGATCACACTGCGGTTTGATGAGGTGTATGCGAATTTTTGTTTTTTATGCCTATGTTGTATATCACCTTTTGTGCATATGTGACTTGTGTCATAAGGCGAGGACAAAAATATATCATTTCATACAATACCAGGAGGAAGCTTGGTTATTTCACTATATTGTTCTTGCTCCAAACGTTTTTGTCGCCCGCAAATGTATCGGCCGTATCATTTCCGGCTTGACAAAAATTCCAGTCCTCGAACAAGCAGAGTTGCCGAACGTTGTTTGACTGTTTTTTCTCGACACCGCAGGTTTGTTATTTTTGAAGACAAAAAGGAATCTGCCGATGGACGTCCTGGGCCGTCCAGGCCGACGGCCAACGTTCAGACGCAAACCGAATCTCCTGACTACGACGCCGAGATGGCCGCGTCCGACCTGTGCGCCGGTGAGCTGCTGCTGTTACTCTGTCCGCCGGCCTGGCAGCTGGCGTCCCGCCTTGAGCTGCCGCAGCTTCTGGCGCGGTCGATCGGACCAGCTGATGGAGCTTCCTTGGTTCGGCCCACCTGGTTCAGTAACGGGCGGGATGTGAGCAGGACGTTTCCCTTTGGCCCGATCGTGGAATTGTCTGGTATTTTTATGTTAGATATCGGCCATAGGATTATAGCACATGCTCCTTCTTAGATCGGTTGCCCTCACCAAAGTAGAAACATTAATTGCAGTCATTATTCATTCATCAACTGAGTCATTCAGAAACCATTCATGTTAAACCACTGGTCTCCTTGAGAAACATTGGAAACAAAACGTTTAAACAGAATCGTCCTTGCAGTACTTCATGGAAAACTAGGTTATTGCATAACGAGTAACGACGCGACGTTTTTCATTCAAGGGAAAGCGGAAGGACGTGACAAGTATAGAAACAGAACCACTCTGGACAGTTTGTTCTGAACGACCTAAGGTTTTGGTATTTTGTAAAAGACCTTGGAATTCCAAGCTGGGCCATGAAATTCGTTTATTTCTATTCTTTTACGTATACCTCAAAATCTTGTGCTAAAATACGACGAAAATTTTTGTCCACAGATACGCTCATAAAGGCCCATGTTAACAACGATAAAATCAAAGGCCTGTTGATCAAAGAGAGACAAAAATAACCACTTTGTTTGGCAAGATTTGTTTTTGAGGTATGTGTTATTCTGAATGTGTCTGATGGTGTATGGTCTCGCTGTTTTGTTCATTGGCTGGTTGTACATCTGCGGCTGTACGGACGTCAGACAGTCTTCTGACCTATGTTCAGTCGCCGTGGACACTGCTGAGGCTGCTCTGCATGTCCGTCTCCCTGATATGTCGTCGCGTCCACAGAGGTGCCCAGCGACCAGTACTGGAGGCGTCTGGCCGCCAGCCGCCAGGAGGCGCTGGACTCGGCGCTGGCCGAGAACGAACAGCTGCACGAGCAGCTGGCGCAGCTGCAGGAGCATATCCGGCTGCTGGAGGAGGTGGCGCAGCGAGCCGAGGACGTGATGGCCAGCGTTCAGGTGGGCAGCTGCCTCTGGCTGGGGAGCCCTCTGCTGGCTGCCGGGGCGGGCTGTGAGTGACGGCTCAGCCGCAGTCGAAACGAACTGTGAAGTCCGTCATGGGCAAGCTAATGTTTGGTCATTTGTTTGTGTGGTTGTTATGTTGACTTGGTTATTTGTTTGGTTGTTATATGTTTGACTCAGCGGTCGCCTGGGGTGCTTTATTCCCACAGCTGGGAATTAATTCCGATTCCGATTCTAAACACATGTGTTATAGAGTGATTCGATTCAGTTTTGATTTGCTGTACATAATGTACAGTGTACATGTGTGTATACATGATAATATAAATAATTGGTCTGTTAGTAAGATTGACAGTGAAATGTGATAAGCACAATGATAGATTTGTAGAGCAAAATCACGCAATTAAAGACTGAGTCTTATCAAGGTTGTTCGGGTGATGCAGATACTTCATCACCCCATTTCCTTTGTAAATTTTGTTTTGTAAATTTTAGTGAATTGACTGGTAAGTGGTTCTGTTGGCCAGTCAGCGATTCAATCCTGATTCTGATCCACTGCGGGTTTCAGATGAATCGATTCTGACTGGTTCACAGCAAAATGCTTGATTACTGAATCGATTCAGAATCAGTGAGAATCGATCCAGAATCCGGCACCAGCCTGTCAGGGGGACGCAGTTTTGACCTTGTCGTGGTCACCCTCCAAGATCGTAACGGGCTGGGTGTACGCTGAGCCGCTGTCAACGAAGACAGACCATTTCCTTTGTTTTCGATCTCCAAAATGACGAAGTTGAAGGTTCATGATTTACCTCGCTTTCCATTTTAGTTTTCCACCGCTCGTGACGTAACTGCGACGGATATCACGTTCACCCCTTGTCAGTTTGGCCTCGCAACCTCAATTGGTTTCCGTCACGAGAGAATGATGGGTGCTTGACATTTCAGCTTTCAAAAGCAAAAGCCTGTTGGCGTCCTCAGACGCCACACCTTGTCTTTCCGAAAGACGGCCGTATTTCGGATGTCAGGCTGTTTTGCGCCGCGACCAGCACTGGTGTCCCAGCCGCCGCCCCGTGGGTTGGACGGCGCGACTGGCCCTTTCCCCGTCCGTCCGCTGTTCGGCCTCGGCCGCGCCCGATCCGGCCTCCCGACTGACTCGGCCTTCCCGGTTTGCAGGAGTGGTCCGAGGAGCAGGGGACTGGGACCAGCTGAAGAGCGGGGCTCCACCGCTGCGCTGATGTCGTAATTTCCGGACACTTCGCCAGAAGTCTGCGACCGTTTGGGATGCCTTGATACATTGTGCTCAGATGATGAATACACGCTGGCTTTTATATTCCTGTTATGTATTTCCCTTTAGGTCATCAACTTTGATTAGAACATGAATACTCTTTCAACGCGTGGTCATGAACAGTAACCTAATGATCTTAGTAACTCAATGCCTTGAGCGTCTCAGCATGTCAGTGCTTCCCGGCATTGGAAAGGGGGTAAACTGCTCCTGCCAAAATTTGAGAGACTGACGGAGGCCCAGAGCGCGGCAAACGAGACGCCCGAGCTGATTCGGCTGGTGCATGTCCGTCTCTTATTTTTTACATCTGTGCTTGTTTGCCGCGTCGACAGCCGTGGCTGGGGCCCAGGCTGACTCAGGGGACAAGAAGTCTGGGCGGTCGTCCAGAACGAGAGCTGGGCTCCCTGGCTGATGTCCGATGTTCGAATCACTCGGTTACCCGTCACCATCAGCTGCTTAATCCGCCAGCACCAGAGTTCAGCATGAAACTCAGAACTGCTTCTGATCTTCTAATCTTGCTTCTAAACTTCTAATCTTCACAACTGGATAGTCTGAGGTTAACGCTATATGCGTTACCTGCCACTAAACCTTGCCACCATCTAGGTGTGCAATCTGCACTGATAGTCTGATAGATAGGGAGTTCAACTCGTATGGGATCCATGTCTTTGGACTCTAACCAAGAACAACAAAATTAGCCCTTCACAAATAGCTCTTCACAAAAGCTGATCCTAGACCGTGATCGTAATCATGGTGGCAGTTTTCATAACCAAATAACTGACGGTTAACGCCATGGACGTAAAAGTTCTACGCAGTCACTAGAACCGTCCTCTTTTTCTTTGCAACGTCGCTCTGGATAGGATCGTCGAAGTACTTGTCGTTCTTCTCTTTAGCTGACTTTTCTGCTAGAACTGTGGCGGCTACCATGGCTTCCATATCTTCTTTGTTGTAGTATTGATTCTGTAAGGCACAAAACATCCGGTGAATTCCGAGGTTTCCAAACTAAACGGCATAATTTGCGAGAGTGGTTATTGCTGGTGAGGCAAGAGGCGAATCAACGTACAGCCGTGCTACACGGCGAAGACACGGAATACTCATTTTTCCAGTTACGGTGTCCTTGAAACGAGTCTGACAACACGGACAATAATGTTTGTGCATTGACAGTAGCTGTCAGTTTCATGTCGGTAGCATTGGCATCATGTCCTGTTTTGAATGGGGTTGGACTGATGGTGATGATGTCGCCGGGGCAATGGCTGATCATCTTGAGACAAGCCTGTGTCGTGACTAAAACGCTGATAATAAAGAACTGGTTTGCTCATTGCACATTCTCACTGAATATACTTTGTAATCGTATTTTTGGTGGTAGATGTAATGGTAAATTGTGAACAGGACCGTTGACTTCTGTAAATGATCGGGGGGAGGGGCGAGCCGAGGGCCTGACAACCTAACCCCCCCCCCCCCGAAATGTGCGTTTCTCAATGGAGTTAGCCCACTTTATTTTGAACAACGGAAATTTAAAAGGTTTTTTGTCTGTAAAAGTCAAGCAAAAAAATGCATTTGATCTGCTGCATATAGGCATATATAAATAGAAGATGGAAATATAGATAACTGATATTGACTGTTCTTTACTTTCTACCTTTGTCTCACCCCCACTTTAAGTGGAAATTTCGTAGGATGCTGCGACTGGAATGGTGTTCTTCAAACTTGTAAATCCCGCGAGAAATCAGCACTTGGGGAAGTGATGGTTACAGAAAAAACTTGCACGTCCCACCCTCACCCTTTCAACTGAACACCTACAGGTGAGCTGTTGCTCATGGAGGCTAGCATACACGTCATATAGGTAGAAAGGATGCTTAGCTCTTCTTTCTTGCAGGGGATTTCGCTTGAAATACATTCGAGGTGGCCGTTTCACCTCCTGCCCCACGACATCTGCCAATCTACGGAACCGACTGCGACGAAATAGAGCTCAAACGAAATCTTGTAATCTGGACTAACGTTTCATGTAAACAAAACTACCATACAGAACCTCACTGGAGCCTTCTGGAGACCATAAAAGGGCGTAAATGAGAGGTCCATACATATCCATTCGTGCTGCGAAATGCAGGAAGGAAAAGTTGATGATGCAGCAGCAACGGAGCACTCCTTGCTAGTCCTGCATCCTACGAGGTGTCTTACTGCTGTATGCTTCCCCGTAAAATATGGCCGATCAACATCATGACTTGTGGAAGTTTTCAGCAATGACTAATGGTGAAATCCTGGTGTAGGGAAGCCGCGAACTCATCGCCTCCTCCTGGTCACCTCTATGGTGCTGCTGACCAAATATCGACGTCTATCGATCGCTTCACCAGGACCACGGGGCAAACATACAACCAATGCGGACTCTCTTGTTATGCACGGACGCCCGTCTGGTTCTGGTATCCATTGTTTGCACATCCAGAGCACTTTGGCTGTCTCAGGTTGGCAGGAGATGGCACTGTCTCACCCAGATGCCGAATTCCACTTTGGTGACCAGCGTCGCCTCCAGGCTCGTCGCCGAAATGTGCTCGCGAAGAGGCGCGAGACCTGAGGAGAAGCGGACAGGCAACACTCACCGGAGAATTGTAGCACATGATGGCGCCGTAGATGACGGAGAGGCCGCCGATGCCCATCAGGGTGGCGCCCACGATGGTGCCGACGTCCGCCATAGCGGCCACGCTGCGTCGCCGTCACCTCCGGAGTGGAGGCGGCCGGGGCCGGCCGGCCGGCCGAGCGTTTGTTTTGTGTGTCGCCAGGTCACGGACCTGGTACCCCGACACGCTCCGAGCCGATCAATGCCGGCGGGGTTCCACTGCCACGAGAGTCACGAGCTAGTTCTGCTCAGGTAGGCGTCATGGTGATCCTGTCATTCATCTTCTTCCTCCTTGTCGGCCATGCATTTAGTGGCATTCATGGGTCTGGAACATTTGACGATCCGTCCGATTGGAGGTTTGGTCTGAACATGAAGAGCTTGCGAGGAACTGCTAGACACATTTGGCGGGCCTCCTAAATAAGAACTGTTCGTAAATATCTGATATCCTAGGTGAGTAACGGCCAGAAACAACTGAAGGCCTCTGTCCAAAAGAATCGGCGGAAAGCATTTCGTGGTCCCCCCAAATGACTGTCCGGAAACATTCAACGATTTCCTTAAGTGAAGACCAGGGACGGTGGATTACATTTTCGGCTGGGGGGCAAGCTTTATCGGATCAAGAGCCGACCTCACTCAGGGTACCTTCTTCCCCGCCCCTGAAAAAAAAATAACTGAATTTCGTTCTTTTTGCTATGGCCCAGTTTTTCGTTAAATAAACCATTTTTCCCCGGGTTTGGCGCTGGTGTACACCTTTCTTCTCTAAAATGCGTGGATTTTTCTATTCAGGTCTGCACCCATTGCCATTTTTCAGGTCTTTGCCCTTGGGCATCCATCTAGGCACGTAATGGCGAATAATGCAAACTTCTGCTTATTATGTTGTCTGCCTTTACATCACGAATTCGACATTATTATAAAGTACATTTGTAAACGGCTGAAAAGACGGTTTCCTCCTACAACATTAAATCATAACTCGAAGCTCAGTAACAAAGCTCTTATCACACGAAAACGAAATCATTATATTAAGTACTTACCAAGCAGCTTTGCCTGTCTCCCACACACACAATGTAATAATGCCAGCACCAAACCTCGAACATAATGGACAAGGGACGTAGCCAGAATTCCGCCCAGGGGGGGGCGAAATCGGATCCAGGGGGCTCTCGTAATGGGAGCCCTCGCTAAGGGTGGATCCAGGATTTCGCCAAGGCGGGGGGAGGGGAGGGGGTGGAGGCGAATGGTCAGCGCGGGGCCTCCATTTTTTGCCCTTCAGATATGAAAAATGATGTTATTTTTGCTTTTTACGATATAACATAAACGAAAAAAATCAAACGCGTCACCTTATTTGAGAAAATTTTGCTTTTTTCTTATCAAAGTGGCCAGAATATGACCAAATAGGCGAGATTTTAGGCGGTTCCGTTTCTCCCTTCATTTCAAATGTGTCTGCACCTGGTCCAGGAACCCGTCTGTTCCCGCCCGATCCCGTAGTTTGTGGCATTGTTTTGGTTTAGGTTAGTTTAGTTTAGTTTAGTTTAGTTGATATCAATTTAATTTAGGTTCTCTCTTGCAGTCACAGGGACACTTCTGGTCGTCTCGGGCTGTCTGCCGTGCCAGGAGCCTCTAGTGGTCTCAGGTTCCTTTTCCTCAGGTTTCACGTGTCCCGGGACGTCTCAGGCGCTCCTTTGGCAGTTTCAGGGGCACCTCCGACAGTCTCAGGGGCCCATCTCGCAGTTTCAGGGACACTTAAACCATCTCGGACTCCCTCCTGTTGTCCCTGGGACGTTCTTGCCGTCTAAGGAGACCCTCAGGCACTAAAAAGAGTTCTCTGTAAGTCTCTACCGTGACCGGGGCGCCTCTTGCAATCGTCAAGTCCTTTGGCCGTTTCAGGAACAGTCTGGACGACTCAAGGTCTAGTAGTTTCATGGACCACTCTGGTCGTGTCAGGGGCCGCTGTTGCTAGAGACTTCTAGTTAGCAGTCTTAAAGGTCTCTCTCCAGCAGTCTCCGTGGACCCCCTGCGGTCCTTGGTACCTCTGTTATCGTCTCTGGGAAACATTTTTGCTATCTCAGGGGCCCTCTGGCAGTCAAAAACGACCTTTTTGGCAATTCCAGGGACCCTGTGCAGTGTCATAGACCCTGTGAACGTCTCCGGTAGTCCTAATGGCTGTATCAGGGGTCTTATTCTGTTACATAAGGTATATCTGGCAGTCTTTTAGGGCCCCTCTAGCTGTAACAACTTAAGCCGATTTATTGGCGCTTCAGGAGCCTCACTGGCAGTCCCAGGGAGCCTTGCCCGTACCAGGAGCCCGCTCATTACACTCGGGGACCCTCTTGCTGTCCAGCGCCCCCATAAAACCCACACACCGTCTCAGAGGCCTTCTTATCGTCCTTGTCTCGCAGGGACCCTGCGACCTTTTTGGAGGTCTCAGTGGTCATCTGCGGTGTACGGGCCCATCTTGCCGTCTCAGAAACCACCTGACCTTCCCGAGGGCCCCCGACAGCATCAAGAACTCCTCAAGGTTTCAAAAAGGCCAGTGCAACCCACTGGCTCCTCTCGAGGTTGAGAAGGCCACCAACGAATCCCCGTTCAGGGACCCCTCTGGCTGGCCAGGGTCTCCTTATGCCGTGCCAGGCACCTAAAGTTAGTGCCAGGCATCTAAAGTTCTTTCCGTTCCGTTCAGGTGCCTCTCTGGCAATGTTAGCGGTCTCATGGACTCTGCCGTGTTAGGACGCTTGCGGTCCCAGGGGTCTTCGAGGAGTTTCAAGGACCTTTCTTTATATCTTAGGGGCCGTCTTACCGTGTCAGAGTCTCATTAACCTTCGCGGAGGCCCTCTGACTACATCAAGAACCTTCAGCTTTTCACTCACAGGGGCCCCCTAGGGACTCAGTCCTCATCTTGAGACTCAGGGGTCTTATGAGCCATCTGGCGATCTTGGGAACACTCTGTCTTGCTGGGACCCTGTTGTGGTCTCAGAGGCCCTTTGGGAGCTTTAGGGGCCCTCTATGCGTCTCAGAAGTCATCTAACCCTCCAGGAGGCCTCTCTGGCTGCGTCAAGAGCCCGTCAGGTTCTTACAGAGACCCCGTGAAGCTCATACAGGGTCCCTTGGGGATTCCTTTTAAGTCTGACAGGGCCCCTTCTCAGGCCTCAGGGGGAGGGGGTCATCACCCCAATTGCTCCCCCTTTGGTTCTGCGCCTGGCCGTCGTAATCATCGGGACCCCGTGTGGTTAAAAATTACTGTCGGCTTGTAAAGGTGCCTCGCTGCCTTAAACGGGGCCCATGCTTACCTGTGAAGACGCTCCTCCCGACCTGGCGGGTGCATGTTACAGGCCGGCAAGGGCATCTTTACAGGAAAGCAGGGACTTCTGAATGATCGTTTAGGGGGTCACTGCCTATCTGTACGGCCACCCTATCTGTCTGTAAAGGGCCACCCTATCCCCCTGCTGACATCTGGAGGCAGGGACAGGGACCTTCTTCCAGACCGAAAATAGGTCCGTTCCATGCTGACAGGGGCCTTTTACGAGTCGACAGGAGGCCCTCCCCAGACAAGCCGTGAACTCTCCTACACGCTAGCAAGGACCCCTAGACACCCATTCAAACCACGGGCCTCTCTCCATAGCACAAAGCGTTCTTGTATATTCGGAGTATGTTTTCTTTCGTTTCGTAAGTCTTCTTTAATGCTTAAAATATTCTTATTTTGCTTTGATTGTCTGTTTCAGACAGTGTAACACGCCCAGCGTGAGCCTCACGTTATCATCTCACGCCTCAAGCCTCACACAAGGAACTTGGGCCTACGGCCCCAGGGGGCCGCTAGGCCGCCAAGTGGTCCCGCTTGGCCTCCAACGGGAAGAGGAGCATGGCTCCCCCCCCCCTTGGTTACGCCATTGTAATGGACGGAACCATATCTTGCCAGTGTCCAAGGGATTAACAGTCAGTTCCATGCCCAACATGGTATACGGAAAGAATCTCAATATACATCAAGCTGAGTGACGCTAAAATCACAAAAGGGAGGCATATAATAAATATGATATAATTTTCCCCATAGAGCTTACGTTCAATTTCCAAAAAAGTGGGGGCCATGGCCCCACCCTCCGCCCTTCTCCCTGTTCCTACGCACATGTATTCATGTGCACAAAAACGGTTATATTTCTCCCTGTTGACGTCACGTTTGGTAGAAAAGGTTGCCGCGTACATTTGTGCTGATTACTCCTGAAATCATAGCCAGAATCGTCGCGTCTTGTAATGGGTGCCGAGTACCATCAAATTCTAAACTGATGACTACCATATCTGAAAAAAACCTTCGGATTTGTACTAAATTTTGCCGAAACTGTTGTCGTCTGTCGCCGATGCTCCCACAATGTTTTTTTTTTTTTTTAGTAGGGTAAGGTTGATTTTTTACGATTTTGCTCGGTGCAGTGAACGAAACTTCTGGGGGGGGGGCAAAAACATAGTTTTGCCCCCACAGCCTGATGGCTGGGGGGGCGACTGCCCCTCCTGCCCCCCCCCCTTTCCGCCGTCGCTGGTGAGGACTGTCAGAAAAAAATGCCAGGCTAGCTGAGTGGGGACTGACCGGGGACATTAGACTGTCCTTTCTGATGCGTGGTGGGCCGGTACAGACCAGCCGAGGGTTTGTTTTGAGTGTCGCCAAGCCACGGGTGCGGTGGCCGGACACGCTCCAAAACGATCAATGCCGGGCTACGTCCGCTGCCACGAGCGTCATTAACCGGGCACCGCCTGAGGGGTGTCAAATAGGGCACCCTCCTCGGTTTTTCGTAAATAACTTTTGAACGTTAGAGACAGCTCATCCAAACTTTAAATACCTATGTATCAATTAATTTTGCGTATTTTGACATCAAAACCATTTCCATGCTAAGTCAGGCCGTGGAGATATGATGACATAAATGAATCCTTGCGTGCATGTTTTTATCTCTTCGGGAGGTGGCGCGACATGCTTCGTTTTTTTCGGATAATATTCGCGAATATGATGTGCGGATTACTTCGATTTACATCGGACACGGTCCCCAAAGGAGCATGCAACCGCGACACGTCAGCATTAGAGGTTATATTAGGTCAGAAGCATAATGGACAGTGGACTGCTGCAATGTGGGTGATAGACGTGGCTGCCGCTGACCTTCGCCATTGTTCAGGCCAGTCAAACAAATCGATATGCGCCTCATAAAAAGGTTCACCAAATGCAACCTGAGGTCATGTAAGGTCACGCCGTCGACAGATAGCAAAACCAAATATGAGGCAGCATTGCCTGTAGAAGATCACTCAGTAGCAGCAGAGAACAATTATTGTTCCTGGTCAGAAAAAGAAAATGATTATCCGTCCTCACCTTGCGTACTTTGACCCGTATTGACCTGGCTTGGTGAAGAGCAGACAGAGCGGATTTAATTATACGAGATGTCTGTTCAGTTCTGTACTTGATGCAGTTAAGAATCTCAGCGAGTAATACTCTTTGGCAGCAAGAGCAATGCGACCATATCTGACCTGACCTGGACTGACCTTGACTGAATGGAAAGCAGTTGATGCAAAACTGATCACCAGAAGGCTCTACTTCAGTCCTTTTTGTCACGCGGATCAACACGGCTGTAAGTATCGATCTTTGGCATGTAAACTGAAACCAGTATTTCACTAGACTTCACTAGGTTGCCCTTGACCCGACATTTTTTAACATTTTGGCATACTGCTGACGCACAAGAAGATCCTTCGTTTGATACCCAGTTGAAGGCTGTAGGACCAGCATTGCCGATGATACGATGTACGAGCCGTTGTCAGTTTTTTCGACGTCGTGTCTTCCGTTTTACTTGATCGGTGACGCCATCAGTCATGTGACCAGGGCTAGCATGGTATTTTCTGAATCGCAAGACTCAGAGCTATCGACTGGTGGAAGACCGGTTCATATCCGACGGTTTGATCCTGAGATAGCAAGAGGTACCCTTTTGACACCCCCAGGCGGTCGCGGGCACGAAAACACGTCTGACGGTGCCGTGTTAACTGGCTCTGTCCAGCTAGGAGTCACGTTGGTCCCGTCACTACATCATTCGCCTTTCCTAGCCAGAGACCATAATCGTCTCATCACTGGTCTTTCATTTAGTGGCTTTCCTGGTTTGGGAAATGTGATTGTCATCGCTGGCTGATCCAGACCATGTGCTGAGGAAGGGAGGAGGGCAAGTCGCAATGCGTGTTACCTAGCCGGCCCCAAATGCTGGTTTATCTCCAAACTTACGTCACTTTGTCGAGTTTTTTGGGACTGAGACTTACGTAAGTAATCTGTTTTTTTTTTTAATGAAATTGACTACTCAACAGCGGAAAACACAGTGGGCCAAACGACATGTTGGTCCACGTTTCCCAGTGAAACAGGGACTCTGATGGCTCCTCCCTGGATCCGTTAGGGCCGGTCCTTCTGATGAGGACTAGCCTGAACATCAAATGCAACTTACAATGACTTGTCGGAAACAGGAAGCATTTCACAGTCCTACCAAGTGGGGATTGTTCAGAAATGCCTCAAGGCCTTCGTATTTGAGGACTGGCCAGGATCACCTGGAGTCTTAAGTGAGCACTGGGAGAACATTTGGCGGTTTCCTTAAGGATGACTAGCCGAAAGCATTTTGCAATCCTCTGGAGTAAAGACTAGCCGAAAAATACGATCCTTCTGAGTGAAGACTCGCTAGAAAAAATCGGTCGCTCCCCCTTGTGGAGTTCTCACATTTTTGGCCATCAGTCTGATCAGATGGGTACTACCCGTCTGGCCAGCACACAGGCATTATCCGCATGTGTCGCCGGTCGTAGTCCTATGTTCTTGAAGGTCCTATGTCCATGACCTATGTCCTAGGTAGGAACGGTACGTCTGCCTGGCTCAGGTCGAGTGACGTCATATCTATGCTGATACTGGCTGAATGCGGAGGAATTACATGGCACTGATGATGACAGGTGGTGTCGGTTGACGAATTAAAATGATAATTTCCCGTCACGAAGAAGAATGTGGATAGCGAGGGTTGTGGATAGCTCAGCGTATTCAGCCGACCATACTGTTAATAGATGATGGCTGTCGATGATAGTCTGGCCTTGGAAGGCCAAACAAAAGGTGACTGACATGAGCTTTAAAAAACAGGCACGATTGCGAACGGACGTGTCCGCGATTTTGTTGTTGTCATTTCCTGTTTTTGGTATCGCCCTCTGAATCTCAACTACAAAACAAAATGGGAAACTGGAAACACAACTGTAAAATTCTGCGTAACCAGGTCCATCAGTTCACCTTCTACCGCGGCGATACCCATTCCGTTCTGGACGTCGTACTAATGTCGAGTGATTTGGGCGAGGTCAGTGAGCCTCCTGGGTCTACCGTTAAGATAACCGACCACACCTCTCACCGCCGTCGTGTCGTTGTCACCACCGCCATTCCTCGCACCAGAGACAGACCCACGTACCGAACTGGATGCAACTGCCGCACACCAGTCCTGTGAACCTCATCTCCGCCGTACGGACTGGGGAGCTGTGGTCAGGCCTGGCGATTCTTGCGAACGACAGTCGTAATGTTTCTCCACTGAGAGGAGCCGCACTCAGGACACTCACGCTCTGTCCACAGATTTCGGGTGCACAAACCATCGCCTCCACCGGTAAGCGACGACACTGGACCTGATGCGCCGGCGCAGGGATGTCAAAAACAGCGGCAACATTGACACCTACAGCCGACTTAATCCTGCAGTGAGACGTGCCAACAGAAGCTACATTCGAGGTGAATCTCGCAGCGCACGCATAATGTACATACCTCCATCGAAGCTCTACCACCAATAGTAGCTAGTCATAGCACTCAAACGAAGCTCACCAGTGCAACTTGTGACGTGTCGGTCACCATTGCAACCTGCGAACCTAACACCCGACGAACTGAATAACCATTTCACCTCCATCGCTAACGAATCAGTAACAAAGTAACGACGGTTTCAGGAGTCGAGCCGAGAAACGTTGAACGTGCGTCGCCCTCGTGTTAATACCGTTGCACTAAATATCATGCCTGTGACTCTTGACCAGCTTTAACGTGTTTGTTTTTTTCGCTGTTAAATAAGACTTCGTATCTGGAAGGAGATATACGTTTAAACGCCCTGAAGCTTAAGCTTTAACGCCATCGGCCGTATCTTGCTTCGCATTGCCATCAAAAGCATCGTCACTGGAACGGTTCCCTCTAGGTGGAAAAGCGCTGTGGTTATACCAATGCATAAAAGGAACGATTCCACATCAGCGTCAGCTTCATTTATTTATATAAATACTCATAACTTCATGTTAGTTCATCTAACTTCATCTAACTTCAACAACAGTCACCCTGGTTCCAGTTATACGCACAATCGTGGGGAATATTGTACATCAGCAGCTCACATTTTATTTGAAGCACCAAGGCCCTTTTAGTAATCACCAGGATGGATGCATCGAAAACCACTCGACTTGTTTTGCACTTTTAGCTGGCGCCGACAAAATCATGCCCGTCATGGGCCCGTCTCAAGCGCCACTTCACACGTACATGCATTTAAACCGCTGTTTCGGTGCAGTAGACCATTTTTCTCTTTTCATGAAACTTGGCCTTTCCAAATTTCCACTGGCTGGTTTAAGAGCTATCATAATGGTCACACGCAGCGCCTGAGAGTTGAAGATACTCTATCTGGAATTCAGAACATCACTGTTGGTACTTTTCAGGGTTCGTGTCTCGGCCCTTTGCTCCAAAACATAGCCAGCAATGACCTCACCTGCCATATCCCGCTTGGTGTCAACGGCTTCCGAGTAACAATGGCCCGGTACGCAGATGACACACAGATCGCGGTCATTGGACCACGCAGCAGGCTACCAGACTTGCAAAAATCATCGGAGACTGTCCTTGACACAATGTGTACATGGGTTCTCCGACGTGGTATGATGGTCAATGCGGAAAAGACAGAGCTCTTACTCTGTGGAGACAAGCGCCAGCTGAGTGAGATCAGAGAGACGCCCACTATCAGAGGCGCAGCCAGGATTTTCTAAAGGGGGGGGAAGCTCAGTGTGAACTGAATTCCTCCGAAAACCGCCTGCTGGGAGGATAATGTGCAGTGGTTTTCACAAAAATGCCGGTTTTGGGGCCCCTTTGGCTGCGCCGGTGCCCACTATTCTATTTTAGCAATCACTTCATTGTCCGGAAAGCGTAAAAAAAAATATCAGTGTCACAATGAATCCTGCACTGTCCTGGGACTTGCACATCAAACATGTCACTGGTCGATGTTATGGCATTCTTGTCGCCCGGCTAAATGCCAAGCACCCACTGCCCTCCAGTGTGCTGCCTCGGATCATTCACGCGTTAGTGTTTTCTCACGTCCGCTACTGTGCACAGATATTCGGACGCGTAAATCGTACGACCGTCGTCAAGTTGCAGAGAGTATTTAACTTTGCGGCTAGGGCGATATCGGACCGGAGAAAATTTAGCCACATTTCTGATGTTTTAAGACGGTTCAGTTGGCTGAACGCTCGGCAGTTTTTCGACTATTTCGAATCATGTCTTCTGCACAGGATTTTGACCACCAGGAAGCCCGAAACTCTGCGCGCATCACTATCGCATAACCGTGAGAACAACGAGCGCAGAACGTGACAGTCAAATCGCCTCATCCTTCCTCGTATCATAGACAATCATGGAAGACGAGTTTTCACCTACCGAGCTCTGCAACTGTGCACCAAACATGTTACAACCAACTGTACAGCTAACGTGTCTCAGGGTACTCTTAATACCCGCATCCATGATAACTTTAAGCACGCTTGATATTTTCTTTACCTGTTTACATATGATTTGCAGCCTAAATGCTGAATTGTGTATCAGTCATCTTTGTATTTGATATGTGCATACGTGTATTAATGTTTGCTGAGGTACTGATGGAGGTGTGAAAATAACCCTTTTACAGTGAACCTACCTGATATGTGCAATAAAAAATAAATAAACTAATGAATAAACTAATAAACCCAAGGGTTTATTTCTAAGCCTCTGCTCGAACTTCCCAGACTTTTCAGTCTCATGCATTCATCATGCCCATGCATTTTTAAGAGCGTGAAAATAAAAATGAGATGTAGGTGCAGAATGTGGTAAGCCACATTGAGCAAGTCAATTTTTAACCGCGTGACTGGAACAACAATAGATCCTTTCAACCAACTGACGGTGTAATGAGGTGATGGGCTTCCGATTAATTTCAAATGACATGTAGGACGAACCAGACGTCATGGCTGCTATCTTACGTGATTTTCGATTCTGTTCTTTAAATGCACTGATCATTATGCCACATTCGCTGTGTTTAGAGAACTTTGCATTTACCTACATGCCACCTCTCATTGCCCGCATGACTACCTGTAAGCGCGTACCAAAATGCAGTTTTCTTTCAGTATTTTTGAGTGCGATTTGTTTCGCAACAGTTGTGAGCCATTTAACAAAATTTCGGTTTAAACAATAATAGATAATCTAGTTCTTCCAAATTTCGTTACCTCATTAATAACTCATTTGCCGTATTTGCCAGCTCGGCACTCAGACACAGTGCTACGAATGTTCAAGATGCAGAAAACTGCCACGTGGAATGGGACGTGTTCGGTAGCATAGTGGGTAGAGAGCTAATCTCCCCGTCCTAGTAATACGGGTTTGAGCCCTCTCGATATGCAGCCCGCGAGTCAGCTGGGAACTGGTCAGTACTGGGTCAAGCTGACTGAGCTGACTAACACACGGTCATGTCGCACCCTTGGCGGCACGTTAAACTTTCGCCACAAAATCATCCATTACATGGAACTGCGCGATCTCCGAATGTAAGGATTGGAGTGTTTAGCACGGGCTCCGACCCCTTACATTGCCTATCAAACCATTCGCATCAAATTCAAAAGACAAATATCCTTATGCGTTTTTGGTCAAGAACGCGTCCTGTTATTTCAAAAAGTAAGTCGGAGTGAGAGCATGCTACAATTCAAATTAATCGTAAATGATTGCTCAATGTCCTGGGGACATAGCCGGGTTGTTGCCATCATCCGGGATAAAACGGGATTGGTTAGCACGACACATTTTGCAATGTTCCTTTCGCTATGTTTAGATAGTGTTCAAGTACGGACATTTTTCGTGGGTACAGATACCCGGCTGACCTAAAACAGAATCAGCTTATGCATCCACTGGCTGCGTGATTGCCCATCGTCTTTTTTTAAAGAGAAAGCATTCGTCAGAAGCCAAGACCTCAAGGCTCTGCGCGTGCGAGCCGCAGCAATCTTTTCGTTGCCCAAGATCAGGTCGAACTTCAAGCGTGAACAAGGATTCCGCGACAGGCCGATGGCAGCATGTTGGGGTTTTTCGGTATCTTTGTCCATGTCTCACAGGTTGCGGAAGTACCGCCGTCTCTCTCTGCCGGGGACCAGAAGCGTGAGGCATGTCCCTCCCCTGTTGCGAATGTAGACGGCTGCGCCCATGAACCGACGAGTCAAGTCGAATGCTCAGCAGTGTTGAGCACGCAAGCTGCCTGTCCTGTGGGGAACGCTGTCTGCCATATGGCGCATGTCACCCGTCACGTAACTCCCGCCGCTGGTCGTCCGACGCAAGCGACCTGTCGTATGATACCTGTCGCCTGCCACATGATGCACGCGGCAGATTTGTGCTCTGATTCCGAGTTATCCCCCTTCGCCATGTCACCCGCCGCTTGACCTTTCCTCAGGTCAGCTCGTCAACAACGATGGATACAGTGAGAAAAGGTTATGCGACCAAAGTTCTTTCACTGTTCAAGCCACCGTTTTCGAGAACACATTAAGAATACCATCGAAAACGGCTGCTCGAACTGTACATGAGAGAATTTACATAGGCATTAACTTCCCCCTCTGTATCCGCCCTCGCTGGAAGGTCTGTCTGCAGAAGAGTCGGGCGGCGAATGGCGTGACGGAAGGGGATAATTCGCAATCAGAGCACAAGTCCTAGCACGCGGCCTGTCACATGACGCTCACCGCCCGTCATAAGATGTTTGCCACCTGCCACATGACTCAGGACGTCATATGAAGCACGCGGCCAGTCACATGACGCGCGCCATTTGTCATATGACGCATGCCTCCTGCCACATGATGCTTGCCGTCTGCCATATGACGTATACCGTCCGTCATGTGGCGCACGCCGCCTCTCTCATGATACTTGCTGCTAAATACATGGCGCACGCCGCCTGTTATATGACGCACGGCGCCCGACATCTCTTTGGATTTATGAATTTCAAAAGAATCAGCGACGCCTCATCTCTGGTCCACAGCCTCCTTCTGGTGACTGTGCTTATTAGCCGAACGGTCTGCAGCGCAGATGCCCTCCGGCGGACACGTCATGGCTCAGTGTAAACCGACCGTTATCGACATAAATCAATCTGAAGCCGAGCAGGCATGCCACTCAGAATTGAACAGATAACTTTCCTGCTATGGGATGATGGCGCACCCCATCCGCTTTTAGCCAGCTCCGATGCATGTGGGTGACCGGGCCGTTAATAAGATGTTTTGAAACGTCCCAGACCCAGCCGCCTGCGCTCAGTTGACGTCCACCCGGCGGTGACCTCACATTGATGACCGCGTGCCCGATCCTTCTGAGAACGTGCAAACCGATCCCCAGCTTGCCCTTTCGGTCACAAAGACGGGCCCGTTTCACAAACACGGGGCGTCGACCGTCGTGCAGATTACGGGGCGCCCGGCGCGGCGCAGTCCGGACTGGTCGCGCCGGCTCGCCACCGATCCGCTCTTTATCGCACGGGGCTTAAGCGGTCGGCCATTCCGGTCGTCATTAGCGCCGGCGGCCGCTCCTCGCCGCGCAGGGCCGGCCACTCGCTCCCACGCTCCCGATCCGCCGCGACTGGCCCCGTGGCGTGCACCTCGCCCAGCGGTCCGGGGTGCGCCGGATTGCATGTTCGCCGGCTTTGGGCGCCGCGAGGCGGCTGAGCGCCCGGTGCCCGGTCGAAGGACACTTTTAAGAGCTGGCTTATTACATAAATTCTGTGGGCCTTCGCCTGAGTCCAGTAATATACCTTTTGGCACTTGGCAGTGGGTTGTATTCGACGGGAAGGTATTCACGGCTCAAAGTGATGCAATATTTAAAGATTTTGGAAGTGCATGCTTGGGGTCGTTATCGTACAGCCCATGCTGGCGAGCAAAGACGATTAGTAGAGCCAGCAAGCATCGTTTTCCGTGCTGGAAGGGTACGAAAATGCAGTTTAGTTTTATTCCCAATGCTATTTTGTTTCCTGCCTCAGAAGAATAGTTTATTCAGTATGAAAGACGCTACCTAACCAGTAATCATAATAAGCATGGGAATAATGGATCAGGAGAAGACCAGTCTGGCACTTTTCCAAACATTTTAAGATGAAAACGCCGTTTCTAACCCCATTCTTTTCATCAACGCGATAACCGCATTGTCATTGTTTCGTTTGGTTTGGGATGTACCTGCATCCCCAACTTGCTACATACCCTCTGGCGAGGCTATAAATAACGTTCCCGATATGAACGTGTCGGTGTCTCATTGCTCTGGCGGACATTGCTTTTTGAGGCAAAGGCATGCTATCAAAAAAGAAATAAAGACAATTAATTTTTCGGAATATGCATGACCACAATGTGTTTAATCATATTCATTATGCTCGCGTATTAATCATATTCATTATGCGCACCCAGAACAAATTCATAATCAGAAGCGTCCAAACAGTCTTGATGTTAACGCTGGTTGAGTACGCTCCGATAAGAAAAAACAGAACGTTTCATTTCAACACACGAATGGCTGTGACCAATATGCCATTTGTCCACGCGTCAGCGCCATCTGAAAGATCCGCAGACGTCTTGGTATAGGTGGCAGCACCTACGAAAGAAATGAGGTAGACGTGTGTTACGAAAAATCTCGTAATGGACGCATGCCCTCAGACGCTGTCACCCAGGGGAGTCAATTTACATTCTTTTGATAGAGCCATGCCCCCCCATGTGGATTTTGGCTTCTCCAAGGCTGATTTAGGCCTCTTCAATATTTTCTGCCAGTTTTAACAAGGGCTTAATAGCAATTTTTTTATGATTCTTGAGTGATGATATAATAGTTAGTATCTAATTACTCAATGAATGTCCGCAAAAATAAAAGACTAGCAAAGACGTCCGAAAGGTCGTTTCATACAAGGTCATTTAGATAATGATGATCTTCATAACCAGAAGTAATTCACATGAGCAGGAAATGAACACGTCTCCTTTCTCTTGCACCAGCGCCTCGACAGCCACTGTCGGAAAATGGGAAATCTCGTTTTTGTTCGACCGAACTCTTGTGCCTTGAACGTTCTTCCCTGTTTTAAAGTGCTAATTAACAAAAAAACTTTAACTAACGGCTGGTAACAGTCTTAATCAGCACAGCCCAATCAGCCAAATCAGCATGACAGCGCTTTGGAAATGTTCGATGACCGTCAGTGATTCTTGAGGTGCAAGCATGTTTGCCCTTTGCCAGTTGGGCAGCAAGTCACGTTTCCAATAATGTCTTACAGCCAGTAGCGTAGCCAGATGGGGGTCAGAAGGGTCGGTTGGACCCTCTACCCTCACGGTCAGGGGTTTCTAGGAACTGGCTATCGTTATAAATGATTTGTTTAAAAGACAAAAAATGAAAAGTAATGTATGATTATACTCATATGCTCTAGATATGCTGTGTAATAGGGTCAATTTCCCCGTGCTTCCTATGTTTTCAATGCAATGGCCAAAGTTGTACCAAAGGTTTTTTTATTTTAGCCCCACCCCTACAAAAGAAAATCTAAAAATACGCTACTGCTTTCAGCCATCCTAACAAAGCTTATCAATCAAGGGCGGCGGGAGTAGCGGGGCGGGGGACAGCTGTGCCCCAATGGTGATGGGTCTGGGACAACACTACGTTTCTGCCCCCCCCCCCCATTTATGATCTTGGAGGGCCTCATAAGAAACTGAACAGAAAAGAAAATGGGGATAAAAACGAAGAACAGCTAAAAACCAAAAAAAAGAAAACGTAACTATGCAGGCAAAGAAGTAGGCACATGGCATGCGTGTTCTTTCAAATCTTACTTTGCTGGGGCCTCAGCTTTCTTCCGGTAGCGTCCTCGAACAGGTTGGACACAAAACTGGCCAGAGACCGCGAACTTACAATTTTGAAGGGGCCTCGCGGAATGGACCCAGCTGGCCAACCCCGACATACAGTTCCGATGCTGCTAGGGGACCCGGCTTCCATCCAACAGAGGGCCTCGTTTTCATTACACTCAAAGGTGATCCAGCGGCCAGGCCTCAGATTTTCAGGGGCCTCTGAATTAATAAACCGGGGTGGCCTGCGCTAGACCGGGGTTCGAACCCCCTGGAGGGCCCCGGCTTAGGTCCGAAAGAGGGCCTCGTACCTATTATCACTCAAAAGCAAAACAGGGCCCGTGAACCTACAGTTTTTCGAGAGGCCTCACAGGAAGTCTTCGCTAAACCGGTCTGGGTCTCGTGGGGCGTCCCAGCATCCGTTCGTAAGAGGGCCTTGCCCAAATTACGCTCAGAAGTGACCCAGAGACCGGAAGCTTCCAGCTTTTAAGGGGCTTCGCAAAATGGACCCTGCAGGCCTATGACAGAGTTCGGATATTGTTAGGGAGCTCCCGGCCTCCATGCGAGAGCGGAATCTGATTTTTTTGCGTTATCCTCCACTTTTAACATTGCATTGGTTCGTGAAGACTCCTCCACACAATGATTCTTAGGGCCCAGTCAGTTCAATGTCAACATACAAAGCACATCATTGTGTTATGTATCGTGACATGTTAACGCAAGAACATTGCGTTATGTGCGCAGTGGATGTAAGGGTTTTCTTAATTTTTGTGTCAAGTCGTAGCACAATTAGACTTGGATTCCGTTGCCACCGCGCCGGTTGCCTCGGCTTCCGACCAGTTGTCTGGCTGAGGACGTTAGGAGTTTACGGTGGGAGCAAGCTTTGCCGCACCTGCCGAGTTTAGTGGTTGAATGCCAGAGTTCGCACAACGCACTAGATCGTGGACCTACCCCACTCGGTCGAGCGAAATACGACTCCCATTAAGTGAAACATGGAGGTTTTTTGGGGGATGAGGGCCCTTTTTAAGAAAGGGGGCCTCTCAAGATCAAGGGGCCTGGAAGTTTTGGTATGCCCCCCATGATCAAATACGATCCCCCGCCACTGTTATCAATAGGCACTCTGTGGTGAGATAACAGTTCATTCTTGTGACGGTGGCGCGTTTGCGGAGTTGTGGGGACAAAAACCATTTAAGGTCGTTGTTCAATGTGTCGCCGCCACATGGAAGATTTTCACACAACGCGAAGCTCCTGCAACAAACTGTCCCCGCGCCCTTCTGCTATTCATGGCTCATTGAACTGGTGAAGTGCCATGTTTGGTCTAATGTGTCCTTGAACCACGTTGATACTGTCCATAACTGTCCGTTAGGCAGTGGGGAAAATGCCCTTCTGACTTGTGTTCAAGCATGATGTGCTGTTTACAGAAATGTTATGGATACGATGCTGCCAGAGCACCAATCTTGCCAAACGGCCTATTGAGAGAAGTCGTGAAAACATACTGCATCAGTTTGAGACAGTGAAGTGACTTGCTGCGCAAACTGCATCTTTGGCTCTTGTTTGCTGAGAAAGACGCACATTCTTTACGTTAAGATCAGGCTGGGCCGGGTGCTCAGTTGCGCTATTTTTCGCTAGGCGGCGAAAGCTAGTTCAACCTTGGTCTCGGCTGGAAATAAAGCATAGCATTCTCTTATCTTAACATTAACGGGCCGAGAGAGAAGGGTACGGGGTGGGGCTCATGAATACCTCCCTCAGGTTTTTGAAGATAGTCCAAAAATAAAAAACGCAGACATGAAAATTGGTGAACCTTTCCACGCATCTTTTTGCATTTTGCGTTAATTTTTTTAACTCAGGACCACTTCAGGTCACTGATTCAGGTCAGACGAAGCACGACCATGTTCCAAGAAATCAAAGTGGCATAACTTTCTTTGAAATCCTTCAGTTTAAATGGAACTTACCATATTGGTAGAACATGACAAATGAAACAGTTATGCTATCTCGGCAGAAAAGTCCAGGTTAATGACCTTAGGTCAGCTAAACTTTCGGACTTTTACGTTTGCTATTGAGATTGTGCGTCCGGTACAATGGTTTTGAAGCTGGTACATACGTCATGGTGCTCGTCACATCCTTGGGACAAGCAATTGTACCTCTTGAACTGTGACTCGGGGTCACATTATCATCACGTCTCATAACGAATTTTCGGCCGCACAACCGACTAAAATTTGTCGGTATACAGTCTTGGAACATTTATTGGTAGTCATCTATACCTTGGAACCACTTATGTGTGGTTCCAAGGTTGCCACACTCACGTGGGGTAAGAATTTACTTGCCAAGGGTGGCCGAGTCCCTTTTGATCCGGGCTGACGTGACTAGACGTTTTGAAATATTATCCTTGTTTGCAATGCGAACATACTTTTGTGTGGCTACAGGTGATGAGAACTACACCCATGCCTACTTTCCATGCACTTTGTATTGCTTCAGCCCTCCTATTTTTGGTCGCCAGAATAAAAGCCTTTGCGATCGCGAAAACAGTTCCCCACTCTGCCGCCCGACGTCTGTGTCACGTGAATAATGCTTTGTGGCGCCGGTGTTATGATGTAGAAGAGATAAGACATGAACAGATAGTTTAGGATTTCATGCCGTATTGTCTGTGATCAGTGGTATGCGACAGGTGATGCGACAGACACCAGAAACACTCGACGTATTGGCGTCAGTATCTTGACCTAGGTTGACCTTGTTAGACTTTATTATGATAGTTGCAGATTTATTTGCGTGCCAGACACATGTGCGGCGCATTCGAACCAAAACACAATAGTGTACATTCTGGAAAACACGACTCCTGTCTTTACAAAAAGGCTATTTCCCCTTTCGTTTCCAGTCTTGTTTAAAACGGTCAAATTTGGCCTCGAGTGTCTTTTTCAGCTCCACATACGAAAACCAAGCATTTTTTCTTATTCTTTACTTTCTTTGGAGCCACGTGCAGACTTTGGTTATCCGAATTTCTTTGCTAAAATGTCAACAGGGTAATTTGGCATAAGGCGTCCCCGAGTGACCTAAATGTTGACCTAATGAAAAAACGCAAATGTTCAAGGGCTTTCCGACGGTGGTTGGAAAGCCCTTGGCTAAGGACTATAAGCCTCACTTTTCCGGTGGGGCTTATAGTCCTTGAGATCTTGGGGGGGGTTTCATGACCTCCCTTGCCAGGGAAAGATGGAGGCGAAGATCGGCCTGGTGAAGGTTAAAGTGAGTTATGGGAGTAGTGCAGGCTACGTTTTACTCTTCAGGTTCCTTTTCGTACGGTTGGGAGAATAAACGACTTAAGATATTGAGGACCATACAGTAAAGCGACATATCAGTAATGTGAATTATTTCATCACTGCTTATTAACTGTTCTTATCATTTGTTGACGAAAATTCTGTTAATTTAAAGAGCGAAGCGTTGTGGTGTTTCGCTTCCGCATATCAGTAGGCTTGAAAGATACAATTTATACAGGCTGGAGCACCCAATATTGCGATTTTGCAGAAGCTGACATCTGTCCGCCTTTGATTTCACAATGAATATGAGGTGGGCGAGCGTGTGCGTGTATGTGTATGCATAGACGTAGGAACAATGGGAGCCGGGGGGCCATGCCCCCCACTTTTGGGAAAATTTAACATTAGCCCTATGGGGGAAAACGTCTCTGCCCCCTTTTCTGGTTGTTCCTACGCCGAGGGGTGTCGATTTATGTTCTTTTCAATGGGCCTTGGCCCACCCAATACTGATCTGGATCCCCCGATGTTGGTTTGGCCCTCAATATTTTTCGCTGGTTTTAAAGGGAAATGAATAATAATAACGAACAGGACGACCGCAGTATATAAGAGACGTGTAGAAAGCAAAGAATAAAGTCTAAAGTATCTGCATTTTGTTCTATGTTGCATATATATATATATATATATATATATATATTTATATATATACATATATATATACAAGGGGATAAAAGCAATTTTTATTGGATAAATAGTAACAAAAACTTATAAAGTTCCGTTGATCCACATAAAGTGGGATAAATCAGTTAAGAAACCCACATTTGGGGTGAGGATAAGTTGTCAGGCCCTCGGCTCGACCCCAAACAGAAACCTGCACCCCTGTTTACGCCTCTGTGTGAGCGTGAATATGTATAGTTACCCGTTTCAGAGTGAGACGATAATACGTCGTATTTTCTGCAAGCTCTTCGGACTACCTGACTCCAGTTCGTGGCCAGGGGAGCCTTCCGCGGGATTCATTAGTCGGAGTCATTTTTCAACAACTGAATAATGTATGTGCACCCAGCGCAAAGGCTCGTGTATTCTTCAAACTCCTTGCGTTTGAGCCTGTTCTGTCAGCTCTCGTTCGTCTTTTCATCTTGTCATCCAGCGCAGGAGAACTTGCTATGCTCCGGCGCCTATTTCGCATGACGGTCACATTAGTTTTCCTACTGATACTTTCAAGGTTTCAACGCCCTGTGCTTTCGCTCGCGTGCCCTTCCAGTGTCCCGTTTAATCGTACGTGACTTTCCGTTTCATTTAAACGCGCGATTCCTTTGTGTCGCGACCGGCCATTTCCGCCCATCTAAATCGCTGCTTACTTGGCGGCGGATGTGATCGCGCCTGTCCTCCGCACCGTGATCATCTGTCAGAGATCCTCCCTCGCCGCGGCTACCCACGTCATCGCGTCGCAGGAGCCCATTGATCGCGCCGGAGGCGTTTCAGCCACCGACGAATTGTTTCTGCTGCCATCGGGAATCCGGCGCGCGGCGGTTCAAGCACGCGTGCCCCTCGTTATCGCCCGAGTAAACAGGGGTACGGCCGGCGGCGTGCAGCGGGCGGCTGCAGCGGCCGCCGGCCGAGCCCATGAGCCCGGCCGAGCCTTGAACAACGCTGCCGGCCGACGCGGCCCACAGGATTAACAAACAGCTGCTTCCGGGAGCGGCGACCGGCCGGCCGAGCTCCGTCGCCGCCCGCTGCCGGAGGACGCGTTCTTAACGAGCGCCATTGCAGGCCGGCCAGGCGCGCCCGGCGAGCGGCTCATCAGCGGGCGACCTCCATTCGCCGGCACGTGTGAGGCATTGTTCCGGGCGTCCGCGCGGCGCCTGCGCGCTGGGCCCCATCGCTGCGTGAGATGCATGGCGGCGCGAGCACGACGACGGAAACCGCGAGCACTCGCCGGTCCGAGCTTCGCGTCCGTTCTGAGGCGCCGCGTACTGAGACTCGCCTCAGCTTCGTGTGCTCGGTCAACACGTGTTATGGAGGGGCACCGTTGCGTGCCCTCGCGAGCCCGATACTGAGCGAGCCGCCAGCACCAAACGGCCTGGCATCGAGTGGTCTGGGATTCCCGCTGTCTCCTCAGCGCGGGCTCGGAGGCGGGCCGCGGCGCCGGAGCCCGCGAGTGCCCGCTCCTCGCGGTCTTCGGCAATGCTGTGCGATGGCTCCAACCGCGGGCCGGGGCCGAGGCTGGACTCGCCCGTGCCCCCCCCCCCCCTCCCGCCGGGTCAGACAGGGGTCCGCCGCGCCGGCCGCTCCCGGCCGACCGCCGACCTGTTGCCGGCCGTCGGTGGCGGCGGCGCGTCAGAGTCGGCGGCGCCCGGCGGCCATCTGGCCGCCGGCTGAGCGGCGCCGAGGCCGTAAAGCGGCGGACGCGGCGGTAACTCGCAGCCCCGGCGGCGGTGGCGGCGGCCGCGCGACAGACGCGGCGCGCCCGTACATCCTGCGCCGCCCGTCGCAGCTGGCTCAATGATTCACGCCAACTGCGGGCGCATTTCAAATATCTGACGGGCCCTGACGATCGCCAGGGCCGGTTTCCGTGCCAAGCTGATCGAATGCCCTCGTTCGGCTGACGCCTTCCAGAATGGCCGCTGTACTTCTTGGCGTGTTGAGCTTTGTTCGACCGCACGTGCGTTCAGGGTTTCAGTTGACGTGTAGTGTCCCACGAACTGCACCTGGCAGGATTCCGCGACGCGGAACAACTTTGTCGATCGCTGCAGTGAATTTCGTGGATCAGTGCCGTCATTGCCGTTTGCAGTCCTCATTCTACCATGCTGCATCTCTTTGTTCGTCTAGCACATTGCCACGTTCTAGGGAACTGGTAAAAAGATGGAAGACTGAGGATTTCTCGCCCGCCATATAGAAAGTATCATGAATCGCTTTTGAAGCGGCAATCCGTAAACAGACTGCAGAATGAACAAACTTTCGAATGACTCACTTTACTCTTTATATTTTATAGTCCTAAAGGCCTGGAACGACGTATACTTACAGAGCAGAATGTTATGTCTGTCTACTTTTTCCCTAAAGCCTTGATCAAAACGCCAAATAGCTTTGGCGATCTCAACATTCAAATAATGCACTGTCAGTCTGGTAGAATGCTATTGATAATGAACTGACAGCACAGCGTCAACGATAGTCATTTCCTTTCACGGACTGTCATCGTCCTAATGAGTCATTTCTTTCTGAATGTCCTCTTCTATAATAGTGTTAGCTGGGTTTGATGGTCATTCTTCAGCTGGTAGCTGCGGCCTTAATCCTAAAAACTGCGGTAGCCGGCTTTGTTTCCAGTAAAGCGTCATCTTGAAAACCGTATGAGTGACAAGGTGTTGTGCCACTCAGAAGGGCATAGGGGTTTTCCTTGTTTATAGCGATCATACAAAATGGGTTTTTCAATGACATTTTGAAGATACCCTACATGTTTTCAGGAAATATTCTTGCTTGGGAACTCTCCCCCCATCCGATTAATGTCGTTTAAATAAGGAATGTTCATACGTCATTTCAACGCTGGGATCCGAGGTCATTTGGAAATTCCACCCTGTAATCGTTAAGCTTTATGAGTGAAAATCGATGTTGTTCTGCGATGGGCTGATCTTCAGCGCCTCAAATGTGGAATACTTATCCGCCACACGGAAACTTTGGTCTGTGTCGAAACAGATCGTTAATCGGAAAATCCGAGGACAATCCAGTGATCTCTTTGGCGCCAACTTTTCCCATGCTTCTTAAAAGCAGCATGCGTCATCGATTAAAAAGAAAAAACTTGAAGCCAGGTTTGCAGATCCGAAATTACGCAAATGGCAGTTGCACGACGCCGTGCTTAATGTGTTTGGACAGCGGCTGAAGGTCCATCACGGCTCGGGCCTGGCCGGATTGTTACAGACGAGCGCAGGTGCCGGGTTCGTTCTGTTTATTGACTCGGGCTCTGTCTCTCCTGGGCCCGGCCCGGCGGCGGGGTCCTGACTCAGCCTGGCCGCGCCGATCGGGGCCAGACTGCCGTGGGAACCGAGCGCCGCTAACGGGGCAGCGGCACCGCCCACCAGGCACGTGGTGGCCGCGCCGGGAGCGGGTGGCGCGGCATCACCACCACTCACGTGGCGGTAGCGTCTTTAGTGGGTCGCAATATAGGTAGGATTCGCACGACGTCAGTGCGAGAAAGGGACGCGTCTTCGTCAGCATAGCCGTGAAGTAAGACAAGCATGTTGTGGTCTTGTTGGTTCTTAATGGTTGTACAACACGAACACACGGACTGAAAGTCCGCGGTGCCCTCGAAGCAGACAATGGCATGTGACATGAAAAATGCTCGCCCGTTTTGTACCAAGAAATATTGCTTTGAAGGCAAGCGCGAACCGCCTTGCGAGGAAAAGCTGTTCAAACGTTCGCGTTTCTCCCACGTGGTAGCAACTACTCTGTCACTGCCAAAATTTATCCAAATTATCCGCATCATCAGTCTAGATTATTTGTCTAATACAGTTACTAGGATCATGATGAAAGCTGCAATAATCAGCTGATTACCACCAAAGACTTAATAACAAGCCAGAATAATAGGATACACAGTGCACTTAGGCAACCTCAGGTGCATGGTTAACAGGCCTAACCCGCCTAATCTTAGAATTTTGCGGAGTGGCCAATTAACGCCTGGCAACACCTGACAACGGCCGGAGAATTAACTGGCCGAAACGTTGTGTAAATAATAACAGAAGGCGAGGACGAAAGTCCGGAAAAATCCCCCACCCGTGTAATCTTATTTTCCACTGGTGCTCCCCCCCCCCCTCCCCACTAGCTTGAAGGACAGCCGAGCGTGTATTAGTTCACCCACTGCTAGAATGCAAACCACGCAGATGTTGTCTGTATGTCCTTGAGGAAAACTGCAGTCCTTAGCACACTTTAGGGACTCTATTGCTGTTGCTCCTCCGTCTTCCCACTGCTCAGGATTTTGGGCTGCTGCGTTCGTATTTGACAAATGAATAACTGAATATGAGTTGGTGCGGGCTGCAGGGGCAAGAAGTTAACGGCCCTCTCTTTATGGTTCTTAAAGATCAGCCTAAATGTTATGCTTGGCGTTATAAACATGACACACAAAAACGCCAGGGGACAGATTCGAAGTTCGATCTTAACCTTCCCACCAGGCACCCAGATCTGCTTTCTAATCTCGCCGAAATCTAGCCAGCCTGTCAGTAACCGTGTCTCTAATCTGGGCGGCAGTGAAAGCGATAGGGCCGCGGCACGGCGCCGTCACCGGCCGATTGGCGGCGCGGCGCGGCCGGCGACCGCCGCTGGTCGCCGGTCGAGCGGCCGCGCCGCTCTCTCCGGCCCCGGGGCGTGACCGAGTGACACCGGCACGGACCGACTGTCCGGCCGGCCGTGGTCGGCGCCGTGTGACGCGGAAGACCGACCGCTGCGGCGGGCTGGAGCTGGTGTCTGGTCTCACGCGGCCGGGCTGGGGAGGTGGGAGCTCGGCGGGGCTGTGGCCTGACTGGATCTGGCTCTTGACGGCCGGTACTAGATGGGACCCGAGGCGTGACTTGACCTGACCTGACGTAGCTGTCGAGTGCTGGCTCCGAGCTGTAGGAGCGCCTGTGAGTGGAGAACACTGGAGAACCTGACCTCATCTGAGCTGACGGCCGGAGCCGCCTGAGACCTGACGTGACCTGGTCTGGCCTGACCTGTCCTGGCCCGACTTGACTGCCGGCAGTGTCTGCCGGGAATGTGACCTGATCCAGGCCAGGCACGTAGCCAGGATTTTCTTCACGGGGGCAAATGTCAAATTTTGTCATACGTCACTGACATATGACAACATTTATAGGAAACAAAGCAGCAATTTTAAGAGATTTTCCACATATTTAAAGCACAGAAAATCATATAATGTTTACTTTTGCAACATATATATGATCGCAATTCCGTATTCGTGCGAAATCACCATATATCTGGCGTAAATCGCTTGGCTCAGACAGGGACGTAGCCAAGGGGGGGCATGGGGCCATGCCCCTCCCCCTGAGCCAAGCGGTCTACACTAGATACATGGCGATTTCGCATGGATACGTAATAGTGACCATATATATGTTGCAAAACCAAACATTATATGTTTTCCTGTGCATTAAATATAAGATGAGTTGCCTAAAATTACTGCTTGTTCTTGTAAATTTCGTCATATGCCTGTGGCACATGACGAAAATTGACATTTGGCCCCCTGAGGAAAATCCTGGCTACGTGCCTGGGCTCAGGGGGGGAGGCATGGCCCCATGGCCCCCGTTGGCTACGTCCCTGATCCAGGCAGAGGCGCCTCACCGTGAGTGGAGTTGCCACTGGGCCCCTGTCACGGGCACCCGGTTGCAGCGGTGCTGCCTCGTCATGTAGTCCTGGGCGCAGGACAGCAGTCCGTGTGGTTCTTTGTGTTTAGTGCACGCTGGAGCTGCACCTGGCCTGCTGCCGCACGTCAGTCTCAGCTATGAGCATCGTAACTGGGGAGAGCCTGGGCGGCTATGGTAAGGCAAAACGTTGCTTTTGCAATATGGGAGGCAGACATTCGCAACTGCGTCATGAAAAACACCTGGTGCTGCATTCTGGAGAACACATTTTTCGCCTTTTTAGACGATGTGTTGTCAATCCTATTACCAGCTCCTCCCCAGAGATGAATGGCTCTCCTTAGCTGGTGGGTTTGGTCCGTCCTGCTAACGTAGTCTGCCGTTTTTTGCGTCGTTCGTGGCCTCCTCGGTCCAGCTGGCGGCGTCAGAGCTGTGACGTCTGCCGTCTCTGAGTGACGGACGGAGCAACGCCGGGCCGCTCGCCGGCTGCCGAGCTGAGCGATGGCCGCTGCCATGAACGGTGGCTGGACCTTTATTGTGCCAGTCGGCGGCCTCGGCGGCAGCCGTCAACACCGTCGACAGCCCCGCGCCGCGGCCGCGGAATTTTTGGTCCCTCGAGTCACTTTGTTCGCGTCGAGCTGCGAAATTTGAACATCGGCTTTGTGGTTAGACCGAGCGGCGTTGGTTTCGTCCGGCTGCATGGTAACTGGCTTTTGCTGAGAGCGCTCCGCGGAAATCTTAGTGATACGGAGCTCGTGATACTGCTTTCTAATGGGTCGGATATCGAAGAGTTCCGGTCTTTGATCACATCAGTTGTTGTGCAACTTTAATTCGGGGATCGGTTTGGCTGAAAATTCCAGAGAGTATCACGTCACCAGGCAGGTTTATGTAAGCTGAGAATGTCTTTTCCGCAGACGTTTAATCATGTACCTTTGAGGGGTTGCCAGGATAATACTACGAAAAATGCACACCTACGATGTGCCTATTTTGGCAATCTACTCTCTCTCTCTCTCTCTCTCTCTCTCTCTCTCTCTCTGTCTCTGTCTCTCTCTGTCTCTGTCTCTGTCTCTGTCTCTGTCTCTGTCTCTGTCTCTGTCTCTGTCTCTGTCTCTGTCTCTCTCTCTCTCTCTCTCTCTCTCTCTCTCTCTCTCCCTCCCTCCCTCTCTCTCTCTCTCTCTCTCTCTCTCTCTCTCTCTCTCTCTCTCTCTCTCTCTCTCTCTCTCCCCTATACCAGCATCGAGAGACGACGAAAGAGAATAATCTAGATAACGGTCGGCGAGGGAAAATCATCGCATGCATAATAAAACGATCAACATACGTGTGTAACTTTCTCATATCCAAGAGGCTACAATATATACAGCCTATAGTTAGCAATGTAGCTACCTTTTCTTGGTTTTCTAGCAATTACCCCTTTCTGAAAATATAGGATGTTATCACTGGCACACCATCTAGTCACCCTTCCTGAGTGTCCATGTCCTCGGTAGTTGCAGCAACCCACTAAAAAAGTCAGTTTCTGGGCGCCGGTAATACCTTTAAGCGACAAAAAGCCTTGTCCAATTTCCGACGCAGTTAGCGAAGGCCTGACAGACAGATGAGACAAAGGCCTGAGATGTGATCAACCCGGACCGCTGTCAGTGCAGACCCACCTGGGCCTCTGGCATCTTGTACATCCCGTGGCGACCAGCGCCGCGTTTTTTTGTCCCTCAGTCGGGAAACAAACCCGTGTTCGTTTAGCTGAGAACCACTGTAAGTACTGGCTATGTTGAGCTTCGTTGTGAACTTTCCGAGGTCAGTTCGTGCGGCTCTTTTTCGCTCATAGCTGTGCACTTTAGATATTTGAATCCTTGTTTGCAAACAACTTCGTTGTTGACAAAACTTTCTATAGTAGTATTTCTATCGAACCGCTGTCCCCAGTTTGACATGTGGCTACATCTTGATCCATCTTTTTTTGCCCAAACGGCGGGCGCTTCGGTCACGATTTTATGCCGGATTGCACAAAAAAATGTGCCACGAATTTGTTCTTGCTTCCCCGATTTCCAAATTCTCCGTTTAACTGCAAATACCGTTAAAGGCTATCCGGCAACAAAAGATTGCACAATTTACTGATATTTTCCACCTTCCCTGTTCGCAAGACGGGATGCGTCAATCGCGATTATAAAAACACGTTAGAATTGTAGATAACACGAAGTTTGTCGTAAAACGTAAAAAAGAACTTCCCGACCTTGCGGTTTCTGATATGGCTGCTGTAACGAGACGGTTTCAAGAAATGGAAGCAAGCGCCATCAACAAGTTTGCATCTTAATGCAAGCATCTCTCATGATGGATGTGACTGAGTTTCAGCTTTTGATGAACCATTTAACCTTACATACGTATGGATTCAGAAGCCCATGGTTTCAGAAGCCCTCGCCCTCACGTTTTTCTTACCATTCACAAGGTTTCTAAAGCAGCTTCACGAACTTGGCGAATTTTCCTAAATATTCTTCCTACGTATTATGCGATTTTTTTCATAGCGCTAGGCCACGTTTTTGAAAGGAACCTCATGCCATTTTTGGCACTCTTGAAGGTAAAAAAAAATGGCTGCCCAAAATGGAGTATTTAGGGTAGAGGTTCAAGCTTTAGATGAATGTATAGGTCAAGAACAAGGCAAACACAGGAAGCATTTTTGTTGACCAAAAATCACGTAACAAGGCCAGGTCCAGATCAAAATCAAAATGTGCTTTTATTTGAACATTTTTTGCGCTAATTTTCAAAACACAAAATTCGATATGACTTAGCCGGTGTCCTATACTTGTGTTTCAAGTTTCAGGTTGATATCAGTTCGGGTCGTTGAGCTATGACTTAAAATGTTTGCACGCACACCCTATATCAAGACGGCCATAAACAGAACTTTTAGAGGCATAATCAATTCAAACTGTTGGCATGGTTTCCAAACAGTATGAAATGAATTCATGGCCATTTCATATGACTCTGAGGTCATCTAAGGTCATTTAAAGTCAAAGGTCATAAGCTGATTTGATAAAAGTGCGACCATGGCAGTTTCTCCTTTGTCATGTCCCTCGTGCCGCCTATGTCAGCATATTGCGAATAGCATAATAGAGATTGCACTCTTTAAGTACAATATGACTAGCAGAAGCTTGGAAATATGTATTTGACTTCTGTGTTAATTCAGTTTTGAAAGAAAATATCCCTACCATTTTCCAAGCCATGTGAACGCCAATAAGTTTCCTCAAAATTCTGAGCGTGTGTGTCATTGGTAAAGTCCCATCGATTTACTCTCGATTCATACCAGTTGCATCAAAATCGGTCCATAAACAGCAAAATTATATTAAATAAAAACTGCCCCTTTCTGACTCTTTGTCCCTCCCCCCTGCGTCCATGTCTTTTAAAATTTTAGGGATTTTTTCTTATAAAAGTGCAGTTTACCTCACAGCGAACCAAACCTCGTAGGGAGGGGTGAGAGGGCCGATTTATCGCATCCCCATATGGGAATGCGCCTTAGCTTTTTGGGTATGGAAATGGGTTTAACTGAAATAACGAAATTTAGGGGAAAAAATTAAGTAGGCAACATAAGTAAGTATTGCAGTGGCATGGTATTGACTTTACTGCTTCAAGTATGGTTTGTGTTTGATCACAAGACAAGAGCGGATCCAGGTCACATGCGAATGGGTGGGTCAAATCTCCATCCTTATAACCTAACTTAGCTCCAAATGTTGACTTGTTCACGGATTTCCGACCACTTTGTTTCGCCATTCTCTAAAATTAAGATGTACTTTTTTATTGTCTCGAAGAAAACACAAAGGGGACCAAGACATCTTGCTCCCCATATTTCCGATGAAATGGAGGTCATGGCCCCGATGCCTCCCTCCCGGATTCGTCAGTGCTACGATGTAGCCAAAAACAGAGAGACGTGGATTCTTTGGATATTGAATATTGGATATCAAACCTTGGATAACCTTTAATGCATGCTTTTTACACCTTGCAAGAATATTTAAACTCGGGATCACCTCAGGTCGCTGATCTGGGCCAGGTCAAAGGGACCATGTTTCAAAAACAGTTAGGTGGTATATTATATTGTGACAAGCGCTGAGTAACAGGAAAGTTGCCATAATGACGTAATATGACAGGTGTAACAGTGCTGAAGTCTCGAATTTTGAAAAAAATGAAAGTGATTGACTTCACATGGAGTCAAACATCGATTACATCAAACTTTCTGTTTTTTTTTACTCTTATCGTTGATCTGTGATCTTGTCATTGTTTGCGATCTGGTTTTTGACGGTTTTGAAGTTCGAGTAAACGCATTGATGCTTATGTCCTTTGACTGGGTAATTTGACCTTTCTACCTCTGACCTGAGATGTGGGCCCGGCTAAGGCGGATACGGAGGTTGGTCCGGCAAGGGAATGTTCCATCTTGAGCGACGTTTTTATGGATGTATTAGGTTTATCCGAAAACAAATGTTTCTGATCACCTCTCCGGCACCTGTGTTTCCGAAAAAGACTTGGAAACATCAGCAGATGTAATTTACAAAAGACACTATTCTGACGTCATCTAACGGTGATAACCCAGTGGAGGTTTTCTAATTTCGTTGCTGGACTGTTCCCAGTCGGGTCGTAGTCCGTTAGCTGAGAATAGGACACGGATGAAAGAGATACAAAGGAAATCCGTGGGCACCCCTTCGAAGCTTCATAGTTGCGGAACTTTGAAACCTGTAAGAGGCATACTAGAAATATACGTCCAAGACTACTAGGTACAACATCCCCATCTCAGCAGAAACCACCAGTTAAAGATAGGATGTACTCTTAATGACGAAATCAACATGACGCCTATGGCGTTACATAGAAGAGATGAACTCCAAAACGGCATGTGCATCCTCATGGAACCTGGGATAGTTCCTCCTCTGGCCTTTGCCTGAACAAACCGAAGAGTTTTTAACGACTTGATGCGTGGTAAGCGATCTGTGGGGTTACGGAGGAGGCGCCAACAAATCATTTTTGCACGTCGTCAAAGGAATGACGGCAAGCTAAGTTTCGTAAATGCCCATTAGCTCATGATTTGTTTAACCATAAATTGATCACTTCACAATCTTATCAACACCTATTATGTGACTCATTTCAACTATTTATGTGCAGGAACCAGTATCCGCACCGGTGCGCACAGGCGGCGTTCCGCACAGTGTGCACAACCGTTAGCCATCCGTCCCAGGCGGTCGCCTTCGCGTGGACACTGGGAAAACGCCGGCCTCGCCTCCGGTTCCCAGGCTCTCCGGGCAGCAGCGGCATTGCACCTGTCCACGGCGAGCAAATCACACTACAGCTGCGCCTACACCGCGGTCGATCTTCAGCAGGCCGGCCCGAAACGCGGGAAATGCAGCCAGGGGCGCAGCCGGGATTTTCTAAAGGGGGGGGGGGTAACCTCAGTGCGAATTGAAATCATGCGAGAACCGTCTGCTGGGAAGACGATGTGCAATGGTGTTAAAAAAAAAGTGCGGGCCTAAGGGACCCAGGCCTTTAGGCTCGGCCCCCAGCAGAAAATTAGTGACGACGCCAAAGCGCGAGCAACGGTCCGAACGCTTTTGTGCTGCGGAGTCGCCGCAGATTGCTAAGGGCGCCGCAAGACACTGCAGGCGATGGAAGTTAACCACCCGGTGCAGAGAGGCATTCATTGTCCGGCTAGACGGTGACAGGCGTTGGCCACTGCAGAGTCAGAAAAGTTATGATGAACTTCAGCGCACTGACCCTTCTGAGATTTAGGACCCGTATCACGACAACAGCAGTGTCTGCAAAACGCATCGACTTGAAAAGCTAACGCCCGGATAACGATAGCATTACAAGGAAGACTCTCAAAAGAGAAAGCCAGCCTGTAGGTGGCTGCAGCGGCCGTGGGGATTTGGGGCCGCGCGGAAGATGTGAAGACGCCTGCACCGCGGAAGATTTACTGTCGAATTTTAGTCGACGAGCCACTACACGATGGATCAGGAGAAAAGGGACTGGGGCTTGTATGAAACGCTGAACATCATGAAAGCCTTTGTCAATAATTGCGTTAAAAGGCTGCTGGGAGTCAAATCTTCCCACTCTCACGAAGTGCACAAGGCGGAGCTAGACGACGAATCAATTCCGACACCTCCTGCGCCTGGGAATCACATAATAGCATTGTGACTGTGAGATATTTGGGTTCGGTATAGCTGACGTACTAGAGACAAAAGGGTGAACCGTATGTGTTTGGCGTAGATAGTTTCCAAAGTACCTTCGCGATCAGCAATGCGATGGTAACAAAATCAACAAAAATGGGCGGGAGCACTCCTGGTCATCTGTTGTTGGGTAACGGTAGGAAAGTTACTACTTTCTCCACTGTTGTATGACCAGGAAAAGAGATTTGCAACTAACAACAAAAAAAACTATCTGAACTGTCAGGCATTTTACACTGTATGCGCAGGAGTACAGCCGGGGCTTTTGAAAGGAGGGACACGATCATGTTTTGCAGGGCCCTCTTCCGAACGAAAAGGTCCCCAAACACACAATAACGGAACAACCAAGCGTGTTTAATCTGGATCTAAAACAGAAAAAAGTAGCAAAATGTAACGCTCAGATTTTTTCTCATTGTTATTTAATAGCCATCCAGAGGTGTCGTTTTGTGTAAATGACTTTTTTTGGGGGGCGAGCAAACAGAGGACCGCACAACCGAACTTCCCCATTGTGAGTTTCTCGACGGATTGAAACTTCTTCATTTTTACCGATGGCGGTTCATATTTTGTTTTTTTGTTGTCAGTTACCAAATGACAAACTATGTTTCCCTCGTTAAAAAAGCAAATAAATAAAAAAAAATACAGGACGCAAAAATCACCTTTGGAGGGACCAAAATCCACACTGAGAGGCCATGGTCACCGCAAACGGATACAGATCGACACCTCTGTAACCATCATGGGCGTAATGACGGCCGTCTTGTTTCGGGTTCTAGAATGTTTATCACAAGGATTTTTTCTTAAACGCAATTTGCGGTGCATAAAAGTCCAGACGTTTCAACAAGTGTATCCGTCCGCTACGGAGTAACTCAATCGCCTGCCGCGCATGCGCGTTACGTAAGAACGCCGTTTCCAGAACAATCTGGCATTATGTGGCCGGCTCCCGACCCCACGCGACTAACCTTCGACATATCTCACACGCAAGCCGACGTTAGACACCGGGTAGACGTGTCACGTGTCGCTGATTAGCCAGCCGGATCTGACGTCACGCGTATGGTGAATACGGCGCAATAAATCGGGCGCTGCACATGGGGGACGCGGAGAGGTACCACGTATGATCGAATGTAACAGTATTCACTATATGTGCTCCCGATTTCAGAGTACAAGGAGGGGCACGTCCCCGCGTCCAACATCTGGCTGCGAAACTGGCTATGTTTATTGGAAAATTTCATGTAAAGGGGTATAGGGATCCCATCCTCAGGACAGCACAGCAGTGAAAAGATTTATCACGCGATCAAATAGTTTGGCACTGAACCGTTTTTTCCGGCCACATAAACATGTTCACACTGTGTCTGCTTAGGTTTGTCGACAATTACAATGTTGGCTAACTTAAATCAACAGTTCCCTCAACTGGCGATGATCCTCGCGCATAAGAGGAATGAGTTCTTTGCTAACTCATTACTGGAGATCATCAACGTCTTTGAATGCCCAGGCCATCTTTGCCGTGGCTTTTCACGCCGGTTTTTGAAATCAGGGCCAAAATTAGCAAAACTCGGGCCAGCGACTCTCCGGCCCGAGTTTCAATACGATGATGCCAAGAGTCCAAACACCGTTATCTGTGCCTCATTGTGTCTGGGATCCATGAAGCTGAGGTCAGCACCCATAAGTATTTTGTACTGTTTATTACCAAAATTAAGCCGCGCAAAGTTGAAATCTCACGAGGGATCTATAGGCTGGTTTAGATACAGACCTTTCTATGCGAATTCATACGCTGCTTGCAAAGAAATTGCTTGTTGTTGCTATCGTTGCTTATGGTTGCTTATTAAAAGCTATTTCTTCAGTAACAGCTTATTGGGAATGTTCCATGTCGGTCGACCCTCATCAGCAGGCTTAGGTTGGTCTTAAGAAGTCGGTGACCACGTTTTCAATGCTCACTTTTGCGAAAAAGTGCCCAGAAGTTTCACAGCATGAAGTTAAACTAAAACCATATTTGGAGTCATTTTCTAGTACGTTGCAGCAGGGGCCTGCGCCGACCAATGAACGCAAATGTGTGATGGCCGGTGCCCACTCACTGTTGTGGCGCGGCGTCCCGTAACAGCTGTGGTTTAGGTCACGGCCGACTGAGGTCACTCGCGAAAACCGTCCGAAATCGTTCAGAACCTTCGTAGGTACAGAGTTTTGTGATTCAATGTATATTACAGGTTGACTTTTAGAGCGTTGCCTGCAAGTAGGCTAAATCAATTTAAAACACGCAATAATAACGCAAAACACGCAAAACACGCCTTTCACCTTCTTTCCATGAAACTGGTTCGACCTCTCCCCCTCCCCTCACTCTTTTCCTGGCGGTGTTCCGTCGCCAGACCCAAGCTTTTTGAGCTAACACGCTGCAATATGGGGACTTTAACCGTATTCCCGTACAGTAACGCATGGACGTACTCCCGCATGGGGAAGGGCTTATTACCACTTGAGATCTTGAGGACTACCGGTCCGATTTGATTGCGAAAAAACGACAGTCGATTCGCCATGCCGTGAATTGCATTTTTATAAGAATCAATTTGGAAAATGTAAGGGATGGATACGGGGGGCGAAAGGTCTGAAGTTTTCGTTACGTATTATAACTCCGATGTATATGGGCCGACTTCGATGTGATTTGCACGAATCGAGAGCTAATCGGTGAGAAACCTTCCTTTAGGCCACACGTTTCGATTTGTGGAAAAAATTATCGGCATTTACAGGGCTTGAAAATAGGAGGTATACAGTGAACCTCTGCTATTTGCGGGTTCGCCATTCGCGGATTCGCGTATTTGCAGATTTTTTTGGATATTGATTTAAACATCACTTGAAGGTAGCTCCTGCATTTTTTTACAGCGTAAATTGTTCCGAGTGGTTCATAATTCTTTTATTGCATGTTTCTGCTGAAAAATATTGTTCCATAGGATTATACGGTGCATTTAATATGTCTACGGTGTGAACGAATTTCCCGCTCTTTCCTCACCCTAAGAGCTTGCCTTTGATTGGGCCAAAGGGTAGCGTCCCTTTGCATGTGCCTACAAATGTTGTTTCTCAGTATCCCACTGGCCGGGCGAAAGCCGGACCAAATCATAGGCCTACAATATTTTTTCTCATCATCATCATCATCTTCATCGTCCTCGCATCGGTAAGCGATGTACACTTTATCACTTGCATAATACTTTTTTTAGTATTTATGAATATGTGCATTCTTTTCAGAAAGTAGTATTTACTGGCTTCCTAGAGGGTTTGAAGGTGATGGAAATATTTAAAGATCAAAGATAATGGCTTTGGGGTCTAGATTCGGTGTATTCGCGGGTTCGCCCTGTTCGCGGGGCAGGGGCTCAGAACAATGGGGTACTAGTCATTGTCTACACAAGAATACAAACAGTAACATTGAACGGTCATTATCCACTGAATTTCGTGTTAAGTGAATTAACATTAAGTAAACAATCTTTCTGAGTAAAAAAACTTTTGTACTAGTTCTGATCTTATCAAATGGTCCTAAATCGACAAAAATATTTTTGCATGCTTCCCTAATTGTTTATCTATACACTCGTCTAACACTTTAGATTATATTTTAAAAATCCTTTCTTGTAGTAGCCGCTTTTCTCCTGGAAAAAAGGACTGGGGTAAAAATGTTCCAAAAAAATGTAAAACGAAAAAAAGTGGATAGCAGCATTGCCAAAGTAAAGCAAAGTTGCTACGAGAATGTCGGAAATAATGAGCAAAGAAGCCGCAAATTGGACTTCTGAAGCCTCCCGCTTACGAAAATAGGATTAAAGCTATCACAGTTACACATTACATACAATCTGAACGTGATACATTGGTCAGGAGCAATTCCTAGAGACGTTTCTGGAAGCTATGTCAGGTCATTTTGCGGTCGTTTCAGATGACTTTTCGTTCCTTTACGTATCGGTTTCGTAAGCCAATATCGGGCATCATTAGGACGACGCATGACATTTATGACAATTGACCGTCAACATCAATAAAATGCCTGAGCTTAACGTTAGCGACAAATAACCAAAGTTTTCAGATGCCTACCCCCTTTCCAAGTTCAAGGCCCTGAATGCACCACAGCTCCAAAGACTGCCCGCAATCATGCCTTGGGACTATTTAAAGGCCACAAATGCAATATCGGTATCAAAGGAAGTACCTGAGGCGACGTATACCAAACGACGAAAAACGTCCGTTTACCTGCCTTTTCTCTTCCTGAAGGCTTTGCTGAAGTTTTTGGCCCTCTTGCGCATGTGAAAAGTTTTTTTTCAGATCACAGGTTTTTGTTTAAGCCCCGTTTTGTGGAAATCGGTTCCAACAGAACGGCAAACCCTGAGGGAGGCAGAACCGAATTGACCTATTCTGCAAGGGTTTTGGGCGAAGTGCACCGCATGAAAAAAATGACCGAATTGTCAAAACAGTGGTCAGTATTCAAAGTATAACGCCAACTGGGAATTACTTCGTATGTCTTATTTTTTGTTGTTTCAGCGTCCCTTTCCAGCCTCAGTGCTCTTGGATTGCTCGCAGTTCTTTGGCTGAAATCGGCAGTCTCACATTTTTGGCGTTGCGCGCCATACGGTATGCGTAGAGCGTCAGTGCTTGTGGGATGTAAGCTTGGATATAAGCATTAAATCGACAATGTCAACGTCCCTTTTACATGCTTCCGTGACATTCGCCAATGACAGTTTCTGCTGGTTTTTCGGAGAATTACTGAGGTTCGCGGTCCGGGTGAAACTAAAAATCCCGGCGGTACTAACAAGAAATCAGCTGACCTCTAAGATCCTTAAAACCGGTATTTGTGACTGGGTTTATAGAGATGAAGAAGTATCCTGCACGAGCACATTCCGAAGTCGATCCAAAGGGGCCCAGAGTAAAGTGTGAACCATTTCCTATTGTCAAGGTAATGGTCGTCACAGAGCGCCCAGAAACTCTGGGGTGGTCATTCGGCTTTTTCTTCGCAAGCTGGATGTTTTTCTGCCCGACATGGAATTTTGTACCTTATGTTTACCAGGTTACAAACGTTTTATTGCATAATCTATGACTGGTAAAACAGACGTGTGAAAACGAAATGACCCAGTGGTAGATAGGCTATAAACGCAAAAAATTTAAGCAACGATAATGACAGCGATCAGTTCCATACGTTGTCTGGCCCTCAGTACTTGCAACTACCTGACGTTCCCATCAAACCCAGAACACATTATATTTTTAGATAAGAAAGATTCGACGCGAATAGCTCCACCACCGTCACAAAAGAAGACAAAACCTCGTAAACGTTTCGTGAGTATGCTGCGTCGTATCAACCAGTTTAATGCTCCAACATTCGTGACATAGGTGATTATCTTGCAGGGGATATGTTCTTCGTCACCAAACAGAGCCGTATTTTGTGACTTTCAACCCAATAAATGACGTACTTTTCTGTTCGAGGCCATCAGCATCGCCACGTTATACGGTGATATCGGGCACGACAGTCAAGTTCGGTGGTTACCTGATCGAACCCGTGACATTTCGGCCACGAAAATGCCAGTGTCTGGTCATAAAGGAGCCTGCTCCCCACATTTGCAGGCAGCTTATGTCCTGTCGTGTTCTTGAAAAGGTCTCCAAGCTAACCCCATTTACCATAAGATCTATCCAGTCTCATTATTGTTTGCGTGTTCTTCAGCAAACCCGCTTTAACGTCCAGCTGTCGTCTTTGTGATGGCCAGATACTGGCTGGCGTCGACCGTCCACCGGCGATATAATCGGACATTGTTCCTGATTCGCCCGTGTAAGCCCATTTACAGCACGAACAGGATTGCAGCGGGACAGGCCGTTCCAATTCAGCCATTGCATGTTCTTCTGTGGTGAGGCTGGCATAGTTTTACGATGTTGGCCTGCAACTGCATGCAAGAATGCCGACGTTTGCGGAATTTTCCCAGGCACATAAACGCCCAGATTACAATAATCCTAATGACACTGATGAAAGTGGGCGCGGAATTAAAAAAGCCGGCCCGACAGCGGCGCGCCGCCGCCGATTCCCAGGCAGGCGCCGGACCGGCCGGCCGTTCGGCACCGTCGCCGATGGCCGCGCGGCCGCTTTGTTTACGGCCAGTCGCGGCCGCGCGCGCAGCCCTCTCGACAGAGGACGGGCGCGGGCCATCAGTCGGGCTGCGACTCGACCCCCGCAGGCCGGGCCGCGCGCGGCGCCCCGGTTTATCGCCGCATCGGCGCTAATTGCCACCATTAATAACCCGCGCGCCGGGCGCCGCTCCCCGGCTGCCAATTAACGGGCCGCGCGGGGGCACGCGTACGTGAACCGCGCCGCCGAGCGACTCCGTAATTGAGATGTGATAAACGAGTAGTCATTCGCTAATAGAGTGTCGTCGGCTGCGGGCGCTCCGCGCGGACCCGAGCGCGCAGGCGAAGGAGGCACAGCGGGGACAGGAGCAGCTCTCGACGGCGACAGCCTAACGAGGTGAGTGTCGCGCGGCGTCGGCCGTGCCGGCGTGACGCGGCGGCCGGCCGCCGGCGCGCCGTGATCGGCGGTGCACATGTGGGCGACAGCCGGGCCGATTTCGGAGCCTCGGGCGTCGCGGCGGTCCGGGCGTCCCACCGGCGTCTGCTCGGGGTCGGCGGTCGTCTGATGGTCGCCGAAGCGGGTGTGACGCGGCGACGGCCGGAGCTTTGTCGGCCGCTGGGCCGCCGGCCGCCGGCGCTGCGGCGGCGCCGTGATCGAGCGGCCGCGGCCGGGCGGCCGATCGCGGCCCGCCTGCTGGCACGGCCGGCACTTCCGGGTCAGCCGGGCCGCGTCCGGGCGCCCGGCGACCCGCCGACCGCGCCGCCGGCTGTCACGTGATCCGCCGGGCCAGGTCACGTCGGCCGCCGTCGGGCCAGGTCAGGCCTCGCTCGCCGCGCTGGTCGTTGCGGCGCCGGCAGCCGGCCCGGCTCGGCCCGGGGATTGGCTGGCAGCGCGCCCGGGTCGCCCGGCCCAGCGCCGCGCCACATCGGTGCACTGTTTGCAGGCGATGAACGCTGCGGTGGTATTTGCTTAGCCACTGAGTGCCGTGACGGAGCCTCCTCGCGACGGCGGCTTTGATCTCGCCGGCGTCGGGGGGAGGGGGGAGGGTGCGGTGCACGAGCGGTGTCATTTCTCCGCACTGACGGGCGGCGCTACGTCGTTCGACGTTGTTCAGGGCGCCCCGGCGGCTGGCCTGTCGGGACGGCCTGAAAGCGCGATAACTGGCCAGATGACAGCTGGCGCGGTCCCGTGCGCGGCCTGGGACTCAGCGGACCCATTTACCCGCTGATGGGGGTGGGGAGGGGGGGGGGCGCCGAGACCGGGTTCACAGTATGCCGCTTGTACTCAAGTCTCCGTATCACTCATTGATCCAGGTGACAGTGTGACGCCGTGAAGCTCTGGGACGGCCAGGCCGCGGTATGACGCCGAGACCCAGGTCGTAGTTTAGTTCTGAGACCCACTTCACGGTGCGGCTCTCAGACCCACTTCACGTGACGCACAGACCCGGCCGCAGTGCCGCTCTGTGGCTCGCGTCACGATGTGACGCCGAGCGCGTGTCGGCCGCCGTCTCGCGACGCGGCCGGCGGCGGCCGCGGGTCGTGCGCGACGCGGAGGCGGGCCGGCCTGTTTGTCACGTGCGCCGCCGTCAGTGCCGCTTGGCCGGCACGCCGTGACGCGCGGCCGTCAGACGACCTGTTCACGCGGCGGCGGCGGCGGCGGCGGCGGCGGCGGCGGCGGCGGCGGCGGCCGCTCCCCGTCCGCCTCCACTCCCGCCCGTAATTGGTGTTACATTCGAGCGCCTGCGATGATTATCGCCTCATTAATTAAACGCCTGATTCGATTACAATTCCGCGGCACCGGCGGAGCGCGGCGGCCGGCCGGAGCGGCGGCGGCGCGGCCGGCGCCACTTGAGCCGCCCTCGCGTGCTCGGGCCGGCCGTTTCCGCTCGGCGCGCTGCAGCGGCCGCGCTGACGCCTGCGAGGGCGGCGCTATCGGCGCCGGTCTGGCGTGCCGCGCTGCACCATCACGGCGGCCCGATATGGCCGCCCGGCCGGCGGCCGCGCCGCGCGGGATTAGCGCTAAGTCGGCTGAGTCATTAGCGAGGAGCGCCCGTGATACCGCGCTCTCATTAAACTAACACAAAAACCATTACGAGTTGGACGCGGGCCAGTCGTTACCATTCACTTTATGAGCCTCTTAATGACGGCTGGCGAGCGGCGTCGGATCTGAGCGGCGGCCGTGCCAGCTCGGCGGCCGCGCGCCGGCCGCCGAGCCGGGCGTCGGTGACGAATCGGTTTTTAACAGGAATCCGACGGAGGAGATCGTTAGGCGGCGGCGGCGCGCCTCCCGGAAAGCGGCGCCGCCGTTCTGGGACGGCGCGGCGCGTGCTCGTGCCGGGCTGCGCCGTTTGGCGGGGCGGCGCCGCGATCGCGGCGGCGGCGGCCGAGACGTTGCTCAACGGCCGCCGCACGCCGTTTCGACACCGTGCGCGGATGCTGCACAGTTGAACGAGCATGCCGCCGGTCGATTGGCAGTTCAAGACGGGAAGCGGGCGGGGGCGATAGCGCCTGTCGACTCTCGCTGGGGTCGTACTCTCGGTGGGGCGGGAGAGACCGCGGTTTTTCCGTGATGAGAAGGAAATGTGGTCGATGCGTTGTTTCCGGATCCTCTGTGGAGTCTCCGGAGAAGATTGCGGAGCAATTTTCCTGCACAGACACATCGTGGTTCAGGGATAGACTGACTAGTCGTCGTCCATGTTGCACTGCAGCCCACCGTCCAAAGCACATGCCCAAGCGGCCCTGTTTTGCACGGCAGTCTTGCTGCGTCATACGGTGAACGGCGCTTGCCGTTTTCCGCATCGACTGCTCCACGTGCGTCAGATTGTTTTCCTTCCCGGGGCCGATTTCCATCAATTACAGCCGAGGAGCGTGCCAGCCGGTCGGCTTGGCTGCGGGAAGGAAACGCCGCGAAAGCGCTCTTAAATGTCCGCATGCATTCCCGCCAAACACGTTTGTGCCATGTCACTGCCTGGCACGGCACTCGTGAGTCATTGAACTTTCGAGTACAGGTCCTGGTATTCCACTCCGCTGGGTTTCTGGCTATCGAGTCTTCATTATGCCGGGCGGCGCCGCCGGCCCGCAGCAGATTTGCCCGCCCTCGGCGCTCGGTGCGAGATGTGGCGGTGTTTCAGCGGCCGGGCGGCGGGACCGGCTCGAGCCCGCTTCGACGGCGGGCGGCGCCGGCCAGCTCCGCCCGGCCTCAATTGGAAGGCGGGCCGCGGCCGTTTGAAGCGCCGCCGCCGGCGCCGACCGGCAGGACGCCAGCGGCTGCCGGTTCCGAGAGGCTCGGCGAGGTGTCGGCCGGATTGCTCTGTTGCGGGACGGGGCGGGGAAGGGGCAGCCTCTCTGGCGGGATGTGAATCAGGCCGGCCGGCCGGTCAGACCTGTCCGCGACGGACGGCGCTGCTGCTCCGGCTCAGACCCCGCCGTTTGGCCAGCCCCGCGGGAAGACAGCGAGGGGAACGTAGCGCGCCGGCCAGAAGCGCTGGCTGATAGCGCGCTCAGAGGCCGGAAGGCCGGCCACTCGCGCCGGAGCCCGCTTAAAACAACAGAGGATGCCGTGTTGGAGATAACTCGTCGAGACATGAGCTCGAGCGCGCTGGTCCGGACTTCGTCCCCGGCCGCTCAGGGCGGGCGGCGGCGGCCGGCGGCGGAGCTCGCCACCGGACGTGTCCCTCAGCGCTGTCCACACTGGGCACGCCCCAGATACGGCGCTCGGAAGGGTGGCAGCAGGAAGCCGGCGCGGCCGAGGCCCGGCCGGCGCGCCGGAGCGGCCAGGCCGGCCGGAAGCCCGGTCCAGCCGGCGCATCTGGACCCGACGGGGCCCGCCATTGCAAGATTGCACGCTGCAGCGTGAGTCATCGTGTTTGGTGTGCAGTGCCGGGCGCGGTGTCTGTTCCCGCTCATTTGCTGCGCCGAAATGATGCAGCGGGCGCTGGCCGCGCCGCGGAATGCGGCGGGCGACTTAAAAACGCCAGTGTAACGACCGCGGAAACGGCAGGCCGCTCGGGGACCGGCTCGCCGATCCCATGGGAAATTCTGCAATGGCCGGCGCGGTCCGCTCCGGCTCGTAAGCGGCTTACGCTCCAATGACGGCTCCGATCACGGCTGGCACGGCCAGTGCCGGGCGGAGCGCCGGCGCGTGCGTGTGTGCGTGCAGCCGAGATCGCTGGCACGTCGCAGGCCGGCGGAGGCACGTGGCGGCTGCGGGGGCGGGCCGGTCGGGGTGCAGCGCTTGGTGGGGCCGGGGCGCGATCGCGAACGGCCGAGCGTGCAGTGGCAGTTCCGGTGAGAGCGGCGATGACCTGTTGCGGCTCCCCGTGAGGAGCGGCACCGGCTCTTTGTGTCGATGCGGCGGCGGCTCACTGCGCCATGCAATCTTTTTGGCGGTGATTCAGCGGCCAGGCGCGCCGTCTTTGTGATGTCCATGGCCGACGTGTGACCGTGTCGAAGTGGCGCGAGACCCTGCTGTTTATGGTGCTGTGACGCGAACGCCTGTCGGCCGGCGGGACGCGGCGGTCCGTCAAATGGGCCCGCTCGCCGCGACCTGCGCCGCGCGGCTCCTTGTCCGTGCCGTGCCGCGCCCGTGTGCCCCGTGACTCGTGACCGCTGACCGGCTCCTCTCCGGCAGGATGACGACCACGTCCGAGTCGTCGGAAGGCGGCGGCGTGGGCGCGCCGCTGCCGGCGGCCTCGCACCTGCCGATCCCGCCGGGGCCGGTGCGGCCGCTCTGGCCCGCGCACCTGTCGTCGGGCGCGCCCGCCTTCACGCCGTTCTTCATCAGCAACATCCTGGGCCTGCAGCGGCCGGGCGCCGCCGGCGCGTTCGGCTTCTTCAGGGCGCCGCCGGCGGCCGGCGCCGACGCCGAGCAGCCGCTCAACCTGACCGTGCGCAGCCCGGCCGCCGGCTCGCCGCGCGACGGCGCCGACGGCCCGGCCGAGCGCGGCGACGGCGGCGACGACCCGGCCAAACTGACGGCCAAGGCCGCCCGCAAAGGTCAGAACGACGGGCCGCGCCCGCCGCGAGGCTGACGGGCTGCTGGGGGAGGGGAGGCGGCAGGCTACCGACCCGGATTAGCGCGGGGTCGCGACTTTTTCGGTCCGCCGCCGCAGCGCCGCCGCAAATCTCGGCTCAGCTCCTGTCGCGTGAGAACTGGGCGGGCCGGGAGCTCCGCCGCCGAGAGGACGTAATCCAGCGTACAGAGAAGTCACGGTACGGGAGCGCGGAGGTGCCCGCGACGGTCACGTCATCGCCGCGGGTGGCTGACCGCCGCTCACCAGCGCCGCGGAGACGGGAGATGCAGGCGACCGCGGCACGCGATCGCGCGGCCCGCCGCCGCCGCGGGGGAGAGAGCCGATCCGTTGATTGGACTGCATCCGCGCCGTCTGCAGCGCGGCGCGGCTGAGTGGCGCTTTCCATCACGAGCTATCCGGGGAAAGGCGGCGCGGCGGAGAAACGGTGCCGCGGCCGCGGACGGACGGCGCGGATGCAATTGGCGTGGTCGCCGGCGATCGATGGCCGAGTTTGTGACGCAGCCAGCCCGCTGTTTCTTGCGCTGCAGCGAGCGCTGACTTCACCACGGAGAGGGGCTGGCCGTTTCCAAAATAGCCGGCTGTTCTGCGACCGCTGACATTTGCGCCGTAAATTCATCAGCTTTGTCATCGCTGGCCAAACGCCTGGTATGACATTAGCCGGAATTGGCGAAGCACGACAGGCTGGTCTCGCTGGTATTGTGCAAGCTCCATCGTTCGCCATCAATATTTCGCGCTAAAAGTGGCCATTGCAGGAGCATGAACTCATCCTGCAGCGGCGCTGAGGTGCAGCCGATATCGTGCTCGTTCCCGTCTGCAAAACAGGAAGACCGTTTCCCGGCGCGAAGTTGGCCGGGCCGAATGACGGCCAGTTATCAGCTTAGCCGGCGGCCAGCGGTCGGCGGGCCGGCGGCCTGCACCACTGCTGATCCGCGGAGAAGGACAGCGTGCGGCTCCGCCCGCGGCTCCGGCCCCCGCCGCGGCCGCCGGGGCCGCCGGGCCGCGCGGTCGCGGGTCGATCGCGGCGCCCGCGGCCGCCGTCTCCGGCCGAATCCTGAGCGCTCCGCGCGGCTGCCGGCCGGCCGGCCGGATAAACAGTTTCTGCAGATTGGGGTCTGCTGCGGCCGGACACGGCGGTCGCCGACCGCCGCCGGAAGCCTCCGGCGGCCAGCTGCGCGAGCGCGGCCGGCCGTTGCGTCAGCGCCGGCCGCCGGCGCGGCGCGGCGCTCGCGCCGGCCGCCAGTTTGCATCTCGAGCCATTAGCGGCGGCCGGCAGCGGGCGCGATAGGGCCCGGCGCGCGGCTATCGGCCGGCCCTAATCGGCGGCGCGGCGGCGGCGAATCCGGCCGGCGGCGGCCGGCGCGGCTCGGCCCGCGGCACCCACTAATGACCGCCATAATGGGATGAGCGATAGCCGCGATCGATGACGCCGGGCCGGCGTGACGGCGAGCGGCCGATTGAATGTCGTGCCGCCGCCGCCGCCGCCTCTGGGGACGGCGGACGGGTATAATGGCGCCGCCGGACGGCGCGGCGGGCGCGGACCGGGCCCGCGACGTTTGTGATTGCTGCTGATGAGGTTTGAAGTCCGGCTAATGGTCGTGGGCGAGGCGGCTGATGGCCGGGGATCGTCAGCCGAGCTCGCTTGATAGCTCCGGGTTGGATGGGACTAACGGTGGGGGGTACCGCCCCCCCCCCCCAGGAATCCAGTCCTGTTAGCAGGCACGTCAGCTGATGCCTCTCACTTTCGACAGGGCCTGGTCCGTTAAAGGAAGCGTTAGAAGTAACGGTGGGATGTGCGCTACCTTGATAGCGTGACAGTGTGACCGTGTGGCTCCCGGGTCGTTTGTCGGAGTTTATGACGCAGTGGCGATAGTCAGCACGTCGGTGCAAAGCTACACAGTTTGTCATGCATTTGTCGGACCAACACTGGGACATAACGACACCGCCACAACCTGAGAGTGGCATGGTGCTAACCTGAGACGGATTGATGGTGTGAAAGTGTGAGAACGCGATTGTCCGAGGGCATCCACACTCCTTATAGTGAGGATGCATCACGCGACAGTAGCAGAGCAACGTCGCGTCGGCGCGAAACAGCAACGCCGTGACGACACGTTCGACGATGTCGAAATTCACGACACCGTGACACGGCCGTGCAGCGTGACGCGGTGTGACGCGGGTGCCCGGCAACCGGGCGCTGCCTGCCGCGGCGGGCGGCGCCGGGCGCGCCCGGCCGGCCTAATGACAACAAAAACGTAATGGATGGCCTCTCCAGACACAGCTGACGTGACGAACGAGCGCGGCGAATTATCGTGTAAAAACGGCGGCGCCCGGCGCGGTTAATGGCGGCTATCAAAGATAGCGGTCGGCGCGCGGACAGAGAGCCAGCTGCCGGCCGGCGATGCGGGCGCCCGGCGCCGGGCCGGCCGCCGATCGATGATTGGTGTGGGATTTCTCGGCTCGACGTCGTCGGGGATCGGCGGCCGTCGCTGGGCGTGGCGAGCAGGCGTCGGCCGTCGCCGCCGGGGCCGGCGGAGACGGCGCGGCCCCGCCCGCGCCCCAGACGTCAGGCGCTGTCACTGGCGGTAGCGAGGCTGAGTTTGGCCGACGGAGCCACGTCACCGATCATTTCGGTCTCTCCGCGGGTGTGTGTTTAAAATCCGGGCCAATTAGACGGGCGCCGTGCGGGCGCCCCCCGCCGAGCCCCAGGCCCGTCAGCAAACGTCAGCCGCTCCAGCGGCTTCTGGGAACCGCAGCGGATGAGCGCGCCTCTCCGCCCGAGCGGAGAGCACAAAGGACTCGGGCGACACCGAATTAAGCCGTCGCTCGCGCCGCTGACGGGGCCGCCAGGCCGGGCCGAGGCGCTGAGGCGGCGGGAGACGAGCCGGCCGCGCCGCCGGCGCCACCCGACGCCGCCGCTGTCAAACGTGCCCCCGATCCGGGCCGCTTCCGGGCGCGCCGGGACGGGTCGCGGCGGCGCGGCCGGCCGCCGCCCGAGGCGCCTGTGTAAACACCCGCCGGCCGGCTCCCTCTTTGTTAGCGGGCGGCCGCGGCGGAGGCGGCCAATTAGGCGGCGGCGGCGGCGTGAGTCAGCCGCGCCGAATTAGTCGCGTCAGCTGCGGCGAGCGCGCCGCGGCCGCTCGGCGGATGAAGTCATCGGTGTTTTTCCTGGGCGGCGCGGGCGCACCTGTACGGCGGCCGGGCGATTAATGGCCGCTCGGCGCCGGAGAGCGGCGGTTAGCGGCGGCGGCGCGGCCCAGACGGCCGGCGCCGCCCCCGAGAGCGGAGCGGCGCGATCTTTGCACCCGGCCGGCCTGTATCGGGCGTGTCGGCCGGCCCGGGCGTGACGTCACGACAGCCGGGATAACGGGCTGGGCGGCCGGCCCAGCGCGGACCGAAATCGGGTCACCCGCGGCGATGAGCCGGCGGGAATTCGATCCGGCCGCCGTCTCGGCCGGGAGCGCCGGCGCGGCCGGACAGGCCGCCGATAGCGGCGAGGGGCGGCGCTTCTCACGGGTTCTGATGGCCGGGGGGGGGGGGCGCTCGAGTTAACGTGCTGCCGATGCAAGACGGAGCCGGTTGAGGCGCTGCAGCGCCAGGGCCGCCGCGACTACGGCGGCTGAAGCGGCCGCTGATAGCGCCTCTGTGGCGCCAAACGAGCGGCCGACACGCCCCCCCCCCTCGCTTGCACGTGTGATATCGGCAGGAGATGGACGCTGGGCGGTCGACCGTGACGAGATGCCGCATCGTGGCGGACGGTGCGCCAGGCTGCCGACGCCGAGCAGCCGCTGCTGGAAAACCTGCTGGTCTCCGTAGGCGTGACCGCCAGTTCTGGAGATCCGTCCGCTAAAATCGGCGTTCGGCCTCTTTGTTGGGTCATAACTGTGGGTGCAGCTTCCTGTTGGTGCGACTCATGTGCCGACAGCCTACTCCTGCACGGAGCAGTGAGTAACTGTATCCTCATGCGGGCGCTGTGCAGCTGGGAACGGACCGTTTCTGGTACCACATACCAAGGTATGTGGTACCAGAAAACCGTGCCCCCTGGATGCCACAGCTTTCACGATTGAATCCCGAGTGAGTCTATACTGGTTTCTGCCGCTTGGAATAGCGCTGCACGGCGCTTAAATTATCCATTGTACTTGGTAATGAGGGTCGTTACCTTGTCTAACCGTTAGACGATGCAAGGGGCACCGTTCAGGGCCTCTGCATTCTTTGTTACAAAGAAGATTGGGGGAAAGCTGAGCGATCTCACAAAGATCCGCCCTGTGAATCAGCAATACACCAAACAGACTTCCTAGTGTTCATCAGCGCGTCTGCCAGCGTAGCTAGGCCAACGCAGGGACAGATGACATCTCCTTTTTCCGTACATCTGACCTAGATCACTTCAGACGACCAAGATGGTCTTCTGATGGCCAATTTTTCACGCCGGTGGATTCGGGATCTCAAAACCAGCGCGGTCAGCAACCAGTTTTGAACCCGAATAACCGCCCGAAATCCGACACTGCAGCCTCCCGCTCCCCGTCTCCGCAACCAGCTCTGCCTGGAGGCGCCCGCTCGCCGCCACCGACTGGCAGCGCCTCCGTGGGGCTGATCCCCCTCCCCCTCTCCCGTCTCCACTGGATCCCCGCGCGGCCAGACGAGCGGCCGTCGTCGATAATGGGGCTGCTGCATGCGCGGCGGCGCGCTCCACCTCGACCTGACGCCGGCCGGCCCGGTGCGGCGCGGCCGGCTTATTTACATACATTACCTCGTCCGTCATCGCTGCCAGCTATCCATTCATCAGCGGCGGCCGGGCCGCGCCGGGCGGACCGGCCGGCCGCCGCCCTCCGCCCCGGGCTCAGCCCGGTACGGGCGCGCGCCGTACAAGGGGCGGCCTCGCGTCGCTCACCCCACACCCGCGGGAACGGTTGAGCTGCTCCGGGTCGGTGTCGCGCCCAGGGGCCGCCGGAGACTGGTCCTCGGCCGGAATCGGCTAGCTTTCTGTTGCGGAGACCTTTGGCATTTCGGGCGTTTTGGTCGGTTCCGGTTTTGCACAAAGCATGGATGTTCTCATCCCATGTGCCCAGTCATGCTGAAACTGTGTGACTCATGCCTGAGAAGCCCATGAATCCGTGTACCAGATAGTTAACGAGCTGTCGGATGACTTCAGCGACACTCAAATGGACCCGAGCGCTGTCTTGCGGTTTTCTTGAACCTGCCCAAACTGCGCTCGTTTCATGTTTTGCGGTACATGGGCGAGAACTGACGTGGACTGGATTTATGTTTTTCCTCTCACGTGGTCCCTCTGCCGTCCGTTATGGTCTGTTTTAGACTGTGTGCATTCTCTCTCCAGGGACGTCGCCGGGAGGGAGGTCATGAGAGCCATAGGCCCTCTGAGCCAAGCGGTCTACACTAGATATATATGCCAGTGGCGTATGACAAAGTTCGACATTTGCCCCCCTCCCCGCCCCGAGCAAAATCCTGGCTGCGTGCCTGTATCTCGCTCAGTCAACTGTACCAAACAGTTTTGCAGCTGGCTGTCGTGAAGGTGACGCTGCAGCCGCTGACCAGGGCCTGTTTTCCCACAGATCGGCCGTCCAAGAAGCGGAAGGAGCCGCCGGCCGGGCTGACGCCGGACGAGGCTGACGGCAGGAGAAAGAAGGCGCGCACCACGTTCACCGGCCGCCAGATCTTCGAGTTGGAGAAGCAGTTCGAGATCAAGAAGTACCTGTCCTCCACCGAGAGGTCCGACATGGCCAAGCTCCTCAACGTCACCGAAACGCAGGTCGGTGCTCCGATTAAGTCGCAATCCTCACCTTCAAAGCCGCCGAGAGAGAGGGACGGGAGGGGGGAGAGAACGGGAGCGGGGTCGAGGACTCACTGTGGTCGCGGGCAGCGGACCGTCGGCCGCTGCGACGCCATCGATCAGCGCCAGTTGTACCGTTGATTGGGAGCCTGTCCGCGAGGCTGAGGTCGAACGCGTCACGATCCGCGGGCCCGCCGGCGCCGCGCCTCGGCGGCCGTCTCGAGCTGCCGGGCGCCGCGCCCAGCCCGGTGACGCTATGGCGGTTATGGCCGGCGGCGGCGCGAGCGGGGCCGGCCGGGATATTTATGGCTGCCTGTTTTCCGTCTGATCCGCCGCTGCCGGCCGATTCCTTTATTATTCCAGCCGAGCGCCGCCGGCGGCGCTCGGTCGCCCCGGAAACTGCCGACGGCAATCACACACTTGGAGCCGGCCGGCCGGCGGTGGCCGCGCCGCCGCCGCCGGCCGGGCGCAGCGTGTTTCCAGTAGCCGCCCATAACGCGCGTCGCCGCGTCGGTCGCGTCGACGCCGGCCGGGGCGCGTATTAGCCGCCGGCCGCCGACAAACAAATTACGTCGACGGTGCGGCCGGCGGCCGGGCGGCCTTCCCTCGTCGGCCGCAATCACCGCGGCAATTACGGCGCGCGCCGGCAGCGGCGCCGCCGTCTCCGCGTCAACAGGGGTGCCATCTCGCCGGCGCGGCGGCGCGCGGCACGGCGGCCGCTGGGCCGGCGCCCCTGGCCGCGCGCCCCACTCAGCGCGCCGAGGCCATTACCGATGCAAATTGGATTGATGTGAGCCGGGCGGCGGCGGCGCGACTGCAGCCGACCCGACGACGCGAGCCGAGAATGGAGAGGCGGCAGGCCATCGGCGGCAAAAACGGTCGCGGTCGGCCGGGCGGCGGCTGCCCAGCTCAGGCGCCGCGGCCGCCGCCGTCGGCGCGGGTGGCGCCGCCGTCGGCCCCCGCCCACGAGCAGTCGTACAAGTGCTCCGGCCGCCGCGCCGCCGGCGCTCGGCGCGGCGTCCTCCCCTCCGCCTCCGCCCCGGCCCCCTCCGGCCTCCCCAGCTGTCCGCATCCGGGAGCGGATCATTGTCGCGGTTCGGGCGCGTACTTATTGGCTGCGGATCGGGGCGCCGCGCGGCACAAGGAAACTAATTATCTGTCCGTGATTTGCCGCCGCTGTCGGCCGCGCTCCCGTGCCGCGGCCGGCCGAGATCGATGCGGCGTTCGCGGCGCGTCGGCGACACCTCGACGCGGCGGCCGGTATTGACCAATCACGGGCGGTCGCGGCCCGCGGAGCGCAGTCGGCGTCGGCCGACGGCTTGTGAAATATTCCCGCCGTTCGCTGGCGGTGACGCGTACAAACGCGGCCGGCTCGTGCGTTATTTAACCGGCGTTCGGAAGCCGCCGATAGTGACGGCTTTCAACATTGATGGCCGGCGGCCGGCGGCCGCGTCGCCAGCGCTCCCCAGCCGGCCCAGACGGGGCCGCCGCCGCGCCCGGATGGAGCCGGCCGCCGCCGCCGCCGCCGGCTCCTCGCCCGGCGCGACAAATGGCCCCATTCTGTCGTCGGCGACGATTATGGCGGCGGCGGCGGGCGACGAGCGCTGCTCGCCCGACCGGCTATCGCGCCGGCCGACGGCGCTCAGATAGTCGCGGAATTAATTGGAACGGCGGCGTATTGGCAGGGCGGCCATTAGTCCGTGCTCGGAGCGGCGGCCAAGCGGCTGCTGATGGCGGAGCGGACCGGGCAGGGTGACGTGATGAGGGGACGGACCGGACAGTGACGTGAGGCAGTGCACCAGGCATGGTGACGTGACGGATTGGACGAGACAGGGTGGCGGTTGGCCAGGCCGGGCTGGACGTTCGGGGCGAGCTGCCACCGGACAGGGTGACAGGGCTCGGCCGGCCGGACGGCGGCCGTGACGTCACCGGACGCTGGCCGCCAGCGCCCTGCAGCCGCCTGTTTGTTTAAAGTGGTCGTGTTTGGGACATGTGGCGCCGAGCGGTCTGCAGCGGTCACCAGGGCCCCATGACCGGGTGGACTGCGCCTGTCGAGCGGGCAGCCTCAGCCACCCCTCCCCGGCCCTGCCGCGCCGGACAAAGACCGGCTGCCGCCTGCGCCTCGGCCAGAAAACCGAGACAGCTCACCCTTCACTGGCCGTAATGACTCTGGTAATTGGTCGACGGCGTTCGGCTGGCTGGGCGATTGTAGCCGTTTTCACGCGGTCGGGGCCGACGTCCAATTTTGACGCAAATGAACTGTCATACGGAAGGCAGAAATCGATAGGTTCTCGCGGTGGACCATTATGGAAATGGCTGGCATGTCGCGTGGTGGTGCTCCCTCTGCTCGATAACGCTCTCCTGGCCGCTGACGCTCTGGCGTCGATATTGGTGGAAATGAAGCCCTGAAGCGGTCGCAGCTTAAGTGATAACATTTGCCTAGTCAGTTGAAGAGCGCCCCGGATTCCGAAAATAGCTGCTTCGGCGCGTACCGACAGGACGCATGAGGTATTCAATCGAAAACTGAACAGCGAGCTGACTAGAATGAGAGGCCTGACATGCTCTCCTCTGCGCGGATCTGACGCGAATCTCGCGATAGGGGATTGTGGGAGTTCACCCGAAGGCCTGATGCAGGGAAACACCCCGTGCTACAGCGTTTAAGTATCGTGCCTCTGTTCTTTCACCGTTAAAGAATGGGCCGAAAGTGATTGGGGAGTTCAAAAAGCAAGTGCCCCCCTCGAGATCTAAAAATGCTTTATGTGACTGCTGTATGCATTTTAATTCGTCGATACTTCCTTGCTTGTCAACAAAGCCATCAGTTTTGACCGTGTCTTCCTGAGCCGCCAATATTGCTTGTTTCGGAAACAAAGAACCGACCTCTCCCGAAGTATCGCACCATGCGGAAAGGGGACGTTTCATCTGAGTGCTCGCTACGGAAGCCTGTGCGGCTTTGCACTCAGCAGACTGGCTCACCCTTGGCCCCGTCCTTGATCGCTGATTGGGCCATTACAACTCCGCAGCGCGGCCGCGCCTTTGAGCCGTCTCTTTGGCGGCGTATATGGCGGTGTATTTGTGGATGCGCCTTCTCCGTTGCCTGTTTCCGTCCGCAGTTGGGGTGGGCCGAGTCTGAGTAGGATCAGTGAGTCGATGGCGTTCGTCGCGTTGTTGAGGCGGGAGCGAAATCGCCGCCTGCGCTGCCGGCCAGCGGGCGCCGCGGAAGAGACACCCCTGACCGTGCCGACCGCCCACAGGTGAAGATCTGGTTCCAGAACCGGCGCACCAAGTGGAAGAAAGCGGAGAACGAGGCGGCTGCGGCGAACGCCGCCGCGACTGCCGCAGCCGCCGCGGCCGGCGCCGACGCCGCGCCGGCGGCCGCCACCAGCCCGCGGACCTCCGAGTCGGAGCTGTCGTCGGCCGGGACCGGACTGACCATCGATGCGCCGGAGCCGGAGCCGAACGGCGGCAGGCCGGCCTCTTCCGGCGACGAGTCGCAGCCGGTGCCGGCCAGTCCGGCCGCCGCCAGCGGTTCGCCATCTCGCTCTCCACCGCCGCCGCCGCCGCAGACACTGCCGCAACAGCTGCCGCAGCAGCAACCGCAGCCTAAGCCTCAGCAGCCGCCGCAGCTGCAGCAGCAGCCGCTGCAGCCGCAGCAGCAACAGCAGGAGCAGCCGCAGCAGCAGCAGCAGCAGCAGCAGCAGCAGCAGCAGCAGCAGCAGGAGACGCTCCGCCCGGCCAAACAGCGCAACGGCATCGCCAAGCTGGAGAACTTGGTGTTCGAGCGCGAGAAGGAGGCGGCGCTCAACAACAACAATAACGTAGTCTCGGAACAGAGCCGACAACGGGCCGAGAGCTGATCGCGCTGCCACCTGGTGGGCGCGTGGCGAAACAGGGTGTGGCCGCGATGCCGCTAGATCGCGGCCCGGTCGTACTACAGGTCACAAGCCAAGCATACGTTGGCTCCCGCCACGCACGTTGGCAGTGCTCTTCCTCTATTTACACCCATTTTGCCTTACTTTCGCTCCGTAGACTGCTAGCCCAAGCGAAGCGGCGGCGAAATGATCGAGCTCGATGTCGTGGCGTCTCGACCTGGCGGCATCCGCCACCCGTCTCCCCGACTCAAGTGGCGGAAACGCTCGCCTGAAGACGGCAACGCGTAGCCCGAAACGGACCATAATCTAGATACGTACGCGCGAGTGCTTGTCCATTATTCGCCCCGGCTGTGCGTGCGCGGCACGCCGTCGCAGAGAGGCCTTCGTGACACATCATGCTGACGTGCCCGGCGCGGCGGCGGTGGCGTGCGGGCGCCGGCCGGTCGGCGCCAGGCGGGCGGGGTCGCCGCCCTCGGTGTACTGTGTTAGTCGTGGAGCGCGCCGGCGGCGCACCTATTTTTGTAGGCGACGCGGCGACTTGAGATCGGCTTGCGTAGAGTCCGGGGCTAGTCATCGTCAGAGCTTATCCGGGGTGCTGGCCGACGTCATCGGGAAATTTCGGCGCGCGGTCACCCCGGCGGAGGGCGATGGCGTCTCGGAGCGGCGGCAAACGTCGACCGAGGCTGGTCATACCGTGCACCGTGTTCAGGAGCGTCAAATTCGGCCGCGTCCTGACCTCAGTGGCTTCGCAGAACTGGCGGTACCGCAAACTCGTTCACGAATTGCTCGTGAATCCGGCCCGCGTGGCTCCTCATGTTATCATGGGCTGGTGGGCAGCGCGCAATACGTTCCCCTTCTGCCCCGGCCTTTCCGCTCAGTCTCCGGAGGTCGCGGGCAGTACAAAGTTTTTGGATCTTCTGGCCGCGTTGGGATTGGCCAGGCCAGTGCCGCTCTTAGTACACGATGTGGTTGGTGTAATGCTGTTGTAGCCGTGGTTTTGTGTTGATTATTTAATTACGAAAGTAATCGCTTAGTTTGCATGTCTTGTTTCCACCACTGAGATGTGTATGTGCGTGAAAAGGTGGGCGCTTAAATCAAAATACACAAATAAACACCAGACGGCAGGTGGGAAGATGCATTAGTACGTAGCATACTGAACACACAAGGTTGTCGTAACGCATGCACGCGTCGTAAGGCGTCTGACATCATGGATCGAGAAAAAGGGTCAACAGTAAGATTTTGACCGAGCGCTTACTTCGAGGGAAAATAATCGTAGTAGTGGTTGCATGGCGCTTCAAATGCAATACTGATAAGTACTACTTACGATTTCAGCCGGAAAAACCTGAAACACACTATTTCCCCCGCAACAGATTGCGTCGTCACTGGTATGGTAACCGCCAGCCGCTCGCGTAGGAATTTTTGACGTTTCTGCGTTAAATAGTTTGTTTACGTGAGATCTCGACGCTGATTGGTCGTCGGTCGGACTCAAGGTTCAATCAAGAGTAATAAAAAAGGTTGGAGAAATAACTAATGCGATATAAATTGTCTTTAAAATGAAAAAGTTAGTCGTTGTATAATAATAATAATAATAATAATAATAATAATAACAAAATAGTAGTTATAATAATAACAAACAACAATAATAATAAGAAAGTAAAAATATTACAAGGATGGAAAAGTGAACTTGCAGTTTAAAAAATACAAAGTAAAAATGAAAAAGTGAAAAAAAATATCAAAAGGAATCACAGAACAAAACTGAAAAATATTAGGAAGTGAAATAAATAAAACAATTGTGAAAGTGAAATAAATAAAACAATAAATAAAAATTTACCGTAACGTAACATAGTAACTTAACCTAACCTAACATAACCTAGTCCAGCACAACCCAACCTAGCAACCTAATGTAACCTAACGAGTATTAAATGTCAATGTAATAATACTGATATCAGATATCCCAACAATTATCTAATACAATAATATAACGGCGTAATAATTCAGCAGTTCCTCCAAGTTTAGTTTGTGGCAACAAAATAGAATTTTCATACACATGACGTCATTATTCGCTTGAAGATGCGTGTACGGTCTACACATCCTTGCAGTCAATAACATTAACTTTGGTGGCACTACATTTTCCGCCGCGGAATAATGTTGTTCTCCGCCAGTCGACTGCAGCACGGTATTACTGAGTCGTACGTTATCGTTCCGATTTTGTTGTTATTTTTTAGACAATCAAGTAGTGGAAAGTACGGTTAGAAACAGGATGATACATTCTTTACATTGGTGGCAATTATACAAAGGATTGTTCGCGATTTCGTCGGGCAGAAAGTTACCTTTAGCCACATCCAGCAATGGAACAAAACTTCCTTGTGTCGATTGTTCGGCATTCTGGGAAAATCACATACTTCCCTCCATGCACCAGTACAGAGGGAGCTGTGCAACTATTATTGCTGGAAAACTGGGCAGGCGACGCATACGCCGCACCCTGAGTGCATGCCTCTGAAAGTCACAGGTCTCACGAATTCGTCCCTCACAGTGGACAAACGATAAATGAGTTTCATTCTAGTAACGTGAGCGCACCAGCAGCACACATCATTTTGCCGTAGAATATACAACAAAAGACACAGTTCTGTGCGGGAATGAAAACATCATAACAACCAACTCCGGGAACCACATCCTGGGCCCCTGGTGCCAGCTGTCGACCGAATCCGGCCGCCAGCGTACACATGAGCAAGTATGTCAGCATTCTGGCGCGAAAAACCAGACGTCGCGAAGAACACCAATTCTCGTTTTCACCAACAGCGCCGAAAAGCGATAAAGCAATAAGTCGTCCCGTTTCACGACACGAATAAGACTTCTTTCATCTGTTTCCGTAATTCACTTCCCATCAACCGTTATCGTCTTCCAGAAACCCAACAGCCACTGTCGATTCCTAACCATCCGGTCGCACCCTTCCCTGGGCGTGGGCGCCAGGGACTGGCGACAATTAAAGCTACACACCCAAATGTGAGCGTGCCACCACCGCCGCCGCCGCCGCCAGCCGCCCTCTCAGGCCTGCCGCGTCCGCAGGTCGTCCTCGCCGTGTGCGTATCTACACTGCGGCGCCGGCAGCGGGCAGCCGGCCGGCAGGTGGTCGTGCTGCCAGCAGCGGCTCGTCTTCAGGCAGGCGGCCAGCTCGGGCCGCGTGGCGTCGGCGCGCAGCCAGTCGGCGCCCTGCAGCGTGACGGCGCCGCCGCGCACGCGGAACACATGCGCGTGGTTCTTGAGCAGCGTCTGCAGGCCGCCGCACTGGCGGCGCAACTGGTCGAGCGCCTCGGGGCCGAGCAGCGCGGCGGCGGCCGGCAGCGGCAGCCGGCCCACCTCGGCCAGCCGCAGCGCCACGCGCCGCACGGCCGCCGCCGCCGCGTCCGCCGCCAGCTGGCTGCAGTTGCGCACCGGCGGCGCGGCGGCGCGCGGCCGGAACGTGCCGGCGGCCGTCAGCTGGTGCAGGTCGGCGGGGGCGACGGGCCGGGCGCGGCGGCGGCCCACCACGCAGCGGCGCCGCGTCGACGGAATACGGAGCCGGTCCCGCTCCGGCGAGAAGCCGCACCGTTCGGCCAGGGTGAACACGTACTGCATGTACTCCTCGTACTGCGACAGCCTGCCATCAGAGGGACAACGTGCCCTGCATGAACTCCTCGAACTGTGATAGCCTCCCGTCAGATGGACAACATGCACCGCACGTTTTCCTCGTACTACGACAGCCCGCCGCGGTGCGGACTACGGTAAGTGGCAGCCTGCCAAGGGAAGAAACACGGTGCCTGGCTGGGACGGAGGATCGCTGCATTACACAGCGCTACTGCGGAGCAGGATGTGCGTAGTGAAGACAAGCGTTAATGATTTTAACTAGCACAGCCTGACCAAAGGCTGACACTTCGACGACAAAGGAGGCAATATAGGGCTTTATATCCTTTATGACAATACAGTGCGTTTTTATGGAAAGCAATGATCTAAGACGAATCACTGTACGTTCGGTTCCTACATGCACTGGTTGTGATAAAGCAGATGAATACAGATTTGGAACGATCATAAGGCAGTGAATGAATCACACTACCACTGTTGTACGACCAGGAGTCGTCAGTTGCGCCCGCCATCACCCAGCAGCGCCCCGAGTGATGCCGCACTCTGACCTGGTGTCGCTGCGCTGGTACTTGGAGTAGAAGTCCCAGGGACAACAGGGCAGCAGGAAGAAACTGGTGCTCGGCCCCGTGGCCGCCGCCATCAGTGGCACCCAGGGCGTCAGCTCGTCCGAGTGGTTTCCGATCAGCCAGTCGCAGCCCGGGTACGTCGTCTCCGCCGACGGACTGATGGTGGCCACCTGGCGGCCGGCGACGTCATGCGGCGTCAGTGACGTCACCAGAGGGGAGAGGTCAGGGGATACGGCTGCGATGGCACAGGTATTCACTTTTCACGTTGGTGAGCATACTCGCGGCACTGCGTCCAGCAGATGCGATGGTTCATATGCCAGGTGATCATTGGGTGGGTGTTGTGTGTTAATGGTGGTACCAATAAGGATACATAAAACCACTACGTGAACGATGCAAAGAAATTAAATGGCTTTTGCATGCCATCAACATCCCTTTCGTCCCATGGATCAACCTCAGCGAGCACCAGACACGGTGGCTGGCAGACCGAGCGCCACACAATACCACGCACACACAAATCCATGCACACACCGGCCGTTCTATTCGGTCCAGCCCGTACCAGGCCGCGACAGGCACCCAGTAACAGGAATGAGCAGCAAGGCTGACAGTGATGCCAGACCAGTAATCACTCACGTCCCGTCTGGTGCAGTCCAGACAGAGACGGTGCGGTGCGGTGCGGGATTCCCTTATTTCCGGTTCGGTGGGGCCTGGGTACGGTGACAACAGAACGGGACTCCCCCACTTCCGGCCGGTTGAGTCGCCGCACAGACGGTGATAACGGAACAGGCAGAGATGCCTCCCTCACTTCCAGTATAGATCAGCCCGGATGCAGTGTTAGCAGAGAGGGACCTCCTTACCTCCAGTCTGGTGGAGTCCGGGTACATTTTCCAGATGGCGCGAGATCGGATGTCGACGCCGTAACCAGGGTGTCCCTCCGAGCAAAGGATGTGCACCTACAGGGGTGCGCCTTTGGGGTTACAAGCACACCACCGAAACCCAGTCACAAGAACTGATTCCCGGAACACCAAACAATTAGCACCCAGTAATAAGCAATCCAATAACTAGATCTATATGTGCTGAAGGAAACTAAAACGTCAAAAGCATACAAAAACGCAACATGAATGCAACATCGTGGTTGTTAAAAATACTTGCCAAACCTGAATGGAAACAAACATCAGCAGAGCTTTAACGTACTAAAGTGACATGTTGCAGGTTAAATAGATCAAGATCACATATCGAAGTACTCGGAAACAATCCCTGTGGATCTCTTCAGATGATCGGTTCCGCCCAGTGAATAAAGCCGCTGATCATTTAAACTCGATGAAATGTCCGCTGCAGGTGGAAGCTGTCTTTTCTAAAACACCGCTCAGACCTCACCAGAAAACCATTGCCACAACCGATGTCAACAAAGCTCTGCTTCTTGTCGAGCCCAAGACAGTTCCTGTCATCTTCCCAAAGCATCAGAAGGTAGGTGGCGATGGCGATGTCTTCATAGACGAACTTCAGGGGATCTGTGTTTTTCGGCCAAATCTGACATAAAACAAGTAAGACCACTCAATCACATGGTGATTCGTTTAAGAAACAAATGAAGTACACAAGTTTTTTATCTGGATAAATGACATGACAGCAAGGCCAGATTCAGCTTACACATCAAAAGAGCAGACAAAAAAATCAGCACATACAAACATGCAAGCAAATGCATAAATGGTGACAAGGGAGGACAACTAGAAGTCTTCAAATATGCTGGTGATCGTAAATACGAAACAGCTGAAGCGACGGCAATGTTCCCCAGACGTGGGCCATGCTAATTTACCTTAACAAACTCGGCTCCATATCTCTCTTTCAGTTCATTGTAGAGGTTGGTGTAACGCTCTGGATCAACGAGCTGCAGAGATGGCTCCGCCTGGGGCCGCGCCGTCTCCGACGCCAGGTCCGCCGTCCAGCGCGCCATCTTCGGCAGCACGTGCTCGGCCAGCCATCTGGCGGACGGACTGTCAGCCGCCGACGGTGGCGCCAGCAGGCGGACGCTGTCCGACACTAGGTGCACTCGGAACGGGAAGGGTGGGATCAGTCTGCTGTTGTTCTGAAGTGGCAAGAAAGCCACAAACGTCGCATCTGAAACAAAACGATCACAACGAGCTGAGGTCTCCAACGACGTAGGAAGAAGCTCTCTTACGTCGAGAAATATACGACACATTTTTATCCAATGTGCATACAATTGATACAATGTACACAATGGATGTACGATGTATATCCATTCACCCCTAACACGGTTGGGGGTAAATGGAATGGATATCGAATCTGCCACAAAACATCATTCATTCTATACATCACAATTCATCTGAAGATCAAACAAACAGAGAGGCCCAACCGCGGCCAAACGCGGGGCAGTGTGCACATCGCACTGGAGTCCCCAGACACAGGTCACTAACCCTTCACCACCAGGTCGTGCTCCGGGGCAGCGGCGGCCTGGCGGGGCACCAGCCTCCTGAGGAGCAGCCGACGCTGGCCGGCCGGCCCCTCCGAGCCGCAGAGCGCGCTCACCGCCGCGCAGCCGGCCAGCTCGCCAACGCCGGCCACGGCAAGCTGGGCGCACGCCGCCCGCACCACGTCATCTGGCATGACGTCATCGCCGGGCGGCCAGGCAGTGGCCGCAGCAACGCGCCGGTTCACCACATGAGTCCGGCTGATGAGGACGTCCGCCGCCCGCGCGAAGCCGGCTCCACTCCCGTGCGCCACGGGGAGTGACGTCACAGCAGCCAGAGCCTCCAGACAGTGTGGCATCATAATGGTTGGCACCTCCTCCTGGGAAGAGTAGACATGACAACAGAGCAAGCATGACTGTCTGTCCTCTCTAAGAATGTCTTTGCACATCCAAGACAGGGATACAGTGATCTGTTGCCTATGCATGCATGTGCTCATGCATGTGTGTCAGCATTCAGAAACATGCGTAAAAAGGCATAATCATGAAAATACTACCTGCAGAGCTGCAGAGAAAAAAGAGGTTGCAGACATATGCAGTGCCAATATGGATTCACACAGTTAAAGAATTGAGCTACCCTCTGATGAAAATTTCATGACTCAATATCCATTCCTCCCAAAATCATTGACCTTCAGAATGCATAACAGCTGGGTCAGGCCAGCTGCTTCATTTGGTTGCTTTCTGCTGATTGAAATAATACTCACTCTGCCTAGACCCTCACTCTACTTCAGTTTTTTTAACAGTCTAGGTGCCAGTGGTGGAGGACTGGGGGGGGGGGGGGCGAGCAGGCAGCAGCTGCCCCATTTCCAGTCAAAATTTAACATGAATCCCATGGCACTGCATGGCAAGAAACAAGTTAAGACATGGGCTTCCCCCATCTCTGGAGAGGATTTCACACCAATGCTGAAGCCAATTTAACAAGAAGTTTTTCCTTGATGATACTAAAGCAATCAATCCACTGTCACAATCTGGACTACAGGTAGGATAGGATGGGGCAATATGAGTATAATTCTGATTTCATGTGTGTGTCCCTTCATTCACATATAACCTCAGAGTCCATTGGTAGTGCCAACAGTGTAAATAAGCATCCCTTTGGTTGAATCAAGTACATTTTTTTACGGCATATTTTGGTGTTAGGATCATGCCTGGACTACAATGAAAATTATGACTATTCATTTTATCCGACTGAGGGGCAAAATGGGTGCAGTAGCTTCACTATTGAATTCTATAAAAAAAAATACCCACAGCCCACTTTCTTGATGGTGTCAAAAATGAGCAAAGAAAATCTGTTCTTCAAAAAATGTAGGTGCATGATTCCTAGATGATTTTTATTTACCCAAGTTGCACAGAAGGAAACACTAAAAGAATGCATTATTCTTTATCATCAAAATTTTGTCTGAAAACCCAACTGAGCTTTTTCATTTCAGCATCACAAATTACTTCTCATTCACAATGAAAGGATGCAGCAGCATGCACACCATCCATGCACTCATGAAGAGGTTGGCCCTGGAGCATGAGAGGGCTTTGGCCTGTTTTACCCATTTTACCACACTGGTTTGCAATGAGGTAAAATGTATACTCATTTCACCCCATTGTAATATAATGAGCACTAACACAGTAGACATTTCAAGGTAAATACAATTTTTTGCACTAGAAGAGCCAGTTTATTAACTAAATTTTATGTCCTTAAATCAGTTTTTGGAGGTAAAGAAAAATGTACATGAAATGTTTTAGATCAAATTAAACAAACAGCACAGCCAATAGATAGAACTGAACATGTAGATGTTATGGGTTCATAACTGATGTAGATTTTGCAATGCACAATGCACAAAGTCATTAGGGTAATATTTTTTTATAAAGTTGGTCTCTGTGCATTATACTCATTTTGCACCATATGCTAATATTGTGCAAAATGTACCCCATCCTACCCTATGTTATCATCTACCTGGCATCAGAACTGCATTCTAGAAAAAAGTGTTTTGATCATTCAGAATGCTTGCAGAACCTTTTATTTTTTTTATTTTGCCTCAACACAAATATTATCTCTGAATGGCATGACTTGTGCATATTGCATTTTTTTTTACTCTAAAACAGTAAAAGAATTTCAATCATCACCAAAGTCCCACAACCTGATAGCTGTTTTGTTAAGTTAAAAATAATGGTCCTCTTCACACATGCAGACGAACAAGATGCAAGCATGGATTCTCCATGTACTGTGGTTTGATGGATCGGGGATGTACAAGGTATTCAGCTTAGTAATGCGATGCAATGCCAGAAAAATGACCATCAAGACGGAACAGGACTGGAATTTAACGATAACTACCACAGCCGGTAATCCTTACCGATCGCACACCATGCGCAGAGTCGAGGGTAAAGTTAACGCGCGAGTGTAGTTTTCAATTTCGCCACCAGGGTGATATTCGTTTTTTTTCTCGCCGCTAGGAAGAGTACGTAAAAATACTGACATTCGCTGGATGGTTCCGCTCAAGAACGCGCGAGTGTAGTTTTCGATTTCGCCACCAGGATAATATTCGTTAGGTTAGGTTAGGTTAGGTTAGGTTAGGTCTGAACGAATTAATCTGCTTTCCATCGTGGTTCGGCAATTCTGGAGAAAGTGGTCCTTTTTTCATGATTGACCTCACCTGTGACGTCATCAGCGGGTCAAAAGTAAAAAAGTGTGTAAGTCACAGAAACGAAACGTTCCGCGCTATCAACTGGCGTTCGAATCAGCCGAATCGAACTATTGGTTATCATAACATTGGTTATTGAGCGGAACCATCCTAGCGAATGTCAGTATTTTTACGTACTCTTCCTAGCGGCGAGAAAAAGAACGAATATTACTCTGGTGGCGAAATCGGAAACTACACTCGCGCGTTAACCTTACCCTCGACTCTGCGCATGGTGTGCGATCGGTAAGGATTACCAAAAATATGACATCTAATGAACCACAACGCCAGTACTGTCATTCATAACGCTGGCACTGTTAATCTTACCTTAATTATCTTATTGATTACTACAACTATCTTATTATTTCATTCTCTCCTGAAGTGATTCATATGCGTCATATTTGACCCTTCCTGGTTCCTTTAGTAAAATTCATAATTGTTAGAGAAATATGATATTCCTAGGTGTTTGCATGCATTAATTAAAAATGAAAATTATTACAATAAAATTTTGGTCATAAGTTGTAGTTAGTTACAAAAAGAGCAAGCTGGGCGAGACAAAAAAAGTCAAGAGTTCTTTAAACAATCAGCTGATCCCTTGGTCTTTGTTAAACAAAATTTAAGATCATGACCACTAAATCCTTTCTTTCTCTAGCCCGTGCAATTTTCTTACTTACATACATTTTGATTCGTATCTGCTGCCAGTTGATAATGCAATCTTGCATCCCGTTACGACTTGCTTGATGTTGATAAAGGCTGACGATTTTTATTCTTATTAAAGAAGTATTGGATTAAAAATGCAGAGTTGATTAGATGTCATGCCTTGTGACTTCCCAGTTTTCCTCCTCGAGTGAACTAAGGGAGCATGATTTATAAAATGTCAGTACTTATGCAGGTGAAATAACGACAAATGACCTAACGTCCGCGAAATAAAAACGTTTTTTTAAGGTTTGTTTCAGACGGGACATATTAACGTGACGTCAGAGTACGAGCAGTGTTCTGCTACGGCCGTCGCGTTCAGTTGCCACGAGACGGCAGGCTGAGGCAGTCGGGAACAATCTTGGAAGTCGTAACGCAGGGACGTCGCTGCTCTCAGTTCCATTTGGGCACAACCAAGACGAAGGAGGTTATCATCGTGGAACCCATTGCTCATTTACATACTGCCTTTATCTGAAATTTTGTTGGATCGTAGTGCACTGTTAGCAATAATATCCTGGCTTTCGGGTGACAACGGTTTCAGTGAGCTCGCCATCTGTAGAAATTGTATTTCACAGTTCTGATCATGTCTATCGCTGCACTCATTGAAGCTGCTGACTTCTTGGAGAGAAGAGAAAGAGGTGAGGCATCTATGTTGTTGATTGTACCTAGATTCCAGATGGATAAACCAGTAGATTGGGTCATTGTTATTTTTTAGTGCGTTTTGGAATGGAATGCTGCAAGGTGACTTAAGTTGGCATTAACCTTGGTAAATGAGCCATGTAGGAATGCATGCATTTAAAGGGAAAGGTACAAACCAAAGTTTCCATTGGAGGGATTTTGACTCTTCAGTTTCTATCAGAAGTTGTGTAGCTGCAGACAATGTACACAGGGAATACATGTTGGTTTTTCAGTAATCTTGAAATCTCTCCTCAGTTACTAGTGTACAGTGAAGCTCAAAATGTGTCGCATGCATTTGATGGCATGTATAAAGTGAATGGGTCTGCATGAATTAATGAAATTTTGTTGATGTATTTTCCTGAATTAATGCAATGTACTCATTATTATGCATTCACCACCAGCATAACCAGTTAATCATTGTGTATTTCCATACTGATATCTATCATGTTTCCCAATATGAACCAAAAATGGTCCATATTAGGTACATCTGGAAATGTGCACAAGCTTGAAGTTAGGTGGTGAGTGCAGAAACATGATTTCTAGGTTGCATTTGTTGCAATGATGTTTCTATAACTCACATAATTTTGTCATGTTTTCTGTACCTGGTTGAGCAGTACAAGAACGTTTTGGTATTGAAAAAGCAATCAGTTTTTTCAAGGAATGCTTTGTGCCATACATTTTGGTACTGTGTGATGAGCCATATGTCCAGCATTTCTCAAAGCCTATGCCACATAGGTCATCATGGAATTAAAAGCATGTTTGATGTATGTTGCCAGAAATCCTGGGATATGTCCTTCTCTTACATGAATGATTTTATCATAAGAAGTGACCTGCTGGTCAGCTGTGAATACACAGATGCTTAAACTCTTTGCAAGTTGATATCTGTATGGAACAAACATCCATATGTCCAGTCAGCATCATATCAGTTCCAAAGCAAGCAGTTCATGTGTGTACTTCTTGTTTTACAGAGGCAGAGCATGGCTATGCTATTGTGTCAGTTGTTCCTGCTCAAATTCAGAGGATTGATGCCAAGCTCAAAGTAAAGAGACAGCTGAAAGCCAGGAAGAGTGTCAACAACAGGTGAGATTAGCTGGTGTTTTTAGTCACATGAGATACCTTGTAATGAGTTTTATGTTTAGCAAAGCTCCAAACATTTGGTTTAAATTGTTTTGTTTTTGTGTACTGTGGACCTGCAATCATTCTGCAGAAAATAATGTATTTCATGAAGTAACAGGGTTCTTATTTTGTTCCAGGTCTACACACAATGAGCTAGAGAAAAATAGGTAAGTGAACCCAGTTTCATCATGGTGTATATTTAATCCAGTGGCCCCTCTGGGTTTCACTGTTTGGTTTTGTCATTCCAAGTACCTGTATTAGAAACGGTTCCGAATCAGACTGAGGTAAGGTGAACTCGCACGTGGCCAGAGTCATGCGTCTGTTGCACGCTGCCAGCTGGCTCCATCGCGCAGCCGTGCGCCGGCAGGCTTGGTCGTGTGCGTGCGTACCATCCGGGCCGCGTTCCTTTGTTGCCGGAGAGCGCCGCCCCCTATTGATCACGTGGCGGCCGGTCAGCTGACGCAGCGCGCCACGGCCGCCGCCGCCGCCGCGCGCTCTGCCGGCGCGCGCTTTGTCCGCCGCGCGCCGGCCGCTGTTTGGATGCCTGCAAATGGCCCAACTGGTGCCCCTGGCCGGTTCAACGGCACCATTAGGGGCGCGCGGAGGACGGCGCCGTAACCGTCGGCGGGGCGGGGCGAGGAGCGCGCGCTTCACGGCGGCGCAGGAGCCCATGGCGCCGGCGCGCCCGGCATAGTACAACGCTCCGCTGCCGCTTGGCGTCAGTGCTGGCTGTGCGCGGCCGACCAGTCGGCATATTCAAATTGTGAATCCTGCCGTCCGGGTTTGAATCTCTAAGGCCCTCGTGTCTGCTGGCTGTTGCGCACGTGATTTGGGTTTGGCGGGAAGGACCGTTGGTTGGTTTTTCAGGGTGAGGAGCGAACACTGGACTTGAGTGGTCCTTTATGTTGGGTCATTTATTAGTATTATTGACATGAATGCTTGATGTGTTTCATGTCTCGCACTGGTTACAATGCAAGTGAAAGCACGCGACGCCGATAGCGGAGACCGTATAGGTGGAATGACAATACGGTGGAACAGACTACCAGATGTTTGACAGAGCTCTTCATGCAAGCAGATGAATGAGGAATGGGAACTGAGGCACATGTTTTCTCTCGTCGTCGTCAAGTGCTCTTTGTTCCACTCCTTTCCCCACTGCCCTGACTGAGGACGCGTCCTTGCATTTCTATGGCCGCCTCGCTTGTCCGGTCACTTGCTACGTCCCAGCGTCAGATGATTCCTGGTTCGGACCCTGCAGATGACCTCGACTGCGACTGCGGACGGCGCGGCCTCGGACCGGCAGGCCGCCCGGCCGCGTGATTAGCCTTGCAGGCCCGGCTCGGCGCAGTCGACCGGCGGCCGGCACGTCGGGCTCGGCGGCGCCCCTCCGCGCGGCCGGCCGGTCACGTGGCGGCCGCCGCCGCTGGACGGCCGCGCTGAGTGCTGCACTGTCCGGCGCCGGCGGCGCGTGTCGCCGGCGTCCCCGGGCGCCGCCCCGGGTCTTGGCCGCCGCCGGAGGGGAGCCGGCCCGGCCCGGCCCGGCCCGGCCGCGTGTTTGGATAGTCGGTGTGCCGTGTGGCAGCGGCCGCTGACAGCGCCGCTTTGGCGGTGCGGGCGGCCGCTCGACCGACGGTCGGCGGCGGGGCCCGGTCGTTCCTGGGGACGGCCGCGGATCAGCTGTTGGCGGGCTGATAGTGGCCTTGCGCGGCCGGCGGAAAAACACTGCGTTGGCTGCAGGCGAAGCGCTGGTTAGCGGCGAGATAGTGCCCGATGCATGGCTGCGATCCTGTGGGATGTGCAATCCAGACTTCCAGGATTGGAAAGACGTTGTTTTCAGGTGTTGAGCAACACCAAAACAATTTTTGCCCTTAAAACATTTCGTACTCCATTAGCTTGATGCTGTGCCTCCATGGAAAGACTGCATTTTCACCATGCTGACAAATTTCAGACCCTACAAGAAAATGACTATCTCCATTCGGTAAGAAGCAGGTATGACGCCATAACTGAATTACACCAACAATGCCAACTTACACCACTTTACACCTCTTTTCAAAATGGTGTACTGCAAAGCAAAAAGTATACTCCGACGTAAGGAACAAAAACCAAATTTCCAGACCTGCCCTCCCCCTGCCCCCAAGTATTCGGGCGATTTAACAGGCCTGTGGCAATGACTAGAAAGAAACGGTCAAAAATCCCGTGTGGACTCCACCCCCTCCCCCCAGATAATTTTCGGAAATCTCCAGCCATGCCCGGTGTCGCGTTTTTGCGGCAGCGCCGAACAGGCCAGCTCGGTCGGCAGGGAAGACCGTTTGGCGGGCCGCAGTCTGACTAGACTGACGCCGCCGGCGGCGTGAGGACGCCTCTGACGGGCCGCGCGCCGGTTTCGTTGCTGGCGTTGTCGGCACGGGTGGTGCGCCACAATCGCCGCCATCTGTTGTGTCAGCTGCTGAGAAAGCTCGCATCTTTTGCCGTGCGCGTCGGTGGTAACGGAACGTTCTTTTCGAACGTTAATTGTGACAGTTTGTGGCGTTTCCTGACTTCACAGCCACATTCTGCCTCATGCTGTTCCGAGGTGCCATTTCTTTCGAACCTGGTAGCACAAGAATCTAAAATCTGTGGCGTTTCCTGACTTCACAGCCACATTCTGCCTCATGCTGTTCCGAGGTGTCATTTCTTTCGAACATGGTAGCGCAAGAATCTAAAATCCGGGATCCAGCCGATTAACCTGCGCACGACCGTGGGTCGGCGACGATCACGCCCGCCAGGGGGGAGGGGCGGTTGACCGTTCCCTTCTAATTGACAAACGGTTGGTCGTACGATAAAAATAAGCACACCGTTGGAAAGTTTGTGACGAGCAGAGCTCGAAACTGGTCTCATTTTTAGTTTTAGATATTATGTAAGCAATTTGCGTCCTATATATGTTTTCTCATAGCCGACTGCATGAGACCGAGAAACGGCCTGAATCTCAAGGGCTGTGACTAATAACGCATAGGTAAAGGCAAGTAAAGGTCAGCATATGCCGATACATGTCTAATTTCCCAGATTTGTTCAATATATACGCCGAAACGTTGAGTTAAAGACACGGCAATTTTCACGCCGGTTACCGGTGGGCGCCGCAGCCGTACGCGGTAAGAAATTCACGGGAACTAATTTTAGCGTTTGTGTTTTATTTTCGCGACATAAGCCTATCCAAGTAAATTGTACTAATCTTATTGGATCTTGTGATGATTTCTCATTCTAAAATTAGGGAAAAATTCATTAGTTACCAATCTACACAATTGGCAGAGCTTTATTCGCGAGGGTCTGCTTATTTCCAAAATATGCAATTTTTCAAGGTTTTTGAGGTTCTTGGTATTACTTACGTCTGTGCAAGCCAGTTCTGCCATTTTCTACCCATTCTGAGTAATTCATCGCAGATTTTGACGGTGGTATATTTTGGCCCACTACAGTTATTCGTGACCTGACATCAGGTCACTGTCTGGAAGTCATTGATTCTTCGCCCAGTGACAGTAACTAAATGTCTGCCTCACACCACACTAAAAATGTTCTGAAAAATTCCGCCAGTTTCGAAAAAAACGACGACATGTCTAATCCTGTTCCCGGAGGGCTAGAAGGTATGGTCGATTCCCGGCAAGGGGGGCGGATTGCCCCCCCCCCGACATCTCGAGAACTATTTATCCGATTTCATCGCAACAAACTGCAATCGATATGCCATGACGTGAACTGCATTTTTATAAGAAGAAATTCACAAAATTTTGTAAAGGGTGGATACAGGGGGCAAAAATGTCAAAATTAAAAACTGGCATGATTCGAGATATTATGGATCGGACTTTTACCATTGGGACACACATCTGAAATTTTGAGGAAATTGGTGGGCGTTCACAGGGTTTCGAAAATAGGACTAGTTTTTTCAACAACTGAATGAACAAAAAGGCAGAAACAGTTTCTTGGCTTCTGCTAGTCATGTTGCGCTAAAGAAGTACAAATCGCATTACAATGTTTGTATAATGTTAGCAAAGGCGGTGCCAGGAACATGAAAAAGGGGGAACTGTCATGGTCACACGTTCTTCAGATCAGCTTGTGACCTCTGACTTTAAATGACCTCCTGTGACCTTGGAGCCACTTGGAATGATCTCGTGTGCACTTAATATTATCTGTAAGCGTTTTCAGTCATTCGAATTCACTCTGTTTGAAAAAATTCATTTTATGGATATTGCGATATAGGCTACGCGCACGGGCATTTTAGGCCATAGCTCCGTGACCCGACCTGATATCAAGCTGAAACTTGGTACGCAAGTGGAGGGCACCTTTCTATGTGATATATATTCCTGGTTTGGCATTTGAAAAAAAAACAGTGCCGAAATTATTGCAATAAAACCAAATTTTGACTTTTGACCTTGACCTGGCCTTGACCTGAACAAAATTGCATCTGCATGTTGCCCAACTATTTTGCTATACATCCATGTAAAGTTTTAAGCTCAATCTTAAAAACGCTATTTTTGGCAGACATTTTCCTTTTTCCCTCAACATGGCCAAAAATGGCCTGATGTGCCTCCCGAAAACGTTGCCTGGCTCCGCCCCTGTGTAAAATAGAATTTTGAAATTTCGTCACGGCACGTAGAAAGAATAGCTAGGAAAAGTGACCAAGTTCCGTGAAGCCGCGTCAAAAAGCCTGGAATTGGCAAGCAAAAAATCCGAGGGGGCTGATTTAGCCCCCCCCCCCCACCGGGAATAGGGTTAAAAAATTGGTTTGACCTTAGGTCACCGGAAATAGGGTAAAAAGTTACAGGGCGCTAAACTTTTTTGGACATAGGTCCGTTTGACCTGACCTAGGTCAGACATTTGGCTTGACCTGAGGTCAAAACTTTGAGAAAGGATGTAAAAATGATCAAGGAAAAAGGTACACGAAGTTTCGTGGCGCTGCGTTTGTTCGTTCTTTCGCAATCCTAGAAAAACCTCAGGGGAGGGGGGCGGGTAACCCCAACCCCCCCAATCGGGGGCGGGCTAAGAGTAAGGCTCTTGGCCGTGATAGCTCGCTGCTATCCTGCCGGCCTGCGGATTGTCACTGATCCCCTCACTTGAGGACATATATCTCCCGGATATTCTCGGAACTTCAGCACTCGGAGCCAGTTTTTACCTAGAAGGCCCTGACCCACTCGGTGGATTGTTCAGCTGCTGCTCGGTGCGCCCCAGATTCTCCACCAGCCTCCTGTTGCCGGCGTCCGAGCTCACCCCATCACTGCTCGGCTGCCGCGGCGCGCGTCCCGGGGGGTGATCTGGCCGACGCGGAGCAAGCGGCACGTCAAACACGGCCCGGAAGTGGCCGCTCCCGCCATCCCGCAGCCGCAGTGAATCAGACGTCAAACACGAGCACCCTCACGGCAGCCGGTTCGGCGGCATCACCGGCGCGGCTTGAGCGGCGCATCTGTCGCAAAGCGGGCGCTATTTCGGTAGGTACGGCCGCCTCGGATCCGGCTTGTTTATGCCGCTGGCCGTTTTTCCAACGTCCCGCCAGCGAGGGACGCGGCCAGGCGGCGGCGGGTATTTTGCCTCCAAACATCGGGCGGCGGCTGGCGTGCCGGGCGGACACGGCCACGGAGCGCCACCGGCCCTAATGAGCGGTCTCCGGCTAATTGTGCCCGCCATTATGTGCGGCACCGTCCGCGCCGCCGCGCCGCTGGAAAACAAGGAAACCACAATGGCATGGCCGGCGGTCCGCATGCGTGCGGGTGGCGCTGGGCCGTCATGCGGCCGTCACCCGACACTGCGACCGGCGGCCACGGCCGCGCCGTCCGGCTCCCGGCTCCGGCTCCGGCTCCTGGCTCCGGCACCGGCTCCCGTCACGGCGGCCGGAGCGGCGGCCCGCCGTCGGCAGGTGCGGCCGCCATGCCTGCCGCGGGATTTATGAGGCGGCGCCGGGCGCGCACTTCCTGCGGCCCCGGACCCAGACGCACTATTACCGCCCCTCCCGGCCACTTCCTGGGACGCCGACCACCGTCCAAAACGGCATTTTCGGCCGCGAAAGAGTCCGGTGCGCCCTGTTTTGGCGAGCGGGCGACTGCCAGCTGGCCGTGGCGGCGCTGCCGATGTCCGTCCGCCGGCGCTCGTGGGCGGGCGGCCGGCAGACGCCAGCCGCTGCGTGGCGCCGGCCCGGTCTGACTCATCCCCCCTCCCGATTGCCGTCGCGGTCGACGATGTGGCGCCGAGACGCTCGCATCGACCGCGGCGCGCAACGAGGTCAGCGAGGGTCCGGCCGTCGCTGCGGCGGCCTGGCGGCGGCCGGGATCAGACCGCGCTCCGGCCGGCGGTGTAGCCTGCCATCTCCCGCTGCCGGCGGCGGCTGCTCGTGCGTGCGGGCACGGCTCAGGCCTGCCGGCGGGCGGCGTGCGAAGGCCGCCGAGCCGGTCAGCGCCGACCGGCGCGGCGGCGGCGCCGCTTTTCCTGGCGGCCACTCGACTGGTTTTCCTGCAGACGAGGTCCGCCGCGTTTCAGAGCGCTCGCCGCCCGCCGGCGCCGCCCCGCTCGACGGCCGGGCGGACCGGCGGCGCGGTGCGTTTGCATTGGCAGCCGGGTCGGCCGGCGGAGCGGCCGTCACGCTGCCGCCGCCGCCGGTGGATGCCTGATCGCGGCCACTCGCCGCGTCAGCCGCCGCCCGGACCGATTGTTTCGCGGGGTGCGTGCGCCCGCCGCCCGCCCGCGCCGGCTAATTGCGTGGGACGCTGCGATAAGGCCGCGATTCGGAGAGGAAGCGCCGGCCAGCTTCCTTTCCACCTGGACACGCGCTACTTCCCGGCAGGCTCCGCCCTTTGTGCGGCTCGCGGACCGGTCGCTGTCGCCCGGCTGTCGTTCATTTCCTTTGTTTCGTGTCGACTGACACATGCCGTATGGAGGTGTAAATCATTCTTTTGTTGGCGGAGACACCGTGCTAATTAGACCACGAAATAAGTCGAGTGGTGCTGTAATTTTCCAGACTAATTGAGCGGTCTGTTGCGGCGCGTCCGCGACATACGTAATGAGTCGTTTCAGACTGTTTATAAACATTGTCTGTTCGGCAGGCCTGGCCGGGCTGGTGTTGGCTTCTGTCCAGCGCTGTTGACGGACACAGCTGATATGCCTGTTTGAGCCGACTGGTGGGCGCCGCACGTGATCGTTTCGCGCTGCATGTGACGGCGCTGTGGCGCGGCACCGCGCCTCGTATTCAGATGTGGGACAGACGGCGCCGGTCGGAGTTTGGTCGCCGGCGCCTGCCAGCTGCTCGGACCACGTGACACTCGCGCACGGACGGCTTGCAGGAACTGGGTCAAGCAGATCGCTGCGAGCAGGCGGCACGTGCCACCTCCCGGCCCCGGTGTCGGCTTTAAGCTGGTCCCCCGGCCCCGGGTTCAGCTTAGAGGCTAGTCCCCCCTCCTTCCGCCTGAGCTCAAGGACAGCCGTCCGCCGGCAGACAGCCGAAGGGACGTCACCGGGTCGTCCCGACTGCAGCCATGGCTCCCCAGAGGGCGGCGCGCTAACATTCAGGGCGTATCGCCGCCGGCTGCCGACGCGCCCGGTTGCGGGCGTCGCCGCCGCGGCTCCGTGAAGCGCCGACAGGGCGCCGCTGTTGTCTAATCCCGTTTCGCCGCGCTATTGTATTAGCGACGACAAAGCTGCCGCGGCGCTAACGACGCCTGTAAGCCGTCACGGCGGCGGCCGGGGCCGGCCAGCGGCGGGCCTCCCCCTCGCCGGTCGTCGGCACGGATCGCCGCGGTGTCGCTGTGTGAGCTGCAGTTAACGGGCCACTCCGCGCCGGGGGCCGCCCGCCCGCACCGGCGCCGACCGAGGGGACCGGCCTCGAATCGATACGCACGCGTAAAAGAGCGCCGCCGCCGGCGCGCGCGCGTTGGGCCGTGGCCAGCGGCGGCCGGCGGCCGGCCGCTGGTGCTGGCCGCCGGCTGCGCGGCCCTGCGTTCGCGTAATGGGCCGAGGGCGCCGTATTTAGTGCGCCATCCCGGCCGTAATTGGCTGGCCCCGCCGGGCTGCGCCCAGCGACGCGTCCTTTGTGGCGCGGGCGCGCCGATGGACGCCGCGCGGCCGATGGCGGGGACGGCGGCGCGTTCGATGAGCCGGCCGGCCCTGCCTGCGGTCCGCCGCGACGTGCGCGGGGCCGGGCGCCGACTGGTGGTCTGACGAGTCGCACACGGAAGGCACGCGTTTTGCTCCGCGGCGTCCAGCGGGAACGGCTCGGCGCAGCGGGTCCGTCGAGAGCGGCCGCCGTGCTCGGGGGAGCCGGCCCGGCTGGCGACCCGCCCTGCCGCCGAGCCGTGTTTGCCAAATACCGCCAGCGCGCGGTGACTGACAGCGCGCCGGCTGACCGCCGCCGGCCGCCGGCCCCGCCCGTCCGTGTGCCGCCGCCGCCGCCGCCGTGGCGTCGTTTGTATGCATATGGCGGCGCGGTTCCGGCGCCAGTCGCACAGTGCCGTTGCCGCGCCGGGAAATGAACTCGACCGACATGCTATCTTCGCGTTTTGTTTTATAATTAGCATGTCCGACGCATATAATGGCAATTTGCTGGCGGAAACTGTGCCACTTTCCGGACGAAGCGCTCGCCGAAACAGGTTGACCGCTTCCTGTCAGTTTGAGCTCGACACTGGGCACCCAGCCCAGGTACCAACGGGCCGTTCGTACGTGCGGACTGCCCGGGGGTGAGTGTTTGAGGTACAGGTCAGCCATATGGGTGCAGTTGTTTCCATCCACCCGTGATGCCCATGCGGCCTGTCCATCCCGGCCGCAGCCATCGTTCAGGGGTACGTGAAGGCCGCCTGCGGCGGCGGTCCAGCCACGGGCGGGTCGTCCGGACGGCCGGATGCCCGTCTCCCGGACGGCGCCGGTCGGGGGACGGACTGCCGACTCGGCGTGCCGTCGGCCGGGCTGGTCGGCCGGCGGCGGCGCGCGGCGCACCAGCTGCCAACAGCCGGGCACCGGAATGTACGCAGCGTTGCCCGGGGCGCCAATCGGGCCAGCGCCAGCCTCGGCAGTTGGGCTTTTTTGTGGGCCGTTTTTGCCGCCCTCCGGCTCTCGCCTTCGGCCCGTTTTTCCAAAGATAACAGCGAAAAAGTGTCGCGCCGCCCGGCAGTGGACGGGGCCGACCGGGACGCGCACCTGTTGGCGACGGCGCGGGCCGAGGGCGTGGGGCCGAGCGGACGTAAACTCGATCGTTACCGCCCGTGGCCCGGTATTTGGAACGAGGGCGCGCGATAAGATCGGCACGGAATGACCCGGCCGATTTCGGACGGGTGGCCTTTTTCGTTTTGGACAATGAATGCTTGACTGGCGCACGAGGCGGTCCGGTGGGGACGGACAGGTTGGTGAACAGAAGCTGTCGGGGAGGTTAGATTGTCTGATTCGTTTAAGTGAGCTGCGTTACTCATTCTGATGAAAAGTATGTGATTGGGCCAGTTTCACAGTTGCCTCAGCCGCGGCTATTGAGCCGTGATATGCCTTGCAGCAAAGTTGAAGTCAGAAGTTCAAGCTTTCAACCACCGTGCACCAGATCAGAAACAAAGATTGGTTTACGTTGGCCTGTCATCACTGGTTTTTGTACTGTTGATTGGGATTTTCCAATACCACTATGCGCATCTGCTGGTGTGCCTTGAGCTGTGTTGTGTGGGCATCCTGCCTGAAATGTTTGCTGATGTAATCAAACTCAGCTGATGCAATGAGTGTTGGACATCCGCCCAGTGCCCGTTGCACCCTTTGTTTGGCTTGTTAAGCATGTCCTCACGTGAACGGATGCTCAACACGTTGACTGTCGGGCTGATGGGATTGCTTCGCTCGCAGTATGAGTGCTGTTTGGCTATGCTGTAACACGGTACTTTAATTCGCAGTGCCCTGTTCCGAAAGTTCTCAAAGCTGACAGTTGGGCCAACGCATGGCGCCTGCCACCCGATTCGGAAATTACGTACAAACTGCCGTCACCATTGCACCCCATCCCCACTTTGGCTGCCGTCGGACGATCTGGACGATCTCGAGGAGGATCTCTGAGGATCCAGGGGAGGACCTCGTCCTCCGACCGGCTGATCCTGCCGTCCGCTGCCATGTCGCCCTGTCCGACTGCCGGCATGTCGCGGTCAGACGGCGCGGCACCGCCCGGGCGCCGTCCGCTGCTCAGCCGCAGCGGCCCGCGCTGTCTGCCGGACTCCGCTGCGAAAGGCCACGAGCAGACCGGGACGCGTCGGCCGCGGCCGCCGAGCTACGGCGCCGACGCTGCGTAGCGACGCCGACAGGGGCGGGGCGCCCGGCCCGGCCGCAGCGGCGCAGGCCGACAGGCTTTGCCACTTTGCCGGAGCTTTCACCGCCGCTGTAGAGAGACAGCCCGGCTACGTGAGCCGAGTTCCGTATTGCGAAACGCGCCGTCGCTGGCACGCACTGGCGTTGACCTGCGACTTCTGCAGCCGGGAGCTGCAAGGTGATCACGTTCATAACGGTGCTTGTTCAACCGTACATCGCGTACAACGTCGTTCCTGGCGGTCCTTTCTCTTGCTGCTCATGCTGCAGCGAGCCCCTCCGTCCGGCCCGGGCGGCGGCGGCGGCGACCTCGGGCCGCGGCCCGGTTCGTGCCGCTCCGGGCCGAGGCTAGGGGGCCGCCGGCCCGGCGGCGTAACGGGACAGACCGGCCGGCGCGTGCCGCTCCGGGCGGCGGCGGCCGGCGCCGGCCTCTCGCCGGCGGTCGCCGGCTGTTTGTGTTGATCGGCGTGTTTTGTGGTCGAGTGCCGGCCGCCGACCAGCGGGGTCGTGCGCCGATGAACCGGGCCCGGTGAAAGTGGGGGCGCCGCCGCTCGGGAGCGAGCCGCGGCGCCGGAGAGGGCGGTAACGTGATGCCCGGCTTGCCCGTGACGCCGGCCGCCGCGCCGCATCCACCGGCCCACTCTGGCTTGGCGTCGGCCCCATTGGGCCGGTGATGAACGTCCTGTCACCGCTGTCACGTGTCCAACACACACACGACGCTGCCGACCCCCTTCCAGCAGCTCATCCGTTACCAGTCAGCCGCCGGGTGGGGGGGGGGCCCGCCGCCGCTGAACCAGCTGTGCGCCCGCGGCTCGGGCGGCGCGCGGCCGGGCCGGCTGCCGCGGACGGCTCTGCCCGGCTCGCGGCCGATTACACACCAGCTGCAGGTGAAAGGTAGCGCCGCGCGCCGCCTTCGCACGGCTGCGAAACGGCGCGGCGCGGGCGTGCTCGGTCTGACTGGACGTGACGCGCCGGCCGGCCTCGACGGCGTCGCGCTGACGGCCGCGGCCGTGTTTTCTCAGGCGGGCGCACCTGCGGAGCTGTCTGGAGCGGCTGCGGGAGGAGGTGCCGCCCGGCCCGGACGCCAACCGGCACACCACGCTCGGCCTGCTGACGCGTGCCAGGGACTACATCCGGGTCAGTTGCGCGGCCGCGCCGGTCATGAGCGCCGGCCTTGGCCGGGTGGCCCGAGGACGGCTCGCCGCGGGCCGCTGCGCCCCGCTCCGTCCTCCGGCGTGGTCGGGAGCCGGGCTGGCCGCGCGGCGGAGGCTCCGGACGGGGGTTCGCGGCTTACATCTGCGCTCGGGGAGGTGTTTAGATGGGGTGATCTCTCTCTAATGCTTGTTTGTGCTGATGTCAGATTGTTAAAAGTGTGTCATTCGGCTGAAGGCTTGTCTCAACTGAGAGAGTTCGTAACTAGTTTAAGACGCATTGTTTCATGTTGAAGGTCATTTGGTTGCGTGGTTCGTCATGATATTGTATAGGATTGGTACATGTGTACGTTTTGCGTTTGCAGCAAAACGTACACATGTACTTGTTTCACATGTGTACGTTTTGCGCTTTCAGCACAGATTGTACATGTGCTCCAGAATCCGATTCCCGCGAAGTTGGTGCGCGCAGTGGCTGCGTCGCTTGATAAACATTGTCGTATGCGACTGGAAAGTGCCCGTTCCCTGGCATCCGGTTGTGGTTGAAAAGAAACTCTCAGAAACTCGGTTCATGCTTATTTTCTCATTACCAGATTAGCTTTTAAAACGAAGCTTCTTTAGTGTGTTTGCGTGGCGCTGGCCGATTAGGCGCCGGCCCCCATCCCGAGGCCCGTTCTACCATCTGATTTAAGCCGATTGGCTGCCGGGCGCTGATGACTTCGTGAAAGCTGCCCACAGTGTTTATCGATTAATTGTGTTTGGTGTGATGCCGTTACGGGCGCCCGCCGCGGCTGATAGGACGGTAGCGGTTAGTCCTCTGCGGTCGGCGGCAATAGAGGCGGTCTCCCGCTGTGTCTTTCGCGTAAATCAGGCCGATAAAGCGATTACGGTACGGACGCCTGCGATGGGATTCCGGGGGACGGCGGCCGCGCGGCGCGGGAGCGGGCCCGGAGAGGCCGGCCGCGGCGCGTTTTTGTCGGCCGCCGACGCGGCCGAGCGGGGCGGGTCCCGATGCTGCGGAGAGACAAGCCGGCGGCGGTCCGCCGGCCGCGGAGCGGTGTCCGACGCCGCGCGCTCGTGAGAGCGCGATCGCCGCGGAAGGCGGGTGAAGCGCCGGCCAGCCGACCTGCTCCAGTAACAGGGAACTGTCTGTCGTTCTCGGGCCGGCCTGTGGCCGGCGGTGAAGGATGGCGCGCTGGGATCCCGGCCAGTCTGCAGGTCGTGCGGACAGCGACGCGGCTCATACACGGGCTCGATTGTCGCGGTTTCCCGTTCAGGCCGAAAACAGCGCGTCATTTTGTCGCCCCCCAGTTGTTCATGCACGGCTCGCTCTGGAACCCTCGCGCCATCGCCGGCGTCGCTCGCCGGTCCGTTCGCGAGGCCGGGAGCACGCAGCGCGCCCTGATTGCATCAGCCTTGATCCTAATGCGGTCGCCATGCGGGCCGGGAGCCAGTTCTCAATCAGACCCGGACCCGGGGCGCGGGCCGGTCGCGGGCGTCTCTCGTTTCCGCAGCTCACACTTGATTGGCTTTGGTTTCGTCGGCGGCCGTGATCGACAGCGGTCGTCCTGAAGCGCTGCGCGATGATATCGGCCGCCTGTTTGGTGGGCGGGGCGGGGCGAGCGTTCACCCCCCCCCCCCGCGCCACTCGAGCAGCTGCGGCGCCGCCCCGGCTCGCTGACGTGTTTTGAGGCGCCGTGAGGAGGAGTTGACAGCCGGGCAGAGCGGTCGGGAGGCGGCGTTGGGGTGCGGCCGCGCGCGGCCCGGTCGCGGCGCGGCCGGTGTCGGGAAACGTCGGGTCGGACCGGGGGTTTCGGGTGGTCCTGACGCGTGATGAACGGCTCGGCTGGCCGTTAGGTAGTCACCCCTGATAACGGTCGCCGATTTCGTGCTCTGCCGGGCGTGCTGTTCGGTCGTCATGCTCAGGTTTCCCCCAGAGGAGACGGCTGGAGTGGACCCGTCGGCCGCCCGGCGTGGGACCTTCCGGTCGGCGTCCGCCGGCCGCCGTTCAGCCGCGCTGACCCTCGGCCGTGGCCCACAGTCACTCGAGGAGAAGGACCGCATGAACGACCGGTACAAGGAGCAGCTGGCGCGCGAGCACCGGCTGCTGGCGGAGCGGCTCAGCGAGCTCACCTACCGGTGGCGGACGCCGAAGCTGCGCGCCTCCAACAGCTCCAGCTCGTCGTGCTCGTCCGTCTCGTCGGGCTACGCCACCTCCGAGGCGCTGGACTCAGGTCGGTGGAGCCGGCGGCGGCTGCGACTGGCGAGGTCTGCCTGCTGCCGCTGGGGCCGGGGCGAGGTCCGGGCGGTGCCGTTTGAGAGTGGCGTCATTGCTGTCGGACCGAGGTTGGTCTGGTCCAATTTGGGTCGGTGTGGTCCGGGACCGCAGCTGGTGGTGGGCTGGCGGTGTCCTTGACCGCTCTGGTGTTGACCGACTCAGTTCTGTGTTGTCACTGGGGGGATCCAGTTTGGTATCTGGCCGGGATCAGTGCTGAGAGTGGTAGGTCGGTTTTTCGATGTTGTCGATGTTTCGATTTCGGTGCTCGCGTTGTTACGACGTGCCGGTTTTTCAACCCATGTTCCATTGCTGTCATTGTTGCGCCCGACTGGTCCAGCTCCTCCGGATCGTTACCGGCGTCGTATCAGAATGTTAGCGCGTTGTTCCGGAGTGTTATCGGCGTTGTACATCGCTGTTGTCAGCGGATGCCACACCGGTGTCAGTGCCGGTTGTGGGCTTGCTTCTCCACGCCTGTCACGCTTCCTGGCCGCTAACCACAGGCCTGGCGGCAGCTCGCCTGCCGCGCCGTGCCGGTCTGCCCGACGGTGCTCAGCCTTGCTCGGCGGCTTGCCGTCCTGAGTAGAGTCCTTGCGGCGCCGGGCCGTCTGCACCGGCGCCAGGCCGCCGCCCAGCTGCGCCTGCCGAGCAGCGGCCGTCGAGGGCGCGGTCGCGTTGGTCGGCCTCGGCGTCTGTCGGCCTCGCCGGCCGCCTGCCGGCCGGCCGGCGCCGCTGACGGGTCGTTTTGCGCGCGGCGGCGCCGCCCTGTCACGATGCCCAGCCGTTTTTGTCCGTCTCCGGCGGCTATCGTTATCGGGTTGAGCGGCCATGGGCTACACGGCCGGCGCGGCCGCCCCGTTTTTGCGCCGAGGGTGCCGTCAATAGTCGGCTGTTCGGCGGCGGCGGCCGGCTCGGGTTCGGCCCGGCAGGCCGGGCGGGAAGGGTCGCCGGTACCGCCCGGCTGCGGGCTACACCGCGACGCTGGTCGTTTGGTGCTCAACCGCGTTTACGCAGAGGTCCTGGGTCGGCAGCCGCTCAGGACAGCGTCGAACTGGACGCCGCGTGCCGGCGGTTTCGGCCGGCGCCGTCCCGTCCCGTCCTCTGGCCTGTCTTGTCCCGTCGTCTGGCGTCGCCCCGGCCGGCGCAGGTCGGTGGAGCTCGGCAGGTGCAGAAGGTCGCCGCTGCGGGGTTCCGCTGGGCGGAGCCGCCTAATTGATCGGGCCTCACGGCCGCGGAAACCGGGGAGTGCAAGGCGATCTGGCGGGCCGCCGCCCACTGGGCGCCGGAGCTGTTCCTGGACGGAGGCAGCCTGGTGGATGCCACGCCCGCGCTCGGTCGGACAGGTGTCTGACGGGAGGCGAGCCGTGCGCCCTTGGCAGCAGGTGGCATGTTTTTGCCGTCGAATGTGCTATGCTGTCTCGAGGACTGTTTTTTGTCCGTATTTTCTAGACTGCGAGTTGTTGCGGCCTTGGTTTCGCAAACGCTGCGCATTTAGTAAGTCCGCACAGATTGTTCGGTGTGTTTCCCTTGAGAATCTGCGTAATATATCGTGCTACCGTATGGGATCACTAGGCCATGAGCAGTCCAATAGAACAGAGGTTTACCTGGCTATCCGCCTGCTCATCCGTTGCTGTGATAGGCCACCGGCAACAGCCCGATCCTCCCTGTAGTGGCGTTTCTCGGCCGGCGCCGGACCGGGCCGTTTCGGAGGGCGGTGCCTGCGCCCGGAGCGGGGCTCCGCCAGGGGTCGGGCCGGCCACGGCTGCCGGACCCTTGGCCGGCCGCCGTCCCGCCGGCCGGACGCGGCGCCGCCGGGACAAAGACGCCGGCGCCGTCCCGCCCCGTCGCCGGCCGAGCCTTTTTATCGGGCGCTAATTTGCCCATTCAGCGCGACACCGCGCCGCCCCGGGGCGCGGCCGGCGGGCGCGGCGCGCGCGCGAACCGCCGACTCATCGGCCATTAGGCGGCGGGCGGCGCCGGCGGCCGCTCACCATTAGCCGGGCCGCGCCGCCGGCGGGACGGTCGCCGGCCTGCTCCGTTTGACGGGCTGCGCTGTTTGAGGGCGGCCGGCCGGACGCCCGCTGTTGACTCGTCGCCCGGCGACAGCGCCGGTTCCGTCCGGCCCCGTCAGGCCGGCGGCGGTCCCGGGGCCGGGACGGCGGGCTTTCCCGTCGTCTGAGGTGCGGAGGAGGAGGGGGGGGGGGACGAGTGGGCGGCGTATCGCGACCGCGCGCAATGTGACCAAGCTGAGGGGTGCATTTCGTCAGCAGAGGTTTCCTGTGCCTTTCACCCCGTGGACGCTGGGTAACCACCAGGCGTGTTAAGAAAGCATGGTACGACCGCCTGTGAGATTGCCTAAGTTCGGACATTTTAAGATGCTTGAGGAAGTTTCCTGTGGTGAAACAGCCGGGTCCACGTGAATGCTGGCAGATGGTTAATGGGATGGATTCCGTTTGAATATGAATCTGTTTTTTTCGCCGATTCAGTTTCGAATCAGGCTGTATCCGTCCAAATGCTCCATATTGGGTGTGGGGGAGCGTTTGCTTTTTTTGTGACCACTGGTCGTATGCTTATGCAGTTTTTTTGGTGATGGCGACGACGCCGATCAGAACGCATCCTAAGTTCGCACGGCTGATTTTAGTTTCGCCTTTGACGCCGTGATGACTGTCACTGGTGTAGCGTCTGATGTGCATGCGTCACCAAAAAGTCTCTTGCCGAGCCAGAGGAGGGTGGTACCCTCAGTCCATGGTCATTGGCACTGATGATGCTGTTGCAGTATTCTTCTCCCGTTGTTGGCCGCGGCGACGCGGCGGTCTCTGCTGTGGAAAGACGAGCCGGCGGGCAGCCTCCTCCCCAGCGCCGGATGTGGCAGCAGTGCTGTGCCTGCCGCCGGTGGTGGCCGTGTGACCGTGCCGGCGCTGACGCGGCCGCCCCCGCCGTTGACAGACGAGATGGAGAGCGGCGGCAGCCTCAGCCCCGGCTCGGACAGCGGCCCGGCCGTGGACGTAGAGGGCGCTACGGTCGGCCTCGACTCGCTGGCGATGACGGCCGCCGACGCCGCGCCTGTGCCTGCCAGCGGCCGCCAATAGGCCGGTGATAGAGGTGAGTTGACCGGGCTGGTTGACGTCGGAAGCTGATTTCTCGTGTGTGAGGGCGCCGTGTGGCCGTCTAGGTTTTCTGTATCAAACCATTATCATTAAATCTTGTGGTTTTGCTATGTTTCGTAAAGGCGGGCTCTAGGGGATGTCATTACCGTTGCTAGCTGTGGTGGCTTGTTTGGCCCGGTGTGGAAACGAACGTGACATCACTTTAAGCCACTTTCTGTCTCGGTGTTTACGCTGCGTGACAGTGCCGGCGGCGTTGAGGTTGACCCTGAGACCGTCAGGGGCACTGGTACAGTCAGGGGCCCTGGATGGTCAAGGCCCATGGGAGCGCCATGAGTCCTTGTCAGTCGGGGGCCATGAGATAGTCAGGGACCGTGAGGAAGTGAAGGGCCCTGAGGCAGTCGGGGTCCCCGAGGAAGTCAGGAGTCTCAGAATGCCAAGGGCACCATGGGACGCTCAGGGATCCTGGGATGGTCAGGGACCTTGAGAGCGTCAAGAGTCCTGAGACGGTCAGGGCCGTGGTGCAGTCATGAGCCCGAGACAGGCAAAGGCCCTGGGATGTTCAGGTACCATGAGACAGAATGGCCGGGATATGGTCAGGGGCCCTGAGGGAGTCAGGGTCCCGAGATAGGGACCTGAGACTGCCAGGGGCGCCAAGGACGGTCAGAGGCCCTGAGGTAGTCAGGGGTCATGGCAAACGGCCATGAGCCTGAAACAGTCAAGGACCATGGAATGGTCAGGCACCATTAGAGAGTCAAGGGCTCCGAGACAGTCGGAGGTACTGGGACAGTCAGGCACCATCACGCGGTTGTGGGCGTGAAAACAGCCAAAGGTCCTGGAATGGTCGGGCTCTAGGATTATCGTCAACCCTGGGAGGGCAAGGGACCTTGGGCTGGAACCGTAGGACTGGTAGGGTTCCTGCAACAGTCAGGGGCCCCCAGGATGGTCAGAGGTCCTGAAACGGGGGCGTGCGATGGTCAGGAAACCTAGGGTGATCAAGCACTCGAGGAAGCTCAAGGGCCTTTGGACGGCCAGGGGCGCCCTGAAACTGTTATGACCATAAACCATTCAGGGGCCCTCGCACGGCCAGGGCCCCTGGAACCGTCGGGACCTGGCACGGCGATGTTCCCCGCAATGGTCAGAAACCCTGAAACGGCAAGATGCCGTGAGACGGTCAGGGGTCCTGGGACGGTCAAGTGCCTGAGATGGGCAAGGGTACTGTGGCGGCCAAGAACTCTCGGATGTCCAGGGGCCTGGAATAGCCATGGGCGTTGGGACGATGAGCGCAGCCCTGGGACGATCATGAGGTTTTACGATTGCTGGAGGCCCTGGGATAGTCATGCTTGACCGCCACCAGTTGGATTGGTCTCTTCAGAAATAGTCGGATGGGTCAGTTCAAGGCAAAAAGCTGAACCACAGAACCATAGAACCAGAAAAAGATGCGCGTGACTTTACCTTGTTATACGGCCTTGGTGGGCATCTCGTCGGTTGAAAGAAATGAGAAAACTAGTTGTGTGAGAAGAAGCAGCTGAGATGGTGTGCTTTGCGCCAGATGCTGTGCAGGTCCATTTTATCATGAAGTGAGCAATAGACTCGGCTGTTTTCTGTGAACACAGTAGTAATGACGCCGCTTGTATTATACAGCGAAAAAGTAAGTGGTTTATGCGTACGACATTGAGATGAAAACAAAGATAAGCATTAGTTCGGGTGATAGTTCACGTAATGCACTGTTTCCGTGTTCTGTGGCATTGGTTTTTGCGCGTCCTTGGGTCCTTGGGTCGCATCCGGATCTTTGTGAACGACTGTCATTTCACGTTACGCGAAGTTCAACTGTAGACTCCGCGGAATCTTTCATGTTAGAGTTTTTCCTCTGCCCATTGCAGCGACTGCTAAATGCAACTGGAACGTGGCCTTGGTTGCCAACTACCCTTCGGGAAATTGTGTAGCGGCACGTTCATTACGTTTTTTTGTTTGGTATAACCAGTTTAAAAGAATGCGAACAAAGGTTTTGGGTCCTCCTGACGGGTTTGTAGAACAGATATGTCTGAGGAATTATTCCGCGTTAGTCGGCAAATCGTGAAAAAAATTGTCGTTTTGGACTGCAGTTGAAGGAACGCAGTGACTGTTTTAGGATTTACATGTTCCCTTGACATGTAACATTTGACATTAACTATATGATGGAATTAATGACGGCTCCTGCATTGTGTGTTTCTCCTCAAATTGTTAGGGTGAATGGGTAAACGATGATATTGCATTATGTGACGTGATTGTATTGTCCGGGGTAACTGTTGTCCCCCGTGCGTCGAAATTGGCCTCACACCAGCAGTACCAACGATACAGAAAAACTGATCGCGACTGTGTGTTCTCGTAGACCACCAGCTGCGTCTTAGTGGATTCGTCTTCGCCGGTGATTGTTGCAGTTCCTGACGTCGCTGACTGCCGGCGATTGTTACAGTTGCTGACGTCGCTGACAACGGTTGGTTGTTGCAGCTGCAGACGTCGCTGACAACCGGTGATTGTTGCAGCTGCTGGCGTCGCTGACAACCGGCGATTGTTGCAGCTGCCGACGTCGTTGGCAACCGGCGATTGTTGCTGTCGCCGACATCGCTGATTGCTGGTCATTGTTGCAGCTGCTGACGTTGCTGACAACCGGTGATTGTTGCAGCTGCTGACGTCGCCGCCACCGGAGCGGCGCTGGATCCGGCTGCGGCGCCGCTCTTCCGCGCCGCGGTCCCCGGCGGCTGGGTCGGCCTCTTCGAGCGCTGCCCGCCCGGAGCTGGCCGCGGTCAGCGGACTGGCGGCCGTCCGGCGGCCGACCCGCGGCCGGAGTGCGGTCAGAGCCGCCGAGCCGAGCTCGGCACGCTCCAAGCAGCCGCCGGCTCCCTCCGGGCAGAGAGAGGGGGGAGGAGAGCGCTCTGATCACCACCGTGCTGAGATCGGACGGACCGAGAGCTCAGAGCTGTCCAGCCGGACGGCTCAGACTCGGCGGACTGCACCCGCGTCGGCTGTCAAAACGAGCCGCTTCGGACCCCACGACCGCAGAGCTGCGAAGTTTTGAGCCAGAACGCGTCCGGCTGTCAGACGCGTAACTCAGAATGGCCGCCTCACAGGGCTTTGGGCTACTGAGTGAAATATCTTGTCTGCGATGCGGCGAGTCCAAAGCTGATGGATTTCGGAACCCTGAGCTGTCGGCTGTGAAAATGAGCTATCTGCATAATTCTTAACGACTTGATGGCTAAGCTCCAAGCTGCAGGTCGTCCATAGCTCTTAGTCGTCGGGACATGTGGCTCTAAGTCATGGGACTGTTTAGCTGTAAGCTATCGTTTCGGTTAGCCCCAAGCCACGGGACCAGATACACATAAGCTATCGGACTCGGCAGCTCTAAGCTGTCGGCTCCAGGCTGAGGTCCTTATGGCTCCTTTCGAGCCGTTAGCTCAAGGCTTTCGGTCCGTATGTCTGAGCCGTCGGGCCGCAGTGCAGCCAGCCGCCGAAGCCCGAACCTCAGCCTCGTCAGTCGGCCTCCGAGCTCTCGGTCCGCCCCCGCAGTACGCCGGCCGCCAGCGGCCGTCGCCGCGCCGCTGGCGGCTGATCGTCTACCTCGTCCGGCGCCCGGCCGGCCGCCGTCACCGCGTCTCCGGTGTTCAAACAAAACGATTGCCAGGATTTCCAAGGTACAAAACTTGGCCCGCGCCGGGCGGCGCGTGCGGGCGCGCCCGCGACTGGCTCGTGTGCCGACCGCCGGCGCCGGCGGTCGGCGTCCCAACGGTCCGCACGTGGGCCGAGGGCCGTCGCCACCCTGCCGCCGCCACCGCCGCCTTGCTAGACAAATGCCTTGTGGCGCCGGACACCGCAAAGCTGTTGGCTGTGTGCTGGTGTAAAGCTTTATTTATTAGCTCTCTAGCCCAAACTTTCCAATCGTCTTGGTTTTTAGTGATAAGCTGAACGTGATTTAGGGATGTATCGGACGTGTACGTTTCGTGTCATAGACAAATCCGATGGCTGCCCGACGTAGTACGGATACATGTAGATGTATAGGCGATTAGAAATTATTTGTTAAATCTCTGCCTCTGTTCCAGTCTCTCCGTGAATACAAAGTGAACCTGAAGTCATGCGTTTATGTCCTGTCGTGTGAACACCGGCATTTGATCCGCGACTGCATCGCCGTAGTCCTTATTTGGAGCGTCGAGACCATCTTGGAAGCACGTGGACGCAGCGTTGTTGCTCCGACGACCACGACCACTCGACAAGTCCCGGCTAGTGGTGAACTGGGCGAATGGTTTACAAGCTGGGCAATTGAGTCCATCGTGAAACAAAGAGAAATAAGACTGCAAAATAACGGAACATTTGCGAGTGTACAAATGAAGGAAAGCGCACGGAAGTCTCGTATGTGGTTCACAATACCACGTTGTTCGCGATTTTTAGAAACCCACCGCCGCCTGTCAGCCCCTGGATTGGCGATGGCGAGCAACAGTTCGTAGCTTTTTTGACCTTTCAATAGGCTTGCAGTGACTAAAAAGCTGATATCACGCGCTAAGAAATGCCAGCACAAAAACTAAGTACCCACTTGGCCCAATGTACCGGCTGTTATTCGCTTTGCTGGCTCACGGGACGTTCGCAGAGCGGAAAATATGAATCCCGTCTCGGAAAGCAAAATCCTAAGCTAGCTGGTCATACCAGTCGAGTGTCACAATCTCATCTACCCACATTTTTATTAATGGGCCATTTTTAAGATGACGGAAGCTACCCTTATATGTGCGGTTGATTTTTGTTCAGCATTATCTTAGCATCATACACAATGTCTGTGCAATTTATTGGAGCCTGAATGTTACGAACCCCTGATGTGTGTTATGACGTCATGTAAATGATCATCTCCACAGGCTGGAATCAGCTGATCCTACCTCACGATTTGGTACTTATTGCAAAGTTGGTTTGTTTTTTGCTTATTTATTAGCTAGGACATGAAGCCTCTTGGGCTCAGATGTCCAGGACCTTGTGTCAAGTCTTTTGGTCCGTCTGACGTCCGTCGTCGGTACTTGCCAGGGCCTATATTACTTGTCCTTGGTTTGCATACCGTGCGCCGCTTTTGTCGCGTTGTCCTTGAAGCAGACCGCGGTGTCATGCCGGAGCTTCGCACGGGTGTGTTTATCATAGCAGAATATCGCTTTGATAGTTGTTACGTGTCCACAAATTTCGGAGCGTAAGGATCCTTAAGTAAAACTGACAGGACAGGGTTTTAAGCCGTCGACAACTGTTGATGCTCTGCACATCGCAGCATCCTGTATATACCGAAAGTGAGTGAACCAGTGTTGGAAATTTGGTTTGTGTTCTTGGTGTCGGGAGAATAATTTTTGTTCTGGATTACAACATTTTGCGAGGAGTACTACTGGCACTTGGCATTGTTAACTAAGTCAGTTATGACATGAGACCTATTTTTGACTGAATGGTAGGCAGTCATTTGCTTGTAGAATTATGAATTTCCCAGCATGGTTATAATATAGTTTTTAGTAGAGGCTTAAGATCATACTTGCAGAGTATGAAATGTCCATTGTAGTACTAAATTTATTTTTTTGTATTCATGAGTGCCAAAAAAACAGCACCTTTTCCAATCCTGAAATGAACCATCTAAATCATATGAATGTGGCATTGGTCTTGACCATGAATGCACGTAAATGGTTGCAGAATGTTTGTGACAAGGGCAATCCTTTAGAAGCGCACGCCATAAACCAAGCACACTGGATGACACATATACCGCGCGTGGCAAAAGGAGACGTCAGCTGTTGCAAGAAACAACATTATGCACTGGAGCTCCAGGTCGTAGATCACCTGCTATTCGCTCTTGTTTTACACAGTAGGTTAGGTTAGGTTAGGTTAGGTTAGGTTAGGTTAGGTTAGGTTAGGTTAGGTTAGGTTAGGTAAGGTTAGGTTAGGTTAGTTTAGGTTAGCGAATAGTAGGTGATCCACGACCTGGAGCTCCAGTGCATAATGTTGTTTCTTGCAACAGCTGACGTCTCCTTTTTGCCACGCGCGCCGTGTATGTGTCATCCAGTGTGCTTGGTTTATGGCGTGCGCTTCTAAAGGATTGCCTGTGACAAGATCCTCATGTTATCAGTTTTCAGGTTGGTTTCCTAATCACCGGTATTATTCATTGGCATTTGCTGGAATAAGTGCCAGTTGAATGAAAGACATTTTTGGAAGAAAAAATCTGAAAATTTCATCATTTTAATGTTGTATGGTGATGATTAAATCATTCTCTATCAAGTGGATCTTCTTGTATTGTGATGTTTTATCCTGAAAACAGTGGCAGTGACCTAAAAATGCAGGTAACAGTTGCTAATTTGCCTCTTAACATCCCAACATGCAACCTGGCATGCATTGAGGCATGGACTAGCTTAAGCATGGCAACAGAAGAGAGTAGAGAAGTGAACATTGTAAAGCAGAACCTCCCATTCCACAATGCATGGATTGATCATGCTTTGTAGATGAGGCAACCCAGTATAGCCTTGGGACATTGGTCATTCTTTTGCAGGCCTGCTCCCAGTTAACCTAAGTTAATTATGGCACATGGCTAGGGTGCACAAAACATCACATGCTATGTGTCATCTCTGGCAGGCTTTGGTTAATGTTGAAATAATGTTATCTTGCCCAGCCTAACTCAGTATGATCTAGCCTTACTGAACTTAGCTTACCTAACTAGCTTGAAAATGTACTTTTACTTCTATTTTGCACCTGTCATGGATGCATTTTCTTCTCCCTGTACTTTGTATATTTTATCTGTGATACTGTTGCCATATTGTGCTGTGTGTACTGCATCCAGGCTGCTTAAATCAGGGCAGTTTTTTGTAGTGGAGACTTGGAGGAGTAGTGGAGACTCATTACAGTTTTAGAATGACAAACCTGAACCACAAATATAAATCAGACATCATTATTTAGCCTGGTAGGAACCTGTATGCTTGATGAGCAGTAGAAGGTATTAAGAAACTAGACAAATCTGATTAAGCTGTGTATTTTGAATATTGGGATCTTGAACTATTGCCAGATGTCAGAGTTGAGGTGTTCATTGTGTAAAGCTTGTAGCTTGCACCTGGATGCTGTTAGTTCTTGGGCCATGAATGATATGAATGGACTGTCAGAATTGGTCCTGAGTCATCAGAACTGTTCAACAACTTGACAGTGACACTTGATGATGGCTAGAGGTCCTACAGGCTGTAATGAAGGGATAATTATGATGTTGACAAGCAAAAGTATGAGAATCATAAACACAGTTAAGTGCTGCCTCTCTGTCTGAGTGTCTTGTATGGCTGAGCACTAGCCTGGTGCAATTTTTAAGTGTGTTGGGAATTGATAGGAAGAAGAGCTGCCAAGGGGCCCAGTAGAAGAGTTTGAGGTTACCGCTCTTCGTGCTGTGCCTGATCTAATGCATAAATCGAGAAGAATTTGTGGTTGATTCACACCTGCTTCTCAGTGTACCTAGCATTTCTGATGTTTTTTTTTTTTTACAAAGCAAAGACTACTGAAAACTGATGAAAAACTGCATGTATTGTTAGCCTTAAGGCTCATGTGTTTAGATTTGCTTTGATGGATAATGTGATCCCAGTGCTTGAATTTTTGTCATTCCAAAATTTTCTTGCTGATGAGTGGTCTAGTTTGTTTTTATGGGAGCATATCCTGTACCACTGCACAAAAAGCCTTGTCCACATTGCAGTTTTTTCCATTGGCAGTGCCTCACAAAAGATGGCATAGTTCATTTTTATCTGCAAGTTCTAGTTGCATGGTTAAATGGAATGTTCCACCTTGTTAACATTTCAGAAGTATGTATGGTTAGCAAAAAAATGTTGCTGCCATCATTTGTGTGTACACATTGCTCTGAACATTCACAAAAACATAGCAAAATGTAATTCATCAAAAACCTTCTTCTGGCATCATCCATTGGTGATGATGCAGCACAGGTCTTCTGCCAGTATTGATTGCCCTGGATGTGCCTGTGTTGTCAGGCAGTGACTGACATTGGGATATGATGATTGTATGGTAAATTGCTTTGGAATTCCTTGTAGTGTTCTCATGCATAATGTATTTTGGAAATGGGATTTGAAGACTACAAACTGCATTTGGGCTATCTCAACATGAGATGTGTGTTAAGAGTGAAACTAGGATAGTCAATGTAATGTTCTAACTCAGTAGCTCTGGACGCACCAAGTAAATAGATCAGAATTAGGTTGCATCATATTCATAATATTCATCAAAATCCATTGGAAAGATGACAATGTGTCAGCCTTATAGTGGGGAACCTATTTGATTTTTTCTCATTACATATTTCTGAGACTGATTTCTAATTTCAGTAATGATTTCTCATAATGATTTCAATGATTCTGTAATGATTCCTGAGGCTGATTCATCTTGATTGCACTGACCCTCATACAGACTGCCATCGACCTTCCCCCTTCATGTTATCGTCATTTGGTATGAAACCTGAAGGTGACAGGATAAGCATTTTGTCACATGGGCATGGCTTCATTCGATCAGTACGGAAACGTTACGGTTTCTTAGATGACGTAATAACATACTGGTCAGCAAATGATCCATTACATAATGGAGGTTGCTTATGTAACACAATAACTAGCAATGCAAGCCAGCATGAAAAATGGGGTAACATATTGAGATGTTTGGTGCTTCTTTGAAGGGATTTCTTTCATCCTGTTGATATTTTTCCATTTATATGATATCTGTCATGGACTTTTCATATGTTTGCATCTTCCTCTCTGTTTCAGATAAACAACATCAGATATGATTGGTAGAATTGCTTTGCCAAGGACCACCACAGTTAGTCTGAATGACAGGTGAGATGGGATTTTTGTCTGAGTTGTGTTGATAATAATAGCTGCATGTTTGTAATGACTGAAGGATATGCATCTCCTTGTACCCATCTTAACAGTTGTTAACATAATTGCTTATGATCCAGACCTTGCAATATTGTTCAAACAACTGTTTGTTGTCAGTGAAACAGGTATGAATGCCAGCAGGTAATCACTCCATAGATCTTGGGTCTTAGTGAATCCCTTGAAAAGGAAAGTATCTAAATTTTAGGGTATAGGTAAGTAAATCTGGAATGCAGATGCTGGTGGATCTCTTAAAAAAAAAGAAATGGTGGTCAGATCCTTGACACTGATTCTTATGTTTGGTAAATGCAGCATGTGGATCTCAAATCTCCACAGACCCTTAGATCCTAGATTGTCTTTGGGGTCTTTTAGATCACCATTAGGGAAAAAGAGAATGTTCCACCTGCAGCACGTGTTTTGAACCGAGATAGCTCAATGGTAGTTTGTATTGTGTCAGGGAAGAGATAGCCAAGTGTGCACTTCTGTCAGCTGGCCAGTGTCTCTGGCCGTCTGACCATAGCCTCCGTCTATCTTCCTAGCGCCTTTTTCTTATCTGCCCAGCACCTCAAGTCCGTCTGGTGGGCACCCACTTTCCCAATGACCAGGATTGCCGTCCATCTGACCAGCAAGACCAGACCCTATGTCCATCCGCCCAGCACCCGAAGTGTATCGGGCCAGCACCTTTGGCCGTCTGACGGGCGCCTTTGTCGGGCTGATCATCTCCAGTCGTGGCGCAGGTTCTCGACGCTGCGAGAGCTGCGCGAGAAGCAGCAGCAGGAGGTGCGGATGCAGCAGTCCGCCTCGGAGGCCAGCCGACACCTGGTGGACCACATGGAGGAGCGGCCGGCGGTGCGGGCCGCCCTGGCCGGCCCGCAGCGAGCGGTGAGGGCCGCGGCCGCTCCGGCGAGGCTGGAGAATCACGCTGGATGGCGGTTGACACCAGCTCCGTCCGGTGGTGTTCGCTCGTAACGCCGGGCAGCGGTGCGGGCTGCGCGGTTGGTCTGATGGCAGCCTGAAATCGCTCTGCAGAATAGCCTGAAACTCTCCAACGTTGCTGGAAACTAAATGTGGTACTGCCCAGAGACCAGCGAGTGGTGTTTCTTCTTCGGTCGCTCTTAGGACTGAGATCCCCTCTTGGCCTTCTCTAGTGTAGCGGTAGGTTTGGTTTTGGGCAGGGCATCGCTGCCACCACCTGTCCCCATGCAGTTTGTGCAGAGCAAGAAACAAAAGTCTGCCAGCTCTGGATGTGCCAGGCCTGTGTCCCGTGTACCTCTGGACGGCGTGTCGTCCCGTGACCCCGCCGTCCTCCGGCCGCAGGCGCCGGTGGCCGCGGCGCCGCCGCCTCAGAAGCGGCTGCACGTGAAGCAGCGGCTGGCGATCCAGGCCCGACTGGGCGTGCTGCGCACGGCGCCGGCCGGCGGCTCGCTGCTGAACAGGCTCGGCCGCGGCCGTGCTCAGGTCAAGAGGCTCCAGACGGCGCGCAGCCGTGAGTTACGACCGCCGCTCGCCTGTCTGGGAGCGGTGGCCGTGGAACTCGGGGGTGCGGATTGTGCGATGATGTTCAAGTGCGCTTCGTGTGGTGTTGTTGCGACTTCGACTCACCAGTGGTTGTTTTGCGGCACTGCTTCCGTGTGTCGTGGAGGAGTATAGGACGTGGCCGTATCACGTGCCGAACAGCACATTTAGACGAGCCACAAACGTTCGACCATTTGCTGGTTGTTCGGATACATGGCTGTTCTAGCGATGGTGGCCGCCATTGATCTCCCCGGTACTAACGTCTGCCCTCTTTTAGCGGCTGCCGTGACGCAGAAACGAGGATCGACCACGTACAGAGGAGGCCAGGGTCGCGGCAGGGGACGCGGCGCCGCTTCACAGACCAGCTCCCGGGGACGGTGAGTGGTGTGAGACGGCTCCTGGGAATGTCAGATGATGCCTGGCCGGTCCTCCCGCGGACGGTGCGTGGTGGAGGGCAGTTCCCGCAGACTGGCCGATGTAGCCGAGCAGTTTGTGACAGTCACCTCGACAGCCGTAGTTTAACGTTGATGTCGCCCAGATTCGCGGCTGCATGTGGTGTGTTGGTTTATGAGGAAGCCATTGGTTGGGATTAACCCAAACGGCACCGTTCGACCACCGTCGGCGCGGAGTATCGCCAGTCCATGCGACGGATCGGACAGACACCTTGCTGTTTTCCGAACTGCGGTGTTGCGGTGACTGCACACTGCACCTTCTGCAGCCTGTGTAATATGTGCCGCGGTCTGAGCCTCTTCATCGCCGCCTGACCTGCGGCGTCGGTCGGCGGCAGGGGCGGCGCGTCGGCCGGCGCGCGGGGCCGCGGCGGCCGCGGCGCCGGGTCGGCCGGCCGCGGCCGCGGCGCCACCCGCGGCAACCCGGCTGCCAAGGTGAGCAAGGAGGACCTCGACAAGCAGCTCGACGACTACATGTCCAGCACCAAGGGCCACCTGGACGCCGAGCTGGACGCCTACATGAAGGAGGGCGACGCGTGAACGCTGTGACCGCGCGATGTGACCTTTGGTTGGACTGCGGGCCGGGCTGACTCACCTGCCGGACCTGAGTGTGCCTGGCCCGGCACAGGCAGGGGTGGTGGTCCTCGCGCCCACCCCGCCCGCGCCCCCACCGCATCGGGCGCCGCGGCTCGTCTGCTGTTGCTGTACATAGTATTGTGATTGTGAAATGTACTTGTTCCTTGGTGCTGGTGTTTTTCTTTTGGAGGGGGACGGGTCGGGTCGGAGAGTTCATGAGCCTGCAGGAGGCTGTTACGTCATCTGTGATGTTGGGAAATGTGAGTGTGATGTGAATATGGGCGAGAAGAATCCGGCTGTGGTGACGAAAAGATTTGCCGTATGAGAAGTTACGCACAGGTCTTCGTCACTGAGAAAACCTTTGTTACATATAATCCTCCATATTTCAACTAGACAGTAAGGGCATTACTTAGTTCGAAGTTCTGGGTTCATAATTGACTTTATTTGATCAAAAGGCTCTGGCGTGTTTCCACGTCCACAAAAGCTATTGATCGCCCCTTATGGGTATCCGATAATCCACATTATTATGGTAATCTGTTTAAACTGAACGACAAGGACAGCAGGGCGGGTGTCAGACGCCTGGCATCCGCGTGGGGAACTAGCGATTTAATAGGTGGCGCTACTTTCCTCAGTTTCCCTTGCCCCGCCAACGATCTGGATCAGGAGGGGTGTCGGACCATAGCTTCGCAGGAGCTACATTCGATGCCCTGTAGAGACATGTCCGCTTTGATCAGGTGTTTCCGCCTTATAAGTGGTGTTTCCGGTGTGGCGTGCCTCGAGTGCCTGTCCGACCACAGTACCCGGGTCCTACTACCGGCCGCGGCGGCAAGACCGAGCGTAGACCGAGCTACCGGTTTCCAGTCACTGATCCGATGATAAAAAACTGACGCCGTAAATCTCTACATCAAGACTGACGCTATTTATGCCTCTGCAGCGATATGGGCCGGAGTTCGAGCCGTCTGGAATGCCGTGTCACGCCGCGCCGCAGTTCCAGGTACTGCGGGGGTTCTCACGCCCGCCGACGGGAGATCCGGGTGACTGGAATTAGGAAGGCAGTGTGACTCCTGGTTTCTGCGGCGCCCAAAGCATTACTTCGTCCGTTAGGTATCCACCTGGCTAGATGAGCTGTGGATATGCATGTTAAATGGTTGACATGTTGAACTTCTGTAGCGTGTTTATTTGGACATATTGGGAACATAAACGATGAAAGATGGTATTCTCGAGGCATGTTTCGGTGGAACACCCAAGATTCCTCATCTCAAGCATTAAATGTGCATATGCAAGCTTACGAAGGTGAAGAATTACTACCTCACCTCCGCTTTTCCAAATATTTCCACTTGAATACCCACCAACCCGTGGTGCGACCTCTTGACTGACGGTAGCCGTTGAAAAACATAACTCGGCATACTCACGACGACCCACTAGACGAGCCGCACACTTCTTTGTGGCCCACTTCAGGCGACGGCGCCGGCGGCGGTCCGCCGTCTGGGAGCGATTCATCATCGGGAGACAGAGTCGGCCCTCCGCGCGGAGACAGTCGACCCACTATCGCCGCCCGGCCAGGCCCGAGTCGCTCCTAGCAGTGCCCGCCGGCGTCTCGAACTGACGTCACGTGGTCCGGGGAATCGCGCAGTGCAGAAATCGCCAGGTGTCGAGCGCAAGTCAGGTGGCCGCCGCTTCCTACCTGGGAGGCTCCGAGCGCGTGCGAGGGAGCGTGGCGCGCCTCGAAGCGTTACGGCGCACCGCCGGGTGTGCGCGGCCCTCCGCGCGGAGGAGGTCTGAGCTTCAGAGCCGGCCATCCTGACGCGGCGGTCTCCGGTCTTGACCGGCTCCGCTGGCCGCGCGCAAACACGCCGCCCGGCTGCCCAGCTGGCGGAGACCTGCTGGCGCGGCGAGCGTTTGAGGTTCGCCGCCGCCGGCAGCTGGCTGCGGCCGCCGGTGATTTATAACCCGCGGAGGCGAATTCGAGCTATCCCGGCGGTGAGTTCCGCGCCGGATTACGCTCCAGCGAAACGCTCGAATTTGCATATTCCCAGCGGAGCTCGTCAGCGGGCGGCTGGCTGTTCGGAGGTACGCGTCCGGTTCATGAGCGCTTGTTTGGCGGAGAGCTGGGCGGACAAGCCTGCGGAGAAGATGTACGATGGGTGCGCATGTATCGTTCGCCTGGTCCGTGCTATCGCTGTTAATCAGTGCGGTGGTAAGGCTTTATACCTGGGGGAATCTCGCGGTGCGTTGTTGGATCCGTCACAACTGCGGCTGTGGGCTTTCACATTGGTCGCGCTTCTGCAAACTGCGCACATGTTGAAGATCGAACACAGGACCTTCCGTCAATGACAGTTGTCTTGCAGTATTTTGCTCTTTGCGCACATAATTCCATCCATGTCGGTGCCAGATGTAAAACGTCAACAGAACGGACCAGACCCACACATGGGTCACTTCCACGCCATGCCCCGCGGCTGAGGGCTGTAGGCTCCCTTGTACACGCATGGCAGGCTACTGCGCTTTGAAACCTCGAGGCAGTAGCACCTGCTGGGCGTGAGCAAGATGCTGTGATTCGTCAGACACGACGCTTCTCCGAAAATGTTTTTACGGCTTTGCTACTGCGTTTGCCGTGCAACACAGCCACACCTGAAGCGAACTCGGCCTCGCTGAACACGAAAAAGAGCGAAAAATGGCAGAGATCACCTATTTGCTTTTCGCGTGGCGACTGTTGCATGTCAGCAGATAATCACGTTTTGCAGAGCGATTTGACGTGTAGTGCACTGCTCAGAAGGTCTTCAGAGAGAAGATATGGACTGCGCTGAAGGATGCAAGCTATTTCGAGCGCTCTGACTTGAGAGATGAACCTAAAGCTGTTATCCGTCGAGAGGTGAAATATGGTCCCAGATGGACATTGATCCAGGTGTGTTTCCGCTTGTGATTGCCATAAGAGCACATGTCTACAAAATGGTATAGCTGAGGGTATCGGTACTTACTGACCGATCTGTCGTGTCATGTGCCCGTCAGCCAATTATGCCGTGTATCTGCATCTTTAGAGTCAGCTTCCGCCAATGAACACGGTCTTACGATGCATGGTGGTTCATCCCTCGTTGTATGAACGATGTATTCCTGTCTGAGAAAACAACATCCTGGTAATGCTAATAGGCTCGTAGCAGTACGTTTAAGTTTACAACTCGGTGCTTAAGGATTCCAGATTCCTTAAGGATTGCTTGAAGATTTCTCTTTTCGGCCTAGAATAGCGTCCCAGTGAACTTTTTAAAAATAATGATTCAACCATTCTTCAGCTAGGCGAGTAAATTTGAACGTCCCAACATGTCGAACGTCTGTTGAGGTCATTGTTCCGGATAAACTTTTCAGAAAACGATTATCATTGAAGACTGCCGCAGGCAGAGATCAGGATCTCGATTGCAATATGAGGGTTACATACGTTCTCGAAGATTCTAACGAATTACGTAAAACAGATCAAGGGCGCAGTCAGGATTTTCTTAAGGGGGGAGCTCAGTGTGAATTGAAATCATACGAAAACCGTCTGCTGAGAATACGATGTATAAGGTTTTTCACAAAAAATGCGGGCCTAGGGGAGGGGAGCCGCACCCCTTGGCTGCGCTGGTGAAACAGAACACTGATACCAAAATTAACCTAAACTCATTTGTGGAAAGAAAGCCCGTGTAGGAGACTGTTGCCCATGGGCTAACGTCCACGGGAAACTTGAATTTGGTCTTTGTTCTCGGGTTTGGTAATATTGTGGCCACTTTGTGGTCGCAGCCCGCGGCCAAAGTCTGCGAGCCGTAACAAGACCAGTTTTTTTTTATAAGACCACGAAAACACCCAACAGTTATTTAACAATCCCATCGAAGGAAAACAAAGAAACTATTAAAATGCCCGCTGGCGTTAGCGGATCCACGAGGCAGAGTGTGTTACAAAGCGACATTTATCTTCGTAAAAAATGGATTTTATTTCAACAGACGATGTTAAAAATCAGGCCATGCTGTCCAGATTCAGGAAAAAATGCTAGTCCTTAGTACTAAATCATGCTTGACAGGGCTGTCAATTTGTTTTCCTTTGAGAGGGCCCTGGCCCACCCGACGTTCATATGAGCCCACCCAATGTTGGTTTGGGCCCCTCAATATTGTCTGCTGATAGGCAGAAAGTAGAGAATAAAGTCTAAAGCGATGTATTGGTCTAAATTTCTATCTTGTATTTATACCTATATTCTCTATGCCTATATCTATATCTATATCTATGTCTATATCTATATCTATATCTTTATCTATGTCTATATTCTGTCTTCTGTCTATCACCTATATACATGGGGATAAAGGTAATTCTTCATTTGATAGATAGTGACAGAAAAACTTATAGATTTCTGTTGGTCAAAATAAAGTGGGCTAAATCCGTTGAGAAACCCACATTTGGGGGAAGGTTAGATTGTCGGGTCCTCTGCTCGAACCCTCGTCCCAATCATTTACAGAAATCGACGCTTAATTTCATATCTCTTTTGGCGTTTTAGCATGTAAATTTTTGTATTGATGTTTGATGATGTATCCATTTATTTTACCTATCTAATCCATCTCAACATCTTTGTCTACCTCTTATGTCAGGCTTAGTATGTATTTCCTGCCCAACCCGTATGCCTGCCTGTCTGTACGGTCCTGAATCTTTCGGCCGTTTGCCCATCCCAAACCCTAATCTGTTTACTTTTCCAAAGCTTTGCTGCTATCTGCCCCGTCTGAAGCCCTGCTGCTGTCTGCCCCGTCTGAAATCCTGCTGCTGTCTGCTCCGTCTGAAGCCCTGCTGCTGTCTGCCCCGTCTGAAGCCCTGCTGCTGTCTGCCCCGGGCCGGCGGCGGCGATCGTGCGGCCCGGTTCGGCCCGCACGGTCGGCCGATGCCAGCTGCAAACGGGTTCCGGGTACCGGCGTCCGATGGCCCGACCGACTGGTTCTATCAGTATGTAATCAGAGTTTATGGAGGGATATTTTTCGGCCCCAGAGCGGCCGCCGGGTTCCCACGCCGCTCAGCGAGCCGGTCAGCGGCCGGTGGTCGGTCACAGAACTCACCGAGCCGGCTGTCCGTCACAAAGCCCAACAGGCAGGCTGTCGGTCACAAAACCCAACAGGCCGACTGTTGGTCACAAAACCCAACAGGCCGGCTGTCGGTCACAGGACCCAACAGGCCGACTGTCGGTCACAAAACCCAGCAGGCCGACCATCGGTCACAGCAGCTCACCGGACCGCCTGCCGATCACAAGACACAACAGGCCAGCTGTCGGTCACAGAGCACACTGCGACCTGCATCGGCCACAGACCTCGGCTGACCAGCGGACGGCCACAGCCTTGCCCGACCGGCGGGGTCCACCAAGCTGGCTTTCGGCCAAAGAGCTCGCCAGACCGGCTGTGGGTTACAGGGCTCACCAGAACGGCGGGCGGTCGCAGAGCTGACCAGGCGTGCTGTCGCTATATGGCTCGCCCGTCGTCAGCAGCGCTCGGAGGAAACTGCCACGGACAACTGGTGATCGGAGAAGGCACAAAAGCAACTGTAATGGGTCTGGACACCCATATGATGTCGAGTAAGCACTAGACAGCGGCCCTCGCGTGGCCCAGACACGATCTCAACAGACAGCCGCAGACCTGCCCCGCCGTCAGAGACCTCCAAACCCCAGCGGTGCGGCTGCGGTCTCTCGGCGGCCCGCGCGGCCCAGACGGTCCGACCGGCCGCCGGCCGACCGCAACACGCCGAGACGGGCCTGCGGTGTGCGAGTGGGTCAGACGTGACGGCGCCGACCGCGACCGGGCCAGCAGGCGCCGGGTCGCGGTGGGGGACAGCCGTGACGGGTCGGGTGCCAGGCACCGGGCGGCGGTGGCGGCGATGGCCCGGCCGTGATCCGTCCACGAGCGTGGTGACGGACGGCCGGCCGGCGCCCGTGACGGCCTGGTAACGGGGTGAGCAGGTTGGCCGCGGCGCCCGCTGGAGGAGGCGACCAACCTGCGGCCGCGGCGCCCGCAGGTTGGTCGCCTCCTCCGCCTCTCGGAGGAGGCGACCGCGTGCTGGCGTTGGGAGCCGGCGAGGTGGTGGCCGGCGTCGTGGTTTCGAGGCTGGTACGGGACACAAGCCACTGAAGAATTACTGAGGGGCGTATAAAGAAGCGCTTCCAGCTCTATCGTAATAAGGAAGTGCGGCCATGTTCTGTGAAAAGTCCCCTCCGTGACGAACCAGCCCGCAAACAAAACAAAACCGAAACAATCAAAAACGACTGCTGTTTTTTATGTTCTCGGAACATGTGTAGCAAAATAAAGCAAAATACCAAATTCATTGCTGTCTGATGTTTCAAAAGCCCTAATTGTTCCCGATCCCAGGGCCCAAAGGGAGGGCACATGCCGCACGTCACACGCACCCCTTGTGCTCCCCTCTGGCTGCGCCAGTGGTCACAAATGGGCAGCTGCAGCCAGTAGCGAAGCCTTCTGTACTTAAAGCGTTCGTATTACAATACAGTTCATCTTGCAAATCTAGCATTACGCCTTTTGTGATGATCGAGATGAATAAACCTGAAGTGGTTTAGACAACATCAGTTCAGCTGGATAAGCCTGAAACCTTGGCTGTGGTTGCTTTGACAAAGTCAGAGCGATTGCTGCATAAGTAGAGTAACCCATCAACGGTCATTCGGTGGCCTTGCTAACTTTGGAAAATTTAAATTTGGCTCCATCGTATTGCACGGAAACCACATGCTTCAAATGGCTCTGCTCACACGAAAGCGTTCCGATATCCACGGATCACAGCACAGAGGAGAGAGCATGTGAATAAAGTCATAAAATCAGGACATAGAAACAACAGCGAGACGAACGCCAGTCCCGGCGTCAGTAAGCCCACGAGAATCACCGCGGCTATTATGACGCCATCAACTGAATTCTATAGAGGCCAGGGACGCAGCTAGAATTTTCTTAAGGGGCGGGGGGGGCGGAGCCCAATGTGAAATCATACGAAACCGCCTGCTGGGAAGACGATATGCAATGATTTTCACAAAAATCGGGCCTAAGGGGGCCCGGGCCCTTCGAGCCTCCTCCCCCCTTGTCCACGCCTGTGACTGGGGACGCACTGATGGAACTCAAGCAGCGCTTTTGGTGTTTGCAGTCCGCAACTAAGAAAGATGTATTAACATACTGGTCTTTTCTTTTCTGCCGCAAAAAATCAAAATAAATGCAAAACGTCATACGATTCTCCGCCTCCTTTACAAAGACATACTGTATGGGTTTCCATTAGCAGGCATCTTTTTGCATTCAGGCATTTATGTTGAAAACTGCTCATGACGTTCTTGCGTCACAGCAATTTAAAGCTCACGAATTCCGTGTATTGAAAGAGCCATAAGGCACGAAGACAGCCTCTGAAAAGAGCATCCGTCGGCAGTTGTTCGGAAACAAGAGCGAGATCTTTTCCGTCTGGTTGGAGGGGGTAATTCACATTCCTTTCGCGGCGTGACAAAAGAGGAGCGTCCGGGACCTGTAGCGACGAGCGCGGATCCACGAATTTATGGCTCTCTCCCGTCCGGAGCTCTGCCGTAATGCTTCCGTCACGGAACGCGGGCACCGCACCACAGGCGTGCCGAGGGTTTCAGCTGAGGGTGTTAAAGTTTCATAGCCAGACCTCGGCGTGAACCCAAGCTTGCGTTTTTAGCGACGCGCCAAAAACTCTGAGCAGCGAGATCGGGAAGCGCTCAGACCATGTCGGCCATTTGCGAGGGACTCGCGCCGCCCCGTCCCGCCTACCCTGCCGAGGTGGCTGGCTGCGCCCGTGCGTCACGCCTCAGTGGCTCCGGGCCACGGCGCAGGCTCGAACGGCGGGCCCGGTGTCGCCGCGGTCGAGAGCGCTCCCGGCCGGCGTCAGCTCAGCACCGTTGAACCGAGAGGGGCGGCGGTGATGGACTGCCGTCCCGGCCCGGCCCGGGGCGCCGCGCCGGACGGGGTTCACTGTGCCGAGACCCGCGAGTTGAGGCCGGCAAACGTGTCGTCGCAGTCAAAGGATAAGGGGATACAACAAGATCAATGGGCGTTTTTTTCATGCAGCGGTCATGGGCGCACTAAAAAAATGTTTCCCGTCTCCTCCGCTGGCGCCTCTGTGATGCATTTGCATGCGTGATGAAACGCAGAAGACCCAAGTTACGTCCAAAGAATACATTTGGCAAAGGATTGACTACGCTCTCTAAAAACTTAAATGGCTAAATTACTTAAAAAATAGTCTCACTACAAAAATAGTGTTCCAAAAGTTCAAGGTCAGGCCAACAAGTCTGCAGTCAGAACATGTACCTACTGAAAGACGATCTCAGCGAAAAAGTTGTTCTGGTATCAGCTGCTGATGCTATCACAAAAGCAGGTTTCAAGGGATGGGATACCCTTTCCGTTTCAGCTCCCACTCAGGGCGTACTGAGAGACGATTCCAGCTAAAAAATTATCGTTATCATCCACCAGCCACTGTCGATATCAGTTCTGCAGGTTTTGCAGGCGGGCTAGTGTTCCCTTTCCCCTATGCTGACATCTTGATTTATTGTCATGATTGCTTGGAAATACCTCAGTTTGACCTGCCTCGGATATTTATAGCCCGATGTGTATTTGCAGTTCAAAATAGGACAAAACGATGCTAAGATTTGGAGGCGGCTTGCCCCACATTGTTACAAGTTTTTGATGTGTAGTCATACTTGATTCGGTGAACAACCAGGTCTTGGTGTTTTTCACAACAGATGTTGCGCGCCCAAAACATGCCAAGAAGTGAACAACGTTCTTCATTTGGTGCTAATGGGTGATTTCTGCGGATTGAGATGTTGTACGCGGAGAATTTCCTCCGGTGTGATCAAATGCAATTAAACTTTTGCTCCGCATGACGAAGTTTTGTTACCCTTGCCAGGGGAAGAGCTTTCACTTTAATGAGATATCTTGTCTCGCAAGCTTACCTACCATAGAATTACAGCCGTCAACCACAGTTAGTTCACGACGCTTGGATTTGAACGGACGCAGATAACAGTACAGATGTAAGGGACCGTCAATAAATTATGCAGATCATTTTTGTGTATCTCTTAATGACCCTTCCTTGTAACGCTTCGTAGTGGGCCCGCCCCTTCAAAAAAAGAAAAAAACGTAACGCCCAGCCAGCTCTCTCCCCCACGGCTTGTCTCTCCTAACATTTTGAATGGCGTATCACTTATTTTAGTTATCCATAGTTTATGGGCGACTCCCAACTCGTTTTACGATAAGGAAAACCATTTTAAAATACTGACAACAAATTTCAAGAGAAAATTTTCATCAAACGACCACGCTGTCAACAGATCTTCATTTAACAAGAGGGACAGCACAAGGTGCGCCAGTCATCCGGATATTTGCTGTTTGACAGATGACGAAACAGAGTTATCAAGTGAGAGAACAGATTCAGCATCGTTGGTCTGATTTTCGGCCCTGTTTTAAGAAACACCTGCCTGTCGCACTGTTTGATGAGCCCGTCTCATTGCCTGACATTACATAGACGTCCTAGTCTTCCTGGAGAGACTCCTCAGTCCTCCTGAGAGGCGTCCCAGTCCTCCTGAGAGACGTCTCAGACCTCCTCAGAGACGTTGCAGTCCTCCCGTTCCTCCCCGGACCGCCGCGTCCTCACGCCGTCCGCCTGGTCCGGTGTCGGGTCCTCAGGCGGCGAGGTCCACCCGTGGCCGGCCCCGTCTGTGCTAACGCTGCGTGACGTCCGTTCGAGGGGGAGGGGTCCAGGCCCGCCCAACCCATTAGAAGGACGCCGTCCCCTCCCCCGTTCCTCCGGTGCCCCCCCCCCCCGCCGCCGCCGGATGCCAGACGCGGCGCGTGCCGGGTTTGAACACGGGCGGCGGCGTGTGGCGCCGGCGGGCCGGTCCTGGACGGCGATGGGGGGGAGGGGGGAGCGGAGAGGCGGGACGACGGACGGGGAGAGCGTCGTCAAGGTCAGGACTTTCTAGCGAAATGGGTGCAAACAAGCTCCGGCAGATCGGGACCGGTAATAACAGGTGGGCGGCGAAAATTGGCGGGGTTCATTCTTCAGACTGACAACAGCCTAGAGAGAGTTATGGAAGAATCACTTTCAGCAATACGTCTTGTGTCGACTGTTATACAGAGCCGTTGCACGCGCGCGAAATCTCACGTTGAGAGATACCGGTTCGGAACGTAACCTGGCCCCGGGTCGGCACACGGGCCGCCGAGGTCCCCGCCCGCGGCAACATCATGCAAGAGGTCACGAGGGGGAGTCGCTCGACCGTCAACCGAAGCGGTCAACATGCACGATGATAACTGCGCAAGATTCCGGGCACTGACAAATCTAGAAAGAGTCCTCCACGACAAAAACTGGCGCCAGGGTGTGTTTGTCCCCTTATCCGATGGGCATCATTGGGACTTCACTCTCCGAATTTAGAGCTGGTCTTTAAAATGCTAATTTAAAACGGGGAACAAAGTGGCCAAAATCCGAACAGATATCAGCATTTTAGAATAGGTTGGGTAATACGGAGAGTGACTTGCCCTCCCCCCTCGCACCCAGTGTGGATCTGCCAGTGATTCCTTGTTAAAAATGTAGACAAACGTCCATGATGTTACTTAAGTCCAGTTAAGAGTCCATACCATACCTATGCTTTAAATAAGATGTGTTTCCAGTTTCTGTTTTTTTTTGTGGCGTCCTGCCTGCCTAATATATTGCTTCGAGTGCCGTTTTAGGTGCTAATCTTTGTTCTTGGCGGATAAAAGAGTTCCGTAGAATATTAACAGTTCAATCGTTTTTGCCACGAGGTCACGTGCATGGGAACGATTTTGAAGTTCGCAGGACCAGAACTATGTGGACATTGCTTTTACACAGCACTATACGACTTATGACAAGATTTTCAAAACTTCTCACGATCGCCGCCATGTTTTTTGTGCTCCTGCACCTAAGCGTAAAAAGAACGGATCCAGCCTTATTACTTCTGTCACGGTGGCTGCTTTCGTGATAATAGCATTGTGAGATAATTTCGATTCCGGCATGCGATTGTTTTTGCCATGCCGGAAGCCGAAGAGAGAAAAACGTTACTGATCAGTCACATGTATGATGAAACCCGAAACCTGTTAACTGCTACTCAAGGAACAGTTTTTCACAACGCTTTTTACCCGGCATGTGCTTTGTCTACACTCCCTTGTACGTTTGAAGTTATTATTGAGACATGTACGTATATTTTGTCCGTTTCCTCAATGAAATGCGGCGTTTGGTTGGCCTAAACTCGAGGATTTCGCTCCAGCTCGGGACAGCTCACGCTCACACCATCCGTATATTCAAACGTTGACACGTCACGGCCCACGCACGCTCAGCAGTCCGGCAGCAGCAGCTCCCCCATCCCCCTCAGCGGCTGCCGACACGGTCCCTCTCCGGCCGTCCCAGCCTCCGGCGGCGGCCGGCCGCCAGTCAGCTGACCGACGCCGGTTGCCGAGCGGCGCCTGGCGGCCGCCGGAGACTCCGACGCCGCACACTCCGCCAGCACCGGCCGGACGGGCCGGAGAGTTGCACGCCGCGCGCGCCCCGTGGGAGCGAGCGACAGTCGGGCGCGCGACCGCCGCCGGTTGGGATGTGCCGCGACGGCCGCCGTGTGGGAAACGCGTGACGGGCGGAAGTGAGCAGTGAGGAGTCGTGACGCGGGCGGCGGCCGCCACCCGACGGCGACCGTGAGAGAGGTAAGCCATGGACGTCAACCCCGCCGTCGGGCGGACTCGACGGGCCGGACCCGGAGCTGACGCGCGCGCGAGCACATCGACTTCCCACGAAACCGACAGGCCATTCTAGTTGCACGTAAGACGTCACCGCCGTTCTCAAAGCAGCGTGCACTGGGCGCGACCGTTCGCATCACGTCAGCACCTCCACGAAACCCGGGCGCTCGCTGCAGCCTACTGCCGCCAGCGCCGGGCGCCGGACGGGATGACCAGGCGCCTGCCGCCGGCGGTGGCGGTTCGGGCCCCAGGTCGCCGACACCGGCCGCCACGCACCGACCCCGCCCGGCCGGGCGCCGGCTCTCCGCTGACGTCATGCGGGCCGGCCGCCGCCGGAATACAGAGCGGCAGCCGTGCACGGGACGAGCCGCCGGCGCGGCTGCGCGCGACGCGGCTCGTCGCGGTGACGGACTGACACCAGGACACCAAACGAGACCCAAGACTTGACTCAGGACTCGGACGCCTGAGCCGGAGGGGCTGTGCGTCCGAATTCACAAATTAACGGGTGCCGGTAGGTGGGAACTTGGTCGGGCCGTGGGGCACGGGTATACACGGAGCAGGCACGTAGCCAGGATTTTCCTCAGGAGGGAAAAATGCCAAATTTTGTCATATGCCACAGGCATATGAAGAAATTTACAAGCAAAGGCAGCAATTTTAGTCAATTTGTCTTATATCTCTTGCACGGGAAATCATATGTTTGTTTTTGTAACATATACGAGGTCTGTCCGAAAAGTAGCGAGACTGGCTTTATAAGAACTTTATTAGAAAAAATTGAAAAGTACCAATGTCACATTCCTTCAAAGTAATCCCCTACCAGTCTAACACACTTGTGCATTCGCCTTTTCCAGGATTCAATACACTCCTGGAAGGCATCTTCTGGGATCTTTCTGAGCTCCGTCGTCGCGGCCGTTTTGATGGAATCACTATCAGGAAAATGGGTTCCCTTCAGAACAGAGGAAAAAGTCACAGGGGGCCACGTTGGGGGAATATGGAGGTTGTTGCAAAATTGCAATGTTCCTTTCTGCCAGAAACTGGCGAATATTCGTACGATCCGGAAACGAAGAGACAGAGTCGTGAATGGAAAAGTCCAGGATCCCCAAGGCCAAAAAAAGCAAGGAAGTCGGAGACGAAAGTGAAAGTGATACTCATTGTGTTTTTCGATATTCAAGGCATCGTTCACTTCGAATTCTTACCCCAAGGCCAAACAGTGAACCGAACCGTCTACAAGGAGATTCTTTGGCGCCTCATGAGATCAGTGCGGGACAAGAGGCGGAGCATTTGGCAAACCAACGCATGGGTGCTCCATCACGACAACGCTCCTGCTCACACAGCCCTGAGTATTCGCCAGTTTCTGGCAGAAAGGGACATTGCAACTTTGCAACAACCTCCATATTCCCCCAACGTGGCCCCCTGTGACTTTTTCCTCTTCCCCAAGATCAAATCTGTTCTGAAGTGAACCCATTTTCCTGATAGTGATTCCATCAAAACGGCCGCGACGACGGAGCTCAGAAAGATCCCAGAAGATGCCTTCCAGGAGTGTACTGAATTCTGGAAAAGGCGAATGCACAAGTGTGTCAGACTGGAAGGGGATTACTTTGAAGGAGTTTGACTTTGGTACTTTTCATTTTTTTCTAATAAAGTTCTTATAAAGCCAGTCTCGTTACTTTTCGGACAGACCTCGTATATGATCACTATTACGTGTTCATGCGAAATCGTCATATATCTACTGTAGACCACTTGGCTCAGGGGGCATGGCCCCCATGCCCCCCCCTTGGCTGCAACCCTGACACGGAGGGAGACAAGCCACGAGATACGAGGCTTACATTTGGCAGTACGATGCACGTTGGAAGCGACGGGCGTCACCCTGGCTGAGAACGTAGCTGACCCGGAGGAACAGTGGCGCACACGAGGGGAAATCGGCGAGACTTCAGCGCCCAGAGCTGCTGCCGGTTGTTCTCTGACAAGGCTTTAGTGGCGGTGGTAAAACGGAATATTCCCGTCCTTAATGCGCGGTGGCCTGTTGGGAGAAGAAAAAAATCCACGCGGCGGTCGGGCCGGGCACTCTGCGCTTTGATTGATGGTTATGTCCCCTATGTGTTTTACATGTTCTCGTAATGACCCACTTACGACTGAGAGATACGGGCCGTATTCTGCAGTGCTGGTCTAGCTTGGAACGCAATGTTTTTGCCGATGACTAATTGATATAGCCGTCCAGCGCTTGCACCGAGCAGTGCATTCGTGGAAAACGTTGAGATAGATTGTGATGTTGGCATGTTTCTCCGGGAACGCTTTTATTGCTTTTCGGAATTCTGGGTGGTGTCAGCCTTTGCATATCGGAAAAGCAGAATGGCATCAGATCATGCTGGTGAAAAGGATTGCTTGGAGAAGCGCCTGATAAATGTCTGCCATTTATTCAGTGAATGATTGGGAGAGAATCGTTCAACTCATGGACATATGTATAAGTCATCCGGCCGGCTCCATGTTAAAGCATTCGCATTCCAAGTCCTTAATCAATCAATGCCTTTCAGAAACTATTGGCAGCATTTACAAATGACGCCGAATGCATAAACACAACCTGAGGCACTATGTGGCCTCTGAAGACAGCGTTTTCCAAATGATACCGTTCGGCTGCCTTCACAGTACAGTGGGCACAACCTCGCCAAAATGCTTTTTCTTTCAGCGATAAAATCCCGATCATTCCGACAGCGACCATTTACAATCAAGGTTAGCCTGCTTTTTCGAGCCAACGACTTGAGCTTCCCGTGTTGCGGTGTTCGTGGCCGTTTGTCCAGCGGTGCGTAATTAGGCCAGCCTGATCAGTCGGACGAGCCATGCACCAGGCGGGGCGCGGGCCAGATTCGACCGATAGCCGCGAGGCCAGGCTTATTACGTTGACGGAGTTCCGTTCAGACGAGCTGCCTCGGCTCGACCTAGCTCTGTGCAGTCGGTGGATTGGGACAACGTATAGGGGCCCGTCGGAGAGTTCCCCTCTGCAGACAGGCGGGAGGGGAGATCTGAGGAGCAGCCTGAGAGCCGGTCTCTCACACGTGCAGGCGGGGAGGGTGTCTGTGCCCCGAGGGGCCGCAGGAGAGTTCCGACTTCCACAGGCAGGTGGAGGGTGTCTGTGCTAGCCGGCAGCTGGCGGGGCCCTCTCTTTCACAAGCCGGGCCGGGGTTTGTGTCTGTGAAAGGACCAGTCGGAGAGCTCCCCTTCGTCTCTCACGGGCAGGCCGGGTGGGGAGGAGGCGGAGGAACCTGTCTGATCCCAGAGGCTCCCCCTGCTCGGCAGGTTAGGCTGGCGCGAATCCAAGACTTGAGAAGGGCAGGCGGCATTGGCAGTCGGCCTCCCCATCAATGATCAGTCGACCGGCGGCAACATTCAAATGGCACAAGTAAGCACACGTCGACGAGGACATTCGCTTGTCCGCGACTGGGTGTAGGGGTCTGAAGGGCCAGCCGGAGTCTGGCTGTCCTTTCATAAGAGGCAGGGTGGCTCCTGCATGCACCAGTCGGAGGGATTTCCCTGCTGGTCGGCCGCCATTCTTGGCCCGCTCCACAGGACGGACCGACACAGGCTCCTCCAGGCCGCGAGCAATGTGAAATATTTGCAGAAGGCCGGTGTCACGGACTGCCGGCTTCTAGGATTCGTCGTCATCCAAACACGGCCAGGATGTGCTGTTGGTTCACGGCGCTCCGCCTTCTGACGGGAGAAAGTCGGCTCGTTTTCACGCTCATTATGTTTGCCGCACAAATAACGGAACGTCCCGGACGCTGCTGTTGTCCCAGTCATTTGTCGATTCACGGGACACGCTCCTCGCTGAGCCAGCACGGCGTCCCGCGGGCGGCTCTCATGTTCGTCAGCCACCTCGTTCCCGGGGTGGCTGACGAACGTCGTCGTCGCAGGTCGCAAAACCACGCGGCAGGATTCGGCCGGGCCGAAATGAATGGCGCGCACTCGGCGCGCCATTCCGCGGGCGGCATTTTTCAACGCGCCATTCGGCGGGCGGCGCTTCGGCTGCGTCGGCCGTTGATCCGACCGGCTCGCTGACCGCTCGAGGCGGCCGCCGCTCCCGCCCGGCCGGGTCGGGCCTCTGGACACGTCGGCGTGCTGCGGTCGGAAGCACGTCGCAGCCGCGCGGCCGCTCAGGTGGCACCGGCGTCCGCGCGTGGGAACCGGAGTGACGTCACCGAGCGGGACGTCCAGCGCCTGTCACTCTCGACTGACGGCTGTCGTTAGCGGTCCGGCCAGCTTGATAAGTTTCGATAGGACAGCGTTTAAGCGCGTTATGGATGTCACGCGTCCGTCGTTAAGTGGGCGTAATGGTCGGCGAGGATGGGGTGTACGACAGCTTTAGAAGATCGCCGGTGTTTCTTGTCTAACTCTTACCCGTTGGTCTTGGTGAAAGGCGAAAATCACGTTTGCCATCACAGTTGCTGGTCATAAGAAGACGCTATGGCTCAGGCAGGAAGATTAATGAATGCTAAGAAGATGATTAATAATCGAACGTAATTTTCCGTGACTCATTTGCTGCAGATTGTCTCGGTGCTGGCAGATCGCGACGATAAACCAGAGCCCACTAGCTTTCATTTGATGTTGCGAGGCAAATGGCGCAGATTTACAAGTCAGGTAATCACTACTACTAGAACGGATCTTTTCATAAGTCTTAAACTGACTGTGTCACGATATCGCGCTTTAACGTTCTTTTTTGCCAATGCTTAGTTTTGCCCATCGCGACCAATTCTGAAATCAAAGCATGTACCAACCATACAAGAAGTTGATGTCCTTTAGATATGCTGCCTTAATCTAGCGATTGGCCGTGTTGTCCAGCTAGGTCATCGGAGACATGCACTAAAACACGAAGATAACAAGACAGAGGACTTGCTGGCCTCCATCCGTTTTTTTAACGAAAATCATCGCTGTAAGCAAACCAACTATGCCCGACCTCAGCCAAGTCTCGGCCACTCTGCCTTTATTACCGAATTCCTGCGCGAATGCCAAAGCCATATACACCTCCGGCTCTGCTATCTGCCGCATCAGCCGCAAACCTGTCGGGCCGTGCCGCAGCGGCGTCGTGCGTGCCAGCTCAGTGCGGCGCCGCGCCCGGACGTGAAACGGTCTGACCGCGCGGCCGACTCACGACCGTCACGACGCGGCCGGCGGCGGCTGGCGAGCTGCGGCCGGCCCGCAGCCTCCCGCCGCCGCACGTGCGCCGAATCGGGCGGCGGCCGCGCCGCGCCGGACGCCCAATCAGGGCGCGCCGCGCCGCGCTGGCCGCGCGCGCCGGGGCGCCGCGCAGCGCCGACCGGCCGGCGCGCTATCTCGCGCGGCGTGATGAATTCGCGGCCGGCGGCGGCCGCACCCTATATAGGTCAGACGCGCCGCGGCCGCGCAGGTGTTCGGCCGTGGGTCAGAGAGGAGCGGCAGAGCAGGTCGTCCCTGAACGGCTTCAGCAGGCCATCTGATGCAGGCCGGAACGGCATTAACAGGCTGTCTGATGCCGGCCTGAACGGCATCAGCAGGCCGTCTGATGTAGGCCTGAACGGCATCAACAGGCCATTTGACGCAGGCGTGAACGGCATCGACAAGCCATATGATGCAGGCCGGAACAGTATCAACGGGCCGTCTGATGCAGGCTTGAGCGGCATCAGCAGGCCGTCTGATGCAGGCCTGAATGGTATCAATAAGCCGTGGTAGGCGAGAGCTGTACCAAAAGGCCACCCGAGGAAGGCGGAAGACGGAAATCACGCCGGCAAGCTGTTGGTTGCCGTTGGCCGTCTGATGCAGAGATGCCAACAGCGGTGCTGCAGTAGGACTGGCTGGAATCGGCAGTTTTTTTCACGGACTGAGAAACTCGAACAGCACCCTTTGACGCAAGACGCCAGACGTCAAAGGAGACCACGAATCCATGACTGTCAAACATCAACAGTGTTGTCTGACGCCGGACATGTGACACCCGCTGTGCCGTGTGCCGCGGTCCCGGCTAGCGCGACAGCGTGCGCCAGTTTTGACGTCACACCTGCCGGCCACCGGCCGCCGGCAGCCGGTTTGAATTTGAAGACTCGGCTCCTGGAAGGCGGTCAGGTGACCGGAGCTGGGCGCCGGCCCGGGTGCGGCCGCCGCGGCCGGAGTCGGCGACGGCCGCTGGTCTGCTGCCGGGTCTGCTGCGTCGCCTGCAGACCAGACGGCAGACCAAACTGGTCTGAGGCTCCCTCTGCATGGACGCTGCGGCGGAATGGCCTGGCGGCTCGCTGGGTCAGCGGATGCTTGGTAAGGTTGTAATTGTCATAACTGGGGAGAACAGCCACAGACCATTACCCCAGGGACCCGCTGGAGCCGGTGTCTGGGACGCTGGTGCCCTGCTCTGTAACGGGAGGTCGGCGGCGCTGTCCGAGGCCCGAATCTCTCGATCAGGTACCAGATGTCACACTCAGACAGACCAGATTTGCCATCCACGTAACAGCAGGCAGCAGATCGGCAACCCGCAGTGCAGAGGCTCAAACATCCAATGTGCCCAGGTTATGGATGTTTGCCCGAAACCGAAAGGACTGTTTCCGGGCAACGACAGCCTGAAAGAAGTAGGACATGGACGACATGTTGCAGCGCCGATAAAAGTGACAAGAACACTAGCTAATCGCATCATTCGTGGTGCTTCGCGTGATATCATTAGTGCAAACCTGTATCAGACGTTTTCGAAACAATTCGAATTTCAGCGTCTCGAGTCGCGTGATAACCTCTAATAGGTAAAGTGTCAAAAGATTATTAAGGAAAACAGCGCTCTCCACAGCCTTGAAATAGAGACGTGCAGCTTCAGTTTCTGTGGCAAAGATACGAGTGACATGGCAAAAAAACGGCTTGGTCGAATGGCTGAAGAGTTCTGAGAATCGCTGTTTGTGAGGGACAACACTGGAATTCGTGAGCGATTCAGTAAGTTCGCACGGTTCTCACGTTGTAAATAAAGTCTAATAAACAATGATCTAATAAATAAAGAAATGCTAACTGTAGGCGTAGCAAACGAAGCATGGACCGAGCAAGGCAGAAATACGCGTTTTTCCGCGACTTGTTTTACATTCGCCACACAATGTTACATGGAAACTAGTTTCAGAATCGTCCAATCACCCTCTATTTTTCCTGGGTGTCTCCACCCGTGGCGCGCGGCACGATACGTGGACTTTCCGTCTTCCCAGAACGCGAGTGAAAATCAAGCCGACAGACCTCTGTCCAACAACGGGACAGGTTGCGGGCCGTGATTGGCGGTCTATCGAGCTGACCGGCAGTCACCGAAACTGACCTGGGAGCTGCTTTTTTAGTCTCTGACTACATGGCAGTGAGACTTTCTCCCTCAGGGTGGGAGTGTCATGGTAACGACCCGATCTGACGCTCCAGTGCAGTGGCGGGGCTACGAAGTCGCAAGAGGGAGAAGTACTGGTGTAGAGCTTCTGCGGCAGTTCTGTGAGAGATCTTCCTTTGTAGAGGAGCCAGTGATGTGAGCGCTTCAGTAGAAAGATGCCTTTGACGTAAACAACAGGGAAACCTGACGAGGAAGCTTGTTCCAGTATCCAGTGAAAAACGAAAGAATGGGCGTTTGGAGGAGTTTTGAACTACGACTGTGAAAGGCACTTTTACCGATCAAGCCGATGAGGAGAAAGGAAAAGCAGAAAAATCACCTAACCATTCTCTGCAATACTATTTCCGGCCCCCACACTCGCGAACCGTGACGGGACGTCGAATCGCCCTGAACCGCCATGAACGTTATCTGGAGCCGACTCATCTAAAGCACTCGCAAGGACACGAGTCCCTCTGAACGTCACCGAAAACCAGCCGGCGTCGACCAAGTGTGCCCCGCCGTAAAGAGCGAAGGACACCGTCGGGACGCCATTGTCTCCGGAGCCGCAGCGGTTGCGCCACCGCTGGCTGGCGTGACGCCGCGGCGGCCGCGGCCGGCCGGCGGTGGGCAGGGCCAGAACGAGCCAGCCTCGTGCACGGCTCGTCCCTGGCTCGGCCGGCCGCGGGGGCCGGTCACGGCGGCGACGTGAGCCGTGCCCAGCTGACGCCGCGGCGGTCATTCGAGTCATGTGCTGAAGGTCGCCTGGAGGTCGACCGAAGACCGGTCACGATTCGTTCGGCGATGAGTTTTACCTTTTAATTGGGCTTATCGCGTGCATTTCGAAAGGCAGAGACTCTATTTACTACGCTGTCTTGCTGTTTCTGCCAGTAAGCAAATTGATGAAACTACATTTTCTAGACGACGAGAGTAAGTGACTGCCGTCAAGAGGCCATATATATATATATATATATATATATATATATATATATATATATATATATATATATATATATACATATATATATGATTAATTTTTTCTGTTAACGTAAGGGATACGTGTTCTACACATTGTTGAAGGATTTCTCTTAAATCTCCCAGCCTAGGAACTGTAAGCCACGTGACGACTTGCTCTCCTTACCCTTGATAAATGCAGTAATGTATTTTTGGAAACAATTTGGTCTCGCGAAAGGGATTATTACGGTGTTCCTCTCGCATATAGCCTAACAATTCACACAGCATTCGATATCACTCTTGCCATTGCGCACCGTTCGTTTCTAGTTTCTTTCATAGCCAGATACCCATCTTAACCTGCTCCACGTCAGAGGGGAAGCAGATCCGCGTTATTTTGCGGGATCCTACGATGACAGATGACTTTCTTCACTTGACTGTGACACGAGATGACGGGATCTCCTGCACTGAATTATGTCACGAGTTGGTAGGATCTCCCTCTCCTTCCCCGCCGCATGTCTCAGTCCTGGGTCGGCAAAGCCTCCCTCGCCGGCTCAGAATAAAGGAAGGTGTTTTGTCGCCCTGAATCTCAGTGAGAAGCATTTCCCCTTTCGACCGTGCTTCAACACACAGAAGATAAAGAAGACCAGGAAAGTGCGTAAAAATTTCAAATGCCGCCTACTCTCTGCAGACGTAATTAATCTTTCAGTGCTTAATTGGACCGTGTCACAGCACGTAGCTTGGCTGTCATATTTCTTCTTTATGGCCTCTACGTGTGGTGTAACAGTCACATGTTCCATTCCCTGGAAGCACTCATTACATTCTCCCATCAAAAGACAACGTGACCTCTAGAAGAGCTTTCCCATCACGTGACAACCGATCACGCGGGGAGGCCTCTCAGTCTGTTGAGGACCCATGTATGTGCACGTGGAGGCCTCATGATCCTCTGCGTCTGTCTACACGTGGTTTCCCCGCGATCCCCTCGTCCGTCTACACGTGCAGGCGTGGCGATCGCCGGCCTTTGTCGGCACGTGGACGCCGCGTCGTGACGCGACACGCCGGCGTGTTCCCTCAGCGTCGGCGTGTGCCGCGCTGTTCGCCGGACGGCCGAGCACGTGTCATCACCGGCCGCCGCCGGCCGGTCGTCCTAATCCCGGCGAGACGCCCTGTCCGGGCGGGGATGGCGCTGTTAGCCGCCGTCCAGACGGTGCCCCGCTTGTCGCCATCGAGCCGCCAGCGCTGGCGAGCCGACCGCGTGGCGACGGGGAGACTGCGGACAGGACTGGGGTGCTGGGGGTCCGCAGGGGGCTGGGAGCGGTGCACGAAACCATGCAGAAGAAAGTGGTGGAGAGAACGTCCAGGACGACGGGAATAGAGGCCGTTCGGGGGAAGATACGATGATGTATGGTTCACCCTGGAAGCTACATGTTCAGCAGAGTTCGCCTCTGAATTATGTGTGGAGAGATAATTTTAGGGGCAGAATGTGAAGGAGACAAGTCGCTCGACAGTGCGGTAGGGCCCCGGGATAATGCATACCTCAAACCGAATGGGTCCGTCATGGACGTCCGTCCCAGAGGCGTGGAAGGCTTACCTCACTTCGTGGAAGCAGAGATCATGATGAAGTTCGACAGGGGCGCAGGAACTCCTCTTCAGCTGGGGGGAGGGGGCAAAGAAGTATTTTGGGACAGTTCTTTCCAGTCAACGCCCATAGGACCAACGTTGAATTAAAAGAGGATTCAGGGCAACTGCCCTCTCGCTTCTTGCGCCCTTCAGTTACGACGGCGCAAATGCACACCCGCTGATGCGACGCCGGATACTGAGGTCATCGGCCGAAACGCTGTCAATGCCCGTCACTCTTTCAGACGGAATGCAACGGCTTTTCACAGACTCCAGTTGAGGAGACGGTGTTTGGGATCGCTGGGTGCATGGGAAGGCGATTACGGGACACCTGTTGGTCGGTCGTGATGATGATTAACCCTGACATCTTCCAGTGTCGTGCTGAATGGTTTAAGAACAGGAGTTCCGGTTTAGACTTGTGTAAACTGTTTGGAAAACTGGAGGTTAATGCCTATATCTAAGATGTAGCTTCTCGTTAACTCTCAAAATGATGCAGATAATGATGGGTGTCCGTCGGCATGCTCTATTGATGCAACACGGGATGATTTTACTTTGTTAGGCACGACATTCATTTACCTATAAAATAGTCGACATTATGGTCCCTGGCGGTTTATTTTCATCAGAAAGCACCAAATGTCAAAGTTGGGTTTTACCAGATCAATGTCATCGTCACTTCCGGGAACCTTTATCACTGCGAGCGATGAAATCCTGAGTTTCCGCCATCTGGGACCTCCCTCAACGGAACATTCCGACAGCAGAGTCCCCGGCCGGGCGGCCCGCGCCGTTCGAGAAGTCGCCGTTGTTCCGGCCGCTGGGCCCGGCGCCGGCCGGTCTGCTGGCACGCTGCCACCGAGGGGCCGTGTATGTTCAGCGGGCCAATCGCCTGCCGCCGACGGCGCGGCGCCAGGCCAGCTGAACGCAGCGGCCGACCGTTCCGATTACGGTTGGAGCTCGACAGCGATCACGCGCAGCAGGCTGAGGCCGCGCACGCGCGACCCCTGAGTCGGGGATGACGTCACGTTGACCTGGTGGCGTGGCCTCCGTTGGCTCACGCGGCTGCCAGCCGTGGAAGCGTGCAGATAACGTAGAAAACGGCCACTTCCCACGAGAAGGAAATGATGGGGCGCTCTTTCTGACGGCATTCCGGTGCTCAGCCACGATTTGTTCCTGATTTCGATCGGGATAGTGGTTCGATCGCCGACCGGCCGGCAGTCTTGTTACGGCCAATCACGTATTCTTGGCCACGCACTTGCACCGGGATTTTACGGCCGCGGTCCGCCATTAGAGGCCTCTGGCCGGCGGCCGCCGGCGCCGCCCGTGCTCCGGCGGATGGCCCGACGCCAGCTGACTGAGATCGGACTCAGATACGTTCAAATGTCGCAGTTCGTGGCTGCTTTGCGTTCGGTCGACTGAGATGACCTGGTACCCTGTGAAACAAGCGAAGGAAAACCATGAGAAAAATACAGCCAAGGCTGCGTAGAGGCCGAGCACAATGGGCATTTTGCGTGTCGATTTCATGACGGTGCCCGCGGAAGGCAAGAGCGCATGTGAAAAGTCACTTACTGCTCGTTCGTGCCGGAGTGGCGTAATCGTTTCCATCGTCAAAGCCGCCGCGCCGCTACATCCGGCCGATCACGGCCGCCGTAATCGCGTCGGCGCCGACGGCTGTTTTCGAGCCGTTCTCACGCGATCGCTGGCGGCCGGTCGCTCCGCGCGTTCGTGCCGGGCCGGCCCGGTCACGGCCGCGGCAGCGCCGGCTCCGCTGTCCGACCACATCCCATTATCTCCGGCGTCGGACGTACTGGCAGCGCGTCTGAAGTCGTCCGTCAGCCGTCGTCGAGCGTGGTGCAAACATTGGCCGGGCCAGTGTTCGCGCGGACGTCGGGCGGAGGCGTTGCACTGTTGACTGGCAGATCCGCGTGCCCTTGACGCCGGCGATGGGCACAACAACGGCGTCGCCGCGCGCCCGGCTGCCCGTGCGCGAGGACGTCAACTTGGCCTTGGCAGGCTGCAGGCGATGAGCATACCCGTCTGCTTCGAATGGAACTTTGGTAGGGAAAACGTCCACCGCGGCATTACGTTTTGACCAATTTTGTGCCTGATGGGCAGTGCCAAGGTCAGATACTTCCTGAAGGGCAGCAATATCCGCTGTATGAAACAGATTCAACGCTTACGTCAGCTACCGCAACGGGTAATCAAACGTTTTCGTTTTTTTGTGTAGTCGATCTGTACTTCATACCCTTCATGGACGATTAGAGTCGTCTGCGGCAGGTTGAAGTGGTAGACTAGCCCAAGGGCGGACCAAGGAGAGGGCCAAAGGGGCCATTACCCCCCCCCCCTATTTTATCTAAGGCTTGCGAAAGATACCATTTTTTCTGGTTTTATGGATACACTTTGCTATGAGTGAAACGTTTTGAAAGTGCTTGGGAAGTAAAATCTGTGTTAGCTTCTTATGTTTAGGAAGAAGGCTATGCAATGTTATTCGTGTCTTATGTCATGTCTTGAAAGACATCACGACACCCATGCCACCGTTTGCCTGCCTCCCCGGGAGGTTTGCCCCTCCGAGGGTGGCGGGCTGGACCCGCCGCTGGGCTGATCACGCCACATGCACTGACCGCTAGCCGGGCCCGTTCACAGCCGGCCGGCTGGGAGCGGCCGCCTCCCAGCGCGGCGGCGCCGAATGCCGACATGTGCATCGGAGCCTCTCGAGCGCCGTCCGCGCCCGGCCGGCCGACCCGGCAGCTTTTTACGGCGGCTTCCTATTCACGGCGTCCGCCTTTGGCGGGAGGTGGCACAGTTCCCGGCCGGCGCTCCGGCCGGCCGGCTCGTGCAGAATCCTGCTACGTCACGACCGGCGGCTAGCGGTCGGCGCCGGCCCCGCCTTTCGTCTATAACCCATCTGGTCGACCGGTATCGCGTCCGAAGATCCGCCTCCTGCCCTCTCTCCGTTCGTCATCTCGTTCTCCATCTGCCTTTCTCTCTTGCTTCGGTCGTGGGCTTTCTGTTCCATCTCTCCCCTGTCCCTCTCTCTCCCCATCCCTTCCTGTCTCTCCCTCCCTCCCTCCCTTCCTCTCTCTCTCTCTCTCTCTCTCTCTCTCTCTCTCTCTCTCTCTCTCTCTCTCTCTCTCTCTCTCTCTCTCTCTCTCTCTCTCTCTCTCTCTCTCTCTCTCTCTCTCTCTCTCTCCCGTTCCGCCACCACCGGTCATCGACGTCCCGTGGCGTGCCGTGAAGCCCGTGTAGACTCCATGACGCCAATTACGCGTGCTTCAGTCCCGACCGATGACGAGCCCTCGCAGCAGGCCCCGCCCGCCCGCCTGCCTGGCCGAGCGCTGCGGCAGGCACCGGCCGAACAGCTCCAGCAGACCGCAGGGGCCGGAGGAGATGGAATTCTACTCTGGCGACGTGAGGATGATGACAACGAGAGAGAAACATGAGCGCAAAAGAGAAGTAAAGGGCACCTTTGTGAGCAGCTAGTGTGGCAAGTGCACACAGGCCAAAATTGAGAACAATGTTTATATGATGCACACTCAGTTGTGTCTGCACAGTTACAACCTGAGCGTAGGGCAACATCACTGCTATTCCGGAATGGGCAGTAGACTGATAATTCTATTGTGTGATGCATGATGGAAGTCATTGCCGGATTCCGCTGGTGGTGGATTTGTCCATTTTCATATCAGTCTTTTGCAATACAGAAGAATAAGTAAAAATAACTACTACTATATTCATAATATACTGGACTTCGTGTTGCATAACGTGGACTAAACTAAATATTATGTTGGGAGTTGAATGAATGCGCGACGTAGAGTTCTTTTTGCTTATTTAAAACAAAAGAATTGGTTTTGCCTAATGCAAATATTTTGGGATTACACTTCCTAAGGTTTAAAAACTTTGAAAAGCACCCAAATTCTGGCCATGGAGGCCGGCCACAGTAGACTGACAAGGGCCACTGCGGCGACTGCGGCAGAGGCTGCTGCGGCAGATTGGCACAAGCTGCTGTCGACCGCAGCAAGCTGACAGGCTGTTGGCCGCTGCGAACCGGAGAGGGTGCTGTGCGGACTGCGGCAGAGGAATGACAGAGACCATTGTCGGCCGTGGCACACTGGCAGAGGCCGCTGTCCGCCGCCACGGACTGGCAGAAGCCACTGTCCGCGACAAAAGTCTTCCACAAAGTCGTTGCCAATGGACAGCGGCAGACGACCAGCGGCTTCGGGACGGCTCAGACCACCGCCGGTGGCCTGGGCCGTTTGTCTGCATGAAGCGGCGCCCAGGCGTCGCCGCCGCCGCCGACATCCTGGCTCCGCCCAGACCGGCGCTGACTCGAGGCCGCGTGGCACCGGCCGGCTGAATCCGTCTGACCGTGCCACCGGCCAGCCCGCCGGGACCGCCAGCCTTGGTCTGCTCTGTCTGCCGCTGTCGCTCCTCAGCCGACCGAGTCTGCCGCCGCGCGGCCGGCCGAACTCCGCCAACATGGCCGGCCCCCCGCCGACACGGTGACACGGCCGGCGCCCCCCGCCGCGACCGCCGCCGCCGCCGGTCTGGTCGTATGCGTGTGTGCGCGCCGGGCGCGTCGAGCTTCGGTCCGCGCTGGGGCATCAGCCTCGACAGAGAAGCAGGAAGCGCAGGACCGCCGGCGGCGTGTTGGCCCGGGTCGCCGGCAGGACGGCCGGCGCGGCCTAGTTCGGAGCGGGCGTCGCGGACGTGATGTATTCTCCGCCCCCGCGCCCCGCGCCGGCCGTCCGTCTCCGCCTCAACAAGCGTCCGCGGCGCGTCATCTCCATAAATACCGGCACGGTCGGCGGCGGCGGCGGCCCGGCCGGCTGCGGCGGTCGGGCGCGCCGGTCGGCCGACGGCGCGGGAGAAATCGGCGTCGACGGACAAACGGGCGGTCCATCAGCGGGGTCGCGGCGATCGGTGCCGAGGGCGCTCGCGGTGAGTTTTCGACCGCGCGGGAACAGAAATTAACTTTCTGTCGGCCGCCGTCCGTTCCGGTGCGTTTTCTATCACCTCTGATGATGACAGTGGAGGTTAAGTGCGAGGCGTTTGTTTGCCGTGGAATTTCTCATCGGTCATTTCAGTCTGTGGATGCTTGGCAAATGTGTGCTTGCGCGGAGCTGTCCTTTGTAACACAGAATACGGAAACAAAGACAGTTTGTCAAATTAAGTCAGGCTTTCCACTGGTTGCAGATCTTGCTCCAAGCTAGACTGAAAAAGGATTCAAAAACAACCGTTAGTGGCCGCCTAGAAAACATGACGAAAAATCGGTGTAAGAATGGAGAGGAAAGGAAACGTTCCGACTTAACACATCTGGAACACGAAACCCAAGGGGAGGCTTACCGATATGGGTGTAGCAGGCCACAGTGCTTGAACTGCTGCCCTCAGACTTCGGACATTTTTGCACGAACCCTTTGGTGTAGCGCGAAAAGAAAATGGCATAGGGTACATACGTCCTACCAAATGAAAGACATTCCTTCCCTATGTTGACCGAAGTGACGAGGCGGAGATGCTTCTCAACGAAGGTGACTGGAGAGGAAAGCATCAGCCGCTGACTGCCACGGCAGCACGGCGGGCGGACCAGCGTTCGTGGTCAGGGCTGGCCTGTGCGGGGCCGGCCGCCCGGCGCCGTAAACAGACCGGCTGACGGAGAGGCGGCGTCAGCTCATTACGTCCGACCCAGAAACCGCGCCGGCCGGCCCGCCCGAAGGCCTGACCTGATAGCGATCCTGATTAAATTCTTTGTCTTCTGAAGACCTCCAGGCTTTTCAAGCCGCGACACCTACACGCGGCCCGCGCCAGCCGCACCACGACCTGCCGGCGATACGGTCCCGTGAGCGGGTCCGTCACTCTTGTTCTCCCGCCCCTGGTCCTGATCAGTCCGCAGCCGGCCCCGGTCCCGCCCTTCCTGTTTACCGGGTCAGTCGTGAGGCCAGGTTACTGGGTGAGACTGACCACACCCACCCAAAGCAGTCTGACTGTTCAGGCCGGCCACCGTGCTCTGCACGATCAGACCAGCGGACTCAGCGGGTAGTGGCTGGTGAACGTCGCGAAGCTGACGCCGAATGTGGATTGCTGGTGAACATACGTCTCAAGGTACAACATATTGCAGGAACGGCTGGCAACCGTGTCTTGCCTGACCGCCGGGTACAGTCAGGCCGCCGTCCGCAGTCTGACAACCGTCTGCAGTCTGACCACCGTTTGCAGCCCGACTAACGTGCCCAGTCTGGTCATCTTCCGCAGCCTAACCACCGGGTACAGTCTGACCACCGTCCGCAGTCTGGCCGCCGTCTGCAGACTGACTGACGAGCCCAGTCTGGCCGCCGTCACCGTGCGTAGTCTGACAGCCACCCTCCGCCGCAGGGGACCGTGCTCTGAAGCAGATCGCCGCCAGTCGGCGCAGGCGAGGCGCGCTGGATTCCCGACGGGCTCCCGTGGTCGGTAAGTTCCGTGTCGGACAGGTACCGCCGCGGCCCCGCTGACGGGGCTTGTCTTGCGGGAGTCGTCGTCCCGTCTTCCGATCACTGTGGGGCCCTCTCCCTGTTGTAGGTCGGCTTTTCCAAATCGCTGATGGCCGGCTTTCGTCTTCACCCGGTTCCTGTCTGTCATTGTTCTGGTCTTCGCCATGCTCAGGCCTCTTGTCCTATCTCTTCACTGCAGCCTCTGCGTCCCCCTGATGTCAGCCCGCCACTTTGCGTTTTACGAACATCAGGGATCACAGCGGAGCGACGAGAAAGTGTTTCCGTTGTCGTCCGGCCGCCGTCGTCGGTCCGTCTCCCCGCTTCATCTCCCTCCTCTCCGCTGTATCCGTCCTGCCGACGGGCCCGGAGGCTGGCCGGCCGGCTGATCGGCCGGGACCGGCAGCTGTCCCACTGTCGACGGATCAGATAGCCGTGGGATCCGTCAGACGCCGTCGGTCCGCGGATCCTGCAGCCGGGACTGACGTCAACGGCGCCCGCCTTAATGGGCCAGAAACGTCGCCGATGGCCCCACGCGGCTATAAAAAGACTGTATAGAAGCTGACATGTTGCAGTTTAATCCCGAGGGATTGCCGCTTAAGGCTGCTTACGGGGCACATGGCCGAAAGCACCCGGCAATATCGGAGCAGCACTATTTCACCACGGCGTCAGCGTACGATCCGCAGCTCATTTCGAAAAGACTGAGACGGCGTCGTTGGCGAGGGCGCCATCGGGCCCCGTAAAATGATAGGGTAAGCTTGAGAGGATCGTGGCATGTCCAGGCGCGGATCCAGGGAGGTCCCTGCCTGTTCCCGACGTTTTTCGACGGATTTCCGGGAAAAGGTGCTTAAGCTTACGTTATCTGGCATACCAAACCGCACCCAGCAAATTGCGTCATCCGCATAAACGCCCGGTATTCCTCTCATGTCAACTTGGGGATCTAGCGGGTTTGAAGTAATTTCGTACTGGACTTACGTAGGCCTGTCGTCGGAAACCACTTAGTTTTAACAACTACCCAAGCCATTTTCTGACGTGAGGGGATGTCATCCGATGGCAAAGTCATTTCGCTTTCGGGCAATCTCAAGAAGAGGGGAAACACGGCATTATCTACCCGATGAATCGGCTGAACCGTTGTTTAGCTTGCATGAGCCGATCCTGCGCTAAGTGCATTTTCTACTTAGCTGCAGTCAGTTTTACTGCTCCAGCAATGTAAGAGCTTACCTTTTATCTTGTTGGGTCTTCACATATAATACCATTAGCCAAGGGCGGAAGCCTATCCATCTTATCATGTAAAAATGACAAAGTAAAAGCTCCATAACCGGGATTATTGAAATGTCATTTGCAAGTTCTATAAAATGGTTGAAAAATTCGCCCATTTCTTCCTCCGTCCTTTAGACGATTTATTCGATGTCTAATTCCAGCAATTTCAATCCTCCATCTGGTAGAATTTCAGTCGTCCCAGTTTTCCCAGGCTTCCCAGCACTGCGCGCTGGCCAGGTCGCGGGTGTTTTCCATTTACCGGTAATGGAAGAGCACGACAGAGCGACACCGGCATCACAATAACCGCAGATTCAATCAAGCCCACGCCCACCGGCCGCTAATGCTCGGCGATTACCCCGCGCCTGCGACGCCGGCGCGCCATGCTGCATTAGAGCTCAATTACGGCGCGGCGACCCCGCTGACCCGGCGGCCGGAGCGGCGCCCGCGGCGGCCCGCCGCGCCGTGTCAACACCACGTGACCAGCCGCCCGCTGGCTGCCGGCGCCGCGTCCGACCCCGCGACCTGAGCCAGCGCCGCAGCGTCCGTACGTGGGTGTGACGTCGCGCTGGCAGTTCGACCTGACGGCGCGACGGGGAAGTAACGCGCGGGTGGCCGCCGGCCGGCCGCTGCACCTGACCCGGTCGGCGCCCGGTCGCCTCGAGACAGAGACGTAAATGGGCCGGCCAGTCTGCACCGCTCCCTGGCGAAGCGGCCGGCAGCGCCCGCGCCGGAGCCGCCGCTGACCCGTTTTCCGGGACACTACCGCTTTCCGACTAAGCGCGGTGGTGACTTTCCGCGCGTGGGGCACCGAGGCGGAGAAGAGCTCTCGGTGTGTTTAATCGGTCCGGCGGTCCCCGGCCGCCAGCCGGTCGCCGTCTCGGCGGCGGCGGTGGGCGGCGGGCGTGGGCGGCATCTGCGCAGCACGGCGGCCGCGCAGGTGGCGCTCGCCGCCCCAGTCGCCGCGTCCTACTGTAAACAAGCTCTGATTCACCGGAACAATGGGCGCTGACCGGCGCGCTCAGTCGGCCGCCGGCCGCGCCGCGCGCCGCCCTCGCCGCGCGTATTTTTTTGCCGCGCGCTTATCTCGGCGCGACATTCCACGGCGCAGCGCGGCGCGGGCCGGCCGAGACAAAGGGCCGCCGCGCTCGCCGCGTCGCGGGCGTGGGGAGGGGCGCCGCGCCGCCGCCGGCGCGCCAGTCGGCGGCGACGGTGGCGCGCGCCGGCCGACGCGCGGAGAGGCCGCGCCGCTGTGACGACGTGGCCGGAGAGCGATCGCGACGGTAGTGAGCCGGCCGCGTGTGGTGATCAGACGTCTGGACTCCGGCGCCTGATCTGCAGTGAGCGCGGTGAGTGGCAGCCCGCGTCGCGCCCGGCTGGGGCCAGCTGATGGCGGCCGCGAGTGCCGCCGGCGCCGTCTGACGGCGTCCGACGCTCGTCCTGCGCGACGGCCCAATGTCGGCCGAGCGACGCACTCTCAACTGTTTCGGCGGCCCAGGTGAGCGGAGCCGGCTCCCACGCGGCGGCGGCAGCGGCCGCCACGAGATCGTGCTCCGACCGCGCCGGGGTCGCCACCCCTGACCTTTGACCCGTGCACGGCCGCGGGCGCCGGCCGGCCGGTCCGGCCCGTCCCCGCCGGCCGGCGCCGCTGCACGAGGAGAGAGTGGGGAGAGAGCGGGAGGCGTGCAGAGGCGGCGCCGGTCCTGCCGCCGCCGGAGCCAGTCGTCGTGCCACATCCTGGCGGCGTTATTGTTGCAGCAGCGGCGCAATGTATGCATGCACGTGCAGCCGATCGTGTGCAACAACAGATTGCCGGTCGTAAATTCAAGCCGGCTAGTCGCCGACCCACTTTTCTGGGCTAAGCCTCTCTCCGGTTGGCTCTCCTCATCTCGTCCCTCTCCCCGCATGGCTGTCCTCAGGCGTCGGTCCAGCGGTCCATTGTCTTTGGCTGCCAGCGTCGCGTACGAACACGGCTTTTATGACAACGTACATAGCTGTTCTTTTGTTTCCCTACAAAAGTGAGACAGATATCGGATATATTGTTACGCGAAAACCGGTTCTGAAAGGGAAAAATTTTCGCTTACGCGGGAAGAGGGTGATTCGCCACCTATCACCGCTTAGGTATTCCGTTCCTCGACATGTTCATTCAAAGGAACAACGGTGCGCTTTTTATCCCAGTGGCATTGTTGGCGTTTGCAGTGGCGTTTTCCCACAAGGCAAAGGTCCGATCGAGTCGCATCGAAGCACCCCTGAATCGTCACGAACTAGGATGTTTCTTTTCTCGGAAGCGGCAAGTCGCATGTCTGTTTGACGTTCGACGTCCTTCTGATCGACGTTAGGTCTGTTTTTTTTTCGGAGCAATCCCACAATCCCCTAACCGTTAATGGTGTTTTTTAGCTATACAGTGCTCGTATGCACGGACTATTTGTCCTTTCGACTTACTCGGTACCTTGAGAGAAAATGAACGCCTCGCCTGTCTATTTGAATTTCATCTGTCCCCTGGCAGAAATCTCACAAAACAATGACGAAGGAAAATTCTTGGTATTCTTACGTCGCCCTCAGGACTCAAATGACTCATCTGAATGTGGTCAACCGCATTCAATTGTCTTCCCATCTACGGCGTTCCTTTAACGAGCGGCAGTGACTAATCCACGTGTCTCGTATTCGGCAGCGTCACTGTTCCAAGAAATAGGTGACCAGATGTCACGTGGTGCGCCGCCCGGCGCCAGGGCAGCTTCCTCTGGCGCCAGTGTACAAAAAGACGGCCCCATTCTCCGTAGGTGACAGGCATTAACCAACGTTTGTGCGCGGCTTTGTTGAGTCACTGTCCTGCTTACTGATAACATCAAGCCAACCCACGAGCGAAGTCGGCGTCAGCAGAATGGGCGGCGTACGCAGGGAACAGCCTGGACTGCGAACACCCTGAATAATCGCGAACGATCAAGTCGCATCAGGCCATCGCGTCGCGCGTAAAGCCAGAGCGCATAACTCAGCACGTCAGTTGTCATGACGTGACCTGATGCGTTCCAGAGCCTAGGTGACGGAAGACTTCGCGACGTCGCAAGCGCGCCGCAAGGCTGCGTCATCTTCGCATGTGAGCAGCGCCTAGGGTAAACCTTACCTGCAACCCACCTTGTGACCTGACCTGGCCTCAGAACCGTCAGGCCAGAGTCTGCCGTCGTCGGCCGGCCGTCTCCAGCTGGTCCGGCCTCAGCGCCCTCCATCGGCCCTCCGACCAAACGGGCGAGGCGCGGCGGTCGGCGCCCGGGCCTGCCGGCGCCGTCAGCGACGTCAGAAGATAAGTGCGGAAGGCGGGACGGAAGACGGGAAGAAGGCCTGTACGAGATTGTGTCAGAGGGAGAAGGAGAGCTGGGGTCCGCCGAGACAGGCCGGCGATAGCGGCGGACGAGACCGGGCAGGAGGGAGAGAGAGGGGGAGAGGGTGAGAGCGCGGGGCCGAGAGGCGCGGCGCCGGCGGAGGGCGAGACGTGACATTGCCGGCGTTCAGAGCGCGCGGACGATAACAGCTTTTTGCCGGCGCTCGCTACGGACTGGTTCACTATCACGGCGGACAAAAACGGCGCCCCAGCACGCAACGCGCACGGGTGGAGCCGCGGCACCGACAAAGCGGCCCGCTGCGTTTTGAGTTATTTTACGTGGAGTTGGCTGGTCGGGCCGGCCGGCTTCCGAGACCCGGCCCGCTCTCGGGCGCCACCGGCGGCCAATTTGTCACGGCTCGGATACGGACAGGCCGCCGCGGCGGTGGGTGGGCCCAGCTGCGGCGCCGTGGGCGGCGGCGTGCTGCGTCGCGTTTGTCGCGCCGGACGGAATGTGCCCCGGCTGCTAGGAGATAGCGCCGGTCACACTGGAGAGGAAGCTGGTCTCCTACCCCGTGCTGCGAGGTTTTAGGAAGCCGGGGGTTTGTGAGATTGTCGTACCTTCCCGGTGAGAGCTGGTTGTCTTCCTATTAATGAAGGTTGCTTTCTTGCTTCCTAAGGCAAGGATCCAGCGCCTGACGAATATCGTTTCTCACTGGGGAGACTCCGCGGCAGTTGGATGCTGTGCTCCGGTACTGGCAACTGTCTTACTCTGCTGATGCATTCACCGAGGCTGTCCCTCCTCTGAGGGCAGTCTTGACACCGGATTTCCTCTGGCGACCACGGGCTGTTCGTTCGACGCCGTTCGTTCGTCCTCTGTGCCATTGCGCCGGTCAGAGAAGGCAGGACATCGTGCTGATACCTGCGGGCTGCGTTGTCCTGAAGGCGCCCACGGAAGTACCTGAGACCGGGCTTGGTCGTGACCGGCGGGATCCGACATGATCACGAGACGGACAGGGTCAGACGTGACGCGCAGGTCATCCGAGTCGTGGACACGTCGGCGGAGTCAGGCTCCTCGTCGCAGACACCGGACCGGCCGTGGCGCGGTCAGCTCGGCCCCGCGGCCCCGAGTCATGGACAGGTTACGGAATCTTTGACCGGGAGGATCGAGAAACCCGAAAGCCGGCAGGTTGCGGAATCGAAGAACAATGTGCTCGTTTGCGAGCAATGCTAACTGTTCGTGCCTGTTGTGATTTGAGCGCCAGTGCAGTCAGGCGGCGTCCGAAAACCCGTGCAACCCGTGCGCCGGAAAAAAGAGCGTCCGTTTGAAGCTCCTACCGGACACCAAAGGGGAGCTGAGGCCGGCGCGGTCTGGCGGCTCCACGGATCGGAAGCGACCGCGTTTCCCGGCGGACGATCCTGCCGGCCGGCGCCAGGCGCGGCCGCCTGGGAACGGCCGCGGAACAGCAGATTCGCTTTTGAGGCGGCCGGTTTCAGGGTCGCGCGGCCGCCGACGCCGGTAATGATCGGTCGCCTAATGGCGCCCTTTCAGCGGCCGATCCGATCTCGCGGCGCTGCCCTCGGCCGTTATCTGATGCCGACCGGGGCGCACCGCCCGGCCTGGCCCGCTGCGACCGCCCGGAGCTGGCCGGCCGGACCCCTCCCCCCGCCCGTCGGTGCTGACCTGGTCTGCGACGCTGATCCGCCCGGTCGCCGGGCCGGACCGCCAGCGGGTCAGCCGGAGCACGCGCGCCCCGCGCCGGCGGCCGGACCGTCCGGCCAGGACCGGCCGGTCCGGTCCTGGCCCCCGGTGCCGGTGCCGGACGCGTGGCTGGCTCCGGCGGCGGTGGCCGTCGTGTGGCTCCCCTGACCGCCGGGCAGCGACCTGACCCGGTCCCGGGCCGGAGCCGGCTGCCGGACCGACCGGACCGGACGGCGGGGGGGGGGGGCGTGGGAGCGGCGCCCGCGCCGACCACGTCTAATTGCGGCGTTTTCCGGTCGGCCACCGGGAGCCGCCTCGCGCCAGCCAAGGCTGGTCAGTGGCGAGCCGGCGGCCGGGGCGGCAGCGCGCGGCAGCCAGCGTCGGCAGTGCTCGGAAGGCAGGCCGGGACGCCTGTGACCGCGACCGTCGGCCGGCGGCGGCTGCCGGGCGGGCGCCGGCCGGGCGCGTCCACGTCGGCGATCTCCAGCGCGTCGGCGACGACAGCGGCGCGGCGCGACGCGGCCCGGGCGGCGGGATGCGCAGCGCAAACGCGGCGTCCGAGCCGGCCGCGCGCAGCCATGCTGCTCACTAGGCTGGCGGCCGTGTTCGCGCAGCGGAGGACGCCCGTCAGCCCCATCTACGAGACGGTCGGCGAGCTGGATGGCGGCGAGCCGGACGCGGCCGCGCGCCGCCCGGCCGGCGAGCGCGGTGAGACGGCGCGTGTCGGCCCGTACGCAGCGGCGGCCGGCCGTAAACAGGACGATAAATTCCCGGCCGATCCTGGCCGCGTTGTCTGATCTCACGCCTCGCCAGCGCCGGACGATGCGTCTGATCAATTACGCGCGGCCGCCGCCGCCGACGGATGCCCGACTCGTTTACGCTGGACGTTTAGGGAGATCACGCGCCGGCGTTTACGCTTGGTCATGGACATCCGCGCGGGGGTGTTCGGTGCCGTTTACCGAGCGGGGGAGTGGCGCTTTGATGGGCGAAAACGAGTCGATTGTCATCGCGAGCCAAACATGTCCAGAAGACGAAGTTCTTCCCATTGAACGGGCTATTCGTCGCCCAGCCGGAAGAAATGGTTGGTCATCAGTCTTTTTCGTTAACATTTATCGTTTTGCGATGTCCATGTTGTTCCAAGCCTGGAAACTCTGTGGTCGGGGATATCCTGGGGTGGGGGTTTGGGATGGGGTCCAGACCCTTACTTTGAAGAGATTGCAGCAGCATGCGTGCGGTAATTATTGTAAAGAAATGATCTGAATTATTTTTGGATTACCAGTATTTGTCGGAAATCTCCAGCCATGACACGTGGCACAGTTTTTTTTTTTTTAGAACTAACGGTGTCCTCACATTTTCGCGAACAACGTAAACCAATCTAGAATATGGTCTTGGTCGTAGGTTCATGAACGTTGGAATCGGAGGGGTAGTGGGGTCGGTGGTCCCCAACTTTTGTGAATCTGAGTGTTGCGCCCGGACTTTGGTGCTTTGGTGAGGTTTCGGTGTCCTTGTAGCTCTCCTTTCCCTGATGCTGCGCTCTGTAGGTACGTTCAATGACGGGTTCCAAGACTTCCGGAACCCTGTAATCGCGGGGCTCACGAAGAGTAGCGCCGGAGCCCCATGCAGACGACGCTGAGCCCCCGCAGACCTGTGACGGACCAACGTGCGACGGCGGCCAGCGTCCCCTGCCGCCCGCGGCCCGGTCTGGTCCGGCTGGAGGCCCCACCGTCCTCGGTGCGGTCCGGTCCAGCCGCCGCCGACCACATGCCGCCGCCGTAACGGTGCCGAGCGCCAGGGGACGTCCGTCTCCCGGCGACTGGCGTGCGGTCGGCCGGCCAGCCGTGTTGTCTGCAGTTACCGCCAGACAACACAGCAGACTACGAGCTAACTGCGGGCAGGGAGTCGCCTGCAGTCAACCGGCAGACCGGGTTCTCCTGAGCCGGCCTGCAGGCGGAGTTCTTTGGAGTCGGCGAAGAGACCGTGTTGTTTGCAGTCGGCGGGCAGGCGTAATGTCTCTAGTCAGCCAGCCAGTTGAATTGTCTAGATAGTCGGAAGGCCGTGTTGTCTGGAGTCAGCCGGCCGAATGTTGTCTGCATTCACCCGACAGGCGCGCTGTCTGGAGATCCCGGACGATGCGGCGGCGCCCGTCCGGGCTGTGCCGGGCTCGGACCGATCCCCGGCCGCGCCCGGAGACAGGGACCGGTGCCGGAACCGGCGACGAACGCGCCGCAGACGGGCCGAAAAAGGCGCTGCCGGCCCGCCGGGCGGCGTCGGCACGTGGCGCGACGAACGTGACGCGGCCCGAGCCGGAGTCACACGCCGGACGTTTTCAAGGGTGGGACCGGGAGCGGCGGCGGCCGCAGCTGGCCAGCCGCGTGCTGGGTTGGGGCGCAGGCGGCTCCCGTGACGTGATGAGGGCCGGAAAACCGGCACTGTCGCCGTGGTCAGTTGACGGTATTGTGGACAGGGAACGGTACCACGGTTAGGGGACGGTACTGTGATCAGGGAACGGTGCTGTGGTGAAGGGACGGTACTGTGGTGAGGGAACGGTACTGTGGTCAGTTGACGGTGTTGTGGTCAGGGAACGGTACCACGGTTAGGGGACGGTACTGTGGTCAAGGGACGGTACTGTGGACAGGGAACGGTACCGCGGTTTGAAGGCGGTACTGTGGTCAGGGAACGGTACTGTGGTGAGGGGACGGTACTATGGTGAGGGGACGGTGCCGTGGTCAGGGGACGGTACTATGGTGAGGGGACGGTACCGTGGTCAGGGGACGGTACTATGGTGAGGGGACGATACTGTGGTTAGGGGACGATCCCGAACACGTTACCTAGCCTGACGGTTTTGTGGTGTCTTTCGTTAGAGGCTGAGCCTGAGACAAGTCTGCACTTTGTTGTCTCATGTCCTGAAATGATGTCTTCAAGTCCGTGCGTTTGGTTTGCGCCGCGAACTTCTTGTTCGCCTGTGCAGCTATCGCGTCTTATTCGTAAAACCGCTGGTCACGCTACTGCCATTGCATATGCAATGCCGGCGTGCGTGCGCGTGTTCAGTTTCCATTGGTCCGGTCATTACGTGGAAGAGTCAGCGCTCGAGGCAGAGAATCCCAGCAGGCGAAGCGCGTACATGGGATGAACGGAGACGCGGCTGGTCCCTGGGCGTGACGGGACGTGACAGAACTCTGGGCTGGTTATCAGCGGCCCTTATCGGCGAGTTTTCACCCGTGTGCCATTAGTCGCAGCTATCCACGGAGAAAATAGCGCCGGATGGTTCAAGGACAGCACGACTATAAAATCAGTTCTCGGCTATTGTACCTCACTAGAAAGGATTAACGGCCTTCGATAGATGTACCGCACTCGTACTAAACTAAGAAACGCGTTTCCTTTGTTCTGCAAAGCGTTTTTCGCCACATGTCGTATCTTCCTGGTTTCGTCTTTGTTCGCATTTACAACAGAAAAGCCGTAACATGGGCAAAAGTTAGGCGACTGGGGCTCCCACTGTGTCACTAGGAGTTTATAACGTTCTTTATCGAGACGTTGCAGTAGTTTAGGCAGTCCGGTGCCACCTTGCATCCTTGTGACGTAATTCCGGCAATGGCATGGTGCAGTTGATCAGAGATTAAATCGGATACAGGAACGTTCCGGGATTGATGCTAGTCGGTTACGTAAAACATCAATAGCAGACTAGCAACAGGTGCGAAATGGTGTGACGTTTCGTGCTGGAAACCACCGAACGCGCTGTCTTACCTCTTCAATAGTATTCCTGACGGCTGTTATGCGCCGTCACTCGGCGCGCATAATATGCTGCCAGATTGGCTTCGAAACACGAGTATACCTGAGATCTGGTCGTGGCACTGGGCCGTGACCTCTGCGACAAGATGAGGCTCGCTGGAGGCCCATCCGGAAACCGCGTTAAGCGGCGCATTGGCCATTACGCTCCGTATCATTAAATCGGGATCCCCGGCGGAACCACCATCCATCCGAGGCCGATGTATCATCGCAGCCCGACCAGATGGAAGTCGTTTGAATCAGGCGGACCGTTAAATCCCCCGATAATCGGGCCACGCAGTCCGTAAACAGCGCCACTCATCAGGCACAGAGCGACCCGGAAACAGCGGCGGCGCCCAATTCAGGACGCAGCTTCATTGTGTGCGGCCGTGCGTCGGTGGCGATCCATCGCCTGCGCCGCCGAGGGTGCGACACGTGCCGCCGGCAGACGCCGGGACCGTCTCGGTCCCCCGGGCCGCGTCCGACGCTTGTCCGCAGCGCTGGGGTGCGGAACGTAGCGGGGCGGCTTGATGAGGTCTCAGAGAGACTGTCTTTTCGGATCGTTTCTCTGAGCGCTGGTTGTGGAACGAGTTCGGCCGCGGGCGCTTCGCATCACATGCTGCGAGCGGCCGGATTGTCAGTTCCGCCGGGACGCTATTTACGCTGCAGATAAATTAACGTCGCTTGAGAACGGAACATTGGAAGTTTCCGGTCATTGTTGGAAACGCCTGGGCCGTTCGACAATTGGTTCGAGAGAGACGTCTTTAGTGAACACACAAACACTGTTCCCGATGAGACCAGAGCCTTCGGAGACATGAGATTGACTTGCGAGGTAAATGGAGGAAACCTGTTTTCTCTGAGATAGTACATCTGCATGTTGAGTCGCATTTGCATCGTTCTCGGAAAGATTTGACATCAGCGGGACTGACGTAATGATGGTCTTCCTGGCCATTGGCGATGTTAAGCTTTCAGAACTTCCAGAGAATCCTTTTGACAGTTGTGCCAAGGTAGACCGTCTGTCCTGCCAACGTCATATCGTTTGGCGTGCCCATCTATCCCAGGTGTGGGTGTTTCTCCCCATCTTCCACCTGGCGAGCGAGTAAGGGTGCAAATAACCCTCTTGTCTACAGGTGTCCGGTGTACAGGCGTCACTGTGAGCCATTCGACCCCCTTGTCTGCTTTCAGACGTTAGTGCATGTCACTGTGGCGCTCAGACTCCCCTACCGCCACTCAAGCGTAGGCGGGTGAGTCACACCGGGTCTCTGACTTCCCTACATGTTCTCAGGTGTCAGCGGATGACTCACAGCGGACCCTCTCACACCTGTATCTGCCCGCAGGCGTGGGCGGGTGCGTCCAGATGGCGCGCGTCGACAGCGGCCACGAGACGCTGGCCGACGACGACTCGCCGACGCCGACCTACGACAGCGACGGCGGCGAGCTGAACACCACGCTCTCGGAGCAGCACATCTACGAGGAGGTGGCCGGGCGGACGGGGCGCGCGCCGCCCAGGCTGCCGGCCATCAGCGGCGTCCTCCAGAACGCGGTGAGTCCGCGGCCATGGCGAGGGATGAGCGCTCAGGGAACGAGAGACGGAGACAGGGGAAGGAGGAGACGGAGAGGGATAGAAAGAGATAGAGAAACGGAGAGGGACGGAGAAAGGCGGAGGGAGAGGGAGATTGGAGAGGGAGAGAGAGAAAGAGAGAGATCGGCAGGAGGGTGCTGCAAGGGAGGGAGGTTTTGCAGCTCGCGCGGAGAGGGGTGCGCCGCTGTACGGCCGCCTTGCATTGGAGTAACTGGCGCTTGGCATGCTAGAATCCGGTCCGCTCTCAGACTGAGCAGTAACAGAGAAAAACCGACTCTGATGCTCGCCGCCTGCAGAGAGACTGTCGGCTGTCCCGGATTGAAGCACTGTCAACTCGAGCTCACGAAAAACCAACGCAGATTAGAGATAATCACTGCACCTGCAGCTGACTTCCCGATGCCCGCGCAACAGGTCCCCCGGACTTTTTGGTCCGGGCAAACAGCTCGGCAACGACGACGGCATTCCGAAAATTCCTGGAAGCGGAGGCGCCATAAATTACCAGCGCGTTCTGCGACAAACTGGGAAGCGGGATCGGGAGAGGCAGGCGCTCGGCGCCGGGCACTCGGCCGTGGCAGGAAGCGCTCCACTGTGTCGGTGTCTCTCCGGGAGGGCAGAACGATGCCGCAGATACCCGCACCGGCATTTCGATCTGGACGACCGCCGAGGCTAATATGGGAAGCGTTTCGCTGTCAGTCTCGCCGGCCGAGATACTTAATATCCGTTAGAGGGCATAGTTTCGAAAACAATCTCGGCTCAATGGCGCTCATTTGTAGCTGTCGGCCGACGTGGCCGCTACCGGGCGACGGAGAAGCGGCTGATGGTCAGGAAAACGGCGCGCCGACCAGAACGGTAACGCGCCCAGGCTTCGCAGCTCTCGAGCTTCCCTGCTGTGGAAAGTTAGGTTTGGCCTGTCATGTATGACTAACCGTTTTGCTGTTGTACCGAAAGACGAAACAAGGTATGCTGTGTAAAATGCCGATGAGGAGAGCGGTGGCTGATTCACGTGTTCAGCTACACTGTTTGTAAACCTTGAAAATCACCTCAGTTTATCCATACTCAAGCCTCATCTCGCTTAACAACTGAAGGACCCGTTTTCGTACTTTATTGGTACTGTTTAAAGGTGTCTTATGCGGACATACGATTGTTGCACGCAAAATTATAGACCGCTAGGTCTACTTGATTGCCGTTCTGTATTTCCAGCATCTTCTTTCATGATTTAAAACTTCGGGTTCTCTTTTGACGCTTGTGTTAGTCGTCGAATTTATGCCTCATTGTCACAACATTTCGTCGCTGAGGTCCTTGGGCATCACTGTCATTGAGGACGAACGAACCAGAGCACAGGCCCGATGCTTAGCGCCTAACGGAGATTCCTTGTACTAATAGTCCACAAACTTGCCGCCAGGTTGTCTAGGAATGGTGTGTAGCAGGTGGCCGGTCTCGGGGCGTAGGCGCGCCGTGTAATTATAATTGTTTTTATGGAGAAAATAACAGAGTGTCAAACGACGCCAGTGAACCGACTGATTCGGCCTGCCCTCTCATTTACGCACCACCTGCCAGGAAACAGGGCATTACCCTCCAGCCGACCGCTGGGTGTTAGGTTGACGGGCTCGCCCAGGAGCCATTTCTGGGATTACAGCGTGTTCCCGGGCAACAGTTTGTGAAACAGCTGGTGCATAGATCGCTTTAGATTTCTTACAGCGTGATCTCAGCTCGGGAGCGGTGCTACGCAGCTTCTGTTCTGAAGGACGGGCGGGCTTTGACAGTGGAGGGAATATTGTCATTGACTTTATTCGTTTGCGACCGACTGTAGGTGCCGTCACCAAAGCCAAGCGTGATTGGCAGCCTGCTACATTGCCTTCTACTGTGACTACATCAGAAGTTCATTGCGGTCGGTCAGTACGTTGGCGGTCGTGGCCTGGCCACAGCTTTTTGCGTTGTCCACGCGCATATTCGTTGGCATGCTTGGAGACGTTACACTGTTACAAAATTGGACTGATCTAGACTTATCACTACGCAAACGTTTCGGGAACCCTCTCTACGGAACAGCCGTAGGTCATGACCATGTGGATACCTTAGCATCCGCAATGCCGCGTTGTGTTGAATGGACGCCTCAGAGTAGTTTTAATTCAACATTAGACCGTACTAAACTTAAAATGATGTTGGTATCCATAACGTATGCTTGTTGTCTAACCGCTCCCTGTCGGTTTAACAGCACGCCACTCCTGAAAATAGCTGACATGTTTCAGCATCAAGCGTGGACGCACTTTGACATCTGGCATCCGATGAATGCTTGTCGCGGTTGGCTCACGCATGTGATCAGCCGCGGTTTCAATAGCTGAGCATCGCATGTGTAATCCTCCAGTTACATGCATCCGATAAGAGCCGCGAGGGACCATTTCAAGCATGTTTTGCACATGCACAACGTAAATTCCGACCTGGTGTTGCTCATATCCGTTTATGACTCTGCCAGGGTAAATTTACCATAGCAACGCATCGTGAGACCGTTTTCTGGTCCACTCGGCTTACAGGCTTGATGTTTTGCGCATGCTTAAGTACCCTTATCAGCCGCTTAATTTGAATTTTACTCCAACTTGTCACGGAGGAAAAACCCGCAGCAGGCAACGCCACAGTTTTGCAGCAAGCACCGCAATCTGGCGTGGAGATGCAGTCTTCTTGGGAACAGATCCTGTGTGATGGTCGCGAGAGCCCGAGATCTGATAAAGACCTGTTACGCGGGAGGGGCTTCATCCGCTGGCCACATGCTAACGCCTTGCGCTCCATTTCTTAGGTCCGCGAAAAGGTCATTAACGCTGAGAAAATGTTTAGCGCTCAGGATATGGTACGTGAGTTCGAATACTGACGGTTCGATGTTGAATTCCCGCGCGTTTAAGTAATGCATTACGTTAGCGGCTCGCTTGGCTCCTAGTAACGCCGTCGAAGCGTCCTGTCTGATCTGGTTTTCAGTCATGACAACATGAGTTCCATGGGTTGGCCCTGGCCGGGCCTCCGCTTGGTGGTTCCGGCCCTCTAGTTCACGAATCGAGCGTTAGACGGCAGCACCTGTCGCCACGTCCGTCTGTGATTGATGGTGCAGATGTTCGGTCCTCTGCGCCATTCGTAAACACGCCTTTGGTGAGAATGACATCGGTGGAGCAGCCAGCTGGCCATATGTCCTCTCGTGTGCCTCACTGGCCGCAGTTCGTTAGCGCCCGGGGGCCTCGCTCTGCGGGCGGAGACCACGGCGCTCGGTCCGTCACAGCACGGCCGGCCGTCTCCTGTCGTTGTGTTCGCCGGTGGACAGTCAGCGGCACTTCCCCTAGTGGCAAGCAGTAGGTGTTTTACGCCCCAGCGGTGGACGGTCGATGGTCTTGCCCCTGGCGGCCGGCTTGGTCCGTGCTCAGCAGTTCTGACCGACTGCGTGCAAGTGACTGGTCAGCGGCTGGCGTTTGATGGCCGGAAATGGTGTCGCTGATCGCCGGCCGGTCAGCAGTCCTGACTGCAGTGGGCAGCGGTCGGTGGTTTGTTGCCAGAGGTTCTGTCCTTGCTCGCCGGCCGATCCGCAGTCCTGAGTGACGTGCTCAGCGGTCGGCGGTTGACGGCCAGAGGTCCAGCACCGGTCGCCGGTCGGACCTGCGGTCAACGGCGCCGCCCTGGTCTCTTCCCGGCCCGTCGGCCGCGCCGCCGCCGCCCGGCGCACCCTCCAAACACGGAGCCGGTCTCCGGGATCGGACCGTTGAACCCTGGCCGGCGCCGGCGCCGCCACCTGACACGGGCCCCGCCCTCAGCAAGGTCAGCTGGGACGGCGCGGCGGCCGGCGCGCCGGCGCGCCGCCAGAGCGCGCCACGCGCGGGCGGCGCGCGGTTTTTGCCGGCAGGCGCCGCGACCCGCGGCCCCCTGTCGGCCCGACAGAGGTCCTGGGCCGGCGGCGGCGAGAGCCGGAGTCCTCCTCAGCGGGGACGATCACACGGCTTTGGTGGTGCCCGCTCCGAGCTGGGCTGGTGGTAAAATCGTCCGGACGTCACGGTCGGTGGAGAGACGGTGATTTTCGGAACGGTGGGGTCGACCGATGCGTCGACGGCCGGTTTCGACGCTGCGAACGGCGTGCTCCACGATGAAGAGGTCCGTGTCGTGCTTCAGCATTCGAGGCAAGCACGAGGACGAGGAGCAGGTATGTGTGGTGTCCCGAGCGCGCAATTTTTCAGATGCTCTACGTAACTGCATTTTTTCGAGACGGTGCAGACAACTACCGAGCTGCTTTCATTATTCTTCATGGCTGAAACAGCGGAAACGGTATACTTAGACTCATGGCTGGAGATATCCAAAAACTGTTGGGGGAGAGGGTCCGAATAGGATTTCAGACCGTTTCGTTTCATTCGTTGCCACAGGCATAATATCAAAATCCCTGACAGCCATGCTCATACCGATTGTCCCCATTAAGTAGGGGGAATCCCTCGGTGATGTGGGCTTCGCTATTTTATAAGATTTACTGCTTCTCTTTTGGCCCGTGTCCACTCTTCTCTTCTTGTTTGGAGCTTCCCGTAAGTGGGAACGGGTTGCGATGAGCCTCTTATCCTCCGACGGACGTTTTCGCAATCAAAGAATGATTTAATCCGTTCCACCAAACAGGGCTTACGTGGGACATCTTCCAACCTCTGGCCTTGTCTGCACTCAGCGCGCACAAACAGAAACACTTTGAACGTCAGACACAACCACACATTGGTCCTATCCGAGCCAGGCTCCGTCTCCATCGAATATCCGCCGTTTCAAATTCTGTCGTACCCCACACACACGCGGACCAAACCGGGGCCCGGCCCGGGCAGAACACCGCCAGCAGGCAGGCACGCCGCGCCGCGCCGCGCCGCCCAATCGGCGCCGATGGCGCGGCCGATACCCGACACCGGAAGTGATTTAGTGTCCTGCCGGCCGGAAATGAGCCGTTCCTGCCATGACTCGGCTCTGCGCCGGCCGGCACGTACGGCGCGCGTGAAAACGGAGCCGCGCGTGCTCACGTCACCGTGCAACTGCGCCACCCAGCATTTGGACGGGAGGCGTGGCGGGAATGACAGGGAGGGAAGACAGGAGCAGTGCTTCGTGCTTAAGACAGGGAGGCGATAAAGGAGTCGTTGGCACGGATGTTGGACACTTGCCCCATTCAGGCCGTGAGGCCGGGCGTCATTGTGAGTTCCGTTTACCGGGAGGTAGCTGCCTCATTTCCGGTGTAATACTGCGAATAGTCAGCATATGTAATTGGACAGCCAGAAACCCGCGATCGGCAACGCTTTCGACTCGAGACTGCGTGTTGACTGAGCCCTCAAAGCGTTTCCCGCTGCGCGTGTCCCTCGTTTTACTTTCGCTTCGCCAAGCGCGTGCGTGCCGGTGGAAGGCACGCCGCCTGTCGTGGCGCACTCGGCAGGACGAGGGCTCACTGCGCCGTCACAGCGTCCCAGCGACGGCCATTGTTTTGCTCAAGGTCCTGACGTGCTGCGCAGCTGATGTGTTGAAAGGACGGCACGGCTGGCTGCGTCTGCCGTCATTCGCCGCAGATAAAGTGCGGTCTGTGATGAAACGGTTCTAGTTATTCAGCGGCCGTGATCATGGCATAACGAAATGACTGGCGGCACCGACTCTGTGGCTGCTCATTCTGCGCTCCAGCGGTCCCGCCCTCCCCTCCTGACTTAATTCGGAACTCTGTTGTAAAGGTAATAAAATGAGTAACTGGAAGAGAATGTTGGACCTTGGCTGACTTTTCAGGAACACATTCCATTGGTCCAAAAACGTCTCTGATGACGTTGTCATCATTCTTTTTGCGAAAAAACTACTTGAAACATAGAAATTTAAGTTACCAAATTACGAACCTTGGTAGTGGAAGGCCACTGCGATTTGCAATTTCTCTCGCACAGTTAATTAATTTCGTGTTGTCTGTATCAAACATCGCCAAGAGTTTCTTCGTTGTGACCATCTAAAGTGTGTCGTGGTTCCATTCTGAGCCGTCGAATGCGTGACTGCTGCGTGATCCGGGCGGTTCTGGTGGCCCGTGTCTGACCCGCGGGTGCCGTGATCCGGGCGGTTCCAATGATCCGCGTCTGATCCGCAGGGTCCCGTGATCCGGCCGGTGGCCTACCGACCCACGCCGACCCACACGCCCTCGGCCACTCCGACCCGCTTCGGCAGCGTGGAGCGGATCAACAGGACGTCCCACTACGGCAGTAAGTTGGCGACGGACTCGGCGGGTTTTGACCGCGCCTCGCTGTAGCTGCTGACCGCAGCCGCAGCACGGCCGGTCTGCCGAATGCCGCTGACCGAGTGCTGTGGTGGGGAAACCGATGCAGCGTGCGGTTTTGTAAAGATGGTTCGGATTTGACTGACATTTTGTGATTAACAGGGTTGAGATAAATGTTCCGATAACATTGGTACATGGCTGACAAATGCTATCGGTATGTTGATCGAGGGGCACAATTGCGGAGTAAGGGCTTTCCATACAAGGCAACGTCCGTCATGTTGTGTTTCCAGGTATGTGTACCTGACGTAAATCTACGGCTCCGGACCATGATTAAGGTCATTACTGCTCTTCGTAACGAGGGGTAAACAGTGACGATCCCAATATTCCAATATTGTAAAGCAGCAATAGTTTGACTCAGATGAGTCTGCATTCGTTTGGCTACAGTATCTTCATGCAATCTGTATTTGTCCGTAACGTCTAGATTTCGAGTGAACAAGGAAGACAGTTGCAGTTTCCCTGGATCAGGCGCAGACTGCAGGCGAAATTGCAGGAAAATTACCGGTCACACTATAGCAAGCACAGTTGTACTGCTCACATCCAAAATGCATACCTGCGTGTTCATGCGTATCTCAGACACCATCTCCAGGAAAAGTTAAGTGCACGTTTAGCAACGCCGATAATCACTTGGGTGGTTTCAATGAATTTGAACCGTCTCAGACGTTGGAGAAGCTACACCCAATATACCCTGTGTAGTTATCACTGGCCCGGGCTCGCAGAATCAGCAATCACCACACACCCTCTCCTTACCGGCTAAGCGTGAGCTCATCCCTGCCATAAGAAGGCCGTGGCCATTATCATCGAACGCCAGAGGAGCGGGTGGCACACCCACCCGGTGTCACCGCTTAATTCACGACCGGCTGTGAGCGACGCATCCTCCCTGCGCGGCAGCAGAGGTCTGACTTTGGCACTCCCAAGGCTCGATCGTACTGACCTCAGCCAGAATGGATCAGGGTGGACCTGACACTCCCACCAACGGGCCTCAGTCAAGGGTAGTCCAACGTGGACCTGCCATTCTTACCGCCGGACTTCAGTCAGGGTGGTTCAGAGAGAACCTGACATTCTTACCGCCGGACTTCAGGAAGGGGTGGTCCAGGGTGGACCCGGTATTCGCACCATCAGTCAGGGTGGTCCAAGTGGATCTAACATTTCCGCTCAGACCTCAGTCAGAGGTGATCCAGGCTGACCCGACACTTCCATAAGCAGGTCCACGTCACCGGTCCCCAGTCAAGGTGGTCCTGGGTGATCCGGACACTCACCATCATCGGACCTCAGTCCCAAAGTCATCAGACCCCAGACCCCAGGGTGGTCCAGGGCGGACCTGACACTCCCACCACCGGACCCCAGCCAGGGGCGGTCGGGCCGGGCGCGGCGGCCACCAGGGCGGGACGCATTCCGCCGTGATCACGGAACCGATCACCGGCTGGCGCCGCCGAGGGGGGCGCGCACCGATTGCCGGCTCCGCCGACACGTTCGCGGCTGGACGCCGCCGCGAGGGTCGGCGCCAGGCAGGCGGACAGCGCGGCCAGGGGTCGACCGGACCGAACTTTCCCGGATCAGACGTGTCCCGGACAATAGATGCGGCCACCTGACGACGCTCTTTGCGCGGTCTGTCGCGGTTGGCGCCCCGGCGGCTGCAAATGGAGGGAATGAGGACGTAACGCACCGAGTTATTTTGGGAAGGCATTCCAGCCTTGCCGCAACAATGGCTGTGACAGTAGTGGTGTCGCTGGTGAACAGAGGGCAGCTGACCCTAATTATTAATTAGGGTGAGCTTTGTCTGCTAATTTTTCCTAATTAGGAAAAATTAGCATTGCACCTTTGCGACGGTACAAAAACAAAAACGGATTTGCCCCATTACATTACATTACTTGACGCCTAACACCTGCATGTTCTCATGCCATGATCATGTTATACCCGTGAAGGCAGGGATTGTACTGGCATTTGATTTCAGCAGCTTGTTTGTCGTGAATAACTGTGCATGTGGAAAAACGGAAAGCAACGTGACGGTTGGACAGGGGTAGTGTTGTGTTGAACTCTGCAAATCCCTTGCTTGATCCCGCGTACGTGTCCGAGTGTCTCATTCCACAGCCTGCGGGGGAGTCGCGTTGGTAACGGCCTCAGCAATACAATACATCGTTAACCACCTCAGGACCGGGCGGACAAGTCTGAAGTCATCAGAGGCCTACATGTTAGGCGAAGCCTTGGCATAAAGCAGACGCCCCAAATGGCATTGGCCAAATCAACATAAAAAAGCAATCTTGGACTGGGTTGTAAAACCTATCCACTGTTCAGCCGTCCGGGATGGTCGTTTATCCCATAACGCAAGGTGTGAGAGTCGTAATATGTTTGATTTCGGGATTCCCGTGTGGGCAGCTCGTTCATCTAAATCCTCCACAGCGTTCGGCGGTCACGCCAAGCAATCACCGTTTGACCTCGGGCTTCGATCCTCCCTCTGATTTACGCGGATCGGAGCGGTTCATTTCGTGACCGGAAACGGACCAGACTGGGTGTGACCGCAGCGGGGGGGGGGGAGATAACTGCAGCTGGTTAACGAACGGCCGGTGCCATCACATACAGGACTTTGGGGATGTGTCCAGCAGGGTGGTCATTAGCAGAGCGTTCTTCGCACACGGGTTCTTAATGTGGGTGCAGACTTCCCTAAACGCACGAAAACATTGCATCCAAGATGCGAAACACTTCAACCTCTACTTCATTCGCAGATTTTCAGCTGCACTACATCTGAAGTACCTCGCTCATTTGCACACGGATTCCTAATGTGAGGTGCACTGATCTTTGGAAGCACCACAACGTGACACCTGGAGTGCGGAATAGAAGTTTACAAAAAAAAAACGAAACTAGCTCGTTTACAAATCCGCAACACCACACCATCTGCAATCCGGCGCTGCTGCAGACGCCGCCGTCTGCCCCGCTGGCCGGGGCAGCGCGGCGGCCGCTGACCGGCGGCGCTGTGCCGCAGGCGCCCTGGAGCTGAAGTCGTCGGGCCCGGCGGGCGCCGACCGGCGCGCCAGCTCCAACATGGCGCGCGCCCGCTACGAGAGCCTGGACAGCCTGCGCACGGCCGGCGCCGAGCCGAGCGCGGCGGACGAGTACCGCGGCCTGCGCGCCGGCGGCCGGCCGGCCGAGCCGCGCCGCGAGTCGTTCAGCGGCCGCTCCGAGGCGCGCCGCGAGTCGTTCAGCGGCCGCTCCGAGGCGCGTCCGCCGCCGCTGCCCGGCTACCTGGCGCGCCACGACTCGCTCAAGGGGCTGGCCGCCGGCGGCGCGGCGGCCGGCGCGCGCATCGGCGGCAGCGTGTCGAACCTGGCGCAGGTGGAGCGCCGCGAGGCGGCCTTCCAGCGCGCCAGCGTGCCGCGCGCCGGCTCAGTGAGCAGCGAGCGGCTGGCGCTGGCGGCGGCCGGCGCCGGCCTCGGCGCGCCGTACGCAGCCGGCTCGGCGCGCGCCATGGACGCGGCCGCCTCCACGCCGAGCCCGTCCGACTCGGGCGTCGCCGGCCTGGAGGCCATCCTCAGGGAGCGCGACTCCGAAATCAGCTTCCTGCGCGAGACCATGGAGCAGAACGAACAGGTGGGCGCCTGCGGACAACTAGGCCGACGGCTTTGTCGAGAGCTCTGCTGGGCGCACGCGGGCGGTCGGCGCACATGCAGTGTTTGCAATGGACGACGTGTCGTGACCCCGCGGCATCGCTGCGGACTCGGCTTGCTTAGCATGCCGTAAAAATCGCAGAGCAGGATTGCTGACGGTCACGTTATCGTTGTACTGGCGTTTTTACCGGTGTCTGCTGAATGCCAAAAGGCGCGTGTGGCGTGCAGGACGTCTCTCGCGAGTGTTGTGCTATCAACGCTGCAAAAACGACAAACTCCAGCTCGCCGAATCACGCCCTGTTGTTCAGAAGACGTCACGCTCGTTACAATCAGGACGCTTCGCTGAAGTTTTCACGTTCGTTGTTTTTGTCCAGGTGATATTCTCAGTATACCACGAGAAGGAGAAGACGTGGGAGAAGGAGCTGAGGAAGATAAAGGCCATCTACGACAACCGCCTCAAGGCCAGTCAACAGCGGGCCTTGAAGATGGAGCAGATGCTCACTATGCAGACGTACCAGGTAAGCTGATCACTGCTCTCGCCACCCCCTCGTACTGTAGGCGCAGCTGATGCGCATGCCTATCCCTCGTCTGACGCCGCCAGCCGCGCCCACTCCCACCACTTCACCGTGACGCTAACGATGCTGGCGATCAGTCCCGCCAATAGATTACCGGGCATAGAGCCGGCGTTAGGGATCAGTGTCTCGATGGCATTCTCGGAGTGGGCGCCTTTATCCCAGACCAACATTCTCATTACATCACGTGATCGCCTGTCGGCCGCGCGCACGCCAGTTTCTCATTGTATCCGCACGCCATTGTTACGCCAGCCATCCGCATTCTCATGCTAATCCCGCGCTGTGAGTTTGATCGCGGCCGGCGCGAACAGCGCGCTCTCCGGCGGAGGCCGGGGGTGACCGGAGGGGTCGCCGAACGGCGCGCCGGGCAGGCGTGGCCGGTCTCCCACGCTCTCCCCGGCGCTGATGGCGATCTTCCCGGAGCCGCCGCCGGTCGGCTGTTTCCCGGTAGCCCCCGCCCGAGTGCGCGGGGTTGGCTGGACGGCGGACGGGTCGCTCAGTCGACAGTCGCCTGCCGGGGGCCGCCGGGCGGGTCGTTCCGAGGCGGCGCTCGGTCGGTTCCCAGGGTCCCGTCGACGGCGCCCCCTCCGCTCGGTACGCGCAGCCACGCCTGGCGCTCCGGCGCGGCCGCCCGGGGCCGGGGTCGGGGCCGCTCCGATCGACATGCCTGCTGCGGCGCGCCGGCCGCCTCGCCCTGGTGGCCGAGGTTCCCACGGTGTACCCGGCGACTGGTCCCGGCATCCCCGCCGAGAGCGGGCCCGCGGCGGCGCGGCCTGGCGGCGGACCCGGCGATGCCCCGCAGCGTGCCGGACGGCGTGGAATATCCCGAACGGCGATCATCGCCCCTTGTCTGCCATTCGGCGGAGATGCAAGGCTCCCCACTGCCCTGACGGGGTCAGGATCGCCTCCGCCCGCGGCTCGGCCGTAACCGGCAAACCCCGCGCCGGCGGCGGCGACGTTCACTCCGGCACGCAGACCTGCCGGCGTTCCCGCCGGTCCGGGCGGTCCGGGCCGGGCCCGACCGGTCGGCCAGCGCCGGCGTGCTCGCCGCGCACCTGTGCGCGGACCGCCGGCGGCGGCGAGACGGGCGCGGGAGATATGGCGCCCGCGCGGCCGCCGGCGGTCGGCAATCACCGCCCGGCCGGCGGCGAGAGTCCGCAGAAACGGCCCGGTTCGCGGGCCACGGGCGGCTCGCACGCGCGCCGCCAGCTCGGCCGAGACACAGGACCGCAGCGCGCAGGGTTCGTGGGAGGTGTGGTTTCCGTGCACGATCGACAAGCGACAGGAAAGTTGAAAAGTAGCGCATCAGGTAGTTTTTCCCCACAGGATACTTTCTCTCTGTCAGGCGTAAAAGTGCTCCTTCCATTAACGCTGGAATAGACGCCCACTTGAACATCCCTACATTTGATCTTACTCTAATACACGCCACATTCCAAAGTCCCCGAAACCCATCCACCCACAATTCACCTACGACGACCCCTGGTTTATAATTTCAGTACACGATTAGACTGCCGACATGATTCCTGACCCCCCCCCCCCTCCCCTCTTCACTAGGACTACGTATGCACACTTCTGTGGCATTCCTCTCCTCTAACATATGTGTTCATGCGTTCAGTCACATAACATCCACCTGTTGCCGCAGCTGCAGCAGGAGAAGCGGAAGCTGCGGCAGGAGATGGACGAGCTGCGACGAGACAAGGAGCAGATGAGCCGGCAGAACCACGAGCTGAAGCAGGAGCTGACGGCGCTCCGCTCGCAGCTCGAGGACACTGAGTGGGGCCTCTGCCAGAAAACAGGTCAGCCCGCGGCCGGTGCGCCAGCACGCACCACCGCCGCCCACGTACGACACTGGCGCGCGTTTATCGCGTTTACGTCTGATAGCTGCCGTGTCCGGCAACGGTTTGACAGCAGGGGGGTTAAATCGACAGTGCTGCGGTTTTTCTGGTTTGCTTCGGAACGGTGCACAGCGAACATGCGTCCCATGGCAGGCGTCCACACAAGCTCCGCCGGTTTCTGGTGCGGAACGGCGGAGCTGCGAACCTAACGCTCCCGCTGGGGCCGGCAGGGGAGATATCGCTGCTGAAGTCGCAGCTCAAGGACTGCCAGGGCGACCAGACGACCCGCAGCCACGAGATGCTGCACATTCGCGCCCAGGTGCGCGAGTACGCCGCCCAGCTGGAGACCAAGGAGGTGGACAACAAGCGGCTCCAGGCCGAGACGCAGTCTCTCCGGGAACAGGTCAGCCGCTTCATGCCCGTTACTTTCTCGATGATCAGTATGATTGGGGCTTAAGAGGCTCCGACGCCTGGGTTATGTGGTGTCGATTTTTGGTATCAGGATAATGCTGAGGATCTTCGTTGAAGTTGTTTAGGTCCATCCTTACACCCCGAACCTGACACTGTTTGCAGGAGACTGGAATGGACCGCTTGGCCGGAGCGCAATCCCAGTCGAATGACAGCCAGTTCAGCAGCAGCTAGCTGGGCGTACCAGCTGCGCCGTTCGGCGGCCGCTAGCCCTTACCCCCCACCGCTGACCGCCAGGCGATGAGCCATCGCTCTGACGAGGCGAACGTGGTGATCGGCCAGCTGCAGCGCGAGATGGAGCGGCTCAAGACCGAGCTGAGCATCACTCGGTCCCAGGCGCAGGCGCAGAAGGAGAGCTTCGAGGAGGAGCGGCTCCACTGGCTGGACGAGAAGCACAAAGTGCGCCCCTTCCTCCACGGTTTGGCGTTTTGAAGTCCGGTGTTGACGTTAGGGTGACAAATCGTTAGTGATCTGATATCTGCTTTATCTGATCTGATGTCGTTCTTCATTTCCGGGCTGTTCATCTTATCGTGTCCCATCTTTCAGTTCTGTTCGGCTTCCCCTTTGGACGAAAAACAGCAGGTTTCCGACCATTGTTCCCCCCCCCCGTCACGTGCAGAGGACAACCACAACCACAAAACGACGTCACGAAATCCCCCCGTAGCAATGACCCCACACGCAGTCGTAATCATCCCTCGACCCCGCAGGTGGTCAATTACCAGAAGAAGCTGCAGATCAACTACATGGAGATGTACAAGCGAAACAAGAGTCTGGAGCTGGAGCTGAGCAGCCGGGACAGCAAGCTGAACTCCAGCGGCGAGTCCCAGTGCTGACCGCCACCTCCGTCGTCGCCGCCGCCGTCGCGGCGCCACCAGTGCCAAATGTTTTCAGTTGAAGTGCCCCGATATTTCGCGCGCGCGCCCCTCGGCGAGGGGCGGCGTCGGACGCTCGCGCCGCCGTGCTCCGATTGGCGGAACAGCAGCGAAGTCGGCCGCTGATTGGACAGTGGGCGGAGCCGCCAAGAGAGCGAGATCGCTCGGAAGTGCATGTCTGTCTGCGCGCGGGAGTGAGGCCGGAGAGACGGACAGAGTCCATCGGCAGTAATTCTTAGACAGTCTAGTCAGTCTAGTAGGTTATGTCTGCGAAGCTTGAGCTCCTATTTATTCTATGTTGACAATAAAGACGCAACAGCACGCCCTACTACCGCTTTACCGACAGCTTAGTCTCAAAGGCCTGCCCACAAGACTTCAGCCCAGGCAGCGTGCTTTGTGTGTACCAGACGAACACCATATTTTGAATTTGAAAACAGTGTTGTGCAAAATACATGTACTGTATAAAATGCATTACAGGCGGGCAAAAGGTCGAGGCACGTTCCACTAATGGTTGATGTTAGCCCACGCCCGCTGACGGCTGATGTCAGCTCACGAGGCGACGTCGGCTCCAGTGGCCGAGAGGAAAGCTGAAAAAGGTGCCCATACGCTGTAACCTATCAGGTGCGAACACTACAGGACAGGAAGTGCGCGTCATGAAAGACAAAAAGGCATCACTCTGTGTAAAAAGACGCGGCTCAGCTGCTGTTTATTACCCTCTCACCCGTGAAAGCAGCTTGTGACAACCAAAAGTGGCGGTTCTCACCGTGTTTGATGGCCCTGACCTTATCGCGGTCACACTGGAGCCACTGGCGTTCGTCGCTGGCGGCGCCCATCGTGACGCCGGCAGGGACGGACATCCGTGAGCGGCGCGGACTGCGCGCCGACGCGTGCAGCTCCCGGGCCCCGGTCAGCCGCAGCAGGGCCGGCGCCGTCTCGGCGCTCACTCCGCCGCCGGGCATCACCGCCAGCCGGCCGGCCGACAGGGTCACCAGCCGGGCGATCAGGGCGGCACCCTGTCAGGGTCGCAGGGCGTCAACGCGACGGCACCATCTGAGTGACCAGTTTCGTCCAGCGATAGACATACCCGCGACATAGTCCAGAAAAGGTGCTGAAAAGGCCAGCCTCAGTGTCAGCAGCCATGAAGCGACTGGGGGCTAACCGGGGATGAACTGAGAGAAGCTGAGAGGCTGGCTACGTGGAGCAACCCAGAAATGAATGGGAGAAATGCCTATCAATGTGTTCCTTAACATGGAACAGGTTAATTTCCGGGTATAAAGGACGGAACGCAACAACCTGGGCTCTATACCTAGGGAATTTATAATGTTGTGGCATTCAGCCGCGTTCGATGCCCTGCCGCGTCTTCTCTGTAGCAGCGCGCGGTCAGGCCAGGCGCGTGACGTCAGATTCGGTCGGCCAATCAGCGCCAAGTACACGCCATTCGGCCGGCGCATGGGAACGCTCGAGAATTGGTGACACGAGGATGACAGCCGTCTGAGTGACTGCCGACTGTTCTAGAAGCCGTGATTCCATACGTGGCGCGGACGGCCCGAGAAAGTAAGCCCAGTTAAGCGCAGTTTAAGGTGCACACTCAACTAAGGTCCGTTGGTATTCCCGACTCTGTGAGACGGGCGGACGGCAGCGCGTTTACACATAGCAGACTGATTCAAGAACTGTTGGTGGCGTGTCGAGCGGAGGGCGACGCATGTTGCCAGAAAGAGCTACGTCTTGGTGGACGGTTACCTGTGTTATACAGAAGACCTGCCTCGACTAATAATGAAACAATGGACGCCAGATGACCTCGAAGTCGGTGCACCCCTAATCCCCAATAATAATCTTTAAAGGATTCCTAGCAGTACAGATTCAAGAATCCGAAACAACAAAGCACTTTCATCGGAATATTTTGGGTTTCATACAAGCCTATTGCACACTTTACCTTACCCAGAGAGATTTTTGGTTTTCCCCAATGCCTTTACTGTTTACTGGATCTGCTGCATTATCTGATGTTCACCTCCAGAGCAGTGGGGGCCAGACCGCTGGTAAGCAGGCGACTAAAGCCCAGCTCGATGACTGTGTTGAGGGCATCATCTGGAGAGCTGACACAGTCAAAAGCCCTGTGGAAGGTGCAGGGCAATGGTGCTGCAGCCTTCAGCAGTTGGTGGCACTGGTCCTGCAACACAAAATAATGAACTTAAGGCTGATCAAAATACAATTATCCCTAACAACAAATGGCAAAAGCATTACATCAAGGAAAAGATGTCTGAATACATCAATGACAAAACTGGGGCATAATCCAGCCAGTAAAATAACCAAAGAAATAAACATATAAAACAGTGGTAAAACTGGATGATGTTGGAGCACAAAACACAAAGCAGTAAAAAAACAATGTAGAAATGTTATAATCATCTGCAATCAAGCAATACACAATTCATGAAATTAAAGAAAAATGGCCACAATGGCAATCAGTTTTCATGTTACCAAATGTGACCAACATGGTATGCACAGAATTACAACCTCAGCTTAATTTTACATTGAAAATACTTGTTGAGCCAATAGTGTTAAGGCAACAAGCAAACCTTAGCACTTTGTAGTGATAGTCATACCTGATTAATGCCTCCAGATTCCTCCAGACATCCAAAGACAAAGCCATCAGCTCCATGACATTTCATCTCCAAAATATCTGTACTCATGACAGCCATGTCATCTTGAGTGTACACAAAGTCTCCTTGTCTGCATCGAATAAGAACAAATACAGGTATCTGCAACAGACAATAAACTGGAAACACCACCAATAAAATGGTATGCATAAGGCAGGTTCAATGACATAATTAAACATCACCTATATGCCCTACAAAAAATGTACCGAACAGCAAATTATTATCTGCGATCAAGCTGATGACCTGCTTAAAACACATCTTTTATGCACAAATATTCCATATTTCAGCTTGAAAAACTGTCCCTGACATACAGAAAGTTTCAGTAATAAACAAGTCACATCACCATAAACCCTATTCTCATGTAGATGGCCTATGGAACGGTAATCCTTTAGAAGCGTGCGCCATAAACCAAGCACACTGGATGACACATATACGGCCGCGTGGCAAAAGGAGACGTCAGCTGTTACAAGAAACAACAACATTATGCACTGGAGCTCCAGGGTCGTGGATCACCTACTATTCGCTAACCTAACCTAACCTAACCTAACCTAACCTAACCAAACCAAACCAAACCAAACCAAACCAAACCAAACCAAACCAAACCAAACCTAACCTAACCTAACCTAACCTACTGTGTAAAACGAGCAAATAGTAGGTGATCTACGACCTGGAGCTGCAGTGCATAATGTTGTTCATACTTGCAACAGCTGACGTCTCCTTTTGCCACGCGCGCCGTATATGTGTCATCCAGTGTGCTTGGTTTATGGCGTGCGCTTCTAAAGGATTGCCCTATGGAACCAACTGACCAACTTTGGAATAGCACTAAAGATCAGATGAAAAAGCAGAAGACTGACATGTCCAACTTTCAGTAATTTATCCCTTATCTACGGTGTCAAAGCACTGATTGGGAGATGTGTCTATCGCATATTCACAACAAGAGGTTACGAAAATGGCAGTAAAGGTTTGGATGCTCTCCGAAACGCTTAACAGACCTTGACTAATCTCTTGACTGATATCAGTAGACCAATGCTAGGAGTCAGTCCTCCCTCAGAGAGAGCTGCACACAGCTCCAGTCTGTCAGCACCTCCTAAAGAAGCGGACAGTGCGGAATCCACAGAATCCACACAAACTTCTAACATTTTCGGCATATGTTAATGGAATACCCCGCTTCAAGCTTTCGCGATGCGACCGTTTGTTATTTGGCTTTTGTGCTGCCATCTCTTAATGAGCTTATTATGGTGCAAAGAGGTTGTGTTACTTTTTCCTAGAGTACTACAGAACTTTATTTACATGACTAGAAAATTTTATTAGCTTTGTGCACACTCATGGAATGAACGAAACACAGATCTCAAAGGTACTTTTGCCGAAAGATAATACGGTTTTCACATTAACAGCTGATCATACAAAAACTGCGCATCTGTGCCGAAAGCTACAACATTGCTTTGACATTTACGACCTTCACTTGGATAAGAAAGGTTCCGGAGGTCGGACACTTTGGTATCAGACTTATGGTAAGATATTACACCGAAACGCAGCATTCGCATTTTCCGATGATGGTTATTATCCTTTACTTAGTAATAGGTGCCAGATTTCGCGAATGAGTCCTGGCTTGCAGAGGCCAGGATCCTTCAAAGGGGATTCGGGGGATGGACAGTGACAAATTCTAAAGAAATTATCTGTATGCAGTGACACGGGGTTTGCGTGAAAAAAAACAGGAAAAGTGTGGCTTGGGCTTTTTCTGTTGTGGTATGCACTTAAGGTCAAGTTTTTTGTTTTCTGTCAAATGGTAGCAATTGGTCTATGCTATGCTATGTATGGTTGTACTGCCTCTCTGTTGTTTGGAAATCCTGATTCTTTGTCCTATTGTTTCACTCCATGTAGGATGTTACATGCATTTCTGATTTGAGGATCTTTTGCTAAAAAAATATAAATGCTGGTGAGGCCCAGAAAAATGTTAACATGACCATGGCACTACCAGATCTATTGGAAACATATAGCTGTTTGCTGTGCCTGTTTGACCACAAAATCCATCACTGTTTTTCCACATGTTTTAGGGTGTGTTATGCTACATTCCATACTTTGTACCTGTTATCTATTGTGGCCATCACTTTTCATAATTATTAGTGATTTTCTTGGGGTGTGGCAGAAATTATGGGGGGAATCAGTTTTTGGGAGGCCAGGATATGTAGGGGAGGGGGAGGGGGTGAGAGACATGGCATCCTGAAAAAAGTAGAATTCAATACTCCTGTGTAGTGGCATTGTCAACAGGGGTCTGATCTTGGTCTCTGTTTTTCATAGCAGTATGCCAACTCTTACATTATTCTTTGCCACCTAAATTGGTATATGCTATTTTTTAGAGAATTTTGCAAGCATTTGATGGTAAGTATGACTATTCAGGGATGCAGCATTAACACTGTCAGCAAAATATATTCTGCTATGGACACTAGCCATTTTTTGTAGAAAACTTTTCTTGTTATTAAATAAGAAAAAGCATTCATTAATAAAAGAGTCTTAACATCTTATGTTTTAATTCTTAAGTCTTATGAAGAGGGCAGTCTCAGGCTTCCTTGTGGGAGAAGGTAGCAGCTCCCATAGGTTATTGGTATTGCCAAAAATGGCTTAAGGCAGATTCTGCACTCAGATAATCATAGTTTTAGTATGCAGAATGAATAAATGTAATAGTTTCCCAATTACATAATTAATGATGTTGTTCTGGCTACATCAAAAGTATATATGCCTTAAGTTCCAGAACCTAGACTCATAGCTGTGTGCCAAACACTACCAGAAATTCAGCATTCATTACTTATTTAATTAAATGTGTTGAGGCATACTAAAAAATCAGCATAATAATGATCATAAATAAAAAGTAAATCAGTCAATTCATGCACTTAACCATGGCCAGTACAGGGCAGTACAGGGTGTTCATGCAACCTTCTGGAGTTTTTTGCAAGTTGCCCAAGACTGACAGCCCCTATTGCGCACAAACTTTGCATGGCCAAGCATGGAGCTTTTTACATGTTCCCTGAAAATATGGGGTCATATCTTGGTAGGTAACTGGCCTATTACCTGTTTCTTGTGGAAGCCATCTCAAAAAAAAGTTAAGATGTGGTACAGTCATCATTGCATTGCAGATGTTTTAAATGTTTCATGGTACTCATTGTTACTCATTGTTATGCATGGGTGTCACCCATGGTGTCATTGACCCATGCTCTCTAGTTGTTATCTGGGCCAAGGTCATCTTAAGTTGAGGTCATTTACCTTTTAAATCTTTTACTTGGTTTGAAAGGGCCATAGAATGTTGGCAGTGCTCATTCAAATAGCAATGGACTTTGCAGATGGTTTTTATCATCAGAGGTGATTTTATGGCCCCTCAAAAATTGCCCTGTAGGTTGTGTTGCTTAGAATACAACAGGAAACACAATACATGGACGTGGTCTCCTTTGAGGTCTCCTGCAAGACTTCTGTGGGGAGTAAAAGATTTAAACTGGATGTCATTGCTTTACTTGTGTTTTTTAACCACAAAAGATCATTGTTTTACTTGTGCTGATTATTCGGGTTGGGTTGCCAGATTGAACATTTTTTCAGTGCATTTTCAGCCTCATGATTGCAGTTTGATAATCTTTCATTTACTTTTGTTGCTGATGTATATGACTTGTTTCCTTTCTCAGAGTTTTAGACAGTAGTCACTAGAAGCAACATCATGATGCTTTCAAGACTTCCGTGCCACTCTCGTGTGGCTGCGTTGGCTGGAGTAAGGTGAGAATGTTTCTCTGCACTGTCTTTGGAAATTGTTGCAGAAATGTTGTATGTGTTTCCTAGTGATTTTCTTTGCATCACTATGATGCCAGTTTGTATCTGGAAATATAGAAAATGATGCCATTTTACCTGACATTTTATGCTTCCTACTGATTTTCACTCCATCATTGTTATGCCAGTTTGTAACTGGAAACACATAAAATGCTGCCATTTTGCCTGCCTATATGGTGATGGTCTTCTCGGATTTGTCTTCTTATTTAAAAGATTTGGTTCTTGGCTCCTGCTTTGCCCCAGATTATGGAATATATTACCCTAATCCTAGTGATATGGGATATATCATTACTGTTCCAGTTGGTTATGGTTTCAGTGTAATGTTGATTGATATCACTCACATGGAAGGCATCAGTGTCGGATCAAGGCCATGAAAAACTTTAGCAATGCTTTCTTTCACAAACAATGAAGAAAATCGGTGTCGGGTGACTCCATTATCTTCTGCACCCATTCGACTCAGTTCCCTGACATGGCAAATTTCAGCTACCCACATTTTTCAATTATGTGACCAGTGTAACAGAGCATCCTTTCTTCAGGTGCCTCTGACGGACACCTTCCATTGCAGGCTCCTCGGTTCGTCTCCAGCTTCCCAACAGGAGTCCTCGGAAGGCTGGCTGAGCAAACTACTGGTTAGGAAGATAGAACCCACCAAGGAGTCGCACTCCCGCATGCTCTCGGACAAGGAGATCATCTACGAACTCCAGACGCACAACGTTCGCCCCGGAGAAATGGACAAATACGTGGAAAACTAGTGAGTGATTTCCAAGGCAGATGTCGCTGATGCCCACAGCTAGCAAACCCTGGGTATTGGCTTGACGTCAACATTCAGGAAGGACAGAATGTTGGCATCTAAATCTTTATATCGTTGTCAGTTGTGAATATCTTAATTGGGCTGTTGTTCCAACTGCTTTATTACCCACGTGGTGCCGCAATTACTGCACAGCTGGCAATAGTCTGCCAAAGAATCCTCGATTGGCCGCGCGCTGCCACGTGTGCTCCTGCTGGCTGCAGTCAGCAGTACCACGGAGAGGTGAAGGAGCGGACAGACAACGGCAAGCTGCAGCAGGAGCTGGTCGGCAGCTGGCAGGTGTCGGTCGGTGACCAGGACCAATGTCTCCACCTGTGGAAGTTCAGCGGCGGCTACAAGGCCGTGGATCAGGCCCGCCTGGCCCACTCGGAGGAGGTGAGAGGGCACGGAACCGCTGGGCGTAATTCGTCGTCGTATTTCTGTAACGATGCTGACAGAGATTTTCTGCCAAGTGTGTTCAGCTCGATCATCATGCCATCGTTTTGAGCACGATGCATTGTTTTAAGAAATTAGCGTCACCGCTGCGCTAGGCGGTCTCAGGGTTTGTGGTGACTGCTGTATTATGGTGACTGGACAGAATTTGTCAGAAGTGCTCAGGACGTGTTCTGTCCGGCTTTGTGTGACCGATCGTGCCCCCCCCCCCCCTGTGACTCTCGACAGAGCGTGTCAGTGGTGTCGATGTCTGACCGGTCCCCTGCGACCCTCGCAATAGCCTGTCCGCGGTGTTCAGGACATTGCTGCCTGCTGTGTGTGACCATTCCCCTGTTCCCTTCGTCAGACCCTGAAAAAGCTTGTGAAGGAGCGCGGTTGCCTGCTGCGCGCGCGCCACTCCCAGTACCTGCTGGCGTTCAGCTTCTGGCCGGGCCCGGCGCCCCGCGAGGGCCCCAACCTGTACGAGATCCGCAGCTACCTGCTGAAGCCGGGCACCATGATCGAGTGGGGCAACAATTGGGCGCGCGCCATCCACTTCCGCCGCGAGGGCGACGAGGCGTTCGCCGGCTTCTTCTCGCAGGTCGGCCGGCTCTACAACGTCCACCACATCTGGTGTGAGTACCGTCGCCGGCCGGCCGCATCCGCGCTTTGAGCGTGATGTGGTGCAGCAGCCGTGACGTGCCCGGGAATGTAGTGAAGCAGCATGCGGTGTGGCCGTGCCGTGGCTTTTGTGGATGGTGTGGATAGTTGTGTGCGACGTGTCGGTTTATCATTTTTGGGTCTTGGTTCACCGAGTATGTGTCTTAACTGAACTGGAGGGTCCATGTATCTGCGGTCAGCTCGCGTATAGTTCTTATAACTGTTTTTTTTATTGCCCTGATATCAGTGAATACAATCAAGATACCAGTCAGGCACCTTGTAGGGTGCATGTCAAGCGAGGCCCGTTTCGGTTGTTTCTAAAGCTGGAAATGGACTTGCAATTCTTCTGGCACATTGACGTTTTTGTTGCATTTTGGAGCGCAGAAGTATGTGTATTGATGTATGTCAAGTATTTTGAATCCTGGAAGATTGTTTAAATGGTACTTGCGCCTATGATATTATTCGCTGTCATTACGGAGGGGCAGAAAGGTCTAAGGCGTATTTTTCCTTTTGACCTCACTCATAATCACATAGCTGTGTCTCGTGAGCTTTGGCTTCGTTTTGTTCCTATGCCGTAAAAAAAGACAGACATTATCTTGTAAGGTAGACGTGCTGTACCTTTCGTAATTTTTGCAACACTTAAAATCTGGGATGCCGCTTGCGGTAAAAAGATAATCACGAAGACGATTATTGGTTGTTGCCAGGATATTTGTACCGTCATCTGTTTGCGCATTAGCGTTTCGCCAGGTGGTGTAATCGGCGAAACAGATCCATCCTAAATGAAGCTGTAGCTTCATGAGACAGATCCTCATTCGATGCACCTCGTCTCTTTGTTCTAACCACTAGGTGTGCCTGCGTATTCCTCTGCCTTCATTGTGCATCTTGGCGTGCGTAGCTGTCGCATCCTGGCGCTGTCGTGAACCTGACCGTCTACTAACCGGTCCATGATCCGCCGCCGCAGGCTACCAGTCCATGCAGCACCGCAAGGAGATCCGCGAGACCGCCTGGAGAAAGCCCGGATGGGACGAGTGTGTGGCGTACACGGTGCCTCTCATCCAGAACTTCCAGAGCCGCATCATCTTGCCCAACGAGTTCTCGCCCACCCACTAGGGCGGACCTAGTTGTCGAGACCCTAGATGCTGGGGCCCGCAGGTAGGGGCGCGGCGCTGGCAGGCGGAGGGGATGAGGAGGTGGGTTGTAGAAGGCATGGTGTGCTGTCGGTGTGTTTTTTTGTGCGTATTTGGTCCTACGGAAGTGTGCGCCCAAGTGGCTATGGAGAAGCTTTGAATATTGTCCCGCAGAGTTTCTGCGTCTGGAATACAGGCAATGTCCTGTACGTGCATATGTACACATCATTGTTTGGGGCCAAATTCGTTTTGCGCTCTGTGTCAGGATGTCGGAAAAAATCGAAAGGTGTAAATATTTCAGTAGCCATGACAAAAATAAAGGTTGCCGACAGCTTCAGTGCTCAATATATATGTATATATATATATATATATATATATATATATATATATATATATCCGGGTGCGTGCGCAGATGCAGAAATTGCCAAAGGACTGAAAATCCTGGGGGAGAGATACATTATGATTGAATCCTGCGCAATGATGATATAACAGCGGGGTGTGGACTCACGCAATGTGCCGCCAAAATGATGTTCAGATGTAACTATTTCCGCGATTCAGATGTTCGTGTTTAGGTGTCGTTTTCCACCCGAAGTTGCAAATCTGGCCACACTGTAACACAGGGTCTCAGCGATTGCCGCGTTCATCAATGCACAAAACTCTGTTCAAACTGTGCTGTTTCGGATGCACATTTCTGGTAACATGAGCCGCCTGGCTTTACCTCCGGCTTTGGTACTGTGGCCAGCCAACGAACGGGCCAGATCGCATGATCCGTCCCTGCCTCGGGCCAGACGGCCGGTACTATGGCCCGCGGCAGGAACAGGTCACGTGCCGTGGTGGGGTGGCTGGGCAGGCCAAATGCTGCAGACCTTGCCGTCATTTTAACGGTCTAGCTTCTCACCGGTCACGCAGATGTCGGCAATAGGCGTATGATGAACGTATACCGAAATCAGGAGTTTGCTGGTTCATATCTGTTTTCACGTGAAGAATATGCTTTATTGAAGCGTTGTCTTTATATTTGGATTATTTTGTTTTATTTCAAAATTTTCCGCCACAGACCCGTCATTGCCGAACAGCCTTGGTGACATCGTACGTCATAGGAACAGGCTCCACAGAGTGGCGTAAATCTTAAAAAGTCCGCGGGTAAAAATATTTGTGCCCTGATTCCGTGTTTGACTCATTTTTTGAGTTCCTCATAGACCGTAAGAGAGCAATGTCAGGTCAGCTGTGATGCTGATTTTCAGTCATAAATTGTATGTTTACCTTAAGCTTTGTGTAGACTTACAACTCTTCGTTTATAGGTTGGCGTTTGCATGTTTCCCACCCCAGGGGATTACCTGAACAGAGAAATGTAATGTAATGACTTATAATGTAAAATGACTTATACCCAGTGGCCCAGGTCAGTAGACATTCGGCAATTTTGTGGAGCCAGCAGTTGTATTGGAGAAGCCGACCCTCCGCCCCGGAATATGTAGAGATCTCGGTACAAAATAGGTCCAAAACGGAATAGGAACACAAGTCCGGTTGTAAGGGGGTGGTGGAGCACTGTATGGCATATGTCGTCAGGAAAAGTTCCGATAGCAAGCTGCTATGATGGTACGGACGCCACAGTGCCCGTGCCATTACGGCCTCGCTTATCAGCCCTTACCGACATCTGCTGCCGTCCAGGCTGTCCGCCAGTTGACCTATCTGCCAAACCACGACGCCACTTTGGTACATGCATTATATAAAAATTATTATATGAAATCATTATATTAAATATCATATATAAAAATATCATTGTATTAAAACGGACATCATTGCATGCATTTGCGCCTTTGTTTCCTGCCATATCAGCTTGAAAATCGCAGGTTTGTTGCGGTACTCTCGGTGAAAATAAGCCATTCACTGGATCATATTTCGTATCAGAGGCTGTATCCTGGCCGGGTGGCAAGCTGGGATGAAACCAGCTGAACAGCGAAATGTGGTTTATCGACGAGATACAGATGGTAGTGACTACCTGTATAAAAATACTCTACAGAAGACTATCTCTATAGAAAATTGTGCAGAAGTCACTACAGACAGCGTGACCATCTGTAGCATCACTGCACATAGTAGCGACTTCAGCCGGGCGACCCCACATTCTCGAAGGGTCGGCCTCCGACACTAAAGCCAGCCGCACAAACTTATTTTGGAATGAAAATGCTATGAAAAACAGTGATAACCTAATGTTACTTCATACGAGGTTGCAAGCTGAATTAAATTTAGCACTGGTCGCACATGTGTGGAAAAATGTTAGTTTTTTTACGCTGACTTAAGCAAGCAGAAAAAAGCAATGGTGTCGTGACTTGGCAGATACGTCGGCCGTGACATGGGATGGACGGCGGTAGGTATTGATTCGGGCGAAGCGCGCGCTCGGCCAAAAAACGTTACGGCTGCACTTTTATTGGAATCATTATTTATCACAACAAAAGGACATTCTTGTCTTCCTCCCATATATTCCTTTATTACATTTATATAACGAAGTGGCATACACTCTTCCGTCAAATCCTCAAGTGTAACTTAAAATCGACCCAGTCAATATCGAATGCGGCGCGACGTTTGTGAGTTTGTCAAAGCATGCCTAGAGAACACAACTGAATTTCGAAAAGATCGCAACTTTCGATTTTAAGAACAGCATACTCGGCGTCGTCGCATGAATTTGGTCCCAAATCAGCCCCCTGATGTCGTATTTTGCTTCTGCTTTCTGCGTATGCCGGCAGCAGTGCGCCGTCGGCGGACTGAAGCAGAGCTGCGTTCGTAAACTTGCCAGCATCACTTACAGGGTTACCGTGTGCTTTCTGTTGAAAAGTCGACCTTGCTTCGCAGTGATGTTTTGATACCTAGTAAGTGACAGAGTTAGCTTCTGAACGCGGCCCAGGTGACCGACGTCTTACGCTCCGTCCGTCCTGCCCGCAGGCTACAAGGATCTCCAACACCGGAAGGAGACGCGCGAGAACGCCTGGTTCAAGCCTGGCTGGGACGAGTGCGTGGCGCACACCGTGCCGCTCATAGGCGGCATGCAGTCGCGCATTCTCTGGGCCAACCCCTTCTCCCCTACCCAGTAGCGTGGCGCCTGCCCGGACCAGTAGCAGTGTAGTGGACGACACGCCTCGGGACAGGCCGCCGCCGCCGAGGGCGGTTTTCTGACGCGACTTTGCCAGTGACTCGCGGGACTGTACGCGACTCCCGGTTTTGGTGTCTGTAACCGATGGTGTGTTTTCGACCTGTTTATCCGATCGTGAGGCGGGCGACTGTCGACCGCGAGTGGCGCAGTGGGGTGGAAGGTGGCTGTGTCCTGAGAGATCTTGAGTGGCTCTGTACCGTCCTTGGTGTGTAGCGGAGAGAAGTTTTGAGATGGTTTCTTTTTATGGATCCGGCGGCATATATTGGTGATTTTAATTTGAATAAATGAGATTGTCATGGAATGCACAATACAAACTGAGATGCTCTGGTAGTGTGAAAACTAATGATTGACGGGAAAGGGGGAGACGTCCTTTTATTTATATTTCCCGTTCTGGTAAAATCAGTTCCTCGGTATCTTCAGCCTGTAACGTAACGGATCCCGCAAACACGGTTCTATTTAGTAGTACTTTTTCGTTACCATTTATTGGCACATTAGTTATCTTAAAGAAGATACAAAACAAGGCACAACACAAGTCACTGCACAGACGATGTTAATAATTACCTGCCGCTGCACCAACGCAGCGGGTTCCACGTGATTCGGCCGGACCTGATGCCCGTATGTCGAGGTGTCCGCCCGTCGGCGGCGGACGCGGCCGGCCGGCTGGGGGTTAAACTAGTTCGCATCACAGTGCGCGGTCCTGCTGCTCGCGGTCACTATCACAGTTCACCGGTCGGCTGGCAGCGGCGAGCGGCCGCCGTCCGTCGCCGTGCCGTCGTCGGACGGCGTCCGCTGCCGCTCCGTCGGCGGCGTCGGCAGGCGGCGGTCGGGCGCGCGCCGCGCCGCCGACGCCGCGCGCTGCGGCCGGCCGTCGCCGGTCGACGTGGACGGCGGCCGCGCCGGCGAGCCCGGCCGCCGCGCGCGGTGCTGCGCGGCCGGCGCCGACTGCCGGTCGGACGGCGCCGCGTGCCGGACGGGGGAGGCCGCGCGCGGCGGCCGGCCGAGGAACGCCGGCACCGATGTCTGCCGGCCCATCGCCGGCGGCGAGCGCATCGGCGACGACGGCCGCGACGAGCGCGCCGCTGGCACCGACGTCTGCCGGTCGAGCGCCGGCGGCGGGCGTGGCGGCGACGCCGGCCGCGGCCCCCTGCTGTAGGCCGGCGCGGACAGCTGGCGGTCGGGCGAGGCGGGCCGCGGCGCGCGCTCGGCCGGCGCCGACAGCTGCCGCTCGGGCGTGGCGCCGCGCGGCAGGTCGTAGATGCGCTCGGGGCTGGCGCCGCGCGGCAGGTCGTACACCGGCTCGTCGGGCACGGCGTGGAATGAGAGCCGCTCGTCGCTGGGCGCGGCCGGGCTGCGCGCGCTGCCCGAGCCGGGCCGCCGCTCGGAGCCGCTCGAGCCGCCCGTGTCACGCGGCGGACTCGCCGACTGCTGCCGGCTGCTGGCCAGCGACGACTCGTGCGAGGTGACGCGGCTGTAGGCCGGCCGGCCGGGCGGCGAGCGCCGCGGCAGGCTGCTCGTCTGCGACGACGACTGCGACACGCGGCGCGTCGCGCGCGGTGACACCATGCCGTCGGCGACGTCGCCGGCGCCCGGCTCGTGCGACGACGTCTGCAGCCAGCGCAGCACCTGGTCGTTCGGGTGCATCGGCGCCGTCGGCACGATCGGCTTCTTGCGCGTGCGTTCGGCGTGCTTGCGGTGGTGGCCGTCCTTCTTGCCGTGACGCCCGAGCCAGTCGGCGATGACGTTGTCGGTCGACACGTGCAGGCCGAAGCGCCGCTTCTTGTCGTCGGCCGCCTTGCCGGCCGGCTTGGCCTCCTTGGCCGGCCGCTTGGTCGGGCTGATGGAGCGCGACCGTTTCTTCTTGTCCTCGCGCTGCGACGAACGGTGCCGCTGCGACGAGGAGCGCTTGAGGCCGGCCTCGTGAGGCCGCGCGCGCGCCTTCTCGCCGTCCGGCGGCCGGTGGCGGCGGCCGCGGTCCGGGCTGCGCGGCCGCGCCGCCGCCTCAGCCGTCGCCCGGCGCGGCTTGCTCGGACTCTCCTGGCGCACCGGCTTCTGCGGGCTGCCCGGCGGCCTGGGCAGCGAGCGGCGCTTCTCGGCGTCGGCCGGCGCGGCCGGCTTGCGCCGCGCCAACGCCGCCGGCAGCGACTTCCGCTTGTCGGCGTCCGGCGCCGCCTCGGCGCTCTTGGCCGCGGCGCCGTTCAGCTTCGGCTCCAGCTTGGTCTCGCTCGCCACCGCGTCCGCCTGGATGTTGGAGTAGCTGATCACCTTGACGCTGTCCTTGGAGGAGGCCTTGTCGCGCGGCCGGCGGCGCGCTCGCGTCTTGTCGCGCTCCTTGCGGCGCCGCTTGCGGCCGTCCGGGTCGGCCGTGCGGCTGCGCTCGCGCTTGCCGCGCCGCGTCTCCATCACGCGCGCCACGCCGCTGGCGACGCTGGCGCGCGACGAGAGCGCCATGTGGCTGGCGGCGCGGCGCGCCTTGGCCGCGGCGCGCTTCACGTCGTGCACGCGCTGCCGCAGCGGCGGCCGGCCGCGCTCCGAGGGCGTCAGCTCGGCGGCGGCCGGGTCGCCGCCCTTGGCCGGGCCGGCCAGCGCGGCCGGCGCCGCCTCCGTGTCGGCCGTGACGTCCGGCAGCGGCGGGTTCTCCACGTCGTCGTCGTGCGCCCGTTTCTTGGTGCCGCGGTGCCGGTGCCGGCGTCGGCTCGGCGGCGGCGACTTGCCGAATATTCGGATCACGGCGATCTGCGGACGCGGGGAGCGGGCTCAGGAGCGGACGACAGGGCGGACGCGGGCTCGTCACGCTGTTGCACGAATAAGAGACCATTGGCCATTTGACCCTACGAGACGATGATGACATAACTGAATAATATTATGATTTAAAGTTTCATTCCGCGAAACTCTGACGTCTTATTAGAAGCAAGGATGGAGTGAGGCCTTTGCGAAAAAACTGACGAAACCAGTTTTGCCTTAGAATAACCCTACTTGGACATGCAGGTGGTTATGCAACGTTGTGCCAACCATTGCCTTTAAACGTTACGAAACGATATAAACGATCTTTCATTACCATGAGTGTATACATCGACGATACGGAACCACGTTACGCAAGACGGATGGGTGTGTGCTTCTACTTACCAGTGACAGGATTATGATAATTAATCCGAGCACTATCATGTACCAGTATTGGTCCATGAACTCCTTCACTACGGACAGACTCTTGTCCGACAGTAAGAGGTCCTTCAGCGTTGCCAGAGGCCCGATGGGATCCACCTGGGGGCAGCATCGCATTTGAACAAAACCCTTTCTGATTACGGTTTGGAAGGTACCTGCGCTAGAAAGTGTACCTTAAAACAGCAAAATATTAACAAAATTAAAAACAGTACTAAAATGAGATAGACGAAACCCGTTGACCATTACATTCATAAGGCTTAAGCTTGATATTGATTTCATGGTCTGCTTAAATGTGCGCAGATTAAATGATCACGCATTCAATCGCTCCGTTCACAGTACGACCAATCACGAACATTCGGGAAAACCTGAATGCAAAAGGCCCCCAGCACGACACACGAATCAATAGGTTTTGGTCGTGGTCCAGTAGACATCAATGCGAATCTTTGGCCTTGCGAGACGGACATCAGGTCTTGATCACCAGAGAGTTCCATAATCCCTGATCACAGGCGATCCAGTCCCCCAACTCCGAGAGCCCGAGGGCCCCGGGCGATTCTGACCTCGCGGCACTGCTGGAACACGTCGCAGTAGCCGGCGTACTGGTTACAGGGCGTGCCCGGCCGGCTGTACTGGTCCGGGATGTCAAACGGCGCCGAGTTCCACTCAAACGACGAACTGCGGGCACCGGCGCGGAGCGTCAGGACGGAGCCAGGCGGCCCGGAAAAGTCGAGCACGGCTTAACGACGGCAAACAAGAGCGCCGGGAAATTCCTGCCGTCGATCGCGTCCGATCCCAGCGAACCTGTTCGTAATCCGTGCCTTCCCTTTGTGCGCGCCCACCGCGCTGTGAATCCTGAAGCCGCGCCCGACAGCCCGGCAAACCGCGCCTCTGCGCCGACTTTCCCTGACCGTTGGCCTGCCTGACCGGTGATTGCCGGGCTTTTCGGCTTGCAGACCTAAACAATGCTATCGCGACGGCCAGATCGCTGGCCGTGTTCAAATAAGGACCCTGGGATCTCCCGTTAAGTGTCGGTGGTGCAATGAGCCTCGGTTGACGGCTGGTATGCCCGCCCCGGTTTGGTGCCGCCGTGATCGCTGTGACGTCAGAAATGTGTGGACGGCTGCGAATGCTGCGATACCATGTGTTCGCTTTGGTGTGAGGACCTCGCGGCCGCTTCGATGTGAGGGTCAAGCAACTGGTTTCATCATGAAGATCGTGCGACCATTGTGACCATTGTGATGGGGGAGGGGGCATGTGACTGCTTTGTTGTGAAGATAGCGTCACCGCTGAAACCACTGTAGCGTGAAGTCGCTTGACCGTTGTGGTGTGAAGGTCGCGTGACCGCCTTGATCGCCGCAGCGCGAGAGCCGCTATGACCCCGTGGCGGGGTGCTGGGTTTCGGCCGTTGTGGTGTGGCCGTTGTGCCGTGGGCGCCACGTTAGTCGCACGGGTGAAAGTGGGAAAACCGCCGCGGTGGGACGCGGCCGTTTTGATTGCACGTTATCCAAGTACGATCAGCATAGTAGCTCAGTGACAGCTATCTTTCAAGTGCTGCTGTGTTGAAGCATGGCAACGTACGGTCAGTAAGTCAGAACGAACAGTTTGCACAGGTTCTCCGGGCATACAGTATTCATGCGCAGGTTCTCCGGACACATACATATATATACTCTCAGGACATAAACTGAAATTAGTTTCACTATCCTTCCTGATGGGTGCAAATGGTACGCACGTATTTTCTTCGACACGTCTCGCTGGCCCCGTGTTTGGAGACAACAAAACGAGAAACTTTTCCTTCTCGCTGCGTAAAAGTTATTGACACCTGAACCATCATCGTGCCGCCGTGACATTAGCATGGCCTTCCGTATTGTCCTGCCGGGTTTAAGTCATGTCGTGCATGTTTCCCGCGCGGTCAATGCGTCAGACCGGCGGCGCTTTGACCGGCCGGGCACTCACATGCAGGGCTGATCAATGCCGGGGCGTTTGCAGCAGAGCTCGCACGACTTGGTAAGGTTGCCGCCAGGGTCCGGCGCGCACTGGCACGACTCGAGGCCGTACGCCAGGCAGATGGAGCCGGAGCATTCCTGACAGGCAGAGGCAGCGGTCAGACATGACTCCAGACAGGTGAAGCAGAAGCGCATCTTTCAGACGGAGTGGTTAGGAAATCACTCTTTCTTTAGCACGCATGTCAGCATTGACATGATTTTTCTCGGCACAGTTTTTCTAACATGCAGCTTATGGTAAATGAGCGGGCTGCATCTTAGTGTTTCGGATATTTTGAAAGAAGTAGCATTTTTTGGCTAAAATATTACGTCGCGTGTTTCCCATCAAGCTTTATTACTGGACGTCATTATCAATCATACCACAATGCGATACGACCATTACAAGACTGGACCAAAGGCCAACTGCGATCGCGCTTCCACATGACTTAAGCAAATTTTCCCGGCTCGCAGCGACACCAGAGCCCGGATCAATTCAGTGCCGGCTCCCACCAACCCCACGGCAAATCGGCGGCACTCACGCCCTTGAAGCAGACGTTGCGCTCGTTGCAGATGGTGCGGTTCGGTTTGCGGATGGAGGGCGGACACTCCGGCGAGCGGCCGTTGCAGCGGCTGATGGCGCGGCACCCGTTGTCGTCGCGGCACTTCTGGCCGTAGCCGAACTCGCAGCTGGCGTTGCAGCAGGGGCCCTGCGGCACGCGGGGAGACGAGGCGTCAGCTCGGGCGGGCGCCGACCACCAGCCGGGCGTTCGAGCTGCGAGCACTGGGATCAATGGCTGACGCCAGGCGAATAACATCAAAGCAGTGTAGTGTAGGCGATGATGGTAAGTTTGTGTGAGAATGCAGTTATGATTAGATGGAGGTACGAGGGTAAACCATTGACAATGGCGGGCAGCTGAACGTTTATATGCCATTACGTCGCCCCAGAGACGACTCGCAGAACGAAAAATACTGCGTCATGTGAACTCGGTGATCTAATACACTGTCTCGTTTTCTCGTGTCCCTTTCTCTTTGCATTGGAGCCTCCCTGCGTCAAAATAGGTTGGTGAATGCCTTCTGATGGTAGCTGCGTTGCGCAATGTTTTGCGTCGTGCCGGGCGACACTTTTGTCAAACACTAGTCCCCAATCTCAAGTGATTTAACACCCAGTTTCGACACGACACGATCTCAACAATCCAGGTCGGAGATTGCTCTTAATACGCCGGTAGGTGCTGATTTCCGTCGCCGCGGTCGTACATGTGGACACTGCCGGCCGCGGGAGACCTACAATTCAGCCGCAATGTCTGCGTCATTACAACATTAAATCGGCACGCCCCGTCTGGCCCGACGTCTGCTCATGACTCGGCAGAACTAGCGTCAAACGGCGACCCGGTACCTGGGACAGCATTGTCTCCGTGTCTGCGAGGCTGAGGCGGTGCCGCGTCAGAAGGTGGTGAGGCAATCCGCGCGTACGGGTATAACTGGGTGTCTGCGCGCTGATTAAAAAATGCTGTCACTGTCCACGTGTTGAGACAGAATGGTGAGGCTGAGGCTACCATTGGCGCCTTTGCGCCGAGAAAGCATTCTTGACAGTGTCCATTCACAAGCGATGACGGCACTGTCTCGCTTGTGAGTGGACCCTCCAGTGTCTGTGCGCTGGAACAATGCTCCCACCAGTATGTGCGTGCCGGGATAATGTCTCAGCATCAGCGTGCTGGGACAATTCTCTAATCGGTGTCTGCGTACAAAAACAATATCGCCTTCACTGCCGGCAATACAGCCCGTCCGCGCTGCCTCCATGAGACGGGGTTACCGTCAGCGGCCGTATGCGGACCTGGCTGGGACTGCACTGGGCGCCGGGCTTCAGCTGGCACGGCGTCTGGCCCAGAATCGGCGTCGCCGTCATGGGGTTGCAGCACGACTCGAGGCAGTCCTCCTCCCAGCCGCAGTCGCACTGTTCGCCCTCCTCCACCACGCCGTTGCCGCAGATGGCCGCCTGCGGCTCTGGGGGCGGGCGATGGGGTCAGGTGCCGACCCGCACGGTCTGGACGTTCCGCTCGGGGTCGGCGTCACAGTCGCAGGGCACGCCGGGCAGCCAGGGGTCAGGCTGACCAACGAAAACAAAGCCATGCCGGCTGGCAAAACCGCACCGAGTAAAAAGCGCAAAAACGCCTCCTCGCACGCAAACAAAGCTAATGACAGCCGTGACCGGGAGGTAATCCGTCGCTGGACCGGGAAAGAGAACACTACAGAGGCGTCCCGCGGGCGCGACAGGGTCGCTCTCTCACCGACGAAGCAGCCGTGCGTGGAGCGCGCCTTCACCCGCAGCACGGGGTTGATGGAACGCAGGCTGCAGGGCGAGAACCGGTTGTTGTTGCGTTTGTCGCCCGACGTGGCCCGCGCGAACATGATGTAGTTGCCGTTGACGCCTCCCGGCGTGCACTCAGGGTTCTTGTCGGGATCGTGCTGTGGGCGGTGATGGGGAGGCGTTTGAAACGGTGCCGGTGATGTTGCGACTGGATGCGTTTCTGGCATTTAGCTGTTGTCTACGTCAGCACGTGTTCTATTATTTGACGCAGAAGCGGCCAGTACAAGACACCCTTTAGATCACTCATCGTGAAGCAGACGACTGACTGACGCCTGACGAGACACACGACTTGACGGGAGACTTTGGACACCTGAGCCCAAGAGTGCCCTCTTCCAAGAACACAGCTCTGTTCAAACGAAATCACATCAAAACGTTGTCGCCCATGCACATCTGCGACACATTCATACGGACACAAAAATCCAGGCGACGTCCATAAACGGCACGGAAAGGACCGGAGTTTTTCGTAGTTCTCAATCGCGCCACAGAACCTGTCCCCTCGCGGCGCCTCGCCTCGCATTTCGACCGGCAAACTGCGGACGATACGGCACAAGACGAGGCCGGCTAAACCGTCGGGCGTGAACGGAGCTCGGCGGCTGCGGGACTGAGAACGCTCACCTGCGACCCGAAGTTGTGGCCCACCTCGTGGGCAAAAGTCACGTGACTGACGGCCGGCGGCACACGTTTGCCGTAGTTCAGTATGCTGATGATGCCGGAGTTCAGGCTTTTCTTGCTGCCGCGATAGTGCTGAAAATGCGTTAGAATAGCGTCACACAAGCGGCAGACTAATGACTGCATGCCTGAGGGCAAACGGTTAGTCGAAACTTAGTACGTTGTGGCACGAAGGCTACGTCAGGCTAGTATGAAAGGCACGACCGATTAGCGTTAATCGTTTTCCCTCTCATAGTACATATTGTGAGATAGAATGAACTAAAAGCATGATGTTGATACCAAACATCATTTGGCAGTTTTTGCTTTAAAACAACAAATCGCATAAGAACGATGCATATAGAGATTATCTTCACTGGCATTTGAAACACAAGGCCAAGCAATAACAGGTACTTGACAAGCTTCATTATTCATACAGCAGATAAGAATCAGCACACGGCTGAATGACAAGCTGCATGAAAGACCTCCAGGTCCAATGTCAATCCCCCTTATGTGAAAGATTTCCGTGCCGATTTCAAGCGTTCTACACACTTCCGAGCAGTTCAGAACCAATACATTCGACCGGGCGCCGACCGCGGCCACCGTCCATGCTGAGGCCCTGTTTGCAGGCGCCGCGATGACTTACTCCGTTCTTCTCGCAGACACCACCGGCCTGGTTCAGATCGCCCGTCCAGGCCAGGCCCAGTGTGCCGCCCTCAAAGTCACGGTACGTGAACATGTACGCCAGGCAAAAGGAGTCGTAATTTTCCTCTGGAAATGACGCACACGGCAAGGTTAGATTTAACACTGGGTGAAAACACTCGTGCGTAGCGTCGAATTGCATGCTCTTCCTTCCGAGTTATTCACCGTATTTGTGAAGAGATGACTAAATTTGTTGAAGTCTCTGTCGGTGGATGATTTCCACGTTTTACCAAAGTGTCCTTTTCCATTCTTGTCCGAAAAGTCATAGCAGTCGAGAAGCCAATAACTGAAGCATTAAAACTTTCACTGAAACGTTTTCACAGCACTGGTATCTCCTTCCTGAGAAATCTGATTATCTAATCATAGCCCAGTTTTTTCAAGTAATTTTTGTGTGTAGTTAATCGACGAGATCCACTTAAAATATCTACCCGTGTCTATGCGCCATGTGCATAGAGCCTCTAGCATCTCACATGCTGGAAGCCATGGACGCAGCTTACGCCATTACGCCTGTCTGCTGGTTGCGCATGAGCTAGCGGGGAAACATTGCACGATAACAGGTTCTCTGTGTACTCAGACACGTGACGCATTGTGTGCATTTGTTGTGGACACTGATGAATGTACGACCTGAGCTTGCGCAAAAATAATCCATTAAAGCAGTGCGATATTGACATTACAGACCAATGGGCTGCTGAGCAGGAGGCCATTGAACTTCTACATTGTATGCTATCAGACTGCTTCATCTGGGGGTGCCTTTTGGACGAGATTATCAGAGCACGCGAGGCATCTTAATGAATCGACGATAATGAGGTCGATACCATATCCCCAGCCTGGCTGACCTTTGGTTTCTCCGACGTGTCACGAGTTCCATTCTCACCTGAGAAGAGCTCCAGGAACTTTTCCACTCCGTAATTGCCGGGGAATCGATAGCCCACGTCGTTGACGGCGCTGGGCTTGTGAACCCGAACTCTCTTAATCATAAACCCGATACTGTCCTGTAAACCATCCTGGTCGAAATCTGTGGAAGCGGGCCGACGTGAAAGCAGCGTCGAACATTCTTTTTCATTCAGATTACATTGTTCTCCCACCACCTGCGTACCCCGCAATCCACCTAGATTCGCGCTTTTCTTCGATGATATGCGGCGCAGTTAATAACGTCTAGAAATTGATCGGAAACCTTCAGTTGGCCGCATGAATAATGGGACTGCATAGCTTTAAACTGGGCCACGATCGCTCTCCCCGCCGAGCGGCCGCCTGCCCGCTCACTCACCGACCGACTTGTAGATCTCGTTGGCCTGCTGAACGTGCCGAATCATGGCGTCGATGCAGGCCTCCTCGCTGCCGAACTGCTCGTAGAACAGGTGGTCGGCCTGCAGGTACATGGTGCACGTGGTCTTCTTGTTGTTGACGATCGCCCGGCGCTGGCGGGCGCCGCTCTCCGTCGCGTTGGCGGCGTCGCCCGCCGCCGCCGGCCTCGTCAGGTTCTCGTACAGCTGCGCGTGCCCCAGCCACTCGTCAACGTCGCCGTCCGACGACGTCCCGCTGACGTCGCCGGCCGTGGCGTTGCGCTCGGCGAGGCGCTGCGACGCGCAGCCGCCGCCCGGCTGCGCCGGGTGGACGACGTCCGAGAGTCGGTAGACGAGCGAGTGGAAGGCCCGCTGCTGCCGGAAGTAGCGGCTGGACGGCTCGATGTAGTAGTGCTCGGAGGCGGTCTGCACGCTGCCGTCGAACAGGCCGTCGGCGCCGATGATGCCGTGCACGACGGCGTCCTCGTCGTCTGTAACGTCAGGGCGGGCGTCAGGCGCCGGGCGGTCTCCGGAGGCGTGCTTGCTGAAGGCCGCTGACCAAAACACTCCGATCAAAGCGGCTCGGCACGTTAAGATCTGGTGTGTCCTAATTAACGGAAAAAAAGCAAATGGGTTCGGCATGCATCTTGTCATCACGGCTATTAAACAGGCACAGGAGCACTGCGCATCAGTTTTGGCAAAACAACACGCTTAGGATTATGACCTGCAGCTTTTGGTAGCACACTTATTCACGCGCCCTTAGGACTTCTACATTTTTGTCAGAAAAAAATGAGTGACGTTCGCAAATTACCGTGCTTAGATGATAAAGCGTCCGCCAGAAAGGCTTCTCATGACTCGCATATTATTTTGATTTGTGTAGCATAAATATGAACCAGTTTTCCGTCTCAACTTTTCAAATGTAATGAGACTTTCAGCCAATGGAAAGCCCAGAGTTACTCATCCGCTTCCTGAGGCCTGCAGTAGTTCAATGCGTCAGATGGCTGACTCCTGCCTGAAGTCTTCGCCATAGTCCAGTACCGGTTTTTCGCCCATTTTTGACACATTATCTACGTCACGCGACCAAAAGGAGCGCTGGTCTCATGGCGCCAGTGGGACAGGATGCGCCAATCGACGGCGGCCGGTCGGCCAGATAACGAGCTACGAGGTAAGTACATCCGGGACGAGCCAGCTGACGCCGGTCGGGTGTGTTTTCCAGGCGGCGGCCTCGCTGCCAGCCGCCGCTGATTAGCGCGAGCTCGTGCGTCTCCGACACGTGACGGCGGGTCGGCGCGGGTCGGCGCCGACCGGCCGCCGGCGGCCGGCGGGTCAAAGGGCAGCGTCGGAACGGTCCGGCGGGAGGTCAGGTCACCCCGACCGGGCCGCAGCCGGCAGGCGCCGCTGCCGCTCGGGCGGTCCTGCCGCCTGGCGACGTCGATAGTCGACGTCCTGACTCTCTCGCAGATCCTGGGGTTCCTGCTGCTCTTGCAGTTCTCGACGTTATCGCGGAAGCTGACGTCTTTGAGGTGCCTAACGGCCCTCAGCCTTATTTGCGTCCCATGACCGGAATCATCACCGTCTGTACCGCACTGAGCATCTCTAGATCTTCCTTCATTCCTACCATTCTGCTCGCATTTCCTCTCCCTCCCTCCCTCCCTCCCTCTCTCTCTCTCTCTCTCTCTCTCTCTCTCTCTCTCTCTCTCTCTCTCTCTCTCTCTCTCTCTCTCTCTCTCTCTCTCTCTCTCTCTCCATTCAGTAATGCCTGGAGCGCCACCACCCCTGCCGCCCCCGCCGCCCTCCCGCCTTCTCCCCGCCGCGGCCAGCCCGGAAACGGGCGAGCTGGCCTTGGCTGGTGCCGCGCCGGACCTGTTTCGGCCGGGCGGCGGCCCGCGGAGCTGCCGCCCGACGCCTCTTTCCGCCGGCCGCGCCGGTCGTCCGTCGAAGTCGGAAGCGGCACGAATCGAGGCCGACCGACGGCGGCCGTCGCCGGCGGCGACGCGGCGGCCGGCGCCGCCGCACGAGCGGGTCGTTACGCGCCGATGTGGGTTTGTGGGCGGCGAGGGTTCGCGGCGCGCCGCCATCGGTCAGGGCGGCCATCAGTCGTGGGAGCGGCGGCGGCGGAACGCCGTTCGTCACGCCGGTTGGACAGCGACCCACGCGCCGGATGGGCAGGGAAACACGCGCCCGATGGGACAGGGAAACACGAGCTGAATGGACGGAAAATGCGGCCTGGATGTGACGGAAACAAACGCTGGGTGGGACAGGGAAACGCGGGGTGGATGGAACAGGGAAACACGACTGGACGGTTATCAACTCACATCACCAGGGCCGCATGGGAGCCGAGCCAGACAGCGGCTGGCAACGACTCCCATACCTATAAGACAACGCACCGCCGGGAGGCACCTACCCTCCAGGAAGCCCTTGTAGACGGAGTTGGTGTCGAACGTCACCGGCCCGGAGCTGCTCTCGAAGACGACGTCCGGCGCGAAGACGGCACGGTCCGGACGCAGGCGAAGCCGGAACTCCCTGCGGGTCAGAGGTCGCCCAGGTCAGACAATGGCCCGCTAATTGCACACGGCGCCGGCCCGGACCGACCGAATGAGGAAGCACCACTTGGCAGACGGCGATATGGTAAGTGCCATTGTTCTGAAGGTGGTGAGAAGTTCTGCGGCCCTGCAGCACTTCTTGGGCTAGGATGCAGAGCGGCAAAGAGGAAATATACATCGTAAAAATAAAGGAGCTTTACAGGAAGGAATGTTGCTAAGGCGCGGAAACCAGCCACAAGGCCGTCAAGAGATGCTGCTGAAATGTCCTTGGACCGTTTGGTTTGAGCTGTCACATTGATCAGTAATTACTGATTAATCTATATGTCTGCACTGAAATAAAAAGACGCAACGGTACGGCTTGATTCAGTGAAAAATATGCAAAACAACGTCGAGAAAGGTTTCTCTCCTGTTGCTGACAGCATTGGAAACAGATCATAGTTTTCTTAGCGTGACGCCAGCAGTGACATGCTCAAGCGCAGGACTACCGTTGGAGTTCATGATGACGCATAGGTCGTGATTCCTTTACGCCTGCTCTTTATCCCACAAGCTGCCCCGAAAGAAAAGGTGAAGGCTGACATCTTTATACGATTATATTATAATTCCAAAAGTTGAAGTAAGCAGAGGTTTATAGACCTGAGTGAAGGTTGTGTCATAAAGGTAGTGCAGAAAATCACTTTACGCAAATTCGTGTAATATTTGACAGAATTTGGCCTTAACCCTATTCCCGGCAGGGGGGCTGAATCCACTCCCTCGGGTTTTTTGCTTGTGAATTCCAGGATTTTTAACGCAGCCTCACGAAACTTGGTGCCTTTTCCTAGCTAATCTTTCTACGTGCCGTGACAAAATTTCAAAATTCTATTCTGCACAGGGGCGGAGCAAGGCAACGTTTTTGGGAGGCACCTCAGGCCATTTTTGGCCATGTTGAGAGTAAAAGGAAAATGTCTGCCAAAAACAGCGTTTTTAAGATAGAACTTAAAAATTTAAATGGATGTATAGCTTAATAGTTGGGCAATGTGCAGGTATAATTTTGTTTATCTGAGATCACTTTAAAAGGTCAGGTAAGGTCATAAGTCAAAATTTTGTTTTAATGCAATAATTTCGGCACTGTTTTTTTTTCAAAAGCCAAACTCAGAACACATATGACGTAGAAAGGAGTCCTCTGCTTGTGTATCAAGTTTCAGCTCGATATCAGGTCGGGTCACGGAGCTATGACCTAAAATGTCAGTGCGCGTACCCTATATCGCAATAGCCATAAAAGGGAATTTTTGAAATAGAATGAATTCAAATAATTGAAAACATTTACAGATAATATTAAATGCACACGAGATCATTCCAAGTGACCCCAAGGTAACTGGAGGTCATTTAAGGCCAAAGGTCGCAAGTTGATCAGAGGAGCATATGACCATGACAGTTCCCCCTTTTTCATGTCCCTGGCACCGCCTATGCATGCAAACATTGCAATGCGATTTGTACTTCTTTAGCATAGCATGACTAGCAGAAGCAAAAAAAAGTGTTTTTGCCTTTTTTGTTCATTCAGGTGTTGGAAAACTAATCCCCCTATTTTTAAAACCCTGTGAACGCCCATAAATTTTCTCAAAATTTCAGATGTGTGTACCAATGGTAAAAGTCCCATCCATGATCTCTCGATTCATGCCAGTTTCATCGAAATCGGTCCATAAACAACGGAGTTATAAGAGGTGCAAAAGTACCCCTAATTTTGACATTTTCGCCCTCCCTGTATCCACACGTTTCAAAATTTTGAAAATTTCTTCTTATAAAAATGTAGTTCACGTCATGGCAAATCGATTGCCGTTTGTTCCGATGAAATCAGATCTGTAGTTCTCGAGATCTCAGGGGGCCCAATCCGCCCCCCCCCCGCCTTGCCGGGAATCGACCATATCGTCTAGCCCTCCGGGAATAGGGTTTGGTTTGGTTAGGGAAGAAAGGGACCTTAAATACTTTTGTCTTATGTCGCAGAAGTTTGATCTGCTTACTAAACATGTTTGGTGAAGCTTGATGCAAAAAACAAGTATGGCTGCAATGACCTTTGCATCAAGTATTGCAAAATTTGACTAAAAATAAAACAGCGCCTGACGAACGCAGTCAGCTGACCGCCAGCTTTGCTCTTTCATGCAGGAAGAGCACATTGTGCCGGCAAAAATGTGTTTAAACCACTGCTGCAAAGTAGGATAGAAAAGCATCTGCGTCTTGCAGGTGCCGCAGACGCCGATTGAAGAGAAACTCGGACCATGTGGCAGCAATTTCGGCGGCCTAGCACAGGCCGTCTGCCGCTGACGTTCCTCATTGGCCAGAATTCAGACATGGCGAGCTGGCATTCCGTCGCGTAGCGGCCGACCTCCTTCCATTGGCGGAAAGCGGAAAATATGTAAACGATCCGACGTGCCCGCGCCAGACGGTTCAATGACAGCGCTCCCAAATACGCCAATCACGGGGCGCACTCGCGCGCGCAGACACGCATACCCGACCACAGGCACACACTTATACGCGGCCACAGGCATGTGCGCCGGGCCGGAACTCGGGCAGGCACGAGGTGAATGGGTCGCCGATCGGGCGCCGATTGGTCCTGGCCCAGTCGTCGCGAGGCGTCGGAATCCAGCGGGCGTCAAATTGCCGCCCGGCGGTCCACAAATCGGCCGTGACGCTCACTGTCCGGCGGCCAGGCAGCCGTGGCTAATGTGGCGCGCATATCGCGCTGTGATCGCCGCGCCGCCGGCGGTGGCCGCTCCGGTCGGGCCGGATCACGAACGGCGGGGGAGGCGGTGTTTTCCATGGTTGGACAGCGCTTAGGATCGGCAATGGGCGCCAGTGCTTCCCCTGCGTGGCCAGTTTTCCCTGCCGGGGAAAGCTGGACTGCTTTGCAGTCCGGTTTGTGTATTGCAACCCGTGGGAGGGAGGGCTCGTCACTGCAGTGGGAGAAGTCTCACAAAGTTGGGGTTTGGGCCTCGAACGTGTTCCCACGCACCGTGGGCATCGCCTTTCTAGCACTTTGGGCCTAGCCCAACCAACCTTTGGATCCGCATGCGGCTCTTTCATCAGCTTGGCGATATTTTTTACGTTTTACCGTGGACCCTGTCCGTTATTCGGGTGGAGAGAAATCGTGGCCTTGTTCTGTGTCGAAATGCAGTCTCCACGGGTCTGGGCTGTCTTTGTGTGGATTATTGAAGTCGCTGGAACTGCAGAATACCGACGCTGTAGTCTGATTTTCGACGTCATTAGCCGACAATGCCGCATATGGCTGACCCACCTGCCACGGAAGCGGAAGATGAACCACTGAGGTAAACGTGCTAGAGGCATGCATATTTCAGAGACTGGTTATGCAGAGATCGTCACACCTGCCATGCCACATTCCCCGCCATATCTGTGAACGACAGATGTCACCCCGACAATCCAAATGACCTGAAGATCCAGGTTGACTGGTGACAGGAAAAAATGGTCTCTCCTCACATAAAAATGGCCACCCAGTTTCTTGCCCGTTCCACATAGCGGGAAAGCAGCATGTGGAATGCTGCTAAGATTCCGAAAGAGCGATCGTCTTCAGGACAGAAGTATCGCGACACGGTGTAAAACCGAAATTGATGGACGCTCCAGGTACTGTGGATGTTTCATCCATCCATTTTCGGTTGTGAACTGAGGCACGCAGCAAACCGTTATATTTCGCTGTAGGGGAGAACAGTTAGTTCACGAATCTTGACATGCGGTATTGAGTGACGAATGAGGACAATGGAAAGGGTCAATGTTCAGCATTCATTACACACTATAACTAAGCTTAATTCAGGTGATAAGCGGAAGATAGCGATCTGAAACGGTGCTAACTCAGGAACCTTGCAGGAGCAGATAATCCTTGTCCAAGTGAGAACATGGCGACGTCGTAATAATCAAAAGGCGTTGAAACATTTCATTAGTATCGCGTCATACCACTAGCATTTGCACGTCACACTTTGTACAACCATTAAAACAACTTTTGATTCTGTAACAAGAAGAAACAAACAGAATTTCCCTGTTTTTTATGCATACATCTCCGCCAGCTGGTGCCTTACCATTCGAGACTAGTTCTGCTTCATAAATGTTTATGAGCAGATCTCAGCGGTTTGTGACCCCACTGCGTCCTTGCCGTATTCAAAGGATTTGGGCAAGAAAAGATCAGGCCTCAGTGTCTTATGAAGGGGCTGACTTTTCAGGTAAGTTATTCCCGTGCTCGACGTAACTGGGGAACTTTCTGGGGACACGCCATCGTTCTCCGTACGCCGCTGCACGGCTTTGCGAGATCAAAAGATGCACCTGCCTGAAGACATTTGAAATGATGCGGTATCCTAGGTCGATGTATCTCCTAAAAATACGCGAAGCCCTCCTCCAGACTCCAGAATGGCGAACATTTCCAAAACCGTGGCGCTCTACCGCCGATGGTTTGAGAGCCCCTGGACGCTCCGTCGCGGCCAAGGCAGGGAAGTAAAACGTCCAATTTCACAGAGCCATCGCCGCCCGCTGACCTTGTGGAACGTGAGATTCCCCCCATTTTGGGCAGGGCGGACCGGCTGCGTGGCGCTGTGAGTCAGGCAACCAGCAGCGCATGCGAGGCGTTCGACGGGCGCGAGGGCGGATGTCTCCTTGAGGACCCGTTCGCCGTCGGATCCAGTTCCGCTGTTTTCTGCGCGGCGTCGCCGGCGTGCCGGCGTGCCTCGCCGTGCCGCAGAATGACAGAGCCGGTGGGTGTGCCTGGCCTTCGGCCCCTCCGCCAAGGCCAGTGGGAAGACACGAGCGCCTGGCGAGCACGCTCCAGCGCAGCGGCCCGAGAACCAGGCGCTGGCACCCGACCCGCCCCGCCGACCAGCCGCCACCGCCCGGCAAACCGCCGCCCGACCAGCTGCCGCCGGACAAATCACCGCCTTCAGTGACGTCACCGGGCCGTGGTCAGCTGGCTCCGGAGCGGCTCCGGCCGGGTCCGAGGCCGCCGGGCGCGGGAGCCGACGGCGCGGGCTCCGGTCGCCCGGCGGGCGCCGATGGGAAAGTCGCCGGAGAACCGTTGCGGGCCCGCGGGAAACGCGCCGGCGGCTTGACCCGTTTCATAACCGGACCGCCGTCGTCCTGACCCACTAAGGCCCGGCGCGGGGTGGCCGGTGCACTTGGGCAGTCGGCGGCGGCCGCGCTCGACGTGTATGGGGCGACGGGCTGGTGGTCTCCGAGGCGCGCCCGTGCCGTTTCGCAACCGGCCGCATCCGACAAAACCCGACCTCGAACTTGTGATGCAACAGGCGGGCGGCCACGCGCCTCGGCCGCCGCTTTCAACGGCGCCGCGCCAGCGGGCGGCACGCGGCGAGATCGGCGTCTCGCGTCGGGACGCGACACACTCCGTCGCCTCGCGGGCGCCCGCGCCCCGACCGGTCCCCAGACAGAGAACGCGTCCCGCGGCGCGGCGTGGGCGGCCGTGAGTCAGCGCTGCGCTGGTGCAACGGCCGCTGGACGAGCAACGTTCGCCGCGACCGGCGGGCGGCGCGGCCGCCACGGGCCGGCCGGCCGGGCCCGTGACCCGGGTCGGGTCGCAGCCGCTGGGCGCGGACGCCGGGCGCGGCCCGGGACGCCGCCGTTGTGAAACCGCCGAACTGGGCCGAACGGAGGCCGCCTCGTGCCCGTCCGATGGCCGGGCCCACCCGTCGGCGCCGGCCGGCCAGCCTTTCATGTGCAAGTGTGTCAGTGCGAAGTCCGTTACGCCGGCGGCGTGCGGACGTCGCGCGACACGCGGCCGCGAGTCGCGACGTCAGACTGACGTCTGGAGACGTCACGTCGACCGGCCGAGGCAAACAGAGGAGCGGGCGGCGGCGGCGCCGGCGGCTGACTCTGCGGTGGCGGCGGCGGCGGCGGCAGGACCGTCTGGGCGGCTTCTCGCTCGCAGCCAGCGCCCGGTCCTGCCGCCAGACGCGTGGGTGGCGGCCGCCGGCTGGCGGTAACGGTACTACGTCCGGCGAGTGACAGCGCCGCGGAAATCGGCGCCGCGCCGCGCCGAGATCGGAACCGATCGGCGACCCCCGGCCGGGTCGGCTGCCGGTCGGGTCAGAAAGGTCACGCGGTCGCGGCAGCCGGAGAGCGGATCACGGCAGCGGTTTCATTGACCAGACGTTTTGACGTTCCGCTGCCGCCTGCCGGCCGGGTCAGACTCAGGTCAGGTCAGGTCGAGTTGGAGAGGTCAGGCGGCGACGACAGCCGGCACCCGACGCCAGCGGCGGCCGCGGGTCCGGCCGGCTGGTCGCAGCTCGGCGAATTCACGTCGCCGGCGCGGAAAGCGGGCGCGCGCGGCCGCCGACCGGTTGGCCCTGAACCAGAGGCGAGCGGCTGGCACCGGACGGACGGCGGCGGAGGTCCGGCCTGCCGCGGCGGTCCGGCCCGTCCGGAGCGCTGCGGGGACCGTCCGGGAGACCGTTGCTCGCGAGACACGCTAAGGACCGGCGGCTCGTCATGCTGTCACACGGCGGAACGGAGGTCGTCAATCGGTGGCAGGAGTTGACCGATGACGGTTACGTGAGGGGAGCTCAAAAACTGATACCCCGTCGATGTGGCCTACATTCTGACGATTCCCAAGTGATAAGACGAATGGAGAAGTCGATGACCCTAACTTCTTTTGGTGCTTGGCTGTTGTTACCCGAACAGAATTGTGAAGATTTTTTCTCGGTGGTTTTTCTGTTGTGTTCGAATATTATTCTGGCGGTAATATGCCCCATGAAGTGTTCCTTGCTTACAAACTTTCTGTAATATGTTGGTCTGCCCGCCACACCACCATATTCGAGTCCGTTAGTACAGACATGGCCCAACAACTGCGCAATAGTCCATTAGGATAGCCTGCTGCCCGGCCCGTAGTTTGCACTTAAGGCCCACTAACCGCCCAGTTAACCGTTAGTGCGTCACCCGAGCGGTGAGAGCTTGGGTGGAGGTCCATTGCTGGGGCCTCCGATTAACTAGCAGCATCTGTGTCTCGGCAACGCCAGCTTTCTGATGCCGGTAAACTGGCGATGTAGTAAAAAAGACAGTGCAAAACGTGCCGTGAAGCGTCTAAACCAGTTGCCAGTGCAGTCCGATTAGAGAGTACTGTTATTTTAATCGGCTGGGCGTGGTGTTTGTGAGGCCAGTTTCCCTGCCTTTGATGCAGATGATTATCAGTGACGGCCAAACGTAAAAGGTCGACTGTCCTGTTGGAAAGGCTCAGAACGATAAAAGTCGAAATGTTAATCAACCGAACTTAATGTAAGACGCCCCAAATGTCCTTGCACAAGGCTTTGGAATCATTCTATCACGACCACCATCAGAGTCCATGAATTATGAACTTGTCTGTAACACTTCCAGTTAAGAGGAAATGCTTGAAAAATGCAGAGCGGCAGATTGTATACAGACGTAAAGATGATCTGCTACTGCTTCTTTAGTTAAAACCGAATAATATGAGGAATATTGTCTGGCGTCTCAAATGTAGGTGAGGAAAAATGCGCCCAAAATATTCTCACGCCGACATACTCAATGGAACATCATTATGAGTAAATTTTTCGACTGAACATCAACATTCATTCGTGTTGGCATTTTACAGACAAAACAACCAAATGGGAAACTCATCAGCAAAGAAAATATCGACAACCACTCCCCACTCAGTTTGCTGGCAACATGTTTGTGAGCGATAAGCCTAATGGGTTTCTGTGGGCAGGTGGGCAGCATCGATTCCGCTCAGCTGCAGCCGAGTCCGCCATCCCCTGGTAACAAATCAACAGAGACCGTGACGTGCAGCGCGCACCCCGGCAGAGGGGGCGAAAACGCCGATCGCGTCGACGCGTCGCGTCGGCTTTTTGTTGGGTCGATTGCGCCTGTTTGCGATAAATCGACCAGGCACCCCTCCGGGCGCCGTGTAAAATCAATGAGGCGACCGGCGGACAGCACCTGCCTGCTGGCCGCAGTCAATCACCGTCGAGAGCTTATCGCCTCGTGCCGCCCGCACCGGCTTCGTGCTCGCGCCGCCTCCCGAACGGTACAGAGGTCGCCTGGTAACGCCGGGTCAGGCCCGCGTGAGAAAGGTCCCTGAGAAGGCGCCACGGTTCCGGAACTCAGCGAAGGAGGCTGCAAACGGCCTGTGACGGCGCCGCTTTGAGCCAGGAGCGGCCGCCGGTCCATAGCGGCGCACTCGGCCGCGACCGGGTTATCCAAGTACAATGCTGCGGCGCTTTGGAATCTCACGCCTTTATGGAGGCCCTCGTCGCTCGCATTAGCGGCGGGCGTCGACAGAGAGGGCTAAGTGGCGGACGAGACGGAGCGCCACTTCCGCATTCTTCCATGCATTCAGCCGTTCATTTCTCTCCATTCGTTTGTCAGTCTGCCGCTGCCTCATCGGCACGGAAGGTCAGGGAACATTTAAAGTGCCGGATAAAAACGCTGCCATTCTCGACAAAGGTGGCCCTTGGTGTCCACCAACGCGGCCCGCGAGGCAGCCCCGGAAGGCCTTTGTTGCGTTCTGATAACCCTCGCGATCGCCGCAGGCACGGGGGTGAGGCTCAAACGCCCGCGGCCGGCCACGAAGCACGTGCAGCTCCGAGAAGTCCGCAGAGGTCGCTACCCTGCCGGCCGCCGGAAGCGGACGAAACAGAGGCCTGTCTCACCTGTCGACGAGCGCCGGCCGGCGCGTGATGAATGCCCACGCCGGCGATCAAAACAATGAATCGAGAAGTACTTCGTGGCAGATTCGAGCGGCCGTTTGATGGCTCGCTATTCAAACGGCCGCTTCCGCCTTCGCGCAGCCCTCGCGCGCTAGTCCCAGGTCTCTCCCCCACGCTCAACCGGCAGGAAGTTCTCACACGTCATCCTCAGGTCGCCTCCCCCCTCAGCCGGCGGGGAGGCCTCACACGTCATCCCCAGGTCGCTCCCCGCGCTCGGCCGGCGGGGAGCCCTCACGTGCCATCCCCGGGTCTCTCGCCCGCGCTCGGCCGGCGGCCGGGTCACGGGCCGGCCGTTTGTGGCGGGCTTTGTCCGGCCGAGGCGCGGCCGGCGGCCGGCGTGAGAAGGTCGCCTCCGGGCCTTCCGCCCTCGCGCCGCGCGGCCCGCTGCCGCGGCATTGACCTGGACGCGGCCGGTCCGGTTGCACAATGGCCAGCACGCGCGGCCGCTGCGGCCGGCCCGTGCGTGGGCTGACCCGCCAACGGCGAGGGCGAGCGGGAGAGAGACGGAGAGGGAAGAGCAGAGACGCGGGAAAATGAGAGAATATAGTGGGTAAGGAGGGAGACAAGAGAGAACAAGAAGGGGCAGGGGAGGCGAGGAAGGAAAGAAAATAAGCAAAGGTGGCGGACATGGAGACGAAAAGTACAGCAGGAGTGGATTAAAGGAGGACAAAAATGAACTGACTGACGAGAGGGAAGAGGAGGCCCAAAGAACAAACGCAGAGAAAAGCCACGCAGGTTGGCAGGCAGATGGCCAGATAAGCAGGGACAAGGACAGACAGTGGGCGGACGGCTGCCGAATTTCTAATCGGCCGGCGACGGTTAGCGATGTGGCGTAACACACGCACCGTGGGGTCGAAGCGTGACGCTCCTGGTAACGGTCGAAGCGGCGGGGTGATGATTCGCCCGCGCTCCGGGCGCGCGGTTTCACCGCTCCGCACCGCCAGGACGGCGCGCGCCCTGTGCACACCGTGCATGGTGCAGTGCACGTGCATGATGCGCGCCTCGGGAATGCTTAGTAATCACGCTATGCAAATGTTTTTCACCTATGGACACCTTGCACAGCGAAACTTCCAGGCACCTTTATCCGCGAGGCGGCCGGGGCCAAGGAGACGTGGGTGCGCCCGCAAATGTCAACAGCAGGAAAACTATGCACGGCAAAACGGCGGCCCGTGCAGCCTTTGTGTAAGCGGGTCGACCGCTCTGAACAAGCATGAACAATCGAGTTCCGTAGGGGCCGTTATGCCGTCGGCGGGGCTGCCAGTGGGAGGGGGGGGGACGCCGTCGGTGGCGGCGAGCTCTAACCTGTCGTCGGCGCGGAACCGCACCCGAACGTCGGGGCTGGCTCCGACGCTGCGTCGGGCGCGACGATGTTGCTGCCGCACGGCGTCAGCGTCATACTGGACAGGCTCGTAGTGCCGGATGAAGTCGTTGAGGATGGCACCTGCGACGCAGACGACTCGGCGTTATTGACTGGGCAGAGAGGCAGGCAGTGATGACGGGTGGAGGCCGGAGCACAGAGCAAGCTGTGTTTCGTAAAAGCTTGCTGTCTGACAGACAGGGCGCCCACCGACGCCACGGTCTGTGACAATAAATCACATCATAAAGACATCTGCAGACGACCGTTACTCTGTACTGATCGCGTGCGCTTCATGCAAGCACAGTTACGGTGAGCTTGGCCGATACGCTGGGGTGATTATTTGCCTGCTGACGGCTGTCACCGGCCTGGCCCATCTCGAGTCGTCTCTCTGACTAGCTGCAGATGGTTCAGTTCGTCACCCTCTCTCGAGCTCCGTGCTGTCTAGAATGGTCCCTCCCAACAGCCGTATTTGGTCCGAGATGTTCCTCCCGCCAACTGGCTCCGGCCGTCAGGCGCACATTCGGAGGCTCGGCAGGCCTTCTTTCGGTCCGTGTCGACAAGCTTTACGAAAATTCCGCAATTTTATGGGGAAAAGGGGGGTGCAAAAGGTTTATTGTCCGCTGTCTCTTTTTGTAATCTGTCTTTAAAGTAAAAATTTCTGAATTCTCCGAAATCTTAGATTTGCGCCTGGCCTTCATCATTCCCTTCCCCCGGCTGCAGCCGGGTACAGCTGGGTTTTCTGTCAGCTGCAGCCCGTTCGAGTTGTTCTTACCTTCCCACAGCTGCAGCCGGATACAGTCTCCCTCCCCCCTCTCCCCCCTTCAGCTAGAGCCAGTACAAATAATCCTCTCAACCTAAGGCTGCAGCCCATCTGAGTGAACCCCCTCGTTTTTGTTGGAGCCAGGCCAATTGGTGTTTCTCTCCAGCTGAAGCCAGACCGTTTGGTCCTTCCTCCCTCCAGCTGCAGCCGAACAGAGCCGTCCATCCCCCAACTGCAGCCGAACACGGCGACTCCCTCCCTCCAGATGCAGTCGGACAGAGTGGTCCTTTCTTTTGACACCTGCGCCGGACAAAATCAACCCTCCCCTCAGCTGCAGACGGATGGAATCGTCGCTCCCTCCTGCTGCAGTCGGACGGAGCGGTGCCTCCCTGCAGCTGTAGCCGGACAGAGTGCAGCTGCCGCCAGACGGAGCAATCCTCCCTCAGCTGACTCACGGCCGGGCCGGCGCGCCGACGGGCCGCCCTGTTCAGGAGGGAGCGGCCCGCTCGGCGCTCGTCCCCGTGACAGGCGCACCACCGCCATGGCGCCGGCCGAGGAACAACAGGCCGGTCCGGCGAAGGCCGACCGGCCAGCACGCGTGCACGGGAGCTCGAGCCGCCGCGGCTCGGCTCGGCGGCGAAGATGGCGCCCGGCGGGTCGCGGCCGCCGCTCGTGGGCGGCGGACCGGCCGCCGGCCGCAGCCGGGTCCTTGACTCGCGCCGGCTCGTGGGACGTTATGGAATATAACCGGGAGGGGCCTTCGCTCGGCCCACGCCTGACGTCATGGCCGGGGTTCGGCAGCCGGAGCGCTGCGGCGTCGAACGGGGCACCGCCGCCGGCGGGCTCATGGGGTTGTTGCCTGCGGTGTGGACAGCGTCCAAGGCCGCGGCCGAACCGCAGTCCGGTAGCACATCTGTCCACGCTGGTGGCGGAGAGCGCGGCCGAGCGCGGCAGTGCGGCCGCCCCGCGGGGCGCCGCGTCGGTACCCGGCGAGATGGCCAGCCAGATGGCCGGCCGCGATGGCGGGTCATCGGCCGTGGACTCACCTCTGACGGCGCAGACGGCCGCGCACAGCAGCAGCAGGCTCCAGCGCCGCTCCATGTCCAGGCTCGAGTGAGGCGCCGACGGACGCGGCCAGCATCGCCGGCCCGACCCACGCAGCCGCCGCACAGAGACACAGGCGCTCGCGCGCGCGCCGCTCACACCCGGCCAGAGCCCCGCCGCGCGCCGTTCCTCCGCGGCCGCCGGCTCGTCCGTCTTTGTGGCCGGCCGCCGCGCCGCCGCCGCCGCCGCCGAGGTCAGCTGACGCCGGAGAACGGACTGTGACGTCACGCGACGGCCGGTGACGTCACGCGGCGGCGGCGCCGGCCGGCGGCGGCACAGGTGGTCGGGCCGCCGACGGCGGCGGAGGCGCCCGACACGCGCGCTGAAACCGAAAGTCGTCCGCTGTCCTGCGCGTCCCGACGTGCACAGACAAATGCGTTGCCTCATGAGCTTCATGAGTCAGTGTGCTGTTATGAAATGCTAAACGGCGAAAATGCAGTCGCAGAAAGCGTGCCGGAATTGCATGGCTATGCAGTCGTCAGAACATTATTTCAAAAATGTAGCAGATTTGTGCTTTACTGCCTTTACGTTGCGGTGAATACTATCCAGTTTTGTCTAGTCCACCTGGTTCGACTGCGATGATTCATGAGGCTCACATGGAAGGACACTTCGCCACAACTAAAAACAAAACCTAAAAATTAAACCGATGGCCGCAAAGTACAAAAGCTGAATCTTTTCAACAACGATAAATGTGCTGGTTTCCTCCGATAAAAATCAAACGTCCATTTCGGTTTACTGTTGCAATAACAGGTAACAGGATGGTCTCATGACATTCCTGAACAATTTTTGCCGCTTTTGAGCTATTGAAGCATGCTAACCTACGATACTTATGGCAGGTACAGGCATCTTTACGTAGAGCTACCGCCAGAACACCTGCAAGAGGTGCATCAGATTGCTTTGCTTCATGTCAAGGCCTGTCACCTCCTCAAGGAGCAGAAAATCGTTGCAGACGGTTTATTTTTCGCGATAAATCTTCCATTCACTCCCTTTGTCGCTGTTAGAGAAAAAGATACTGCTAGGAGGCAGTTTCAGTCATCACTTTGCATAGCCAGAGCTTCTGATGCATGCCATTCTGTGGTCACAGAATTTCACTGCTGACCCTGACACCCTAAAGAGCTCCTTCTCCAGTCTCCTTGACTGGCCCTGCCCTGTAAGAGGCAGCTTCTGTCGGCGTTCTGGTACACCATCCCGTGGGGCGGCAGCCTCGGCCGGCGCCTGGCAGCGCCGAACCCGCGACGCGGCGGCCGGGGCGGGCAGCGCCGGCGCCGGGAGCCCAGCTGGCTCTCCGGCCGGTTCCGCAACATTAAGCCGCCGCTGAGCCCGCCCCGGCGGCCGCGGCCGCCGCCGGCCCGGCCCGGCGAAGTTCGGTGCGTACCTGCCCGCCGCGCGCAGCCGGGCGCCACTTTCGTGGCCGCGCACGCCGGGTCGGCCGGCGCTCGATCCGGGCCGCGGGGCCGGCCGCCGGCCGGCGAAAACGCCGCGAATCAGTGCGTGCGGAGGCGCTTTCGACGCGCGGGCCGGTCCGTCGAGTCCTCTCACCCCGCGCCGCACGACCTGCGCGGTGACACCGGTGCCCGGCGCCGCCCTACTTCTCCGCGGGTGTCGCCGGCGTTGTGGTGACGTCGGATTTTCTGGGCCGCCCTCGGAAGTGCGCAGTCATTACAGGGCCGCCTGACTCTGGCCCCGGAAGTTATTTACTCGAGCTAGCCAGCCACGCTTAAAAGCTTCATCGCCGGCGCTCTCGGTAATGACAGTCATGCTTGAACTATGGATGGGACGACAGGGGCTTGTCAGTGACTCGTTTTGGACGTTGACCAGCTATCAATGGTTCAGGTTCATCCTCGTGCTGACGATGCCGAACCTCCGAGAGCTCCGTGAGGTTTTGCAACCATAGCTAGGATGCCGCTACATCCAAATGTGGCCTAGTATTTACGACATATATGTATGATAATCACGTGACACTGACAACAAAGCCTTTCGATTGATGCATGATGCCAAGGTTTGTCAGTGACAAAAGATTAAGAACATGCCCTTAAAGAATAAATTTTAGCGTTAATCATATGACGCTGACTATGAAGAAATTACTTCAAAATGACCTGAACTCAGATCCCCGCTTTCCACCATTGATGCCTCGAGTCAGCAGACAACTCATACCTCCTTCTAGTAAATTCGGCATTTTATTCAATGTTTCCTTTCAATTCGACACGCATCATATCAATTTCCCTACCGCAGAAATGATGTTTGGTATGTGTCGTGTCAGTACCGTCGCATTGAAAGTGAAGCATTATAAAGCTGTTCCGCTGAACGAAAAAAGAGGCATACTCATCCCTTTCACCGGCACAGCTGGACCGTTTCATGACATTCCTTAACGGATCTAAAAATGAAAACTGAGTCATCTTTCACCGCTTGACAGAAAGGACGAAAGCAGCACAATTTGGCGTCCTACCGGGAAGGAATTTTCTGTATTCACAGTTTGTATTGAGGGAGACAAAAGATCACGTGCCACTGGCTGGCTTCTCTTTCACTTGTTACATGGGAAATATTTTTTGCGTGAGCATCATCAAAGTGACGCTTGTTGCATAAATTTACGAGGAGCAGCCGTACTTTAAGTGAATGGCGCAAAACGAAAAAACGTTTATTCATGATGAGGTGCTTGCATAACCCGGAACATCTCATAATTGCAAGATTTTGGGGTTTTGACAGATGGCGCTAAGTTACCATTCCCGTGAGAATTTCAGTGATGAGTCTACGGGAGAATGAACATTATGATTTTAAGTCACGAGGACGCAACATCGGCTCGGCAAAACTTAGTGCTTGTTGTATCTCTCCAACGATCGCTAATCGTGAGAAGTGTCCGCAAACAGAAACGTCCTAGCTCCAGCCCCATTTACCTTTTATTACGTCATTCAACGTCACGCGGTTTGCACAAACAATTCACCCTGACAAAGCGAAATGTGCGCAGCGCAAGATAACAACTTAACCAGCACGCCGCCGGCCATGCACATTTTCACACCGGGACATACATCATAATGACTGGAGCCATCAGGCGCCGAACCAGCGTGCGGCAGCGCGCGGTGCCGACAATACACAGCCAGCTGGCGTATTGACCAGAGCCCCCCCCCCCCCCCCCTGGCGGCATGTATCGACAGTAACGCGTGCCGTCAGCTGGGCCGACGCCGTCCGGCCAGCCACCGTGTCGCCCCCGTCCACTGCTGGCCACCACCTGCCGCGCGTGCACTCGACGCCAATCGATTTCGGCACTTCCGCTCCTTTCATTGACGGAAAGTTCGCGTTGTCCGACGGTGGCGGCTGGACCAACACCGGACGTGACGTCACGTTGGGTCTGACGGTGGCGGCTAGGTTGACTCAGGACGGGTGACGTCACACTGTGTCTGATGGTGGCGGCTGGACTAACGCCTGATGATGGATGGCGTCACATTGCGTCTGACGGTGGCGGTTGGACTAACGCCTAATGAATGACGTCGCAATGTGCCTGATATTTGGGGCGGAACGATGAGTGGGAAGAGGGGAAGAAGCCATCCTCCTCATTTTTTTTAAGCACCATCAGAACCTGTGCTCGTTTTTACAGATTTCAGAGGTATCATTCCCCGACTTGTCCCCATAACGCCTCCTGTATTTACCATCAGAGGAGAACCGACCTCAAAGAGATAACGTCACAAAGTCCCAGACGGCCGCACGCCGGTGAACAGACGACGTCGCACTATTCTTCATCGCAGTCACTGAGGTTAAGTCTGAAGAATTGCCGCCCATTGGTGGCAGTCGTCAGAACTTCGATTGGTGGCGTCCGTAAACCTTCGATTGATGAGAACTGACTGCGTCACAAATCAGTGCTAGTCAGCTTGTTGGTTGGTTGTTACATCATGGGTGTAGTTATGTTTTAGAAGATGGGGAGGGACAAACTGACTTCAATCCGCCAAAAATAAGTAGGCCTGTGTATAAAAAACAATGTCCTGGAGTTGCATGACATAGTACAGTTGAATTTTTCGCTAGATTTTAAAGTTCGAGAAAATGTGTCGCCAATGAGAAGTACCTGTTTGATACGTTAAAATTCAGGGGGGACAGATTACCACTTCTGGAAAACTGCGGGGGACATGTTGCCCGCAGTTTTCCAGAAGGCGTGATTTTTGCTTCCTAATTTTTATTATATCAGATAAGTACTTCCCATTGGCGAGACAGTTTCTGCAATTTCGATATATCAAATCGAATTGATATAGATAAACTAATAGGTATAACCAAATGGGTACTTCCCACTGGCGACACAATTTGCCGTTACAATCCCCCCTGATGTCCTCCCGCAGTTTTCCAGAAATGGTGTGATCCCACCCTCCACAGGGATTACACCTATGCTTTAGATACATGGCTGTGGAAAATTAAATAAAAAAGAAAGGGCCAGCCGAAAGTTATCTAGACCATCAAAAGGATCAAATCAAAGCAGCCGGCTTAGACTGGTGTTTTGTCTTCTGATTTCGGACTTTTATATCCATGATCAGATGAATTTGGCTCGACATAACAGCAGATTTTTAGTCCACTGTAATCAAAATCATAGCTTTGTTTGAGCTTACCTTCCACTTCCCAACTTTGATTGAACACTACTCTAACAACTTTTAAATTGAGCAGGGAATGTGCACCCATGCAGCTCTGCCCTCCCGTAAGTGTCAATGTAACTAGAGGATGAATTCAACCGAAGGGTCAAAAACAGTCTGGGATCGCACCACGCAGCCGACCAGTGTCCACTACTCTTCCGGCACTACATTGATAGGATCAGACAGGGATAGATCACTGTAGTGATTGCCGCATTCGTCCACAGGTCTGACCGACACCAGCTCCGACTTCTCGACCCAACAGAACTTCGTCATGCCAAGCTTCTTTTGTTTACGTTTACGTCGTCCCAACCCGATCCGATCAGTCCCGACAATCCCCATCCCTCCTCCACCTGTCCTGCGATAGCCATGAGACCTCCGCCGGCCGAGCAGCTGACAGCTGCTGACCACCGGCTCAGCCCGTTTGGTGACAGTCTACCTCAGATCCCTCCTCCGTCAGCTCCGCGGCCTCCTGCTTCACGCGCGGCGGCGCCGCCTCCAACCTCTCCAGCTGCCGGTCCTGCCACTCCAGCACCGACGACAGCAGCCGGATGTAGCGGATCGAGAGGCGGAGGATCTCGTTCTTGGACAGCTTCTTGTCGGGCGGGTGGGCGGGTACCAGGCGGCGCAGCTCTTCGAAGGCGCCGCTCACGTTCTGCTGGCGCCACCTCTCGCGCGAGTTGGTAAACAGTTTTCTGATGACTCGCCGCACCCCGGACGGTGGCGCTGCGTACGCGGCGTGGATCAGGGGCGGCGGCTCCAGGCTGGGCACGGGGGACGGGCAGGGGGAGCCGCTCTCCGACAGGCTCAGTTCGCTCTCCGTCTCCGAGGAAGGATGCGCTTCCGACTGCTGCGAATCCTCCTCCTCCATCAACATCCTGGAAACGGAGGATAATGAAACGATGCCCGAGGCACTGCGACTCAAACGCCGTCAGTCACGTTCAAATCTGCTTACGCTGGCCAGGGACAGATTCAGGATATTGCCGGAAGGGCAATTTTTTGTGGAGCAAAAATGATTTTGTAGGGGTACCAAAACTTCACCGAAATGGCGCGAAAACTGCGACGGAAAGGCGCCAAACTCGATCGTAATACCGTATTTTATTACCCGGCTTCGGCATGTAGGGGCGTCAGAATATCAAGAAGCGGGAAAAGGGGCACCCCCTTAGATCCGTCCCTTAATCTGGCGGGATATGAGTTTGTTCAGGAGCACATCAAATGGGCCATGCCATCCTCGACCTTCTCAGATGTGAAGACTGGACAAAAATAGGTTTGTTCCGCTTAAAGAATGTTAAATGAATTGTAAAATGTTTAAATGCCCACATCATAAATTAATGTAATAATACTGAAAAGCAAAGAAACACATGAATGGCGATCTTTTATACAATGATTAAAAAAAGTATGTCATAGCTAAGCCGTCATTCCCTTCTCGAAGAGTTACGTCTCTTTAATGGCTAGAAGAATGGCTCTTAAATACTCCTGATCCTTAAACATTGTATACATTCCATTAATAAACGACTTCCAGCATAGAAGGAGACACTGTTTTGTGGTATAAGCCATTTACAAATCAAAAAGCATGTTGGACTCAACGTGTCGGCCAGGGGCCATCGTCAGGAGTGGCCCCGGGCCGAAATGTTGAGTCCAATATATCTTTGATTTGTAACTGATTTACATAACAAGACAGTGTCTCATGGTATACTATCCTGAAGGCCGTTTTTAATTAAATGTATGCAACGTTTCGCCTTTCCCAAAGTAGCTAACTGGATCCGTCTCTGCCTAAGGTCAGACCGCTTTACTCTTTCTGCATCCATGGTTATCAACATTCATTAACATTCCCCGAAATCTCTGCACATGGTTGATATAGAGCCTTCCTAAAAACGTAGCAACCGGATATTCACGCGTTCCCTGCTGTTTCCGTGTAGTGGGACTAGTGGGGGACGGTTCCTCCTCTCTCCGGATCATTGCATACTTCTGTTGTTGTGCCATCAGTGAGAGTCGATGTTTCTCATCCACATTGGAATACATCATTAAACCATGTTGCGCGTTCTTTGCGTGAGCGTCACCTGTTCCGTACCATTGAATTCTGAACCGTAGCGTACTGCGGACGGATGAGCGTGACTGGTTGGATACAGAGGTGGGCAGGAAGCAAGGCTGAACAAATTCTTTCTTGTCCGTATCTTCACATCATTCCGAAGTAAGGAAGAAAGGAGATGCTATCGGACGTGCTAGAATTGAAATGATTTTATTTTTCTTACAGAAATTACTGTCGAACTACGAGGCATGACAAAATCGTTTAGTCTTGTCGCACCATTCCTACAAAACATCCGACGACTTTTTTAGTTCCAGTTGCCGCAGTTAACAAATGTTTAACGTATGAAGGAATGCACTTACCATAACATGTGTGAAAAATGTATGCATGTAAACATGTGTGAACACAATGTAAAAATACAAAACATAGCATTGTACTGACTCATTTTTTAGTGAGTTCATGCGATAAGCCGCGAACGTTCTGACAGGCCTTTTATTCACTGTAACTCAACTATTAGACGTAATTTCCCATGTTCTTCTAGCCTGGATCATTTCCATGTGATCTTTCGCGTGCTAATATTCATGTGTGTTTCTAGAAGACGTACGCATTTCAGAATGCATATTCGTTATGCCACTTTCAAAAAAGCGCTCGTAAATTTGACGTCCGAGTCCTTGAATAAAATCCTGATTGCGTTACCCTTATGTCGATATGGGAACAGGTACGGTATGCACAGCTCAAGCATTCCATGACAAATCGACCACTGAAATGAAAAATAAACACCCCGTTCTTTCAGATTTTGATATTAACTTGTTTTTTAAGTAATCTGGTGCTTTGAATAAACCTGCATGATTTTCATCTTGGTCCGATCAACGGTTTTTGAGTAATAGCCTTGGGCATTTCTGAGAAATCACTACAGATAATTGTCTTTGACGGCTTGTACCTTTCACAGTAGTACAAGGGATGCAACGAGGTTTTTTATCATGAAATTAGCAACAGTGTAGGGACCGGTTAACCTTGTCACGTGGCCTAACTTGACACGTTGACAGTGAAAAATTCTACTTTTATTGCCAAAATGAGTCTTGGTGAATTGTCTTTAACCCTATTCCCGGAGGGCTAGACGGTATGGTCGATTCCCGGCAGGGGGGCGGATTCGGCCCCCCTGAGATCTCGAGAACTACTTGTTCCGATTTCATCGCAAGAAACGGCAATCGATTTGCCGGGACGTGAACTACATTTTTATAAAAAGAAATTTTCAAAATTTTGAAATTTGTGGATACACGGGGGCGAAAATGTCAAAATGGGGGGTACTTTTGGACCTCTTATAACTCCGTCGTTTATGGACCGATTTCAATGAAACCGGCATGAATCGAGAGATTATGGATAGGGCTTTTACCACGGGTTCACAAATTTAAAATTTTGAGAAAATTCATGGGCGTTCACAGGGTTTCAAAAATGGGAGGATTAGTTTTCTAACTACTGAATGAACAAAATAGACAAACACCCTTTTTTGGCTTCTGCTAGTCATGTTATACTAAAGAAGTACAAATCGCATTACAATGTTTGTATAATGTTAGCATAGGCGGTGCCAGGGACATGAAAAAGGGGGAACTGTCACGGTCACACGTTTCTCAGATCAACTTGTGATCTTTGACCTTAAATGACCTGCAGTGACCTTGGGGTCACTTGGAATGATCTCGTGTGCCTTTAATATTATCTGTAAACGTTTTCAATCATTTGAATTCACTCTATTTCGAAAATTTCATTTTATAGCTATTGCGATATAGGGTACGCGCACTGACATTTTAGGTCATAGCTCCGTGACCTGACCTGATATCAAGTTGAAACTTGGTACACAAGTAGAGGGTACCCTTCTACGTCATATATATTCCGTGTTTGGCATTTGAAAAAACGGCGCCGAAATAATAGCAAAAAAACAAATTTTTACTTTTGACCTTGACCTGACCTTTTAAATTGACCTCAGATAAACGAAATTATATCTGCACATTGCCCAGTTATTTAGCTATAGATCCATATAAAGTTTTAAGTTCTAGCTTTAAAACTCTGTTTTTGGCAGACATTTTCATTTTACCCTCAACATGGCCAAAAATGGCATGAGGTGCCTCTCAAAAACGTTGCCTGGCTCCGCCCCTGAGCAGAATAGAATTTTGAAATTTTGTCACAGCACGTAGAAAGAATAGCTAGGAAAAGTAACCAAGTTTCGTAAGGCTGCGTTAAAAAGTCTGGAATTGGCAAGCAAAAAACCTGAGGGAGGGCGGATTCCGCCCCCTCCCTGCCGGGAATAGGGTTAATCCGCAAAAGCATGGAAGGTATAACTTTCTCATAAATATTTTAATTAAATAGCACATGGGTCAGTCCGCAAATGGGCCTTTGGGAAGCTTTTTTGGGGGCCGTGTTACTTTCCGTCTAAGCCGTGCAAGGTTTGGGCTTGCATACAAAAATAAAATATCGAAAATAACTCGAAAGCACCATTGCCAGTCCAATAATAGTTACGTAACCTTATTATATTCCCTGTGTTACTATAGAACATGCACAGACTGTTAGAGACAACCATCTGTTGTGATTTATGAAAAATGCCCGAGGCTATAACTCAAAAATCCTAGATCGGATGGAACTCAGAATTGCACAGGTTGGTTCCGAGCATCGGATAACCTCATAGTCAAGCATTTACCAAAATATGGAGATGATGGTGCTGGGTCCCGGCCGATTCGTGGTGGAATCTTAAGCTGTCCGTTGATTTCCTTAACCCTCCCCGTACCAAGTATGAACACCTCCTCTAACATTTTTCCCGCAATAGCGGAAAAACGATAAAATGCATGGCCGCCAAGCTTTCAGCACCATTTTTACCATTTTTGCACATATCCTAAAAAATACGGCGCCGGATTAGGTCAGGTTGCTGGCCTAGGTCATGTCAAAAGGGACCACTTCCAAAAAACTTTGATCAATCATAACTGTGCAAAACAACGAGATAACAAATTGAAGAAACGACTATGAGTAAAACTATATGCGGGTTATAAAATGTATATCTCAGATTTTGTGGGCTATATCAGGCCACTGGCCTAAGGTCTCGACAATTTTGGCCTGCTTTCCAGGATTTCCGCCACTTTGGACAGCTTGCACCTTTTAAATTGGGAATTAGGAGGTTCGAAAACTCAATTACTCTTCTGGGAGTATATACGTTTACTCTCTACTCTCTACAGTAGCTTTTGGGTGACCTCCGTGAAATGGCCTGGGATCAGATCATGGTCGGCTGCGCAAACCTTACTCAGCCTGTGCACTCCTTTGTTGAAACAGATTCTATTCATGCTCTGTTTTATATTTTGCCGACCAAATGCTAACAAAATCTTATTCTAGGAATCCGACTGCCCATCAGACAAATATGAAAATCGAAGTCAAGGTAAGATTGATCACTAGGGCGCAGTTTACACGGGCTCAGTGGTATATGATTACAAAAAAGTGTTTTGAAAGAGTAAGTCATTGAAGGTTATATGGTATTCTAAATACTGTTTGATGTGCATTTTGTTTCTACATACCTATTCCCGAATTACTTAAATCTATGCTGTTGCAATTTTCCATGTTTTGAATACTTTGCTATATATGAAATATTGGAGTAACTATGGCTGTAGCTTCGTATATCTTTGGTATACAGCATCCCATGTAAAATCCAACTGAAAATTTTGACGTCCAGATGGTGATTATACATACTAATCATTTTCCTAAAACTGCACCCTTGGGAGTGCACAAAATTTAAACTTTCTTCGATGCACGTTTGGTGAGACTGCGCACCGAAATTTCATCACGATCTCTGCCTCCCCCGTTCCGGAGGTTGGGATCGATAAGAGCACAACGAAGAGAGACAATTTGGGTGCGTGTGACGTGAAGCCATAAACCGCCATTGCCGGCTGGAACCTTATTGCACCTTACCGGAAGCACATGTGCGCACAGTGGTAAAACAGATGGGAATTGCCAAGATACCCGACCACAGGTGGTGCATGGAAGGGCGTGTGTTACGAATAGTCTGTTGCCCAGACGTTGGGCAACAGACTATTATGTTATATTAATATATAACATATCCCATATATATATATATATATATATATATATATATATATGCGCACAAATAATGACATTTCATCAGTTTCGAAATTTGTCCAGCTTTTTTCCACGATATATCTTCATATAGATATAACTTTCATTCGTCTTCGTCACGGCGTCTACGAGTTAAATTGTTTGAACAAACAGTCCTTCTCCAGCCAAAGTTGGGACGACATAATGCTCGTACGAGGAGGGCGTAGTGCTCTGCGGGTTGGAAGGAAGCACACAGAGTGGCTGGAAAAAATGCCACCGCAAGTTCGGGCGCCGTGAAAATCCACACGGTATACAGACGCTTTACAACTCCGATGCTAATTGCCAAACTATTCAAAGGGGAGGGAAATTAGCAGGCAGAATTTATTTGATATGCTATTAGCTATCGTTTGAGGCGTCATTTGTTCCGAAATATTTATTAATTGCATAGCCGTGATGTAATTGTAGAACCTCCACGTTTCTAGAAATTTTGCTAAATTTTTCGTTGGCTTTTGATCGTTTTCAAGAAATGGTACCAGTTTCGAGCTCTACTCATCAATTTCTTACTATGCTGTAAGTTTCATCTTCCTCCTGTGCCATTATGCTGTTCCTGGACGCAGTATTTGTATTTGTATTTTATATCCTTTGCCGTTAGTAAAGGCTCTCTGAGGAAACTAAAATTCTTCGGCTACTACTACTACATTCTATGGTGAAAGTTCTTTCTCGGACTGCGGATCCGAGAAAGAACTTTCACCATAGAAAGGATTCTTCGGCTCTATGAAAGATCCAGAATTCTACCACGGATTATATATAATATATTATATATATATATATATATTATATATAAGCACGGAGTCTTACTGTGTGCCCATCAAAACACTAAGACGGCCAGTAGGTTGAAAAACTCTTTATACCAAAAAAGATGCCGGTTTAGAAAAACCGCAAATAATAACAAATCTGCACTACAAACCTGGTGATCTCAGCGGAGGCGGCAGAAAATACAGATTGCCTGTGAAAGCGTATCGACATGGCTCATAACGAACTGATCACAGAATCGACCATATTATCCCCCCGATCAAAAATGATGCTCCGGCTGAAAGCTTTAGCGTCAATATCTTTCTGCTTTTGACCATTATGTACTCATTTTTATGGTTAATTTGTAGCTTTATCTACCAACACATCAATGCACCACCAGGATTAGGAACTGAAACATACTCCGACTGTATCGAACGTTGACTTTGATTAATCCCTTGTAAGAATCAGCAGACTAGAACAAAAAGCGCCTAGGCTCCAGAGTTTTTTCTCGTGTGAAGAAGGACTTAACGACTTACGAAAGTAATTTGAATTCCTGGGTGGTCCCCGGCAGACGGAAGAAACAGCAATGCAAGCTGGCTAAAGCTATCAGGGCCCACTGGAGATTGCTCAGAACTCTGCTCTGAAAAATGAGGAAGACATTAAAAGGTGCGGGTGGTGCCCAAGATCTGAGTCAGAACTTCCTCGTGAATGGCCAGAAAGTTAAAATATCGAAAATGCATTGGGCGGTTCGGGGGTACTTGGTGCTGATGAAATTCAACCCTATTGCTGTGGGCGCCTGACTGACTCACTTTTGACCAATCAATGTTCATGTCTGGGGACCTGTGAGGCCCCAGCATGGAACAGAAATTGGAGTGACATTTTGACACGCCCTTTTTACCGTCCGCCGCTCCTCTTCTCCAACTTGCCAAGACTGTTTTGGAATGTTTTCGTTCTCAGGGTAGCACGCAAAAACGGCGCGTTCACACTGTTTTAATGTTTATGGAATTAATGTGGAAAAAGGCGCGTGTCGTTCAAGGCCTATTTTGAGAGCAAATCACTGGGGGAGATTTCGACCAGTCAAATTATGATAACATAATTCGATAACAACATAAAAACACAATCTGGATATTTCGCCAGCCTTGTTTTCTCTGGCCTCGTTGGAGTACGGTTTTGACGGGCTGGTGTGGCGATACTACCGGTCGCACCAAGAAACTCATGCGTCTTAGGGGTTTGGTGGCACAATGCATTATGTTAGATTTTTGGGTTTCTGGACGGCGGGGCTGCGCGCAGTACGCGCTCGAGACCTCCATAGAGTTTGCATGTATTTTTGGGCAAAACCCAACATATTTTGGAAAAACTTCGACTCGCGCCGTTTCCGGGCGCTCAGTCTCGAAAACTGCGGGTCGCACGACCGCACCAACACAAAGCCGGGTGCGTTCGACAACGAGTCAATGGCGCATTGCATTGCACGGAAAATGCCGAGCCGGTACCGGTCCGTGGCGCCTGTTGGCCGCGGGAACACGAAAAAAGTCGCCTTTTACAAAGGTTCAAAATGGGGTCATGACCTCGGCAACCGTTAAAGATTCGAACCCGAGGGCAAGATGACCAGCCACAGCAAGGCACCAGCAGGAAATCGTTCGATGGAACCAAATGAAATGAATGAAATCAGAAAATCAACGGAGTCGACCTCATCCACCAGATGGGATAGCCGCGGCACGCGCTCAACATAGTTTACACGCGGATTTTGAATGCCAAAGCGTCAATGTCTGACACGAAACTGGTGCGAACTGAAAGCCCGTTCTTTTGCCGTTCCGATGATGCGGAACATCAATCAGGTGTGCCGCGGCCGCTCCGGCCAAGCAACGCCACATGAGCCGATGCAGGAGACGATTTCGCCCATTTTCAAGTGAGTTCGAGATCATTGCCAACCGTCGACTCGGCGTCTTTCCCAGCGTCTAATCTCTAGAACCGCTGGTCGCACCGAGACGAAATCTGGTCCGTTCGACACAAAATCGGTTGGAGAACAGTCATGTAAAACACCGCACGCGGAAACCAGCACGTGACGTGTGCTAGGCGCGGGAATACTAAAAAGACCGTTTTGCAAGCTTTAAAGAATAGGATGACCCTAAACCGAACCTTCAGTTAAAACGGTTCGGTGACTGTGAAGCCCCACGTCGCATATCTGACTGAATGCATATCATTTCATAGCGCTGACCGCGTCCGCCAAACGGGGTAGCCGCGGCACGTGCTCGAACTGGGAGCGTTTTCGGTTTTCGGGTCCTTCGTGGTTATACTGTGACTGCAGTGACATGAAGGGTGAGATTTTTGACAAAATTGACAGCAATGGAGCGAGCGGATTTTCATCGTTTTGGCACTGCCATAAAATGGTGATAATAATTCACCTAACTTGTATTGCTCGAACGTAGCAGGTAAACCGGTGCAAGTCGTGATTTTGCGGAAAATCGATGCATTTCGAGGTATTTGTGTTCTATCGAAGACTGTGACGACACCAGTGGGAGCATAATGTGTAAGCTACTACCGCTACATTCCTCAATCAGTTGTAAACACGTCAGTATAAGCCATCTGGTGTGTCTCGTAGCGGTCGATTCAAATGAAGGCGTACAAAAAAATGTCTACCTGCCGCGTTTGCTGATTACGATCGAAAATCAGCTTCTTTTGCTGTGAACTAAAAATTGTATCATTCCGTCTTGCTCGGTTTGACCTTGATGCGGCCTCCAATTTCGATATTTCAAATATGCTACATGATTAAAAAATGCCGCTGTAATATGCATAAAGGTTCACTCAGATATAGATGCAGATAGACAAACACAGACAAGGATGCACAGAGATGGACCGACATTGGTAGACAGAGACAAATACAGGGAATGAGACGAAGACAGAAAGAGACAGAGACAGACAGAAAGGGCAGTGACTGTGGGGAAACAACGAACGGCTGGGTGAATGTGGGGAGATTGAGGAACACCGAGGAGGCCGGCAGAGATTGACAGAGATTGACGGGCCGACGGAAACCGACAGAGACTGGAGGAGAGCGGTGGAGATCGATAACGACCAAAATAAACCGACGAAGATCGGTTGAGACCGACAGAGACCGATATACATCAAACGAGTTTTAGAGATACCGAAAGACTAATGGACTAAAGGAGACCAAAGGAGACCAACAGAGACTAATGGAAATCGAGCTAGATCGTGGGAGACCATCCGAAACGGATGGAGGCCAAAGGGCACCGAGGAAGACTTGCAGACACCGACGGGACAGAGAATGCAAGCAATCTTTACAGGGACTGAGACTGTGAAAAACTGACGGAGATAGAATATAAAAAAACATTTTGCACCTGTCCAACTTGCGAACTTGGAATAGCGAAAACAGAACAGGAATGTGGCAGTGGCTGGTTTATGCCTCAGGGCGGGGCATGAAGGGAAACTGGCTGATATTGGCCGTGGAAAAAGATTCTCATTGGAATGCGCTGCGATCGTCTACATTCGAAATAGACGGAGTGATTCATCGTGTTCAAATTAAACGCGTGTCTGAGCGCGAAGTGCGAGGACATATGGGCAGACCAACCGGTCGAGGACCGTCTCTTTCCATGGGAGCTCGCAGCGCGATAGTGAAACAGCACTGTGGGCAGCTTGATCAACCGCTTGACAGGAACCATTCTGAAGTGCGCAGCATGACTGTGAAACGGTGCTGGGGTACTGGCGAGGGAATTTTGCGGAGACCATACTGCCGACGTTTTGTTCAACAAGCACAAGCCGTTTGTTGGCAATGAAGCTCGCAATGCCATCCTTGGGCAGTCTCGCGGTCAATTTGAACAGCTTTTTGGCCAAAACTTGATTCGAATGCAAAATCCGTACGCGCAAAGGGCTTTAAACGCGCGACGTGGCAAACGGCCAAAAAAGCGACCGGTGCGTCCGAGAAACGTATGCGCCTGCTGGTGTACTTGGAACCTAGGGGGTCGCGCTTTGGGGTTACATGGGTGGGAGCAAGCCGGACAAAGGCCGCCTGCTTGCGTTTCCGTGTCTGTGGGCCCGCCAGCCGGATTCGCCGAATTTTTTCGCAATCTGCTTATTTCGCTTGCGGTCGCAACAATTCGTGAGATTGAGCCAGTCAGAACGGAATCCAGCAGAATCGCCATAAACATGAAGAGCATTTATTGGTGATATCCCTGCCCTAATCTTTGCACTCATCTACGCCAATGAAAGTCTAGATGGCAGAATTTAGAGCCTGTCTGACGTTACAAACTGTGCATTTGTTTTCCATTTTCTTCTTCTTTTGTTTACCAATAGATGCATCACTATAGACATTTTCCATTCGCATTCTCTTCCTAAAGCGTGTCAAAGACATGAGTGCGTCGCTGGCAAAACAACGTTTTCATTTAGGGCGGGGGAATTTTGCTGGTACTGAGGGGATTTGGCGGTCACCGGTGGGGATCTGAACCCCAGTTAACTTGTTAAAATAGCCCCTGATGTCGTTTATATGGCCAAAAATGGCATTGTTCATCCAATGCTCGTTTATGTTCAGTCAGTTTGTCGTCTAGCTTACGTCATAAAATACAAACATTACCCCCGTTGTCTCCATTCCGTAGCATCTAAGACTGCGTACTATGTAATTATCCACATCGTTCACTCGCATCCCTTGCTCCATAATCCAGTTTTTTTTGTGGTTTGTTTTGTTTTTGCTTTCCAGTCCGGTTTTTTGGTCCGTTTCCCCACCAGCAATCCGGGACGTCGCCCCTGGGACTTATGTTTCGTTCCGCGTTCCGATGCTGCGTGAATGTGGAAATCGAGAACAAAAAAGGGGACAGTTTAATTCCAAAAAACGGCTAATTAAAGTACACACACGCATATATATATATATATATATATATATATATATATATATATATATATATAGATATAGATAGATAGATAGATATATAGACAGATAGATATGCGTGTGTATGTGTATGAAATACAGACATTTATATCTACATGTAGTTTTCAATCTGATACATGATAAGAAATGAAAATTGCCATGTGAATTAAATCCTCTGAGAAATCCACATTTGGATGAAGGTAGGTTGACTTTCCCCACCCCAATCATTAACACAAAACAAACCCTAGGTAATTTCTGTATGCATCATAGAATGTTCGCCCGTGTGAGGTTGTTAAAATTATACACCGGAAATATCAACGTCAGCGTCTTGGCCGACGTGCAGCGCCAGGGCAGAATCGAATCGAAGCTGAGATTTCTGGGCTGGAGACGGGTCGAGAAAATTATTGCTTTAATGCAGTGCCGTAGGCGTAAGAGTTTTTCCCGCTTTCTTGCGTCATGCATCCCTGACGTTTGCTGACCATGTTCAGAGACACACGCCCCATGCAAAGAAACAGACGAGTAATGAGTCAGGAGAACAGCATAATGCTGGTTTTCTCCCGCAGCTCACCAGACATTGCATGCTCCGCAGAGGAGGAATGAGTCACACCAGGCGTTTCAAAGTTGCATACTAGATGTGGAGTTTTTTCAGGGACCACTCTCGACAACAAACTGAGGTGTTATCATAAGACAATGAAAACTCAAAAAGGTAACTCGGTAGCTCGTGATGCTTGGTATCCAAAATGCTCACGTAACCAACTGTTCAATGTTTGATTCGAAAAACCCAGTCTGTAGTCGCTAGTTATCAAATCAGCTGAGCAAGAAGTTGGTCAAAGTGTATTGCAATGGCCGTCTCTCATAGACCTCCTGCCACATGCACACAATATCAGATGCGAGCCGGGTGCCAGGTGACCCATAGGTTCCCAATTTGAAAGCGGGTAAAAGCACCTTTCGCCGTCATTCGCGACAACCGGCGTGATATGTTGCAATGCCATAGGACCCTGACTGTCGAGAGTATAGATAAATAATCCAGTAATAAAGCAGACGTTGGTCGGTATTGCAACTCACGACCTAAAAATTCCGCTGAGAATCCACGACTATCAGGGGAGAGCAAAGTTCATGAAACTTAACTCACCGTTTTGGTGCATTCAGAAACCCATGAGTTTTATTGGGAAAGGGAACAGATAAGCCTATATGTGATAAGCCGCGGAAAAAAGCAAAACAGCACTTCTTCAAAAACACTGCATCCGGATTCCGTTTGATCAGAAGTACTGAGCTGAAGTCCTTCCATGGTTACTGGCAGTGGCGTAGGATTTCGCCAAGGAGCCACGACGAATCAAACCCCCTCAAAATTGAAAAATCCTCGGGTTTCTGTCACTTTGTTTCCGAGTCGCCTGTCTTTTTAATTTATTTCCACATTCAGTGCGTCAGGAAAACGTAAAATTTTTAGCTCCATTGGAAAATGGTTCCCTAGACTGCTCCATTTGCTCATGCCTGGTGACGGGCATGGGCAGGGATGAATCTCAGCAAGGATAACATGTAAACATTTTTAGGATTTTTTACGTTCCTACATCATCGTCTACCCTCAAAAAGAATGCATTTGATGTGGTTTCAAGCTGTGACGTTTATCATGAAGCTTGTCCGTTTTTTCCCAGAAGCCTTTAACTTTATCACACAAAATACTTACATTATTCCGCACTGTGTCAAAGTTACCTGGCTTTATGTCGGTAAGGCAAAGAAATAGAAGTGATGAGTAAGTGCAACCGACGGGTATTTTGTGTAAACATTTAAGCTGCCCATATCTAAATCGGACAAGATGGATAGGTCTTTGTCCGTACCTGGAAAAAGGTCGAGGACTTCCGATGACCACGCCGCAGTACTGCTCACTGGTACTGGCGCCTGGACATATCGCTGTTTCTCGCATCCCACGGAGGGTTCCATCCAATCACGACCCAGCGTTTGTCGGAAGGCGGAGCTAAGAGAGCCAATCCCGGCTGGGAACCTGCCGATGGGGGGCTAGAAAAATCGATGATGCCCCTCGAGAGTGGTGTATATTGTGCATGTTGATACATAGTCGTATTGTAGTCGTAGCAATAGTTGATCCCAGTAGTAATTGTAGTGATCACATCTTTGACGCATTTCTTAAGAATAAGATGAGCACTTTACACCGAAGTCGTCCTTTTAGCGTCATTCCTTAAAACAAAAATAAGCCTTTCGGCCTTCTTTGGCGCCTTGTCCTTTGCATTTACGTCCGTTTACGCCAACTTTCGGAATGCTGTTCGGCGAAAGCGTGAATAAAAAGCATCCCAGTAAGCGTCCAGTAAATCAGAACACATGGTTATAAAACGGAACGCAGTGCATTTTAAGATTGAAGCAAATTTCCATGTGACGCAGAGCCTCGGGATCCTGATCTTTGTTTCAAAGGTCATGGTTAATGCCCCTTTATCAAAGAAGGTTTTACCAGCTTATCGCGATTTTCGCGTATTGGACGACGCACCGAAATACAATGCATCTTTGTTTTGCTTTTTTGTGGATGCCGGGCCCAGTGGCGTAGCCAAGGGAGCCAAAGGGGCCATGCCTCCCCCTGGCGACTGAGCCTCACACTATCCAAAGCATAGTGGATAGTGTGAGGCACCCTCAAGGCGCATTGCATTGTTTGAAACAGGAAATTAAAACGAAATAACAGTAGCATAAACATCAAACAAGGTACACGAGCCTTAAACAAAACGCACTTCGAATATACAAGAGGACTTTGTGTGCTATGAAGAGAGACCCGTTGCATTGATGACTATTTAGGGGCCTCTGCTAGCCTGTAGGAGAATTCGCTGCTTGTCTGTAGAGGGCCCCTGACGGCCCGTGAAGGGCCCCCGTCCGCCTCTGGAGGGGCTTCCTTTCGATCTATAAGAAGACCCCTGCTGGCCGGAAGAGTGGTTCCCCGTCGTCTTGTAAAGGGGCCCGCTGGAGTGTAACGGGGTCCTTGCTTACATGCAAAGATGCTCTTGTCGACCTGTAAGGGGCATCCGGCAGGAACATCTTCACACTATAGCGGGGCCCCTTTACAAGCGGACAGAGAGAATCTCTACTCTCCAGTATGGACCTTTCTGCAGGCCGGCAGGAGGTCCCTCCAGAGGCCGACAGAGGCATTTTAAAGGCCGGTAAGGGGTCATCTATAGACAGGCAGTGTCCCCCCACTCCCCCCTTCGGGCCAAAAGGAGCCCCTGAACTTTCATTTTAACGCTCCTGCTTGCCTGTAAAGATGCCTGTGCCGACCTGTAAAAGGCATCTACACTTCAGCGGGCCCTTTCACAAGCACAAGCTTTCACAATCCTACCTACGCCCCTGGCCGGACCTGTTGTCTGACCATTTGTTGTGACATATCAAGAAGCATCGTTAAAACAAGTATACTAATCTTCCCATATGTGTGAAACATTTGCGTATATGAGGTCAAAATGCGACGCGATTACAAGTAACCAAGCAAACTCGTGAGTGCAGAAGTCACTTCCGTGGGTGTCTTCACTAATAAGTATGTCCAAACTCTGCATGGATATCTTCCTGTTCATTTTTAAAACCTTGCACGTTGTGGAGAAAGTCATCAGCTTTGACCCTCGCCAGTTCATAGTGCTGGGTCAACCCAAACTTAAGGTTTTTCGGAAAAAAGGAAACCTGTCCTTCAGCCTGAAATTCTGGCCGGGACACATAAGGCGTGGAGGTCGAGATCATTGTAGAGCAGGGACGTAGCAAAAAGGGGGGGGGGCATGGGGGCTATGCCCGCCGAGCCAAGCGGTCTTCACTAGATATTTGGCGATTTCTCACGAATACGGAACAGTGATCATAGGTATATTGCAAAAGCAAACATATATTTTCTTTAATTTTTTATTTAATATGTTTTTTATTTATGTTTTTATTGTTTAATATGAGGTAAATTACACAAAATTGCTGCTTTTTCCTGTGAATTTTGTCGTGTGCCAGTGGCATATGACGAAATTTGACATATGCCTCTCCCTGAGGAAAATCCTGGCCTCGTGCCTGATTCAGAGATTCTTTCCCGGTGGCACGTCCTGGAGGAATTCTGATCCGATACGATTCGTCATTGTGTAGCAAATGTACGCAGCGCTTTACGGTATTTAGTTTTACTACATATTACATATGACTGTTACCAAAGGTGTCAGTGGCCTTCGCGCTTGTGCCTTTACTTCGGCCAAGGTCATCACAGCTGAAATCATAAACTGACATTGCTGGCTTTTATTTGACCTTTTATTGACATTCGAAGGAGTCAGGGAGTAATCGAAGGGGCTGGATTGCATGACAGCAGCAGTTTTAGGCTCCAATCATCGTCAGCAATCGTTCTGAGAACTCTCAAGTGTACACTTAAGCTTTTTATCCAAAGGGACGAATATATCCACAGACATGACCTCATTTGACGGCACCTGCAACGTCACTGTGTCAATTAAAAGTGTCAAAATGTGTGCCGTCGTGTGGCCGATAGACCAAAAGGCACGCTTGTTTTCGTCTCGTTGCTTTACCACGTTGGATTTCGAAATGGACGGGGAGTTGTACCAGCCGCACCAACCTCCAACGCTGTCGAAGGTGTTCAAATCCTGTGGAACTGGTGTTTGGTGACTGGTGGATTTGTACTGCTGACTCTAAAAGCCATTACAAAAGCTCCGACGTGGCTCTGTTTCAACAATGCTGCGTGATAGTATGTGGGAAGATGATGAGCAAAGGAACCAACCAGCTCCACACCTATCTGCTAGTTTCTGCTCGTAAAGTAAAAAAACGCGTTTTGCTATCGAAAAATGCAAAGCATATGAACATATTACATAGCTGACCCACGATAGGGCGTATATGAAGCTCAAAGACAACCTCGATCCTTGGACAATCGGTAAAGCTGGTTGTCAGGACCCACAACAGAGATGAATACCGAAGCTCCACGGACTGAATACCAGATACAGCCTCCTACCACAACCTGGAGCTGTGAGACAGATCTTTATTTTGAGGAGCCACAACTCCGGCTCAACAAAGCTGCTCCACAGTCTCACCACGTGTCATTTTCAGTCCGTCCAGTCCCCTTGTCCCTCTAGCCCCCTCCGGCCCCCCGGTGGCCCCTCGGACCGGTCACGTGCCGCGCCGTGCGCGTCGTCGCTCGTTAATCAGCTGACGCCGCGACCGGCGGCGCGATCAGCCGGCGTGAAATCGCCACTTGCGGCGCGCGCGGCCGACGGGGCGCAGTTTGGGCGACGACGGGCTCCAATATTGGCGGAGCGCGTGTCGCCGCCGGCGCTAATCGGTTTAAGCGTCGGCTCGCGCCGCGGCGGGAGACACTCTAATGCCACAATGCGGAATTTCAGATGTTATTAAATTGGAACGCCACCAGGGTACGGCCAGTGAACTGCTAATCGGCGGAGTGAATCGATGAAAATGATGCAGACCGATTCGTCTCTGCTGGGTGCTTGGATCCGATTTGAGTCAGAAATGACCGTGCAAAATCCTGTCACGAGGAGAGACTGGGAGCATTTCCATGGAGCGTCTTTCGCGTGGTTGAAGGTATGTCTAGCTGACATTCTTGCATACACAGGCAAGCTTAGAATATGCTTATCGCCCCGCTCTGACCGTACAGTGGCCGGACATTGGTAGCAATGCGATGTCACATACACAGTGCATATGAATGCAAATGCGCTGGCGGGACATATGTTTACTACGTTCATGACACTACTTTTGTATTACGGAACACCCATCGACAACATAAAACACATGGGACATTTAACTAAGTCTCACAGCAGGTATGTGTGCCCCTTGAGTTTTGCACCTTGCTAAGAACCCAAGCAATATCAATGAACGCTAGAAGCGAGAAGTGTATGATGCTTGCCGTATTTGAGTTTCGAAGCCTCATAACATTAATGAGCAGTAACTATACATCTCTGTCTTCCCGCTCGAAGTCGCCCGAGGCTCTCTCTCTCTCCCTCTCTCCCTCTCTCTCTCTCTCTCTCTCTCTCTTTCCCCTCTCTCTCTCTCTCTCTCTCTCTTTCTCTCCCTCTCTCTCTCTCTCTCTCTCTCTCTCTCTCTCTCTCTCTCTCTCTCTCTTTCTCTCCGCAGCCGGTTGGTGCGGCTGGCCGTTCTGTGGGATTGGCTCGCCTTATCAGCGGGACGCAGCCGCCGCCTGCCCGGAGGCGATTACGCCCCGAGGCGGTTCACGGATGGCGGCCCGCTGGTCGGAACAGTGGCGGCGCCAGCCGAGCGGAGGTTCCGGGCAACGGGGAGACGGGGACCTGCCCACACTGGCAAAAGCATGCCTGCGAATCATGAGCTTATTGAGACATTCCTGGTGGTGAGAGAAGTGGTTGCACAAGCTGCCTTATACGGGAGAAGTATACCTCATGCGGATGTTTTTTGTCATAAGAGATAAGCATTTTCGTTAGGTTAGCATGGAGTAGAATCTATGGCACTAGAATGGTGATACTGGACATCGCCTCACCACGTTACAGTACAGTATGTTTTCCTATTCACGCTTAAGAAAACTCATAGTCATATGTCACTAAGACGGCACATGACACTGCTATCACGTTCCCAAGCATCGACCGGCTAGCATGGATTCGTGTTCTTACTGTGCATCACAACTTGGGTTTTTCCACATGCCGTGACAGTGAAAAATAAAGCTCATGCATTCTGCAGCCAAGACCTTGTGACGTTGTACCAAAAGCCTTGCCTAATTCGTCAGACAAGATTTTGAGAAAGGTAAAGGAGTTAAAATGCTACGTTTGCAACGAGAGATGAATAAAAACTACTTCCTGTCGAAACTTTTCAGGAAAAACAGACCTAGAATTTCCATGTTACAAAGTTGTAGGTAGGTAGGTAGGTAGGTACACATGAACTTTGCATTTTTTAAACACAAAGTATACAAGCTCAAACGGGAAACATATATTGAAATGGTTGGCTGATGCGCTGATATTTCCAAGTCGTGTTGTTTTGTTAAATAGGCATTTTATTCAAGACAAACAGGCCCATTTGGCAGTCGCGGTGGACGAGCCATCCTAAACGAGAACACCTGTTGTCGTCAGATATTATTCATTTGACGATTTTAACTTGGCATCCTTCCCTGTGAGGGTTTCCGTTCACCCGTAACCATGGCAACGAAAGAGACGAAGTTCATATCATATGAATTTATTATTTCAGGCATACGAAAAAACGTTAAAACACTTCTAATGTTCAATTTTTTTCCTAAATCCTGCAAGCAACGCAAGGACACGCCTTATGTTTCCATTGTCCAATTAGTCCGCTCATCAATCACTCACCCATCTTCCTAGAACAGAACACCTCTACATCTGCACAAACAGGTGGCATTCTTCGACAAAAATGACCAACTTGATTTTGCAAAGTTTGCGAATCTTCGTGGTCCACATTGTCCACTGGCGTCCAAGATAAGCCAGTATCTTTAAATCAGGCTTTAAATTATAGGAAGCAATCCGCACAGCTTCTTCTAAAGAGCTCATGTCTCGCTTGTGACAAAGGGAAATCAGGATATCCTACTTAAAAATGATGGAGCAGCCTTCGAACGAAAATGAAATAAACGACCAGAATACACGACGATTTAACACACCGACGTCTAACGTTTTCTTCGATCAGAAGCGGGAAATGAAGTTGGGCAAATGCGAGCCCTACAAGCCCGATCCCATCGGCCCTAGACCAGTCGCCGCCTTTGTCAGATTTGCGCCGACGCCTTGTTTCGATCATGAATGCATCAAGGTGGACCAAGACTCTAATGTAAGGCGGTTAACATGACGAAATAATGTATTTTGTGTCAAAATGATGTACATGTCGAAATAAGGTACTGGAGCTTGATTTTTATGCGAAGAAAAGATTTCATAGCTCAAAACTTTTATTTTCGAGACTTTCTCATACAACCACAGTAACTTGGCACCAGTAAGTGAAAATCATGTTCGTACTGAGACTCCTCTTTGATTGTTCATGCTTTCAAACATACTGCACTTAAATTAACTTCATAATTAAAGTGACATGTCTGATTTACAGACGGTGAGCATTGAATGCAGTGCTGCCACTGGACGATTGCTGTGTTCCAAGAACGTGAAATGTCAGACGATGACTCCAAACAGAAAATATCTGTCATTCGGCGCCGACCGTGTGTTCTCGAATGCCAGCCAGGAAGATTTCTTCACAAACGCGATAGAAGATATGGTGGACAAGTAATCCTAATATTTTGTTCTCAACATGCATCACCCATATGGACTTTTGATGTCACAAATACAGCTAAACTTGCGACGTAAAAAAGTAACTCGCACCTGGAAAACTTTACAAAACTTAACCGTATTATCATTGCAAGAGACCATCACTTTGTAAAGAGATTGCAAAATGTTATTACTGATTCACCTGATGAGAAAAGCAGGATTCAGTGAAAGTTGATATCATATGGGGCATTGGGGATTCGATGTGTAATATCATCGCACGGTGAGACATCGAAATGAGTTTACATGAGCATAGCACACCCGAATCACATTTTTCAATAGTTTTGCCGCCCTTCAGGGCGCTGGATGGCTATAGCGGAACAGTCATCGCCTGCGGAGCAGTCGGGTCCGGAAAGACCTACACCTTGTTCTCCACCCAACGAGAAATACCAGGTCAGACCGGACACGGACGCTGGCTTTCCGGACACGCGGACACGGACTGCCGGCTCCGGACACTGTCCGGAATCGCCGACTGTCAAACACTTCCCAACTCTCGGATGGTCCGAACACGGACATCTTTTTAACATTCATTCCATCCATAACACAACATTCCATCTTTTTAAACATTCACACATGGTGCCATGCGTTTGAAAGCATGCGTTTTTGTGCATCCTACGTGTTAAATGTGGCCATGGGTGTGTATCTGATGTAAAACGGAATGTTTTAACGCAGAGTGTTGCGACGCGACATCGAACCATGCCCGGCGCTTGACCAACAAATGACCACGGCGGCACGCCCGGTGTGGCAGAGAGAGAACGATCACCAGCATAGTGCAGTTTTGTTCTAGATATCTTGATTGACTTGCTCGTCCATGGCGTTCTTCTGAACCCTTCGCGACCACGCAGTTCGGGTGTGGAGATTGCCAGCCGTGTTTGCTGCTGTCAGACTGCGAATCAGGTTTTTGCATTTTTCATGTGATTTGTGGTTTCAGCTTTGATACCGTGGTGAGGTGGCTGGCAGTATTGTCCCCTGCTGCAGTACCGTGATGGGGTGGCTGACAATACTGCGCTCTGCTGTGCGTAGTGCCGTGGTCCGGTGACTGATAACCCTGTTCCCTGCTGTAGTATTGTGCTGTGGTGGCTGGCAATGTTGTCCCCTGCCGCAGTACCGCGGTGTGGTGGTCCGCTGCGTGGAGCGGCTGTTCTGCACTTTGGCTGAGTGGAGTGAAAGGACAGCAGCGATCTCCATGAACTTCATCGAGGTCGTCGGAGAGAATATCTACGACCTGCTGAGACCCAAGAAGCCGGCCGTCACCATTACCGACAACGGAAAAACATTTCAGCTCAATGTAATGTGCATTGTACACATTTTTGTATAATGTATGCATGTCACTGCATAAGGCCATTCAGCATGCACGGCTCATCAACAGACCAGAGAGGCGATTTCAGCTTTAACACCATATATAAATCAAACAGAGAGGCGAGTGGGAGCCACACCCAGCAACAAACGAATAATCTGAATCTAGATTAAATAACTGTTCTTTCTCACACCAGCCGTGCAGCATAGAACTTTCCAAAGAAAGTTTTTCATTCACACTTGGCTGAAATCCCATTCTGTTTTGTTCATCGAGACACGGCGTAGTTTTTACTGAATGTAATGTCATCGTCTCGATGCATTTATCGATTTCATTTTGACCGTTTTAACAAGAATGGCGTTTAAGATAAAACTAAATGCGTTCAGACGCTGTAATAAGACTCCATTCAGGTAATACATTCCGTAAGAGTGGTAATTTCGTGGTCGGAAGGTTTTTTTAACGTTTTATCAGCAATAGCCTCCAGGGTAGCCTCTTGGCCGACGGAATGTCTCGTATCTCATTGAGCGTGGACGCAATGGCTCGCAAAGCGGATGGGGCGGCGGCCCTACCAGATGATAGTTTTAGCATAAGACCCATTGGTGTCAGTTAGAAGGGAATCGTTCCTGGATGGTTTAGGTCCTGTCAAGATTAAAAGTGCTCCTACGCCCAAGTTAACGTGATGTCGACTTAACCATACGGCCATACGTTTTGGTGAACGGCTTTATTTGGATCGAAGGCTGGTGCCTCTTCAGTTAAGAGAACCTCACCTGAAAGATAGGTTCCACTGGCTGCGATCTTTTCCCCGGACGCCTCCTCTGATGAAAAGTTTGACGTCACTGACGGCCTCCTCCCATCTTCATATCATGCCTACCTCAGAGAATGTCCTTTCCCATTAACAGGTGTCCTCTCCCCCTGGGCGTCTCCTCCCACTCTCAGGTAACCGACCTCCTTCCACCCTTAGGTGATATCCTCTTACCTACAACATACGTGGTCAAGCTCCCATGGCTTGTCTTCTTACCTGAAGGACAAATCCTTCCATCCTCAGACTATGCCCCCACCCTCAGGGCATGTACACGGAGCGGGTGATCACGGCCGAGATGGCGCTGGTGGCGCTGTTCCGGGGCTGCGCCCTGCGGACGACCCACCAGCACCCGCGCAACGCCAAGGGCAGCTCCACGGGCCACGCCCTGCTGACGCTGAAGATCGAGTCGCGCAGCCTGGTGGAGACGGAGCCGTTCGACAGGTACGCCGAGGTGAGGCGACGGCGGCCGGCACCGCGTGAGAACAGCGCTGCTGGGATAAGGTTCTGGGTTGCGCGCTGCGTGATGAAGCGGTGTGTCGCTCGCAGACGCTGGGTTACCCAAATAGAAGAACTGGGTGATGCCTCTGAAAATAAATATACTGGTTTGCTTTGCCAGGAGGATTTGTTAAACATCGTCCGCTGATGGGCCGGGCCGTGCTATCACTGCGTCAGACTGCTGAGTTCACGCTCATCCGAGCGAACAGCGTCCACGTCACGGAACGTCGGTCAAACAAAGCAGACGCGGGTCCGTTTTCTTCGGCTGGCGTTTTAGCGCTGCTGAGGCTGTCATCAGGCCGCCCGTCTGTCCCGCACGATCACTGATGGCGTGTCGTCGAAGCTAACGTGTTTTGCTTCAGTTGGCGTTCGTCGACATGGCCGGTTTCGAGAAGGTCCGCAGCTGGGAACAGGGGGCGCATCGGCTCAGCCCTGGCGTCGTGGTCGACGTCAACAAGTCGATGGCCTTTCTGGAGCAGGTGGGCGTCACTTAAAATCGGGGAGGTCCACGTGTTGTTTGCTTGTCCGGCGATGACGGGCCCTTGGCGTCTCTGGAGCTCTGGGTCTGGTTTCCCAGGTGTCGCCTGGTATGATTAGTGTTGCTTGCTTGGTATGCTTGTTTTGGTCCGACTGAGAAACAAATGCCGTGAGAAACATTCGGATCATGGTATTTTCGTAAGACAGTTGGTTCTTCCGGATTGCGTTGAATCGATGTGTTTTGTCATTGAGGGCATGTTGCACTCCGTGTAACATGCTACGCTTCAACTCAGATCGTCTGTTTCAGCTGATAATGTCCATGGCTGAGCATCGTTCGTACCTCCCAGTCAGAGTTACGAAGCTAACACACATCTTAAAATCCAAGATCGGAAATAAGTGCGACACAAGGTACGTGGTGAGTGCCTGACACCTGGCGCTCGATAGTAGTTCTGCTCCTTCATGAGGAGAGGCGACATTAAGTTCCTAGCAGGTAGTCTTGGAACTGCTTCTGCCAACCACCATGAATTTTCACGAGCCTCCACTTTTGACGGACACCTTGACCTTTTCAGACTTTTGGTGTGCGTAATGTTCCCGGTTATTCGGGGCATCGTCTTCACAAAGTTCTGTTGCCAGATATTCTAACAGAAGAGCATAAGAAGGCTATCATAAATGAAATCGTTCTCAGGTGGCATGGTTCCCTGCTTCGCAGATTGATCGCCTGCACAAGCGGCGAGGAGGGCCATCTAGCGGAGACGTTGGCAACTCTAAGGTTCGCCGTGCGGCTACGAGGTGTCATCTGCAACCCTCAGCAGGAGCTCATCGACGACCCGACCCTCATGCTGACCAAACTGAAGGTTAGCGCGTCACTCGCCTGGTTTCAGGCGCTTGACGAATATCGCTTACGACAATTTTCGATAAAACGTAGGAGTTTTGTCGGCTGAAGACTGCAGATTATAGGAAGCACCGTCCGTTCGCTTTCCGACGAGCAAGGGGACGTAGCGACTTAAATACACCACTAGATTGCACTGGAAATCGGATATAGAAATCACAGCATACCATGACATAGGATAGGCTTCTGCTGTCAGACGACTTGCTGCTTTGAAGAACACGGCACAGTTATTGCGGCGCTGCTGTCAGAATAGTGTTACTCGGCTTGCTCAGTAAGGCTGTATGTCCCACATACCGCTGGCCATGCAGCTCTATTACAGGTGGTTACCTGGAGTGGGATTTTTGTGGCCTGCATGCTCGCCAGCCAGCTAGACATTTCATGCATTTTTGTTCCTCCACCACTGCAGAAAAATCCTCAAATAGGGCCAAAAAGCGTCCTGGACCAGGCATCTAGTTTTAAAGTTTGTGTTGGTAATGGATGCATCAGGCTGTTGAGCAGGTAGGACGGCATCCCATTAAGTTTGGAATCATTGGGCTTTGACGCAAGCCATACGGACCTTACCAAAGTAAATATCCTGAAAACGGCTATGGTTTAACCAGTTTTGGAGCATGGGTGGATTTTTTTACACTTTTTCGGATGCCCTGTACCCCCAATATCGGTTGGGAGCCCACATACATTTGTAGATTTAATAAGCGATCGTGTGTAAATGGTATCCGCAATGATTCGTGAGTCTCCAAGGTAATGCACAGGCGGGAACCCCCAATCAATTAAAAACCACGAACCTATTTGAAAGCGGCTCCTGTGTCTTCACACTCCGTTGGAACTCCCCTGGATTCGATTTTCATGCTTTTCGATAATCCTCGAGGATTATCTGTCCAGGACGTCTTTTTGGCGCCTTCCGCACGTGCACGCCAATGGCCGGTTATATCTCGCATGGTCTTCGCTTCTTGTGACGGTCGTTATCGGTTGGTAAAAACGAAGAGAAGCGTCTGATCAGCGTTAACGGACGCCGTCTATCCCGGCTGACACGCAGATAGACAGTGGCGGATTAACAACAATGAAAACAATGATTGGAAGCGGGAGTGCGTTAGACTGGATCCACGGAAGTCTAAGGACGTGGGATGTTGGGATGTTGACTCCTGAAGGGAAGCCGACTTCTGAAGTTAATCTAGCTCCAACACTTTAGGGCCTGTGTTGATGGATGTCTTTTTCATACAAAAACGGATTCCCATGAAATAAAAAAGGTTATTTTGTTCCATAACCCTGTCTAAAATAGGGATATGCTCATTAGATGAGTGACGCCTGCCTGCAGTTCTAATTCTTCATTGTTATTGTGTCAATTATGTCATGTTTATTAGGTGTTTCCGTGGCCTCGTCGCCGTACATTCTTATTCGAACGGAGCCCAAGGTTACGGAGAACAGGCCACGGAAACACCAAATCACCGAAGCCACCGTAATACCGCACCTAGGAGCAGGGCCTGTTTTAATATGTTAACTGGGAGGGGGGGCAATCCGCACCAGTGACCGCCAAATCCCCTCCCCCAGTACACAGCGAAATGCCCCCCAACGAACACGTTGTTTTGCCAGAAGCGCTATCCCGACCAGGTCTTTGGCACGCTTCAGGCAGAGACCGTGCCTAGCATATATGCTGTTGAAGCAGCTATTCGTGAATAAAAAGATGAAAACGGAAAATGAGCGCACGGTTGTTTTTTTTTTTTTTGGAGAAAAACGTCGGACAGGTTTGAGATTCCGTCAGCTGAATCTGACTGCCGTAAATAAGTGCAGAGATTAGGGAAAGATGATATATAACGTATAATATGGAGGATAACCAACAAGGGCGCTTCATGCCTGTTTAGTGCTTGGGAAGCGCACAGATAAGTGCAAAGATTAAGGAAGAATATTATGTAGGATATAATATATACGATAACCAAGAAGGGCTCTTCATGCTTGTGACGATTCTGCTGGATTCCGTTATGACTGGCTCAGTTTCCTGAACTGCTGCGATCGCAAGCGAGGTAAAACAGACCTCGCATAAATACGACAAAGCCAGTTGGCGGTCCCATCAGATATAGAAGCGGCAGCCGACGGCCACTGTCCGGCTTGCCGCCACCCATGAAACCCCCAGGACGCGACTCCTCTTGGTCCCGATGCACGCCACACGGCGCACAGGCCTTTCCCGAACGCATCGGCCGCTTTTTTGGCTATATGCCACGCCGCGCATCTACAGTCCTTTTTGTGTGTCCGAATTTTTCATTCGAATCAAGTTTCGGGCGAAAAGCTGATCAGATTGACCCGGGACCGTCCCAGAACTGCATTACACACTTCACTGCCAACAAACGGGTTCTGTTTGTTGCACTAAATTTCGGCAGTCTGGTCTTCGCAAAATTTTCTCGCCAGCACTCCAGCATCGTTCGACAATCACACTGTGCGCTTCAGTCTGGTTGCAGTTGATCGGTTCATCCAGCTGCTCACAGTGTCGTTTTACAATCGCGCTGCGAACCTCCATGGAAACAGATTGCCTTCGGCCGTTTGGTCTTCTTGTATGTCTGCACAATTCGCGCCCGGACGCACGTTTGCTTCGAGCACGCGGCGTCACGCTGTCTTTCAAATGTCACGTAAAAAGCATAGTGCGCTTCAGTCAGAATCTTTTTCTACAGATATTATCAATTTATTTCCCTTCGTGCAGCGCGCTGGGATACGAGGCAGCCACTGCCACATCCCTGCTCTCTTTTTGCTTTCCCGGATTGGACAAGTGGGAAATGTTTTTTTTTTTTTTTATTCCATCTCCGCCAATTTTCACCACCCCAGTTTTCGTAAAGATCGCTCGCCTTCTGTCTGTCCCCCTCGGTGTCAGCAAGTCTTCCTCGACGCCCCTGGATCTCCGTCCATTTCAGTCGATATCCTTCGATCTAACCCAATCTCCGTTTGTCTCTCTTGGTCTCCTTTGGTCCCCATCAGCCCATCAGTCTTTCGGTCTCTTTAAATCTTGTTTGATGTCCATCGGTCTCTGTCGGTCTCAGCCGGTCTCCGTCGGCTCCTTTTGGTTTTTACCGATCTCCACCGCTCTCCACGGGTTTCCGTCGATCGCCGTCGGTCCGTCGAATTCTGTCATTCTCTGCCGGTCTTCTCGGTGTCCCTCAGTCTCCCCCGCATTTACTAAGTCTTTCTTTGTTCCCCACAGTCACTTGTTTCTATCCATCTCTGTGTCTTCTTTCTGTCTTCGGCTCATTCCCTGCATCTGTCTCTGTCTTTCAATATCTGTCCGTCTCTGTGTAGCCATGTTTGTGTTTGTCTATCTGCTTCCGAATCTAACCAAACCTATATGTCTATTATGGTGAACTTTTTGTCTTATAATGTATTTGAAATCCCGAAATTAGGGGTAGCGTCAAGGTCAAACGGAGCACGATGACTCATACAAATTTTAGTTAAGAGTTAGAGAGGCTGGTTTTCAATCGGGATCGGGAAAAAAACAAACACGAAAAACACAACACACATACCTATTTTGTACCAGCTACAAGACACATTAGATGGCTTATAGTGGCATGATCACCATTGAGGAACAAAGTGGCAGTTTTTAACGGTATGCTCCTAGTGACGTCACCGCAATCTTCACTCGAACGCAAAGATCTCGGAAAATGTCGATTTTGTGCCAGAATCATGACTTGCACCCGTTTCCCTGATGCGTCATAGCAGTAAAAGTTAGGCGAATTATGATTATGTATGGTAGCGTTAAAACGACGAGAATCCGTTCGTTCCACTAATGTTGATTTTGCCAGCAATCCCACCCTCCATACCACTGTAATCACAGTGTAAACAAAAAAAAAACGAAAACCGAAAATGCCGCCACTTTGAGCGAGAGCCGTGGCTACCCTTTTTGGCGAACGAGGTCAGTCCTATGGAATGATATGCAGTCGGTACCTTGTGACGTGGGGCTACATAATTGGTCGAGTTGCTATAACTGAAGGTTAGATTTAGCCTTACCATATTTTGTAAAGCTTGCAAAACGGCCTTTTTAGTGCTACCGTGGCTAGCACGCGCCACGTACTGGTCCCCGCGCGTGGTGTTGTACATGATGCTGTTCTCCAATCGATTCTCTGTTAATGAACCAGATTTGGTCTCGGTGCGAACCACGGTCGGCGTTTAAGCACCGGGAAGGACGTCGTGTCGGCGGTTGGCAATGCTCTCGAGCTCAATGGAAAATGGACGAAATCGCCTCCTGCATTCGTTCACATGGCGTCGCATGGACGGAGCGGCAGCAGCACACGTAATTAGTGTTTGGAATCATTGGAACGGCAGAAGAACGGGCTTTCCGTTGGTTTCAGTTTCGTGTCAGTCATTGGCGCCTTTGCATTCGAAACCACAGTAAAAACCACTTTGAGCGCGCGCCGCGGCTACCCCGCAAGACGGATGAGGGCGGCTTCGCTAAATGATTTCCTGCCGATACCCTGTAGTGGTTTGCCTCAGTGTCCTCGGGTCCATGTCTTTAACGGTTTCCGTGATCATAACGCCATTTTGAAACCTTGCAAAACGGGCATTTTTATGTTCCTGATGCCAGCACGTACGACGTGCCGGTACCGGCTCCGCCTCTTCCATGCGATGCAATTCTCCAATCGACTCTTTGTCGAACGTAACCGGCTTTGTGTCGGTGCGAACCATCATGGGTACATCATGGAAACGACGTTTCCAAGATCAAGCGCGCGGAAGCGGATTGCGTCTAAGTTTTTCGAAAATGCGTGGGATTTCGCCAGGCCAATGCTCCGAAACCTGAAAATTTAACATAACGCATTGCGCCAACAAATCCCTCAGACGGCCAAGTTTCAGCCACTTGCGGCCGCTGGCCTCGCCACGTCAGTTTGTCCAAACTGGTCTCCGACGACGTGAGACAAAAAATAACAAGGTGGGCGAAATACCCAGATTTCGTATTTATATTGCCCATAACTCGACGAAATCCCTCCCCATTCAGTGATTCGCTCTTAAAATAGGCCCTGCCTATGAGATTCTACGAACTCAAGTCTCAAGTTGCCATGTTCCATAGAAAACTTAGAATCTGAATATTCTTCTTTTGCAAAGAAATTTGCAAGCACTTGGAATGAAAGCCTATTTTCTGGTGGTTTCTCTGAGAACACGGGGCGGTGGGACCGTTGAGGCGCTGTGGCGCTGAATCCTTCTCCCCTCCCCCCAAAACCTGCCCTTGAAGAAATGGCTTAAATAATTATTTTTTCTCTCTTGACACAGGAGAGAGAAGGATAGGGTCGGAAATGAGGGCGGTCAAAAATCAGGGTTCAGTTTGTAGGCGTTTTGGCTTTTAAATGGGTGCCGTTTTATGACGTTGGTTTGCGATTTTTCATAAACGGACATGGGTTTGCCGTTTCTGACCTGCAAGATAACCATATTTTTACGATAATGGCCTTAGAAACATTTCTTTTACACGATACATGACTTTCCAATTTTCACGAGAAGTACTGATTACCCCGAACTCAAAATAAAGTTGCCGAATTCCGGAGATTTTTTAGAGAGGGATACCTTGAGTCAGGCCCCTCCCTTTCGAAAATTCCTGCGTGCACCCATGAATTGTACAATCGCTCATTCCGTAACGTACACCATAGGAGTTCACTGCAGTTATCGGCAGCCCTCCGTGAAAGCCGACGCAGTCCTACGTTAGTTTACGAAAGTATGCTGCGTGTGCACCTTCGACGTAGCAAATTGCGGATTTTTTCGAAGCTGTAGTTCTCAGCCTTGTCCTAGATGTCACTGTGTGTGCTTGTCGGCGAGTGAAGGCAGTCCGGTTACGTGGCTCGACGAGATCATTTCGAATATCACGCACGTCCGGCGATGCGGCGCTGTCCAAATCAAACGTCTCTGTTATCGACAGGTCGTTACAGCAGGACCGTGTATGGCGGCACCTAATCGCTATGCGCCGAGGGAACGCGTGACTACTGGTAAAAATGAGGTCGCACTCACTTTAGTGGATTCCTCACAAACGTGATCACAAGCGAGAAGTAGAGGGCAAGAGCTGAAGCGAGAGCTGATGCATTTAATGCTGCGTAGAGAATTATCGCTATTGGAAAAACAGACTGCATGTAAAGCGGCCGTTTCATTTATTCCACGTTAGCTCGGCGTAGTTGTTCGCGATTTGCATTTCGGCTCAGCAGCTTACCGAGCCAAGTGTAATGTGGCAATTGGACGTGATCAGAAGGGACGAACACCGTGAGCACTAAACCGTTACCTGTGTCCGACAAGAAGTCCGATCATACACAACACTGTCATTGCTGGATCCCAGCAGTCTGCATGCAGTAAATGAACAACCAACGAATTTTCTGGGCTTTCATATCTTTTTGAGTGAGTTCTGAGTAAATATACGTAAATTCGAATCAGCTTATTGATGGGAGCGAAACCGAGGGCAAAAAGGCCATACCAGAAAGGCAAAAAAGGGATATGAAAAGAAAATGGCTTCAGTCGCCCAGCCTTTATCGGCTTTGGAATGGTGCTGGTTTTGGGTTTAAAATTCAGCCAAAGAAACATGTGGCCAAGGATCATTGCAATATTTCGCGAGTGACGATGGCCCTCAAATGGATGGAGTTCTTAATATGACTGTATCCTCCGGTATGGTTCATGCTTATGATAAACCCTGAAATTCTCAATGCCAAGAGCTGCAGCTGTTTTTTTTTTTATTCTGTTCAACTTTGCACGTTGCTAATAACATACCATGACAATGATGACTAGAAACGGATTAAACGACTTGTCGTTGATTTGTCAGAAAAAACAGTCCGCCCAAACGCAGACCATGAATTACGGAGAAAATATTTTTTATTTCGACATCGGTGGCCTTACTGGAACTTATTTCAATAATTTAAGGCTTAGTCTGTAACGCCTAATGCCAAGGCTTTCAGTTTTTCTGCTTGCTATTGTCTATTGCATTACTAAAGCTTTTGCGTGCGGATGAAAAAAATATGTTTTTGTGCCTTAATGTGCACTCACATTTCGTCGCAAATTTGTTTTTCATATTGTGTTTCTTACATTAGCATCGCACCGTAGAATACAGACAGGCATGCAGTAGAAACACTATTTGTTAGAGTAGTACAAAGTTCATTCAGGTATTGGGATTATTTACTGAATTCCCATGCAACCAGTTGCGTTATTTTCTACGGATTATGATAGTATGATATGATGTGATGTGATATGATAGTTAGGTACCACGGCACTACATTAGCAGCTTAAAAAAGCGAAGATAAAGACTTTTCTACTTAAGCCCCGTTTATGCATTCAGTACTCTCCCGCTGTGCGCAGGCAAAGAGACGATTACATCGCAAGCCTTTGAAACATTGCAGACAGTTCTCTTCGAATACTGCCATAGCCCCTTTTCAGTGTCATGCGACATCGCCAAACTGTTTTCGAAACAACATTCAAAGGGAACAGAAGACTGCGTCGTCGGATCTACATGCCGTCGGTGTAGATTCCAAATTGGAGCCATAATTGAATGTCCTCTGTGGTGCTGCATAGACCTTCATAGACCTTGGTCCACAGAATCGATACGACTGGTAGGCCTCTTTCCACTCCTGCAACCTGTACATTTGTGCCGGCGCCAAACTCTGCTCGTCTCAATTTTTCCCAGTTATTATACATTTAATGCTCCACGTTGATGAAACATGGCATATCGCCATTTCAGCTTAAACGCCGATTTCTGGAAGCTGATCAAAATCGGATTGAAACTACGTGTACTTTCCATAGGAGACAACGCTTCGAAAATCCATGCCGCTGGGGATGCCCGGGTGCAGTCTTGGAGACCTCCGATGACGTCATACCATGCGTCACACTGGCAGCCGGACTGACAAGAAGCGACTGGCATGATTGGTTGCCGGAGGCCTAAGAGTATCCATGAAGGAGAAGACATTCTACTAAAGTCCTTCCGTTAGGCCGTCGGTCGAAGTGACTGAAACGGCTGTCTCAACGTACATTACCACGAAAATTTGAAAGACGCGTCATAAACATTGAAACTGTTTTTAGCGTTTGATACATGACCGCGTCTTTGATCGGGGCAGTGAAGCAGATCAGATCAGCTGGCAGGCGCACGTTGTCTGAACGCCCTGTCTTAAATGTTTCCAGGTTGCATATATCGTCGCATTTGAATTACGATATCCCTGGGAGAAATTGATTATGCACATTACGTAGAATGTCATCTGCAGTCTTCAGGTTTACAAGCGCGGATCCAAACACGGATCTGTAGCTCATGCTTGTTTGGTTGTTTTTTAATATCCTTTTTTTAGCCAAAAGCCATGCCAATGCCAATGACAAAAACCCGGGAGCCGATCCAGACCATTTTTGGTTTTGTCAAGTTTGTTACGGAAGTTTCGAGTTCTGGGGTCTAGAGCATCACTTTTTATAACCTCTTGTCACCTTCACCAAATGTCATGGCATCAGTGAACTTGTCACAATGGAAAACTAATGCTGTTCCATTCAGAAGCAACTTGATCCGTACTGCTTTCTTCCACCTGCCGTTATGCAGTGGGTCCAATGGTTTTTTTAGCTGTGCTATTTCTTAAAATACCGGCTTGAGTGAACCAGTTACGGACCCGCCATGTCACCCTGACTAGTAACGTCGCAGCTATGGCCGCTTTAATCTATCCTTTGCTCTGTTCCAAACGAATTAAGATGTGACAGTTTCGTTTTTCTTCAGATCATGTAGTCTAGGCTTCTTTAGAACGCTCATAAGGTACATCAGCTGCGATAAAGCCTCGAGTTTAATACCCTGTTTCATTCTGTAGGCTATGGGATTACCTCCGAACCACGGACTATCACACTTATTACACGAACCAGATCCGATCAGCACCCTACCAAACGCCGTCAAACCAAACACCAAATGAGGTTATAAGCCACAGGCTTATCAAATGCGCTACCGATCTCGCTGGTCGGCAAGATCCCGCGGCTGTACGACAAGATACGTCGGTCTTACAAGAACATGGTAAAGCGGACGAACTCGTGGGAGGAGATCGTCCACGTCTGGGGCCTGGCGTGTCGGATAACGAGGCCAACAAGCACTGGGGCAAGCTGCGGGACCGGCGCCCCAAGTGTCGCAACGACCTGGCCGGCACGCGCCCGGCGAGTCAGTCGTGCCGACGCCTGTATGCACCAGAACAGATAGCCGCTCTATGCTGCCTTTGATGCAATTATGCGTCATCCCGTCGCCATAAGAAGACATGGCGGCGACAGTTTTGGGGTCCAAGGGCAGCTAGAAGCTCTAGCAGAGAGCGAGGTGCAAGTCGTCAGCAATATCATGTCTGTGGAGTTTGACGACACCCACGAGAGACAGCCAGCTGGCCGTGTTCGACACTCCAACGGTCGACGATCAGTAAGACGGTCAGCGTTCGCTCGTTCCAGCAGAAGATGATGACGAGCCGCCGCCTCCTTGGCCACCTCCTGCGGACATCAGCCGTGTGCCGTCTCCACCGCCGGCCGACGCCAGAGGCCACCAGCCAGCTCAGGCCGGCCCGAACGGCCGCCAACCGCCTGCGGACACCGCCCAGGCACCGCGTCCGAGGCCGCCTGGTCCTGACAGTCAAACGCCACACCTGGCCGAACCCATGGGGCTTGAGATGCCGAGCGGCATCAAGCACCACCGTGCCTCTTGCCTGGACAGCGACTGGCGGGAGAAGCTCGCCAACATCCCGGAGAACAGGGACGGTCCGAAAGACGCACGGGATGCGCTCGGGGCTGTTCTTGTTGGCACCTTCAGCCGCCCGAATCCCGGGAAAGTGGTTGCTACGAGGATCGAGTTGCGGGAGCTGATCATGCAGGCAGAGCTGAAGGAATTTTACTGATTAAAATTGTGCCAAACTTGCAGTCCAGGTTGTTGTTTTTTATTTCACTTTTTTGTTAGAAACTGGCGGTATTTATACTGTATGAACAAGGATGGCCTTGTATCATCTGTCTACATGATACAATATGCAACAGTATGCAACCTGCCAAACATGTTTAACCACGGTTCACTGTCGGTATCGGAAAAGACTGTGTTCTGAAACGCCCTATTTTACATCAAGAACACAGAGATATGAAGCGAAAGTCGAGAAAACGAGTCGAAAAGGTCGAAAAAATGCGTCGAATACCGGGCGTTTTACGGTAAAAAAAAAACTAATTGCCGTTGGGGCTGGAGGCCACGCAGGCAACTCATTTTTTTACGCGCGCGTGTGCATCCATTACAAGATTTGTTCTTGTTATAGAGGTTTTCTATTGTGGCTTTTGTCTCCACCATGTTGTCCTAGCGTGCGGATGAAAATGCGAAGTTGCCCAGTTCTACTTCGATACTGCCTCTGTCACAAAAAAGAAAGTAACACGACGTCAGGCGATTTTCAAAGTCCGTAAAGCGCGAAACCGGAAGACAATTTTGAAAATAATCCACACGTTCATACAACGAGGCTGTATTGAGAACTTGAACAAGCTGACATGTGGTCCCAGATTCCACAAGCAGAACTTGAAGCAGTTGAAATGTAGCCCCAGATTCCACAAACAAAACAAGGAGATGGCCAAAAAGCAAACAGTGCCCCCAGCAAGGCCCGAAAAAGTCCCAGCATAGACCTTTGGTGCAGGAAGGCAACAGCAGGCTGGATCGTGAGAGGTCACATTCCCTCCTTGCCATGCAAGAGCACCACCTATCAGAAGCTTTCCCGTGCTGATAGCCAGGCCAGAGACGCCTACGGCGCCCGGTTTTTGAGGCAGTGAGACGCGTCGACATCCTCTGCAAGGAATCAGTGACTGTGACGAAACGCATTTTTATCTTGATGGCCGTCTAAACAGCCAGGACTGGAGGTTTTGGTCTGTTGAGCTACCAGACGAAGTTGTTGAGCGACCTCTCCATAGCCAAGAGCCACTGTTGGGTGCGCTCTGAGCGCTCATGACACCATTAACCCACTCGTTTTTGAATAGCCAGCATGTCACCGTGAATGCCGTAAGGTACAGCTGGGTCATATTCAGGTTCTTGAAGGGCCTCACACAAACACGCGGTGTCAGCCTGCGGGATTAGTGGTTCCGGATCTCTGCCCACTCGCTGCTCTGACTCGATGGTGGTTGCGAGAGGTGTCGTGCGCGACTCGTCTCTCTCAGGAAGCTAATCCTATGGCCACCTCTCTGGATTTTATTCTTTGTGGGTGCCTGAAGTGCCAGGTGTACCAAAACAATCCCAGGATCATTTTAAAAAAAGGCTCAACGAGTTGTACAAATCGGCTCAAACGTCGAGCGTGGGTGTCAGGAGCGTGCTCGTGTCAAGCAAGTGCTGTACGGGAAGAGATGAAAGCATTCATTCATACAAAAGACTGGGCTGCACTCCATTCTTGACGTTGACGTGCCCGAACGTCCTTGGTAACAGCATGCGTTTTCATATTCCTTAGAACTCCATATTCCATACTCCATGAGAACTGGTGGTGAACTGGGCTCTTCTGACTTGCGACCGTACCCTGTTACCGTCTCAGCTGATCACCAAAGCCAGCCAGGTCTAGCCCAGAAGCCAACTACATCTAGCCATCCTGGGCCGCCACAACTAGCTCGAACCTGTTCGAGCAGACACCAGCCAGCTCTGATGGGTCTGAACAGTCACAAGTTGCCTCCAGCCAACGTCGCCCGGGTGTCCGCGCCCGTCAACCAGTCCCATCAGCCACCAGCTAACTCTGACCAGCCAGAGCAACCGTTCTGTTAAAATCCCGCCAATCGCGGTATTCCGGCTGACTGTTGCCAGATTATTTATTTATTATTTGTTTTACGTCGTGGGTCCATCCCCGATGGTGGCCAGAGACAACAGGGTTATTCTTTAGCCCGAAGTCAAATAATGGGAACATGCACAATGGGTACAACGCATATAACCACACACACTGCATGCGGAACCTAGGAACAGGCGGAGTCAGCAAAAAATGCTGCACAGTTAAAAAGGCAGTCATAGCCAGTGATATAGCTTGTGCTTCGAGTCGATGTCGATGAGAAGCGTCGCTTCAGGATGCGGCTGAACTACGGCACTGACATAGCGGCAAATTCAGGCGGCAGCACATTGTACTGGTTGGCCGCACGGTAGGCGAACTGCCTTCCTCCGACTGCGGTGCCACGGCAGGTTGAGGAGGTGATCCTGCCCCGTGCTCCGCACGTGATTGGTTCGCTCATTATTTGTGATAAGATTGTTGTGGAGAGAGTTCAGGTATACCAGGTCTGAGGGATTTCTGGGAACATGACCGCAGTTGAAAATAGAAATAAAAATAGCCTTATGCTCATAAGTAGAGAAATGGTTGGGAAAAAATGCATATATATTTTGGCCATGGGCCTTCCCCAGTACACACACAAGCAAACATTCGATTCAGATCTTAACTTCGTACATTTGAAAAAGTATCACACAATCTTCTCGGGCAGCGCTATTTCAAGGAACTCTATCAGAAAGAAATACTAAACGTGGGACTAAATATGGGACGGGCTTTGAAAGGTTCCAGGAGGAAGTCATGGTGTTCAGGGTAGGTGTGAGGTTGCTTATTTGAATAGATTCTGCAATTTGTAATTCAGAGGCATCTTTACAGACCTGGAGGATGGATGTTTTAAATGGGTTTACATCAGCGATTTCAGTACAATGTGCGTTAGTGAAATGGTCGCCGAATCGGATGTTTTTTTTGGTATCTCGGACATATTCGTTAAAACGGCCCCTAACACTATGCATGTTCATAGTTCTTTTACATAGTTGGCAAGTGGTGAAGTACACAACATTTTTATATGACACTTCCCCGCCAATCCCCCTATGCAGAAATTGCATGGCTTTTCCCAGCTGGGCAGGGTGGTGGGTCAAGTACTGAGATCTTCAGATGCGCAGCTAGCGTTTTCCCGCTCTTCCAGGCAACGAGTGGTGGTAGTCTTGATGCTCTGATCGCTCGGGAGACTTTCCTTGAAAGAGTGTCGTCAATGAACGAAAGACTGGTGTATACAGCGTCTGTAGTTCTGTGTCGTGGGTGGATATGGGATTTCTGCGTAGATTGTTTGGTGCATGTTTTGACGCGATACTTACTTTGTTGAACCATCCTGTGCGGATAACTATTTGAATTGAAGAGACGTTCCATCTTGGCCAATTCCCGTGTTGCAGCTGGTTCGTCGGATGCAAGACGTTTCGCTCTCAACAGCTGGGCGTAGAGTACTGACTTTTTGGTTTTCATTCGGTGGGCTGACGTGATGATGTAAGATGATAGGTACCGCCGTAGGTTCGATATAGAGTTCGGTGGTGTATTTTCCGGTCTCTTGGACGGTGAGCAGAGCGCCAAGGAAGGGAATTTGGCTGGTGTTGGAGTGATCCGTTCTTTCATGGAGAATTTGAGAGAAGGGTGGAAACTGTTGATAAGTTTGAAATGGCTATCCAAAGCCTCTGAACCATGAGTCCAAATCCACAGAATATCTTCTATATACCGCAAGTAGGTGATCGGTTGGGCAGGCTCGGACGTATAGATCATCGTTTCTGTCGCGTTCATGAAGACAGTCGTCAGTGGTGGGACAATGCGGCTACCCATAGCTATTCCCTCTGTCTGTCTGTAGTAATGCTAACCAAACCGTACCTAGTGGTTAGTGAGGCAGTGCGACAAATGAACATGACCGCGATTTTGACCTTCGTGTTTCCGGTGCAGGCAGCCGACTCGGAAAGCAAGAAAGTCTGTGCGAACCGGGATTTAGTTTTTCCTTTGTTTCACTCGGTAATTTTTTTCCGGGAACTCTTCCAGTTCTACTACCGAAATGGGTCCACCTTAGGCACGGCTCTTAAGGACTGAACTCGAGTCCTGCCAATAACAAGATGATGACTCTGTTCTCATTACCAACACTGTATCTACATACGAGACTTATCAGGTGCTCTTCCTGCCAGCCTTGCTTAGACCAGCTGGAAGTATTTCATTGCAGGGGCGGCTCTGAAAATCCGGAAGAGCAATGAATGTACATAGTCTGGCCCGAGATGCAGGTAACAAATATCAAAGGAATGTATCAAATCGTATCTTAACGACGCTCAAGGTATCGTATCGTATACGTATCGTATATCGCATCGTTCATAGTATCGTAATATCGTTTAAGCTCACGTAAACCGCTAGCAAAGCTATGGAATGTTACATCAGAGCTTACGTTTCAGAGGAAAATGACTGATTGACACGATACTGCTGGATGTACAAAAAACAAAACACGTTGCAAAATGTGTTGTGGACTTGCAGCCGCATCATAAATTGATAGCTGTTGCATAAAGGAGAATATGGAGGCCTTGATTTCAAAACAGCTTATGGATCAGCATTAGAATAGCTTCATACTTTTAAAATTATATTTCAAAATCCCAAAGCTTATGTTTTTAGCATACATACAGGCACACGCATAACGTGTGCATTATCATGACCGCGTGACGTTAGCAAAAGACCGACAGGAAAGTCACGTGCTGGACATGGCAACGGCCGCCAAGGGGTCGCTGTAGAAGTCTATCTAAGCTAGGTCAAGTCGTTCACGCATCTGTCGTGTATAGCCATGAGGTATGCGTTTGCCGGACCGGCCGAAATGAAATTTTTCCTGATATTAGGTGCTACTTTTTTTCCTTTCTTGTTATCTTTTTTATCTTCTATGAACGTCGTAAGACAAAACATAGTGTAATTCCGGATTGCTTTCTGAGATTATTGTTGGAATTGACCAGGCAATGTTTTAATTCCCTGTATGGGAGAACCGGCCCTATTAATTGTTTTAACTTTGTACTATTTTGCGCACAGTCGCTCACTAATTCCTAATTAGTGATTAGCTCATGTCACTCTTATACGTTTCCAAGGATCAAGGATGCATGAGACGTAAATGTGTAGATATAAATATATAGATATGTTTTATATAATCATAATTTATGTATATATATATATATATACAACAGAACAATATAGGCATAAAAATTGGCGTATGCGTCAAAAATGTGTAAATACCAAAAAGCTGCATGTAGTTTCTGAGTTAACATGAAAGGTCCTTTTTACGAAATATGTCTTCTAAGAACCAAAGACCTTTTATTTTGTGCGATAAACATCGTACACTATGTATGTGATAGTGCACTCAAGCGTGCACTGTTTTCTTGTTGTACCCCCAACAACTCTTCAAGAGATTTATTCATGCACGTCAGTCTTTTTTGATGCATATACCGTGCCGCCCTACCTCCAGCGTTGGATCAGTCTCTCCGCGTGCCCTTTCCGAGACGCAATGCGGATTCAGGCATTTTTATTTGTCCGAACAATGGTTGACCAGCAGTCTGTTTTGCAAAAGCACTGAATCATGCAACACTCGCCGAAAATCACCCCGATCGGCTGCATTCAAAGACCGATGGTTGACAATTAAAACACGATTAGTCGGAGAACAAAGGCCGAGGGGGCCGTTTTTGGCCGAGCCCGTGACCGAATGGGCGCGGACTGGTCCGCGTGTCATTCAGACCCCGCTGAGTCAGCCAGACAGCACAGAACTCGGCCGAAATGGCGTGGATGGTGCCTTGTCGCGCTGGCCAGCGTCTGCAAAGCTCATAAAATTTGTTACCTAGGGCTGCGGTGGATTTTACGCGGTGGCGTTCGGTAAACTCGGGCAATAAAATTGCCTTTTCTGGCCAGTTAAAAAAATGCGAGTGATGCAGAGATAGAGGGAAAACGCACAGACGGAAACGGCATGCTTTGTGGTCTGCGATGCCTGCTCGTAAAACGATGTCATAAATCCATTTTGGCTGTCAAAAAATATGGCGAATCAAAAAATATGAACAACACGACACCGGAAAGGCCAAGATCCTCCTCGCCAGTTTGAAACAGTTTGTAGTGCTGAATGATCATGGGAACAAAATCACTAGCACTGTCACGCACATCACGCCGCATGAAGACATTGAGTTTTGAGTAGAAAAATACACATCATAAAATGTGTATTTAAGTCCTAAAACAAAATGATGAACAGGCCACATCCACTCGTTCTGATTCCTATGGCTGGAATCAGATTCTGGTGCATGCGAATCATACGCAGTGCCGTATGCACTGATTTGCCGTGTGCGCTTGGCCCCTTGTGATCGCCACCGGCAAGCAGAGGCGCCTGTTTGGCCATCTGTGCCGCAGTTCGGTTCGCTGCAGCGCGGCGGTGTGTATAATGAAGAGGCGTTACGGCTCGAGCGGCCACATACGGCACCTCGCGTGAGGACAGCCGTCACAACACGACAATTGACTGAGGGAAATCGGATCACGGGCCGACAGCACGTGTCCTATCAGTGACGCGGCCGGCGCACGCCCATCCGGCACACGGCGACCGCCAGGGATGGCCGGCTCCGGTAGCGGCCCTTTTCCTGACGGGACCTCCCAGGCGGGGAGGCGCACTTTAATGCGGAGCCGGTCGCCGCCTTTAACTCTCGCCCCGGATTGCGCCCGCCGCTGTGTGATCCGGTTCTGGCCGGCTCTCGCAACCACTTGCTCTGTCGGATTCCACCAGAGCGACGCCATCCCATCGCACTCCGCAAGATCTCTCATCTTTTCGGATTTTAAAATTTCTCTTTCTGGCGTAGTCCTTCAAACCCTAGACGTTCGCGAAACACGTTTGACTTGTTCCAGTAGTCCTCGTGCGCTGGCCTGCGCGTTTTTTCCACAGGGTGTTCTATTGGCGCGAGAAACGAGTGTCATTTTAATCACTTATCAGCCTGACGGTCTCGCCCTACGGGTCGGCCCTCAGGCCAGAGTGCCTCTCGGTTCCCTGGCCAGCGGCCGCCGGCTGACGACCTCCTCTGACCGCCTGTCGTGCCGCGGCCGGCAGAAGGACCTGGCCGGCCTGCAGCAGGAGCTCTTCATGCAGGACATGATGGCGCGCCGGGCGCCCAAGATGCATGGCGAGCTGTCATACCAGGAGCGCGCCATCGTCAGCGACCAGGTTGAGCTCTTCCTGGACGGCCGGCTCGACAACATCCAGATTGTCAGCGTCAAGCAGATCGAGGTAGCCGTTGGCGGCGGCGGCCGGAGCGGCGAATGGGCCGAGCCCCGCCGGCTGGCCTGTCGTCGTGATTCAGAGAGGGCCAGGCGCGATTAGTCGAAGGGATTGTTACGCTGGGAGAGGACATCAGGAGTGAAGCTCGCATCTGGCTATCTGCAGCTATAGGCATTTGTTTCGAAAGGCCATGTGTCTTAAAGCGATTAATGCAGTTGAAATGCCCGATCGTTGTCAATTGGTCGTTAACCGTTGCATAAAGAGGCTTACCCTGGTGCTAATGTATGCTTGCCATGTCATGGTCCATCGAGATAACCGCATCATGCCACCATGCATTAAGATACGCCTCTGCAGGGTCCACAGAGCCCGAACCAATTGGCCAAAGTCTGCCTGCCGGGCGTCCCGTTTCGGGTGCTTTCTTCGCCGTGTGGTGACCGCTGACCACGTGCCCCCGGCTCCAGGCGGTGCTGGAGTCGGTCAGGACGATCCAGGCCCGCCGCGAGAGCGACCTGCGCGAGCAGCTGACCGCCGAGGCGCAGCAGCAGTTGCAGCAGCAGCTGCAGCAGTTCCAGCAGCAGCTGGCGGCCGGGCCGCCGGCGCCGGCCGCGGCCGACCACCGGCCCAACGCGCCGGCGCACGGTCGCGAGCGCGGCGGCAAGCGCAAGACGAGCCGCGCGCGCGTCGGCAAGGACTCGGCTGACGACGAGCGGGCGGCCGCCGGCGACCGCGCCCACCACGAGGAGCGCCAGACGTCGGCCGGCGCCGCGTCGACCGACCAGAGCGGGCCCGGCTTCGGCGTCGGCGCTGCCGACGGCCGGCCGAACGCGGCCGCCGTGGCGATGTCGGCGCGTGCGCGCGGCCGCGCCGCCGCCCGGCCGGCCTCGCCTCCGGCCAGCCCGGCCGAGGAGCCGGCCGACGAGACGGACGTGCCGCTGCCGACCGAGGCCGGCGCTGTCGGCAGCCAGGAGGCGCTGCGCCAGCTGCTGGCGGCCGACAACGGCCGGCTGCAGGCCGAGCTGGACCGGTGCCAGGCGGCCATCGGCGAGCAGCACCAGCAGTACGCGGCGCTGGCGCGCCAGCTGCGCGAGCTGCGCTGCCAGCACAGCGGCGTGCTGACCGAGCTGCAGCTGGTGCAAATGGAGCGCCACGTGCAGGGCGAGCGCTACGACGTCGACGGCGACCTGGTGCTGAGCGCGGACGAGCGTCGGCTGACGGCGCAGCTGCGCCAGCTGGACGCCCAGCTGGCCGACGGCCAGGACCGGCTGCTGACGCTGCGCCGCGACCTGCTGGACGCCCAGCGCCAGCAGACCGAGGCCAAGGCCGAGCTGGCCACCGCGCTGGCCGACCTCAAGCTGCGCACCGACGTGCAGCCGGAGGCGGCGGCGGCGGCGGCGGCGGCGGCGCGAGGCTCGAGCGTCACGGCCGCGTCGGCGGCGGTGCAGGCGTCGGTCGCGCCGGAGCCGGGCGCGCCCGGCTCGCCCAGCGCCTACTACAGCGCCCAGCGGCGCGCCCGCGCCCAGCTGCGGCGCATACGCTGTCCCAAGTAGTCGAGCAGGGACCGGTGGCGAATCCCGCAGCCTAGTGTCGCCCGCAGCTTGAAAAGATTTCAGCACCTGAGGGAGAAATGCCTATGTCGCAGTCCGCCGTCCACAGCCGTCCATCGTCTGCGCCGTTCGCGGCCATGAATCCCGTCTGCAAATCGCCAGGCGCCGCGTGTCTGCCGGCGGCGGTCGAGAAGGTTCGGTTTCGGCTGCCACGTCATCGGTCTCTCCGTTTCCGCGCCGCGCGGTCGCCCGCCGCGTGCGCCAACTCAATCACTGGTCTAATTGCCAGCCCATGCAAATCGAGCGGTCGAATCAATCAAGGTTTCATGCTAATGGGAATTAATACGCGTGGCATTCTTCGTACGCCATCAGTCTTTGTTCTCCGTCGTTAATTCGGCGGTCGTGCGCTTGATTTCCCGTCTCCGCGGCGGCCATATTTGAATAATACACCAGGATGTTAGACAGCCATTTCTGGCAATTAATGCCGCCGAGGCAGAGAGTGGCGGCTGCGGAGGACTGGCGGCATTTTTGGCGGCCTCGTTATTAACAGGGCCTGTCGCGGGCGCCGCTCGTTAGACGAATGGCCAATGACGGACGACCCGACAACGCAATCTTCATTCTTCACACCTTGTTATTAACGCCGGCGGTATTTACTTTCCAATCGCGCGCGTCCGACGCCTTTAATTGTTAGCGGCGGTTTTCGGGAAATCCGTCGGAGGCGCGGCCGGAGCGTGGCCGAGATTGGTTCTGTATGCAGATGCCGTCGCGGCGCGGACGGCCGCGCCGCCGCGCGACGCGGCTGTAAACCTATTAGGATTAGCGTGACGGCCAGCCGGCCGGCCGGCGCGGCGGCAGCGGACCGGCGGGTTTTTGCTGCGTTTGGTCGCGCCATGCGGCCTCCGCCTGCCGCTGGAAACGAGTTCTGGCGGCGGCTCCGGCGCGCGGCCCGGCCTGGTCCGGCCCGACCTGACCTGACCTGGCCTGACCTGACGGGGACCGCCCGCGCCGGCCGGCCCACGTGCCCCGTGCGGCGCTGGGGGAAGATGATGGTCTGTCTGACCAGGGAGGCCGTGTGCAAATACACGCACATTACTGGCCGTTTGGGGCCAGTAAAAACTCGGGTCGAGCGGCGGCCGACATTAGGCGGCAGACCGGCTATTGAAATATGCCCGGTGGTAATGGCTTGTAACGAGGTGTTTGCCGTTCACCTGTGGGGCAAACGGCCCGGCCCCTATACAAGGTTTCATTGTGTTTCTGATTATAAAGAGGACGCCCGGAACGGTGTTTACCGGTCTCAAACACGGCGCCGAACAAACCCAACCGCACTACAAATCCTTTTTATGAACTGCTAAGGAAGTATTAATTGGAATTGGGGCACAAAAGAAATTATGAGGGGCGCATAAGTAATTGCCATCGGTGATCCTTTGATGATGAAGGCCCATTGTGTCAGTTTAGTTTATGGTCCCGCGGGAGAAAATTAGCGGTTGTAGTAGATATCTATCTGGCTCGGGGGTCTTCAGCACTAAACCATTCTATTCAAATAGGCGGCGCTGCGGAACCGTGCGCAGACCGCTTATCAGCGAGAACAAACAGGTCCATCTGGCCGCGGCAGGGCCGGGCCCATCAGAGCGGTAACGCCGCTGTACCGAGGCCCGGCTGAGTTACGCCGGCAGTCGTCGTCAGGACGTCCAGTGGCCGCGCACAGCGCTCCTGCAACAGCTTCGGGAGCGGAGCGAAGAGTTGCATTCTCATGGCGGCCTGCATGAGCCGCTTGTTCGGATTCCTGACCTTATTCGTGCTTGCTGATTTGCATGAATGCATGTGCCGTTACCACGAGTGGAGAATGTGGTCAGACAGCACGCAAGTTCCGACTACGCGGATTGTGGCCAATCATGTCTGCCTTCCGCCGGCTCGATGCCGAAGGCTGCGGAGCTGCGTGCGTGTGAGGCTCGCCTCGGGGAGGCATGCGGATAAGCCGGTGTATCGTGCGCCTGCCGCGGCCGCCTCTCTGTTATCCTGTTGTGCTTGTATAACCGCACTGACGTCCGGTGTAATGACGACATCAGCTCAAACATCTGCCGCCAGACGATCAGATAGGCCCCGATGGGAAAAACAAGGACCGTCATCTCGGAAAACCGCCAATAGGAAAAACATTCCAGTTCATTAAAGGGACGCCGGGACGCGGCCACCGAGACTTCCCGTCTCGCTGGCGGCTCGTGAACGGTGCAGTTGAGCGGCGCCGTCAGAGTCCGGACTCCGGACTCGGTCTCGGACTCTCTGACGGAGTCCGGGGCGCGCCGGCCGCCCGGCCGGCTCCGGGCGGAATGTCGTGTTAACACCGGCCCGGTATTTCGGCGGCGTCCACCTGGCCGGCGCGATCGGTTATAAATTAATGGCCCCAACCCTTCTGGCGGGCAGTGCTCGGTCGTGGGACCGGCTCGGCGCTGATCGGAATGGCAGACAAGGGCCGTCGTCGCCGGCCGGCTCGCCCGGGAAGACAGGGCACCCGCCCCGCCGGCGCAGCGGCTCACTGGCATGTGTGCAAAGGGTTAAGCCCAACGGGAAGGATGTTTTTCTGGGACATGGCAAGCATTGGAGGTCCAGAGCGTTGTGAGCCGATGGCAGCTCTGGGATGGGCCTGGCTTTATGCAGTGGAGACATGACCTTACTCTGTGTAACGCTCTGCCATTCACAGGTGGTTGCCATGGGTGAAAACAACGGGTGGGAGCTTGGGAGGACATGTCCCCTTCCAATTTTAGCAGAATAAGCTTTGTCCCCCTAATTCTGGTCGAAAAGTGAACGTTTTCCGCAATTTCACGTTAAAAAATAAAATTCTGGATCATATTGTCCCTCCGATTTTGATTTGTTCCCCTCCCCCAAAGTCTGGGACGTGTATACACCCATAGTGGTTGCTGAAACCCTAATTTCATATTTTCTTGTTATTGTCATAGACCTCTGACCAAGCATACCACGAAACAGTATTCGTGTTAGATGGACGATCCTTCCAGGGCATAAAGAAGACGTTCAAGTACCATACGATGCGACACTCCTTTATTATTTGCTCACATACAGCTCGCTCTCGAAAAACTCACGGCGATAAGACCAATGGGCCTGTTCAGTGTGAGAGTGAGCTCAATATCTATGCCTGACACAACAACAAGTACAAGTAAATATGCATGCTATACGCGTACATTTCCCCGGAACAGGTGACTGGATACCGATCCTGACGCAAACACATCTCCCGACCAAACGCCACGGGATGAAGGAGGATCACCGAAAATGTGTAGCGGTATGTAGTACTTACGCAGGAACGGCACGCATAAATAAGAGCTACCGTAACGCACAGGCGGGTGCCACTGGGTTGCAGCGGAACATCGCGTGGAAATCCAGAACCTCTTGAGAGGGGTCCGATCGGCTGGGTGCTATTTTATACCGTATTTATGGCCGTGAAAACCCAGGTCGCGAATTTATCGTGTGACTTTCAGAACAAAAAGACAAAACACCGCAGATCTAGGCAAATTTTCCCCTTCAAATGTGCCTGACAAAGTCATCAAAGGAAGGATAAAGCGCATCGAGCGCTGGCATCACATCAGCCCATATTTCGCCACTCTCAAAGACGGTCACTGAGAATACAACGCTCTCCAGATTTTCAGACGACAATGCAACCACACGCGAACGCCACGCGTTCCATGCATTCGAGTCAAACTCGCCAACCTTTCTCTCCGGCCAGCTCCGGGGACACAAATAAATACTCTGTGTAGACAGCGCGCGGACGCCGGCGGCGCCACGCCCGGCCATCGTCCCACCCGCCACTGGCCCGATTTCAGCCCACACGGCTGACCCAGCAGGCCCAGCCGCCGCGGCCGGCCCGGCCGGCGCCCTCCCAGCCGCAGGGCGCGAGGGTCAGCCGCTGACACGAGCCCTCAGGCTGGCCAGCGCCAGCCAGCCTGACACCGTCGCGGCCGACCGGGGGCTGCGCAGCTGTGTCTGGACCGTGCACAACGGCGATATTGTTTCGTATTGCTGCATCACGGCTCAGAAGCGGTGAGCTAGCAGCGACTCTTTTTCCGTTGGGTCGACTGCCTGGCGCCTTCTTTACAGAGAGAAGTACTCATCACGCTATCCATTTTCGGTTTTGTAAGGCATTTCCTGCACTGGGCCGACGCAATATGTTCCAGGCTGGACCTCAAGCTCTGACGCGTTGGTGGGTCATGACCCCTCATCCGTGGACGTCCATTTTCCATGCACTGCTGTTGTTTAAGTTCTCTTGGTCTTGGCCAATGGCACGAGGCATTTCCCGTAAGGATAATTTGGAAAAATGCATTATGGCAACCACAGCTCTTTAATGAACATTCGCTACATGACCGCGAATGTCTGAACTAAAAATTTGCCTTTATTTGCCCCGATATTCGTCTGTGGAAATAATCCGGAATATCAAGTTTCTTGTAGTAACGTGACACTTTCATGGAGAAAAGCTCATTACCAGCCATTTCCAGGGAGGGATCAGCCTCCTTGACCATACTGATCCGCATTCTTGTAAACCCCGTCCTCCCGGCACAAATAACGTGTCATTAAGCCCCTGCCCTTAATCCTGTAGCATCCCAAAATCAGAACCAGTTGAAGACAGTGTAACCAAATAAATAACCAACCAGCTACGGGCCATTTTGCGGTCAAATCTTGGCTGGAGACCCCTGGGAGAAAAGGGGAGATCTAGCTAGACTCCAATTTTGGGAGATTTTAGCCTGGGGCTTACGGTAATGACCTGAAAAAGACGGTCTGAAAACCAATACTTGCCACTCCACCAAAAAACGTCGGATATCTCCAGTTACGCGTCAAATGCCAAAAGAAGTTGAGTTCAGTCATTACATCTCCCGTCTTATACATATCTTTGGGGCTCTCAAAAAAGGTAAAGCTGAGTTCCTGCGGACGTTCACTGTCTAAAAATGTCGAAAAAGTATTATTGTCCATGGTCTCTTCAGGGTTTTGCAACAAGAGATAATTTAAACCTTCTTACTGCGTATAAGTTTTAAAAAAGCGTTATATCAGGTACGGATCCAGGACAGGAAAAAAGATGATTGATGGTTTTGGTAGTCAGGTTTTCGACCGCTGTTCAGAAAGTGATTTAGTCCTTAAAAAACGTTTTAATGTCTCTATGGCTCTTGTTCGTGGGCTGAAAACGGTCGCCTTTCTAGCATCAAAGACTTGTCCCTGTTTTCGGTCACGTTCTGGATCCACCCCTGAACGTCAATCTGCACCAAGGCAATCTTAGCTTGTGACACCTAGAAGGTTCTTGGTAATATTCAAGGCAGGAGATAACGCCAGAATGATGTGATGGCTGAAAGCTTGATTGTATTCATGCTTCTTGAAAGAAACCTTGGGTGAAAATCTTCACAATATGCAGACATCTTGTTTAGAAAATGGAAATACCTGACGGTTAGTTTCCACTAAACGTAAAGTTCCTATAAGGATTGCAGTTGATTCGTTGGGACGGGAGCATCTGTGTTCTTAGACCGCGGAAAACGAAGGTGATATCATACTTTCACAGTATATCACAACAGAGCAAGATGCGAAGCCCAAACACAGGTCAGGGATCACCTCACGGACGGTCTGAGTCAGACTTCCGTGGATGTCCGCAGTCGGTTAAAACCGATGAAATCTGGTGGGACTCCTGGGTATCAGTCTCAGATGTTAACGATAGGATCTTCATGGATCGTGACGCCTGTGGAACTACATCAGCTAATAAAGCTAACTAGGGCCTCCTGCGTCCCCCGCATTTTAACTGAATCTGAGTACGTTCATGCGACCCGATAGTCACTCACGCTAGTGCAGTCCCCCAGTCAACGCATTGGAAAGCCTCTCTGAGTCTCTGACATCATCAGTGATTTCCTCCCAGTCTCTGGCGCCAGCGAAGGCCCTCTCAGTCTTTGACCGGAGACTGGACACCTAAGCAAAGACGACTCCGCTGGTGACGTCAGCGAGCCTCTTCCGTCTCCGACGTCAGCGAAGACGCCCCAGCTGGCGGCGTCAGCGAGCCTTGCTCGGTCTCTGACGTAAGCGAGGACACCTAAGTCTGTGACGTCAGCGAGCCTCGTTTCGTCTCCGACGTCAGCGAGAACGCCTCCGCTGGTGACGTCAGCGAGGACACCTCAGTCTGCGACGTCAGCGAGCCTCGCTTCCGTGCCCGCGACGTCAGCGAGGCCGCACCAGTCGTTGACGTCGGCAGGCAGCCTCAGTTGGTGACGTCGATGCCGGCGCTAGCGCTGTCCTCGGACTCGGAGTCGGAGCCGACGGCCGTCTCCTCCGACTTGCCGCCTTCGGAGCCGGCGCCGCCCTCGCCCTCCGTCGTCGACCGTTTGTGCTTGGTGCGCCGGTTCTGGAACCACACCTTCACCTGCGGACGGAGCCAGGGACGCTGTGAGAAGCCGCCCATCGGTCGCCGAAACGTGGGTTCATCTCCGCATGGGATTTTGCGACTTAGGAGAATCCCACTGCAAGAAAAATCGTGAAAAAAATACTCTAAGATGTGAATGCGCTTCATGATGCATAACTACCAACATTTACGAATGTGATCGTCGAATGATGACATGTCTCTCCATGGGGACAATGGCTTCTTTGAAACGTGTCCATGCTGCAACCAACCGAGTTGACCAAACGTAACAAAGAATCCAATGCTGTTTGCAAGCGGCATTTTCAACATAACAGAGATGCAAATAGGTAGGGACCAGATAACCCTCTTGCAGAACAGCTTGTGATTTCGTTTGATGGATAATCATGTTACCTGTATCGGAAACAACAATATCGTTTGCATCCAATACAACGGCCTCAGGAACACATGCATCATACTTTTCTTGCATGCGGCCGGGTTTCTAATGAGTTTAAATAGCGCTCATATCGTTTCCACCATGGCAACAGGAAAATGCCGGCTCCGTAATCGCCGCTGAACGCTATTCGCGTGATACCTGTGCGCCATAAAGACAAACCTAATCACGTGATCCAACAATAAAACCACGCCCACCTCCCGTATCACTCGGCAGCGGTGCGGCGTCGACGCTTTCGGCGCGTCTCTGCACGGCTCCAGGATCGGGATCGGGGCCAGCCCGGGCCGACACGAGCCCGTCCGTGATGGCCCCACTGATACGGGGCCGGCCATGTAAGGCGCTGCACGGTCGGCCCGCGCCCCGCCAGCCGCCGAAATGTAGATGCAACACTTTTCGCTGCACGGGATACACGTCACTCGGCGGCGGGAATTCACTCGCAGCCGCGCGGCCGATCTGTGCAGCCGTCGACGCCAGGCGAGATACTCCGCGACAAAAAGATGCAGACAGAATTTGCATGATTGCAACTGCCGCGTGGTAATGTGATTGCACGGCTGCAAACGGCCCCGTGCACGCGGTGTGGGTGGGGGCCATTGTGGCCGCGGCGCCGGCGCGCCGCAGCCGGGCATTAATCATAGGCATTCTCCTGGCTGAACTAATGGCGACGCCGTACAATGCGCGCGCCAATTGATTCGGAGGTCGTGAGCGGCGGTCCGGAAGTGCAATTACGCGCCGGCCACGCCGTGGCCGGCCGGCGCGGAGCAGCTCGGCTCGAAACTCGGAGCGGAGCTCGACGGAATTTTGCGAAATTTGGAGCCTGACAGAGATGGGTGGGACCTCGAGGAGCTCGGAGCTCGGTTGAGCTCGTCCGAGCTGAAAGCTCGGACAACACTCGTTATAGCTCGCATTGCAGCCGGGCTACGCCAGGGCCAGGCCCGCCGGAAATGGGGATAACGTTCTGAACGGGGCAGGTGGCGAGTCGCCAGCTGACAGGGTGACGCCTTCCGGCTTCTTTGCGGTGTTTCAGGTGTGTCACCCGATATCGCGCCGACGAAACGGATGGGGAAGAGTCTAGAGTCATACCCGACTTTTTATTGAGCTACAGACCCAATAACATGAGACGTGTCCGCTAATGACCGGTGGCCTTTCCCGCGATTATTTTTTTTCCGGGCAGGCTGCGGTGAACGGGGAGCCCGGTCAGCAGCTGGCCCCTCGAAACAGCACAAGATTTCCACTGGAACATGTGCTCGCAGTCCTCCAAACGATGAGGCTCAGAAGTATTCATCTCTAGCAAACCACAGACCCTAGGAATACGAAAGTAGAACCGAAAAACCGCCGGCTCCAGGAAGCCGGACAGAGATTCAAAGATCACCAATCTACGAAAAACGTCCTTGGGGTGTTTTATTCGTGCTGTTTTTGAGTGTGTGCGAGGGAGAAGTTAGTTAGTAAACGAGCGCTATTCCCGTCATGAACTTTGGCACTTTGCCCGGTTTCGAGCCCCTCTTTTATCTTTCATGTCAAATATGTATGACTGGAATGTCTGGCTTTGATAATGCCTGGGACGAGATTGCTGAGATCTTCTGTATGTATTGTTGTTCAAAATGTTGCGAATTTCGGTGGCATTGTCTTTCAAAGCATTGATAGTATGTCAGTTCCTAAAATATACCAAAATGATATTTCTACAACGATGAATTAGGTAGCATTACTTCATTGATTCCTTGTTAAGATGGCGGCCACCTGGCCCTTAAGTCTTGTGCATTTCATAATGTTCTCGCGGAAGTTTTATATAAGTATTTACAAATGAGTACAACATTAAATTCCCATTAAATAGAAGAAAACTGAGCAGTGGACGATTTTTTAAACTGGTCGTTCTTCATCTCCAGTAGCTTGATTCTGGCCTAGTCACCACTGGTGGACCCTCAAAAGGCGACCACCTTCCCGCCCCCACCCCCTGCAGACGCCTCCCCGCGTTACGGCGCGGCCACCATGCGTTCTTCAGGGCAGAGCAGAGCAGAGCGATCAGCCGGCGGCCGGCTATCGGTCACGGCCCGGCGGTGATGCCAGGACCGCGGCACGGTCACGTACAGACGCCGGCTAATGGGACCGTCAGGCGCGGCGCCTGGTACCGGAGACGGCGCGGCCGGCGAAGGCGAAGAGGGGCCCGCGGGGAGCGCGATAGGACCCCGTGCACGCTGCTGTGGGACGTGCTGAGCCCAGGTGCGCTCCGCTAAGGGTTTTCTGGAGCTCCATGCACTGGGCTGACAGTCTTGGATAGATTCGGGACTAGCCGACACTCCTGAAGCACGTGCGTTTCTCCGCGAATGGACAAAGCTGAGTCACTCCCACGGAGGAGTCAGAATGGGGTTCAGACGACCTGTCGTGGGAAGCTGACAACAGGGATCCCGGAAGTAAGCGATACCAAACGAGCAGAGACGAGGGAAGGCGACGTGGAATCCGGCTGTTTGCTGAGAAACGTACGGAGAGTCTGGAAAATTTGCCACGAGGATACTGAATTCAGTTTAGGAACCAAGTTCAACCAGGCCAACCAGTCCCAATCAAGCCCGCGATTCCAGTCTGACTAATGTGGGTGGAAACTCGGTGACGGCGGAACTTTACGCCAGAAGGCCTCGTATACGAATACCTTCATTTAAGCAAATTCAACACCGCCGAAAATTCAGAACGAGCCAAAAATATTCAGTGGGAAACGAAATGAACCTACGATAAATAAGCCAAAACAACTAAGGTAAAAGAATAAACACAAACATGAAGGAGCAGCATTTCCGACAGCATCATTCCGAGTCCTCCGAACGGTTGTGCAGTTCGACGTTAAATCCTGGCAGCCGGTGGGCAAGACCAGTGTTCAGACCGGTCCTAACAGGCAGCCCCAGAACTGACACCGGCCTTTACAGGCAGCAATGACTGAATAAAACACTCGGCGCGCCGACCGCTGGCCGTGTGTGATTACCGGCACGAACGCGGCGCGTTTTCGCCACGGCCGCCCTGCGTGCGTTCAAATGAAGTTGTCGGCACACGGCGTGCCGCCCACTGACAAATCGCAGCCCAGGGAAACGGCTGGGAGGGGGCGGGACGGCGCGATTTTACAGCCTCCGCCGCCGGCTGCAGCTCACGCAGTGCAGCCGAAAGCTGCACAGCTGCAGCAGCGCCGCGATCCGCGGCCCGCATCACGCGAGTCGACTTCCGCGAAACCGCGCGAAATCGCCCGCTTCGCGACGGCGGGCCGGGCTCGACCCCGACGTCCGGTCGGTAGCCGCCCTCGTGAGTGCCCGACCACGTCCGGTCGGAGTGCCTGGTTTGAGTGCCGTCGCAGCTGGCCACGGCGAATGTTTGTCGCGAGCAGCGGCGCGCGCCGTCGTTCGTTACGCTCCGCCATTAAGTCGCCAGGTCCGGGTTTTAACGGCCTCACTTAAGAGGCTGCCGGCCCGCCTATACGACGCATTAATGCATGCGCCATCGCAGGACGACTGTGAAAATGAATAATAGAATTAATCAACAATTAATAATCTTTACGGGGTAGTTAAATTTCGTCGCTACTTACACGGAATGAAATAAGGCTATACGTCTGGAATTCAAATTGGTGCTGAACAAAGTGCTGCGGATTTTATGATAAAGGTAAGTGCATGAGGGAGCGTTGTGACTTAATCACGGTTTGACATGAATGTCACGAAGCGCGGGCGGTGCTTCGCCGGCTCCCGGCTAAGCCCGAGATAAACGACAAACACGACTGTGAGGATTGGCGGCCGGTGCAGCCGAGAGCGGCAGTTAAGCGGAATGGATGTGTGCGCTGAGCGGGACAGGCACGACAAAGAGGCTCAAGTGATGGCGCCAGGCCGGCTGGCGCTGTTCCCTGGCTCGGCCAGTTTGTTACTCGGAGGTTCAGTCCGGTCGGGGGCGACACGCAGGCCGTGGAGAGCCGGGAGTGACAGAGAGAGCCATGCGAGATCCAGTTTTCCTTTGATGTTTGCAACCTTTCCTTCACCGACCAGAAGCCGAATGAAAAAAGTCCAGTCACATTGGAAGTTAGAGGTAGGTATCTTATATCGTGTTCAAATGAGTGCGATTTTTTTAGGATGAGTAAACATGTACCTTGAGGAAAGATCTCTTTCTTTAAAAAAGCTCTTAGGTGCGATTAGGAAAGAAGATGAAAGGGTGCTATAGAGACATAAAAATACCCAGGCGAAGAAAGAGAGAGAGAGAGAGAGAGAGAGAGAGAGAGAGAGAGAGAGAGAGAGAGAGAGAGAGAGAGAGAGAGAGAGAGAGAGAGAGAGAGAGAGAGAGAGAGAGAGAGAGAGAAGAAGAGACAGAGAGAAGAGAAGAGAAAAAAAGAAGAAGAAGAGAAGAGAGAAGAAAGAAAAAAGAGAGAAAGAAGACAGAGACAGAGACAGAGAGAGACAGAGACAGAGACAGAGGGAGAGAGGGGGAAGGGAAGGGAAAGAGAGAGTAGGAAGATAGGAGGCGAGAAAGGGAAAGAAAAAAGAGGGGAGAGATACTCGTAATATGTGGAAAAAAGATTTAGCTGATGAATGCATAGATGACGATTAGTCTACGGTGGGAAGGACAGGTCTCGCAGATCAAGCGGTTAAAATATTTGGAAATGAACGCGATATATCCCTGTGACAGGGTAAAGTCCATTTTTGCGAAGCAAAACCAAAACAAGTAGTGTCGGAATAAAATGCAGTGTGACAAGACGCTCTGCGTCTTATCACACATAGCTAGAGATGGGTACGCAGGCCATATCCCCTTCCTGAGGGTATGGCCTCGGGAATGAGATAAGTGATTTTTTTTACAAACAATTGGTTAATTCGACTTGCTTCCATTACTATGATACACAATGTTCAATGTCAGGAAAACATGACAGTCTATGGCTGTGTCCGTTTTTGTGTTCTAGGACCTCTGGTACAGGAGACCCTTTTACAAAAGCTCTAGGTGCGACTATGAAGAGGGAGAGAGAAAACGAAGAACAGAAAGAAACAGAGAGAATGCAAGGGAACGAGAGAAGAGTAGCGAGAATTAAAAATAAGGGACATAAATGGAGAGACTAAAGAATCTGGGAAAAAAAGTTCTGGTAGAGAAAGGAAAGAATGAGGATGTGGAACGAGGAATGAATAAATGAAACAAAGAATGGAAAGTACCATTTTGTGGCAAACTCCCAGTCCCCACAACTGCGATGTTTAACAAAATCACCGGAAACACTTGCATATGTGTAAGGGAGCTATCCAGATGCGCCGTCTGTTTCGCAAAGAACACATAAACTGCTGTAATTGAGCCACTTAGTCTGTAATCGCATAATTTTGTTTGCTGCTGAGGAGGCTAATTTTAAGGTAGTTGTTTATTAATGCATCAAATCATGTGTTTATAATAGAAGAGTGAGCTGCATTTGTGCTGATAATGGATTGTTAATTACCCCCTTCCCATCGGATAACATCCGGCCCAGTGTTGTCTTAAAATATCTGCCGCAATGAGAGCAGCTTTTGGTGGGCGCACTGTAATTGTCGGCAGTATTCCGGGCAATTACAGGCCTCATTGTGAGAGTTTTGCCGGCGCATTTTTACGATGATGCCGCAGGTGAGGCAGATGTACAAATGACGCCGTATCGTGCGGAATCAGTGGGAAGACAAGGCTATTAATTCCGCTATCGCGCGTGACTGAAGCGAGACGACGCTGCTCCTTTGTCTTCTCATGCCGAGTGAGATGTCATGATAAGGCAGGGCCTCCAGCAGGGAGTCTGGCGCTCTGGGACACACGGCCGCCGGCACACTACCAGCGTAAGCGCATTTCCGAGGATGAGGAGCCGCCCGCCGCGGGGAACAAAAAGAAACTCGTCAGGAAATAGGAATGCCAGGTGGAAGGTACCCCTACGGAATACGTTGAGCCGGTTTGCTATTCGGAAACGTGAGGTGCCATCGCTCCCCGTGCTACTGCGAACGCAGCTTTTGGTAGTCTTACGCTACCTGGCTCAGTTTTTTGGAGGAAAGCCAAGAGCTAATCCCAATATTTCCAGGCGTCCCAGATTGGTTAGGCTCCTGCTGCTCCGATGAACGGCCGTCGGCACCGCTAGCGCCCAAAGCGAGACTTCATTTATTGCAACCACCCTGAGAGCCCAGAAAACAGAACAAGACCCAAGCCGGCCACACGGGCTATCCATTCGCCTCGCCATCTAAATACGCATGAATATCCCAGCTGCTGGCCGAGGCGGAGCTGCCGCCTCCCACGGCTCCCAATCAGCTCGCACGCCAAACAGCGTGTACCGAATCACTATTAACCGCCCCCTGGAGCGGCCCTTGGCGGCTCGGCTCCCCCCCCCCCCGATAGGGGTCGACATTGGGAGAGCGAGGACCCGCCCTGCCTCGTCCAGCCAGTCCAGCCAGTCCAGCCAGCCGTCGGTCGTTGGTGACCGGCGTCGGCGGTGTGTCCGGGGATGTCCCCGGGGGACCCCCCGCCGGATGCCGATGCCTGTCATGTTTCATTCGGCCCGGCCGGGCAGGACGCCACTGCTGCCACCTCCTCGGCCGGGCGGGCCGAGCGTAGTCGTGCCGCGCAGGCCACGCCGGCGCCGCAGCACGGCCGGCACGCCGGCCGCCGGCCCGCACGGCAGAGGCAACGCTAAGGAGGCGGCGGCCGGCCGGCGCCGGGAGCCAGTACTGTGGGGCCGAGCGGCGCCGTGACTAACGCACGACCAATGCTGATGGGACAAGTGGCGTCCGACGGTGACAAACGCGGCGCGGGCGGACAAGACAATGGGCAAAAACGGCGCGCCGGGGACAGTCGTCTGAATCAGCGTCGGTCGGCGCGACATCGCCCGTCCTCCCGACCTCTTGTCCTCTTGTCCTCTTGTCCTCTCTCACGCTCCGGGCGACCGCTACCGACGGAGGAACGGACGCACCGCGAGAGGGGCAGGATTCTGACAGAACAGCGGCAGGGTGCGATGTCATCAGTTGGATGTGGATGTTGGAGAAGAGAAGCAATTGCCAGCTTGTTTTCCAACCAAGTGGCCTCACGCTATATCTTCCGCAAGTTTCGCCTGTGAAGCCAGCCTTTGCGTACTAAAATACCCTTAGAACTTCAACCTCGTAAAGAGACCTCTGTCTTCGTTCGCTTTCACGAGATTGTTTTGCGCTTTTATCTCGAGCCTTTATAACATTTACGTTCCGCCTGGTGAAATAAGTTCGATGACTGGATAAGGCAGAGAGCAAAGACGGTGATGTCTAGAAAAGATGTCGTAATACAGTTTATGGGGCGGTGCAACGAAGTTGTCCGATCCATGTCGATGTCCTCGCGATAATTTAATCTATCACCCGCATCGTATCGATAAATGGCTCCAGTTGCCTCAGACCTTCAATAATTTAACCAACAGTCGCACACTTCATTAGTCCTCGATCAGGAAATCATCGCTTGCAATGATTGGGCCGAGGGTCCTGATGGCCATGGGCTGCTTTGTGTACTGATCTGAATGAATTGATTCCCCATTAAGCATTACAAAACAATCGGGCCCGCAAATTTGGTCCCGCCCAATGCCTGGCAGCATCGTCTGCAACATGATGGTCCTTGGCAGTGTGGTATCAATGCTAGGCGGGTTCCGGAGAGGGAAAGATGAGAGTGGAACGGGGCAGAGAAAGGAGGAGGGAGGAAGACAAAAAGAAATGAGGGATTTAGGGTAGAAAGGGAGAATCAGTACACGGAAAACAGACAGGCAGGCAGGCAGACAGACATACAGACAGACAGACAGACAGACAGACAGACAGACAGACAGACGGACGGACGGACGGATGGGCGGACGGACCGACGGACGGACGGACCGACGGACGGACCGACAGACAGACAGACAGACAGACGGGCGGACGGGCGGGCGGGTGGGCGGACAGACGGACCGACAGACAGACGGCCGATCAACCGACCGACCGACCGACCGACCGACCAACCTACCTGCCAGACAGACAGACAGACAGACAGGCAGGTAGATAGGAAGACAGACAAACAGACAGACAAACAAACAGACAGACAGACAGCCAAACAAAGAGGCATAGCGACTGAGGGAGAAAGAGATACGACGGAGACAGGAGGCAGCGGAGGGATTGGGTAGATCGAAGAAAAAATCATCACACGTTTGACTCGGCCGTCAACCGATGTACGAGATTGCTCGCTACTTTTGGATCGCTTTTTTCCCCTCCGGTAGTTGTCAACATTGTCGGCCCTACCGCATCCGACGTCAGCGGACAGGATCCGCACCCTCCTACCGTCGGCGCGTCCCTGTCAGAAGAGTCCGGTATCCTTTTGCTCCGCCTCCACCTCCGCCTCCGTCGCCTCTGCCGCCGCCGCCGCCGCTTCCCGTTCCGGTTCTGTCGTAATTTGGCCAATCAAGCCGACAGCGCCGGCGCCGGTTGACGTTTCAATAGGGCCGGGCGCCATCTTGTGCGTGCTCCGTCCGCCGGCCGTGCAGGCTGAGGCCGCTCTCGGTCGCGAGAGGAGACGGCAGACGGTTCTCCCCCAGTTCTCAGCCCAACTCTGAATCCAGTTATGTCTTCCCGTGTCCGCATCGGACACGCGGTACCCAGCTTCACGGAGACCGGTAAATTTCCGCTGGACCCGTCCAGCTGTACGCAGGAGCCTTGGAGCACTTGTCGGGTTCGTCTGGCCCCCGTGCGGCGACGTAAGACAACGTGCGCCACAGCAATCTGAGGCGCTGTGTTCGCCCGTGACCCCTGACTTCTCAGCCCCAAGTCGGGAACAACCGGAGGGGGGGGGGGGACAACGGCAACAGCTGCCGACGACTGCCGTCGGTGTTCAGCTTTCTTGGGAAGGGTATCAGACGGCAAAACCAATCGCATGTGACCCGCGTGTTTCAGCTGTCCAATGAAAGGCTAACGGCGCTGTTATTCCTGCTGGCATGCAAGCATGCGCGGTAGCAGGCGCATGAATACCAAATCAACTGTCGGAGACTTCTGAGCAGCCACAGCAGCTTCCGGACTTCTGGATGCGGGAGGAGAGGTCGACTGCTGTTCACACAGAACCAGCCGTCGTTCTCGCTGCCGTGACGAGGGCTGCGACAGCGCAGGGCAGCGTGTGCGGCGGGTCGTCAGGGCGCTGACGGCGGCTGCGACCCTGACGGCGCTGAGCAGCGCCTGCGGTGGGTCCCCGGGACGCCGGTGGCAGCTCCGGGTGGCAGCTCCGGGTGGCACGTCGCTTATCTCGGAGTGGCTTTTATCGCCGGCGACGGAGGCCGGTCCAGGAGTGGCGGTCGCCAGCTGCAGGCCGTGTTCGGAATTCGGGACACGTCGGCGGCGCGCCCGACCCGGCGAAACATGCGGCTGGTGTCGAGAACGCTCAGGAGGCTGCCAAGCATACCTTCTTAATTATACAGATTGCTACAAAAAAGGTCATAACCGATCGCGATATAGGCATGTCAGACATGGAATTTTAAACGTCCTACCCAAGTCGGCAGCAAAAAGCGGTCGTGGATTCAGATGCTTGATTACATATATTCCATGTCTAATCGATCCATGTTTCGTTCCCTTTGTCGCTGTCGTAAACGTCATTCGTTTGAAGAGTCAATGCATCATCGTACCATACACCTCTCCGCCGCTGCCATCAGCGGTCCTTTGAAATGTCATTGCTCGGCCTCAGCTGCGCTGCGACCAGAAAAACTTGCGACAGGAAAGGAGACGCAAGCTGGTGAAACGGGAGCGCAGACTTTTTCTTCCCGTTCGCAGCACTTAAGTTGATCGATGCATGTGCACATTGCTATTCGTCTCATCAGCCCAATGGAAAACCCTTTGAACAAGGCACGGTCTGTGGCCAGGCAGGCGTATGATCTAACCTGGCTTGTGCCAGTAATTTACGGTCTTCATCATGCTAATTAGACTGGGTATTATCTTGCCATCCGCTGCCAGCACCGCCAAACCAGTTGTAACGGAGTAAGCATGTCTTGATTAATCTGAGGACCATCTGCTAACTGGCATCGCGATGTTTCGCAACTACTTCAGGCGCGCTTGCAGGTTTGTCAGCGTCTTAACACCAGCGGCTGAACATGCGAGGGACGCCATTCGCGGCAAAACATGAGCGCCTTCCCGACTTATTTTTTTTTAGGTAAAGGTTTCTTTGCAGCGACACGGCACGACGGATGCACAAGTACCCAAATCGGGTGGCACGCCAGATGTAGAAACATTCCACTGCCAACGTCGGCCACGTTTCGTTAAACCCGTGATAAATGAATGGGCGCATAGGCAACAAGCCACCACGAAAAAAAATTTGGTCATTGTCCGCGGAAAGGAATCGTGATGTTGCGGTTGTCACAACCAGTGACAGCACTCCTTGCCCAGGGGCGCACTCAGGATTGATCTGCGGAGGGGGGAGGCTCATGAGGTAAAAATACATGAAACGTTAGCTGACTAACTTCTCCTCCTCCCACGACTTTTTCCCTCGCTGTCTGCTTTTCCTCTCCAATGGCCATGTCTACAGCCCTCCCCCTTGGATGCGCTTTTGTCCCGGGCCCATGAAGCGCCGCTGGGTCATGCTGGCATTTCTACCCAGCTGGTACAGCCTCTATCCGAGCTCATATCCCGGCCGGCAGGCGATGCTTCACCAGAAGTCGACGGCACCGCCACTCCTAAGGGGATGCGCCGCCGCCCTGACTCCTGAGTCCTGACACCCCCGCCCCCCCCCCGCGCCGTGCACCTGTGTGCACACCCGACTGCCCGCGTCACGCCCGTGAAGGGCTTAGTCGCCGGGGCGCCGCGCGCCACTGTCTTAGGCTGCACGTGGTCTCTGCCGCTCACCTGTGTCTCTGAGAGGCTGAGGGTCTGCGCCAGCTGCTTCCGCTCCTGGCCGACTACGTAGTGGTTCTTCTCGAAGGCGTGCTCCAGCTTCAGCAGCTGGGTCGGCGAGAACGCTGTCCGGATCCGCTTCGGCTTCCGGAACGGTTGGAACAGAAACTCGGGGAGGTGCGGTCCTGGAAGCGGAAGCGGTCGTCAGACACGAGCACGTAAACGGAGTCACGCGGTCAACCACCTCCATCAAGCCGGTGGGGAGTGCGGCTCTGTAAAGCGGTAGAAATTTTTCGTCGCAAGTTTTCTTCCGAAACACCTCGGGTGGTTTGAAATCGTCCCTTTTCGGCAATGTTCTTGCTCTGCATCTCCCTGGTTAATGGATTCCTTGTACTGGACGTAACGTAATGTTTTCTTGCCGTTAGCTATACCACAAATGCCACCTAATGCCTCCCGGGTCTCAACTGCCTTTACTGTCAGTAGACTGAGGCATCGAACAAACTCCCCCCCCCATCAGTTCCCGATTATTAAACTCTATTTTTTTTTTTTCGCCGGTCCCTGCAAAACGTCTCGCCACCTGTGTGCCGCTGGCTGATGGCTTCCGGTGCCCGGTTCCCGGCACCTTACTCTATCCCTTCTGCCGCCTACCCCTATTTCCTGACCTATGCTCAAAGCTCCCTGCTCCCTGCTGCCTGCTCTCTGTCTTCCATTCCATGTTGCTTGTTCCCTATTCATCACTTCCTGTTCTCTTTTCACTGTTCCTGGCATCCCGCCTCTACCTTCTTCCCTCGACTGAAGGAAGAATCAGCTGGCGCTCTTAGGAGGAACCAACCGCTTATGGTACTGTACATTTGCTTTATACGATATAGAGAGGAAAAATATTGCGTATCTTTGCAATCTCCTGGCTGCAAAGTACCAAGATTTATGCTTCGAAATGGACGAATCAGCCAGTTCTTGCCAAGTCATTTTTGGGACACCAAAAGCCCTTTAGCCCCCCCCCCAATCCTTCCTTCCCTGTGCTACCAATGCCCTGCCCGCTGCTGCTAGCCGGCGATCAACACACCACCGGGAGGGAACCTCGAGCCGGCAGCGAAAAACTCGGCGACCGGCAGCCGCCTGTCAGGCCGGCTCACAACGCCGCTCCGCCGCGGCCGGCAGCCGACCGTCAGGCCGGCTCACAACGCCGGTCGAGCGCGGCCGGCGCGCGGCCTTTTTGCTCGGCCATATTATGCTAAACTGATTAGTCAGTCCCGGCTTATTGTGACCGTCCGGCCGGCCGCGCCGGCGTTATCGGCCCGTGGCGGCGCGCATACTGAGCCGCCGGCAGCGGCAGCGGCAGCGGCCGGCGCCGGCGCCGGAGCCGGGCCGGAGCCGGGGCCGGGCCCGTGCAGAGTGCTGCTCCAGCCGGCCGCTCGCCGCCGCCACAACGCCAGCGACGCCGCTTATTACTGTTCAATAATTACCGGTTACTGCTGGACATAATATATAACGACTCTAAATCAGTTAAGTAATTGCCAATTTATGAACATTTACATTGTATTTACATTTAATGGACTTTTTAGCGTGGCCATAACAAGTGAGTTTGCACTCGTAATAAGGTTAACGCCTGGAGAGAGGCGGTAATGAGAAGAGAAGCGCAACGTCTTTTATGGCGGCTGCATGAACTCGAGGTCGACACTCCTGAGGGCACCCCGACCGCCGTAATGGCATGTCTCAATGAAATTGCATCGTGCCTCGGTATGCAAGAGCACCTAATGAAGACATTATAAAGGTAACGTATGTAGATAAAGGGCGGGGTCTAGTGAAAGGTATACGGGACAGGAGGATAGGCATCTCTCATTTGCTCCTCCCCTTCTCCTCAATCACGAGGATGTATAGTTCAGGGCCTCTCTCTCTCTCTCTCTCTCTCTCTCTCTCTCTCTCTCTCTCTGTCTCTGTCTCTGTCTCTGTCTCTCTCTCTCTCTCTCTCTCTCTCTCTCTCTCTCTCTCTCTCTCTCTCTCTCTCTCTCTCTCACACTCTCGACTAGCTCTCATTCTCTGCTCGTTTGAGGCGCCAGTGTTTGCTGTTCGAGGCCCACCATTTTGTCGCTCTCCCTTTCCATTTACACCAGGCGTTTTTATGCTCCCGCCTCGTCCTATCTCGTCCAACGCTCGAGCGCTGGGACGACGCCGACGTACCGACAGGAATCATCACGGCTTGTTCGGCTCTTCTCAAATGTTCCGGCCTCGGCTGATCTGCCGTGTCCCCTGTTGTCCGCTCTGACTGCTACTCCCATCCGTGTATCCCGTTGCCGTGTCCGTCGCTGGCCGCTGTGTCCCCGCGGCCTGCTGTGCCGCCGCTGGTCGCCGCGTCCGCCGGGGCGTCCCCCGTCGGCCGTCCGCCCTCCTAACCACGGCCGAGATCAAGTCGCCGCGGACGTTTATGGAGCTGCGGTAACCCAACCGCCAGCCGAGCGCCGGCCGTCGCAGATTAATGGCCAGGGTGACACGGCGGCCCGGCCAGACCGGCGCAGCGGTCCGCGCCGGCCGCCGCCGCCGCCGCTGCCTCGCCAACGCGCCGCCCCGCCCCCGCCCCCGCCCCGGCTACCGTCAGAGCATAGTGGCTCGTCCGGGAACCGATATTCTGCACACTTCGCCCCGTCCTGACCAAGAAGAGCGTCTACATGGCCGACGACTTGAATCGGGGTCCTCCAAATGCCTCCCTGGGACGTCTGCGCGGGGGAGGCAGGCTGCTCCTGCAAGGGGCGCCTCCCGGGGCCGATGCAGACTGCCCTGCCCCTGCCGGACACCGCACAGTGCAGCCACAGCGGGTAACAGTGCACAGAACACGGAGTGTTTCTCGATGGACTCTGCGGGCCGTCCTGAGCGCCGGCTGCCACCGAGCCGGCTCCGTAGAAATCCTTTCGTCTGCGCACGGCCGGCGCCCGCCGCCGTCCTCTATCCACCGCCCGCGGCCGACGCAGGCGGTAGTATTACCCGGGATTGGACTGACCGGCGAGCGGGCCTCGTGAACGCGCGCCAACCGGCGACGGCGCGGCGTCGCCGGGGGCGCCGGCGCCGGCGAGGTGACGGCCGAGCTCGGCTGACGGCCGCCCGTCCGGCCGGCCAATCATCTCAATTAGGGCCGGCCGTGCCGGCGACGGCCAAATGCCCGGCTTCCTGCCGCGCCGGCCAAAGGGTTGCCCGACCACCTGCCCGCCGGCCGGCGACGACAGGACGCTGGTCGCACGGGTCGCAGGTCACGGAAGGTCAGGCTGCACCCCAGGTCAGGTTGGCTCGGTGGAAATCGAGGTCAGACTCCGCTCATGAGACACGAGGGCTGCTGAATGGGCGGTAGGAGACTTTGATCCGCTCACTGACGAGCTGACAGCCTCTCTTATCTGTTATCTTCCCCATTATATATTTATTCATGGTAATTGTATAATTATTTCGTATCCGCTCCGTCTCGCTCCGACTCGTCTCGGCACGAATCGCGTCCGTTCAGCGAGGCTCGGCTCGCTTCAGCTCGTCTCGGCCCGGCCCGGCTCGCTTCTGCTCGCCTCGCCCGCCTCTGCTCGGGTCGGCCCGGCCGTGGCCGCCCGGCGCTTGACGACCGGCCGGTTTGCACGCGGCTGCGGCGCGCGGCGCGCCGCCGCCGCGCATCCGTCTTGTCCATGCTAATACGGCGATAAAGTGGGAGCAATTAATCGGTTGTCAGACGGCGGCCGGAGCCGGACATATGCGGCGGCTAAGTTCGGCAGACCGGCCGGCGCGCGGCCATCCGTCTGCGGCGCGGCGCTGCTTGGCATGCGGTGAGAACGCGCCGCGCCGCGGCCGCCGCCGGCCGCTGACGCATCGACTCCGATCCGATCGGCGCGTGATCTACTGCCGGCGGTCCGCTGGCGGCGGCTATTAGCGCCCCGAGACGGGCCGGCCGCCGCCGGGCCGCCTGATCCACGGCAGAGGGCAGAGAGGGACACCGGCTCCACGGCAGCGGCAGACCGGGCCACCGGCTCCACGGCAGCGGCAGACCGGGTCACCGGCTCCACTGCAGCGGCAGACCGGGCCACCGGCTCCATATCAGCGGGGCAGACTGGGACACAGGGTGCGCGGTTGTCCGCGGCTGAACTGGCGTTCAGTCCATGCGCGGTACCGGCCGGCCCGAGCCAGCGCCCCGTGCAACGGCTAATTGAGCGGCGGAGCGGCGCGCTGATAGCGCTGATAGCCATCGCGGCCATCAATCGTTTGTCTGCAGAGCAGCTGCCACGGAAAAACAGCCGTCCGCCCAGACGGCAGGACGGGACGCCGGCAAAGGAGACGAAACCGCCGCGGTCCGTGCCTGCCGCCGCTCCCGACGCCGCGCGGAGACCGCTGGCGGACGAGACGACGCTGATGTGGACCGCCGTCACAGCCGTCCTCCCGCCGCGAGACGCCATCAGCGGCCCTGGCCGCGCCCGCCTCGTAAATACATACAAAATAAATTATCAGCCGGCTAAGTAAACATTTGTGTAGATCCAATCCCGGGACGCCGGCAAAAACTAATGGTTGTTAGATTAACAGCGCCCCCCGTTGCGCGTGGCATGCGGGTAATAGAGACGTCAGGGCCGCCAGTTCCCGCGCCGTCCCGCCGCGCCGCGCCGCTCGCCTGTCGACCAAACCGGCGCGCGCGCCGCCGGTTTCGCCGCCGACCGCGCGCCGGCCGGCGGCGCTGGGAACGGGAAAGGGGCGGGCGGCCGCCTCCCCGCCGGCCGGCGGCCGCCTGCCAGGAGGCGCCCTCTCTTCCGGCCGGCCAGCGGTTGATGTGAGAAGCGGCGGCGGCCGCGGCGCGCTCCATTCATATGACTTCTTTCCCGCCCGCATTTGCGGCCGTTTGCGGCGCCACAGTTCAGACTTTGACGCTTACTCGCCGCCGCTGCGGGCGGTTGTAGATTTTTAACCGGCACTAATTATCAGTAATTCCCCGCGCCGGTAGCCATACGAAACAATTAGGCGCGGAAAATCGTGCCAGAAAGGCTCGCCAGGACACGTTGATGATACGGTTTATTTTTGATAAGATCATCCAAGCAGGGTGTAATTTTTATGCGTGGCCGTTCGACGTGGTCCACAAACCGTCCCACACGGGCCTCGTCCCCTGTGTAAACAACACCATCATTAGCCAACCGTAATAAGGGGTTTAATTGTTGTGAGTACGGAATACACCCGAGAAGCGAGTCACATAGCACTAATTAGTGTCAAGACATGGTAACGAAGCCAGCGTTCCGAGAAGAAAGATAAAAGAGTTGGCCGGTGTTTTTGTAGGGTGCAGCATGGCGGCACCGGCAGCGGTTTTACTGAGCCTGGAAGTGCGACTACCGTGAGTTTCCTTCGGAAATGGGTGGGTGCCAACCGCAAGTGGCTTTCCCTGCGGATATGGCAACTTTGTCTTGCAAGGAATGAGTTAAATTGAATTACACGGGCTGGGCGTGCTTTGGAAGGGTTGTAAAACAAAGTGCGGTGGTACTTTTCAAGTCATTTATCATGGCAGGAAGACATTTATGTCTGCCTTGTGCCTGAGCCGCAAACTAGGAATGCCATGGGAACAGTGGTAGTCTGCAAATATTTCGAAGCCAAATGATGATGATGCAGGAGCGTAGCCAGGATTTCGTCCAAGGGGGAGGCAAATCAGATCAGGAGCCCTCGTAATCAAGGGGACCCATGTGGTTAAAATTACTCTCGGCTTGTAAAGGGGCCCCGCCGGAGTGTAAAGGAGGCCTCTGCTTGCTTGTAAAAACATTTCCGCCGACCTGACGAGTGCCCCTTACAGGTCAGCAACGTCATCTTTACAGGGAAACAGGGGCCCCTGAATGAACGCTTATGAACGCTTAGGGGTTCCTGCTAGCCTGTAAAGGGGGAAGCACCGCCTGTCTGTAGAGGCCTCCCTCCGGCCTATAACGGGCTCCTGTCGGCCTCTGGCGAGACTTCCTGTCGGCCTGTAAAAAGGCCCCTGCCGGACAGTAGAGATACTCGCTGTCGGCTTGTAAAGGACCCTGATATAGTGCAGAGATGTTCCAACGGACCTGACGGGTACCCCTTAGAGGTCAGCGGGGGCATCTTTACAGGCAAGCAGGGGCTCCTTTACATTCTAGCAGGGCCCCTTTACTGGCCGGCAGGGAGTCTCTTTACTGGCCAGCAGGGGCCTCCTTACAGACCAAAAGCAGGTTCCTCCAGAGGTCGACAGGGGGTCTTTATGGGCCGGCATGAGGCTCGTTTCAGACAAGCAGTGAACCCCCTGCAAGCTAGCAGGGGCTCTAAACGCTTATTTAAACCACGGGACTCTCTTCCCAGCACACGAAGGCTTCTTGTGTATCCAAAGTACGTTTCATTTTAGGCTCATAAACTTTCTTTAATGTTTCAAATATTTCTATTTTGCTTTGATTGTCAAGCTTTAATCAATTTAATCATCTGTTTCGGGCATTGTAAGGCGTTCTGCGGGTACCTCACACAACCCAAAGCTCTGGGGCCTTCGGCTCCCGGAGGGGGAAGGGGTCGCTCGGTCGTCAAGGGAGCCTGTTTCGCCTTCAGGGGGACATGGCCCCTTTGCCCCTCTCCTTGGCCACGCCATTGTGATGATGCTTAAAAAAATAGAGATTGAAACCCAAAACTATAAGCTGCATGACTGTGTTATGTTTTACTGTATAGCATAAAACCACATTGTGATTTCACACCGAAGGCCATTCAATATTAAGAAAAAGCTCATGAGAAAAAAACATCGCATTTTCATGTCATAGTTTTAATGTGCCCTTGTCGAAATTGTCAAAACTCTTAGGAAAGCTCATGGTGTTTTTGCAACGTTTTACAATTCTAGCAATTATCCCCATCTTTCATGTATTCGTTTTTGAACCAACTGTAGTCTTGTATCAAATTTACATCCACGCTTTATGATACATACTTAAGGTTAAGAATTTCTGTTTGCAGGAATGTTATAACACATTGTTACTGTGCCAAGCTTTCGTGCTCATTAAAATACGAAACAGTGCTTGTGGACAGAAACGCATAGTATTTCATTTACACGGTGGTGCTAAGACCTGTGAGAAAAAAAACATGAGTTCCGACACAAAGAGGTAATGAGGTCAAAATAACTCTTACAAAATCAGTCAAGCTATTTCGCATTCATTCAAACTTCAGGACAGTGAACAGCTACTCATTGAACACAACAGCATTTCAATGCTCAGATGCAGCGTAATGCAACAGATAAACATATTGTGTGATAGCCACGCAACGCAACACATTGCAATGTGTGTCAAAACAGCCCACGGTCAGCCCACGCTCAGCCCACGCTCAGCCCATAAAAGCGACCCCTCCAAAAGCGGCCAAAATGCACCATATGATGCATCTCGACGAGCTGAACACGATGGTGCAATTTAATGTTGGGTGCATCCAATACCTTAACCTGCAGAGCCAATTATCAATCAAGGGGTGAGAGTTTCTCACTAATATTCACAGCCGACTGCATATAGTCGAGTAGCATCTCAAACGACTCCCCGTGTCAAGCCGAGCTCAAAACTACCTCTTGTTTATCAATATCTTTTCAACTTTTTGAGAAACATGCATCCAGAACCGGTTTTTCACCTAATGCTTTATTTCCCATAGGCTTTAACATTGAGGGCAACGGTCGTGAATTGGCCGGCACCTACGATTTTTCTAATTTTTTGCGTATGGGTACCCTGACCAGGAACACACTGCCTGGCAGTGAAATTTGCCGGGTGCATTGATATTCTCACCGATTACAAGGGTGAGAATTTCTCACCGAAATTCACAACCGACTGCATATAGTCGAGTAGCATCTCAAACGACTCCCCGTGTCAAGCCGAGCTCAAAACTACCTCTTGTTTATCAATATCTTTTCAACTTTTTGAGAAACATGCATCCAGAACCGGTTTTTCACCTAATGCTTTATTTCCCATAGGCTTTAACATTGAGGGCAACGGTCGTGAATTGGCCGGCACCTACGATTTTTCTAATTTTTTGTGTATGGGTACCCTGACCAGGAACACACTGCCTGGCAGTGAAATTTGCCGGGTGCATTGATATTCTCACCGATTACAAGGGGTGAGAATTTCTCACCGAAATTCACAACCGACTGCATATAGTCGAGTAGCATCTCAAACGACTCCCCGTGTCAAGCCGAACTCAAAACTACCTCTTATGTATCAATATCTTTTCAACTTTTTGAGAAACATGCATCCAGAACCGGTTTTTCACCTAATGCTTTATTTCCCATAGGCTTTAACTCTTAAACAACATCATTTAACATTGATGGCAACGGTCGTGAATTGGCCGGTACCTACGATTTTTCTAATTTTTTGCGTATGGGTACCCTGACCAGGAACACACTGCCTGGCAGTGAAATTTGCCGGGTGCATTGATATTCTCACCGATTACAAGGGGTGAGAATTTCTCACTAAAATTCACAACCGACTGCATATAGTCGAGTAGCATCTCAAACGACTCCCGTGTCAAGCCGAGCTCAAAACTACCTCTTATGTATCAATATCTTTTCAACTTTTTGAGAAACATGCATCCAGAACCGGTTTTTCACCTAATGCTTTATTTCCCATAGGCTTTAACATTGAGGGCAACGGTCGTGAATTGGCCGGCACCTACGATTTTTCTGATTTTTCGTGTATGGGTACCCTGACCAGGAACACACTGCCTGGCAGTGAAATTTGCCGGGTGCATTGACATTCTCATTAATTACAAGGGGTGGGAGTTTCTCCCGAAAACTCTGATCGCTGTAAACGCTGTCAAACTCTCCGTGTGATGTTCAGCTCAAAACTATCTTTAGTTAATTTCTATTTTCTCGAGTTTTGTGTAACATGCATATCTATTTGCTTTTTTCCACGTAATGGTGTATTTCCTGTAGGGTTTGTTAGGCATGTGTCCCCTTGTTGTGGGGGCATCGCGCGTGATTTGTCTGACTCCTAGGATGTGCCTCTTTTTGTTATATAGGCGACTACTTGTCCGATTTATCAAAGAAAAACGTGTGTTTCGGTTAATTCTCATCACCTGAAATACTGGCTCGAAAACATACGTATATTTATCTGGAAAACAATTGCATCTTTATACACCTGAAACGAGGAATTACAATCTCACAGGGATCAAATGCTCGCGATAATATCATCCCTTTAGAACGACTATTGGGACAGGGTTCTGTAGCGCAAAATCGTTGGTCAAAATCCTGTAGGGCATCGGTACCATTACTGGTGATATTTAGATTTTTATCAGCCGTTCTCAACGTTCCATGTGAAACAAAGTGATGCATACAGCACAGCACGCATGATGTAGAGCCAGTTGTTTCGCTGCTTGTTGTTGTTTATCGGTGTTTTCGGGCGCGCCGACTTCTGAGGTTAGTGTGCGCTTATAACGAGGTTGCTTTGCCTCACTAGTGAAGTGTGTAAAAAAACATCGAAGTCAGCGTCTTTAAGAAATAGAAAGAGCTGTTTCGATTCAAGAAAGCGTGAGTTGTCTCCAAGTACATCGCAGAGCGTCAGAGACGAAGCGTGCTGTCCGAAGTGAAGTCAACGTTTTTCAGCCAAGTATGGACACGAAAGGACCACGTGGTTGACAGTGAGGAAGGCACCACATCGATGGCAGAGAGGCCTACCAGCCCTAAGCAACAGATAGCCATGCGTCGTATAAGTGACCGATACGCAGTTTGCACAGTATTATTTCCTCTCGTCTCGCCTTGCGAGAGCAGGATAACCATGAACCAGGCTTGGGTTTTACCATTGTGAGTTTATTGCCATCTGTCTCATCCCAAGAGCGCTGCCACTTGTTGTACAGGAAGTTCCTAATTGCCGGATAAAAGTCTCTGGCAAGATTGGCAGAGAACGTGTACATAGTGTCAGCGCTGCTCGCCTGGCAGCGGCATCGGTCAACTCGTTGTCCGTAATTCCGACGTGACTGGGTATTCAGCACAGGATGATTTTATTCCCAGTCCGATCCAGTTGTGTCAGACGTAGTAAAATGTCCTCTAGAAGGAAACATGCTGAATACAAAGATCTAAGAGCAAAAAGGCTTCTAAGGGAATCCGTTAAAATCAGGTATAGTGATTCCTCACCAACTTCGATGAAACATAACGCCTTGGTGATTGCTATCAATTCCGATGTAAAAACAGACGCGTGTGCAGGCAACGAGAACGATCGGGTGACAGAACCGCACACAAACGCACAACGAACACCACCGGCGGTGTCAGATCCGTCCATGTACGTCAGTGTGTATCCGCCATATGACGCCATGCGCTCCAGCGCCCTGGATCCCATTATATTTGGCATGGCTTCATTCTTTCTAATTTCTGCAAGCAAGGTGTTTATTGAAGGTGACGTCAAATGCCAGGGAGGAGAAGGCAGATGGCTTATTCGCTTCACCCCTCGAAGAGGAATTTCGCACTCCTGCAACAGAGCTCGCATTCGGAAGCCGAAAGGCGGAGTGCGCTGCTGCGATCCACCGCGAAGGAAGCTCACAGTGGACCGTGAAAAACCTGCGTCATACGTCGGGTGTAACGGGAATTGTCGCAGCTTCAGGGGATAGCGCATGCCGAGCATTTTCCTCCTCGTCGACAGTGGCGACTCGTGTGACTCTGCCATAAGGCTAACAGTGGGTGATGTGCGGAAGGCCCCTGTGATGATGCGGAGAGCGGTGTGATGGATGGTGTCTAGAATGCACTTGCTGGATCACATGCGCTGTCATACACAAAACATGCATCATCCAGCTTGGAGCGGACGAGAGAACGATATCACAGCATTGTGCGTGACACACATTTTAATATGTTCAGAGACTTAAAACAGCGATCGCTTAAAGTTTCCAGATGTGCATTATACGTAAGGCGGCGGTCAAAATATACCCCGAGATATCTGGCCACAGACTCTGTTGGAATGCACTGTCCATACAAAAGGAGAGTCATTTCACCGTATCTCCAGCGACGAAGAAGATGCATGGCTACGGTCTTATTTTTTGAAAAACTGAACCCATTCATGGTGCTCCACCTCTCCACGCGGTCCACAGCCAGCTGGAGATGCCGTTCCATTGATGGTGCTCTTACTCCACTCGTCCAAATGGTAAAAACATCAACAAAAAGAGCACGGCCAACAGACTGGGGGAGCACATCACCGATGTCGTTTATCATAACTGCGAATAACGCTGCACTTAACACACCGCCTTGGGGTACAACGTTTATTTGTGAGAACTTTTCGGAGAGTGTGTTTCCAACACGGACACGGAAAAAACGGTCAGCTAAAAAGAGTCGAAGAAAAGTACTCATACGACCACGTTTACCATATCTAAACAGCTTTACAAGAATACCATGAAACCAAGTGGCGTCGTAGGCGCCCTCAGTGTCAAAGAAGACTGTGCCTATATGCCTGATCGCTTTAAAACCGGTACGAATCATAGTGTCTAGAGCTATAAGATGGTCCACTGTGTCCGGTTCTTTCTAAAACCGCACTGCGCGTTAGTAAAAACGTGATGCTGTTCAAAAAAAGGTCAATCGTGCGTTCACATCTTTTCCATCAGTTTACAAAGTGATGACGTAAGAGAAATGGGTCTGTAGTGAAGAGGATCTAATCCACTTTTGCCTGGTTTCAGAAGTGGAACTATCGCAGCTTCTCGCCAAACAGCTGGGAATTCATCTCTTAACCACAATGAGTTAAAATCCACCAAAAGCACGCGAAGTATGCAGGGCGGCAGATGTCTGAGCATGTCGTTGCGTATGGTATCAGGGCCTTCTGACACACTGCGAAGCTTGACAATTGCCGATTCCAACTCCATCAAAGTGAATGGCTCATTGTATGCCTGCGATTCACTCGTGGAAAAATCTATCACTGTTTGCTCACATCGTGCTCTGTGCCGTAAGAACTGTGGGTTCGTGTTACCACCTTTGCTACGGTGTGATAAGGCTTGTGCAATCTCGTTAGCCACATCCAATGGCTGCGTCACAGTCTGGCCGTCCAAACGTAGCACAGGAAGCGGCACGGATGAAAACTGGCCAGAAACACACTTGTTCCGCGCCCAGATCTGCGAAGTTGGCGTAAATCGGTTGAGCGTGTTACCTACGCACGCCAGGAAATACGTTTCGCTTCCCTTATCGTGCGCCGAGCTAAAGCTCTCCCCTTCTTGAAGGCTATCAGGTTCTCCATGCGACTCCTGACGTCAAAAGCACGGAATGGGCGTCGGTTGTGAATTTTAGTGAGAAATTCTCACCCCTTGTAATCCGTGAGAATATCAATGCACCCGGCAAATTTCACTGCCAGGCAGTGTGTTCCTGGTCAGGGTACCCATACACGAAAAATCAGAAAAATCGTAGGTGCCGGCCAATTCACGACCGTTGCCCTCAATGTTAAAGCCTATGGGAAATAAAGCATTAGGTGAAAAACCGGTTCTGGATGCATGTTTCTCAAAAAGTTAAAAAGATATTGATACATAAGAGGTAGTTTTGAGCTCGGCTTGACACGGGGAGTCGTTTGAGATGCTACTCGACTATATGCAGTCGGTTGTGAATTTTAGTGAGAAATTCTCACCCCTTGTAATCGGTGAGAATATTAATGCACCCGGCAAATTTCACTGCCAGGCAGTGTGTTCCTGGTCAGGGTACTCATACACAAAAAATTAGAAAAATCGTAGGTGCCGGCCAATTCACGACCGTTGCCCTCAATGTTAAAGCCTATGGGAAATAAAGCATTAGGTGAAAAACCGGTTCTGGATGCATGTTTCTCAAAAAGTTGAAACGATATTGATAAACAAGAGGTAGTTTTGAGCTCGGCTTGACACGGGGAGTCGTTTGAGATGCTACTCGACTATATGCAGTCGGTTGTGAATTTTAGTGAAAAATTCTCACCCCTTGTAATCGGTGAGAATATCAATGCACCCGGCAAATTTCACTGCCAGGCAGTGTGTTCCTGGTCAGGGTACCCATACACGAAAAATTAGAAAAATCGTAGGTGCCGGCCAATTCAAGACCGTTGCCCTCAATGTTAAAGCCTATGGGAAATAAAGCATTAGGTGAAAAACCGGTTCTGGATGCATGTTTCTCAAAAAGTTGAAACGATATTGATAAACAAGAGGTAGTTTTGAGCTCGGCTTGACACGGGGAGTCGTTTGAGATGCTACTCGACTATATGCAGTCGGTTGTGAATTTCGGTGAGAAATTCTCACCCCTTGTAATCGGTGAGAATATCAATGCACCCGGCAAATTTCACTGCCAGGCAGTGTGTTCCTGGTCAGGGTACCCATACACGAAAAATTAGAAAAATCGTAGGTGCCGGCCAATTCACGACCGTTGCCCTCAATGTTAAAGCCTATGGGAAATAAAGCATTAGGTGAAAAACCGGTTCTGGATGCATGTTTCTCAAAAAGTTGAAAAGATATTGATAAACAAGAGGTAGTTTTGAGCTCGGCTTGACACGGGGAGTCGTTTGAGATGCTACTCGACTATATGCAGTCGGTTGTGAATTTTAGTGAGAAATTCTCACCCCTTGTAATCGGTGAGAATATCAATGCACCCGGCAAATTTCACTGCCAGGCAGTGTGTTCCTGGTCAGGGTACTCATACACAAAAAATTAGAAAAATCGTAGGTGCCGGCCAATTCACGACCGTTGCCCTCAATGTTAAAGCCTATGGGAAATAAAGCATTAGGTGAAAAACCGGTTCTGGATGCATGTTTCTCAAAAAGTTGAAAAGATATTGATAAACAAGAGGTAGTTTTGAGCTCGGCTTGACACGGGGAGTCGTTTGAGATGCTACTTGACTATATGCAGTCGGTTGTGAATTTTAGTGAGAAATTCTCACCCCTTGTAATACGTGAGAATATCAATGCACCCGGCAAATTTCACTGCCAGGCAGTGTGTTCCTGGTCAGGGTACCCATACACGAAAAATCAGAAAAATCGTAGGTGCCGGCCAATTCACGACCGTTGCCCTCAATGTTAAAGCCTATGGGAAATAAAGCATTAGGTGAAAAACCGGTTCTGGATGCATGTTTCTCAAAAAGTTGAAATGATATTGATAAACAAGAGGTAGTTTTGAGCTCGGCTTGACACGGGGAGTCGTTTGAGATGCTACTCGACTATATGCAGTCGGTTGTGAATTTCGGTGAGAAATTCTCACTCCTTGTAATCGGTGAGAATATCAATGCACCCGGCAAATTTCACTCCCAGGCAGTGTGTTCCTGGTCAGGGTACCCATACACAAAAAATTAGAAAAATCGTAGGTGCCGGCCAATTCACGACCGTTGCCCTCAATGTTAAAGCCTATGGGAAATAAAGCATTAGGTGAAAAACCGGTTCTGGATGCATGTTTCTCAAAAAGTTGAAAAGATATTGATCAACAAGAGGTAGTTTTGAGCTCGGCTTGACACGGGGAGTCGTTTGAGATGCTACTCGACTATATGCAGTCGGTTGTGAATTTCGGTGAGAAATTCTCACCCCTTGTAATCGGTGAGAATATTAATGCACCCGGCAAATTTCACTGCCAGGCAGTGTGTTCCTGGTCAGGGTACCCATACACAAAAAATTAGAAAAATCGTAGGTGCCGGCCAATTCACGACCGTTGCCCTCAATGTTAAAGCCTATGGGAAATAAAGCATTAGGTGAAAAACCGGTTCTGGATGCATGTTTCTCAAAAAGTTGAAAAGATATTGATAAACAAGAGGTAGTTTTGAGCTCGGCTTGACACGGGGAGTCGTTTGAGATGCTACTCGACTATATGCAGTCGGTTGTGAATTTCGGTGAGAAATTCTCACCCCTTGTATTCGGTGAGAATATCAATGCACCCGGCAAATTTCACTGCCAGGCAGTGTGTTCCTGGTCAGGGTACCCATACACGAAAAATCAGAAAAATCGTAGGTGCCGGCCAATTCACGACCGTTGCCCTCAATGTTAAAGCCTATGGGAAATAAAGCATTAGGTGAAAAACCGGTTCTGGATGCATGTTTCTCAAAAAGTTGAAAAGATATTGATACATAAGAGGTAGTTTTGAGCTCGGCTTGACACGGGGAGTCGTTTGAGATGCTACTCGACTATATGCAGTCGGTTGTGAATTTTAGTGAGAAATTCTCACCCCTTGTAATCGGTGAGAATATCAATGCACCCGGCAAATTTCACTGCCAGGCAGTGTGTTCCTGGTCAGGGTACCCATACGCAAAAAATTAGAAAAATCGTAGGTACCGGCCAATTCACGACCGTTGCCATCAATGTTAAATGATGTTGTTTAAGAGTTAAAGCCTATGGGAAATAAAGCATTAGGTGAAAAACCGGTTCTGGATGCATGTTTCTCAAAAAGTTGAAAAGATATTGATACATAAGAGGTAGTTTTGAGTTCGGCTTGACACGGGGAGTCGTTTGAGATGCTACTCGACTATATGCAGTCGGTTGTGAATTTCGGTGAGAAATTCTCACCCCTTGTAATCGGTGAGAATATCAATGCACCCGGCAAATTTCACTGCCAGGCAGTGTGTTCCTGGTCAGGGTACCCATACACAAAAAATTAGAAAAATCGTAGGTGCCGGCCAATTCACGACCGTTGCCCTCAATGTTAAAGCCTATGGGAAATAAAGCATTAGGTGAAAAACCGGTTCTGGATGCATGTTTCTCAAAAAGTTGAAAAGATATTGATAAACAAGAGGTAGTTTTGAGCTCGGCTTGACACGGGGAGTCGTTTGAGATGCTACTCGACTATATGCAGTCGGTTGTGAATTTCGGTGAGAAATTCTCACCCCTTGTAATCGGTGAGAATATCAATGCACCCGGCAAATTTCACTGCCAGGCAGTGTGTTCCTGGTCAGGGTACCCATACACAAAAAATTAGAAAAATCGTAGGTGCCGGCCAATTCACGACCGTTGCCCTCAATGTTAAAGCCTATGGGAAATAAAGCATTAGGTGAAAAACCGGTTCTGGATGCATGTTTCTCAAAAAGTTGAAAAGATATTGATAAACAAGAGGTAGTTTTGAGCTCGGCTTGACACGGGGAGTCGTTTGAGATGCTACTCGACTATATGCAGTCGGTTGTGAATTTCGGTGAGAAATTCTCACCCCTTGTAATCGGTGAGAATATCAATGCACCCGGCAAATTTCACTGCCAGGCAGTGTGTTCCTGGTCAGGGTACCCATACGCAAAAAATTAGAAAAATCGTAGGTGCCGGCCAATTCACGACCGTTGCCCTCAATGTTAAAGCCTATGGGAAATAAAGCATTAGGTGAAAAACCGGTTCTGGATGCATGTTTCTCAAAAAGTTGAAAAGATATTGATAAACAAGAGGTAGTTTTGAGCTCGGCTTGACACGGGGAGTCGTTTGAGATGCTACTCGACTATATGCAGTCGGCTGTGAATATTAGTGAGAAACTCTCACCCCTTGATTGATAATTGGCTCTGCAGGTTAAGGTATTGGATGCACCCAACATTAAATTGCACCATCGTGTTCAGCTCGTCGAGATGCATCATATGGTGCATTTTGGCCGCTTTTGGAGGGGTCGCTTTTATGGGCTGAGCGTGGGCTGAGCGTGGGCTGACCGTGGGCTGTCTTGACACACATCACATTGCATGCTTTGTATCACAGCAATGTTCCTTGTAACCCCCAAAACATCGTACAGCGCATAATTTTCAAACATCTGCAACAAAACACCAAGTATGTACTTAGTATCACCCAGAGCAATGTTGTACTGCAACAAAGTGGGATTTTCGGCATTCTAAATAGCACATCTCTTTAAAATATTGCGAGCATAATGTGGTACATTTCCACTCTGCATCCCTGTATCACTGACATTGTGCCGTTACCTTGTCACACTGTAGCAAATGATGGTTTTATTGATTTGGTTTTATTGCAATAATTTCGGCGCTAATTTTTCAAATGCCAAACCCGGAATGCACGTGGCGTAGAAAGATACCCTCTACTTGTGTGTCAAATTTCAGCTTGATATCAGGTCGGGTCACGGAGCTATGACCTAAACTGTCAGTGCGCGTACCCTATATCACAATAGCCATAAAATGAAATTTTTAAAATAGTGAATTCAAATGATTGAGAATGCTTACAGACAATGCTATATGCACACGAGATCATTCCAAGTCACTCCAAAGTCACTGGAGGTCATTTAAGGTCAAAGATCACAAGTTGATCTGAAGAACGTGTGACCATGACAGTTCCCCCTTTTTCATATCCCTGGCACCGCCTATGCTAACATTATACAAACATTGTAATGCGATTTGTACTTCTTTAGCATAACATGACTAGCAGAAGCCAAACAAGCGTTTTTGCCTTTTTTGTTCATTCAGTTATTGAACAACTAATCCTCCTATTTTTGAAACCCTGCGAAAGCTCATGAATTTTCTCAAAATTTCAGATGTGTGTACCAATGGTAAAAGTCTTATCCATAATCTCTCGATTCATGCCAGTCTCATCGAAATCAGTCGATAAACAACGGAGTTATAAGAAGTCCAAAAATATCCCCTTTTTTAATATCCCCTTTTCATATTTTTGCCCCCTGTATCCACACCTTTCAAAATTTTGAAAATTTCTTTCTATAAAAATGTAGTTCACGTCATGGCAAATCGATCGCCGTTTGTTGCGATGAGGTCGGATGTGTAGTTCTCGAGATCTCAGGGGGGGGGGGAATCCGCCCCCCTGCCGGGAATCGACCATACCGTCTAGCCCTCCGGGAATAGGGTTAAGGTCCTCAGATCAACTCTTAGAGTTACGCTCCACCGGTTCCATGCAGGATACTCTGCAGGCACAAACGGCTTCTCCAGAGCTATCTGCTGTGCATTCGACAATGAGCACAATTTATGGGATAATAAAGATGAAACAGCCGATGAACGTAATTTTACTCGCCTCGTCTAAATCGAATATTCTTATCGTCCGTCTTAATTGATCACTTCTCAAATTCCATTTGTATTAACTTTCATTAACATTTAAGCTAACGCCAGCGTGATCTTAACAACATAACCGCTGTTATTCAAATAAATTTGCAGCACCTCTTGCTCCACATTAAAAGTTCTCTATCACAGGCGAATGCATTTGATAGCTGCTACCGCTACACCGTACCCCAGGGTGCTACACGAACATTAGGTGTGCATTTGATGCATGGAGGGGCGTTTCCAACTATACCGGATTTCAGCAGCATCGTCCAGTGAAATGAGGAGGCTGGCCTGGAACATTGACAAACGCTTATTTAATTCATCCTTAGTGCCACATTCATAACCTGCAGGCTGCAATCACTGCGGACCGTTTTCACAGCATCATCCACATGAATGCCACTCCTTCTTCTGGGAATGATTCCCCGTTTCTCTCGCTGCTGCTGATCTTTGCTGTCCATTCCCACGTTTCATCTGTACCTTTTTACTGGCCATTTCGAAATTTTCTTTCTTGTTTCAAGATACTGTTGTGTCCTTTTTCTGTCGTCTATTTCATACTAACCCTTTCTTGAAAGCCTTTAAACATTCCTGGGTCTTTTCCTTTCTCTTTCTCCATGCCTTTTCCCTCTCTCTTTCCCCTCTTCTTTCCCCTCTTTGTTTGGCCTGCCTTTTCCTTGTTTTTCCTCCTCCCCACCTATTCCTCTCTCTCTCAATTCCAATTTTTCCTTCCCCTTTCTCTCTTTTCTCCCAGTCTGTGCCTTTACCATCTTTCATCTCCATCACCTTTCTTTCTGCCTATTTCACCTAGTGTTTAAGTAATCGCTTCTTTCTTTTCACTAATTTTCCTTTTTCTCTCACAATCACTCCCTGTTGCTATTCCCTTGGTGTAATTTCGTTCGCAGAACAACTGTATTTTTTAGTTCATCACCGCATTTTTTGAGTCGTCTTTCCAGCTCTGAGCCGCAGTTTCTTTCCGACTGGTCGACAATTATATATTTTACATCCTAATTTCGTGCCAGCAAATTAGGCATCCAGATGGGTGCCAGGCAGCCATAAATCCAGCTCTGAACTACCAGAACAGAACATAACAGCTTTGTAAATTACACAGCCAGTTATTTATACGAGTGGAAACAAAGCATGGGGTCTCATGTGTTTTGCTGAAATATGTTACCTGTCTGAGGTCCGGGTGTTTGAAGGCACGAGTTTCAGCACCTCTCCTTGTCAGTGAACAGGAATGCAGCCTGCTAAAGAACCCATCGTCACTGGAACGTCCTCTAGCCGAGGGCGCTTGCGTTTATAAGCTTGATGGCAATTTAATGCTCGACTCGCCGTCGGGCAACATAACAAGACGGACCCACATCCGGTAGCTGCGACTGATGGCTGTCGCCCTCGCTTTTGCTCAGGCCTCGGCGATTACGAGGTGAATTATGGCCGCAGCTTGAAAATACAAGCAGTCAGAACGTTGCAAATCTTGTGCGCATACCGTGGCCATTTTCTGTGGGTCCATCTAAGCCGATTAAGCGGCCGAACCAAACGTGAAACACCTCAGAGAGTGTCGTGATACGACTAAATAACACACTCCTCTGCTATCGCTTGCAGAACTAATTTATTCATGGTAATTCTAATGCGTCCGTTGAAATAATGGAAGTCATGATACAGCAGCAAGGGCACTTATCACGCTGTGACGGTGCATTCATTCTGTTTGCGCAAGAAGTGCCCCTTGATTTTAGACTGATGGCCTAGGGTCTTAGCAGATTGCAGAAGTGAAGCGTGTTTAATATCGAGGAAACATGCGAACAAGAGGTTCTGTGGAAGGCATCGTGTGTGGGCTGCATTTGGCATTCCGCCACGTCAGTTCGTCCCAAATTGTACGTCAATGGTTGCGTCAGCTGTACGAACATCCTTCAGCTTCCTGAGCACTGTTTAAAAAAATGTTTGCCATGAATAGAAGGTTGGAGAAGCAGTTTGCATGCATGCATGCTTTAATTCTCATTAAAATCTCACTCACACTGGGTGGCTTTTCTCGCGCCCACGTTGTACATTACGTAATACCGTTTCATAATTCACCTAAATTTCTGTTAAATAACTTTTTGCATTGTGAATGCAGAACAGAATTTTGGAAATATAAACACAAGTCCAAACTAAAGAATGATGTATTCAACAGTAAAATGCAGAACTAGGGACGTTACAGGTTAATTACCCGCATGCAAATGGACTGGAATGGAATGGCTTCATAGCTTCTTAAAAGCCAGAGCCGAAATCTGAGTCCAAGGTCTTCTTTGCCTGATCGCTGTACTCAGACGTCGTGCCCAGGGCTTTGTCACAGCTGGGGGCGCGTTCGGCAAGACATGGGAGCAGGACGACGGGAACTCGTGGGGCCGGAACATCTTTTGCGCAAAACTTCGGTCGGAGAATGGCAACCGACTGGCCACCAGGCCGAACTCTGCCTGACGGAATGCCCACGACCCATCGTCACGTACCGGGCTCGGCGAAATGCGGCCTTCATTACCGCTCTATCGGAGTTTAAGCCCGATAACATCGCAACGCTTATGCCAAACGTCCAACTGCATGCACATAAATAATGCAATGAACAGCAACAGCGTGAAGATGTACGTGATACACATAGAGAATGGTCCTCATTAGCAGAGGGGCTAGCGAGCCTTCTCCAGAAGTAGATTCTCGGAGGGTTGCGCTGCCTGACGGTGGCTAGGAATGAGACAAACATGCATGCTTTCGCAAAGGTCGATTCTGCTTTTACGTGGCAAAATCATGCATTGAGGATGTATGCACTTAAATAGCAAAGCATTTTTGTCTGTTGCAAAGGATGCAAGGTTTGCATTACGCAACAGGTATACGGGTATCGGTCACGAAGCCGCAGGTACGTCATGAGATGTTTGCACACCTGGAATGCAACGGGCAGGGAAGAATCGTTAAGCTTCATGCACCAGTCTTGTAGTTCAGCTCGCGAAGTTTTCTTATTATGGCTTGCACTGTTTTTTTTTTGTCGTCAAACTCCTGCGTTTACACTTCTAAGAGCTAGCCGTCAAACACAACAGAACAGCTCCCAGGGTAGTAGGTACAAGAAAGACTTTTCAAAATACTAGATCATCATAACAACTAGTAACTGTTTATCTGTTTAAAGGCCTGGGCTTTGCTGCAGGGTGCAGACAAGATGATTCCAATGGTTGCGAAGAAGAGTGTCTGGGATCATGCAGTTGGCCTCTTAAAACGACGTAGCTTGCTGTCATTATCAAGCTGTCGACACTGGTTACAAAGCAATGTACAAGCGAGCTGTGTTTGTTTGCATACTAGTCATATGCTTACGAATAAAATCTCATGTGCCGGAATTCTCGGTTGGTTAGCATAGTCCTTGAAGCATCCCTTTTTATCTCGTCCGTTGCGCGAGTGGCAAGATGCACGGCCTTTGTGAAGAGCAACTCGTGCTATGATTTATTTAACGAAGTGAAAATCGAACACTCTGAAAACGTGCAGGAACACGAACAGTTCCATGAGGTATGTCGGGATCGAATTTGAACAGCCTAAACTGTTTGAGAACAACCCGCAGCCGCAGCTGTCGTGGCAGGGTAATAACCCCGTCACAGACAATGTGGACCTTGCGGTGCAGTGAGCAAATATTGCATAAGCTGCACGTCGCAGCGTGCAGCTTATGACATGACCGTCCAGATCAATGTGTTTCCTCTCCTCTGGACTTAATGATGCGACCGTTTGGGTCACGTAATCCTTTTCTGCTTGACCTGATGACATCATCGCCCGAGTCACGTGTTCCCTCTTTTCTAGGTTTGACGATACGACTGTCCGAGTCACGTCACGCTGCTGAACTGCATGATATAACCGCCCGGGTCGAGTGCCTCCTCACTGCTGCGCTGAAGCCTATGGCCGTCTGGGTCACACGCCCTTCTCTGCTGACACGACGATCTGACCGGCCCGTCAGTCGGTCACGTGGCTCGTCTTCGGACCATGCTCGGCGGAGATCCAGCCTCCGTGCCGACGGAGCACCGTGCCCTCCACACGGGTGCTCCGTCGCAACGGCGGTCCCCGTACACCGGACCAGCGGACTTCGGCAAGGGCCACCCTGCTGGTTCGGTGGCGTCTGGGTCGAATGTTGGGAAGCGTAAGGTGTTTTTGGAGAGAAAAGGAGGGTGAAACTGGCAGCAAGCGACATCTTAGTCGCATGGCGAGTTCTTGCTCGCAGGAAAAAGCAAACAAAGGCATATCATGGCGGTTTTTTGTTTCGGAGTGCTTTTTATGATTAGCTTGTGCTGGAGGGCTGCCAGAAAAGTGGTGCGGAAGCATCAGTCAATGCATTCTAAGAGAGCAACAGACAAAAATGTAATGCAGCATAAAACATAAACCAGCATATGTTTCATCAAATATTCTTTTGTCACGAAAATGTATCCACAAACGATCAAATCACTTGAGCATTTTTCAGGAGTTTTGTGTCGTTCTTCAAAGCGCTCTGAATAATAGTATCTCGTAGCTAATCTAACAGCTCTATGACAGTGACTAGATCATCCACTTATTCCTCTTCCAACCCTTTTGCCTCTCGTTATTCCATTACAAAGCCACTATGTACTTTTAACGTAGGGACATCTAAGTCGCATGAGTCTGGGGCAAGTCATTAGCCAAGGTTCAAATCCTATGATGGATGATGCCTGGCAGGAGTTAAGTGTTCTGAAAGTTTCTTTCATGACGTCTTCGAGCCTCATAAATGTGTTGGAATTGGTATATTGCAGCTGCAAGCTCAAGCTCGATGAAGGTGTCGGGGATTAAGCCTTGAGCCTTGAACCCCAACCAAATACCACGCGCTTTTTGACCGAAAGCGAGATCTCAAGAACACTGATATAGTAAGGTCGTCATGAGCGGTGACACGGGCTAGAAATCGGCACACTGAGCCGTCCGACATCCAAAACCGGTTCGTTTCACGCAACGGCCGGAACCCAGCCTGTTTCGAGACGCCTAAGAAGCAGCCGTCACAACAGCGCGGACCCGGCCGTTCTCAAACCGCGCCGATCCTGCCGCGTTTTTCATGTTTACAGCGGCCGCCGCGCTGCAACACACGGCCTTCCGATCGATGACAATGGGCCGTATCGGCGGCGCCATCTGTGCGGCGGCGGCGGCGGCGGCGGCCGGGCGGCCGGCACGCGCTGGCCGCCCGGCCGCCTCATTACGACCTCTCGGCGCACAAAGCGTGCTCTGATGGAGGCGACGGTAAACGGGCGCAGGCCGGCCGGCTGGCGCGCGCTAATGAAATCATTTAATGCCGCTAACGGGCGGCGGCGCGCCCCGCGGCGACGGTGGCGCGCCCGCGGCGAGCGGCCGCCTGCCGCCGCGACGAGCCCGGGGCCGGCGACGGCGGCGGCGGGATCAAGTATAGGCGCACCCGGGTCGAGGCCGAGGGTTCAGCCCCTTAAGGGGTGTGACGTTCCGTAAGAATAACAAATCTAGTCGTAATGTGGGGTGCAGGTGTACATCTATGAGCTATCTCTGTCGTGGAACGTTATCACATTGTTACTCAACTACTACTAGACACATCTAAATTTTGACTAAATAGGTCATCTGGGACTTCGACCCCCAAGACCTTGCTAGGATGTACCAATGTTGGCAGGGCATTAGCCGTGGTGGGGGGCTAGGGATGTCCGTTGAAACGGGAGCAGGATCCTTGTCCGCTCTGTTTCGGGGCAGGGCAAGCTGTGGAGAGAACAGCCCACGGTGCGGCATGACGTTTTGCCCGTCGGCTGGGTGCCAGCTGCCGCTGTCTGCGCTGGGTCGGGGCCGGGCTGCCAGTTCTGTAGGCTGGGCGTGACCTGTGCAGAGCTCGGGCAGCGGCAGTGGTGTGCTCCCCGCCATGCCGGGCGCTTGGTGCTCGGTTGCCAGGTTCCGGATCGTCCATGACGCCAAGATGGAGCAGAAAATTGTCATTTTCATCGCCAAGTTTCATTGCAAATTACCCCTTCGTTGCCATTTTTGGCGAAGTTAGGTATGCTCTATGGAAGGGAACATTGAATACGTTGGAAAAATGCTGAGGCATTTGTCCACAGGATCGAATTGCTGAACCTCCCAAATATTGATTGGAATGCTCACAATGGTTGGTTTTGTCAGCGCTTTCCTACCACGTAGAGGCATCGTCACCTTTTCTTTCCTCAGGTCGACCAAGTCTGTCCGTAATGCAGTAGCATGCCTTCCCGCTATGCATTGTCTGCCCACTGTCCGCAATGCCGTCAGTGGGCACGGTTCTTCTCTTCCTTTCTCTAGCGCTCCCACGCAGTCGCGGAGATATTGAACTGGTATCGGCCCGTATAAACAGCTGTCTCCACCCATTACACATATTAATATGCCATTGATGTGTCACAAGACCATCACTGTCTTGTTCTTTAGCCACCTGAATTCCTTCGTCCGTTTCTAGTGGTACTTCTGCCCTGTGTCCCAGTATCCCTAACACTTCGGCATGATGAATACCTCGATAATCCGCACGGGTAAACCGATCGCAAAGCGCCAACTTCCATAACCGCGGGCTTTTTCGTCATTTGCAGCAGAAGCTAAAGGTACCTCAAGTAGCAAAAAATAGACTGCGTGATCACAACCTCGTATTGCAAAATATTTCGACTGATATATTTTTGCCTGGGTTTTCTAAGATTCTGGTATTTTAAGCATAACTTTTTGACTTTCTGAACATTTGGCAAGATCGCCAATTCTAAGTAATGTTATCGCCAGTCGCTAGTTGTAATACTTTCACGCCATGCACTCTCAGGAAATCGCCAGCTCGGCGATTTTTCGCCAGTAATGGCCACCCTGCGCTGGTGTAGGCCGCGACCTTGCTGCGGCGACGTCCACCGAACGCTGCCGCTCGCTGCCGCCTGCCACAACATGGCAGCCGGCCGGGCCTGCCGTGTGAAGTCAGCCCGCAGACCGGATTTAACGCCAAAACCAGTTTCAGGATGCTTCGAAGGCTGCTCCTTGACGTCTTTCTCCATGTTTCTAGCTCTCAGACGATCACACCATGGAATCAAAGAACAACTGATAAGGAGCCACTGGCGGGTACAGAGCATGTGCTGGGGAGGTGTGTGTCAGATCTCCATGCGTGCACCTTACCTACTCTAAAATGCTTCCAACAGATTTCGGCCACTTTTTCGCGATTTTTGTTTGTTTCTCCTTGTTTTTCCTGTTATTCACTTTGTTACGCCATTTCCCAAATTAACATGTGTTTCAAAAAGGTTTTCGAAGCTAAACATCCAGGTAGAATTTCCGTCCGACAAGAGGAGTCGAAAAGATATGTTGGCCTCAACATAAAAAGAGGGCCCTGGCCCTGATGACCCTCCCCCTCCATCCGCCAGTGTGCGGAAATGTTATGAAGGCTTCATGGTTACAGAAGAATGGGATGAAGTAGAATATACAAGGCCTAGAGTATTGCGCAATAATGATGCCAGCGCATAAGGCTGAATTACAAGCGTATGCTAAGAGAATAAACTGAGGACCATAGGCGTAGGACGGGTCACCGATATTGCAATGAACCCAGTTTTGGAACTTTCATATTGTGGTGGAGAATGTGACACGGAGAGAATTATCACGAGTTATGGTGGACTATTTCGCATCATTTCGTTGTTGGGATCCTTCATATTTGATCAAATTAGATACGAGTCAACTTTCATTGCAGAGCTAGTATTTGGTGCGGACCTACGAGTATGTTTAACAACGGCATTCGGGAGTAATCAAATGGAGTTTAAAATGAAACTGAAAGGGTAAGGCTTAGGGGCATATGAGGAACCCAGCTGGAGACTGGACCGAGAGCATGCGGTCACAGGCCCACCAGCGGCTGAGCCAGAACCAGTGAGGTAATGTCGCCTGCCCCTCAGCGTTTGATCCTACCCCCAGAAACAAGCCGTTTCGTGAGCGGAGTTCAGACTCACACCAGTTGTGTGCAGAGTATGCCTCGGGTATCCCAGGTCAGTTCTGTCCGGCGTGCTCGCAGGGAGTCTAAGTCCCCATCTAGAACGTGCTTTTGATGGCTGGGTCAGTTTTGCATCGTGTACCCAAGGCCAGTCGCGTGCACGGACGTCATAAAAAAATAAGGAAAGCCGGAGAGGGGGGGGGGGCTCGTGACAGATCTTGGTCAAACATATTTCCTCTTAGCGCTTAACTAACAGACCAACTGTTAAAATTTTAACAATTGTTGGGGGGGGAGAATACCACCCCGACCGCCCCGTTCCAAACCCATGGCAGGGCGCGCATCTCCGGCCGTGCCGTTCCCGCTGCGAAGTGGCGCCCGCCAGTGGCCGCATTATGCAGGCCGCTGCCGTGCACTCGGAAACAGGGCCGGGTGGTCCCGGCGCCGCACGGAACGGCCGACATATTTGGACCGCGGGGACGGGCGCGCGTGGTGGCCGTCATGCAATTACACAATGGCTGATTATTCTTTGCGGTGATTTTAAGTGGACAGGTATATTGCGGCCGCGGAATGAATAGGCGGGGCGAGCGGACGGGCCGTTTTGAAATTAGTGGATGTCCTCTTTGAGGCACTGTTCGCGGTGATGCGCTTAGCATACAGATGGCAATAAACGGCCCTGCGATGTGTTATCAGAGTACTAAATTGCCATCACGGCTCCGTGACAGGGCTTAGGTATACAAACGCTGGCAAGTGCGCCCAAATAAGCCACTATTTGTATGCGAGGGGAATTTCCATAGGCTTCACTCAACAATAAATATGGCAACCAATTACTGTTCGCACTACATTACTCGCACTGAACTGGACAGTCACTGTGTCTTACATCACACTGCGGGATAAGTTAATTACCGCGCGCCGCGTCACCCGTGCGAGATAAGACAATTATGATATACTTTATCACTTGCACAGGATAGTCATCTAAATTGCCACCTGTTGAGTCCAGGTTATACATTAACATCTTCCTTGCGGGCGGCTTTGGTTGAGCACCGCGTAGATGCTACAGAGGCGTCTGGTTTCATCCAGAGGACAGTTAGCGAGGAAGAACGTCTGGTGGCAAGACAGAAGGGCGTCGCCGCCTTGCTTTCTGTCAGCCGTTAGGCGTACGTTAAAGTGGCAACGTTTTTCGTGCCGACGTCGGGTGGTCGACGAGTCACAAGCATGACAACTGTATGAACCCCTTTTGAGGACTTGCCACGACGGGATAACGTTTTAAGAAACAGACACTGTTAATATAGGCAGTAGCAAACCCTGGTGAAGAGCTCTGGATATTAGATTAGACCCTCCAAATACCAATCACGTAAACCAAACTGGTCAAAGAAAAGAACGGATATCATGACTGAGCATTGATTTAAGAGAGTTTTATGCAACTCATGGATGCGATCTGAAACTATTGTCGTCTAACGCCTTCTAACGGCTCTGCCATTTCAACAAAAGGGCATGCATTAAATGACACTTAGGCACAATGCCACGGACCGTGAATCAGGCGGTCACAAGAACATTCAGTTTCATCGAGATGAGGCCCCTCAGTCGAATGCCACCATTCGTGATAGTATTGCACAGCACATTCACCGCGCCAGCGAGAGAGATCTTTTCAAAGTAGCCATATGTCCAGATCACATAAGAAGGCATCGGTATTTCTAATGGCATTTTCATTCTGTTTCGAGACACTGACAAGTGGCGAGCTACTTCACCCCATTCAATCAGCAGCATCGGTCGCCACTTCTGCATGCGTGACTGTGTGTTAAGATGAACTGGAAGTGACAGATGGCAATAAACATTCGTTTCACCTGGCGCGTTAGTGGACGGGGCACTACACAAACCAAAGTGTTTCCGCCCAGTTTTGGTTGAAATAGCCTACGTAACGGTTCATAGCTGGGACAAGTATTTAGACGAACGCTAAGTTGTTCATAAGCACTGTTTCGCTTAGAGCGCGACCAAAGCAGATCTGGAGCCCTCGATTTTCACACACCTCATCATAATCAGACATGCATATGTCCATACCTCACGCTACCTGATGACGTAAATGGCGACGTAAATAATCAAAGGGTCCGTATGAGGTAAAGGTACAGGCAAGCAAATCAGATTCCAGGGGCGCAGAAACACCCAGGGAAGAAACACTCCATATACATTGCCAGGTGGGCGGTTAATTTCTGCACCGTGAGTCTTTCATGTCGAGTTAATTGAGCATGGGTTGAGCCCTGCACTGACAAAAGAAGATACCTAGCAAGACTAATTACGCGCTTAGCGTTTTGCAAATATCAAAAGTGCTTCATTACTGTTGGTTCACGGGCCGGCATCCACTTTACACAGAACAAAGGGCATTTATTCCGGTTCAAACGAGGCTGTCCGGCGGCGCCGAGCGATCTTAATCGACGCTAAAGGCCCTCATTACCGTGCAACACTGAGGGCCAGGGACTGCCGAGCCGCGCGGCACCCCACGCCGCGATTGTGCGGTGTCCACTGTTCCTGGCCGCGACCGCGTGCCATGGGGCGACCCTGCGGACGGCGGAGGCACTTTTTGCCGGCGCACGGGACCGCGTGACGCCCTGTGTCCCCAGGTGCGACGGTCGGGAGTCCACCGTCCACGGGCACCGCCGGATTTCGCTGGACGCAGCGACGTCCCGGGACTGCGCCCTAGTGCGTCACCCGCAGCACAGAGGCCCGCTAGTCGCCGATCGGAGGGTCGACCTTGCACCGTGGCCTGACCTAAGGAGCTAGGTCGTCTCACGGTGCCGGCGGTGAGGATTACCAGTCGTTCTTCATCTCTGTGTGCATCTGCCTCATACAGAAGCCACGAATTACGGACGTTCGTCACGGCATGCCGCACTGAACAGAGGTGCGTCGACACATTCATGTTTTTGCATCATGTTTAGGACCTTCCAGAGGGCTTCCTCGACGCACCTTTGTCTGGACGAACGTCTCCATTGCTAGGCTGCTTCGGTCAGACCCATCACCCTGTGGAGAAATCCGTTGAGAAACAGTCCCTGATGCCCATCCCTCCGACCTCACATGGTGCCGCCAGTGGCCGGCCAAACTGCCGCAAAGCGCAGCTTCGGACGAGTCCATTCCACCGCCGACGGGGGAGTCTCTGACCAGCACCGACGACGAAAGGATGCGGTCGAAGCCTGGGTCCGGGCCGCAGTGGCCACCACCTGAACCCTGCCACCCCGTCTCAGCCCACGGCGCCTCAGAAGCTCGTCAAACCATCCCGCGGGCGGCGTTCGCCAACAGGCAGCGGTCCGCACCGTTCCGACACTGACTCGGACCTGGATACGCCTCTGACCTGCCACGGCCGACCGGCAGCCAGCGGCGCCCAGCACGCGCAGCTGGTCGGGGAGGAAGCGAGACAGGCCGGCACAGGAGAGGGGGCTGATCCACCCTGTCCCAGGGGAGGCTGGGGGGCCCGTGCCGGCGTCCGGGGCAGCACCTGTGCCAGGGACAGCACCGAGCCGGAGCGTCTGGCGCCTGTCCCTGCTGCCAGCGTGTCGGTTGGCGTATTTTATATACTGTTTTGTTTGATATATTGTCATTATATTACGTGTATTATTATCTTACAGATTTATGCCATATATTGTTACCATTGAGACACCGGTGCAGTCCGTTATCACTGTCCCGCGTGGCGGCGGCGAGACGTGGGACAAACAGTAAATACCCTGCCCTCTCGCCGGGTACGCTGTTTGCGGCCAGCTTGCAACGAACGAAAAAGCACGGTCTGGGTTTGAAATAATGGAAGCACCGACAGGGCGACGACATGACAGTCTGTAACAGCGGTGAACCACCTTAGTTCGCAGTTTCGTACCAATTGTTTACTCTCAAATGTTATTAGATATACCTAATCACCCACTGCTATACAAAGTCCTACTTAGATCTGCCTGAATACTCAGCGAGCGATGCGTGATCAACTCGATATGCGTGATAGATATTACTATTGGCTTACATGCCACGATTCATTTATCGCATCCCGTAAAAGCTGGGAACGTTGTTTTCCTGGTTTCTGCTCTGGTTTACAGTCCTGGCCTGGCCATTTTCCTCGTGGTTCGTCTGAGCGGGAAGGTGCTCACCCTGGCGGCACAAAGCTGCAGCGCGAACCCGGACAGGTCAGCCCTGTAAGCGGACACAGATCAGCAGAGGCGTCCGCCGGACGATAATCAATGTCTCCGAATCACAATGGGATGCCTCAGTTAGTAACGCGACACTAATCCCAAGAAATTACCTCGGCGCCGACCGGCGGGCGGTCTGCACCGGGCGGCAAACCTGGCGCCGCTGCCGCGCCGCCCTGTCGCCCCATTAGGCGGTGCTGTCGGTCCGGTGGCGACATGATGGGGGCTGCTCGGCCGTCGGACGTCGCCTCACGGCTATATCACGCCGCGTGCACGGATCAGACAGCTCGAGCTGCAGTCCGCCTTCTCCGGGCCAGCCCGCGGTAGCTCACGGCATGTATGGATGCTGCGAGGTCCAGCCGGTGAGCCGGAGGTCGACGAAATCCAGCATGCTTCATGCATGGCTGCTAATTCATTGCTGTGAAATTCTTAGCGATTTTTGGAACAATGATACTGTAAGTGTTGCAGCTCCTCATTCTGACGCGTTCGGAACATGGAAGCACTGCATGCGTGTAGGAACGAGGTGGGGGAGGGGCGGAGTTATACTACCCACTTTTCTGATGCTTGCCGTTTTGAAGAAAGTTTGTCACGCGGTCTCTAACGTTGCATAAAAACGATTTTGTTCAGTTCCCAGTATACTCAGAAATACAATAAGTGTTGAAAATATTGAAAGGGCATGGCTTAGTCAGCTTTTAAAGTATTGTGCTGTTTTTAGGTCCCTTCTTAAAAGAATCTGTTTAAGAGGGAGGGGTTGCAGGCCGGAACCAAACTGCGTTCCATTCAAAATGTTTGTTCAAGTAGAAAACGTTTCATCAGTACTTTTAAAAAACCTTCACCAAGTAACCGGTTAAAAAATTTCCTCTTTCCTTAGTGGCTGACCTACATGAGTGTCTCCGTCATGGATCCGACCTGGCGCAAACAAATGTAGGCTCGAATAATGCCAACGTATTAAAAAAAAGAACGACATGCGGCAAAAATATCGGAAATTACTACCGCAGCCGGTGTTAAAATCGTAAATGGACGAGGCACCGGGGCTGTGTCATTGATCTGAAAAAAACTATTTTTGTGGTGTCTCAATGCTACATTTTGACTTTCTCCAAATACGCAAAAATGGTTACTTGTCAGGTTTCCATTCAATTTGAGCCCTTTCGTTTCATCGTAGATTTCTTGGTGTCGATGTGAACTGGTCTGCGGAAAATGTTTTTTTTTCGCATGTGTGTGGGGCAACATTGTAATTTTGGAGGGGGGCTGCAACGGTTAAAACAAACGAATATGAAATTCTAACTCCTGCCAGATACTGTTCCTTTAAATTACAGATAACCATTTGTTTTCGGTTGCCGCTAGGACGGCTAACTTGACCTGGGAATGCCTGAAATGTATCTGAACTGACAAGTGGGTAGGAGGTTTTTAGAGGTCGTAAGACCAGAACCGTTGTCAGGTTATGTCTTTCTATCAACGCCGGAGGGCTGATGTTAAAATCTTCTAAGAAAAGTAGGGTCGCCACCCTACCTGCTCTATAGGTTACCACATTCATAAGAGCAGGAGCCGTTTGTAGGTCCGGGCCTCCTAATGATTTTGGACATCCCACGCTCCCGCCAGACGTCCTGACTGCGTTTTTTACGTTTAGACCTTACTTTTTCCTTTAAAGACGTTACAGTTTCTCTCTCCTACCAGAGGAACCTATCGCAGTTCAATCTGTCTGGCGCTGGGGAATCCTGGACATTTGCAGCGAGATTTTCTTGCAAAGTGGCGTCAACCCGTGTATTTCCCGCCGGGCAACCACAGGCAATCTTGCCTCCATACGACCCATCAAAGGTTCTGACCAAACGGGCTCCCGAGGGGAGCATTGGAGCCTCACATCGCCTCTTTCCCGCGCCGCCGCGACCGTCTTCTCTCGGAAGCGGAGGCGTCCTCGACCGGCCCCGGCGGGCGTCCTCGCCAGATTGGGTCGCCGAAAGTTGGCCGCTCCTGATTGACCATCTGAGCGGACGTGACCCGATCAGGCTCCAGGGACGCGCTGCGTGCATCACATTTCCGAGACGCGGCGGCGGCCGGCCAACTCCTGAATTGTGGCAGGCCTGGCTTGATTTCTGAGCGCTGAACGCGCCCGCGCATGCGCGGCTGAGAGCGGTTTTCTTTTGGGTTCTTCTGCCTGATCCCGGTGTGGGGGAGCCCACTGGACGGCCAGCACCCAACGGCAATGCATGGTGTACATCGCAGGTAGCAGCAGCTTTCTCAGCTTGTGGGTCCGCTTGCCGGAAAGCCGTCAGCTCGTTGCGTGCCTTTGTACGCTGCAGCATTAAGCGTGCCCACTGCCGGATTCAGGCACAGGAGTATCAGGGCCGTCGCCCCTCTTCATTGGAAAACCCGGGGCATTTTGTCTCCTTCCCCCTTTCGAGCGGAAACTGGAGATATTTTGCATCGGAAACAAGGATTTGTTCATATAAGTATTATGTTTCGAAAATGGCGACGCGAAATGGCCAAAATCTAAGGAGAAATTAACATTTTGGAAGTGGGATTTTAGGAAGGGGCATAAACACGGATGGAGATTTTGCTCCCTTAGCATATGGTCTGCCAGTGAACACTGGACATGCCCCTTCTCTAACGCAAAAGTAAACATGTGTCCATGTCCCCATGCATGTAAGAACGAGATGTCCCCTTAAAAAGGGGGAAAATGGTTTCTGGTTTTGGAAACATCCTTCTACAAAAATACCCATAAGTTTTGTGCGAAATTAGATTGTGCAGGAAGTTCGTGCATTGGCGACTCATTATTTTTGCAGTATGTAATAGACAAAAATGGTCTGAAGTCCCACTTACTGTCTTTTTGCTGTCACTTTAGGTGTCACTGCAATGAAGATTGTCCTTGCAAATAGATACGAAGATTTCTCCTCAGATTTTTAGACCGTAATAAGCCTCTGTTAAGCTAGTTCTATCAAAGATGTGTTTGGATTTGGAGGTAATGGGCTTGCATTTTTTAAATAAAGAACACGAATGCGACTGAAAGGCAGTTATCGGTTATGTCCACTTGCCAAATACGCCTATCGGCAGCCGAAAGCATCATTTGCAAGGGGTGATGATTCGAACGCCGATTCACTGTCTTAGACATCTTCCAGTCCATCCTGATTTTTACTGCACCTTCCACTAAAACCATGGCATTTTCCAACCGTATTTTGACAGCTCAATGAGCGCATCCATTGTACTTATGCGGGATCGAGGGAGGGGGGGAGACACTGGTTTAAGGCGCAGCAACATTACGGACGAGGTGAGCACGTGGTTTGCCGAAGTTTCTTAAACTTCAGCTTCATTCTCACTTTCCAGTTAACAGTACTCCAGTTATTTCCATTTTTCCAGTTATTTCCAGTTAACAGTACTCGTGAAACTTTTGCCCATGACGTTGACGTTATCAGTGATGTCACGAACGGCCAAACAGGGGCAAACCCATTTGATCATAGAGGTCGTGCCGTACCGGTATACTGAAGACGCTGCAAAAATGTCTATCTCCTTCGTATAGGCACCTTGCCAACATCATGGTGGATGTCTCACCAACTTCGCCAGCCCTGATATCCTGTCTGTCCCATAGGACAGGGCTTCCGCCGTTCAATAGTTTTACATTGGCCCTAAGACATATGTAAATATAGATATATATATATATATATATATATATATATTTATATATATATATATATATCAGTAAGTCGGTGCTGAACACTTCCAAAAATTGGAGGATCTCGACAGGATTTAAGACCATTTCTTTCCAGTCATAGTGCTAATGTAAAACCGTTGGATGGTGGGCGCCCAGTCCTAAGGGACAGACATGATAGCCATGTACATAATCTAAATAATAGTCTAAAATAGTTTCGAGATGCTCTCACCTTGTTTTCAATGGTGTCCAGCCACAATCTCGTGAACGAGATTTGTTAAACGTCTTGGTATGAAGAACGAAAAATGAGAGAATGAAAAAAAAATATTTAAAATATGTCTTTTTTATTCAATGTTCACTAGGTGATCCGTGCCTCGAGAGCTGTACGTGTCACTTACAGAGGTCACACTGAGCATCTCGCAAATTAGGGGAACGTGCAATAAGCTCGTATTTGTATGATGTGTTGTAACCACCCCACTGACTGGTGCATAACAGAAAATCATGACATTCGATGACAGTAAAAGGTAATATTATATATATATTGTGTCAAGAAAAATCTAGTGATACACCAAAAGCAAAGACACGATGTTTGGTACATGCTGGTCCTATTAAAACTCCACCAACTGTTCCCTCTCCTTAGGCGATTTTGCACCTCAACCCTTCTGATGATAACTGAATCCGCCCCTGGCACCAGAAACAAATGGACCGACAAGTGCCCGTCGAGATGACACAGATCCGCCCACGAGTTATGCCCAAATAAGGAAGGCATATAATTGGCAAAAAGGTGTGAGTAAGCCTGAAGCACCCTATTTATGCACATGCGGCATGCACGGTTCTTTGAGATAATTAACCATGAACTCTTGCAGCAGCGCAGACAAAATTTTGCTTTCCATGGGACCCCGGGAATGCTGGAGGTCCTTCGTTAGGCTCTTCACAGACAGGCTCCCAGGAAACAGTCCGGCTCTTCCCAGTTAAAAAAATGTGTATATATATATATATATATATATATATATATATATATATATATATATTCATCCTAAAATCTTGGAGGCTACAATGAAGTCTCCGCAAATGACGCATATCTCAGGGATCAGAGACTCCTGAGTTGGCGATCTCTTGGGCCACTGGAAAAGTTCGAGAACTTCAGAGGCCATTAGAAACTGGAAGCCCAAGAGAAAAAAGAACGCATTATCTGGAGCTGCAGCCAGGAATGGCCAATGGCCACATCTTTAACAAGGATGTTCTCAGAGTAAACCTTAGTGATACTCCAGAGCGGAGGCTCCTCAAATAATTTCGATGAGAGCCCAGGTCCCTAAGGAACCCTCTCCCCATCATCCAGGCTGCTGGAGTGGTTCCTAGCACTATCACTTGCGTTTCCAGCATTCTATTCCCAGTTACAAGCAAAAACCTATCGACCATTCCTGGAAAACATTCAGTAGACGCGGCAAACAGACGCACTGTTTCCGTTGGTCTACGCAGTAATGAATCATGCCTAGAACAACAGGAAGGTTCTTACCGTGTCTATTGAACTTCGGCTAAAAAACGACTCGTTATGGACAACCATTCATCACGGCATGAAGACGGTGAGAGACGCTAACAGTTTTTTGAGTATACAACAAACATTCGGGCATTTGGTCCTGTTTAGGAGCGTCGCACGAAGGACCTACAGAGAAACTCCTAAGATTGAGAAATAAAACACATCATTCACTTCCCATATTTAGGCTGCATTATCAAAGCACTAACTGGAAAGACCAAAAGACATTGCTCTGATGAACCTTATTTACGAAGCAAAGTTGCCAATGAAAGGCATTTGCGCCATTTGAAAGAACTAAAACAAGCCGATGCATGTAGCGTGGCTTACCCGACAGCGGCGACTTGTCATGGTTGCTTGGAAGCATGGAGTACATGCTTTCAAAACAGCAGATTTCCTCTCTCATTTAAGACAAAAGTCCCTTCTCTGGACGAGTTTCACATTTTTTTTCGCAGAACTAACCATTTGCAAAAGTCCGATTGTCTTGCGCTGTACTTTACGAGCATGAAATGTCAGACTGAGTATGATCGATATGCATGAGTGCTTTCTCCAAACAGCGGCCACCTGTTTCGTGCTGCGTTGACCGGCAGCGAAGTTATTCGAGGTGATTCTGTGCCTGTATCTCGACTTCAGCGCGGTCGACAAGAACACGAGTGTCGTCATCAGAACGTGACGTCGGGAATGGACCGTCGTAGCTGAGCCTCAGCCTGAGCCGCCAATGGCCAGTGCTCACCACATCTCGGACGCTTCCGTAAATGCCATCGCGTGCGTGAAATTGTATGGGGGTACTTCGCCATCCGTGATGTGGGGCGCATTCGTTGCCCAGTGCCCACTGACATCGGTCTGGGATGGTTGATTTGCATGTCTTTGGAAGATCCATCTTCGACAATATCGAGAGGTGTTTGCGGCTAGGGCTGTAAAAGCCCATTTCTTTGCAACATGTAGCCTCATTTGATAACTCAGAGCAAGACTTCAGTTTTTCATGTAAAAATAACAAGTCATTTAACTCCCTCCAAACAAATTTCAGACGTTATGAGGACAGCATATGAGAATGATGCTAATTGCATGGTATGGCCGTTCAAACGTCATGACCATGAACTTTTGAACCAGAGAGGGAAAATGGGAGTGCTGTACCATTCGGCAATAGAATGTTATAGATATACCTGGGACGTTGCACGGAAAAACGGGCCCAAATTCCGCCTCGTTCGTTCCCGTTCCCAGCTTTTGCAGTGTTCATACGTTCTAGGTACTGGTTCAAGAGCCCACTATTTGGGAGTCTTCATTTGATGGCAAGGAGGACTTGTTCAGCAAACAGCGTCTTTACTCATATATTTTCCCCTCAACCCAGTTCACCAGATGGGAACACACAAACATACCATCAGCATGACCTAGCCCTCTACCACCGAAGTCATCATGTCAGTTCGTTACGATGGCATCTGATGACATACATTTAAAATCGCGTGAAAGAAAGACACGCAAGTATTCTGGCCACGACAAGGAAGGTGATTCGCTGGTCATCGTACCAAAACTAACCTATTCGCTGTCGTCTCATTCTCGTGACCGATCGCAGGCTGACAATGGGCGAAAACAGCAGACGCGTCCTCCGAGCGTTCAGATTGGGACGTCGCTCACAGCACGCGGAATAAACATGCCGAATCCTGGCTAGATAGCTATGTTTGAAGAAGTTCGCTTCGATGCTGCCATCTTTTTAGGGGCTCTGGCCTCCACAGAGGCGGAATGAGTCGGCCGCTTTGGTAAGGATAAAAAAAAAAACGCTGAGAAGGAGCAAAAAATCGGAAGGAATGGTCTCATGACAGCATCCTCTGAGGGCATGGACCTTGCAGATTAAAGGGGCAGTTGTCCAGTCACGGTTCCGAAAAACTTAACATAGGCCCTACGATTTTTCACTGGGAAGAATCGGCCCCAAATCATGATTTTTCCCTAATCATTTTGAAAAAGTTCCACTTCTAGTCCTCTGTACATCAAAAACTATTCAGAGTTGAATCTTGTCCAGGAGTTTCTGTTGTCCTTCTTCCATGCTAGGTCCTGGGATACAAGAAAGCTGGGTAATATTTCGTTTGTTTTGACCTGAAAAGGAGCAGGCTACAGGTGCCCTTGCTGTCCATCGTATTCAGCACTAAACTTTCCTCGATCGCACCAAAGGCGTTGTACAGCAAGACCCATTCTGTTGATCAAGTCGTAGTAGCTGCCACGGGCGGTGCCACCGAGGTGTGCAGGGTGTACGTGTATCCCCATTCTTTGGAGCAGGAGTACAAGGTAATTTTTGTGCCCCACCTTTTTGGCTGTTGACTCTGTTCATCTCGAGACTGAAAGGAAATACATTTATCATCAAAGTTCTCAGAAGACGCAGGTCATGGGGCAAGTGATGGATAACGTATAGGAAGCCTTGTGTAAGCATTATTTAATTACCTATTGTATGAAAAACACAGACACAAATTCTGCAACCATACGAACCACTCCTACGGGAAAAGCATGCGCCGAATATTGGCTACGCCAGTCACATATCATTGGCTGCATGCGTGGGAATTTTTAGTCCAGATTTTGCCTTTCATCCCCGTTTTCAAAGGTGAAATGTGTTTTCGTATTTGGAAAAATAGTGGCATTTGCAATTACACTGAAAAAATTCTTCCCCTATAGTATCAAATATGTCCAGTGGCGTCTCACGGATTATTTTATTTAAGAAACCACCAGTGCAGCCAGAGGGGGCCCAGGGGCCTAGGCCCTCCCGCCCTCAGGCCCGTATTTTACTCTGCTTAATACACCTAGCACAAGGTTTTCCTATGATTTCAGTTCTCACTAAGCCCCGGGCCAACCTTAAGAAAATCCTGGTTGCGCCTGTGTAAAAAAAAACAATTATATATGCATATATATTTGTGTTCCTACATAAATGTACGATCATGTGTTCAGTTAGAATTATGCATTTCAATTTATTTTATATTTTTTTATTTTTATTTTTTTTTTTTTTTTTTTTTTTTTTTTTGGGGAATTAAAAAGAGGGGAGGATTTTTTTTTTTTTTTTTTTAAAAAAAATTTTAATTTTTTTTTTCTTAATTTAAATTTTTAATTTTTATTTTTTTTTTTTTTTTTTCTTTTTTGTGTGAGGCGTGTTGCGGGCTCCCCCATTTTTTTAAAAAACAAGAGGGGGGGGGAGAGGTGGGGGGGGGGGGAGGGGGGAGAAAAAAACCCAAAACCAAACCCGGAGGGGGAGGCGGGGGGATTATTTTTTGTTTTTTTTTCTCTTTCGATTTTTTTAAAGTTTATTTTTTTTTTTTTTTTTTTTTTTTTTTTTTTTTTTGTGATTTTTGTGGGGGGGGGGGGGATTTTTATTTTTTATTTTTATTTTTTTTTTTTTTTTTTTTTTTTTTTTTTTTTTTTTTTTTTTGTTTTGTGTTTTTTTTTTGGGGGGGAGAGGGGTGGGGGGGGGGGGGGGGGGGGCTTTTTTTTTCCCTCTCTTTTTTTTTTCTTCCGGGGGGGGGGGGGGCCCCCGCTCCCCCCCCCCTCTTCCGCCGTTTTTGCCGTCAGCGACCGTCTCCCTTGAGGGCCGGAGGCTCTAGCCACTGGCACCGACCGCAGTCGGAGAGTGTTCAGTTCCTTTGTCCACCGGTGACGTAAACCCACTCATAGAGCACCAATTCCCCGACAGCGTTTTTGGTAGTTTCCGATTACGCTGCATCGCCTTAGGCACCATATGTTGGACGGCTTCAGATATGGAAACCAGACGACCAAGAGAAACCACTCGGAAAGTTAAGCATTTCAGTTCGTATCGGCGGAGGAATCTGTCAGCAATCAATCTACATTGTCATGTGGCAATCGATCGCAAAGCTGTCGGGTTTTCTACATCCTGCGGTGCATTGAACAGGCCGTTCTGCCTGACTTGCGATTGATATTCCACCCCTTGAACAGCTGTAAGTGCTACGCCCTCCAAAGCTGTTGGCCCTGTTCACAAAACCAACTGTTTGAAACTTCGGATTCCGGATTTTTCCTTCTCTTTCTAGCTGGCTAGAAAACAAGATAGCTTCAAAAACGCGCTTTGCAACTGGTATAATGCAGAAGCGTCAGTCTAGAAGCCTAAGGGCAAAGGGCAAATGGAAAGGGTGGAGCGGTATGGGACACTGTTACATTTTCAGACAGTTCCTTTCGTGTAGCAACAAGGATCTGTTGGTATACACAAGCACAGATGGAGATTATGTCTCCTGCCTGGATCAGACCGCCGCCTTTTCTCCTCCGCCGTTTACAAAACCTAGCATATGTACGATTACAAGCTATCTGCTTGAAGAGCTAGAGTCAGTATTGGAATAGGCGCGACTAATAATGACGCTAAGTTCAGACAGCAATATTGCCGAAGCATTCTCTGAGCTCTGAGCACAAGAATTCCAGACATACCTAACTGGAGGTGAGAGTCTTCCTTGGCAATTACTCCATTCCAGCGAGCTTCGGTCAGACAGGAGGAACAGTTTTTCTATGAGGAGGACCAAATGAACAGCCCTTATCCCAGGTCAGGGAACACGAGGTACCTGCCTCTGTTGCCTTCCTCACTTTGTCATGCAATGCGGTAAGAGCAGCCAAACCACGGTGCAACAATTCGCAGCCCAACGTGTTCCCCGTAAACAGGAAGTGATGACGTAATCGGCAGGCCGCCGTGCTGCCAGCTGCAATCCAGGGCGGCATACGCTGTTGCAAACCAGCGCCGCTGGTCGACGGCGTGGCCAGATTAAGACCTGGGCTGACCACGCTGACGAGTTCACTTGTTTGGACTTCTGTCGTATCCGTATGTCGTAGCTGAGGGAGCTGCATGGGACGTGGATGGGTTATGCGAGGGCGCAGTGTGTTTCGATTGGCAGTTCGGCCTCCGCAACAGACGCAACGATCACGGGATTGCTGGTGTTCAGTGGTGTTCTTCCATTGGCAAGTGTAGGCCGTTATAACCAAGGGGCACATGGTTGGAGTTTACCCTGGTACCTAAGAGCGAGGACTGTGGAGAAGGGCAAAATGCTCTGCATGAAGTGAGGTCAGTTTCTGATAGGATCCCCCCCCCCCCTAGCAGTAATGTCAACACACCAAGAGTAGGTTCCTAAACAGAGACAAACGCTAACACGGCTATGAAGGCCGGAGGGAGACCTGGACCCTACGAGCATCACTTCCGTTACGGATCAGGCCACTGACGCTTCCTATCAAATATCAACAGCGGAAGTGTTCCTCGGTCCGCTGGGGTTCCGCGGGAGTGTTCGGTGGTCAGACAGGGCCGCTCCGTGTGAACGGCCCGCTGACGCCGCGCGCCGAGGCGGGGCGAGCTGCAACAGCTGACCGTCAGCCCCGGGCGCCGGTCTCACCTGGCATGTAGCGGCCGGGCAGCACGCGGCCCTGCCGGGACACCAGCCACGGGTACAGGGGCATCTCGGAGGGGGCGGCGGCCACCGGCGGCGGCGGCAGCACGCCGAGGCCGGCCAGACCCGGCGGCCGCGTCAGCGCCAGCTCGCCGCGCAGCTGCGCCAGCTTTACGTAGCGCGGGTCGGCCAGCGGCAGCCGCAGCGGCGCCAGCGGGCCGAACGGCAGGCCGGCCGCGCCGCCGGCCGCCAGTCCGTGCGCCAGCAGCCGCTCCTGGAAGGCGCGCTCGTGCGCCAGCCGCTCCTGCAGCCGGTCCGGCTCGGAGGCCGGCTCCGGCTCCGGCTCGCGCGGCGGCGAGCGCTCCTTGCGGCCGGGCGCCGGGCTGCCGGGCCGCGCCGGCTCGGCGGCCCGCGGCAGCGCGCCCGGCCGCGGCGCCGGCGGGCTCGCCTTGTCGCCGTCGTCGCCCACCAGCGAGTCGATCGAGAAGGCCATCTTGGGCCGCTGCGCCGGCACGCCCGGGGCCGTGGCTACGGGCATCATACTACAGCGCACCATGCGCGCGGCCGCCGTCCGCTCCCGCGCCGTCCGCACTGCACGCTCACGCACGGCGCGCCGCCATGTGCGCGGAGCACCGTTCGCGCCGAGCCGCCGTCGTCGTCTGCGGCCGCCGCGCCGCCCGCCAGCGCCGCGCTGTGGCGGGAAAACGTACCACGCTGGCCCCGCCCCTCGGCGCGCGGCGCGCCGACCCAGCGGCCATGATAGCCGGCGCCGCGCCGCCATTGGCTGGCGCCGCCGCCGACGGCCGTAAACGCCGCGTAATGGCCGGCCCTGATTGGTGCGTGTCAAACGCCAGAATAATGTCATCCACAATGCCTTATTACCAGCTATTCTATGCACTTCAAGTATCCACGGCCGAGGACCAACCGCTAATGAGCTTTACGAATTATTTAATTAGGGATATCAAAGGCCTAAAAAGCGGTTGTGAGCGGTGACGAGGCAGCTGGTTTCTTTCTCGGCGTCAAAGCTTGACAACAAAATCGGTTGGTAAACAGGAGCGATGCCAGCCGGCTTCAGCAGTTACGCAAATTAAACAGGCCCGCGTACGATGCGACAGACGTGAGCCAGTGTCATAATACCCGAGATGCACAGCTCTCTTTTTGCTTGCATCTGTTGTCTGAGACGGCTTTTGTGAAGATGCGTGTGGAACTTTGCTTTAAAAAAATTGGATGGCTAATAAATCATGGTTTGGGGTTTATCTGATGCGAACGGCGAAAGTTTTGAAAAATCAGTGATGTTCCTAGTGAAGCTTTGAGGTCTGTTCTTTCCAAGCAATATCATCGACCTAATGATAGGTTTAGAAATTACTAGTGCTACTTTAGCATTATTCAACGCCAATAGACCAGGAGATTCCACACATGTTTGCTTCAACTGCCTCCAAGAACGAATCCAAAGGAGGAAACGGAAGCAAGATCAATGAGCGGAAAACAACGGTCTATGTATGTGCAGTCATGTTCGAGAGGATTATACATTTACGTCAACAAGGGAAGAATGGCGACGGTAAAATGAAGGTCAATATGCAACTAAACACCTCTGACCGTCCTCTCCAAAAAATGAGCAGAGAAGAGGTAGGTGATACGTCAGCGAACGCTACTAGTGCTGAGTACCAGTTACCAAGCACATTCTCAATGCATACAATGACATCGAGTGCAATTATAGAATCACAATGGAAAGAACTGATGCCTTAAGTCATAAAAAAACTTTTTCGGAAAAATGAAATTGCAACACCATTGCCGCGCAGTCCATGGTGATTTGATGCCATTCATGCTGAACTGGCAAACATCTTGCCAATTGGTTCCCCCATCTGATGGCTGGAGATCCAAGAGTGCTGGGCCGGTCTCTAGACTCTAGATTGTAGACTCTGGTCTCTGGTAGTTTTCGGATATTAAACCAATGGCCCTGACGTACAGCCAATAGTCAAAAATCCTATCAGGACCCTCTCAGAAAATTTTCGGATGTTGCCAATCATGTCCCATCACCGTGAAATTGTGTCGGCAAAATGGATGTTTACACATTTGATAAGAATGTGTTTCTACTGTCTAGTTACTCACATGTGTCGCCGGTAATGTAAAGTTTACCAACGAGGGTAGCGTGTCTTTGTAGAAAAAACGCGAAACCTGTAGCGTGCGCGTTCATGTTTCCTGCTTCTCCGTTGACATGATTCTTTATTAGCAAATGCTGCAAACAGTCATTACCAGCTTTAGTCAAAGTCAACATGATCATGATCTCGAAAAATGTTAACAAGATTTGGCTTGAAATAGATAGGACTTTGTACCTATTAACGTTTGTGGTGCCTGGCTATCCCACCGCATATAATCATCAGTTGCATTTATTTTATTGTTTATTGTTTGGTATCACTGAATGAATGAGCCATGTCAATCATTTTATATTTTAATGCACAAAGGTATCTTTGCAAGTCAGGCGGATAATCCAGACATCAACGACTTTTCGGTTTTATTGCACCACTGCAGATAATGTTAAATTACTCCCTCAGAGAAAGATGGTTTTGTTTTCTCATTCTCTTCCAAGGAAACAGACGATATTCTACCAAGAGACTCTCGCCGCATTCTGATATTGCTTTTTCATCACAAATTGAGGCCAATTCAGAGAAAAAAGCAGCAACTTGCACTATAGGATGACTAAACACACTGGGATTCGCTAATCAGGAGTTCACCCCAAGAAAATTCTTCCTTGTAGTTTCATGGCGACAGGACAGTTCGTGTAAGGTGCAGATGGGTGGAACCAGTCAGCCATACTGGATGCCAGTCACTGAGCTGAAGATATAAACTTTTCAAACCAGATACGTCATTTACTAAGCATCGTGTGTCTTTGCCATATGAGAATGTTTAGGGACACCCTTGGTTACGGAAATGCGATGTGAATATTTGCTAAACTCCTGAAACAAAATCATAATTGAGGAATCAGAAGCCACTTGGCCCTCGGTACAGTTTAGGTATAGGCGTCGAATTAATCGACGAAAATTTCATTCACGATAAAACACATGGGACTTCAAGAGAACCATTCTGGGCTGGAAAATACAATATGGATAAACAGAAACTGGATAACGCACTGTCACTGCGTTATCGGGTTTAGAGTCGTGGTCTTCGCAGTGACTGAATGACATGGTAGAAAATTTCCACCCCAAAAACATTGCCATTAATGCCTCGGTGCACTTAAAAGCAATCCTCCGCGAAGGCGGAATATAATACATGACCCTCTGTATCATGTATACTCTCTCTATTTGCTTTATCATGCATACTCCGGCAAAATTCTTGTGGCAAGAAGTCCGGTACCAAATCACTACGGCGTTTTTTTGTGAGTTATTTCTGCAATATCTAACAGGGCGTCCATGAAAACCTCTTTTTCCATTCTCACTTCACTTCTCCAGTTTACAAATGTTTCAGTCGGCCAGGTATCGCCCGTTGGTAATGTTCATCTCTGACACAAACGTCATTTTTTCTCGGGCCCGTCTCTTGGCCTCCGAGCCCGCAACTGAGGCGGCTCCCGACGACCCGTGCAGAGCGGACATTTGACCACATTCGGCGAGCTCCTTTCGGCCGCGACAGCGGGCGGTCCCGGCCTCCTCAGGCGCAGACGGTGACTCAGTTGGTCCGCTACTGGAAAGGAGTGCGGAATTTCGGCTCCCATTGAACTGGCGGTAATTGACAAATCCTGCGGCCTGCAGGACATGGCGAGCTGACAGGCGGCCAGGCCGCAGAATGGCCTTGTTTTCCATTGTTGGCGAAAAGGCGTCGTTCACTGGTTCCCCGTAGGTGGCGAGGAGAAGGGGGAGGCGGTTACGTGCAGCGGCGCAGGCCAGCGCAGAGGTCGATGATGGTCGTGGGGCAGTGCTCAAAGCTCTGCGCTGTCAATTCAGGACTAACTCCTGTCAGAGGATGTTAGTAGCTGTTATTGTTTCCGTGACGATATGCTTGGAGAAACATTGTCTCAGTGGGACGAGGGTATAGACGTAAAAATGGGCAAAACGTGTCTCTTTGTCACTGGAATATTAGTGAAGCGTGCTTCTGCCGTCTCGCAAACAAGTTTTATAATGATCAAAGCGTGCACTCGCCGCCGCCCAACATCCTTGGTCACAGAATCGCGGCATGAGCTACCGAAAGAAAGCAACACGTTGATGTTTTGTGCAAGGCCTTCTCCTGAACAAAGAGCCACTGAGCACAAAATTATGGAACATTCAAAAATTGGAAGCATTTACGAAGTTAACAAGAGGCCCTGAGATACATGGGCAATGCACCGTTAATTTTTCACAATCGCCGATTTGAGACAAAGCCCATGACATAGCAGGCGGGAATGTTTCCAATGTCTTCCCAACTCCCCCCACCCTGTTGGCAACGTTGTTGCGAGTTACAGTGTGGGAGAATCTCCATAAAAAAGTGAAGTCATCCAGAAAGGAATTTTGTTGTCTGAAATGGGATATACGGCAGCGGAGCTGCGCACAGTGACTTAGCGCCAACAGCGTCGCATTTCTGTCCAGGTAAGGTCCCAGCTGTGTGTTATGGCCGATATAGATTTTCTTCTCCAAAGCCAGTCACCTGCAGTGGTAATTTGTCTTGCATCTGACGACCTAACCCAGCCCCACATCAGCTTCACGTCGCCTTTCGTCATTTAGCATTAATGTGCCTGCAAATCTGCACGCTGCTCCAACGCTGCCGGCCAGCACGACATCGCGCGGGGGGCCAGCGCTACCAAAACCAAGCACAAAGCCCCGCCGCCGGCGCCGCGCCCGCCACTCGGAGCACGTGAGCCATTGTCCACCGATCCGTCGGCGGGCTCCGTTCGTGTCAGTGTCAGCCGATGTCACCGGGACGCTGTCCCGGCGGTCAGGCGTGTGCCAGCCCGCCCGGCGCGGCGCCTGAGTCCCTGTTTTTACCGGCACGCCAGCCTGAGATCGCGCCTTTCGTGACGAGAGCCGGCGATGGGAGGGCGCGTTCGGCCGTGCTGTGATCGATTATTCGCGCAAAATCGCCAAATCGTGTAATGCAAGCCCGCGGGAGTTCAAATTACGGCAGGCGTCGCGTGTTTGCACTGCGGGAGATACGATCGCGTGAAAAAGTCAAAGGTGCATGTTCTGGGTATCGCCGGCCATCGCCACGACACAATCACAGAGGTGTTTCTGGGTCGCATTTATTAATCAATCACGTGTAATTATTGGGCGTACTGCATTAATTGACGGCCCTAAACACAACATTGCAGCAGTGCCTAGTTTTCTAAAAATCAATAAAGGTCCCTTTCTATTTTGATTCCCTTTCTATTTTGATGAGTGTGGTGCTGTTTCGCTTGCGCATAGACCCATACACCAGCCACGAACACGTCACAGCACATATACAGATGGCTCCTGAAAACCCCACCCAAGCACCGCATTTAGTAAGGTCTAAACGCTATGTGGACGAATTCGGTGTGTAACTCATCCAGCAAACATGCAGTGTCTGTCGCACACTACGGCACCGTTCCGAAAATCAGCTTCTTACCAGACAACTAAATAATGCAGCAACATTAGCAGTAGTTCTTGAAGATTAACATATGATCAGACAAAGAGCTGGCCATTTGTGGCGTGATGGCGAATGTGTGCTAAGTGCTAAGACTGGATCATGAGACATCGGCTGCTTTTTCGGAGTTCATTTTGGCAGCATCTGGAATCTAGACCAATGCTAGGGAATAGTGATCTCGCTCTTCGTTCTTCCACGTTTCGGGAAATATGATCTGATGCCGTGACTTGTCAGCCAATGCGGACGTCGTTTTTCGACGAACCGACTTCATTTGGACGAAACGGCCCGGGCGTCGATCCATGGTGCGCCCACCTCCAGGGCCTTCATTTCTTTAAGATGATGGGAGGCAGGCGACAGGTGCCAGCACAGACAGGAATGTCTGTGAATCTGTGAATTCTGCCGAGGAATACAGAATCATCGAGGCACCGGGAGAGGTATAGGTCCCAGTGTTAACATGTCAGAGCAACAGGACCTGCGCTGTTCCCGGACCCAAAACCCTCAGAAGTACATAAAACGGTGCCCCCTGCCAAAGAACGTGGCATCGTTGTCTAGTGTCGTGGGGCCCGAGATTGCGATACCTTGACGGTGATTTTGGTTGTATATTGGCCTAGTAGCTCCGTTGTAAGCCATAATCATAACGGTCGCAACTTATGTATGCAATCATGGAAAGCTTGATAGAAAAGGGTGGCCAATATATGTTCCCATCCGGCAGAATCTATTGCTGCGGTGGTAACTGCTGGGCGGTAGGATAGATGTATGATACCCAAATGATTCCTTCGTCACGCCACCTGCACGTGCTGCAAGATGTACCAACTTTTCCTCTTTATGGCTGTAATCTTCACAGGAGCCGACGTCCCGCAACCCATTGTCTTCCCACAGGTGCGCCAGCCGCGCGCTATACGGCTCACTTCAGAACCGAATGCCGACCGGGCACAGCCAGAATATCGCATTCATAACGGACGGGAATTGCGCGGTGCCGTACATTGAGGAGGGGATGACTTTCCGCGTGGGCGTTAACGTTGAGCAGGACTGTGGGAATTCCAAAGCCATGTGGATTGGTGCACTCAAAATCAGATTATCGGTTTGGAGCATCCTGTTAATGATTGTCTGAAGATTACATTTATTACAGGTATGGTAGTTCTGAAGTTTCCGCGTGGTAAACTTGTCAGTGGATTTGTTCTTCGCATCACGCCTTGTCTTCATTTTGGAGTTTTATTGCCCCAAATATTTCACCTCACGTGACGCTGGCTTATCACCTACGTGCTTTATCAGACACGGATATGTGGGACTTCGCGCGGAGGTTGATCGATTAACTACGTCAAAATATCTGGTGCAGGGGTTTTGAAATAGCCAAACACTTGCTACACAGCTCAAAACGTCATGGGTGGAAAAGCTATATCATGGATAGCTGGTTATGCTGTAACGAGTGAAAGTGATTTGAGAACATCTGACGTGAGTTTGGCCAGGATCAGACTTGGCCTTCCGCACCAAAGTGATCAGCAAACCAGTGGGAGACTTGGCTAAAGACGAAAAAAAAACGTATCTTGTTGTGTTTTATGTGTCTTTTGCCTACGAGTGGGGCGAGTTTGAATTTGCAAGACAAATCCCTATGCTTGAGTTCAGTTTTGAGAATTAGGGTTTCGATGAAAATGCCAATTATTGATATGGTTGGGTGCATTTCAGACATATCGCAGAAGATTTTCAGTATTTTGTTTTGGCTACGAACATTTTTTCACGTTTTAGGTTCTACTTTCGGTAGCACATACACATATCACACCTCGCCAACCGGCCACCCGACGTGGCTCCAATCAAGTTGCTGGTCACCAAATGACTCCCCAAGCTCCGAGGCGACGTTGGTTCCACTCCAGCGTCTGCCACAGCCCCAGATCCACCAGTTCCTCCGGCGACTATACCAAGGCAATGGCGAAAAGAATTCAGAGAGAGTCCGTGCAGTCGGGGCGGACTCCTGTGGCCGCAAACACGTTGAGTTCATTCGTCCGGGTTCGTATCGAGCAGATCTGCCGAACCTAGTTTGGTGGCACTGATGACTTCACGTGTCCAGAACACCGGCGCCTTGTTAGCCCGCCGCGGATGAGCTCGTATCCGCCTATCGGCTCGTCAGCGATGCATCATCGGCGATTGGTCAGTGGCTGCACACGGTCAGTGTTGCTGTGGAGGAGGCGAAAGGCTGGAGTGCCTGAAATATTCCAGCAGTTGATTTTGTGAGTGATGACGGTATGTACTGATTGATGATGAGGATGTTGCCGGAGACCATGGCTGTAGCTGCTCTCTCGAGTTGGATGGAAAGCTCCCGATGTTCGGCAGAATTTATTGCTCATGCCACGGACTGGTCACCTTGCGATATGCAGGCTTTACCGTATTTTTTATGCATGCATTTCCCTTCAGGATGCCAAGGAATGCGAAGTTTCTTAACAGTAAAATTTAGTCATAGCTTGTTAGTTGGCTCATGCAACTTTCATGGAGTTGGAAAGATCCCAGTATGAAGATGACCTGAAAGTCGTGTCGAAATACGTTTTACTGCATTAGAAATTCGGAGTTTAGAGTGCGTTCAGAGTTTAGTTTGCACATATAAACTAGACTGTCACTCATTCTGGCTAAATTAATATAAGCCTAGTACTATTAGTTTGTCATTGCTTAGTTTATGTTATCATAAATCAAGTGTCTGGAAGAGAAGGAAAGTTGTTTAGTCTATAAATTTATTAGCATTAAAAGTGGACTGCTGAAAATAGCCTACAGCAACCATAGTAGAAAAGACGCACTTGTTTTCGCGTTAAGCGGTGTCTGTTTTTTTATTACAAGCGAAAAACAAGTCTAGGAACTTTTTTATCCGTTTCGGGTATAATATCTTATATCGACCACTCAGTACTCAATTACCACCACATCACATTCGTGCTTACATTTCACTTCGTCTAAAACCACACACAGGCTACTTTCTCCCAAACCGAAATTCGCCTAGATCTGTTCCTCGTCATCTCGTTCTCCTCCACCTCGGCATTTCGTCCTATCAACAGCGGTTCCCCGGTCACGTCCAGCTCCCTATGCTGCAGTAAATCTGGACCCCATGCATAGGCAGCGGCGGCGGACCGTCGTCAGGTTACACAGCCCGACAATGGGGGCTCCGGACCGTGGCGCGGCCGCGTGCGCCGTTTTCGTCTCGCCCGCGCCAGCTGCCGGCGGCGGCCGCGTGAAAGCGGCCGCGGCCGACGCGGCGCGTCGACAAGAGACCTCTAATTGCCTCATTTCGATTCGGGCCCGGGCGGCGCCGCCGCCGCCGCCGCGCGGCAGTCGAGCGACGAACTCTCAATCAATTATCATCGGCGCCCACGCTCCAAAACAAACCATTCAATCACGCCGTGTTAATTCGGCCAATGCTGAATCACAATTCGTTTATTGGAAAGCCGCGCGCGCCGGCGAGTAACGGTGAACGTCTCAATCGCGGCCTCGCGCGTTCGCCGCGCCTAATTGAATTCCGCGTCGGAATGAAGACAAATTGATAGTCATGGCATGTTTCATAATGTCGCTCCCCCGTCGTGCGTCTTATGGCGTGTCCGTGTGATCCCGGCGCCGACAGCGGGCCCGGTGTGAGCCAGGCTACGGACCCCGCCCTGGCCTCTCGACGGATGGAGGAGCGACGCCGGCCAGCGGACCGGCGTCGACGCGCCGGGCAGCCGTCGTCGACGGCGGCGGCGGCGGCAGCAGGCGCGGAGGTGCGTGAGGCGTGGCGCGACGTGGCGTGGGTCGGGTGACACGACACGTCTGCCGACGGGACGTGACGGGCCGCGTCACGAACACGAGGTTGGTGACAAAGTCTGGACGCAGCGCCTGAGCACGAGGATGGACACAAGGCCGTCGTCGGAGAATGGGCAAAGACTTAACGTCGGAGGATAGACACAGGTCTAACGTCGGAGGATAGACACAGGTCTAACGTCGGAGGATGGGCACAGGTCTAACGGCGGAGAATGGACACAGATGTCGCTGGACGGACACAGATCTCACGTCGGAAGGTGAACACAGATCTGACGTCGTAGGATAGACACAGGTCTAGCGTCGGAGGTCGGACGCAGATCTAACGTCGGAGACTGAACATAGGCCTGGAGTCCGAAGCGGGACATCGTGACAGCGTGACAGCGTGACATCCGCGTCACAGGTCTAACGTCGGAGGTCGGACGCAGATCTAACGTCGGAGACTGAACATAGGCCTGGAGTCCGAAGCGGGACATCGTGACAGCGTGACAGCGTGACATCCGCGTCACAGGTCTAACGTCGGAGGTCGGACGCAGATCTAACGTCGGAGACTGAACATAGGCCTGGAGTCCGAAGCGTGACAGCGTGACAGCGTGAAGCGGGACATCGTGACATCGGGACAGCGTGACTGCGGTGAACGCGGCCTGCAGATGGGGTAGCCAGTGCGTGGCGCCAGCAGTGTGACCGACCCGCGTGGCGTCGTCAGCCACTTCACAGACTCCAACAGAGCTGCTGGTCGATTGCTCCAGTTGCTCTGTCGCATGACGTCGTGGCGCGTGGACCAGCAGGCTGCTTTCAGCACATCTCCGTTCACTTTGCGGGGAACTCCACCGCAGTTCGTGCCAGCCGGAGTCGTGCTGCACCTGCCTCCCCGCACGTTGTTTGTTTGCGGCCGATTTTGGTTAACCAAGTTATGTCTCTGGTGTGCCCGGGACATCCATATCTTTCTTGTGAGCGCTGGCTAGATTCGACTAGATGACTTGAGACAAAATACATTCTTTTGACCAGACAACAACAGTGAATCCCTCCTAACACCAGCGTGTACGGCGAAACATTATCCTCAATACCAGGCACTCAGAGTACACCAACACCTCACACCACGCCACCTGACACCTTGCACCTCCTCACCGATCTCAGCGTGCTGAAGTTACACTAAACCCGCTGACCCAGAGCCGACCTAACGTGACCTCGCACGCTAACCACTCCCCCGCCCCCCCCAGCCCCCCCGCCCCCCCCCACACACATTCCAGAGCGCCGGTACGGGGCCGGCCAGCGGGCAGCCGCGCGTATCGGCCCATCTCAGGCGGCCGCGCGGCCGCGATTCCCCAGCAGGCACCTCTATCGCGCTCCGGATCTCTGGGAAAAAACGCAATCAGCCGCGCCATTACCGGCGACAACGCGCGGCATGCCCGCGCGCGACACCGGCGGCGCGACCGGCCGCGCGGCCGCGCCGCCGATCGACGGCCGCCAAAACAAATGGCGCGCGCGAACGATCGTGTCGCGGATAGGCGGCCGGGCGCAAAACACGCCGGCACCCTGTTGCGGCCGGCGGCCGGCGCGCGGAATCCTCGCCGGCGCCGTAATTGTCCCGTTCGGACACGGGTAAAACAAACCCATTACGGCGGCCGGTGCCAGGCTATGTGTTTTGCATAACAAAGTGGGTGGCAATTTCGGGCGCGATTGGAAAACAGGAGCGGCACCGCGTCCCCGCCGGTCGCCGCGGGTCACCGCCCGTCCTGGCCTTCGCTGACGCTCGGCCGCCGGTAGCGCCCACCCAGTGCCGTCCGATCTGGTCCTCTGGGTCTTCAGGAGCGACTCTCTTGAAAAAGGAAATGTATAGAAACGTGTCGGGTAGCCCCGACGGGAATGTGATCGGAATCATACGCACGAGGTGTTTCACAGCGACAGTGCCATGCACCAATCAGTTTCTTTCTGATGAGGCCTCGTCGTTCGCCAGAGTTCGCCAAACATCAGCCGTAAGGTGTCGCATGGCAAGAATCAAATCAAAAATCGTGACGTTTCATTCCCTCCGCTCACCCATCCGATTTTGCGTTAGCCCTGTGGCGTAGTCTGTGACGAATTGCCTCCAAGTCCACCAGTGGCCCTCTTTTGCCACTTTTGCCGATGTCTCTGAACCTGTGACAATGCACCAGGGGTATTCTTGCGCCAGGGGTAAGGGGTTTGTATTCTTTTGGGAGGGCCCTGGCCAACCCAATGTTGATTTGGGGCCACGAATGTTGGTTTGGGCCACCCAATATTTTCTGCCCGTTTTAAAGGGAAATGAGTAATGGTAGCGAAAAAACGGCCGCAAAAGATAAAAATCGACAGAAAGTAAAGAATAAGACCTAAGGCGATGTATCTATATGTATATATATATATATATATATATATATATATATATATATATATATATGGGGTAAGTGCAGTTTTTTATTTGATAAAAAGTAATAAAAACTCATAAATTTCCGTTACTCAAAGCACAGTGGGCTAAATCCGTTGAAAAACCAACATTTGGGGGGAAGACAGGTTGTCGGATCCTCGGCTCGCCCCCCCCAAACAGTTACAGAAATCGGCGCCTGTGCAATGTACGATACTAAGAAGCATGATATGCAACATGAGAAGACATAGCGAATGTTGGCGAATACATATCTTTTGAGTTGCCTTTATATAGATTTGATCCAGCTGTTTAGGTACGCTGGTGTTTGGTACAAGAGACTGACTGATTATTAGGGTTAAGGGGCGCACCGACTTCGTGGATACGGCGCCCATACCTTGTTTCAGTGGTTCCATCAACACGAAGCACGACAACTAACATATCCCAGCGACCCAACATAGCAGCGTTATGCCAAGGCACAGAAACATTACTTACAAGAGCATACACAAAGATAACACAGGCGACTAATGCATAGAGCATACACTGCAGAAAAAGCGATATCCGATATCGGCGCAACTGTCGTGTCGCTATAAAACGTGAGTCATCGCCCAGCAAATCACAGTGTGAGGTGCTGCACTGCGTCCAAATGGCGTAAATGCTCCGAAGTCAATGCATGTGGTCAACACATGGCGCGCAGTGAGGGGTTCGCTGCAACGCGGGCACAGCTCTCTCTCTCTTTCTTTCTCTCTCTCTCTCTCTTCACCCTTCAGAAGATGATGATGTGTTGCGTGCGTATGCCCTAGGCGCAAACGGGAGAGAACAACAGAGTCCGTGCTAAAAAGAAATGGATGGAATATGGGCCATACACCCTTGGACTTCCAGCTGTGCTAATGCTGTTCTTTAAGCTAGATGAAAATGCTTGCTTTCCCGTTGTGAAATATAAGGAACGGTCTGGTTATGAACTCTCAGCACAAGCATCGGTGCCGAGCTCTGGATCATATCCTGGTATCACGATATCGTGATAACTATCTTTTCTCGCAACTCTTCTTGCAGCTGCAACGGGGTCGGCACTCAGGAGCAAAAATGAGGCCTAAAAAATGTCTCATCGGTAAACCACGGGCCACTGCCAGAGTCAAGAGCTGCTCAAACAAGAGAAGAAAAAATGAAGTTATTGAACGTGTGGAATTTGAGTGCTTTAATTAAAACGTTTTCTGATTTCAAGGGGTTTAACACGATGGCGTACGTGCATACACTTGGTAAACACCCGAATTTCGGCACCTTGGCTTTTGGTGAGTTGTTGGCAAAAAGCTCATCTCAACTCGGCTTGGATCAGTTCGGGAGCGCATTTCTTCCGTCGAATGCTAGAGAGAGAAAAAAACGAAACGCTCCCCTTGGAATGGATTCGCCGCAATCAATCGATCATCAGATATCAGCTCCAGCCTGCGTTTCGCTGACTTGTGTGACGGATTCATGCATAGCGTGCAATCGTGCGGTGACATCATCGATTTTTCGACAGGCTGACGTCTTGTTCAACCTGCAAACCAAATCGAGCCGTGTGATGCGTGATATGTGCAGGGGACAGGCCACTCAAAGCGAATGCTGGAAATGCATTTCTCAAAATCCAGAAAACCTCAGACCACTATCATTAACTTCATTTGAAAGGACTGACTGACAAGTCATCCGAAAAATTCGTTTGCTCCTGGTACTGATTCAAATTGTTCTCGACCGAGATTACTGCTTTTTACGTTAAGGACTGCCGTGGAATTCAGTAGAATTTGAAGGATTATTTCACTGGGCATTCCTCCGTCATATCACACACGACCTGCCGTGCGAGACAGTTGTTCTGAATAACCCATCGTATCGGCGAATGCCAGCCATGAAAAGTTTTGAGCTCAAATGTTTGCAGTAGCAAAGAAACCATAAATCAATACATTATCAGTGGCACTACCATTAGACCTGCCCTGTCAAAACATGGAGAGAGGGTGTTTCCGTCAGTGAATATAAGTTGTATTCAGTAACCGTGACTATTGCCAGATGTCCCGGCGAATTCGCGTACATCAGTCTAGAAGTGCAAGGGGTTGCGTTATGTATCTTTATTTGAAAGCGGCTGCCTATAAATACTCTTAATACTAGGAAATGGGATTGCTACGCAATTTAGGGTTGTCTTTGACCAAGTTATTTCGCAGTATACGTGAGTAAATGGGTTTGCTCTTGTATAAAGGTCAAATATTTCGACACAATTTGAGGTTTAGCTACTTGAGTTACTGGGACCAAACATACTGAACACTTAACTGATGCTACTGGCGAAGGCACCTCAAATCGTGCCGAAATGAGCCTTTTGTGATATCAGACCTATATACTCAGGTATACGCCGAAACAACTTAATCATCACCTAGTGAGTATATGTGTCATTTCGGACTCGCAACATTATCTTTCTTTTGACATGCTATGTTGACGCTATACGTCTTTCGTAAGCGACAAAACATCGGTAAGTGAGAATTGTCGGTGGCCCCATTTTCAGATATTTTTTATGGATTTTCGCAGTCCTCATTTTGCGGCAATTTGTTTTTTTTTATTACGAGGACCCAGCGCCTCCTCGTTTTGCGTAATGCCACACCTCCCGTGAAAGATAAAATATGTTTTAAAACCGCGCATGAAAATCGTCATATCGTGTCACTTACTGACATATTTATATCATTGGTTTCATGTTAGCATATGTGTTCAAGGAACCGGGATACCTGGTGCCAAACTGGCCCTCTGATGCTTGTGTCTTTTCATCCACATCTCACAGCAAGACGGACATGACGTCCAATTTTTAATGTCATTTGTTACTGAGTATTCTTGGTCAGAGGGGACATTTCTTTACGTTTCAGCTTTGTTCAGGAAATGTTTCCCACTAATTTATTTCATTTCTCTAAATTCCTCAGCCCATGATTACGTTACTGGAAGTGCTTCTGAAAGTCGGACCATCGGAACCCAGAAAATCTCGCGGTGACACCAATGTGTAAAGAAATGAAGAGTAGTAAAGTCGCGCCACTGCCCGCTAAGAACATGAAGGCGTCAAAAAACAGACTATACAGGGATATAGCTTAGTGTGTATTGGTCTAAAATGACGAAAATAAATCCACGACATAAAATGAAAAGCAGGGAAGTTGCGTTTCTATGCGTTTCTTGTCTCTATTGTGTTATGCAATTTTTAAGCAATGAAAGAACGTGTGATGAGGTGCCCTAGTATGCTCCTAGTACATCAGGCGGGTATCCAAGTTACAAGTGACATCAGAGCCAGAAGCATCTTACGAAAGCAGCATTTGGACTGGTTGCAAAAAAGCACCGTAGAAATAAAGGAAAGAAAAATATGCACTTTTAAGTAGCATATCAAGGCCTGTGGTGATGCGTACTTAACGTGCTCATGCTTATAAAATGATGCCTTAATCCTTGCCCGGGGGGGCCATTTTTACAGCCTCGCCCGGCGAGGGTCCCTAAATGACCCCTCTACTAACTTTTGAACCAAATGAGATGGAGTAGCGCGGTAAAGACGTGACGAGCAACGTGGCAAGCAACGCGGTGTTGTTCGTCACGGACACAACTCAACAATGCCCGATTTTTGGGGTTTAGTCCAAACGGTGACCTCCCAGGTCACGGTAATGGCCTCAAAGCGGCCATGTCAAAATACACTGGTTTTCTTAGCAAAATGGTTTCCAAAGTTTTAACAATAAATTGGTTCTGCAAGTACCAGCATGTTGGGCGTTGTCTTAGCTATTGGAAAATGCACGGGTTTTTGGGTGTAGGTCAATGGGTGACCTCCCAGGTTACGAAAACCTCATCATAGCTGAAATTTGTAATGCGAGGCATGATAGTGTCACCACACTTTTGTCGAGTCACAGGTCAAACGAGCGACGATAAGCGTGCCAGACTTGGTACACCGGTTCTCCTCGGGCTGCGAGGAGCTTGCCTATTGGGGTCGCGACCGTTTTAGTTCCTAGGGTCACCGCCAGGGGCGCTCATGTCGTTTCACGAAAACCGCTCTTTGTCAAAAGCACTCGAGCTAGAGCCACCAAATTTGTTGTACAGGTAGGCGGCCACACGGTCTATCCTAGCATATCATTGTGGTGGCTGTGATAGTTTTCCGAGGTTACCTCCAGGGGCGCAGTCGAATTTTGTATTTTCGAATTTTCAAATTAGCGCTCTATCTCCCACCACTAAAAAGTTTTTCAAGAAAAACCGCAGGAGTTCCTAAAACCACCTCCCCGCCGGGCGAGACTTCGGAAAGGACCTTCCGGAAAATGGAACCTGGACATTTTTTATTCCTTGTTTTTTTTTTTACTTTTACGACGAGTGGGTCGGACAAAAGTTGGCCCGTCTAATATGCGTTCATTGAAGAAGGAACGGTGTCATTACGAGATTGTATGGTTTACTGAAGTCGAGTTATTCCAATCCTTACAAAGTAACGTATCTGCAAAGGAGTCGTAAGCTCTTATTACATTCTGCATTACGTTCGGACGCGTAATTGGCTTCTGTTTGCCACGTATTCGTGTCTCTAAAAATGAAATATCGTATTCGGTTGTTGAATGTTGCGTTGTTTCTTACCACTGCACTAGAACCCTTGAACGTTTTATCGCTATTTCTTTTCGTTGCTTTGAGGTTCTTGCTCTGGGCTATGTGGAATGATAAAGGACGCTACTTGTCTGGTCCGCGACCGTTTCTTTAAACGTATGCATTTTTGGCAATACCGTGAACATTGTTTTATTTGGGGTCTTTCCGTTTCCGCGATTGGAGAGGGGCACAAGAATGCCCCTTTCCAGCACGCGTTAGCGCGAAACGCCCTCCCACTGCGCGCTTTAAAAGTGGTATATGTGAGAAACGTTCTTCGTGATATAACTCTTTTTTATAAACGTTGTCGTTCTTTTCTGAAGAATAAACCCACCAGATATTACTGCGCAATGATTTAAAGAGAGCATTATACATCAGCATCATCACCATCGCCGTCAGAGCATTATACATCGATATTTGCTGTAGTGCTAAGGCGTACTTTTTGCGGACCGTTATGCCAATTTACTCACTACATATTTTCACGGCATTATTTATTTAGCTACCAAATTGCAAACTTTCGTCAGAGTAGATCCCGAAATACTGAACGGCTTTGGTTAGGTTACAGAGGTGTTACGATAGCTTACTGGCCTGAAATGGACCAAAATTTGGGATGTTACAATGTTTGTGGAAGTGTTAGCCTGCGGATATAACTATTATTATGTCATATTAGGAATGTGGACTAGTTTTACCGCATGTCAGGAAAAGGAACAACTATGCAATTTAAGTAATGTTAGATAGGTCCCTGATATGTGATACGCAAGGAGTTGTCCAAGAATAGACCACTGGGGCACGCCAAATCAAAATTTTTCCCTGATTACATGTAACAATCAGCTTACTTTTTTGTGTTCTGTCCGAAATGCATGACCTCGCCAAACTGCATGCCTCGTGTCCTAGGAAATGCCGGTTCCTTCAAAAAGCGTTGGAATAAGAAATGTGTGGTGTTTTTATTAATTTTGTGAGGGGCAAAGGGAAGATCCATTTTTCTTCTTAGACAAAAGCGAACTGCATTTGCGTCGTTTTTATAACCGTGCGTGCTTTTGTATTTCCACAGGCAAATAAATGATGTCAAACATGCGTCACGGGTCATGAGCCTACACGCTTCAGATATATCAAATGATGGGAGATAAACTTCTCCCCTGTCCTTAAAAAAAGTAATCTCCGTGATACAACCGTGCATCACTTCCGTTTCCTGCCGGCGGCGGTCTAAACGTTACTGCGCTGTTCATTTATCGACATGGGCAGTCTGCTCCAATGGGCCATCCTGAAAGCGAACGACGGGACACACAGGGTGCCCATTGTCTGCGGGGGAGCGGGCGGACTGTCGGCCGCGGACTGCGCTGGTCACCATGATGAACGGCCGGATATCGCCATATATCTGACATGGTCACTGGTCGTCGCGGGGAGGGCCGGAAACGGATCCGTGTACGGCCGGAGCGTCCCCTCCGGCTACACCAGCGCCGTCAACAGAATCCCTGCCCCGGCCGCGGTCTCCTGGCAGAGTAACGTCGTCCTACGGACCCTCAGAACCACCGTTCGAGTGCCATGGAACGTTTGGGCTGTTCTGTTTTTCTTGTGAAGGTTTCTGAGAAGGAAAAATCGACATATGTTCTAACAGCTATTTTAATGCATTTTGGTAATGCTGCTATCAAGGTCAGTTTCCTTGAGTGTCCTCAGGAAATGTTTGGGACGGATAGCTTGCGGCATCACCGAAGCTCTTTTCTCAGCACTCGTTTATATTACATGTATCATGTTATGCATTGTTATAAGTTAGGCTGCCCATGACTATTACTGTTTTCTGGTGGATAACGAGTTCACCTACGTTAACCCACTGAGCTCTGCACTCACATCTTCATCTATTTATTCGTGACGCAGTTGTTCGCACCTGCTCGGCTCCGTTCGGACCGTCTGCCAGAACATGAAAAACGACATGGAGATTGAGAGGAGGGTGCAGAAGACAGGGCGAGAGAAGCCCCGTCGCCTGAGTGCAGGCCAAACACGGAGGGCGGACCTGCAGGAGGCCGTGCCGCCCCGGCGGCGGCACTCGGCCGGCCGCCCCCGCCCCCGCCCGGCCGCCGCGGGCCCGCCCGCCGGGGGGTCGGCCGCATATCTCACTCCCTGACACGGACAATATTAGCCCGGTGGCGGCCGGCGCGCGGCCTTTGTTGCGACTGCCCGCTCGGCCAAATACTGGCGGCTGCATAATACCGGCCCGGCGGGCGCCGGCGGCCGCCTCAGCCGCGCGCTCGGGCCCGTCGGCCGGCCGGGGGGCCATTCTGCGTGGCCGGCTGACCAGAAACGCCGCCGCCGCGCCGCAATTGAGCGCCGGTAATTGATGGCCGGTGTGTGTCTCTCGGCCGGCGGCCGGCCGCCGGCGCGTCACCCGCGGCTGACCGCTTCATCACGGCCCGCCGCGCGGTCGGGGTCGCCCGCGCACGGTCACGCTGTCAGGGCGGCCGTGCTGGCCGCTTCATCGTCCGCGGTCGCCATGCGAGCCACAGCCGACTGAAAGGCACCTGGGTCATGTTTAGCGGCAAGAGGCGCTGTTTCTGTCTGCAGAAATGTGGCGTTGGATCCCTTCGATGCTGCATCTTTGTGTTTTTGCCGAATTGACCACCTCCTTCTCATAGTCTCTCTCTCTCTCTCTCTCTCTCTCTCTCTCTCTCTCTCTCTCTCTCTCTCTCTCTCTCTCTCGGCTCTCCTTATCCCCTTCCGTCTTCTTTTCCGTCTCTTTTTCTCGCCGTCACTCCACTACTCCTGCACTCTCCCAGCTGTTTGTCGGACCTGCGCCCAGCTATCTGTGACATCTACAGTCAGACATATGCCGCCACATCTCACTCCACTTGCAGGTGTGCTAACCATGCTTTGTACCCCACTTACGGTACATCTGCGAGATGATCTCTGGCCGCGGAGTAAACACCTTGTCTGAATCACGCCCGGTGGGCTCGTGCTAAGTGGGCGGCCCGGGACCCTGGAAGGGGGCAGAGGCGGGAGGGGGGGGGGGTGATGTCGGCGACTGGCCGTCAGAAAGCTCGCGGCGTGTTATTTCCTAACTCGTTACTGGGGCCCGGTCAAGCACTACCGACGTCGTGCGGTGGGTGGCGATCGAAAACGATTCAATGTCCGACACCTGCTAGTTACAATCCGGCCAGATATATGACCTCATAATGCCCATAATAAGCGCATGGGCCGACCATGGCCGGACTGAAATAAACGGCCGGAGAATCACACTGGCTTGAAGGCTAACAATACAACCCTTAACTGATGTTATAGACTCACGCTCGCAATTTGCATAATTCGAGAGTTTTAGCTGCGCCGGCGGGCGGGCCGAGGCTTGGCGATACGGTGCGCCTCTCCGCATAGGCACAGCTAAGGGGGAGGGCCCGGGGTTACGGTCCCTCCCCCTTAGGCCCGCATTTTTTTTGTGAAAACCATTGCACATCGTCTTCCCGGCAGGCGGTTTGCGTATGATTTCAGCTCACACTGAGCTCCGCCCTCCCCCTTTAAGAAAATCCTGGCTGCGCCCCTGCCGCTCTGCGAGAGACAGCACACAGCGCCCAGCAGCATTGGCTGGAGGCGGGACACAGCGCTGTGCCGCGCCAATTGGAGACGGGACATAGCGCTAGGCAGCATTGACTGGAGGCAGGACGCAGCGCCGGACATCAATTACAGACGGAAACAGCGCTGGACAGCACCGCATGGAGGTGGGACTCAGCGCCCGGCATTGACTAGAGGAGGCACAGCGACAGACAGCAGCGTCTGGCGCCGGACACAGCGCCGCACGGCGGATGGGCAGCAGACAGCACCGTCTGTCTGGTCGGATGGACTACCATTGACAGATTAATTAGTCGGATTACTCACAGCACTCTGGCGGTGTTAACAGTACGACAAAGCCTCTATTTATTTCCAGTTTATTTCCGCCAGCTCGAGTCGGCTGCCGGTGCGCCGTCCGCTGCAGCCGATCTCCCGCGCCGCCCGAGGTGCGCCGCCTCTGCCACCACCGCGCCGGGAACCGGCCCGGGCCGGCGGCGGCCGAGCGGCCGCGCTCTGAACGTGATGCAGCGTCCGCTGCCTCCGACCTGACGTGACCTCCGTCGGCGGCCGGCCGCCGCTCAGCCCGGCCGCGCGCCGACCGTCGGCAACCCTGAAAGCGCCGCCCTGGGCGGCCGTGCATTGCCCAGGTGACGTATTCAAATGCGCCGCCGCCGACTGACGGCGCGGCTCGGCTCTCGGGAGCCGCGGCCCGCATATTGCGGCCGGATTACGATTGTTTCGCCAATGCTGATTGACGGGGCCGCGTCGGCCCCTTATGAAAATGGGCGCGCGCCGTCGCCCGTCCGCGGCGTCGGCGTCCGGGCCCGTCCGCCGGTCCGGCGGCTGTCTCCCGACTCGGTCTCCGACGTCCGGCGTCGCCGAGCGTCGGTCCGCCGGCGGTCGGCAGCACGCCCCACGCCGTCTCCGGCTCCGGCGGCTGACGGCCGGCTGCCGCCAGCCGCCGCCAGCCGCAGCCGCCGCCCGAGCTGCGGAAGCTCCCGCCCGCGGTGCCGCCGGCGGGTCCCAACACGAGGGGGACCGGTGCCTCCAGCCTGACCCGGGTCACGGCCCGGGAGCGCCCCCCGCGGCCGGCGATATGATGGAGAGTTCGGACGCTGCGGCGGCCGGCTCATCAGTATGCGCCGCCGCCGGCCGGCCGGCATTCCTGACCAACAATAAAACAGCCCCGGCCGGCGCTGGCGTAATGAAGACGCCAACAGTGGCATTTATGTTTGCTCTGCGCCCGTGGCCGACGGCCGGCATACCGAAAATCTCCACCGGAATAAGCGGCGCCATTAGTCGCTGTCTCAAAACAATGGCCCGCTCAAAATGCATCGGCGAGACGGACGCGTCACGGAAACATGGCCGTTCTGGGCCGGTGCGACACGTATTCCAGACATGCGGGGCCCGCAGTCGCAGCCGGCCCGGCGTTCCCACAGCGGTCCGCCGGAGAGGACATGCGCTTCGATGCAATCGCCCCGGCCGGCCATAAATAAGACGTAATTGTGAAAAGATCCCGCCTCGTCCGGCGCGCCGGCCGGTGACAGAGCCGTCACGTGGCGCCGGCGCAGCGCCCCGGGCGGCGCCAGGTACGCAGGTGTTCCGGCCGCCGTTCTCTCGATCGAATCTGGGACTGCACGGCACGCAGGGATGATTGACGGCCGGGATGTGCGAATCGATGGCCTCCATTTGTCTTCGAGCTGATGTTGCAGCTCAAGGAGAGCGACCAAAAGTAGTGTTCATTGAGAGTGCCGGTCAGACTTCTTGAGTACAGCGTCTTGTCATGCTCCCTACCTGTAGCTGGGAGTTTGAGTTAAAATACTGCCAGAAAGCCTTGTTTGAGCAGAAGAGGGCAGGTTTCATTTGCTTCGGTTCATTTACAGTACAAATAAAGACTTCCGCTGCTGTTGGCAAGCATGCTTTTCATGACAGTGGTATGCATGTATGTATGTATATTTGCAATGTCCATCCAAACAAGTCTGGGTATTTCAGGCATATTATAATACATAGGTTAAGGCATGCATAAAGAGACCAGGAAACAAAAAACGTGACGACAATTTTAAAATGTGAAGAAAACGGGTTTACGGCTTTCGATAGGCGAGATACGATTCAAAACACCTTACAGAGGTGCACTCAGTAGTGGCTAGAGGCAGGGCGTTCCATGATGCCGCTGCTCTGTGGGAGAAGGCTCGCTTGGTCGACCTGAATCTGACACGCGGCAGACACATTTTTGTTCATACAAAGGCGCGAGTTTCGAAGACTGAGGCCTCGCTGCACCGAATAAACATCAGTCGAAGAGCTCTGGGAACCTGTCTGTTTTGGAGAGCTTTGAAAATTTTCAGGCCATCTGTGTGAAATCAGGGTGCTGATCTTGGGCCATCCGAGCGAACTGAGTGCAGATATGATGCGATCATGTCTGCAGAGGCCGGCCACGGTTTCCGCTGGAAAATTTATGACTCTTCGTATGCGGTCGAGTTGTGTTTTAGTCACCCCATCCCACATAGAAAGACAGTATGATATATGGGAGAAAACATGAGCCTGAATGATGAGATCGAATGCCTCAGGGGTGAAGTGGAGCCGGAACCTGTATAATGCTATGAGTAATGCAAACCCTTCTTGACCACCCTTGACATATGATGTTCCCGTGTCAGGGTTTGGTCAGGGGTTGCACCGAGAATTCTGATGGTCGCAGAGGGATTAATTTCCGACCTGGAAATATCAGAGGTGATGTCTGTAAGAGCTTTTCTTTTGATGCTGTTTTTTAGCCGATAATGATTTCCCTTACTGGAGCTTTTCTTCAACGAGTTAAATGTAAAACAATTTCTGGAGCGCCTGAAGTGACTGTGACGAATCATCAGGTCGGCCAGACTGCCACTGGTGTCTCACTCCACAAACTATAACTATCGATCCCCTTGCTACCAGCCGGTGAGGTAGCGGTCAACCGCCGAGACGTCAGGAAGCCGCGTTGGTTGTCTGAGCTCCTTCAGCCGGATACTGTTCCGTGCAGGGTCCAGCTGCTGCCGCCGCTGGCTCCGTGCTGGTCCCCTGGACAGACCTGAACGGTCCTGGTCTGCTCTGCCAGCTTCTTCGAGAAGCGAGAAGAGAGAAGAGAAGAGAAGAGGAAGAGAGCTCCGAATGACACCGCCGCACCATCGGCGTGAAGCCAATGCCGGGCTCCGGTGACCGGCTCTGACCGCGTTAGGCTGCACTGAGCACTGCTGGAATCCGATCGATGCCGGGCTCTGCTGGGTTCTAGTGGTACTGATGAGTGCAGAACTCGCTTTTCCTGCTGTTTTCCGAGAGATCCTATGATTTCCTTGCCTCGCTTGGCTCTGAGCGTTGTCCCCTTCTGGCGGACTCTGCTGGCGTCCGCTCGATACCTGGTTCTGCTGGACCTCGTTTGGCTCTGAGTGACGTCTGGTTATGATGGTGCCTGTTGTAGTCTGGCCGATGCCTGATTCCGCGGGCATGTCTGGCCACTGAACAGCGCAGTATTCACCGTGTACTCGCCGGCACCGTACTCAGGCCGGGGCGGGCCCGGCCGGGCTCCTCTATACTCAGGCAGGCGCCGGGTTCTGGCCAGCAGTGCCGGGTCCCGCCCCACGTGGGTCCGGCTGGGTCCCGCCGGACCCCGTTGGATTCTGACCGGTGCCGGGTCTCAGCCAGCACCGCCGGGTTCCGGCCGTGTGGGCCCGGCCGAGCTCCACCGGACCCTAACCGGCGCCGGGTTCTGGACAACCGTGCTGGGTTCCGGCCCGTGCGGGCCCGGCGGGGCTCCGCTGGCCTCCGGCCGACCGGCGTGCCGCCCGGCCGGCGGCGGTCGGCGTTTCGTGCGCTATCGCCGCCGTCACGTCACGCCGACAGACAGCCGTAGTCTAATGACTGTATTATTATTCGCGGCCGCATCGTGACGGCAGATTAATTCGCACCTGATTAGCGTGGCTGGAATGCGGTGGCGTGGAGCGCGGCGAATTGGCCAGCGCCGCCGCAGGCCACCGCCAGGGGCGCTGCGGTCGCCGGCCGTGCAGCGGCGTCGTATCGACGGGCCGGCCAAGCGTGAGACGACTCCGTGTCCGGCAGCCGCTGAACGGATAATCACCAGCTTAGGAATGTAATGGGCCTAATTTTATAATAGAATACAGACTTTAGGCGTAATTTAAGTTCCATTCGGCTTCCCAAGCGCGCCCGGTCACGAACGGCCTCTATTACGGCCGTGCTGGGTGCACGGCGGCGGCGCCGGCAGCGGCCTGGCCGGCGTCCTCACTTGTTAACCCAGATAGATGCGCTCGCCGCCGCCGCCGATAGCATCGCCCAAACCAAGCACGTACTTACCGCGCCGCTAAACGCCGCCGCCGTCCGACTGATTTACGTCCACTCCGGAGTGGCGGCGACGCGCACTCCGGAGTTGTGGCAGCGCGCGGCGCGGGCGCCGACGCCCGGCTTCGTCGAAACGGAAACGGGGTGGTGAGAAGACAAGCCCCAGAGCAGCGGTCAGTTACAGCGGGGAGAGGCAGTGATGCGCAGTCCAGGGTGTCTTTGGCGCACTATCCGTGGGGCCCTAGACTGTCCACAGAGGCGGCCAGTCGGAGTAGGAGGTCCACGATCCGGCTCTGTGGCGCAGTTGCGGTCATTATCCCCGATCATTCGAACCGAGTGACGCCGTGGCGGCATTAAACCACACTTAGCCGTCATTACCACGATATGTGCAGATTTAATAAGACCACACATGTGTTTCTGCACAAACCGAAGCGTAATTGCCTCATTAACGGAGACAAATGTTGAATAATAACACAATGAAGGTGGGCATAACACTTGCGGCTGGACAATGATATCTAAATCCCTGGCCGACCGGTATGTGATTGCCGCGTAACGACGACTAATGGCGGCCGGCAATAGATGCTGATTGCGCCGGTGGTAATGGCCAAAGTAATAGCGCCGGCAACCGTGGGCCGCCGCCGCCGCCGCCGCCGCGGAGACCGCCCGCCCGGCGGCCGGCCGCCAGCGCGTGAGAACAGGGCCCAGCTATTCGTGAGCGCCCCATTCCTGGCGGAGGTGTGCAGCGGCCCGTTATCTGGACATCTCCGGCGGGCCTGTTCGCACATTACGACGGCAGCGGCGGCGGCGGCCGCGCGCCATCCGCCGCCGTTCTCACGGGAGGCGGCGGAGGCTATTTCGGCCGCGAGCGCCGGCCCGGAGATGACCGCCCAGGGGACCCGCGACCTGTGCAGCGGCGAGCGGAGCGGATTCCGGGGCCGCGTTCCCACCGGCGGCTCGCCGGGCGTCGGCGTGTCGCCGCGGGATCCTTGGCCCGAGCGAGTCTCGTTAACGGAAACTGTCGTCGGTGTCTGGCGTTTCCCCGACGGTATTCGGGGAGCGGTGTTCGAGGAGTCCTCTAGTTCAGGCCACGTTCAGGAGGATCAATCTAGACATTGTTTCGGTGGCGGCTGGTCGAGACGAAGCGAGGGCGGTTTACCACTGCTCAGATTAATAATTTATAATGCTACATATGATAATAAACAATGCTCAGCCCCAGGCCAGGCTATTCCACGACTTCAAGCTTCCCTCCACTCCAGACCTCATCTGACCTCTCTGCCCGTGACGGTTCGGTAGCGCCCTTTCCGGGTAATCGCCAATAGGCCATCGCCTATTTTAGCCAAAGACAAGCTGTCATGCCGTGGCCGTATTGCAAGACTGTTCACCGCTGCTGACAAGGTCGGAGGGGTCATACAGTCGCATGCATATTGCCGTTATTTCACGCGCACTGCCCGAAGCTTGGCACCTTTTATTCGTGTTTTTCGTGGACTGAAACAATTCTTAACTGTCATTTCAAAAGCTTGTGCAACGCTTACAGACGCACAAAGTGGGCCATCGCATTAAATTGTGCATCTGGTGACAGCTGCATGCAGCGAAATAGCGCTAGACGAAACGAAACGTCGAGCGCTTCGTTTTCTGGGCAGTCTGTGTTTCCCACCTTGTCCGTTGGTGTGACACAAAAAAGGTTTTAACGGAGCTTTTTCACTCGGCGCAGTTCCTTTCCTATAACAGGTTTTATGCTCTAAATGAAGTGGCCATGTGCTGCAAACAAATGCGCACACCCTCCCTGTGTCCCATAACCTTTCAGCAAAACTTCGTATTTGCTGCGGGCTATTCTTTCCCGCCGAGCCGAAGCCGTCTTGATGTGTCCGAGTTTGAGACCTAAGCGCTTAGCCTCATGTCTCGACAATCGTTAACGACACGGTATGCCGCACCCAGACCCTCCAACCTGCTACCAGCTGAATGCGAAATATTGATTCGTTTTTGAAAAAAGTAAATGACTGGCAATTCATCAGCGACTGGGGCTACAATAATGAGAACGTCTTGGCAAAAAAAAAACAGGGCAATTTACTTACTTCGTCCACTGGCCAAAGGCATAGAAATGTCGGAAAGTGTGAGGAAGAGCGCACTTGCAGATTTTGTGGTGGTTCCTTCAAAATGTTATTGGGCTGAAGAAATTTAAGGAATTCTTAAGAAAATTCCTTAAAAGAAATTAAAGGAAAAAAAATTAAGAAATATTTGCTCTCCCTCTGCTTCAAAACATACCTATATGGTTGTACGGCTGTATGTCTGTTGTAAGGTCGGCTGAGACACAAAAGTTTAAGTCACAACCCGAGTATCGTAGCTGGCCACCACCTCCCGACAAAAGGAGCATCCTCGTTAGTAGCGACGGAAACGAGAGGAATGCAGAAAAGAAAGTCGCCGCAGGTTGACGTAATTTAACATTAATGCAAGGACACTGCGCGCGGGAAAGAAAAGACTTTAAATGTCTTGCAGATATCCTCTTAGTTCTTAAAACGTTCGACCACTTCGATGTAGCTAAGTTATGCCCAGCATGGTCCAGGACGTCGTTTTGTATTGTTTTGGGTAATGTCTAAACCAAGAAATGCAGACTTGGGCTCCAGTGGATTTCGTTTCCCAATGCTGCTGGCCAGAAATAACTCCATTAATTAGGTCCTGAAATGTGACTAAAAATCACCCCGGAAAAACGTTCCCGAACCCTTCCTCTTAGCGCATGCGCAAAAAATACAGTGTATTTTTTCATACGCATTTATCGCAAACATGCTCAATATGCTGTTCACAGTTACGATTTTGCGCAAAAAAATGAATTGTATGTTAAGACCTTTCGTACACGAAATAAAGTGATGCAAATTCACTGAACAATACGCTTGTGAGAGGAGACTAGGCTATCCCGCAGCATATCGGGGCCCCAAGCACCTTTACAAAGCGACTCCTTTGTAAGTTGCAACTGGCTAAACGTACCCAAATGAAACTTTTTGTGTATTATTTAATCTGCGTGTCTAAACGATTCACTGTGTATTGTAAACTTGCTCCACATTACGTGGCTGGAGTGTCTGAACAGCTAAAAAGATTTAATTTGCCCATGGCAACCTCTTCGAATACTGTGTCAAAACTGGTCGTCGACGTAGTACGTGTTTCCAACTAATTGAACGTGCTCACAAAAAAATCAAAGCACTTTACGGTAACGATGCACAACATCGTGCCCAGTAGGCAATGTTAGCGAAGACAACATGCAGAAAGACCAGCGATCACACTTGTTCGGCTAATTCGCGTTGTGCCAAGCGTGGCGAGAGGTCCATTAAATCGGACTCATCATACATCCGCCTGTAGCTGATATAAACTGAGGGATGACAAAGGTATCTCCTGTTCTCATGTCATGCACTGACAAAACAAAACCAAGCTGAGTGCTGCTTCCTTGTCATGCCACAGGAAGCACTATTGGCAATGCCCACTTCAGATTTTCTCCGTAAGTTTCTGCGACGCCGACTAGCAGCAGCTGGGCTTCAGCTGTGTGTGGACGGGTTCAGCTGTGTGTGGAGGGGTTCAACTGAGTGTGGAGGGGTTCAGCTGTGTGTGGAGGGGTTCAGCTGTGTGTGGGCGGGTTCAGCTGTGTTTGGAGGGGTTCAGCTGTGTGGACGGGTTCAGCTGTCAATCGCGTGCGTTATCCGCATGCCAACGGCTGAATACGCTTTGTGTGCTAATGCCAAGATTTCCCACGATTCGTTGTTCCAGAACCAGACAAGAACGTCAAGGTGGAAAAATCCGAATGTTTCAGTCCGGAGTGTCGATAGTGATTATTTAATATCTTGAAGAATGGCTGTAAAATACTCTGTTTTTCACATTGCATGCGTTCAGCTAATAAACGACCTTCAACATACCAGTGAACATTGTGTTGATATACACATTGATCAGTTCTTGACTTCGTGCTATAGACTACTTCTGACGATGGCCCCTGGCCGAAACGTTAAGTGTAATATTTTTCTGATTGGAACTGATTTAGATAATAGTACAGCGTCTCCTGATATAAGGTAGGTCGTTTATTAATTGAATGTGTACAATGGTAGTAATTATATCGTTATTAATAAACCTTTCGTGGGTAGCACACAAGACCAAGATCTGGTACTGGACGAGGTTTGCAGTCGTTATGGGTGGTGTATTTGCAGGACTTTTGACCTCCCTGATCCCCGTGGTTCCGCTCATTTCTCGGGTCAGAACGAATCTTCTTTTGATCATTTACACATGCCTACAGTGCCACTGCGACAAAGTCCAGAATGTTTCTACGTTTGCTCAAACTTCTCTAATAAGACACCAACAAACCCTGCCTCGGGAGAGCGCAGAGTGGTCCTGAGGTCGTGGTTAACCCTGTGCCGGGCCCCCGGGGTGGTCCCGGCCGCCTGTGCAGTGACCACAGACCACCCGTGCCGGCCGGAGACGCCCATATTTCATGGGGCGACGTCTGCCCTCCCCCGCGTGCGGCCCCTCGCCCTCCCCGCCGCCTGCCACCATTCGACTCCCCCATTTACCCCATTATATCTGTATCATTTCTCCACCAGCTCCATTGTGCGGGCCGGCCGGCTCGTCTCCCCGCGTATGGGGCGCTCTGCATCATTTGCCGTAAATGGCAGCGCTCGGCGCGCGTTATCATAATAAAGGCTTTTAATTCCGAGACGGCGATTGGCCGGCTCGGATAATCCGATGCACGCTATTGGGTAATGAACCTAACGCAATTGCGCGGCTGAGCCGAGGCCGCCGCCGAGCACCGCCGATTGGCTTTCGTTTAATTCGGAACAAATTGCCATCGGACCGTGCCACCATAAATTAAGTAACGATGACGATGAAGCGATGAACGATGTGTGCACAGGCTGATCGCCGCCAAATGGTAATGAAATGCAAGCAACGACTGGAGCGAAGACAAATATTGGATCTTCCCAAAAGTTTCGAAAATAGATATCTGGGGTAATGGAAATTAGCTGCGCTGGAAGGGGAGGGGACGCTCGTTCCACATAGTCCCGAATGCAAATGTCCACATAACTCACCAGCATTGATCCACATTGATCCGCACGGGTATGCTCAGACGGTCATCTTACAGGGTTGTTATAGGGCACTGCCTACAGGTATGCGACGTGAAAAAGGAAACGGCTCACGTGTTGATTTGATACGCCAGGTCTTGCGACCAGTGATCTCAGGGAACTCGGCTTAAACCCATTCATTGGAAATATGGAACATACAAGATGTAGTACGATTAACTGTTTTTGAGGGCAATGGCAGGGCACGGAACAGGGACTCAGAAATTCCAAGACTGCTTCATCTGCGGTATGAAGTATCTACTAACGAAATACATTAGTAACAGGGGTGTAATTTTGTGAAAATGATTGCCACGCAGATGCTGCCGGACACCTAAACCTTCTCCGAAGGAAAATTTCATATACGATTTGGGCTAGCTTATTTTCCCTGATTGGGTTTGTTCCTTTGTTTTTTTTTCTTATGTTGTCTTACGATACGTACACCATCTTACCTATAGGTCTATGGCTGATACATATTTTTGCACCACATGTTACAACTTTATACGCGTAATGCATGGAAGTGTTTTCCGTCAACAATAGTATGTTGTTTTCTAGAACGACGACTAATCCCGTTAAAGTGTTACTTTTAGGCTCATTATGACCAGAAGTAATGGTGGGGTCCAAATCATCATTGGCACCTTTCATACCTACAATATTGGGTCTCGGCCCTCCTTTGATAAGCAAAGTACTTATTTGCGCCCCGTTTCCTTCTGAATCAGATTGACTGAATCATCCGGTATTTTTCCCTAAATGTGTATTTTCGATTTCTACCGGTGTGTTTAACGTTACAAGTCCCCCGGACTTCCTGGTGTTGGAATGTAGAATGTCAATTTATGCCGCAATATGTTAACTCTGCGTGTTGCTGTGCCAAGCGTGCTAAGCATTGCTTTTTACAGCGCAGTGGACTAAAAATACCGGATATAGCGTAGTCTATTTCCAAACATGGCCGTTCATGGTTTAACGGAAGGAAGCCGTTCCCACAGACGAGGCGCCAGCTGCCGTTTCAGCACCGAGCACCTCTCTCCACTCGGCTGATCAATCTGAGATGCGCTGTTGGTCGGCGCCTCTCGTCTGGCGGGGGGAGGGCCCGGCGTCATCCAGGAGCCGCAGCTGCCGCCTCTGCCGACCGCGCCGCCGCCATCGCCGCCGCTGTCACCCGGTCCAGGGCGCCTCCGAGCCGATATTATGATCCCCATAACATCCATTGTGCTGGCTAATTGACTTTTTGGAATTGGTAATGACACAACACTGACTATGGGCTCACTTTTCGGCGCCGGGAGGGGCGGCCATTGTGGCGCGCGGCGGAGGCAGATGGGCGCATGTCCCCTCCCGACCCCTGTCCTCTATTTTCAGACCCCGCTGACTTTGACGACCATAAATATATTCATAGTTGGTAAATCCCGCTCGCGGGACGAGGCGGCGGCCATGCGAAATGTGCGATAAAAACACGACCATCCCGGCTTAAACCGACCGTCGCGCTTGGAGCAGCTGCCAGCCGGGCCGCCGCCGACCGACGCAAACACCCCGATCGGGGCAGCTCGAGCTTCTGCCGGCCACGCGGCCCGCAGCCCGACCGCCGGAGGCGGTCCGCCTCGCGGCGCCGAGAGATGTCGCCCCGGTCGCGCTCGTTCCGGCCAATTACGCGCCGCCGGGCCTCCCCTATCGTCTGCTAATTCGCGGCGCGATCGGCCCGAGTCGACAGGAAGCCGGGCCGCGCGCGGCAGATTTAGGGCGGAAATGGCCCATATCGGCCGTATAATACGATAGGATGCGGGCTAATGCCGAAAGTTGGCCGGCGCCGGCCGGGTCTCGGCGGCGGGGAGCGGCGGCGGCGCGCTGCGCTGCCGCCGCCGCTCCGGCCAACTTCGACCAGTTCCGGCCGGCGACGGCGTTCTGATGACGACACGGTGCATGGCGGCGCCGGCGGCGGCAGGCCGGGTCGGCGACGCCCGCCGCCGCCGTTGGACGGGGCCGCGGTCGCTGACCGGAAAGGTCCGCTGCCTTGCCCGGCCGTCTGTGGACTGCGGTGTGCATCCATTTAACCGGCGTTCAGGTTCAGCGGCGCCGGGCACTCCTTGTTCAATGTTCAGACTGAACGCTGTCGTTTTCCGGCGACGGTGCCATTGTGCTGTGTGGTTTCCGGGACAGAGTTTCGACATGGTGATTCGGTGGTATTGCGGACTAAGACATTTGAGAGGAGACGGAAAAAGAAGAGGAGTGATAACAAAATTTCTGATGAAACAGATTTCTACGTATTATGCAGCGTTCCTAAAACGCAGTGAGGAACGCTGCATAATAGTCCTCGATAGCCGTCATAGTGTGTCACAGCGCCACCGCTTCTCGCCTACTGAATTCCATCGGCGTCGGTCGCCGCTGATCCCAGCTGCCGTCGTGCAGCTGAGTCCTGACTCTGGCTCCCTGGTGACACTCGCGGCCGACTGAGCCGCCTGCTGGCGCGGCGTCTGGCCAGCATCGGGCGATCAGAGGCGGATTCCTGACCGTCCGCCCGTCACCGACCCGCGCGCCGGCCGCCGATCCGTTTTCCCATATCGCCGCCACAATGCGCTCTCACAATATTTTAGCCTGATTATTCGGCGGCGCATTGTGGCGCTTCCGGCGGGCAGGAAGCGTCCTCGGCGGCGACAATTCCGCCATAATCTGACTCCTCGGCGGGGGGCCGGGCCGGCGCCGACAGAAAATTGGATCTCTTTCAGCTCGCGGATTATGACTATCAAAACACTCCTGTCCGCTTGTTGGGCGTGAAAAGCAAACATAATCGTCGCTAGCGCCGGTCGGCTGAAAGCGCCGGAAAGCCGGCCGATAGCGCCAGTCGGCGGCGGGGGGAGCGGCGACAAAGGATCGGCGACGGCCCCTGCCGCCGCCTCCTCTCGGCCGGGCGCCGGCGCCGCGCCGCGCCGCGCCGCGCCGCGCCGCGTCACGCCGCGCCGCGACCGCTTATCTGCCGGCGCCGGGCCGAAATTGACATTAGGCGATGTCATTTTGTGATAGCTGCTCCGGCCGCCGGTCAACCGGCCGATCGGATCGCCGCGTCGGCGGCGCGGCCTTGGCCACGCGGCGCGCGGCGGCCCGCCGCCGCCATATTTGGCGGCCGGCCGCCGCGCCAGCGCCGGATGCTGCGGCGGCGCCGGGCAGCGCCAGCGCCGGCTCCGGCCACGGGAGCTGGTGATGGGAGGATGGCGGGTTGGCCGGGGTCCGGCGTCCACACGGACGTCACGGCGGAAAGCTGCGTCTTCTCGTCTGATGGTTGCTGGAAAATCCGGTATCCTTTTTCCATGCTGACTGCTGACGGTAGCCGAAAAAATCTAGTTACGTAGCCCTCAGCACTCTGCAATGGTATTCTTGTGCCTATATGTGGTTCGGCGGTAACAAAAGCCGGCGGAATTGCAACGATCGGCATGCTTTTGGCAGCAATGAGCCACCTGTCCCAAGACGCTAGTCATGTGCTGCGCATCTCCCTGCCCGGGATCTTTTAGCATGTCGCAGAGAACTTGCAAGAACAATCCGCCCGCGGTCAGAAAGTCCCAAAAATCTGCGCCACATGCTTGGAGAAAGCGAAAAGGTGCATTATAGCAGGCGCTGTGACGTAAAGCCAGCTTTGCAGTGTCGTCCCGTATGGCTTTGAAGCAAAGGACTACGTTTGAAATTTGGTACGCATAGGCGCTGTCACCGTGTTCCAAGTGGGAGGTACACAACTATCGAAAAGTAGAGCTATGACAAGAAAATGTCTATTAAACAATATCCCAGGCAGCTGTATGCATTGCACGGAGTAGAGTAAATGTTTATCGCTTTTCCGAAATAGATAGTGGTTGGAAATGCCCGGAGAAAAGGAAGAGCTACTTATTAACTTTGCACCTGTCACGCAGGGGTACGTGTAAACTCGTGTGATGTCGTTGGTGGCGCCCACATTAAAAAGTTTTGATGCAAACGAGTTTCTTCTTTTCGGAGCGTCATCGAAGGGCACGTCATATAGACAAAAAGTTTCCTACGAAACCATGTCGGATACCTGAGTTGTCAGACTAACAACCATGCTAGGCTTCCAGAACTGGAAATTCGAAGCAGTTATTTGAATGTATGTAGCTTCGTCGTTTCTATATGGATGAGTCTATACCATGGTGACGAAAGAGCCAGGCTCGGAACCGCTCAGTGGTGTGTGACGCATTCAACCAACAGTTCAGATATCCTACATTTTGCTTAGTTCCGCTCGATTCTGAATTAACCACCTTATCGTGTTTTCCAAGTGGAGGGCACAAAGCCGACAGGAGGGCTTAAAAGCATGCATGTCACGAGATGCCCACCACAGCCTTAAAATCGACACCTTTTGCTGGCGCAATGACCGTGAGGCTATGTAAACGACAGCTACTCTCCGGCTGTTCGGGCCGCAACATGGCCAGATCAATGGACCGTGTGGTTGCCACACCCTCCGGCTTCTAACGCTTCTTAACTGCTCCGTAACATGCACACCTGTCTACAATTTGGAGCCCCCTAAACGCGGGGTGTGCAGCTGTTGGTATCACTTATGAGCGTAATACCAGGTCACTTGTGGCCAGTTGGCACCGTTTCGCCCCGTGTTTGGCAAAGGTGCGGCGGGCGGCTGCCGCGCTCCGTTGGCTGCGTTTGAGGATGACGCAGATGTTCGGAATCGTTTTAACGGTGCACTTATAACGTTGCCCTGGCCATTTGGCGAAACCATCGTAGTCGAAAACAGCGCGAGTCTGTGGCGTGTACCAGTAACTTAGCCCGAACCTGCCTACGCTGAGGCCTTCAAGGGGCCGAAAACAAAATGCTGTAAGCGCAAACCATATAACGACCATAATCCAAACAATGGCACGATAATATAAACTACATACAAGAGAGATACTTCTCCCTCTGACCTTCTCCTGGCAGCGTTACCGGTATGCGCGCCAGTCCCATCGATGCAGGTCTTGACCTATCGATATTGACCGTTTATGACCGTCCAGCCCGGTCTTCATGTTAAACGGGTCGTTTTTCACTGCGATGTTCACGGTCACAACGTGGCTGCCCGGCTCCAGGTGGACATTGTTTGGAGACGACGCCCGCTGATCGCATTGTCTCGAATTCCAACTACGACTTGGAGGACGCAGAAATTAACGCACCCCGATCGATACGACTCACAAATGGTCATTACAACCAACGCTGCGTGACGTTTTATTGCATAATTGCATGCTACGTAGATTTCCACGCAAGGCGTAGTGCGCATATCACGACGGAACCTTACAAAGACTGGTGGGAAAGCATATTGTAGATGATCTTCATTACGATGTGTTTAAGCTTAATTCCGTTTAATGTTTTATCTGGGGGGGGGGGGTCGGAGTCAATGTCCAAGCCACGCCAACCTTGCTGCTGACTCAGAACTCTGCCCTCTATTGCACAATTCCAGGTTAACGGCATCATAATGCAGCAACCATTTAACTTGGCGACATTAGCGACACGGTCGTCGGGCAGTCAGTGCGACTCCCTATTGGCCAGTCAGCAGCTGACCCGCGGACCAAGTATCGAGCGCCTAGATGATTCGAACCCGTCTTGCCAGGGTGGGGAGGGACGAAAGTACCATCCCATCCTCAGTGCGGGACAGCCACACCTCCCCGCGGCAGAAATACGCCGACGTCTGTCCCAGTCCTCTGAAGCGTTGCCCTGCCCCCCCCCCCGCATTTTTCCTCCACCCCCACCAGCCGTCCCTCGCCGCACGCGAAACGCGGCGTTTTGCGGCGCGGGCGCGCCGAAACAAAGACCCGGCGGTATCGAGCGCCGCGAGGGCCGGGCCCGGCCCCGCCGCAGTCCGCCCCAGTTAATTGGGTCCAGATAACTGATAATGAATCACGGACGGCCGGTGATATAGCCCTGTTTTATGCGCTAACGACGGGCTAATGCGGCGCCGCGGCCGGCCGCCGCGCCGCCGCCGCCGCGCCGGCCGCGCCGGTATGCGTCGGCGCGCCGCCCCATCGCACGTCGCCGCGCCGAGGCCGGCCTAAGTGAGCGTAATTGTTTTTCGGTGGTTCAGAACGATTTGTATTTAAATTGGAAGCGGGGCGCCGCGTTACCGGGGGGCGGTTTTTATCGCCCGTCCGGCGCGGCCGGCGGCTGTTATTCCCTTGGCTAATTGCCCCTGAAAACAAGGTGTATTAGCCTTTTATGATGTTGATGGCTGGGAAGGGGCGGCGGCGTTCCTGGAGGACTGACCGGCGGTCAGTCCGGCCGGCCGACGGTCGGTTCGGCCGCAGGTGGGACTGCAGCCTTGCCAGCTTAGAATCTGCAACCTGGCCCCTAGCGTTGGATAAAGGATAATGCACATGGTTACGTCGCTACCAGGCAAAAAAACAACGCCTACGTACCGTACCATCTCTCGTCAGGCTTCTGGTCATCATCACACTGTCCGGGCATTCCGAGATGTTCCTCAGCCTCGGCCTGCTCCTGGCTCCTTGGCCTGCTTCTGGCTCCTGGGCCTCCGGGCTCCTGACTTGGCCTCCGGCTGCTCCTGACTTGGCCTCCGCCTCCTGTCCCTCTGAAGGATTCTCCTGACAGCGGCCGGCGGGTGAGAGGTCGGGCCGACTGTGGCCGCTCGCCACCTCTCCGGCGCCTCGTTAGTGGCCGACCGCCGAAACCGGGGACCTGAGGCCGTTCTAGCCAGCTCCGGCCGGCAGCGGCGACCACAGCGCCGACCTCAGCCGCAATTTGACTTTATTGAAACAGATACTGCCGGCCGTTTCGAGCAATTACGCACCGTTGTGTATCATCGGTCACATCCTGCCCCCGTATGTACGAAATGGCCCCTGAATGAGCTATGTATGCGCCGATGAAATCACACTGCAGAGGTTGGCTGGTGGTGCAAGAAACGGCTCGGCAAAATGAGAGATACTCCGGTTCGATTTCTTTTCGTACCAAACGACGGCCGTCACAGAGAGTGCGGGAGCGCTAGATTTCGGGTGCAGTCGCATAGTGAAGGCAAATATAACATTGTCCGTTTGCTTTTGCTGCAGCGAAACGACTCAGAACTTGTTCTCCTCCTCGTCCCTCCATTTCTGAATGTGTTCGTGTGCGAATACGAACGCGTGCCGTAACGCTCACATTGACTTGGGGCGGAATCGTGTCACCCACTCCGCGCACTTTCTGGTCCACTCGGAAACTCCCGCTCCATCAAGTTAGCCGATACCGCTTTGCTCCCGTGCCGCTGTATGCGACGTCGTGCCGGCAGATCACGTGCGGCGAGAACAGGCCACTGTCGCTAGCACGTGACGGCGCGCAGAGGCTGCCGCCGACGATGGCCGGCCCTCGACGAGCCGCGCACGGCGCCGGGACGGTACCGTCCGCCGCGAGCTGCGCACGGCTCTGGGTGGGTTCGGCGTGATCCTATCTCGCCGGTAACGACACGAACGTGCGTCCGCCTGATTGAGCGCGGAACGCACGGCGCCGGCAAAAAGCGCCGCTGCGCCGTTACGGCCGCGACGTGCTTTTTCTTCGTTCCCGGCGCCCCAGGGGTCGCTGCTCCTGACGCTCTCCTCTAACTACAGCACGCTAATCACCGGTACAAAATGCCCAACTTGACCGTGTTATTATTTTTAATTAAATCATAGTTAACAAGAACAGGCCTCAGCAGCGACATGACGGCCGAACACCGAAGGCGATTATAACTCTTGTTTTATACGTCTTATTCGACTCAAATTGTATTTACAGCATCAAAACACGATTCTAAACACCCATTATTAATGCCGGGCTGGCGTGTTTCTCGGCTAATTACAGCCTGGCCGGGAGAGCAACAATTACCTGCACGGCCCGCGGCCGGGACGGCGCCGCCAGCGGCTCGCACCCAGGGCCGGTCCGGCGGGCCGCGGACCGGTCCCTCCGGCCCCAGCACGGTCCGGCACGGCTGCCGAGGCACGGGAGATCGCGGACCGCGGACCGCAGACCACGCACTCTGGCCTGCGGTCACCGTCGCGAGCCACGGACCACGGACCGCGGACTGCCGACCGCGTAACAAGGCCACGGGCCACGGGACACGGACCGCGGACCACGGACCAAGGACCGAGAATCGAAGACCACCTTGTGCGGCAGGGGTCCCTTTGCGCTGTACATTCGGAGTTTCGACCTGCGTAGTGGTTGGTCGGATTCCTGAGCCTACGGTGGCATCGGCGAGCGTTTTGCTTTGAGCGGTCGTCGTGTATCATTACTGTGGTTACTGGCATGCACAGTTCGCCCTTAACTTGTCAGAGTGTGAAAATTACGTGCGAACGGCGTGTCTCGTCCAGTTTATTATCCACTTTTGTATCTTGCGGTGGCCGGACGCCACCATTTCCATAACAACGGCGCAGGTGCCGTGTCGCGTTACGTCCAGCCATTAGACCCCGTTTCGAAATCTTGTAATCGTCGCCGGCCGATCTGCTGAGGTGTCAGCGGTCTCGCCGCAACGGCTCCGAACCCGGTCGCGACGAGGCGACAGGGCGCCGCCGCCCGGCCGCTGTAGGTGCGTGTCAAACAAGTGGCTCCGCATTTCCATATCAGATCGGCGGCCGGCCGGCCGGCCGGGAGCGCCGATCGCCTGATTGCGCGCCACTGCGCGCTACACCGTGTTTTAATTAAAAATATTAGCCGCGCGATGACACTGACGATGCTTTACGCTGACAGGCGCCGCGGCGGCGCGCTCTGCACCGGCGGCCGCTGCCGCCCCGGCCACGCTCCGTTGGGCAGGTAATGGTGTGCGGAAAAGGTGCGCCCGCGGCGCCGCCGAGCGCCGCCGCCCGCGGCGACGCCGCCGGCGCCGCGAGACCGGGCGTGAAAGGCGGCCGGACCACGCCCTGGCCGCGGTCTCCTGCGTCACGGTCTCCGGCGTCCGTCCGGCGCCGCCGCGGCTGGCGGCTCGGCCAGAGGCGGCGGCGGTAGTCCGTGTCCCTGCGAGCTGTCCGCCCCCGGACGGACGCGCTCCGCCCACACGGACCCGGCCGCTCACTCAGCCGCGGCGCCGCGGCCACCGAGAAAAGCCGATCGGCGACCCAGCGGCGATCGATCAGGAGCCCATCAGAGGCCGATGAGTAACCGGTAATGGGCCAGCTATTGGCCCATCAGCGACGGGACGGTAACCAGCCGCGACAGGCCACGGGCCGACCTCACAGCAGAGCAGGCCGGGCAGTGATGCAATGCGCAGTAAGTGGTCCAGCCCTGATCAATGAGCGATCCAGCAATGATCATTCAGCGACCACAGTACAAACAGAAAGTGACCTGCTTTTGCGCAGCTGACCTCTGGTGGCCGAACGGTGCAAGAATTACCTCTCAGTGACAGACGGTGCTGAGGTGACTTCTGAGTGAATGAGTGACTCACCAGCGACTCCAAGTGACCTCTTTCCCAGCGACCTTTCTGCGAGTGGGCAGTGCAAGAGTGTTGCTCCCATGACTGCATCGTGCAATGGTGGCCAGGTGACACACTGATGACTTTCCAGTAATCGGAAGACGTGGAATAGATCTCCCAGTTCCCGGGCGGTGCAGAATCGACCTGATGACAGGAAGTCGTATAAATGACCTCCCAGTGACCTCTCCGTGACCTCTCAGTGACCGCACAGTGAAACATGGACCTCTGAATTGTCGGACGATGCAAAACCGATCTCCCAGCAACCCTGCAGTGCAAAAGTGACCTCCCAGTGACCTGGAAGTACGAAGCGGCCCACCTGGCGCCCGGCCGGTGGAGAATTGACTGACTGCGGGACGCCGCCGGCAGCGGGGCCATCGCCGCTGTTCGGCTGATTAAGACGCGCCAGACGCGGCCAGTGAGCGGCGCTAACTACCGCGGCGGCGGATTAAAACTCAATAAATTGATCGGCCGTCACAATAAATCAGCGGCCGCTGCGCTGCAGCCGGCCGGTGGGCGGCGGCCGCCGCTGCACCGATCGTGCCGCTCGCCCTGTCCGCTGTCACCCGGCCCGGCGGACGACACCGCGCCGTGTGCCGTAATCGCCGCTCCATTATACCGGCCGGCCGGCCCCGGCCCCGGCCTCGGCCCCGCGCCGCGCCGCCGGGCTCCGCAGAAGCGGCGGCCGGCTGCGCGGCGGCGACCGCGGCCGGCAGGCTGTCGATCGGCCAGGAACGAAGGCTTTCTAGCCGCCTGGGGGAAGGGAAGGAACGGTTGCCTTTGCCGAGTATGACATCCCGACGGTTGCGAAGTCATCTCAGGCTGCTCAAGCGTTCTGCACTGGTTCTTGGCAGATTCATCTGCTCAGCGTAATTTGCCAGATGGCTCCAGAGTAAATCCAAGCTCCTCGTTCAGTAAGATAAATCCAAGTAAATCAAGTTCAGTAAGACAAATCCAGAGTAAATCCAAGCTCCTCGTGGCTCCAGCGTTCAGTAAGATCCCTCGAGCCGCTGCTCTGTGGAGGTACCGCCACCAGCGGCGACGCCGGCGCCGGTACGTCTCCATCGGGCCGACCGGCGATGCCGGGCGCACCTCGGGAGGAATGCGGCCCGGCAGGGAGCCGCGACCGGGCGTCGGCTGCCTCGGCCGCATGACGACCGAGCGGCTCTCAAATTATGTCCCGGTAGCGTCGTTCATCAGCCGGGCGGTGGCGCGTGTAATGCACACAGATGGATGGTGCCGTCTCCCGCGTTTGTGTATCATTTACATCTGCTAATACGCGGCCTTCTGATTCGGTAATGGCGGCACGCGGCGATTCCGCTGATAGCCGGGTAAAACACGGCCGATTAGCGCTAATAAAACCGACCCGTGCCCGGCGCCGCGCGGCGCCGGCTCGCCTGTTTGCGCCGCCGCCGCCGGCCTGTTTGTTCACCTGGAATGTGCCGCAGCCGGAGTTGGACTCGGAGTCGGAGTCGGAGCGGAAGCCGGGGTCAGCGCTGCTACGGCTGGCGTGCTGTGCCGGTTAGCATGCCGTGCTTCGGCTGGCGCGCTGTGCTGGTTAGCATGCCGTGCTTCGGCTGGCGTGCTGTGCTGGTTAGTATGCCGTGCCTCGGCTGGCGTGCTGTGCCGGTTCACATGCCGTGCTCCGGCTGGCGTGCTGAGTTCAGAGACAGTGTCATGTGGTGGCAGTGCTGTGTGGCGGAGAGCGGTTCTGGCGCTGTGCTTTGGTTCCGGTGGATTCTCTAGCCATTGGGGTCTTCTCTGGTGATAGCGTCCCCAAAATCACCGCGTAGGGTGGCGAAAAACGAGAGAAGACTGCTCGTCCACACAGATACAAGGAAGATTGCGCCGTGATCAGCTTCACTAGGATCGAGTATCTCTGCAGCACTGGCATTGTGATGAGCAGTTAGTTTCTCCGCTTTCTGGGACTAGCAAAAACTGTAATCGCATGACACGCGCGAGAGAACCTGGCGGTGACTTGCATTGCTAACAATGTGTTCGAAGCCTCTGTTGATGATGTTTTGATAGGAACAACGCAAGGTTTTAAGTTTCATGTCGCACAGAAAAAAATACGATTTCATATTCTTGTTCATCTGCATTTCGCCAACTGATATACAATTAGGTGAAATTGCATCTGAAGCATTTTATTAAAAAAAAAATTTACCTTGTACTTAACAAAATCTCTCTCCGCCTCCCTCCCTCCTCCCCCCTCTCTCTCTCTCTCGTTCTTTCGCTACGATTCAAGGGCCCTTGTTTTCTATTTTCGAATATTCGCTTAGCTTTTCAGCTTCAAGTAACTGTTTCACTTCCTTGATTCTGGGCTCCGATTCTATAGTGAGATATGTTCTAGAACATCCACCAATCTTCCAACAATGCCCCGCCATCTTCCACCGTCAGTTTTTCACCGTGCGACCAGACGACCGCTCAAACAGGTCTGCTAATGACGACGACATGACGTCATCTCCGGGCTGCCGGCCGAACCGCCGCCAGCCGGCCGGCCCGGCTCCTGCAGCGCCACTAATCGTCGCCGACGCGCAAAAATCGCCGGCCGACCGCCGCGCCGACCGGTGTCAGCCGCCGGCCAATCATAATTGGTCGTCGCGCGCCGATTACCAGACCGAACAGCTTCATTAGGGGTCGCGCGCGATCGGCGCCAGTAGCGACGCACTGACGCAGCAATGGCGCGGGCGGCGCGGCGCGGCGCGGCGCGGCGCGATAAAACCGGACCGACCGCGGCTTTGCGCGCTGCCGGAACCTGTCGGCGCGGGCAGCGGCCCGCGAGCGAGCCCGGCCCGCGAGATGGTATCGCAGCCTGTTCCGTTGCCGCTAAGGCCAAATCATGGACGATGCACGGCCGATTAGCGGCCGCGGCTCGATAATCGTGACGGCGAGACGACTTAATTTGGCGCGGATTTTCGCAAATGGCGCGGAGGGCGAGTCGGCGGCCGTCCGCTGCGACAGATGGCGGCCGTGTCGCCGTGTGCGTGGTCGCGGCAGGATCCAGTGCCTTTACGGCCCGTGATGGTCCCAATCGAAATAGCATCTGCAAATGTTTTGCAATTGATCGATCGCTTCGTTACATCGCAGCGCAGGCTCGGTGGGACCGCTCCCCTAAAATGACGTCTCGGACGCAAAAGATTGACATTTCGCAGAGAAGTTACCCGACATTGTGAAGCATGCCCATCGACATAAATCAAGCTGACTGGTGCACGTCAGAGTGATGCCTTCATAAGTGGGCTGGAGAAGCCTGCACCAGAACGCTGGGGCTTCGCCGCTGCGCTTCGCTACAGCACAAATCCACCGTTCAGCTGCTTGAGATGCCCGTCAACAGGCTTGGCAACTAGTTCTCGTTGCATCACAAATCACTGCCATTTGATGTGATACATATCGCTACATGCATAAAATTGAAATTCCAAAGCGTACCTCTCACGAAACTCTATGAAGCAATGCTTGTCTTACAAGATTTTTTGCTCCTCCAGCATTCAGACATTGCAAGACGCACTTTAAAATGCTGGGCATATGTAGTTGCAACGCATGCAGCAGAACATGGAACCATTAAATGAATAACCTGGCGTTAACAGCGAAACAAAGACACTTACATCTTAAGTCCGCGTTATTACGAGTCAAATGCCATAACAATGGACCCTTAACTTGCTGAACGGAGGAGATATCCTCAGATAACCGTAACTACCGACTTGAAAACATTGCCGACGGTCTGTCCTTTTCTACTTGATCGTGCGGAAGACTAAGAGTCTACAAGTGTTCGGTTGACATGAGCCCAACTAACTGGTGTCAGAAACTGAAAAACCCTTGGCGATCCGTTGTAAGACTCCCATAAGGCCCAGCGGTCACTGAGGAGGCTCCGGTCTGTGTGACATGACGCAGCGGACAGGACTTATGCGTCAGGCCAACATCTCTGCCGTCACGGAGTTCTACCAGGTCATCAGAGGACCATCGTGACCCCTACGAGGTCACCGAGGAACCAGCAAGGTCTACTCGATCACCAGACGTTTGAACACCGGAAAGTCAACCAGGCCTGTTCCGAAGCTGGCCATCGACAGGATTAGAGAGAATTCCCCGACCACGTCGGAAAACCACCCAAGCCCGCCAAGGATGGAAAATTCTTTCATTCGTCATGTAACTTTATGATGCCAGTTATCTGCATATACGCCATGAACTAAAAAAAAAACAAAACAGAGACTGACTCTTAGCCTTGGTCATAACGGTCTACCCCCAAAGTCCTGTCAACCCGACCTGTCAGCTCCAATTTCAAACGGATCAGTCTTTCCTGCCTCCTAAATCCGGGACAGCACAGACTACCACGGCTCTAAATCCGGGCCAGCACAGACTAACACGGCTATAAATCTCGGACTAGCAGGTTCCAAATCCGGGACATCACAGACTTTCCTGGCTCCAAAACCCGGTCGTCCCGGCCTACCACGGTTCCAAAACCCGGTCACCCCACCCTACCACGGTTCCAAAACTCGGTCATCCCGGCCTTCCACGGTTTTGAAACTCCGTCATCCCGGCCCACTGCAGTTCCAAACTCTGGCCAACAAAGCCAACCACGGTTCCAAAATTCGGTCATCCCACCCTATCACGGTTCTAAAACTCGGTCATCTCGGCCTTCCACGGTTTCAAAACTCGGTCATCCCGGCCTACTGCGGTTCCAAACTCGGGCCGACAAAGCCTACCACGGTTCCAAAACTCGGTCACCTCGGCGCTGCCCGGCTTCGGCGCCGGCCAGCCCAGGGGAATATGCCGCTGATGACGTCCTAAAGTCGCAGTAATTTCGATGGCCGGCGCCAAAGGACAACACCCGGCGGGTAGGCCCGCGGATGGCCGGCGCTTTCGCGGCGTGCGAGCATCGCTTTATTGCCTTCCTTCGTCAGCTTATGAAAGATTTAATTTCGGTACGAGTGCTTGGGTATAATGGTTTCCTGCGCTATCCGAGTCCGTTCCCGATTTGAATTTATATTACAGTACCACGTAGCACCGGAAGATATGCATTTAAATCGGTAATTGTATTCATAAGCGAAGAGATGCCCCTTAGCCAGGCGCGGCACCGAGAAAATGACAAATTAATACACGATTTGGTAATGCAGGTTAACAGAGCCTCATCAAGAGTGGTGATTATGAAAATTAAGCCATCACCAGAGTAAACAACAGCGGTGAAGGTGCTACAGAGCCCGGGGCTCCGCTCAGGCATAACGAGCTGATGTCACAATGGAAATTCAATGGACGCAGACCAGCAGTTAGGTGGAGAAACGGAGCTAATCTCTTGGATATTGTATTAGGAGACTGCCAATAGGTCAGGTCAGGTGATAAAAGATGCCAGAGAACCGTAATGGTACTGGTGATTTATTTCAAACGTTGAATACTTCTGGTTCAAAGTGAAATATCGGTCACAGAAATGACGAACTATCACTTCAACAAACAAGAAAATGAAATTTCCTGTGGCTTTTAAAAAAGGTTAACCGACTACAGAAGAGCACAAAAAACTGTATACATGTGCACTGGCTCATGCCTCATGATACCATTCGTCACTGAATGCAATGGCCGGCGTGTAAAACCGGGCTTATATATTATGCTAATATGGAAATCACTTAACCAGTAATAGGCAACAGGATTTGTGGTTGTCATTTCAGAACGCGATTGGCCTTTGTAGATCCTTTAAATATTTTCTTGAATTTCTGTGCCAGGTATATTTAAGGGTTCATAAAGCCACTGAAAAGTGCGGGGGAGATAAAAAAAAGCTGATCAACAAATTGACTCGGAACAAACTGGCAAGAAAATAAAAAGAACAGCAACAGCAATGGGAAACTTTAGCAAAAAGAAGTCAGCAAAATGCGTTTTATAACAATAATTCTGACGTAAAGCGTCCGTCTTTAACAACAATTTTGAGTTGAGCCAGTTAAATGGCAGCTTGCAGTCTGGAAAAAAAACTGATTCCAAACAGACATTATGCCTCAAAACAGTAAATTTCGCGGTTTTAACATGTTTTTCTTATTTTCATGAATTCAGTTTGATATGGCTTCCTGCTAATTTCCCTACGGCCTCTTCTCACCTGTGTCCCAATGTCTGTATACTTATGCTGATGTTGCTGATGCTGAGTAATATCACGAGTGGAAGCAGGCCAATGGACGTCAGCAGAAGACCTATTTGCGCCACATCATCGGATGGCTCGAGAATATAGTTATTAATTAATTCTAATTTGTTATGCTACTCGGTATTTGTCAGATAGCATGAGTGCTGAAAATATGATCAGTGACATTCCTTGTACCGCCAGTCTCCATTTCTCAAAAGGCGAGCAATGGTGAATATCCCTTTAACAGCCAATCAGCACAAAACACCGCATTCCATGTCGAGCCGGTGGCTTCCAAAAATGCCCCTACCTCTTCAACACGATGGACGTGCGAACCACCCTATCCCTCGGCAATCGGAGCTCAGTCCCCGGCGGCGGCGCCCTGTCCACATACATTACCGCGCATCCAGCCATTTATATCGGACGACGCATTGATTGATATATTAGCCGTACATTCCGGGCGAATGGGACGCGGCGGCGGTGGACGCTCGGCCGGAACACCGCGGACCCCGTGATTAATAGCACGGCGCTACCGGCCTGGCTGCGGTCAATTGCCGCCGGCCCGGCCGCCGAAGGTCGGTGGCTCTACGAGGTGCAAGATGGGAGGCGGAGTGGGGACGGGTCACACAAGAAGGTTTGAGAAGAGGATGAGCGCTCCCGGACGTCGTCACGGATCACGTCGGAGTAGCCGTATGCGAAGATAGGTCACCAAATGAGTCGTGCAGAATAGATTAGAAGAAGAAGGGCTCCATTCCAGGGGCACCCAGTAGGAAAACAGGTGACCTCCAGAAGCACGCTGCTGGGCCGAGGCGTCGCAGCAGCCCGGAGCGGCAGAAAGGGCGGCCCAGGCGCCCCCCAGCAGTCCGCGGCGGCATGACGGCCGGCTGAGGCGCCCGCAGCAGTCCAGAGCGAGAGGACGGGCGGCCGTCAGCCGCGCTGCCAGGCGCCACGTCCGGCCGGCGCGCAATCGGGGACAATCAGCGGCGCAGCCGGACGGCGGACGACAAAAACGGCGCGCCTCGATCGGAAACAAAGACGTTTGTTTGTACGTGCCCGTCGTTTTTGTCAGAATTCATGTCTGTCTGATATGACATCGGGGATATTGTGAAGTCGATTATGATTCTCGGTAAACAGATTATTTTCTTGCGCGACTGGGTGATGCATACGCCGGTGCCACGTCGCGAGCTGCGTTTTTGCCCAGATTTGGCCGGAAGAATGTTTTAAACAGCGAGTAGGAATCCATCACGACCGTTGCTGATTTGAATTGCTTAGGTGCTTGAGAGAGCTTGAGATATGCGGATGGGTGCAAAAGATGCATGCAGGTTTGCATTACCAAATGCTAATTCGCCGTCTCGAGGCGGCCAACGACAAAGCATTGCCCATTGTAATCGCTTGTTTGACTAGAGCGATTTTGCTGGACACTAAAAATGGTGCCTTGGTATAAGAACTTGATGGAAGTAGAAAGCACCCGTGTTTGGTGCGAAAAGAGGTATGATAAAACATTTATAAAAGTCCAATGAAATATCAGCGTATAAGCTGAACATTTTCAAGTTGTTTCCAGCTTACGGGCCGCAAAAAGGGATATGATAAAGCGCATTGTGTAGGTCCAGTTCAGTGCCAACGTGAAAGCGACATGTTCTTGTTTCATTTTCAATCTTTTCGCGTTAATTCACTGTGGTACGTCTGGGAGTTCCTGACACCAACTCCACCAGTGAAGAAGCCACCCTTAATCCCGCTGCCTGGAAGCAGTGTCATCTCAGCACCCCTGTTGTTAACGCACATTTCTCATATCATCCTCGTTGTCTCTGCATCGTACTCGCTAGCACTGGATGTCCACCTCGTCAGAAGACAAATCATAGCCTTCGATTGCCTTGTCACAGGAAGACTCATCATCGCGACCATCACTGCCAATGTCCCCGACACCACGGCCACCACCACCACCGGCACCTTCGCCACAGACCTCGGCACCATCGCTGCCATCGACACCGCAGCAACCTCCGCCATCAATCACCGTCGCCCGTCAGTCACCGACATCACTGCGATCACGGCCGCCGTCACGGACGCCGCCATCACGCCATCGGCGGCGCCGCGTCACGGGCCGCGTCACCAGCGCCGCCGCCACCGCCACGGCGCCGCGCTATCGGGCCGGCGCAGCCGGTCGTCACCCGCGGCAGCGGTGGCCGCGCCGACACGGTGCCGCCGCTATCGGCCGGCGCCCGTCGCGCACCGCACCGCCGGTTTTGACATCGTTTAAATTAATCAGCCGTTTTCTATGTATCAATGCCGCATGTATAATTCCTCACATGGCTGCCGTATCGTGTCGATCGGGCCGCCGCCGGCCGGCCGCTAATGGAAACACAAACAGATGACGAGCGCGGCCTCTATTCTGCCTGATGGCGGCCGCCATTCGGGTTATTGATAAAAGCGATTACGGCGGGATAGCGGGCGGGGCGGCGCGCGGGCCGGCTCAGACCGCAGCGCGGCCTCGCGCCGCGCCGGCCCGCCAACAAAGCGGCCGCATGTTGTTGCATATGAAGATTTATGCACGTGAAATTATACATAATTAAGTAGCAGGGTCGTCCTTACCGATCGTATTCTGAAATAACACCCCGTGGTTGGGCGCTAACAGCTGTCATATATTCTGCGGCTGTTGGTTAACAATAATTACGGTGTGACAGATAGGTAGCGGCCGGCGCCGAGGCGCGGCCGCCCTATCCGGGCGTCATTAGCGCCGCCGAGCCACGTTAGCACCGCGCCGCGCTGCGCTCGCCGCGCCGCGCCGTATGGCGCCGCGCGGCGGCCGCGGCCGATATCGGCAGAGTGTGCCGGCTCAGAGACCGGATGATCCAGGATACGACCATGCATCGCGAGATGGACCAGGTGGGAGTAGTGCGGATGCCGGGGGACGCGGGATGTATCTGGACGGTTCCGCGCGTTCCGCAGACTCCCAGATGCGGAGACGAGGAATGCGGAGGCGTGCGAACGACAGTCTCGCCGACACCGGCCTCTGGAAGCTGTTCGTCAGTTTTCCGGGCATGGCGTCTGTTCACCCACCGCCACTTATCAACAGGGCGGTGCATTTTCTGAGCATTATTTTTGTGGAGAAACATTCTTCAGAAGCTTGCCCAGACGTCTGAGTCATATCTGATGGCATTGAAATCGCCCGGAATCGCAGGAAAACCTTCGTTGAGATAAAAGTGTGAAAGAATGAGACAGCGTAATTCCAAATCCGATTTTACCTGACAGCCTCCTCTAATAGAGACCTCCCAAGAGAAGCCGATGACAGAAGAATCCAGCCGGCATGTCGGCAGTCCAAGGTCTGCATGCTGCCAACTTGATAGCGAGAAGAAAGGAATCATCGCCATCGTGGTCCGCTTTTGCTGCAGTTTAGCGGCTTTCAACTGGCACTTGCTTTGTATTAAATTTCAGCAGCCTATATGGTGAGGATGTGACATACTGGATGCGTAAGACACCAAGTTTGGTAATGAATACAGTCCAAAAATGATGGTAAAGAACTGTTCGACTGGGATGCATGGGAACAGGAGGCCCGTTTGATGGTTGGTTGAAAATGCGGTACATGTAAAATAAACCAGTCTTTTCTTCGGAACGAAACGACTGACACCATGCGCAAACTCCTTATGGTAGGGAAACGCTGAAAGGACTCGTTTTGACTCCGACCATCGATGACGCGCACTATTTTTTGCCGTGCAGCGCTAGCCAGTTGTGACCAGCAGCCGCGTCCCACGATCCCACAGCCCGCTCTGTAGCCGCCGCCAGCCCGGTGATGGTCCGGGGCGGGCGCCACCGTCCAGGGGCGGGGGCGGGGGCGGGGGCGGCCGGCGTCGCGCCGCCGCCGACACCCGCTCCAGACATCATCCATTACCGCAACCAGCGCTGCTCGCGCACCTAATGGACGACGCCTTGTTTTGATTTGCGTTATTTAGCGGCGACGCGGCCAATTTGACTCGGCGGCCGACGCCGGCGGGCGGGCGCGCCCTGCCGGCCGCCGGCGCCGCCCGCGGCCGCCGCCGCGCTGATGACCGGCTCTGCGGGCATTCCTCGTGCGAGCGGCTATCAAATTTTCCCCCCATTACGACTGGCCGCACTTGGCAGCTGTCGGCTCGCGCCAAAATGTACTGTATAATTTGGCGCGACAGTAATGGCGCGAACGAGCTGGGCGTGAAATGTGGCGCGAGCTGCGACAGTCGGCGGTGCGCCGGCCGGTTGCTCGGATCAGCAACTGGCGGTGGGTCTGATGATCTTGCCCCCACCCCATCCCCAACTCCTTTGCCTCCCCCGGCCTACTACCCCTCCCCCCGCTCTCGCATCCCTCTAGCCGTCAGCCGTCCCTAGCTGGCCGGCAGAACGGCACGGGGCAATTAGGCGGCAAATTTTGGACGGCATTATACTTTGGCTTGTAATACTTCAGATCTGTTTACGTGGCTGAAGGATGGGGCGTGGTAATGACAGGGAGATGCGGGTAGATGTCGGCTGATTCCTACGAAAACAAGGTGTCGGAGCTACACAGCCAGAGGGCACGTGCCGTCACGTTTTCCTGAGGATTTTTGCTTGTGCTTACTACCGCATTTCTCACTGCGTACGCCGGGCGCTTGCGTGAGCATCGTTTTGTGTGCTTTTGTTTTCTTTCATAGGCACGAGCCCCACCACTGCTTTGGAATTCTAACATTGGCTCATGAGCGTTACCTGGATCGAAATGTTCTGTTGAACTGCTGAAAAACTGCTCTCTTCTACCAATGATTTTATAAATCAGGAAAACAACGTTCTTTAGGCTCCAATAAATGGCTCCGAAAACAACGCATGCAATAGCGTACCACGACGTTTTTAGTAATCCTTATGCTATTGTCGGTAACCACAAACAATGCATTTTAAGAATTTGATGAAAATTATAGCTGTAACTGGTACCTTGATTCCCTGAGTTGCAAACCGATAAATATCGCATGACCGATTTAATGACTAACAGATACGAACTTTGAACAAAACAACTAAGGAACTGAACTCAGCCAAACAACTTTTCCGTTGAACTTCAGCTACTTACGAAATGTGATCGCCACATCCCATGTCAAAGTGTGATTCACGCTCCACCGCTCAACAAGCCACTAGTTCAGCACTCTAATAAAACATCACACAAGCATTCTCTACAGAAGGCGCCGGATTTCAGCACAATGGATCAGCAGTAGCATTGGTCGACGGATACTGATGTTAACTTCGGGCTTTGCAGCCGTGTAATAAATCCGTTGTCTTTATAACCTGCACTTAACACGGAGATTTTGCCTTCCGACAAAACTAATCGGTTTCCTATTAGAACAGAGCTACGGCTTTGTAAACATAAAAAACCGATGATGGATGAACCGCGCCGACTTTTGGACACTTTCAAAGGATAAATCATATACACACCTGACAGGTGAAGACTTTCCCATGCTCAGAAAACGTCTTAAAGCAACATTTTTACTCAGCGACTGGCAAAGTAAAAAACGCGATAAGATTGTGTGCTGATGGAATCAGCTTAAAGCCGAAATACATGACCATGTTTTGTGTGTAGTCTGCGTTATTACACAGCAATAACAGCAACGCTCATTTTTTCGCGGCTTTGCATTGCATTGCACGACGTTTCTCACCAGCAAATGATATCTATGAAACGTTTTCACTCACTGTAGTTCAAAGCTGAATTGAAATATTATGAGTACCCCAAATCGCTGGGTATGTCGCGCTCACAAATTCTCTTAGCATTCGATTCATGCATGTTTCGCACCTTGTAGTTTTAGCTGCTACTTGCCTGAGTACAGCAGTTGTATTGCCAACCTCTCCCGTTCTCAGGACGTGCCTCTCAGTCCTAACCCTCTGTCCATATCAAACATATGTTCGCTGCCCATCATCGCAACACCCTTACCAGATAACCTTCTTCTTCCTTCCCCTCTGCACTCGCACACTCGCTCACTCACTCACTCACTCACTCTCTCTCTTTATCTCTCTCGTTCTCTCTCTCCCTCTCTCCCTCTCTCTTTCTTTCTCTCTCTCTCTCTCTCTCTTTCTCTCTCTCTCTCTCTCTCCTTCTCTCTCTCTCTCTTCCTCTCTCTCCTCGCGGAGAGAAATCTATCCGCGTCCCCGTTCAGCAAGAGCAGATGCATTTCGACCTCTCTCTCCCCCCATCAGATCCTCCACTGCTCTGCCTCCCAGTGGATCCGCCCGCCGCTCTCTCCGCCGCCCGGCGCCCAGATGGCCGCGCCGGGAGAATTTACATAATAGCCAGAACTAATAGGATCGCAAAGTGGTGAAGTGCGGCCGATTTTTGTAATTAGCTAACGGCGCTCGCGGGTGCGATCGGTTACGTTGTTGATTGTGCTCCCGGGACGGCGAGGTGGCCGTGATGATTGGGCGGCTCGGGCCGGCCGGGCCGCGCCAGAAACAAACAGCGGCGCGCCGCGCGGCCGGCTCCGACCGGCGGCCACGGACAAAGGGTGCCGTCAGGCGCAGGGAGGGAGGTGCGGAGAGAGAGGGAGAGAGAGGGGAAGAGGGAGAGAAAGGTGGATGGGAAAATGAGTGGGGTAGAGAAAGGCAGGGAAAAAGGAAAAAATATGGAAGAATGAAAGTAAGCAGAGCAACTTTCTGTGGGACATTATCGCAACAATCGTGTGGCACATTCATTCTTGGACGTGCCCAAACACAGTTCAGAGAAACGTGCAAGGTGATTAGCTTCTGGATAATCCGGTCCCAGGACCATGATCACGACACGGCTCCCTCTGCTCCCGAACAGTCTGACCCATGCCCGCGCGGCGCCGAGGCCGCGCCACCGTGCCGGCCGCGCCCCATTTGCCGCAGCTGCGCCGCCGGTGTCGACACGGCCGGGCCGGCCGACAAAACGGCTCTCCATCAAAGCGTCCGGCGCGCGGCGCTCAGAACCGCCCGCTACCGGCCCGCAAACGACATCTAATTAGGCCGGCACCGCGGCAAGGGCGGCCGTAATTCGGCCCGGCAGATGGCAGCAGCGGCGGCCGCCGCGCTCCGTCGGCCGCTCGCATGTTCCCGTTCAATATTTCACGTGCTAATTGGGTACGAGTCTGTAAATAACGGGCCATACGTTACCCGGCGCAGGTCTCCTTTCTGGTGTTACATTTAATAAAGAGCCAACAATTTAATTATGCGGGACCGATTCCCAGTGAGCTCGCCCGCCGGGGGTGCCATTCGTTTCCACGCCGGTTCGGGTAACTGGCCGCCCCCTGCTGGCACCTCGTATTTCTTACCAATCTGGAGCCGCTTTGTGGATCGAAATGACCCTTCTTAACGCAACTAATCAGGTTTTCTAAGTGGTTTCGTGACAAAAAAAGTTTTCCCGGCCTGATTTATGCGGGTGAAAAAATTAGCCGTATTGTGGTGCGGCACGAAGCCGGGGCTGGGCGACGGGGAGCGGCCGGTCCGGCCGGCGCGGGGCGACGACTCCTGCTGAGGAGGGACAGAGTCTCGCAGCGGAGAGGGCAGGGACACGGGGGCACCGCGCGACACTCTTGGTGAAGAGGGATAGAGTCTTGGCGCGGAGAGGGCAGGGACAAGGGGCACCGTGCCACGCTCATGTCGAAGAGGGACAGAGTCTTGGAGCGGGGAGGGCAGGGACAAGGGGGCACCGTGCGACACTCCTACTGTGGAGAGGCAGGGTCTCAGAGAGGGGAGGGGTTGGGATATAGAAGCAATGGACGATCTGTTTTTCTGAGAACAGGGGATGGAAGAGACACGTGGACCGACACAACTTGAAAGACAGGGCGAGAGACGCGGATTGAACAAGATCGACAACTGTACGCAGTTCTAGACTGCACTGCGCTGGACGGAAACTTTGATCATAGCATAACCGTTGTGATCACGACTGTCTGATGATGTTTGCCTTTTTTATGAGAAATCCATAAACTGGAAATGAGTGCGAGCTAAGCAAAGTTTTTTGCGGAGGACAAACAAAAATCACAACGGGAATGTCGGGCCAAAGGTGGCCAAAGTATAAGGAACGAGGAAAGTGGCAAAAGTGCAATTTACCGCAAAGAACGAGGTCAACGCAAAGGACGATCAAAGGAGTCACAATAACTGAAAGAGACAGCTGTTTCCAACCTGCCACTGATCCGAACTGCTAGCAGCTGGCAAACGAAAACCACACGTCTAGACTGCGTTGTTGATTGCGTTGTTGGCCTGCTGTATACACCGATATCTAATTATGAGGTGCGCAGACCGTCGTCTTGCATTGTAATTTTGAATCTACACATTGTATTTCAGAAAACGACCTATCGATGCTAATTCCGGCCAGCAGCCAAAAGATTTGCTCTTGTCCTACGTAGATCAGAAATAAGAAACCAAATATTAACAAAGCAGCCAACAAGATGAATCAAAGCCGATGTGGGTACACAGAGTTCGCTCCTCACGCTCTCAGGTGCTGCCGATGCTACGTTATACAACAAGTGAGCCTGTAGAACATGCACTGCTGGACGCTCCGCCAGCGAGCCGTTTACGCTCTGTGCCGGGTCTGGCAGCCCGCATGGCTGGCGGACCGCTGACGCCGCGCGTCAGCCCGCATCGCCAGCCGGCCCGATGGTCGTCCTTCACGTACAGGGGAGGGCGCGCAGAGCAGGGGCGCGGCACGGTACATCAGGACGCACTGGGCGCACTGGCAGCCACACAGCGCGTTCAGGGAAGACGTACAGGGCAGGGGGCGCGGCACGGTACATCAGGACGCACTGGGCGCACTGGCAGCCACGCAGCGCGTTCAGGGAAGACGTACAGGGCAGGGGGCGCGGCACGATGCGTGAGGACGCGCAGGACGCACTGGTACCCATGCTGCACGTGCACGGAAGGACGTGCAGAGCAGGAGGTGAGGCACGGTACATCACGACACTCAGGGCGTACTGGTAGCCTCGTGGCACGTTCCTTACAGGACAGGGGCGCGGCAAACTGCATAGGGACGGACGTGGTGGAAATATGGCTCGTACCTTACGCACAGGGAACAATCCAAGGCTGTTGACGCGGTTATTCAGTTAGTAGGGCCAGAGCCGTTTTGAGAAGATTTCTTTTCACGCAGCAGCACGGTTATGTTAAAAGTCTCCCACAGCTGATGAGCGGCCGCCCTGTCTTCCCTGTGCGGCACGGACGCGTCAAAATCGGTCACGCTGCCATTGAAATGGTGCTCTTCGTTTTGCGTGGCTGAAATTATCGAACAATGTGAATCGCAGCGCTTTAGGACCAGAGCCGTGCACCCAGCCATCCATAATGCTAATGCAGCGCGTTATTTGACTCGCGTTTTCAAACGATTTAGTTAATTACGCAAGTGTTGTTAATGCAGTGAGCCGCCAGCATCAGTGTTCGATCCTCGATACTAAGGCTTTCCATCGAGTGGCTGAATTCAACCGTCAGGAGGCGCGTAAATAACAGCAGGTCTGCAAAACAGCTGAGAAATCTGCGGCGCAATGAAGCAGGCTCCGTTACGGGCTTAACAGTCGTGCCGAGCGACTATATCACATACGGCGGGATTAATACAGCTAGCTACAACCAAGCAAAACCACATCCCCTTCATTTACCAGGTCGAGTTAATCTGCTCACTAAAACCAACCCGGTATAGTCAGACAAGATATCAGCCATGTTCATGTCTAGTTTTTGTAAGGGTGTTATTTCATGTCCATGTTTCAAAAGCACAGTGTTGACAGTCCCAGCTTTTGGAACATGACTTGTGGTTTAGAGGTTTGGCTAGCTTTCTTAACGATTTTTTATGTTGGTGTTATGCAGTATGCACTTCGCTGTGCTGTTTCGTTTGCACAGCAATGGCATGAAAGTTAAGACGGGGTTGACCTGCTGCAGCTAATTACCCTTGTTTTGAATCAACAGCTTATTTTGGTATAGTCTGCAACGAGCGTAGAAAACAAGCACAGATTGAAATAGGTGCAAGTTTTGTTCTTTACGCAAAAGCCTCATTGTACTGAAGATCAGTTTAAATTTTATGGTTTTTCTAAATGGCATGGGTATAGGACAGAAATGGTCTGTAAACAGGAGGAAGAGCACCGTAGCAGAAAATCGAGTAGATATGCTGCGTTAATTTTCGTGCGCCATTGTAGAGATTGAACGAGCTCTCACAAAATACCTACATCTAAGAGCTTACTTGTAACATTGGCCAAAATGTCAATTTTTCACCGATTGTGAAAGGCTGTCGTTTGAATATCTGATACGTCAGAGACAGCACTACTCAATGCAAAGTTTCATGCTAGCATCCAGTCGCCGGCCGTCAATGCCCAGCTTTAAAGCAAGGACTACGTGGACTAATGCGTATGTGTAAATTGCCAATATATCACACGTCGCAGTTCCTAGAATGCGGGTGGCTACGTAAAAAGTGCATGCACCGTGTCCCTAATTCAAATATACTGAGATCAGAGCAGTTTTCCGTGGATTGCAGGTTCCATCCGTGAACGACACATGGTACAAGTAAAACGCAGAAGGCAAAAATTGAGTCCCAGGTGGCCTCTGAGCCTCGATGATAATTACCACCAGGGACTCGATGCTTCATTTGGAGACAGGAGTTTTGGTGCGTTGCATGCAGATCGTTTGATGCTCCGACAGCTCCGTCATCTGTTGTCTGTTTATTAATGCATCCTCGGCATGTGGGTTTCCGGATCCAAGTAACATGACAAGTCAAAATTACTTTGGAACGATGACGCGATGACGCAAGGCGCAGTAGAGATACGCCATCACACGAGACGAGCCATTATCACAGTGCCGAGACTAACGCTCTCAGTACAATAAAACTCGACCAGATGAGACGTAAACGGAGCCAAAGCCAGATGAGGAGCGAGTAAAGAAGACCATTGTCTCGCTGGAATCGGCAGCTTTGGTGAGACCAGCGTTCTACCTGCTTTCGGTGTCTTAGGAAGACCAAAAGCTACTCCTCCTGGTTCCTACAGCTCAGGAAGGGCCAGCGCCTCGGTGAGCAGAGCTCTTGGCATCGATGCCTCAGGAGGAGGAGCTCCTGGCATCGACACGTCAAGGCGAGAAATCCCCGACTCTAGCGCCTGACGAACAGAAGCTTTTGACCCCGGCGCCAGGACAGCAAAGAGCTCTCGGTGTCGTGTCCTCGGGATCGAGGCTCGCGCCGACCGTGACGTCCACCTGCGGCTTCCGACAGGCATCAGCCGCGCCCGGAGGAACCCGCCCGAGCCTGTGCACCATTCACGACCAACTCAATCACTCGCCGCTGACAGTGAAACGTAGCTCCATCAAAACTGGGACTCGTTATCGCAGAAATGCTGCACGTGCAGGGGATGCGGCCGACGCCGACGGCCGCAAACAGATTGGGCACGACAGGATTAGATCTCTGTAATAAATTCCTCCGTGTCCGCTCATGCAAGCGATCCGTTCGCCTCAGGCGCAGGATGCCGGCATCAGCACGGCAAAAATAGATGCAGCATTGTAAATATTACATAAAAATAGGCGCTTTCTTTCAGGGGAAAATTTTCTAGAAAGAAAATTTCCTTAAGCTCCAGATGGTGCTCGTGCCGTTCGAAGAATGACGCGGTGGGCAGGGCTATGAGCACTGAGCACTGGAAGTTCTTGCGTTTGGACGCCGCTAGAGCCTTTCGTCTCTTAGATTCAATTTTTGCGCAGTGCTGTCTGTTGCATGCGACTCGAGTTTCCAGTGAGCCCATGTTGCAATGTCAAATGCAGTTCCAAATATTTTCCTTTTCTTCTGATGATCGTTGACGTCTGAAGAATGCACCTAGCTGGACCATTCTTTCAAGATCTGCATTTGTTAAGGCAGGCGGCGTCCGTCGTACTGAGCAACTTCAACGGCTAATCATTGAATCGCCTTTTTCTGGCGCCCCGGCAAGCAGTGCACCATCACGACATCAACTTACGCCAGGTCATGGCGGCGGACAACACGCAATAATTGTCCCCTGACAGAGGCTGTTCCCCGTTGTCACCTGGGCGGACGTGGTCTCCAGGTGTCCTTCAGGTGAAAAAGTGCCCCTCCTCGCGTCTCGCTGACGGACATGTCTTTCAACACATTTGCCTTCCTGATAGAGATGTCCATCCTAGCGCCTCCCTGACGGGCGTCGTCACTACACGTCTCTTCGGTGGAACCGGCCACCTCACGTCTCCCTGACGGAGGTGACGCGGGACAAAGCCGTTGTCGGCGCTCCTCATCCAGTCTCTAATGCCTTAGCGACTGTCAGCTCATTGTACCGACTCCGCGGCTGCCAACGGCCAGCACCGTCCGCCGCCCTGCCAGCCGACCCCAACCGCCACAGCCTTATTTATTCTGTGCATTTTTCACAGCACACTCAGACAAAATACGCTATCTGAACCGCATCTGTGCAGCGCGCTGCATGTGAGCGGCCATTGTCGTCCGATGAATGAGGCATTAATTAACAATCAGCTTGATGCATCGGCCGGCTTGGTTACCTCTGTTATCACACAACTTATTGGTTATCGGCGCCTGTAATTCAGCGGGAACGGCGCGGAGAGTGTCAGGCACTCAATTACCGATTCCGGAGTCAAAACCGGACCGGACCTCTCCCTGACTGCAAATTATATTTTAATTAGCCGATGCCTATCGGGGCAGTGTACGCAGCGCGGCGAGAGCGTGGGCGATTGTGGGCGACAAAGGCGAGGGCGCGGGAGATGCATGGTGACTGGCCGCTCCGGCCAGGCCAGATAATATTGTCAGAGACGGACGGATCGGGCTCTGGATGGGCGGAGCGGAAGGCTGCGGAGGAAATGGATCACCGGCGCGACCGCAAACAGCTGTCCAGGACGTGATGAGGCGGCAGAGGGCTGGACATGAAACTGTGACGGAGAGAGGGGAGAGAGGGGGAGAAGGAGGAAGACGGGGAAAAGGAGACAAGGGGAAGACCGGGTGTAGGTACGAGTAGGAAGAAGGAAGAGGAAAAAGAAGCTAGTGATGGTAAATAGATGCAATGAGGAAACAAATCGCTAATGGGAATATTATAGCCTGTGTCAATGAAGTGACGTTATTACTGGTTCCAGGAACAACCTCTTCCTTTTATCTCTAGCGGGAGCCAGTGCTCTTGTTACCTGTAACGACCTGCCCTACGCCGGGGGCAAGATCAGCTCGACACGCACACTGCACATCCACAGCAGCGATGCGTCTCGCCCTGAGATCAGTGCCAGCCCCCGGCCAGGCGCCCGCCGCGGCGGCGCGAGCGTCGCCGCGCGTCCATCTGATTGAGCCGCAAACTATGGTAATCAGCCGTCGCCGGTCGCGGCGCGGGCAGGTGGCCGGCCGCCCGGCGCCTCCGCGCCTCCCCAGTCGCTCGCATTCCTGCTGCTCTGTTTATTGTAAGTACTATCTCATTAATTAGTGTACCTGGTCGGCCGGCCGGCCGTCGCCGGGCGGCGGCTCTGGCTTTGGCCTGCACGGCAGGCCGTAGCCGCGCCGGCGGCGCCGAATCGGACGCCGCGATAAAATCCATTTTCGATAGTACGAGTCACTTACATAGACACGCTCGTTTGTTAGCCTTCAAGACTTGGCTTTATCATTAGTCGGCGGTATGCGAGCTATTCTCCGGTTGCCTCTATCGGATGTGACATAAGGAGAATGAAAACGTGGTCACGTTCGCTGTGTCCGCGGGTAGTCCGGAACACGGAGCCGCCGTGTTCGCGAGAGAAGCGTCCGTTCCCTGATGATCAGGAGCGAGACCACGCTGTCCAGCAATGCTTAGTGCCGTAGTTTGTTGTCATTTGTGAAAACGTCACATGTAAGAGAAATCGTGAGATCTGGAAAATAGTCTGGAATGAATTTCAAAGCGCTGATCAGTTTCAGCTCGTTTCCGCGAATCCACCGAATGTCTAGGTGTGAAAAGCTTAGTTGAGATCTTATTGAAATGATACATATGTATGCACTCGTCAGTTTTTCATCTTTTGAATTAGATTAAGCAATACAAGAAAGCATCTTGATCCGTGTTCTTGGACGTCAAAATCTTTCTTCAAATTCTTTACTTGATTTTCGTCCGAATAGCGTTGTAAATGCTATGCGGTCGATAGGCACGGAACACGTTTAATCCGAAAGAACCGTGGGAATAGTGGCAATAAAATGCACGGGACCATGCATGAATAATGTGACTAGGATCACATCCCAGAAGCTCGTGACATATACGGAACACACTCGGTGAGACATCAGAATGCCGACTCTCGTACCCACTGAATATCTCAAACAACGAACAAGTGACACCCGCGAGCATAACCTTCAGATCCCTCTGCACACATACGTCAGTGCAACTGCAGCAGATCATTGTGCAGATACCGGGTGGGTATAAATTGCGCGGAAGCCTATCCGACTTATGGATCGCACTGCGTCTTGTCCCCGGCTCCGGCTGACGACCACGATCGGGCGATGCAGGGCTCCGTCCCACGCGCGGTTGGCCCGACCGGACCACTGGAGTGACGCGTCGCCGTCACGGGACCGCCGCTGTGACACGTCACCGACGGCGCCCGGCCCCGGCCGATCGTCATGCACCTTACACGGCTCGCCGAGCGGATCCACGTGTCGCCTACAAGGCCCGCCAGACGGACCGAGGTGTTTCCTACACGGCCGCCGGACGGACAGTTGTATCTCCTACACGGCCCGCCAGACGGACAGTTGTGTCTCTTACACGGCCGCCGGATGGACCGTGGTGTCTCCTACACGGCCCGACGGATGGACCGTGGTGTCTCCTACACGGCCTGCCGGATGGGTCCACTTGTCGAGGTCTGGCGTACTGCCGCCCCCGCCCCGGCCCGGCCCGGTCCGTCCACTACGATAGTACCGCAAGACGACTAGCGGGTGCTAAGGCATGGACTGCTTTGTACTTTCAGTCATTGAGAATGATGGTCCTCCTCCTGTCGTATCTCCATCTGGTCCTGTGTTACATGAAACAAGCGTGCACTGATGTTACGGCATCATTGCGGGTGCTACAACACATCCAAAACAATAGGAATCTCCACCCATGTATGTGCCTGTGCTCGCACTTGCATCACGTGACTCAAAGCGTGCGTGTACCAGCGACCCTTGGTCAGCCAATCAGTCGGGATCACAAGCGCCTATGTAAGAGACTACAGCAAGTCCGGGCCGGCTGACTCAGTGACTCCGGCCTGTCCGAGCCGGATGACTCAGTGACTCTGGCCCGCCGGACCGGCGGACTCAGCCCGACTCCTCAGCACAGGCAGCCGCGGCCGGCCGGCGGCCGTTCGAGCGCCGACATTACGGAGTCATTGGCTGGCCGCCTCGCCGCCGCGCCGCGCCGGCCGCCGCTCTCGCCGTAATTGTTTTCCCAACAAGCCGTGAGATAAATGGTCGGCGGATCCGTTGGCGGGCCGGCCGCGCCGCAGTCAGCTGACCCGCTCCAACCAGCCGGGGAGGGGGAGGGGGGCCGTCTCCGCCGCACCGCACTGATTGGCTCTGACCGCTCTGTCAACAACAAATAACTTATTGGCGTCATTTGCGTTACACAGCATCACATACATCATAATAAGCGGCCGTGTTCCTTGCTCGCGACGCATTTTACGCATATAACGCATTCCAGTCGCGGCCGGCAGCCGGCAGCGGCCCGGTCGGGGGTCACCGGGCCATTCATCACCGGGAATAATAGATTTGTCAGATGAGCATGCGGACGCGACTGGCATTCCTGTGATGTTTCAATTCCTGGGCGTCCGCAACGTCTGCGCCCGACCCGGTCAGAGATACCAACGTCCCTGACTCCCTGCTCTCTTTCTCCCTTCCTCTCCCTCTCTCCCTCTTTCTCTCTTTCTCTCTCTCTCTCTCTTTCTTCCTCTCCACCTTCGTCCCTCCAACGCTCTCTTCATTCCTCTCTCTCACTCTCCTCCTCTTTCCTACTTCCCTCTCTCCAACTCGCCCGTGATCTCTCCATTCCGATCCCTTTTTCGTCCGGCGTCTGCTCCGGGCGGCCTGGTTGACGCCTCGCCATCCGGGCGGAATAAATGACAGCTTATCCCTGCCCACGATGCGCGCCGATAACAGAGACATCAGGCGGCCAGCACGTGAAATATTCAGGTGTCGAGCAATTTATATAACAACGGGCGTCGTGAAGATCGGGCGGCGCCCCGTCGCGCCGCGCGCAAAAACATGCCACGGGCCCGGACCGTGCCGATATTTATTTCCAGATAAATAACGCGCGCGCCCGCCGGACCTGCAGAGGGCTCTGTCTCCGCGCGCTGTACCGCGCTTCATTACCATTAATTTGATATCCAGAAGGAGGGATGTTAGCAGTCATTTTCGAATAGCGCCGCGTCATCTAATAGGAATATTTATTGCCGGCGTTGAATATATTCGGGCCTAATGCGGGTCGGGAGGGCCGCCGCGGCGCGGCGGGGCGGGCCCGGGCGCCGCCGACGCCGCCGGCCACCTCCGTTGCAGCCCGCTGCTGCCGCCGCCGGCCAGGGGACCCTCCCCGCTTCCGGCGCGGCGGCCGCCGCCGCCATTGTGGTCGGCCGCTGCGGCGAGCTCGGCGCGCGGCGCGCCGCAGTCGTAACATTCCGGCGCGGCCGCCCGTTGGCCGCCGGTTTTTATCGTCATTATTTACTCGCGTATGTAGCGGGTGATTAGCCACAATTCAGGTCCACAAACGGGCGCCGGACCGGGCCGGCCACGCCATAATGACACCGCGCCGTAGCGGGCGCATTTTTCACCGGCCGTTTAACCTTTGCTCCGCGGAGGCCGCTTTGTTTATTCTCTATTCTATTTCAGCGGGCGCGCGGCGGGGCGCCTGATTTCGAGCGGCTCCTCCCGGCGCGAGAGAGAAAGGCGGCTGCTTCGTGCTGTCACCTTTATGAAGAGAGAAGGCCTCGGAAATCATCCGGCCACCGGTTTTATAGGCTGGGATGACGGCGGGCGCAAGAAAAGGGTCAATGGCGAGAGAAGAGGGTGACACTTTGTCCCGGACGGGCCGCAAAAAGGCCGCGTCCACGACGCCCAGATGTGTTAATATACCTGGAATGCCGGCGCCGGCCGATTTAAATAGCTGAGCCGCGCGCCGGACGGCGGCGATGCGCGGCGCGGCCGCGGCTGTCGCGGCAGGAGCGTCAGGAGCGGACTGGCCAGCCGGCCGGGCCAGGAGCGGGCCGGTCCAGACTCCAGCCGGCGCGGACCACGTCAGATTACGGCCGAATAAACCAGAAGACCAACATTGTGGTGAGCGGTTCGACCAGAAAACTATCGGGCGGCCTCTGAGGGGCGACCGAGCCTGAGAGAACCTGATCAAGCGGCCTGTTGGGAGCGTGAAAGCAGACCCAGGCGGTTGCACAAAGCAGACGAATAGACCCTGGCAGTTGTATCAGGAGCGAGTAGGTAGACCCAGGCAGCTGGATCGGGAGCGGACAAGTAAACCCGGATCAGGCTGGATCAGGAGGGGACCTGCAAACCCGGGCGGCTGCATCAGGACCGGACGTATCCAGACGGTAGGCGGGCCCCGGCGGACCGCAGCGTACGTCTCCCGGCGGCCCGCGGTCGCGCCGACCGGAATACTGAGCGGGTGCCACTCCCTGCTGGGCAGGCCTGCGACAGTCAGAGGACACTGCAGCCCGGGACAAACTCGCCGACAGTGGCGCCGCCGCGCGGCAGCCGTCGGCACCAGTCGGCCCGGCCGGCGCTGCCGGCTGCAGCCTCTGCACAGCGCGCGCCGCCCGCGCCGACAGCCTCAGGGCCGCCCCTGCGAGCAGCCAGAGCGCGGGCGCCGCGGCAGATTTACACGCCTCTCCAGTCAGCACGGATCCTGCAGCCAGAAGTAATGGAATTCAATTATGACGGGGCGTGTTTATATTATTCTAACACGCCACTAGGCGAGTCCGTCTCGGTCATGATTAAGATGTTAATGCGCCGTTGTTTTATGAAGTGAAATGGGCCCTCCCGCTGCTAGCTAAATATTGCTAATGATGAAATTTGCAGCAAAAAGATGAGCGCCGGATAAACGTGAATATTGATGATGCGCATCAGACAGCACGGGGGCGCGGCGGCCAAAAGAACTCTGGCGGGCTCACGCGCGCGCGCGAGCTGGCCGTTTTTGCCCGGCGTGGTCAGTGTGAAATCAGACACAGTCGACGTCAGGCGGTGACAGTCTCATTAGGGACGGCGAACAGCCGACGGCGGCGGACCCGGGAGGCGACCGGAGAGACGCCGCAGGTCAGGCACGGTCACCGGCGGCAAGTGGTCACAGATGGTCCGTCAAGCGGTCACAGGGGCGTATTGGCCCCGTCTGCGACCGTAGTGGTGGTCGTCAGTGTTTTACAAATGAGTAAATATGCAAGTCTGAAACGTGTGGTTGGCAAAGCTGCGATGCAAGTTCGGAGGCGGTAGCTCATTGCAGGTCTGGGCTTGTTAAACTTTCCATAAAATTCATGTTTGTAAGATAATTTCTAAAGCTGGCACGACTGCAGTCATTGTCATGCAATTTGTTTTCATGCACCGCCTTAGGTTTTACGTCAAAAACTTTCAAAACTGTCAGGGCCGCCACCCTTCATACCATAGGGGCAAGGTGGCGTTGGGCAGGGTGGGCATCCTGGACCCACGGTAAAACCCAGAATTTTCTTCAGCTCCTCCTTCGATGCCTTCCATCCAGAGATCGCTCACGCCCGGTTCCCGTACCATTTCCATGCTGGAGCCATGTTCTGTCTCGGCGTCTCCACCAGTTCAGATGTTCGTAAACTTTGCCCATTGTGTCCAGCTCTTCCGCTCCGTCCCCAACGTCCAGCGCTGTGTTCGTTCCGATTCCGTCTTCGGCGTCCAGTGTTCTGCACACTCCGCTCCGTCCCCGGCGTCCAGTGTTCTGTACACTCCGCTCCGTCTCCGGCGTCCAGTGTTCTGTACACTCCGCTCCGTCCCCGGCGCCCAGTGTTCTGCACACTCCGCTCCGTCCCCGGCGTCCAGTGCTCTGTACACTCCGCTCCGTCTCCGGCGTCCAGTGTTCTGTACACTCCATCCCCGGCGTCCAGTGCTCTGTACATTCCACTCCGTCCCCGGCGTCCAGTGTTCTGCACATTCCGCTCCGTCCCTGGCGTCCAGTGCCCAATGTACTCCGTCCTCAGGGGTCCGACGATGAGTCCACTCCACGCCCAGGAGTTAAACGTTCTTTCCATTTCGCCTCCAGGCTCTGTTCACTTTGTTCCCAGCTCTCAGGATTCTAGCTCCTTGACTGATCCCCAAAGCCCGCTATCATATTCAGTTCTTCCTCTATAGCTGCGAAATTCTGCCTGTCGCCTTGTTCTTGTTGTGTTGAGTTGATTTTTTCAGAGTTCGGCATCTCAGAGCTTGTCATTTCCATCCTCCTGATTCTCTCTGTTTATGCTATACTCACGCAGCTTTAATTTTGTTGGCTCGGTCCATGCGCACACCACTATTCGGATAAACTAGGCCTTCAAGAGTTCGGTACACTCCCCTTTCTGTCTGCCTTTACCCCGCACGCTGTGCTGCTGTCCTCACCACACGGTATTTGGTGTTTTGTTGTCTTCTACACCAAAACAGTGCCCAGTATCCTTTCCCCCTAAATTTTTAATGTCCTTTGTTTACTGATCTTATTTCCCTGCGCTCAGCGTCCTTTTTTTGATCTCTTAGCACTTCGCGTTATCTCCTTGTCTCATTGCCTTTGTCGACTTGCCTTGTCATGATGCCTGATGCTCTGCCGCTCTCGTCCCTTTGTTACGGTATTGCCATTTCCTTGCCCTTCTCCTCTCTCCCCCACGTCATTGACATTTGTTGTAGTGTGGAGCATCCTTTTAGCATCCCTTGTCTTACGCAGATGTTTTTCCCCCTACTTCTTGCTGCAAGCAGTTTGTCCTTTATGCTCAGTGCCCGACATTCTATCCGACCTCTCCTCTCAGAGCCTGGTGCTGTGTCTTTTTCTCACAGCCCTGTATTCCGTCTGTCCGTTACCCCCCCCCCCCCCCCAGAGTCTGACGTTCTATCTGTGTTCTCCTCCCAGAGTTCCGTGTTCTGTCTTGTCCTCCCAGAGTTCGGCGTTCTGTCTGCCCTGTTCCCCTAAAGTCCAGTGTTTTGTTTTCTCCCTTCCAGAGCCCAGTAATTCTGTCCGTCCCCCCCCCGGAACCTAGTGTTCTGTTCTTCTCCCCTCAGAGTCCGGTGTTCTGTTTGCCCCATTCTCCCAAAGTCCGGTGTTTTGTCTTGTGCTCCCAGGGCCAAGCATTCCATCTGTCCTCTTCCCCCAGAGTCCGATGTTCTGTCCTCTCCTCCCAAAGTCCGGTGTTCTGTCCGTCCTACCCCCCCCCCCTCACAGAGTCCGATGTTCGGCCTCTCTGTCTGTCCTCTCTCCTCATGTTTTGATTTTCGTCTGTCCTATTCTTTCAAAGCCCAGTATTCTATATCCCTTCATGGTCTGGTGTTCCGTCCCTCCTCTGTTCTCAGAGGCCGATGTTAACCGCTGCCTCCCGCTGCTCCTAGGGGAGGGGTGCCGGCGGCTGAGGGGTGGGTGTTTTGCGCCGACCCACTGACGGGACCTAGTTTGGGCTGGCCGGGTGTATAAACGAGCATCTCAGGCCGAGAAACTAATAAATAACACGCTGTAAAGTCGCAGCGGGAAGCCACCTGAAAAACAAACACTCCGGCCTGCGTCAAGCTGGCAAACAAATTATGATGAAGGAACCATTTAAAAATTAATGAGGATATTTCTATGCCGACTTGACGAGCCGGAATTGTGAGTAGATTAATCCAGTTAGAAGTCCGGCGAAAATGGAGCGAGATAATTGCTACACTAAACGGGAAACCATAAATTCCTCCAGCCTATTACAATTACTTTCAATGGGGATGCATATATTTCTTCTTTGATCACGATCATCCTCTTCTGATGCATGTGATTCAGAGGGGCTGACTGGGCTGATTGAACAAAAAGTCGACACACGGATGTGGTCGTGCCACCAGGATAGTATACTAACCCAAAGAAGTGTTCTGAAAACTATCCATGAGGTCTGCACTGCTCATTATTTTCTAAGAGAGAGATCTCATTGTTCCAAATGAGGCGGAAAGAAGGTGGAAAGCTTCGTATCATTAAACATGGGAAAATCTGAGAGTTCTCCTTTTTGGTGTGACTTATTTCGCTACGTAAGTTTGAAAGACATTGCTTTAGACATCTCCAAAACCATTTGGTCACAGAGCACGTAGGAGCGTTATTTGAGGGTGGAAAGGAAACTATACGCTTTCAGTCGAGCACTCGTGCAAAGAAAACACAAATAACTCGACATAGATGTTATGGTGAGTTTGTTCTCTTGGGGACATTCTTCATAGTTATATTCCACCTTGTGATGTTTTACAACATGCGTATCACGAAGTCACAAATAGTCAAGCGTGAAAGATCCACTACAATGACCGTGACTATCCCTTTGACACTCAATGACATGTGCGTTTTGTTTTCTTTTCATTCTTCTTCCAGCCTGCGGAACTGGGTAAGATGGCAGTCATCAGTCGCGGATGTAGCATTTTACAAAAATGGGATGCACAGTGCGGAAAAGGGGTCACCAATTTTCCGAACCAAAATTTCCAATGAAATTTAATCATCTCCTGGAAATCCGCTCTTTTATCCGCAAATTGAGGACACGCATCCGAGTCCCCATCTCTTGGGATCCACGCCTGGTCATATGCTGAATGGAACCAAACTTTCCACCATGAGAGGCCACTATTTGACTTTCTACCGTCGCAAGTATTTCAGTACGAAGAAACTGAAAGTAAGTCATTTTCCGTCGCGTCGCTGCTTCGAGCAGCGTGAAACGCTACAGCTTAGTTACGACTGATTTTCGACGGTGTTTTCAGATTGGTAACGAGTTTTGCTGAATCCAGAACTCTACTTGTGCTGGCGCCGAGCTCCGTGGGGTCCGATACGTATATCGGATATGTACTGTATCCGGAAGCCCATGTAGGAGAGCCCTGGTCTCCCTGTCCTGGAAAAACGGTCTCGAGTGATCTCAGCGCTCGACGTGCGGCACGCCGGTCACCTGACAACTGGGTTATAGTTGTCATTCTGGTATAAAAAACAGCATCAGAAGAGGACGGCAAGAATTTCTAGTCTATATAATAACCGGTCTTTTATTGCATTGAACTGAGAAGCGGATACGATTTTTTTTCCATAACGTTTTGTGGTTTCCATTCACCGGACATTTTCTCTTTGGGTATGGAGAACTGTGGGATTGATTCGAAATGGGAGGTATTGTTTTGAAATGGATTGCATCAAGTAGAGAGACACAGGCTCTTGCGCCCCGAGCAGGAGCTGAACAAACCGAAAATTATTATAGATCCACCATCCATTTTGATGCATGGTTGGGACCTTTTGTATGAATAAAGCATTTTAGTTAAAGTTTAAGTATAAAGACTCGCTTTCAATTCTTGTTGTGTTTCACTGTAATACTAGGGCGCTTTTCTTTTTCTTTCTCTCATTATTTGCATGATACATTCCTGGTGGTCTTGAGAACTGCATCCAAATTGCGCCAAAATATACCCCCAAATGTGGCACGTATATCCAGTGTCAATCCTATCAAATGAACACTGTCATTCACCCTTTGAAAATGTACTTGCACGTTAGGTAATTTAATTAGCATGCGCTTGTTAGGCTGCTAAAATGCACTGATGTGTTTATCTTGCTCAGCGTATATTGGGATGCAACAAATGAAAAATGACGTCTGCCATGTCCTATGCTGCGATAACATCGCAAAACGCAGGAATGTTAATGGCGTTTTATCTTTTCAAGGAGCCAAAGCTCGTTAATTACCTTAATGCAGGAGCATTCCTACGTTCGACGTCATGCTGCAGGTCTGAGGCGGTTACCAGTGGCCGTCCGGTAACCACAACACATGCAGCTGCGTCTAGAGCTTGCTGGCTTCGCATGACGGCACACGGCAACGCCACCTTCCATTTTGTTCGGCGTTAACGCTGAAACATCGCCTCAGTTTTACTGCATTCCCGACATGTGCAATGTTTCATAACTCACCGACTCAACGAAAACGCCTAGAGCGTGCTCTCCCCATATTTTGTATTTTATGCACGCCAAATGAATCTCCTTTGCAGTTTATGAGCACTAAAAAAGCATTAGCGCCGAAACTAAACTGAGGCCACACGTTCGCACTAGAGGAGCCCGCCTCGGCAGCGAATGTTACAAAACGGCTGCCACCATATTGCTCGCGACAACGAAAATGGCGCCAATCCTACGCAGTCTACAATTGCTGAAATGCGTTGCATAAAATTTCAACAAATGCCACCATATTGCTTCCGGGGCAATATCATTCCCAACAGATGGCTCAGGACAGCCATTCGCTCTTAAAGGAAAGGCGTTTCGTGTTTTCCATTTACATCGCTCAACCTCTGACAGTCTAGTGCCGGCGCAAATTGCACGACCACTAAATGCCAGCTTTCGAATGTAACTCGGAAACCCGACCCCAAACAATCACGATAACCTTCAGTGTTGAGTAACAAAATCTGCCCTTATTTCGTGTTATATCCTCCAGCGACGATTTTGCTTGATTATTCAAATTCCCAATTGGTCGTAGCGGCGAAAATTCTAAATTAAGGCGTCAAAAGTTGAATAAGAATGTCATCCATATGGCGCGGCCAACGACACCATTGAGAGTTGGGGGGCCGATCTAATCCGACAAATGTCCGCAGAGCATTTTTCCAGAAACAGCTTGCATACAAAAACACGGCCCGCGGGACGGCCGGCAGGATTGCATCGGACAAAATGTCGGCGGCTGGTTTAATTCCGTCGCGGCGGTCGGCGTGGCAGCCGGTCGGCAGAGCGGCGCGCTGGGGGCCGCCAGCGGCGCCGCATCTCGGGATGACCTGTGACCTTTTTCCGAGCGGTGCCCTGGCGAGCTACGGTTGCCGGGGGCGCCGCGGCCCAGCGGCAGCAGGTAGACTGGCGGTTAGGCACGAACGGCTGAAAAGTTCGCACAGTGAGCCGGGTGCACAACGAAACCCGAAATGGAGATGAAGACGTTGGAATGCTGAAATAACCAGAAATCTGGAAAGCTTTTAGCTGTCTGAAATAAATGACGACGATATGAACTATGACGGCGTGGCGTTCAGTGACCAGCCACACCAGCAAAAAATGGCAATCAATGCTAATCGTCTTGTAGTTATGGTTCCATAGAACTATTCATCCACAAACACCAAAAAGATGATTGGTAAGACCATCGAGGACTCCTTTAGGACAAGGCTTACTTCCGAACAATGGGTGGATTCGAAGGTGTCGAAAATTACCATCTGCATTTTGAAACCGTAATCATGTAATTGGATTCACTGAATTCAAGCAATCTGGCCTTTCCTTGATGATTTTACAGCATAGTTTGATCAATGATTTTATGTAACTGCGTAATAATTGTTTTTTCGAAGAAGCATATCTGGCTGTCTGTCTATCGCAGTGGAGGTCAAGAAGAACGAGGGAACAGAAACCTTCATCAACAGAAAGCAAAAACCTAAGCCCCAGAAACTAAGCATCTTCCATCGGAAGTTTTTAGAACAGAAAAAATCCTCCAGCATCCATCGACAGCTGAAAGCCCATGAGAAGCCAGATCCTCTGTCCTGGGCAAATTGGGTTGCACGATCGCTTTGCATTACCATGGGATTTGTAAATGCTCAGATGAAGTTGGCTTTCCACCCGTTTGGTTTTACCCATCTCATGACACATTTGATGCGCGTTGGCTACCCCCTGCAGGGAGGGCCCTGCACAGTTTTGCACACACAATTTTAGAGGGGATCCAGGCCCGGCAATTAATTTATGAATATGCTGAAACGGGAAAAGTAGCAAAAGGAAAGCGCTGCAATGTCAAAAGATATTACTTCCTCAAAGCCGAAAGCCAAACGGTTTAGTCTACCATGGTAAGATCACTAAACTGCCGATTACCAAAAGCAAACATGCGTGATCTGCGTCGACGGAGATATTTCGACTTCCACTCTTGCGACGTTCCAGGAAGATAAATTTCATGCACATGTTACCGTAGACCACGTTTCTTCTCGCTCAATGGCGTGTGCATTTTCCCAAGTAACGCATGCAAACTCGTGCCTGATGTGTGCTTCGCTGGCATCGAACTGGGTTGAATTATCAGAAAAACATAAGAAAATGCCTTCTTTTCCGTACGTTTCTGTGAACTGTGCCAAAACTTTGAGCATCTGGATTGTTTCAAAGCTTAACATTTGCCCATGTCATTGGTATTTATGGTATTCGCCTCACATCTTGACTTGCGTTGCAGTTTTGCTCGATTTCCTCAGCTGGAACAAACTTGAAACTCAGTCGCAGTGTGCATGTGTATTTGTTGACGGATTCCATCGATGTTAGATATATTATATGCTTCTTAATAATAGTACCCTCTATGATGCAATAAGCAAAGAACAAAAAAGTCCTGCAGAAGGTGTTTAACGGGTTCATAAATCATGCACTATCATGAATGAATTAAAGATGATCGATGCCTGACCCTATCAACTTTGAACAGGCTGCTATACCGATGCTGCAAGTGATAACGTTTTTCCATAATTAACTCAAAGTTTGTATGAAATAGTCAAATCAAAACAACAGGGAGAATGTGGAAAATTGGGACGCAGGAGAATAATGATACTGCTATAATCTAGTTCAGCTGCACAACAGTAACATGCAGGGATGTCGATTTCTGTAAATGACTGGAGGGGGGGCGAGCCGAGAGCCCGACAACCTGACCTCCCCTCAAATGTGGGTTTCTCGGCGGATTTGGCCCACTTTGTTCTGACCAAAGGAAACTTATAGGTTTTTTGTTACTATTTATCAAATCAAAAATTGCATTTATCCCATGTTTACGAGCATATATGAATGGAAGTAAAAAGATAGACAGATATATCGCTTTAGATAAAAAGACAGATAGATATATCCCTTTAGACTTCATTCTTTGCTTTCTGCCTATCTTGTATTTATTCCAGACTGTTCTTTTAGATATTATTACTCATTTCCCTTTAAAACTGGCAGAAAATATTGGGTGGGCCCAAAGCAATATTGGGTTGGCCCAAATCAACATTGGGTGGGCCAGGGCTCTCTGAAAAAAATACAAATCGACACCCCTGGCAACATGTTTGGTGAAAAATTGCGTAAAGTAGGTGAAAAACGCATGTTTAATGCCTGCCATAACTCAGCTGTTAACCTCATTATCATTCACAGCGCTGTGTGATCCTGATAAGCGATAAATCCAAACAATTTTATTTGTTAGATTGTCATTGAGGCTTTTGCGATGTGTGATACGCAACGATCTGTCAATTTTCCACTTTTTGGGGCTCCTCGGGGAACACTATAATTTCTCTTGAAAGAGAGAGAGGAGAGAGAGAGAGAGAGAGAGAGAGAGAGAGATGACACTGGCCTCCCTACGCGTGATCTTGTTCTTTCACATATGCTAGCATTTATCAAAAAAGTTTTTTTACGAGACATGACTAAGCTGTACCAGCGAAAGAACATGGATATGGCGAAATGCCGCGGGATGTAATGCCCCAGACAGTAAAAAAATGTGACTGAAAGTAAAATTTCGATGAAACAGGCTGCAGAAGGACATGGCATAAAAGCAGCCCAGCTTTGGTTGGGCACTTCCTCTGTTCCTCTTTCGTGACTCCATGATTGGCCCACAAGTGATCTATGAGTACGGCATAGCCTTTCAGAATACAGACCAGCACGATAAGCGCTCCCCACTTGCGTTCACGGCAGTATCGCCATCTAAGGACGTCCCTGCACGATGAATCCATATTGTAACAGTCCTCGTCACGTTATCTCAAAGCAATTATATGTGGCATACAGACATTTGAGCATTATTACAAAGCAAACCTGGGCGATCTATTATCCTGCAGTCAGAAAAACCAATGTTTTTATTCATTTGCTTCGCAAAATATGACTCCGTTGGCCTTGATAATTTTACCTAAACCAAAGTCCTGGCATTCCTGCTGGTATCATTCGCCCCCAGGCTCCAACTCAGGAAATGTGCGTCGCGAGAAGGGGAAAAGCGGGAGGACCAGTACAGCCACTTTCATGTCTGAAGAGGAGCGGAACGGGGCAGAGGGGAGTCCCAGAGCGGAGAAGAAGTCAATTGTGAACCCCAAAACGAGATAGTGGGCAAAAGCGATGGAGCTAGTTTGGTCATGATCTCTAGCCAAAGGTGATTGTCGTACTGCATATCTTCAATGCGGCTTGCGCTATCGATTGAACTGTAAAGACTGGACGCAGTGCGCCAGACATTCGTTCGATGTGGACGCATCTTCCGTGTGCGGACGTGGACGAGAGGGCAGGCGTCCTTCAGATATGAAAACTGTCGTGAATAGTTCCGCATGTCTTGCGTTGGTGCAGACAGCGAAAAGTGGCGACGTTTTTCGACCTGTTTATTGCAGTGAATGCCTTTGACTTTATTTACAATGCCATGAAGGTAAATGTTTTAATAAAAAGTACTTTTATGGAAACGCATGCATTGCATCCTGTCACAGGCGACCGACAGCTGTTTTTAAAGCTTCCGAAACGTGCAAGGACTGATCAACATTATTGTTCAAAATTGTTCGATGATTTTATTTTTTGTTTGACCAAAAAATCATCTTTAAAACACCAGTTGGCTCAGTTCTCCAGCCTAGTCCCAGCTCTCTCCCCGTCCCATAACCTCCTGCAACTCTCCCAGTTCTTCCCACAAAGTTTATTTCGTATTCTGACGCTCTGACTTACCCCACATATCGTCACTTCATCAGCAAGTTGTGATCATCAGTGAATACACCTTGAAATCGGTGCATCGCAAATATATTTTGTCTGGCAAATAAGCTGCAACTGTTCATTATAACTGAAGGTAATATCCTGTTCCCATTGATCCCACTCTTCCCCACACTTGGGGTTTCGTGTGGCACTTCGAGCCTTTGTTTGGCTTGGACCATATTTTGAAAGATGTCTCTTGTAGGATGGTTGATTAATGGAAAACCCAGAATGCAAAAGCGTACGCTGTGTTACCAAGTGATGTCGTTCGGAGATGGCGATGGACTGCAGCTCTGGCTATGATGGCGTGGGTTGAATAATCGTCTTCAGTAAAAACAAAAATGCCTTCAGTAAACAAAATGTTCAGTCACGTTCGGTGACCTTTAAGTCACCTTTTATTGATGCCGACTAAAAAATTCCTATACGAGTATGAAATTATGCCATATATGAGTGGAGGCGTGCGCAAAATTTAGCGGCAGAATATCGAGTGGTAGTTGCAGAAACAGCGAACAGTCGAAAGGTCGGTGCTCCTGGAGCCTTTGTAATGTGATTCCATTGGGGGAAGCAAGTGGCGTTGGTGCAAAGATCGGCGTTTACTGCCATTATAAGACGAAGAGTCTCCACCAAAAGCTTACAAAAACAGGCCAGCATATAGACGAAAGTGTGGTTAAAAATATTGTATGGATTGAGTAGCAGAGCGGTGGAGACCACGTAAACGCGTTTTGTATTATTTTGTATATCCTCTGCCTAAATGTAGCATCAAAACTCCCGAAAGCAGTTTTATTCGTCCTAATGGTGAAAATAAACATCCATTTTTGGATCAAATTTTGTGCATTAAGGCCTAGATGAAAATGTTAATGGATGGCATATTAATTCTATAATTATTACTGTAAATACATATATTCATTATTATCATCCAAAACGTATAATATCGACATTCTGAGGCAAATCTAATTTGGACGTCAGAAGCTCATTGCTCCTCGATCCCGCAAAAAATATTTATTTCTGGATATACCGAAACATTGGTAAAAAAACTGTTCTGCTTTTTGCGACTGTTATCTGTTTGACCTGACCTGCTCCGTATAATGCAAGGATGATCTCGTGAGAATTCAAGGATCATGATGCAGGGTGATATGATGTCCCGATGCATGCCCAAATAATTAAGTTTGGCACCACGGACTTTGTTTCGCCGCCACATACTTTGCTAGCAAACACAGGCGTTCATGATATGAAACCTGTCACGGTAGGCCGAGCTGCATTTTTCTTATTTTCAGGCAGGATATAAAGAATGTTCTCGGCTTTTTAGGCTCACCAGTGGTAATATTTTTGCCCAAGAAAAGTCGGCTTCGTAATCATCACATGGTATGGGAATTTAAAAACCTTGCGGCCGTTGTGACCTGCAGCGATGTTAATGACACGAGGGACGTCATGCGACTTCTCGTTTGCGATGAAGTCACAAGCACTTGCGCAAAAGTCAGCAGCTATTGACTGCGAGTCCCGCTCTTCGAAATTCAAGTTATTTCCCCTGAAACCTCGCCGCATTCCATCGTGACTACGCCACTCAGCAGACCAAGCACAGAGCTGTCACGGAGCCGCGGTACTACCGTGATATTACTCATGTCTTAACGCGGCCATGTGGTCGTAAGCGGCAGGGTGTGTGTGATCTCGAGTGCTAGCCTGTGCTGATGTTGCACGTTCATGCATCCTACCCATCCCATCATTTCCTTGTTTCGCTTAGTTTATTGTATTCATTACCATCATCGCACGTACGTATTACTTGATCGTAAAACGAGTCATTGGGAGAGCATTCATACTGCAAAAGTTACCGCTGGACTTTATATTCCAGCCAAAGTTGGGTGGACGAGGTGCACCCGGACCTCCTTTAGAGGGAAAACTGGTCGTAGTTTCTGCCGTAGTTTCGTGCTGTAAGAGAGGACAGTTAGTTAGTGGTGCTAAGGAAAGAACGCCCAAAAACGTAGCCAATTTTACTTTCTTATGCCGTTTATAACATATATATATATATATATATATATATATATATATATATATATATATATATAAGACGTACATCTACATGGTAAACTTTCCTCTTTAGCCGCGCGCGCTGCCACGGCGTGGTGGGGCGCGGGACAAAGGAGCTCCCGAGATGATCGAAAATCAACGGTTTGTGTCGAAATGGTGCGGGCATGACTGGCCTGTTCATCGTAATAAAGTGGTTTGTCAAATCACCGGGTGCATCCAGCGGCGTTCTGAGCCCGGCACCTTGTATTTATCTAAACGGTCTTCGCCGGCGTCAGCCCTGTCGTGTGGGCAGGATTAGCCAGACCAGCTTCTTAGGCGACCATCTGTGTTAAAAGATGTTTTATCTTAAGCCATGTTTCTTTGACGATACACTTACGAGCGTGCGTCTTCCACTGCATGCGTGTGTTGTTTAGGCGTACGATTTGCTTATTGGTTTTTATTTGTCTATATTACTCATATCATCATTGCTTATATTTTTTTCGAGGGAGAATAATGAGAGAGGAAGGGACAGACAGACAGAGAGAGGGGGAGGAAGGGAGAGAGAGGTAGGGCGAGAAAGGATGAAAAGAGACAGGGAGGGAAAAGGAAATATAAGGAGCAACAGCGATAAAGACAGACAGGAGGAACGAATGACGGAAGTCCTCTTGAACAAGATTCGCCGTCTCATAATGCTATAAGGATTTTCCATTTCTGCTAAAAAATTATTCAACTGAATCGCTCAATTGAACTGAATCGCTACGGCAGAGTTGAGGCAGAGCAGAGTTGTGCCTCCAGCCCCTCGGATGTACCCTGGTCTACCGGTTCGGGTCTCGCCAGCTAGGCCCAAATCATTCTGTCTTCAAACACAGCTGGGAGGCGAGCTCGGGACTTTCACGGCAAGCTGTACATCACAACGCTCCGTCGCCACAGCGACTGTGAGCTCTCGACAACGTCGTTCCAGACATGGGGCACAAACTTCTAAAACAACAATAAATAAGAGACGACAAGCCCCTAGACCTCTAACAGACCTCTCCCGGCGCAGGCCTCTCAGCAGGCCCGCTGACCGGGCAGCGACGAGTGACCGGCCGGGTCACGGTCACCCCTGTCGAGCTCCGCCGCCGGCCGGCCGGCCGGGAGGCGCCGGCCGCAGGGGAGGGGCCGCCGCCGCGCCGGGCGACAAAGGGGCGGAGCGGGGGCCTTGTTTAGACACGCGGGGCGGGGCGAAGGGGCTGGGCGCGCCGCGGCCGCGCGACGGACAATGAGCCGCAGCCGGCACAAAAACGGCGCACCGACCGGCGGCAGGCTACCGGCGGCGGCGGCGGCGGCGGCCCGGCTCGTCCGCCTCCAAAAATTCCGCGCGGCCGCGCTGTGCGACGGCGCCCGTCCGCGCGATGCCATCGCTCGGCATTAAGACGTCGACTCCTCCCCGCCCGGCGCTGAGAGCCGAGAGCCGCCGTCCAGGCTTTTCGGGCGAATCCGCTGACAAAGACGTGATTTACCGATGCTTTTTCCGCCGATGATCCGACTTAATTGACACAACGCTTCCGCCGGAGCGGCCGCGGGCCGTATCGCCGGATCAGCGCGGCCGGCGGCGAAAAACTGCCGCTGCACTCGGACGTCGCCGGCTGCGGTCGCGGTAAAGACCGGTGGCTAGATCAGATTGACACCGACCCTGCACTTGCACGCGGCGACGGCCGGGTCGCTGCGAGCGCCCGGTATCGCCGTGCCATCTGCGATATTAAGCTTCGTGACGGGCATTTTTCGGCGGCCAAATACAATGACAAAATGTCCGGTTCTGCTTAATTGAAACGTCTTATCCAGGCCATTGATTTATTACTTTAAATGCGGAAAGCAATTACACGTGATCAAGACATCACATTGTGATAGACATGAGATTAGGGTAAATAATGGCAGGCGGTTCGAGCAGACTTTCGCGATTGGATAATTTTTGTGGCAAGTCCCCTTAAACCAGTTCTGACCCATCCCGAAAAGGGCTGGTCTCCAGTCGACTTGCCGTCATTTTTCTGTGACGATTGACGACTTCAGCAAATCGGTAAAAAGACAATTTTGAATCGTCACTTTATTGAAGAAAAATACTGGAACAATGGTAAATCGTTGTACCCAATCAATAAATGAGCTTTTGATTTTGACCGACATGTCATCACGACGGTTTGACGTTTGTTAACGCTTCACCAGCGGGAACCAAAACTGTTTTGGCGACATTGAAACAATTAAACGAAAGATGCAGCGAGATACTAATCCTGCGAAGCGTGTCACTTGACGTGAAGCCCATCTGATGTGACGCGATTATACCTGACGAAGCTGTCCGCGTCAGATTTCTGGAATTCCGAGACTTTTCTCACGGTATCATTTAGTGAGGTATTTTCCTTGTTTGGCGGAGCAGTTTCTTCGCACGTCTTGGAGATCACAGTTAGCTGGACAGTGTGGCAGCAACATTGCTTTCTTCCAACTAATACGCCCTAAAAAAACTATGCTTTTGACGATGCTGAAAGATTAACGTTAACTATGAAGATCAGACGGTGGCTGTGCAGTGCGTATTTTTACTATACATATATATACATAGATATATGTACATATATGTTCTCACTTTTAGGCCATCATGGTATGAGGATACAATTGCATACTCAGCATTACAGATTTCGTTTTGAATACATTGGCTTAAAAAAGACCCAAGGTTTCACAATAGTTGTGTTTTGAATGATTTCAAGATGGTATCGAATGACTTTTAGGTAAGTAAAAGTCCTTGAGAAAAGAATTACAATTAGAAGCCAGCGCATACTTGCATGTGAACAAAACTTCGTTCTACATACATCCCATGGTGATCCTAGACCCTAGTCTCTAGACACCCAGATCCTAGATGACCTACGATATCACGCAGATGTAATGCTAACCAGAAGCATAGGAGCTGGAAAGGGGGAGACTAGGGGTAGTAGCCCCCACTTTTCGAGGTGAGAGCACCATTTAACATTGATGACCCTCTTACTTGACAGACATTGGCTGGGACGAGTCGTCACCACGTTAATATGTTTTACTTATGAACGTCTGTGGAACTTTTCGCTTACTTCCTCTTTTTTCCTCAAATATCCCTTCTCTGGAGTTTTTCGCTTGTTTTTCTCTCTTCCTATCGTCCCCATTCCCCTCCTCCCTCCCTCACCCTCTGCTCTTTACTTTTTTCATCCCCATTTGGGTCCTTCCCATCACTTTTTTAATTCTCCTTAATTCCACATTTCCCGAGCGACGGAAGCAGCCAGCACGTCAGACAGCGGGATGCTCGTGCACATCGTGCCGCCAGCACCAATCCCTGGACTGGCGTGACGGCCACCGAAGCACGCCGCCGGCTGCGACCGGCGCCGGCGGCCGCCGCCCGCCTGCCGTGACTGTGCCGGTGTGAGCCGACCCGGCGTCCACCAGTTGAAGGTGCCTACTCGGAGAGGAGCATGTTGTGCTGTTTCGCGTTGCGAGAAGTAGGACGTGGTAATGGGGAAGAACGCGCGACGATGGCTTTGTTCTTTAATGTGCTGGATAAAAGCCTGGATGGAGTTAAATCAGTATCTTTTTCGATGGTTTGAGGCTCTCCAAAGGCGGTCGCCTGGGAGAGACAGGGAAAGTTTCAAATGATAAAGAGTGGACATAGGGTAGTGGCCACCCAACAACTTGAGAGTCGCCAAGCGCAAATCCGAAAGGAGAAAGGGTCTACAGTAGTCATAAGTTTCTCCGATGCGTGATAAAATCCAAGACGTACACAAAATGTATGAAGGCATTAATAAACCAAAAACAAAACGAGGAGCCCCTGGCTACCAATATACCACTTCCGACCTAGTCGTCCCTCGCAAAATTCACGGATCCAGTCCCTGTGAGTTACAGGGTACAGATAAACAAGTTCAAACGGAACAAAGCGAGATTTGTAACATCTTCCTTGACCCCCCAAAATATGCATTAACTTAGTAGGACATTATTGTTTTTTGTGCTGGGGCAAAGGTTCCTGGTTGCGCTGTCTTCTCATGAGTAATAGTGCTGTCACCTTGTATAAATGAGACGAGGGAATCAGAAGTCTCTGATCTCCGTAAGAGAGCAAACTCGTAACTGCTGCCCTTTAACACCACCAGTAGGCACCAAGTGTTTATATGTTGAATGATCAAGTCTAATTAATGCTGCCGTGTTTCTGGAGAATTTCGGTTATTCGCTTCATTGGAGTTTTCGTTTTCTTTACCTTTTAACTTTGTTCCATTGTTTAGATATGGCCATTTCGTCCAAAAACATAGTAAATTCCATTTCTTCAGTTTTGAAACAATTTTAAACCGGGCCCTGCGTGCTCCCCATTTTGCGACACTGGCGATAAGATTCCACCCACTAGCGCCATCAGCTGACCGCCGGCAGTAATGCTTTTCGCATGTGGGCGGTTCGCGTGGCTACCAGATGCGTGACCCGAAAAATTGTCCAGATTTAAAGGCAAAAATCTCCATGTCTTGTTAAACGATCTCTCAAAATGAGAACGGCCTGAAGAAGTTTTTTTTAACGAAATTGCGACAGTGGTGACGGTTTTTTGGGAGTTTTGTTATGGAGGACACCTACTGCTGTAAGTCATACATTTTCTCCTCCATTTCGCTAGATCACAACATGCGACCCAAGCGACTCTCTGGCTGCTCCACTGGGTCAGTCGTTGGGTTATACGTCATGAAAATGTCTCCCAGTTCCATTCGTTCATACGTGAAAGCGAAAAGACGACATGCGCTGACGTAAGAAGTAATGGTGAGCGAAACGAGACATAATATGGGTTGGATATATGTACATAATTTTTTTGTTGTGGATAATATACCAACAAAATGTTTGAAAAAAATGCTGCTATGTTGCTCAAGCTTCACGGTACTAAATTTAGTGGCCTGCATCATGCTGTTTCCTAAAGCATTGATAACTTCAAATGGTCTGCTATCGCACGTATGACTGCAACATGAAATCCATAATTGCATAACTTGTCGGACGTTGCCGATTTTCTAAGTCGCAGTCTTTTCCCTTTTGTTCTGTTGCAGCGAATTATGAATAAATAGAACGGTCATGGATTCCAAATTTGACGAAAATAACATTTATTTTGGGCCCGTTTTAATATAGAAATATAAGCATTTTGTACATAACAAAATTTGTGCGAAAAAATTGTTAGTTACTTGGAAAACAATATACGATGGAAAACTAATGTATACCCATATGAAACAGCGCTCCACGCAACGCGTCTCACTCTAATTTCTTAACAATGTTCTTGATGTACCGACATTACACGCGCCCACGCTGGGGAACGTTGTGTAGGTAAATTATCATTCCACTGACCTTGGTGGACTCATCGCGCTTCCAAGGTTATCTCAGACCCAAACCAGGTCATCACACCTTTTTGGATAATGAGGCACACTGCTATTCATTCCCCTGACACAGAAAAATGGTTTCGATGTGTTATTCGATCGCCCACATCTGAAAGCATGGTTAATGAGACAGCTAATGAAAACAGAAAACTGTTAAATCGGAAGAGGAAAACATCGGCGTCATTAGGCAAAACCAGCACACAATACCAACGCTCCTGGCGGCGTGCTTTGAGCTTCCCAGAGTACACAAAACAACAGAAAACAAAAGCCACACCCCCAGCTCGGCTATTTTTCCTCTCGTTGCCAGCTACGCGGCCGCCGCGCGCCACGTTGTCGTCCACCATTTTCGGCTGTCTATTTTGATGATATCAAGCATAATCAGAAGCCATCCGGTCCTTATTAGAGGGGCGATAGCGGAGGCATCCACTTTCATCTGGCGGCCTGTCAGCCGGCGGACGGCCGGCCGCTGACAGTCGCCATTGTTCGTCGCCGCCGCGTCAGGCCACTCCCGCGTTACGCAAACGGCTGGCCGACGGGCGCGCAGCACGCATGCAGACGAGCGCGACCGCTCCGGTCCGACCCTGTCCGTCCGCTCTGGACGGGCGGGACACGGGAACTGTGGGGAGGGCCGGCGTCACGGGCCGGGCCTGATCTGCCTCGGCTGTCCGCGTCTGCTGACGTTAAAAACACTGTCATATGTGGAATGTGAAATGGTTTCGTACGTGAATGCCGTTCTTTCAGCAGAGTGGGACGGGCAAATTAGCGACATTGGTCAGTACCGTGCGTGCCCTCGTAAATTGTTCTGGAACAATAGGGGATTCACTTGCACGTGAACTAAAATATAGCTAAGCTTCTTAGCAGGGTCTCGTGTTCCGTTCGTGCAGGAAGGAGTGCCGGATCAGTGTCCCACCGGGTGTTCAGGTATCAGAGCGGGACACTTGCGCGGGTAAAAACAGACAAACACCTGCTATTTGCTAGCTATGCGGGGTCGGCGAAGGATAGGACAATGGAGCGGAAGCAGTTATCGGACACTGTGGAAATAAACAGAACTGCAGCTCTGGTAGGGTCACCCGAAGGGTATTGAGTCTGAAAGAGAGGGTGGTTAAAAACTGTTCGTTGGTGTCGTCCATCGTCTCCGCACCAAATTCTCTGTGTTTGAGGCATCCAAGAACATGTTCCGCTTTCGCCAATCCCTTCATAAACAGAAAACCATACCACGAGATCCATAACATTGTTAGCGAATTCAGCACTCACCCCGTGGGGAAATCGTTTAATATAAAGTGACATACTTTGTTATGGTTTTTATGATGCAGCGTGCGTTTCTCAGCAGCACTGTAAAGGACGTAAAGCCGAGAATACTGGAAACATGGAAGTCAGTATGGCCATGAAGCAAGACCTGAACAGTAAGTCCATTTTTATCCGGGCATTTTTCGGTTCCGTTAACATTCGATTATTTGTGTTCACTGCAATGCGGCATTTATTCGTCATTCCGAAATTGCAAAACCTGTAACAAGCATGGGTGGAAGATTATTTTGAAAGTTGGTGTGGCAAAGGTTAGCCTGGGCAGTCGCATGTACTCAGTTTTCGCCCCCCCCCCCCTCGCCATTATTTTGTCATCCGATTTCAAATACTTCATTTTCGATTTTGATGAAAATGTCTTAGAAAAGGGTTTTGTTTTTTGCCCAGTTGCAAAGTGTCTTGGGGGCTCATTGTGATTTTGGGATGGAAATACCCTGAAAGGCAGTGGACTAGTGTGCTCAATGATGGCATTGTACCATAATCTGTATGTTTCTGCTAAGTAATTTAAATTTAGTTTTGTACTGCATAATATTGCTAAAGTAAACTTCGGGGCGTGAAAGGTCTCCTTTCTCACCCAAGTTTGTAAACACTCGCGGTTAAAAGTTGGTGTGGCCCCTGTCACACCAACTTTTTGTTGGTGTGGCAAGTTGTTGGTGTTTTAAGTTGACGTGGCAGGGGCTGCACGAGCCCCGCCGCATCGTCCACCACGGCAACAAGCGTGTCAAATCAGCAGCTGTACAAAGCGCGCGGGCAGTCGCGTGAAATTGATTTCAGCTCCATTGCTATGCAGTTTTAAACATGCAGTACACTACGCACCGAGCTGTTTTCGTGTCGCACAATTCGTCTGAGGTTAAAAACCGCGAGTGGTAAACGAAACTTTTAAATTAATGTTTTAAGCCATGGAACAGGCATGATATGATTGTAATCGTGCCGAATGATACTGTATTCCGCCATCCGCTAAGACTGTAATGACGTGGTGCTGAGGTATGTGCTGAATTCCCACGGGAGGACTGGTTTGGTGTTACACGTCTCTCTTTCGCGAAAAAAAACATCAGTTCCGCGCTTAATCGGACGTAGGCGGTTCTCTTCATTATCTAATCCTTATTAAATGTGCAATTGCTGAGGGTCACTGGTGCGGCAAGCCTTTGTTAGCTGTCAGTGGAAAGTGGGGAAGTATGCAAAGTGCTGCTAATGTTTCTGATCGACACTGCAAAGATCAGGGCGGCACTTTGCGTGGCTGCGCAGTTCATTCTGGTCCTTTGTACGTAATTGCTTTTGCACCACTGGGAGCGTGAGGTGGAGATTCGGCGAAGTAAGACAGGACCCATAACTGAGAACGCTGGGATGATCGATATTATCCTCTCTTCGACAGAGCACTGGCAGTATCGAAGGGAGTAGATCCCTGTTTGACCACAACGAAATGAACGTTTGGGGAAAGTTTTGTAGGCCTTGGCTGTTGAGAGCCGATGGGAATGGTTCTTTTTACGGAAGCTAAGGGAGCTTATGCAGCTCAATATCAAGGTCCTTGATTAATTCTGCACAGCGCCTTATGCCTACATCATAAAAGCGTTGCTCTTAGACGTGAAAATGGCTACGAATCCGACGATGATGTTGATGCGACATGTTGCTGAGGATGCCATTGGTTTTCACAACGTCCGAACGGTTTCAACACGCCTTTCTGATTGGCTCCACGACTGTTGAACGAGCTGACGCCCATCGAGCGGTATAAAGCGCACGAATAGGAGCCTCAAGTCTTGGCGACACTTACATGGATGTACCTACCGAAGTCGATGCGAGTTCGGACGGCTGTGGACACATGTTAATCAAAACATTACGACGTTAACAGCGCATTATTTTTCGCCAAATTTGCGCTAGCAGAGTCCAAACATCGATAACGTTCAGAGAGTCACAGCATTATGATCTCAAGCCATCACGGCCCATCGGTAAACAGGAGATATTGGAAACTGCAACGACTAGTACGCATCTGATGTCCATGCTTCTTTTAGGCAGGGAACGCTTAAGGAATGGGAGTTTCGTGGGAACTCTCCATCAGGGGTCAAAGTTAGGCCATCTCTATCTGTTTTAGATCATCATACATAAAAAGATCCTCACGAATAACCGACCATACACAAAGGCAAATGTGTTTAAGTTTGTCACTGATTTGAATTCAAACCCAAATTCGATTCAACCTGCATTCACAGTGAAACTGGACTGCACTGTAGCAGATCCAAGTGTCACGACTCTGTTACAGGCATCATAAATCTGCCATTCCTGCGCACGGGGCAATGAATGCCGTGTTTTCTTTGACATCTTTCAGTAAAACTGTTTCATGATATTTAGCGTTTCGGAAGTCTGTTTTTTTTTTGTTTTCTTCAGGGATTATTCGATTCTGAAGAACTCGTCTCAGATTCCAATTATGTTTCAAAGACCGGCGTAGCTGTAAGTACCAATATACGCCACACAAAGATGCTCCGTTACAAAGATGGATTTTGATGCTGCATTCCGATACAGCGACGCCAATGCTAAAAATGAAAGTGTTTGCGAATGCAAGTCCATTTAAAGTAAATATTCCACCATGGTCGACTTTTGGAGGAAACCTTGTTAAGCATTTTATCAGCACGTTATTTTCCTGAAAAAGTTTAGTAGCATACAGATGTAACTAATAAAAACTATATCATGAACCAATCCGTTGATATGACGCCAGGCCCTCTTGCTAGGGTCCATAGGTCTTCCTTCAGCTGGTGGTGTCGTTACACAGGCGGCTGACGACAGGACATGGTCCAACAGGACATGGGTAAATTCATGGGAAGTCCCTTTGATATTCCTTAACATACAGTTTGAGATATTATGCATATTACAAACCAACTTTTAAGGCAAATTACAGCTTATCTATCTCAACTTAAAATATGAGTTAAAGGTGGATTGTTTCCTTTGAAATGCGTTTTAGAATGGTACGGAAATGTTCGTTGGAACGTCGAGTGTTCCAAACGGGTTTTGCCCTTCTTGAAATTACATTTTGTTTTGGTGAATATGGAATGCATAATTCCTTCAGTTTTAGAGATTGTCGAACTCGGCACATTTCCCACAAAACGTTTAGATGTTTTTCCTTCCTGTAAGAAAGTCAGCCTCTTGAGGATTTTCCTCTGTTACGGTTAACATTCTTGAAAGAAATGATACAGGCATTCACTAAAATACCATTGTGATTGATCAATTCTTGATGTTAATCTGCCTCAGCAGACCCGCCTGACAGCGTTGTGGTCCCAAACAAAACATTTTTATCGAGCATCAACCGCAGGCCCCCTCCCCTCCGCACACAGCATGTGCCACTCCCCTGGCGACTACTCACGGTCAAACTAGCGATAATCATCGGCCACATTATGTCCCAATTGTGCGGGCCGAGGCCCGTCTGGGTCGCGTTTTCCCCGGCACAATCGGACACGATCCCGCGTCAGCGTGAAGCCGCCGCACACAGGCGCCCTAATGCCGTGTTAAATAGTTTCATTAGAACTTCTGACCTTCTTGTGTGCGGCCTGCGCCATAAACTAATAAAGAAACACAGCGTGGCGCGCCGCGACGCGGCCGCCGGCCGACGGCTCCGCGCCGAAATCGAGCCGTAAGTGTCGCGTCCTTTCTGTCCGGTCACGCTCGTACGACTCTGTTCGGCCGGCCGGATCGCATTCAGCGCGGCGCCAATTTATAAAGGTCCGTGTAAGTCATCCATTCAGCGGGCCGTGTCGCGGGACACCTGGACATGTGACCCCCTGCCGCTCGCAGCGATTCTGTCCAGATTACAATCGGCAGCCATATTTTCGTGAACCGGCGCGTCGCGCGCATCGACGGGCCATCTGCGGCGGCGGGCGGCGCGGCGGCCGCGGACGGCCGCGGCTGCCGGCGGCCTGTCGACCGCGCGTGATGGACGGGGCATCGCCGCCGCCGCCGCGCCGGAGGCCGCCGCGCGGGCCCCGAGCCGTGTCAGCCGGTGCCCGAGCCGCCGCCGTAGAAGGTCGCTGCCGGCCGCGCCGGCCCCGGCTGCCAGCCGAGTCGGCCCGGGGAGATCGGGTCGCCGGCAGCGTCGGCGCGGACGCGAGACCACGACTCGCCGCGAGGGACGCGGCCGCCGACGCGACTTTTTGTTGTTCGGCCGTCGGCTGTTATCTGGCGCGGGGCAATGCCCAAAAGTCATTTCCAGAATACCCCGCGCGGCCATTGTGAGCAAATCATCGACTTCCCCGGCATTGTTTCCTTAAGCATGTCGTGAACGTCCGCCTAACAACCCCATTGACGACAATCACCGAGCCTTCTCCTCGACAGAGGGCCGCTATGCCGTGAATGTCTCCGCAATAATGACGCACCGGGATCCGGGCGGCAGGTGAGATCGAGACGGCGAGGGGGCGGTGACGGCCCTGTGAGCGTGACCGTCCGCCGCCGCGTCACGCCCTCCCTCTGTGGGTTTTACAAACATTTAACCGGTTCCCATGAGAGCGGCAGCTGGCCGCGCGCTGCTCAGCCTGGCGGAAGGCGGCTGAGGGCGGCCGCCGGCCGCGCCGCGGCTGAATGGCCGCGCGCTCCGGCTCAGAGGAGCGCGCTCGACAGCCAATAACTGCCGTCACAAAGGCCGGAATTCCTGGCGTGATTGCCTGCGATTACACCCGATCAGGCCTGTTTAGGGTCGCGAGGGCTGACGCCGAGCCGGCCGAGTCAACATTCGGCCCGGATGGGGGTCGGCCGCCGCCGGCTGGGGGGCCGACCCCCGCGGCGCCCCTCCGGCAGAGCCTCGGACTCGGACTGACTGACACCTGGGGCGATCCTCCTGCGGACTGACCGACTGCGGGGCGGACTGGCCGACTGCAGGTGGGCAGAGGGTTGTCCGGCCAGGTGCCGGCAAGGCCAGGCAGTGTCGGCGCCAGACGTGTGTGCTGCTCCGAACCAACTCACCGGCTCCGCGGCGAGAAATACGCAGAAACGTGGCTCAACAACTCAACAACGCGAGGCTCTTCACCAAAATGTTACCCTAGCTGACCTACCAAATGTGTAAACGACGTTCGTCTGCACATTCCGTGGGCCAGTTCCAGCATCTGGCAACTGTCGTTTTTTCATTTGCTACTAGTTTTAAAAATGGTCGAGATCGGCGAATGACTATTCTTCAGATGCATAGCTTGGCGTCATTCGTGGACAGCAAATATTCAATTTGTCAAAGAAACCGACATTCAGAATATGTAATAAGCGGACAGATCGACATCACAGAGAATCGGACCAGGAATGTCGCGCAGCGCCTTTTACGAGGCAAGCATCTGCGTAAACAATGCACAATCTGTCGAACAAAGGCATGCCTATCAGGCATGACCCCCGCTCCTTCCGCGGTTCTCGAGCAAACACCGCCGGAGACAGAGCGACAAAGGGCGAGAGAGGGTCGGAGAATGGGCGGCCGCCGTGTGGATTTTTTACACGCCGCATGGGTCCCGCGTGATGTAACAGATAGCGGCTACAGAGGACCCATCTTATCGCTCTCACCATCAGCCCGACAACGACAACAATTAGTTAAAATGGGACAAGAAAGGCCGGCGAAGAATGCCAACAGAAAATCTCATTAATTTCTGCGCCCGCGAGACGGACGTCTGTATTTGCGCTCGCCGGGCCGCGGCGGCCCCGCCACCTCTGGAATGCCGCTCCGGGGACGACCGGCCACCGCCCGCCGGTAGTCGCGGAGGTGTCGCGGGGGGCGGCCCGGCCGGCGACGGCGCGCCCGGCGGACACGGCCAGGCTCGACCACGCCTGAGCGCGCCGCCCGGCACGCTCGATTTACAAGGAGATATGCATCGCCAATTAGGCTCATTTCAATTACCGTATTTTACGAAGCGACGGACTTTTAACCACGCGTCGCCGGAATGGGGACAAGCATTCGATGCCTTTGTTGGTGCGCGCATTTTTCATATGTCGTCAGGCCCTTGAAATGCGACGTTTTATTCAGCTATTTCTGGCCCGATTTAAATCTCGCGGCCGTGCCACGCGAAGGAGGCCGGACAATATACAATGTGGCGTCCAAGTATGCCAGGCACGGCGTTAACACAATAAGATAGCTCATAAATCATAGAAAAATACCTGATGCGTGTCGTCGGCGGCCCTCGCCGGCGCTGCGGAGACGGCCCCAGAGGCAGGGTCGGCGCCGGCGGACGGCCGGGCGTTGTGCAGCCGGTGAGGGCGGCGCCGACCGCTGGCCGGCCGCGCCGTGACGCCGCGTCACGGCCGGCGGCGTCACGGGCCGGCGGCGTCTCCGGTCCTCTGACGTGCTCCGGCTCCGGGGGAGCCGGAGCACGAGACCAGGCGGGCTGCGGGTCCGGGCCTGGCGCAGGATAGCTCGGCTGACGGAGGGGCATCTGCTGAACGGACTATTGCGAGCGGGCCTGCGCGTCTGAAAGGCTGGGAACGCGACGGCCACTTAAGGCATGGAATTCTTATAATGGAAGCTGTATCGGTAATGCTAGTCGTTTCCACATGGTGACACTGTCTTGCAAATGGGACAAAAACACTGGATATTGATTACCAGGCAGTCAGTTTCCGAGTTATGTATCGGCCTTAAAATGCACTAGAAAAAGACAAAATGTGTACATTAAGTACAACAGTGACTTCATTACGTTTGCGCAGCACACATACGGGTCGACGAGTAACAGGTATGCAAAGAATTGGAATCCAGGAAAGCCAGCCTGCATGAACTTCAAATTGCGGAAGAGTTTCAAAATGACATAAATGACATCTCTATTTTAAGCTGACAAAATGCACACAGATTGAAAGACTCAAGACAGCAGAAGCTTCAGCTATGACGTGGATTGAAAGTCATCGTTACGCTACTTAAGCCGTTCACAGGGAACTTAGACGTTAGTTGGCTGCAGATCCGTCTTCTGGGTGGTCTTAAAGCTCAGAAAACTTTTGGCGAAGCCTGTCATTCGACGCAAATGCAGTTTTCAGTGGCAGTTTTCTGCTTCGCTGCTGAACGTCTCACATCAATAATTCAACTGCCGTTCAGAACCCGTGTCAAATGCTTTGCTGTAGGGCATATGCCAGCGTCAACAATGCTAATACAGACTGTGTCCAATTTGGTGTGCGTTTTTTATGCATCGTGATGTGAATAACTTCTGAAACGATGACCCTCACCTTACTCTTTTCTTAAACAACACTATGTTCTTGATTCAAAATGCTGTGCATGTCAAAACGATTCGATATGCTCAGAACAGGACGTAAATGCGCTTTTTGTCCTATCAGCTCGAAGCAATGTCATATACTCGTATATGTACGTACTCGTACGTACGTACGTACTCGTATAAATAACAAATGCCAGAAAAATAAAATAAAATAAAAAATATGTAGCGAAAATAATGCCGTAGCGTAATGTTATTTATAATTGTTGTATAATACAGTGTAATACCATACTGTATTATATCACATTGTAAACATAAATAAAGAATAATAATATAAAAATAAAGTTAGTAGTAATTGCCCCTCTATTTTTTTATTTTCTCCCTTTTTATTTGGAAATGCGGTTAATTGATGTGTTGTGGCCATTTTCTCTTATTCTTGGTGAACAATGTTGCTTGCGTTTTCAATGAAATGAAGTTTTTTTTCTGTTGCATATGCTTATTAAGCGGTGCTCGTAATTATGCAACGCCCGTGGTGGCATTTAATTTATTGGTTCCACCCCCATGTCAAGATTCTTTTTCACAAATGACAACTTTGCCGAGTAACTGAGCCAAATTTCACCGTATATAAAGCCTATCTAATTGCATTTTCTGAAATGTTTGAGTTAAACAGACACCAAAACTCTTTCATGAAGATTCCATTGCTCTAGCATGTCTAAAAATTCTCATTACGGCCTATAGCTGCTTTCAGAATACTGCGTTTGCAAATGTTACCCACTTGTGATCCTACATCTGATCCCTCAAATGTAGGACAAATATTACAGCTCATACAACTGGAAACTTAAACCACACAACCAGTATGTTTGGACCAGTTACATTTGTGGGGCTCTTGTTTAATTGGCTAATCCTCTCTCCGCTGTCGCACTTTCTTAATGCTGTCGCTTGTCTGGTTCAAAACCAGACAGCCACGCTACCGACAGAGCGTGCAGGATGCCATTGAATGCTTACGTCCTCATGTGGTTCAAATACAGCTGTGGCGCGCTTGAGACGAACTGATCCTTGCGTGATTCACATAATGGTTTCTCAAATCTCGCTGTACTCAGCTCATTGTATAGGCAACCGGATTCATAATTACAAGGCTGTGGGTCCGAATTTTGACGTTACCAGCTCTCGATCGGTGACACGTTTGATGTGCACTGGGCACCGGACGCCGGAGTCCAAGTGACTGTGTCCCCTAATCCAAATCAGCAGAACTTTTTCATCTCAGAGGACTTGCTGACTGCCGCCTGACTAGTGGTGCATTCGGAACGCAGAAAATATTCCCCGCGTCGAGCGAAGAAATTGCGTTGATCGTTCACGATGATTTAAGGCACGCTAAACGAGCTACCAGCGCCACTAGCGTAAAGCAGTTTCATTTAACCATGTTTTCGGTAACGACCGTTGGTGACATATCACACCAAGTAAATCACGCGTTGTCTGCACTTCATTTCCACCCACATATATGGGCTTGGTATGAGAGCTTCTTAGAAAACAAGAACCGTAACAAGTGCGTATAAACTGCATTAGCCAGCTGATTTGTTTACGGATTCTGCACTCGTAGTATGAAAATTATCCGCAGATGTAGACAATTTGTTAGATGGCCCAGTCCTCCGAACAAATTCGAATCCATTTTTGACGAGTTCTATGAAACATTTCATGGAAAACGTTTCGTGGGATCCGTGTCCTGGACGCACTTTTGAGACATGGATAAAGAACTAGGCACCTGGGCCCAAATGGTCCATCCTAAAACGCATACAAACAAACGTGCTTTCTCAAGTCGGGACGGGTCTCTCAGGTACACGGGTCTCCGTAACTGCGTAAGTCGAAACAATTTTTCCTCTTTCGAAAACGTTACTGAGCGTTTGTTCACAGCACACGATATTGTTATTGATGTAATTCATTTAACAAAAGCGTAAGGCGACCCCTAAATCAGCAATATTTCAAAACAAGTTCCCTTGAATTAATACTCTGAGACATGGGTGTGGTTTTCGGAAAATGACTGTGGGTGCCCAAAACACATATGGGGACATCCAGGCATTGCCTACCGGAGGGGGAGGGGTCGTGACAGGCGTGTATGCCTAAAGTTTAGAGGAATGAGTTTAAAAAGGTGTTACGGGAAGTAAATTATCAAAGAATGACTTCCGTAAATCATAGGTGGCTTTATAGCGGCGACATCCTTAAAGGATATACATCTGGTTTTTCCAGTATCCCAAAAACGCACTCCGGGAAATATTGAACATTGGTTCTGGATTACCATGAGACCAATATTTCATGAATTTTAGTTATTGTATTTATCAACAGTGATACTGGGATGCAAAATACAATACCCCATACCAGAGAAAGGAGCCAATCGGCGAGCTGAAAATACGTGGATAGATCCTTGGACGGACCCGATGCTTACCCAACACTGTGCCTTGCTGTATGAGATACAGTTACAAACGGCAGCGACGATTGTTTTGATGAACAACACTAACGTATTTCGACCCATTCACGTAAAACATACCTGCGAGAGAGATTCGAGGAACAACAGCGGTACTTACCTGAATCCATGACGGCCGTTTTCATAATTTTGGTGTTCGTCAACTGCTGTAAGCTTCGACATCGCTGAGGCTAACGATGCGCTAGCCCGATTAATCGACGATTTTAGTGTTGAAAAGAAAATGGGGAGAATGGTTTAAACTTGGGCTGGCAGCCAGAGTACTCACCTACCCCAGTAAAATATGAACAAACGAGAGCGAGTTGGCAAGAATAAATGGTACCCACGCTTTGACTCATAAAAATGTCCTTATTCGTAGGTGCACAGTTAAAAATCACGTTTTGAGTAGATACACTCCTTTTCATGGAGGACGTTTCTCCAAGACCCGGTGATAATCCAGCTTGGCACAGTGTTACTTGGAGAGTGGTGGGTAAAAGCAAATGGTGGGTGACAATGGAGTAAATGAGTTCCGATTATTGTTCACAAGGATGATTGCAGGTGGTCAACGTCATGGGACTGAGAATATAACTTTGTTTCAACATTTAAACGTTATTTGAGTTGCGCGTGCCCAAATCGTATTGTGAGGTGCCCATTTCCATTTTGTGGGTGCCGGGACACCCACAAAAAGACAGGAAACCACATTCCTGGTCTGGGGCACTTGCACTGAAATCAGACGTGACATCCAGAAGATTTTGATGTGAATTTTGTCCCGAAAATACTATTCTTCAGCCAATCTGAGTTCAAAATTGAGGTGTCAAAAATAACAATTGTGAACTTACTGCAGTCATCGAATCAGTCTGAAAATGCTACTAATGGCTTTAAACCAAAACTCTAAAAAATGTAAGATTTGAATATCATGTCATGTGACACGAAAGGCAATACATGCAACTTCATCGTTATGAACACAGCCAATATGTGAAATGCAAAATGGGATTTAAAGCGTAGGATGAGACATGCTATAATTTCCTGTACTGCATGCACTTGTTTTTGGTGCGTGATTAAAAACGCTTTTGCGTACGTGTGTGTGTGGCTAACATTTGTACAATGCTAATAGACTACCTGTGTTTTACCTGGGCTTTATCAGACATTTTTTGGCCCATTGCGAACATGTTCCAGTGGGGCTATTGTATGCACAAACGGTGGCTGAAGTAGAGCGTGCACTAAGTAAAGCTTTTTGCGTGGAGTAATCACGATATTAATCTTCGTCACGGGCCTTGTTTAGGCACATGTCCTCGTCTTCGCGGGACAATGTCGGCAGCAGCCTGATGCATAAAACCGCCGAGGCTGCCATCTTGCGGTCCCGCTGCAGAATCCGATTAACAGTTATCATCAGCTTCCCTCCATGCGGTCCAGAAGTACATCGTCTCTCTTCCCTCGGCCAGGAGCACCGGTCTGCTCCGCCCTGGCGACCTCATCATCTCTCTATGCGAGAGACACCAGCTGAACTCTCCCCGGCCGGAGAAGCGCCAGCTCTCCTCCGTCCCATCCTCCACCGTCTCTCCTCATACGAGAACCGCGCCGCGGCCCGCTGTCCCTCGCGGCCGGCGCGGCGCGTCTGACTCGCCGCGACACTCGTGGCGCGGCGCGGCGCGCGGAGGTCGCCGGCTGGCTCCCCTCCGCGCCGCGCCGACAATGGCGCTGTTAATTTTGCATTGTGCGCGGCAAGAATGGCGGCCGGCGCGGCCCGGCGCGCGCCGTTGTGCGCCGCCGCGCGCTGATGGCCGCCTCGGCCGCGCCGCTAATAGAGACTTTCCCGCTCAATGAACGCGCTAACAGAGCAAAAATGCCATTGTGCGACCGCTGGGCGAATCACAAAACGGCAGACGCGTTCATCAATCTGCCGGTTCATTATTGGCTCGTTCCGCCGTTTGCCTGCCCCGCACGCGGCCCGTCGGGCGGGGATGGTGCGGGGCGGCGGCCCGGTAGCGACCGCGCGCGCCGAGGCTGTGTTTGAGGAGCGGGGCCGCGCGGGAGGACGGCGGAGGACGGGTGTCCTCGGCGGGCCCGCCAGCCGCCAGGCCTCACTGAGTCGTCCTGAGTTCGCGAGCGTGGTGCGATGGGTTTGAGGGCCGTTTTGTGAAACCGTGCAGAATGTTGGAGCAATTGTTATAATGCATGTCGTTCTTTTGCCTGAAGCGAGCAATTAACGTTTCTAAGTTTTTAGCCAGACCTTGACTAAACTGCATGGTTTATTGTGTTTTATTTGGGTGTCTTTGCTCATCTTGGCTTCTCAACGTTGTAAGTTCTTTGAATGTGAAGATAAACCAAACATGCACGGAAGTGATCATTGCCATTTGTGCACGCCACAGTGCATGTGGAATATCTCCACCTGATTGTCTTTGTGAACGAAATGATTAAGATCACTCAGCCTAAATGGCAGTTTTGCTGCCCAATGACGATTCAGTCTACAACATAGGAAAGACTTAGTAAAATATGTGTTATGCCAGACAAAATCAATCATATTTCAAACAATGACAAAATTCTGAGTTATTACACTAACTCTAAAGGAACTCTTCAGCTTCCAGACACAAAAGAAACTCAGTGACAGTTGGACATAAGGAAAGAGGACTATCCTGTGCGCGAATGTAACTGTGATGCGCATGTAACAGTGACAGGATGTACTAGCCACGAAAGTTTAGGTTTTTAGGCAAATGGCCTTTAGACAAAAGTTTTTTAGCCCCATCCAAAGAACACATACCGCCTACACTGCGAGGCAAATAAATGGGGTAGGTAATACACCGCATGTTTTTTTTCCACACGAGCATATCTAGAAATTAGGCAAAATGTTTCACAACAAAATGTATCTCAGTTCTTTAGTTCCAAATTTTGGCGTCAAGCGACCAGATACGTTTTTGTTTGTGGGGATGCAAGTGCACAGTAACTTAAATTGCCCGTGGACCTGTGATTCGCAGTGACGAAAACAGACATACCGACAGAAGTAAAAAGCCATCATTTTCAGAAAACCCCTCAGTCACAGCCTACGTATCCAGCAGGCTGGCCACGCCCTGACGTCACTACCCAGCAGAGATTTCTGCTCCTAAATCACCGCGACGTGGGACTGCGGCAAATCTGCCGGCCTTCGAGTGCCAACACATCCTCCCCTGCCTGCCGGCGGCGGACGGCCGGCGGAGGCGCGGACTCGACGAAGGCGAAGGCGCGGACTCGACCGATAAACCCATCCGGAGACGTATCACCGGTTCCGCAGACGAGCCGAATAGGAATGAGGCCATTACCATGGGCGCCGGCCAATCTTTCAGGGGCTCTCCACCGGCGCCGACGCATTGGACATAATTTCAATTATAGCGCTAAGGCGCATGATAAACCAACACAACAAGTCCATAACATTCTAATCACAGACGTTTCACTCATTAAAATACTGAAATTAATAGATTGGAACATCCATCATCTAGCATTAAGATGTATCCAAGAGCGGCGATATGAGCTGCCAGTAAGGTCGAAGTTTGAATGGTTGATAGGGCGGAAACGAGCCGTGAACGACCAGGCGGCTGAGCCATTTCTCTGTGTCGTATGTTAATGCACGCAAATGAAGTAGGATTTATGTAAATTAGCTCGGTTGCGGGCAAGAAAAATAATTTGTCACTTTTAATGCAGCTCGGGAGCAATAAAGGAAGGACCCCTACAGCTTGGTCTGTACAAAGTGCGCGTGGGATAGCCAGGCTCTGGTTGGAGAGGCACTACCAGTGGCGGTGACATGGACGAAAAGGAGCCGGGCCATCTCACTGCTTGCTGAGTGGGATGCTACGAAAGCAGCTACTATCTTTGCGTCTGTGTGTCTAGCGTTTTTTTCTCTCTCCCTCCCTCTCTTTCTCCTCTTTCACTCTCTCTCTCTCCCTCTCTCTTTCTCTCTTTTTGCCTTCCTCTCCCTGCTATCGTACTATTACTGCTTGTTTGTACTATGGTATTTCGTGACCGTACCAAGTCTCCATGTAAGCAATTACCCTGATGTATCATTTTTTCGACCGGGCCAATCATCATACATTGTAAAGCTCTGCGTATAGTCAGATAATTTTAGTCTCCTGCAATATTTTGTCATTTCTGAGAATCTTATTATAAAGCTTTGCAATTTCGATTTTTCGAGGACCTGGGACGGGTACGTAATGTAGAGCTGTCTCACTTTAGTTATCTCGATGTTTGAAAAAATGGAAATATTTCGATGGTTGAAGAATGTGAACCATGATAGGCTGAGCATGCAGGGGTTTTGCCAAGACCTTTCGTTTCAAGGAGATGAGACCCACACAGAAGTGCCCTCCAGCTAAACTTTTGGGAGCCTGTCGTCATCCCTCACCCTCCTGACAGGCCTCATATGAAACGCCTGCACCATTGGAAATTTACGCAGCAAAGCAGAAATCCGCAAGAATGAGAGGCAGAGATGTGCATCGAGAGACAGGTTTGGGTTCGGTATTTCAGAAAACTGGAGTGAAATGTTGGCAAGCGATCCTCCGAGCTTTCGCTGAGCCGGAAAAGTAGCCCAGGGAGGGCCAAGGGGACCATGATCCCCCCCCCCCTTTAGAGCTGAAAATATAACGTTTTTTATAAACAAAAAATAAAAAAAGTGGAAATCTCCGGAACTCCCAAATAACGTGCCTGAAATCAGAGGGGTTTTCGGTTCTGAGGGGGTTAAGTGTGTCTTGGTCCCCCACTTGACAAAGTCCTGGTTACGCCCCTACGCTAGGCTGAACTTGAGCCTTAATTTCTCAACAAAACGCTCCTTTCCAAAAACAAAACGTGAAATTTCGAAAGAGTCCATTTCCTCTAATGGATCCGTACCTAAAAGAGAGATACAGAGACAAGGGAAAAAGGAGGAACGAGAACAAAGCTGACAGGTTTCAAGAAGAAAATTGAAACTTTGCTCTTCTCCCGGTTGAGGGAAAGATACGCGTGCTATTGGACTGCTTTTTGATAGAGTGATTTGTTCGAAGTTTTCCAGCTTGAGGCAGAACACGCAGGATACGCAGCATGCTTCGCTAACCTGCAAGATAAATGTATATCCTGTGCCTTTTGGATCCTCAAAATACAATTTATTGAGTCGTGTGCGTGCGTGCGAGAATTTCATAAAGATATAAGTTAACACTCAAAACTCTAAAGACCGATTACTTTGCTCGATGCAATGGTGTTCTTGCATCCTTGTGCTTATTTAACCCGTCGGTCAGTTTCGAACATGCGCGACTGGGTGGGCAGTTGGCCGCCTCCCCCTGTAACTCACGAACGGTTGGTCGCACGATAAAAATAAACATACCGTTGGAAAGCTTGAGACGAGTAGAGCTTGAAACTGGTCTCATTTTCAGTTTTAGATAATATGTAAGCAATTTACACCCTATATATGCTTTTTCATAGCCGACTGCATGAGACCGAGAAATGGCCTGAATCTCAAGGGCTGTGATTAATAACGCATAGGTAAAGGCACCAGCGCACAAGTAAAGGTCCCCGGATGCCGATACACGTCTAATTTCACCAGATTTGTTCAATATATACGGCAAAACGTTGAGTTAAAGACACGGCAATTCTCGCGCCAGCTGTCGGCGTGCGCCGCTGCCATATGCAGTAACAAATTGACGGGAACTAATTTTAGCGTTCCTTTATTTTCGCAAAAAAAGACGATCTATGTACATTTTATTGATCTTTGTGGTTCTTGTGACGGTTTTTCATGCTTAAATTTTGGAAAAGTTCATTAGTTACCAATCCACACAATTGGCGGGGCTTTATTCGCGAGAGCCTGTTTGTTTCCAAAATATGCTGCTTTTTCAAACTTTTTGTGGTTCCTGGTATTACTTACGTCTGTGCAAGCTAGTTCTGCCATTTTCTACCCATTCTGAGTAATTCATCGCTGATTTTGACGGTGGTACATTTTGGCTCACTACAGTTATTCGTGACCTGACCTCAGGTCAATGGCTGGAAGTCATTGATACTTTGCCCAATGACGGTAACTAGATGTCTGCTTCACTCCACACTAAAAATGCTATGAAATATTCCGTCAATTTCCGAGAAAACGACGACATGTCTTAAAAATGGGCTTGAGCTTAGGTCAATGACCCGGAAAATTCCGAAAAATCTAAGATAGCAGATTTGTTGCATCTATCACGATCACTAATCCCTGAAAGTATTATTGAGATATCTTGTTTTGCGAAAAAGTTACAGGGCGCTAAACTTTTTTTGACATAGGTCTGTTTGACCTGACATAGGTCAGGCACTTGACCTGACCTGAGGTCAAAATTTTGACGCGAGATGTAAAATTGGTGAAGCAAAAGGTACACCAAATTTCGTGACTCTGTGTTTGTTCGTTCTTTCGCAATCCCAGAAAAACCTCAGGGGGGCGGTCAACTGCTCCCCCAGTCGGGGACGGGTTAAGGCCTTAACTGAGGCGGACCGACTCTCAAGCAGTCCCACATGGTCTGAGATGAACCTAATAGCTATCAGCTAGATCACCATTACAATGCAGCAACGCATGTTACTTTACTGTGTTTAGCAATATCAATCCCCTAAAATGTAGCCCATTCGGATCCAAGTGATTTCCATGTATCACAAGCGTGCCTAGAAAAGGCGCCATTCATTGGCCTAGAAAACTAGGTCACAGGCTGAATCCCCAAAATCACCTCCTATTTCCAGATGACGAGACCAATTGTATTCTTAACCGAAAGCAAATTGCCATCTGAAAACATTTGTTTACATCATGGCATATTTATTGCTGCATTAACATACCGCTTTGCCATGGCTTTCACGGTTGGATATCAGGTGCACTAAGAGTAAAGATTTATCTGGTCCAACAAATGCTTGCAAAATGCTCCCTGTCTCATTTATCCAGTGTATATTTCGATCGTAAATCCATGTAACCGTTTTGGAACCAGGCCATGGTGTCAAACGCATGTGTACATATTTTGCTTTCAGAGGGCTGTCCTTCCCGGGCCTGTGCTGGAAAAACAAGAGGCACCAAACTGGCATCTCCAAATTCCTTAGAAAGTTTAAGATTGCCATTTCGTAGTTTACGTAACAAAGTCTTTGGTGAGAATAACAAAATCCTGGTTGGAATGTTCCATCTTGGTCAGCTTTTCAGAAATAGACTCGGCTGATTTCAAAAATGCTGCGGTTCCGGTTCGGTTCAAAAGCGGTTTCAGAGTATGCTTTCTGGGAAATACCTAGAAGCATGCAGAAAATTTGATTAATAGAAAACTAGACTCTGATGATACCCATTAATGATGTCACGATACGAATCTGCTGTACGTTCATTAGGCCTTTACCCGTGCTAGAGTCACGCAACAGTTTACGAAAGGACGCGGACAAACAAGACATAGCGGAAATTCGCATGAAATTGTCTTGAAACATCGTAAATATCATGGTTTAGATGTAATGTGAATTAGAAATCGGCTTCTTGAACAAAGTGCAGTTTTGCTGCCTCTGTTCAAAACACGCCTTTAACGTGGAACATTCCCTCTAATTTCGACCGATGTCGCGACCGGTAACTCGGTTGGTTACAGCTGGGCACTTTTGGGCCCGCAGGCCCGCAGTCTGCGAGCTCTTGAAACCCGCATGTTCTTTGGGATCTTTGCCAGCCTGTGGGCTGCTGGGAGCTTTGATGTGCTCAGATATTGAATTTTGATTTTTCAGACGTAAGAGTTTAGAAAGTTTTTATACAAATGCATACAAAACCTATAGTAGTAAGGAATGGTATGTCAGCCAAAATAACTGCACCGATAGAAAAAAACACACAATATAGACTATGTCCAACAGTATAACTTTCATGCAACCTAAAAGAAGAATTTAGGAATTCAGGATTGAGGTGCAACTGTTACATTCTGTGTTGTGCTTACGCAGAAGCATGTACAAGGCCACAGAACATGATAACTGAAAAGACTGCTTGAAAGGAAACGCAAAAGCTGCTCTATTACTATATGATACACATCTTACTACTGAAATAATGAGGCACGAATGAATCATTTCCATAATACATTTCTGGCATTAGACTTGACAGGAACAGTCAAGAAGAAGGTATCAACTGAGAACACATCACAGGCTAGTCAGAAAGTCATGGTATGATTTGGTAATTGCAGTTCAACAAAACTGTTTTTCCACAACGCCATTACATATCACTTCCACCAGGAGTGTCGATTTGTATTCTTTTGACAGGGTCCTGGCCCACCCAATGTTGATTTGGCCCCACCCAATGTTGGCTTGGCCCCCCCCCCCAATATTTTCTGCCGGTTTTAAAGAGAAATGAGTAATAATAATGAAAAAAACGGCCGCAATAAATAAGAGATATCGGAAAATAAAGAATAAATTCTAAAGCGATGTATCTGTCCATCTTTTTTCTTATATATATATATATATATATATATATATATACCCGTATACGTCGGGAATAATTGTAATTTTTCATGTCATAAAAAGTAACTAAAAAATTATAAATTTCCGTTGGTCAAAATAAAGTGGGTTAAATCCGTTGAGAAACCACCATTTGGGGTGGTTAAGTTTTCGGGTCCTCGGCACGGCCCACCCCCGTCCCCCCCATCATTAACAGAAACAGGCATCACTGACTTCCACACTTACGTTACCATTGGCTAAAAGGGTATTTGATGAATGAAAATGCCGCAAAGACAACATATATCTAAATTGCACTGGCGGCTGCTTCCACGCTGTTTTAGTTTCAAAATTTTATGTTACAAAGAATTGTAATAGCACCCCAAGCTGTATGACATTCTTAACCTAGAAGAAAACACTGAATGATGCCACAAAAGGTATATTTCCTTTACAAAACCAGACTGTTCTCTCAAAACAGACCCCAAAAGCCTCTTGAACCCCAAAATAGACAATACCGGAATATGCAACACAAAACAAATGAGATTCGAGCTATCTCCTGAGAGGCTTGGAATGTGAAAAGAACAGTGAATAGGACATTACAGCTAACTTAATCACGGTGAGTTAGATACTTCTGGGAATTTATCAACATACCATGTTTGTGCATATTTTGTTTGTATTTCATCAGTTTAACAGCCATGCACTAACGCTTTTAGGCAAACCAACCTTTTCAGCATACTGGTTGCAGTGGTATATGCGCATCGACGCCGTAGATAAAATAATTGACCATTGATTGACGACTTGATCAACTGTCGGCCCGTGACCCATGTCGTAAATAAACACATTACGGCGCGTGAGATTAAGTTCTGCTTGCATGAGATAGAAGCAAGCTTTGTGTTGGGTTACAGTATACTTATTCAAGCTCAGTTTAAGAATTGCTGATACTATCTGGTGCAAATGACACGCTTCGTGAATCTCGAAAAGTAATGTATGAGCCATAATCAGTACTGTTGTATGTTTTCAGGTGATTATAACATGGATATCAATGGTTTTCTGGCCAATTTGTTTCCACTTCGACACTCAATTATCAGATAACTTTAAACTGGGTTCAATACACCTTTGATACCCAGAAGAATGGCTCTTGAACTACTCCTGGCGTTTAGCCGTCATGTACATTCGATTAACAAGCAATCTTCATTGTACCAGGAGACACTGCATTGCCTTATAAATAAATTAAAAATCAATGTGGTGTATTAATTGTGTAAGCACAGATTTGATGCCAACGGTCATACTTCTTCATTGACACTTTGCACTTTGTTCTGTGGATAAAAAAGGCAGCCCCAATAGACAAAAGGCAGGATTATTCATGTTTAGGTCTCACTTTCAACTGGAAACAAATTCGGCCTGCGGGCTGGTGCGGGTTTATATGGGTGTAGAATGCGCGGGCCGGGTGCGGGTTTTCAGATCTGGCATGCGGGGCGGGGCGGGTTTTGGGACTTCCTCAGGTTAGCTCTGGTTAGCGCGCTGCTCTCCCCGCCCTGACATGACCGCCTCGACTCTCCTCGGCGTTCGATGTTTTGCCCGCGGTTCAGCAGGCAACTGGCCCGTGTGGGATGCAGACCACCACACGGTTGTGTCGCACCCGTAGCGGCACATTAAGCTTCCGCCACAAAATGATCCGTTATCTGGAATTTATCGGGTGTAAGGGTCGGAATCTTACTTAACAAAGTATGTTAAGCACTGGCTCCGATCCGTAACATCACTTCAGGCATAATTTTTCCTTTCTTTCTACAATTGATATAACATTTATGCATATCAATACCAACGTTTCCTGCAGACATTCAGCACATTTCGTTTCTTTGAATGTCTTACCTTCAGCTAATCCGCTTCATTTGCCAATCCACTGTTTACTAATTGATTTACCATGGCGCCGTTTTCAGCAAACCTTAAACATATTTTCAGTCACAGTTCCCTCCGTTCTATCAACCCACTTCATTTACCAAGTCAAGCATCAGACATAATAACCGGGGAGAAATTCGCTTTGTGTCTTTCAGTCATTAATTGATATGTGACACGGAACTCCACATAGAATAAATAAGTTAGCTAACATCGCTGTGGTCTATTTTTTACCCACCTAATACATGGAAACAAAATTTTAGAACCCAGACGTAATGATAGTGACATTTTATGTAAATAAAAGACAAAACATTCATGATGCATCTTTTTGCAAACCTACTGACAAGAAGTAGCTACCATCCGTTTTTGTGACAGAAAGGGCAATATGGCAGATCGATAAATTACCGTGGCAAGCAAATTACAACGGCACTTTCTCCTCTTCATCGGCATTATGACCGATAAACAAGGAGTTGCTGAGAAAGCATGGAAAATGTGGCTCAGCATGCATCTCTGCTCTCGCTTAGTTCGCACGGTTATGACGAGAACGCTCGTCAAACAATTAGGGCTTTTGGGGGAAGGGGGAATGCTAACTTTGTTTTACCAGCGAAACTCTATCTCTTCCTTTTTTTCGATCTTGGCTATTTCTCCATTTAACATGAACCAAAGTATCGGCAAAGGAAAAAATAGCACGAACCACCGGCCAAGACTATCGATGTGAGTGATGATACAGATATATACATATCGTGTATGTTATGGGCGGCGCCACCGTGGGGTACCTGGAGCACCAGAACCCCGGAATTATTTGATAGCGGGGCACTGCCTACACCAAATACCCCGTAATAATCGTAACTCGTGATGTCAGATATTCTGGCAAAGCATATGATTGGTTCTTAGGTTTTTGGGGTGAGAGGAAAACTGTGATTTTTTTGCATTTGGAAGCATTTTGAAAGCTTAGTCCTTTCAACGAAACTGGCTGGTGCGAGACGACTATCAGCCCGACTTCGATAAATATCTGAAATCTGGTGCATAGTATATCAGAATTTTATGGCGTCATTTTGTCGGTGAAATTAAGAATTGTGACAAGTTTGCTTTCATGGCGGTTTGTTTTGAAAAAGTAAACGTAAATTTTTTTGCAGGAGGATTGCCAATTTTACCGTCATTTCGGTAAGACAATTTACAACTTTCTATTTTAAAGATCGTAAATGGTAAAATAAATCGACCCAAATAAGGGGAGAAACCCAATTTTAAGGGGGCCTCCATTCAAGAGCTCATTGCCTGGGCTGCGACCCTGGTAGTATCCTACAGTCAGACCCTTAGCAACTCCCTCGAGAAAATATTTATATACATATATACATATATATGTATATATATATATATAATGTACGGAGTACATACAATTTTTTCTTTGATAAATGATAACAAAAAACTTGAAATTTTTGTCCGTCAAAACAAAGTAGGCTAAATCCGCTGAGAACCCCACATATGGGGTTCTGAGTTCTCTATATAACCCCTCGGTTTGCCCCTCCCCCCAATCATTTACACAAAACGACACCCCTGCCACCCGCTCAAGTCGATTTTGTTTTTCGTCGCAACTGAAAGCAATAAATATCAAAGAGAGCGTAACGCAGCTTGTCACCAGCTCCATCACTTGCCACAAAGCCATCACCTCACGTCGTTTCTGTTTCGTGACAAATGAAAACGATGAATGTCAGGGAGAGCATAAACCAACTGTACAGTCCTTCCATATATGGCTAGTGCAGTCACTGAAACAGAAATATGAGAGTATGCACCGTAAAATTAATAATAAAAAATTATCTCTGGGCCTCCGCTGATGATGCCTAATTTTAGTTATAATCCTTTTACGTCAATATATCACACTGCACGCCATACACGCAACGTGGGCATAACACTCCCGAGTATCCAAAGCTTGAATTATAGTACCAGTAGTGGCCCCACACATTCGGGGCAGGGGGAGATAAACGACATTTTCGAACCATTTTTCCGTGCACCGCCATTAATGTGATGTTAAAATTTCCGGAACTAGAGACAGTTGCTTCCCGCTGCCCCCCCCCCCTTGTCCCTCCCTTTGGTGCCGCCACTGATTAAGTGCACTGATAAACCAAAAAAATAAAAAAGGAGGTGACCCTCATGGAAGAGCTGGACTACGGAACGTTTCTTTTTCAGAGATACAATTATTTCAGAAGATTCATAAGGAAATTGCTAGTCTGTACAGCAGCTCATCAGGTGAAAAAAGCCTGCGTCGGTCTTGATTTCTCCTCCAGTGATGCCCTGCTCGCGGATCCGCTGCTGTGGGGATTCGTCAGTAGATGAACGGAGGGCAGTTCTGGTGCAGGCCCGCTTTCAAATGTCACTCCTGGAATTCTTCTCTGCACATTTATACTTGAAGGTCATTCCGCGCGGTTCATCCCATCGAACCCTTTTGAAGAACTCGACGATGCACTTAAACAAGCGCGAGAAATGGAGCGTACCACTGATCTTAACCCTATAAAGCCCGCACATATATTAATGTGGCAACTGGTACTCTTATAGAATCCCCACGATGCGTGGCATACGACGCCAAATAATGGAGAAGAAATGTTTGGCGCGATTAAAAAGGACAACAGGACAATGTTGCATGATTAACCTTTTCCTCTGAATGTTTTAAATTAGGAGCATTACAACTATCAGCTTATTCATTTCAGCAAAGTCCAGCTTAGTCGTTCCTTTCTCCCCTCGCCCTTCGCTACGAGCAGTTCTCAATCTTCATGGCATCAAAAGACAAGATTTGGTGACGGTGCAAGCAAATAGGCCTCACATCTACCACAGGTTCACTTTTTCGAGGAAGATCCAATGTAACTGGCAGGGACGCTGCCTGGAAAATTCGAATCGAAGGTGCACACTGGCTGATCTGGACGTAACCTATCCCTAAATCCTTGGATTTCGTTTCTTTTATTTGACGGTTATAGAGAAAACGAGTGAGCAAATGACGGAAACAAAGAAATAAACAACTAAATGTGTATAAAAAAAATTATGTCGGAACGTGCAGATGAGAATTGGAAAGGTGGGGGGACACAAATGATACTTTGTAAACCCCACTCTGAAGAGTGAAGGGCACATTTACGGCTGCACCTCTCGGTGGCGGCGACTACGGTAAATCATTTTTCGAACATCAACCTTCACGTCTGATTTTGGTGGTTTGCCGTAGCTTTGCCTTCGGACACCAGGACATGTAAGAGCTAGATTCAGTGCGCGAAAGCAGTCGCTTGGAGACCTGAAGTACGTGCTGGTGAACTACGGGCAGAAATTTCTGAAAACCAATGGGGGGAGCGTTTCAACAGGATTTAGAGACCAGTTATTTACATTCAACACCAAAGGCCCAACGTTAAAATCGCTGGAAAAACCTGGAATCCTGGCCAATTCAACTCAGCCCAGGATCCTGAGGACTACCGCTGACTGAAGAGGCGAGTACCAGTCAGTGAACAGCTGAACACCCCTGTTCCGCCCGCGAGCCGGGGTGAATAATCCCCCTGTGCGTGTACCGTCACCGGCCTCCGTACGGCCATTCGATATTGCCACCAGCCGCGCCGGCCCAGCCCTAACGAGCGCTATAAATTAATACTTTGTTAACCGGCAATCACGAGAACCCGTGTCCCGATCCGTCGCTCTAATTGGCTCAGAGCGACCGCGCACGGTCACGTGACCGGCGCCCTCCCGCCGCGCGGGCCCCACGTGACCCGTGCCGTGCAGTCGTGTCATAAACAAATGTGCGCTCATTTGCGTCGGGACGTGTGCGACGAAACAACATGGCCGCGCGGCGGCTCCGGTGTCGGTCGGCAGGCGTTCCCAGGCGCCGTGTGGCGCCGGCGGCGCACCGCACGGCCACGGGGGGGGTGACCCGGTCATTGGTGACCGGAGGGGGCGCTCCGGGCGGCGTGGGGGCGGGAAGCGCTTGCCAGGCCGGTCGTCGGGGAAGGCGGCTGTCTGTTGGCGGCGGGGAGCAGGTTGGGTACCGCTGGGAACTGTGTCGTTGCTGGTTGTCGAGGGCAGGCAGCTGGCACAGGAGGCTTGGATGGTGGTTGGGGCGGGGCAGGTCAGATGCCGATGAAGATAGTGTCGTACCTGGCGGCGGCAGGGTTCGGTAATTCTAACCAGCGGTGACAGTAGAGCCGTTGTTAGGGACCGTAACGTGCCTGGCGGCTGAGGAGGTGAAATCTTTCACGTATCCCGCTGGACAGAGAAGCGTTTGTTTCGGTTGGATCAGCGACAGGTGGGGCGTCGTTGGAGAGAGCGGCCGTCGTCGAAGGCTGCGAGGGACAGATAACTCCCGGCTGTGGTGACGGTGAACCGCCATTGGAGACCGTTATATATCTGATCCGTGGACGGGAATGGCCAAACAGCGCTGGAGGCGGAGCTGCAATGGTACGTCCACCAGGCTGGGTGGGTGGCAGCTAGGTGTTCCTGGACAATGGTGGCAGATCATCCCTTGCAGGCGGTTGTGGCTGCGATAAGATCGGTAACTCAAGCCTATGGCGACGGGCAGTCATCGCTGGCGACAGTCATGTGCCTAATGGCTAGGCAGGCACAGGCTGGACGTCGACAGAAAGCCTGGTAGTTGTGGGGGTAGGCGAACATCACTGGTCCATGGTGACGGCGCAACCGTCGCCGGTGACTGCAACGAACTTCGCGTCGTTGGGAAGGGGGGACCGGAGGCTGCTGCGGACAGTGCTGTCGCTAATCCCAAAGGGACGGCAGTCAGGCGCCGCTGGAGACAGCCGGAGACAACGATGTCCCCGGCCGCTGGGGTGCGGTGGTCAGACGACACCACCGGGCGTGTGTGGTCAGACGCCGTCGCAGGGCAAGTGTTGCCAGACGCCGCTGGAGACAGTGCGGTCGCCGCCGGTGGGCGGGGGCGATCGGACGCCGCTGGAGACGGCCGGGGACAGCGCCGGTGGGCGCGGCCGCCTCCCCGTCCGGCGGCACGTCGGTAATGTCCGGCCGGCCGCGGCCGCCGTATCATCAGTCCGGATTTAACCGGCGGTTATCGCGATTATCCGCTGAGTTATCGCCGCCGAATCGCCGTTAACGCTCAGGTGGTCCAATAAGATGAAAATTGACCTCCGTTTCATGGCAAGTATGTGTATAATGCCGGTGATTTTCGAAGATCAATCTAATCGGTCACCATTAAGTGCCTATAGAGGAGGCCACCCGGTGCCGTCCGGACCCGATGGCGGACAAAAGCACGAGCACGGGCCATCTGTACGGCCAAGATAGTCATTAAGCATCGCTCTCTATCTGAACGTCTCCCAATCATTTTATGGTCTATGATTACAAAAAGCCCGATTCCGAGCGGCCTTGGCGAAGCCGCCGGGGCCCGCGCATGTGGGCGCCGGACTGAGCCGAAGCCGAGTGCGCGCCGCCGCGAATCGGCTCATAATTGGCTGGGCATGTGTTGGTTTGTATCCTCCACTTTGCGGTGATCAGTTATGACAAATGCCAGGCGACGAGCCTATAATACGGGGATTGGGGAAATACAATCAATCGTGAAGGTATGCTGGCACGCCCCAGCTTTTGTTTATGGATGGTCCTCTCGGCGCAGGATTCCCTTTAAGACTAATGAGATCGGTTAGGAGCCATTATGAAGGCTCGAGAAACGATACCCAAGCAATTAACGAGCGCTGCATACACTGTGAAACAAGATGGAGTAACGCACCGGCACTCAATCATCCTCTGAAGAGCTCGCCTGATGACGTCACCCGGAGGAGCTCGCACCAGCGGCGAATGAATAACCAAGTGGCGCTCACTGTTAAACAAAACGCAGCGCTTTTTCGTGGCACGAGTCATTTGTTTACACCCACGGCGTTCACGTGCAGCCCTGATGAGCGTTTTTCAGCGTAATATTCCGAGGAGAAAGGCTCATTTGTGAGACCCGCGACGGCCGTCGCCTGCCGGCCGCCGATTTCCTTGGCCTCTCGCCGGTAATTCATGCTTGCCAAAACAAGATAAATATTTGGCTCACCATTAACCGGGCAGAATCGGCTAATGACAGCCCTTTCCGCCGAGATTACGGTGGATCGGGTGTGGAATAACAGAGGTGACCTGCTGGGCGGCAGAAAAAGCAGCCGCAATCGCCGCAGCCGCCGCAGCCGCCGTTCGCCCCGGGAATCCAGCGCACACCGCCGCGGCCACTGGCTGATGAAATGGCCTGGAAACGTCCACCGCCGCCGGCTGATGCAGTCGTCACGGGCCGCGCCGGGAAGGAGACGGCCACGCGCCGACTGTGCTCAAAGGGGCTGGAACGGGCCAAGGCGACCACCTCGAAACGTGACCCGAAACCCATGTACGGATGGCCCCGGTGAAGTCCGAAACGTGGTCTCAGAATGCTTTTTGTGACGCGATTTTTCGCTCTGAAATATCGCGTCTAAAGATGTAAGTGAAGGTGCAACGGCGTTTCCCGTTTCCCTTTGTCTTCTCCCGCTTTTCGTCCCCTGCGTCCTTAGGAAAGTTTCCTATAAGGACGCTTTCGTCCTCATTTCTGATAACGTTCTTCTTCCTATTCACGACACACGCTTTGTCCTAACGGATTCAGACATCTCATTTACTGCCCCCAGTGACAGTGTCACGAAGCAAGTACATTACTGTATCTCGGTATTCATCGAACCTTGGCCGATAACTGACCGTCGCGTGTTCAGGAAACCTGAACGTGCAGAGTAAAGCTGGCCTTCCCATCATTTTCCCACTGATTCTCTCGCCCCTGACTTGCTTTTCATTTCTGATACGCCGCTTTCTAATCGCATTCCGATGAAACCGCCCCTCAGCATCCGCATGATGGTCTGGTAGCATTAGCGAATCAACCTTTCACCGTCTTACATGTATGTTAATAACATCATCACACCAAAGGCAAATAGGGCAGTCACGTCAAAACGCACTTTATATGAAAATGAGTGCAGGAAATGCTTTTTTATTACGGTTGGAGACGGCCGAATGCAGGAAGTTTTATAAGGTCTCCCACGCTTAGCTCCGAGGTAGTGGTGGTGAATGAAAAGAATGAAACCAAAGAACGCGTGAAAATAAGAACCATAACTGTGACACAAAGAGTAATCGTGCTTGTTCTTATCTCGATTGGGTAGTGCTATTTTCCAGCCATTCGGTTTCGGACACAACTTGCTGCTTTGTCAGTTCAATTTGCACCAGTCCTCATCTGGAGGCCTAAGACTTAAGACAGAAGCTCAACCGAAAAAAAGCCCCCGGTTTTTTCAACATCCCTATGACGTGTTTAAGGGGGTCGGTCCCAAATGGAATCATAACTGTAGCTTTCCACCATGTCCCCAGCGGATGACCTAGCATGTAACAAAGACAAATGCCAAGGAACACTGCTTTCAATGCATCTTGTATGTTTTGAGTCTGAGGGCGGCATCTTCAAAATATTTTTTGCATATGCGTCAGGAGGAAATAACACCCACGCTCCCATCCAAACAGATAATCCAGTAATCAGAGGGGTACAGTTTAGAGCACCAATGTTTTTCCTCAGATCTGTCGAGAACGTGCACGCGTGGTTGTTAACAGCTTCACACAATTCTGCGTAATCAAGCAGTGTCTGTAGGTGGCATCATCAGTTTGGTGGGTGTCCAGATACCCACAAAGAAAGCAAACTTTACAACTCCACCCGTGGCATCAGCATCACATAACTCGTGGCGAAAGGCTCAGACGCACGACCCAGTTTATTCCAGTTCATTACGAAGCTAAGCTCGGCGCGTCCAAGCCGATTTCCATTCGGGCCGAGCCCTCCGATTCCCGTGAAGACGACGTTTCTGCATCCCCGAGAGTGGCTTCCCCGATCACTACCTACAAGACAGCTGGTTGGACGACAACCCTGCCACGTCTGACGTCAGTCCGATCCCGTCTGACATCAGTGGCGCTGACGGCTGCCGCGCGCTCGGGACCGACGGGGCTCCTCCCGGCGTACGGGCCACCTTTCTCGGACGATTCACACGCGTCGACTGAGTTCGGCAGAGGGCCTGCAGGGCGGCAGGGAGAAAACGGCAGGCCTGTGGGCCAGCAGGGGGCTTTGCAGTCGGAGCGGAGCAGGGCGGAAGTCCGAATGCGCGGCGGCAGGCTGCAGACCTGCTGACCTTCTGGCTTGTATGGTGGCCGGCGGCAGTGTCCGGCCGGTGCTTCGGTGGTGCGGTGCCGCGGGGCGCCTCTGCAGCCGTCCGCTGCAGTGGACTTACCTGTATCGCCCCTGTGTCCACGTTCACCGCTGGCTTGTTCTCGCCGCACCGGCCTCTTCTCCCGTGCCTGCCCACTACCAATTCCCCGCTCTCCTCTCCCCTACCTCGCCCTGCCACTTCCGTCCAGTGCGGTCAGACTTGAAAGTCCTGCAGCTGGAAGTCTGGGGTCCGTGCTCGGTGATGGCTTACGGCAGTCGCCGTCCGAGCACAGCACATGCTCCGGCGAGAACGGCCTGCAGCCCTGACCTCGAGCTGGCTGTCCCCTTTTTGTGAGGGTTCTCTGTTTCGATATGAACGCGCAGCCCTGCGAAACTGTGCTGTGGCTGCAGCTCATTTCGCTGATGTCCGGGCGTAATCCGCTATTTGGTCCCCAGTAAGGACTGCTCGAGCCGGTAGGGAGACTGCTAACGTGACTTACGCCATGTAGTGGTACGTGGTGTGACCGTCTGCAGATTACACGTGATTTTTTTGCAGGTATTAGGCGTTACTCTACCCTAACAAGGGACGTAATTGTTTTCGGAGTGAGGCATGGCTGTCATATTATCGGGCGTGACGCTCTCCGGGCAAAGTCGTGACCATGTCCGAGCGCGGGGCGTGCCTCGCGGAGCATGCTGCATGACGTGTCCGAACATGAGGTGCGACATGCTCGCGCATGGGGTGCGACATGTCCGTAAACGGCGTGACATATCCGAACACGAGCCGTGGCCATGTCCGGGCGTCGGCTATCTGTTCCACGTCCGTGACACTGCCCGACATCTCCCGACAACGTGCGACGCCCCTCGACACCGCCCACATCCCCGGGCAGGCGCCCGACACATGTCCTGACGCCGTCCGACAACCCGACACTGCCCACATCCAGTGACATCCGTCCGACACCGCGCGACAGGCGCCCGACATGCTCGGCACCGTCCCAGCACTCCGACACCGCCCATCATCTCCCAAGCAGCCGCCCGACATCCCCCGACACCGCCCGACATCCGCCGGCGCCGGCCGGATGCGGTGGCGCCCGCGCCGGCCGCCAACTGCAGGCCGATGCGGCGAGCGCGGCGCACCGCGACCCGAATTAATACATCTTGCTTCATAAATTGATGGCACCGGTTATTGTTGTACGGCACACGAGATTCCCGGCTAATAACACCGGCGGGGAACCGGCTGACCGGCCGACCAGCTCCGCTACACATTCGCCCTGACAATCCGGCACGCCCACTAATTTATGACGCCAGAAAACGCGCAGACAAATTACTATTTGGACGACGGCATCCTTCAGTACTTATTACATGATATTTGCGCGATGATGAAGCACTATGGCGAGTGTTAATTTTGTGTTTGCCTTTCGGTTTATGTTTTCGTGGAGGCGGCGCGGCTCAAAGTGGCCCGGTGCGGCGGCGGCGCGCCGCCGCCGCCGCCGCGACTGCTAATTATCTCATGAATACGCGCGAGAGGGTAGTTAGCGCGGCCCAAAAAAGGATGTCCTATTCAATAGCGCGGCGCGCCGGTCCCGGGGAGGCGTGGCCGGAGCCCCGTGAAGCGCGCAAAATCTGGCATCAAGGCAATGTTGGACGATGTAATTGCGGTGCTTTTGTTCCTCGGAACGATGTATTGACACTAAATTTTCATGTACTGAGCAGATTAGTTCGCAGCATTCAATTACGGTGAATGTTGTCCAATACAGTACGTAAAATACATCTTTGTTCAAGCTATTGCACTTTCGCAGCATGACCGTTGAAGATAAATGACGCTTGCTGGCAGATGACGTACAAATACAGGAACTGTTGCTGACGTGTACTTTGGTGATATTCCAACAGGTTCTAATGGCTTACATAAAAAGAGCCTAGCAATCTAGCCGGACACTGAATCTTTGTTATGAAGAGGGTCAAGCTCTGTTAGACGTTGCGGGGGTTTAGTGAGTAACCCTCGTAAATACCTATCATCTGGCCACCTCAGACAGCACAAAAGAGTAGGAGCACGACCCCCAACAATTTCTAAGTTGGACATGATCCAGCGACTAAACGAAAACGAGCATGCCGCCCGATGTTTTGTTACAGAATAATACCAAGCTCCTATTAAATCAAGGGGTGACTTCACATGCCACTTGAAATAAAGGCACGCCAGTTTTATTCTGGTCTCGATTGAATCTTATGGGATAATCTAGAGCTTTATCCCATGACAGGGTCTTATAAGGAATTATTTAGCTGCGAAGATTGGAATAAGTAATGGAAGCAAAAAGACAACAATGAGGGTATGTTTGAAGATTTCATGAGTGAAAGCCAGTAAGTGATTGTCATGGCCTGATCACGAGTCAAAAATAAAAAAAGAAATTGGTCATCCAATGATTTACCCAGATTTATTTCGCCTATTAAGATTAGTGTTTGGCATGGATGGAATCATCAGCCTACGTAAAAACTTAAAGCACATTTTTCGCAATTACAGTAATATTACATAAATTCATGATACATTAAATACAAATATATGAAATAATAATGCATAAAATACCTAGCAACGTAATGAAGATAGAACAAATGGCATTGCATAGTGCTATATTATGAGATAAAAACACAATTCGTAAGCACCCATTTGAACTTTCTTTCGCATTTAGTTAGCATGTAATAACGGCATGATGACGGTCAGCTGGGCATGGAAAGAAATACACTGAAAATGTGTTTGAATACAGCAAAAATATATTCAAATACATTGAATACAGTGAAAATGTATGCCTCTTTCCCATTCCCCACCTGCAGCCCTTGAACGTTTTAAAAATGTTGACCCTATGCTCACAATGTACTGAAAACTAATTATTAGGAAACACACATCATATTGTCCTGCAGCGTAGACTTCAGGGATAGGTTTAAGAGGAAGCAAAAAGGGCCCTGGGCTCGTGGGATGGGACTGAGGTCGGGCAAAACTTGAAGTTTGTCGCTTTTAGGAAAAAATCCAACAGAAATCTAGCAATACTCGTAAAGTAACCATGCGCAAAATTGAACCAGATTCAAGCATTTAAAAATAATGTTGCCGACCAGACCATTTGCACCAATGCTTGTCATCATGGTGCAATGTTCAGCTGATCACGACCTGTTTTTGACTTTTTTTTTTCAAAGCTGGTAGAGTTACTGCCCTGCATTCACGCCAATGCTATCATTGGACTTACTTGTTAAGCCATGCCTTGTTATTGAACTTAGTGCACTGCGCGTTGATTTTGAGATGGAAGTTTGGAAGAAATGCGGCATCGTCATACATGGCTCGATTTTAAAAACAGATACACAAAATACAGCTGTTAACTGTGCCGAAATTTTTCCCAGGCGGAAGAAAAGCGCAGGGGTGGTTTCTTCTGCAAGCGGCCAGCGAAACCTTCGACAACCGGGTTTTAAAAGTGTCATCATAGCTCGCTAGGATCTCGCCCTTTCAGCGGATCACGTTTAAACAGCTGGCAGAGGCCACGGACGCGGACGCCCACACCAGAACTCCAAACACGGCCCGCAGCCAGCACAGCACCACCCGGTGCAGACCGCTCTCCGGTATCGCCGAAACGTAACCCCTGCCCAAACACGGAAGGGCCGGCGGGCCCGGCACCTCGCTGGACTCGGTGGCTGGGCCGGCGCGGCCAACCGGGCGGCGAAGGGCCGGCCAGCCGATCCCGCGCCCTGATCAGCATCAGCACCAGCAGCGGGGAGCCGTGTCGGCGCCAGTGCTACCCGCCGACGGTGGTGCGTCTCCACAACATGGCCGGCGGTGGAATGCGGCTCGGCCGCGTGCCAGGCACCGCCGGATGGTTTTCGAATGCCTCCGTCATTACGACGCAACACCACGAGGGGGCTTGCGAGACGTCCGACGAGGGCGGAATGAGCGGGGAAGAACAGACTCGCGGCGGAGCAGTCCGCGAGGCCCCCCTCCGCGATGTGAAGGTGAACACGAGCCCCAATTTGGGAACGGAACACGGCCACGGAATGTGACGAAGCCTGCCGGGAGGAGCCGCATGGCTGGCGTTCCGTGTCCTATCTGTCGTAAAATTACGCCGTCGCCGCCGAAAGACAATCCTAGCTTGAAATACGACTAATTGGGCCGACGGGAAGCCGTGCGGGCCGAAGCCGCCGCTCGCACTTCCTCAGGCGTCCCGCGGAACTCCCACAATGGCCGGCCCGCCCCGAGCCGGTCTTCGTGACGGCCGCCACTCAATCAGCTGATGACCGGCTCCTACCGGCGGCCGCGCGCCGCTGCCGCCGCCCCCGCCGCCGCCCGACGCCCGGTTCCCTCCCCTAATGAAATCGGCACGGCGCAAATCGAGCGTCGCCGCGCGACGCAAAAACGCCGCCCGCGTCACGTTCGTCGCGGCGCTCATTAGCGTCCGGCGGCGGCGGCGGCGGCGCTGCAGCGCTACGCCGGGCCGGACCGGAGCCGGCGGCCGCTAACGCCGTCACGGCGGCGGACGGCCGGCGGCCGACCGAGCCGCCCGCCCACCGGAGCCGCCGCCCGGGCTGGGAACGAGCCGTATCTGAACGTCGGCCGACGAAAGGGGAGGGGGGAGCACTGGGTCGCGGCGGGTTAGGCTGTACCATTGGAACGGACCACCGTCAGCTGAGGGGATAATTGGCCTGTGTCGGTGGCACACCACCGCCAGGCACGTCAGCTCAGCCTGCATCAGAGGCACGCCACCGCCAGGTACCTTAGCTCAGCCTGCACCACCTGGCGCTGCCTGATATGGATAGAAAAGGGTCTGAAGTGACTTCAGGGGCTTGGAATGAAACCATATGCTGGTAAACGGGTACATCTTTTTCAATAGCTGGACTACCAATGACAGACAGTTTCGTTTTCATGGTTTTCGTTCTAGTCCCACACCGGGCTTATGTTTGCAAATCCCATAAAATGTGCAAAACGATTATCAATGCTGCAATGCTCGCTTAAGCATTTTAGAGACTGATTCTTAGGTCCTTATGTAATAACGCACTTGCCATCACCTTCGCTCTTTGATCTGATCTAAAGATCCTATCAGTCTCCAAACTCCAAAGATCCAGTGAATCTGATCTTAAAGGCATGGGTGTAATTACCGGGGGCACGGGGCGCACAGCCCCCGCTTTTTGGCCCATGGTGCGGCGTGCCCTTTATGCTATGGCAAAAAAATGGGCTTCGAAGGAAAATAAAAAAAAATCTCTTGAACGTAACCCCAAAGAAATCCCAAAATCCATTTTTCTCACTTCCTGTTTTCTTTCCCTCTTTTTCTTTTTGCTGGAGGAGGGTTTTTTAACTTCCTTAGCAACCGTCAGCCTCCAGGAGCCCCCTCTCCATATGTCGATCGGTCACTCCTAGACATGATGCCTCTTACAGGTAAGCACTCGCACAGGTCAGGTAACCCTCATATGCTCGGCGCCCCATACCGGCCAGGCGGTCCTTCTTCTTGTACAGATGAGATGCCTTTAAAGAATTTGGTTTCCCTCACAGGACCAGACACGTCTACGATGCAGGCGCTCCTTACAGCTCAAGCGCCCCTAGTATAAATGAGGCGCCCCTGGCGAGCGAGGCGCCCCGTACAGATCAGGTAGTCCTCATACATTTGGCGCCCCCTCTTCAGACCAGGCACCCATACCGGACTTGGCGTCCCATACAGAACATGCACGTCTTACAAGGTCCCGTACAGGCCAGGCTGGTTATGTGGATGTTTATCTCCATTTCATAAGTCCGTTTTTTACGCTTCATGACCGAAGTATGAGTTTATGACTGACGTTGCTTTCGCTTCATGACCGAAATAGACTAACCCAAAGCTGGAAGAGTGAACAGTTTTACCCAGAGATGTGAGGTATTGGTCGTCCTCATAGCTGACTATTACTCTCCTCATTTTTTAAACTAAAAAAGCTCAAATGACGATTATCTCCATCACCACTATTTTAAGAATACCGATACCTAAAATCTCTCTACCCTGGACAACTGTTTGTTTCTACTGGTGGGCAGATGAGGCCAGGCACATGTATCTTAAGGTAACAATGCATCAAGATATGTGCCTTTATATCCGTAAGTATGTAAGTTAACTATTCGTTTCTTTCTAAATGGATGGCGTCCATGCTTGAGAACGGTTGCAAAAGGCTTTTCGTTTGAAAAGTGCCCCTCCCCCCACTTTTCGTCGCGTTCCTGCACCCTTGCTTAACCGCAGCGCGAGACGGCAGCGCAAGATGCGATGACTGAAAATGGACAAGGACCGCTTCACTCGTAACAAACATACAAAAAATCAACAACAAGCACGCCGCAAGTTCGAATTGAACCACAGAACTGTGTTTCACGTTAAGAGACACGAAGTCTCCGTGTGACAAAATCAAAGCGTGCATCTTTCCAGCTGAAATATTCCGTCGTCGATTATGTACTCACATTTTTACGGTCGTGCTCTGGAAGCCTTATGACGCCATCAAAACACAATTCGTACACGTGCATTCTTAAAAGCAGTACTTGCACTTCACAAAGCTTGCTGCTTTTCAATCGATCAGTCACGATCGAGCTGACGCAAGCAATACCCCCTTAATTGCAGCATTCCGCAGAGTTCACGCAGCGAACTGCATATTAAGCCATTTGAAACCGGGCAGCGGCACTGTCTCTGCACCCGACGCCCACCGTCTGCAAGGAGCCAACACTCGTCGTTTGCACATCCTTGTCTCGTAAATTTTTAGCGCCGCATCGCCGTCCGAACACCCGCGGAGGCAATGATGAGCCGAAACAGAGGCAAATGGCGCGCGGCCGACGCCGGCCAGTGCGGCACTCACGGCGCGGACCCTGTCCTCGGCGACAGTTACGGCGCACGGGGATGGGCCGCAAACGGCAGCGGCGAAGCGACGACCGCCATGTTGCGCCGACAGCATGGTGGCGTTCCCTCGTCAACCAGTCTCATGGCCGTGCATTACAAGTTCTTTGGGAACGTGTTCAGCACTAGTTAAAACTCCCGCAGCGGTGTGTCAACATGCCGAGCTTACGGAAACGTCGGCTGAAGGCTCACGACTGCAGTTCTGCAGCTCAGGGACGGATGGAGCATTTCCGTTATGTTCGCCATTTTTCACTGATTTGGAAACTGGGTCGCCAATAAAGACGACTGGAGAGTGAGCACCAGCATGTCTTTGTTTTCGGTAAAAAACCAAGTTGTTAAAATACAAAGTCATCCTTGAATATCGGAACCGTTTTTACGTAAAACAAACACACTTTCACCAAAAACACCCCAGCTGAGAGGAAAACACGAAAATTAGTGCCACTTTTCGGTCACATAACCATCAATGAGCATCATTTTCTTATAGCGCAGACAGCACAAGTCCCTGCCAAAAGCATATTATGCGCCATATCATCTGCAAACACGTTCCAACTAAATTAAAAACCAAAAGTTCTTATAACGCAATAATTCCTTTATTCAAAAAATTGGTTACGAATCAAATGAAGAATTTCGCTTATTCGTCCGTTTGCATTAATTGGATCATTTTGTTAAATGTATTAAGTGTATCTATTAGACGTATTGAACTCCAGAGTCAGCCGCTCCTACGGTCCTGCCGTAGCCGTCTGTGACTTGGCCAGCACCGTCCTGTCGTGGCAAAGTTCTGTGACGGGGCCGACACGGTCCTGCCGTAGCCGTCTGTGGCTTGGCCAGCACCGTCCTGTCGTGGCAAAGTTCTGTGACGGGGCCGACACGGTCCTGCCGTGGCCGTCTACTTGCCGGGGTCTGTGTCCGCGGTCTGTGGCCCGGGTCTGGCCTGTGGCCGGGAATCTGAGGCCGGGGTCTGAGGCTGGGCTTCTCGTTCCTTTCGTTGTCTTAGTCTGACGCTGAGTATTTCCCGCGGCGGCGCCAGCCGCCGTCTGTGGCCGGGGTCCTCGGTCGTCACACCGTCGCGTCCCATACTGAGTATTTCCCGCGGCGGTGCCAGCCGGGGGCCATGCCGGTAGTATATCCGGCCGGCAGGACCTGGTCGACCCGGTCGTCGCTCCGGCCGGCCAAGATCACAGCGGCTGACCCAGGCTGGTCCCGGGGGACGCCACCCGCAGACTCGGCAAAACGTGGCGATACATGGCGATACTGGGCGACGCACGAAAACACAGGGCGAAACCCGGCAACAGAGGGACACACCAAGCAACACAGGATGATACACGTGAACACAGGGTGACACGCATCAATACAGCGTTACACTGCCATGGATACAGAGGAGAAAAACGACAACACATGGCAACACGCCGCAATACGGGACATCATATGACAACACAGAGCGGCACAGAACAGCACAGGTGCTCAAGACAATAGACGACGATACGCGGCAGCAAGGGGCGACACCCGGCAACACGGGCGAGTTACGGTGAAAACGGACTCATGATCCTGAAAAAATAACAGTTGCCCGAAGAGAACGTTTGCGTAAAAGAAACCACCTCAAAACTTATGCTGTTTCTATTTTAACAGCGAAAATTTTTGAATGTTTCTGCCCACAGGAACACACGGCAATATCGGCCAACACACACGCCAACACATGACGACACCAGGCAGCAAAAGGCGACACGGGGCGACTGGTGGCGCCACTCGGCGCCGTGGGGGACACACGACGACACACGACATTGGGCCAAACAAGGCAGCGGCACACGGTGGCCCCGCAGCCGGCGGCAGACGCGGCGGCATGCATACAGGCCCAGTCCGGTGCGGTCCGGCCCGGCCCGGCCCGGCCCGGTCCGGCTCGACTCAGCTCTGCTGGACGGCAAGCAGCGGCGACGCCCGGCGACAGGGGCGCTCGCACAAAGGCGACCGGCCGCGCCGAGTGCAAACGCGCCGACGCCGCGGCCGGCCGACGCCCCGTCTAATCACGGCATTAACATACACCATGCATCATGCATTGTTTTATCCGCACGTCATTACGCCGATGATAGATGGTCATTGCTGGCTAATGGCACGGTGCGAGGCCACGCCTTTGCAGGTGACGAGGCGTGGCTTAGCTGCAGCGGCGGCCGTCGACTGCCGCCGCCGCCGGCCGGCGGTGGCGGCGGCGACCGCCGGCCTCAACTCTACGACTCCCGAGAGCTCCAGGCTCACCACAGCCACCCCGCCGCTCTCACAGGCACGCTCCGACCGGCCCAGCCTGCTCACTCAATTGAAGCACTAAATCGCATTAATTTCAATCTGGCACGGCGTAACCAACCTTGGCGAATCGGGTTTCGTGCCCGCGCAAGCGGGCGCGGCCGGCGACACTGCCCCCTGGTGGCGACGGCGTGAACTGCGGAGACTCCGCCCAGCGCGCGGCCGACCAATCAGAGCCAGCCATTAGGCCTGCTCAGATTGTGAGGGAGATAATGAACCAATCGGTGTCGAGTTTTAGATGTGTAATAGCTGCTAAAGAAATTGTTAAGTGTATGTTAGGTAGTCCTGTGCCAGCTCGCTAGCGGGCCGTGTCGCTGCCCCAGTGCTCCGTCCGTGTCGCCGCCTGCGCCGACAGTCGCCAAGAGTCGCCACGCTGTCGCCGCACGGAGACATGATGGCCCCTCTGAACTTCTCCACGCCGTCTACCAAGCCCAAGATCGGCTTCTCGATCGACTCGATCGTCGGCGAGGAGCCGCCGCCGGAGAAGCGGACGCCGCCGGCCGGGCCGCGCGGGTCGCCGCCGCGGTCGCCGCGGTCGCCGCGCTCGCCCGGGTCGCCGGCGCGCGGCGGCTGGTCGCCGAGCCGGCCGCGCTCGCCGCCGCGCTCGCGCTCGCCCGTCTGGCCGCGCGCCGCCAAGTCGCCCGGCGAGCTGGAGACGGCCAAGCTGGCCGCCTTCCACCACCACCTGCACCAGCTGCAGAGCATGCGGCTGCACGCGCCCGAGCCGCTGCACCCGGCCGCGCTGCGTACGCCCGTGCCGGGCCTGCCCGGCTTCGCGCTGCCGCACCCGCTGTCGTTGCCGCGGCCGGCCGCCGCCGGCCAGCCGCTGCCGCCGGCTTTCGGGCCGCCGCACCTGGCCGGCCTGCCGCCGCAGACCGAGTACCCGCTGCTGCCCTGGCTGTACTCGCGCCAGGGCCGCCTCTTCCCGTCACGATTCCCAGGTAATTCGCGGCCGGCGGCACGCGAGGACGGCCGCCACGGCCGGAAATGCCGGCTGAGTCAGGGACCAGGCCAAATGGCTCGGCCAGACCCGACGGTGCCCCGTTGCGTGATGATGAATCTGAGATGGGAAAGTTTGGACGGCTTCGCATCTTCCGGCCCTCTCGGAGCCGGCGGGGACATGCCGAACGGCTTGCCCAGGCCCCGCCGAAGTACTCATTTATTAGACATGCGCCCGTAGTTAGCCGTAATTTGTTGCTGGAGATAAGGCTTGCATAGTGCATCGTTAAAGGTTAAGTATGAATGATTTGGCTTTATCATGCGAGAAGTCTCCAGAACTGCCCTTGGGAATGGAAAGAACTAGGCCCGCTCCGAAACTCATTCCCCTTCGTTTTGAAGTCTACGTAGTTAAGACCTTAAGATTACGAGCAAGTTAATCAATAGTCTCCGGCCCTCGCTTAAACCTGAATTTCGGTCTTTGTAGCCAATTCTTCCTCGTGTTTCCAGTTCGTGTTCGAAATGGAACTTTAAGAAATCACAGATGCATCTCAGGTTATTTGGGTCTTACAGTTCAGACTGGTAAAATTCCACAGGAACCTTTTGCTGTGTTTACAGCCATTATGTGACCCATTTCTATCCTTGTAAATGCACAGAGGTGTCCCCAAAATCCGCGTTTTGGCAGTATTGGCTGAATCTCAGCTTCTCCCATGCGTTATTCAGGGCGGGTCAGTGCAGAGAAACGGATAGCATTTAGATAGGACAGAACGTTCGGAACATTTGGAGAGCTGTATATGCATGTCTCACGCTATTCATCATCAGAGGCAAATTCAGGGATATCAAAGGGGACAAAGGAAGGACTAATAGGGCCTCCCCCAGGACTGCCATGGTCCGACAAAAATAATGTGTTCCTAGCTGAGATAAAAAAAATATTTTGCAATAAAAAACGAAAAACGCTTGGTAATCAAATATAAAACCATTCAGCACATGCTATGCATGGGCGCCAATACCAGGAAGCACAAGGAATGCATTTAACCAGCACTTCACAGCCGAGGATATGAAGTATGAGTCCGTGTTTTTGGGTCATTTGTTATCAGCATCCATTCTAGTTTTGTGCCAAACGCCCATTCATATAATGTTTGATTAACAGTGTCATTAACTGCTATGAACAGCCATGTTTGTGTCATAGCCCAGGTTTTTAGAGACCTTGAAAGTATAGTATGGAAATCCAGGGCAGAACTTATGGTGTTTACCATTTGCTATGAAAAACTCGTGGCGCCAGCTGCACTTACCCACCTCCTTTCCCAGCGGTTTGACCTTTCCCAAGATACTGAATCTGTCCCCGTTGATGATAATGAAGACTGACAAGGCACTTCGTCAGACTGTTGTAGCCAAACGTCGCTTTCTTTAAAGTTCTTTTGGAAATTAGATGACCTGGGTCCACGATTTCTTGTGAGGATTTCCTTTACCCCATGAGTGTTTTGATGATCCACCCTTCCTGAAACCTTCGGTGTCTCTTTGTATAAAGAATTTTATTGGAACCACAACGTTGAAACACATCGCTGCTTTGAAAGCTCAGTAAAGCACCTAAAATATGTCGGGAACTTCAAAGTTCCAACCACAACAGCACTCCCAAACGACCAATGGTCCGTGGGTTGAACGCTTCGTCATTTTGGACCATTGTTGTGTGCTTCGACTCTTCAAACACACAAAGAAAGAAAAGAAGATAGTAAAGTTAGCTTTTAGTGTAGAAAAGACAGTTGACCACAAGCTTAGTGTCAAGATTGCCCAAGTAAACGGCGTTACACAAAATCAGCCTCGCAAAGAGACCCAGTCGAACCACGGGTGTGAGTTCGCAGAACGCCACACGTTTCAAAGATGGTCGTGAATCCGGGTTAACTTGTGAAAATGGCCTGCCGTTTTCTATCAAATTTGTAGAGTCTGAGGAATCCAATTTGTGTCAATAAAACGCTTACCCGCGGCAGGGAAATACCGCATTTTTCTTTCATTGCGACCTCACGGTGCCAAGGAGCTTTGTATCGCTAAAACCGAAAGAAGCTGATACCCGCGTCTCGCCCATTGGCGGGCCTGGAATTCTGGTCCTTTGGATGTTGACTAGTTAACCAGGAAAACGGGTGTAGTTCAGATGCTAGAAATGAAGACCAGAAGGAAAGCTGAGCAAGATCAACAAGATTTGATGTCACGCTGTGAAACTGATTGCCTCCTCCCGTAGTTTTCGTGATCGCGGGCCAGCTTATGACATATGTAGTAGCTGGCATGAGGCTCGTAACAACACGACAGCAGTGGCTGTTAACAAACCGCAGCCGCCCCCAGTCCCCGCCTGCCCGCGACGAACCGTTCCGGTCGCGCTGACCCACCAGCAGAGGACTCCTCATGGGCCTGGGTCCGCCTCCCCCGCGCCGGGAGCTGCGAGGCGCTGCGGCAGCCGCTGCCGAAGCGCCAGTAGGCCGCGACCGCGGCTCAACAAGCCTAAGTAAATGTTGTTTGTGGAGGGTGTCTTAAAGACGGTGGTTAGGCGGCGGGTAGGCCGCTGCGGTCGTCCATTTTCACATCAGTGGCGGCGGCGCCGGCCCGCGCCGACCGCCGCTCCGCCGCCATGTCCATTATAACTGTAATCGGAGCATTGGCTCGGAATTAATGTAAACAGCCAGGACAGTTTGATTATAGGAGGCGCGAGGCTGGCGACGAAAATAGCGCCTGCCGCGCGGCGCGGCGCATGGCGCGGAATGCTCACAAAACGGCGCGCGGCATTCTTGGGCGCTAATGGCCGGCCGACCCCTTTGTAGATGTAAGCTAATAACAGGGACCGCGGCCGGGCGACCTGTCCCGTGGCCCGCGCCCGCTCCCGCCCTGGGCCTGCGAGCGCCGCGAAAATAGCCGGCCGCCCGGCGGGCGGCTTTGTCGCCGTCTCTAATGAGAAAGACGGCGCGTTACCGCCGACCGCGGCGGCAATTGCGGCGCGGCCGGCCGGCGACGCCGACCCGGCCGCCCGAGAAAAACGGCCGACAAAAAACGTCGCGCTGCAAGCCGGCGCGACTGTTCGGCCGGCCGTGCTGCTGTGCTCCGAGCGGTGCCGTGCTGCACGGTCGTCGACGACGAAGGACAAATAGGGCCTGGCTGGGAATGGCCGCCGCTCGCTCGAGTCGAGCGGACCCGCCAGGCTTGTCCTCAGGCGGCGCAGACGGGACGAGGAGCGGCGCTCGCGAACATTCTTGGACGGCCCTGTCGGTTGTTTGTGCTGCGTCGAGCTATTTAGCCAGGGAAGAATGCGGTTTCAATCACGTGTGCAGCATGCATGCTTGAGCCGCGACTATTTCCCGTGCCTGATCGGTAAATATCGGCTGTTATTTTCCGGTTGGCAGGTCCTGAGATGCTCAGCTGTAATCAACGGTTCTCGGCGAAGCGCAGGCGTGCTCGGTGTCTGTAAAATCATAGCGGCTAAGTCACAAGTCCGTGCTAAGTGAGACGCAGCCCTACAAATGGCATCAAATAACGTTTGTGCACTTAGCTAGTTACTGAAGCTGTTTCTTTTCATAACCACTGGTCGCTGCTGAAAGTGAAAACGGCTAACAGAGGCATGCCGTATGGATTTAATTGTTCGTTGTCCGCCTCCTTACCGCCCGTGTTACTTTAAATTCCAATTTCAGCTGTGCAATTGGCATGGGCTAGATGCACGGTTGCTATGAAAGGAAGGCCTGGTGCTGTTTTGCTTTAAAATTCACACACTGACTGATAACAAAGCCGGGAGATTTTCTTCCGAAGAAAGAAGCCATGATGTGAATGCAGTGAGGGTGCGTTGTGAGGTTGGAAACATCAGCAGAAATTTATCTACTATTTGGCACTGCCAGTTTTACCAGCTCATTTTTCTGCCAGCAGGAAAATAGGTGCCTGGTATTTATCAGTGTCGTTCGTATACCTTTGGTGAGGTCAGGACTTGTTTGTCTTCTAATGTTTTCGCATTTTAACACGGGATCCTTGGGTATCGACTGGTAATAAACTATCAGGTACCTTGTGTAGGCTCACCAGAATTATTAGGCGAGAAGGCCCATGTAAACATTAGACAACAAAAAAGAAAAACTGGAATTCGTGCACCGTGAAACTCGCGGCAGACGATGAGTTAAAGCAACGAAGTAAGTGAAAACAAGTTTGGGCTTTTTTGTTATTCCTGTGCCCAACAATCCTACCACGGGTTAAAAAATTGGAGGATTTGGTTGGTTATGGTATAGATATGTAACAGGGGTCAAGATTGCATAGTGGGTATATTACATATGAATATTCATGTCGTTCGGGCATGGAGATTATAGTACACCATGTTATCATAACGATGGTTTTGGAATGTTTTTTTTCATTTTGGTATTTGAGCCTGCCATTAATCGGTATGCATCTGGTGAATGAGTTAACAGTCCACCTAAGAAGATTTTATGACGGTTAGAAAGATGGGAGAAAGGCGAGATGGAAAAAGAGATGGTGAAAGGGAGAAGGATGGGGAGGGAAAACGGAGAAAGGAAAAACATGACTAAAGCAGAAAGAAACGGCGCCCTTGCTGTTACCGACGATTAAACTCAACATGGAGAGTCCGCCCGCACTGGGGAGGGGAGGAGCCGCGTCGTATTTTATACGGCGGCTGCGCATGACATTCGGTCGAATAAGGCTGTTATTGCGCGGAATCTCCCCCGATGTGACGATTTCCTCCGGCCATAAAATGTTGATAGTCTTCTATCAACGAAAATGGGCCATAAAGTCATCACCATCAACATACAGGACGTTTAAAATGATCCTAGATGTGTCATCAAATTTGCAGTAGAAATGGCGTGAACATTTCGGAGTCATCGAAAGCCTGCCTGGCGCTATTTGCGAATCGGATCTCATGCAGAGAGAGGGAGGAAGAGCTTAATAGCACTCTTTCTGAGCAACTGTGGGTAAAGCTGCTCGAAATCGAAGGAGGTTATGAAGCTTATCAACAAGGAAGCGTAGTCTGATGTAAGAGTTACTGGACCAATTTACTTCCATATCAAAAGTGACTGGCACGATGTTGGATTGAGCAATGAGACTCTGAGTGCTATTTGCGGATTCATTTCTCGGCTGTCTGCGGTTCTGACAGATCATGGTGATGTAAATAACCCTCTGTTGTCACTTCCCACGAGGTCGCCGCTGGAACTGCCGTCACTGGGTCTCGCTTGGTGACGCACTTTGAACTTCAACAGGAGACGTCAGTTTTGGAAGAAACTGGCGACGTGCTGGAAAACAAGGGCTTGCAAAGGGCGATACCGCTCAGAAGCTTTGAATATCAGTACCAATCAGGTACCAATATCAGTACCAATACCAATACTAACCAGAACCACACGGCGCCATGCACATGTGCGCACGCACTTTTACTGTGTGCCGATTCTAACCGGTTCGATTTCTGGGTTTCCAGGCCCCGAGTTCCCGGCGTTCCTGCTGCAGCCGTTCCGGAAGCCGAAGCGGATCAGGACGGCGTTCTCTCCCAGCCAGCTGCTGAAGCTGGAGCACGCCTTCGAGAACAACCACTACGTGGTCGGCCAGGAGCGGAAGCAGCTGGCGCAGACGCTGAACCTCTCCGAAACGCAGGTCAGCCAGACCCGGCGACCTCCCTCCGTCAACGGGCGCGGGCGCCTCTGTCCTCGTTTCCCCTGACGACCGCCGCCGATTCCTTAAATCCTCGCAGAGGCGTTGATGAGCGCCATATATTCCGCACGGGCCCGTCCTCGTCCCCGAATCCCGGCCCGGCGCCAGCTCAGCGGCCCTGGTGGACCCTAAAGCCTCCCAAAGTAATCTGCTCGGCAGCGCCTTCGCCGCCCTGCGGCCCAAATATGAATCGTCGGCGCGCCGTCGGCCATCTTAGCGTCGGAGCGTGCCGTTAGCGTTGCAAAGAACGGACAAATAGCCCAATAAAACTAACGACGTGGCTGGGAATCATACAGCCCGCGATAAATGAGATAAAAACCATTAGGCAGATTCGGAAAGGATGCGCCCGGGGAGAAAATGGCGCCGAAGAATAGAGCGGCATAAAGCCGTCGTAAAGGCCATAAATCGCGGCCGAGCGGCGCCGCTTCACATAATGACGGGATGATCTCGGCGCTTATGACGATCGGACGGCCGGAACGACCGGCGCGCCCGCTAACGGCCGACGCCGTTTCCAGGTCAAAGTGTGGTTCCAGAACCGGCGCACCAAGCACAAGCGCGTGCAGGACGAGGAGGGGTCGGCCAAGTCGCCGGGCGCCGCCGCCGCCGCCGACGCCGGCGACGAGACCGCCGACAACCTGCTCACCTACGAGGAGTCCGACGAGGAGAACATCGACGTCGACGCCGCCGAAAAGCCCGACGAGCAATGATGGGACGGCGCCGGCTGCGGTTCATGTTCCTCGTGCGCGGCACGCGTCCGTCATGGTGTTCCTGTGCTCTGGCGTGTCCGGCGTGGCAGGTCTGTGCTTCGTCGTGATCGTTTCGACACAGGCCTGTACACCGTCGTGTCCGGTGTGACACGGGCCTGTGCTTCGCTGTGTCCGGTGCGACGCAGGCCTGTGCTCCGCCGTGTTCGGTGTGACGCAGGCCTGTGCTCCGCCGTTTCCGGCGCGATACAGGCCTGTGCTCCGTCGTGTTCGGTGTGACACGAGCCTGTGCTCCGGCGGCGGTCGCGCTGCCGACTTTGTTGCTCTGCCGGGTCAGATGCGCGCTGTGCTGTGCAGATTGCGAGCGACCCGGCCAGAGAATACCCAGATGGATTTACCGCTGCGTTATTTATTTGACTTCGCATGTGTTTCTTGAAAGCGCAGGTGACCTCACTGCGTTCTGCCCGCCACCGTACCATGTGATATTAATTTGAGATACGCTCATAACTGTCGCTGGGCTAATATTCCGCATCAAGCACTCGGCCAGCCCTCCCTAAACAGATATGTCTATGGCCCGAACCCAGTCAGATAATTCAGCATTGTGATATTTGTTATAGCGTAGTCGATAGCATAGTATTTTCGATGTGCTATGGTGGAGTTGTGTCTTATTTTCAGTGTTGTATATATGTCTGCGTCACATACACTGACAAATCCATGGACACAGAAACAACAACACAACATCCTTGAGCAGACACTGGAGGGAATCAGGCGCATGCTGTCATCATATGTACAAAGCTAAGCATACGTGTAATGATCCCTGGTTTAAATGGACCCCTTAATGTTACTTGTGCCCAAAGGCGCTTGAGCCGCGTAAACTGTGTGTTGTCACTGGTCCCACGAACGAATAAAACAACATTAGCTAACACTCTTTTATGACCATGAATGAACAGTTTTTATTGGTAGCTGGGAGCTTTTGTTCATGCCTTTCCGATTGCACGACTGGCAAACTTTCCAAAATGAGTCCTCTTTTAATGACAGAAGGCGATGAATGTCGACGAACACTCTGGCAAATATTAATGGTGGCGAGCAAATCCTGTTTGAGATCCCGCAGTCACAGTATGTCAGGCCAATGACGGCCGTGATCGGTGGTTAAGTTGGGAGAGCTCAGGTCTCCTGTCCTGGCAAGTCGGGCTCAGAGCGCCTCAGTGCTTGCTGTTTGGCGCCCGGGTTCGCTGGCAGCTGGCCAATGAAAGATCAAGCTGACTGCCGCAATATCGCGCCGCATCTTTAAAGGTGAGCTAAGCCTTCACCACAAAATCAGCCGTTTTCATCAGGAACTGCTTAACGGGTGTCGGGTTCGGAGCCCGTGCAACATGATGCTCCGAGCCTGAAACATCACCCTAGCAAAGTAATAGGGTGAGAAAACACAAATGGTTGACATGTTTTCCTTTCAGGTCCCAAACAGATTTGCGTTTGCTATCACGAAAAGTAAAAAGGTAATGTGTATTACATTTTCGTCTTGCTGCTCCTTCACTGATGTGAAAGGAACAGAAAAATTGCTTGCACCGCCAATTTTGGGGACATGGGAATGTGTCGAAATTAACCTCGGAGTCATGTAAGCGAAAATCTTAGCCTGCGTGTTTCAGGACAATGCTGGTCAGCGTGGTCAGAGCGTTCGAAATGCCCGCCAGACCATGACATTCAGGCCCTGTGTTTCTCTTCTTGCAGTCCTGCTGCTGGCGATCATTTAAGTTCGACGATCGACGATCATTTAAGTTCACACGAAGAAAACGCAAAAATCATTCATCATCACAGCGTTCTTCATTAACTTAAACTTAGATTTGCTCAGCAGACTGGTAAGCCAGTATGAATTTAATGAAATTTTCTCATGTCTGTTAAGGTAAGGCTTTCACGCCCTGGGAGCAGTTTGGTCTTCGAGCTCGTAAAAACAGAAACCCTCGTAACTGTGTGAAGAGTGGTGTTTAACGTGGGTCATTAGGGGGTTCCTGTGTTGTAAACTTGGCTCGTATTGTCAAACGGCCGGGAAATGACAACGCAAAGTTCGGCTAATTTTGCACTGAAACCTTTAGGAGGCTGTTCATCCAAATGCTCAGAAGACGTCAACATGACGCGATCATGAAGCAGCCAATGTGAAGTGACCAAGAAAATGGGAGCAGGCAGCTTTCAGGAGGCTGTTGCAGTAAAAGGGGTACCGTGTCAGTAGACTGTTAGTCTGACCGCGCCAGGCTAGTCTGTCCCGCCAGGAGACGGCCGATATTTCCTCCGGGTCATTTGCTGGGCTACGCCACAGATTTAGGGCGTCGGTGACGTTTCTGAACAGATGTTTAACTCCCACGGAGTCAAGAACCCAATTAACCATGTGTCTTTGCAGCCTTCTGTGAAGACTGGAAGCAGGATTCGATCGTTTCGCTCACAACTGATGCCGATAATGATTATCCTCTCTTGATGCAACTGTCGACTGTTTTGACGGCACACTCACCTGCAAAGAACTGTCCACTTTTGCCATCAAAGTACCTAGCATTTCCGACAGCGCATTGCACATTCCTTTATTGTAGTTCCCACCGTCTAAATTACTAGGTATGATTTCGTCTCGGCGAGAAAATTGAACTGCCATCCATTTCCGTTTGAGGTAGGCTGAATGAGTTTACAGGTGACGCGGATTAGAAGAAACAAAGTAGTTACCAACAAAACTGCCAATAAGGCGGACCGTTGTTGAATTGGAGACATGCATTGGTCCGTCTGCTCCCCTCTGCCAGAGAATTCCACGCCAAAATGCGAGCCGGACTCCAACTACAGGAAGCCAATCTGCAGGTATGCTTCGTGTTACGATGAGCCTTGTAATTAATGCAGACGTAAAGACGACTTTTCGCCTTAGCTTCATTGAGCATAGCAGCCGAGGAAGCTTGCACCCGAGATTCAGGCGTTCAAGTTTACGCTTATTATTTATGTTGATTACAGGATTACGCTGAACGGTTTAGCTTTATTTGGAATCTTACACGTGCATTTACAGTGTAAATTTGGCATGTTCGCCGATTTTCAGTGATACCTCCGATGCGCGAAAACAGAGTTTCGTGCCGAGACGGAGCGAAAAAATTTCCACTGCCACAACTGAGACTGATATCGTTTCGCGCCATGTCGCGCCACAATACCTGTTATCAGAACAGCTACTTACCGAGGCAGTGTAGTACTAAACGTGGTGGAGTTAGAGATGAAAACAACTGTGACCCTCTAAACCCTGAAAGCAAAAAGGTTCACGTGGTCAAAAAGAAAATTTCCCTGTAGCATTGTGCTATGGCTAGCCTGAAAGCGCCACTGTGCTAAACGCTTCATTGCTCATTTAGCGCTAAATCAAAGTTAAGTGTTGTGCCAGTGAAGGAGATGAGTTTACAACAAGGTAATCCAAACTGTACAGTGTTTATTTTGTAGGCAGTCAAACTGAAGACATTTTATTACAATGCGTCGTTACGAGTTCTCAGTTCTTCGATGTTACGTGAGTTTAATACACCATTCGTTTTAACTTCCGCTCTTCGTCTTGGAGATGAAGAACAATATTATTGCTTCTTCGTAAGTGATGAGGATGATTCCTCCCAACAGTGTCTACCTCGGACCCGTCAGCTGCAGCTCCGAACGATGGCTTAGCGCGGGGACCTTTATGCCAGTTGAAGACGTTTTTTGCATGCAAGATGCAAAAAGGGTGTACCTGCCCACCAGAACAAAGATTGGACTACGTGTCATTTATAAGCATTTCATGACTTTCCAATACTGAACGTAGGACTGTTCGCTCTACAATGCAAGAACAGATGCTGTGTCCCCGATAAAGAATTAGCTAGATCAGAATGGCATTTCGTGTGTTAGACGGACAGCTTTTAAAGTCAATAAACACCATTCTTAAGCTTACGTCTTTTTCGCACCATGCGTATTTCGCAGCGATCCCGTTTTGCTCATTTGCGCAATGCAGTCACATTTGAAGAATAATACGGATGCTCCAATCCTCTCCTCTCCAAACAAGTGGGTAGTGTACCGAAACGTCCCCCCCCCCCGGGCCATCCTGTGTAGACTATGCTGGGGACGCCACGCTCTGGCCTCCTCCCACCAGGGCCATTCACCACGCCGGAACGCTTCGTCGGAAGTGCTCACCTGTATTTAGCCATTTGTTCCCCTTCGTTAACCCTTCACCTGTCGCTGAACACCTCCTAAGCGTCTTGGGACTGGGTGCACCTTGGCCACCGCGCCTTTTGACAGACTGATGATATCAGGGCCCGCTTGAAGATGTTACCGACCAGGCTGTCTCGGGACGGTATGCCCCCAAACGGCGTCAGACGGAAAAGTCGCTTTCGACGTTTTGTTTTCGTTTGTTCCAGAACGACACTGCGCTGACGAACGCCGTTAGGTGAATGAGGGCACCGAGTATGCCAGACAACTCAGTTATCGAATGATGCCAGTGGGTCTAGCCAAAGAGGGGGCGAACAAGGCTCAGTTGCTGCGACCTCGTCTGCCGGCAGTATCGGTTGGATGGAAGCAGAACTGCGGCAGAGCCACAGAAGAGGGATGTCTAAAAAATGCACCTGATGCTCACAACGAGAGACGGAATGGTATATTTGGCCTATCATTTTGTAGGGGATTTCGCCACCTTCCATTTGTTGAAGGCATCCCCTCCCTCCAGTAACGTGACCGCGATTTTGGTAAAGGGGTCAAGGCTAAAACAAGTAGGTTGAATACTACTCTTGTCATTTTACTGCAAATATGAGAAAGTAACCAATTAGACAGTACTCTTAGACATTTTCATACTCAAAATACATCGCTTTTTAATTCACACGATGGCTTTAAACCAATCATTTGCGATCATGGTCAATTTTTGGAGACTTCTAACCTAAGGAGAGATCAATGGGCCCTTCTGATTCCCTCCCCCGCAGCCTGTTACGCTACCACCTCCCTCGTCTTCCCAAAGAATCCCTTCAGATGGGTGTATTACGGTGATTTCAACGGCGAATACCATTCTGTCACATCGGGGTCCCAGCGTGTACCCACTTGTTGAACACGAATCGAATGATTACGTTACAAATTAGGTTGAATCCCGAAAATGAACGATTACGCACCGCTCACTTTAAGATATTTCAGAGGAACGATAATCAGAATTAGATGTAGGCGGCATCCTATTGCCTAATTCTGCCACGATCATCTACATCGTCGTGAAAACCGACCGAATGTCAACATAGTCATGACATGAAATAATATCTTGAAGTGAATTTCGTTTTTCAATGTTATTCCTGAAACGTCAGTGTCAAGGGTGCAGGAGCGCGACGAAAGACGGGGGAGGTAGCAGTCGTCCGGGGCACCAGCCTCCAAAGCGGGCGCCGATATCCAGTAGGGTCGCCATCTGTTTAAAATATAAATGGCAGCCTGCTTACGTATTTACGGATTTAAAGGCATATATATCAATGTATATATATATATATATATGTATGCATGTATAAATATATACATATATATATATATATATATATATATATATATATATATCAATGCCTTCGTTTATTCAGATGTCTGTGCGAGTCCCGTACAAGTGCCCGCTATGTAAATGGGGCACCAAATATGCGAGGGGCGCCTGATCTGTGGGAAGGTGTCTGGCCTGAAAGGGATGCCCGCGTCGTAAATGTGTCTGGTCTGTAAGGTGTCTCGTACGGACACCTAGTCTGTAGAGGGGGCGCCAAATATATGAGGGGTGCATGAAGTGTACGGGCGCCTTCCTCGCCAATGGCGCCTGTCTCCCGAGGGGTGCCTGATCTGTACGGAGAGGGGAGAGGGGGGGGGGGCGGAGCCTGGCCTGTAAGGGGGGCGGCTGTATCGTAGATGTGTCTGATCTGTAAGGTGTCCCGTCCGGGTGCCTGGTCTGTAAAGGGGCACCAAATATATGACAGGTGACTGGTGTGTACGGGATGTCTCGCTCGCCAAGGGCGCCGAGCCCCTGGCGCCCTTGGCGAGGGCGCCGGGGGTCCTCGGCGGGACCCCGGGCGCTTTCGCGGGGGCCAAGGGCGCCTAATCTATAAGAGGGGGCCTGCATCGTAGACGTGTCTGGTCCGTGAAGGGAGCCAAACTCTTTAAAGGCGTCACATCTGTACAAGAAGCCTGGCATTTCAGAGTCACCTAGCCTGTAGAGAGCGCTTACCTGTAAGTAGGGATGCATCGAGTCAGGATTTTTGTGATCCGGCCGGATACCGGATATCCCGGATCGGGGTGCCGGATGTCCGACCGGATACACTATCTTATTTTTATTTACCGTTTTCGTTGAAAAAAATGCAACGAAAAAAACTAAAATGGAAAGGAAAGATCTGAAAAAACCGAAAAACATTAAATATAACGTTAAGGGTGTGAATCAGTGCCCTAATGCCTACACTTACTGTGAGGTTTCTATGGGTTGCCTTGTAAAAAACAAATAGATAAATAGGAAGCACAACAATCATGGCGAAGCTCATCATCTCTTACTGCATTCAAAGGCATGAGTGTGACCACATTTCAGAAATTGGGAGGGAGGGACAAGCTGGCTGCAGTCCGCCAAGAAGAGGTGGGGGGGGGGGATAAACCGTTTTCTGCCTTTGCATGATAACGTACGGCTGAAATTCCTTTGCTGGATTCCAAAGTTTGAGAAACTGTGTCACCAGTAGAAAGTATCTACTTGATACTTTAAAAATTAGGGGGGCAGATCACCACTTCTGGGAAACTACGTGGGACATTTCCCCCGCAGCCCCCGCAGAGATTATCCCAACGGGCAAAACTCCACAATACGCAGAATATCATCATAGCACCTTGGTAGAACTAGAATGCATGGCTTGATAAGCATTCTGCACGAATACTAAGGCACGTCTCTTGAAGTATATTGTCCGTTAATGCATTTGTATCAGAGGATTTGGGAAAGATAAATGTCTGAAAAATAGAAAAATAATACACATTTACGCAAAGGTAATACACTATAAAATGGACTGCTGAACACATGCTGGTTATTGATCCACAGCTTTCAGCTTGAGCCCCACTCTTGCAAAATATGTCTCAACCTTCCCAAACTAAGAAGGAAAAGTGGTGCTCCAGACAGACCTTGAAACTGCCAGTTGATATCCGGCCGGACTACACATCCGGTGCATCCTTACTTGTACGGGGCGCCGTGTCTATGAAGAGTGGTTGATCGAGGATGGGAGTCATGGAGGCTGATGGTTGCTGAATATTAAAAAGGCCCTACCTCATCCAAAAAAGGAGAAGGGATTCCTGTATCCCGCATTTATTTGGAAATCATGTTTGCGATACATATATATTTTTATTTTCCTCCGAAACACGTTTTCGCTGTGGAGTAGAGGGGGCGTCCACACAATGGGCCAAAAAGTGGGGGAACATGTCCCCAGGTAATTACCACCTCGGTCAATGTATCTTGTGGAACGACAACAAAAAGGATATGATAGTACTTCGGATGAAAACTACGAAGCAGGTGCCTAAGGGTATCTATTTCACTTTTGGCGTTCGCCGCTCAGCGAGATATTTAGTTTGTCTTGTACCAGATGCCAACGAATTGTATTACGAATACTCGTTTGATGTATCATTAAATCCGTTATTTTTACGTTATGAAGTGTATAACAGGCAGGGTTGTGGCCAGGGGGAGAACAAACGGGCGGTTGCCTTCTCCTTTGGGAAAAAGGTAGGGCCCCATTCGACCCCTTTGAAAGCTAACAAGGTCCTGACATATGTCCTCTGAGACCACCTTTTGGGTCTACAGGAGACCCTCTTGATACCATAGGGAGCCCTTTGAAGCTATAGGAGGCACCTATGATGTTGCAGAGGAGACCCCTTTGCTGCTATAGGAGGACTCCTTGAACTGATATAACGCTCCTTGTTCTCTAGGAGGACCTGCAAATAATGGGGTCCCTTTTTGGCCATGGGAGGCCACCTCAGCACTTTGCGGTGGAGGCTTCCCCTTGGGCCAGGGAGGCCTCCCTGGAATGAAAAGGCCCTCTTTCTGGGAAGAGGAGGGGAGGGGAAAGGGCTGCCCCTTCCTCTCCCTGTCGAATCCTGGCTACGTGCCAGGTAACGGGGAAGCCGTCTTACGGCAAGGTTGATACGAAACATATTACTCAAAAATATACGTTGCCTAGCAAAAAAATGCATCAGAAGGGTATGTCTGAAAATACACACTCAGTACTACCATGGTAGGGATGTCATCATTGCAGACATCACAGCAACTTCATACATCTTTACAGAACATTAACTGAAGCAGGGGTGGCGAATTAGTCCTTTTTGATAATGGTGCTTTTAATTACTATTTTGTTGCTCATTGAGCCCAAACCGTGCGTTATGTTTATTGCTTTTATCAAACAGGAGCACGACTCGCATTCGGTTGGCATGCTCTATTACGCATTGCACCTCAAAACCCCGCGATGGCCACAAACAAGCCTCCGTCCGAAATCACAGCCGGCGCGGCTCGATTATCAAAACAAGAGTCCGGCAGTCGTGCCCGGTAATGAGCGGGCGCTGCCGCCGCCGCCGGCCGCCGGTGTCCACCTGTCTCCGCCCCTGGCACCGTTTCGCATTAGCCGACTAATTAGGCTGCGGCGGGCGCCCCGAGCCGGGGGCGCCATCATTCCTGGCCCGTCACGCGGCCCAGGGGAGGGGCCGGCAGGGGCGGCAGGGGCCGGCGGGCCCCGTCCGCGCGGCGGGGCGCGCCGCCGCACCCCTTTGTGAGCCGCCTCCAGAAATGGACAGCCGTATCGATTTCAGCCGGTTTAACCTTCATTACCGGCTAAGCATTTTCCGGCGGCATTCAAGAAAAATAACGGGGATTACGTCTGGGCTGAAAAGAGCAATCGGTTTACCACTGGACAGGAAACCCAAGCTAAACGATTTATGGTAAGTTATGGATTATCTCAGCCAGATCGTCCTCCGTCCAGTCGAACCTAACCGTTTTGAGGATTGTATCAAGTGCTGAGATCAGTGGCAGCTGTATGAGTCACACCTGCGAGAGAGCAAGCACCTGTGAAGGTGATCGTGCCCGAAGGTCCTGACACTCTGTGTGTTCTGGGCGATTTATTTACATGGAAGATTCGAACTAGCAGCTTTCAGGACCATTTGGCATACACGGCTTCCATGCACCGAGGGAGGTCAAATCCTAAAATGCTTCCTCGAAAGGTGCAAACGCCTGGATCAGTCGCAACTAGCCCTGCAAACAGGTACGTAGGAGGCGTCAACCCTTTCCGTGGTTGTGCGCGTCTTTCTGCGGAAAAGCAGTGTTCATGAATCTGTGGGTGTCGCCGTTACTCAGGTCCTTGACTAAAGAATGAATCTAGCATGGAACGTGAAAAGGCTCTGCGATAAATGGCAACGCGACCCGACGTATGGAAGCCAGGATCACGGAGAAATCCGTTAATGCTTCTTGATACCTAACAGGTCTAACGACTAACAAAGATGGTCAAGATACATATCTACGACTCCTAAGCATTTGGACCTTTCCCTTTCTTGGATATTTTTAGGAAGTAAAGCCAAGCTCATTTTTCATCCAGCAAAGGACTTGAAACATGGATGGTACCAGTCGTTTTGCCACTAGACAGGGCAAAGCCGTATTGCCACAGAAACCACTGAGTATCCCAAATGCATTTCCAGCTTCCCTGCAACTGCACAAATCCAAAATGGCCCCTTCAACCAGTTGGTTTTTATATGTATTGGTGTAAAACTTCACACCTGCATACACGTCCATGGATATTTATGCATAAATACCTCCTGTAAACGTTTTGTTCCCTACACACAATAACAAATTTTGTCCTTTCGCATACGTTCCAGACGGCCCGCATTGACATGTTGAAAATATCGGCTCCAATTGTAAAAGAATAAACGTCTTCACAGTGCATTAAATTGGACTCTTAAAACACGATCTTTTAAGACATCCACTGAAAGAAAACTAAGGCTTTCCATGGCAAAAAATAGAAGCATGCTTCTTTATCAATCTCGTCTATAGCCGGTTGCACTTCAGACCTGTATCAAAGAAAAGACCATGGGCAAACGGCAATAAAAGGAAGGTGCTAATGCGGACCCCAAACGAGCCTCAGATGTTACGACACAGACGTCTTCACCAGCTGAGCTCGGCATTTGTACACGCTGCCTCGGGTGAGGTATCGTTTAATTTCGACTGTCGTTCCCGCCGGATGTGGCTGCTGCATCTCTGGCCACTGTCAGAGCGGTCAGAACACCTAAACGTCTATTTGTTAGCATGCTCAAGCTGGCAACGGCCTCTGATCCGCCTACAAGAACGCATACGAGCTTTTCACGAAGTGTGCTTCATGATAGTTTTGATTTGTCAAAAATATGGGTGAGCTGAAATAAGCGAAGTAAAAATCATGCTCCCTTTTAAAAACCAAGCCCCTATCTTTCTATTTGGCACGCCAGAATTGACATCGAGTATGCTTACACATTTTTAAGATCGGAAATCGTCAAATACTGGTTTACACGACATGCATTGGTGGGTCCATTCGAAGGCAATGCACAATGCATATCGCCGTTCCAGGACTAACGGTGGCGGCGCTGAAATAAACGGTCTACTCGGCAATCGCACAGAATAATAGGGGATTGCATAAAACAGTCGATGGCAGATTATAACGAAGAGATAATAAATGACGCCGATGAGGTCGGCGCGTCACTGAAAACGCAGCCTCCGGCCGAGCTGCCTCCCAGTACGCGTCACGGCCGCTGCACCGGACGCAAACATCCACAGCCTCCGCGAGCGCCGCCCGGCGTCGGTCCCAGCCTCGGACGACGCCGGCACCGCCGGAGGTCCGGCAGCTGCAGTCGGCCTCGGTCGCGCCCGGCCGGCGTCCAGTGTTTTCTCAGGCCGCTTCCTGTGGACGCGCCGCTCTCGTGGGACGCAGGCCGCCGGCCGACCCAGTGGTCGCCGCCGCCGCCCGCTAAACGTGTTGACTTTGGGGGCGCGCGCCGGCTAATCGGCGAGACCGGACGCTGGGGCAAACAGGCCGCCGTCGGAGGTGCCCCGGGGGGCCGGCTGACCCAGGTGGCTCGTGGGAGGGGAGGAGAGCTGGTCACTCGGAGATGCGGCGCGTCGAGCCGCTGATTTATCGGCGACAGAGCTCGCCGTTTGGGAGAGACGGCGGCGAGGCACCGCTCGGTGTCGAGGATTAACCAACTGATCGAATCGGTCCCAGCTGACCTACGCTGCCTCAAGTGACTGGAGCGACCTCAGGTGACCTGAGCTGCCTCAGGTGGCCGGAGCGGCCCCGGCTGAGGAGCGGCCCCAGGTTATCTGAGAGGCCTCAGGTGACCGGAGCGGCCTCAGGTGACCTGAGCGGTCTCAAGTGACTGGAGCAGCCTCACGTGGCCGAGGCGGCCCCACCTGGCCCGAGCCGACCCAACGGTCTCAACTGACCCAGCCGACCAGAACTGTTCCCTTTGTGTTGCCCGTCAGCACATTACCAGGCGGACGACTTGTCAGTCTGTCAGGCCGACGACCAGTTCAAGAGGTCATCAGTTGGTGCTTCAGGTCGTCACCCGTCAGTAATATATGTCAGCTAGTAGGTCAGGCCTACTGCGAAATACGAAAACCGTCTCTCAGGTTAGCGGTATGCATGTCGGATTAAGCTTATCTGTCGAAGCGACAGCCGGTTGGGTTTCAACCAATCTGACGGATCATCATGCTGTCTATCGGGAATACACCGCGTCTTGAATATATGGAATCTTCCACCTTCCACCAGCCTGCCAGTTTGTCACCCGTCGGTGGTCCCTGGCGCGCTTGAAGCGTCGCTCAAGCCATGCGAGGAGGCGTGACGCCCAGTCCCGTTCCCAGCACACTCCACCGAAGTGCCGGCACGGAGCATAATGGAGCCAGCTGTGTGCCCGTCGCGCCGTTCTCAGAACGCCCAGAGCGCCTGAGTTCGGACGGCAGCCGGTCCATTGCCAGCGAGCTGGTCGGCGCGCCAGCGCCAATGACTGGGTTTAAAGTTAACTGTCGCTGTGATCCAGGGATTAATGGGCCAGTCGTATGCGATGAGCAGCAGGTATGTGATTTGTAGAGAATAGGGCTCATCGTCATGCGTCACGGAAAAAATAAAACGAAATTTATGGATACAGAGATGGTGGTTTATATGGGCGGTGCACAGCATGCTCTTTTACCGTTCACATTTCCATTAAAAGAGCACTTTCAATAGACATATTCCTTAAGACATCTGGGATATACCGCGTTAAGAATCAACATTGATTATTATGTTTGGCAGGCCTGAAATGGTTCAAGTTGCTGCTGGCCAACCCATCAAAAAGTTTCTAGTGGCCCAGTTCTAGTTCCAGTCCAGTGCTCATGTTCGAAAAAGTTCTATTAACGATCGTGTTGACAATTTTTGTATCTTAGTGCCAAAAACAACACTAATGTCGGGCAAACATGGATCTTAGATAGACAGGCTGCTCGAAAAATATTTTACGTCAACGAATGATGCATCACCTGCACGCCATTGTGACGTGCAACGTGCACATCAAAAGACATGACCTAACTGTACCTTGTCAGAGGCGCACAGGACATTACAAGTTGTTTAAGCGCAAACTTTGCTGCATTAGCGGTCATAAACGTCGCTGTTGTGTTGCGTCGCACTTAGTTGAACTTTGATGGTGATGCTATGCGTTGCGCGAGTCCAAAGCGATAGAAGCAAAATTATTTCAGCTGCTGCCGAACTAGCTCCCTAGAACTAGCTTAACAGGAGGCCGTGCTGCTGGCAGACATGTTTCAACCTCTGCTAATCCAATGCAAAGGCGAAATGCTGCCTGCCTCACCGCACAACGGACGGTTTCGGACCATCGTCAAAAAGAGACCAGAAGTTCGTTTAGACCGGTATTTTTCTTTTACTGCCGATGAGTAAGCATATTGTGCCAAGGTCTGTTTCGTGCCGATAAGCGATACCAACTCGAGAACAAGACGTGTCGTTCCCTCCCTTGCCCCGAGGGCAGATATTCACTGGTGGGGTAGGATACCAGTGCTGCATCCGTTACTCCCTCACAGTGCAGCGTACATTTCTAGAAAAACATCACGAGTGCACCCGATGGCTATAGACTGCGTCACGCGACGGCGCAGCATCTTTCCAAAGGTCAGCCGGAGGGGACAACTCACGGCCTGGAGGCGGGCGCAGTACCCGCTAGGCTCGCGCGGCGCTGACTCACGGCAGTGCCGTGTCCGCAGTCCATTAGGCCAGGAGGCGTGGCAGCGGACCGCGGCCGGCTGCAGCTCCTCAGCCCGTATCATCAGCCGGACAGCCGCCGGCCGCCGGCGACCGAGGCCCCGACACGACCAGTCCAGGCCTCGACACAATCGGCCGAGGCACCGACACGACCAGGAGAGGCCCGACATTGTCGGACGAGGCCCGATGCTGTCGGGTGGCGCTCCGAGACTAGCAGCTGAGGCCCCGATGCGACCAGCCGGGATCCCGACACTGCCAGTCGAGGCCGCGGCACAACCGGCAAGGGTTCCGACACAGACAACCGAGTCCCCGACATCACCGCCCGAGGTTCCACAGCCGACAGAGGCCCCGAAAGAACCGGCAGAGGCCCAGACACAACCGGACGAAACCCCATTGTGTCTAACCGGGATCACGATACGTCCTAGAGAAACCTGACAAATGCAGTTGCTGAGATCCTGGAACGTCATGTCCCAATGAGACTAATTGGGACCGCGAAACGGCCTTTACTGAGCCGACGTCACACTCAGCACCATGCCAGCCTGATGTATCCTTCGTGCAGCCACACTTTGGCATTCACACAGTTTGTCACTAGCCGACACCTTCTCACCGCAAACCGACACAGACACATCCGCCCAGCCAGGACCAAAATACCTTGTTCGTCAGCTGGCGGCGTTTTGACGGAAACGCCCCTCGTGGAGGCAACTTCCAACACATCCGTTATCATCTACCAACAACTAGACAATACCTCGGTACCCTTGCCCATCCTCCGCAGTCGAAACCCCGCTAATCGACACCCCGCCGCCCCGAAACTCCGACACCTCGTCGGCCGGCCGCTGCCCGGCGGCGGCCGGCGCGGCAGCTGCCGACGAACCCGAGACCGAGCCGCGACGACCCGCCGCCGCCGGCGCGGCCGGCCGCGTCGAAACCGACACCGGCCGTCGGCGGCGACAGATGGCCGCGACTAATGAGAGGTGACGACGGTGACATGTGCGCGGTCATCCATCGGGCGCTGCGGGAGGCCCGCGTCGGCGCCAGCACGTGGTCACTCTGGCCGGCCGGCGCGACGCTGGGAGGTCCGGCGACGCCGACGCCCGGGACGGCAGACGGCGGCGGCAGAGGCGGCGGAACAGCAGAGCGGGCGACGGCAGAACGGCGGGGAGGCAGAATGGTCGGACGGCCAGCAGAATGGTGAAGCTTAGAAGATGTGTTTGCGGGGCAGGAGAACAGCCCGATATCTAAGAAGGACGGTCATTCGAAACCAGCCAGAACGACAGGGTGGACAAATGTTCTGATGGTCAGCATAGGATTCAAAAAAGTCATGGTCTGATAGTCCAAAGCCACGAACATAACGCAGATATGCCTGGGCGGATGAAGGGCGTCTAGTACATACTGGTCGACCCCCAGGGCGAGGTGTTGGCGACTGGCAACACGCGGCTGAGGGCTACTGAGAAGTTGGCAGTCTATAAGGGGGAGGGGGGGGAGCGGTTTATGATAATCTTCACGCCAGGTGAAGATTTTCCAAAAGTTTGCTGACAGTGTATCGGAAATCGTACGGCAGTCCACTGTCAACCGTCGCGTAATGTCAGCGGTATGTCGATAAGTTTTGCAGTTTTTGTCATGTTATCGCCGATCTGCAGACAATTTTACAGGAACCTAACAGTCTGCCGGCACCCCAGGATGAGCCTGGGAAAGTTCTGTTGGCAATTCTTGACAACAATCACATTTGCAACTAAGGCCCATTTTTACCTCATGGTCTCCAGAGCTATTACTTTTAGACCGCAGGTCCTCAGTCGGGAGGGCCGTGGAGCCGGCAGGTCTTCCGAGGTCTTGCGAACTGCGACAATTCCCGGCTACCATTTGAGCGTCTGGAAACGGCCTCACGAAACAACATTCTTTTCTAAAACTGGCCCTTCTCGCGCACGCAGTTCAGACGAGTCACGGCCCCACTGGGATGCAGGACCAACAGAGGCCTCGCTGTGATTACTGATCAGCCAACGAGTCACGGTACAAGCTAAGATAACTTGAATAAGAAGGGGCATTATAGTTGCCGTACTAACTGCCAAACATATTCCTTTTTTCGAAACTACCTGTTTTCTGTTGCGCCACCCAGATCGTCGTTAAATATAACCGTGGTGTTGCCTTACTGGGCTGTTCATTATCACGGAAACCTTTCTGAAATAAAACTACCGCCGACGGCGGAACACACAGTGTGACCAGCAGTTTTGATTTTAGCCCTACGACTATTTTTGCATGAACATGATGGGATCTGAACCATAGTGTGGATCAACTGTGCACTGCCTAATGCCAACCAATTAACAGAGCCTTCTGTTAAACCTTGTTTAGATGTCTCGTTAGACGTCTTTCTTGTATGCGTAACTAGCTTGACGTCCTATCACTACTCAGGGAGCTAGACATCTCAGAATGGGCACGGTTGTCGACCCTGATGAAGGGACTTGTCACGGCGAAGTGAACCGAACAATGCAGTTCACAAACCCATGCAAAGGTGTTGCAAGAAATGTGGCCTTTCTAAGAAACATGGAAGACAGCATCCTCATGAGGATGCTTTTTCACATCTCCGGGCCGTAGTTTGCTTACCTTTTCCGGCGCACACCGTTCGCTGCCACCGACAAAAGTTCTCCAGCCCTAGTTTTGTAAAAACAACTTCCAACCCAACGTTAACATGCAAATGCTTTACAGCTTTATGACACCCCAAAACGAAAACAATGGACTGGAAACCACGGGACTAATGATCTCACATCACCTTGGGAACAACAGCAGATCTCCAAAGTTGGCCTCGACGGGGACAGTTTTTCCCTCGCGCAGTGGCGGGCTCCATCCAGCCTCCCTCTCCGAGCCGCTGTCAGGAGAGAGCAGACCTACGGGTTTTACGAGTCATCCTTACACATTCATGGATATTGTTTTCGGGGCCGTAAAACTTCTTTTGTTACGAGCCGGCCCAAGTCCTTAAAACTGTCGCGGAGGACGATAAATCTTCCTGCGGTGTTGTCCAAAGCAACTAAATGAGGTGATTTAGAGTGCGGATACCATTTACCCCTTTACGGCAGTTTAATCAACCGGCGGGACGGAGTGCGCCGGGCCCAGCGCGACACAAGGCCTGCCTTCGAGAGAGACGTTAACTGTCTCTTAGCAGCCACAGCCGCATTCAGACGCTCGCCCGTGAGCCCGCTTCGGGCCGAGACACGGGAATGCTGCCTATTAACCGAATTCCGCGTACCCGGAGAGAATGATGACCCTTCCCATCCCCTGGAATATCTGAGGCCACTCGTTTGGCGTGGTGCCGCCCCGGTATTGTTGCTGGACCTTTAGACAAAGAAATCATTTTTTTAAGATTACAAATGGCGTGGGATACCGCAGGAATAATATTCCGCATAACGATGAAAAACAATGGTAATTCAGTTAAATGGCTTTCACACGCCACCGTTCTGTACTTCATGAGCCGAATGTTCAGTACAACCATGCCTTCCCTGCTTGTCTTGAACCGAGTCTTGGGCTCAGCTCCAGAAAACGTTGCACCCCTGCCAGATTTCTGTCAAATGCTAACAATCTTACCAGTGCGCCCAGACTTCAAAAACGGTGTAAACCGAATTCATTTTACGTTTGGTGACGGTGTAGTGCCCACCACACAGACCCACCAATCCCCTGGTGCGAAGATTACCCGTCTCGTTTGGTGACGGTATAGTGCCCGCCACACAGACCCACCAATCCCCTGGTGCGAAAATTTCCCGGGGAAGAAACGCATCCCTCGCGCTCGCCGGCCGGATTCCTCGCACGTCCCCGTCGTTCCGTTCCTCTCCGCTACTGCGAGGCCACGGCTCCCCGCCGCCCGCAGCTGGGCTCAATAGCCACCTAATCAGGGATATTGTCACCTATATCCACCACCGGCACGGCTCTCTGGACTTCGGAGACCAGTCTCAGTCAGATATTAATTCGGACAGACCGAGGCAGGGCAGCGGATAACAGTCATGCCCACATGGTTTAATGGCATCTCGCGGGCAAAAATGAGCATGAACCGCATAGGAGAATGCCAGCAAGCAGCAGTTCCACGAAAAGCTAAGAGTAATGTGGTCTCTGTCGCCATAAGGGTCGTGTAAACGTGAATTATACACGAAAAAGTATGATCCGCACGATGATGTTGAGCCCTGGCTTCAAGCGAACAATAAAAATCTGATGCTGAGCATGTTTTCCTGATAAGATCTATTTGCCCATAGTCTAAAAACTGCACAACCCTTAGGACCAGGAATTTTCCCGAAATATGTGTTTTTTTTACCGAGTGTCTGTTAATCGCGGCACGTACAACAGAACAGGTCTGAACCACGGTGGGCTGAACAAATTTGAAAATAACGCAACTATCGCTGCATTCCCTCATTGCATTTAGGGATTCAAATCAACAGATGTCAAAATAGCCGTCTGCGAAATCTAGGCCCTGTACCGGAAATAGCTCACGATGCTGTTTTATCTGGCACAGCGGCCACCTCGCGGTGAAACCTGCAGAAAAACACGAGGATTCCTTAGCTTGGCCGGCTACACAGCAACTTAAAACCGTTTCAGGCCCATGTCTCGCACTCTCTTGTTCAGCCTGACAAAAAGCCTTCTTTGCACCACAAATAAAGTGTCACTGAAACTTCTCTCCTTGATCCCACAGCTACAAAGTGGTCCGAACGGACCAAAATGCTCCAACCAGCAGCAAACTACAGAGCCTGTGATCATATTCACGAGACGAACTGATAAGGTTCGCTTCACTTTCGGGTTGAGAGTCATTCTTGGTGTTTATTTTGTCTTGTGACTCCACCACCAAAATATTGCCTCTAAGGACAATGGTTAAAAAAACGCTACCGTTGAAATCCTCTCTGCAAAACTTAAGAAATTACATAACCCATTCAGCTTAAGCTTTCAGCTTAAGATTTCCTCATTAGCGTAACATTTCACACATATTACGTCGCCTCGTTTTAAAATAAATGGCGGGCGGCCTTATAAACCATTAAAAGTCAAGGCAGCAAAGTACGCTGTCGCCCGTAACTACCCTTCAGCGTTCGAAATGCGTTTAATGTGCACTATTAGAGGCTTTCAGAGGCCTAACGAAGGCTCTTTACGATTTCTGACACCTAAGTCTCCCGAAGATTAATGGCACGAGCTTGAACGTACATACACCGATATTCGGCCTCTGCCAGCCAGTTGGGTTTTGGTGGTGGTAGTTGCTGTCCGACGATCTTTAAACGTCAGATTGAAGAATACCTTTTTTAAGTGTCAAGTTGCTTTCGGTGGGGTTTTACGTGTGTATGCAACAAATACGCACACATGTCACGTGGCTACACCACTAAGGATCTGTCGAAAGAAAAAGTTACATCTGTCTTCTTTATCTAGAAACAACTTCGATAGGATACATTAATAATGCCGAGACATCTGATCCACTCACACTGCATCTGGAACTCACTTCGAAATAAAAAAAAAAGAGAAAGACCAGTCATAACTGACATTACATCAAACCGCTCCGACGGCATGGCCCGCTGGCGGTGCGTCGCTGCCTGTTGACGACAGGCCCGGATGTTCCTGAACCGGCCGCACCACAATCGTCACCGCTCGTCGCTCCCACCCGCCGGCGCTTGACCCGCGCCCCGCCCAACAGCGGCCGTGGCGGCCTAACCCGGCGGCGACCGGCGCCCGGTGACCGGCCGACCGCGGCCGGCCGCGGCGGCAGGTCGGCCATGGCCCTCACGACTTCACCGGGCACACCAGCGACCGGCCGCAGATGAAGAGATACGCCCTAATGAGCTCAAATAAGGCGTGATTAAGCGGCGCAGGCGCTGCGCGCGCCTTGTTAGTCGGCCGGGGGACGTCGATTTATTGTCGATGCTCGGTATTGGGGCCGGTCGGCGCGGGCCGGCGCCGCGACGGGGTCCGGGGTCGGGTCCGGCCGGCCGGCCGGCTCTAATGAGCCGCAGGTCGGCGCTGTCGCCGGCGCGTGCCTCACAGGTGGTCCGACACCCGTTTACGGCGCGCCGGTCGCTCGCGGGGCGCAGCGGCCGGCGAGAGCAGCAAGCGCAGCGCCGGGTCTGGCGAGGTCCGGAACAGCTGGGTCTCGACCGGACCACGTCCTTCGTCCGACGGTCCGGTCCGGTCCTATCCGGTCCAGGGAGCTCTCGGCCCTGCGCGGTACCCAGCTCGGCCGCTGCCCCCGGCATGAGGACGAGCTCTGACCGTGCTGTCGAGTCGCGGCCAGCCGCTGGCCCGGCCTTCCGCCAGCTCCTATGGCGTGCGGCCGCTGTCGGGGCGGCGCCACGAGCAGCCGCTCGCAGCGCTGCAAGCGCAGAGCAGGGTAGCGAGCGGCCGACGCTGTAAGATGCTGTCACGGTGAGGTGTAACGCTGTAAACGGAGCTTCGTACCCGCCGATCCGGACCTGCGACCCATCCCAGAGTCCAGCTGGCAGTTCTCAACAGCGTGTGCACCTGAAATGCTGAAACCTCAGCAGCCCGGAAAGCCTATACCAGAACGCTACGAAAGAGCACATCCCATTTCTGTCCAGTCTGACAACGTCGAGTCAAAGTAACGTAAGTAGCGGCAAAGTAACGGCTACTGACGGCAAGTCATTGAAGCCAGTCTGAGCCCAGCGGTGCGTAACACGGCGTAGTCCATTCTAACTAGCCACAGTTTCTCCATGGCCAGCCGGACTCAGAAGAACGCAGCACAGCACAGGTCTGCCCAGCCCCACACATTACAGTCTAGTCCGGTCAAGCCCGGCCCAGTCCAGGCCAACCCCACGAAGCTCTCTCCGGCCGGCCCAGCTGGTCCAGCGCCGCTCGACAGGGCCTAATCAAACCGGCACGGTTTTTGCGCGCCGGGCAGGCATGCGTCAGCCCGGCCGGCCGTCGCTTCGTATCGGCGTCACTGCTGTGGCCGCGCTCTGTTTTTGACGGGCTGCGGCGGCCGCGGCGCCGCTACTGGCGGAAACAGCGCGAGCCGTGGCCGGCCGGGCCGCCGGAGCCTGCAGATAGATGCATCTTAAGGGGGGGGGAGGGTAGGCGCAGGTGGAGGAGTTTAGGAAATTTCCGGTGATGAGGTCTTGAGGCAGTTGCACTGGTTGAGGCGCTGAGTGACCATCCACTGGTGGATACACCCAGAAGAGCCGGGCAACGATGGGCCGGATAATGACCCAGCTCCTAAGGCGACGAAGAATAACGAAGGAGTATAGCGGCAAGGTCCAAATCAGGACACGGTTATGTTGGGAGGCAAAATGGGTAAGTCTGAGCAGCTAAGGATAATGTTGCTGACGAGGTTTGGGCGTCAGGACAACGCTTTCGACGAGAACGTAATAACAGGGGGATATAGGGAAAACGGCGTTGTAAAGCTATCCAAGCTAGCGTCTTGTGGTTCAATGTTCTGCAAGTGCTCTATGTGTAGCAATTTATCCGACCATATTCACGGTGTCCACTGTGCATGTAAGCAGATTGTTTCCCTTTCCCTTTTCCTGCTCAGTCCTGGCTGGTTGTGAAAACTATGGTACCAGTCACACGTGCGTGAACATTGTGTCAAAATCGCGTTTGCTCCGGCCAGCTCTTCACTTACCAACCCGTCTCTGAAGATGGATCAGTACTGCTGTGTCGCTTACATTTGGGGAGTGGCACTCGTTCGCCCCCACTATCCCCCGTCCGAGCCCCCTCCCCCACCCCGCCGGGACGGAGGTAATGTGCGCCGCAATGAGACACGACACGTCCATCCCCGGCCCTCTCCGCAGGCCCTCCGGTCAGAGATCGACGCTGCCGGGACGGCTGTAACTCAGCACACTTCGGGAGCAATGATCTAATAAAGCCATTCGGGAGATTTACGGCCGGCAAAGTGGCCTTTAGCGAACTTAATTAAGCCTGTGCGGAGAGTTCATCATAATCGCAACAGCCCCGAGTCGTGCGAGCACTGACGCAAGCCGGGCCGCGCCCCGGGCCGTTCATGCCGGAGAGCGATTTGGCGCGGCGTGAATGCAGGGCTGCTGTCCGGTCCCGCTGGCCTGCACGAGCGGTGACGTCACGGATCACTGTGCACAGGCGTGAACCAGGTCAGGCCGGAACCACCCGAGCCGCACTTCTAGTGCCGGCCGCTGGTATCAGCGAGCCAGCTCCAGACATGATGATAGCCGATGGTCACATCGGAACACGCAGCAGTAGGCATATGGCGTACCGCTTAGGTTCGAATCCCGTCATGGCTGGGCGTTTTCTGCGGGTGGGAGGAACGCTGGCTCGGGTGGCAACGGGTGGCAGGGAGACGGACTCAGAGTTGACGTGAACGACACTGGCACGGTCAACGTTCAGGGCGCGAGGAAGACGGGGCGCCACCCTCCGATGTATTACGATTCACGGGTTATCGGAGACACCCGCATAGGCATTTGAAATACAGTGCTACGAGAGCGGATTTGGCGGCAGTCAGAGGGCGGCTGGCGTACTTCAAAGCTTATTATCGGGAGCGTTCGGAGTGGGACAGCTGCCCTGTGGTCGGTTCGGCCGTGCTAACCTCTCGTCTAAGCCGCGTCAAGTTGACCTCCATATCCTGGGTCGGGCCGCGTTCGCATACCCAAGCCTCATCACAGCCGATGCAGCCACCTATCGATGTCGTACTGCGTATGTTGGACAAGTTTATTGAAATATTCAACGCTGAAACACATTTCCTCTAGAGCCAATGGCAAATTGTTTAACAAGCATAGAGCAATGAGTCATTTCACGATGCATGATACTGGGTTTAGGCCATCACAACGATTCGTACAATTGACACGGGCTCGCAGAAACTCAGCACAGACACAAAATCACTTCTACCCCACACATAATCAGCAATGGCTACCCACTCCACACACGCAGGCTTGACTGAAAGCGAACGCAGCGGCATGGCCTCTGATTCAAGATCTCCGCAGACAACTGAAACACCGCAACTACAGCCAGCAGCGCGGGGGAAAAGACAAACGGCAACGGGGAGCAGCATCTGGTTAACTGGGGCAGTGCTGTCCGTCAGCTGACAACTGTTGTAAGCCAGCTCATACATGTTAGCCGAATCTAGCCGTTAGTGGCCTGGACACCAGCCACTCAATGTCCCAGTTACAGTGGTGCCTCCAAGGCAACAGTCTTCCTAGCGCAAATCACGCGCAGAGGTCGCGAGGCCGGGCCTCATCCAGTCGCGCCGGCACGGGCCGGTGCTAGCCCAGCCCAGCCCGGACGGAGGCCGCCGAGGCGCGCCTCACCAGAGCCGGACCGAGCGCCGCTTGGCACCAGTGCGGCGCTGGGTGCGAGCCATCGACATGCGGCGCGAAGGCGACGTCGGCTCCTCCTCGGCGTCGGCGGAGGCCTCCCGCAGCTGCTCCAGCTGCTCCTCGGGCACCAGCACCACCGGACTGCCGGCCGGCGGCTCGGCCGGCGGCAGCGCGCGCCGGCGGCGGCCGGCCGGCCCGCGCCGCGGCGCCGGCGGCGGCATCGCCTCCGTCTCGCTGATGGCCGGCAGTTGGCTGCGGCGCCGCGCGCCGCCCGTCGAGCGCGAGGCGCGGCCCGCGCGGCGCACCAGCGGCGGCGACTGGCCGGTCTCTTGAACTGTCCCCTCCCCGGCCGCCGCCGCCGCGTGCTCGTCCTCAGCGCCGCTCCCGGCGCCGTCCGGCTGGTCGGTCGCCGGCTGGGCGCGGCGGCGCCGGGCGCTGGCGACGGACGCGCGACGCACCAGCGGCGGCGACTCACCGCCCGTCTCCGCGGCCGCCTCCTCCGCCGGCGCCCGCCTCTTGGCGCTCGAACCGCGGCTCTTCTTCGGCGGACCGCGGCCTTCCGTCGGCGACGACGGCTCTCCGTCCCCGACCGGCGCCGGCCGCCGCTTTCGAGCCCCGGCCGGCGAGCCCTTCGGCGAGCCGGCCGTCGCGCGCGGCTGCTCGGAGCTGGCCCTGGTCCGCGGCGCCTCGGCCGGCTCCGGCTGTAGCGACAGACTGCGAGCGCGCGCGCCGCGCACCGACGGCGCGCCCGAGCCGACCCCAGACTCGCCGCCGGCATCTGCGGGGTCCCCGCTCGGCCGGCGGGTTTTCGCAACCCTGCGCGGCGTGGCCGGCTCCTCCGCGGCGTCACTGGTCTCTGACGCCTTCCTGGCCCGCTTCGTCTTCCTGAGGCTGCCGAGGACGGCGCCCTCCTCCGACGCCTCCCTCTGCTGCTCCTTCGACGGGATGACGGTCGCTAGGTCCTCCTGCGCTGTTGCCGGAGGTTTGGACCGCGAGCTCTTTCTCGCAGCGGTGGAAGACGGCGGCTCCTTTGCCACAGACTCCAAAGGGGCAGGTTCCTCGGGTTCCACGGACACGCTCCTTTGGCGCGAGCTCCGCCGAAGCGGTGTAGATGGAGCGTCCGGCTCTGCCGATGAAAGCCTCGACCGCGAACTCCTTGTAGACACGGGAGTCGCCAGTTCCTTCACGGCAGAATCCGCCGGAGTCGGCCCCGGTTCCACAGAAACACTTCTTTGGCGCGAGCTCCTTCTGAGGGGAGTGTTAGATCTCACGGAAGCTGCTGGCTCGTCTCGCCTCGCCACCGCCGGGATAGGCTCCTCCGGTTCCACAGATACGCTCCTTTGCCGTGAGCTCCTTCTCACTGACGCAGGCGCTTCTGGCTTCTTTCTAGCAGTTGTCGGGGCTGGTTCCTCTGGTTCTACGGACACGCTCCTTTGGCGAGAGCTTCGTCGCAGTGGCGCTGGTGGAGCATCCGACTCAACTGAAGAGAGTCTGGCCCGCGAGCTCTTTCTAGTAGATGCAGGGGCTACCGGCTCCTCCGCTGCAGGAGTTGTCGGAGCCGGCTCCCCCGGCTCACCCGACACACTCCTCTGCCGAGAGCTCCTCCGCAACGGCGTCGGCAACGTGTCGGACTCAACTGACGAAAGTCGAGACCGTGTCCTCTTCCTGGTCGACGTAGGAGTTGCCGGCTCCTCCGGAGGAGCTTCTGGCTCCTCCGCAGAAGCCACTGGCGCAGTCTTCTCCGACTCTCCTGAAGAGAACTTTGACCGCGAGACCTTGCTCGCCGAGGCTGGGGCCTCCTGTTCCTGCTCTTCAGCCGCGCCCCCGACCGGTGAGTCCGTCTTCGAGCCGGGCAGCTCCGGCACCGGCGACAACAGCGTCACGTTCGCCAGCAGACCGCCGCGCGAACGAGGCGTGCCCGGCGTGGTCGGGGCGGTCAGCGCCGCGCGGCGCCCGCTGCGCCGCACGCTGGACGGCGTCGGCGGCGGCGACTCCGGTTCCGGCGCGTGGTCCGCGCCCGGCGACGGCTCGCCGATACTTTTCTCGCCGTCGTTCGGCGGCGCCGGCTTCTCGGGTTCGTCTCCGGCGCTGCGGTCCGGGGCCGGCGCGTCTGTCGGCGGCTCGGGTGATTCGGCCGGCCGTCGCGGGACACTCGGCGACCGGCGCCGGCCGACCGGCGGGCTCTTCTCAGGCGAAGGCGTTCTGGTGCGCGCGCCGGCCGCCTCCGGCTCATCCTGCGCCTCTGTTTCCTTGGCCGGCGGCGAGCGTTCAACAGCGGCCGAGCTTTCGAACGTTGCCCGCGTCGACTGCTCCACAACGGTGCTCGTGGTCGTGACCGCGCTGGAAACTTCCACCACCGTCCTGCTGCTGGTTGAAACGCTCTCTTTGACGACGGCAGCGGCGGCGGTGCCAAGGCGCCGCAGGGCGCGCCGGGGAGTCAGCAGCGACGTGTTCGCCGGCTCCGACTCTTCCGCCCGCGCCGGCCGCTGGGGCCACCCCTCTGCCAGGTCCGGAATCTCGTCCGGCGGACTGCGCTGGCGCAGGACCGACAATCGGGAGGGACGCGAGCCGGACGGCGACGAGGCCGGCGACTGACGCGGCGTCGCTGAGCGCGAGCGGCGTCCCAGCGGAGGGCGCGAGAGCCGCGGCGAGGCGGACTCGCGCTCGGGCTCACGCTCGGGCTCCGGCTCCGGTTCCGGCCGCGACATCAGCGAGGTGAACTGGCCGGCCGACTCCGGCTCGCTGTCGCTGCCCGACTCCAACCGCAGCTCCAGCTGGCCGTCCGAGCCGGACGAGAGCGGACCGCGGCTGGTGTCGGCAGTAGACGCCGCCGACGGCAGCTCCATCCACTCCGAGATGTCCAGAGCCTGGCCGATGCGCAGCAGCGCCTCACGGACGGCAGGCGGCTCGTACGTAGTGGGTGCCTCCTGAGCTTCTCGTTTCTCAACAGGGGAAGACGGTCCTCCTTCGCCCTCCTCTTTGCCCGTGACCCGCGCAGTCTCCTTAACGACGACTGGTTCTTCTACAGGCTGTTTCCCGAGGTATGACGTCTCTCTTCCGACGTCCTCTTTCCCCATGACCCACGCGGTCTCCTTGACAATGAATGGTTGTTTGACTGCTCCTCTGCTCGGGGAGGATGTCTCTGTTTCCATTCCCTCTTCTCCCGTGACCCAGGCGGTCTCTTTCACTACCAACGGCTCTTCCACGGGTTGTTTTCTTGGAGACTCTGCCGCTTCTACCTTTTCTTCCCCTGTGATCCATGCTGTCCGCTTGACCACCAACGGTTCGTCCACAACATGTTTCCCAACAGAAATATCCTCCTCCGAGACCAATTCTGCGCCTTTCGGTTTGTCCTTGGACCCCAGTTCTGGACTTTCGATGCCAAACGACAGCCGGTTCCGGGCCTCAGTCTCCACATGCACGCTGGCAGTGGTCAGCACCTGCGCCTCCAAGCTCGTCAGCCCTCTAGCGGTGGAGCCGCCCTCGGCGAACGTCGCCAGCGTCTCGAACTTGTTGCCGATCAGCGGGCTGAACTCGCCCGACGAGCTGGACATGCGGCGCTCCTCCCCGTCATCGGAACCTCCTCCCGGCACGACCGGGCCGGCCGTCGTCGCGGGAGGCTGACGCAGCTCTTTCTGCGCGCTGCTGGTCTCAGCCAAGGCCGTCTTCCGAGACTTCCTCTCATGGGTACCAGTCACAGCAGGCGACAGTTTCCGTAGCTGGTCGCGCGGGCTGCAGGACGCCTGCGCGCGCACCTCTCGAAGCACGTCGTGCGGACTGACCGGTGCCGGGTCCTGGCCGGGAGTGGACGCGGCCACCACCTCGCCCAGCAGCGGCGATTTCACCTCAAACGACTCTCGCTCGGGAGTCGAGTGCGGGCGGTCCTTCTCCGCCGGGCCGTCGACCTCCTCGCGCCGCCGCGCCGGGGACACCCGGTCGTCGTCATTGCTGACGGTGACGTCTCCACCTCCCGCGCGCGACCCGCGCGACAGGCCACCGCCCAGGGTCAGCGCTGCGTCGCCGGCGTCCGCTCGCTCTTCCAGGGGACGCCGCCCCTGCAGCAGCAGCCGGCGCTCGCGGTCGAAGATCTCCACCGTCACGTCGCCGGCCGTCGGGCTCGCCTCGAAGCTGAAGTACTCGCTGTCGTCCAGCTCGCTGGCCAGCGATTGGCGCTTGCGCGGCGGCGAGGCCGGCTCGGGCGACGGCGAGCGCTCGGCGGCCGCCAGCACGTCGCCAAGCGTCAGGCGCGGCGCCGGTAGCGGCTCCAGCCGCGGCTCTGGCCTGCGCGGCGTCTTGCCCGGCGTGAAGAGCGTTGGCAGCGCAGCGCGCGGCGGCGGCGTGGCGTCGGCGCCGCCGCGGCGGCTCTCCTCCAATGAGCGGCGGCCGCGCAGTGCGCCGAAGCGAAGTTGCTTGGACGGCGTCTCCTCGCCGCGGCCGCCGCTCGCATCCAGGAAGTGACGCACCTTCAGGATAGACTGCGGCGTCATCTGGACGGCCGGCGCGCGCGCATGCGGCGTCATCGGCACCATCACGTCCGAGAGGCGCGGCGCGCGCCTCACGGGCGGCGTCTGCAGCAGGCGGCGCGCCTCCTCCTTGAGTGGGCGCCGCTGCAGCGCGCGCGGCGTGCCGGACGCGTCGTTCTCCTCGTCGCCGCGCTTGCGTTTGTGGCGCGGCCGGAACGGCGTGGCGGCCGTCTGCGGCGGCGGCGGCCGGCTGTCGCGCTCCAGCAGCGACTCGATGACCGCCGCTCGCGAGCGCACCTCAACCGGCACCTGGCGCAGCAGCGCTGAGAGCGGCCGGCGCGGCCCGGCCGGCCGGGCGGCGCCGCGCGCGCGGGCCTCGCCCACCCGGTGGTGGACCAAGTCCGGCAGCAGCTGGTGCAGCGCGTCCCGGAAACCGGCCCTCTCCGGATCGGCGGCGGGCGCGGCCGTCTGCAGGCGGCGCTGCAGCCCGGCAGCGTCCCGGTACCGGCCGCGCTGCAGGTAGAACACGTGCAGCAGCTCGCGGCAGTCGCGTTCGTCGTTCTCCTGCAGGAAGTCGACGAACAGCCGCTCCACGAGCGGGTCCAGCGGCTGCCGCATCAGCGGCACCAGCAGGCGGCGCTGCTGGCAGCCGGTCAGCAGCCAGCCGATCAGCTGCTCGCCGCCCAGCGCCCGGTGCCGGCGTTCGTAGTCGAGCGCCTCCGTCACCAGCCCGTTGTCCAGCAGCACGCGCAGGTGGAGGCGCAGGTCGGTCAGCTCCGGCGCCGGCAGGTGGCGCGAACGCGCGTACTGCAGCGCCGCGCGCGGCTCCTTCTGAGCCAGCAGCGACTCGACGATGCGCCGGTGCTGCCAGGCGGTCAGGTCGGCTGTCTGCACGAGCGGGTCCAGCAGGAACACCAGCGCCGACTCGATGTTGCCGTGGTCTAGGTTCCAGAAGGCGTGCGTCAGCTTGATCAGGCTCGGCGACATGGCGAATGTCGACGGGAACGACTTCAGCGTCTCGCAGTGCTCGTCCGAGAGCAGCCTGCCCAGGTCCATCAGCAGGTAGTGCGTGATCCGGTGCTTGCACACGTCCGGCACGCCGTCCAGCAGATAGGCGCGCGTCAGCGCAAAGAGCGAGCGCGGCGGGTAGGCGCCGTCGCCGCCGTCCTCGCACCACAGCCGGCGCAGCGGCTCGCCCAGCTCTTCAGTGAGGCCGTCGATCATGAGCAGGCGGCGGCCGAGGCGGCCTCGCCTCTCCGCATACCAGGCGGCCAGCGCGCCGGCCGGGAACACGAACTCGAGCGGGTCGGCCGCGTCGCCCTCGACCATCTCCGGCAGCAGGCCAGCGTGCAGCAGCCACAGCACCACCGACACGTGCAGGCTGCGCACGCTCAGCACGTAGCTCTTGGACTCCAGCTCGCCCAAGCCCAGCTCCGTGTTGGCGGCGCGCGTCATCATCACGCGCAGCGCGTGGCCGAGCCCGTCCAGCTGGGCCCGGAGCGCGTGCAGCGCCGCCCGCTCCTCCGCCGGCGGCGGGCCGCCGCTCAGGTCGAACAGTCGCACGCTCGCGTCGTCAATCTCGGCCACCACGTGCACGGCGCGCCGCCAGAGCCAGTCGAGCAGCGCGCGCAGCGTGCAGCCGTCGGCGTCCGCGTCGCCGGACGGCCAGTGCGTCGCGCAGCCGGCCAGCAGCGAGCCGAAGCCGTGCTCCAGCGCCAGCGTCAGCAGCGCCTCGCGCTGCTCGGCCGGCGAGACGGCGCCGGGAGGCACGAGGCCGGCGCGCCGGGCCGCCTCGTACGCCTGCAGCGGCCGCGCCAGCAGCGCGCCGCCGCCGGCCTCCAGCCCGCGCAGCAGCCGCTCCAGCGCGCCGACGAACGTCAGCGGCTGTACGCCCACGTCCAGCAGCAGCGTGGCGGCCAGCCGGCCCGAGCGCACGTCCAGCTCGCGCACGGCCGCGCCCAGCACGATGCCGCTGGGCGCGTCCAGCGCGAAGAAGCGCAGGAACTCGCAGCGCTCGAGCACGCCGGCGTCGACCGCGTGCGGCATGTGCGCCTGGTACCAGCGGTTCAGGTCGAACAGCGCCAGGTAGGTGCACGCTGCCGTGCCGTCCTCCGACCACGCCTCCCAGGCGACGGCGCAGCAGGTGGCGTCGCGCGCCGCCAGGCTGTCGTCGCCGCCGCTGCTAGCGTCCGCCGCCGGCGCGGGCAGCGCGAACGCCGACAGCAGGCAGCTGGCCGACACGCGGCTGGCGTCCGGCTGCTCCGGCGTGGTGGTCAGGTCATACACGAGCTTGAGACCGGCCTGCTCCAGGCCGCGGTACACGGGCAGGCCCTGCTCCCACTCGCGGTCTGTGTAGAGCAGCGCGTACAGCGCCGCCGACGCCACCGAGCCGTTGATGTCGTGGTAGGCCGGCACGCTGTTGACGATCCAGAGGTAGACGAAGCGGCGCGGGTCGTTCTCCGGCTCCAGACAGACGCAGCCGAGCACCGGCAGCAGGCCCGGCTCGTAGCGGCTGGCAAAGTCCAGCTGCAGCGTCTCCAGGTTCCAGATCTGCAGCACGGAGCGGGCGATGCCCTAGTTAGTCTCACAAAGAGAGAGGGATAGAGGTATTCGACAGGTACACTAAGAAAAGGTAGAACCTGCATCATGGGTGCATGAGTGATGGTGTTCACTGAGGAGAACGGCATTACTGTTCGATCTTCACATCGCTACAGAATCAATCATCAGATAGTCACATCCCATGATCACTGTTTGATCAAAGCATAAAAGCAGTGCTTGTTGAACCAAATGAAATAACGCCTCTCACTGCATGAAATTATGGACAAACACAAATGAGCCAAATTCCTTTTTTCGCATTTTGATTTTCTGATAACATCTTTTTTTAGATGCTCTAACACACCATACGAACATCTATTTCGCTGCGTCTGCCAGCTGACGTCCTCACGGTCGGCTACACAACAACCCCGGAAAAGTATATTCAAAATCGCATACCTTACCCCAGTAAAGCACCCGTCACCCAGCCGCCAGCGGCCGTCGCACACCTGAAAGCAGCCGAAGCTGAGGCCGACGACCAGGCTGCGCAGCTGCGGCACGTAGTGCACGGACGAGACCCAGGTGAGCTCGGCCTGGTGAGCGTGCTCGGTCTGGCCGCGCGGCGTGCGGTGCAGGAACACGCCGCCCTCCACCGCGTCGTCGTTGAGCGGCAGGCAGAGGTGGTTGCCGAGCGCGGCCTGCTCGGCGCGCCGCTGCGCCACGGCCGGCTCCAGCACGGTCACGTACGATGCTTGGCCCGGCGCGCCCTCATTGGTCGCCACCGGCGCGTCCACGCCGAGGTCCAACAGTAGCACGAGCCCCTCCTGCGTGCCGACGGCGGCCAGCGTGGCCATCTCGAGCAGCGGCCGGCAGACGTCCTCGGAGGGCGGCACGCGCAGCACGGTCAGCGCCGTCACCGTGTGCGGCAGCTGCACGGCGCGCACCACGGCCGACGCCGCCACGTCGAAGAGGCAGACCATGCCGGCGCCGGCGCCGGCCGCCGCGCCGCAGTCGAGCCCGACGGCCAGCAGGTGCGCGCCGGCCGGGCCGACGGCCTCCGCCAGGCCGCAGACCGCGGTGACGCGCGGCGGCGGCGCTTCGGGCCGGTGCGCGCCGAACGTCCAGGCGGCGCGCCGCTCGGCCGTGCGGCAGCAGACTACCTCCAGCGCCGGCCCGTTGGCGGCCCAGGCCAACCGGCCGCCGGGCAGCGGCTGGCCGAACGGCGCGCCCGGCGGCTGGTCGGCCGGCTCGGCGGCGCCCGGCCGCACCGCCGACTCGTGCAGCCGCTGGTGAGTAACGGCCGAGAACGGCAGCAGCCGCGGCCCGCGGCTCGGCGTGCTCACCGGCATGGCTGTCGCCCGCCTGCCGGACACGCACGGACGGGGTCATATCAGCAGCCAGCTTCAGGCCAGTACCGAGGTAACACCGGTCTCAGGGACTACCCCGGTGGCGAAGAAGGCAAAACCCGTACGTTGGAGGTGTTTAGATCAAACCTGGCACGTGGCAGGCTCTTCAACGACCGGCTCCGACCCAGGATATGACAGCAACTGGCCTTGTGACAGGGTAAACGCTGTATCGTCCAGCGCCCGCGGCAATGGGTACACGGGCGAGATCCGCCTTACATTTCCCGAGGACACGGCCTCAGCTTCATGTCATCGGAGCAGTTCTCTGATTTAGCGGGCCCGAGGGATCGGAATAGCCCCCTGTGCCACAAGTGCCACCTGAGAGGCCTGGCAGCAAGCGTGTGGTCAAGACCATCCCCCAGGGTGCCAAAAAACTGGAAACCCTGCCGTGTACATAGTGCGCGCGCGTGTGTAAGCGACTGTGTGATTGCTTTCAAGTAACAAGAAAGGCCCTGGCAGGCCGTCAAAAATATAGCAAAAAAAATGCCGGTCACCGGCCGCAAGTAGAGCAGTGGGCTCAATAATAAACAAATTATGCCATGAATTATACCATCGAATCAATAACAGGGAACGACCACCGCCACTAGTCCTAGAGGTATGAGCATTGCCTGGGTCAACAAAACTCAGTAACAAGCTATTACATGCAATGCCAGCTCACCTTGGCTAATCTGTGCGTCCAAAAAGGTCGACTTTGTATTAACCCGCCCCGACTGGGGGGATGACGCCCCCCTGAGGTTTTTCTAGGATTGCGAGAGAACGAACACACACAGCGCCACAAAACTTTGTGTACCTTTTGTTTGATCAGTTTTACATCTTGTGAAAAAGTTTTGACCTCAGGTCACGTCAAGTGTCTGACCTAGGTCGGGTCAAACAGACCCATGTCCAAGAAGTTAAGCGCCCTGTAAATTTTTCGGGAAACAAGATATCACAATAATAGTTTCAGGGATTAGTGATATTGATAGATGTAACAAATCTGCTATCTCAGATTTTTTGGAATTTTCCGGGGCAATGACCTAAGGTCAAGCCCATTTTTACGACATGTCGTTTTTTTGGGGGGGAAATGGGCGGAATTTTTCTCAACAATTTCAGTGTGGAGTGAAGCAGATATCTAATTACCGTCAATGGGCAAAGTATCAATGACTTCCAGCCATTGACCTGAGGTCAGGTCACGAATAACTTATGAGTCAAAATGCGCCACCGTCAAAATCAGCGATGAATTACTCAGAATGGGTAGAAAATGGCAGAACTGGCTTGCAATGACGTAAGTAATACCAAGAACCTAAAAAGTTTTAAAAAATTGCATATTTTGGAAACAAACAGGGTCTCGCGAATAAAGGTCCGCCAATTGTGTAGATTGGTAACTAATGAATTTTTTCAAACTTTAAGCATGGCAAACCATCTAAGCACCACTAAGATCAATAAAATTGACATGGATAGGCTTATGTTGCGAAAATAAAGGGAAGTTAAAATTTGTTCCCGTTAATTTCTTACTGCGTACGGCCGCAGCGCCCGCCGATAACTGGCATGAAAATTGCCGTATCTTTAACTCAACGTTTCTGCGTATATACTGAACAAATCTGAGAAATGAGATGTGCATCGGTATCTGCGGACCTTTACTTGTGCGTTGGTGCCTTGGCCTATGCGTTATTAATCACAGCCCTTGATATTCAGGCCGTTTTTCGGTCTCATGCAGACGGCTATGGAAAAAACATATATAAGACGTAAATTGTTTACATATTATCTAAAACTAAAAAATACGACCAGTTTCGAGTTCTACTCGTCACAAGTTTTCCAACGGTGTGCCTACTTTTATCGTGCGACCAACCGTTCGTGAGTTAGAGATGGGCGATCAACCACGCACCCCCAGTCGGGCGTGATCGTCGCCGACTCCACGATCGTGCGCGGGTTAAACCCAAGGAATATTAAGAGCACACACTGCATTAACTACCACACACTACTGACTCTTAAACGGCACATTTCGACCACGCATGTTTCGAGGAACCAAAACGCTCTGAAAAAAAACATGGAAATTCTCTGTTACCACACCAACGCTGTTCTAAAGGCAATAACCCTTGAAATGAAATGTAATATACATTATGATGATTATGATGGTGATGGGTATTTTGAAGACAGAATCTTGAAATGAAATGTAAAAAAACCTTGTGATGATGATGAGTTCATGTCAGCTCGGGTACATGATACTTTGGTTCTGTCCCCATTCTTCATTTTGTTCTCATCAAACTCAGGTCACGAAAGAAAAATCCCAACCTTGTGTTATGTTAAAAAAATGTATCGTTGACAGCGATACATGGAACAGTTGCTTCTGTCTTTACTATCACCGAAGTTTCATTCAACATCACGAACTGACAGCGTGAAAAGCTACTGAAGGTCATCTAAGGTCACATAAAAAAACAATGTCATACCTGATGTCTTAAATGTGATGCAAAAGGATTGGGCTAGATACACAAACTGAATATCACTCAATGGAGAACAAATTTTGGTGACAGAAAACTATAAACAGAAGCTAGTCCTTGCCAGGTGATGGGTCAATTGAGAGATGCATATAAAACATTGCAATCTGGTGCAGAATATCACTGTTCAGCTGTCTACATTACATACAACTGTCTCTGAACGAGCCTGTAGCCATGAAATGAGTTATGCATACTCAAGAATACATTATGCTAGAGGGTAATCTAGGGAAAATGAGACAATATTTATATCTCACAAACGAACAAGGGTATGAAGGCGAAACAAACATTAGCAGTTCCTTGCACCACTTTACATGATTCCAGCACCTATGAAGTATACTGGAACCCCTCGATCGATACAAGATCTGATTTGTGTAAAGTCTTGCAAGGTAAGGCTGGGCCACATCTAGTCATGTCAAGCAAAAAGCAGCATAACCATCTCTGCAGCTGGTGAGGCATGTACACCACCATACACATACACATCATCATACACCACAACAAACAAATGCAAGGACTCTTCTGAATTCCCGTTTCGCGTTGCACAGACTTTTAGCCGACAAAACTGACCTCCGGCCACTGGTCTGTTACACAAGATGTTTGTTTTGTTTGATGTTTGCTTTGCAGTAAGCAGTAATATTGTCAACACACGTCCTATGACACAATGAAGAAACCCAACTACCTTAATTTCCAGTAGAGCGAGTAGCAATAATGCACCGTGAAAGAATAACCTAAGGCTGGGTCAACAAAGTTTACAAAAAACTGAAACGAAGCATTTACAAAGAATCAGTTACTGATGTGGCTGATCTGTTTGTCACTGCTTTGTCACTGCTTTCGACTATTTCTGCTGCCAGCCTGAACTTTCTGGACATTCCCTGCTTAACACAAAATATGTACATGACTCAAGCCAAGAATTCACAGATTTTTATTCCAATATTCGGATGCGTACATTCGCATATACGGACCGAAAATTCGAATCCTTTTACGTTAGTACCATTTCATCCCAAAAGGTATGATCAGAACAATATGTAGCAATCAGACTGACAACTGCATGGACAAGTTACAGAACGTTAAAGCTGCGGCCGGCGCCAAGCAGCACGCGGAAGGCAGCCGGGCGTTGCCGAGGCGGGACACTGGTATGACACAACAGTGTAACTTTCCAGTTTTCAATGGGGTTGCAATATATCATCCTTTGATAACCTAACTCAACCCCCCTTTTTCTCCTCGGATTTGGTCAGTACCATTTTGCATCCTGGCAAAAACCTCGGCCTTCAGCCTCGGTACACTGACGCGCTGTGCTGCGGCGGGAGAACCTAGAATCTAACTCAATGCATCCGCGCTCCAAGCTGGCGCTCTGCATGTGCATAAATCAACTGGATGAATGAATACGGACCACAGTGGCTGGGGTTAAGGTGGGCCTATGCAGTGAAACAGTGAGATCAAAAGCCAGGAAGCCGTGCTGTGCACGCTCACACACATACCCGCATGTCCAAGATCGCTCCAACAAGATCTCATCAGAACTCGCCATGTTTTGCTGACTGGATGACAGATGACTGAATGACTTGAAGTCAAGGTTCCTTGAAGCACAGCATCCCCTGAATTCTCAGATATGTAGAAAATATTTGTTTTTCAGCATATGCTACTTGCCCAACCTCTCCTCCAAGGTATGTTTACCTTATCATCATCACCATCAGTTTTACAAAGCATGCAATATATGAGAGTAACAGCGGCATTCAGTTACAAAGTGACCGCTACATTTTGGCCCGTTCTATAAGAGCACCCCTCATGGCTGACAGGGTGGTGTAAACTCTTGCATTAAGCAGGAGAATTACCAGCAGTAAATTATGTGCAAGTCCAGACACCAGTTTGGCATTTTCTCTAAAAGGGGTTGCACTCAGACCCAGTGGGGTTACACTCTGAAAACCTGTGTCTACAGCCCCATTAACATACAAAGTTACTGAATCCAAATTCTCAGTAGTATTAGTGATGAAATGTGACCTGGTTTCAAAAGTTTGTTTTAAATGCAAAAAATGGCATGACCAACTGGCATATACTGGAAATTTCATCTCCACAGATTATTTTAACTTTTTACTCTGGGTCCCAATGATCCTGAGAGTGGGAAACCCTGGAAATGAGGGAGTTTAGGCTTGTTTTGTGTTGCCTTGCTGGGCACACAATGCAGGGTGCCATGCAATCTGCCAAGCATATGCAGTAGCAGTAGGTCCTCTGTGGAGATGGGGCATTATTCCCAATTATTGGGATGTCCCTAAGCAGATCATCTGTGGTTCTGAATGAATGGACCTATGTCAAACTCAACCAGCAGTCCTCAGGAGCCAGAGTTATTAAAGCTTCTGAAATGATCTCTTATGGTCAGAAATGATGAACATCACATGGATCATATGTTAGCCATGGACAAGAAGTCTTATCACCAGTATTCTGAGGAACATAACAGCAACAAAAAGCATTATTACCACAAAACCCCATGGCAGATCAGAGCTACACAATCACCCTTGCCACATTTTTGAACCTATGGATGGTTTCAAACATGCATACACAATTCCACAATCTCACAAAAACTGTTCTCAGAACAGTCACTGCATGGCTGTTCGATGATTATATGGAAAATTAAGAATACACATGCCAAATCTTGTCAGCAAAATTATTTTAAGATGAATCAAAACTTTCATTTCAAATTAATTCAGCACATTACACAGCCACAGAAAACTAAGTCAAAAATCAGCTCAATGAATGAAGATTTAAGGCCCATCACTTGTTACTTTTCGATTGCTTGAACTTATGATTTTTATGTACCCGGTTTGAAAGTGGAACGGCGACGAACATCTCTCAAACATGACGAACGACAAGCGAAGTAAAGATATTCAAGTAATACTGTAAGAGAAAGGTACAGGCTCACCTTATCAATATGAAAACACACTGTTCTATATTAGATATTTAATTTGAAAACGAAATAGCCCATCCCGCCGCCCGCTTAGCAACACGTTCAACGCGTGCAAACAAGCGCGGCCCACGCGCGCTCAACGGAAAATAAGGTTTCGGGTATGATATCATTTGATGACGTCATTTAGAAAAATTGTTTCTCCTTGTACACAAATTTTTTACCTTAATGACGTCACTACTTGCATTTGTTAAGCACAAAAAACTTCAATATTTTATAGACGAAATATACGCGGGCGGCTAGCCGACCATGGATTTGATGTATTAACGAAAGCGCGTGTACGTGATTTAAAAATTCGCAATAGCCGGTAAATCCCGTCTTTGATTTAAAATGTTTATTCGGCAGGCAAAATTACTTGCCTTGGTTAAGTTCACATTACAGTTTTGTCAAGGGCTCAGTTGAAAAGGACGTTTCCGTAGAAAATAATGCCCAGGGACGGAGATGGGATGCTTGAAATGTCGCTGCCGTCCATGCAACACCGGTGTTTGTGTGACTATGACGCGTACAGTACTGTGGAAAGAGTATGACTAATCACATCTTGGCCTCAATCTGCATGTTTTGTTATTTTCTGCATAGCTATTATCCCCGGCCCTAAATGCATGGTTGGGCTTGGGCCAGCAGGGCCTGGAGCATATCCCGTTTCAGGCATTTGATTTTTGTTGGAAGTTAAGCAGTTGTACTGAAAAGTTCCAGACAGGAAGCATCTTGCCTGCATGTTGTTTAAAGATCCCACAGTGTCAACAGTGTGGATTTACACTTGCCATATACATGTGGTATTTTGTGCAAGAGAAGCTATTTGTTTTTTCATCATTTACCAGCAAAAATCCTGTCAGATCAAGTATATAGCCAAGGAGGCCATGGGGGCCATGCTCCCCTCTGAGCTCAGCAGTCTACTCTAGATATCTGACTATTTTGCAGGCATTGATCATATATATATACTGCTAAAGCAAATATGGTGTGCTTTTCCTGTGTGTTAAATATGAGACCAATTACATGGAACTGCTGTTTTTCTGTAAATTTTGTCATGTGCTAGTGGCATCTTGCAAAATATGACATTTGGTCCACCCTGAGGGAAGTCCTGGCTAGTTATAAACTTGTGTCAGGGTATGGGATGCATGGCATTTTCATTAACTTCAGGTTGATAATCAGTCCACTGAACTATGACAAGTATATGCCAGATGCATGCCATATCTTCAACTCCAGGGATTTTTTCCATGAAAATGATTGGGGAGCTGAGCCTAGGACCCAACAAGTTAATCCCCCACTCATATGGAGGTTTCTCAGTGGATTTAGGCCACTTTATTTTGACTAGTGGAATTCTTTTAAGTTTGTTGTTTCCATTTATAAAATAAAAATGTCATTTTATACTTAATGTATACCTTTTGCCTATCTTATCTATTGTGGTCATTCTTTTCATCATATTGCTTATTTCCCTTGTTAGAACTGGCAGAAAATAGTCTGAAAATAACACAGGGGATCTAGACCAGCATGGGGGGAAGGGCAGTGTCTGGACTAAATAATCCAAATTTGACAGCAAAGAAGAAACTTATTCAACACTCCAGATTAAGGGAAGGAACACTCAAGTGATGTACACTATTTCTGGATAACCTGGCAGTTTTTCCTTGAACTTCTCCTCTGGTGGTCTCCAGTTCCCATAATACTTAGCTGGTGTTTGTCAGAGAAGCCACATGGTGTGCCAAAATATGCACACTCAGATTATGACTGAATTATGAGTCATCTGGTGGTTGGACAAGTGTGTGGGCTGCACTGTCATTGTTAGTAAAATATTCCTAGGATTGTGGGACTAGGTATACACATATGTGTACATATATATATATATATATATATATATATATATATATGTATGTATGGATGTATATGTGTGTGTGTGCATGTGTTTTTCCATGTCATGCCATCAATAAGAATAATGTTAAATGTACAGCATAATGTGGGGGCTACTGCAGCCCTCACTCTGAACCTGTTAACATACACTATGGCTCTGGTTGGTTTGTGGTCCAGACTTCAACATCAGGGTGTTGCCTTTGTGTCTGGTTTGGGCACAGTGCAGAATATCATTGATGTATGAGAGCATTTTTCTGATATTTGCAGCTGTTATATGATATGTCTTACACACATCAGAATTAGTCTGGTAAGATGTATCCCATAGTACATTCTGATGGAAAACAAAGGTGATGTTTGTTTCCTTTTCAGGGAATGTAGGTCAGCTTTGGCTCCCTTGAGGCTAGGTTTAGCTAATTTCTCATGATGTAATTGTTTTTGACAAATCCAGTGGGGCAAACCCTATGAAGATTTGGTGTTCTCTAGTCATTGCATGTGTTGGGCCTGCAGCTAATCTCGTCTTAAGCAAACATACTGCATGCAGGCCTGGAAAATGGCATTCAAGTTCAGTGGAATTTAATGGACCCAGAAGCTCATGAAAGCAGAAAGAGATCAAGACAAAATGCTGCCCATTTGTATTTTTTTTTTCTTATTATGGAGATGGTACATGCAAACAGTGGCTAATCCCCCATAGTCCTATAATAGGGAGAAATATTGCACATCACTTTTCAGGTTTTTAATTTGTCACTCACATAGACCTGTTGCAATGCTTAGAAGTCATAAATGAATAAATATCTGGGTCAGATTGGGCATATTGGCATTAAGCATCTTTGAAGACTGAGTTTATGATTCCAAGTTCATGCACACCTTGGCAGCATAGCATATTTAGAAGTATAGCAGTGTGATAATGGTAGCCAGTACCTAAAGTACTCAAGTGATGAGGTTGGTAAAGAACTCGGTAAAGATATTTTGTCGGAGACATCTCCCCCATCCTGCAAGTATCGAAAAAACGTTGGACACAACCTCAAGCTTAGTTGTTTGACAGGTGTTACCTTGCTTTCAGAGTGCTACGAAGATTTGGTAATTGACATAACGTACACAAGATTGTGGGGATATAAGAAGTGTCCCACCCCGTCACCGCAGCCGAACATGCGGTCCTTCAAACAGCGAAACATAGAGTCCGGCCATCACGATCTCATCAATGACGTTGCCTTCGACTTCTACGGCCGCCGGCTGGCCACCTGCTCCAGCGACCACACGGTCAAGGTCTGGGACCAGGACGAGGGCGGCCAGTGGCACTGCTCGTGCAAGTGGAAGGCGCACTCGGGCGCCGTGTGGAAGGTGACCTGGGCGCACCCCGAGTTCGGCCAGGTGCTGGCCACGTGCTCGTTCGACCGCACGGCCGCCGTCTGGGAGGAGATCGTAAGCGACGCGTCGCGTGACCACCACCAGAACACGTGGATCCGGCGCGCGCTGCTGGTCGACTCGCGCACGTCGGTGGCCGACGTGCGCTTCTCGCCGCGCTACGTCGGCCACGGCCTCCAGCTGGCCACCGTCTCGGCCGACGGCGTGATCCGCATCTACGAGGCCATGGACGTGATGAACCTGAGCACGTGGTCGCTGGAGCACGAGCTGAACATGCGCTGTCCGGGCTCGTGCATCAGCTGGTCGCCGGCGCCGTCCGGGCTGTCTCAGCTGCTGGCGGCCGGCTCCGAGGAGCCGGTCGGCGCCGCCAACCCGCATACGGGCGGCGCCAAGGTGCTCATCTTCGAGTACAGCAAGGTGGCGCGCAAGTGGAACAAGGTGATGAACCTGACGGCCATCACCGACAAGGTGCACGATATCGCGTTCGCGCCCAACATGGGCCGCTCATTCCACGTGCTGGGCATCGCGTCCTCGTCGGTGCGCATCGTGGCGCTAACGCCGGCGGCCGCCGACAGCGGCGGCGGCGGCGGCGGCGGCGGCAGCGGCGGAGGCGGCGGCGGTGGTGGCGGAGGCGGCGGCGGCGGCGGCGGTGGCGGTGGTGGCGGCACGTTCGAGGTGCGAGAGCTGGCCCGGCTCGACGACCACCGGTCGGTGGTGTGGCGCGTCGCCTGGAGCATCACGGGCACCATCCTGGGCTCGTCCGGCGACGACGGCTGCGTCCGGCTCTGGAAGGCCAACTACCTGAACCACTGGAAGTGCATCTGCAAGCTGCTGGCCGACAGCTCGGCGGCGCCCGACCGCGAGGCGGACGGCGCGGCCGCCGCCGGAGCCGGGAATCCCCTCTCCACCGCCAAGTACTACAAGCTGGGCGCCATCAAACATCCGAACGAGGTGGTGTGGCACTGACGTCGCGGCGAGGTCCCTCCGAGGGTGGTCTGCGGGAATGTGATTACCTCACCGGCGTCCGCGGTGCGATGCCCGGGCAAGACATAGCTGCCAGCGACGCTGAGCAACGGTGCAGGTGCTCTGGTCGCGGTGGGTGCCCAGACAGTCGCTCGCTGTTTCTCGTGCATGCGCCTGGGGTCCCGCGGTACGGTCACGACCGTGCCACGTTCCGTGACGCCGCTGTTCGATCACGTCTGGTCACGCGGTGAACCCGCACTGGGCCAGTCTCGTATCGCCGTACTGCCGAGGTTGCTGAGATGTGCGAGAGGCGTTCGTGCTGTCTGACGCGATTAGAAGGGACGGCTGAGTTCACGATTATCGGCTTGGGGCCTCGAGGCGTGTTTTGTACCATTATGCCATAGTCAAATCATACTGAGACAGGGGATTTGTATGAATGGTCAGGCCGGCGGAGCGAAGCGGTGTGTTATGATATCGTGGTGTCAGCTTAATAAATTGTGTTCTTTAACTGTTGCGCTCTTCCCCCTCCCCCTCAACGATGGTGATAATGAATCGATTCAAGGTTGACAGTTCAGATGAGGGTGCTGACACAGGTGTTGATAATTGCTGTTGCCCTGCAACCTCCGCTCGCCTGTTCCATGCCAAAGCACTTTTATTAACTCGGGGGCAATGACAATATTAGCCTATAAAGATGGGATTTCGTATCGCTTGTCCACGCTTAGTACGAAACCTGCCATTTCGCTACGTAACGTAACGTTTCGGGATTTTTCCTTACAAACGTTCAAAGAAACATCGTTTGGCCCCTGACGAGCAGGCCACCTCGCCCAGGCAGTTGGCCAGGACACGAATGCCGCCGCTCCCGCTGCCTCAATGCAAGAGCGCTGTGAACGACGTCAACACGATTACCTTGTAACATGTATTCGCATGTAGCCATTGGGTTTGATGGGAGTTACCTGTCGACGAGAGCGAAATGAGGGCACTAAACCACCGAGCTGCGAGACCGGCGCGCGACCGCCTGCAGTCAAAATCACCAGGACACCGGCCTGACCGGACGACATGTTGCCGGGGTCTTCATGATTGCGGAAATTTCGTTTGGAAAGACGTCACAAGCTGGCGGAGGGTCGCGTAGTTCGCAGAAGCCCGGAAGGATGAGAACACTTCAAGCCGAGTGCAACAGCCTCCGAGACAGCCCAACAAACCGACCAACCGGTAGGGAACAGCCACAGCATCGATTTCGGCCGCTCTACCCCGTCAGGAACTGGCAAACGCTTGTCAGAGGCCTCACGAGCAACGGCAGAGTCGAGTACGTTGGAAGCTTACTCACGTAAAACTAGTTCCAACGTTACTGTCACGGCAGCACTTTAAATAAACAGTGCAATTACGATGGATAAAACAGGCCACGCCCCTATCGCCACCAAGGCGCACAACTGACTGAAGCGCTACACCCGACCCACGCCATGCACATCGAGAACGTCATGTTCGTCATCGTCATGAACGTCACAAACCGACGCCGTCGGCAGCCCACGAGGCAGGACGATAAGCGTACAAACTTTGCAGCCTTTCCAGTTCGGTTAACAAGATGCCCATCCATTCGCCTGGGCACCGCGCACAGTTCCTCTGACATAGCGCGCTGCAACAACATACGCCACATCCTTGCGGCACCGGCAGGACACGCGCCACGTGAGCGAAAGAAAGGCCAACAACAAATCGCCCACGAGGCACCGCGCCACCAGCGCCTACAAGCCAATGTCGGCCCGACCGAGAGGTGGGGGGGGGGCTCCGGAGCGGCGCCTGTGGCACCCGGCCCCCGTCCACGATGGAGGGGAGGGGCGATGACGATCACACCAGGCCCCGGACGCCCATCATCGGGGGGAGGGGGCAACGCTCACACCAGGCCCCCGCAACCCCGTCCATGGGGGAGGCGGCACCGATCACATCAGGCTCCCGCACCCCGTCCACGTGGAGTGGGGGGGGGGGCGATTACACCAGGTTCCCGCACCCCATCCAAGGGGAGATGGAACGGATCACATCAGGCTCCCGCACCCCCGTCCACATGGAGTGGGGGGGGGGCGGTCACACCAGGCCCAGACTTCTGGTCCGCGGCGAGAACAGGTACACGGAGCCGAAAGGCCGGCTAGCAGCCCCGGCGCTCAGTCAATTAGCTCTATCGGCCGCCGGCGGCGCGTTATTGCTGCTGCCCCTTCTCCTGCTTCTGCTGCTCCTTCTGCTGCTCCTCGAGCTGCTCCTTCTCGCGGGCGGCTTCCTCGGCGGCGGCGGCGGCGGCGGCGATCTCCTCGGCCTCCTTGAGCAGCGCCTTCTCGATGCGTCGCTCCAGGTCGAGCACCTTCTCGCGCTCTAGAAGGTCGATGATCTCCTCCATTTGGCGGCTGCTCAGCTTCAGGTCGTCCTGACCCATCAGCTCGATCACCTGTCGGCCATAGGGCAGCGATGTAAGCTCATCCCGAACAATGACGTGCAGGTGTTGTGTTTCAGCGAAGCCTTTGACTGCTATGACAGGAACACGGCACCGCCGGTTCTCGCCCCAGTTGTCCTCAGAAACGGAATCAGCGCGGTAAGCCAGCAGTGAACCTAGGAATCCATTCCAAATCCTGATATGTCACTGTTTGAATACAACACCCCATCGGCGGTGAGCCCACCTATCAATCACAGTCTGTGTATGAGCCGCTGACAACCCAAAGATTCGCCATGGGCTTGTGACTTGGGGGAGCGTCAACCACGTAATTACACGGTGTTCGTCAGAATGCGCATCAGGCCACGCTAACCCCCCAGTCCGCCCATTAACTGACAGGAGTGTCAGGACCTCTTGACATGTCTGCGCCATCACGTCACGGACCGCACAGGGCAGATCAGATTGCAGTCAACATCAGGTCACACCGCCTTCATTGTTCGTGACAGGAACAAACCATTCGCCATTCGCCAGCACGGGACACAAAAATGTTCCGATCGGCACGCAGCCCGGGCACACTCTCTGGGCTACTCGAAAGTCTCTTCCCAGGGGTCATGCTTCCCAAAGCCACGTTACAGAGTACGCACACCGGGAGCCTGACAGCCCGCCATCGAACACTGCAGCATCTTTATACGCCGTCACGGACAACGCACACGTGGTTCTCCTCCACCGATGACGACACCCAATCAGTGACTGGCCGACACGTCATCGCAGCCACGGTCTCTGCGCCGGGTCGGGGATGGCGACGCCTGACGCAAAACTCACGTCGTGAACGTCCTCCACGCGGATGGACCCGTCCTTGTTGTCGTCCATCTTGGAGAGCACCTGGGCGATCGTGTTCAGCTTGGTCTGGTCCGGCACCGACTGGATGTGCTGCAGCGTCTGGATCAGCTCGTGGATGCCCACCTCCTCCTCCCTGTTGTGCACAAATGAGAGAGCTCCAATGTATGCCGCAGGTGGGACCGTGCCAGCCGGCGCTTCGACTGTACTGTCGGCTCGCAGCAGTGAAAACATTTAGGCTAGAATACCCGCCAGGCGCACAATAATTTTCTCGGCAAATCGGCAGTCCAGACATGATCTCATAAACAAGCGCAGACACAGTATGATGACCCAAGTTCCAATGTCTAACAAAGCTGATTAAAAAGCACCACAAACCCAAAACACCGACTATACGCTACGTACGTCTTTTTGCCGCCTTCAGCTCCATGCTGGGCGATGAGCTTCTTCTCCCTGGCCTGCAGCTTGTTGATCATGGAGTCCAGCGAGCCGATCATCCTGTTGACGCTGTACTGCAGACCGCGGGCAGCTCTCGTCTCTTTCAGGTCGCTCATCTTCTTCCCGGCCTTTGTCATGATGTCGTGCAGATCCTGGAGGTCCTGAAATTCGACAGCAATAGTCAGGGGGTGTTACGGTTTCACTTACGGAGACGCCAGTAACAACAAAACAGAAGCAAATATTAGTACAGATGGGTAACTACTAGCGTTTTACCACGTTTCAATTCTCTACCCGGTCGGTTGCTCTTACCACCAGCCGATACGCAGAGAAAACTAATTCGTGTGGTTGTGCCAAAACGCAATCCCCTGAGATACAAGGCAAAATAAAAGAAATGGTGATCAAAAAGACCGTTGCATCAGGAAGTGTGACTGACTGCACAACACTTCAGATCATTTCAAATAAATTAATCCCAGCTGAAATACGCACAGTCCCCCTCAGCTTGGTACCGACAAGCCGTGCCCATTCCATTCCACGGCAGCCTTGTCCATTCCACCCCATCTAGCCCCGACCAGGCCACTTCAGCCCCTGCCCTCCTCCCCCAACGCCAGGCCGCACCTCCTGGTAGTCGGCCATCTCCTCCTTGATGTCCTCGAGCTCCTCCTGCTCGAGCAGCGGCTTGCGCCGGGTGGCGGCCAGCGTCTCGAGCGCGCCCTCGATCTCGGAGACGTCGCGCGACGTGAGCTCGGCCTCGGGCGGCGGCGGCTCGGCCACCGTCGGCGCCCGGTCCACCACGGTCGGCGCCGCGTCGCGCAGCAGCTCGGCGTCGTCGGCCGGCGCCGGCTCGGCGGCGGCCGGCTCCACCATCTCGGGCGCGCGCCGCAGCGCCTCCTCGGCCTCGCGCTGCAGCGCCGCCTCGCGCAGCCGGCGCTGCTCCTCGCGCTCCTCCTGGATCTTGCGCTCCTCGTCGCGGATCACGTCCACGCGCGTCTTGAAGTCGATGCGGCCTTCGCGGTCGCCGATGGCCGCCCGCGTGGCCGTGCCCTGCGCGTCACGGCAGGTCAAGTCAGGTCGGGTCACGTCGGGTCAAGTCAGATCACATCAAAAGCACAGCAGACTTAACAAGGTAATTACCGGTACTGACAAAGGGGGCGACAACCGACGGTAGTGGGTGCCATCTTAACATCAGAAACAGTAGAGATAGCCTTTCCACAACAGCTAGCATGCAAATCCACTGGCATAAATTGAGTACAGGGCGACGTTATATTAATAGAATGCTACTTCCAAAGGTGCATCAGGTGAACACCACCATATTGTGCGTGTGCGCCGCGCAGTCGAGGCTGCGATCACGTACCACCGACTCGGGCAGCTTGGAGATGGCTGCCTTCAGCTGGTCTCCAGGCGGCAGGTTCTCCGGCAGGTACATGGCTCGCGACAGCAGCAGCAGTGACGGCGGCACCTGCGGCGGCGGCATTCGAACGCTCGCGATGACGGCACGCACAGGACGGGTTCCGGTGGCTCTTACTCCGCACAGTTTCCATCCGCAGTAGCAATGAGACTTTATCAAATTCCTCGCCACTGCGGGTACAACACGTTTCTGACGACGCCGCATCCACAGCTCGGAAGCATAAAAAACAATCTGGCTTCCGGAAAAACCCAGCGCGTGAATTAAAACACACGTCTTCAGATGCATCATCTCATTCTATACGAAGTGACATCCATGAAACATTAACACAGGCGCATTGTCTTTCAGAATGACCATGACGAGGTCATATGATGAGCGTACAGAAGCCACTTCTAACGCATGGCACACGAGCACTGCGACCAGGACCAGGACGGCGGGCCCTGCATTGACGCACCTTTTCATTCAGGCTGAGATCGAGCCACTGCCCAAGCTGGGAGCGCAGCCGGTCCTCAGACACGCCGTACGCCCGCATGCCGCGGGCACGGCAGGCCGACTGCAGCTCCTCCACCGTCATCATGTCGAGACCCTCCCTCTGGATGATCTGGTGGACGGTAAATCAGAGGAAACGGTAAGGCGGCAATAGCCACTAAGGTGGTGATAACCACTTTGATGCACAACCGGTAGCATTTGTCGAGTGTGACACACCGTAAATCATTCACGCCTAGGTGATTCTTGTTCTCGCTGCGCTTCGACTGACATCAAAATTGCGACTCCCGCGCTGAGACCGCAGCTCATCTACACTGTCGTGCAAAATGGCCAGGCCGCCTTCCCCGAGAAATACACTCGCAAAACGCCCTCTTTCAAATGGCAGGGACAACATTTCTCTGGTCCTGATGCCGAGAAGAGTGAATAGCATCAACCTCCTGTGACATTCCCGCCCATTTCCTCAGCCTTCTACAGAAGAACAATCCGTCCACTCCTTCACGCTATTCGTGCGCCGTCTCACCCGGTCGTCGGCCATGAGGCCTCGCAGCTTCATCTGGATGAGGAAACGCAGGAAGTTGTTGGTGCCGAACGGCGGGATCTCCAGCACGCGGCAGAGCGCGGCCAGCTGCGGCCGGTCCAGCGAGTCGAGCGTCACCTCGTCCTCGAACAGCTTCGAGAACTTGATGATCTGCTCGTTGGACGCCTGCTCGCCGGAGGTCCGGATCTGCGGCGGACGGCCGACGGTCAGCGGCCCGCCGGCGCCGCGGCCGGACGCCGAATCGGAAAGCGCGGGACGAACGCTTCTCGCACGGATACTCGGCAAGGACACGCGCTTCCTGCCATTTAAAGGTACGGGCTCGTAACATGGACAAGCGCATGTCAGTTGCTTTGCATGACTGATTCAGTTAAGACTAATGTTCATAGTGAGACAAAGGTTAACGGAAAATTCGCATCTTTAGATTTGTCGAAACGCATACATTTCATATACGACCGAAGGTAAAGAAGACCAACGAGACAACCGTTGCGGCACGCATTGTGCCATAAGCTGTTCAAAACACACATTGAGCAGCTCAGGAACACATAGCGACATGACATCGCTTATCGTACCTCTTTGAAGAAATCGGCAAACTCCCTGGCAGAGTCTGAATAGTGTCCTTTGCCTTTCAGAGCCATTGAGTCAAGCGTCTTCTGAAGGAACTTTGCCGTTTCTAGCTTCACCTTGAGCCTTTGTTTCATTTTGGCTTCCTGTGATAAAGACGGAATGAAATTAGCCGCTGGCCTCCTGTGATAAAAGATGGCGTGAAATTAGCCAGTCAGCTCTGACGAAGACAATGGGCGAATGAGGTATCTAGTGTTATATCACGCAAAACATTCAATTCGTCATCTATTCCGCAGAGTTGCAAGGCAAGTTTCCAGTTTCCAAACTCCCACTTGGTGTCGCAGTTCTTTATTCTTATCCAGCCACTCCCAAAAAAAGTGCTTAATAGTAAATGGAAACAGCAGCTGAATTTTACATCATACCATACAGAGTTTGTGTATTATAATATCCTGCGACATGTTACTTAGAAAAACGAATTTTATACACAGAACAACGAAAACGACATATCATGAAAAACTACGCAAAATTTGGGTTTATAATATAACATACTACATATGTATAAATCACAAAGAAATAAAATAAGAAATATTATTACTTTTACATTATATAAAATAACATAGAAATGCGAAATATTGTGCAATATAATATAGTATTATAATAGCTTAAATGAATGGTTTCAATAAAACTTTGACTAAACCACGCACACGCTGTACGAAATGCCTACAACAAGCTGGGCTCGCCACTCAATATGTACGTGTCAGCCTGTTTTAAAACAAAGACACTCATAACAAAGGAGAACGCGGAGAGCAAAGTGCAAGTTGTATCTTTCTCAGGATCCCCATGTGCTGGAGGATGGTCGCCCACGACCACACGCGACGCTGCCCCACGTCATTTTTTAGTTTCCCCTCATCTGTCGTAGTCGTATCAGCGCCTGGCTACAGCCAGCTGGCCGAATGCAGAATCTAATCCGGGACTGCCACACGGTCACAACGTGCCGGGTGACGTCACGGTCGAGATGCAAACCCCCGCAGTGAGGTGAAAACTGATCAAGAAAGAAAGCCCCACAAGGCAGGAGACAGCAAGGTCGTCAGGCCTTCCTACTCCACACCCGCTGCCCAGCCCGCGCCGTTCTCGATGGCCGACTCCGGTTCGTCGGCAGTGACTGTTGCGGCGCCACGGTGTCTCCCCGTCGCCCCTCCCCTCCCAGCTGGCGGGGGGGGGGGGCTGGTCCGGCGCCAGGCCCGGTGGCCTTCTGACCGGGATCGGGGTCAGTGACGGTGCGGGGCGGGAGTGACCCCGGCCGGCGGCCGCAGCCTCGAGTGCGGGCCAGCCGCGGCGGTACAAAAACACGGACAGAGGCGTGACACAGCCGTGACAGTGCAGGCAGTCGGTCAACACAACAGTCGCCGGGTGTTTTTTCGGCCGGCCCTGTCGCCATTTTTTGTGGGCTGCTGTGCTGAGTCAACAAATGGATGGACTCAAACGGAACGATTCCTGTTTCTCTTCCGAAGTAGACTGAAAGGAGCAGACGCGTCGGGCAACACTGGAACCGTGTTCATTGAAGAACTGGCAGAATAAATATGTTTGAAACTGAACATATGGTCACAAATTTCGGTGTCGGACGGAACGAAGGTTCTTGAAAATCGAGACCACACAAATGTGCGCAGGTGTAAGTGGCATGACAGTGCCGCGATAATGGGAGAATACTATCTTGGCCTATCAATACAGCAGACTTGTAGACACGCAAGATAACACGACACATAATTGATCACAGAAGTCAGACACAATCGCTCTCGCAGCAACTTGCCTCGGCGTTGGACGTCTGGAACGTGGACGGCAGCATGTTGGGGAACAACTTCAGCGCCACCGGCAACAGCAGCTCCATGAACGGGATGATGATGAAGACGGAGAACGGCAGCAACCGGAACAGGTCGGCGACGGTACGAACCAGCTGCGGCGGCCCGAGGCAGGGGTCAGACAGGACTGGGTCGCCAGGTCTCGTCTTAGCGTATCGGATGACCATTGCCAGCGACACGACCGGACAATGAACGGGTTTTATTATTTCAGATTGGCTTGGTGAGCTGAAAGTCTCCGAAACGATCTGAGACATGTTCCCAGCCTTCCTCGGCTGTCTTCGTATTAACGGGACGTGGGTGACGGATGAACTGTCCATACCACAACCTACGAATGTACACAACTTAATCGCATTTTATTTCCAACATCGGCGCATCCCGGATGCCGCAAAACCGAAAACTCGCTCGCCTTCCGTTCCACTACTGGGACACAAGATCCCTCCCTCACCTGCCGCTGCTCGCGCCGAGATAAGCTCTTTCCATTCAACACCCTCCAGACGAGCCTCCGCGAGATGTTGATGTTGATGAAGAGCAGTTTGAAGCCGTGGTAGTAGTGCTTCACCTCGTCGACGAAGCGGACCCAGAGCGAGCGCCTCGGCGGCTCCTTGACCGCCGGCAGCGGCTCGGGCGCCTTGGTCGGCGCCACCACGGTCGCCACGGCCGGCCGCTGCGCCTCCTCCTCCTTGGCCTCGGTGCCCTCCTTCAACCGGTCCTTGAGCGATTCCACGGCCTCCTCCACTTTCGAGGACGGCTTGTGCAGCTCCTTCTCGCGCAAGTGACAGCTGATGTGGACGCCACGCTGGGTGGCCGGCTGCACGGCCAGCAGCCAGGCGCGCCGCTCCAAGAGCGCCGCGCGCGGTAGGCGGCGCGGGCCGCACGGCGCGCCGGCGCCCAGCAGACCGCCCCTGCCGGCTGCCCGGTACACCGCCAGCCAGCAGCTGGCCATGGCCGCGCTGCGGACACGACCATGGCGTCAGAGGGAGGCCACTGCGACACGCGGTGGGTGGGGCTCGTGCAGATGGTGGGGAGAGTTCACCTGTTCCCGTTAACTCGGGCTTATGAACATCAGGAAGATGGCGTTTTGGGGTCCATCACGAGCGACACAAACGTATGTGGTACAGCTAACAAAACCTTCATTTTACATTTTCATTTCCTTTTAGTTCTGAAACAAAATGACTCTTGACCAAAACACTGTTTGGTGTGGATTCCAAAAAATTCACAGGGTTACTAAAGGTGTGCAGTGAAGATGTTCCTGTAGCCCAAAATTGGCTAAGACATGTCAAAAATTAGTGAGAATGGAAAAGCATGGTATGACCAATATTTACTTGGACTCATGTCCACCCCAACCTCTCCCCCCCACACACACGTGCATCCCACCCACTGAGATTCAAGCATACCTACAAATCTGTCTATTTCCTTCTGTATATACATTTGGATTTGGGCATATTTGTCATAGCTTTGCAAACCCAAAAGCAATAAGACATCTTTATGTCAAATGCTCCTTTAGGGTTTCTTCTGACAGTTTTTAAGGTCATCCATTGACTGCCACATAAAAGTGAATCATACTTCAGGTGTTTATGCTAGTAATGCAATGCAATTTTGCACTGTTTCATTTTGCTTAAGTGAATTTGGTTGAGGATTTCAGCGAGAATTTACATCACTGTTTGATGTCAGTATCAGTAGTCAAGTAGTTTTTGTTCCTCTAACAGAAAAGTACCTGAATCCTGAAAGGTTTGCAAAACTGCCCTATTTTAAGGAAGATAATTAATCCCCAATTATCACAGCAGATACCACCACATTGTCTACATACATTTTGACTGACAATGTAAATGCTAGTGATGTCATCCTCCATGTGGGAAAAGGTGCAATGTACTTTTCACCTTATCCATACTGTAACACCTCCATAGGACTGTCCTAAGCTATCACATCATGATAGTGGTGTAACATAGTCATGATACATTTAACCCAGTCTAACTTTGGAAAATCCCAAAAAAGAGGTTACTGATATTCTGATAACACAAGAACATAGTTCAACTGAAATGTCTTATCTCTCAGTGTCATGCATAGTTTCATTTATTATGTACATGATTTCATCAAGATAAATTCCTTCCAGCCTCAGCAATATTTAAGTCATATATGTTGTACTGCCTTGTTCCAAAATTATAATACAATAAAGTTTAGAAGATGAGCACCCGCCAGTTTTAATGCAGTGTACGCAATTATGATATGGCAGGTGCACTACTACGCAGCAGTACTGCCTAGTCAAGCACATCAGACGTAAACAGAAAAGACAGCTACCGCTTCATGCATGGGTAATAAATGGAGATGAGCCACATTCCAAGTTGATGAAATACATAAAGCTGGATAGGGTTAGGTTACATGACATTACCCTAGGTCAGATTAGACCAAATTCTAGCTACATTTTCCAACTGCAGAAGGCAATGCACAATGTTACATTTTCTATGGCCGGGCAAAACGCAGTACTTGACATAAGTTTTTGGGCTTTGGTCAGTTGTAATACAACAGCAGTGATACAACAGTAATACAACTGTCCAGACACTGGGCCTAGTCATGTGATCTGAAAAATGTGACTGGTAATGGCTTATGCCCATTAAAAGACTTCTGCTGTTCATAATAAAAACTTTTATACTCCTCTGCCATATTTGAGCAAGTCAGATGGTCATGACAAGGCACTCAGCACTTTCAAGCATCAACAGGTAAACTGGAAATGCTTACATCCTGTAATTATGAAATTATTCTACAATTTACTTGATGAAGGACCATTGTAATGTACATTTACACAACACAAAATGTCCCAGTTATTATCTTTAGCATTACATAATATAATCAAAAACTTATTTTCATTGCAATCTGGCCCTAACAGATGCATAATGTTTAATGGAGAACATGACAAAACCCTACCAAATGCTTCCATTAGCTACCTGAATTGCACTGTCAAAACATACAATCATCCAAGTAGAACATCATTAAAAAAGCAGCTTTGAACTGACACAATGGTTGCAAAATAAACTCTGCATTTTATCTAGAATCAGAGTGACAAAACAACTTTCAGGTGATGACAAAGAGAAAATACAAAAGAAAAAACACTAACCTCAATGAGGATATTCGATGCTCAAGACTGGGAACACCCACGAACGAAGCTCATCGCCTTTCTGCAACGAAAACGATGATCCTAGCTGTTGTTGACGACTAGGTGATGCAGCTTCAAGGTGTTCTGAGCACTGAACTATACGCGAGAAAATAATCGTACACTGACGGATACAATAATTCTCACGAGATTCTCATCGATTACTGGGCGAGAAGCCACCCTCTGCAATCTTCTCATCACACCCACAGTCCGCGCAATGACCTCAAGAAACGTCAGAATCGCCGCAGCTGCACCGAGAAAGGAACAGTGCTTCCTATTGTCACGTGACACAAGCTGGCTAAATCTCATACAAATGGGATGAGCCGAAGGTCTCGCTGCTCTGCCGATTCACGAGTCTCAGCCTCAGATTTGGTCTACTTGATTGCCCGATATCGCAATTTGACGGTCAATGAGGCTGACTAAAGACATAGACCCTTACTATCATATGGGACCGCTTAAAAAAACGACCAGGCGCAAAGATGCGGGAACCAGGCAGGCGGGGAAAGGGCAGCTGCCTCTTCCCAGCTTTTTAAAATTTAACATTAACCTCATGGGTGCCGAGTAGAAAGAACTGGCCCAAAATGCTTCTTTCATATCCCCTTTCCCCGAACTGTGGAGGAGTTCATGCGCCCCTGACTAGGCGTGTTCCCTGTTGTATTGATTATGACCGCATTAGGTCAATAAATAAGGCTCAGAATAAAGCCATATATTTTCCCCGTTCACTGTTGACTGTAACGATATTACTGCGTCAAATTAGTTACGAAATGAGCCAAACGCATAAAGTAACGACTAGCGGCATCTTGTGGTCATTTTGCTTACTAATACTTACCTCCTTAGCACCAGTGGCATGTCGTCGAATGCTGCTGGAAGCTCGAATGTCGTTTTTCGTCGCTTTTGGCTATACAGTCTTAGTTTCGTAAAAATCCGGCATGAAATGATATAAGCACTTCTCTTAGCTGAAAATGCACCTTACTGGCCCTAAAAACAGCTAAAATATCACGCGCTCCTAACGTGAAAAACGAAGTGATTTATGTTCTTTTTCTCGAACGGTGTGTCCAATATCTGAATTAATGGTTCAAATTCTGCTTACATTATCGTTAACCTTGTCGCACATGCGGCAGAATAACCTGAGAGACGCGGAAGTTTTAAACAGTTTACAGGAGGACCGAAGTGTTGCCGGCGATCATCAGCTTCAAAATGGTAAGATTTCGATGCATTCACCACCTTTGACATCAAGATTTGGATTATATTTTGAGCATGGATCGACTATCGGACTGGTTTGCAGCTCGGCGTTGGCATCTATGAAGGTAGGCCGCGCGCTTGCGCTCGGCACGCTCGCCGTGCCGTATGGTTGCCGGTACGTTTGACTAGTGACGGGTCGCTGGTGGTCAGCTAAGACTTTTTTTGAGATCCAAATGACTGCCGGGGGATTTAGGGGTCGTAGCATGCGTGAAGCATGGCTTGTCGCATAGATTCCGACCCCCTGCTTCCAGTCGAGCGATTCTAGGTAACGGACAAACGTGCGGTGCGACTGCGTAGTTGTCAGCGTGATCCTGTAACGGCCGGTTATCACGTGGCCCGCGGGCCAGACATCAAGTAACGGTTGAACTCAAACCCGTCTTACCAGGACGGGAAGACCAGCGCTCTACCCAACTGGGTAGGTATTGGTCGCTATCGTTGACGGTGTTTGTCGTAATGCATTGTTACCGATTCGCACTTTTCGATGGCATGAACAATAGTCTGAACGCCGTGCGGAAGTCGAGCCGTAGCTGTCCGTCGAGGGGTGCGCTCGAAGCACCAAAAAGTCACCTTAGTCCTGATAGCATAAGGGCGCCCACGAAGCTCCAGAGGCACAGCGGGCAACCTGACAGGAAAAGTACCACGGCATTGCATGGTTCATGGGAACATTAGTCACTGGCAGGCATGGGCAGCATCTCCTGTACTATTGGTGTTACCAGTGCAACGCCAGGGTTTCCGAATTTTAGCATTAGGCCCATGGTGATGTACGGAAAAATGGTGTTCAGAGTGGCTCTGGCAGCATCAGTTTTTATTCGAATCCTCCACTCTGGCTGGGAGGCATCGGTGTAGGGGCGTTTTCAACGCCGTCAGAGCCAGCCAGTACTATTTTAAAGCAATTTCTTCCCATCCAACACTACTTAGCTAATGTTAAAATTGTTCATAGTTGGTACGGCGGTCGCCAGGCTGGATATAGCGTCGCAGTGTCTCCCACATAGAAGGCTCTTGGGTCAAAAGTTACCGTCCGTAGTATATTAAAATGCCTTGTTGGATTATTTTGAAGTAATTCGTATTTCTCACTCTGGTTTCGAAGAAGTAAATGGTAAGACATTTTTTAAATATATATATATATATATCATATGTATATATGTATGTGTATGTAAGTATGTATATACTTATGCATGTATGTGTCGTTAAACTACCCAGTAAATTGTTTTCAGTGTCTGTGGGTGAATGTGTTCTTGGTAGGTCTACCAAGGTTCTTGGTAGATCGAGCAAGGGAAAAATATCATGGATTGCAGTTTTAATCATTTGGGTGTGGTAATAGCTTGCTGCACCGACATTCGCTGTGTTCGTCGCATATGTGTTTTAGGGGAGTTTCGAAGTGTTTTCAATCAATGAAAATCCGGGCATCGTTTCTTTTTATTTTCTGGTGTGTTTGGTAACGCATTTTGAGCGAAAGTTGTCGTCAGAAGGTTGGTGGACGTCAGGGGATAGTGGACGTCTGGTGGGAGCTAGACCCGCGATGTCTGTCCTAACCCGACCTAACAGACGCGGATGAAGGACAGTGAGGCGACGGTCTCTGCCCTTCTTTCGGTAATTTTCGAATGATTTCCAAAAAGATTGGTCAGCTCTCGCGAATCTCGGGTTCAGGTCAAGAGTCTGATTTCTGGACTTCTTCTGCCCTAATCTTGACTTGACTTCTTCTACTTCTGTCCCTAGTCTTGAACCTGTGTTTAGGCAGGCACAGTAAATAGATCCAAAAGGACATAGAGCTGGGAGAGCACAAAAGCATGTCGTTGACACCTCAGTGTTGTCCGCTGTTTGTTCGTAGCGCACTTGCTCGGAAACGTTACGGATACGTGTCTGCTCGTTGTGGGGACTTTGCCCTCATTAAGGTTAATTGTTCTCCAAAGTTCGATGTGTTTTCTCTGGCCTGTTGCACGTGGAAATATGACTGTCTTAAAAGTTACTTTTTCTCGAATGCATGTGATAGCTCGTTATGGCATGTAATCCATTTTGACTGATGACGTAGTATGGCTAATTTCATTGCATGTGGGAAAGTAGGGTCATGTAGTAAACGTATCAATTTATTGCAGCGGTATGTTCGTCGAAGGATTTTTCCACATAGTGGTCAGCTTGGCCCTGGTATGTCTTGGCTTTCCATCGCGCAAAGGACGTTTGCTTGTAACGATCGTTTCTGCGCTGATAAGTGTCCGCATTTTCTGTCCTAATTGTTTGGTTATGTACTTACGGCACCAGGCATATCTCATTAGATCATCTACCGAAAGCATGAGACAGATTGAACAGTGGCATTTATGAACCATTTTCTGTGAGCCTAAGCTTAATCCTCGCGGTAATCAATCGCCATCGGTATGTAAAGATGTATTCAATGTCCCACCCGTTGCACAACTTTGAAAATCCTGCTAGGCGTGACAGGAACTGAGGGACCCCAGAAATTCCTCTGGTGCATCTGAAGGGAACGCAGCTTGTTTCTTCTTTCGAGAACCAGTCCGACTTTCTGGTCTAGGATGACCGACTGAACTTTCCGTGAGTACTGTACATGAATGAAGCGAGGTCTCTGGAATGAAAGGCGTGGTTTCTCCATACCGTCACCTGGGATAAAATGGCGTGTGGTGTATACAATAGTAGCGACCTGGATTAACATTTCACACGGATGGCCGAATAAACTTTCATTCAGTATACTGCATGAGTGATGCGAGGTCTCTGGACTGAGATGGGTGTTTTCTCCCTACTGTCAACCGCGACCTGGGGCAAAGCCTCGGGCATGGATGCATGGATGAGGAAAATACTACACACACGTTTTACACAAACGGAAAGCCATACGACATTTTGTAGTATGTACGTGGGACCACGTACTGCGTGCAAAAACAGAATCCCTAGCGCCGACACGCAGCGCAAAGGTTTCGCCGCCTTTCCCTTTTCCCGTCCCTGTCCCGGCAAAGTGCCGATGCCTTTGCCACAAATAAGGCCGTTACCCAAACGAGTCGGGCCCGTTGTGGTGCGATTCGACGTGCCGCCATCTCCCGCGGTCTCTCAGTGACGGCCCGGGAATGCGCCGATCGACTTCCACTGACGTCATCCAACGACTGGCGCTGACACGAACATATTGGCTCGGGACGCCTTCAAGGACGGGCTTGTAATGAGCTTGGCGGCGTGTATTCTCGGCTCGGAGTCGGATCTTGAAAGTCGCTCCCGCCGGAACCGCGCAGACTATTCATTGTTGCATTTGGTTCGTGTAAACTCCGCAAGTCTTTTCGTGAAGCCGGCAGTTTCAGCTGAAATGGCTCACATTCTAACATCAAGTTGCCATGGTAATTCGCCAGGGTTAGCGACACTCTTGCCTGTTGCGTCGACTCAGGGATCGTCGTAGTCGAACGTAAATGAGCTTTCTGTCAGTGCGACAATGTAGAAGTCCCGTTTGAACATACAGATGCCGAAACGATGCGACAAGTCCTAAACCCACTGCAGCCTGGAAGACCTCACCTGTTTAGTTGATTTCAACGCATGCGGATGCGGTCGTGTCCGAGGAAGCTAACCTGTACCATTTTTTCTCCCGAAAATCGGACGGTTGGTTTGGGTTGCGATGCACAGGCATTCGCGTTCAAGCATCGGTTATCCAGTCCACACTACACGTGTCACAGATGGACAACTAGTGGCGTCGAGATTTGAATCTACAGCCTTGCAGTTATGAGACCGAATCTCTATGCACTAAGGCAACGAGTAGGAAAAAAACTCTGACGCGATAGTAAAACAGAACGAAGCGTATTTCATTTCACAAGACGATGTCATTTTGCTTATATGTGAGGTGGATGGAGTCAGGCCTCATGCATGTGGTGGTGAAGTTTCTCAGTCGCTGGCTTGTGCTCGACGTGAAGAAATATCCTCTCGTTCGTCTTGGGTTGAAAAACTTTGCCTTCCGGCGACGTCCAGACCCATCAGCGTTGATGCTGCTGCTCGAAGAATCGGTAAATGTGGGGCCGGCATGTCTGGCAAGATAAACTCGCCACGGTTTCAGTGCGCCATTTCGTTCTCGCCGTCACATTAGCTCTGTGAAGGCTGCTTGGATGCATGTACCTGAGAGCTTCGCTGGCTTTTTATAGGAAGCTGTTGATTATAGCTCTTTGTGTTAAAATGGGCAAGGTTTCCCGTGCGTCTAGACAGGCATGGAACTTTTACGCGTTCTGAGTTACGCAGATAGTTGTGGCGCCAGTGAGCATCATGGCCGTAAGGCATCGGTTACGGACCTCGGTTTGCCTTTCTGTCGGTGGCCTATTGGACAAATGTGGCACTCACGGGATCATAATTTGTCACGCTGCAATCTGGAGCTTGTTACTGGGTGGCAGTACTTTAATTCACGTTGATACGATACGAAGCGCTCGTTATACTCGTTTATTGACGCAGAGGTATTAGTAGCCAGCTCCGTGGATGCTCCAAGTATGTGTGTAAATAAATAAATAAATAAGTTATGGTCACCGGTCGAGCGGCGATTGCATCTCGCGGCCGCCTCATTACACTAGAAGCCGCCGTGGGGCCGCATGCCGCCAGTGTCGGTAGCTGGCTTGTGTGGTGACTTATGTGCGCATGCGTAACTTCGGGCACTCGGCGTTGAAGGGATGCTTAGGAATGGAAGATGCCGTAATGATGGTAGCGCACACAGGGATCGATAGATGTCGCCAGTGATGCTGGCGATGACCAACGTCAGGAGCAGGACAGGTATCCTGGTTCCGCTGCTTGTCGCAGCTCGCCGGGAGCCCGGTCCCACACATGTCGACCCGTTCGCCGCTCAGCCGACTGCGCGCCGCCGCGGCCGCCGCTCTGTCGTTCCGCCGGACCAGTCGGCATCCTCCGACGGGCGGCGGCACGTGATGACCGGCCGCGGTCCGGAAACGAGCCCCGCGGGCCGCGTCCGCGCCGCGCGTCAGCCGTTTTTCAATCAGATTTGTTTACCCGGCGCCGGGCCTCACGCAGCGGCGTCCGGCCGGCGGCGGCCGCGGCCGCGGCGCGCGCCGACGCCGGACGGCGCGCTGATGCACGGCGCCCGCCGTCGGGAGCGTTGTCGGGCTGGCCGCCCGCGTTTGATCGATGCGAGCGGCTCACGCGAGCGCGGTCGGCCGGCCGGCGTATTCGGGTCTTCGGCCACGTGGGGTGTCGAATTCTCAGCGAGAGGGTGTGGGGTCCTTGGGTGTGTGAAGTAGCGGACTGTCGGGGGCGGGGTGCATGATCCTCGGGTGTTATGATGCTAGATCGCCAGAGATAGCCTATCCTGGTTGGCAGGAAGCCTGACAGTTGGAGGGAGCAGCCTATCCTGGTTGGCAGGAAGCCTGACAGTTGGAGGGAGCATTTTCTTGATCTGACACTGCGATGTTGAAACTCATCCGTTTTGGGTGTCTGTTCCAATCCACCTGAACCGAATCTCAGTGCAGAGCACCATGTTTTTTTATCGAAGCGGTAACTGATCAGTTAAGGTCCGATCATCCGATGTTAAATATAGCTTTTCATTCAGTTTCAAGCTGTAAAATTAATCTAGTCTGAACGTGAAGCAGGTGGCGTTGGGATCATAGTTTCACGCTAAGCTGAACTTGTAGCTTGGCCTTGACCCGCCATCCGAGCGTTCACAAATATGGATCGATTTTGCCCCAGGCGCTGAACCGGATGACGTTGGAGGATCTTTATCGTGTCGAGCAACTCCACGACACGGCCGCCCCGTGCCTGGCTGACCCTGTCGGTCTCTAGCCAAATGCACAAGCCCGTTCTGGGACTCGAACCCAGCGCCTCCCACGCAGCATGCTCTTGGGCGGCTCCTTGTCCACCAGCCCACGGCGGCGGTTAAACGAAACTGTAGGAGGACCTTGTTAGGAGAACCGGTACGTTGAGGAGTTCTGCTTTTTGCGGGACACTGCTTTTTTCATTCATACAACGAGCAGTCTTCAATTCATGGGTGTTTGATAACACAGGATGCGAAATTCGGAATATGCTGTTAATTAAGGGCTAGAACGGAAAGGAAATTGGATGTCTGAAAACGTTGCCGAGAACCAGGGTTTCGCACAGCCTATTTTGTGGGAGCATCTTGGTAACGGATACCTACAGATCTTACCAGTCGCACCTTCGCAGCGTCGCGGAACTTGCCTTGTTGTTTTTGTTTTCTTTGTTCATGTTTTTTTTTTACCGAAGAGCTTCAGTTCCAAGTAACTGCTCACCATGTTAATGTATATGTTTTGCACCTCAGCTGAGAATCAGAGATTTCGCGCTCGAACTGCCACGGTTTACTGACGCGTTGGCACAGTATTCATATTTGCTGCTAATCTTCACGGTGACCGTTCTGACTCTCAGCCCTAAATGGCCAGCGATCATGATCATCAACTCAGACGTTCTCGACGAGGCGTCAGTTCGTCATGTCGGCCAAGTAAGCAAGATTTAGAAGCCGATCGGGTCACTGGGAAGCCCATTATGACAGGACGTGACTTCTGTACTCATTGGCTATCTCTTTAAAGCTCTTAATCGGAGCGACAGATGGTCGTTGCATTCTGCCTGTCGTCAGAGGTTCAGCTGGCAACCGACCAGTAAGGGATCATCCCTGACTATCATACCGTTGTGTCATAACCTCGATTGGCACACGAAGTCGTCATCGCAAAATGAATTGAAAATAAAAATATATTTGTCATCACGAAGGGAGTTGCATTACACGATAAACATCCTTCAGCGCACGGCTTAGCATTAGCTTAGATCCCAACGCTACCGATTTCAACGCATTCTGGCTAAATTTGCAAAAAAAGTCGTTACCACGAATTGCGTGATAGGGAGCAAGTTTCAGTCTTTGCAACAAGCGCTGCCTGACATGGACTCTGATTCTAGATATCACCTTAAAAAATAATGGTCGTAAAATGGATGATACAGACGAAATGAGAACGACTTGTTTCCATTTAGAGACTTGCTTTCTTCTGCATTGCGTCATTGGTTTGTGGATGATGATCTCATTACTCTGATGCTTCTCATTGCCCTGTTGTGCCACTTCTCTATTTCATTTATCTTTTGACCATTTTTCCTGACTTGGAATGTACATGTGTGCAGCAGATCTGCTTTGAAAGACGCTTTTCAGCCTCTGTGCAGTAACGCATATTTGTTGAATCCAGTTTCATCAAACGCAAATGTTTTGTTCACGTGGTTCATTCTGCCGCCATTCACCTTCCACTTCATGATGCGTGCGTCACAGTTGCTGCACTCCCGTTGCTTAAAAGTAAGCTGGCCCAACTTTTGCGTCCGTGAGGTATCGCCTTTTCTTTTCCGCGGTCTTTTTATGCCGACATCGGAGTTTGTTTCCAGCCCGACTCCAATCTCGCGGCGGCACTGAAAGTTTAATTATTTTCGGCCGTCATTTAGCAAGAGCGAGCAATTTTCCAGTGCGGTCGTGCCTGGTGGCGCGTGCTGCTCCTTCGACCGCCCCGGGCTCCGCCGGGCGAAACCCGATAGACGAGCAACGGGGCCGTTTTTGAGTTTTGAACCGGGAGCAGCCGGAGCCGCGCCTCCTCGGACGGACGTGGGGATGTGCCGCCCGAGGCACAAATGGAAGAAGGACCTGTGTGTGCCACACAGTGATCGGGGATCATTACAGCTCGTCGGCTGTTCGCCGCCCGCTCTGCTGCGCGTTGAGGCGGCGGGCTGGGCTCCGACTGACGCAGAACTGGCGCCTGGCCATGTGTCCTCAGGCATGTTTCGGAGATCGGATGCGGTTGGCCTGTCTGATATCTGATGGTTGTTGTTAACCCGCTCATCTAGGACTTTTTTAGCGGATTTCTTTGTTGTAATGACGCGTTTCCATGTTTGCCTAAGATGCGTAGTGATGTATTACTCAGTTTTTCACGAGGAAAACTGCGAATATCTCGGCGAATATAAGGTCCATAAATCCCGATGACACATTTCTCACCTCTCTACGCAACAGTTCAACTGGGCTTTACGACACGGTGGCCGGCTGACGGCTCCAGGACGGCCAGTCCTTGCGACAGGTGAGCCGGAACTGCAAACGATCCCCCGGCTGGCTGCGACGATGGCCGACGGCCCGACGAATGCCGAGGCGGACGCTCTCTCATGCGGTGGAGCCCGCTGTCGCGACGCGTCGATGCGAGCCAGTGATTTCGAGCGGACCTGTGATGGAGAGATAAGGGAGGTTTTCCTCCGTAACAGGCCGCAGAGGCGCACCCTGGCAGTTGGGAATAATTCTATGATTTGAATCCGAGAAAATGAAGGGATTTCGTCCTCAGAATCGATCCGGGAAAATTTAATGCTGGCCTGCCCCTGGAGATATATGTTTCAGATCCCGCCCCAGTGCCACACATCATGCTGGCAGAAATCGTTAGGACGTCTTTTGACCGTGTTTTGCGCAGCTGCTATTGGTGATGAATGACCGCAATCTTTAATTCTCAAAGGATTTGCCAGCGGACGGAAAACCTCGAGACAATTTATCACGGCGAAAGCCACGAGCGGTAAACGCGACAATCTGGAGGCACGTGAGGGCATTGTGGCCGGTGGACGGCGGTTTTTTGGCGCCGTTCTCGGCGGGAGGGGCGGACGCGGCAGGGCTCTCTCCTCTCCTCCTCTCCGCGTCGTCTCCGCCGCCGGAATGCGGCCCGCCGTCGCGCCGAAGAGCCGCGAACTATCGATGACCGTCGCGTCGGAGCCGCCGCGCGACAGCGGCGCGTGCGGCACGCCGCCGGGCCGGCGTCGCGCCGTCGCAGCCGCCCTGACGGATGGTCCCCCGGCGCGGGGAATGCGCCCTATGTGGTGCGGCCGGCGGCGGCGGCTCGCGTGGCGCCGCCGCCGCCGGCTCGTTTGTCTCCGGCGGCCGTCGACGCCGCCGGCCGCCGGCTGACGCCCGGTGACCTGCGCCGGGCCCGGCCGGGGCGGCGGGTCGACTGGAGGTCGGTCGTGACGCGGCGGCGGTGGGGACGGCCCCTCGAGCACGCCCCGGCCCTCGCCGAGAGCTGCCGGGTCTGTCGATGAACAGCGGCCGAAGCGCTGCCGACGCTGCTTGTTATGGTCCGGAGACAGGCTGCACGGTTCCCGAGCAAGCAGAATGTGGCTCTTGTCTTTTTCCGCCGTCTGCTCTTTTTGTCAGAAAGTAACCGTTCTTGTCATTTCATTGTTTAGCCAGCACCTAGTGTTTAGTTCATGACTGCCTTGACTGGGAGTGGTGGTAGGATGCTGGATTTGACGGGATGGAAGGTTTCCTTCCGTTCCATTCTGGTTCAGTCCGTTCTTTCTGTTTTCCTTTCCTTTCCTTTTATCACGTTTTGCCATTGGATGGGTATTGGACAAGTTGCTGATTCCAGTTAAGCTCTTGAGTGGTTTAGCTTGTTAACAAAAATCATCAGGATTTTGATTGGAAGATTTTCAATCCTGAATTGCAATCCTTTTTAAAGATTACATGCGGAATGAAATCCTTTTCTAATAAAGGGATGGTATTGAGGATTTGACTGCGCCTTTTCTGCATTCATCTCTGCAGACCCTGCCCATTGCCGCCTGAACTTTAAGCAGCGACTATTCTGATCGACTTATAACTTCATGAACTTTTGGCAGTTACGACTCATTCTCTCTTAAGTTGTGCTTTGGGGAAATCGCACACTGGTGTGGCTGGAAAAGACAGGCGCCGGCGGCCGTGGATTTTGCTATATTTGGCCATACTATGCGCTCGCCACATCTCCTGTACGGCGGTAGCAGAGAATACGTGATCGTACTGCCGCGATCACGTTTAGTTTAGTGTGGCGGCGTTGTCCGCGGCAAGGAAACTGGCTGGAGGTGAGGATCCCCATCCTCTCATTTTTTTTTGGGGGGGGGGGGTTAACACGGAAATAAACGAACATGGAGACGCAGAACTTCAGTGCTTTTCATTATTTTTTGCATCTTTTTCCAAACCTTCAGCCTGAGGTCATTTCAGGTCACTTACCTAATGTACGAATAGACATGTCATGCAATATATTTACTCCTATACCAGAGAGCTAATTACGACGCAAAGAAAAAATAGATCATGTCACACAAATGTGTTGTTTCTTTATTGTCAGCTATATCATACAAAGGTTTGCAAGTAAATTGCCCGACCTCATGTCAGCTCGTTGATGCTTTTGTGGCCTTAGTCATTATTTATGGTGGGTAGGATTCTCGCAGATCTACGGTTGGATATGGATCGTATTCAAAACGTGAAAGATATAAGGCATTTTGTGAGGTCAGCGACCGAGGGGAAGATCACAAATGGTGGTTGTGCAGTGCGAGATAGTGATGAAAATGGTGCTACCACGTCTTGCTGGCGACCAAACATTGCCGTGCACTCTACCCTTCACCATTTCCACTCCGACGTGACAAGACTTGACTTGTTCCAGCATACTTTCTCATGGCCTAGCTTTTTTCTTCCTGGCACTGCCATGTAATTTTAGCATGGATGTCTCCTAAAATTTCGCACCAGTTCCTATCGGCTTTCATTGGATGTTGCGAGGAGATACCGGTATGGAATTGCAGGTTCGGATGTTTTGAATCTGCTCTTTGCATTATTGTCTTTGCATCTCAGTAATGGCCCGACCGCGGCCCAGAGTACAGGAATCCTTGCGCACGTGCTGAAACATTTCGAACAAAATATTCATATCCATTTTCTTGGGCCTCCCTCCGATCTTGTTTCCCACCGGCATCCTTGTAGTTCCTCTCGAGCCGACCTTTTGTTTCAGAATGCTCCTAAACGACTCGATCCGTCTGATGCTTGATGTGTTCGGTGGGCTGTCATGATTCTTAGCATAGGGATTCTGACGACATCCAGGCGTGATATCAAATCACGATGGCAGTGGCAGGTGGCTAGGTGAGACCTGAAGAGTATAGCCTTCTCAGGCTGGTCGAGGAAGGGCTTCAGGCGTTTGATGCACTCCGTCAGGATTTTTTCCGTTTAAATACCCGTTCTTCCTCATCGGGGATGCTGCGGGGGGAAGGGAACCCATGTTCTGATGCGTGATGGAAACTTTTGCCTCCCAGCGTACCTGAACTCAGACGGACAGTCAACTTTGTCATTGGCGTAAAACCCTCGGTTCCTGGAGAACTCAGCCAGAAATGACGAATCATTCATTCCTGGTGGTCCATAACGACGTCGAATTCACAGCCTGGGCTAAACGGCCCGCGATAGAACGTCAAGCTCATTAGCCAAATCATCTACCTTTGCTGCTGTGCCTGCAGGTCTGCCCTCTCTGGTATGCAGTAAACCAGGTAACTTCCGTTTTCTGTGTTCCGTTGAATATGATTCTTGGACACATTTAATTTTCGCACTAGAACTCACATCAGAAAACCTAACCATGCGAGTGTTGGTTAGCTCCCGCCTGATCCTCTGAACCCAGTTCGGCATCTTTTTGCTCGGCTTTCGTCCACTTTCTGTCTTTCTGTCGATACTTGAGTCATTGTCCACTTTCCTCATGACCATATCCTGGATTTTGATCTTCTCTGTAGCAGAAAGTGACTGAGCTTTAGGGTGTTGCATTCTTTGCGATTTTTTTTTTTTGTAAATCTGTGCGAGTCTCTTCTCCACCATCTGGTCTTCATGCGGGAAATAGAATAAATATCCCGTGGTGGATTTGGTGCTGATCGATAAACATATGTGACCACGTTCTGGTAGTGCTAAAGTTTTGTGAATACCGACCGTACAACGTCTCCGTAGAATGAATAAAGTTTTCGTCTAATTTTAGGGTACACCTGCACCTCGTTCTGAATGATAAGCCATCCATTTCTGTGTCTGTTCAACGAAATGCAAAGAAACGACGAGCTGACCTAGGTTGATCTTGAAAAAGGATCCTTGTACCGGCTGCGCGCATCGGTTGTGCTGTGCGCGAGTTTATCTGATACGAAAACTTAAACATGTGTCATAAATTAGGTCATAGTTTCAGAACTACGATTTTGTAACTCCGCCTAACTGTTGTGATGACAAACAAAGTCACTACCGCAGTCGAATTTGCCAGCATCGTGTTGAGTCTGTCTACGCCTTCCCAGTCTGACTCCGTCCTTCCCCGTCCAGAATGACAATGGGTCGTCCGTGTTTCGTAGGGAGATAACATCGTCGGCTTTGTTTTCCGAGGAAATAAACGCCTGTTATGCCTGCCAATCGAATAACATGTTTCGAAAGTGTTATGGGAGGGTATCCTTCCCGAAGTTGGTCTTTTGAAGCCTCACCACAGTAAAACTTCATATAAGGGTCAGCTTTTATGGCAGGGTAGCTGACGCTCAGCCCACCACAAACAGCAATGGAAATGCTGTGGTACCTGCTGCTGTGGCAGCTTGAGCAAGTATTAACTATTCTTAAAAAAGGTCGTAAAATGGATCGCGGATTGGATTGCAATTCTTTTGAAATGATTTTGATGATCCCTGTTTTTGAAGTTCTAAATGCATATTTTGCCGTGCGTGGCGGCTCAGTTTCGTGGAGGTGAGGGAACTTCTCTGTCCATTCGTATCCCGCGCCTGGCCTGCCGCTGCCCGCGCTGGGCGTGCAGCCGTCTTTTTGTCGGTCCGTCTTGTCCTGTCCCTGGATGGTCCCTGCCGCGTGGACACGCCCCGACCGCCCGAACAACGTGCTGCATCCGTAACCAGTCGCAGCCTGCTGGTGCTGGTGACTGACATGCCGGAGCCTGCCCGGGCTGCCGGCCGGGGCCAGGGGAATGGATCGGCTTCTCCGCTGGCGGGGTTGGAGCTGAGGCCTGGCCGCCCCTCGGTGGGGCTTGGTTGGGGGTCAGCTTGCCGGCTGGCCGCGGCTGAGGGTCGGCCCGCGGCGGGCTGTGGCCGTGGGTCAGTCGAGGGTTGATCCGCGGCGGGCCGTGGCCTTGGGTCTGTCCAGGGACTGACCCGCGCCGGGCTGTGGCCGTGGGTCAGTCGAGGAACCGACCCTCGGCGGGCTGTGGCCGTGGGTCAGTCGAGGGTTGATCCGCGGCGGGCCGTGGCCTTGGGTCTGTCCAGGGACTGACCCGCGCCGGGCTGTGGCCGTGGGTCAGTCGAGGAACCGACCCTCGGCGGGCCGTGGCCGTGGGTCGGTTGAGGGGCGCCCGTCGGCGGGCTGCGGCCGGGTCAGTCGAGGGACCGACCCTCGGCGGGCTGGGTCGGGCGTTGCCCGCCCTGATTACCGGCGCCGGCCGCTGATTGTATTACTGGCCGATCTCGTTTCGCCGTGCCGCCGCCTTCTGCCGGCCGCCGTTTGCTCCGCTGATCAGCGCCGCGCGGCCACCGCCGGCTAATTTCTCCGCGCGGCGGGGTCGGCCCGATATTCGGGACCGAGTTTCCCGCCAGCCGGGCCCGCCTCGATCGCCTGGGTTTGACGCGGACGCCTTGGCCATCTGGCGACGAGTGTGTAAGCTATTTTTATGAGGCGAACTGATGTCAGAAATAGCTCAGCCAGTACCTCATGGGGGTGTATTGGTTTTCATGACCTGCCGTCTGGAAGTGTAGTGCCCCAGGCACTTGGTGGCGAACTCGGCGAGCTTAAAAGTCGCCCATTCCTTGAAAAGCTTATAACCCCCGATTTTGGCGTTCACTTTCGGAAGACTCGAAGTTGTGATGGGAGGACGGCAAGAATCGCGACTGTGAGGTTATTGATAGTCCGTTCCTCAACATGAAATGAAAAGATCAATGTGGCCCCAGATTTGCTGGTTCTGCCTCTGTTTTTGAGCTGCATTCTGAGTCTTTGATGCTATTTGCAGACCCTTATGATGTTTCCAGCAACCATGGTCTTTTTCATTTCGGATCCTGAAGCTTGCGATCATTTAGATCGGTTCTTTCCTCTCCAATGTTACGAGGATTTTCGTCGGAGATGTTGGTTGATGTTGAATACTTCCTTTGAAGTTGGGTCGTTTCGCTGTCCCTACCAGGCTGTCAAGTATGAGAAATTTTGTTTATGATGTTGTATTTTGAGGCTGCGTTATTGACAGATTGCCACAATTGGCCAAGCTTCCGTATGGGGAAAGAACAGGGAGGTTAAGATTGAAATAATCTGTGTTGACTTTTTTGTTGCCGCTTTCATTTTTCTTCTTTGCCCGACGAAACTCGAGTGTTTGACAAGATTTCGTTTTTTGTTTCCTTGAAAGCCACTCTTCTCGTATCCGCATTGTGCGGATCTGCTGCGGGACAATATAGCGCCGACCTTTTTCTCCGGCGCGGGGGTTTTAGATCAGCGTGCTGAGCTGTCTAAACCCTCGCATCGCGTCTCCGGCCGGGCGTGCAGGGCCAATTCCTGGTCGTAAGCGCATTGAAAGCTTCTCTGGCGCTCGTTTGATGTCGGTGAATCTAACCAAGATGGCTGAATCATGTATACCGGCCGTCGCGCCACGGGGATCCTGGCAGATGCTTCTCGCGATGAATTCCGTGAAGCCGAATTATGGCTCCCGTGCCACCAGGAGCGGATCTAGGACGCCGACAGGAGACGTGCGTATTGTGGCGCCACTCGGGGAAATAAGTCTCTCTTGGGACACTCTGCCATTTGCAACCATCTAGAATAAAGGCTCTCAGTGGTTTTGATGCTTTTGCTTTTGCGTTGTTCTGCTTTTGTGTAAGATTTGTGCATAATCTTGTTAAGTTGGATGTGGTGATATGTAATGGATTAACACTAATTTTGTCGCTGTGAATTTCACTGGACAAAGGACATCTTTTGATGGCAGTAAAGTGTTCCATTTCTTTTTGATATATTGACTTGACTACTAATTTCAATGGTTCGGTACTGTTCACTAGTCCTGCCCATACGAGTTTGACTTCAAGTGGAATTAGCAGCTTTCCCGAGGAAACCGCTTTTAGGCCAGTTCATTCCGTTCAGCAGTCAGTGAGACGCTCACGCCCCCTGGATCCGTCCCTGCCCGAACCATCGGACGGTTCACCGAAGCACTCCGCGAATGAGCCGGCCGGGGCCCTCGGGTGGCGCCTTTTGTCGGCCGTTCCATCGGCGCGAGGAAATGAAGGTTGAGGGGTGCCGGCCGGCGGCGCCCGAACGAACCTGAAGGCTCCATTTCGCCGGCCGCCATAGGTCGTCCGGGACGGCCGGCCGGCGGCCGTCAGCGCCGCATTTCTGACCCGTTCAATAGGTTCCGAGTCGTCCCGAAGTGGACGTTGGTCCGGTGCCGGTCGGCCGCGTTGTGGGGAAGCTTGGTGCCGCTCAAGGCGATCGCGGCTCGTGGAGCTGACTGTTTTGGCCGATGGTACTGGTGGCTCATGGTCGACTGTGATTCCTGGGGCGGCGCGAACGGTATGGCGATTGGGGGACGGTTCCGGTTCGGACAGAGCGGGGGCTGACGGACAGTTCCGACACTGCAGAGGTCAGGCGGGCAATTCGGACAACGCAGGGGTCTGGGAATTATCAGCTCGGGTAGTGCAGGGGTCCGGCGGGCAGTTCTGACAGTGCAGGGGGCCCGCGCGCCGTGACTGTTGCCGTCACTGGCCACGTATTGAGCGCCGCCGCCGTCGGCCTCAGTGTTCTCTTTATTGGTGCGGCGCCGGCGCGTGATTTCCATACGGCTGTCACTTGTCGACGCTAATAGACCCGGCTGCGTCTGGCCCGAGTGGCGTCCTCTCGCTTCGCCGGTTCCGGAGCCGACCTGCCAGCCACGGGGCCGCAGGCCGTACTCGGGGCACAGCCACTCCCGCTCTGCTGGATATTCAGCGCATCTCCGCCCGGGAGGTGCCCGCTGACGCCAGCAGCCGGCCGAGATGAGCCTGTGCGCTGAGCGATTCGGGCACCCCCGCTCGGGAGATTGTCCGAAGAGTGGCCGGCTGCCGGCCGGAGATGGGTGTTCGGATCCGGCCCGCCCGCTCTCGCTGCCCTGTTGTGCCGTCGCCGCCTCCGCCCGCCGGCATTAAGGCCGCCCGGCCGGGGTGGCCGGCCGGCCGGACGAAATCCGTGCCGGTAACGACCTCCTCGCCGTTTGTTAATGCTCGACGGACCGTGCCCTGATGACCCGGCGGCGGCCGCCGGAAGAGGGGCCTTCCGGCGCCGCCCGGCCCGGCCTGCCGCCATTAGCGGGAGGAAGAGGCACGCCGATATCGTCTTGGCCGCCGCCGCCGCCGCCGCCGCTGCTGTTCCTCGCCTGTTGAGGAGCGTCCCGTCGGCCGCTCGCCGTCCCGTCGCCGCCGCCGGCGGCGCTACGGCCCAATTTTCCAGCCGTTCACGGCCCGGTGACGGCCTAACGGCGCGGCGGCGCTCATCCGCGGCTTATTGAAATATCGCGGCTGCTGGCCTGATACCGGGCTTTGGCCGTGCTCGACACGCCGTCGGCGGCCGGCGGCGGGTCCGGCAGAGCCGCGTCGCCGGCCGCCGGACGCGACAGCCGAGCGCGCGCCACGCCCTGCGCTAATGGAACTGCCGCCGCCGGGCGGCTGTGGCCGCGGGCCAGACCCCGCCTCCTGCTCTGCGGCCTGACCTGTGGCCCTCGTGACGGCCTGGGATCGCTGGCACGAGGTGCCTCGTGGTATTCGGATTTCGAGGTTGGTCATTCGTTGGGCTGTGTTATTCTTTTCTTTGCTGGGAATGGAGTGCTCTTGTCACAGACATCGCTTGGACTTACAGTTTGGATGCACTTTCCTCCCGTCCCAGTTGGTGTTTCTCAGTGGCTTCTTTTGTTACGTCATGCGTCTTATATGATGGCGTCGTTTTTCTTTATTTGCTCAAACTCTTCTGCTATTGTCCAACGGTCTTGTGCGACGTTGCCTTGAGTCATGTGGTGCTGCCCAATTCGAGGTCGTCGTTGACTTGGTCGGACTCGGTTCTGTAAGGTTACCAGAAAGTGCTTATTGTTGGTGGCTATCGTTTACATTAGCCAAGGGATACTGAAGAATCATGTGTCTTTCTCCATACCATTGTCCCTTCTGCAAAGCACACCTGTTTTAGTATGCAAATACTTAAATCAAGAGCGCATATTCTCATTCAGTGAAATATCCGATTCGCATGAATTCCGTGTGCTGAAGGTCTCGTGTATCTGGGAATCCAGCCCACCCGTCTTGCCAGAGACGAACCTTTCACTGTAGACAGGCTTTATTAATATCAGTTTGTCACCAGGATAAGCAGATATTTTCCGTTGTTAGGAAGAAAAAAGAATGAAATGGGTCCAGCGTCGACTTAATGGTCGAAATGTCCCGTCCAGCTGCCTTTATGTCATCCTGAACGGAAACTTAAACTGAAGTCGAGAAACGTCAGAGATGGCTGAAATCCCAAAAGGAGGGGCTCAGCGTTCAAATCAGTGCCAGATATTTCAGGGTTGAAATCTTGGTTGAAGGTTGACACGTTATTCATTCTATCCAGGCTGAAACGTTCTTAGGAAGGCGAAATTTGAGAGTGCGGTTTAGTGACAACGCAGGATATAAGTGTTAATATTTTCATTTCTTGCCGGAAGCGTCCTTTCCAGGAAACACACGCACACACAAAGGAGCCGAGTCCATTTCAAATCACGTGGATCCGCAGAATCATCCTGTTGTGTGTCTTACGTGCAGAGTCTAAAGGTTCAGCTAGCCCTGGACGGTGCAGTTCTGCACTCCGCTCAACCTTGTGTAATGGGAGACTGTCGCCTAAACTTTTCTATGCAGTCCTTTCCTCCAGCTGCATTTGCGCCGTCAGGCAGCTTTACACCATCAGGCAAAACATGTGTCTGCATTTACGGCAACACTTTATTCAACACGAGGCTCTTGACTCGGCAGGTATCAGCATCGGGACAGAACGAAGTTAGGCTTGCGTTTTTGAGATCGCCCTGTTCCGCGTCTCCGCGACAGCGCTCAGAACCCACCGCTTCCTGCCTGGACCGGGCCGGCGCGGCGGTGCGCCTCCAGCATGCACGGCGCGGCGGCCGTTGAATCGAACGGCGCTCGTGCGGCGGTCGGCGGGGCTCTCCGGCCGTGCCCGGGCCTCGGCCGGCGCCGTCCGTCGGCCAGATTAACCGGGCCGACGGCGAACCGGCCATCGAACGGCCGCGGCAGCCGCCAGACGAGCCGCTCGAGCCGCGCCGCGGCCCATCGAAAGGTCGGCGCCGGCCGGCCGGCGGCCGTTTGCCCGGCGACGGCGCGAGATGAACGCGGTCGAACGCCTCCGGTCGGCTCGGGGCTGGCCGCCGGCCGCGCCGGCCGCCGGCGAGTTTCCCTGGTGCCTGCGGCGGGTTTACAGGACCCCGGCCGAGAGGAGGGTTGATGTCGGTCCCGTGCAGAGTGAGATTCAGGGTCCGAGAAGTCAGCAGAAGCCGAAAGTCCTCTTAAGTTTAATCTGCTTAAGTGCAGCATCTGCTTTCAGGGAGCTTTAAAGGTCAGCGGACAGCTTCGTACGTTTAGGTAGTTGGTGTTGGCACCTGATGATCTCTTTCGCTACCAAGCTGAAGTTCCCCAGCCAGAAGTAAGTCGTTAACCATTCAGCAGGGCTCCAGGGCTCGAATACCGCACTGTCTTGAGAGGTTTATAGCTCTCGATGACAGGTTCGGCACGTGACGGACTCCGAAACTCGGTTTTGTTGCGACTCATTGTCGTTGGCTTGTACTGTCGCGATGCGGAATGAATTCCGTCGTCACAGCCGCCAGCGTACCCTTTTCACGGTGGCATGACGTTTGCTCGTGTTTCATGGTCCTGGAAATAAGAGTGGCAGAGTTTTTTTTCGAAATTCTGGAGCCAGCTCCAGCTACGGCACAGATCTGCTGTAACACGCTTGGTCACGGCATGGCCGGACACGGACACGGCTGAAGACACGGCTGGTCTCCGCCCAAAAGTTTGTCATCATGTAAACATATCTGCAATTATTGTGGGCTTATAACAACGAAACAGTTGTAAGCAACCGTTATATATGTGGTAAATCGTCATCTAGTATTGTTGTCGTAAGTTTTGTTGTCACAGGTTCCATATTTCATATCCATATTTTGTTCTCATTCTTTGGAGACATGGCATAGACAGTCTGTTTAAGCACAGGCCCCGGTCTATGCAAGCGACGCCTAAGTTTGGGCGCGGCGCCCTGCCTGCAGTTGTTCAGAATTGCAATTCTGGTGGAATTGTGGTGTCTTGGTATCAGTCGCAGGGTGTTCCTACCATTTCTTTCTTTTAAATTATTCGTTTCGTTTCTGTGTCATCTGTGTGTGTGTATTAATAAATGGTGGGTGGGGTTTATCAGCTGAGATATTCGCGTTCCTTCCCGCGCAAAACCATTTCCTGGATCCCGTTGCGTGGGATGTCGGTGGAAACTGACTTGGCCCTGAATGAGAACCTTGAAGCTTACCCGGGAGCGATTTGTACCTCGTTTTTCATGTGGGAGTTTTTTCCGTGTGGGTCTGTCTTGTTCATGAACCTCCGCGACATCTCTGCGACGTGTTTCCCCGAGTCCTGTCATGCTTGTAACGCTTGTTTTTTTTTCCGGGCATGACTCGCAGGAGTCGTCCATGGCCGTGTGACCTGCTCTGTGGCGAATGGACGAGGTAGACGTCCGGACGAACCCTCGCTGGCGCGCCAGGTCGTGTAACGCACTCCGGGCCATCGCCGGAAGAATTCACGCCCGCGTGCCATAGCGCTGGTTGGGCTTATCAGCCACGCCTCGGAGTGGATCATAAACTGCGCTGTGGAACGGGGACAAATATGCATGTAAAACAATTTCCAAAAGATGGTCTTGTGAATTTGATTTGCCAGAGAGCTTATAGATGCCTTATCGGCTAACAAAGCTGCCTGTTCGGCGCCGAACGCACTCAACGAATGGCTTTTTCGGCCGCGTCGTGAAAACCAGATGCATGAGGTTAGTATTTTCGGGCCGATGGTCGCGGCCGGAGTGCCAGATTTACGGCGTCAGAGATTGGTGGTGCCCGGACGCGCCAGGCCGCGCGCTGGCCGGCGGCCGGGGGCGGTCGGCCGCTCGGCTGGCGATCAAGATTCGCCCACGTGGTCGCCCAGTCCGTCCGGCCTCCTTCGGTTCGGCTGCTTCTGCGGTCAGCTGGTCTGGTCCGGAAATCCCAGATGATGAAAGCTGGCTGCTTGGGCGACCCGGTCCCACCCTGTCATGCTGCGCGACCATATCTGACGTGGCGATTTCTCCGAGACCGTGCCTTATTCAGTATTCTTCCGTGACTTAATACGTCGAAGTGACTCGTTATGCTGCGCGGTTTTGTAAGACCGTCGCTGCGCTGCGGCTCTGCGATCCGCCTGTGATCCACCGTAGCTTGATGAACGCCCTGTTAACCGTTGCGGGCGATACCTTCTCCAACCAGCCCCGTGGCATTTACCTCGAACGTGTCGGAAAGATACAGCTTCGGGATGACGTAAGACTGCTGTTTCATGGCTGCGATGTTTGCATTCGGGATATCGTCCCGACAAAGCGTCGTTTTTTTTGTGTGGGAGGATTTAGGGCTTGACCGTCAGCCTAGTAGAGCTGAAAGCGTATCGCGAAAAATAACGGAGGAAAGAAAAACACTGGAGATCGCGCGACTGGTCTTTTTCGTCCCACCAACTCCCGCCCGCCGCTGCCCCCAGACCATTGTTCCTTTTTTCGATCCGGACGCTGCTACGAACAGTCAGCGTCATCTAATGAGAGGGTCCGCTGTTGTCCTGGACCAGACTGTTGACGTGGTAAGAAATCACGTCGTATCGTCAGAGTAGTTCTGACCATTCAGCTTTTTCTGTTCATTTAGATGGTTGCAGCTATTGGTGATGTTCTCTGGGAACCCTTCAGTATGTGTTTGCACTTTTTTATGGATTGTGCCAGTGGACTGCGAAACATAAGAAGTAATGACTTTTTACGTCATGCTTGCTGAAAATGACGATGCTGAAGAGAAGCCCTGAAATTGGGGGCTCATTTTAATCGCAGTTATTTTTTCATTACACTGGCTGGCCACTTTGCGCGATGCGCAGTTTGGGAATGACGCAAAAGTGGAAGGTTCCATGTTCCCGATTGTTCAGGTTCGCTTCGTCCCCTTGTCCCGTGCCCCGCCACAGTCTTTTCCGTCCGAATGCCTGTTCCTGTCCCAGTCCCTGGCCTCATCCTGTTTTCTATTCCGGCCGAAATCTCTGTCCTGTCCCCATCCCTTTTCCCGTCACTGTCCTTGTTCTTATCAGTGTCCTCGCACCAGTGCCTGTGCGGTGTCGCTGTTCCCATTTCTGTTCCCGTCCCATGTGTGTTTCCCAGTCCTGTTCCAAGTAGTGCTCCCGGTGCGCTCCTGCACCATCGGTTACCTGTCCCGTGAGCCCATTTTTAGCCCTGTTTATTCTCCGTGTCCCTTGTCCCGTGTGATACTGGTTCTTTCCGTTTCTCGGTTTCAGTTGCCTGTTATCCCCGTACTCTGGCCTCAGTCCTTAGTTTGTCTCCCTTGTTCAGGTCCCCGTCCCTATTTTGGCTCCCCAACGTTGCCCTGTACTGGTTCCTGTTGTGGTTCTGGTTCTTTTGTAATCCAGGACCTGTCTGTCGGCCCCTGCCTGCCTTTAACTCTGTCGATCTTTGTCGAGATGTACCTTTGGGTATATGTCTAGGGGCAGAAGGAGGTAGTCGCGTGCCACGGTCGGCGGATCAAGCCCGCCTTGCGAAATGATTTGCAGTCGGTGCCTTATGGCGTGAGACCATGAAGTGCTCAATTCGTTGTCATTAACTGTTTAATTTATCCGTGTCATATTTTGCAAACCTTACAGTGCATTGTTTTTCCGTGTTCCCGTGGCCGCCACGCCACACACGCTGCTCCCCAAACGCCATGTCTCACGTGTTGCGATTTTCCTATTAACTCCTCGTCGAATGCACCTGGTTTTGTCTCTGTGCGACCCGTGGTTTGTCAGATCAGGCGCCCGGAATGTGAGCCTGCCGGCGGTCGGCAGGCGTCTCAAACTCACTTGAGAATAGTCGAGGTCACGACCTGCACCGGTTCTCGCTGTGCCCCGTCGACGGAACATTGGCGGCATGTGTTTCGCACCATCGGAATGGAAAAAAATAGGTTTGCCGGCGGTACCAGTTTCGTGTCAGATATTCGCATCTTTGCCTTGGAAATTGCAGTGGAAACAGAGAATAGCTGAAATTCGCAAATGCTCCCACTTTAAGAGCGTGTTCCATACCCACTGCGTCAAGCGAACGGGATCCCAGGCCACGATTTGCAGTAGGCACCTTGTGTGAGGTCGCGTGGTCGCTGATTTCACGTCTCCGCCAGTTTCCGAGGTACACACCCCGTTTTGCGAGCCAAAAACGGACGTTTTTGGTGTTGTGGCAGCAAGGCACGCGCCTCCTGCCGATCTGAACGCGCCGTTTGTGGCACGATGTGATTCCCTGGTCGATTGTCTGTCCGATTGCACCCGGTTTCGTCCCGGTACGACCCGGCGTCACCGAGATGGGACGCCGAGGGGCGGACCGAGTCGGTCCCGCGAGAAATTTTTGAGTGTTTTCCGAAATTACGTGCTAACCCTATGGGAAAAGTCTGCGCGTGACATGTGCCGCCATGGGATCGCACGGGCGCCCGATTAGAAAGAAATCTAAGTTCGCACGGAACTGGTCACGTGACCACATTTCCGCCACTTGCAACAAGCCATCGAGGCGCACCAGTTCGTCAGAAAGCGACGGACATGTGACATCTTTTTTTTAGTAATATAGATAACGTTAGTGGCATATTTAATCGCGAGAACATTTGTAGGAAGCCGAAGTTGCGTTAGCGCCAGGACAAGCTGTTTGAAAACAAAGAATTTGCGAATCACAAATTCTTTCCCCTACGCCTGGCATTGACTTATATAGTTCGACTTATATATAGGCAAACTAAGTCATACGATTCAAAGCCGAAGTGAAAGATGCGTAATAAATGGATACGGTTGGAGAAGGATGGAAACGAACGGTAACAGCGAGCCGTAAAGACGGGGGAAAACGTTAAAAACGAAACCAAAACAAAATATAGCTAAGCATACTGATAAAAATACGCGTTTACACGCAGGATTCATATGACTCTGACAGACTCGAGTCGCCTTACGTTGGATCGAGGTGCGTTTTCATAGCCCTCTAGAGCACTGCCGTAGGCCTAATCTGGTACAGTTTATCACGGGGTCTTTTGTTGTACAGAAGCCGCCAGTGTGTCGGGTAAGTTCCGTGCCTGGTGTGGTATGATTCGCCGGAGACGGCCCCGTGATCTTCGTCCGGGTGGGAACCCATGGATCGGAAATCGTCTTATTCTATCGCAGGCGAACGTGCGACGCTCCGTCTTTGGCCGATAGTCGCTCGCCCGTTCCCGGGCCGGATAGTTCCCGGGCATTCCGGCTGTCGCCCGGTATTGAGTCCGTAATTCGCCGTTTCCAATTTGGCGCGTGGCGCGGACAGTTTTTCTGCGGCATCCGTCGTTTTCCGCCGGAACCGGGGATTGGACGCGCGACTCGCCCGTGATATGTGGCTTTAATTTTGCTCCGGTAACTGCCTTGGCGCCTATCGGTAATGGGAAATCATCGAGTTGAAACCTGTTCAGAAAAACATGAGAGGTTGAGGGGAATTTGCGTTTGAAGATGTCCGGATGACTCGGCAGATCTGTTCCCGGGGTTCCACTCGGCATGAGTTGAAAAACTGAAATGGCTTCCGCGGTATTAGGCGCGAACAAGTTTTTAAAGCAATTACGAAAGTGTGCTGGCTTCCTCAGCAAACGTTTTACACATTGAGGCGTTCCCTAGGAATCCACATTTCTTTGATTGAGTCCGCGGTCCGACTGGGGCGAACTGCCCTGGGTGATGACGAGACTATTTTTCAGCTGCCCCTCTTCAGGCTTACCCAGCACGAGTCCGGTACGGTACCACCGCCGCGGCACCGCCCAGTCCAAGCCCGCCCCGCCGCCCCGAGCCGCCCCGGGCGCTGTCGAGTGATACCGCTGGCGAGCGGGTTCCGGCTGCCTGCCGCCGCCGGCGGCGCGGCGGCCGGGAGCGATGCGGCGCGGCCGGGCCGGCGACGGCCGCTCGTTAGGGCGGCCGAGCCGCTGATCAGGCGGCCCACTGGAGCCGGTCGCGCCGATTACCCGAATTAGGCGCGCCGTGACGAGCCGCGCCGCTGCCCGCAGGCTGGCGGCGCCGCCTCCCAGACCCCAGCCGCGACGGCGACGGCGACGGTGACGACGCGGCGCCGCGCCGCCGCCGGCCGCCGGAGCGACGCGCACGGTGAGTACCCTGGCAGGGCAGCACCGGAGGCTTCGACTCCCGTGCCGTACGCTGCGGCGGCCGCCGGCCTGTCGCCCGGCACGGACGGCGGCGGGGATTTTCAGGTGGAGCCGTTTGAAAATGATGTATTTGACGAGGAGCTGCGAAAGGTTGGAGAACTTTTAATTCACACTCCCAGCACCATCATCCAGCGTTCTCCAGTCCGTCCACTCCCTGTCACAGAGTTGTGCGGTCCTCGAAAGCGGCTCTCCAGTTGCCGATAGCTGCGCTCCATCCTTCGTCGTTTTCAGTTTAGCCCTCCTCGGCTTCCGCCGTTAACTCCTTTCCATCCAACATCTCGCGTTGTCAGTTCCTTTCTAGCTGTCGCCGTCTCCCGCTGTCATTTTTTGTCTAGTCACCACCGTCTCCGGACATCACCTCGTCACCAGCCGCCATCATCTCCCGCTGCCATTGCCTCTCTAGCTGCCGCCATGCCCCCACTAACGTCTCTCATCTCCAGCGGCCACCATCTTCCGCTGGTAGCTCGTCTCCATCCACCACCATCTCCTGCAGTCAGCTGGCCTGTCCGGCCGCCAACATCTCCCGTTGTCATTTCGTCTCCAGTCGCCAGCATCTTCCGTTGTCATCTCGTCTCTAGCCGCCGGCATCTCCCACTATCATCTCGTCTCCAGCCGCCGGCATCTCCCGCTGTCATCTCGTCTCAAGTCGCCAGCGTCTCCCGCTATCATCTCGTCTCCAGCTGCCGGCATCTCCCGCTGTCATCTCGTCTCCAGCCGCCGGCATCTCCCACTATCATCTCGTCTCCAGTCGCCGGCATCTCCCGCTGTCATCTCGTCTCCAGTCGCCGGCATCTCCCGCTGTCATCTCGTCTCCAGTCGCTGTCGCCTCGCGTTGTCCGGCCGTGGCCTCGCTGGAAGAATCCGGTATTGAGCGACAGACGGCGGCTGTACTTATCCGGTAACCGGGCGTCCCCTGATACGGGCGACGGCGGGCGTCCCCTCGCGCTACAGATCAACAAGGCTGTGACGGCGCGTCATCCCCCGGCCGTCGCCAGGCGTAAAATCTCGCCGGATGGTGCCTGCTCCCTCCCGTAATCCCCCTGCGCACGGACTTATTGCCGACTCCGTTGCCTCTCATTTGTGTAGGAATTAGCGGCTTCCGCCGGGGCCGTGCGCCATTGCTCTGTCTTCTTCGATATGAGGCAGCTGGGAGTTACTGGAGGAGAACGTTTCACCTTCGCCCTGATGCAAGAGCATTGATTGCGTCGTATTTCGTGGCTCGCGGAAATGAAAGGACCTTGCTTCTTCTTTGGTCGCGTGATTGACATCTCGCGTTATATTTCTTGAGACAAGCGCCATATTTTGTCAGCGAAACAGGTATGGGACTGGGAACCAAGGTGGATCTGGAGTGACGGATGAGGTGGATATTGGATGTGTTCGGAAGCCGGTCCATCGTACTGTACATTAGGGTGGCGCTTTTTGTATCCTTTGAAGACTAGCTGACCAAATCTTTTCCTCTGATTTGGTTCACTGGAAGCACACACTGCGGTTTCTAACAAAACTGAACAATCTTTAGGGGTCGCGCAACGACCTTGAAAATGTTAGCGTTTGGTCAAGTTGGGCCCATTAGCAACTTTTTACTGGATTGAGATAATTGGTCGTGTAGACATGTTTTCTTGAATACTCTTAAGGAAGAAAGTCGTCTCATGTACTTCCCAGGTTCGTAAGATATGTGGCTCAGAAGGTACTCCCACCTAGAAGCCGACCTGCATTCGACTCACGCACAACATGTATCCTACCTTTTGCCGAAAACAAGAATATCATCTCTAGACACGACCAGGAGGTGGTATGGTGTTGCTATTACAACAGGATAGTTAAATATCTAATTATTATTATTTTTGTGAAGCGTGCCGCTCTCTTCTCCCCGGGCTGTACTCGCCCCTGTACGCCACGAGCGGCTTGTGTTACAGGTGCCGGCGTCGGCGGTGGCGTTGATCGGCCGGGAGCTCTGAGCAAGGTCCGGGGGGACTGATGGAGACCGGGGGACCTCAAAGTAGTGAGTAGGAGTAGTGGGATAAGTCGGTAGTTACGACCTAACAGTAATAAAAGGTAGAGAGTGCGGTGCTAGTTGTGCCGCCCTGGCATTCCCCGTGGAATGCCAGGGTGAACGCGCGTCCGGTGGCGGCGCCCTCGGCATCAGTTTTCTGTTCGTATCAGTAGAGTTTTGCGATCTCTTCGTGGGGGTGGGGTCTGTATGGGTCTGTGGAACAACTAAGATGATTGGTCTTTGTCTGATGAGGGTAGCGTTTACAGTGGATAAACCGAAAACAGCCAGGAGTTGGAAGAATCGAAAAGCTACCAGCTCGGCGAAAGAGCAACGTGTAAAAGCACCAACGACAGCACCACCTTCTGCAAGGTCAACCATGGACGTATTCGTAATTGGTCATCCGTCGTCCTCAATCGGTGGCGCCAGACTGCCAACCAGCACCAAGTTCCCTAGTACTTTCTCTGTGCCAGTCAGGGAACTTCTGACAAGAGGGCTTCGTTCAAAGCCACGGTGGAAAATGTTCTGACGTTCTGGAACATGGCGCGTTTAAAGAAGGTCATGAGACAGAAGCACGACAGAAAGCTGGAATTATTGTGGGAAGGGTGGCGTTCGCTGCAGAAGAGCAAGGAGAAAGTCGGTGATACAGATAAGGCAGGGAGAAATTTTCAGGATGTCTGGACAACCTATGGGACATCGGAATTCCCGATGCTATTGAAGCGATGAAAAGAAATTAACTGCTTTCAGACGATGCCAAGAAAGATGACAGACAGTTTTACGGTGATCACTGCACCCACGTCAAGCAGCGATGAGCGGGAACGACAGAGTGTTTGTTGCCAAGAGAAAATGACAACTCTGAACACAATCTAGTGCGCCATTGACCCTGCTCGTGCTCTTCTGCAACGAGCGCCACTCTTCCCTCAATAATTCCAGCTTTCGTTCGCATTTCTGTCTCGTGACCATCTTTATACACGCCATATTCCAGAACGTCAGAACATTTTCCACTGTGGCTTTGAACGCGGCCTTCTTGTCAGAAGTGCCCTGATTGGCAAAAAGGAACTACTAGAGAACTTGCTGCTGGTTGACAATCTGGCGCCACCGATCGAGGAAGACGGCTGACCAATTAAGAATACGTCCATGGTTGACTTTACAGAAGGTGGTGCTGCTGTTGGTGCTTTCACACGTTGCTCTTTCGCCGAATCGTAACTTTTAGATTCTTCTCACTCCTGGCTGTTCTCGGTTTATCCACTGCAAACGCCACACTCATCAGACGAAGACCAACCTTACTTGTTCTACAGACTCATACAGACAGATCGCAAAACTCGGTTGACACTAGTAGAAAACCGATGCCGAACACCATGGCGGCACAACTAGCACTATATCCCTCTACCTACTATGCCTGTGAGGTCCTACCTACCGACTCATCACACTACTCCTACCCTTTACTTTGAGGTCCACCGGTCTCCACCGGTTCAACGGACCCTGCTCAGAGTTCCCGACCGATCAACGCCACCGCCTACGCCGGCAGCCTGTAATACAAGCCGTTCACGGCACACAGAGGCACGTGCAGCCCCGGGGATAAAAGAGCGGCTCACATCACAAAAATGATAATAAATAGGTGCTCAACGCTTTTGTTGTTACAGCAACATCATGCCACTTCATGGTCGTTTCTAAAGATGATATTCTTGTTTTTCGGCGATAGGTCAGGTACATGACGGGCGTGAGTCAAGTACAGGCCAGCTTCCCGGTGGGAGTAACTTATAGACCACATGCCCTACGAACTTGGAAAGTACATGAGACGACTTCCTTCATTGAGAGGATTCAAGACAATATGGCTACATGATCAGGTATCTCAATTCAGTAAGAAACTGCTAATGGGCCCAGTTTGACCAAAAGCAGCGTTCTGAAGGCCGATGAGCGACCCCTAAATATTGCTCAGTTTTGTTCAAGATCACTTTGTGTGCTTCCAGTGAACCAAATCATGGGGCAAACTTTGGTCAGCTAGTTTCCAAAAGAAAATAAAGATAAAATAAAAAAAAATACGCTAGCCTAGTGTACATGCACGTGACGCATGTTACAGTCGAGGCGTTTTGCCTGGCCTGGCTATTGGAAATCAGGTCCTACCCGAAGAATCAAGTTCTTCCTCCTCCTGCCCTTTAGGCGACAGATATAATTCCCGATATCTTTTCCACCGAGTTCGATGTATAAAAGTACTGGATAATATCTGTGGCGATCAGAGAGGGAAATCGTCCATTGATCGCTCCAAACGACCAGACTGCGTTCTGGATATGACCAAATTGCCAGACACCGAAATAAAAAAAGAGATCGGCCCGTTGCCAAACGAAAGCGACTGTGGCGCGTTTTGGCAGTTTTTCCATTTCCAGACGCCGACGAAGATATCACTTCGCATTGTGTTTTTTTTTTTAGCAAAAGGACAACGCGTTGGGGCATGTCGTTATTTGCCAGAACGCATTTTGTTAGCATTAAATTAAGTGATGGAAGACCGATTGGTATTCAGTTTCAGTTATCACTCATGGTCGGCCTTTCCTTTCCTCGTGCTAAATATTAACTTTTTAGCTTACTCTAGGAGTAGCAATCCTTTTTTGCTGGAAAATAGCGTCATAAGCACACTGGTGCAGGTATTGCATTTTGCAGTGGACAACACGCTTTTAGTCCGTACCGACTCATATTTATAACTGGTGTATGCTGGGACTGCTGAACGAGGGGGGATGACGGGGACCTGTCTCCCCTTTTCTGGACTGGGGCGACGGCACTGTTTTTCGTCCCTGCACTTTTGGCCCGGAGGCTCCCGCGTGGAGGTCCCTTATTCAGGGGAGGCCCCTCAAAACCCTCAAGCAATCTCAGGGCCCTTGTTTAGTACGGGAAAGCCTCTTACCGCTCCAGGAGGCCCCTTATCGCCGCAGGAGGCCATTTTACCACCACAGGAGGTCCCTCTCGGACTCTTTTCCTTGGAAGAGTGCCGGTTCCGACTACCATTCTTCACATTTGAATGATAGGTTTAATCTGCAGGCGGACTCAGGGGTGCAGCCAGAATTTTCCTGGGGGGGGGGCGGGGCTCAATGTAAAGTGAAATCATACGAAAACCGCCTTCTGGGAAAACGATGTGCAATGTTTTTCACAAAAATGCGGAACTAAGGAGGGAGGGGCGGGCCCCGCCCAATACCGCCTAAGGTCCCCGTAGGTCACTTAGGATAGCCCCGAAAACAAAGAGGCCCCGCGAAGCCGAAAAAGTCCCATGTATGTGAGGAAACGCCAATTGAAAAGTAGCATCTTTATTCCAAATTCTGTATACAAGTGGTTAGCGACACTTATATCCCGGAAGCGACTTTGTTTTGAAAGATATCGATTCACTTATCGTAACTGCTTGTGTGATTGACGTTCGTGCATCGCTGGCGCATTAAAATTTGGGTTATGACGAAGGAGAATGGAAGTTGGATTCTCGACGATAAGGTTTTTGTGTTTAAGTTTAACAAAATTCGTTTTTTTATTTCATTTACGCGTATAAATATTACGGAACAACGCATTTTCGTACGTAACACATGTGTTAAACGCACAAATTTACCAGCACCTTTCCTCGCCAACGTTGATTTCGTCTTTGGTCGTTTCCTTAACAGCCAGAACGTGTTCTGGCAAAAAACGACTCTCCCAACGTGTCGAAATCGTTTTTGTAGGAGGTGTCATGTGAAATGATATCTTCATTGGTATTTGAGAGTGGAAGAACTGCGGAAAAGCGTCGTGGTCGCTTTCTTTTAGCCAAAGATCTCTCTTCTTATTTCGGTGCCGGGCAATTTGGACACATCCAGAACGCGTTCTGGCTGTTTGGAACGACGGATGGCCGATTTCGCTCTCTGATCCTAACATACACATCGATTGCTCTTGACTGCTCTTGTCGGCTGATTCTGTACCAATCGCTCTAGGTCATGTCATCTCGTTTTCTCCACCGAATTGCGACCGGCAGCCGATGTGAAACAGCCAGCTTTGGTTTGCGGCGACCATTTTCTCGTCGTGGGCGCGGACCGATGTGGTTCATGATTGGGCGAGGTCGGGCTATGACGTGGCTCATGACGGTTCATGACGGACCAGGCCGTTGTGATGTGGCTCGTGATTGCGTCGGTCCGGTCTGTGACGTGACGGGTCATTGGGTTGGTCCGGCCAGTGATGTGACTGGTGATCACGGCGGTCCGGCCGGTGATCCGGCTAGTGCCGATGATGTGGCCTGTGATGTGACTGGTCATCAGTGCCCCGGACGCCGGTGGTCTGGTGTTCCGGCGCGGCTGTCGTCGGCTGCGGGCCGAGCCGAGGTGCTTCTTCTCCGTCGGTCGTCACGGCGTGACGTACACGGTCCAGTGACGTCATCGGGCGTCTGGCTAAATGTCAGGCGAGCGCGCTGGGCGTGTGGCTGGGAGCGATGACCTCCGACCTTCGACCTGCCCTGCTCGGACGGGAGACCGAACTGCACGATCAACAGGGGACGCGCGGAGTTGTTCCGTTAGGAGTAAAAGCCAGTGCAATTTCAGTGAAGTCGCAGCGAGATAAATCAAGCTGATGCCTCTTGCACGGCATGTGTCAGGTTGTTTTGCGAATGTCGTGGGTGGTGAATGAATTGCATGACACGAGGACAGTAAGGAAAGTGTCGGGATGTCCTGCATTGGTGCGGTTAAGGAAAGAAACTTGGGGTGATTCTCTTTGACAGTTTGTTGCAGGCACTTTGCCTGTCCCGGCATCGGGCGTGTGAGCAGAAGATGAAGGCGACGATCCCTTGTTTTTCCTTTACTGTCGAACCTTTGCGTCGGTAAAAAAAATGAACTCAAAATCTGCCGCAGCAGCCACCTTCCTTTCTTTCCACACACGCTTTTCCCGATGCCCGTACAACTGTGCGTTCTCGTTCGGGGTATCCTGATGAGTATCAGCGGCGAAATTTTGCTTCGACCGGAATCAGTGTTTGGTCGCACAATAATTGGCTTCGTCGTTCGGGCGGGTCGGTCGGATGTTTAGTTACTGAAGCTCGCACTGCCTGATTTGGCTGGGAAAAGGACACGCGATCGTTGGATATGCGTCTTGGCGTCGTGATCAATATCACCAGCATTGACTTACTCCGAAATGCAGCTCGTGGCTGCGGCCAGACATCCACGTCGCTCGCGATAGTTGTAAAACTGCCTGCTTTGAAAATTACGCGACTGGAAACTGCTGCCGCCGCAGTTTGTAATCATCTTCCGAAACGTATGGATTGGTGCCGGACCCTTGACTTTGTGGGAATGGGGCGGATTCGGCAATTTTTCTTCGCAACTCACGTCCGCCGCAGCCTCCCTCTGCAGACTCGGACTTGTCAGAGCGTTTGCGTGGGACTGCGAGCGGCGCGGGAATCCGCTATTCCGTGCACGTGTCGGCGTCGGCTAATTGCGGACGGTGTTTTTCGGCGCGTGACGTTTTTGGCCGCGTCAGCCGGGACGGCGCTGGGCGTGATTGTCTCCGACGCCGAGGAACGTGGCTGAGGCCTCTGGCTGCCGCGGCGGGCCCGTGACGAGCACTGGCACCGGCCGGCGCCGCTCGAGGACGGACGTGACGCCCGGCACCGTGCGCCTGTGGAGGGAGGGTGACGTGACGATCACTGGCACCGGCCGGAGCCGCTCGAGGACGGACGTGCCGCCCGGCACCGTGCGCCTGTGGAGGGAGGGTGACGTGACGATCACTGGCGCCGGCCGGGGCCGCGCGAGGTCGCACGTCTGACATGGTACCGGACGCCTCCGGGGGAGGGTGACGCGACGGGCCACGCCCCGTCACTGCGGCAGGCTGGGGTGCGGTAGCGATTGGCGGGATGAGTCGGAAGACGGGCTGGAGGCTGGAGGTGAGGGAAGAGGGTGGCGGTGAGAAGAAAGAGTAAAGGTCAGAGAGCTGCGGGGACGCTTACGATGAGGCAGAGAGAGCACCGGGGTGGGTGGAGGGATGAATGTGGGAGGTCCTTGGGGCGGGATTGGGTGTGGCTTTTCGTGAACCCGGATGACAGCTAGAAGAGACCCCGAATACAGGTTTTCCACCCTTTCACGCAGTAGCTTCAGGTCCAGCACGAGGAAGAAGGGCTCACCATCATAAGACGCCGATACCCTTGTGTAATTAACTCTCCATCGTCCATCAGCGGCTGGCCATTATTTAATCCAGCACGGCCACACCTGGCGGACAATTAATCTGGCTGACGTGACGTTTTAATACGCGCCCCGCCCACGCCCAGATTCGTCACCTGGCACCTCCGTAACAGACCTCGCACATTAGCGGCCGCTCGGTCCTGACAGAGCACGTGCATTAGCGCCTTCGCCTCTCCGCCCGGCCGCTGCATTGTCTGCTGCACGGCATCACCGACGCTGCCTTGTCGTCCGTCGGCCTGCCGGGGACGTGTTGTGTTTGTGTGCGGCCGGCGCGCTGCGGTGCGGCCGGCGGCCCCGCCCCCCGCCGCGGCCGGCCGGGTCCGGTCGCGGACAGCGAACACGCCCGCCGTCGGCCGGAACCGCGCTCCACGCAGAGCGACGCATTTTTCACGGGGCCTTTTTTGTCGCCGGTCGGCGCCGGCCGCCGCCCGGTAAGGATTCAGACAAGTATCGGGGCGGCGCGGCCCGTCGGCGTGCCGGCGCCGGTCGCCGGCGGACGGTGACGAGACGCGATAGGCAGGGCCTGTGCTCGAGCCTCGCTGGAGAGCGGTCTCGGATGGCGGCCGATGGATCCCGGCGCCGGTTCCCGGCCGGCGCCGACGGCGCGCTGCTGAGGCGGTCTGAGATTCTGTGTGGGCTCGAGCCGCCCAGAGCCGGCCGGACCACGTGGCGGCGGGTGGACACGCCGGGATCTCATCTAAGAAGAGCACGATGGTCAAGGATCTCTGCAGTGAGAGCAGCACCACCCCGGATCTCCTCCTGTTAGTGCAGAATGGCCCGGGATCTCCTGCAGTTAATGCAAGACGGCCCGGGATCTCATCCAGTTAGTGCAGGATGGTCCTGGATCTCCTTCAGTTGGTGTAGGACGGCGCGTGGTCTCCTGCAGTTAGTGCAGGACGGCCCGGGATTTCCTGCAGTTAGTGCAAGACGGCCCGGGAACTCCTGCAGTTAATGCAGGACGGGCCGGGATCTCCTCCAGTTGGTGCAGGATGGCCCTGAATCTCCTTCAGTTAGTGTAGGACGGCCCGTGGTCTCCTGCAGTTAATACAGGACGGCCCGGGATCTCCTCCAGTTGGTGCAGGATGGCCCTGGATCTCCTCCAGTTGGTGCAGGATGGCCCTGGATCTCCTTCAGTTAGTGCAGGACGATCTGGCATCTCCGCCAGTAAGGAAAGGGTGGTCTCGGATCTCCCTAGGCAGAATAGGACGTACTGGAATCTCCAGGCAGCGCACGATGACGCGCAATACCATAGGCAGAGGGCGGTCAGGAGGGTTAGTTGACCCCCCGTATGGTTAGAGGCTTCCAGAAATTAGGTGTTGTCATAAATGGTTTGCGTAAAGGACCAAAAAAGAAGTAATCGGCTTTTATTTTCCAAGGCCGCATGTGTGCTTTCTGATCGGGTCAGTTTACTGATGTTCCCCATGTTGGCAATACAATGGTAAGTTTAATATTGGACATTTTTGTTTTGGCTTTGAACCCCCTCCCCCTTACAAAAATGCTGGCTACATTACTGATAACATGTGATCTCTCCAGCCAGAGCAGGTCGGCCCGGGGTCTCCCCTGGAACGGTCCGTTCCTTCCAGATATCAGCCGCTGACCTTTCCATCGTGTGTGCGCTCCTAGCAACAGCGAGGTGTCATCGTGTGATTGGTTTCCCGGACGGCGGGACGAAGCTGTCTGCTTGTTAATCGCGGATCGCAGGAACTGAACGTTATTGCGACTGCCGCGGGGGACCCGGACCAGGATCCGCGCCTGCATTCATCTCGATTCCATGCCCGGCCGGTTGTCGACAGGCTGGTCGACCGTGCTGCGGAGCCGAGTCGGACCAACTGAGGACGCCGTCCCCGCCGCCGCTGGTCGGCGGGTGCCTTAGCTGGGCCCGGCTCGGCGAGCCCGGCCTCGCGGGAGATGGCCGTGGCCCGGCCGCACCGTACCGCAACGGGCGAGCTGCCGCGGCTCCGGCGGCCCCTTCTCTCCGACTGACGCGCGGTGCCGCGTGTTGCGTCGCGTAAGGCGTGTCTCTGCCTGCCGGCCGGCATGCACGGCGTAGTGGGCGGCCGCCGGATGCCTCACCTCCGCCGATGAATCATTCCTGACCTTTGCCCGGTGCGTGTCGCCGCGTGTCACGCCCCGCCCAAGGGCTCGGAGCCGCGTCGCGTGGCGCGGCCGCCGGCCGCGACAGCACGTCCCGGCGGCAGGGTCGGCCGAAATAGCCGCCGGTGACGCGCCGGCCGCCGGCCGCCGCCTTTGTTCGCGCCTCGGCCGGCATTGTTCCGCCGACGACTGTCGGTGCGACGGCGGCGGCCGGGGTCGCGGCGGCGGCCCGCTGCGGACGGCGGGCGGGCCGCCGGCGGCCGCGCGCGGTCGGAGCCGGCGGTGGCGCAATCGGGTGGCGCGCCGGAACGAGGAACCGGGGCCGGTTATGTTTGTGTGATTCGTCTTCTCGCCTTGATTAAATTCCGGACGGCGGCCGCGCCGGACGGGTGGCGTGCTCTGCACTGTTGCGGGGTCGGAGGAGGGCGTATGGGTTCGCTGTCGGCGGTTAGTAGTGGTAGTGCCCACCGGCCCACAGTCCGAGCACGCAGTTGGTATTTACTGGCGTAGGTTAGCGTGGCCAGTCTTCCACCAGCGTTGACCAGGAACATCCGAAAATGCCGTTGGCTTTGGCGACTTCTCTCCGCGAACGTTTGGGTGACTGCCCCGCCGGCTTCCGTGCACTGTTCCACCTGGGCCGGGGCTGTGCTCACCCGCCGAGGCGAAGCACCGATGACAAAACTTCACCGCATCGACTGGCCCGCAATTAGCCGGGCTCGGAGCGGCCGCTGCCCGGGCGGCGAGGCCGGCCGGCTCGATGTCCGGACAATATCGGGCGGCGCCGGCGGCAGGTCGATGTCGCGGTCACTGTTGAGATGACGTTCGGCCGCGCTCTCGGCCGCCCGCGCCGGCCCGCCGCGGTAGGCCGCCCCGTCCGAGCTCGGGCGCGATTGACAGAAGTGCGGTGATCGGCCACCAGGCGGCTCTAAAAGCGCAGGTGAGCTGCTCCCCGATCCCCGTCTCCCGACGGAGCCGAATAACGCGTTGCAGCGCGTTTGACGGTCGGCACGCGCCTGTAGTTGCAGACTAACGAGTAACGAGTATGATTGACGTCTAGACGAGGCAGGAATGCAGAATGGACACAGGTCCGTATTTAGGCAAAAATGTCGGGGGGAGGGGACGGATGAAAAACATGTCGAAGGTCATTGCAAGATGTAATTCCCGTCTAATGCCTTGTGGACACGTAATCACCAAAAGGGCGCATAGTTTCGTCAGGCGGTATGTGTCCCAATAAACCCATGGCAGCTATGAACCCAAGCGGATGTTGAGAGTGATACTGTATCGCCAAGATATGGTTGTATGATATCCAAGCTGTGAGAGTAGCTTGACTGTTGAGATTATAGAAAACAGGACGTCCGGCAAGATGAAGTCGAAGAGTCCGTAAGATGTGCTTAGGTCCTCATGGGACCTACAACTTTTCGATTTTTCGCCAGATGTAGTAACTTTTACGCCACATACTCTCTCTTCACCTCAGATTGGAGTGTTATCCATACCTCCCCGGCGGCTGTGCTGTGGGGCTGGAGCGAAAAGTGCGGAGCTCCGTCAGCGTTCTTTTCCGCACACGGTGGCCGCGCATGGCGACGCTGTTCGTCGGCCAGGAGCCGCCTCGTGGAACGCCAGACGAAACGCCCTGCAATGTCCAGGTTTACGAATCGTCGCCTCGCACGCTATGTGGCAGGAGGGGACGTTTATCACGTTAACGGGTTGGTATTTCTGGAAACTCGGCAGTTAATTTGGCGGCTTTCAGAAGCGTGCGGTTCGATGACTGTAATCTGTTTTTGGGGCTTCCTACCACGCCCACGGCCGCTATTCCCGAGCTAATACCTGTTGCCACCGCGTCATTCCGAAATACAGGCGATCAATAGATTTAACTGTTTATTGACGCTGTTGTTGAAAGGCGTGACTTTCGTATAAGTTACATTGACCATTGCTTCAGTGCAGTGTTGGTGGGTGGTTTTGCCGTGGCGAAGTACAATTTCCATTGGTATAGTTAAGTTTTGTAACGTTTCGACGAATTCGTTTTGATCTGGTACAATTTCGGTTTCTTGTCTAGCTTGCGTTATCTTTCGCGACTATTACCATTAGCGTGAAATGCATCGTATTTGATATTACTAACTCCAACTCGGAGTACCTTGAATAGTCGTTTTGGATCCCTGTGAAACTGGCGTTTGTGTTTTTATGAAACCCACAAAAACTTTCATGTTTTGTGGGTAGGCCATGCATAAAATTATGTTTCAGGAAATAACGAAATATGGATTTGGCGTTGTTTGTGCGTCTGACGCTTTTTGTTCAAAACGACTATCCGATTTCGTGTTCGGGGATAATTCTTCTTTTTGTCATATTGGTAAGCTGCTGCAGAAGACGACTTACTTCGCTAACGCTTTCTTATTTCCGTATGGGGTGGATAAAGGGCATAAAAAACTGGACCAGAGCCGAAGTCCCGTATTCCAGCGTTTCTCCTCGGCCTCTGGAACACCCCGCTGGCCGCCGTTTTCACCGCATCTGAGCCGTGAGCTCCGTAAGGCCCGCGGTGCGGCGGCCGCTGCCGTTGGCGGGCGGTGAGCGGGCGGTCAGGGCCCGGCCGTGCTGACCCAGCGGCCCGCTTCTCTCGGCAGCGTGACGCGGCGGACGTTTTTCCGTGCCGTTCGGCGCCGGCCGCGTGCGGCCGCGGCCGAGACTCCGCCAAGCCTGTCATCCGCAGTCGGCGCGGAGCCGTTTTTCGCCGCTCCGATCAGCCGCTTCTTGCCGCCAGGATAAGGCGCCGAGTCCGGCGCGTCGGCCGGTGCAAGCCGCTCACGGCGCCGTCCGGAGGCGATGCTGCGAGATTACGGCTCGCCAGACGCGGCTTTGTCGACGCTGTTTGTGAGTGCCTCCCGCCGAGCGGCCTCGGCGCCGGCTTTTTTCGCCGTCGGCTGAGCGGTTTCCGCGGAGGTTTCCGGCGAGGTTCGGCCGGACGGGGGTAATCCGTGCCGGAGAGCTGTGGTGGTGGATCGTCGCCCAGTGAACGCATTGCTCCGACTGGCTGTCTCTGGAGACCACTGGCCGCACTTCCGTCACTCTCTGAGGTCGGACAAACTCGTCACGTGGACGTGAGGGACCCGTGTTTGGTGGCGTCGTTCGTCATTCCATGGCGTCGAGTACCTCACCGAAGGGACCGGAAATTGTGTTACACCTCGATAATTGGGCGGTCCGGCGTGAATGCACCTGCGCCCCGCGTTGCGAAAAGCTTCAGTGGAAAGTTCGCGTTGTCAGCTGATGAAGCTCTCCGAATCGAAATGCGCAATTATGATGGAAATTGCCGCGTCGGTTCGGAATCAGCGCTCGGCGATGGGAATGATTTCCATTTAAGAGGAACTTTTGCCGCGTCAACTTCTGTTATCGCAAAACCAAGACGGGAACCTTTCAGACGGCATAATCATAGGACTGAATATTCGAAAACCTTCTCGAAAATGGAAGCCCTGGTGGCAGTCGACGATGTGGTCTCTTCATTCGCACACTGTGGAGGCCCTTTTAGTGCTTCTGTTTGCTGTCAGCGGGGAACAGAGATCAATGGAGTCGACAGCTGAAGATTTTACAACGGGAGCCAGTTCCGTTTTGGCGGCAGTCGGTAACTCTGGTCCGTGTTTGGGTGGGATGGAGAGTTCAGACGTAGGACACCGAGGTACACACGTGAGACATTGCTTAGGCTAGTAGAGAAGCCCCGACAAGAGAGGAGATCTGACTGAAACGGGCGAGTTTTGAGGACGAAAGTGGTTGCCACGTGTTGGTTTACTGGACTGTGATGCCACTCATCGTGGTGTTGTGTTGGGTTGGAGAGAGCTCAGTTTAAGCTAACTATTTCCACGGGGTAAATTAGGCTGCTTAAACAACCCTTCAGTTAGCGGCGAAAATGTGTAAGCATTCGTGGTCGACGTTTGTCGTATTCAGACCTTCGGGAGGAATAGACTCCCAGGAACCGTGACCGCACGGCGGCACCCTCCGGCCGACGTCGCACCAGCACCAGATCCGGTCCGCCAGCGCCACCGACATCCCGGGGCCGGTACTTGTGCCAGTCCCCGGGGACGCAGCCCGCCGCTGTCGGGTGGCACAACTGCACCCGGGCCCGAGGCCGCAGAGCCGGTTCTGTCGGGAGCCCGGTGGGCCCGGCCGCGGCGTGCGCAGGCGGACGGCCGCGAGCTGTCGGTTGACCAGACCGATGAGCGTCGCCGCCGCCGCCGTCCGCTGGTTCGTTCCAGTCGCCGCCCGCCGGCCGCGCGGCTGACGAACGCTGCGTCGGCCCGGTCTGGCCGCCGGCGCCGCGTCCGAGGCAGCGCGCGGCGGGAGGCCGGCCGGCCGCGGACGGGAACGGATCGACGGCCGGCGCCGGCTGCGGCCTCCCTTTGTCAGCGTCGGGCCGGGCCGGCTCGCTGCCGGGGCTAATTTCGGAGAGGGCCGGCTCAGCTCGACCTGTTTCGTCGAGCGCCGCCGCTGCTGCCGCGGACGAACGGGATCGGGCGACGGATGCGGCGGTTGGCAGCGGCGCGAGCGGCTCGTCTCCGCCGGCGCTGCGGTCTGGACTGTTGCCAGGCCATCGGAGCCGTCCGGTCGGTCACCGTGCCGCGGTCTGCAGCCTGGCCGGTCGCCGCTCGATCCCTGCTCCAGGAGACGTCGGTCGGTTCTGCCCGGTGCTCAGGGCGAGGTGCTGGCAGCTCGGCCGCCGGGCTGCGTGCTCAGCACGACGACCCTGGCTGTTGTGCGGTGACCCTCAGCATCACGGGAGAGGGTCTTCGTACCGCGACCTTAGCCGGCCGTCCGGCGACCCTGGCCTGCCGTCCGGCGACCCGCGCTGTCCGTCTGGCGACCCTTGCTGTCCGTCCGGCGACCCGTGCTGTCCGTCCGGCGATGGTCGGCCGCCACCCGGCCCGGTGCCGCCAACCGGTCCGGTAGCGGCGTGTCGCCGGTCGGCCGGCCGACCTACCTCAAGCCGGCCGCGCCGGGCGGTTTGACCGCGTGCCAAGCGCGCCGCCGCCGCCGCCGCCTCCCTGGGACGGCACGCGCGGCGGCGAAGCCTGGGCAGCGGGCGGCGGCGGCGGCGGCGCCGGCCCCCAGGCCGTGCAACACGCTGCGGCCGCGAGATGGCGCTACTGGGGCTGACCAGTCGTGCTCGCCTGTGTAAGTTATCTCCCGCTTGTCTGACCGGGATTGATTGGGCTGGTGTCTGCGTCCTTTGGTGTAATAGTCCCTGGTCAGATGGACTTTTAGGCTGGCTGCAGGTAAGCCAAAGCTGAATGAGCTTTTGGCGCTGATTGCAATTTAGATACGGGACTTTCTCGGAGCGTGAGGAAAGTTAGCGCTGCTAACGGTGTTGAGAAACGTTCCTTGGAGCGAGAAGCAATGCACTTTTTGTTGTTATCTCATGTTGGCTGTTGGGATGTTGGGGTTGTACTTGCAAACGGCAGAATGTCGGGCCATGTTCACGGAAAGAAAAGAAAGATGCTTTTCGTCCGTCTTTTCAGTGCTCGTTGGGGTGGCAAGGAGTCCTGTACGCTGGAGTGGCTGACCAAAACGTGCTTGCGTTGTCAGCAAAACCTAGCTGCACCCACGGTGGGACTCGAACCCACAATCTTCGGTTTAGAAGACCGACGCCTTATCCGTTAGGCCACGCGGGCTTGGTGCCGGAAGTTAATTTCCGGTGTAACGCTCTCATGTTCGCAAACAGCCCTGACGTTTGTGCGCCGCGGAAATTCTGACGGCAGCGATTCGGTCACAGCCGCGGTCTGTCGGCTCGGCTCTGCGCGCTATGGCAGTCTGTGACGGAAGCAAAGCAACGCACTCATTTTTGCATTCGTTGTTCGTTCATTGTTTAGTGCTCGGTAGAAGAGCAGGCAGAGGAAGAAGCCGTCACCTTCTGCCACGTGCCTCGCCGCTGCAGAATGCCAGTGCGGATCACATGGTCCATGCTCGAGATATCCGGAAATCTGCCCGGAACCGCAGACGGTATGGACGTAAAATGAGCCTCGTGTCGTCATGACAGAGTATTGTCTGTTTCGGACGAGGCTTGGTTAACAGCCCGAGTTTCACGCCAAGGCGAAACGTGGGGCGTTGTCTTCAGATGAAAGGCCAACAGGTCAAGTCGTAGAAGAAGTCACATTGAAGGCTGCGATAAAATGTTGGAAACACGGCGTTGGGTGGTCTCTCTACGCTTCTTTGTTAGTTTTATGCGGGCTTGTCGTCATGACTAGCTGACTGTTAACCTAGATGAAGCAAACAGGTAGGTGATTCGGTGATATTTGGAATCCACTCAGACGTGTCCCGCCTGTCACCTCAGCACCGAACGTGCAGCGTTCAGAACGCGTTGTATGACCACGTTAAGTTTTTCTCCTCTCTCGATCTCTTTCGGGCAAAATTTTTCTTCTGGCTGAATCTCCCTTAACGCTCGCTGTCGGTGTTGGTTACTTTTAGTAAGCAAACAGGTCCGTACAAGTAGGGACTTGGGACGACGATATCAGTAGGCAGCGGTCCATTTTATTGAGTGGTGTTTGCACCAGTGGCGGAATAGATAAGAAGCACTCGCTCGTTTCTTCCTTTTATCCTCAGAGGTGTTTACGATGTTCTCATGCTTCGTTAGTCGATGTTCGATGCTTCGAACTCGTAATGTTCATTTTAGAAAATCGACGCCATATCCATGGAGTGCGGTCACGTGGTTCGACAGCGGAAGAAGAGCTCCGCTCGAAATTATCCTGTTCGTTATCAGTCTTGACATTCGTGCTTTGCTCCAGTGAACTGTTGAATCAGCCCGCCATCGTCATCTTCGACATAATTCGAGTGCTTGGGTCTTTTTGAGGGGCCGTGTAGGCTGCTCCTTGCACGAGAGTTTGGTCCCGGAAGACAAGTTTCGACCGTTTTGTCGGGAAAACCGGGCCTCTGGGAGAACGTCCGTTCATTGACTCGATTTTCCTCGGGAGGGAGCGCCGCAACATTACTGCTCGTGCTCCTGCCGCTTAGGCAAAAACCGAAAACAAGATTACGTTTGTTTCTCTCGCGTACGACCACCACCTTGAGGACGGGTTCACACCATCGCCGCAAGCTGTTGAGCGTTGCCATTGGGTGAACGGAACAGGATAGCAGGTTGAATGGCATTTTGTTTTTTGTTGTGGTGGAGCGCAGTGCAAAAGTGCGCCATTGATTGCGCCCTCTTTCCGAGGAATATAATGGTAACACTTACAAGGAATAGCAAACAGCAGAAACACCCTGCGTCGCAACGCGTCGTGATGGGATGCAGTAGATGGGACCGGGCCGTGGTGGACCGTAACGGACGGGACCGGACCATCGTGAACCATAACGGACAAGGACCGGACCAGGCTGGAACTAGACTGGACCAGCATAGATTGGACTAAACCTAGCTTAAATGTGATAGACAGGGTTAAGCTGGTCTAGGCTTTGCCAAGATAAAATATGGTAAGGTAGGATATGACGGAACATGGTAGGATGTTGTAGGATAGGCTAGAATAGTCTAAACTTCACAAGATTAGAATAGATTAGGCTAGACGTATCACCACTAGGAATGCTGACCTTTTGGGGAGGAAAGTGAGGGAGAAAATGAGTACATGACATCGAAACACTTCAACAAAACAGATGGCGAAAAAAAAAACAAGGTGAATCGTTGGATATGTTTGAATCGTTGGATATGTTTTGTCGCAGATGGCGTACTCTGAACGGTTGTAATGAATTACAAGCGAGGCAACATTGTTTGCAACACCAGCGATTTCCTGTTACAATGCACTGCACTCGCGGACGGCCTCGGGCCCACAATATTTGGTTTAGATGACGGACGCCTTATCCGTTCTGTCAAGCGGGCTGGGTACCGGAGGTTAATTTCCAGTTGGAAACACGCGTGCCCAAAAAGAAGTTTTGCCGGCTTGCGATTAAAGATGGTCGGTGTCATCCAGTCAGTCATAGGTACGGCATGGCGCCAAGCTCTTCTTTTCCTTGCATATGTTAGTCACGTATCTAATGCATTTTGGCCAGGACCGGTGCAGCAGTAAACCACATCACTCTTTGGAGCTGGGCGCAAAATGACCTTTGTTGTCGGCGAGCTCTAAAACACCAGTTAACAGCTCCGTAAAGTAAAAACCAAGAGGGCGTTTGCCCCTTCACTTCGTCCGCGATCTTTTAAGTCACTATAATGCAGATGGGATGATGACATGCCTCAGTGAATGGTCCGCGCAGGTTCCGATGGCTTGCTGGTCCGGATTTATGTGGCCCGTCCTCGTTCCTTCCAGTGGACCAAATTTAGATGTGTCTTGACTGGCTGCGCGATTTGAAGCCGACAGTGCCCGGAATGTGGAGGTGTGAGCGTCTGTGGAGGTGTGTGGAGGTGCGGATTGGTCGAGCTTCGCGTCAGTCTGTCTCGGACCATAATGCTCTCCACACCGCTGTCAGTCATGCTTACTAATGCCGTGGCTTTTAATGTGACAGCCACCTAGAAGGAAAAATTGTCGGTTTTGGTAACGGCTTCGAGCCTCCCGAACATAACTTAGTGTTCCGACATCAATGCAGACAGAATGGAGGTCATTGCACCACATTGGTTGAGTGAATGGCGGCGAAGCGAATATCAACGAGTGTTAAACATTGTTTATGGGGCAAGGCTAATCGGTTCTTACAGGCTTGTGCGGGATGACGTGTCACAACACTACCTGCTCAAAGTGGCTGGACATGGACGGTGGGACACGAACCCACAGTCTCTGGTTTTGAGAACCGACATCTCGTCCATGAGATCGCACGGGCTTGTGCCGGAAGTTGATTTCCGGTTGAAAATAGGAACCTTGATAACAACTGTGACGGGTACTTGGCAGCTCAGCTCTATAACTACGCCCTTGGTCATATATCCCTTGCATATTGCTACCAGCCCGCATTCTGTGCTTTCACTATTGAGACGTCGGTTTTCTGTGCGAGGCGCCTGATGGTCCGCAGTGAAAAGTAACGGCCGCAGTCGAGGCTAATGAATTCCGGGCGGAAGCAGATTTGCCGTTACCGGCCGCGGAACGTGCCGTGTCTTTCTCTTGTCAGTTGGCTGTCTGAGTCCCGGTGTAAAATGTGGAGGGATTGACCGGTTTTAAATAATGTTGGGACTTTCAGAACTGTCAATATGAATTGGCTCGTTTGGTGGTAGGCGAAGCAGCACAGGCAAACTGCCCGCCGAGACGTGACACTGGCGATAGTCCTTCGACAAGGTGTGTCACGTGCTTGTTGCGTGTGTGGTGCGACTCGAGGCTAAAATCTCCGGTTCTAAAGGCCAATACTGCATTCCTGAGACCTCACTGGGTTGGCACCGGTAGTAAACTTCCGCCGTAAGGTTGTAGTACTTCACAGACGTGCGATGCGGCAGTACCGTAGCGAATCTGTCGAGTCGCTCTCCGCAGTCGCAGAGCTCAGTCCACCTGAGCATTTCACCCATCCTCACGCCGAAACGATCGTTTGAATCATTGAGCACGGCGTGATGGCAGTATGCCATCAGATTTGCCGTCAGAGGTGTTTACAAGGCCAATATTTTTTGACCGGAAATTGACTTCCGGTACGAGCCCGCGTGGCCCAATGGATAAGGCGTCGGTCTTCTAAACCGAACATTGTGGGTTCGAGTCCCACCGCGGGTGCGGAACGTTTTAAGCCCTGTCTGCTCGACATGCCGTGGTCATTGTTGCACATGGCGGGGTAACAATATAATTAAAGGCCGTTTTGTTCCAGTTATTGTCTCAGGTTTAATGTCAAAACATGAAAATGAGGCAGTCTAGACCTTGCCAGCCTTCCTAGGATTCTCAGCCATGGTTTCAGAACGACGCTGCGGGTCGTCGTCGGATTTCTAAATATTCCCCGTATCGTCTCCGTCAAAGCACTGCTGAACCGCACTGGACTGAGTGGCGCCCAGGAGTGCTGTACAAGAGTGGTTCAGATGCGTTTTTTATGCTTGCAGTCCATCGGGGTGTGGCCCGGAAATAGCTCCGCTGAGCGGTTAATGTGTGAAGCAATGGCAATGGCATGCTGAGCGAACAGGATTTAAAACGTGCTCCACCCACGGTGGGACTCGAACCCACAATATTCGGTTTAGAAGACCGACGCCTTATCCATTAGGCCACGCGGGCTTGTACCGGAAGCTGATTTCCGGTTGAGCATTATTAACCAGGTAAAGAACTCTAACGGGCATGTGACGTCCAAATTCTGTAACAGCACGGAGGGCCAGATGTTCCCCAAGAACTGCTACCACTCCGTGCTCAGTATTCTGTTACGGAGATGATGGTTTTACGTGCGATGGAGCCTAATGGTCCGTAGTGAAAGGTGACGGCCGCGGTTCAAGACAGTTAAATTTCGGGTTGGCACAGATCAGCCGGGCGTGTTATTAGTAGGATTTGACGTGCCCCTGTCTTGCTGTCAGTTGTCAGTCAGGGTCTCGGCGGAAAATACGGAGAGAATGACCGTTTTTAGGTAATATGGGGTCGCTCAGAAGTGTCAGTATGAATTGCTTGTGCTCCTTTCATGGAAGGCGCCCAAGCAAAGAACCCGTCGAGGCGTTGCGTTCACAATAATCCTTGGACATGGTGTGCCCGGTACTCGTTACATGTGCGGTGCGACTCGAGGCTACAATCTCCGGTTCGAAAGGTCACTTCTCTTCTCCTCAGACCTCGCCTAGTTGGGACCGGAAGTAAGCTTGCGCAGTATGATTGGCATGGTAATCAAGAGACATGCGATGCTGGAGCACCGTAGCGAATCCGTCGAGCCGCTATCCGCAGTCGCAGAGCTGAGTCCACGAGAGTATCTCAGTACTTCTTGTAGTGAAACCATCATCTCATCTCAATAGCAAGAGTATTGAGGGCGGGTTGGTAGTAACATGCCTTCCGAGTTGACGTCAGAGTTGTGTACAGGGCTAATATTTTTGAACCGGAAATCAGCTTCCGGTACGAGCCCGCGTGGCCCAATGGATAAGGCGTCGGTCTTCTAAACCGAACATTGTGGGTTCGAGTCCCACCGCGGGTGCAGCACATTTTAAGCCTTGTTTCCGTGGCGTACGTTGTCATTGCTGCACATGGAGAGATGTCCCAGCAAACCTTTTCCCAGTATTGCCATATTTACAGTAGACCGCTTTATTCTAGTCATTGCATTCAAAACATCTGAAAGGGAGACCGTCCAGACTATTCCAACCCTCCCAGGATCCACAGCCGTGGTTTCAGCACGACACTGCGGGTTGTCCGCGATCTTCGCCAGCCAAGGACGCCGGGAGAGACGTAGCATATCACGTCCCCCCCGCGCCTGGGTAAGGGAAGAATGGGTGATATGGGTACTTTGGTGGACAGAGGTCTGCAACTGCGAAGAGTGACTGGACAGATTTCCTACGGTGTTCCCTCATCGCATGCCTGTTGAGTATCATTACAATCCTTCGGCACAAGTGTGCTTCCGGTCTCCACCCAGTGGGATCTGAGGAATACAGCGCTGATTAGCCTCGAGTCGCTCCACATACTTACAAGTTCCGGGCATCAGTTGTCGAAGGACTACTGCCATGACAACACCTCGGCGAACATTTTGCGTCAGGTACTTAGGCTTGTACGAGACGAGTGCAACCAATTCATAATGACAGTTTTGAAAGTCCCCGTATTATTTAAAATCGGTCGTTACCTTCAGATTATCTGCGGGACCCTGACTGGCACTTGACAGCAAGAGTGGCGCGCCACGTTCTGCGGTTGGTAAGGGCCGATCCGTTCCCGACCGGAATTTCAAAATCTGGAACCGCGGCCGTCGCGTTTCACTGCAGACCATCATGAACTATCGCTCAAAAAAATCGCCGTGTCATCTCGATATCGAAAGTATTGAGCATGGGGCAAATCTAGGCAAAATCTAGGGTGTATGTGGCTGGCCGGGTAGTTACAGAACTTGGCCGTCATGTGCCCGTCAGAGGTGTTTACGGGTTAATATTTTCGTCCGGAAATAAATTTCCGGTAGAAGCCCGCGTGGCCTAATGGATAAGGCGTCGGTCTTCTAAACCGAATATTGTGGGTTCGAGTCCCACCGTGGGTGCATCACGTTTTAAGCTCTGATTGTTCCGGATCCAGTTATCATCTCTGCACATATTTACCGGTCGGTTGAGCTGTTTTCAGTCACAGCCATTCTGAAGGAGTGCGGATATGAAATAATTTCTTGAACCAACCGTGAATCGCATACGCTGAACATGTTTAGCGACCGACATCCTTCGTCTTGCGGTCTCCCATTCAAACCTCCTTTTACAGCTGTCATTGCTATGGGTCAAATACTGAAGTGCACAATCTGATGCAAGAGTAATCTACTTTGGGTTCAGTTGGGACGACGCCGGCAGGCTTCTCAAGGACAGCATGGTCGGGCATTCTCCTTCCCCAGGCCACCATCGATGCACAGGAGCGGAAGCTACTAGCAGCCATAGATGGAAGCGGCCTGTTTTTTCCCAAACATAGCTGGAGATTTCCGAAAATTGTCCCGACAGGTCCTGGTGTCAATCTAGATCGTTTCTTTCCAGTCATTGTCACAGGCTTAATGTCAAAACGTCTGAATACGAGGCAGTCTGAGCCCTCCCAACCTTCACAGGATCCTCAGCCATGGTTTCAGGCCAGTTCTGCAGGTCGTCGTTGCTTTGCTACAATTTCTTCGTGTCGTCTTCGTCGACACGAAGAAATCACATTGTGCTGAATCGTACTGCACGACATGAGACCCAAAAATAGGTGTCTATGCTATTTGGTGATGGTTCAGGGGTGTTATTCAGTCCTTGCAACTGTATGACAGGATAGGACCTGAAAACGGCTCCATCTAGCATATAGCACGTGCAACAATGACAACTGCTTGTTGAGCGAACAGTGCTCAAAACGCGCTGCACCCACGGTGGGACTCGAACCCACAATATTCGGTTTAGAAGACCGACGCCTTATCCATTAGGCCACGCGGGCTTGCACCGAAATCTGATTTCCGGTTGCAGAGTATTACCAATATTAACAGCTTTGACGGACATGGAACGAACAAATTTTGTAACACCCGGCTAACCAGCCCTATTGCTACCACATCAGGTTCAATACACCGGTTGTTGAAATCATGATTTTGTAGTGCGAGGGTGCCTGATATTGACAGATCTCCATCCGATGGTGCATGATTTTCCGTAGCGAAACGTGACAGCCGCGGTTCGAGGCTGCTTAATTCCGGATGGGAACAAAGCGGCCGTAACCAGCTGTGGCACGGAACACTGCTCTCTCGTGGTGCTGGTCGGGGTCCCGGCGGAAAATCTGCAGGGAGCGGCCGTTTGTAGGTAATGTGGGGGCTGCGAACTGTCCGAATCAGTTGCTTTCACGCGGTTCGAAGTAGGTTAAATAGTGCAAACAAATTATCTGCCGAAGCGTTTCAGTGACGATAAGCATTGCACAGGGTGTGCCCAATATTTCTTGCGTGTGTGGTGCGACTCGAGGCTAAAATCTCCGGTTCTAAAGGTCATTATTGCACCTCTCAGACCTGACTGGGCTCTGACCGGAAGTAAACTTCCGCCGTAAGGTTGTCGTAGTAATTAACAGAAATGCCATGGAGGAGTGCCGTACCGAATCTGTCGAGTCACTCTCCGCATACATCTCTGTCCACCATAGCATCTGAACCGGTCTCCCACTATCCAGGCGTGGGCGGCTGGTGACACGTTCCTCGATGTCGTTGGCTGGCGAAGACAGAGGACGACCCGCAGTGTACTACTGGAACCGTAGTTTCGGATCTTGGAAGGTTGAAAGTTTTCGGATGTTTTGACATTAAGCCCGTAAGACTGCCGGGAGGAAAAGGCTCATAACTGAACTGCTCCCACCCTCCATGGGAATCATTGTCAACGGGATGTTGAGGAGACGGAGTTTGAAACGCTTTGTCTCCGCAGTGGTGCTCTAACCCACAAAATGCAGTTTACCGACATCTTATCCATGAGGCCACGCGGCCTCGTATTGGAAACTGATTTCCGTCAGAAAAATATTACCCTCCTAAACAATTCTGACGGCTTCTCTGACGAATAATGCCACCAAGCCGTGCTCAGTAATTCAGACGATGGTTGCACTGGGTGAAATACTCAGGTGGACTGAGCTCTGCGACTGCGGAGAGCGACTGGACGGGTTCGCTACGGTGCTCCCGCGTCGCATGTCTGTTAATTACTACAAACACCCTTACGGCGGAAGTTCACTTCCGGTGCCAACCCAGTGAGGTTTCAAAAACACGGAACTGACGTTAAAACTGGACATTTTAGTCTCAAGTCTCACCGCACGCGTGACAAGTACCGGACACATCTTGTCGAACGACTTCGTCACCGTAACGCTAAGGCGGACTTGCTTGAGCTACGTAGCCTACTTCGACTGGAAGACAAGCAACTCGTATCGACAGTTCTGAGAGTCCTGACAGTGCTTAAAAACGGCCATGCCCTTCACATTTTCCGCTGGTACCTTGACGGACAACTGACGGCATATGAGGGACATGTCACGTTCCGTGACTGGTACTGGCCGATCTGTTCCTGCTCGGAATTTAACAGCCTGGAATCGCGGCAGTCATTTTCCACTGCTGACCATTCGTTAAAACCGTCATCTCATTGTTGGGAATATAGAGCACCGGGTGGTAGCATTATGCATGGAATATGGCCGGACACGTAGTTACAGAATTTGGCCGTGACGTGTCCGCCAGAGCTGTTTACGGGGCTAATATTTTTCAACCGGAAATCAACTTCCGGTACAAGCCCGCGTGGCCTAATGGATAAGGCGTCGGTCTTCTAAACCGAAGATTGTGGGTTCGAGTCCCACCGTGGGTGTCACACCGTTTTAAACGGGCAATGCTGTAAAGTCATTCCGTCGTCCCCAGTATTTTTTCGGAATTCTCCAGTCGTGTTTGAAATAGATAGGCTGCTCTGACTTGCAGTTACGAACAACTGCCTCTCCTGAGTGGCAATGGCCGCCTGGGAAAGGGGATGCCCGGTCACGGCAGGGTTGGAAATGTGTTGTTTTCTGGTGTTGAAGAACACCAAAAGGGTGTGTTCTTAAAAACATTTTATTAAGAAGCAGATATGATGTCAGCTGCATTACACCAAAGACGCCGGCTTAAACCAGTGTTACTTTATGCATAATTCTGCACTCTAAAACAAAAAAAGTATACATATATACATCGACACAGAGAAAAAAAGTAGATTTCCCACCCTGCCGTGTCCCGAACAGGCCTGCTACCGTCGCCTTAGTTGTACCAGAATTAGATTATTCCTGCCCCAGTCTGCCGGATCCAAACGATTGACCCACAGAAATGACAGGTGTGACAGTTTTTGAATGGGCAATGCGAGGAATGATCTCGCGTTGCTGAACATTCTTTGCGTGTTCCCGTTACAGCACTGTGCTGAGCCGTACTGCATGGAATGATACCTAAGAGTGGGTGGCTAGGCTATTGAAGTTTGGTTCTGAGAGATTATTCCATACTCACAATCTTTCAGGAGGGTGGGACCTGGACATGGCTCCATGGGGTGGTTAACATGTGCGACATTGATAACAGGTTGCTAGCAAACAGGACTTAAAACGTGCTGTACCCACGGTGGGACTCGAACCTGCAGTGTTCGGTTTAGAAAACCGACGCCTTATCCATTAGGCCACAGGGGCTTGTACCGGAAACTGATTTCCGGTTAAGAAATATGAGCCCCGTGAACAGCTCTGATAGGCATATGACGGACATCACGGTGACTGGCCATACTCCCTGTATATTGCTACCACCCCGATCTATATGAACCCGCTATTGAGATGGTGGTTTTCTGTGCGATAGTGACTGATTGATTGTCCGCAGTGAAGGGTGACGGCCCCGGTCCGAGACTGTTAACTTCCGGGCGGGAACAAGTCGGACGTCACGAGTTGCGGAAAGCGATATGTTTTACCTTTGTTGTCAGTTGGCAGTCGGAGTCGTCGACGAAAAATGTGAAGGGAATGACCGGTTTTAAGTACTGTTCTGATCATCACAAGCGTTGCTGCTGCTGCAAGCTGAATCGGTTTGCTCGTTTCGAAGTAGGCGGGATAGCTCAAACTTCGAGCAAACTGTCCGCTTAGACCTTACATTGACATGAATCCTTCGACAATACGTGATTACGTGTGTGGTGTGACTCGAGGGGTTATTTCCAGTTTGAAAGATCAATGCCGTATTCCTCAGACCTCTCTGGGTCAGGACCAACAGTATACGTCTAGTGGCAAGGTTGTGTGATACTCAACAGATCAGCGATTCATGAGTACCAGGATGACTATACTGAATGACGTCCAAGAAGCATGTTTTGGCGAGAATGGTATGTCTGTAGTCAAAGGTTACAGCGCAGTTTGCACAGGAAGGTTGCACGATAGCCTCAGTCCTTCAGCAGGATGGAGAACTGGAAACGGAGTTGTATGACACTCAGTTCAGTTCAGTTCAGTTCAGTTTATTTACATAGTTAACAGGATGAGACACCTGAAACGACTCCATCGAACGATTAACATGTACGGCATTGACAACAGCGTGTTGAGCAAACGGGGTTAAAACGTGCTGCACGCACGGTGGGACGCGAACCCACAGTATTTGGTTTAGAAGACTGACGACTTATCCGTTACGCCATGCTGTCATATACCGGAAGGTGATTTCCGGCCGAAAAATATTAGCGTCGTAAACAACTCTGACGGCTTCTCAGACGATGTCTTGCTACCACGCCGTGCTCAGTGATTCAGATGAATTCGTCAAAACACTGTGCTGAACCGTACTGCACGACACGAGACCCAAAAATAGGTGTCTATGCTATTCGGTGATGGTTCAAGGATGTTATTCAGTCCTTGCAACCCTATGACGGGATAGGGCCTGAAAACGGCTCCATCAAGCATATAGCACGTGCAGCAATGACAGCCGCTTGTTAAGCAAACTGCTCAAAACGCGCCGCACCCACGGTGGGACTCGAACCCACAATATTCGGTTTAGAAGACCGACGCCTTATCCATTAGGCCACGCGGGCTTGCACCGAAATCTGATTTCCGGTTGCAGAGTATTACCAATATTAACAACTCTGACGGACATGGAACGAACAAATTTTGTAACACCCGGCTAACCAGCCCTATTGCTACCACATCAGGGCCAATATACCGGTTGTTGAAATCATGATTTTGTAGTGCGAGGGTGCCTGATATTGACAGATCTCCATCCGATGGTGCATGATTTTCCGTAGCGAAACGTGACAGCCGCGGTTCGAGGCTGCTTAATTCCGGATGGGAACAAAGCGGCCGTTAACCAGCTGTGGCACGTAACACTGCTCTCTCGTGCTGCCAGTCAGGGTCCCGGCGGAAAATCTGAAGGGAGTGGCCGTTTGTAGGTAATGTGGAAACTCTGCGAACTGTCCGAATCAATTGATTGCGCGCGGTTCGAAGTAGGTTAAATAGTGTAAACAAATCATCCGCCGAAGCGTTTCACTGACGATATGCATTGCACAGGGTGTGCCCGATGTTTCTTGCGTGTGTGGTGCGACTCGAGGCTAAAATCTCCGGTTCTAAAGGTCAGTATTGCACCTCTCAGACCTGACTGAACTCAGACCGGAAGTAGACTTCCGCCGTAAGGTTGTCGTAGTAATTAACAGAAATGCCATGGAGGAGTGCCGTACCGAATCTGTCGAATCACTCTCCGCAGTCATAGATCTCTGTCCACCATAGCATCTGAACCGGTCTCCCACTATCCAGGCGTGGGCGGCTGGTGACACGTTCCTCGATGTCGTTGGCTGGCGAAGACAGAGGACGACCCGCAGTGTACTACTGGAACCGTAGTTTCGGATCTTGGAAGGTTGAAAGTTTTGAGACGTTTTGGCGTTAAGCCCGTAAGGTTGCCGTGAAGGCAACCTTACGGGCTTAACGCTAATGATTCATAATTGAACTTCCCCCACCCTCCATGGGAATCAATGTCAACGGCATGTTGAGGAGACGGAGTTTGAAACGCTTTGTCTCCGCAGTGGTGCTCTAACCCACAAAATGCAGTTTAGAAGACCGACGTCTTATCCATGAGGCCACGCGGGCTCGTATTGGAAACTGATTTCCGTCAGAAAAAATATTACCCTCCTAAACAATTCTGACGGCTTCTCTGACGAATAATGCCATCACGCCGTGCTCAGTAATTCAGACGATGGTTCCTCTGGGTGAGATACTCAGGTGGACTGAGCTCTGCGACTGTGGAGAGCGACTGGACGGGTTCGCTACGGTACTCCCGCGTCGCATGTCTGTTAATTACTACGACAACCTTACGGCGGAAGTTTACTTCCGTTGCCAACCCAGTGAGGTTCCAAAAATACAAAACTGACGTTAAAACCAGTCATTTTAACCTCGAGTCGCACTCCACACGTAACAAGTACCGGACACATCTTGTCGAACGACTTCGTCACTGTAACGCTTGGGCGGACTTTTGCTTGAGCTACGTAGTTTACTTCTCTAGGAAGACAAGCAACTCGTATCGACAGTTCTGAGAGTCCTGACAGTGCTTAAAAACGGCCATGCCCTTTACATTTTCCGCTGGTACCTTGACGGACAACTGACAGCATGAGAGGGACATGTCACGTTCTGCGGCTGGTGCCGGCCGATCTGTTCCTGCTCGGAATTTAACAGCCTGGAATCGCGGCAGTCATTTTTCACTGCTGACCATTCGCTAAAACCGTTATCTCATTGTTGGGAATATAGAGCATCGGGTGGTAGCATTATGCATGGAATATGGCCGGACACGTAGTTACAGAATTTGGCCGTGACGTGTCCGCCAGAGCTGTTTACGGGGCTAATATTTTTCAACCGGAAATCAACTTCCGGTACAAGCCCGCGTGGCCTAATGGATAAGGCGTCGGTCTTCTAAACCGAAGATTGTGGGTTCGAGTCCCACCGTGGGTGTCACACCGTTTGAAACGGGCAATGCTGTAAAGTCATTCCGCCGTCCCCAGCATTTTTTTCGGAATTCTCCAGTCGTGTTTGAAATAGATAGGCTGCTCTGACTTGCAGTTACGAGCTACTTCCTCTCGTGGGTGGCGATGACGGCCTGGGAAAGGGGATGCCCGGCCACCCTGTCCCAGGGCTGAAAAGGTGTTGTTTCAAGTTTTATCATGTGCATCCGTCGAAAAGCTGCATTATAACGTTAACCGATTTCTTATTCTGCAAGGAAAGGACTCCCGTTTCTGGTAAGTAAGGAGCAGGTATGATGTCATTACCGAATATTATGATGATGTCATAACCGAATTATCAAAAACACCAGCTTAAACCTGCACAGGTTTTTGAAAAATTCTTTACAACAAAACGAAAAAAAGATACTCGGACATCGAGAACAAAAAAGTTCACCCCTGTCGTCTCCCGAATAGGCCTGCTGTCGTCGCCCCTAGCTGTACCTGAATTAGATTACTCCTGCACCAGTCTGCCTAACCCAAACGAGGAACTCGCAGAAATACCAGATGTGAGGGTTTTTGAACGGCGCAGCACGTGTAATTATCTTGCGTTGCTGAACATTCTTCGCGTATTCCCGTTAAAGTACCGTGATGAACCGTACTGCATGGAATGATACCCAAGAATGGGTGTCTATGCTATTCAAGTATTGTTCGGAGAGATTATTTCATGCTCGTAATCTTTCAAGAGGGTGGGACTTGGACATGGCTCCATGGGGTGGTTAACATGTGTGGCATTGATTACAGCATGCTAGGAAACGAGAGCTGCACCCACGGTAGGACTCGAACCCACAATGTTCGTTTTAGAAGACCGACGCCTTATTCATTAGGCCACGCGGTCTTGTACCGGAAGTTGATTTCCGGTTGAAAAATATTAGCCCCGTTGTACAGCTCAGACGGGCATGTGACGGACAACACAGTGACCTTCCATACTCCCTGCATATTGCTACCACCCCGATCTATGTAAACCCCCTATTTAGATGATGGTTTTCTGTGCGATGGTGAATGATCGTCCGCAGTGAAAGGTGGCGACCGCGGTCCGAGACTATTAATTTCCGGGCAGGAACAGGTCGGACGTCACGAGCTATGGAGAGCGATATGTCTTAGCCTTGTCAGTTGGCAGTCGACGTCCTCAAGGAAAAATGTGAAGGGTATGGCCGGTTTAAAGTACTGTTGTGACTGTTGCAAGTGCTTCTGCTGCTCCAAGCTGCATTGGCTGTGCTCGTTTCTATTAGGAGGGGTAGCTCAAGCAAACTCTAAGCCTTGGCCTTAAATTGACATTAGTTCTTCGGCTGTATGTGATTACGTGTGTGGTGTGACTCGATGGGTTATTTCCGGTTTAAAAGATCAATGTTGTATTCGTCAGACCTCTCTGGGTCAGAACCAACTGTGTACTTCTGCGGCAAGGTCGTCTGATACTCAGCAGATCTGCGATTCATGAGTGCCAGGGTGCCTAGACCATATGACATCCAAGAGGCATGTCTTGGCGAGAATGGCATGTCTATGGTCAAAGGTTACAGGGTAAGTTGCACAGGAAGGTTACATAATAATCGCAGTCCTCCAACAGGGTGGAAACGGAGTTGTATGACAGCCTCAATCTGTCAACAGGGCGGAGCCTTGTTGATTGAAAACTACTCCATCGAACGGTTGACCTGTACAGCAATGGCAAAAGCATGTTGAGCAAACGGGTCTTAAAATGTGTTGTACTCACAGGGGGACGCGAACCCACAACATTCGGTTTAGAACACCGATGGCTTATCCATTACGCCATGCTGTCTTATACTGGAAGCTGATTTCCGGCCGAAAAACATTAGCTTCGTAAACAACTCTGACGACTACTCTAACGATGCATTGCTACCACACCGTGCTCAGTGATTCAGATGATGTGTTCACCAAGAGACGGGAGGAGATACAGTGGTGGACTGAGCCGCTCGACTGATGAGAGCGATTCAACAGATTCGTCTCGGTGCTCGTGCATCGCAGGTCTGTTGAGTACCGTGACAACCTTACGATGGAAGTGTACTTCCGGTCTGGACGCGGTGAGGTCTGACGAATACAGTAATGACCTTTCGACCTAGAGATTTTAGACGCACCATACAGAGACGCACCATACACGTAACAAGTATCGAACACACGTTATCGAAGGGCTACCGTCAATGTAACGCCTCAGGCAGGATTTTGTTAGGGGGGTCAGAGACAAAGTAAAAAGGCTTGACAATTTACTTTGACTGTTTATTACAGAGTCGGGAATCGGGAAAATTGGCCTTGTCATATGGCACAACTAAATTTTGAAATATAAGTGCATTACATTTTAATTTACGAGTATTTTGTTTTTTAAACAAATCATTTGTGATAAAAGCCGATTTGTGGAGACTACTGATCTTGAGAGTGGTCAGTTTAACCCTTTGACCCTCTCCTGCCACGCTACTGGCCTCAGGTGACAGTGTGCGCCGTGAACTATGAAGCAAGCACAACCAGTTAATGTCGATAATTCCGAGGGTCCCAACGTTTCTTAAAAACGGCCTTTCGCTACACATTTTCGTCTTGGACCCTTGCTTCCGGCTGACAGGAAGACGGCAAGACATGCCACGTTCTGCGGCTACTAACGGCCAATCCGTTGCCGCCCGGACTTTAACTGTCGTTAACCGTGGCCTTCGCCTTTCATCGTGAACCATCAAGCACCGTCGCACGAGAGACCATGGTCTCAATAGCAGGAGGTTTGAGCACGGAATAGTAGCCCTATGCAGGGCATACCTGGCCGGCCGCATACTTGCGGAATTTTGTCGTCTCGAGCCCGTCGGAGCTGTTTACGGGGCTAATATTTTCGACCGGAAATCGATTTCCGGTGCAGGCCCGCGTGGCCTAATGGATAAGGCGTCGGTCTTCTAAACCGAAGATTGTGGGTTCGATCCCCACCGTGGGTGTACCGCCATTTCGAGCAAGTAGTGTTGTAACACGTCGTCCCGCCGAAGCACGTAAGAACCACTTGGTCATCGCCCCAAAAACAGTGTTCAGCAATTGTCTCATTTCGTTTCGGCGGTACTCATTCGCCCATTGTGGTGTGATGGCTCCCTGGGCGCAACATGACCCAGTGGTCGGAGTACCATTAAAGCCTAACAGAAAAATGTCAAGGCTCCCGTCTGGTCTGCATTAGTCCGGAACTAAGGTTGGGAGCGTCATCGTCCACAGTCGACCGAGGCGAGCCTCGACCAGTCAGTACAAACCTCGACATTCCCGGCATTCTCATATTCGAATCCCGCCGCCGGTCAAGATCAGTCTGAATCTGATTCACTGCATGGGACGAGCGCAGACTGCAGAAATCCAGATCCAGAACAGCAAGTCATCGGAACCGGTGCGAACCATTCACTGGAGAATGTTGTCATCTTGCCCGTATTATGATGACATAATAGACTGCAGACTAAGGGAAGGAATAAATGCCTTCCTGGTCTTTAACAAGTGATGAGAATTATTGATCTAACGTCCAACGTCCCTGCATAAAATGAAATGAGGTACATTTCTGCAGTACTGTGCGAAGAAACAGAAAGGGAGCCTGAATCCCATGCAGGGTACATATCACTGACTGAAAGGCTGGCGCTGGAAATTTTCAGTCGCATGGCCGTCAAACTTCTCTTTCGGTCCATGTGCAGTGCTGACCACGGCATGATCGGTAATGCTTGAAAGGCACCGTACCCACGGTGGGACTCGAACCCACAATCTTCGGTTTAGGAGACCGACGCCTTATCCATTAGGCCACGCGGGCTCGCGCAGGTGTTTGGTTGACTTCCACCCCGCGATTCTGCCGTTTTAGTGAGATCGTGGATCACAGTCATGTGATGCATGAGTGGTATGATTTCAATAAGGTAATCCCCATTACTGCCCGGGCGCCGTCGCCTCACGCCACCTGCGGTGACAGCGCGTTCCGGCACCAGACTCATGCTCGCGGAGAGCGCCCGTTTCTCCGTCTCCCCGGCTTGCCGTCGCGGAGTGGGCCGGGTCGACGTCCGTGGCAGACTTCCGCGGAGGGGATTCTGGAACGAAGCGTCGCCGGCCGCTCCGGCCGCTCTGGCCAGAAGTTGTGTCAGCCCCAGGCCGGGTCAATCGCCGACGGGGACCGGCCGGGTCAGGCGCCGGCCGGCCGCCGCCGGCGACCGACGCCCGGGCGGCGGCGTCCGGCCACTTTTTGCGCCCAGAAGAACTGGCCGGCGGCGCGGCACGGCTCGCCGCCATCTGATACGGCCGGCGAAAGCGGCGCTGCACAAAACCTGGTCGGCTGGGCGCGCCCGACCGCCGCCGCCGGACATGGACCCGGGGCCGGCGGCCGGGTCGCACCGCGGACCGGGACCGCCGAGCACCGGCGGCCGGGCACGGTCCGCCCGCGGACCGGAGTCCTCGCTGCCTGGCCCACAGCCGATGACGTCCGATGATGGAGCCGGGACCGATTCACGGCCTGGTCAGGCCGTGAATGGTCAGATGTTGCGGGGGGGAGGCGGCACTGGTGACGGTGGCCAGTAGACTGTCGGCTCAGATCCAGGCTGTAGGGGACTCTCTCGGCGGTCTGCCGTGTGGTCAGTAGGGTGACTCGAACGGGGGTCGAAAAAATAATTTTATTGCGCATAGCAAAAAAAGAAAACACTACGTCTTAACTTTCTTCTGATTGGAAATGATGGTAAGAGACGTCTAATTTAATTTTAAGGCCGGGCTTACCTCACTTATTTAAACCCACGTCCGGTGGTTGCAAACGTTGCAGTCTTCGTAGTATTTACGTCGTGTTATGTGCACTGTTATGTATTTGAATGGCGATAGTGGGTTTCAGTCGTGATCTTTCCCTAAATCTTGTGAATGCATAGTTAAGTCACGCCTTGAATGACATGTTTCACGGGAATTGGATCTCCAATCAGTCATTATTAGTGGAGTTATTGATAGTGGCTGATATTCATGGCTAGATGGATAAAGGTTCCGGTACAAGGATGCGCATTGACGGTGTTTTACAACTATGTCTACTTTTAGTCTACCGCTAAATTTGAAAGAAACTCCAGTCCAGGATTTTTTATTTATTTTTTTCTGGATTACTGGCAGGTCTAGCCTGGATTTTGCTCCATTCATCAGGTACTGGTGCCGACCGTCGTGACCCATCCGTTTCTGAGAGGTGACCGTAACTTCATGCACCCACCTGTCCACGCCCTGCGAGTGGCATGAATACGAAAAATGGATCGGTGCAACGATGGCCTCAGACAGCTCTGCCTCTGAAAGTGGCGTGATCAGAGGGGACTCACACTCAGCCAGGCCGTGTGGCCGAACCAGCTGATTGTAATCCTCAGCGCTGAAGTTGACTTGCGGTGGCCGAAACTGTCGGAGATCATCACGTGGGCTGTGTCGACATTGCTGGATGAGATTTCCTGCCGTTTATCAGCCAACATGGCTACCAGGATGTTCTTGCCATGGGTCCAGAATCCATTCGTTTGCAGCACATTCTGTATGATCCGTTTGTCCGCGTCGTCGACTCGGACCTGATTTTCAAGGGAGTCCGTGATATGAACGGCACGTGGACAAACCTCTTAATGGCAAAAAGGCGACAACTCAGTAACTGAGTGAAACCTGACCTTCTCCGATGTGACTTATCTCATATTTCCTTGTTCATTGTCTGTCGCCATTTCGCTGTTCGCCTTTATTTCGGGACATCATACCTACACGCCTACATATACACGTGCAAATATGCATGCGTTCATTTATACATGCGCGCATGCACGCTACATACATACATTATTAGTGCATGCATGCATGCATACACACATATATACATACATACATACATACATACATACATACATTCATACATACATACATACATACATACTCACGTGCGCTTACCATTTCACCCCGCTCTCCCACCTCCAGTTGCACTGACACCGAAGAAAGTGAGGCTCGTGGGCACCTACCTAAATAGACCGCCAATAACACCAAGGAAAACAAATGGAGACTTCAACGCACAAAAAAGCCGTGCAGAACCGTAGAAATCGTCAGTGCGCTGGCTCAAGATATCAACCCAGAAAACTTTTGTAGCAATTATAGGGACCAGTAGGCTTGAATGCAAACGTTTTGTGCTACATACATGCCAATGTTTTTTTCGAGTCTCCCTGGTGTCCGGCGTCGGGTCCGCTACGGCAGGTGGGCGCCGGTGACCCGCGGCCGGGTCGGGCCGCGTCTCGCCGGGAGCGGCCCCGTGTCGTATCGGGCGGCGGACGTCCGTCGGGCGGGCAGGTGCGTCTGACGAATGTGAGGTTTTCGTCACGGACCCCCGCGGCGGGGAGCGCGGTTTGTGCGGTGCGTGGCGTCGCGGAGCCGATCGGCGGGCGCGGTAGTCTCCGTGTATTCGGGTCACAGTGTAGTCGGCGTACCGGGTCTCTCCGAAGGGACCCAGGCTCCAGCTGTGAATCGCCTGACGGCGGTCGGACCGAAACTGCGCAGCCGGCCTGAGACCAGAGAGAACCTCAAACGCCACTTCAGTCGCCGAGGGAGCAGCGGTGACGCTGGCCGCCCTGTCCCGCGGCTGTGTTATTCATGGCGCCATTGACGTGCCGTGACGATTTGCGTCATGTCCTGCCACGTCGGCTGCGGTGCGGGGGCTGGCGAGCTGCCGTAGCAGCTGGCTGGGTTTGAATCCGGCTCCGGCGCGGTCACACACACATGTGATCGGACGCGCGTTGTCGGGCCGGTCCCTCTTGCATGACAAACGGGGAGATCGGTGATTGGCGTTCGGCTGCGGGCCGTCCAATGGACGCGTGCCGGGGATTCCTGATGTCATGTGCGGCGACGGCAATGGTCTTGGGGGTAACGTGAGATGCCAGATACTGTTTCTGCGTGGGCGACACTGAAGTGCTCGCTGGAGTGTGGGATTTCTAAAAAAGAGGTGTTTATTTCAAGCGACTCGAGCGTTGGCGTATGTCATGCATTGCTTGTACGTGGTTTTGAAAATTATCTAGTTTCTCGCGCCCGTCTTGTGTTACTTGAGTGCGCTTGTGTTCCTTGGGTGCGTTGCTGTGTTACTTGGGACTTCGCGATATTGGTCACGTGATATATCGGTAGTATATCGGTAACAGTTCTCACCGTCCGGTACTGTCGCGTAGCCAGGGCGGTCAGACGGGCTGCTTGCCTCCTCATGGCCAGAGGTTTCCAAAAAATGGCTTTTATCACAACTCCTTCGTGCAAAAGATAAAACTCTTAAAATCAGAAAGTAAATGCTTTTCTTCTCAAAATATCCAGCTGTGTTCCAGTTCACGGGGCCAGTTTCCTTGTCGTTTGCTCGTGAAAATGTTACGAGTAGCATTACGAATAGCATTAAGCCTTTTTATTTAGCCTTGACCACCACCACCACCACCACCCCCTTCCATCCCCACGAAAATCTTGGCTACGCTACCGGTGCGTGGTACACATCTTAGGGCAGTCCGGTTAAGAGACCGAACGAAATGAAGTGAAAAAAGAACGAACGAAAAAACCGAACGAAATGATTCATAGTTTTTTTCTTGCTACAAAGACGTCCACATTGAAGAGCTCCTAGTTTCATGACCATTGGCAAGACTAGATTTAATTTAGGAGGATTGCCATGTTGTAATTTTATTTAGAAACTGCTTGCCACGCTGTGGCAATTAACACTACTGACGAGGACAGCAGTCCGATTTTTTTAGCGCTACGAAACCTTTCTGGTCACAAGCATTCAGTGCAGCTATCTCCTTCGGTGTCTACGAGGAGTACCTTTTATGTACGTACCTTTTACGTTAAACGCGTATCGTGGTTCGCCGCACCCAGTCACTCGTGAATTGCATCCTTTTCGCAAGGCTGAGACGTTCGTTTGGACACGCGGTTCCGTAAACAGCCTGAGCGAAGCATGTCCTCCAACTGACCACAGTGCAGCGCTCGCCGCGCACGCGCCGGCCGCAGAGCGGGTCCTGCAGCGACCGCGGGCCGGACTGCGGGGTCGGCGCGGCGGTCGGAGGGAGCCCGCGCTGCAGCGGCCGCCGCAGGACCACGCACAGACGGCCGCCGCCGTCCGATCGGCCGCGCAGCGTGCATACAGTATAGTCATACACAGTCCGTCAGCGGCGGCCGCCCGGGCTGCCGCCGCCGCCCGCCGCCCGCCGCGGACACGCCGCAGATGGCCGCCGCCGGAACGGACCGCTCCGGGCGGCGGCGGCGGCTCTGCTCGGCACGGAGCGTGTCGGCAGAGGAGGCGGGGTCGGCCGGGGCGAGTCGCGAACCGTGCGATGTCTGGGAATGGCCGGTCGGGGTGAGTGAGTCTCTGCTCTGTGCGCCGCCTGGACATCTACCCACGACTGTCCGGCGTCCCGCATCTCCGAAGTCCTATCCGTCGTTCAGTGACAGTGATATACAGCCACATTAAACGAAAAGAGCTTTTGTCGGCGGGCAGGAAGTGAGGGTTTTAATGTCACTAAAACCGTCACTTCTTGCCCATCAGCCACCACTAAATTAGCGGTGACTGGTGACGTCAGCATCCGGTGCGCGTCCGGCGGTCGCTGACAGTTCTACACCGAGGGCGTCCGTGGCCATGGACGACATCCGTCACCGCCTTAGGCGGCCGCGGACCGCTGTGTGCAGAGGACGTCCGTCGTCTCTGTCGGGCATGGTCGAGCGTCTGTCCGCGTCAGCGCTCGGTGCAGCTGCCGGGTCCTTAATGATGGGGCGTCGCCTCGCGTGCGCCTGCACTGGCGCCTGCGTTTCTGCATGGCCGCCTCCTGACTGCCGCCTGCCTGACTGTCGTCTGCCCGCCGTCCGGCTGTCATCTGACAGTCGCCTGACGGGCCTCAAGCTAGGAGGTCGCTGTATGGCAGGCCGGGGCTGCTGCCCTACACCAGTGTCCCCCCCCCCCCACCCCACCCCCAAGTTCGACCTGCGGTGCCTTCTCTCCACCGGGAGCGATTTGGCCTCGACGGAAGCCGAGCTAGACGTGGAGGGACCTCTAGGCCCTTTCGCTCTGGGCCGGCCGTGTTGGACTTTCCTCGTGAAGCAGTGCCCTGCGCCGAGTTTGGCCATGGCGTGAACGCTGTGGTCCGCCCGGCCTTTTCTGTTCGTAAGCCGCAGCGTGTCGTTGGCGCGTCGTCCGATGGGCCGTCGTGAAAATAGAATTGGGTCGATCGCATAATGCCAGTCGGTGATCACATTTGCTCGCATGCGATGAATCCCTGACAGTGACGCCTGAACCGATTTGGTTACTGTGCCTGTACCAGACACATGTTGAGCTCGTTGCATGCGGCGACGCCGTGACAGGATGGTTGAAACGGTTTGATGGCGATCACAGTGGTGCCCTGTTTTCGTAGCTCAGCGCGCAGTTGGTAGTGCCTCGAACGAATCTTAACCTCGCGACCAAGAGGCTGTGACAGGCTGCATTGTTTCCTTCGCCAAGTCATCCCCCACATCCAGATCCGGATCCTTGCCGACGTCCGGATCTCGCCGTGATGTCGCCGGTGCAAGGAAGACCGAAGATCTTCGGGTCGGCAGGCGGGGTCCCGACGGGGCGTGGTCGCCGCCGGCGTTGCCCCCCGCCCCCTCCCCCTCCCTTTGCCGTGCGTGCCCCGGTAGTGTGAGGCCACTGATGTTCATTTAATCGCTTTTGGATGGCGGCCGCGTAATGACCCTCGAAGACGCGCGCCGCGCCCCCTCCGCCTCTGGGGGGCGCGCGGCCCGAGCGCCCCAGGCAATCGATGGGTCAGCCGGCGGAGACGAGGCGGACGCGGACGGCTAGAAATATGCAGACACCGCCGCCTGGACGGCAGAGCTGCCGTCTGAGGCTGGGATCTTGGCAGTATAGTGGAGGCGGCGTGGTCACACATGGCTGCGACTGCGTGGACCTGCAGGCGGCAAGCGGCTGCAGAATGGAACATCACTGCGAGAATGTTTTTTCTTTTCCGCCAGCCCGTTTGCAGGCTGAGGCTTCTTCTGGGTTTCCAGTGTCCTCTGGGCGTGTTTTGTGTCTAGTTCAAAGACGCCTCCGCAACAGTCCGCAATCTTTCCTGATCATATCCCCAGCTTTTCCGTCTCCCGAGTGGAATCATCTCGATGTTTTTTGCCTTTACTCTGTGCGCGGTGGTTCCTGCGAGTTTTAAGTCCAAAAATAGCGTAAGGTGTGAGGCCGGGGTCGGCTTATTCGTAAACTGACTCCACACAACCGAATAGTTTTGCCGTCAAGGCCGCTTCTTATATCGGAACTTGGACTATCGGACTGGCTTGCATAAACGATATGCATCGCAGGTTCGAACTTTGTCTCAGCATCGTGCTTTTGGCACGTTCTTGAGCATTCGAATTCGCGTCATTCAGGGGTTTGAAATACAATGGAACCTTGCTCGTGTGCCGAATGTTTGGTTTGGCCATCGCTGATACCTGCGTTCATCACTGCACCCAGTACTGCAACCACAGTTCACGCTGTGGCGCTTCGGACTGTGACACCTTCGCAGATTTGTGTCGATCAGCAGGGGCGCAGCCAGGATTTTCTTAAGGGGGAGGGGTAGGGCTTAGTGTGAACTGAAATCATACGAAAACTTCCTGCCGGTAAGACGATGTGCAGTGGTTTTCATGGAAAGTGCGGGCCTAAGGGGGCCCGCCCTCCCCCCCCCCCCGTCTGCGCTTGTGTCGATCAGCACTCCAGGAGCACTGCATAGGTCATCATTATGACATCGTCACATATTTGTCGTATGATGCATTGCACATTTCATTTGTTTATATCACCGAGATCGGTGCAAACACCGTAGGTGTCCAGATTAAAGCACCTTTCCAGTCCGCCGGCGCAGAAGGTTTTTTGGACACGGGAGGCTCAGTCTGCAGTCTGCCTTGGCCTGCAGTCTGCAGTCGTCGTCTGCTCTGCCTTCCCGCCAGCGTCGTCGCATTTCTGAGCCCTTCTCGTTCCCTCTGGCTTGGACTTGGGCCGATCACGCCAATCGGCGCTTCTTCGGCGCCGATGTCGGCTCGATTATCATTCATCGCGGCTATCCGCCGCCGTGCCCGGCGCGGCCGCCATTATCCGCGGTATCTGCATGCGCGTCGCCGCCGCCGGAACCCGACACGGCTTCCGCCGCATTAGCTCCGATGGAGACGGCGCCATTAAAGCCCGGGCGAGCCGCGGCCGGTCGCGGCGACCCGTGGCGCTAATTCCCGTTATGGCACCCCCTCCCCCCAGACCCGCTCATTTTCGGCAAACGCCAGTCGTGGCCGGGCGGAGTCGATGAGTGACCAGCCGGCGGGCCGGGCACATGGCAGCACGTGGCGGCACGGGCCGGCCGGTAGGCAGCAGATGCACGAGCTGGCCAGAAGCTCGGATTGGAGTGGGTCGGACGGTGGACATCGGCCACGGACTGAGATACGCTACCAGGTCTGCGGAGCCTGTTGCACACGTGTGCACAGAGCAGGAACGAGAATAGGTGGTGAACTCAGAATGGTTCGAGTCGAGAAATCTGGTACGTTTGGTCGGGAGGTGGATCAGACGTGCAGAGTCGCAGCACCTGAGGGACGGGTGATTTAGGTCGCGGCTGCGACCTGCGACCTGCGACCTCGTCCGGGGGGCGAGGGTGACTGGCCCACGAACGCTAATAGAGCTCGCCAGAGAGCAGTCGTGGAAAGTAATTGCAACCATGGAAGAATGGTTGTTTCCTGAGATGCGTATGCCGCAATTTGAGGTTTGAACGCTGTTGCAGCTTTCCGTCCCTGCAGTTCAGGCAGGAGGGAAAAGTAATTGCGTTTGCTGCTGGGGAAACTGTTTAACGAAACTGTTTAAAGTGCCACCCTGCCTAACTGTGCCACCCCATTGTCTCTGAAATGAGACAGCTGATTGCCAGATGAAGGATATTTTCTGAGAGATATGGCATGGCTCACATTTGATCCTTTCTCCTTCCTCTGTGGCAGCGGTACGGAAGTGTGGTGGGTCCGTAAGGTTTCAGTGCAAGTTTTAAATATTTTCTGGCTTGCGTTTCCTGTGAATAACTGCGTTATCCATGCCGTGAAGTAAAACTGATCCAGTACATTGCCTCCATTGTGGAATTACGATTGCTATTTGACCAGAATATAAATCATACGTGCGCGCGTTTTTTTATCCGCGGCTAGTTTTGTTATGGCACAGCCATTGCCCTTTTTGCGCCACCATTAGCCAGGCCTTATTGCGCCAGTAATAACATAGTCTGGACAGGACTAGGTAACAGTGTGCTGATAGTTGTTCCAGTGTTTCGTGTGTGCCTGGGACTGAGAATCATGGGGGGGATTTCGACCGCAGGGGGACACCTGAGGCAAAAGCGTCGCCGGTTCCTCATTGGGAAGGCTGCAGCCATCAGCCCCCCCCCCTCCCCCTCTCCCACGAAGCCCGTTCAGCTCCCCGCCGTCCACGCGGGCCGCAGAAACTAACTTAAAGCACCATTTTTTTCCATTCACCATGCAATCAACGCCCCGAGTCTCGCAGGCGGCCTCCAGACCGAGAATCCCGGCGACACTTTGAACGAGGACCTCCAGTCAGCCTTGCGGATAGCTGTTTTCCAGATTTTGGGCAGTTCATTTAGAGGGGGCGGCTCGCCGCTGAACACACTTAGTGAGCCTTGCGGAGTCCAGTGTACTCGCTGTGCGCGTCCCATAAGGGGATTTGCTGCTGAAGCAGGAATTCGTTCCCTTGTTGACATGCTAACATAGACCCTGGAGGAAGAGTGTACCCTTCTCAGATCCCAGAACCGTTATAATTCCAGTGACCTTTCAACGTGTGAGAAATGTGGTACTTTTATTTTCATGTTTAAGAGCGAAATGTTGTCGGATCACAAGAGGCGTACGGGCCCCAAGCCTGTCAGATGCGTCTATGCAGTCACCGCCATGGCGTCTTCCCAGCATCCTGTCCGGATCCGAGCACGTCTCCCTGCCTGTTGGGAAGTATTGACAAAAAGAATGAGAAGTTGAACTGTTTATAATGTACCAGATAGTGGTCTGTTATCCCCTTTGACACCGCAGAAGTGCCCGGAACTCCGTTTCATTTCTAGGTGGCGCAGTTAGGCACATCATGTTGCGCAAATATGGCACGGTTGCCTTAATGGCTCATTTTGAAGCGTCTTGAAAGGGATTGAATTAAAAAAAAAACAGCAGGGAAAGGCGTAAGCATTAATGTGCAAGATATCCCAGTGGTTAAAAGACCAGAAAAGATAGAAGTATGGCAGTTTTACGATGTCACAGTAACATTGCCCCTAGTTCGAAAAGGTGGCGCAAATTGGGCAGCTTCCCCGGATTGCTTGCCTTTATCGACGCGCACCGTCCAGTGCACGGACACGTTTTGCGCTACACCTGCCCGCAATAAACCTGCAATCACGCCGAGCGATCTGGTTCGTTTTCACCTGGCGTGCGGATGCCAGGCACGCGGCATTGTTTATGTACGAGTCTGTCCAGTTCGCTTGTGTCTGCTGTGGTGACGTAATCGGCCTTGACTGCGCTCAATACCTGTTAGGATGATTAAATGATGCGGTGGTACATCGGGATTTCGTTCGTCGACGTCATGTTTCTGCTCTATGCCGGATTTCGAGTTTTCTCATGGGACGAAAATACCCTCCGAAAGCTCCAAATGTGGTTGTCATTGCCTCATCGACCATCGTTGCGGTTTTCATTGCAACACCTGGTTGTGCTGCTTACTGGAAGAACTCCGTATCATGGGCACAGGCAACGCAGGCCTTCAAAACATGAAACGGAACCGTCCATTACGGGCTGTCGAAAGCTGGGGTCTGGGCTTCATGGCACTTGCCTTCGAACGCTTGGCACCGTACGTCGAGCTTGTGAAGGCACAAATTACATTTGTGAGATGTAAGCCTTCGTAAATGGAGGGTTGAAAAGCTCGTTTGGTCCGTCTGCTGGCTTTGTGTCACGATCCACATATTCCCTTTCCTTGCGTTGTGCTGCTGGTCTGCCTGGGGTGCCTGCTGCTGCCGTACATGCTGGGGCCTCGGTCGGCTGCCGTCTGACACTCTGGCCCAGCGTGCTCGCTGCTGCCGTCTGGGCGGGCCTACTCCGCCAGTTTGGTCTTTGCTTGCGCCACCAAAGATGTCAACGCGGCCGGTCGCTGCTTGGGCGGGTCCCTTCCCGGGACTACTGTGTGCTGGCCGCATTCTGGGTTGTCTGAACTGTCCGTCGGAATTTTTAGGCTCTCTGTCGCTTAGCCTGACCGTGTTGTCCGCTCCTAACTGCCCACCCGGTCTGCTGGTGGTGCCTGCCAATGCTGTGCGTGCTGCTGCTGTCTGCAGGCGCTGTCTGAGCTGTGTGCTAGTGCCGTCTGCCGGCTTTGTCTGAGTTGCCTGCTGGCTTAGTCTGCCGGTGCCGTCTGGACCTGCTCGTGCTGTCTGCTGGCGTTGTCAGGGTTGTCTGGCGGTGATGTCTGAGCTGTCTGTCGGTGCTGTCTGCCGGTGTTGTCTGCTGGTGCTGCCTGAGGTGGGACGAGCCCGGTCGGCCAGCTCAGCCCACTGTCCCGGCCAGCTCTGCCCCTGCAGCAGGTCCTATTTCGCTGGGCGGCCGTGCCGAGAACGAGGCGGCTTTGGTGCGCGACCCGGCCCGGCTGCGAATGACGCCGCCGCTGCCGCGCCTCCGAGCTCAACGGTAAACAGTCGGCCGGCGAGGTTTTGCCGGGGATCGCTTCGAGTCGCTCCGCGTACTCTCGGAACGAGTCGACACTTTCGGCTGGTTGTGTTTGTCTTCAGGACCTCCGCCACAATGTTCAGAACCTCGTCAGGGAAAGTCTTATTTTGATGAGGTTTTGTTCTTTTGGTTTTCTTTTGTTTGCTCTTGCTTCTTTCAGCGTACTTGCCGGCTCGACTACGCTGTTGGGTTCCATCGATATTGGTTGTAAAAGAGCAACCGGCTGTTGTATGAGGCGGGCAAGGCTTAAACCTTGTGGTGTATCGGCGTAGTATCTCCTAGGACAGATTAGCTGGCGGACTTACCAGCCTTGGATAATTTGAATATAGACTCCATGCCTGAAACGGTTTGCCGGAAGCTGACTCCGGCTCTGGAAACTTCAGAACCTTTCGGACGTCCATGCCGCAGTTGTGTCGTACACCAGTGCACCCGACCAGACAGCTTCAGTTATTTAAAGATAAACAAGCAGATCGCAAAAAGGAAAATGTCGGAAACAGGTGACCCTGATAATTGCAGTGCGGAATGGATTGCCGTTGTACATTGAAAACACTTGTGGCATTTGGTAAGAGGCCACGGAAGCTTGGCCAGGATTTTCGTAAGATGATAGTGGTTTAAATAAAAATGCTATGAATTGTTCTCATGTCATTGCAGACATGGGGAGGTTGAACCCATGAAATATCATACCTAGAGATGTGAAAAGAAAAGTACATTTTTCCATTTTGGGGGGATTTTTGCCTCGAACAAATCATTTATGATAACGGCCAGTTGTTGGAAACCTCTGACCATAAGGGATAGGGGACAACTGGTCCCTCGGAACTCCCTCCTGACACTCTACTGACAGGTAATAAATTTCGTCTTTTCGGCAGCATATTGCGAACCGCCACGATGCAAGACCTATAATGGTGTTAAGCTCGCAATGACCTTATCGCTGCAACGGTAAGGCCATTACTTGCGTGTACGGTATGACCTCTGTTGTTGCGGCTCCCAGCCGTGAGTTGAAAAAATACCAAGAAAACGGCTGACAAAAATAAGCATTCCCTATTACGGCAACGGTCTTTTATTCCACCTCGGTTCCTCCGTTTTCCCCCGTTAGAGTTTGGAGAGCCGTCTGGGCGCGGGCGCTCCTGGGATAAGCCCGGCGGTGACCTCCTTTCAGGACGGCAGGGATCAAATGGAGTCAGGCGCCACAAAGGATCCATATCACAGCCGGGCGGGCGTGACCATCCCGGCCGCCGCGGGCACTGCCGCTGAATGCGCCGTATCCCGCCACGTCTGCCGTCCTCGCGGCCGAGCATCGAGAGTATTTGTTTCCGCGGAGAATGGCCGGCGGCGGCACAATACGCGGCCTGGGCCGGGCGGCCATCCGAGCGGCCGCCGGCCGTCTGGCCGATCCATATTTGGCTGATGAAGCGTCCCGGCTCCCCGGGCCGGCCGGCTCGGAAAAAGCCGCGCCGCCGCCGGTCACGCGCCGCCTCGGACGGAAATGAGCGCCGGTTCCGCATGGGAGCGCGGGCGCGGCTCGGATTCGCCCGCCGGCGCTGCGCGTGCCCCGCCGGCCGGCCGGGTCGGCGGGATGATTGCCGCGTCTCGGCCGGCTGCGCGGCCGGGATCGGCGGCGCCTGCCGCTGACGGCCGCTGATGACCGCCCGGCCGCGGCGCTGACGGCTGACGGCCCCGCGGGCCCGTCCGTCACGGGGTGTCAGCCGACCCCGGCGACCCCTGCCTTCCATCCCGACCTCGTCCAGCTGACTTCGGCGAGGCTCAGCAGATCTCGGCCGGCAGTCGCCCTCGGTCGACCTCATCTGGGTATGGACAAACTAGCTGACGCTGAAGCGGAAGCGGTAGACGAGCGCCGGTGCACAGGCATCCACCCGACCTCAGGGTGGGTTCTCACCGGGGCGTGTTGCCCCGGCTGATGCCCTGGGACGCCCCGGATCGGCCAGGTATTACGTCACCCTGCTTTGCCCGAGCGCCAGACGGCGCGGCCCGGCGATACGACGCAGCGTTCGTTGCGCACCGGTGCGCCGCTCACCGGTGACGGCGCGGTGTCGCCTTTCGGGCCGACCCTCGGCATCCGCCCACGTGACGCGCTGCAGGACTGGCGGCGACCGGCACGGGGCCACCCCGGCAGCCGGCGCGGAGCGTCCGCGGGAGGCTGCACGTGCGCCGGCCGGCCGCCTGCTGTCCGGCTGGCCCGGGTCGGCGGCCGGTGAGCTGTCGCGGCCCTCCCGAGGTCCCGAGTCGCGGGACGGCGTGCGGCCTCGAGGGGCGGGACGGGCCGCAAATGGCGGGCCGTCGGTGGAGACGGCGCACGGAACAGCGGGCGGACGTGTCGGACGATGTTTGACCATGTTTTAAAACGCGGGGACGATGCATCATTTGCTCGCTCGTGTCGTGCTGTGTGGGCAGTGACGTCAGCCTTCGTGCTGTGTATAGAGAAGCTGCACGTGTCATGCACGTAACTCCAACCAGGAGCCAAATCCCTGCAGCTGTGTGTGCTCCTCGTAAGCGTATCGTGACATTATCAGTTAACCTAGGGTGTCTCGGTCCAAGCGGACTGGCTATCAGCCCTGAGTACCGCGCCGATAAGCGCGATGCCGACTGAACAAGGCCGGGGGTACGCCGTCCCCGAGCCGACCTGCCCCCGGCGGTTTCTGCTGCCTCCTTCAGACGGTGTGCCGGCTCCGCGGTCCTCTAACGAGATTCCGCTGCTGAGAACGCCGAAATACGGAAACAATCGAGTCACGTTAGTGTATCTGCGATCGCAGGTCCGCGAAACCGGGACGAAAAAGTTCTTGTGAGGCGCGTTGGCATGATTTGTTTCATTTGTACGGGGCATTTCTTAAACATAAAAATGCCCGAAAAAAGATTAGAATGAATTTCGACATGGGTTGTGTATTTCAAAGGTAAAAGACAACTAAAAAGGATAACACGGGTGTTCCGAAAATGTCTGCGAAAAGGACGTGAAATGCGAAATGTGGAAAGGACACCGAGTCTTCTTTGCGAAACTATTTACGTCGTGATTCAGCGCAACTAAGCACAACGGTCTCATTGGTCGTATTTGGCCTCTCTGAGATGGCTCAAAACCTCTCATCGCAACCAAAGCTCTCAGTAGTTTGTGATGTTCCGCCAGTATTCGTCCGGAATTTGGAACTGGTGCGCTGCTACTGCGCGAAAAGCTGGTGTTAGAAATATATACTTGGAATGCAAATTATGAAGTTGAAAACTTGGTGGCATACAAATATACTTACTATAAAACAGCCCACTTGCAAAGGAAACTGTCTTGATATTTCCTGCTGTGGTATGGCGGATCTCCTCTTGGGTAATGTTCCATACTGTTTTCTTCGTAAAGAGTGGTGCAAGGTGCAATCATTTTTCACCAGGCTGTTCGCAGTGTAAAGCTCCTGTACTGGGTGAAATCCAGTTGACGTCCAGGATGACATCGCAGCCGCATGAATCTCGTGGACTGAACCAGGAGAAAATGCCGAGCTCATTGTGTCGCTGCCCTTGTAATAGCGCGACAGTCATTGGCTGCCGCCGCTAGCAACGCTGGACCATTGCACCATTGATTATGCACTGTTCAGTGATGAATGGTCTTAACCTTTAGGCCTGAACGCATTGCCGTTACGTTAGTAACCAGATGTTTTCTCGGTCTGCTCAGTGTCTTCACGCGTCGGTATGGACGTTTCAGCAAGGACGTGATGTTTTTTACGGTCGGCTCCTGTGTCGAGTCGTATCACGCACAGCCATGACGCACGCTGTGGTCGTTGGGGCTGGGTTGGAGTTGTTATCAGTACAGGACCGGAATGGTAACATCATTGGCTGCAATTTACGTGGGAATTGGACACAAGATTGTATCCTGGATATTGTATCCCTCCTCAAACATAGCATAAACATTGTTGTTGCCAGCTGCTGCCAAGACAAGTTGTGCAACTCGCAACAAGTGAAAAAAAAACATTAAGCTGAAGTTTTAGTCCCGAAACATCGGAAACATTGCAGCCTAAGAAAGTCGCTGAGACAGAGTGTAGTGGCTATTTCATAAATCAGTGTAAACATTCCACTGATATGCCGTTTTTTCAACATCGCGTCTCCAGTTGATCCGCCGTCATTCTGATGCTCTCACTGCATCATCGGCGTTCTGAACGTCTCGGCCGGTGTCGTGATGCCACGTCACGCATTCAGTCTACGCTCTCGTCGGGAGCACGGCAGTGACGTCTCGTGTCGGGCATCTGGCGGTGCGGGCTGCATGCTCCCGACGCCCGGTTCTGGCCGGCCGTGCGCGTAATCTGCCGTTTGTTTCCGTGTTCCGCTCGGCGGGCGCCATGTGACGGCTCGGCGTGCCGCGTGGCTGGCGGTCGGAGGCACGGGCCGCGCGTCACGGCGAACGCCGCTGAGAAGCAGAGCCGAGCGGTGCGCCGTCCGGGTCATCTCGCGTGACTGGTCTCCGCCCGTTTCAGCTGTGACGGTGAGATCTCGGTTGGTCTGCCGTCCAGGCTGGCTGGATCGTGGGCAGTCCACCGTCCAAGCCAGCCGGAGCAGAGTCCGTCGGCTCGGTCAGCTGAGCTGGCTCTTCTGCGTCGTCGCTGATCAGTCGGCGTCGCCCGGCTGGCTGTCGTCGTCGACGGCTCACGTTTCCGGCCCGGCGTGCGCGCACCTCCGGCGCGTGCCGCCGCCGGGATTCTGCGACCGACGCTGATCGATTCCTATTCCAGACCGGCTGGAAAATAGAGCTGCGCACGGCCGCCGCGAACCGGCCCGGCCCGGCGGCGGGCGGCGGCGCGCGCGCGCCGGGCCGGTGCCTGGTCGATGCCGTGCCCACCTCGCGTCCGAGCGCGTCAGCAGGGGGAGCCGCTGACGACGTCGTCGGCTCCGGCGGCGCGCGCGCGCCCGGCTCAGTGATCGACGCGCGTCGGAGTCGGCCGGAGCACGCGGACGGAGCGCACGCAGCGGACGCGGCCAGCGAGCGAGCGAGACGCGGCGCCAGCGGGCCCGGGCCAGCGGCCGCGCGGCGCGAGACGGCACCCGGCGCCGCGCCAGAGCCGCGCCACCGCCCGCCAGAGGTAGGTGCCGCGCGCCGGCCGCCGCCGCGCCGGCCGCGCCGCCGCGACCCGGCGCCGATTGATCCGTGCAGCCTCCGGCGGCGGCGGCTCTCGGCCCGGCGGCTGCCGCTCCGCCGTTCCGTCGTCCGGCACGGACGCGCCGTCGTCCGCGCCCCCGGCGCCTGGTTCCGTCGTGACCTGCGCGAAGTCGCCTCCGCAGCTCGTGATGGCCGTGATGTGTTGCGGCCCGGCGCTGGCGGCGCGCTGTCGGCGAAAAAACGTGCCGTAGGCGGGCTGTGCGCTAATATTTATGCCTGCACTTTTTCTGGCGTGTTTACATGGTTCGGATGTCTGGTGACTTGCTGAGTATCGGGGTTGGGCGGTGACGAGCCGAGCCCGTCGCTGGCTGGTCCAGTGTGCTGGCGGTCTCTCGGACTCGGAGATGGCTTTGCGCGGCCGCCACGTCGGATGAGGGCTGCTTTACGGTGCTCTAGAGGACAGACGTTCGAGAAGCTGCGGTGCTTTGTCTTGGGTTCGCACCATGTGTAACGTTCAGCGAGACGACGCCGTGGCGACTCATCACTCTGCCATTGGTCGGCATCGCCATCGTCGTGAACGGCCAAAGTTGAACTGTTCCATGTTGTTCAGTTCGTATGTTTATCTTGGAAGAGCAAGTCACGTGGTCGCACGTGCTTTACGTGATTTCACGGATGAGGCTCACATCACACAGGCGTGCCTTCCCAGTGCCCTGAACGCCCTGCTGCGGCTGTCCGTTGCTCCTATCAAGGTAGATCACGGATCGTTTTGTGTCGATATTCACGCGCACTCGCGCTCGCGCTAGGAAGACGCTGTTACATGTTGCCAGCTGGTCTTTGAATCCTTTCAGTTTTAAATCGTCCTGTTGATTGTGAAATACTGCTCGATATTACGCTTCCCGCAGACAGCGAGACCAACAGCGTTCCAGAATATTGAATTTTTGGCAATTTATATGTGACCTAAATAAACTACGACTTTCACTTCTCGCTATAATCATATCCACTCTACTTGAGAGCATCTTTTGTGCGTCCACTTGTTGAGAAAAGCCCTTTCCGCATGCCACGCGTGTAAAAGCGAAACAACTGGCGTTCATCAGTCAGTCATTTTGCCAGCGAATGAATATAATTTCAACGCGCAGAGCGTTCAGAAGGAAATGGTTGTGCGATTGTAAGAGATGGATGATGATTGGAAGATGGATTTAGAAAATATTTGGAATTGAGTGACAGTTTTCCAGTTCCTTCCAAGTTGTTTTCATTCGCATCTGCAATCATACTTGTGATTTGAGCATTCCTCACGCTTCCCTGCGCGTTAGCCGGTTTCTGCTCAATTCTACAATCAAATCAGCTCTGAAGCCAGGCCTCGAAATGGAAAACATCATCATTGTGCCTCACGCTGGTAAAACTTGCGCGCCGGGAAAACAGCCTGTTTCTGCCGGTCCGTGAACGTGAGCTGTGTTACAAACGCTGTAGCTGAGGAAGCCGTGCCTGCCTGCGTGACCAGGTCGAACGGTGCGCCAGCCTCGCGTCGGCGGCGTATCCGGCGGCGAAGATTGCATTCCCCCGGAGGAGAGCGCCGTGTTGTTCACCCCGTCCTGCCAGATCACCGATGTGTTAGTGCGGTGCGGAACTAGTGCCTCGGCTTCCGTCTTTAAGGCGGAGAAAAGCCCTCGCCGACCGGGGATGAGACGCGAGAGGAGTGACATATCCTCTGTCTTTGGGTGGAATCTAACCTCACGCATTCGGGCGCAGTGTGAGGAATGTCTACAGAAACTCGATGTTTTTCCCGCCCGTGTTTTTGAACCGTGGTGGATGCACAGGTTGTCGGCGGTAGTCGTGATCCAGTCGTGCGATCTAGGCATTGGTTGCCGTTTGCAGGTCACATGTGAGTGGATAGTTTGTCTCTTTCCGAAATCGTGAGAGCCCCGTTATCTTCTGCGGTCTTTTGTCGTCACTTTTGTCGATGTCGATGTCAGCAGGTCGTCACTTTTGGTCGATGCGTTTCCTGTGCTGAGGGCGACGGGACAGACTGTCGTGATAAACTATGAGCTGTGGTCCCTGTGGTTCATGCATGGACGCATGGCCGTAGAGAGTGAGCTGTGTTACAGTGTGACTGAAGAAGACGTGCCTGTCTGCGTGACTAGGACAAAATGTACGTCATCCACACGTCGGCGGTTTATCCGGCGGCGAAGATTGCATTCCCCTCTGAGGACAACGCCGTGTTGTTCACTCCGTGCTGTTGGCGGGGTAGGTGTTTACTTCCTTCCGAGGACAACAGAGCGCCTCCTGTGGTGTCCAGAGGACGGCCAGGCAGGCCCCAGCCGCGGCCGGGACTGGCCGGCGTGGGCAGGTCGGGTGCTCCGTCACCTCTGCAGAGGTCGGCCGAGCCCCGCCGACTTCTTCGCGGTGGCGGTGTTGTTCGTCGCCGCCCGCTGTCTCACCGGCCGTTCTCGGGCCTCGGTCCTGCGGTGGGATGTTTGGCCGGCTGTCGGTCGGCCGATGAGGTGGCGCCCACTGTCCGGCCGTCCTCCGCCGGGTGGTGGCGGCCGTCGCCGACCGTGAGGTCATCGTGTCTGAGGCGGCCGACGTCCCCGCAGGTGGAGCCGCGGCCGCGGCCGCAGTCCGCTCCCGCGCTCGCTCCGTGACGCCGGAAGCTGTCGCGTGACGCGTGCGGACGGGGACGACGCTTGCTCTTCCTCGTCTGATCGTGTCAGTTGAGATCAGGAAGTGCGTGTTCCGGCACGACTGGGCTTGGTTTGCTCGGCATCGACACGGGGTGCTCTGTGCTTTCCCGTTTCCGTCCGCTGAGTTTCGTTTCGCCGTTTCTTTTCGACGGAGGTGGGATCGTCGGCCGAGGACAGCAGAGCAGTGGTGCTGCGGCATTGCTGGGCTATGAGGAAGGTCATGTGCTGCTGAGTAGTAAAGCGCAGAGTGACTCAGGGGGTTGTGGTCGTACGCAAACTGCTTATTGCAGAGCGCTTCACGTGTCACCATCGTCCTACCGGCATTGTTCCGTGGGGAAGACTCGCAGTCTCGCCGCTGACGCGTCGCTTGGTATACTTTGGTTCAGTTTTTGGGTCGGACTTGGGTTCTTTGTTTCGTTGCTTCGCCACTTCGTAATGGCCGATGAAGACCACGTCATAGCACATTGTCTCTTGCGGAGAGAACGTTTGTGGATGTTCATGTTTTTAGCTTGGCGCAAGGTTTCTTCGTCGTCCTACGCGATGAATTGAAAGTGACCTCGCGCAGTCATATCGGGTTTGTTCGCACCGCGCAGGCGACTGCCTGCGACCCTTCGGTCATATCAGTCACTCGCGTTCGCCGTTTGCGAAGTCTCCAGAACGTCCTTGACTGGCTGAAGAGAGTTTGGATATTTTCAGCCTGACGTGGGAAACTAGTCAGCATGTTTTTCGCATCTCTGCTCAGACACCCCCTCCGAGAAGGACGAACTTCCAGACGAGTAAATTCCGTTCGCCCTGCCGCCGCCGTGATGACCAAACTTCGGCCAAAGTTCGGCGGGCACGCCTGTCCACGATGCCCGCGCAGCAGCCCCTGACTGAGGCGATCTCGCCGACGGCGAGCCGCGATACGAAAAGCCGTATGACCGGCAGAAATGGCGGCGGCCGTCGGGCTGCTCTCGGCGGCTGAGGCGGCTTTGGCCGGCGGGTGGAAGGCGTCGGGGGCGGCGCGCTGGCCGCGGCACGTCCATGCCTCTCAGGTGATCGTCTGAAGCCAGCCGTGGGCGGCGCTCGTCGGCTGCGGCCCGTTCGGCGACATGCAAATGAACGGCGGCCCTGCTAAATGTTGATACAGGCTGTTGAATGTTGATGCAGTCATTATTAGCCGTTTACTCGCCGGGAGGGAAGGAAACTCATCTGCTGCGATGATAGGCGGCACGCTAGTGGGTGTTGGCGGCTTAATGGGATACGATACATTTATTGTGTGAAACTAACCAGTAGAATACGTGTGTAACCTGCTGCTATCTGTCAAGGTCTCTTAAGCCAAAAAGAGCTTTAAACGGTTCTCGGTATAAAGCTTGCTTTAAACCCTTTATAAACTTTGTTGTCTTGAATTTCTTGGCTTTTGGACTGAATTGTTTCATTTTACGTATCACTGAGTTACGCACGGATATGGCCGTAAATGCGTAACGGGACGGCCGCCCGACGGGAAAGTGTTATTCACGGACTTTCCTATGAATAAAATGACACTTCGTCACGGCCGATTTCATCTGTGCGCGGGCGCGGAGCGACAGAGGCTGGGACGGCGAGCTCCTTCCAGCGAGCGGCGCGCCGCCGCCCGCCGCGCGGCCGTCTGACGGGCCTGTTGCAGCCGTCAATGACCCGTTAGCGGGCGGAGGGGAGACGGACCGGAAACCGGCGGACGCCAGACGGCGGCGCTGGCAGTCGCCGGCACGTCTACCGCGCGTAGGGCGCGCTGGACTGGACGACTCGCCGGACAGCGGTGGTTAGGTGGCGTCGCGGCCGCCCGCGCTGGGCGTCGCGGGGCCGGCCCCGCGACGCGACGCCGGTCGGCGACGCCGCCGCTTCGGCGAAGCAATGTCGTTGGTCGTGGCATCTGGGGGTCGGCGGCCGGCCGGCGAGACCCGCGGGAGGAGTTCACGGCCGTGACGCCGAGCGCCGCGAGCGAAACGGCGCGCCGGACGTCCGCGGGCCGCTCGACGAATGTTCGACGAACGGGCATCGACACGGCCGCGATCGTGGCCGCGCCGCCGGGGAGCTGGACTGACTCAGCCGTCTGGGCTGAGTCTCAGCACTGGCCGTCGTGGACGTGGCCGGCGCGGAAGTGCTCAGCCGCCGACCGTGCTGTTGATACTCAGCCGGCCAAGTGGAGGCATCTGCGGGCCGGAGCGGCTGCGTTGGCGTGGAGAACGCGCCCATCATTGCGTTGGTGGCGGTCCGGGCGTGCCGGCGGCATCACGGTCTCCTCCACACTGATTTATCGTCGTCACGTCGTTGTGAGGCGTCTAGTGGACCCATTCCGGGAGCGGTCTGGTGGAAACAGGCAAAATTGCAGGCTCGCCCGTGGAACAGCGTTTTCGCAGTGGCGTCAAGGAGAGCGTGATTTAGAGCTCGCTGTCATTTCGTGAAATGAATGAGACCCATATCGTACCCATTTAGTTACCGATGACGGAGGGCGGCGTAAAGCTTTCGCAAAATTTTTACAAATGTTCTGGAGGTTGATGTACCGTCAAAAGATTCATGTGCGTGGTTATCACAGAAAGTGACAGTGATGAAAAATTTTCGCCAGACGTTTTAACCGTTCTAGGGAAGCTGCGTGTGTGAATTTCATTGCATCAACTGAGACGAGTTCATGAAATTCTCGCAATAGATGCCGTTGCGATGAGCTGTTCGAGGGGACTCGGGTGACCTCTACGACGGCATGATATCATGGCATGTTCGGTCAAACTGGCAGGGCCCCGTGTGTTGCCGATGGGTCGACGGCAGACGTGGCGGAGGGAATGCCAAACACGGGAACCGGCCTGTGGCGGTGCCGGTCTGGGGTTCCGGGGGTCGCTGGGGTTCCGGGGCGGAGTCAGGATTTGACGACAGAGCCGAGGGGTCACCCGGTGACGGGACGGCCGTGTCGCGGAATTGGGCGCCGCGATGAAAATCCTGCGGGCCATCTGGCCTGCTGGCGGCGGCGAAACGACACGGCACTCGGAACTGCTTGGGTAGTTCGGTCACGGTCCGCGCTACCAGCACAGCTTAGCGCGGATTCTGCTCCCAGCGTTGCTGACCTCTTGGGAACAAACTTCCGGGCTAAATGCTCGTATATCCAGGCAACTTCATGGAAGGTGGCCATTTAAGTTGACTCACGTTAGCTATCCTGTCACATACTGTGCCCGCGAGAGACGCTTTAATCGTGTATTCCCGGTGCTGTGTTCTGTTTACATCCTATCCGTGACGCTGCGCTCAGTGGGTGCGCCGTGCACGCTCTGTGCAGGACCCGCAGGATGGCGTCGTTCCATGGAGAGCGTCCGTGCCCCGTCTGGGCCCGCATACCGGCCGTCGCGGCGTGACCGCTCGCCGCTTTGTCGGAACGTTCTGTTTCCGGTGTTTACCAGGCTGCGTCCGTCCCGAATGCCTCGTATCCCCGTCCCCGCAGCGCTAATATCACTTGTTTTCGACGTGGCTGGCGCGATGCCTCCCCGCGCCGTCAGCGAGAGGTTGAAAACAAGGCCCTCATGGCTGTCGGCACCTCGCTCTGGCGCCCGGCGGACGGGGCGTGCTCCTGTCTGCTGCCGCTAGCCGCCCCGGGCAGGGGCAGGTGGACCACGCCGCACGGCACCGGCCAGCACTGGCCGGACCGCAGTGCCCCACATTCGACCGGCGGACTGGACCAGTTCCGATTGAGCCGACTCGGCTGACCTTTCCGGCTGGCTGGCGGCGAGGTGACTGCGCTCCATTGGCGGATAATTCAGCCGGGGCTGGTGCAGGGGGCACGCGCGGCGGCCACGTGGCCGGGCCGGCCGCGGCAGGCGGCGCCCGATCTCCGCCCTGGGGCGCTCCTCCCTATGCCGGCCCGGCCGGCGTGCGCGCGCTCATCCGGCCGCCGGCGCCACCGCTGCATTATTTAGCGCCTGTCCTGTTTGCGAGCACGCCCATTAGCTATCGGTAATGAGTTGGCGACGGATGGGCGGCCGGGGCGGCCGCCGCCGGCCCATGCTCTGGTCTCGGCCGCTGCGGTGTGGGACCGGGCGGCGGTCCGCTCTCGAGTCCGGGCGTGGGCCGGTCGCCGGCGCCGGCGCGTCCGGCCCCTATATGGCCCGGTGACCGATCGGACGGCCGCGTTTTGTGTGCGCTATGCCACCGGCCGCGCGCGTGGGGGCCGAGGCCGCGGCGCGACGCGGACGCCGGGTGGAGCGTGGGAGAAGAGGAGGGGAGAGCGCGGTGACGTCGTTCCTGCAAGCAACGCTGCTTCGCGTCGCGGCGGCGGATGTGCCAATAGCGATCGGCGCAGCGCCGGCGGGGGACTGGGAGGAGGACATCGGACAAAGGGCCGAAGGTATGCTAATGCCGGCAGGTGCGGCTCCACGTTCGGGCCAGGTGTCGACGGGGAAGGGTTGGCCGACCGGCCGCCGCCCGGCGCGGTGGCCGGTCACGTCGGGTAGTCACGTGGGTGTGACGTGAACGGGGCCGCAACGAGCCGGCAGAACTCGCGCCGAAAGGTCGGCCTCTGGGGGGTGATCGTGCCGCCCACGCGGCCCTGTCGCCGGCCAAAGCTCCGCTCGGCTGGCCGTTTCAGGCATGTACCGGGCCCGAAACGGCCGGCGCTACAGCGGTCCAGCCCGCCCCGCCGGCAGAGTTGGGACGCGGCGCGGCCGCCCGGCCGGCCCGTCTGGCGGTGGGCCGTGATCTTTGACCGGCCGGTCCGGCCTCGTCTGTCTCGCCGCCCACGGCCACTGGCCGCCGGTCTTTGGCCGGGGAACGCGGACAGAGCGCCGACGCAATTGCGCCGTCCGGTCGGAAGATTCCGTTTGCTCTGAACTCGGACGCTTGGCTGCTGCGTTTTCCAACGGCGAAGTTGCATGCGTAGGTCATTATGGGATATTAGCTCCGTAATATTTTGCACGAGTCATGTGGGTGTGCGTGGAAGAGGAGTGGAGCAAAAACGCCTTGGCGGTTCCCGCGTTTTGGCAGGTTCCGGTGCCGGCGTATCGCTTCCGGCGCGCCCCCTCTGTCGCGCGCCCACCCTCTTCCTGTGTTCGGACGGAAGGTGCTGCTCAGTTAACCCCATGGAGTGGCTCTTCACGGCCGATTTGTGCGGAGGGTGGAGGACGGGCGGGGCGACCTGGGACCTGTGAAGAGGAGTGTTGTCGCGCGGGGATGTTCGCTACAGTGCCTTTGTCGGTATGCAGCCGGACGTCAGACGTGGGCCTCCATAGGTGTGACCGGCGCGGTGTGGCCAGATACGGGTCGTGGTCTGTGGGCAGATGTGGAGTGTCCCGACGCGCTCAGTACCGCTTCCTGTCGGGAGTGTAGCGCACCCGAGGTCTGGAGCCGTGCACACGAGGCCGTCGGCCGCTGCCGTCGCGGCTCCGCTCTCGGTCGGATCCCGAGCTGACGTCACGCTCGGCCCATCGATTGGACGGCTGCGCGCGGACGGAGGCCCGTCCATGGACTCTCCAAGCCTCGTCCGCGGGGCGCTACACGGACTGCATTAGCGACGGCGGCGCGGTTGTGTCGGCCGCCGCGGCCGGCCCCCCGGGGAAGACCGCGCCGGCTGCGTCGATGCGTGCGGCTGCTGACGTCAGCCGGCCAGCCTGCTGGGGAAGGCGAAGGGAGAGGCGGACAACGGCGTCTTTCCGACGCCCGATGGTCCCAGTCACGAGCGTCCGGGCGCTCGCCCCGTGGAAACGCCCCACGGCTGTCCGTTCCACTGGTGTGTTTCGCAAGAGTCGCGGCTTGAGCACGGCGGTAGTGGGTTCGCGGCGGGGGAGGGGGTGGGGGTGCGTTCCCGGCCGGCGCGGCGGCGAGACAGATGAGGCCGTGATGGACGGTCGCCGTGCCAGCTGGCTCGCGCGACCTCTTGCACCGCTCACCGTGCAGCAGCGACGGCGGCGGCGCACACGCACCTCAGGCACCCTGCCAGCGGGCGACGCTACCCCTCCCCCTCCCTTTTCCCCACGTCCCACCCTTCGCGGCCGGCGCCGATAGCGCTGCCGACGACCACCCTTTGTCGCGCCGGCCGGCCCCCCGCGGCGCGTCACGTGATCTGGAGCGTCTGCGGCCGCTGCGCTGCCCCCGATGACCTTGACCATACGCGGACCAATGGGAGGTCAGTGCGCGCGCCCCTGCTCGGGCCGATCCCGGCAGCTCACTGCGCGACACGCACTCGTGGTCCGGACGGGGAGAACAGAGCAGCGGCTATGGCGCAGCAGCCTCGGTGGATGCGGCCGTGCCGGGCCAGGCGCGCCCTGCGACGCGGCGCGACGTTGCTGGTGTCTCCGCACCAGGCTATCTTCCCGGCCGGCTACGCGTGCCAGCCGTCAGGTCGGTGCCAAGGTGCGGCTGCGGGTCGTCAGCGGCGCTGGCAGCCGTCGGTCCAGTGCCAGGACATCGGCGGCGGGCTCGGCGCTGTCGCCGTCGGCGGGCCCCGTCCGTGCGTCGAGCGCGTCGCCGCTTGGCGGTCGGACCCGGACGAGGCGGACCGCTCCGGTTGTGCCGTGCGAGGGTGATTGGTTCTGGTCCGCTGGCGGGCCCGGCGGCGCCGGTTCCGGTGCGCTCTCCCATCGTCTCGTGTCGGTCGCGTGTCGGGCCGCGTGTCGGCCGGGTTATTGTCCCGTCCCAGCTGCAGCCGTCAGCTCACTACAGCCGTGATGGGACAATAGCGCAGCCGTCGCGACGGCCGCCCCGGCTGCCGGTGTCGTGATTCGCCGCATTCGTCAGTCGCCACATTCCCAGTGGCCAGGTCCGTGATTCGCCAGATTCCCAGGCTCCGGAGGCGTCGGGCGTTCAGCTCATGTCCGGACGGCGTGAGCGTCGCGCTGCGTTTTCTGAAGCAGCCGACTCCGCTGATGTCCATGATCCACCCGCTCCGCAGATAGTATCCGTGGTCCGGCGGTTCTCCTTCCTGCGATCTGGTTGCCTTTCTGTGGTGTCTGTAATTTTGAAATTACCGTTTGAAGCCTTTGATCCGTGAGTCATCGCCCAGAATGCCCGTGACCAACCTGCTTCTCCCTTGGTGTCCAGTAGTCCGTGGGTTCTCCGCTGAGATCCGCGATCCTTCACTCCTGTAACCGAACTCCGTGAGCCCGGTCATTGAATCACTTGACGGTTATTCCTGCAACGGCATAGGCCATTGCGTTTCTCATGGTGAAGGTTAAGCCGTTTTGTGTGAACCATTGGCTAAAGCTATCCGGGTGGGATGGGACGGCACCTTTGACATTGCCCTACTTGCAGCCCGCCGTTTCATCACGCTGTGCTGAAAATGGGAATTGCTGTTCGCGGGGATAAAATATCTAGTTTCCGGGACACCACGGCCGTGGGCCGCTGTGGGAGCATCGTAGGGCGACGGCGCGAGCAAGAGTGGTTTGACATGCTGTGGAATTGATGAGCTTGAGATGGGACGTCCCGGGACCGGTGGGGCGACCCTGCACTCACACGCCGGACTCGTAGCACAATCATAAGGCTTTGAAACACCAGAGTTGCTCGATTTGGAAGATGGTTGACCTAGCTCTTGTTTGTTTTTAAAGTCATGACCAGCTGCGATTTGTTTTAGTGCGCCGTGTGAACAGCTATCGTCAACTCTGTCGTAATTGATTGCGTCCATTTATTTCTGTCGTGTTTTGGACAAGCGAAAAGTTCTGACGTATAAAAAACTAGTGGCATTTGCATACCAATACGGTTGATGGTTTACGTTCGTCCACTCGCTTGGTGAACGCGTGAGGATCAGCAGTTCTCATGGAGACTGCGGAACCCATCTTGTCTGAGCTCGGATGGAGGTTGCAACTAATGCAGTACGTGTTCAGAACTGTTATCGTGCAGGTGGTCGTTGTACCGAGTTACCGCCGCCAGCTCTTCAGACTGACGCTTCGATACGCCTCTCTGAAACAAGTTTTCGCGTTTACACTACGCTCGGGGGTGGCGGGATTTATTCGCGGCTTGCCTGCGGACCCGTTGTGGCTCCGGCGCCGGCTGCGGCCGCGCACACCCGGTGACCCGTCGCCGAACCCTGTCGAGCAGCCTCCGGGGCTCACGCGGCTTCGGCGGCGGCCGGAGCGCCTAACCGTTTCGTTCCAGGATTCCGCCTCATCTGCATCTCATTTGCTAATTCCGACTGTGTCTGGGCGCGGCGGTCGCCGGCGGTCGTGGCGGTGCCGGGACCGGCCGGTGGAGGTGCGGTACCCGCGGCCGCGACCGGCCTGGGGTCGCGCAGAAGTGCCGGCTGTGACGTGGCAGGGACGTGTGGAAATCCGGGCTCCTGCCGGCCAAGTATGTGCAGAATTATCGGCTGTTCCGAGATATAACACTGTCCGGACGTTCAGACGTCCTGGAGTAGCCATTCGATCAGGACTACGTTTTGATATGCTGATAATTCTGTTGGTGCGCTGAGAGACTCAACCATAGAGCGTGATTCGGCGACAGTTGTGGGCACGGGTCACCTCCGGCCGGGTAGGCGGACGGAAGCATAATTCGGGACCCGATGTTTTGGCGTTACCGCGTTGCGAGGCGGCGCCCTGCTTCGTCGTTTCGCCCGCGTCTGCTCCGCCATCGTTTCACCTCAGGACTGTGAAACACGCGGACGGTCGGCCGTCAGGCCGGGCCGCGGGCTGGGCCGTTCAGACGGCGGGCCGTCGGTCTCGGCCGCCGCCGGTCGGCCCGGCTCGGAGGCGGCCGCGGACCGCGCCTGGCCGGGCGGTGATAAGGCGGCCACGTCTGGCCCCCACTCGATATCTCGTCACCAGCCGGCCCGAGGCGGCCGTCTGCGCACGACTCTGCGCTGCGGGGCAGCGTGGTGGCCGACCCGCCGCACCCTCTGAACTCGCCGGACTCGAGGGACGCGCCCGGTTCGCAGACCGGCCGTCCACGTCACATACGGCGAGTGAATTGTGTGTGTCGGACAGGCCGAGCACGTGGTACCCGCTCGGCTGGCGGCGGCGCGCCCCCCGCGGCGAGGGATGCGTTCCGCCGTCTGGGGCCCTCCCCCGCCGGCCCGCCGTGCGCGCCGCCGGCGCCAGCTGACGGCGCCGCCAGGTGGAGCCGCCGAGGGGTTTTTGTGGCCCGGCAGATGGCCTTCGCCCGGTCCGGGCGTCCCCCGCGCTCCGCGCCGCGCCGCCGCCGGTCCAGTGAGCCGCCGCCGCTCGGCCGGGCGACGGTGTTTGTGCGAGTGCGCCGGCCGTTGCAGTGTGTGGTCGATACGGCCGAGGCCCGGCGCTCTCCCGCCCGCCGCTCTCGCCGCCTTGCAACACGCCCGTGCCGGCCGGCATGCGCCGCGTCTAGCGCCACCGCCAGCCGAGAGTGACCGTGCCAGGTGAGCGAGGCACGCGCGGAGCGGTGGACGAACGGACGGCCCTGCCGAATTAGGGGCGAACCGTGACGGACTGACGGAGCGGAGTGACCAACCGTTCCGAGTGGACGAGTCGTCAGAAGCGTGGGCGGACAGGATAGTGGCAGTGGTGAGAACGAAAGAGGTACGCAGTGAGAAACGATGGACGTCCGGTCAGAGTGGGAAAAGGTGCTGTTTTGGTGTTAATGAACACCAAAAAGTATGTGCCCCCAAAAAATAATTTGTACTCAAAAATTTGATCGTGTGCCTCCATCAAAAAGCTGCGTTATAACCATGTCGAGAAATTTCCGACTCTGCGAGTAAATGATTGTCCTCATTCATTAAGAAGCAGGTATGATGCCATAACCAATCTCCACCAGGAATGCCGTCTTAACCAGCATTACTCAGCAAAAATTTGTGCTCTAAAACGAAAATCATGCTCTGAAACCGAGAACGAAAACTAAATTTCCAGCCCTGCGTCCGGTTGGCTGTGAGAGGGGACGCTCAGACGTTACGGAACGCAGCCTGGGGACAAAGGGCGTCCGATTGCCCGCGAGGGGAGACTTTCAGACGGTGCGGGGTGCTGTGTGGGAGCCAGCGGACGTCCGATTGCGTGCGAGAGGGGATACGTTCAGACGTTGCGGGGCGCTGACTGAGAGGTGAACGGCCAGGAATGCATTCCACGCGTGTAATGCATATCGCCAGGAGCATCCGCGGTCCCTGTTCTCTAAGTGGCTGGCAGGCTTCTGTGGTGGGAAGACCGCCGCGCGGACGCCCGCCCGGACGGCCGCGGCGCCGCGAAGGTGGCGTGTTTGTCTGGCGCGGCGCGGCCCGTACCGGACTGGTCCGGTTACCGGGCGGCTTTTTGCGCGCGGTGGAGGGGCGCCGCCGCGGCCGCCGCGGCCGGGGACGGCCCTGCGCACAAAGGCGCCGTCCGGGTCCGCGGGAGACGGCCGAGAAAAACACGCTCCGCCGGCCGGCCGGGGACGGCGTCGGGCTCCCCGCTCCGGCCCGGTCCCCGGAGACGCGGCGAGGCGAGCTCCCCGGCCCGCCGGCCCCGAGTGTGACGGCGTGTTTGACGTTGCACGTCGCCGGCCGATCTCATCCCGATGCATAGAAAGCTGCTGTTAATTCCCGGCCGGGGCGAATCTCTGTCGCGGCCGGTGAAGTTTTGATTAAATTCGTCTGTTTTCGAGCCGGCGCCGCGGCCGGCGAAGGGGTCGATCCGGCCGGCCGGCCGAGCCGCGGCCGTGATGGGGCCGTTTTTCTCGGCCGGCTCGGCCGCGGAGCCGGCCGGATCAGGCCCGCCCAGACGGACGGCCGTGGCCCGCCCTGGCTCGGCGAGGAAGGCCGAGGAGACCGGCGGCCGGCCGCCGTCCAGTGCCGACTCTGCGAGGAAGGCCGAGGTGACCGGCCGTGGCCCATCCTGTTTCGTTTGGGGGGAGGGGGCTGGCCAGGCCAGCCATACGCGGTAGTGGCGCTGTGTGTTGCGTGGGCGAAGGGTTGCGAGTCGGAAGGGCGGTTGCAGTTGTCCCCTTGCAAAGCAGTCCAGCCGGGCCTGCCCGGCCGAGCTGCCGCTGCAGACGGCGGAAGTGGCGACGGGCCGGCTGCGCTGGCGGACACATGAGCCGGTCGCGGTCTGACCCCGTTCCGCGCCAGGCGCGGCCAGGCTGCCTGGCGACTCGTCCCGTCACGCCTGCGGCCCGGGACCGTGGATGATGTCACGGCCGCGGCGTCCTCGCGCGCGAGATGGAAATTCTGACGGGACCCTCCTGGATGGCCGGGGGCGTGGCGCTGGCGACCGGCCGCCGCCGGGCGGTGGCCGGGGCCGGACCGGACCGGAGACGGCAGCCAGGACGCCGGAGACGGCAAGGTAGAGGAGGACGGGAGTTTGCAGAACCGCTGTGGGAAGGAAATCCTGCTCCCTGGCGTGTTCACACCGTTTGATGGGAAGGTGTTCATCTGCGCCTGCGATCAGATGGAAATACATACCCGTGAAGTCGCTTGGGTATCTGAAACAGTGCGCAAGCTCTCAGTAATAACTGACATCTGCGGCGAGACGTATAGCCCAAACTCCAATAGCAAAGAACTAAACCCCAAATAGCTGCCGAAACGGTGGCGTTCTTAGCAGGTTGTACGCTAGTTTTTCGGGACTGGTAAGATGTAGACTTGATTGTTTACATAAGAAGGCGTCCTTAGACTCAACACATTTCCAGGCCATGATTTGTAGGATTTTTGTTTGTTGTTATGAGTGAGCACAGGAGCTCGTTAAAATAACATTATTCTGTGAGGAATGTGGTGCTAGCTTTGTAGGACAAACGATGCCGTGGAGTCCTCATGGCTTAAGAGCAGCGGTATCATCTTTGCTTATTCGTTTTCAATTTTTGGGATGCACCGCTGAGGGTCCCACGTCTCTGTTTGCGCCAGGTTTCTCAAGATTCCTAGTTGATCTACTTCCGGAAACGAAGTGGCTCCTCAGTTGGAGACAGTTAAGAATGTGCTGCACTCCCTCCTAAGTGTTGGCATTAGGCTAGCGTATAAACGAAAGAGTCGTCGCAGAAAGCTCTTGTAAAATATCGTATCATTCCGGCCGCGTACTGAAAAGTCTGCGCGCTAGCCTGTTCTGCGAATGTATCTGGTCGCGTATTGGATGCGCTGCGCTTCAGGTGCCGGAAGTCTGAAGGCTGTGGTTAGAGCCCATTGCTCTCAGTCTGTGATTGGAATGGTCAGTTAACGTAGTTGTGGTTTCTGCAGTCGGAGCCATTCAGCGCGCAGTCGTGCGCCACGTTCTCTCGTGGTGGCCATGTTCGTGTGCGGCAGCACTCCTGGCGGGCCCGGTCGGGTCGGGCGGGACCGGCCTGCTGAGCGGCGGCTCCGGCCGGGTCGACGGCCCGGCCGGCCAGGTCACTCGGATCAGATCAATCGGCCGAGGCCGGCGGCGCCGCGCGTGCGGGTTCGTAAGCGGCCGCCGCATCGATTTCTGCATTAACTAATCGGCCGGCGGGCTCGCGTGCCCGGAGTCCATCAAAAACGGATCCCATCCCGGACGAGATTATTGTGACAGTGCCGGCCGGATGCTGCCTGGTGGTCCGCGGTGCCCCCCCCCCCCTTCCCTCCCCGCCCGCCGGGCCGGCCGGAAACTAGGTCGGCCGACGGTCACGTTGGGACGCTGTGGCCGCGGCGCTACCGAGTGTGGCGGCGCACGGGGCAGCGGAGGCCGGCCTGCCTGCGTCGGGCCGCAGTGACCGAGTCGGTCGCTAGACGGATCCACGGTTCCGAAAACACGCGTCCCGTGGGCTAGCTCCGGGCGCGGCGCGGCTGTGCCCGCCGGTGTGATTGGGGTCGGCTGTCGGCTGACCGCGTCGGCCGGGCCCACGTGGTCGCGGGCCGGGTCGGGCGGTCCTGTTGCGCCCGCGCGCGGCCGGCGGCCCGGGCAGGGGGCAGCACCGTCTGCCGACCTTGCGGCGGCGGCGGCTGGCAGGCGGCCGGGCGGGCCGGGCCGCTGGACTATTGGGGTAGGCCGGTGCGGTTGGCGGCCGGCCGGGCCGCTGTCAGCGCGCCGCCCGGCCGGCCGGCCATCGATCGCGGCCGCGCCTGACGCGGCGCCGGCCGCGGCGGGCCCGCCGGGACTCGGCCGGGGCCCGCTGCTCCCCTCCACAGACGGGGGACGCGCTGCGCCGGCGGCCGCGCGCGCGCTTTGTTCCCACGCCGCTCCGCTCGTCGGGGAAGGGTTGGCCGGGCGGCCAACCGACCCGGCCAGCTGCGGCTTACCGTACCCGGGCGGTGGCGCAACCTCTCGTCTGCCGCGGCCGGCGTCAACTGGCTCGCGGCCCGGACGTACGGAGTGGATTCTGGTGTGAGGTTCGGACGGCGCGCTGCTCCGCCCGACGGACGACGAACGTGCTCCGACAAACAGCTGATGTCGGCAGACTCTCGGCTGACTGCAGTCGGCGGCCGGCCCCGGTTAACAGCGGACCCTGGTCGACCAGCAGCTGACCTTGGCTGTCATCCGATCCCCGCCGACAAATATTTGACCTCGATCGGCAGCAGACCGTCGGCGATGGCTGACCTCGATGGACTGCTGACCGCCACTAAAATCCGACCCCTGCCCGCAAAAAAACTGCCTTCTGTCAACGATTATCCGTCGCCCATGGCTGACGTCCGTGAACAGCAGGCCTTGTTTTTTCGTTAGTCAGGGATAGCGGCTCATGGCTGACGTCCGTGAACAGCAGGCCCTGTTTTTTCGTTAGTCGGGGATGGCGGCTGATCCTGGCCGGTAATTGACCTCGTCTGACGGCAGGTCGCGGTCAATAACCGACATCGTCTCGTAGCTGATGGCGGTCGATAAGTTGACCTCGGCTGGCCGACAGCCGCCAGCCGGTCCGGTCGGGCCGGTCCGGCGCCCTGTCCGGGCACCAAGCGGACATGGCGCCGGCTGGCAGCCACGGCGTCCCTTCGGTGGCCCGTCGCACCGCCCACCAGCCGGCAGGCGGGTGTCGGCGGCGCGCGCGCCCTTGTCGCAGGTGGCTGCCAGGGTCCGGGCGCCGGCGGCCGCGGCCGGGTCCTATTTCCCTGCGGCCGGTGTCTGGTTCCTGCGAAGCGCCGCCGGCTAGCCGGATACAGTGTCGGCGGTCGCCGCGCGGCCGGCGCGAACTGGATCCGCGTGACGGTCTCCGTGACGCGGGCGCTCTTTGCGTGACGGTCCCCGTCACGCGGGCGCTCGTCACGCGGTGGATGCCGCCGTCTGCCGGGAGTGGCCGGCGCTAGTTGCATTGGGCCGCCGTCTGACCTGGTCGTCTGGTCTGGTGTAGTCTCGCCAGGCACGTAGCGAAGACTTTCCTTGGGGGGAGAAATGTCAGATTTTATCACATGTCACTGGCATATGATAACATTGTCATGAAAATCAACAACTTTATGCAGCTGGCCTCATATTTAACCCAGGAATACATGTAACGTTTGCTTTTGCAAGATGTATATGGTCACCATTCCGTATTCCTGCGGTACCGCTGAATATCTTGTGCAGACCCCTTGGCTCGGGGGGCATGACCCCCTGGCTACGTCCCTGAGTCTGGCAGTGGCGGCCGCCGCGGCCGCTCCAATCTAGCCGGAGGTGCATATTACATGCGCACCACGGTATCGACCGGTGCTGGCCCCCGCGCCGGCTGATTCGTCTCGGCGGCGCATCTGTTTTCGGAAGAGCCGGGCTATTGTGGCTGGCAGCGCCGCCCGCGATACAAATTGGCGGTGTGTTTGTTTGTTTTTGCGCTCGCCGGCGGGTGGTTCGCAGTTGGCGTTGACAGCGATCGGGGCATTGCGCAAGCGCCTGTGCAGTGACCTCGCTGGTCAACGACAGGTTCAGCTCGTTTTGTCTCCGGAGCCTCGTCTCCCGCATCTGTGACGGTCTTGCTGTTCCGTGATGCTCCGAGCCGATCGGCGCTGCTTTGCCGCGGCGGCCGGCGCGCGACTAACGCCGCTCCCTCCGACCTGCCGCAGGTGAAATGTCCCTGATGGTGGCCACCAACAGTCTGCTGGGGAGCGCGCCGGCGGCGCCGACGCCGGCCGCGGCGCTGCCGCCGGTCGGCCTCGGCCGACTCGAGTCGAAGCGGCGCGACAGCGGCGACTCGGAGGCGCGCTCGACGCACAGCTCGAGCAACAGCACCGCCGACGAGCACTCGCCCAACAAGATCTTCGTCGGCGGCATCAGCTTCCAGACCACGCCCGAGAAGCTGCGGGCGTACTTCGCGCCGTACGGCACCATCCTGGACGTGATGGTGCTGAAGGATCCGGCCACCAACGTGAGTGGGCCGGCCTGGCGCCGCTCAGGCGAGCGGCTAGGGGTAGTAGTTTCCGTCGGCGGGGCCGGTAGATTCGGGGCTGTCTTTGGCTGAGCTAGGCTGGCATGGTGTGGCGGCCTGTGGAGTTTCCGTACGTGGTGGGCGTAGCTGGTGAGGCTAGTGGCTTTACGCGCCTTTCTCTTGCAGAGGAACCGCGGCTTCGGCTTCGTGACGTTCGCTGACATCGAGTCGGTGAACAAGGTGCTGAACCAGGAGGAACACATGCTGGACGGCAAGAAGATCGACCCGAAGCTGGCGACGCCCAAGGGCCAAAAGACGGCTGGCGAGCTGCTGATCCCGCGCAAGGTGTTCGTCGGCGGCGTCAGCCAGGAGACCAACTCGCAGGAGCTGCTCGAGTACTTCTCCCAGTTTGGCAAGGTCCTCGAGTGCTCGCTGCAGATGGACAACAACACGAAGCGCCACCGCGGCTTCGCGTTCGTCACCTACGAGAACGAGGAGCACAGCGCGCGCGTCGTGAAGAAGCACCACCACGTCATCAAGAACAAGACGGTCGAGTGCAAGTACGCGCAGCCCAAGGAGACGATCCAAGCGACGGAGCGCGCCAAGCGGGCACAGCTGCTGTCGGTGATGCAGTCGGCCGGCAGCCCGCTGTCGCCGCTGGCGGCGCACGTGCAGCACGTGCAGCAGCACTACTCGCGCGTCATGACGGCCGGCGGGCCGGCGTTCTCGGGCCTGTCCGGGTTCCGGTACTCGCCGTACTCGGTGCCGGTGGCGGCGCCGTCCGCCTCGCTGGGCCAGCAGCTGGGCGGCCTGCCGGCCGGCGTGCCGCCCGTGGGCGGCGCGCTCTCGGCCGCCGCCATGCCGCCGGCTGCCGTGCCCTACCAGTTCGCCAACATCGACATGTCGGGCCTGCAGGGCCTCGACTGGAGCGCCGCGCCCCTCTACGGCATGTACACGGCCTAGGCGGCGCGGCCGGCGCGCGCGCGCGCGGCTGTGAGGACTGAGAGCGACCGGCCCGGACTAGGTGTGTATGCTGGATGTCTTTCATGGTTGTGGTAGACAGGCAGCCTAGAGTAGCCGTCGGAAGTTGCTCAGCCATTGCCCAACTCGAGACGGCGGGCAGGCGACGCGCGATATTGACAATAGCATAAGTTCTCAGGGGTTTTAAGTTATTTATTGTCCGGCGGGCCCTTGGGTTGTGCGAACAGCTGACTGATGGCGGAGAGGTCCGCTCCGATCTCATGTAGAATGATTCGGTAGTACAACAAAGCGTCACATCCGCATCTTGCCAAACCTGTCATCTCCCGATTCCTACATACGATATTACCCGGAGCAGTGTGTACATAACTGTCGTGCGTCGTTTGCCGAGCTTGCGTGTAGCTGTGCTGTACATCTCTAGCAGGTCTTCCACTGTCCAGGCCGCGCACGCGCTCCGTTCGCGTCTGCGCGCCGCGAGCGGACCCGCCGCGGCCGACCGCGCAGCTAGCGACCCTCTAACAGTATTCTCGCATACCCCCGTGTGCACAGCATATCAGAGCATTTCGACATCACCGTGTTGTAGTAATAACCATGGCAATAACGGGCGGGCTTGCACGCCCGGGCCCCCATCTGAACATCGCTGCCAGCGCGTGCGAGCGCGTCGCTCCCACTCACCTACACACACACAGACACATGGAGCAGGACACGCGCGCATACGTTTACACAAACAAGCGCTCTGCCAACAAACGCGTGTACACACATCAGGCGCTCGCGGGCCCTCGCGGCGCGGCCCACCCTTCTTCCGCCGCCCTCTTCCATTCCGCGCAGTATTTCTCGCTTAGGCGCCGTCGGCGGGCGGCTGTACATGGCCGCGGCGGCCGCCGAATCAAAACCGGACCGGACGGGGCCGCGGAGAGCGGGCGCAGTCGCAGCGCGTCCGGCCGCGCGCGCGCCGACCAGAATCTCGAACCTGCCGGCAGCGGCCGGCCGGCAGCTAGTGTAGTGTGCGAGCGGGCGTCGTCGGGCCATGTGTGAGCGCCGCGCGGCGGGCGGCCGCCGCAGTCGCGGAGGGCCGGGACGGTGCTCACTGGGCGAGGTGTGGACCGCGGCGGGCGGGGTTTTGCTCACTGGACGGGCTCATGGCCGCTGGTGGCCGGGATGCTGCTCAGTGGGCTCAGTCCTGACCGCAGGTGGGCGGGGTCGTCCGCTGAGCGGAACCAGGTCACGTGGACGGCGGCGGTCTTCCTCGGGCGAAGTCCTGACCGCTCGTGGACAGGCGCTCCGTCCATTGGACGATCTTCCAGCCAGGGGCGGACGGAGACGTCTGCTGGGCTGCTCCCGACTACAGGCGGACAGAAACGGGGTCCAATGCGCGGGTCTGACCACAAGTAGACGGACAGCTCATCGGGCCGGTCCCGACGCCACGTGTGAAAGGGACGCCGTTCGCTGGACCAGCGCCGACCCGGAGAAGACCGACGCCGCCCTGTGGACGAGCTCGTGCCGCCGCGACCGGGCGGAGGTGGCGGGCAGGCAGTGCGCGGAGTCTCGCCGGTTATCCGTACCTCTGGCCGCGGTGCCAAGAAATTCGCTGAGCCGTCGTGCGGAGCACAAAGCTGTTCTTCAGTGCCAAATGCTTTTGACCGCTGTCTCCCCATCTCTGTCTAACATGTTGTCATAGCAATAACTCGCAGATAGACGTTTAGTTTTGTAAACGCGTAACTCGTGTTCAGCACTCTAGACGACGAGCGGGATCTTCCCTCTGTATTCGAAAGGAATGTGTCGCCGCGGCGGACGGGCGGGCGCCGGGCGGCGCCCCGGCCGGGTCAGTGACCTCTGGGGACCAGCGGGCGCCGCCGGGCCGCGTCCGGCCGCCGCTCATAGTCGTAGGTCTTTCTCTCGCCCCCGTCTCTGTCGACTGTGACCGGCGGCCGTCCGTGAGGCGGCCAGACCGCACCAGCAGGGTGACTTTTGTTCAGCTCTCTCTGTCTGTGCCCCTCTGTGTAGCCTCTCCTATTACTATAGTGGTCAGACTTGTGACTAGTTAGCTTAGACGCTGCGGCGGGCCCCGTTGGCGCGGCCGTTTTTGTATATAACCCCGCGGCTAGGGCCCGACCCGCTGGCGACCCGGCCGGCGCGGCCGATCCGCTGTTGGAGAGGTCGCCAGCGCGCCGCGGCCGGTGACCTAGCATGGGTCAGTTGTGTCGTGTAGATCGCTATGTAGTTGTTCAGTGGCTGAACTTTCGTTTCTCCTTTTATCCTAGTTTCCATGCATTGTAGTAGTTCTCGATGAATAAACGTAGACACGTAGCGAGGCTTGTCGGCTCCATCGTCGTTGGTTTACTAAGGCGGGCATGCGGCGGACATCTCCATACCCGAGACCGGTGTCCTGGCTTCTTGTGCCCCGGCCCGGGCGGGGCGGCGGGGCGCGGCCCGCCCCGCCGCCCGCCCCGGACAGCGCAGCCGACCGCCGACCGCCAGCCGCCGACCGAGACGCCGCCACCGCCGCCACGCCGCCGCCCGGCCGGCAGGCCGGCCGGCCCCCAGTAGTAGCTTCCGGCCGCAGTAACAGCCGTGCCTAACAGCGTAGCGAGCTTCCAGCCGGCCGGACCGGGAGCATGCCGCCGTCCCGGCCGACTCCGCCGCGCCGCGACCGTGCCTTGCTCACTTGCCGGCGGACGCCGCCGAGGACCACCCGATGTTTTCAGGGGCTATTTTCACGAGCGTTTGTACGGTTTTGTACGCGGCGTTTTTGTGCGGCGCCGCCGCGGTGGTGCCGAGAGGGTGCGAGCGCGCCTGCCGGCCGGGCCATGCGACCCGTGAATCCCATCTACCAGCGAACTAAGTAGTATGCCTTATTTTCAGTACGTGTTGAGAGCGGGCGTCGAGCCGGCCGGTAAGGTGGAGCGACATTCCAAAGGTGCTCTAGTCTAGTGCGCAGCTCAAGTTTCGGTAGCCCTTCGTAGACGCAGATTTCGGAGAGGCCACAATCAAAAGTTTCCAGGCGAGACGCGTTGCCGTAGTGCGTTAGACGAGTAGTCGGAGCGACGAGCAAGGTCCTGTTGTCGTATGACCGTTAGCGTTGATTGGCTCCCGGGTGCACCCTGCGGGCGGGCTCGCGTCGTTTCCACGCCGTCGGCTTGCTCGGCTGGCCGCCGGCCGGTCTCGGTGCCGGCGGCCGCCATCTCGGGCGCGACAAATCACGCAGCGGCGGCCGTGGCTGCCGGCCGAGTCGGCGTCGCCATGGCGACTCTGTTGATTTATTTGGCCGGCCGCAACGTTTCGGCGGAGTCCAGCTGCGCCGGCCGGCCGCCACTCTCGCATCAGCGCTAAAGTTAGCCAACGACGGCGCCCGGCCACTGGGAAGCGCCTCCGCCGCCGGGACCGCCCGCTATCCCCTCAGGCGACGCCGGGCCGGCCGACGCCTGGCCGGAGCCCCGGCAACCGCCGAGGCGTAGCGTTGAACCCGCGCCCTTTACGTTCCGCGGAGCCTCTGAAGCGCCGTGGAGCCGCGAGCGCCGGCCCGTGAGCCCGCCTGGGGTGCGCCGGAACCACTCTGAGCTCGCCTAAAGCCAGGCGCAGAGCGCGGCCGCAGCCGGAGCCGCCGGCGGCGGCCGCCAGCCGGCAGCTGGCCGACTGGCGGCCGGCCCGACCGGACGGTAGCGCGGGCTAGCCGCCTCTGGTGCACGGGTACCGTTCGACCATCTTCCAGACGTTTCTGCCTTATCTCGTGCAGTGTGTGCGTGCCGTGCGTGCGTTCGTGTCTATTTGATAAGCATCCGGGCGCGGTGTCGGAGGCGCGGGCCCAGAGCCCGGGCGCCGGAGTGTTCTCCCGAGCCGGACCTCCCCTCTAGTCGGCGGCCCGCGTCCCGCCTGCGTTCAGGTCGCGCACCAGGGCAGGCGCCCCCACGGGCCGAGTCGCCAGTAGAAAGACGTGGTTGTGATTTCCTACCTAGCGGATAGGTGCAATAAGTAGCCCTCGCAGCCCGGCTAGCGGGCGTGTTCTTGTGTGCTCCCTAGAGAATAAACGTTGACTAGTGGCGCTGAGTTGTATTGTGTAGCCTCTTTCACAGCGTAGCCCGGCTAGTCTAGGGGTCCGTAGGGCGGGGCGGCGTAGACGTCCGGACGCCGCGGTGTAGCCGCGGGTCGGACCTCGGATAGACAGGCGGCGGCCAGCCACGCCCGGCCGCCCTGGGCAGCTGACCCGGGCGACCCGGGCTGGGTCGGGGCGCCGGTGTAGCGGAGAGCGGCCTAGTCGCGGAGCTGCGCCATAGGCTCTAGGGCATGCGGGGTTTAATTGCTAGTCTCTGGTTTAGCCAGCTTAACGAGAGGGGCTGTTTCTGGTGCTGAGGGCGTCAAAAAAATGTGTCCTGTTTGTTTCCTTATTTAGGTGCCAACATGCTGAGGTCAGGATTTCTTAGCAGTGATGAAGTTTGGTAGCTTCAAATTGTTAGCGTTGTTGCGCAGTGTTTGAGCACATTGCTAGCAAATCAGCAGTAGCAAAACAGGCCCTTCGGTCTGTTTTCAAGCTTATGGAACATTATTTCCGGCGGGGCAAAAATAAGTACGCGATAAGCGTATGGATATGGCAACTTGTCTTGTACGGGAGCATGTTTTGTGTTGTGAAAGTTGAGCAGCGGGCACGTACCTGTTCCGCTGTCGTAAAATATTCATGCATAAACAAGGGGCACCAGGTGGACAAATGCTTGCCAAAATCTGTTATTCTAGACGAGTACCCGTCGACGAGCGACCCAGTCCTGTTGCGGATGAGGACGACTTTTTCATTGGAGAGCAGGTAAATGCAGAAACGACAGTCTATGCTCCTGACGTTAGGTGCGTAGCTTCTGTAGAGTTAGTTGAATCCAGGTCGCTCATAGCTAGTGGTGCCGACGCTAAGAAAACGTCGAAATTGTAGGGCGATGCTCACTTAGATTAGCGGTCTGCGGCCAAGAAGTCGCCTTTACGTAGGTCGAAGTCGATACCTCCTTCAGCGAGTCGGGACTGAGGGCAAAGATCTGGCTCTTGGTTAGCTTAGCGCTCACCATCGATAGCCCGATGCCTCGGGGCAGCGGAGTTTGAGGCGTAGCTCACACTTTCAGACGTGTTAGACTGTTTTAGATCGGCTCAACCTGCTAAACCCACCACCACCTTCCAGACGTAATCAAGGTCCGTACGTGAGACCTGTTACAGTGAGCCCTGGTATGTTTTATCGCCTGCAATAATTTGCCGTAGCAGTTAGCCCATGACAGGTACCTGGACGCGCACCAACTGGGTTATTGGCCAAAAGATGGCTGCCCACGAAGCACACTACGATGTTGCTGTGGAACTGTGATGGAACCTGCCGCCACTGTGTGCGGGAGTGACCCAGCCTGGAAAAGTCGTCTTAGTCCAACCCGTAGGTAGAAACGGAGAGGATTAAACATTAGCCGTGAAGCCCTGGCTAGCTAGCACTCTCAGCTGGGGACGTTTCTTAATGCTGAATTTTGATAGGTAGTTAGCTGGTCGTACAGCCGCATAGACGCCCGTAATACACAGAGATTACCAAGTGTACCGAGAATAGGTAGCAGGTACACAACCGAATGGACTCCCGTAAAGTACAACGATTACCAAATGCATCTAGAAGCTGTCAATAGAAACGTACTTTTAGATAACCCTCTTATGAACTCTGCGTGAAGAGTGCCGTTTTTACATAGGCCCGTAGCTTGTAGGTATAGCATTTCTGTTACGTCTGAGCTCGCTTTGCCACGCCCCGATCTCTGTCAAACTATATCGAAGGAACCCCGTCGTGCACCGCCAGAGGCGTATCGAGGTCGCTGCAGCCGTTGAACCCAGCTACCCGACGGCCTAGTGAGACGTTCTCAGTTGCACTGCCTTGCGATTAGATAAGCGGTCATCGATCGGCGATCGGCGGCGAGGAAGGAGGCTTCGATGCCGCCGGCGGTACAGCGCCCCGACGCGGGACCAGGTGCCGGTCGGCGGCGGTCAGTCCGGGAAGAAACGGCGGCGGCGACCGCGAGACCGCCCAGCCCCCAGCCGCCGAGCGGCGCACGGGAACAGGACTGGCCGTTGTTGACGTACTTTGCCGTGCGGGCTGCCGTGCTAGACTGGGTCCGGCGGCAGCACGGGGGCTCCCGCCGCCGTCTTTCAGGAGAACCGCCGCGAGAAGAGTTCAAATCACGTCGGACCTCGGCGGCATCATCGCGCGCTGCACTCGGAACCGTTCAGAAGGGTGGGACTGGCAGGACCGTGGAGCTCCCCGGCGTCGGCTGCCGAAACGCGCCGGAACTGAAGACCGCTGCGCCGGCCCGCGGACCGGAGAACCTCGGAGCGGTCCGCGGACGGCTGCAGGTGACTGCGGAAACGACGCTCGGCCGGACAGCGCGGCCCGCAGTCGGACCGCCTCGATGCGAGGCGGCGTTATGCGTTCCGACCGACGCCGCGGTGTGGACGTTGGCGGGACGGCGGCGGTTTGTATGGACGACTGCCTCGTCATCGGGGGAGGGGGACGATGTGAAGACCTCGCCTGTTTTGGCCATTCCTGCCGGATTGGCCAGTGTAAAGGTTTTGAACTTTTGAAGCCGTTCTTAGCTCGAGACGCGCCATGCGGTTGGCATTGTTACCAAGTGCTCGTGTTTTACCTCTGCTGGGAGTCGGGGAGTCGCTTCACCAAATCAGCCACACAACGACAAAGTTTTATTGTTCATAGCGACGGCGAACTCCATGGCTGTGCCCCTAAATCAACCGGGAATAACGTTCCCTTTATTGCCGTCTCCCACCCAAGTGGCTCATTCATTGCGCGGACCATCCGCCACTGTGCACCGAACGAGTGCAATATTTTCTCTGGCCATGGCACCGAGGGGAGACAGTCCGCGATCCGCGTCACGGGCCGCGTCATCATATGAACACATATGCCGCAATAAAGACATCAGCCGGCCGTTCGTGTTTCCGTGGAGCGCGGCTCTGCCGCGTCCTCACCTGACTGACGACGGCCGAGGAGCAGCTGACGCCGGTCGAAGAGCCCCGCCCGGCGGCGCCGGACGGCCACCGCTCGGAGCGCGCAGCACGGCAGGACGACGGCACGTTGCACGGCTATCTGACGCCGGCCGCCGCCGCCGCCGGCCCGGCCCGGATCTAATCGGCCTTGTTTCGCCGCGGGCTGCGCCGGCCAGCCGGCTAGACGGCCGATAACTTCGCCAGAGTGGACGGAGGTCGCCGACGCCGAGCTGGCGGACGTCGACGCTCTGAGACGGGCTGTCGGGCGCTGCCGGCGAATCCGAAGGCTGACTGGTCGCACAGGTCGTTTGGTGACGGCGCTGACGCGGAGCTGGTTCTCGAGCCGACATGCGGGGGAGTGGTCACGCGTGAGACGTGGGCTCCGCGGACGTCCTGGATCCGCGGCCGCGATCAAGGAGCAGTTTTGTCCGCCGCCGCCGGCGGCTGAACTGCGCTATCTTCTGGCCCGGGTTCTGGCGGACTGTCGGGCTCGCTTCGGCACTGCCGGAACTTTGATGGGACTCTTGAGCCTGCTGGTACCCGGTCATTGGGCCGATGTCATCCGGCCCAGCGCGGGCACCGAGATGGGCTCATAAGAGCGGCCGGTTCTGGGAAATGTGCGGCCGCGCCCGCACGTGGCCCGGGCCCGGCACTGGGTGTAACCTTGTTCCATGCACGACCGGACGGGTGGCACGCAGCGGTGTGCCGGGATTCCTGGACGGCCTCGATGAACTATGTCCTTGTTCGACGATGGGCTAATGGGATTGCTGCACGCGCTCTGGGACTCATTTCCAGACCACGGGTGGTGTAGCGGATTTTCCATTAGCTTTGTCGTACCCATCACTGCCAGCGTGGGGCGGTGGTGAGCAGAGGTTTGCGTCGGACAGCTGTGTTCACGGAATTCCCTCGGTTTTGGTAAAGGTGGGATGAACGGAATGTTGGCGAAATGTTTGAGTCCTGCTTTGTTCGGATGATGTGCCAGTTGCTACGGTGGCAATACAATGAAGCTTTCAGTTGCAGAGTGGGGAATTAACTTGGTTGTTGCATAGGTTTACTAATAGTTAACTAACTTAATAGACGTGAAGCATTGATACACGTGTAAGTGGACGTGTTGCGAGATCCTGGAGTGGTGCCTGGTTCGATGAGCCCAAGCTGTTTTATACAGCATGTGCACAATGCAGCAGGATTTCGCACTCGAACGCTTGTGTAACATCGACAACTGTCCCATGTGGGCGGTGCGCTCTAGAATGCTCGACAAAACAAGCCTCTTACTTTTGTAGCGAGGACTAGGTCTGCTGGGCCCCATTAGGCATATAAAAGATCATTTGTTGTCTCTCTGGGGACAGTTTTCGAGATATGTTCTGATGCAAGACTGCGACTGCCTACATCCGTAGAAGGGTCATCGAGTCTCGGGGTCTGTAATCTGTCGCCATGAAATGTGCTGCATGCCTCTAATGCAGTGCGAAGTTCGTTTCGAGAAGCTTTCAGCCTCAACCTAGCATCCTCAACCTCAACCTGACAGGAGAGAGAGCCTTTTGAAACGTGGAAAGTATATTTAAACCACAGCTCTGAACAGGGACAGGGTATAAGAGAAAAACGGCTGATTGATTGTGGCCGCGGGTGATATATCCCCAAAACATCTCCCCCGAACAGACACATGAAGTCCGTCAGTAACCATAGACGCATTCGGTGACGAGGAACTGCAGTGTGGCAAACCATCACTGTTTCGTTCCCAGAGGCAGAGGTACGTCAACAATCTCATAATCTTCACCCCCAGCCAGACACCTGGGCCTGTCGTCGAGGGGTCCCACAGTCGCCCCCTGTTGTCCAGCGGCCGCGGATTTACCCCGCCCAGGCCCTGGGCGGAGCTCCCCACGTCCGTCTCCGCGCCGCACGGCCGGTGCAGCGGCGCCGTACCCGCGACGTCCGCCGGGCCGGCCGCACGGGCGTGCCCGAGCACCGACCGTGTTGCGGCATGAACGTTGACCTTGTGACCGTGTGAACGGCGGCGCCTCCGGTGTCCGCCGCGTTGGCTGGCGAGTCGGCCGGGAACGGGGAGAGGAGAACGACACGGTCGAGCGCGGCGCGCACGGCGTTTTGATTCGTTCGGCACTTTGCGTGCCGGGCTGTCGGCGGCACTGCCCGTGGCGGACGCCCGAGCTCCGACCCACGGCACGTCTGCGGACCTCCAGCAGGGCGCGCGACCGTAGCGCTGCCTGCCGGCTTAGGCCGGCGCCGGTGGCGCCGCGGCGAGGCGGGTGGTGAAAGCCCGCAGCAGCCTGTCCACGCGGCCATCCGCCAGGTCGCAGAGCAGCTGGCCGCCGCACGGATAGCGAACGTTGGCGTCGAATTCCGGCACGGCCCGGCGTCGGCGCACCAGCAGCACCTCGTACAACAGGCTGACAGGCCGCGGTACGCCCGGGAAGACGTACCGCTGCGGCACCAGCCGGTTCGGCCGCGACTGCACCAGGTCGAAGCCGAGCCGGCGCAGCTGGCGGAACACGCGGCGCACCTCGTCGTAGAAGACGGCCTCGCGCTCGGGCAGCAGCCGGAAGTGGATCTCGAGGCCGAGCTGCTCGACGCGGTCTAGCGTGAACTTACGGTGCATGCCCTTCTCGTCCAACAGCTGGTCGACCAGCATGTCCATCTCGCCGCCCTCGGCATCGGCCTTCAGGTACTGGATGGTGCGGCGCTGGTGGCCGATCGAGGCCATCAGGTGGTCCAGCACCAGCACGGGCCAGCCGAGCGCGTTGGTGTGGTTGTTGCGGCCGATGCCGACCTTGTGGAAGGCGATGCCCGTCCGGACGGGGCCCTCCGACGCACCCGCCATGCTCGGGTCGAAACTGTGCACCTCGCAGCCCAGCGCGGCCGCCGCCTCGTCGAAGCTCCACTCGTCGTTGATGCCGATCGAGTAGACGAGGCAGCCTGGCTCGCCGAGCGTCAGCGGCGGGTCCAGGCACGCCGCCTTGTCGCCGTCGACGCGGCCGCCGAAGGAGCGCCCGCCGAGCCACGTCAGGTTGCGGCAGCGCGCCGTCGGCGTCTCCGCCCAGTCGAACACCTCGCGCAGCGCCGCCAGCTGCTCGGCGCTGAAGGAGGTCTCGTTCTTGCGGCTGGCGAACCTGCGGACGTCGGCGGCGGTGAGGGTCGGAGCCGGGCGCGGACAGCGTGTCTTCAGAGGGGACACGGTCCCGAGCCGCTCGATCCCAACGCCAGGTCAAGATTTTCGGTGGGTTAGGTCAGACTCATTGACCCAGAAAAGAAATGCACTTGAACGAGGTAAGGCCGCTGATGCTGGGGATTTCGCACCACGTGACAAACCGGTTGTTGGGCATTGTATCAACCTTCACTTGAAGAGGGTGGCAGGCCCCTACGGGCATTTGACCTGACGCGTTGGGTGGGAACATGGTCGAACAGGAGTCTGGGAGAAACACACTCTGCACCGGAAGCGGCCATCATCCTTCAGCATCCAGGATAGCTCTTAGGGTGGTCCGCGTGCTGCAGGTGCTGCATTACAAATCAGGAGAGGCAAAACACGGGGGCGGTCAAATAGACGTTTTTCACGTGAGGTCCACGCTGGTAGACTCCACGCCTTAAATCTGCGTATCGGACGTAAGCTCATCAGCACCTTGAATCGCACAGCAGTACACACCAGATATTGCTGCCCGGGGAGGTCTCCGCCAGGCCGAATCTCTCGATGTCTGTGATGCTCCGGTGGGGTGCAGCGCCCTCTGCGCCGGTGGCGCCACCCACGGCCTCGGCCAGTTCCGGAGGGCCGTCCAGGTCGTTGGTGCCACGCCAAAGGTCGTAGTCGATGGCGCCGCTGTCCCAGGGCGGGGGCACGTCCCCTCCAGGCGGCGCCTCCAATCTGGGGATCAGGTAAGTTGTCAGGGGACGGTTCTGGGAATGAGATGCGGCGGGTATACGCAGGGATAAAGATACAGAGGTCTCCAGATGCAGCACTCACGCTGCTGTACACAGAACTGTGCTCACGATGCACGGAATTAATTCCACAACACCAGGTCATGGTCGTTATCAAGTCGTCTGCGTAGCTCACTCGCTTTTGGGGACGGTCTTTAAAGGATCTGCAGTCATTAGTACTGCAGTTATCGGGACTGAACTGTACTTTTTAGAGTAGGGCACATACGATCCTGGCTATATGGATTTTGTTACAGCGCTCAGGACAGCGATCGTCATCATCGCCGCAGTTTGTTCGATCCCCACGTAACGAAGGGAATTTTCTTGAACGTGACTTTCTGCGCGGGAAAACTGACCTCGGAACTAGAGGCGCAACTATGTCAAAGTCTGCGGGGGTATACATGCCATTTTCAAGCTCATTCTTTCCGTGCATCGCTCCAAAGTTTACGTCGTAGGCGAAATCATCACTTTTTGAAGATGAGCATGCACGTGCATCCCCCTCTCGCATTATAGTTCTACCTGTACTCGAAACTGATCAAAAATTTTGCTACGGCCGCAGATGCTGAACGTGGCTAACGGTAAGTTTCTGCCCGACGAAATCGCAAATAATCCTTTGTATAATTGCCACCAATGTAAACAATGTATCATCCTGTTTCTAACCATACTTTCCACTACTCGATTTTCTAAAAAATAACGAAATCGTAACGATAACGTACCACCCCGTGAAACCGTGCTGCAGTCGACTGGCGGAGAACAACATTATTCCGCGGCGGAAAATGTAGTGCCGACAAGGTTAAGGTTATTGACATCAATGGATGTGTAGACCCTTCATGCATCATCAAGCGATTAATGACGTCATATGTATGAAAATTCTATTCTGTTGACACAAAGTGAACTTGAAGGAACTGCTGAATTATTACACCGTTATATTATTGCATTAGATAATTGTTGGGATATATTATATCAGTATTATTACATTATGACCTTTAATACTCGTTAGATTACATTATGTTGCTAGGTTGGGTTGTGCTGGGCTAGGTTGCATAAGGTTAGGTTAGGTTAGGTTAGATTAGGTTAGGCTAGGCTACGTTAGGTTAGGTTAGGTTAGGTTAGGTTAGGTTAGGTTAGGTTAGGTTGGGTTAGGTTACTATGTTAGGTTAGGGTAAATTTTTATTTACTGTTTTATTTCACTTCCTAATATTTTCTAGTTTTGTTCCGTGGTTTCTTTTTCAGATATTTTATTTCACTGCTTTTTATTTTTATTTTGTATTTTTCAGATTGCAACTTCACTTTTCCATTTTTGTAATATTTCTACTTTTTATTATATATATATATATATATATATATATATATATATATATATATATATATATATATATATATATATATATATATATATTATACGACAAACTTTTTTATTTTTTCCCCACCTTTTTTATTACTCCTGATTGGACCTTGTGTCCGAGCGACGACCAATCACCGTCGAGATCTCACGTAAACAAACTATTTAACGCAGAATCGTCAAAAATCCCTACGCGAGCGCCTGGCAGTTAGCATAGGTACCAGTGACGACGCAATCTGTTGCGGGGTAAATAATGTGTTTCACGTTTTCCGGCTGAAATCGTAAGCAGTACTTATCATTATTGCATCTGAAGTGCCATGCAACCACTACTACGATTATTTTCCCTCGAAGTAAGCGCTCGGTCAAAATCTTACTGTTGACCCTGTATGTGGAAGGCGCTGCGATATGGTACTGTGTAATGATCTGGAATCCGATGTGAATGCGCGTTATACGCAAGGTCGAATAAAAAAGTAGCCACGCACAGCTTTTCGCGATTCTGTGCAGATTGCCGTTGTGGCGTCACTATTATGTCACCTGCCGTATAGCATGTAATGCTTTATGATGTAGGACAAGCCGCATCGTGCGAAATCTGCAAGAGACAGATCATACGGCCTTGGACGGATCTATCTGACTTCTTTTGAAGAGACCAGTCTGATGGACGGCGGTGACCCTGACCCTGATAGACCCTGGCCTCTTCTGGGCTCTTGACTATCTTAGGACTCCATGAGCATCCCAGGTCTGCGCTGACTGTACCAGGGTCCATGACTGTTCCAGGGCCACTGACCATCGCCGACCCCTTGAAGGTTGCAGGACCCGTGCTCGAGTTCTTGGCCGTTCTAGAGCCCCTGACTGTTTCAAGGCCTCTGGTCGTCTCAATGTTTCTGACCGTCGCAAAGTCCATGGACGTTTAAGATCCCGACCATTCCAGGATCCCCGGCTGCCCAAGGGCTCCTGACTGTTTTATGTTCATGACAGTCTCAGGGCCCCTGGCCGTTCCAGGATCTCTAACCGTCCAAAGGCCTCTGAACTTCTCAGGGCGCTTGGTCAGCCAATGACTCCTGACCATTGCGTCACAGGACTCCTGACCAGGCGTCTCAGGACTCCTGACCAGGCGTCACAGGACTCCTGACTATTGCATCAGAGGACTCCTGACCAGGCGTCACAGGATTCCTGACCACTGGCGTAGCCAAGGGGAGGGCGACGGTCTGACCGCCCCCTCCTGGACGCTGACCAGGAGCCCGAGGCCGCCAGCGGCGCCGAGGCGGCCCGGGGGTCCTGGGACGGTGAAAGGTCCCGGAACGACCAGGGGCCGTGAGGTGGTCAGGGGTCCGGGGATGGTCAAAGAACCCGGGATTTTAAAGAGGCCTCGGGCAGACAGGGACCCCGAGGCGGTCCCGGGGCCTTAGAATGTCATGGGCATGAGGCAGTCAAGGGCCCTCGTCGTCCAGAGGTCCTGGAGCGATCGGAGCCCGGAGACGTCCGTAAACTCCGTGATGGTCGGGAGCCTTGAGACATCCAGAGACTCTGAGACAGGGTCCCAGGGACTGTCAGAGGCCCCTGGGACGGATAAGGGCCGGGGATGGCCGCGGCCCCGGGACAGTCAGCAGTCCTGGGAAGGTCATGTACCTTGGAATGGCCGAGGACGTTCTGGGACGTTTAAGGGTCGGGGAATGGTCAGGGGTCCAGGGATGGTCAGGGGCCATGGGACAGTCAACGTTCAAGGGTCCTGGAATGATCAGGGGCACAGAAATGGTCAGGGGTCTTGGGACAGTCATCAGCCCTGATACAGTGAAGTGCCTGTGGCGGTCAGAGACCTTTGGATGGGCAAGGGTCCTGTGACAGGGATTGCCAGGGCCCTGGAACCGGCAGGGGCCTAGGGGTAATCAGGAGTCTTAGGAGAGTTATGGTTTCTGAGATAGTTGGAACCTAGGATGGTCAGGGGTCTTATAACACGCAGGGGCCGTAAGACAGGTTAGGTTTCCTGGGACATTCAGTGGCCTGCATGGCCAGGGGTCCTGGGACGCTGTGACCCCTGATATGATCAAGGCTCTGCTACCTTGTGACGGTCAGGACGCCTGGTACTCAGGAGCGCTGAGAGGGTAATGGTAATGTAATGTAGGTATGGTAGTAAAGAAGATGGCTTGAATCCACCGCTCGTGGAGCGCTGAACAGTGTCGTTTTCTATTGTACGCTACAAAATCCCAATATGCGAACCACGCCCATGACAAAAAGAGAGAAGACGAGCCTCGATCGTTACAAGCCCCGCAGCGCCTTGTACTAGAGTTAATTTGAGGCTGGAAAGCGAAGACCGGCAACTGAACCCGGCTTTTTCGCATGCCTTGCTAACTTCCTACTATTCAACTGTCTTTTCGCGCGTGGGCGGTTGGGTAAAACCGCGGCAAAATGGCATCATGCAGACTGCTTTACTTATCATCTTTTTGGTAAATTCCTAGAAGACGAAGTAAAAACCTGGTCCGATTTTACTTTAGAGGACCCTGAAAATAAAATGGGCGTAGTCCGAGAAGTTCTGGTAATTTGGAGTTGGCTGAGGGCCTTTGAATTTGCGTTTACCTCCTCCTGAACCAGATCCTAGCATTGCCACTGCCTATGACCAGTCCAGGACCCTTGACCATCACAAGACCCCTGGCGGCTCCAGGGCCCTTGGCCGTCCCAAGACCCATGATCGTCCATGGTTCGACCATTCCAGGGCCTTTGGCTGTCTCAAGCTCATGACTGACCGCGGCCCCTGATTGCCTCAAGGCCCCTAACTTCCTCACGGTCCCTGACCATCCCATTTCCCCCACCATCTCAGAGCCCCTGGACGTCCTGTGGCGCCCCTGGCGGTCTCAGGCCCCTAACTGTCTCAAGACCCCTCACTTCCTCAGAGCCCATGACTATCTCAAGGTCCCTAACCATCTCGGGCCTTTGGCTGTCTCAGGCTCATGACTGCACCACGGCCCCTGACTGTTTCAGCAGCCTTGGCTCTCACATGGCCCTTTACTTTCAGGCTCATGGCTATTCCAAGACCTCTGACCATCCCATGGCCCCTGAGGGCCCTATGGTGCCCGTTGCGGTCTCAGGCTTCTAACAGTCTCAGGGCCCCTGGCTTCCTCAGGACTCCTGTCTCAGGGTCCTTGGCGTCCCTACAGTCCCTGGCCATCCCAACACCCCTAGCTGTCATGGCCCCTGACCGTCCGGGGCCCCTGGCCTTCCCAGTTCCTCTGGCTGTTTCAGGGTCAACTTCAGATGGAGAGTTCGCCCTTCCCCTTGTCTACGTCACTGATCACGCTGCATAAAAGCAGCTCGGCAGCCGCACGGACCTCTTGCAGTGCCACGGAACGTCAGCACTGAGCCAGAAAGAGGTATGCAAATGATGTCACATTCGTATCCATACGCGGTGAAATCCGCCATCATAGCGAGCAACGGCAGGGGCACAGGGGCTCCTCTTTAGTTGATGGGGGGGGGGGGTCGAGAAGCACTCTGGGTCGATGCTTCCCATATTCTGCCCATAGGGTCAATGCTAAATTTCAGAAAAGTTGGTGGGCTGAAGCCCCGTTGGCCCCTTGGCTCCCGCGCCTATGAGCAACGGCAATGACATCCTTCTGGTTGTGAGCTCGGTGACCTATTAGCTGACGTCCATTAAGTGATTTAGTATCATGGATGACTCCACTGGGGCCACTGAAAGCTGAAGTTTAGAGAACTACAATTAGTCTGCGCCCGACCGGCACCCGGAAGTGGGCGGCCAGAGCCGGGCGGGAGGTTCAATGCCCCCCGCTGTCTCGCGAACGGAACGTCAGAGAAAAATGAAATTTGTGTCATCTTGAGTACGTTCCAAAGCACTGAAACGTTTTGGAAAATTTTGAAAAATAATGCTTCTTTTTGGCCCAGATATGTAAAAAACGAATTTCTTAGACGAGCTCTAGCTCCGCATCTAATAAGGCTAGAGCAGTTCTGGGCATGCCAATGGAAAGCTAACAAAGCGTGCATTACGATGACCTATAATTTATAATATTCATATAATGACACATCTCATCAGATGCCCTGAAAAAAATCGTTCCTTATTTCGCTCTATTTGTGCCTATGTATGCTTTCTTAACAGCAGAAATGATTTGTAAGAACGTTTTTTTTTTTAAAAATACCGACGGACTAGGACGCCAACAGATCAGTGTAAAAGAACTTGCCTTGTGACCTGACCTAGCATTTGCACGTTTTCTTTGTTTTATTTCTGGTTCTGTCGAGAGTCAGTAACAATGCAAACAAAAGGGCAAGGACTACCTTTTGACTGAAACTTCTTGGGTTCCACAACCGTGATCAATAGGGTGCTATATAAGACTGATCATATGACCTGATCTGACGTGGGGTCATGACCTGATTTGAAGCACGTTTGGGTCTCATCTTTTTCTGCCCAGATCTGCCATTGACTCATGAGACAAACCGGAGAGATAAAGCTGGATATCTTGATGTGAACTCAGCTTTTACCACGGTGGTCTCGCATGACCTCAGATGACCTAAGGTCATTTCACACCATGGAAGCGTCTTGGTGCAATTATTGACTGCAAAATTAACTGTAGTGCCTATTTTTACCCAGAGTTAATCAAAACGGGGTTTTAGACTCCTTTCTGCTTGTTTGCCCCCAAACGTGATCCGATCCGACCTCATTACCTTTCATGTGGGTAAACATTATTCGCGTGTTTAGTGACTTCCTTGGCCCAAGACTGCATTTCAACTTCTGCCACGGTGACGAGGCATATCAGGTGACGTAAGGTCATTTCACCGCTTGGAAACATTTCAATGCAATTTTAGACTACAAAATGGGCTTCAGTGCCTCTGTTTACCTCAGAAATCATCAGAATGGGGTTTTAGACTCCATTTTGCTAGTTTACCTCAAATGAGGCCTGACTTTGTCGTGTTTAGTGACTTCCTTGGCCCACAAATGCATTTCAGGCACCATCAAGCAGAAGAAACGTTCAAAACCGGTATAAATAGGGAAATGGGGCAGACATTGAGCTGACCTCATGTCATTGACTTTGACCTTGACGACAAGTTCAAGGTAACACGATTCCCGCTATCTCTGAAAGTTTTACGTTGGTCGATCTTATGTCGTGGTTTGTAGAGGACTTCAGGAAAATCGGAGGCTGACCTATTTTATGTGACCTAGATCAGTGGTCTGAAATGATTAAAAGCTGGAAATTCTACATGACATCCGCAAGGGACGTACGAAAGGCACTGCAAATTTCAGCGCTTTTTGCTTTCACCAAACGTTCTTAGGGGGACGTCAAAAAGCCCCCTCCCCTCCGTTGGGCGAGATCTAATATTTTAACCTTGCTTTGATGTCACTGCTCTAGGTATTTCATTACGTTATTTCACATCGCAAACCATTACCGGTTAGAGTGGTGTTTAACGCAGCGGTGGAGAAAAACCCATTAGCACGGTAACCAGCAGTCATCTCGCCTACGTTATTTCACATCGCAAACCATTACGGGTTAGAGTGGTGTTTAACGCAGCGGTGGAGAAAAACCCATTAGCACGCTAACCAGCAGTCATCTTTGCCAGTTTTTAACGTTGTTTTTTACTGATAATAGATCTGAAGTCGGACAAGAAAATGATTTCTATGGTAAACTGATATGGCAGCACTAGAAAAACGTCTGTCTTCCTTATTGTCAAGTCTAGGTGGCTACCGATGCATTATTCATCGGCTGCAGGCCTCGCCAGCTCCGCTTCATTCACGCTGATAAAACAACTGGTATGACAGCAGTGGAAAAGCGTTTGTTTTGTCTATTGGCAGCTGCTTATTGAAAATCATGCATCGTATAATGCATTCACGGAACATTTTCTTTCCCGAATTTTAACACATCCTTTGTATTTCTGTTTGTAGTTTCTGTTGAGACTCCACTGGACACATTTGTTGCGACCGTCTACCGTGACATTTCACTGGGTTTCGCTATAAATTATTGCTCTTGATCTTGGGCGGAACCTGGCCCCTAGGTCCATGTGTGGTGTAGACTGTAGCTCAGTTAGCAATGTGACCGGGATAAGGATCACACCACAGGCATTCCTCATAAATACTCGGGACAGGCAGTAGCTAGTGAGCTGTAGTCAAGGCTTCTTTGCCTTTCATCGAAGATTACGGGAGATGGGACGCTGCTGTAGGAGACGTAACGCTACATGGCGGGCACCGCATGTAGCGTTAGCAAAAGCGAAGCAAAGGGCAGCCTGCATTTTTTTCCAGCATCGCATTGTACCAACCGGAGGCAGAGGCCTCGCAACTGGGATATATTCCACTTCGCCTATGAGCGAAAGGCAGTGAGCCGCCGAACCCGACTGTACGTGTCTCATCGTATCACCCGCCGAAGAAGGATGGCGCGCCTGCCAGTGGACGCTTCCAGCTGATTTTAGGTCGAACGGCCAACACGACGGTTCGTCCTGTCTCACCTGCTGAAGACGGGCGACGAGTCGGCGGAACGCCGCCGGCCGAGTTCGGAGCCCCGGGACCAGAGGTTGAGGACCAGCAGCAGGGCCAGCACGGCGGCCACCGCCAGCCGCCTGGTGCGGAGCCAGGGCACGGCGTGCGTCAGCTGACGCCGCATGACGAGGCCGAGGCGCCCTCAGACGGGGCCCTCCGGACACCTCTGCCTCGCGCCGGCCGCCGCCCCGTCTCCCCGAGCGCCGCTGCCTCGCCGCGGGCCGCTCCGTCTCACTGGCCGCCTCTCCGTCGCTCCATGCTGCAGTCCGCCGCTCTGCCCCACTTCACCGGAGTCTTCCAACTCACCACGTCACGGCCCCTCCGTCCCACTGCCCACCGCTCCTGCTCACAGCCCGCCGCTCCCGCTCACCGTGAGCCGCTTGCCCTCACTGCGCGCTGCCTCCGAGCACTGCGGCACGCCTCCACCGGCCGTCTGCCCAGCCCGGCGGGCGGGCGTAAGAACGGCGGCGGCACGCCCGGGCGGTCCCACGCCGGAACGTCCCACCGTTACCCGGATGTTGCCGTGGCACGACTTTGCATGTGGGTCGGCCGCAGCGATGCACAGCCGGGGCTCGTGCCTGACCTGGATCCGGCCGACTCCGCGGCGGGGCGGGCAGCATGGGCGCGGCGAACTGCGGCCCGGCGGAGGCCTCGATAATTGTCCGGAGCGTGGGTGGTGGGTTGCATCAGGTATTTTGGCATCAAGAGTTTAGGTGGCGGACTTAAATACGCAGCTGAGATGTGGCTGGTTGCGTCAGGACGATTTCTGATGTGGGTAGTTCACGTGTAGTTCATGGCTTTTCGCGTACAGTTTACTTTTCGCGTCTAGTTCACGGCTTTTGCGGCGTTGCCCGGTCACCTGAAAAGGCATGTCGGGACTTCCACATCAGTATGCTGTCGGTGCAGCCGCCTGCTCATCAGTGTGCCACAGCGGCAAAGGCCGGCTTACCAATGCACATTACAGGAGACCGTCTCGCGCTCTGCTGTTCCCAATAGGCCCCAAGCCAGCGAGTCAACAAGTCGCCGATTGCTGCAGCAGAGTGAGCAACATTCCACTGTCAGCTGAGGGGAAAGTGGACGCCGTTTCAATGAGCGCGGCGGCGCGCAACGGTGCGTCCTGGACCGACGCGGCGACCGATCGATTAGCGCCCCGGGCCACTTCAACCGGCGCGAAGCACGCGCGGACGGCGGCCTCCTGCATGCCGGTGTGCGAGGCGCCACCAGGGCGCCCTGGGCCGGCCTGCCTGGCTGGTGCGGGAACCGGGCTGGCGCATAGCCCGCGGCGCGGTCCACGCTTCGGGCGGCGGCTGCGGCGGCGGGCGCGGTCCCGGCCGAGCCGTCGCCGCTCTGCTAATCTGCGTAACGGAGACGCAGGTAGGAGGAGATGGTGCTGGTAGATCAAACAGAGTGACAGACAAAGAGGAGATGGGAAATAGGAACGGGTGAGAGTAACGCATATACAACGTAAGACAACGAACTTCGTGATCTGTAGCTCAAAAATTTGAAGCCGGCACTGCTATAAACAACCCTTTGTGGCGGCTCGACGATGGTAAGCAGAACAACTGATTCATCAACGGAACTACAGGGTGTTTCATAACAAATGTACTTTTTTAACGGTATGCCATGGAGTCACGGAAGCTCATATGCGCGTAAAACTTAAACATGCTAATAAAAATGCCCGGACGTTTTGATATTTGGGGCTAGTTATCAGGTAGCTGTAGCCAAGATTACTATATGCTACGCTGTGACCTGTCAGCCAGAGCGGTCAGAATGCCAGTCGCCTCGTCGCGGCCAGCGAAGAAGTCTGCCTTTTTCCGAGGGGCAAGAAACCTGAATTATCGTTAAATACAGCGCGCAGACGAACATCACTGCAGAGCGCGGGAAATTCCGAACACAGTACAGTTTGTCTCCATGGTCAGTTTCTTCCCGCAACGCCTTCCAACGCCTCCAACGCCTTCCAACGCCTTCCAACGCCTTGAAGGGTCTGTGGAGAGTGCCGGCCACGTGCGCACCCAGACTGCATCCGGTGGGCGGCCTCTATCCCAGAACGATTTAGCTGACAAGATTTGCTATTTTATCAGGCCGCACCACAACGCGAAGAAAAATGCATCGCTGAGAGCCGTCGTCAAACACTTCAGCATTCCTCTCTCAAAAGCCTGGAGAATTTTAAGGGAGAAGCTGGGTTGGGACCCTTACAAACTTCCAGATCGTGGTTTACCTGTCAGCCAGACATCACTCTAATAGTCACTCTCTGCCAGTGGCTTTTCAGTCAAGCTGCCACTTTTGAAGGCACTGTGATCTGGACAAATGAAAAATGATTCCATCTGAAACAAAGTCCGCACAGGCAGAACTTGCGATTCCGGTCGTGTTTGAAACCTCGCGTGGACATCGCGTGCTCGGAGCTAACAGATCAGGTCATCTGTTGGGCGGCCTCAATGCAGGGTTGAGTGATGCTGCACTGGCTCCCCTACGACCAGACCGTGAACGGAACGGCCTACTTCCATCTTCTAAAGACAAGCTGTGGCCAGACGTTCGACGCTATGCGTCATCACACTGGCTTCAGGAGGATGGCGCGACGGTACACACAACGGTCTCAGTTCGAGCCCGGCTGAGTGACTGGTTCGGTGGCGAGTAATCAGCCGACTGACAGATCCCCTGGCCGCCTCGAAGCCCCGATTTGTCACCCCTAGACCACTATTTCTGGTCGGTGGCGCTCTCCGACCTCTTCGCAACAGCTGAAGATGGTAGTTTGGGAGTTTGCGGCTGGCATGGATCCGGGGGACATCAAGCGCGCCTTGCGAAGCATTCGCCGACGCGCCATCACGTGCATCGACCGACTAGCGGCAACATTGGGAACAGCGTGGGCAGAGGATGAAGAGTGTTGTTTAAAATCAAAATGTCCATATGTTGCCTTGATCTTCATTATAGCATGGGATGGAAATATAATGTTTATGTATATCTTCCAAGTGTTCCAAGAAGTGCATTTTCTATTAAATATTCTGTATGACAGCGGATATGGCGTATCTGTCACTGACGTCTTTTTCATGGATTGATTTATCATTGCTCAGACGATGATTCTGAGATGAGAGACACAGGATTCAACGTTCATGTAACGGTAGTCTAACGGGTTTGGGTAACATGTGCCGTGTTGGTCTCTGTGCCCTGTCGTTCCCCTAATAAGGATGAATGTCGCTACGTCGGCCTGGCCATAACTTCGTGGAACATAAATGTGTTACTTAAAACCGCCATTAAGGCATTTACATAGTCCAAACGTTGCAGTTGATGTCTTTTCGTAGATCTACACGCAAAAATGTCTTTCCAAGAGGTGAGTGTCTTGTCTGCTGCGACTATTGGTTGTAAGCAATGACCCACTATTTTGGCCATGGATAGGAATGTTCATGATGGAGATCGGGGCGGGGGGGTTGAGGATGTAAGGATGGCTATAGAAACATAATTGGTAGGGTCGAAACCCCCAGTTTTCAGATACTTTGAAATTAGGTCTATGATAATGATTGGAAAAATGGCCTGAATTTCCATTCATGACCACCAATAACTTTTGTGAATTGCCTGTATTGCAACGTATTAAGCGTTGTGAAGATAATTGCGGTTACATATATGCATCGTCTTCGGGCATGTGAATAGGGAGGGGCTTTTCGTGGCGACTGTCGGACTAAAATACGAGTAGTTTAGCATTGGCCAGTTACACATCGACTGTCTCGCTGAAATATATTTCATAATTAAAGCCAAAGTGGTCCTTATTGGATCCCGGAATGTCGGCGTGATGATGGGAAAGGGACAACTTTTATGTTAAAAAAGGCGGAAACGTCGAGTCTTATATTAATGCGTGTATTTTACATGTAAACGCAGCCTTTTGCGCCATAAAAAATACTGTTTGAGCCTAACATCAACGCATGCGTTTTACGTGCAAACTCAGCCCTCTCTGCAGTTTAAAAAAATGTTGTTTTTCAAAGTCATGCTGAAGTACACTCTGACATGATCTCTCATCTGTGGTCTTTTCGAAACTTAAGCGCTCGGCGACAGACTAGCTGGGATATGAGGCGTTACAATCGCACTTTTTATGAACATTGCACGCTACGACAGGCTGCTCAACCGGGAGACTTGAGACAGCGGATCAAAATGACAAAATGAATTGATTTCTCTATGTGGGGACGACCAAACACTGCCTGGCTGTGCGTCCAGTGGTTGCTGAGAGACGCAAATACCTTAAAATGCGTATGGCCGAACCTGCTGTGCAAATATAGGCGTGCAGATGTGAACGTTGAGATCTGCACGCATGTATTTTCACAACGCGCCCGATTTTAGCAGACGTTTACTCGCGACTAGGCGGCTCGCTCGCTTTTAACGCGACCTGGCACTACATGGCCAGCATTACTAGGTAGTGCTCAGATTCATTCCTTTGTCAGAGGGAAGCTGTTCGTCTTCTGTACCGCAGCAATACATGATTTGACCCTAGGAGCTTCGTTGTGAAATGACGCAAGACTTGGAAGGCCACGTGTTGGCACGGTTCGTGACCCAACGGCTGAGCAGGAGTACCGGCAGGAGCTCGTGAGGCTGGGACAATGTCAACGACTGCATACGCCCTGTACAGGTGCCAGCTGCAGATTGGGAAATATCACGAGCGGTGAGCTACGGAGAAATGGATAACAATTTGCGTGATTGATTGTACTCGGAATGCGTGATAAGTAAACAGTTCTTTGCTTCACCATACTGTCGTTATCGTTTAAGTACCCATGCCCTGGTATATAAGATCAGCTCTATTGTTAAGCCACACAGTCGTCCTGAGCACTCCAGTCAGACAAACATGAAGCTCCTGGTAGTAGCTGCTCTGGCCGTGGTGGCTGCGGCCGACAGCCGAGGCTCGGCCGGCCAGTACGGCGCCCCGTCTACGTCCCAGTACGGCTCGTCCTCCTCATCTGGGTATGGCCTGCAGTCCCGCAGGAAGCCTTTCCAGTCCAGTCTGAAGCCAGCCAACGGAGGCTACGGCCAGCAGAACAACGGAGGCTACGGCCAGCAGTCCAACGGAGGCTACGGCCAGCAGAACAATGGAGGCTACGGCCAGCGGAACAACGGAGGATACGGCCAGGCTCAGCAGTTCCCTCCCCAGCCGTACTCGTTCAGCTACGACGTGTTGGACGTGCGCGGTAACGACTTTGGCGCAGCCGAGGAGTCCAACGGAGAAGAGGCGCGGGGCCAGTACAGCGTGCTGCTGCCCGACGGCCGACTTCAGACCGTCTCCTACTCAGTGCAGGGCGACTCTGGCTTTGTGGCCGACTTGGAGTACGAGGGAGAGGCCAAGCTGGTCAACGCCTATGGCGAGGAGGAGGGTCGTAGTAACGTGAGGAGGGGTCGCGGTCCCACCGGAGGTCAGGGGTACGGGTCCGGCCAGGGGTCTCAGTACGGTAACCAGAACAGGTACTAAACAGTAGATTTGTCGGAATGTGGCTGCACAACCTGTGTGCAGTGTGATCGATACTGACTCTGAAAATGATCTCCTCTGGTGGTGCCGGCTGAGCGCACTGTTTTCCGAATGCTCTTGGTATTTCGATGTGACTGCAAATGAGGGTTGAATGCGTCGGATATTGATGAGCGAAAATCGAGAGAATGCATGGTGGTCTGGAAGCCTTAATATACAATAAAACTATCAAAACAATCTGTTTTTGCGCCTCTAAGTTGCCTGCAAGCTGTGAAAATAGGGCACACGAATAAGACCACTTTAATAATCATTTTACTTCATTGTCATATGCCATTAGCTAGCTGCTTTTTCATTGCGGCGTTGATACAGTATATAATGTTTACCGAAATAAATAACGCGAAGAAGCGGAAGAAAACAGCATCTGCAAAGATATTCCTCAGTTATGCAGCGCTTCTGCGTACATCACTTAAAATTTTCACTTTAGTTAGTCGAAACGTCTCAATTGCGATGGGAGACATGTTTCATCTCACTTGCTTTTACCGAAAGCCTACCTAAATTGACCTGGCCGGGGTGACTATCACCCCTGGGTGCGCTTATGTCGTCGCCGATCAGGCCGCGGCCTGGAGGAGCGATCTGATATTCATCTGATCGGTCCCTGATCTGTCGATGCACAACGTGATCAGTGGCGGCAGGCTCATACATCTGTCGGCGGATATAATCGGCAGGTCGATCTGCTTCGAGACATACAGGTTACCAGGATGATTCACCGACTGGTGGGGAGCACAGATGACACCATCAAAAAGCAAGACGGTCCGGAGATCATCAGGTGGATTCGTGAAGAGGCGACAAAATGGGAATGTGGCATCCGTGTACCCCTGCCCTATTTTCAGAACGTGGTATTTGGAGTGATTGATATCTGCTAGTACTTCACTAAGGGAAATTTTGAAGCGCGAATGACCCAAATCGTGCATTGTAAAGCGTGCTTTATGTATCCTCTTTCCGTCAGACGCGGTGCATTCCGTAGTAGATGGGCAGCCACAAACCATACTTTGTAGATGGCAAACTCATTACTCATTCTTGTAAGGGTCAGGGTCGCGTTTCTCTGAATTCATAAGCATGTGTCTTGGCTGGAACACGTTTGGCTGGGTGGAATACGCCGTAAGTGTATGTGGCACGTAAATGAGGTCTGTAGGTATCAAATTAAGGTAAAACAAGTTCAGCCTCGGTCAAGGTACTGATTATTATGCGTGAGGTGTTTCTGGTGTGTCGCATCATCTGCCGCATTACCATTGATCAGGCACTCTACTGCATAAAGTCCTGTAACATTGGTTCATGTAATGTCTCTTCCAGGGGTGTCGATGTCTGTAAACGATTGGGAGGCCGAGCCGAGGGTCCGACAACTTAACCTTCCTCCCAAATAAGGGTTTCTCAACGGATTTGACCCACTTTATTTTGATCAACGGAAATTTACAAGTTTTTGTTTCTTTTTCAAACAAAAAATCGTATATATCCCCCCCATACACATATGTATATATATATATATATATATATATATATATATATATATATATATAAAGGAGATGGAAGACAGAAATATACATCACTTATGCTTTACTCCAGTAACGTAGCCAGGGGGTCCTGGGTGGTCTGGGACCCTCGAAATTTTTCGGGGCTGGCCTAAAGGGGCCTGGCATTGGCCTTAAAGGGGCCTCCCTGGCCGGGAAAGACAAATCACTCCTCCACAAAGGGCCCCCATACCCCTCTGGCAAGTAGCAGGGTGTCCCCTGAAAGGTACCCCTGAGGAAGGTATGTGGGCCCCCCGGTATATACCTGCCAAAAGGCATATGCGAGGACAGGAAAGGATGCTCTGCAAAGGAGCCGCCAACCAGCAAAGGTCTTCCTGCCATGGATGGTGTAGGTGTGTCGGGAAGAGAGCCCCAGTGACGTAACGTGAGTTAAGGGACCTAGGAGTCTTATCATCCCAGCTCTAGAAATTCTTGATAGAGGAGGGAAATCTCCTGGGCCGGGCCCATGGCATGTCCTAAAGGGCCCAACATCCAATGACCCGGAAAGTGGACAGTGGGGTCTTTCCAAGGTACCTTTCCTGCCGGGCAGTTGCTGGCAGGAAATGCATCTCTGCCCCGGTATGGCTGCCGGATGCCAGAGCCGGGCATGGCAGCGGCGTTACTAGGCGATCATCAAAGCACTTCAGTGGAAATGTAGGCAGACTGGCGCCCGGCAGGCTACCTGATCATTTAGATCCAGGAAAGTTCGAGCTCTTCCATTAATCGGGCCCCAGTGGCCAGATCAGCAAACAGAGATAGTCTAGGCCAGCTTCCGCAATAGAAGGTTTCGTTACTATGGGAAAGAAAACAGGTTCTTACCAAGTATCCCTAATGTTCTAACTATGGGCAGGGACTTCATTTTAAATCCTTTTGAGGGGGGCGCGCGTCTCTCAGTCCTCATTTCATTCCCCCCAATCTTGAAGTGGGGCCTATAATGGTATGCCGGGACCAGGCACGCAGCCAGGATTTTCCTCAGGGGGGAGAGCAAATGTCGAATTTTGTCATATGTCACAGGCATGTGACGAAATTTACAAGAAAAAGTAGTAATTTTAGGCAATTTATCTCATATTTATTGCACAGGAAAACATATAATGTTTGCTATTATACATATATATATATATATATATATATATATATATATATATATATAAACATATATATGATTACTTTTACGCATTCATGCGAAATCGCCATGTATCTAGTGTAGACCACTTGTCTTAGGGGGGCATGGACCCCATGGCCCCCCTTGGCTACGTCCCTGGCCGGGACCCATGATTGAAATGACATTTAAATTTGATGAAATGCTGTGGAACTTTTTCAAACGGCGGTCAGCGGTTTGGTACTAGTCAGTAACCAAATCCAAGTTACTGAAAGATTTCCTCGTCTGGTTAAGAGAATCCTCTCTTGGACGTTTGCGGGCTTTCTAAAAATAATGAGGGCACCCTCAAAAGCCCGAGAGCCCAACAGGGTACTCCATGGACCCTCCAGATGAATTCAAGGGGACCCTTTAGAAGAGTCCGATGGGCTCTACTTCGGTCTTTGGGGCCCTCCTTAAACTTCCTTAGGGACTCCCTAGAACAATCAGAAGAGGATTTTTAAATCAACGAGGCAATGGTTGAGGGTCCCTGAGAAAATGTTTGATCGGCCCTCTGAAAATACCAAGATCTTTCTCGTAAACTCGAGTGGTAAAAAACTCTCCTGGGCCATTTGGATGAACTGAAGGAATGGCCCCTTCCCAGACTTGAGAGTTCCCTTTCGAATTCATCTCGAGGACACGTTAATTTTTTTGCGACGCCCAAATTTTCGAGATGCTCCCAACATTTAGAGAGGGAGCTTTGAACCGGGCGAGGCATTGTTCGAGAGGCCCTCTGAAAATATCAAGGGGCCTGTCGAAACGAAAACAAAACTCCAAAGGGCCCTTTAAGCTAGCTGAAGGACGGACCCCTTCCTAAGACCTTAAGAATCCCTTCGAAATAAAATTCCTTTAAGCTCTTTGCAACGAAATCCTTGAATTCATTTGCAGGGCTTTGATATTTTCAGAGGGCACCTCAGACATAGGAATGATGCACCGGACGAGGAAATGCTTGAGGCCGTTTTGAAAATACCGAGGACTCTCTCAAAACCTGGACAGCCCCACAGAAAAAATTCAGGGCCCCTTAGATGAATCCAAGGAGTGGCCCCCTAAAATCTAAAGTACCCTCACTGAATTCCTCTCGAGGGCTCATTGGAGCTTCTGTGTGGCCCTCAAACGTTTGGAAGGCCCATTGATATTTTGAATGGCCTCTGAAACATGCAGGATATGTGTTTTTAAGCAGATGAGTAAATGTTTGAGACGCCCTCAGAAAACATTAAGGCTTCTCAAAAGGCTTGAGGTTCCACACAAACTCGACGGATCCTTAAAGAAAGGAAGGGACCTCCATGGCGTTCGAGGACCCATCCTTAAATTTATTCGAAATGACCTTGATATTTTCAGAGGTATCACATGTCTTCTGGAAAGGGTGAACTAGGCGAGTACATGTTCCATGGGCCCTCTGAAAATATCGAGGACACTCCTGAAACGTTTAGAGGTCCACAAAAATCCCTATTTGACACTTTATATAAATTCAAGGAGAAGAACTCTCGAAAGTCTATTTGAATTCATCAAGAGGAGCACTGAAAAGTTTGCGGACCCCTTAAACTTTGAGGGGGTCTTTCATACCTTCAGGGGGCCTACGTTCAGGAACGTAGTTTTAAGCTAATCAAGGAAGTGTTTGTGGGTCCCCTGAAGATACCAAATTCTCTCTCAGAAAGCTTGAGGGTTCCACGAAAACTCCAATGAGCCCTCGACATGAATTCAACATGGACTCTTATGACCAAGGGGAAGGCCCCGTCTTGAATTTATCTAGAGGGCCCATTAGAGTTTTTGTGGGCCTTTAATCTCTGAGTGGGCCCTTAATCATCGTATTTTCAGAGTAATTCTTAATAATACCTTTGCGTATTTTAACAGTTTTCCCTTAATGTTTTAGGGGTTTTATGAAAATATCAGTTTCTCCTTGATGGCACCACAACAACTCTAATGACGACTTGGATAAATGTGGTATACATATATACACACACATACACACACACATACACACACACACACACATATATATATATATATATATATATATATATATTCACTCACACAGAACCACACCACCACGAACATTTCACTCGTCACATTATCACCTCCAACATAAAGATTCTGGCGAAGGCAACGGATAAACGGCGCCTGGCGGCTCTCGAAGCCATACTCATTCAGGATATGGACCCACTAATTAACCACCAGGTTAACGCGCGTGGGACCTTGCAGTTGTCTGAAGGGCCGCCACGAGGGCCTAGATTATGGATATGTGAATATGTGCTGTGCTGATCTTTCGTGCATTGCTGCAACGCTGCTTGTCCATACTTAATTATGCGTGTGAACTAGAAGATCTACGTCTTTACTAACCGTGTGCTTTATTCTTCAAATTTAAACCAAATGTCGTTGACTTCATACTTATTTCTGAAGATGTCTCATACACAGACGAAACGTAAGATCGATGATAAATATGATCTTTTTGCTTGTCCCTTATATTATATTAAACATTGGCAATGTCCTCAATGAACGTCCATTGGGAACGGAACGACTTGCACGAACGATCGAAGCCACATCAAAGAAGACTATCAATGCCAAGTCCGTTGTAGTTTTTAACAAACAATGTATACGTAACGATCGGCTCTCTAGCTTTACTAATGTACATATATATATATATATATATATATATATATATATATATATAACACATGGAAAGAAGCCGAAATCTTCTATAAATATTTTTTTTAATCAACTTTCGTCGGTCCAAACGAAGTGCCCTAAATCCGTTGAGAAACAAACATCTGGTAGCAGGTTAGGTTGTAAGGCTCCTCGATCCGCCCCCTCCCCCCAAATCATTTACACAAAACGACGTCCCTGGCCATGGGGCCCCCGCAGTGTTCAAGCGGCCCCCTCATCGTTGGGGCTCCCCTTATCCTCTAGGACCCCCCGAAAAAATCCTGGCTACGCCACTGCTTTATTCTATACTTTCTGCCTGTCTTTTATCTGTTACAGCCGTTCTTTTCTCCATTACTGCCAATCTCCCTTTAAAACGGGGGAAAAATATTGAGGGGCCCAAATTAACCCTGGGAGGGCCAGAGCCATCTCAGAAGAATGTCAATTGGCACCCCTGGTCTGTTCTACATCATAATACCCGTGCCCAAAGCATTTTACGCTTACTTCACTAAGATACCGGGCGGCGGGCACGGTCGCATTGTGAAAGCATAATATTTATTGAGACGTTATTTTCGCGACGGCTACGTTTTTTATTTTGACGACCAGAAAGAAAAGGGCAGGGGCAGTGCAAACTGTCTAGAAAGAAGGCTGGGCGTAGTTCTCATGACTTGTAGCCGTACGAATTGTGACTCCATTGAAAACAAACGTAATGGTTCAAAAGGTCAAATCAGGTTAACCTGTGTCAAATGGGATTTCCTTTGGTAAGTCAATGCCTGCCATATATAAGTGTTTCCGAAGCACGTATCAGCATCGATAACCATTTCAAGACTGTAAACCGGCGAATTATATTCGGCTGCGGTCCTGAAAATTTGATATAAAAAAACGACCTGACTCTAGGTAACAGGTCAATATATACTGCTACGTGTACAGCGGGCGTGAGAAGTACCAGGGTGTATATTCAAGCTTCAAAACCGCCGAACCAGACCCACAATCTAAACAAGAAACGTAGAAAGGTCAGAAGTTAAGCTGACCTAAGATCAGTGGCCTGGACATTTTCAAAAAACGAAATCAGAATAGCAGAACTGTTCCATTTCTCACGTGTTTCCGCGTGAATATAAATGAATATGAATACGGCAAGTTTCATGTGATTCACGATATTACGCAAAATGTTATACTATTTTCGTTTTCTTTGAACATGGTCCTATTTAACATATCTTAAGTCGATCAGATGAGAAAACCCTGAGCGGAAATATTGTCGCAATGTGTAAACATGATGTATAAAGGAACACCTAAAGTCTCATGTCTCTGCGTCTTATCGTTCTTTGACGATTCTCAGGAAGGCGGAAGAGGTTCTCATGACGCCCCCCCCCACACGACGAAGATAATCATAGCTGAACCCGTTGACATAAAGGTATGATGTATCTCAAAGTTGTAGTTTGTCGCCAAAACATAATGTTAGTTCCCAGGATGGAATCCTTGATTTTTTAATGATCCATGAGTCCTTCCGAAATTTTTTTTTTAGCTTCACTCGTATGCGGAGGTTTGAATAAGTGTTTAAATAAGTTTGCCGCTATGCGGAGAAGCCTGAGGCCGTCCCAAAGCCAATACCCCGTCCTAGACCGACCAACATGCCATGACCTCCCACGCCTTGTGGTTGATGACTATTTAAACGTGACTTGCACAAGATTCCGACCAAATAACTTTGCCGAAAGTGCAGGATACTGTCTACTTCGGTCACGCAGTGGCATACTTTTCGGGTGACGAAACTCAGGGACGGCATAACCGTGCTGGTCGTGGCAATGTGCACATGCCAAAGCCTCAGAAGCAGAAATTGTATTTATTCATGAATGGGAGTCCTAGATAGGGATGTCAGGAGTTTTAGCAACGTCTAACGTTTCGAGGAGGCGGTGCCCCGCTTTCGGCGTATAAAATGTCGGACCTCCCACCTGAAGTCACAGTCGTCCTGAACACTCTAGTCAGACAAGCATGAAGCTCCTGGTAGTAGCTGCTCTGGCCGTGGTGGCTGCGGCCGACAGCCGAGGCTCGGCCGGCCAGTACGGCGCCCCGTCTACGTCCCAGTACGGCTCGTCCTCCTCATCTGGGTATGGTCTGCAGTCCCGCAGGAAGCCTTTCCAGTCCAGTCTGAAGCCAGCCAACGGAGGCTACGGCCAGCAGAACAACGGAGGCTACGGCCAGCAGAACAACGGAGGCTACGGCCGGCAGAACAATGGAGGCTACGGCCAGCAGGGCAACGGAGGCTACGACCAGCAGAGCAACGGAGGTTACAGCCAGCAAAACAATGGAGGCTATGGCCAGCAGTCCAATGGAGGCTACGGCCAGGCTCAACAGTTCCCTCCCCAGCCGTACTCGTTCAGCTATGACGTGTTGGACGTACGAGGTAACGACTTTGGCGCGGCCGAGGAGTCCAACGGAGAAGAGGTGCAGGGCCAGTACAGTGTGCTGCTGCCCGACGGCCGGCTTCAGACCGTCTCCTACTCAGTGCAGGGCGACTCTGGCTTTGTGGCCGACTTGGAGTACGAGGGAGAGGCCAAGTTTGTCAACGCCTATGGCGAGGAGGAGGGTCGCAGTAACGTGAGGAGGGGTCGCGGTCCCACCGGAGGTCAGGGGTACGGCTCCGGCCAGGGATCTCAGTACGGTAACCAGAACAGGTACTAGACACCACCGACAGCCCGTTTCGTCCGAGGCGTCTGCTGCACTGTAACTGGTTTCGGCGACGTCTGAGGTTGTCCAGACCGACTGGCTTCATGTTGCTGAGCTCAGACGAGAACTGGTAATGTGTGGTTGATGCGGTATGTCTGTTCGTAAGTAATGCGTGGTATGTCTGGAACAATAAACAACTCAAAGCATTTTCGGTGTCATTTATCAAGATATGGTCTTACACAACCGTATGTGGTGGAAAGCACAAGGGAACAAAGCGCAGAAGAATCTGCCAGCGGTGTGTGAGAAACCATTCGCAGCGTTCAAAATCCTGGCTTCAATATAATAAAATCCGTTGGAAATACGGCTCCGGCCAGGGGTCCTAATACGCTAAACAGAACAGGTACTAATAGAGCCCGTTGCAGTTATCGGCGATATCATCCTAATCGCATCTGGCGCCATTGCGATGGTTTTCTTAACTTCGAGCGATCTTACTGTGTGGCCATCACTCTGTGAAATGAAACGATATTGCGTTAGGCATACTTCTTGGATGTCGAAACGCAGGTATGCAAATACAAGGGTGTCAAAAATATTCGTGACATTTTATGGAGTGCAAAATATTGTTTTTAGCCGCTACGCTCAGTCGCAAAAAGTTCTCAGACAAAATTGTGGTTTTAAGTTCTCAGAAAAAATCGCAATTGACATGGCTACGACACATGACGGTGGCGCTGACTGAGCACCAAGTGAAGCAAAAAAGAAACCAGCGGCAATACTGAGGCAAGTTTATTCGAGATGGAGCATGTTCCCGTGCACCGAACCAGATGGCAGTGGAGGACCTCGTCGCAACGTGCAGCTCCGTCCACTGCTGCCGCGTGATTGGCGGACACGAGGGCGTTTGTTCTGCGTCTCGAATCCAGCGCCTGTCATTGCGCGCACCGGATGCCATTGTCCGACCCTAGATAGCATCCGATTCGGCACTGCATCGTGTGTGCGGTGACTTAACAGCTGCGACGTGAAAACTCTACTATATTGTCGAACGGTTTCTACCTTTCATCCTTCAGTTACATAACCTTACAAACCGGACATTTTTAATCCATTAGTCTGGTCTTTCTACAGAAAATAACCTGGTTAGCATATATAGAGTCTCCTAGATTTAGCCTTCCTATTGGTAGAAAAACGTCTTACATCTAAATTTGTTGAATAACTGGAGATCTGGAGAGGGCCTGCAGTGTCCTTACGGGGCGCCGGTCCTTACCTAAGCTGCTGTGGGTGTTGTACCTTCATTATGTCATCGGTCGTTCACCGTACCTTTTAATTTCACGAATGCCATATTTGCTTTTGATTGCACCTTGACTCCCCGGTAGATATTGTGCAAAGGAGGCAAAAGCATTTTACAAGACACGACTGTCCTAGTTCACGACATGACGTTTTTCCTGATATACCTGAATTCCATTTATTCTTTATTTGATCCAGTTCGATTCCCTTCTCCTATCGAGGTGTCACACGACGGATTAAAAACGCGCAGCTCCCAATGAGCGTCTCGTTTCCAATGAGCTCACCCTGGTACTATGCTCGACGTATTCCCAACTAGCAGCATCGCCATGATGTGCTGGCCATGTATGAAATATCTTCACGGGTCATATATGGGATTTTCACGTTTACACTGATTGTCTGGATGTGAAAGCTCTTGCATGTTTTTCGCGTTTTTTCATGAAAACACGTTTTTGAGAGTAACAAAAACCACTTTACATGATGCTAAACTCCATGCATGATAAACTACCAAAATATCTCTTATGCCGAGAGGATTATTCACCAAGCACAAAGAACTAGGCCGAAGATGCCCCGCCAATAGTCGTGTATAAAAACACTGAATGACCGGTAAAGACGTAATGCAAATGCACATTTCTCATCTGAGATAAGAATGACTATTCTAGCATAACGAAAAATACATTTGCTATAGGTTTCCTTGGCCATTGCTAGCCGAGCTCCTGTAAAAGTTAAACACTGCTGACGTCCATCCTACTGTTCATAAATAATGGACAGTACGACAGGACTTACTCTAAGATCTTCTGGCAAGCGCAATTTCCGCCGTGCGATGATTTTCACGAATATTTTGTCAACGAGAAAAGACTCCCGGAATACCGGTAGTCAAACTTCAAACGTCTTATTATTTTATATTCTTTTATAATTGTCTTGGATTGGAGTGAAACTAGTTCAACGATTTTCAGTGCAAGTAGCGTCAAAAAATAATAATCAGTTTGATAGCAGGTGATTCTGGTGGAAATAATAGAAATGATAGTTTCAATCTTCAAATAATCATTTGGTTTAAAAAGGGCATTTGCTTATTCTCCCGCCTGTACTGGTACATACATAACACTCTGAAGTGATGCTTGAAATGTTTTATTGGGTCTCAAGTATCACACAGATCTTGATTTCACGCAATAACGGCCACGCCTAAACTCGGAAGCCAGTTTGCCGTGCTGACGTCAACTAAAGAGATCAATCACCATATATATCACCCAATCAGCAGTAGTAAAACCACAGCATCGCAGTGCGTGAGTTTCACGGGAAGGATACCTAGTACGTGTTCTATTTACCGTACTGGGACCCCTGGCCGGAGCCGTATCCCTGACCTCCGGTGGGACCGCGACCCCTCCTCACGTTACTACGACCCTCCTCCTCGCCATAGGCGTTGACAAACTTGGCCTCTCCCTCGTACTCCAAGTCGGCCACAAAGCCGGAGTCGCCCTGCACTGAGTAGGAGACGGTCTGAAGCCGGCCGTCGGGCAGCAGCACGCTGTACTGGCCCTGCACCTCTTCTCCGTTGGACTCCTCGGCCGCGCCGAAGTCGTTACCTCGTACGTCCAGCACGTCGTAGCTGAACGAGTACGGCTGGGGAGGGAACTGCTGAGCCTGGCCGTAGCCTCCGTTGCTCTGCTGGCCATAGCCTCCGTTGTTTTGCTGGCCGTAGCCTCCGTTGGCAGCTGGCTTCAGACTGGACTGGAAAGGTTTCCTGCGGGACTGCAGGCCATACCCAGATGAGGAGGACGAACCGTACTGGGACGTAGCTGAGGACTGAGCGCCATATTGGGTCTTAGACTGCTGGCCGTTTCCTCCGTTGTTCTGCTGGCCGTAGCCTCCGTTGCCCTGCTGGCCGTAGCCTCCGTTGCTCTGCTGGCCGTAGCCTCCGTTGTTCTGCTGGCCATAGCCTCCGTTGTTCTGCTGGCCGTAGCCTCCGTTGTTCTGCTGGCCGTAGCCTCCGTTGGCAGCTGGCTTCAGACTGGACTGGAAAGGCTTCCTGCGGGACTGCAGGCCATACCCAGATGAGGAGGACGAGCCGTACTGGGACGTAGACGGGGCGCCGTACTGGCCGGCCGAGCCTCGGCTGTCGGCCGCAGCCACCACGGCCAGAGCAGCTACTACCAGGAGCTTCATGTTTGTCTGACTGGAGTGCTTAGGACGACTGTGACTTCAGTTGGCAACCTGGCGCTATATATACCGGGAATGAGACATGGCTGGCGCGACTTGCCCCTCGCTGCCAAAGTTCCTGACCCATCTGTCAGTAATTCCCATTCATGATCATGAATAAAAACAATCTGAACTGCTGGTGTTACACTGAGGATATTATTACCATGACCTGCACGGCTTTGCCATTTGTGTTGCGTCAGACGGACGGCTTATCTTGGCGGGCCTCAAGGGATTGCACGTCCCGTTTGTTCTGGCCATTCCTCCGATGGAGATTTCATGCTGGTCGCTCAGGTCGGTTACTTTGGTGATTTCCGGCGCATAGCAATCGGGACTTCCTGCCGCTGCACAAGGGGCTAAGGATTGGGCGCGTGAGTTGAGAAACATGCACGACAACATGTTACTCTAGATACTGAGTCCTTGTACTTTAGGAACTGTCACGTTTGAAATAAACAGTGCGGAGTAGAAACGAGAACATAATGATTGGGAAACTTTGCACAATCTACACGTAACATCAATGCCAAGGCCAATTGCGCTTGCTATGTATGGACGATCATTGTAACGCCAGCCTGTGGCTGTATCGAAGGAAAGGTTGTCGCAGAATATCGAAATCTTATTGGGACGAAATCTCGATAACAGTTAGGAAATGGTCGCCCATCTCAGCCTTGTATTCCGTTTGGCACCATGCCGATTTTGGTCCGCGATGTGTTTCAGATTTTACCGTTTTCGAAATCCTTTGGAACGGTAACATGCGGTTACGGGACCCGTCACATGCTTGCTGTGGCAATTTTGGGTAGACCAGGAAATGTTCCTGGTCTGACTTTCCAAAAATGCATTTGTAATGTCACACAAACGTCGTTAATCACGTTTCCAGAGTATCTTTTGTGAGCAGTGTCTAGAAACACTCATCAAATATGCAATTAGGAAGAACAGAATCCTGACATCACCGTTGATCGCAGTGTAATACGGGGTTTTTGCTGCCGTTCATTAGCCTTCGCGTATTCGTGTCGTCACGCAACAGCTGAGAGTAGGACGCGGTGAAATAGAGAACGGAAAACTCACGGGAAATCGCTCTGAAATTAAAAAAAAGAAAAAGTACATGTAAAGTTTTGGCGTGTCATATATATAGGACATCGATTTCTAACATTTAAATACCGAAAAAAACATCAAAGGTTTGTCTAGACGCGGCAGTGATCAGTTATAGTTTCAAGGCACCAGTTCGTATGGTCTAAAGGTGTCTGTGCTGTCGAATCTACATCGAGTGCTTGACTTTGTGGGTGGATCGCCGACTTGTTTACAATCGCGTGGAGGGGGAGGGGGAACCTCAGCATAAAGGGGTCTTTACTGCAAATCTTTCTGAGACCAGAGAGAGGGATGATTGCTACAGGAGACTCTGTTAAGGATCGTCCCCATTCTAGTGATCTGAGTTTGAACTTTTTGGTGGTTGTTTAGGTTTGAATGCCCGTGGTTGTTGCCTTTATCTATCTAGATAACCATGTGTGGTTGTTTTACTTCCATTTACTATTGTTCATAATTGTTTTACTTCCGTTTATTACCGTTATTACACTTCTAGAAGAGCCGTGGTTATGACGACGAAAAGACGGCTTCGGTTCCAGTCTGTAGGCGCTTTTGACCGCCCTGGGTTTACGCATCCCCTCCGAGTTAGTGTAGTATAGTAATAGGTAGACAAACACTTCCTAAATTGCCTCATGCCCTCCCGTAGATCGATTTCAGACAATCTGAGCAGGGGGCAGCCAGGATTTTCCGAAAGGGGGGGGGGGACAGAGCTCAGTGTGAACTGAAATCAAACGAAAACCGCACTTTGTGAAAAACAACGTGCAATTGTTTTCACAAAAATGCGTGCCTAAGAGGAGGGGGCGGTCCTCCGCCGTCCCCTGAGGCCGGGCGGGCGGGGGGGGGGGGGCGGGCCCCTCCTTGACTACGCCTGTGAATCTGAGGCTTTTTTACATAATGAAGCCTGTCAGTCGCATTCGTGTCATATATCGCCAGCGCGCGAAATGCCTTCAGTTACACCGCAAAAGGACGTGAATTTAAAAGCATGTTCAGAAGCCTCGTGACCGTTTCTGGCTTTCTGAATGAGTGTTCATGGATTCTCAAGGAGTGCGTGCGGTCAGACAGTCTGACAGAAAGGTACATTTTTGACACTCGAGTCATGTTAACTTCTGCCGAACGTAAGGATTTTCACCGACGCGTTGGGCGAGGGAGAGGGCTTGTCACCGTGCTCTTCCCATTTCGCCCGTAATATGGAGATAGAACAAGAAAACAAATGAGCGTGTAGCACGTTTCCTTCTGATTCGAATGATACCTGATTTGATCCCTTCGGGTCACCTGGCTACCGCTCAGGTCAAAGCGAGAGTTATCACATTGTTAGCTATCAGTGCATGAATGTTTTCAAAGTTAGTGGGTCCAGAGCTATTTTTCGGCCTTTTCTTGTCATACAACACCTTCGAGCTATTGTTAAAATGAATCAACGCTGGAAGGGCCCCAGTAAGGTCAGTAGGGCCGCTGCTCTACCTGCCTTATGGGCTGGTGTGAAGACCCGTGCACAGGTCACGGTATGTGCACGGGGAGCCGGCCGATCTTGCCGATCTCTTGCACTCCTCTGTCGCGCGCTCCTCCGAGCAAGGCCAGGGACGCCTGTCGTGTCCCCCGCCACCGGATCGGCTGCCGGCCAGCGCTCGTCCGCATGCCTGGCGGCCGCACTGCACTGCCGGCTGCCGGAGGCGGAGACGCGGCTCACTGTGAGCGTGTTCAGGAGGGGCGGAGGGCTCGCACAGCCAGTGAAAGATTGCGTTTCCGTTGTGTCTGTTCCGTCCTGAGTAGACAAACGACGCAGCATGTGCGAAATGTCCTCAGGCAATATGTGCATGGCGTTTGCCGTCTCCGCCGTCGTCATAGTAGTTTTATAGCAAACCTACAAACCGTACTTTAGGAGCGACTTGGTACTAAAATTGGTCAACTGTAGTCAGTGACAAACGACAATTTTTATTTCAAATTTTCTTTTCTATCTTTTTTTTAAGGTTGGAAGGTCATCTTTATGCGGCCAATTGGGTTGCCTGAACACATCCAATGCTCCGCTGATCCAATGGTTGCTTTTCTATTTTACTGGTTAGTCTTGTATACTTGCATTTTGTTCGGCCAGGATTTTGAACGCTGCGAATGGTTTCTCACACACCACTGGCAGATTCTTCCGCGCTTTGTTCTTTTGCGCTTTCCACCACATACGGTTGTGTAGGACCATACCTTGATAGATGACACCGAAAATGCTTTGAGTTGTTTATTGTTCCAGACATACCACGCATTACTTATGGACAGACATACCGCATCAACCACACATTACCAGGTCTCGTCTGAGCTCAGCAACATGAAGCCAGTCGGTCTGCACAACCTCAGACGTCGCTGAAACCAGTTACAGTGCAGCAGACGCCTCGGACGAAACGGGCTGTCGGTGGTGTCTAGTACCTGTTCTGGTTACCGTACTGAGATCCCTGGCCGGAGCCGTACCCCTGACCTCCGGTGGGACCGCGACCCCTCCTCACGTTACTGCGACCCTCCTCCTCGCCATAGGCGTTGACAAACTTGGCCTCTCCCTCGTACTCCAAGTCGGCCACAAAGCCAGAGTCGCCCTGCACTGAGTAGGAGACGGTCTGAAGCCGGCCGTCGGGCAGCAGCACGCTGTACTGGCCCTGCACCTCTTCTCCGTTGGACTCCTCGGCCGCGCCGAAGTCGTTACCGCGCACGTCCAGCACGTCATAGCTGAACGAGTACGGCTGGGGAGGGAACTGTTGAGCCTGGCCGTAGCCTCCGTTGCTCTGCTGGCCATAGCCTCCGTTGTTCTGCTGGCCGTAGCCTCCGTTGTTCTGCTGGCCGTAGCCTCCGTTGCTCTGCTGGCCATAGTCTCCGTTGTTTTGCTGGCCGTAGCCTCCGTTGGCTGGCTTCAGACTGGACTGGAAAGGCTTCCTGCGGGACTGCAGGCCATACCCAGATGAGGAGGACGAGCCGTACTGGGACGTAGACGGGGCGCCGTACTGGCCGGCCGAGCCTCGGCTGTCGGCCGCAGCCACCACGGCCAGAGCAGCTACTACCAGGAGCTTCATGTTTGTCTGGCTGGAGTGCTCAGGACGACTGTGACTTCAGTTTGTAGACTGTCGTTATATATACACCGACAATGGAACACAACTAGGGCACCGAATCGCCTGAGGTTGCCAAACTTCATGACACCATCACTGAAGGCTCCCATTCATGAATATATACAACTTTGGCTGTCGATGCTGTTCGTGGTGCATATTGCCACGATCCCCATGACTTTGCAACACTAGATTACAAATGAATTACAAGAACAAAACTGGATTACAACACTGGACACAAATGAAACGAGGCGGTGCGTCTTTAAAATACACCTCGGCCATCGTTGAATGCAAATGTATAGCTCCTATCTAACGCCTTTCTATTTTCGTGCACCATGTGCCAAGTGCCAGTGATCGGAATGGACGGTTGAAAGCGGAGGCAGCAGCTGACAGCTCTAGCTATGAATCTTTTGACAATAAAAATGTTATTTCTGTATTCAACGAACCCTGAACGGGTTGCGAACGCGATTTGCGAGTTGAGAATACCATGTGAGAACGGGGAACTCTGTGGCGCCTGATAACCTCATCCATTACCCAATACGTGAAGAGACGGTCACTCAGCCCGGAACTTCGATTATGTCAACGCCGGTTTTCGAGAGTGGGGGGGGGGGGAATGCGGCGCACGTTTCGAGTTACTAGGGGCACGTAGAAGAAAGCGACTTTCAGCACCCAATACGGGCACTCTTGAGACCTATCGACGCTTGGCGAATATCGTCATTTGAAGTGAGACGCTGCCTCTAAATTATCGTAATTAAGATGTTCTGGTATAAGCCGCTTTGCCGTCGATTTCGTACTGCGCATGGTAGATACCAGTCTGTTGTGATGTAGCGAACGGCGTGGTTTCACCAGACAGAATTCGTGCCATGCTTTCATTACTGATCTAACTGGTTACAAGATTTCCTAAAAACCTAAACATGACCGTGGTACGGACCTCTTGAAAAGCTGTCGATACCATTGACTTAATCTATGCGCTTCCTTGTCTAAAACAAACCGCAAATACGCGCATTTGAAGCCAATTATTTTGCCCATTATGAAAAAGCAGCTAGAATGCTGCATTCAGTTTGTTGTGACTTCCCGACTACAGGAACGATATTTCCGATCGATATTCATTATCGTGCCACTGAATACCGACAGCGGAGCCCTAAGCACACTTAGGGAATACTGACGGGCCAAAAACGGTCTTTCCCATAATCGTATTAGCATATCACAGGTAACTAAACATTCGAACACCTTCAGGGAGTAGTAGGAGTGAAGCCATATCCCCTCGGGCCAACGTGTAATTACCAGTTAATGGGACACCCTGACGCTAACAAAACACCGCCGCATTTCCGAACGATAACAAGACGTCACTGGTCACAAACGACACATAAATGCCGTCATAATGCTACAAGGTCTTCACTGCCGTAAAACGCGCCAACCGAACCAGCATGTCAACGCTGCAAGACGCTCCGGAACGTCCGGACACGTGCTACTTCGCCTCGGAGGCCGTGAGCGACGCCGGAGGCCGCCCTCAAAAGAAAATCCCGGCAGCGCCGCTGGTGAAATGGAACAAACGCCAGAGTAGCTCGCTGTTCCATCCGGCTCTCCAATTCGACTACAAGCGACACAACCGCACGATATGAACGGAGGCGGGCGAACCGCAGAGAACGGCCGCCCGCTCGACGCCCGGCCAACAGGTCCGAACGCCGACAAAGAGGAATAAAGTGCGTCTAAATGCAAAGCGACTCGGTAATGGACTCGACACGCCGTCTCTCTTTCACGCCCTGGCGACAAACGAGTCTCGACCTCGCGGCAGCCCTCGGCCCACCTTCACCAGCTTCAGCTTTATCGGCACCAGGTCCACTGCAGCTTCAGCTTCAGCATCAGCTCCATCCCGCGCATTTGCACTAGCCATAACATTTGCATTCGTCCCTAATCAACGCCCGCATCGTCCTCAGCACTGGCTCCAACATCAGCAGACCCCATAAACATCACCGTCACAGTCCCAGCGTCCGCACTAACTGCATTGTCAGCTCAATCCTCGGCATCAATCAACGTCATCCCCTCCCACAGCGGCACCCCGGGACAGCGAGACGGCCGGCTGTTGAAAGCTTCTTCCAGCAGCGGTCTGGCGGAGCCGCTCGGACCCGGCACGAAGTCGCCAGTCGCTTTCGACGGCCATCGCTCGGCAGCCGACGTTTATAGCCGTACCGCCGCAGTGATGGCGGCGAAAGCGGCAGATAACGAGTGCCGGGGGGGGGGGGAGAGGGGAGTGGGAATGGGCAGGACAAGCCAGACCAAGATCCCTGTCAGAGGGGCACACCAGGTGCCGCCGCCGAAGATGCGTACCGGCAGGGGCCCGGCCCATACGGAACATCATCCCAAGCGAACGCAAACAGCGCCGCCCGGAGAGGCGAGTCGACTGTGCGGGCTACGCGAGAGAACGCCGGCTCCGCCGAGGAGCGGGGACACCCGCCGAAGGCGCGGCTCCGTCCCCGCCGGCCGGTCCTCAGACAGCCAGGGCGGGGCGCAGCGGTGCAGCGGTGCAGGCCGAGGTGCGGGCCCGCCGGCGGGCCGTGCGGACCGCTCAGAGGAGGCGGCGGCGGGGCCGAGCGCCGGGCGAGCCGCGGGCCGGAGCCGCGGCCGGCCGGCGCTGCCGCTCTCACGCCGAGCTGCTGCTGCCGCCGCCGCCGCCGCCGCCGCCCACCAGCCGCCGCTGCAGCGGCCGGTCGTAGATCCAGTTCTCGTCGAACTTGTGGAACATCTGCGGAGCGGCGGCGGACGGTCGGATGTTGGGATGGCCTGCCGCGGCACGGCCGCCACGGCTGACGGAGACGGAGCCGGGTGACACTCCTCGAAACGACAGCAGATACCGCGCCAGGTGGCCCCGTACGCAACCCCGGCACAACCAACACTTCAGTAACCACTTTGCCAGCCTGAATGCCCATCGCAGCCCATCAATCTTGACCCATCACGATCAACCAGTTCCAGTTGCAGCCGTTAAGAATACATCAGCGACTACACCAAACGAGCAGCGGGCGCGTCCGTCCGTACCTTGGTCTCCCACTCGACGCCCCTGGCTTTCCTCTCCTTGGCCTCATCCCTCTGGCGCTGTTCCAGGAAACGCTTGGCGTCCGTAGCCGCGTCAATGTTCCCGTACCTGGCAGGTAGGGCAGCCCGGTCTCCGTTAGCCTTATGGGACCCATCGTTTAACTTAACCAGAAACACAAGTACGCTGGGATAAGTAACGACTGGGTAGAAGATCTATGTTACGCCGATAACAGGTTTGGAAAAGGTGTTGGTTTTCGGTGTCAAAGGCCGCCAGAAACCATGTGATCCAAACAAATCTTATGCATCAAAGTTTGATCCTATACCTCCAAAAAGCTACAATATAACCATGTTGACAAATTCCTAACTCTGAGAGTAAATGACTCTGTCTTCATTCAGCAAGAAGCAGATATGTTTTACCTGCTTTTAGTGGGTATGACATCATACCTGAGTGCCTTACAACAAAAACGCCAACTTAAATCAGTCCTGCTCTTTGCAAAATGTTGGACTCCAAAACAAAAATTATACTCAGACACCAGGAACAAAACCAAACTTCCAACCCTGGCCGATGCCTTCAATTCATTCGAAACGGTGCCCAAACCATGAGGCATCCAGTTGCCGTCCACCGCTCCATCACTACTCGATCTGAGTCTCAGCGGCAGAGAGGCACGCACTTGAGGTTGTACGTGACTTCCTTCCACAGCCGTCGCGACTCGAACTCCTCCTGCTCAGCGATCGGCTTCACCTGCTTCTTCACCAGCGGCGCCGTGTGCGTGTTCACGAACGTCGATTCCTGAAACGCGCCGCCTACATCAACCCACCGCCGTGACAAATGATCTATCACCACCATTGCCACAGACCCGGACGGCGCCGGCCAAGCCCAGCTCCGCGGCCACCTTCTGTCGCGAGTTTCCCGCACGTTCCGCCGTGGAGCCCGCCCGGCGGCGCACCGGCCAGCGCGGGGCGTCCGCGGCCCGGCGCCCACTCACCGTCGAGTCGTGCTTGGCGCTCATCACGCCGTTCCACTCGCCCTCGACGCGCAGGAACGGCTTCTTGGCGCCCGGCTCGAACGCCTCGGCCACGATGCGGTGCTTCTTGCCGCCGTAGAACGGCTTGGTGAGGAACTCGACGTTGGCCGAGTAGCCGGTCTTGCTGCAGGAGATGGTGACGGCGCCGCCCAGCTCCACCCACGGCACGCCCAGAATCGACCTGTGTGCGTCCGGCCGTTTACTCGTCTCCGGCGCAGGCGGGGCAGGGAATGTACAATCACCGCCACACAGCAGTCGTGCGGAAAGGAAACGTCCACAGATAACGGTCACCGAGGCATCAGCGGTATGACAAGCCCACTGACAGACCCGCCACACGACGCTGCATGCATTAATGCCAGTACGCTGAGGCTGCTGCAAAAGGATTACGTTACATGCTCGACAAGAGAAAATCACCAAGGGTTCACCGATATCACATGGTCGCAGAGAAGTCCTGCCGAGGGACGTTCACGCCGGATCCAACGCAAAATGTCCCCAGCTAATACTGATATGGCGGGTGAGAGGGGAACAAACGACGTAGCTGGGTCGCTGCAGAGTGAAGCTGAAGGCGGCCACGGGATGCGCTTAACATTCGAAATGAGGCAAACAGGACGATCGAAACCTACCTCGGGCTGGTCACGGCCGGCTTTAATTTGTCCACCACAGCGGACCACAGCGGAGAAATAAGATACCGCAGCTCAACGCTACCATTTGGCTTAGAGCAAAACACAGGGCGATGCTCGATAAGAATGGACAATTATGCGGAAAAAGCGACCTAATTTACTGTTTAATCGCTACCCTGAAAACTCGGAACGGGGAGAAGCATGATACCATCTGGGGTGGAACGCACGCACCCCGGAACCAACGTCGAAAACGCCCGAACGAAACAAAAACGAGCGCGCCATCTGACAGGCGTGATATGTATCCCAGTACCCATGCCGCGATAAAAGATGACTGGCCACAAGAACGTTTTTCTCAAAACAGCGGGGAAGCATCTGCCAGCAACATCTCAGACTTGCAGGACGTGCGAGACGTTAATTTTCGCTGGAAACACAAGCGTTTGGCCACAGCTAGAGATCTGAGGCAGCACCTGCCGTAGCCGCTGGGAAACGTGAGGATGTACTCCTCGTCCAGGTCTATCAGTGAGACGCAGCCCTGGCCGATGTTGTGCACGCCGATGCTGAGCCCGAGGAACTTGGACTTGGTCCAGATGTGGCCGCAGAACGACACCCGCCGGCTGTAGTGCTCCGCATAGAAGGCCGACACTGAGGCGGAACAGAAACGCGGCCATGTTCAACGTCACAGTCACGAAACATCCCGCGCCGCACGTGACCATCGCCGGGCGCCGAACAGGAACGAGACCGAACGAAGGCAAGACGGAAGTGCCGCACTAATTTCTCTGAAACGGGGAAGCTGCACGCAGCATCGGCATTAAGTGCATGCATGCCTATGAAAGAAAACCACAGGGCGCCATGATGGACACAATGAAGTGTAAAAAATTGAAACCAATGAGGGATTTGATTCGTCCATGTTCAACCAATTTCCCGAACATCGGTTATTCATAATCTTCCTCAGAAGTCGGAATTACCCGCAATTTTCCTCAGAATTCTCCTCAGAAGTTGAGACAGAAGTGCCAACATTTTGTAGGCAGCGTTCTGTCTCAGCATTAAAGATGCCATCATACATCGGAACACTCTGCCCCTGACAGGTGCCGTTTTGCTGGCTCATGCCCGCCGCCGCGTGACTCAGGGTCCACTGACCTGGCGGGTGGTGGGACACCTGCTCGGCCACGAAGCAGACCTGGTTTTTGCCTCCCCACGGCACGGGGCCGTCGGTGACGGGCTCGGCCTGCTCCTGCGCCGTCTCACCCGGAATGTCGAACACGCACCTGCGGCGGCCCGGCCGGACGGTCAGCCCACGGCCCGGCACCAGCTCAGCGTCAGATCGCCCGTCAACAGTGGGGGGTCGGGTGGGGAGGAACACGCACCTGCGGCGGCCCGGCCGGACGGTCAGCCGACGGCCCGGCGCCAGCTCAGCGTCAGATCGTCCGTCAACAGTGGGGGGTCGGGTGGGGAGGAACACGCACCTGCGGCGGCCCGGCCGGACGGTCAGCCGACGGCCCGGCGCCAGCTCAGCGTCAGATCGTCCGTCAACAGTGGGGGGTCGGGTGGGGAGGAACACGCACCTGCGGCGGCCCGGCCGGACGGTCAGCCGACGGCCCGGCGCCAGCTCAGCGTCAGATCGCCCGTCAATAGTGGGGGGGGGGAGGGAACACGCAACTGCGGCGGTCCGGCCAGACGGTCAACCGACAGCCCATCAGCTCAGCGTCAAATCACCAGTCAACAGCGAGGGGGAGCAAGTGACGGCATCGGCTCAGCAGCCTACCGCACGCAGGACACGATCAGTCAGCCGACAGCAGAATATTGGCGCTGACAGCTGAGAACGGCCGAGTCAGCCGAGGCGGTTAGCCGGGCACGATACCGCGGAAGGAGCACGCGAGAGGAGAGGACTAGTCTGCGGAGAGCCAAGCACTGGCCAAACGGCTAGCTCAGCACACACTACACGGGTAATTCAGCAGACACGAATGACAACAGACAACAGGCCGTCCACACATTCACCCTCTCAGCCGTGAGAAGTTAATTTACCAGTTACGTGCAGAGCGGCATTCGGCTGGATATGACACCTGGAGTACCCACTCCCTAAACCCATACCCCAATCTCCAGCGCGGTCCATTGACTAACCAACGACCCGCTGTCACGGCAACCACGTCCCATCAGGCGAAACCACCGCGGAAGCATTTTAGACTTGACAAGCCTGCCGAAACAACCGGCTTTCTTCTCCGACCTCCTTCCCCGGCGACAGGGTCACCTCCCTGACTCCTGCCCCGGCAGCAGGGTCACCCCTCTCCTGGTGGCAGGGTCACCTCCTGGCCCCCAGCCCAGCCAGTAGGGTCGCGCCCTCACCTGAACGTCTCGCCGATGATCGGGTTGTACGGCTTTTTGGCGACTTCTGACTTGCGTCCGGCGTGGAAGGCCGACAAGTACCACTTGAGCACCTGCACCAGACGTTCCCGCGGCGTCTTGCAGTCGGGAATGCTGCGGCGTCCATCACACGCGGTTAGAACGCCGACACGCTGAGAACAGCACGCCGCTCGGCGTCCAGCAAACTGCAGAAGGGCCAGGGCTCCTGGTACGTACATCGCAGCAAAGTGCGCCAACATGGGCCAAAGTATATGAGCGCTGATGACCGTCACATGTATAACTTATGCATACTGAATCCAAATTTCCACGGGTGCCGAATGACCTCGAAGTTGGTGCGTCCCTAAGCCCCAATAATCAATCAATCCAGGATTTGACACCTGAACTACGGGCACACACGAATATAAATCGCTCATACTCTTCCGAAGACACTATGAACAACAGCACAATACCAGTCCATTAAAGTTTAAGACGGAGACGTTTCAACCCACTTCACCGCCCGTGTCCGGACCCGTTCATGCCGTCCCACCCACCTGGCGAAGAGGTCCGGGTGGGCAAAGAAGTCGGCGTACATCTCGAGCAGAGAGCGCCGCTCCAGGATGAACGTGGGCAGTACGACGCGCGTCAAATCCATGCCGATGCGCAGCTGCGACAGCAGGTGGCTCACCACAGAGCCGTGGCCCTCCATCGAGCCCAGGTCGTCCTCCTCTTCCTCATATGCCATGTCGTAGTCGGCACTCGAGATGCCGCCCTCGCTGCCGCCGCCGCCGCCGCCGGAGCTGCCGCCGGCGCTGGCGGCCGGCAGCGGCGGCGGCGGCGCCGGCCGGGACCGCACCGGCGACGGCGCCTGCTGGTGGCTGCGGCCGACGGGACGGCGGGTCAGGCGGCGGCGGGCCCGGCCAGGCGGATGCGGCACATCGACCCGAACCGGTTCACTTACGTGACGGACCGCGACATGCGAGGTCCGCGACAGCGTTCAGCGCGCGGTGCTATTGAATAAACATGGCAGGCTCGATCAATCGTAAACTCGAGGGCTAGCGATTTTGCTGTCGGTCAAGGTACATATATACAAGGTTATATATACGGTGTATCAACTAACTCGCGACAGCTCATCGAAGCTGTTGCAAGATTTTGCTCTGGAATTCGTTCCGACAGCACGCCCATTTTACATGGCGACGACTATCCCATCGGAGAAGCAGACGGAAAAACTGCATATGCGGACAGGGACGCCTGCCAGTTTATATCAAACAGGAAACGGTCCCTCGTTTGCATTTCGATGTTCTGGGGCGCGCGGAACGGCCACCCAACATTCACGACCACTAAACTAGCAGCACAGCCGCCAACTAGCTTCCACTGACGCACGGACCCCACCGCTCCCGCCTAGCCCCGCCTCCACTAGACGCTCGTCACGCGCGGGCCGGCCGCCGTCCCTCACCTGGACGCGGCGTCCTCCGTGTCGAACCAGTCCTCGTCCTCCGAGCTCGAGTACGAGGTCTCGGGCACCTCTTGCACGAACCGGCCGACGGCCGCCTGCGTCGCCGCCGACTCTGCCAACGACAGGACGCCATCTGACGACGGGGCGCGTGTCGGGGGTCCAGCCGCTCCGCTAACGCAGACAGGCAGGCGGCTAAGCCGGCACTCACGGAAGACGCCCGGGCCGGCGTCTGTCAATACGGATCAGGCCACGATCCAGCGGCCGTCGCCATGGAAACCCGGCCAATGACGCGCAGCACGCCACTTTCGGCACGACATCCGAGATGGAGCAGGAAGCATGAAGGGATCGAACGGGATAATCTTTAGTTATTCCGTCGTCTGTCCTAATCGTAAGGCACTTTTGCCGACTGGCGATCAAGGGGAACGTAAACATTTTCGGAACCTTCGCAATGCACTTAATGAAACTGTTTCGCCCTAATCATTGTTTTGAAATAAGATGGCTAAGCTGTAACCAACTGATATCCGACATCGATTTCAACTATGTATAATTCCTTAAAATCATATGGTTAAGGAGTTCAGTGACTTCGAACGATCATGAGGAACGCACATTTGGCAGACTGCGATGCATTTATCCGTGATAACGAAGTAGCGGTATTTTTCATGCCTTCAATGGTCAATGATATCCAATTTTTAACTCCGGCGACCATCAAAACAATGTTTCGGATTCACTGTACCGACTCTGCTCGGCATGTAAACCAGTTACTGCTGTTCGGAACCAATATTTCACCTTGATGAATGGCCTCATAATATTTGACGCACGTGAGCAATTTCCGAGATCCCTGTAGGGATCTCAGGAATGAGAAATGTCTTGTTTCGAGAAAAGGAGGCTGAAAAAGCTATCCGCGGGTTTCTTGGACCGACTCGGACATGTTTTGAAAAAAACGTTCAGGGCAAAACATTCCGTTTAAGGACAGTCTTTTCATGCGATGATGGAAAGCAGTGTAATTGTACCACTGATAAACGACCCACGACAGCATTCTAATCTTGGGAAGGAAAGATGGAAAAAGATATAAGAATGCATTTACTTTACTTATCTTAGAATGAAAGCTTAACATACGCTACATAATGGTGCAAATGTTCTGCAAGGACTGACAAAGGAACCAAAATTCATTGCTTCTCAACGATGAGACATCTTGAAAAAGCCAGGGAATTTGAAAAAAATGAGAAAACTGTTTTTTTTTACAAGCGTCTCAGTCCCATATACAGCAAACCCATCAGAAAATACCTCCGAGATGGACCACCAAAACGGAAATCTACACACAAATGAAAGACAAAAGAACACACAACGAACGATCGTAGGTTTCTTGGCGCTTCGCCAGTTACGGGTGCACTTCAGGGCAGCGACCTATCCCACAGGCAATCCTTTCAGATGACAGGGAGGTCATTCGGTCCATTACCTCGCCCCCAGACAGTCACATGGAGGGGTCAGCGTGCCAACACCAGGGTCCGTCCAGCCCGCCTGACGACTGGCCCGGGCCAACCAGCCGAGGGAAGGAAGGACGAACAACTCACACTAGCTGCGCAACCACCGGATCGCATAACTAATCCACGGGCACCATGCCAGACCAGGCACAATGACACATCTCGGAGGCTCCGACGGGAAGAGCGGGACAAAACCAAGCCCCGTCCTCTGTACGACGTTAACTCCGCCACAATGCCAGGGACAGAGTACGCACAAAACGTCCCAGCACGGCAGTCAATCAGGTGTGGTCCTGACCGGCCCAGTTCCGACAGCGCGAGGCGGACGGGGGGGGGGGGCAGGGGAAAGTGGAGGAGGGACGACCCGTACCTGCGTCGCGGTTCCTGCGGTCAGCCTGGCCGGCGTCTTCGCGCACTTCGGCGCCGATCTCGACCCCAGTCTTGACCTCGGCGTCCCGGAGCGGGCCGGGCGCGTTCTCGTCGGCTGCGGCACGCCCGGCAGACGGGGTTAACGCACAGATTCGCCATCCCGGCAGACGGAGATAACGCACCGCTGTTCCGGAAGATGGGATCAACGCACAGATTCGCTGTCCCGGCAAGGCGGGTTAACGTACAGATTCAGGGGCCAGGCAGACGCAATAAACGCACAGATTCACCGACCCGGAAGATGCGGTTGATGTCCACATTCGCGGGCCACGCAGACGGGGTTAACGCACAGATTCACGGCCCCGGCAGCCTGGTGTCAGCCAGGGACGGCCAGCGCATACAACGGAAAAACCGGCGTCTTGGACACGGGAACTTATGCTTGGAGACGATAAGGTTATCACGGATGAAGGAAGCACGGTCTTCCGAACAGACGTAGCACTGCAGTCCAATGAGGCGCACAAGGGACTCGCCGTTATAAGTAAACCCACTAACGTCACGCAGCCGTCGGTCATAACGTTAGCTCAAGATTACATTAGTTAACACAATATCACGAAGAACGACCAATCTGACATCATCACTGGAGTGGACGTACCACATACCAATTGATCACAAATGCACTGTTTTACGAAGAAGCATATTTCAGATAACTCAAGATCACGAGTTATTGTCATTCCAGCATCTTCCGGTCAACAAATCTGAACGAAGTGATAAAACGTCATTGAAAACCACCAAACCCCCTCCTCCCGCACATGTAAACGGGATACGTCTTTTCTAACATTTCCATATCAACAACCAACAGATTACCGACATCTTCCAAATTCATATTTCAATTAAACGATTTCGGTCTCCATTTACTGAATCGCAGCGATCCAAACCACATGAATAACAGACAGATCCAGATCGTCCTAGCCACGAACCCGATCCATGAACCACCTACTGCGGCAGACCGTATCTTTAGCTCTTACCACAGCGGGGCTCCCCCTCCCCCGGGTTCCCCTACCCCTCCCCAACCGCCGCTTAGGAGAGCGCCTCGGTCACCTTCTCTGACGGTGTGGTGCGCAGCGGCAGCGGCGGCGGCTGCGGCGGCCGCTTGCTGCTGGGCCGCGGTCGGAGGGTGGTACACGCCCACCACCGGCTGCACCTCATTCTGTCGGCCCAGAGCGCGCGCTGACTCCACCGCTCGCGGCCACGCAGTCGATACAAAGGCTCCGACGGGGATCGATCGGAGTCACACCGGGCAGACCGACCTTATCGGTCCAGGCCGCGCTCTCCGGACCGCTCGTTCTAACCGCGCCACTCAATTCAGCGCGATTCTGGGCACGGTACGGCGCGCGGCGGGCCCGCTCGCCGCCCCGTAGTATCGATTGGGGCGACGGGCGCGCGGCGGCGAGTTACGACCGCGTTACGAGTCTGTCTGCACTGCCCGGGGCAACAGCTGGGTAAGCAGCTGCGGGGGACACAGGCGGACGGCGAAGACGTGTCAGGGCGCTTACCTTGGCGATCTGCAGCCGGACTATTGTGTGCTTGATGGCGTCCAACAATGTCTGCGGTACAAAACTACGTGATTAGATCAGGCCGGACAATCTGAAAAGACCGGCAAGAACTGTCGTACATTAAATTCGGGACCGTATCCATTTTTCTTCTCTTGTTTTACGAATCAATCGAAGAAAGGCAGACACTTCGCAAAGATTCACAATGTTCGAGATATATATCGGAGAATCCAAATAAGATTCTGCTTCAGTATTTGTGCTAACCGTTGCCCAAGATCACACCATCACACCAAATAAAACTACGTCTACTGCAGTCAAATTCAATGCATATTGTCTACTTCACAAATGCGGCACCCAATCCGTTATCCGTCGCCTGCTTTAAATGCAACAAAGCAGCCGGACGCACGGTGACAGGCGCCGGAACCCTCTGAAAGCCACCTCCAACCCGGCCAGACGGCCACATTGTCCTCCCGGCCAGCGACCGAGCGGCACCGCTCACGTTCACGTTCTCGCAGAGCTGCGCCAGGCGCTGGCGCTCGGCCGCCGACGTGCAAGCCGCCTGACGCTGCTCCAGCGCCTGCGCCTGCCGGATCAGCAGCTGCAGGTAGGCGTCGCTCTCCACCAGCTGGCGGTCGAAGTCGGCCATGGTCGGCAGCGGCTGCTGCGGGTCCCAGCGCTGCAACGGCCGCCGGCGGGCGCTCTCATCACGGCCGCCACGCCCATCACGCGGCGGGACGGGAACGTTCACACGTGGCTCGGACGCGCCCGGCCAGCCGCCGGACACAGGTGTGGGCGGCGCGGGACGGCAAGCGGCGCGGCCCGTGGCCCGCGGCCCGCGGCCCGCCGCGTGGCCAGACGGTAACCCGGCCGGAGCGCTCTTATCGCGCCTATCGCACCCCGCCTGAGAGAGTGAGGCATCCGGCGGCCGGGGACGGTCCGCGGACAGGCCAGAGGCGGGGAAAGTGCCGGCGTCGTCCCCCTATCAGTCCCGGGACCGCAGCTGACAATGACTGGCCACGTGGGCGCAAGTGTAATGCTTGTGCTGAAAGTCGAAGCCCGTTGTCTTCCATGCAATAAATGTTGAGGATACAGTCTTGAACAGAACGTTCCATGTTAACACGTGCTTTCAATTAAGACAGCCAAGTTGAAGCATGCAGTCACAGAGGTCCATGTGTAAAGTTCATAATGTATCAAAACCTTACACTTACGGAGGTTCAAAACGATTTCCCACGGTTATGCGTGTGTCCTACCCGGCGATGTCGTATTTACATCTGTTGCGTGATGCCACGAACAGTCTTGAGTGAATGCTTGAGCTCATTAGACTATAGAGACTGGTATCACGCCATGACAGGAGGCTACAGAATACAGCTTTTAATAACTTACATTTCCCATAGTTTCTTGACAACGGTCGAAATATTTTATACTACCGAAGTCTATTTATGAAAGGTGGACCAAGGTGGAACATTTCTCTTAATAGTCAGGTTCTGAAGACCTTATTCTTCAACACACAAGAGGGTTAATGTCGGGTGCGTGAACCCATAAATTCATTACTGGCAGATATTGTGGCAATCCACTGGCCAATAAATTCACAGGATCATAAAAGTGGGACAATAAAATATGTAACGTTATACATCCAAAGAACAGAATATATGTGGATCGGCACCATCAACAATTCGTTCAGCATGACAAACGCACAGAATCTCCCATGTTTCCATAATAAACCATGAACCAGGTCCGGCGCCGTGACGCAGCTACCCGCCGTCCAAAATGGCCACCGCCGAATCCAGGCGGCCCGGCGATAAATTGGGGCCGCGCCCCGGGAAAGGTCAAACGACGACGCCCTCCGAGCCGGCATCCATCAGGCCGAGGGCCCGCATTTATATCCGGCGGACGAGCTCGGCCAGCCCGCTCCCTCCCCCTCCCCGCCGGTCACGTCCCAGCCAACACACTGCTCTCCCGACTCTCACCCGTGGGTCCCGCGCGCTCACCTTCATGCGGTGGCTGTTGTGCGTGAGGAGGGAGATAGCGTTCTCGAGCGCGCGGATCCAGCAGTCCCGCTCCTCGCCGTCGCGCGCCTGCAGGTGGAACGTCTTGCCGTCCACGGTGATGGTGAAGAGCGTCTCGTCTTCGTCGTCGATGCCGATGATGGCGCCCTTGAGGCGGACGCAGCCGCGCCGCGTGTTCCGCATCATTTTCTCTTTTGACTGGAGTGCACAGAGGGATCAATATCAAGCACATGCTTGGTGTTGAGAGAGTGGGAGGTTTATAGTTAGTCAAGGCTTACTGATATGATTACATCCAGAACCAGTCAGTCAAGCACTAAAGGCCTTCTGTAACCAAGCAATTCATATGAATGAGCCTGAACCACAATCTGGTAAATTCACCAAATGAAAGACATAACATATGAAACAGGTCACTAAGCCTGCATATCACACATGGTAGGGATATCAGAAAAGGATTGCAAAAATAAAAAAAATGAATGAGAAATACACAGGAAACACTCTTGATTGGCATACTCACTGTGTAGTATGAGAACAGCCCAGCCCGCTCATCCAAAACGAACCAGCGAATCTGCCAGCCTTTCATCACGTTGGTCCACTTACTAAGTGTTCCCTCCATATTGGCTACAATCTTTACTAGTGATACAACTGCTTCATCACATATGTCTGAAAAACAAGATATACCACAGGAAGTAAAGACCTTGGTATCAAAATGAGCACCACACAAAAAAAACAAAATAGCACAATACAAACAATGAGAGCTAGAAATAAGTGAGAAATCAACTGAAACATTTTTTATGGTAAGTCCTGTTTTTCTGACTACTTTCATGCAATATGGCACATAAAATTAATATCACATTGCAGTTTTATTTCAGCATGAATCAGTCTCCATATCTAACAAAGCAACTCAGATGAATGTAAAGGAAAAGAGCAGATACTGCTGGACTCAAATTTTTAGCACCACTTAGTTTTTTTACATATTAATACATAATTATAACAATAAACAAAAATAATGCCAATAATCAACATTTAACACTGATGAGGCAGCATAATGGGGATGTCCAAATTCACAGTGCAAGGTAATCCAGCAAGCTTAAAAACGAAACCATTAGATTCAAACACAGGTGGCAATCCCAACCACCTTGGCTACCCAAACCCATGTGTGCAGCTACAAAGGGCCCACAAATTCCAGCCGTGTTTTGGCTTGGGGTAGCAAAACAGCCACACCACATTTATGGCATCCAAGCACCCCTATTCTTCAAGAGCTGCCATGCCACTGGACACCATGTCAAGACTATTGTAAAACCAATGACAGCCAGAAATGGCATGCATCTGCTGACAAATTGGGCAGGTCACTAAATGACTGCAAATTCAAGCAGTGACATAACTGGAGATGCTGCATTCAGCTTCATATCTGGCTGTAGGAATGAGTTTGTTACATCCTGAGGTGGTAACACCAGTGGTACATAGTAGTATGACCAATCAACTCTAGATGTTGGCCACTTTTTCACTGCATCTACAAAACATGCATGGCAATAATGGTCTGCAGCATGGGCACAGATAACAATTTCCAAAGAAAATATTTCACGTGAACAAATCTGCCCTGTCACGATCATGAACTGCTACACAATGCTGGCACAAATTTCATTTCTTCAGAATGGGTCAATACCAAATGTCTATTTGTAAAAGACGAAAAGCAGAATTAAGAATACGCCGACAAATCGACACATCAACATTGCTGCCAGCGAACACTACGCACTGCAACAAACGCCGGCCTTGTTAATGCAACAATAAATTTGACCCACAGGTCTTACTGTCCCAGTTATTTTAGTGCAAACTCTCCCAAAATGTGCAGCAATTTTGTTTTCATGAGTCAAGACGCCCCGTGATCTCACAACGGCGATGCAGCGACCCACGCGACCCACCTCACCCACTGCGGTCGTCGGCTTCACTCGATCAGTTTCCTGAGCTGGCCACTAAGCCACAATGGCGCTAGTGAGCGCGGATTAAGCCCAGAGTTATGGTGGTAAAATGTTTTAATATGGAAGGCCACGTTTTGCGATGTATATGGTTCATTTGAGACGAGCTAGTCTCAAACCTGTTGCTAGCGCCTGCGGATCACGACTGACGCCCGACGGGACACAAGACTTGACTGAAGACACGGACGCTTGAGCCCAAGAGGCTGTGCGTCCTAACCCACAGCAAACAGCAAGCAAGCCTGCGGATCACGCTATCGGAGAGAAGCCCTTGGAATTTCGTTTTGTGGATGTGCCGTATGGTACGCGTTGCCTGTTATTGTTGCCATATTTATTTTCATCGTATTTCCTCCTCGTGAAAGATGTCAGTGAGTCAATCGTGGAAAGAGTTGTCGTTGTCACCGTCAGTGATGGCTGCGGTTGAGAAACGGTTGAAGTACAAGACGATGACACCGGTTCAGGTATGTGAATGCTAAATTTCAGTTTTGCTTAATTTTAGCATCAGCTGACCTTTAAAGCCATTTGGCCAGTACTTTTCGTTTGAGCAGAGATAACCATATTGTATACGATTTATAATCATGAAAGGTTTTCCTTCCATATTTGCCTCAGAACTATAGTTACTGAGTTTGAGGTGATTTATTGCAAATTTCCCCCATAACATAATCTTTTGTTTCATTTTTTCAGCAATTACCTGATGTCCCAGCTGGGGACAGGCCAATGAACTATTGCAGAAAGTGTGCATCATACCACATTGGGAGATCATGGCAGAATGCCACTTTTATCAACGTTTTGTGAGGCTTCCAGGCATTTTCAGAAAAAATGGAAGATGAAAATATGATCAGCACCATTTCTCCATTCAGACAGATCTAGTATTAAAGAGACCACAAGTTCTGTTTTTAAAAAGGTGTCTTATTTTATTTGTTTGGGGCTCATATTATGATGCCCAGAACTACAGAGACTGAAGCTGTTGCTACATACTTGGGTCCTTGCATGGGTCATGGTCATCTGACATCAGAATCAGGTCATTCACCCTTTTCTTTTGCCCTTAAGTTACATCTTATGCACCATAAAGTATCTGTAAGTGCCCATTTTAGGCCCATACTAAGCAGATCAGCATGACTTTCTGCACACCTTCATCCGAGAACCCCTATATGAATCAGAAGGTTGACCAAGAAGGCTGACTGGTTTTACCCACACCTTGCTGGTGTCTGTGCCCTTGTTGCCCCAATGCTGCCAGTACTGCGTGTCGAGCAGGTGCCTCTGGTGACCCATGCTGTGACCTGTAACTGTTGAGTGTATGCTTCTGTTTTTGTCCACATTGCATTGCTTTACCTAAGCTGTGGTATGCTTTCAGCCAGCTGAGCTCCTCCAGGGCTGCTAGTGTTGACAGATTGCCCATTTTTGCAACAGGGAATGTACTCCTACCATTATCTTCCACATCCATCATCATGTTAACTCCTCATTATCCATTCTTATCTTCCTGGATGCATTGAAAGCTGCTATTGTTACCACCATTGACAAGTCTGGAACCACCTCTAATCCTGGCAACTTTCAGCCTCTCACTGTCCTCCCTGCCATCTCCAGAATCCTCAAGAAAGGTGTTTGTTCTCAACTCAGGTCCTACCTTATCAATAAGCATATCCTTTTTCCCTTTCCAATACACCTGTCATCCATCCCACTCCATGAAGACACTGCCCTCAACATTGCCAAATGGGTGGCTAGGAAAATCAAAGTTGGTCATTTAGTGTCACTGACTGCAATGGGCATGAACAAGGCATTTGACAGCACTGACCACTCGATGCTGCTGAACAAATTGGAGTGGTACAGCATCTCTTCCATCTGGCTCAGCAGCTACCCTGCTGGCTGCTCCCAGTTTGTTCATGGGAATACTTCCAGGCTTCCTCTGTCACTTGGAACCCCTTTGGGATCCATCTAGTTGGCCCAAACCTTCTTGCCATCTTTACAAACAACATACCATGCTTTTTTCCCATGGTCGGCTCCTATCCTATGCCGACAACACCCAAATCGTGGACACAACACCCTCAGCTCCCGATCAACTCTAGGCGCTGAAATCCCGAGCCGAGGAGAACATCCAGTGTTTAATACAGTGGTTTAGCATGAATAGCTTAAAATGAATGCAGAAAAAGCTTGTTTCACTCTTCTCAGAACTCAAAATGTTCTTGCTGAAGCCTCACAATTCAGCATCCTGGTTAGTGATGTCGACATTTGGCCTCAGGAATACATAAAAGTACTGGGTGTCTTCCTCGATCAGACCCTTTACTGGGAACAACTCATCTCTTCCGTAGTCCAGCGATCCAATGCAATCCTCATAATTCGCTTCGAAATTCACCCTCACCCGGCTCCCAGACATGACAGACACCCTTGTCCTTATCCATGTCTTTCTCACCTACAGTACTGCTCGTCAGTTGGGGGTGGAACTGCCGCCTGCCGCCTTATCCGTCTACCGCAGACCATCCGCTTTGCAATCAGATTGGTCGCCGGTCTGCGCCGCTACGAACACGTACTCCTACCCTTGGCGCTTTCGGCTGGCCCAGCATAAGGCAGCTGATATGGCGCCGCGATGCAATGAACGTCTACCGCGCGCTGCATGTCTCCGCCGCCCCTGCCTCGCTGTGGCGCATGTTCCCTCCGCGTAGCGCTGTGTCCGAACGCCAAACACGTGCGGCCGCCGCTGGCACCGCCTTCCTTCACCTGCCGCGCGTCCGTCTCACTGCTACGCAGTGGCCCTTCTCATACAGAGCCGTTGCCGCCTGGAACAGGCTGCCGCGGCACAATAGGGTCCCCCTCGTGGCAGCGTTATTTAGAGCGTCTCAGAACTGCGCTTGCCCAGTTCGGTGCTGTTGACTGGGGTCGGGGTGTTCTCACAGGCAGGACGCCAGGGTGGGGCGCAGTGTTGGAAACCTGGTTTTTCTTCCTGGTGTCGGAGTACAAATTGTCCTTTGGAGTAAAAAATGTTATGCGTTTATGTGAGAAACATGGACTAACTAGGTGCTTTGCAAGCATATGTGGCCAGCAGGGGCAGATCTAGTGGCTCTGTTTGGGGAAGTAAACCAGTTTCCTGGGTCTCCATACATGGTAGGTCAGCAGAGTCGTTGACCGGGGGGGAGGGGAGGAGCGTGGAAGGAGGGCTGGCCGAATTCAACGGCCGAGTATGAATGGTAAACCATCACCGGGGGAGTACTGGGCAACTTGAAACCCTAGCTGAGTAGGAATACCCGTCTTTTGGGGAAGGAGGCAAATGAACATTTTGGAGTACAACATTTTTCTTGGAGTTTAAATTTTTTGGTGCTCCTTGACACCAGAAAACGAAAGTTTTTCCAGCACTGGTGGGGCGTGAGAGGAGTGTTTGATAATATATGTTTGATAATAGGAGTTTTTAATAATGTTTGATACGTTTATGTGCTAAAGTTGTACTCACTGGGCTCTAAGAGGCACTGTGTGGAGGAACCCCCACGAATTAGTACAACAGTTTGCATTGTGACGGCAGTTTCAGTCTCCGTAGTCCTATACATCATCAGTATTTGTTCTGGGCCCTCACAAATGTACTATAGATTATGTCTCATAGGATCCACTGGAAATCAGAATCCCCTGGTATGACCTCCTTGTAACTCACCTGTGAGATCACTGCATGGCCTAACCCTTGCTGGGTATGAGAATTTTTACCAATTCTCTGTACAGGGGTCGGAGGGGAGGGGGCTGACATTTGCCAAACCTCATCTCATTCCACTTCTCTCCCAGTCAAGATGGAGTAAAAAGCCAAATTTCTTTGTTCCTTCATTCTGATTATGTAAGGATAGCAAGTCATGTTTGAGAGCATAGTGTACATTACTCATTTAAGTAGCTGTAAACATGTCTAAAGGCTGCCATCAGAGGAAAGATGAGTAGAGCTCATTAGTTCGTGAAAAAATGCAGGATCCATTTTGGGATGTATGCCTAGTACAGTGGGTCAGGCTGATCTTCCTTTTGCTGCTAATCGTCCTTATTGTAAAGGAATGTATAACAAAAAGCATGTCTGATGGGTTTGATGTCCACAGGCAGCTTGCATTCCTCAGTTCATGAATTACAAAGATGTTGCGGTTGAAGCCGTCACAGGAAGTGGAAAAACTGTGGCATTTCTGGTTCCTCTGCTGGAAATTTTGCTGGTAAGGTCATCTAGTTTTTTTGTCTTTGTATATACACTATTGTGATTAATGCTTTCAAAGAATTTTTCAGTTACATACACATTTTTGTCATTTTTTGCCTTAAGTGTGAAGAGCTTCTGCCCAGTGATATTGATTAGCCGTAACAAATTAATTGCTTTATACTGCATCAGATATATTTTGCTGGACACTTTCTCATCCTTTTTGGGTTGTATTGTGATATACTGCAAAGCTAATAAAATTTAATACTACCAATTTTTGGTTGAACTGTTTTCACCATGGTTGTATCTCCATGTTCATCTCGTGTTTCAGAGTAAGTGTAAAGAGATCCGGAAGCATGATGTGTATGCAGTCGTCATTTCTCCCACTCGGGAGTTAGCCACCCAGATCTGTGAGGTTCTGGATACCTTCCTGCTGGAGCTACCACAGTTCTCCAGACAGCTGTTCATTGGTGGGACCAATCCTGCTACGGACATGCTGAAGATCAGCGAGGAAGGAAGCAACATTATTGTGGCAACTCCTGGACGATTTCATGATCTTTTGGAGAGGAAGGGGACTGGCCAAAAACTTCAGGCAGCTGTGAAAAGTCTGGTAAGCAACTGGTGCAAGTGATGAAATTGCATTACTTTTAAATTGTTCCATGCATTTTTCATCAGGCGTGATTTAAGTATTTCAACTCAGTTGGTTGTTTGTCACTTTTCACCATTATGAGGCAGAAAAATGGGATATTTTCCGGTCGGTTTGGCGACATATTTCCTGGCCGCTGCGGCTGACGGGCCGTCCCCGCAGGAGGTGCTGGCGGTTAGATGTCATGCTTTGCTGCTGCTGTTGCCATGCTACTCTGTGCCCCGCAGGAGTTGCGGGGTTAAATGACATGCTTTGCTGTTGCGGCTGACTTGCCGTTCTGTGCCCCTAGGCAGATGCTGTGACACACTGCTGCTGCAGCTTACGTACCATCCTGTGTCCCGTAGGAGGTGCTGTGACACGCTTTGCTGCTGCGGCTGACTTGCTGTACCGTGCTCTGCAGGCGACGCTTTGCTGCTGTAACTGACTTGCTGTCCTGTACCCCGCAGGAGGTGCTGGTGGTTACACGATACGCTTTGCTGCTGCAGCTGACTTGCCGTCTTGCACCCCTCAAAAGGTGTTGGTGGTTACACGACACGTTTTGCTGCTGCAGCTGACTTGCCGTCTTGCACTCCGCAGGAGGTGCTGGCGGTTACGCGATACGCTTTGCTGCTGCAGCTGACTTGCCGTCTTGCACCCCTCAGGAGGTGCTGGTGCTGGACGAGGCCGACCGGCTGCTGGACCTCGGCTTCGAGCGCCAGCTGAACGACATCCTGAGCCGGCTGCCGCGCCAGCGCCGCACCGGCCTGTTTTCGGCCACGCAGACGGACGAGGTCCAGAAGCTGGTCAGGGCCGGGCTGCGCAACCCAGTGGCCATCACCGTCCGCGAGAAACAGGGTATGGCCACTGCCGGGTACTTGTCATATGTGAGCTGTATGCCGTTTGTTCGCCTTATCTTAATATAGATGTGTCGTATGAACATGCTACAGTTCTCATGGCTGGGTATTTGTCTCTCGATAGAAGGAGATCACGATATGAAAAGCCAGCTTGTGATGGCTATGAAGTACTGTTATGACTGTTCTGCTGTACAGCTTTGTGATTGTGCTTTCATTGTGTGTGCACCAGTGCTTTAATAACATGCGTGCAACCAAGATACATAAGACACACAGTCTTGATGTATGGTTGAACCTTGCTGTGTATGCAACATAACTTCATCTGATCGTGAATATTTCAGTTCACTTCGTCTGTGCATCTTTGTGATTTGTTAAGCTTTCGAAATTCTAAGGCATGCTTTGTAGAGTTCAACAATACGGCATGATGAACATCTTGCATGTGAAGTGCTGGGTGGGTCCCAGAACAAACATGTCACGTGCGTTTGTTTTAGGAGAGTCCAGAACACCTCATCAGCTGGAGAATTTCTACATGGTCTGTGAGGCCCAGAACAAGTTGGGAACCTTGATACATATGCTGCGAGAAAAGGTGGCCGAGGAGGAGAAGGTGATGGTGTTCTTCTCCACCTGTGCCATGGTGGAATATTTCACAGTAGTCATTAAAGAGTGAGTCTGATCCTTCATAGGGTTTTGTTTACCATTCAGACGTCCATCGTTTGATATCGTGGTTTTGCGTCCTGGCATTCAAACGTGCTTATCTGGCACGATTGGCGGCGATTTTCGGGAGCTTAAGTGACGGGTTTCGATTGAAATGGTGACATCCTCATGGTTTTTCATACCTAACATATTGCGTTTTGATTTTACTACTGATTGCACTGCCGGGCCAGTTTGTTCTTTGTATTGCCTTGTAATGCTGTTGACGCTAAACTAGAGGGTTATCGTCCGGAGCTTTATCGTCACCCGGTCTTGCCAGCTTATGTTTAGCGGAGCATTTTTTATGGGAATGAAATGGGATCTTTTGAGTATGCCTTTTTCATTTAGTCAATACTTATCCGTGGCCAGTCTGATTTTAACACAGTGTTTTTTTACAGGCTTGTCAAATGCCCAAACGTGTTGAACATCCATGGCAAGATGAAGAGTAAGCGCTTCAAGATATTTGACAAGTTTCGGAAGATGGAGTCAGGTAAAGTGGTGTGGTGAATGGTGCCTGCTATCATCGTCTGGTGTAAAAGCTGTTGAGCAAAATGTGATGAGGGATGTTGTTTTTTGGCTTCTGGTTATCATGACCACGTTTCAGGTCATTTGGAGTTTGTTTTCGTGTTGGGTCTGCACAGCGATAGTTTAGTGGTAAACTGAGCTCGCACATTTCGTACATAGGTATATATGTACATATATATATATATGTATAATTCAGCGAATAGGAGAGGGTGTGAGCCAAATGATCTCTAACCCGAACGGGAGACGATGCACACGGACCGAATGGTGATGTGTGCGCTACAGCAATGTGCAAACGTTACAAAAGCTTTACCCGAAAACGGGGAACGTTGACTGTAAACTCGAGAACGGGTGAGTGTGCAGAGCACAGTGATGCACGAGCTTGCATATGACAGCATATGCACGCGTCATACGCAGGCTAGTATATAACTATGCACATTCAGCCGTGGTCGAGTTTATAGATTGAAGGTTCCCCGTTGTCGTATGAAAAATTCCGTAACGTTTCCGCGTTGCTGTAACGTAGCGCGCACATGACCATTGGTCGTCCCCCGCTCATGCTCGGATTTAATAGGCCAGGGATCATTTGGTCCGCACCCTCTCCTGTTCGCACCTGTTGGGTGTTTGAGCATCGTTGACGTTCGTCCTTCCGTCGTTGGGTCTGCCTGTTTCTGTCTCTCTGTGGCTGGGTTTCGAATTTATCTGCGGCCGTGTTTCCTTCTCTTTAGCCGCGTTTCTTTTTGCTGCCGCGTTTCCGGTCTCTGCCCCCTCATCTCGCGCCTCTCTGCTGCCTCGTGTCTAGTCCTTCCGCTGCTGCGTTTTCCGTCTCTCTGCGGCTTCGTTTCCTTCTTTCCTTGGTCGCGTTTCTGTCTCTTCGTCCGCGTTCCCGCATTCTCCGCGGCCTCGTTTTCGGTCCCTTTGGCCGCTTGTCCGTCTCTCTCTGGCCACGTTTCCGTGCACGCTGCCCCGCTGCCGGCAGGCGTGCTGCTCTGCACGGACGTGATGGCGCGCGGCGTCGACATCCCGGACGTGCAGCTGGTGGTGCAGTACGACCCGCCGTCGTCGGCGTCGGCGTTCGTGCACCGGTGTGGCCGGACGGCGCGCATCGGCCGGCGCGGCGCCGCGCTCGTCCTCCTGCTGCCCGCCGAGATCAGCTACGTCCAGTTCCTGCAGCTCAACCAGAAGGTGCGGCGCACGGCGGGGCTGGGGGGTCGGCGGACGCTTACATGGGGTGAGGCGGCAGGAGGTCGGACGGTCAGGCTCGTCAACGCTGCCAGGAGGAGGGTATGCGTCCAGTTCCTGCAGATCCTGTTGCTCGGTCAGAATGTGCGCCCATTGGTCAGAGCCTGCTGCTCGGCCAGAATGTGGGTCCGATGGGCAGATGCCACAACTCAACCTAAAGAAGTGTGTGTGGCTGGACCCTGCAGGTCATTGGGAAAGTGGGTGCCTGCTGCAGAGCTAATCCATGTTTAATATCGGCATTGCATTTACCGATCATCGGGCACTTTGCAGGCCCATTGTCTTGCTTTATGATGTTTGTACGTTTGCAGTCGTTGCAGTGACAAATATTTTTTCCGATATTCGGATGTCGAACATGTCAGATGTGGATTGCTACGTGGAAGGGAACCTTGGGGACATGACAGCTCTGCGTTTTCTCCTTGATAATTACGTTGGCGTTGTCCGTACTGCACATAAAGTTCACGCTTTAGACTTCATCTTACCGACAACGCTGTGCGACCGATTGTTGGCCTGTATTGATGCGTACGTTGTCTGACCGTGGTACGCTCTGGCCTCTGCACCAGGTGGCGCTGGCGGAGATGGCGGCGCCACCGGAGCCGCCTGGGTTCTGTGAAGAGCTACGCCAGCTCCAGATGAGGGACAGGGCCAACTATGACCGGGCCACGCGGGCGTTCGTCTCCTTTGTGCAGGCCTACGCCAAGCACGAGTGTCGACTCATATTCGAGTTGAAAGGTGGCTATGTATGGCCGGGTACGGATTGTGTGTTTATATTGCGTTCGTGCCAATAAGTACTTTGACGATTAAAATTACATAGCTATCCTGACCGTTAATTTGTGATTAGTTGAGACGTGTAAATGTAAAACGTTGGTCAAATAAATTTAAACGTTACGAGGAATTAACCTGCCATTGAAGGGGAGGGGAGGCGAACGTCCCGCTAACGCGTTTCTTAGATACCTCTCAGACGAATAGACGCAGTGTCCTGAAACTTTCGGTACCTTCCCCAACATAAATTGTGCATACGTTTTAAAAGGATTTGGAAATGAAGTCATCTTTTGTCACGTCTTAATGGCGCGGCGTCGTAAAGACAACCATGTTATGCGATTCTACGTCCAATTTTTACTTCGCCGCCGTATTGTCGCCGCTTTTACTATGTATGGTGACCGTGGCTTGCATTGCATATCAACATGACCTGAGAGTCCAGCATGGGGCATGTATGACCTTGTGCTAGGCAATCCTCGGTCAGATATGGGTTCTTCATTTTTGGGTCCAATAAAAATACTTTTTAGGAACGGACCTGGATAAACTGATTCTTTGAATACAGCCAGATAGATTATCGAATTTTCATGCAACGAACTGCATCTCAAACTTGCGCAATAGTTTCTTGCAACAGTGCAATATTTTGTTTCGTAGTTTGACCCGTGGTGATTTCACGCAGATTTCAGCTTGGCGAGTAAAGTGGTGGCTGCTGCTTGACGTTCTGGATGAACGGTGTGGAGATATCGGCCTTTGCATTGTTGTGCAACATCGTGGAAACGTGCAACATGGGACAAACCGACTTGTAGGATCATCCGAAAATCGTCAGATGTAGGTCACTAGCGTGCTCGTGTTTTCACGTTCCGAGTTTGAAACTGCGTGGAGCCATTTCCAATTTTTTTTTTGCGACCAAGACCTTTTGAAAGTGTCTTTTTTAGAATTTTGGTGTCCGATGAGGCCAGGAAACGTGCGTTGCGTAGCACGTTGTAGCGGACGTCAAATTTGACCCAGCCTGTGACCTTGACCTTTCACGGTAGTGTCAGGTGGCATTTAGGTATGAGGTAAGTCTGCCAGGAACATATTGCCACGCAGACTTCAATCTCTGTCTCCTTTTCATTATGATCACGCGACTCTGGAGAAAATGGACATCTTTCCTTATTTAAACCTGATCTGTGACGTCATCAGTGACTCAAAAGTTGAAAAATGTATGTGTCACAGGATCACAAGGTTCGGCACTATCGGTTGGCGTTTGAATGAGCTGAATCGGATGATTGGTTCTCGATATAAATGGGGGATGTTAACCCTCCAGTCCATGGAAGGTGACGAAATACCCCAGCCACTGCAGGGTTAAAACGTAAATGTGTCGTTTGACATGACCATGCGATGAATTAATAAAGTCGCCGTACGTTGTACCGCGATGTTCCGTTTGTTTTCTCTTGCAGCACGTCAGTGCAATTTTTGTAAACTCGTTGATTCATGAGATACTGTTTGAGATGCCTGACTTTGTGTCACGTTTTGGTGAACACACGATTGTCGTATTTTGGCTTCTACTTTTGTTACTACCAGATCTAGGCAGCAGCGTCATTCTTACTAAAGATGACCATACTAGTCCTTTTTTACTTCTGTCCTGTCATTTTGTCCTTATTGTTGTGCTGGTTTGTCATTGGCCGTTAGTTTTTATTTACCTGTGGTAAATTCATGAAGTCGTCGAGAGTTTTACCGTTACCTTCTGTTTGTTTCCCTTGCGGCATACCGACATGTGTTTTTGACAACTGTTGACTCGTGGTCGGAGTTCAGGTATTGTCCGAGAGGCTTGTGTTTGACGCGTTTTCGTTAACACACGATCCTCGTATCTACTCATCCGTTTTTGTTACAAATACCAAACCTTGGCAGCGACTGCATTCTTAACCAGAGTTTGACCATGGCAGTGCCAGTTTTTTTTTTTTACTTTTAGCGGGCTGATTCCCGCTATGGTGATGGACAAAAGCGAGCGATACTGTGTAGTCCGTGATGCTTTCATATTTTCGTATTACGCGTTTAATTCCCGCCTGATGATCATGTTGTGTTGGTCAAGCGCTGGCATGCTTGCTGTCTGAGGGGCGGTGTGGGACTTTGCTCGCCGCCTGCACGTTCTTTTCGCGACGTATGACCACGATATGACCATGAACCCGGAGCTTCCTAGAACCAGGACAACCGATTATATTCCCGCAGAGCTTCCGCTGGGTCAGCTGGCCACCGGCATGGGCCTGCTGCAGCTACCCAGGATGCCCGAGCTCAAGGGCAGGACGGTGACCGACTTCACGCCTGCCGAGGTGGACCTCAACTCCATACCATACCGGTCAGTACCGCGCTCCGCCTGGCCACACGCTGTACATCGCCTGGCGGACACCGTGGCGGCCGATAGCACGGCCTTGTGTCGGCTGCTCGGATTGTGGTTCGTTTGCACTAGCCGTGAAATCGACGCAGTTTGCGTTTGGAACGCAGTCGCTTTCACGGAAGCCGTATCAGTGAGATTGCTGCGTTTTTGTGGGTTTCGTGATCGATGCCTCGATAGCGAGTCCCATGGGTCTGATTTACGCGGCCTCGGTGCGCGGCGTCATCGCCCTTGGAATCGATAATGATTCGGTGAGGCCTCAGGGGTGCAATGCTAGCGCGATGTGTCCGATTTTTGGCGCCGTAGTGGGATACGGTTCAGGTGTATTGGTGCATCTGACGAAGTGAATGGGAAACGTTGCATCGAGGAAGTGGCTGTTAAACATGGCTAATGCTGGCATGTATCGGTACCGGTAAATTACCGATTTATGTCTGCTGGAATTTCTAGAACATGTGGTGTTGCTGCCCCAAACGACAGTCCTTCGTTTGTCGCTGGCATTCTTTTGAGTCAAAACCGGTACGTTCACGTGACAATAAGCACCTACGCATGCTTTCTCACATCCATTTGCTCGGACAACAGGTGCTTACTGCTGTTTGTGTGTTTGCTTATCGCCGTATTTAGGCTTTGGCACGCGCGCTTTGTGGAGCTCGACTACGCGTTTTCCGAGCAAATGCGGCGAGGCCTTCTTTCAGCGTGCTTGTTCTTTGGAGCCGCCGTCGACCTTCCCCTGGCTAGAATGCGATTCGCGTTTTGACGGGGCTTAATGGGACCGCCCGGGTCGCTCCCGCCCGCGTACAAGGGACGCGCCCCTGAGCCCAATTACACCCAGCCGTCGATCCGGAAATTAGAGCCGCGACCGACGACAACAGTCTGACGCGTCGTCAGCGAAGATCCGCCCCTCTTCGGCGGGCACGAGCCAGCGACGGGCGGCCGCCGCCGGGGAGGGTGGAGGGCGGACAGGTGCGCGGTTCAGACAGGAATGCCTGGGCTCGGGCCGGGCCGGCGCCACCTTGCGGCTGTCACGGAGGCGCCGGTAGGGAGGGCCCGGTAAACAAAGCAGGTCGTGTGCATTCCTCCGGTGGCTGTTCAGGCCGGCCGCCAGCGGGCTGGTGACGTCATCGCCGTCGATCGTCCCCGCGGGCTGCCGCCGGGGGCCGGGGGAGGCACCTTCAGGGTCACGTATGGTGTGGTTAGGGGTGACCGTCTGTGGGGTCAGGGGTTCTGTGTAGGCTGCTGTCAGTCGGTCCACGTATTAGTGACTGGGATCGGTTTCGCGTGGGTGTTCTGGCATCTGTACGGACAGCTCGGCGAATCTGTACCATCTGCCAGTGGTGCGACCAGTGGATCAGGCGTTGTACTCTGTCGTGAAAAGTACCGTCAGCGTTACGTACGACTTGTCCGGCTGAAACTGCTGGAAGGGGTCACATGATGTCCAGGTGAAGCTGCCAGAGGTGGTTAAACGATCTTCGGATGAAATTGTCCCGTTGATGTGACTGATCGGATTGACGTGATGTCCGGATGAATATGTCAGTGAGGGTCATATGATGTCCAGGTGAAGCTGTCAGAGGAGGTCAAACGATCTCCGGGTGAAACTGTCCCGTTGACGCGATGTCCGGATGTCCGCGAATCTGCCAGAGTGGGTCACGCGATGTCCAGGTGAAGTTACCAGTGGGGGGTTCACACGATGTCCGGGTGAAGCCGCCAGTGGGAGTTCACACGATGTCCGTCGGTCGCCACAGGAACGAGCAGCGCGAGGCGGCGCGGCAGGCCAAGCTGGCATCCTATCGCCAGACCGGCGCCTGGCCCGGCGCCAAGGTGGCCAAGCCCAAGCCCTGGAGCGAGTCCAAGGCCAAGAAGAAGAAGCAGATGGAGAAGAAGCAGAAGCGGCGCGAGGTGAAGGAGACGAAGAAGAAGCGGAAGCGGGAGGTGGACCAGGACGAGTGGGATGAGATGGCGAGCGAAGCGAGGGCGCTCAAGAAGCTGAAAAAGGGAAAGGTGCGTTCTTTCACGGTGCGCCCTCGTTGCTTCCGGTTGTGGTCAGTGTTTGTAGTATCTGCTCATCAAACGCTCCGTTGATGCCGTTTGTATCGATTCTGAACAGGCTTTCCCGTGCCATTCATGCACCGCACAGCAACTGGCCGGAAACTTCATTTTGTATCGATCTTGGACCGTGTTCATTTTCAGCACATTACACATGCATTATTGCGCAGTAATGTACGTTTTGACATCGCGTTCCACTGTACTTCTAGCATCGTTTGAACAACTGCACTTACGGTCCCCTTGTGTAATGCATGTGTTTTTGTTACAGATGACCAAGCGACAGTTTGACAAGTCGATGGGCATGGAGGACTGATGGCTGCGAGTCGTCGATTCTTTGACCAGAGGCATGCAGGCTGTGAGCTGGTGTTATTTTGTTACCAACTGCCGAACCGCAGGTTTTCGGCCAGGCCTCTGCGTTGTCCGACGGACTTAAAATACAGTTGTGGATGAAGAAATTTGATTTATTGTTTACCCAGCCGACGCAGATTTAGTGTGTAGTTTGCTGACGAGCTTGTGTCGGCTGATGACACTCGAATTTTATGGAACGTGTGCCGAACATTAGAAAGATCGACAGTTGATGATGATGATGAGGTTGACGGTGGCTGGTACTGCTGATTGATGTTGGATTAGAGGCATGAAAGATACACTGATCTTCCTCAGGAGACTGATGACCAAGCACATTGATTTTGCTGTACCTAATCAATGAAAACGTAGGAATCATTGGGAAAGACTGGAGTATACGTTGGTGCGCCTGAGCCGTGACAACAACAGTGCTAGCAATCGCGTCTCTGCAGGTTACAAAACACCAAACGACCGCCGTTCATTCCATTGACGAACACTGGCATGTCTGCTGTTTCAAAAGCCATAACAGGAGCTGCATACGCACTGGTTCTCTTGTCTCATTTTCTTATGAGCAGTAGGAAAAAAAGAACGGTAACTGGTGTCCCATGGGTCGACGTATCGTGCGAGCATGTGCCCAGGGGTCGATACGTAGGCCATCTGGATAGCTTGGCAGCGTCAGGGTGGGCGGTCGCCAGTTTTCGACGAGGCTGACGTGTGTGGACGATCTGGCGCTGGTGGGCTGCCATCGAAATCAAGCTCTGGGTCAACAGTAAGATTTTGACTGAGCGCTTACTTCGAGGGAAAATAATCGTAGTAGTGGTTGCATGGCGCTTCAAATGCAATACTGATAAGTACTACTTACGATTTCAGCCGGAAAAACCTGAAACACACATTATTTCCCCCGAAACAGATTGCGTCGTCACTGGTATGCTAACCGCCAGACGTTCGCGGAGGGATTTTTGACGTTTCTGCGTTAAATAGTTTGTTTACGTTAGATCTCGACGCTGATTGGTCGTCGGTCGGACTCAAGGTCCAATCAAGAGTAATAAAAAAGGTTGGGAAAATAACTAATGCGATATAAATTATCTTTAAAATAAAAAAAGTTAGTCGTTATATAATAATAATAGTAATAATAATAATAATAATAATGATGATGATGATAATAATAGTAAATAGTAATAATAATAATAAACAACAGTAACAATAAAAAAAGTAAAAATATTACAAAGATGGGAAAGTAAAGTTGCAATTTGAAAAATACTAAATAAAAGTAAAAAGCAGTGAAATAAAATGTCTGAAAAAGAAATCATGGAACAAAACTGGAAAATATTAGGAAGTCAAATAAAACAATAAATAAAAATTTACCCTAACCTAACATAGTAACCTAACCCAAACCAACCTAACCTAACCTAGCCTAACCTAACCTAACCTAACCTAACCTAACCTAACCTAACCTAGCCTAGCCTAGTCTAACCTAACCTAACCTAACCTAACCTAACCTAACCTTATCTAACCTAGCCCAGCACAACCCGACGTAGCAACATAATGTAATCTAACGAGTATTAAATGTCATAATACTGATATCAGATATTCCAACAATTATCTAATACAATAATATAACGGCGTAAGAATTCAGCAGTTCGTCCAAGTTCAGTTTGTGTCAACAGAATAGAATTTCCATATATATGACGTCATTAATCGCTTGATGATGCATGCAGGGTCTACACATCCTTGATGTCAATAACCTTAACCTTGGCGGCACTACATTTTCCGCCGCGGAATAATGTTGTTCTCCGCCAGTCGACTGCAGCACGGTATTACTGGGTGGTACGTTATTGTTACGATTTTGTTGTTATTTTTTAGAAAATCGAGAAGTGGAAGGTATGGTTAGAAACAGGATGATACATTGTTTACATTGGTGGCAATTATACAAAGGATTGTTTGCGATTTCGTCGGGCAGAAACTTACCTTTAGCCAAGCTCTGGACAGCGGAAGTGCAAAGTGCCTGGCGTTACTGAAGGCGCTGAACATTTGTGTTATTGTCACTGGCATCCTGCGAATGAAATACGCAGCTGTCGACGTGCGATGTGTTAAGTGCACAAATCACACCATCGGGCAATGGTATTTTGGGGTAATAGGTGTGTAGTTTCGTTGGTGAAATCTTGATTTTTACGAGCTTTGCATGAACGGTATGTCCGTTATCTGTTCGTGGAAATTTGATCAACTTTTTACCAGGTTTCTTGGTGATCATGGTACATGTTTGTACCGGCTTTTACTTGTACACATTTTCATATTAAACATTTGCTGGCAATCTCCTGGACAATCCACACTCCTTATCAGCGTGAGTTGACCTGTGCTCGGGTTATAACTCTGTAACCGGGGATATTTGGTAACATTTTTGCGTAAAACGCTCCATTGATCAATGATCGGTGTTCTTCGTAACAGATCAGATTTTCAAGCTTATCTACCAGATATTCATGGCTGAAATCTAAGATTTATTTCCATCTTGATAAAACATGTAAAAAGTACACATGAATATGCTGACGTTTCATTCCACCGACACGAAGTCAGAACTTCTTCGGTCTGTTTTCCATCGGGCAAGTTCAGTTTCAACCATCCCATACGGCATGAAATCGAACCAGTCGGATTTGCGCATCATCCACTGAGCTGCAGAAACGGTCAAAATCTGATCATGTCCGCAGAAACCAGTATGACAAATTACACATCACTCGCAACAGGTCGTCATTTGCCGAGTAAAAAAGACAGAGCCCGTTATGGCGCTCTCGTCACGCGTCAAAAGACACGGACGAGCTGTCGTCTCGTCGGCGTTCCCGAGGAACCGTCTGTGCTTGCCGCTGTCCCGGGAAACCCGGTGGAACACGGCGTCTCTACCCGCCGCTGGCCCAGCGGAGCCAGTGGAACACACCGACGCAGAGCGAGACGAACAGCACGATCCCCAGCAGCGAGTAGCCGAGGAAAAGCCCGGCCGCGGCGCCGGCCAGCGCCGGCTGCTGGCCGCCGGTCGCGCCCAGCACGGCGGCCAGCACGGCTGGGCCGGCGTCCAGCCCGTGCGCCACGGCCAGCGCCAGCGCGCCGGCCAGCACGTGGGCCAGCAGCAGGCCGGCCAGCAGCGGCAGGGCGGCCAGCGGCGGCCTGTGCGGGTCGCGGGCGCGGCCGGCGGCGGCCGGCGGCCGCGGTCCCGGCAGCGGCGGCGTCCCGCGCCGCGCCACGTCGTACACGGCCGGGTCGATCTCCTCGTACTCGGCCTCGGTGGCGGGCGGCGCCGCCGGCCCGGCGGCCGGCTCCGGCTCCGGCCGGTCGCTGGGCCGGCTCGGCCGGCCGTTCGCCGGCAGGTCGCCGTTCGGTCCCGCCGCGGTGTAGACGGCCGGCGGCTGCGGGTGCACCAGCGCGTCGCGCCGCCCTCCCCAGCAGTGGCGCGCGCCGTTCGCGCAGCGCGTCAGCTGCGCGTGCAGCAGCTGGCCCACCGCGACGGCCAGCGTCAGCGCCAGCGGCAGCGCCACCAGCACGGTCAGCACCAGTACAGCGGCGCCCAGCTGCGACTGCGGCGTCAGCGGGCCCGGCCCTGAAACGGACAGACGCCGGGTCACGGACGGCAGGGACGGGACCTCGCTGCCGCTGGTACAGCTCTCCAGGGACAGGGTCGCACCACCAGCGTCACCGATCATTAGCAGAAGTCGAGCGTGGCAGTACAGCGTCATTTCCACGGCCGTGGTAACGATCCCCAACGAAAATACAGCCCCCGGGGAGGTTGATTTAATGGGTGGGGGAACACAATTACCCTTTCCTCACGCGCCGTAACGTTACGGCTTACTGCAAAACTCAGTCAAATTGTCTACACAAATGTTCACTTCCCAATTGGATTGTTTCAATCACATCAAAACCTACCATTATTAAAAGTGGCGTGCCATCTATTGGATTTCGTTGTGTATTTTGTCAATAACGGCGCTTACTCTCTCGGCCGTTTAACTAATGAAAACCTGCGTAAGTCCGACTCAAAATGATATAAAATGTTTCTCGTTATTCCCCTGATTGACGAGCTAGATATCTTAAAACGTTGAAAGGAATGCTTTGAATCAACCATCACTTCACGTATCTTACGTTTGTTATTGGTAATACTACCAGCAAGCATCATTTCTAAATGGTGGTTTCCATTTGATTAGTTTGAAGGCTGCATAAAGACATCACTCAGCCTGTCAGAATTTCGGAATCACCCAGATCAGAGCTGTACCTTATGATTAAGACGTCACGCCTCCTCATTACAGCTTACTAGAGTCGCTGCACTAAATTACACGGCTTATTCTCCCGTTACAAACTGGTCCAATGGTTCAGTTTATCGTAGGGTTTCACGACACTCATGCCATCAACTTTCAAATGCTTACATAAAGCCAATGGTGGGGCTGGATCGAAAACATTAACTTAACACAATGAATGACCACATTGTGAGACTTCTTCATAGATGGGTCGCTAATCTGAGGGGATTAACTCGTTTTTTGTTCCTTTGACATCCCTTGGATGACGAAACGGAATAGAGCAGTGGGACAACGGTTCGAGTGCTATTTTCAACGAGCATGACAGCAGCAAGGCCACATCCCGTTACCCGTGGCCTAGCCGAAACTGACACTCGAACCCTACATATGCGGCCCCACTGTTAAATTGCAACGGTTTACCATGCGCCCGTCAGAGGCGACTCGGAGATGGAGCTGCGACCCGGTGGTCTCTGCGCCGACCATGGAAGTACGACTGTAGTAGAGTCCCATGAATAACTGACAAGCAAAGACTCGAGATCCGACAAAATACGGGCGAAACCACGGATGCTTGAGTGCTTAGGCAAGACAGCTATGGCTTTTACGATATTTTTTCGTACATAGCATTCAAAGCAGCCTGCCTTCCGACAGTGTCTTTCTTACATTTTAACTTTAACCAAGTCGTTAGCAATCACAGTTTACGTAATGTCACTTTCTGCACCTTTCTACGCCTTATGTCGACGTTTTGACTTAAGGTCAGGTTAGGCCTCGTATATTGGTCAGGTCAAGCAGATGTAAAAAAAAATTCGACCCCCGCAGGAAACAAAATATCACAACAGAACTTTATGGAATTGGACTTAATGACAAGCGAAACAAATTTGCTGTTTAAGATTTTTCTGGAAACTTCCGCTTCATTGGCCTAAGATCAAGGCTACTTTCATCATTTACCTCCACTTCCTGTGGAAACTGGCGGGATTTTTCCAAAATTTTGGGTGCGAGGTGACGGCGACATCCGATGATCGTAATTTAGCAAAGTATCATTGACCTCCAGTGATTGACCCGACCGCAGCGCTATGACGCGGGAAATCGCCGTATCTTTAACTCGGTGTTCCCCGACATGCATTATATATGTACATGTTATACATGTCTATGACATGTATGTATACATGTACAAGTATAAAAATCAAGGAAATTGGAGGCGTGCATCGACATCTACGGATTTTTTTATATCATCTGGTACCTTTACTTTGTTTTTAATAATCGTATATCTTGAGATCCAGGACGTTCCTCGAGTCTATGTATTCTGCCATGAAAAGGCATGTACAGAAAGTATATATATACAGTATATATAGTCGCAGCGTAAATGACCTCAATATTCTCAAGAAATACAAAATGACCCCACATATTGCTTTCTGCCTCTATTGCGGCCGTTCTTTTCGTTATTATTGCTCATTTCCCTTTGAAAGCCGCTAGAAAGGGAATATTAGTCGTCCAAACCAACAATGGGGGGGCCAAACCAACGTGGGAGGGAGCAGGACCCTCACAAAGGAATGCAAATCAACATCCCTGATCCTAATGTTCCACCAAACGATGTCACATACCCAAATCATTAAGCATTGCTGTGGATAGATGGCAGCACCGATGCCGCCTGAAGGATGCTGTACCGCCTAGCACTGCGCTTGCTACCTGTGGTCGCTTTCCATTATTCCGCTGCGTCATCGTCCGTCGAACGTATTTGGTTTCACGACAATTGTGAAATGCCAATAGATTTTCCTAAGAAAATATTTCCAAACTATGCGTAATTGGCGATCCGCTTCGGAGGTGTGTAGGACTGTCGGCTTCAAGATCGAAGCCTATAAACGATTATAAAAGCCGAAGACATGTTCTTCACGTGGTAGTTTGAGAGCCCTTGTTGATTACCACCGGTCTGAAAAGAGCTCACGAGGGCGTCTGGAAGGGACGGCTGTCCTAGTCACTTTTCCCATCACTCTGTCACTGGGCTCAAGGATGGTACATTAAAATAAATACCTCAACATAGTTTTGGCCATTCCAAATCTAAACCGGTTCTACATCTATGTTGCAAGTCCACGACTGAAGATGTTCGAATTATCTGTACCAAGCCCACTTTGGGCTAAAGCCATCAAGTATCTAACAACGTATATAAAAAGGCGACTTGTCCCCATGGACTCGCGGCATGCGTCCGGCGTATCCATAGACATCGCTATTGTATGAAAGCGATGCTGAGCGACTCCTGAAAAGAACCACACAGCATGTGTAAAAACTACACATTACTGCGGTAATTTATTGTCTGCGGTCAGACATGTGTAAACGTAGAACACTTACATTACTTCGAACCTTCAAAAGGGTAAATGGAAAACATGAAAATGGTGTTCTCGTTTGTTGTTATACAATATAGCTTTTGGTTTATCAGGTATTGTTATTGAAACTGTTAGCCTTTCTATCATCTTACGTTTCGCCCCAAAACAAGCGTTAACTTATGTTTAATGCGAAAAGCTTGGCTTGCCGCTAAGAACGGGGCTTCAAAATATCTGACACGTTTTGCTATTCGCGACTTCGCCATTCGTGGGTTTGCATATTCGGGGATTTTGGGGGGAAATTAATTAAAAAAATATGTCAAGATATCCCAAGCATTTTTGTTTTTGCAGTTAACGGTTCAAGGTGCTTTTATTGCATGTTTCTCGGCAAAAAATGCCGTTCTATATCTTTATGGTGCGTAGTTATTAAATGTATGTGTTGTACGGTGCAGAAAACATAACATGCACTCTGCTACACTTTTCCTTGCAATGACAGCCTGTGTGTGATTACACCGGTACCGCCTGGCGTGTTTTTTTACCCGCGACCACCTGAGGAGTGTCAAAAAGGGCACTCTCGTGTTTTCTCAGGAGCGTACCATCGGATATAAACCGGCCTACCACCAAGTCGATAACCTTCAGTCTTGAAATTCAGAAAATATTATGTTAGCCCTGGTCACGTGAATGATGACGTTCACAGATTACGCAAAATGCATAACGGGACATCGGAAAAACTGACAGCGGGTTCATACATCATATCATCAGTAATATTGGTCATAGAGGTTTGAACTGGGTATTAAACGAAACGTCACGTTCATTCACAACAAAAGGATGCCGAAATGGTAAAAGAATGTCGGGTCAAGGTCGGCCTGGGTCGGATGAAATATTGGTCTTACTTTACATGTCAAAGGTCGATACTTACCGCACCCGTTTTGATCCACGTGGCAAAGAAGACGAAAGCGAAGCCTTCTGATGATCAGTTTAGCATTACCTTCTTTCTGTCAAGTCAAGGTCGCCCTAGGTCAGGTCAGATAAGGTTGTACTTCTCTTCCTGACAAGGAACAATAATAGCTCGCTGGGATTCTTAACTGCGTCAAGTACAGAACTGAAATGTCATACCGTGATAATGAAATCTACTTTGTCTGTCCCTTATCGGGTCAAGATCAAGCCAGGTTAGGACAGATAGTCATCTTTTATCTTCTGACTAGGAGAAATAATTGTTCTCTGCTGCTACTGAACGATCTTCCACAAACAACGTTGTATCTTACTTCCTTTTGACATCAACCTATGACGTGAACTGACATAACCTCACCTTGCATTTGGTGAACCTTGTTAAGAGACGAATATAAATTTGTCTGTCTGGCTTGAACGATGGAGAAGGTCAGCGACAACCACTTGTATCACTCGCAATGCAAATCAGTTCAACTGTTATCATGCATGTGATTTAGCATGACCTCTAATGTTGACGTGCACGGTTGTATATCCTTTTTGAGACCGTGTCCCATGAAAATCCAAATAATTCATGCATTATATTCGCGAATTTTATAAAAGAATCAAGCATGTTCGCGCCGCCGCTCGCAGGGGCGAAAACATGCGGTTCGCGTATGGCGTCATATCTTCATGACCTGACATAGCACGGAAATGATATTTATGTCAAAATATGTCGAATTGATTGGTAAACAGGTATGGAAAGTTTGGTTGAGCTGGCTCTTATGGTCCAGAAGTTATTTACGAAAAACCGAGGAGGTGCCCTATTTGACACCCCCCACGCGGTACCGAGTTAACTTAAGAGATAGCGGCCTTTCGTATAAGCCTACACGTCTTGTTTCTCCCTGTCCTATCGGCCGGGCAAAGGCCGGGCCTGATCGCACGCCTACAATAATTTTTCTGCGTCTGTAATTGGCTCGCGATGAGTAGAAGTAATGGTGATTCAAGGCCAATTGTTTAATACTATATGTGCCGGTCCATTTTTTTCAGAAAGTATTACTTCATAGCCATGCCTTACAGTGCATTTACTGGTTTCGTAAATTATCTGTAGGCAATGAAGATAGCTTAAACAGTAAAAACAGTGGTGTTGTGAGGTGGGATCGGTTTATTCACGGCTTCGCCTTATTCACGAGGGGAGGGCTCATTACATAACTACGCGAATAGCAGGGTCCACGGTATCTGCTATGCTTATAAATTTATTCAGAATAGTCTGTGAAATAATTATTTTCATACTTATACAAAGTAACATCAGCTTTCCAGTTCCAGAACGGAACTGTTCCAATTCCAGAACAAATCCAGTTCCGGGAAAAAATCCATAAATGCCTTACGACAAAAAAAAGACGGTCGCTGGTCATTTGGCATTCATCGTCATGATACTACCGCAGCATATGTGATCACCCATTCACTTCCTAATGATGTTTTCCACGCCTGTCAGAGAGTTGGACATTTTCCGTTCCGGTCAATCCCCAGCGCGGTCAGATGTGATTATTGCGTGTGTGCGGTCATAATGCCCGAATGGCCGACGTGATTTACCCTTGGCGAGCGCAGTGCGTAGCGGCCGAACTGCACCTGTCTCCCCTTGCCGATAACCTTTTCCCGTGCACACGTGTGAAGGGGCATCAATCAGGCGAGCCACGGGAGTGTAGCCGTACACCCCTTCGCCCGCCTCACACCAAACCACCGCCTGAAACATTAAACAACCCGCCTCGTAGGCGCAGGGCCAGTTCGCCTGTCCCTCCGGCTGAGCGCTCGGTTCAACCGCCGGAACGCTTCGGTCGCCGAAGCCCCGGCGGCCGCCGTCAGCCAGACGCAGGTAGGGCAACTGTTTGCCCGCCGGCACGAACCCATCGGCGATCGATTCGCTCCTAAATACGCCGGTCGGCGGCGGGTCGATCGCGTCTCGTAACCAAACGCGGAAAAGTCCCGCGACAGGCGCGTCGACCCGCTCCCGCGGCGCCCGCCTCGGGCGGTCTTTGTTTGGCCGGATCCGATCAGACGCGGCCGCAGCGGTGGACGACCGGCTCCGCTCGCCCGCAGCGGAGCCGGCCATCAGCAATGGAAGCAATGGAAGCCGGCTGATCAGCAATTCGGACGACAGGTTTAGCTAAGGTGAAACTTTACGCGGCCGAGTATATCTGACGACCTTACGAATGCCGTGCGACCTGTCTTTGCGGACGTCAGGACGCGCTCAGTTTACGGCGCTGCCATCGCCTCTGGCGCAGAACCAGTGGAGAGCAGGGGAAGGAGATTGGACGAGGATTGTCGTGATTCATCCGACCATGCGTCATCCAGGTGCATTAGCGGTCTGTAAGCCAGTACGCGAGCGACGATAATGGAAAAATGTTTCATCAGAGAATTACCTATCACATGAACAGATAACGCAAATTATATTCTCGCAGAGCAGCGCAGTTAAGTCCGGATGCACGGCATTAAGGCCTGGAATTAAGGAAGTGCGATTTTAGGCGGTAAGTGAGCTTTACAGCTGATAAAGTGGAAAGTGGTTTTTGATAACAAAAAAAAACCTGTGGCAGGGCTCATTGGAAATGGGCAGGAAATAGCAGTTATTCTGAGATTTTTGTCCGAAAATCAAGAGTCTGTTCATGTAAACCAATACTTTCAATTTCATAAAACATGCCTTTGTTCATCTGCCACCGTTATTCTTCACTTCGTCTAAGCGTTTAAGGAAAGTAGTTCAAATCCAAACGTCACGCAATGAATCTTACTTCCGCATCGTGGGATTATAGCCTTTGACCTATTCCCACTTAAATCAGCTGGGCATGTCTGAAGAAATGGTGTTAGAAGGGTTATTGATCGTTTGGCAAACCATTGCTTCCAAATTATTCAGTACAAATACCATTAACATAGCTCGTTTGACTGCCCCCTTGAGGTATGTCAAGGTGATTGACAATGTCATGCGCAAAAAAGCTTGGCCAACTTGCTTCTGTCATATGTTGATCTGATATTCCAATAGCAAGCTGAATACAACCGTCAGTAAAAGAATCACAGTCCACGGTAACGAATTCACCGAGTAATTGGTTCTACTATTATTGTCTCCAATTGGCCTACGAGTCTCGACAGTCGCTTACATGATACTCTCGCAGCACCCTGTCCCCCGGCGGCACGATTCATGGCGCGTAATCTGGGCGCGCTAGTCGTCGGTGGGCAGGATCGGTGGACGGTCAGTCGGCGGCCGACGGACCAAAGCCCGGCACAGGCTGGCCGGCCGGCGCGGCCGGCGCGGCGCTCGGGGCTAATTGACCGGTCGATGCGACCACCAGTTGTGACCACGCGGGGCGGGCCGGGCCGACGGCTAATCACGCCCGGCGACCTCCCGTCGAGGTCATCTGACGCATAAAACTGCGGCCAGTAAAACTCGCCTGCTGAAGTGATTCAGCGTTCCGCTCCAAATATTAGTGGTTGTAAGTAGTTGTGGCGTTCACTGGACTGGACCTGGAACGAGCGCGCTATGGTGACGTCGAGGGATATCGGGACTCTCAATGTTTCCCGCGTTGTCGGCTTTCCATGCCCCTATTCACTTTTTCACCTGAGATTAAATTCTTGGCGTGGCGTTTCACAATCGACACCACGTGTACGACACTTCAGTGCTTTTGCGACTAAATGCTAAAATTCAATAAAAGTATGGTAAATATCATTTGCTTCAAGTGGTCGTGTCACCTCTGTTTGGTTTCCTATTTTCCCTCCCTCTCTCTCACTCCTGTTCCCTTCCATCCTCCCTCCCTCTCCCACCCTTCCCTTTCCTGCCCATCATCAAGCGCTCATTCTGTTTCAGCGGTAGCGGACGTGCGTCAGCAAGCTCTCACAACAAGCAACACCCTCCCACAGGACGGATGACGCGGTCTCTGGCACTGCTGGTGGCTACCAAAGGGGCACGCCATACAAAGAGACGGAAATCGTTAATGGAACGAGCGACAAAGCCACTGGTCCAGTGCGCGGAACTGACAGTTGTGGAGTATCACGACCCCCGTGCTCACCGCCACATAAGGATCTTTGCGAATGCCGGGTGTTCGTTCTCTTTGCTAGTCGACAGTCATGGTCCCGCGCTAGTCAAAGCTGACCAAATTCAAATTCGTTTCAATTTTGCTCCTACGCGACAAGATCATGTGCTGCCATCCAGACCCTTTCTCATTTTGCTATCACCCAACTTCGTCCGCGTCGTTCCGGTGACGTCTTTCAGCGCCATATTCTTCCATCGAACAGTGCTCCAGGAACGAATCACCGACACCGGCACCGGGCCGGCGGCTTTGTCTCGGATCGATGCATCGTCGGCGGGCCCCCTCCCCTCCGACACCTGTCGGTCGTCGCTGTCGGCGCCGTCAGTCGACGCGTGACTTCTCTCCGCAGCAGCCGATGGGCTAATTAATTATGCACTGTCGAACGCACCTCGGATGGGTGTCGCTGACACGAGCTATGAACTGAGCTGACAGGATTCTGATGAAACTAACTGGGAACGACAGCTAGTAAACTGGGCGAAGGTATGACTCGTGTGGAATATATTTATTTTTTCCATTACATAGTCAAATTTATCTATTTTCATATTACATGAAACATATTCATGTATTATATAATTAAATTTTTGATTGATCACCACATCTCCGACCGTATTTGGTCAAGACCGAACTGTTAGACAGCAAAGGCAGAGCTGAATGCACAAAAAATCGCTGTCTTAAGCTATAGGTAGTCAGGCTTTTGTTTTTACTGTCATTGTCACTTTTTATTTTTATTGTCGCGGTTTTTGTTTAAACCTGTGAAGTCTTAGTTCACAGATCTGTTCCGTGGTAGGGACAAGAGCATCGAAGGCAATCCGCAGGACACAAAAAGAAACACTCAACCATAATCAAACATGGAGCTGTCTGACCAGGTGAACATTGTTTGCTTTGTCCTTGACTTTCTCCACTTACAGTAGCCTGAACACTATGTTCAGCAGGATTAACAAAGGTAGCACGCTGCCGCGGGCAGGCAGGGCAGGCAGACCTTTAACCCGGCCGGTAATGACCACCTCCAGCGCCGCCTGTAAACACCACACGGGCTCCGCCCGCCAGCGGTAAGTAAAAGCGACGCCGCCGGCGGCGGCGGAGGGGTTTGGGGTGAACCGGTCCCCTGCGGCGACGCCACGGGGTGCCAACGCGCGGCGCTGGCCGGCGCACGTGTCCGGCACGAGCCCTGCCACCGTTAGCTGCACGACAGCGGCCGGATAGCGGCCCGCTCTGCCGGCACTGCCAATTAGCCCCCCGGCCGCCATCATTTGCGAAGACCGTAGATGAGCGGGTGTGTGCGTTCGGAGAACGTTTACGTAGGCGATGTAGCGTATGCTTTTAACAACGGCGGAAAATAATAGCGCGGTTCGTGACGCTTGGTTTTCAGGTAATGATGAACTGTTGATTAAAAGAAACTCACGCATAAAAAATAGACAAGTCTTCCAGTACTTCTGAAGATATTTATTCATCAGATACTAGACAGAACACTGTCAACAAAGCGAAGGGGCAGTCCATTTGGTGCACTGATTACCTTGGACGACGAAAACGTCCTCGGACCTTTTCCTGCTATTTGCGGCCGTAATCATCCTGCAGTTTCACTCCCATCGATCAACGGCATTCCCGGTATGGCCACTGAGTCCGATACGCCGCCTTTGAATGGCCGTCGGACGGCGCGGTATGCAATGCATGGTCGGCAGCGGCGTTGTTCATCAGGACTGTCCGTGACCGGACCTCACGGCTGGGCCGCGGCCGGCCGCGCCAGGCCGGCAAACGACCGGCCGTTTGGCGGCGGGGCAACGACCTCGGCCAATCGGGGTCAGAAGAGAGGAACAGGGCTGGACAAGGGACGTAGCTCATAGCTAAAACTCACACCTGCAACGACCCGCATTGGATAGCATTACCCAGGCCCGAGGCAGAGCCGTAGGAGCGTCCAGAAAAAGTGGAAGGGTGGGGGCAAAGACGTGTTTCCCATAGGGCTGAGGTTAAATTTCCCTGAAAGTGTGGGGTAGTGTCCTCCCTTCCCTCCCCGTTTCTAAGTGTACGACCCGAGGTGTCCCGGATTTCCGCTGTCGGCTCAGTCACCACAATCTGCCTTTAAATGGCCCAAACGGCTTTTGCGTTTTACTTAATTCCGCTGATGAAAACCGGAACGCTCGGCATCCAAGATAAATCATTTTTTTGTATTAAAAGACGATGAATTAGTCCTACGTTTAATTTTGACCCGTGGGCACAGCAGAATTCTCTGGGACCCAGAGATCCGGCGGATGGCGATGATCCGTCACTTCGAAATATGGATTTTGAGCTTGGTGGTCGCGATGTTTTAACCACTCTACCTGGCAGCACGTAAGACACAATTTTCCTCCCAAATCATGTGCGTCATTACGACTCATAAATATTCCAGGCAAGAGCGTGACGCCGCTTGTTGCATGCGACAAGACTGAACCTTTCCACTGTCGTGACCCCCGACATGCCTGCAGCGATATTCTGCGCCTATCCTGGCACTCCGCGGCCCCGTTGTAACGCCGGACGACCTGACGAGACGTCCACTGACCTAGCGTGACGGCGGAGGCGGTGACGGCCCTCAGGGCGGCGGCGTAGCTCCAGCGGTCCCCGTCTGCCGCCGGCTGAGCTGCGAGGCCGCGCGCCGCCGCTTCCAGCACGGTCCGCTCCAGCCGAGCCATGTAGTCGGCGATCTTGTGACGCCAGACGGCCTCGTGCGGCACCACCTGCCGCAGCTCGGTGGCCAGCTCGACCACCAGGTCGGCGCGGCGGCGCGCCAGCCGGGCCAGCGCGCGCCGCTCGGCCGGCGCCTCGGCAAACTGGAGCAGCGCCGGCGGTGGCCAGCAGCCAGCCGGCCAACGCCAGCAGCAAGCCCAGGCAGGAGCGGGCGACGGCGCGCGCCAGCCGTCGCAGCCGGCCGCCCGGCCCGCTCGGCCGCGGCAGCAGCGTGAAGACCGGTGGCGCCGACGCCGTCTGCACCTCGCGGCTGACGGCGAGCCGCCGCCGCGGCCGGGCCTTCGTCGCCGGTGGCGCGGCGCCGCCCGTCTGGCGCGCCGCGTCCGACGCGGCCGGCCTCGGCAGCGGCCCCGTCCCCGGCAGCGGCCGCACCGCCTGCGTCGAGAGCCTGCCGTTGGCCGGCGCCAGCTCCTTGAGCGCGCTGCGGCCGCCGTTGCCGCGGCCCGGCCCGGCCGGCGCGCCGGCCCGCCGCTCGTCGGCGAAGTGCACCTTCCTGCCGGCGGCGCGGCCGGACGCCGGCGAGCGCGCGCCGTCGGCCCGCTCGCCGCTCGGGTGCAGCGGCGTGCCGCAGCGCGACGAGAGCGGCGTGGCCGCCGTCGAGCCGACGAATAGCGGCGGCACGACGGCCGGCACCACGAACCCGTAGCGGCTCTCCTGCTCGAGCTCCTCCAGCCGGCGCTGAAGGCCTCGGGACGTCTGCAGCTCCGGCCGGCGGCTGGGCGACGCCGCCGGCCGGCTCGGCGCCGGCGCCCCGCGCTCTGTCGTCTGCCGCGCGGCTCCTGAGACTTCGTCCTTCTCGGGCGGGTCCCGACCCGCAGGCGTCACCTCGATGTCTCCCGAGATGACCCCGCCCTCGCCGCGGATGTCCACGGTGATGTGGGGCGGGTCGTTCGGCTCCGGTGGAGGACCGTCCGCCCCGCGAGGCGACCCCTCCACCGTGCGCGAGCTCTTGTCGACAGAGTCGGACGACATGGAGCGGAACAGGGCCGCGCCGGGAGAGGAAGGATCGCGATCGGCGCGCGGACACGTCCAGGCCGGAGCCGTCAGCGGTGCCTTGTCCTGCGCCGGCATTGGGCCATCACTGCCCTCTCCCAGCTCCGCGAACGGCCACCGCTCCGCACAGCGCGATCGCCACCCGTTGCTCTCGCTGCTCGTTTGTTTGCCTCGCGGTTCTCCCTGCGTGGAGACCCACCGTCGCGAACTGCAACACCGCTGCGCCCTCTTGGAGGCAGAACAGCTTCACGCTGTCGACGATCGCGCTCGGCGGGTGACGCCGGTCCTCCGCACCTCAGGTCGCCGCCGCCACGTCGACGCGTCAAGTCCCGACTGCGGCTGCGGCCGGCGCCGACGCCGACGCCGACGCGCCAGCGGCCACCGTCGGTGTCGATGCGTCGGATCGACGCGTGCGGAGCGGCGCGCGCGTGACTCAGGCCGCCGCGCTTCCTCGAACTTGGTGGACGGATCGGCGTGGGCCGACGAAAACAAGCGACTCAGTCGTGTCTGCCCGGACGCGACACCATCGGAACGTCGACATCGGAACGTCGACACCAGTTGAGCCATGAAACGGAATACAAAACAGACTAGGCCGACATTTTTTCCTGTCGGGTTATGCTTCAATGGCTCAAAAAAAGCAAAGAAAACCAGAGAAAGAAAACCGGCTTATTTTGAGTTTTTCTTCCGGTGCCAGATATTCATAGGATCGCGGACCAACAATCCTACAAGACTTTTTTTGTTGTTGAAGGATTCCGGGTAGCCGGTCGTGCAAGCTGTTATGGTGTTCATAGCTGAGTCGTTCTTTGTAAGGCCAGTCCGGAATCTAACCCAGTGACGAACGCAAGTTGGTACGTTTCTTCCAACCCTCCGTCCTATTCTTTGCAGGCAACGAGGGTTAGGCCAAGATCGCCACTTCAAAAAATTCGCCCAATGAGGTCTTCCGCCCGGCCTAAGACCAAGACGATGCGACGCCAAATTTCAGCCCTACCCCGCTGAGGAACGTCTCAATGCGAGGTACGCACGAGCAAAACCGGGCAACCTTGCACGAGGATCTGTTTCGTAATGTGTACCTGGTGCAGACGGCTACCATGAACGAACCGTTTTGCATAATGCGCCGTCGCTTGCATACATTTCAATTGGAAACAGTTCAAGTAGATGACAAGTGTTGAAGACCACCAAAGCGATGGGGTTGGAATAACCCTCGGAAATAAGCAACTGCCGCGCTGGCTAGCGACAGTGATAGTAGTGTCGACTAGCGGTTCGCATGGTCCGACGCAAACCCAATGCCTACGTCATGAAGCAGGCAGTCACATCCGCACATCAGGCAGGCAACGAGGCAGTCAGGCAGCTGACAGTCGTTCTCCCCTCCCCGCAACGGCGCGGCGATCAGTCACAGTCGACCACCGCAAAGACGCGCACACAGCTCGGATCACTTGTCTTGTATTGGATAACACAGCACCACAGCCGGCTAACGCGGGTGAGAACGATTACGGCCAAACACGCGCCACACACACGGCATCCAGCGCCCCGCCTTCCGAGAGCACGCCCGCGACCTCCTGCCCATCTCACGCTATTTACTGAGTCCCGCGGGGTCACCGGCCGAGTCCCAGCCTGGCGAGACCGCAGCGGCGGGTGGAGGCGGGTCGGCCACATCGCCTGTGCCGGAGGAAGCATGGCGGGCGCGCCGTGTCAGCTGCCTGAGCTTGACACGTCCACGCACACTGTCTTAGTGGCGGGCCGAAAGGACGGGATCGAGGGGTCGACTGGTGGCTGCCCGAACCCACAGAGGACCAGCAGGGCCCCGTCAGGACAGACGCAGCGTGACGACATCGTCCGTGTCAGAGACCGCCAGTGGTGACGTCAGTCAGTCGTTCGCGGAGACGGGAGACTATGACCGGTTCGGGGGTTTGTTATAGTGCCAGGCCGTTGTTCAGTGTCGAATAATGCCGCACAGCATAGGGCAGCCGTCAACACCTCGTCATCGATGGACTGTGCGGAAACGGACTGCACGGAAGTTGAGCGGAAAACAAGGGAATTGTCGTCTACGCGACGCGTTTTGTCGAACTGCACGGAAAAGAATCGAAGACACATCGTACTGCGTCAAAAAGGCTTGTCACGGAAGTGGGCATGCACAGAGTCAACCTAAATGCAGGACAAGGGAGCTCTGTCCGCTAATTTCTGACTACGGGTCACCGGTGTCGTCAGCTGACTCTCCTTCGTACTCAAAACCTACTTCCACGGCAACCCACCGATCCAACAAACGGAAGCCAGTAATACACGTACTGACGTACAGATCGTCTTTCCGCGCCAGCGGCAGATCGCGGTTCGACCTTTGGCTTCATTTTTGTCCACATGTGGCAGTACGGAGTCAGCCACAACCAATACCATTGACATCAAACGCTGGGGTCGGTCCAACACAAGCGGTGCTCTTCCTAACACCAGTGAATTCGAGGCCTCCCCATGTTTTCACCCAACTAACAGCATGAATCGAGTAATGCGACGACTGGCCCCCAAAGAGATCACCAAATTTAGCGTCGAACTTTTCAGGAAATTGGCGGTGAAATGGCCACGGTATGCACGCTTCTGGAATACAGCTTTCAAAACATATAAACAATTTCCCGGGAATTAGTGTAGGCATTTACAATGCCCGTGGTCGTGAACAATCTAGCCCAACAACCCCCCCCCAAAAAAAGTCCGTCAAACGACAACGATGTCAAGTAAACGTCCGTGGGTACACTTTTCTCACGCCAAGCCTCCGGAATACCGCACCCACATTAGCAGACAGACAGTGCACTGAGGCGGACACATGCCACGGCAGCGCCATCTACACACTGGCCAGGTCACACTGCGCCCGGCCAACCACAGCTTGCCGGGAGGGACACGGAGGCGGTCACGGCGTGATTCCGCCGTGTCCGCGGCCGGCCGCGGCGCCCTCCCACCAGAAGACCCCGGCAAAACAGAAGCGAATCGGACGCACGCCAATCAAACGTAAATACTTGAATCACAGCAGAACGTAACTAGAATAATGGTTATCTTGGGGAATGTAGCACAAATCCCCGCGCACCAAGTCATGGATAACACTGTTCACACCTGCACGCGAGCGTCCATAAATACAGCCTCGGCGTCTTAAACTGGGACAGGAGGCCACCTGCAGTAGAAGAGTGGGGGCAGGGGCACCCCCACTTCAAGGCTTCGGTGGTGCGGGCAGGTGGAAATACAGATTCGCGCAGATGCAGAGGAGCACGATGCAGAAGGCGTTGAAGAAGATGAGGACGCGGAACTTTGGGTCCATATCGCCCTGTCTGTACCAGAAGATCTGTGCGAAAAAAGTTGAACGTAGTGACATCTATCGGCAATGTCGTAAGTACCGATTGAGAACGTTTCCGTCTACTACAACGCCAAGAATACGTTACCATACGTTTTCTATTTTCTGCACTTTGAAACGCAGTTCAATGGATTCAGAACAGGGAAGTCTACCAATACGCTTGAATATTCCGAAAGCTAGTCCTCAGTAAAAATCACATACTTAGCAATGTTCAGCTCTGGCTGGATGATAGAGACATCGCGGTTTTTGAGCGTACAGCATTAACAATGTTCCAGTGTGTGCATCGTTCAGAACAACTGCTCCTACTACAACATTCTTCATCAACACAGTTAACGACCCATACCATTCGTGCTATAAGCAAACACCAAAGACAAAAAAATATATGAAAGCCCTCATGCAAATTACCGCTCCACGGAAAGCCGGAGGGAGTTGAAAAGGTCACGTGTCACAAAGGACAAGTACAATTTCGGTACAATTTTCCAGCCCTGCCTACGACATTAGGCTGCAAACTGGATAGCGCCACAATTACCCGACCACAGGCAGGAGCCACCCACCACAGTAAGATGTGACGCGCAGATGAGGACGATGATGACGCCGAAGAAGATGTTGTTGCCGCGCGGCGAGTGCTCGTGGAAGACGAAGGCGCTGATGAGCGTGACGAACACGACCAGCGCCGTGAGGAAGCCCACCACCAGGTTGATGGCTCTTTCCTGCAACCATTCTTTTGAAACCCGCGTTTCTGGATCGTAACCGACCTCCCAGGCTTACGACAGTACCAGCAGTAGCCGCCCGCCTAAGATGAGACAGCGCAGTACGCGAGGCCACAGGCTGTTTGGCAACGGGCCAACAACATAACGACAACCGACAGCGCACAACGAACAAAGCACAACCAACCAAACTTCCTACCAAAAACGGCAAAGACGGTGGCCATGTCAGAACGCTCACAACATACCCACAGCACTGCATGAAAGAACAAGCGAGTGAATCAACAAGTTCTGACTACGACCGCACGATTCCCGTTAGCTGTGTCTCACGCGCCACGGCCAGACAGCTAAGCAGCAGGCGCCAGCAGCATTACCGCACACCGCAGCAACGACAGCAGCGGCATCACCAGACACTATGACATTACACTACTGGACACCACAGTGGCAATACTACCGGATACCACGACAGCGGTACCAACAGACACCACACCAGCAGCATCAACGGACACCACAGCAGCGGCATCTCCGGACATCACAGCAGCAACATAACTGGACAATACAACACCACAACCGGACAACACAACCGCATCGCCGGACACCACACAGCCGCATCGCCGGACCCCGCCACAGCGGCATCCCCGAACACCACAACAACGACAGCTCCCGGCTCCGTCAGCAGCACCACTGACCCTGGGCCTGGATTCGCTGTTGCCGAAGAGCGGCCGCTCCAGGTCCGGGAAGGCCGCCCTGGAGCCGATCAGGGGCGTCGTGTGGCTGTCCATCCCTCCGCTGGGCGGCCGCGCGAGCCTGCGAAGCGGGACGCCCGGTCAGCACGGCCCAGTCGCCACACGGACACCGGCACGCCGTCTGGAGTAGACACGTGATTCGCCGCCGGCTGACACAGGAAGGGGGCGGGGGCGGCTGGGGTCCCCTCCCCGTCTGCCACTCGACGGCCGCCGGTGAAGACAAAGGGAAGACCGAAACGTCGGACGATGCAGGGATGGGAATTCGGTTCCTGTTCTTGGTGTCGGAACATAATTTTTCTTTGGAGGCAACATTTTGCTGAGTAATATCGATTTAAGCTGGTGCTCTTGGTGCAAGTCAGTTACGACATCATAAGTGCTTCTTACTAAGTGGAAACAGAGTCATGTGCTTGCAGAGTTAGAAATTTGTAAATTTGGTAATAATGTAGCTTTTGGTGGAGGCACAAGACTAAACTTTTGGTATGTAAAATACTTTTGGGGTATATGTGTCCTGACATTGCTCGACACAAAAACAACATCTTTTCCAACCCTGCGAAGGTGGCAATAATTTTCCGGCTGAGGTTCTCGTCAGGAGCGTTGCTTACTACACTCCTGATGGGACAACGGTCCGAGCATCAGTAAGAACAAGACGCCATCTCCTCACCAGCATTCCGCAAAACGTCCCAACTACCCGAAATTCCTCAGCCGTTTCAAAATCTTCCCTTACTAATAAAGTAAACAAGTGACCCTAGCATGCTCCCAGATTTTGGCCATGTGAGGAAAGAGCAACAGTAGGTGAGGCTGGTTTTAATATCAAATGACAGGCAGAAACGGCAAGACATTACGTTCCGTCGCTAGGCCACCTTCAGGAGTTAGTAAACAATTTTCATCACTCCTGAAAATGACCTAGTGTCGAAACGTAGGGTGTGGTATTCATGCATACTTCAAAACATGTGAAACCAGCCTCTTCTGAAATAAACATGATGATTCTTTCCTAATCATAAAATACGGCGTCACGAATCTTATATACGGCTTTCTGATATATGACTACTGGTCGCTGGTGACTGAGTGACTGCTAAGTTGTATGTAGTTAAGCAAGACATACATACAACTAAGTTGTATGTATGTCTTGCACCTACATGTTTTTATTCCTGCATTCATGACTCAGGGCAGTAATAGCCACACCTCACTGCAGACTGCCCTGCAGCTGTAATACATACATAATGCATATCATCAGCAATGGAGCTTACCTTTGTCTCACTAGGGCTGCCTAAGCTAGTTTCTACAGACAGGAGGCAAAGGATCCGGAATTAATTTGCAACTTATCTTTTTCCAACTGAGTTTATATATATATGTGAAAATATAAATTTATTGTGACCAAATACATTCGAAATTCCACATACATTGATGTAAGAGATAAACTGCAAAAGAATGGCATTTAAAGTTCGAGTTATGCATCAAAGGGCACTTTCATTGCAGTGACCACCACCACCCTACAACATGATGCAGAGGTCTTGAAATCTCAAGCATGATAACTAATCAGAAGATTCACTGTATGCATGTTCAATGACTGGATCAGAAGGCTCGACTAACATACCATCTTTGGATACTACGAAGAACTATGTTGGATGAGGAGTGCTCTCACAGGTGGCACTAACCCCAACCAATGCAGGAGATGCCAGTAATCAGACAGTGGTTCTCGATCAAAACCAATGAAGAGAAACAAGCATTACTTACAAGATGTTGTTGCAAATGGGAACCTACAACCCCACTTCCCATGAAAAACATTTCAGATTATATGAAGCTCATTAAAGCATTGCCAATATCATTGAACTATATGATGTTTATCAAAGGTTTTGTCATCTATTTACCCTTTTGTTTGGAAAAATGAAAGCAACTTAGTGCTGAGGATGTTAATGTTTACATGACACCTGTGAACAAAAAAACTAGTAAAATAATGAAACCAGATAAAAATTTGTCATTGTGATGGGCCCAATACACTCTTTTTCACATCCACAAATATGAAAAAGTGTACTCGAAGAACTCACATCCAGGATTATGCTGCAAAAGAATATTTGCCATTACAATCAGTAAGTTCTGACATATCTCTGCACACATAAATGCAATCTTCATGGTGCAATTGGCAACATTTTTTTGCAAAGGATGACATTTGCACTGAGGTCACTAGCTTGTTGCCATTAACTTATTTTTGCTAGCCTAACCTAAACTTAACCAGTCATGACATATTCAAATCCAACCTGTCTCAACATGCCTTAAATAGCCAAACTAAATGTGATTTAACTTAATACAACAGCAACATCAGATGAATATTTCCCATGACAGTATATCATGCTATTAGCTATTCTGTGGTGTCTCACAACTTCATACACGCATGACAGCTGATTCATTTTTGGCACTGTACAATTCAATCTGTCAACCATGTATTCATTTTGAGATGTTGGTTTTATGCTAAATAAACTTTGGTAGAAGTTATCTTTTGGTCTTCAACAGCAACATGTGAATGATTGTGGCTATGTACTTTGGTTATTGTAATGAAACGTGGTAGCAACATTTATAGTGGCTCAGCTGAAAAATGCACAAAAAATGATTGGCAAATTTCACCTAGACTAACCATCACATTCAAGAAAATCATTCCTGCCATGAATAAGAATGAGCAGGTTATACTGAAGCACCTTGTAAAAATGGGGGCATTTTCTTAAGATTTACAAATACTATAGCTGGTTGGAGTACTTTCTTACTTTATGACTTTACAGTCTGGTGTCTAAACAGTTGTCGGCCAAACTGCATCAGTTTTAATTAAAAACCAAACTGTCACTGTCAGCATGCCATTCTGGTTCATAAAATTACAGTTACAAGGAGCATTGTTTTGAGTATAGGCAGCAAAGACATGAAAAAGGAGCTGTGCCACAATATAGCAGCAAAATTTCCCAACAACACTGTGCATATCAGCAGCAAAAAGTTGGCCTACACAGGATGCCCTGACAAGTTGCCAGAACAGAAAAAAATTACACATGATTAAGCTCTTACTACAACCAATTCTACCAAAACCAAAGTGGTATAAATAACAATAACAATAGTATAAAAGTGGAAGCAAGAGCAACACTGGAACCTTGAGAAGCAGGCATGGCTTAAATCAAATAATACGAATCCTCCTCATGCACATAATTCACCCACATCTGCATGATGGTGCCATATGCCACTGCATCATGCTCCACACTGCACATCTTTGTTAGACATTAACAGCAATCAGTATGTCTTGTGTGATTTTTTGCATCTGTAATGGTACTCTGAAGTGATGACATTAGAAATGGCATGCAGAGACACATGATAAGGCCACAAAAGACTTCTGTTCATTTTGCAGATCTAAAGCACCGAGTACCTGCACTATCAACACAGTTTTTCCACTGAGGATTACAGATAACACAAGGGCAGAGCTTATGTTGTATCACAAATGCTTCCATAATAACTGGGATATTCAAAGTCCTAATACTAAGATATTCCATTTCCTACTTAAACAACATCTACAGCACCTCTTTACAGCTGAACAGGTGGGGGTGGGAACTGCAAGGATGTCCACATCTTCAACTAGAGCCACAAAATATCTCAAAAGGGATGACATCATTCTGGTTTCTTATTTCTGAAGTTAGTCAGTCACTACTGGCTATTGGATGCAATGTTAAGAATTGAATAATGAATTATACAAGTATTATTACTGTTCTACATCTCTTCTATGCAAATATAAGTTTGCTGTGGGTTAGTCTGCAAAAGAAGGTAGGTCTTGATAACAATGTTTTATTTTTCCAGAATACCAAAACTAAAAATGATGTCCATTTTCCTATCAGTCACAAAGTAGTGGGTACATCCTGCAAACCACATCTATAGGAAGGGTTTGTTCACCAATTCTGCTCCAATTATCTTGTTGACACTGGTGACATGGTTTGTATACTGGGTTGCTGAGTGTTGAATATGTTAACTTGAATTATGTTAGGTCATTTCACTGACATGTTCTGTGCTTGCTGCAGGTTACTGTGTGCTCATCAAAAATCAGATCAACTTAGGTTGGTTGGGTTAAAACAATTGTCATAAGGCAAAAATCCTTTATCAAAACTAGGAATGTACAAAAACATCATACCCTAACAGAATGCTGCTTAAGTTTAGACTTTTAATGTCCAGCTTATAGAATTTATGCCCTCAATATTGTGGTTCAGATTATGGGATGGTGCAGCCTTCAGTCATGTGACACATTTCTACAATGCACTTATTTCCCAGCAAAAAATAGCATAAGTGGTATAAAACCCATGCAACAGATGGTTTCAAAGCAACAACTGCAACACGGTGCAGCATAATACCACTGAAATATGAAGAATGCAAAAAATACAGAACATTGTCACTCCATTTGCCACTGACTGCCATGTTACTTCTGTTTGGTTTCTGCTGGGAATCTCTGGTAACAAGTTCAGAAAGGGCAATTCCCAAAGTTAGGGCATTTTGGACCACATGACATCATCAGTATAATCAGACTTAATGAATAAAAAACAAGATTCACAAGATACTTGTTGCATATGGGATAATCCATACAGAAGCATCGTACAATTCACAACACATGATAACACAATTACTACAGCTATTTGAATGACAATTCAGCTTTCTATTCATGACATCATATAAGGTAATATGGCATGGGGTTCAACTTTACATCAGGTAATGTTGGCGGGAAGCAGCTAGTCTGTCCAATGGTTTGTTCACTGTTTTCTACACCCATGGCTTCAACTAAGTGCTGTCCTTCTAGTTGCCATGCTAAATGCTTGCCTCCCGCTACACAGTATAATGTTCACTTCAAGACCCACCACATAATCTTACCTGGAATGACCCGAAATGAAATATTCTGCAAAACAGAAACGGCGCCTACACGTTACGCTCTGCTGTGCGACTGCATCGTAACTTGAGCATGAAACCAAATTGCGTCACTTATCGTCTCTAGATGACCATAGCTGTCACTCCAGCTATCTATTTTCCAGATTGGTTGGATTTTCCGACCTTGAATGAACTATTGGATCTATCTAGTTATCCACTGAATGTATTTTGTGTGGTGTTCTTCCCAGTTTTTTGCTTATTTTTGTGATATCAAGAACCGATTGTTTTCGAAAGGTTATACCAGAAAAGGGCAAAACCACATTTGGTATGCTTCTTTGTAAACTAGAAAGAAGCATGTGCTTCAAACGCAGATGAAAACCACAAAATCTGAAGTTTTCATGACACTGGATAATATCAATACCATTTTTCTTTAAAGTAAAAGGAGGAGATGCCTTTTATACCATTTTGATACTATATACTGAAAATCACCTGTTCTACACTACCGACATCTTGCGGTACTTTTCCTAAGTTTTCCGATACACAAACTTCTGGATTTGTTGAACGCAGAACGCTGGGCGAAGCAGGAAGATGTGCGCGTTGTAGGAGCTGCTGGTCAAGCTGTGCTGGGAGTTTGTGCGCCGGACGAGAACCTAGGCCAATGGGTGATTTGCAATTTACTGTTCCCTGTAATATTGGTGCCATTTGCTCGGATATTGCGCCAGCAACAACTTCAGGAGGCTCGTTTTTCATGAGCACAACAAGTCCGTCATTGACGAAAGCAGAAGAGCACCGAGGACCGGCGATGCAGCAAGATGATTTGCTGATTGAGAAAACTCTAAGCAATTCACCGCCTCATCTTTCATCAAGCACAGAAGCATCCAGTGAAGAGGGTCAAAGATTTAGTGAAGATAGCCAAAATGTTTTGGGTCTCAGCAATGTTTTGGCAAATCATACTGGGAACCAGGAGAAGTTGAAGTCATTGGACAAGAATGGCTTGGTGGACCATTCAGGTTTAGCACAGAATGTCAGTGGTGCAAGTGGTCTTTCGAACAGCATTGGTCTGGGCACACCCCTCCATCTTGGCCAGTCGTATTCTGAGAGCAATCCTGTCATGCTAAATGGCAGCTTGAGTGGTTCTCATTCAAGCCTTTGGTCAACAAGCTCTGTGGATGATAGCTTTCTTAGTGGCATGCAGGCCCTAAATGGTGCATCATACCAAAGTCAGTTTCCACCATACTCGCAAATGCCTAACTCAAGCCCAAATGCCATTATGGGTGCCAGTCTGGGTGCACAGTTTGGGATGGCACAGCAGAACCCTTCTCAGAGGAGGGCCATCACAGGTTCTCACAACCTGCCACCCAGCAGACCTCAGAATCCCTACATGGCCGGTAAGGGATACCCAGCCTGGTCCACTGTCAGTGCTCCACAGCCCCAGCAGAACAGCTGGGGTGCAGGACTGCAGGCTCAGCACAACATGGCTGGCATGCCTGGGTGGAACCGTGGCAGACAGGTCTCAAGTCTCAGCCCCCTGGCACCCATGTCTGCAAATATGCCTGCAAACATGGCAAGCATGAACAGGAAATATAGCCCAACTTTCAATCAGGGTGGTGGAGGCATGGTGCTCTCCCCCAACAAGTTCAGAAGAAGCACATCTTATCCAGGAAAAGGACCCTTTGGGCCAAACCCACCACCATATGAATTGTCTGGAACTGAAGAAAAGGACATGTTGGCATATCAGGTATGTGACATGAGTGCTGTACTTTCATGCTCTTGTCTGGGTTAATATCCAGACAAAGTAATGTAAACTGATGCACCATGAAGTTGGGTTTTGTTTTGCACACTTTGAATAGTTGTGATGCAGATAATTGCAGTCCAGCATGACAGTGTCCTGAAATAGTGTTTTGGACAAGCAGGAAGATGACAAATTATTAGAATGGTGACAGTGTCTTGAAATAGTTTTTTGGACATACAAGAAGATAAAAATTATGGGAGTGACATAAAACATTTTGATCATGGTCATGAGTAAATTTTGCATTTAGTAGAGGACTAAGTACAGTGCTTCAGATGTTTATATAGCAACCAGCTCAGCTGTAAGGCTTTTCAGTCAATAGGAGGCCTTGATAATTTCATGCATCCTGTTGATTCACACAACGATATCGAATGGGCGATTTCGCAATGGTATTTGCTCACTCTCCGGGTGGCGCTGGCATCCGTGGCGCGAGGCGAGCGGGGTCGGGCGGCGTTCGGCCCGTCCAAGGTCGGCGCGAATGAGCGACATCCTCGCTCAGCGATCCCGAGCCGAGCCAGTCGGAGCCGGCTCGCGCCGTCCCGGCCGCACGGTCGGCGCCGCGGACGGCCGGACGCGGCGGCGGGCCCGTCAGCCGGCCGCAGCCCCGCGACCGGCGGCTCGCACCCCCAGCTGAGCCTCGTGGCGGCGCCACGCTCGGCGACTAGTGTCGCACCGGTCTTTGCGCGCGCGCGAACCCAAACTGATCAGGTTATTTGCAGTCAGTCAAGGGAGTGGACCGGCAGAGTGGACTCTTCAGCGTGTGTCCAAGCGTGTATGAAATAGTGTCAGCTGGCATGTGGCCGGGGGCTCACATTTTGCCGCAGTAGTTATTTGCGACCCTTCGACGATCGATGACAGTCGTTAGGTGAACGATGTTGGTATCGCATGATGCTTGGAAACGCGACAAATGTGGGTCCTATCGACTCCCGAAATTTCCAAGGCAAAACAACTTGCCTGGGATGGAGGAGGCGCGAAGGACCTCGACGATGCCGCTTGCCATTAAATGCCGTAGCAGCGAAGTCATATTCAGTCGTAACTCGCAATGCTTCGAAAAAAAAACATGTGGTCCTTGTGAACGGTTATGGACATGTTTTTGCTGTCATGCCGTGTGACATGCGGCTGTATGCATCAACTCTTGTTCACGATACATATGTGTCTGAGGTGCCGACTAATTTCACGTGTCGTCGTTTAAACGTTAGACATAAATGCGCATTTGCGGATCCTGCTTGCCCACTGTATCTTTGGGCAACCCTGGTTTTGGTTCAGCATTTTGCCCCCGCGTAAAATCCAAACCGCAGACTCAGGATATCGTACTGTCGGAAAGGCAATCTGCGTTTTTTCTTCACAGCTTTTACGTGCATCTGCGTCGTTCTCTTTTGCGCTGTCCGGGTCGGTGGAAGGCTGCCTGCTCACAGAGTGCATAATTGACTGCTGAGTTAGCCGTGATACCGACAACGGCGTAATCTGTGAGCGGCAGCTCGGATAAAGCGGGCGGACAGCGCCTCGTGCCGTCTGATCCCGCGGCTCCAGCAGTCGCTGCGTCACGGTTCAAAGTAGAGGCACGGGCACGGGCGCGACCACGCGACGGACTTGATTCACCTGATTAGACCGGCTGGCGGCGCTCCGGCCGACCGCGGCCGTCCTCTGCCGGCCAGCTGGCTCGCGCCTGACCCCCTCCTGCAGCCCGACCTTCCCGTGTCCCAGATCTAGTGATCCTGAGCGGCCGATCGTCTGCATTGTTTCTGCTGACGCCAGGTGCTCTGTCCCGGCTGGGACGGATTCGGCGGCGGAGCGCGCCGCCCACGCTGCACCTGTGCGCCCGGCCGCCGGTAATGGGCAGCCGGCGGCGGCGCGCGGCTGCGTCAGCGCGCCGCGCGAGGCCGGGCGGCTGCCTCGACGGGCGGCGTGTCTCCCGGGCGCTCGGCTGTCGGTCGGGCGGCCTCGGGACGGCGGCAGGTCTCGTAGCTCGGAGCTGATGCCGCCCGACTGCGGCCTCCGAGGCGCGATCGATAGGCTGGCCGGCGACGGTAATCCGTGCCCCGGCCGGCGGCGAGTTCACCCTCCGGCGCCGGCCGGGCCGCCGCGATACTGGGCTCGTGCGGCGCGGCTGGGCGGTCTCGGACGGTGCCGGCCGGCCGGCCGTCCCGCCACCTCGCGATGGTCGGCGGCAGCCCCGGCCGGCGACGGATTGAGCCGGCTCAGGGGTGTGTCCACGTCTACGTGGGCTTTCTGATGTTCGCGCCTGGGTTTAGAGTGGGACTGCCCCGGGAAAAAGCCGCCCTGGATGAAAAAGAAGACAAAGTGAGCGCGCGACGAGAGCAGCTTCGGACTGCGGATTCTGCGCAGGCGTCCAGTATTGACTGGTGGCGCCAGATCTGTCAGCATAGGCCGGTGCGCGGTGATGTGTGGAGATTGCATGTCGGATCTGGCCGGGGGTAAATAGAATGATGTCATTGTCGCTTATTGAACCTGAATAGGGCATTTGAGCCAGCGGGTCGCGAAATTTGTACGGACCAGCTCGGACTCGGCGCCAGTGGCGGAATGAGGCCGCAGGTCGACTGTTTACTCTGTCGTTAAACAGCGATCGCGGCATCTCGTCGACCCTGCGCGAGCTCGTTCGAGACTGACGACTCCGCGGCGGCGCCGCGCTCTCTGGGTTTGGTGCCACAGAAATAGCGCGCGCCGGGGACAGGGGCGAGTCGGCCGAGCGGCGGCCGACCCGCCCCGGCCCCCGCAGCTGGCATGTGGCCTGACATTTGACATACAAACAGCGCTCGATGAGCGACCGGGCAGGAGCGGACCGAGCCGGTCGTCCGGATCGGCGCAGGAGCGGTCCCAGGGGGAGGCCGACGGGCACAGACGCGCAGAAACGGCCCCCGACGGGCTGAAGAGGTGACGGCATCCGTGGACCGTGCGGCACAGCGCGCCGCGGCCGACCTGTGCGGAGACGCAGCCTAGGCCGCGAGACGCGCGCCGGCGTCGGTCGTCGCGGCCGATTCCTGCCTGCGCCGGTCGTCCGGGCGCCGGCCGCCCGTGACGCGACGCTGACTGTTCGGGGCCCATCCTGCCGGTCTGAATCACCGTCGGCGGCGCCGGAGGCTCGGTCGGGCCGCGACGGCCGCGCCGGTCGGGAGGCGACCGCGCGGTCCCGCGTCTGACAGCCACCGCCTTTGTCGGCGGTCGCTGGATACAGAGCGGGGCGAATTAGTCATGCGGCGCGGCGGCGGGGCGGGGGCGTCGTCGGGTCACGCGGGCCGTGCCGTATCGATCAGACCCGGTCGGGCCGGAGCTGTACCCCGGGCCCCCGCCGCCGCCGCCTCCGCCCCGCTCTTGGCAGCGCGCCGCTGGCAGGCTTCCGACCGCATTATCTGGCGCAGTCGGTCGCCTCGCCGGCGTATTCTTCCACTTGGCCGGCGGCGGCGCCGCGTTCCGCCCAGCTGTGGCCGCGTACGCACACCATGATGCAAACGCACGGACGTATACCAAGAAGCGAGGATTGCTGTGGCGGTTTTGTGTTCACGCTGTGCCCCGTGAATGCGATGCGTGCGCCGCGAAACAAGTCGTATCGTGTATACAACATGCAACTCCTGCGGTATCAGTGACAAAATCTACAGTATGCGCAAATCAGTCGCAGGGGCATTTATCTCTGCGCAGCACGCACAGTGTCATGCTTGTATCGCCACCAAATCTGACACATGTGCGTGACAGGGCCTACTGCTCAGCCGCTCGTTGGGTGAACAGGGCGGGGAGGTGCTCACTGGGGTTGGGACGCGAGCCGCCTGCGCAGTTTCTGGCGGCATTGGACCGTCGCCCGCTGGTGACCATGTCCTGTCGGGTGTCCGCTCCTGCATCCCTGGCTGCTGGCGAGGGGCGGGGGAGGCGGAGCTCGGGTACAGCTCGGCTCGGCAGCCCCGCGCAGGAAGTCGGGCCAATAGCAGCCAAACAGGGCCGCAGCCTCTTGCGCAGTAGGGCGTTTGGACGTTTTCGAGCCGTCTGGTTGCGTAACGGCTCTGTCATTATTGAGGAATTTCGACGAGGCCTGGACGCTGCGCTGCTTGATATTGCATGTGGCGGCGGAACGCGCGGCCCTTCTTGGCGGCGACGCCGTTCGGAATCCGTGAAACCGTTTCTGAGAAGGTTGCCGAGTTCGAGGGAGTCGTCCACCTTCCACCAGAGTTCGGGCGAGCTGGCGGGCGGGTTGTGTGATATGTGCGCTCGCTGGCGGGACCTTTGTTACGTAAGCCGCGTGCTGAAGCTGTTTTCGGAGATGAAAACAGACGGTTTATTCTCGAGAAGATGATCCATTCGTCTCGCGACTGCTGCTGGAAGCAAGCCTGTTTCCTCGGCCGCTGAAGGTCCTGGAAGCGGCGGCCTATGGCAGTTTATACATAATCTGATCAAAGCGATTTGCCAGTTCTCGGGCAGCCTGCGCTTCTCAGAACGATGGTTCAGGTCGGCACGCCATTCGTCAAAATTTCAAAGGGATGCAGGGCCTGCTGTTTACTGCTTTTGCCGCTGCGAATTTGCTCGTGTATTTTTCGCCGGCGACGACGACTGTTTGGTGAGGCTGGTGAGTCAGACTTTGGCAGGTGCCCAGAGTACCTGTCCTCTTCAGTGCTGACGCCAGGGAGCCAGATAATGGCTGCAGAGCTGGGCCCAAACCGTTATCATCGCCTGGCACGTTTGCATTGTTTGTCGTGCCCCGAAAGAGCCCCAGCCGTGGAGAATATATCCCACGCGGGACGACGGATGTTTTAGTACTAACAGTCACGCCCACCCATTAAAAGTCACACCGCGTCGTGATTTTGATGTCTCCGGCGATTAAATGCCGTTTTGCCGTGGTCACGTTGCACTGGCCATTAAGCGCCAGACGACTGTCGCGGCAGGGTGTCACTGCGTGGTCCGCGGACATATGGCGGCGCGCCGGGATTCCATAAATATTGACGGCGTCTGGCGGGCGCCGGGCGCGCAGTTTAATGGTGCTGCCTCGTGCCTGGTCTCTGAGTGCCTTCTCGTAACGGGGCGCCCGGCGCTCATGGCACGGCGGCCGTGATGCGGGCCGCACGCATATCGATTGCGGGCGCACGCCGAGCGCGCCGCCGCCGCCGCCGCCGGCCGGGCTGGTGCCGCAGCCGGCGACTGCGTCACGCCGGACGTGGCCGCCGCCGCCGCCGCCGCTGGCGCGGACCCGGCGACCCCGGCGCGCGTGCAGGCGATACCGGTCGCTCAGGCCATCGAGCGGGGCCGGCGCGCGGTGCGTGTCGGGGTCCGGCGCCGGGGACAGGCCGGTGCCTGGCCCCGAGCCGGCGGCGTGCGGCCACCGATCCGGTGGTGTCGGCTGCCTGCTCCCCGTCCAGCTGGCCGCGCTGCCCACGGCGGTTGGCGGAAGGGCGTGCTCCGACCGACTTTTGACACGGGATGGTTGCTTGATATCATGAAGAAGCGAGATGGATGTAGGTGTGCTAGTTCAGGAGTGAGCTGAGTGGAACGACAGATGCTGAACTGCCTAGCAACGTTATGATGGAGTTCGTGTGTTTGGTGGTCAGACGAAAAATATGCATCGTCATACAACAGTGAAGATTGTCTGCCCCGTCAGCGTGTTGAACGCGTTACGGGCGCAGTAGTATTTATATATAGGAGTAGGATAGGAGTAGTACAGGAGACATCTTTATGTTGCCGTGTGGTTTGGAACGCCAGATGTTTTAATTGGAAGTTGACACCTGCTAGAAGACACGTGGAACAAACGAAAGCGAAACTAGGTGGTTACGCCGGAACTAAGATTGAGGAATAGTGTGAAACCCAGCTCAGACGGGTTTTTTTTTTATCTAATCTGTATTCTGAGTGAAAGTTTGGGCCCCGAAGATGTTTCACTAGGCTGCTGTCATTATGATTGATTTCAGAAACATCAGGACGGCGAACATGCAGACCTGGGTACTTGTGCCAGAATGACACGAGTGCGTAATCGATTACCCTTCCAGCGGCCTGCAGCTCGGCGTTTGATTTGATAGACGGCCAAATGAACGATGTCCCGCGATTGGTAGGCAAACAGCCGGCCTGTTTGCGGAGACGAGGCGCGGCGGGCCGGGCGCTCCGTCAGCGGCGGCCGCCTTCTGGCGCGCCGGCCGCGGGTGCCGCGTCAGCGCCCCGGCCGGCCGCCAGCGCCGGCACGCAGACGCGGCCGGATCGGCATACGTGGCACGCACGGCGGATGGCCGGAGGGGCGGCAGTCGGCCAAATGGGTCGCTAAACGAGGCTGGTGTCGAGCGGCGCCGGGCCGTCCCGGGCGGGCGCCGGCGGAGCGAGGCCCGGCGGGCTGACCTTGCCGGCGGTCCCGGCGGCCGGTGGGAGGTCGGCGGCCGCGCGTTACCATGCACCGGGCGCCGCGGCGCGACTGACCGGCCGCCGACTCGCCGACCGGCGTGCCGCCGCGCGCTGGCCTTGTTCGGAACCGGTTCCGCTCGTGAAATTCCCGATCGGATCGTTGACATCGGCCGGGAAAGGACATTTAACGGACGGACGGGCGGCGGACGCGGCCGCCGGCAGTCCGCCGCCCGCCGACTATCGACTCATCGATTACGACCTGGCCGATCTGTCAGGAAGCCGTCGGCGGCCCACTGATCCCATTTTGTCGGCAGGCCGGCCCGACTGTCCCCGGCCGGTCGCCGCGCGCGACATCGATTTATCGGCCGGCTCCCCGCTGTCGGCATCGACGCGCTGGTCCCCGCGTCGGCGGCGATCGTGCCGAACTGCGGCCCGGCTTATATACTGCCGGGAAGTCTGTCCGGCCACCGTATTGAATTATGCTGCGACAGCGTTCTTCCTCGCGTCGCGTCCTCGCCCGGTATTCAATCCGGGAAATGGCCCTCTCAAACGGCCGGCCCAGTCAGCAAACACGCGCCAGACGCGGTGCCGCGATCGCCGGACCGAAAAAGCTGCCGGCCGCCGGCTAAACGGTCCACAGCTGGGCTTTGTCACCCGAACACTGGGGCGGCGATTTCCCATGTGGCCGAACGCATAACGGATGGTCCGCGCGGCGTAATGGGATGGCGTGTCCGGCGCGTGCCGAGGTCTGTGACGGCCGCCGCCCCAGAGCCGGCTGTCACGCCGGTCCGCTGACCGGCGCCCGGCACGGTCTCTACGAAATCCCGGCATCCGGCGGCGCGCGGCGCGTGGTCGCTGTCTCTCCCCCCCCCCCGCTTGTTCGCCTCCGGTCTCCCCTCACCGGGCCCCTGCAGTAGATCACTTCCCATCCGCGAGGGGAGGGGGTGGGGGGCAATTTGTGGACGCTCGCGGAAGTGACGCTCCATCAGCTGATCAGGTCTCCCCTCGCCGCGTTTCAGCTGATTTCGACAATGGTCTGGAAACCGTTTTCCAACAGCTGATCTGGCCGGATGATAGTTGCCGTGGACTGTGTTTCCCGAGCCGTTTTGAAATTAATTGCGAGCTGTTGGTATGGATAAAGAATTGAGCCGAGTGGTGCTGTAGGTTTAGTTACGGTGCTTTGCTCGTTCGGCGTCGAATTGGTAGTGGATGGTTTGTTTACGATGCGTTCAGAATGGTTTTCAATTAATGATTGCAGTTGATTGTGTGCATAAATCTTCCGCTAAAATTCGCGGGACAAGTTTTCATTCAAGCTGCAGACTAGTGTGGAAAGTAAATATGGACTGAAAGTTGACTGCGATGCAACGTCTGCAGTGTAGAGTTCTGTGGCTGTCGCAGGTGTTCCGTGTTTCGTCACAACCCAGAGTTTTCTTTTTCGTATGAGGTGTGAACCGCAAGAAAAGCCGTCAACTCACATTTTGTAGCTATGCCCGCGATGGCGGATCGTTCTGGCTCAGTTGTCGACAATGATGTAATTGGTTCAAGTGATGAGTGTCGAAAAACGTTAGCAGGCCGGATGTTTTCTCGCCCTTAGTTTCAGCCGTTATCCTGTCTGTGCGGTGCCGCGGCAGGCGGCCTTCAGGCGCCGTCGGCGGCCAGCCGGTGTCGGCACGTGTCCGGCGCCTGGAGACGTCTGCCAGTGCCGGGCCGTGCCTCGCCGCCGACACGGCGGCGTGACGCGAACCGCCCGGAGAAGGTAGCCGTCCCCGCCCCTGCCCCCGCCCCGCCGGGCCTCGCCGGGCCGAGCCCGCCGGAGACGACGCGCCTCCGGAACGGCAGCGCAGTTGTTTGCAGCGTCCGGATGCGAGCCCTCCTCCTCCTGCGACCGTAGTGGGGGCCGATAGCAGTTATGACGGTGTTTACAAGGAAACACGTAGTCGGTGGGATAGAATGCGAAGGAGGCGTATTGTGGATTGGATTGTTTACGCAGCCGTAACCGGAGCTGGGGGCGTTTCGGGCGTGCAAAAAGCCGGCTTCACTGCGGCGACACTGGCGTACAACAGTTGCAGCTGCATCTGTGCTTACGGACAGCTGCGCTGACGTATTTTTGCCTTTGTCCGTAGTTCGACGTTCGGGAATGAATTTGATCATAGCGTACATAACGACGGCCAGCTGTTGCTGGTATGTACACAACTGTCCTTCGGGTAGGTGTCTGTGATCGGCACATCTGGGAAGTAAACACATGTTACACGTATCGGCGTTACAGTCATAGGGCTTTAGTATCTTGATCGAACTGCGCGTTTTCCGGTGCGTCAGTTAGCATATGATGTTGCTGTTCAAGAAGAAGTCGTTCACATACAGCTCCACTGCACGGTAAAAAACGGAACTTGTCTTTGGCTCCAAGTTTGGACGATTATTTTGCGTGGTTGATCGCCTTTGTCAGGCTGGCAAAGAAGGATAAACAAGGCTGACTGCGGTTGCTATGGTTTTTGCCAAAAAAATAATCATTGGTCCTTTATCAAGGAGTCCACGCTCAGAAAAGATCGTTATCATAATGACTTGTGTCCAGCATCCACCTGCTCCGTTCTTTGACGCAGAGCCACTAGTGATATTCCCAGTTTCTGTGTTGATACGTAACTTTAACTGTGCAGAAGCTTTGATCCAGTCAGAGAAGTCCATCTGACGTGAACGCAAGCATTAGTCTCTAGTCTGTGCCAACGAAGTCATGTAGATTTAGCAGCATATACATGTCCCTCGCAACTAGTGCGAAATGTTACGCGCAGGAAGAAATGAAGAAATGTTTGTGAACGCGTTACGCATTGCGTGGATTGGTTTTCAGTTGCCTTGTCGACTTATGTGCGCATGTGAGCTCAGCCGGGACTTTCCTGCCGTTTCGACTGTCTCATTATTCTGGCAACTGACAATGCAGCTGTCACCTCTGATGAAGTGAGCGGGGGCTGAGTGTCAGCAAGTCGCACCGTTCTTTTGTCGTTCTGTGTTACCGGTTGTTGTCTTGTTAAGTTCGGCATTGTGTCGATTATGTGCTGTGTGATTGCTGATAATGCCGTACGTAGTTTTCGTGACGGTGGTGGCCAGAAGCCGATCGCGCATTTACGAACCTACCGCCGTGACGTCTTGAAGAGACAAATGATATATGAATATGGTCGATAATAGGAACATGATAAATGGTAATAACAATCAGTTCTATGCCTAGCAGATCAGGCCACATTGTGTACCTCTGACTTGCTACAAGGGCGGCTGGTACGAAAACCATTTGTGATTTCCAAATGTGGTTCTGTTGACGCTTTCCCCGGCCAAAAGGTCGCAGGCATCGGATTGAAATCAAGCATGGCTGTAAAATGAGGCATGGTAAACGGAACGCGTGGTCAGCTTCAAACGGTCTTCGCAATTCATTGCAGTCAATTTCGCCGTGATTTCCGGCTGGGTCCCAAGATTTTCGAAAAATTCAATCGGTGAAATGGGTCAGACAAAAAAGAGCCGGGATCCGGCTCCGTCGACCGGCCGGGAGGCGCGCCCGAGCGGTGAAATTGTGCAGGCTTCCGTTTTCGGTCCGACTAGTCCGGGAATTGGCGGCGGATTGCGAGTGGCTCAGAGCTTAAGCTGCGCCTCTGGCGGCGGCCCGAGTGCCGAGATTACCGGCCGGCGGCGGCCTCCTGGACGGCGCGGCGTTCGATCAGAAAAAAACGGCGGCCGGCGCAGAAATAGCCGCCCGCGCCGCGTCAATACGCAGCGTCCGCCCATCTCGGGCCGGCCTAATTAGCGCTGGCCGCGCGATATTCACGCCCGTAATGGGACGAGATTAGGCGGGGCGCTCGGCCTGGTCGTGCTGACACGTCTCACCGCCCACCCTGTTTCAGGAGCGGAACGGCTTCTGCCCCGTCAACGGCGCCAGCCCGCTGGACAGCATGCGCTCGCTGGAGCACTACCTGAACGACATCGTGCGGGGCTCCGGAGATCCCAGTAAGTCGGCGGCCGGCCGCGCTGAGCCGGTCCTGATTGCGCCTGAGCTCTCGGTACCGAGCTCCGCCCTCAGGACGGTGTCGCTGACGGCCTCGCCTCGATCCGCGCGGCTAATTTCGATGGCAGGTGCGTAGTTGTTGACGGAACGGTGCTGTGAGTGGCTGGAGAGCTATCCAGGCTGCTGCCGCGCACGAGTCGCGCTTGTTAATTCGTTGCTTGCGCTGAAGCCGTGGTCGGCGTCTACAGAAGACTCTGCGTGCGAGAGGCCCGCCCCTTTGTGGCCGTGCTCTGGCTCCCGATGCTTGGAAAAGCTACTCACAACGACGTCCAGTCACTGGCGCATGAACGTCGTTGTTTTGTCGTGGCGGCGCGCCCGGCGCCGATGTAGACGTGGCCGCTTCGTGGGCCAAGTCGCGGTCCCGGGCCGCGACGCGCCGCAGCCCGCACGGGCATTCGAAGACGGCTGCCAGCACAAACGAAGCCCGGCGACGCGAATAGCGTCAGCCGGCGTCGCCGCCGCGCCCCGTGTGAAAGCCGCACCTGGACCGCCGTGACCGCGGCGCGCCGGGATTGTCTCCGGCCCGCGGAGCGCGCAGCATCCGCGCCGCTCCGCCGTGTCGACTCTGGCGATAGCTTTCGATGCCGGCTTGTTGTGGCTGTTCTCACGAGCTGTTTGTTTGGGGTCGTTGCCGGCGTGCTGTGCTCGCTGGCGGCGGGTTGGGACGCCTGCGGTCGGGGCGCGCCACTTTGCGGCTGTTCCGCTCGGCTCATGGTCGTGCCCGTGACTCGGGCAGCCGGTCGTTGCCGGCGGCGCCGAGGCCACAGATCCAGCCGTGCTGACAGTTTCCCACGCTGGAAGAGCACGGCGGCTTGCGGACCGGCGGGTTCTTTGGAGATGCGGGGCTTGTTCCGGGAAGGATCCCTGCACCTTGGGATTGGGCTTTTTCGAACGAGTGAGGAAGTAGGTATTGAACTCCGAACGAGTAAGGTATGAAACTGTGATTTTTTCGTGTGTTCTCGCGTTTGAAAGCGAGAACTGAAGACGAAATGGGCCTATTTTTTTTAACGTTTTACGTAATGCCTTTATACGTTGGAATGTTGAAATGTTTTAAATGGTTGTGATTGTCGTCGTAGGTCGTTTCGTGCAGGTGTGCAGGTTTTCCACGTTTCATGGGATGAACCGTTCGTAACTAAAGCTAACTAAAACCGTATGTTCATAGGTCATCAGACCCCGGGCGCCCCTGCCGGCTCATTTTATATTAATTGACCACGCGTCGAAGACCTAACTTGTTACCCGCGGGAAGGACCCCACGTGTACCGCGTATCGGCTTTGGGAGATGCCGAAAAGAAGTCGGCGACCTCTCGCCGAATTGATTTCCTCGGGTCGTGCGTGTCATTTGTTACGAAAAGTCGCGGCATACGTGAAAGCGAAACTGGCGACATCGCGCCGGATGCGCGAACACGTACGATCGTTCGTCGCGCTTTCTGAAGATGACGCCACGGGCTTCGGCTCGCTCCGCGCTCACGGCTGTCGCTTTGAGAATGCACGAGTTTGGGCGGCCTGTCGCCCGGCGCAGATTGACTTCGTTATCCCGTAACCACGCGTCTTCGGACCTCCGGTCGGCCGCCGGCGGCCGCGGCGCCGCGGCCCGGCGCCGCAATCACGCACGAAGCCGGCCGACGGCCGTGCCCGGCGCGCGGCGGCCGCGCCGAAGCCGCAGTACGGCGGCCGGCAGGCTGATTGGCGGGATCGGGGCGGCGCACGGCCGCGGCCGCTGCGTCGTTAGCGGCCGTCGGACGTTCGCTCGATAATGGCCGCGGGATCTCCGGTCGCCGGGCGGCAGGCACGCCTCTGCCGTGACGGCGGCGCCGGACGGACGGACCCCGGGCGTCGCCGCCGCCGCCGGCCCCACACCGCCGCCACCCTGCTGACCGTGGGAGAGGTCAGGTCGGGGTGTCCGGGTCGGGTGCTGGTCCTGTCTTCGTGTCTGACGAGAGGGGCTGCGCTGTCCGGCGGGCCGGGGGCCGACGAGCTGATGGACCGCGGGATGAATAGCGCGCGCCGGTGGCGTTAGCCGGGGTCCAGCGACGGGCGCTGGGCTGGGAGCAGGCCGGCCAGCGCCGGGGCCGACCCACAGATGGGTGCATTGACCGGCCTCTAGGGCAGCAGCACCGGGTGGCCGCGGGGAAACAATCAATCGGGACCGTTTTTACGCCGGCGCGACGCCGCGGGCGATGTGCTTTCACCCCGGCGGCCCGCCTGCAGCGTGGCGCGTGCAGAAAGACCGGTCGCCGCAGGCGGTCCACTTCCCTGAACGCCCGGGACGCCGATAGTCGGCTGAAAGGACGCCTTGAATAGCCATTGCACATCGGTTGCGTTCTCCTTGGGCAGCCTGTGGTTGAAATGTTAGGCTGTTGTAACGCCACGGTATCTGTCACAGGCACAAGGCACCGTACAGATTTGCAACTGAATATCACTTTCACTGCATCTTCGCTGTGTGCCTTGTGCGGAGGCCTTTTCCCGTGAAATGTCGAACAGAAAATTGCCTCTTTTATGTTCATTTTGAAGATTGAAGAGCTTCGGAAGAAGAATACCTTCGGCGTTTCATTTTTTTCGTGCGTAGGATTCGCTGAATAGAACTGTATTGCAATCACTGACTTAAATGTATGGTAAAGGGGGTGATGGGGATTTTTATGAAGTGCTGTGGTGTCGGGTTGCAGCATTTTTGAACCACAGTCCGTGTACTCTACAGTTCTGAACACGATTCACTCATTTATTAACGCTATATTCCTCGTGGAAAGATGATCAATCACGGTGCTGCCATTACAGCGCCAATTCTTTGTTCGCATTCATTAAAATATACTTTTGGTGTTACGTGGTGACGTTTTAATGGAGGCATGTGAATTGCGGTATGGGTGCATTTGCGCCTCGTTGAGCGGTGTGCCGCCAATATCCATATATTTTGGAACGTTTTTATTCGATCGCATCTTATGTGTGCAAAAAATGACCAGCTTTAAATTTGGACAAGTTGGGAAGGAGGGAGCATACTTTTTGGACTGTCTCTTCTGTTTCATGCCGTTCGTAGCGAAAATGTAAGTCTGGGGAAGAGTGTAAACTCTGTAAAAGATAGTGGTGATTAGAGAAGGCTGCGGAAATAGAGCTCGAAATGTATCTTTGAGAGATGGATCTCTCTTTGTGTACAACATTTACAAAATAATTTGCGTTTTGTTCATCGTCTTGCTTTAAATGAAGCCATCGACACCCATTCAAGTTAAATTGGTTGTGTGGTAACTTGACATGTGAATCTCAACGTTTTCTGAAACTTGATAATATTCCTGAATAACTTGAAGTTTGTATTCTGTACCCTCCAGCGCCTTGTGGTTTTTAGCTAACCAGACCTTTCCTGTGTCACGGAAGGTAAAAAAGTGGGAAACCACATTGGAAGATAACGTAGGCCGTACCTCTGAAGGTTTGTACTTTTTACGGCGTGCTTGCTTTTTTATGCGCCCCGTCTCGTTGTGCCGGTGAACTGTGCCAGAACACCAGGTCGGAATCCTCGGCGTCCAGGCCGTGCCGGTCACGCGAAAAAAGGCTGCCTCCCGGTGCCAACCGGCGGTGCGGAGAAATGGGCGAATTTACGAGGCTTGGAAGCCCCTCCCTTTGCAATTTCCCGGTGTTTTTGCGTGACTCGCGCGTAGTTTATTGAGCGCCGTCCTTCCGCGTTGGCCGTGCCAGCCTGCCAATTTGTACTGATGAGGTGCCTCCCGGATGTTCGCTCCGTGTGTGCTGGGAATTCCCCGTAAGTGACCAGGCATCGTTGGTGAAAACGCAGATTTTCCGCCGTCGTTCGTGTAGAATGCAAGACCTCATTTGGTGCATTGACTTTGTTTCCCTGTGAGATGTCCTCAGCGTCAGTCATGTTCTTGACATTTGAACGGGATACCGCAGAAGCCCCATGCCTATGGGGTTTGTGACTAATGTTGGCCGGTTGCTCATGCGACGTGTGACACTTTACATGACCCATGTTTTCGTGATGTTTTAGCAGCTGCTGTGTCGTGAGACAATTGCAGCGCCATATTTCGCCCGTGGTTGGTTTGCATAACGTATGTCTGAATCATGTTCACTCGAGAATTTTTCCTGGTAAACTGGTAGTTCTCGTGAGTTCTGTCGTACGATGTTCCACTCGCGCGGGGATGTTTTTTTTTCGCTTTTTGTTTGTCGCGGATGGACTCGTATTTGAACGTCGTGCCCGGTCGGTCACGAAAGTCGAAGCCTTGTTTGGAACTTGCAGACGGCGTCCGGTCCACTGGCGGCCGGTGTTTTTCGGCGGCGAGTGACCGGCGTGTTTTGCCCGCGTTACGGGACGGCGTCCGTCACTGTCAAGGTCGACGAGCGCCGCGTCGGTGGCCGCCGACTGGCGGCGGGCGCTGCCGGCCGCGCCGGGCCGGTCCAGCCGTCACGCGGCGGTCGGCGGGCTTTGACGCGGCGCCGGGCGCCGCCGCCGGCTGATGGAGAGGAGCCGGGACGTCGCTCGACTGGCACCGGGCGGGCCGGAGCGACGACCTGTTTTTCGGGCTGGCCGCGGCCTGACGACGCGTCGCCAGCGGCAATATTTGTGTACGAAAGACGGCGGCCGCCCTCATCCGTCCCCGGGTCAATACGGCCACCTATTGTCTGGCTCCTTGGCACACATCGATCCTGCTGCTGCTGACATGTACCGCGGACGTCGTGATGCGGCTCTCTCTCTCTCTCTCTCTCTCTCTCTCTCTCTCTCTCTCTCTCTCTCTCTCTCTCTCTCTCTCTCTCTCTCTCTCTCTCTCTCTCTCTCTCTCTCTCTCTCTCTCTCTCTCTCTCTCTCTCTCTCTCTCTCTTTCTCTCTTTCTTTCTTTCTTTCTTTCTTTCTTTCTTTCTTTCTTTCTTTCTTTCTTTCTCCCTCCCTCCCTCTGCATCCCCCTGTCTCTTTTGCTTGTGCCTGTACTGTCGCTCTTCCAGTTATTTTCTGACGTCTTTTCACACTTAACTCTCTCTCCTCCGTTTTCCTCCTTTCCGTACCCCTTTCCTCCTCCCGTCTCCCGTCCCGCTTCGTCGTCATCTCACCTACTGTCTTCCGATCTGTGATATCTGCAGTTTAGGAGCTGCTCCGGCCTGCGTGGGCGACGTTCGTCGGTTCGAGCGCCGGCCGCACCGCGCAGCTCAGGCGCCGCGGCCCAGACAGCCGTCCGGTTCGCACGGTGGCCGGGTCCGCCGTTATTCGCTGTGCCGCCGCCAACCTGGCGGGTCGACGGGAACGTCCTCGACGGCGCGGCTTTTACGACCGGGCAGACACGCCGTCGATGGCGGCAGGTCACTGGGAGCGTCGCCCGGTCTCCTGTTGGCCGGCGGACTGGATCCGGGGCCCGCACCGCCAGCATCGGCGGCCGGATGACGTCCTGGCCGGCCTGATGACGCATTTGGACGCTCGTGCTGGCGGACCGCCGCACAGGCGGACCTTGGAGGCGGCGAAACGCCTTAGCGATGAGCCGGCTTGGGCAGCAGCGATCCGCCATATTACCAGAACCGATGTTCGCGCCCGTTAAAGTGGGACCAAATGCTCCGCCATACATGACAGCCATAATCAGGAGTCGAAAAGATCTTTGTGCTAAAGCACATCCGTAAAATCAATGAGCTGCGGCGGTTTATCGGCCGGCTAAAACGAAAAGTTGGAACGTAATTACGTTGATTACGTAGGCGGCACGCCGTCGACTGTCGACGCCGTCGAAATGTGGGCCGTTCTGGGAAAAACCGACGATTCCTGCTCAGATCTGCCGCCCACGGCCCCGTCCATCCTACCGTCACTGGTCATTGGCTGATTGCCGCGGTAATGCGCATCGCTGTGTGTTGGGCGCGATATCCGCCTTGTATCGGGCCGGTGTGCTGGCATTCTGTGGCGACGTGGCGGCCCGGCGTGGCGCTCGTGAGCGGCGGCCGAGAGGTGGCGGTGGCTGGCCGGTGGACGCTCGTCTGGGGCCGGCCGGCCGCCGGGCCGCGGCCGTCCAGTTATCTCGAGTGTTTACGAGCTCGCGTGCGGCGTGTCTGCACGCGCCGCCGCCGCCGCCACCGCTGATCGGCCGATCTCGTCTGCCGGCCGCAGCTGCCGAGCGGAGGCGGGATTTGCAGGTGCGGCCCGGTGCGGCCCGGCCGCGGCGCCGGTGCTGCGCCGGCCGCGGACGGGCTGTTCCGTCGACGCGGAACGGAGCCGCGCCGTATCACCGTGACACGCCGGCCGCACGCGCGAAACGAAGGCGGCGTGCGAAACGCGTTTGTTTTTGTTTCAGGTTACGTCAACTGCAACGCCAACACCCTGCATTCACTGGCACAGCTGCAGGGTAAGTTACGACGGCGACCCTTCACGCGTGTGGCGAAAATGCTGATTTGGTAAATGATCGCTGATGCGAGAGATCCCCATCCCTGTGGATGGGGATCTCTCCATCCCTGTGAATCTCCATCTCTCTCCATCCATGTGGTCGTTCCTGGGCCACTTCTCTGCATTGGCGGTTCACGCTAACGCGCCGGGTTCTGAACCACAGGTGGACTGTAACTGGGGTCAACCCCGACTATCGTGCCGTCGGTCTACAGTTACGTAGGCCGTCTGCCTGCCCGATTAGCTGCCCTTTAATCGGATTCGTGCGGCTAGAGGAGACGAGGTCCTCATGCAAGCGTCGGGGCAGGAGCACCGCCGCTCGCTGTCCTGCGCTGTGTATCCTGCGCCGTCCACTTTCTTACCGTGTGTTTACTGTTGTTCCGCGCTATCAGGTACATCAAACGCCTATTTACTCTGAGCGTCGGCAAGTGTGTACAGGCCCGGCGGAAGGAGGCTTGGTAAATTGATCCGCGTGGACTTGGGCAGACCAGGAGCACGCAAGAGCGGCCGTGCGTGGTATCTTCCGTGCTTCTGCCCCCCTCCCCCTACCCATGGCCTTATGTGAACTGTCTGATCAAGCTCTGACCGGACTGTTTGGTGTGTTACTGGTTCAGGTGTAGACGTATGTCGCATCTGGCGTATTTGGTACGGTAGTACTTTTTCAGGTGTGTCAAACCTGCTGCCGCAGATCAAGCGCGATATGCGAGGAGGGGGTAGTGGAGTCATAAATGGGTATTGCTGATATTAGAAACGTACAGGTTCTGGTGTTTACAGCTGCATCAACACTCGGGAGTAGTTTCTGTGGATTTTATTTGTATTCCCAAAGTCAGATACACGCGCGCTCTTTTAAGTTCCCCGTACCGCGAAGTGTCCATTTCGGGGTAGTGGGAAGCCAGAACGCTGGTCACCTTCCACGAGCTGGAGTCGGGACATTGCAAGCAGCCGTCCGGAGCCGGCCGTTCCGGGACGAGGCCGAACCCGGAGCGGACCAGTGCCCGAGCTTGAGGCGCAGCCGAGCTTGGCGCCGGCGGGGCCCGAGGCCCCGGGGCGCCCGGGTCCGACCTTGGCGGCGCCCGGGAGCCGGAGCGCCGGCAGCGAGCTGCACAATTCTGGGCCGCGCCGGCGCCGGCCAGCGCGCACTGCGTGGGATAGATAAATAAATGATGCCGCCCCGTCGGTCGTGCGGGCTGAAATATGGATACGTCAGGGCTGGGCTGAAAGTTTCACGTGGGATGTCCGATTGATGGCGAGGTGGCGCGCGGCCCCGGCTGAGGCTCGGCCGACCGCGCCGGGCGAGCAGCCGCCACCGGAGCTGTTTCCGCGCCCTAGTCGACCGCTCCCCGCTGGCCGTGGCCCTTGATCGGTGTTCACGCGGGGGGACGGGAGCGGCCGCGCCGGCGGGGGCGGTCTGCGGAGTCGGAGGCCGGACGCCGCAGTTGACGGCACGACCAGGCCGTCTGGCGGCCGTCAGCCGTCCGACGGCGTCCCGGCAGACCCGCCCACCTGAGCGGGCCCGGCGGGCCGTCTGGCGGCCGCCGGCTGGCCGGGCGCCAGACGGCGCGGCAGGCACGCCGGCCGCGCCGCGCCGGCCCGGTTATAGGGCTGTTTGTGTACGGCCGCGCCGCGCCGGGCGTTCTCCGGGCACGGCGCGGCGCGCCGGCCGCCCGCGGGCGTCCTCCGTCGCAGGCGGCGGCGCGCGGCCCGCCGCAGCCGCGTGCCGGCGAATCTCGGCGCCGTCGGCCAGCCGCGCGAATAGCCTTGGCGTGCTCGTGCTCGATATTTGGTGAGCTCGATGCAGCTGGTCCTGCGGACGTTGTGGCGGTATGCAGATAGAGCCAACATGGAAGGTGTGCTCACAGTTTTTTAAAGTATTTCAAGGACATTAGTTGTTTATACGCTAAATGACGTCGCGGTGTTCAGCTCGGTAACGTATCGTCCTTGAACGTTTCGCGTGCTAAAAGTCGGATGCAACTCGCCAGTTTTTGAGCATTGTGGTAAGCTCATTCGCGCAGGTGAAAGAGAAATAGCGTTCGTGAGGTGACGATCGAAGCCAAACGTCGGGTATCTTCATGCTAAGAGGCACACGGAAACTGATGTTGCCCCGCCTCCGGCCCTGCAGCTGATTCTGGAATTGTGTCGCGGCTCCTTGAGAACAGGATCTGGTGTTAATCTCATGTTGTTGGCAACATTGAGGTATTTGACGATGGCGAATAGAAGCGACCTTGGGGTAGGGCACACCCCGCACCAGGACAGGTTTGTCTGCTAGATTGCGAGGCGATCAAAACGCAAACAACCGCCTCCAAACCTCAACTATCACTGCATCTTAGGCGGCGGATGAGCGCGGACGGCCGATGTCGGATGCACTTGCCGGGCCTCACTTCAGAATGTAGTGGCTTCGCTGTAGCCTTGAGCACGCTGCAGTCGCACCGCTCCTTGACGCGTCTCAGTCACCGCTGCAGCGGACGGGGAAAATAAATGACCGTTCACGCGAAAGTTGGATTCAGTCGAGGTGGACTTGAGCAGTTTTGCGCGCTGCAGAGGCTTAGTTTTTAGCATGTTTGGAGTGCCGTAAATGCGATGGTTTCTATTTCCATGCCGTATGTTCAGTGTTGATGTGGGCGCACATGGACGATGACGTCAGGGCTGGGTGGTCCGGGCATTTCGCTGACCTCGGCACGGAATGCTTATTGCGCTGTACCTCCTTCCATGCAGCGTGCGCCCCCAGAAGGCGGAAAGGTATAGGCCTCCGTGCACATGTCTTCACACCGTTTTCGTGTTTGCGCTGTTGCACGCTCCAGCGTCCTCTCGTGGCTGACGAGTCGCACCCGGATCCGCCGCCGGAGCGCTGCCCATCCCGCGCCGTCGGCGCCGCGTCGTGCAGACGTGACGTCGGCCGTCATTTGTTTTGCCGACGACGTCGGACCGTGTCATATCGAGTGTCGCTGGGCGCGGCTGTAAATTATTCTCGGCTGTCGCGTTGTGCCTGGCCGGCCGCCAGCGGGCTGTTGACGTTGGAGGCTGACAAGGTCGGGGGGCACCTGTCGGCGGTCGGGCGCGTGCCGGCCGCCTCGCCGCCTCTCCCTGCTGACGGGACGCAGGCTGAGCGCGCTTGTCCGCCGCGCTGCCGGTGCTCTGGGACGGGGCAGGGGCTCGCTCGCGACGGCCCGAGCAGGCAGAAGGCCTGCTGCGTGGCTCTGCGAGTCGGGATGAGGCGCGCCCTCCGATGTTTTGTGGGAGATCATGATTTCGGTAGATCAAGAGATTTTGCGGCACGTTATCATGTCACGGGATCGTGTATTCGTGATTCAGCATTGCGATTTTGCGTGACGCTCTGAAAAGGTTTTTAGGCAAAAACGTCTTGAAAAAGTCGATTATCGAAACGGAAAACAATGTGATACTTGCATGCACGCACTAATTTTTACTGATTTGCGTTGCCACGATTCAGGGCGTGCTTTTTCTTCAGTCTTCAATCCATTATCATCTATCAAAGCATGTGCAACTGAGGCTTGTTTTCCATGTCATGCGAGAAAGGCAACCCACGATATGCACAGAATAGCCCTGTTTTTACGTGCGAACGGCTGTTTTGGGGATACGACGACACGGATTGACTGAAGTCTGCAATCCTGCCGCCAGATCCACGCTGTTCTCTATGCATTGCTTTGCATGACTCGTCCCATAAAAGTGATGTTTTGAGCGAGCCAAAACGGCCGCCTCTTCAGAATTTATGCGGGTAACGTTTCAAGCACATTTAAGTAAGAACGATGAGGGAAGCGTACGCGCGTGACTGGGCAAATGCGGGGTTTCGTACCACACGAATAACAGATGAGTACGTATGCGATATCCATCACTTGTTAATAACATACGACCCTGATGGACCTGAGCTCTCGTTTTCACCCATGACTGATTCTGGTAATTGGAATTTTTGTGTTCTGTGCTTTTTATCGTTGGTACTTCTGTAAAAACATCCTTGTACATCACGCGCCAATCTGCGCTCTCGTTCACGCTGCAAAAGCCCACAATCTCCATCGGCGCGCCAGTGACTTGTGCCTACCGGCGCGCCGCGCCGCCCCCGTCTGACCGGCGCTCTCCGCCGCCGACAGGGAAGCCGCCCTTCTTCCCGGGCCTGGACGAGTCGGCGCACCTGCTGGACGAGCCGGGCCTGCTGGACGGCCTGCCGGCCATCAGCCCGTCGCGCACGTCGCCGCGCTCCTCCGGCTCCGGCGACAACGGCGAGCGCTACTCGCGCAAGGTGTTCGTCGGCGGCCTGCCGCCCGACATCGACGAAGGTGAGAGCCGCGCCGCTGCCGCATCGGGTGTCGCCCTGGGCTCGGCCGGACGGCTGTCCGGGGCCGGCGTCGGCGGGCGTGTTTGAGGCGCTGGTCACAAGTTCGTGCGCCGGGGAGCGTGTTGTCCGGCGGGCGCGGTCCGTGGTCGCGGCAACGGCCGCCCCCGCCGGGCATTAGCGCCGGCGCCCGGCGGGGGCGGAACAGGGAACTGCACCGGCCGGGCGTCCGCGTGACGGCGCCGCCTCTCTCACGCCAGCTCCTGCCGCCGGACGGCCGGCGGCCGGGGGCGGGACTGCGGCCGGCCGGTCGCCGGGTGTGGCGGCCGTCGGGGCCTGCTGCAGGCTGGGGCGGCGGCAGCAGTTCTGGAGCGACACCGCCCGTGGCGGACCGGGAACCGCCTGGCTGAGCTGCAGTTGGAGCGGCTCCGGACTCATCTGCATCTCCCAGACCCTAGTTTTCCCAGGGGTTCGGGCTTAAATGGCGTGCTGACAGTGTGCTGGCGCGGCATGGGACGAATATTTAAATTTGTAAGTCAGGCCCTTTCTGTTTTAAAGCTTGGATGAACTTCGACTCATTTGTTCATGGAAACTTGAAAGTAGGAGTCATTTTACACTTTTTGACCCGATGTGAAGCGGGATATTACTTCGGAAGCCGTAGTTGAAGCTTTAGATTAGAACAACCAGACTCCGCAAAGAAACAGAAAAGGAGACTTTTCACGTGCTTTTCATCGTGATTAACGGAATTTCTGAGGTTAAGTTTCTGTCAACTTTTTATAAAAAATCTTGCGAAGTAGAAGACAGGATGGCGATACTGCTTCACCGCCGCGTCGGACTTGACTGAAATCTTTTCAAGTCATCGTTTTTGTCTGTGGCACTTATTGAACGTAAATAGCCGCACTATTTAACCGTGCGGCCATAAAATGCGATTGGCTGGGGCGCCGGCCGCGCCATTCCGCTCGACTGGCCGCTCAGTGTCGAGCGCGCGCGTCGCCGCGGTCTGCAGCGACGTAAACAAGAGTGAATCTCCCCGCCGGCCGCCGAACCCTTTTATCACGCGGCGGCGATAAATTAAGAGGGCAGCGCGGTCTCTTTTTTCCTGTCGTTGCGCGGTGGCAGAGATGACAGTTTATGAGCGCCGGAGCGCTGTTTGTGTCGCGGAATCGATGCGGCGTCGGCCGGGCGCCGTGATGGACGCCGCGCGCCGCTCGCCGCCGGTCCGGCACGCTAATGGAGACGTCCGGCGGCGGCGCGGCGTCCGGGGAGCCGCCGCCGGCGAGACCGGCCGGCCGAGCCCGTCTCCGGCCGGTCCCGTGCCGTGGCGAGGCTCGGCGGACCTGGACTCTCCGCGCGGACGCGGCTGCCTCGCTATGTGCAGGAGGTGGCGTGGGGATCTACTGTATGGGAAGTCGACGTCAGAGACTCTACGCCGCCGGATGGTCGTATGATGTTTATGCGTACGTGCGTGTTGCAGTCGTGGCGGTCCGCTTCTCTGAGCCGTGGCCAGATCGTCGCTATCTGAGGGCTGCCCGGAGGAGACTCGGCGCACCCGTGACAGGCTGGTGCGGCGGGGCAGCCTCGCGCCGTGTGTTGTCGCGCGAGCCCGGCTCGGCCCAGCGCGCCGACTAACTAGCGGCGTCCGGTCTCTTCCAGAGGAGATCACCGCCTCGTTCCGCCGGTTCGGCGCACTGGTGGTCGACTGGCCGCACAAGGCCGAGTCCAAGTCGTACTTCCCGCCCAAGGGGTACGCCTTCCTGCTGTTCCAGGTAAGCCGGCCTGAGTCGCAGCCGACACAATACCCGGATAGGCTTCCGCAACGGCCGTGCGGTTCGGCGCCAGTTGGGCTCGACGCTTCTCTGACGGATGTCCCATTTAGACGGCTCAGTTCAAGCGCGTTCGAGCGGCGATATCTTTGGACGTGCGTCGTTACCGGGCGGTTATCTGGCTGGACCACTGGCCTCGATTGTGCGGCCTCGGAGTGCAGTTGATGATGTTTGGCGAGGATGTGCTGACAGGGCATGATAAGCGTAAATCGCCGCGGAAGCTCCTGTCCTGCCGCTCCCCAGTTCATCGCGTGGGGCTCGATGCGTCCAGGGTCCGTTTTGTTCGCATGCTCATCATTTCAGGATTACCGGCCCCCGCTCGCCGACCGGATGATGACCACGCATCCGACTCCCCCCCCCCCCATTTTGACGGTGCGTCCCCAGTCTGATAAGCCCAGGGTCGCGCTCATTAAAGCGGCCGGGCGCCATGCGCGTGGCGCGCAGGTCGATGCGCGTGCGGCGGCCGGCTGGGCGGCCGCCGGCGGCGCCCCGCCCAGGTAAGCGCCGGGGGCGGGTCCAGGCGGCGTATTGATCCGCCCACCGGCCGGCGTGGGCGGAGCCGCCGGCCGCCGCCGGCCGCCGCCGATCGATCGATGCCGCCCGGTCGCCGCTCCAGTCACCTGCGAGCCGGCCCAGATACGAGCCGCCGCTCGATAGTATCGACCGCCGCCAGACGCGCGGGCCGCCGCCGCCGTGCGTGCGAGGCTCGCGGCGGGCGCCCGATCAGCCGGCAGCCCGCCGCCCGCCGCCCGCCTTCGGGAGGATCGCGGCCAATCTGGGGATCTCCGGCTCGGCTTCGCGCGGAGGCCGGGAGGAAGTTCTGAGAGGGCCGGGAGATTGCAGGTTTTCCGTTCTCGGGCCGGCCGCACGCCGACAGCGTTCGGCTTCGTCCGCAGCTGGTCGGCGCCTGTCGGCGCCAGCCTCTCGCAAATGAGCTCGCTAATGAGATGAAGGGACGCCTAATGGCCTTTATCAAATATGGTCCCAGTCAGGTGGAAGTAACGGGCCAAGATTCGCGCGTGTCGTCAGGTGGCAGTTACGGGGAATGTTCGCACTGCCGGCGGACAGGATCGGCCTCTGGCTTTTCGGCGGGCGAGGCCAGTGCCCGGCGTTATGATGCCGCCGAGTCGTACCTGCGTGGGGTCAATACCGGGCGTGCTGTTTGCTCGGCCGTCGTCCCTGGAGGCGGCCAGCGCCGCCAGTCGGCGGACCGCTGGCCGGCTGTCCCACTGCTGGGTCTGTCTTCCCTTCCTCTGCCGGAGGGGACGACCGCCTCTGACGCGCGCCTCCGGCGCCCTCTGCCGCAGGATGAGAGCTCGGTGCAGCAGCTGATCGACACGTGCATCCAGGACGACGACAAGCTTTACCTGTGCGTCTCGTCGCCGACCATCAAGGACAAGCCGGTGCAGATCCGGCCCTGGAAGCTGTCCGACGCCGACTTCGTGCTGGACGCCTCGTTGCCGCTCGACCCGCGCAAGACGGTGTTCGTGGGCGGCGTGCCGCGTCCGCTGAAGGCCGGTACGTCCGCGGGCGCCGCCGGCCCTGCACAGCGGCCCCGGAGTGGGTCACAGCAGGCAGTTCTGTCGGATCGTGGTGGGGTCATTCTGCGAAGTGGAAGTGGGCTGGCCGTGTGCGTCGTGGATGGGAAATGGTGGGAGTTTCTTTTGGTGGTGGCTTGACTGGCGTCGGTCGCTGGGGCGCCGTCAAGGCCAACGCAGCAGGCGGCCCGGTTCCACTGGAGCTGGGGCAGTTTATTGCTGTGTGGCTGGCAGAGTCGACGCTTATGAATGGACGGTGTGGCAGCCACATATTGCGGGTCTGTGCCGGAGCTGCCCGTCTTTTCTTTCTTGATGTCGCTAGGATGCGCAGTCCGCGCCCCTTTTTCAGTCGTTCAGGTCCGGAGGCGGCCTGTGTTCCTCGGTATCGTGGTTTCGCGGAGGCGTACCGTGTATTGCCATCATGCTCCCAGGTATCTGGCCGCTCCAGCAGCACTCTACAGTCGTTTCGCCCTGAATTCCCGTTGTTCAGTAGCTGCTCGATTCGTCGTTCATCCGAGCCAGGTTTATCCCTGGATCGCCCTCGCTCTTTGGTGGATCATCAGCGCTCTGAACAATACCTTTGGGCAGGATCCGTCGGTGGTTCGTCTCCGTGCTGTGCCCTACGTCTTTGATATCGCTCGAGCCAGTCCTCAGTAACTGGAGGCGCTGCAGGTGACGGCCAGGAGAAGCTCCGCCTGAGAGTAGTCAACGCCGGATCGGCCGTGTCTGGGGCTGTGCCCGCCCAGACCGCTGCCGGCGTGTCCTCGGCTTCACCTGCTCGATGCTCGTAGCCGATGCTCGTGGTAGGCTGCGTCGGTTTCCGGAATGTGTTGCATGTGTCGTCATTTACGAAACGAGTAGCGCTGGTTTTGCGTCAACGTAACCCATCGAGTGGATGTCGCTTAAGCGCGGTTGGTTTGGGCTGTTATCCATTCCTGACTGCGACGTAGTCGTGATGTTTGTACGGATATCGAAAATTATGGAACTGCGGTCAGGTTTTGGATGTCGCAGATTATCAGACAGCGGGATGAGCGGAAGTCGTACCTTCGCATTGGAAAGCTTTCTCCGCCGCGGCGCATTTGCCATCGCCATTTTACACAAGTCCATTTCAAGCACTCAACTCTTAGAGTCAGACGGACACGTTTGAATTGAATTTGGTTCGGAGCGGAACTTTCTGCGGGTAACTTCATTTTCATAAAATGAATCCCATCTGTGACTCGGGATACGACTTGATGGCTTTATTGTATCGGCCTCGCGCGTGGCGGCAGCGGCCGCGGCGGACGCGAAGGCCTTTCTGGAACGCTGAGAGGAGCCGCCGCTGACCCGGAAGTCCTTCTTCCGCCGGTCCGGCTGAGGTGTCAGGGGAGATATTAGGAATGGATGTGCTGTGAGGTCGCCGAGCGGCCATTGCTCTGGCATGGCTGATGTGCATTGCCGGTGTTTCTTCACGCTGAGGGTTGGTCAGTTTGGTGGGCGTTTTGAGAGGTTAACTCTCCGGTAGTGAACGCTGGGAGTAGTCGGCCGTAGTGGTGGCTCAGGCGTTGATAGTAGAGGCACCACCGTCAGTGGGAATGGCATGTCGTGCTTCATTCATCGCACGTTTAAAAATGAAGGCTTTCGTCCCCGGTGGACCAGCGTTCGCCATCACAGTCGTTAGTCGCCGTCTGAGTTGTTAACGGTCGGAAGCGTGGCCGCTATTGCCCTTGATGTTGCATATCATGGCGTTTGTCTGTTCCTCTGCTCTGGATGCTGGGAACCTAAAGTACCTGTGCCTGCTGTGTGGTGAAAGACTCAGAGGTTTTTGTGCCTGCTGTTTGATAACAGATCCAGAGGTACCTATGGCTGCTGTCTGGTGACAGACCCATGGGCGCCTGTACTGCTGTTTGGCGACAGACCCAGAGTTGCCTGTGCCTTCTGTGTCGTGGTGGAACCAGAGGTACTAGTTGCCACTTTCTCTGGTGCGGTATTTTTAAAAATATGAGTTGTGGTCTCTGGGGTCTCTGGCATGGATGTAGGCTCTGCCATCTCTGGCGGCAGTCCAGGAGCGCGGCTGGCGCTGCTCCTGGCGTCAGAGACCAGGGATGCGGATGCCTGTGTCTCCGGTGTTGGCGTCAGCCCGGTACTCTCCGCCGGTGCGGAGGCCAGGTGGTGACCGTCGCCGGTCGGCCGGCCCCCGTCTGGCGGGAGGGACCCGGTCCAGACGAGAGAGACCCGTCTGGGCCGGGTCGCGGGGTCCGGCGGCCGGCCATCGCGGTGCGGCGCGGGTCGGCCGGGACTAACTGCATCGATCTGCAGTTAGTCCCGGCGACCCGGCACACCTGGTCCGGTCGGAGCGGCGCCCTGGGCCATACGAGAGTCGGACCGCCGCTGCTGGCGCTCCGTCTTGCCGGTCGCCGCGGCCGCCGGCCGTCGGCGGACGGACCCGCTGTCTTCCGCTTTCCCGGCTCTCCGTCTTTGTCGGCTTCCGTTGGACAGTCTCGCGTTTGTTCGGGGTTTAAAAGTGATGCGACGGGGAGCGGGAAGAAGCGTGGCCGCCGGGCGGAGAGAGCGACCATGCTACTGATGAGACGAAGCCGCCGGAAAAGTCTGCTTCGGGCCAAAGTGGCTGTAGTGGCCACCTCCAGAGAGGTTGTAGAAAGTGCTGCTTTTCCTTCAGTCTTTGGGTCAGACGACTTTGTCGTATTCCGCGTTTGATATGTCTTCGCTCGTGTTCAAGGGTAATTACTTCGCTTTATTTCTAACACGTCACGAAATGCCCCGCTTCGCGTGGCAAGGTTCGAGTTACCGGACATGTGCTGGCGTTCATTCAGACATACCAGGACAATGGACCGTGCCGTTTTGATTCAGTCCCGTGTTACACCGACGTATGCTTCTGTAGGTCTTGCGGTTCCGTGGCCTAAGCTGGCGTGAACCGTCCTGACCCGACCTGTTCTGCCCCGAGCTGACCTAACAGATGTGATGTAACCTCGACGGAACTGAACTAACGCTACGTTGCCTGATGCAACCTGACTTCTGCCGGCCGGCAGTCGAGCTGGCCATGATCATGGACCGCCTGTACGGCGGCGTCTGCTACGCGGGCATCGACACGGACCCGGAGCTCAAATACCCGAAGGGCGCCGGCCGGGTGGCTTTCAGCAACCAGCAGAGCTACATCGCCGCCATCAGCGCCCGCTTCGTGCAGCTGCAGCACGGCGACATCGACAAGCGGGTCAGCGGCGCGGCCGGGCGGCGCGTTTTTGTCGCGCCAGCTGGGCCGGCCGGCGAGGCGCCGCGACGGCCGTGTCCGGCGCCGCTGCTGGCCGGCCGCGTTTTTGCCGGCCGTGATTGACGTCGCGGTTGTCGGAGGGCGCGTGCGCTCGTGGGCTCGTCGAGCGAGGATGGACGCTCGCCGGCTGGGGCTCGGCGTTCGCTCGGGTCTGCGGGGTCGAGGGCTGTGGTCCGAGTTTTGTTCGGGCCGAGTTAATTGTTCCGCGCTTGTGGTTGCGGGGTCAAGTCGTGCCATTTCATGCCGGCTTCAGGGGCTGATCAGGTCGTTTGCTTTGTACACTGTGAGCTGTGGCTTGGTCAGATCAGCCGATTCGGGGTGCTGGTTGGTCCTGTGCGAGGTCGGGTCAGGTGATGACCGGGGCGCCAGACGAGACCCCTGTAGGCTGTCTGAGTGAGCTGACGCGCGCTTGTGGACGCCCAGGTGGAGGTGAAGCCGTACGTGCTGGACGACCAGATGTGTGACGAGTGTCAGGGCACGCGCTGCAGCGGCAAGTTCGCTCCCTTCTTCTGCGCCAACGTCACCTGTCTGCAGGTGAGACGGCCGCCAGGCCGGGCCGGGGTCATTGGAGCGGACCCGCGCAGGCCGCCGCAGGCCGTTGCCGCGCGCCACCGCCGCAGCGGCCGGGCGTCTGGTCGCGGCGGGCCCGCCGGCCGCGGCTGCGGCTGCGGCAGTATTGCCGAAGTTCGCCGTTCGCCGCGCGTACCGTCCGGCTGGGCGGCGTGCTTGGCGTCGTATTGACTCAGGTGCCGGGTCGGCCGCAGGCCGGCCGGATCGACCGGCCGTGGCCTGTCGGCAAAGGTCGGCGTTTTAAGTGGGCCATCACGCTGCTGGCGGGCTCCGGATGGCGTGCGTGACGGCACGGCCAGTGACGGCGAGCGCACGCGAGCCGACAGGTCCGTTCTATAGTCCGTTTCGGTGGGTTGTTCGGAGCCGTCCGTAGTTGGACCGGCCCTCGCACAGCTGATCAGTACGGTACTCCGCCCATGTCCGCAGTGGTGACTCGAACCCCTGCGACCGAAATGTGTGCTTTTGCGTGTGTGCATTTGCAGCGGCGCTGGATGAGTACTGTTTCACTGTGTACAAAGTCAGGCAAGTGCTGTCGACGGGTTGACGTTTGTGGATGTGACAGTGAGCGTGTGTGGACCATTGACAAGTATTTGCTACGTTGGACGGTGTTGTGTACTGAGTCCAGCTTACCTGGCACGTTCCCACGGTCTCTGTCGTGTGGTGGCGTGTGCTGCTGCTCTGGCCACGCTCGGTCTGCTATTCAGAGAGCGATGTGTTTGCCGTGGACCGCCCGACCCGCCCAGGCCAGGTTGTGCTCGGTGGAAAACCTCCTGCCGTCTTGGAGCTGTTTTGTCTCGTCATCGGTCGGCTCCGCCGCGGGGTGACGCCGTTGTGTTTGTGTCCCGGCCGGGGCCTGTTCAGAGCGTGGTCTTGGTGTGGTGGCCGCCCTGCGATAGGCTGGTTCTCGTCAGAGCAGGAACGGCGACTCTGCGGCGGCCGCCAGTCCCGGCCACGCCCATGCGTCGCCGCGCGTCCGCTGACCGCGCCGTCGGCCGTTTCAGTACTACTGCGAGCACTGCTGGGCCACCATCCACTCGCGGCCCGGTCGCGAGTTCCACAAGCCGCTCGTGAAGGAGGGCGCCGACCGGCCGCGCGCCGTCCCCTACCGCTGGTGCTAGGCGGGCGGCGGCGCGCGCGGCGCCAGCCCAGCCAGAGCACAGTCACCTAGTCATCGGCCGGCCGTCCGGCGTCTCCCCCCTCTCTCCGCTCTCCGCTCCTCTCTCCCGCTGTCCGCTGTCCCCCTCTGTCTCCGTCTTGCCCGCTCTCGGGCTAGTTCTCGTCCCGCTAGATGTGGATTTCCCAGGTGTGTTAGTGCCATAGACTAGGCGAACGCTGCACGGCCGGGTCGGAGTCCCCGCGCCGGAGGGGGTCTGGGCGGCGGCGGTGGGCTGGCGGCGGCCAACATTTTATATATCGGTGTAAACTATTACCGTAGCCGTTAGCCACCTTGTCATTCGGCGCGCCTCTCTTGTATTCCAGCTGAGAGTCGTTTGGATACATTTTTTACTTTTTCACATTTTGTATCGTTGGCGTTGCAATTGTAAATAGATTTATGTACAAACGGCAGATATTTATATAACAGCAAGTGGAATGAAAATCACATAGTTCCTCTTTATTTTTTGGGTGGCATTTTTGTACATGTAGTAATACCTCTTTATAAACCCGTGGAGCGCCCCGCCTCCACCGCCTCAGTCTAATGTGATCCCTGTTAACACCCGCCACCAGCGCTGTATGTTTCTCTATGTGACGCGTGTTTTTAACACGAGCCGCCGGCCCGCCCGCCGCCGCCCCCGTGCGAGGGACGGCGACCGTCCGGTCTTCAGGACGCACGGCGCGTCCCTCGCACGTTTTCTATGTATCCTCAATACTTGAAGTCATTTCGGGGATTTTGCCCCGGTTCGCTCCACTATGGGCATATATATAATACGAAATACATGTGATAGTTGTATTTATCCCCTGATTGTGATTTACGCTAATTTATGCAGTTAATTTTCTAGTTCATACATTTATGATTTCAGTATATTATCATTTATTTAGCTGGCGACGAATTATAGCGTAGAGTTTCAAGCGTTTTGCGTGTTTGGATTACATTTCATTAATTCGTGTTAGCGCGAGGATACCTATAACAGTGTAGGCGATGAGGCCGTTGATAAATTCGCGCCCGCCGTTCCGGCCCGGAGCTAGAGGGCAGTCGTGTGCGCACCACGCTTACTTGACCCGTGTGTCGTCCGGTGTTTGTGATAGTGGGCCGTCGCGCCGTGCCCGGCGGCGTCGGCAGGGCGGAGTGTGCGCGCGCGCGGCACCTGCGAGCCCCGTCCCTCCGAGCCACACCCACCAGATGCGGGTCACCATGTCAAAACGCGGCACGGCCGCACGGCTGCGCGCGGTTCGCAATCAAAACTGGCGTCAGGACTGGCTGGGGCGGCTGGCGGGCCGGCCGGCCGGGCGGCAGCTGCGCCTGCGCCCGCCGGCCGGCCGCGCCGCGAGGCTCGTGCGTGTATCTTTCACGTTGTCGTACCGCAGGGGGTCCAGCTCCATAAGAAAGGTAGCAACCTAACCGAGCATAATGCATTGGCGTCCCCGTCGTGGTCGGCTGGGCGTCCACGTGTCTCCGCTGGACGAGGCGTTCGTCCCCGCCGGACGAGGCGTTCGTCCCCGCTGGACGAGTGCTGCCCGCCCCTGCTGGGTAGTCGTGCTGCCCTGAATGTGCCCTGTCTCCCCGCTGGATGAGCCGGCCCCGTCGCGCGAGTCGTCTCCGTCCCCCGCCGGATAGTCGTGCTCCGCTGGCGAGTCCCGCTTCCTCGGTGTGTCCTGCCTTCCTGGGAGGATCCTGCCCTCGGCTGGAGGATTCCTGCCTCCCCGGCGGGCGAGTCCTGCCTCCTCGGTGGCATGGAACACGTCCCGGTGGTTCCCATCGGCCGCTCTGGCCGCCGTCCAGAGTCGATTGTCCCACGGCGGAGGCGGCGTCCCGCCTGACCCGTCAGAAGCCCTCGCTCGCGGCGGCTCGTCCCCTCCCCCGCCGACGCCTGTCCCGGTCCCGCCCGTATCCCCGCCACCTCGCCCGCCAGTAGCACCCGCTGGTCTCTCCCTCCCGACTCCCGCGGTATGGTTTAACGGGTCCTGGCTTGCAACTTACCCATAGTTGAGCCGGTTATGATCATAGTCGTCCGGCGCTCGTCCCGCCTCCTGGCAGGCCGCCGCGCGCGACGCCTGGCGGCCGCCGGAGCGGGCCAGGACAGTCGGACGTAGCGTAGTGCGTCTGTCTTATTCAATTCAGTATGCTCTGATCGCGCCAATCGATTGCAACTTGTGTGGTGTACAAACATGGTCTGAGTGGTTTTGTACAAAAATTAAAGGTGTCATTCATTTATTTTCCTAGTCCATGTTTACCACTAGCAGCACAGTTTTATATTATAATTTAGAAAATCGGATGTGATTTTGTAATGCTTAATCAATATCGACTACCCGAGCCTGGTTTGACGTAGCGACTTCGCTTCAGAATGGTTTGCATTTCCCTAGAAGTTGCCGTTGGTTGTTGTGTTGGACGGCCGACGGCGACGGCGCGCCACCGCCGGGCCCCTGGCGCGCGTCCCGCTGTCGCGGCGGCGATCGGTGGCGCGCCGCCGCCGCGCCTCGCCGCCAGTTGTCGGCGGGTGTTGAGTTTCCTCCTGCGGCCGCCCTGCGGGGGCATCGGGGCCGGCTGCCGGCGGCCAGGCGCCTCCGCAGGGCCCTGTGTGTGTTTTCAGTCACCTAGTGAATAAGCCGTTTTGTAAAGGATTTTCTAATTTTGTACCGGCGTGCGGCCGCCGGCGGCCCGTGACCTGGCGGTCCCGGGCGGCCGGAGGCTTTCATTTAACCCGTTTGGGGAGTTTTTATGGTTATTTTGTTGTGTCAGACGTTTTTATGTTTTATAAATAATTACAGAAAATCCATAAATAGTGTTGTGTTTTATTTGTACTGCAGTTTTCTACAGAAGGCTTGCCATAGTTGACCCTGGTCGGGTGTGGATTGGCCAGGCACCGCCTGCGCGCGCCCGCTCACTTCTGTCCGAACCGTTTATGATCCACTCTGTATTAACTTATTGTAGCTATTTAAATAAACCGCAATTCAGCTGTGGTCTCTATCGGCGCGCGCGGCGCAGCGAGCGCCGTCTGTCCGGCGGCGTCACATCCTCACACCAGACTGCGCGCGTTTTCGAGGGTAACGAGCGCTGGGCTTGTAGACGAAAAACTCGAGCTCGACCCATGCTTGCAGTTCACTGATTCCGGCGCGACGGTGTGCGACGGGCGGCAACACCCGCACTGGTTCGGCAAGCAACTGTCACTACCCCGCTATATCATGCGACGTGCATTTGGTGACTGAGTACTCAGGTCAGCGGACTCTGTTCGCTAGCACACAATTCAGGTCAACGGACTCTGTTCGCTAGCACACATAAGCAGTTGCTAGGAAATCTTTATTGAACAACGGGCGCCGCACACAGCAATGCTAGTACGCTAGCCGGACGGAAACGCCCCGTCTCTCTTGGAAGACAACGGACATCCGACCATGCCAACGCATGGTCGGAAGCTGTCACCTGCTAACGACCTAACGCGTTCCGCTTCGCAATGAAGCCAACTGCACACCGACGGAAACATCGCACTACCAGTCCTCCGCAACATTTCGGCTTCTCGACTTCGCCTGCGGACCTCGGGCGTCCGCCGACAGCGGGAAACAGACAATGACCGCTCCGTTTCGCGCCAAACTGAACCTTAAAACGAAGAGAACATGGCTCCGTCGAACCCCACCTGGAGCACTGGGCGTCGGACCGCTTAGCGGTACGCAGTATGTGACCCATCCCCGTTCCGCGCCGAAGCGAACTAAAAACTAGAACGAACAAGGCCTCCTTCAGGTACGCGAGGTAACAGCCGGCAAGCCCAGGTTTACCGCACGGCAGACGCCGGCAGGCAGTAGAGCCTGTCCGCTCAGAACTCGGCCAGCGGGTTTTCCTTGGGATACAAGCCGCCGCTCTCGGTGACCTGGATCAACTCGCGCTGCTCCTCGAGCATCATGTGGCCGCGTATCAGGCGGCGCACTTCGGCCTCGGAGACGGCCACGCCACTGCGTCGCAGCACGGCCAGCACGTCCCGGCGGCTGATGCGGGTGGAACCGTCCGTCACCTCGCGAAGCTGGCGCGTCACCAGCCGCTCGAACTGGCGCACGGCCTCGTCCACCTCGCGCAGCGCCTCGGGCGTCACGCGCAGCCCGGAGCGGGTCGCGCTATGCCGGAACCAGGTGCGCGTCTTCGTCAACGGCACGCCGAACAGCGACGACTGTCTGCCCGACACGCGCCGCGCGCGGGCAGCGCGGCGCTTCGCCACGGCCGCCTCCTGGTGCTGCTCTTGGTCTTGCTCGAAGCTGGGGAACAGCCGGGCGAACGCCTCCTGCACTGTGGGCTTTCTGACGGCGACGTGCGGCCCGGCCCGACCGCCGGACCTCCTGGTCGGGCCAGCGGCACTGCTCTCCGTGGACGGCGTCGCGCCGCTCCGCGCCGCCGGCGTCGCCGCGGCGGGGGTCGTGCCCGAGGACCGCCGCTTGGCCGGCGTGCCGGCCGCCGCCAGGGCCGCAGAGCCGCCACCGGTCCGGTCGGCGGGCAGCTCGGGCGGCGGCTGCCCGCGCAGAGGCCGCCGCACCGTCGGCGTGCTCGTCGCCGTCCGCTCGGCGGCCGGAGACTGGTCAGAGTCGCGAGCTGCCGTATCGACGACCTCCGGCTCTCCGTCCGCGTCGTCCTCGTCGCCGCTCGGCCGACGGCCGCCGGGCGTCCCAGACTGGGGGCGTCGCTCGACCATGACCGTCCTGCTGCCGTCCGAGTCCGACTCGGCCGCGGCCGGCTCGCCGCCGACAGTCGCCGGCCGGACCGACAGCCGCGTGCTCTCGGCGCTGGGTGCGAACGGCGGGCGGTCGCCGGACAGCGCCGACGCACGGCCGCTGTCGGCCGACCGGCGGCCCGCCGCCGGCGGCGAGCCGGCCGCGGCCGAGTCGGGCCGGTCGGCGTTCGACGACGGGTCGTCGATGAGCCCGCTCGTGAATCGCCACGGCGACTCGTCGTGGGCGAGCTGCAGCCGTCGCGCCGCCGAGCCCGGCCTGTCGCTGCCGGTCGACGTCCGGCGTCCGCGACGCGACGGTCGCTGCGCCGAGAAGGCGCTGGCGCGGGCGACGGCGCGTCGGCCGGAGTCGGCAGCGCCGCGCGCGCCGCGCGGCGGCTCCGACAGCGGCGTCGGCGTGCGGACGCCGGCCCTGGCCGCTTCCGAGAAGGACCTGTCGACGGCCGGCCGGCGCCGCGCGCTGCCGGCCGCCCTCGGCGTGTCGACCGGCCGCGGCCACTGCCCGGCGCTGGCGGGTGTCCGGCGCGCCGCCACCGGCTCGAGAACTGCAGCTTGCTCCGGCGTATCGAAGCCCGTGTCCGCGCCGTACCATTCGTCTTCGTCGCCCCAGCCCCGCTCGTCCGCGCCGGCCTCCTCCTTCACGATCGCTTTCCCGAGCTCCGCCGGAGGCCGGCGCCGTTGTCGGAGTTTTCGACCTTCTGCCGCTGGCAGACAGCGGGGCGCCTCCCCGAGTCGACGAGCGCGTCGAGCCGACGCCCGACCTGTCCAACGCGCGCTGCTGCGACCTGCCGCCCGGCGTCCGGCCCTCGCTTTGACGACCGCTTCGTCTCACGAAGCTCTGCGCGTGCTCCTCTTCCTCGAACGTCCCCGCCACCTGGTCCTCACTTCGGGGCTTACCCGGCGTGCGGCCGCGCGTCGGCATCTGCTTCCGCCCTGCCGGCGGTGGTGTGCCCTCCGGACTGGGCGTCGGCGACTGCTCGTTCGAGGTGCCCAGGTCGCCGTGGAACGACTCCAGGTCGTCGCCGGCCAGCTGCAGCAGCGCCTGGACGCCGTCGTCACCGAGCGCCGCCAGCTCGCGCTGCGACACGCCGACCGACAGCCGGCGGCGGCCGGCGCGGCCCGCCGACTGGCGCAGCTCCGCCAGGAGCGTGGCCAGGTCGGCCTCGCCCAGCGAGCGCCGCTGGCGCGTCAGGAACGAGCGGGCGCGCGTCGTCGGCGAGCCGCTCTCGTCGAGGCTCAGCGAGTCGGTGCTGACGTCGAAAGCCATGTCCTGCTCGTGCAAGAAGCGCTGCAGGCTGGTGTCGGCGGCGGGCGGCCGCTGGCCGGCGGCGCGCCTCAGGATGGCGGCCCGCACCATGGAGCTGCGCCGCCGCAGCCGCGCCGCGCGCCGCCCGCCGGCCGGGCTCAGCGTCCGTGGCGAGTCCAGTGGCGCTGCGTCCTCGCCGGCCAGTTGCAGCAGGTTGGACAGCGACTCGCTGGCCACGCTCAGCTCCATGGTCTGACGTCAGGCGGCCGGCGCAGACGAAGTCAGACGGTTCTGAAAACAGGCCGTCCGGCGGGCAACAGTTACCAAAGGACAGCGAAGCGTTATGGTCGACGCCAGAGCACCCAGATTTCCAAACAAGGCAACGAATAAAAGAAATGCATTCCAATTCCAGAAAAGGCTACATCACATTAATTTTGAGGGAAATTTTCATCGACGTTGCTGCGTCCTGTGGATACAGTGCAGATAATGCCAATGAATTTCGTCTTTAGTAAATACTTTATTTAACTGTACGACTGCGAAAATGGTTGATAAGGAGATCAGGAGTTTTCCCTCCCCAGTGCTGCATTGTATCTACGCTAAGGAAGCATTTTGCCCATTATTTTGTGTTTGTCACTCGTGAACAGTGAACTACAAGCAGACGTGTTCCGGTATCCCGATGGAAGGCAGGTGATGCTCGTTTTGTGTGGGATTCCAAGCTGACCAGGGTAAGTGCTGCGTCGTATGGGCACCGCTTCGCTCCGGAGGGACACGACCTTTCTGAGACGACGCAATGACCCATCCAGGTCACCGAGGGTTGAATACAACACGGAGATAAACCGAATTCCATCGAGATCCAGACACATGTCTGACTACTAGCACGTCTTTAAACTAAACGTAACAGGCATCATCTATGGTTTATGATCATTGCTGAGCGTCTTCACTGTCTTCCTCACACCAAAATATTTACATCTTTGGATTTCTTTCTTACATCTTGACCCACAAAGCAAAAATTAATTAGGACACAATGCCGAAGCAGCCATTCGCGCTTTCTGTGACGTGTTGATCATGTCGTCCAGGTTGGGGAATGAATGGAGGTTGGTAATGAATGGGAATCACGCCGTGAAGGTTGGGAAATTGCAATTTAATGCACGACGGGATCGAAGATAAGCACCAAGAACGTCCGAAACAAGCCGGTGACAACTGCGTGCCGTTCCCATAAGGCTGAGCTTTGCAAAAATGACTGGGGGCCCAAATGCTATTTTCCACTAATTCTGGTGTTTTTCAGACAATGCTTGCCATGCATCACCACAGGCCCAACGTGAAAAAATCCAAAATTATTGGGAGGTGGCGACCCTCCAAAACCCCAAAATTTCACGCATGGTTCCCATACTTAAGCTTTTAGCTTCAGTCATGTAAAAATATGCAAAATCCGCATGGCAGATACGGATATCGCGCGCGGACGTAAGCAGCAAAGCTCTGGTGTGTAAGTGCCCATCTTGTGGTAACCACGTTGCATTTATCATACTGGCACACGTGTAGTGTACGTATAGACATGGCCTTTACAGGTTTCTGTAGTCTCTCAAACGCGCCCAGAAGTGGCTACATCTCGTTCACACCAGATTAACGACGGGAGCTTGGAATTTCTGTAACATTGGCTCAGAGTTTTGTCTACCTCTCGCAACGCGTAAAACGCAACATGCATAACAACGCGATGCTGCAGTGGCACATCGCTTGCATCTTGAACATAATGGAGCATTTGGTTCGCAGACACGGTGCGATTCTCAGGACACCAGCGCCACCGTGCGCCGCGCCTGTGGCGACACCGCGCGGAGCCCGCCCGGCGGAGAATTCCGCTGCAGTATAGGACGGAGGCCGATGCCTCGTGGTCCCCGGATGCGGCCAAAATGGCCGAATAACGATATATGAGCCAGTCTGACCACTGCCAAACACTGGCCCAGAATGCTAAGAACCGGCACCTCACGGCCTATGCTTGTCTGTTTGTTTATCTGTGGGTTAGAACACACAGCCTCCTGGGCTCAGGTGTCCCAAGCCTGTGTCAAGTCTTGTGTGTCGCCAGGCGTCAGTCAGTTGTCTACTCACGGCCTGTGCTCGACATCGAACTGGGCGAAAAGGCGCCCCATCCGCGTAAAAATCGACACGTGACTGACCGTGAGCTCAGTCGGGTAACTCCCAGCCTCAAACACGTCCCTGTCTCGCTTGAGCCACGGCAATCGCGCCGCGATCGTGCGGCGCAGTGGTGCCACACCGATGAAGACGCAATGAGCACCGCCAGATGGCTTGCTCAGATGGCAAAACCCATCCTCGAGTGAGAGGCAGTGGCGTGCGCTGTTATCTGAAACTACAGTTGCACTGCCACAGGACGAAGAAATTTACAAGGTCTCACCATGGCCAGCAAAGTTAGCTGTTTACGACTGTCCATAAAATTATGGTATGACATGTTTAACTTCGTCTTACAAAATATAATAACATAATGACGGTTTTACCCTTTTCTCGCCACCACGCACCCTTGGTTTCACCAAAACGAACATATACAACACAGACAAGAACTAAATGAATGTAAATGTTTTATATTCAATACAAATTCAAATCACATCGCACTCTTATCAAACTCGGGAGGCGCTTCCACTGCGGCATGAGTTCGAGAGATCTTTCTCGAACAAAGTCAAGCGACTCTTTCAGCACTGACCGCCGACTTTCGGCGTTTTTCAGTAAACATCACTGCTGACCCTTCCATCTCTACGAGAAGAATCGCCACGAGAAGGACAGATGGGCCAGAGCAAGTCAATGCCTCAGTAGGATGATGTGCATCAGTGTGGAACTAGAGACCAGTTTTCAAGTGTTTGAAGTGCCTAAACCCACTACCCCTCGAACTGCTGATGCCATTACAAAAATGCACCACCGGCATGGAGGGTAACTGCTGTTTGCTGCAGCATTCAGCATGCTGCACAATGCACAATGTATGTGCCGCATACCACCACATATAGTAATAGATGATGCACTAGAATTCTGAAACCCTAGTGGACCTCTTACTCTATGCACTTTATCGTTTTTATCACAATCGACCATTCTCCACCATTTTGGCCTCTGTGATATTGGCATTATTAATAAGATAATATTAATATTATTACATACATACATTATACATAATATTAATAACTGATGCCTGCATGAATCAGGCATCAGTGATATCACAAATGCCACAGAAAGGTTGCAAAAGTTGCTGTTTTTTGGTGTTTGGTGTTAAAGAACACCAGAAGATATGTGCTCCAAAAGTATTTTATACTTCAAAAGTCTGATGTGCTTCCATCAAAAAAGCTGCATTATAATCATGTTGACAAATTTCTGGCCTTGCAAGGAAATGACTGCCTCCATTCAGTAAGAGGTGGGTATATGATGTCATAACTGACTTATGCCAAGAATGTTAACTAAAACGAGCATTACTGTTTGCAAAATTTTGTACTCCAAATGAAAAATTATACTCCAATACCAAGAACAAAAACAAAATTTCCAGCCCTGTGCCAACATGTCAGAGAAATAATGTTAACTGGTAATGAAACAATGACAGGAACATGACAGGATCAAGTGTGATGTACAGAGACCAAACATTTCAGTGCACCATCACTCACATCCAGGTCTGTAGCTGCAGCTAGAAAAGTTGAAACAGATACACCAAGTAACAAAAATGTAGTGAAATGCTCAAGAGTATGTTTAGGTATGTCATAATATTAAACAGGTTCTGGTTGACATCCCCAATGAATTTTCATTCTGGTTACAATGTCCTCTGAGTCTTGTTTATTTGCTTACTTTTATGTGTTGTATGTAATATGTTGCATATGGTGTGACATAATACTTCATACAAAAACTTGTGCAAATCACATATATTCACCCTATCATTAATATTCACCTCTCTTGCTTCAACAAAATCACCCACAAAATCAAGCAATGGCTTGGGACATATGTCAGATATGCATCTTTACCAATGCGCAAATATGGAAAATCTACACTAGCAAAAGTAGCAACTGTACTAATTGTAATAGGACCTGGTACAACTTACTGGAAATAAACAATGTTAATATGTGGTTTACAGAATCCTCAGTCATGTCAAATGAAAGAGTACAAAATCCATAACACCAGAATGCAAATGCAACATTCCTATTCATAAATCATCCCCAATGTTCCTATGCAACCCAATCCAAATGCCCAAAGACTGGTAAAGGTAGAATATTACAAATCCATGACACAGTGGTTAGAGTTTACCATGTTTTCATAACATTCTGAGTGGCTCCTGACTTTGTCAGTGTCATTCATTACAATATTAGTTTGTTTGGAAGGGGAGTACCAAAAAACCTACTTCTTATGCAACACTTCTAAGTAAAGTACATAATTCATTGACCCTTTTGGGTGCAACTTTCTGTTTCAAACAGTGTTAGACGGCAAAACATAAACAAAGTTTCAGAATAAATATAATGTGGCAGTGCATTTCATGAAAAATCTGCCTTACTATGAATTTGCTCAACAAATATACTTCGCTGTCAGTGAATATCACACAATTAGTCATGGGGCCTGGGAAGCTGTGGCTACTCTAGGTGATATAACAGTCTGTTGCCTCCTTGAAGGCTACTTTTACTTGATACATTGTGCAGAAGAGCATGCAACCTTTCATACCAAATGAAACATTGATAACACTACCAGTATCACCTCTGAAGAAAATCAAGTTATACTGCACCATAATCAAATAATCAGAATGATGCAGGATTATATGTTTTTTCATTCCTGGTGCTGGAGTATAATTTCTGTTTTGGATGACAAAATTTTGCAAACATTAGCACTGGTTTAAGCTTACATTCTTGATGTTATCCAGTTATGACATCATACCTGTTTCTTACTGAATGGAAGCATAGTCATTTGCTTGCAGAGTTAGAACTCTGTCAGCATGGTTATGACACAGCTTTTTGATGCAGGCACCAGATCAAGCTTCTGGAGCATAAAATGTTTTTGGAGCACATATTTTCTGGTGTTCTTCAACATTAAAAAGCAACAGCTTTCCAACCTTCAACTGACATCATTTTGTTTACTCTGACTGCTCCAGGGATGCCTTATGTACTGTGTAAAATTTGATGCATTCAAATCAATTTAACCTTTTATTAATATAAAAGGCATCAGTATCATGGACAACTATGCCTAATCATTTTACTATGCTTTGCTTCATTATTTTTGTGTTTACCACTATATATATATATATATATATATATATATATATATATATATATATATATATATGTGTGTGTGTGTGTGTGTGTGTGTGTGTGTTTGTGTGTGTGTGTGTGTGTGTGTTATGCTTTATTACAATAAACATTGTTTTTGTTACGTTTATACACCTGATTACATTCTTGATCACTATATTACATGATGTATTTGCAGCATCATAAGGTACAAAATACCTCAACCTTGGAAACACCCTTGTCAAATTCATTACCAGATATCCAAGCACAAGTCATCAAAAGCCAAACAACCATTGGAGCAGCAATAACTGGCAAATGGATTGTCAGTGTTATTTGGCAATCAATTTTGCACTCCTCATCTTGGAATGACATCATGCTGTGGTGTATCAAAAGCATTTGCCTTCAAATCACCTGCTGTATGATTTCATACCATTCACGCCATCTTTGCCAGAAAATATGAGCTAGGTAGAAATGTGCTACACAGTTCACAAAGCTCTTTTACCTCCTTTTGATGAAAATGCTCTATAACAATGTATAAAAGTTTGGTAGACAATTTTAGGGGAATTTCTAAGTAATTAAGTAACTGCTTTGCGTGATTACGTTAAGTGTGATTAACATGCAATGATGCTAACCGCTGACGATGACTGTCTTTTCGACGAAACCTTACCTTTATAATCCAAGCGCAATCAGCTTGTACAGATTCTGTGGAATGCGCATTATTCAAGCCGATCTTCAACACCAGTACTTCGGTCAGAGTCCAGCGACCTTCACTCCAAAACTGAACAATCACACGTCGTCCGCTTGCATAGCATCCCTACCCTGCGCGTCGCGCTAACTTCAACAGCAGTCGCGCCATTCCTCGCCGTATTTCGCGCGTCTTGCGTTTCGTGCGTGAGTGCAGGGTCCTATATTGATAGGAAGGCTTACCGCTAGTTTCTTTAAGCAAGGTCTATGAACACTGAAATGACCGGTCTCCAATAGAATCAGTTCCGAAGCAGTTTGGTCTTTGTAATCTTTAGGGCGCGGATTGTCATAAATGATGGTAACGTGCTCCTTGCTGGACGTTCCTGTGCATGACAGACTGGCGTGGAAACCGGGGGGAAGGGGGCAGCCACCCCCAACTTTGGGCAGAATTTAGCATTAACCCTATGGCGTTGCATGGAAAAAATGAGGTGAAAATTGCGTTTGCCGCCCCCCCCCTAACTCCACAGCGGTTCCACCACTCCTGATGACAGACCCCATTTCTAAATCCACTTGATTTTATTTTGCATCTCACTTTGTATGATCTTGGTGACGGTGTTAACGTGCAACACAAAAGGTGAAAAACTTGGGAAATGCCATTGTGCTCTTTGCCCGTGAACGGCACACCCACATTCTTTAGCGCGCACGGGGCGCAATGTACTGTTCAGTTTCTTTTGAGAGGGTATCCATTTCGAGTCACTGTCCCTGGGTGGCCAAGACAGCCTTCTGAAACTAAGGCTATACGACAAAGAAATGTGCCGAGCCACCGACGTCTCCGCAGATCCTGGGTGTTGAGTCGCGCGTGCGCTATTAATGTTATTGGGCTGTGAATTGACCCAGGGTTGCAGCTGGCATGTTATTCCTTGGCGGGATAAATCTGCGTCAGGACTGTAGAACTGTACCAAATAACCTATAACAGAGAGTACAATAAAATACGATGATTTTTGGGGTTGTTATGGAGCACAAAAGAACGGGCTACACGTCGATGTGATTTTCATTGCAAAAAGTCAAAAGTTTCTATGCGATTCTGAAGTGGAATCGACTTGAGCTCCAAAAAACAGAGCTTCGTCTGCCTGCAGGCAGCATGGCGCCCGAACCGTGGGTCGGAGCCGTTGGGTCGTTCTCCCGAGTCGCTGCCACCTCTGGACTGGACTGGACGTCCATTCCCCCCAAAACAATCAGAGAGTCTTTCACATTGCCATCGCTTGCGCGTGGCACGCGCCGCGCAAATACAAGCGTGCTGGGTGTCACACGGTTGCCCAATCAGTTTTCGTTCCAAGTTGGTGCGTCTCGAGGCGATCCGACCGATAGTTACCGAGATAATTCGTCGGAACCGAAAGGATGTTTGACGCTGTTTGCGTTTCACGTTTTACGTGTCATGCTTACGAGCACAGAATCACCCTTGAAGCGCTGCACGTGCCAATGACGGGTGCTGCGCGACAAAACTTAACGGATTTTCAGGTGACGCGCGAAACCTTTCGAGCGGTGTACGACACGTGCCGATCCTCCAATCTGAGTCGTTGACTGGAGCAAAGATTTGTCGACAGATGCTGATGAAGGTGCAACAGATGATATGTTGCTCAAATGGTATACAGACAAGGGCTCACCACTTATTTCATTAGGCAATGTTGCAGCGCCCCTCTGCATTCCATAGCTTGCACTGATGCCAGTTTCGAGCCACTCAGATTTCCGGACAAGATCCTAAGTTCCGAGGAATAACAGCAGCATTTACTCCGTCATGCACCCTTACCCGAGGCGGGTGCCATGTGTAGTGCACAGCCTATACCGCAAAGTAATACCGTTACAATTTCCTTGTTAACGACAGGCGAAATCGGTCTCAATGTCTGATGCTAAAAATGAAACAATCGTTAAAAAGGTGCCATTTGGTCTGTAATCCTATGAATGCGGCCCGCGCTGCCTACTGTTGCACGTACATATTGCTTTACGATCTGGCGTTCAATTCCCCTCGAGACGATACCCATATCGAGTCGTTCTGAACTTAGGTTGTCGATACAGTTCGCTAGAACCATGACTACTCTGGTAACACAAAGGGGCCAATATTTTTGTCCCTCACCGGATCCCAGGTACTGGGCTGTGCGTGCGTCAATAAGGTTATTAGACTGTACGTTTAGGTTAAGGTTGCAACCTGTAAACGGTTCTTTTTTTGCGAAAAATCTGCGTTTGGGCGAGTAGAACCTCATGAAAAGATGGCGTGCAATCCAACCGCAGTAAAATACGATCACATTTGGGGTGGATGTGGGGTAGAAAAGGACAGGCGTCAGTGTAATTCTCATTGCAAAGAGTCAGCAGTCTCTATGCGGTACTGAAGTGGAATCGACATGGGGCTCGTGAATGAATGCATTGTCTTCTTCCATGCAGCGTGACGCCCCAACCGTACACTGAACTGTGATGCTTTTTCCGAGTCGCTGTGATCTCTGGATCGCCATCACCGCGCAGTCCGGTAAAACGTTCAGAGACAGCTTTTTTGCATTGCCGTTGCTTGCGTGTGGCACGTGCTGCGCGCATTGAAACGTGCTGTGTGCCATGCAATTGCCCGTTCCATTGTCATTCCGTGTTGCTGCGTTTCGAGCCGGTTCGACCCGTGGTTACCAAAAAAACTGGCTGAAACCGAAACGATGCTTGACGCTTTTTGCATTTCCCGTTTTACGTATTATTCCTATTATCCCCCCACATTGTCCCTATGGACTAAAAATCACCTTTGAAGCATCAATCACGCGGCACGCATCTATGACGGATAAACAGGATTTTCAAATGGCGCGCGAAACCTTCCGAACAGTGCACAACACGTGCCGATCGGCCAATCCGTTTGGGTCCTGAACCGGAGCAAAGATCTGCCGACAGACAGAAAGGCAAGACAAGACAGACAGAGGCCACTCAAATAGTTCAAAATCGAAGAGGTGGAAAATTAGCGTGATTTGAAAAAAGCGTGCTTTGCACGGTTTTAGCGAGTGACGGAAAAGTTCAGATCGAAGTCTTTGTCATTCATCCATTCATTCATCCATTCAGTCAGTCAGTCAGTCAGCAAGCCAGCCAGCCAGCCAGCCAGCCAGCCAGCCAGCCAATCAACCAGCCAGCCAGTCAGTCAGTCAGTCAGCCAGTCAGTCCAAGTTTCCGAGCGTCTAGCGCCCGAACGCACCAGTCGATCGCGACACAAGTGGCACCATCGGGTGCGCCGACCCGGCGAACAGATTGCGGTGCGGGTTTCGAAGCGATCCGTGGCGTGTGGCACGTGCCACGTGGCGCGAGCCGGACCTCTGCAGAACTCAGTTAATCGCGGGTACAACCTAACCTCTCCCAAATGTGAATTTCTCAACGGATTTAACCCACTTTACTTTAACCGAAGACAGCTTTTCATTTCTTATCCATTTTTCATTTGTCGAATAAAGAACTAGGGGAAACTGCCCAATGAGCGCCACCCACTCTAACTGCGTCCACTTCCATAATTTCCTTACTGAGACATCTGATTGCCAGATAAAGGATATTTTCTGAGAGATACGGCATGGACGCAAATTTGATCCCTTCCTCTTCCCATCTGTCAGCGGCACAGTCGTGTGGTGTGTCCGTCAAGTTTAACTGCAAGTTTGAAGTAATTTTCTGCCTTGTGTTACCCGTGAATGACCGTGCCATTAACGCCGTTAAGCAAAACTAATCCAAAACATTGCCTCCCTTATGGAGTTACGCTTTCTTTTTGACCAAAACAGAGGTGATACGTGGGCGTGTTTTTTATCTGCGGTTAGTTTTGTTATGGTAGAGCCATTGCCCCTTTTTGCACCACCATTTGCCGGGCCTTATTGCGCAAGTAACACAGTCGGGGCAGGATTAAATAACGGTATACTGATGGCTCTTCCAGTGTTTCGTATGTGTCTAGGACCCATTTAAAAAGGGAATCACTGGGGTAGGGATTTCGGCTGCAGAGGGAATGAGACAGGGAGGCTGCAGTCCTCAGTCCCCTCCCTCACGGGGCCCTTTCACACCCTCCTCGCCGTCCACGCGGGCCGCGGGAGCTAACATAAAACACTATTCGTCTCATTCACCATGTAATCAACACGCCCAAGTTCCGTAGCTAGCCTCCAGGCCCGGAATCGAGGCGACTCGTTCCAAGGCGATACCCTTGGAACGAGGACCTCCCATCAGTCTTGCGGGTGAATGTTTTTTTTCGGATTTTGGCCAATTCGCTCAGAGTGGGGGGCTCGTCGCTGACCACACTCACTGCCCTTTGGAGCCTGGGAGACCTCGCTGTGCCCTTCTCAACCGGGGGACTTTGCTGCCACCGCAGGAATTCGCTCCCCAGCTGACATGCTGAAATAGAACCTGGAGGAGGTGAGCGCATCCTTGTCAAACGCCCAAATCCTTACGATTTGGTTGCCTTATTTTGACGTTTGGGAAATAAAGGACTGTGTTATTTTAGTGCTTAAGAGGGAAACATTGTCCGGTCACAAGAGGGGTATGGAACCCAAGCACATCGGGTGCGCTTATGTACCTACCTCCATGGGATCTGCTCAGCATCTTGTCGAGCTCCGAGCACCTTTCTTCTCCTGTTAGGAAGTATTGGCAGAAGGAATAATAAGTAGAACTGTTCATAAACATAACAGATGGTGGTTTATTTTTCCTATTGCCACCACAAATGTGCATTGGACTTTCCGCCTTAAGACTGAAATACTCAAACTCCGGGTATTCTGATAGTCAAAAGACGGGAGAGGATATACAAGAAACAGCACAATTTTTGCTACGTCATAGTCACAGTGCTCCTTTTTCGAAAAGCTGGCGCAAATTGGGCAGTTTCCTCTATACATATTTCCAAACAGGCGGACATTTAGTAACATTACTAGGGTTAGTGCAGCAAGCCAGTAGATAATAGTAACTATATATATGTATAACTAATGGTATAACTAATAATAGGTACACACACACGCATGTATATATATATATATATATATATATATATATATATATAAGCAGGGTGTCCGGTAGAAATCATACGATAAAGAATGGCTCTAACTTGGAAACTATAGATGATAGAATAATGTTTGTTATACAGACCAATGTGGAATTGATAAAAGTTTTGTCAAGGGTTGAGCATTTTGCCCCGCGCGCATAACAGAGGTCTAGACGCAAAATTTCGTGATTTTAATGCGTAAAATTATGCATGCAAAATTCACTTCGGCTGCTGAAAAGTTGCCCTTATGCCTCGCAATGTCTGGAATAACCGATGATCAAAAATTGCAATGCTCCTTTTGGCAAGATCACTACCAGTCCCTCACAACTGTTCAGAGGTTATTCCATTACAAATTTGGGCAGGTGCTCCCCAGGGGTGCTCCCCACTCGTGAGTGCATTCTTAGATGGTATAAAAAGCCGCGTGTAACAGGTTTGGTGAAAAAAAGAAGCGGAACGGCAAGCAGAAGCAAACAGAGTGGCATGCTGAGAAGATCGAGCAGGTTAGGAACGCATAAAGGCAAAGCCCGAAAAGATCGGTGAAAAAAAAACAAGCCGAGAGCTAGGCATGCCTCGCCCATCCCTAGGCGATATCCCAAAGAAGGAACTGAAGTTGAGGCCCTACAAAGTTCAAATGACACAAATGTCCAAAGCAAGAGGCAAACCGATCAGAAAAGTGTTTGCCGATGAGATTCTGTTGAAAGTGAACACTACGCGGCAAGTTCCGAGCCATGTGGTGTTTCAGACGAATCCACCTTTCACGTAAGCAGCAAGGTGAACAGGTGTAACTGTCGAATTTCGGACCAAGAACGTCCCACAGAAACGCTTCAGCACGAAAAGGATAGCCCCAAGCTCCTTGTGTGGTGAGCTTTGCCCTCGGATCGTGTGTTCGGACTCTACTTTTTCGAAGGGAGCACTGTTTCAGGACAAACCTGCCTGAACATACTGCAGAATTTCGGGGCTGAGGGGGTTCCTAGGGAGCTTTCACTCCAACAAGACGGCGCGCCACCCCACTTTGCAAAGACAATGAAGAATTTCCTGGATTCTGAGTTTCCCGGAAAGTGGGTCGGAAGAGGAGGACCGATAGCGTGACCGTCGAGACCTCTTGACCTGATCCCGGTTGATTTTTTCCTGTGGGATCACGTGAAAGTCCCGGTATACCAGACAAAGGTAAAAGGTCTGGAGGGCCTCAGGCAACGCATCGTCGTGGCGTGTGAATCTGTCACGGAAGAAATGTCGGGAAACACCTGGCGAGAGCTCGCTCGACGACTCCGCGTATGCCAGGCTGTCCAGGGGACGCACGTTGAAATACATGACACTAAATGAAATTTTCGATTTTTTCTACATTTTCATGAAAGTCGGCTGTCTCTACCTGAGTTAATTCTGAAGTTAAAACTATTCTCTATTCCACGATTTCCACCAGACACCCTGTATATATATATATATATATATATATATATATATATATATAGTGTGTATATACAGCTACTACTAGCTTGCTGAGCTGCCCCTAGCCATGTAACCCAAGTCTCCGCCTGTTTCCAAATAGAACAACTTTGCCAGAGGCATCAATTAGATAACACTGAAAAGTCTGATAGTGGTGTACAATCCCACGGCACAGCCGCCCGTGGCTGGGTGACACTTCCAATATGTGGCTAAAGGCAGGCATCTTTTCTGACTTTTCTGAGACTTGAACCAAGCATCTGTCATACATCGGATTCTGTTGCCAGACCCCTATCTGGTACCAGGGTAAAACGGTGCTAAACGGTGACATGTAAAAATGAGGACATGTCAAAATGACGAACGGCCAAATGATGAATGGCCAAATGGCGACACGTAAAAAGGCGGCATGCCAAAATGGCTAACTGCTTAATGGCAGACAGTCACACGGCGGGATGTAAAACTGGCAACATGCCAAGATGACAGACGGCTAAATGGTGAATGACCAAATGGCGACGACCAAAAGAGCGAAATGCCAAAATGGCGAACGGCTAAATGGCGGGCGGCGCAGTGACAACGTGTATAAAGTCGACATCTGGAAATGCCGAACGTATAAGTGGCGAAACTGCAGAAAAATGGATAATGGACGCAGACTCCCCGAGCCACGACAGCTTCACTCTGATGAGTTAGCGGGCCACTATAAAAAGTTAACCTCCTCCGGTAACCGAACCCGGTGCCACAGGACCCAGGTGTTTGATTTATTTCCAGGCCATGAGGTAGTTTGTGAGAAGATGCTTCCGACTTCACCCACCTGTTATCTCAGGATTTAGTAATGCGGCCGGAAATAAAGTCGAACGGAAATCGACAGTCCTCGTCATAATCCATCTTTTTCCCCAAAAAGCATCATGAATGGTAATGTTCGTGCCTGTGTCCCGTGACAGATACGTAGCGAAGGTAATTACTTAACATTTTCTGTCCGTCTCCCCCCTCTCGTTCTTGCACATCATGCCTGGGGACCACGGAGCTGGGGCTGGACTAGACGGCCGGCTAGTGCGTCGGGCCCCGGTGCGGTCGAAGGCGGGTCGGTCTCCGGCCCATTCGGCGAAGAAACTCCATCACGTGTTTCTTAACTCCGTCCCAGACCTTATCTGGGGTGGTCAGGGAACACGATACCCCGTATAGGCTGCGAGATAGCGGGCCACTCTTTCATCAGGTGCTCTGCAGTGCCCAGGGAACCGCGTTCTTTGCAATTCGGGTCGGGCTTTCGCCGACCGCTGCAGGGCTCTCGTGACCAGAGAGCAGCAGCCTGTCCACAGCAAAGCCGGTGGGCATGCGCTGTTCCCAGCAAGTGAGACCATAGTTGCGCATTGGTTTTGGTGTTGCGTGGTGATGCGATGAGATCGCCTTCGCGCATCCCAGGAACAATCAATGTAAATAATTCGGTTTTTCTCTTTTGTAGGTCCACCTGTCCATCTGTCTGTCTGTCCATGTGTATGTGGTCGAGATTATCAGATTCGGCTCCAGACGGCACGTTGTCATTTAGCAGACACCGCATTGAAACTTAGGAGTGTTCTTTGACAATCGCCATTGCTGTACGGGGCACCGTTGACCCGCAAAGAGTGTCGTCAGAGTGCACCCACGTCACCCCATTCTGCAGCCAGTTCCTCATGTTGCGATGGAGTCAGTGGCTGCACGCGGCCAAGTTTTTGGCAGAGGGTGCGCTTTCGCTAGCGATCCTTGATTTTAAGGAGCTGACGATGATGCATAGATTACGACGTGTACCGTTTATCCAGACTTCCCAGACACTGGCAGATATGTCACTGGTAAGGAAAAAATTGTATCACTACACACCAGGTGCCAGGCCCCGAACGAAGCGAGTCAGTGTGGGCAGTGAAGGGTGCCAATGTCATACCGCGCAAGGCAGGGGCGAGCCGGCCGACGACCGGCGGTTCCGATATTGACTGCAATATTTGATGCGAACACATCATTGTTGCACTGACCAGAGGATGGCACATTTCGAGTGAATCGGCTCAGTATGGGCGACGAAGTGAACCGCTACCCAGCAACTGTCCTGCCATGCTATTTCTACATTTCGTCAACAACTGTCACTCCATCCGGTCCGGGCCGTCGAAAGTGTTTCCGTACATCCTTTCGCATTGTCAAACCTACTGTCAGCCCCTCCAGGCCTTCCGCAACAAAGTCATTAGGTCAGTCAGTTGCACCACTAAATGATGGGTTTAAGGTACAGACAACAAGGACTGCCTGACATTGATTTAAGCTCAAACCACCTAGGTAAGTTATTTAGGTAAAATTTATCCCATGAAATGAAAAGAAATACCAAGGGAAAAACTAAGTCCCAAATGGCGCTTGATTCACCTTTTCACAGACGCATTTTGTTCGTCGACGCTAAGGCGCCCTATCGTTAAAGAGCGCACATGCAGCATCGTGCGCTTTTGTGATAATGTAAGCGTCCTGCTCTTAAAAAGGCACCCTTGTAACACGGAGAAATCGGACATAGTGTAGTACACATATAACATGGCCATGTATGATACGGGCACTTCATTTTTCAAGCGCACACGAGCCAAAACGCCCCTTTGAGTCGTTCTGACGCTGCTTGCCACATAAAGCTGAACGTTTGGCGTGACTTAAACGCTGTTACGATGGAATTTGGCGCTCCTCCGACACAATTTTGGCGCCTTTTCGGTGCCATTTTGAGACTTAAAAGGCGCCAAATGGCGCCGAAACAATTCCGTGGGGCGCAGTGGCACCGAAAAGGCGCCACTGGGCGTTTTCAGTGCCATTGTGGCGCCCCAAAAATTTCGTTTTTGTGACTCCAAAAGAAATCCGCCCCTCCCCCGGCCGGTGGCAAAATCCTGGATCCGTCCTTGCACGCGCAGGAACAGCATCTACTGATCTGTACGATCACTTTTGTATGAATCTCCTGATTCTTGGCTCCTTGTTATTTCATTTGCCTGTTATGCCAAATATTTATGATTTAACACGCAAAGAAAATATTGGTAGGGCTCAGAGGAGTATTGCTAGGGCTCAAATGGACATCGGTAGGGCTTGGGCCCTGCCAGGCATACAGAAAACGACACCTGTGCGAGCGGTTTTGTTTAAAAGCAGCTCTGTAGAGGTAAACATAAGTCACTCAGAGTAGTCGTTGTTTAGACTTAAGGCGAAAGTAAACAAGGATTAAAAAAGCACCGCAGAAAGAAACCCAACGCAATCCGAAATTCCATCCTTCTTCGGGGAAATATATTTAATTCCATCCGTAATCCATAAGATATTGCGATTCAAGACTGAAAATCATGCAGTCGGAGTCCTGATGCTCCCTTGTCGTGCCCATCTATATCACCATTTCTGACAGCTAAATATGACAGTCTCAGTTCCATTTTCCACTGCCCAGGTAAAAAAAAAAAAGCGCCATGCTGTCCCAACTCGACAAGACAAGGCTTGCTTCCGTAGAATTCCGCATGATGGCAGCCTTCTATGACTGATAGATGGCGCGAGCGGCGTGACTTATGGAGCGGCGCTTGAAGCGTGTTCAATTCCCAGAACAGAGTCGGATGCAGAACTATTGCATCGCTGAAAAGCAGCGGTGTCTGGGTACGTTGGCCAGTTCAGTGTCTTATTTTCACTGCGTTATTGGGCGATGATCGTAAACATGGGCGTAACTTTATATGCCTTCGGTATGGAGCTTTCCAAACCAAGAGAAATAATTGGTGTGGAATTCCATACCAATATCTTAACTCGTTCACGTGTTTTCATGCTTTATAAGATAAAGTACTCTGAATACGTGATCATTATCACATTTTAGGGTTCCATGAGTTTTTTCATCCGAAAATCCGTCCCAATTCTACACCCGTGGTCGAAAGTGACCATTAGGCAATGACATGTATGCGTTCTGTATTTATTCACCGTATACTTTGCATCGATGAAAGAAGGCAAGCAAAGAGCAAAGCGTGATTCGTATGATTCGTATCGCGCTTATATTCGTAAAACAAATATAGTGCGGTCATAATCAAAATCGTTCTCGCGGTCCGAGGAAATCGCCAGGTATCCCCATTAACCATGCATCACACCCCAGTGTAAACGATAATACCTGAGATGAAACATTTACAACTCCTTAGCCGAGGATGAAACATTACAACTCCTTAGCCGAGGGTGAAACATTTACAACTCCTTAGCCGAGGATGAAACATTTACAACTCCTTAGCCGAGGGTGAAACATTTACAACTCCTTAGCCGAGGATGAAACATTTACAACTCCATGGGCTTACACGGGCTAAGCCCGTGTAAGCCCATCAGAAAGCCCATCTTGTGCCCATCAGAAAGCTCCATTATAACTATGTTGACAATTTCCTAACTCTTGAAGCATACAGAAAGAATGCCATCATGAACCAGAACTACTCTACACAGAAATTGTGTACTCCAAAACAAAAATTATACTCCAGCGCCAAGAACACAAATCATTTTCCCAGCCCTGGGTCAAAGGCTGCAGAGTACGCAGGATGCCATTATAGCGCCTTGGTAGACATGGAATACCTGACATGATAAGCATTGTATACAAATACTAAGGTATGTCCATTAAAGTATATTGCCCCTTAATGAATCTGTATCGCATTATTTGAGACATATAAAAAAGCGTCCAGAAAACAGAAATATGATACACCACAAAGTAGGCTGCTGAGCGAATGCTAGCTATTGTTTCACAACTTTGAGCTTCAGTCCCACTTTTTTGCAAAATATGTCCCTAACTTCCCGAACTACGAAGGAAAAATGATGCTCAGAACAGACCTTGGAACTGCCAGTTACGTCGACAATCAGATATAACAAGGCATATTTCTCGTGAAACAGTTTTCTAGGCAGACATCAGAACGTCTTGGTCGTATACCGGGGGCAACATCCGGCCAGATCACAGAAATATTCAGCCGGATACCGGATACCGCCTAGTCCTAAGTCACAGTTTATACCAGATAACTTTTCAACTTATTCGTCTGTGGCTTATGCTCCACAGCGGATCCTGAAATCTACCGAAGGGAGCATGAATCGGGAGGGATGCCGACATTCGGGAATCCGAGGCCGCTTACTTTCTGTCTTCTTTGTTACTGTCTTCATATATCTTGTTTACGTTTATTGGTTCTTATCATGCACAGCAAAAACTTTTGACCCACTTAGGTCACCGTTCTTCATTTGCGCCTGGTGATCTGGCAAGGGCGCAGCCAAGAAGGGACCATGTGGCTATGGGCCCCTACTTAGGGTTGGAAATTTAACGTTTTTCTAGGCGCCAGAAATGTAAATCTGGAAAAATCCGAAACTCGAAAATAAAGTGACCGAAATCCAAGAGGTTTCTGTTTTGAGGGTGTCAGGTTTGTCCTGGCCCCCTCCTTGACGACATCCTGGCGAAGCCCATGCGACCCGGTAGCTGCTGGCTTGCTGCTGTGCCGCCTGAGAGATATAAAGCAACCAAGAACTGGTTTTCATTTTACCAGCGCCCATATTTTTCCTGATGCACTTGGCCTCATAACTCTATAGACTTTACATGCAAGTGTGCAGCAGCCCACATGGAAGGTAGGGCAGCAGCCTTACCAGCTTGGCAGCAGACCTACCAACCATGAAAACTTTTGATATTACATCTATTCAGCGCCGCGTGGAAAGAAACTGTCGAAAAATAACCTCGCTCCTCTCACCGTTGGCAAAACCTCTACACCGATGTAAACACACATTCTCGCTCCTGCAATTTTAACGGAGAATCAGCGAACTAGCAGTGTGGGGCTGTTGTTGTGCCTGAAGTGCGAGGGGAATATACGACTTGTCTTCGCTATCAGTTTTAAGTAATGACAAATTGACGAACAGAAGGGGCCGCCAATAAATATATCAAAGGTCTGGAAAAGGGCGTAGACAGCTCAATCGCACCCTCCTGACCCCTTTCATGAAAGCATAGTTCAAGCAAGCATAGAAAGCATAGAAAGCATATTAGTCGCTCGTACAGCAGGCATCACCAGAGAGCCATTGGTGACCGTTTTCCAGAGCCTCGCATTGCTCGGCCACAGCAATGTCGGCCCGATGACAGGCAACCGCGTCACGTGATGTCAGCTCTATTTGCACTATGCAGCCGTACATTGCCCAGTCCCCGCGCTGGGAAACATCGCACTCTGTTGCTGCCTAGCGTCACACGTTGTCGATCTGGTATGTACGACGTTTTGCAAACATGGAGCCGCGTTAAAAGTACGTCATGTGCAGCCAATTCTTTTAAGCTCCAGCTAATGGTACTGCTAACTGGCGGTCACCACTGCAGGCAATTGCCCCTTGTTCCAAGCGCTCAGCCCGGTTTGCAAACCCAGTTACCTGCAGTAGCGGCATGTAACATGATTGCTTCGCCAGCCATAGCAATGGGTAGAACTTCGGGATTTTCAGAAGGGCTGAAACGACATTTATGAATGATGGATTCTGGAACTTTCCGGCATTCATAACATTGATATTACTACCAAGCAGAGCAGAAGCCAGTCAAGAAACACCGGGTTGCTGGGCGAATCAAAAATGAGTAGAGGGCGAACGAGGATCATATGCCCCTATGTAGCGTTCCAAAGTATACTAAAAGGAGACAAAAGGTCTAAGACAGCGATTTCTGTTTCCTTTGAAACAGAAAACAGGGGGTTCCCGATGCCCAAAAGAATCTCCTGCTACCTATGTTCTGTACGAGAGATTTCTGGATGCGCTCCCTGTCATTCACAAACCATAGACGAACGAGTTCAAAAGCTAATGAATTTGGCCAATAACCCAGGTCCTAGTCTCCGTATAAACCCTTGACCACCAGAATGACAAGGTCCAAGTGCTTACAGTTTGTTTTCGAACAAGCACAAAATGCATGAAGCAACATGTTGCCTTTGTTGAGTAGAATGTCGGCTTTTCATGCCATTGTTTTTCACTTTCCATATATTTCAACTTTGCTTCCAAATTTAAACATGCGGATTCCGTCTTAAAAAACACCGCGCAGCCCAGGGCTTCGGATAAGGGATTTGGACTGAGGACTGAGTAATTTAGACTGAGTAATTAGGGAAAAATGGCTGTCCATAGCGTTTTGATGTATTTTACTACATTTCATGACAAATTAAAGCCGTCAATACATTTAATTTCGCACAGATATTCATGCAAAAATACACTGATTCTATATTGACGTGGTTTGTAAGAACTGGCGCGGCGAAGCCGCGTAATTCTTTCATTCGGAGCTGAGTAAAAGAAAATACCTTTTTATTTCTAGTTTCAGTCTTTTCAGTAAACTTTAGTGCCTACATATAATGCAATAATGACTACTTGCTGACATCGTAAAGATGCGACCATTGCGTGCATATATCCATCGCGATTGATACATGTTGATTGTCGATGTCGACTGCCTCCGTTATTAACGCAGTTAACGCATCCTCACCCCTGTGAGCGACCGTTTAGCAAGGATGCTGGGACGCCAATTTATACACAGTGAGGCAGCAAAAATGATGCAAATAAAATGCAAAAACCAAGGTAGATAATGCGCCACGTTGATAAACAAAAATTCACTGACTGACAAAATTCTCTGAGGGGAATTAAAAGCTTCGCTTTTCAGCCTGCCAGGGGGAGGGAGAGCCGCTGGGGAAATGTCCGCTGAGCAGGCTGATGACTTCAACCGCCACTTTGCGTCCGTCGGCCATCGTATTGCTGCCGAGCTGGCAGCGAGCAGCTACGGTGGCACCCCGCTTTCACTTAGACCACCATGCGTGACCACATCAAGTCTGAGTCTGTGTCGTTCGACTCTCCCTGAACTCTCGAGAGCTATGAGAGATTTATCATCGTCGAGGACGGTAGGACATGACGGCATGCCGCTGTATGCACTGCGAAAATGTTTTGTCGTTCTCGGGTGACATTTACTTCATCTGACCAACAACTCTGTCACCACTTGTGTTTTCCGTCCTCCTGGAAGATGGCGTCTGTTCTTCCTCTTCACAAATCAGGCCCGCGTGACATCGCCAGCAATTTTAGACCCATATCTATCTTACCTGCGCTGTCGAAGATATTTGACAAGATCGTGTGCACAGAGTTGTCTTCTTTTCTCGCTACTTACGATCTTTTGGCTCCATCACAATATGCATATAGACTATGTCACTCGACGGAGGACGCCCTGGTTGACGCTGTTGAGTGGATGGTGCGTCGGACTGACGGTGGCGACGTCGTCACCGTCACCTCGATTGACCTCAGTCGAGCTTTTGACAGTGTCGACCACGACGCCCTCCTGACCAAGCTCAAATGGTATGGCATCGATCCCAGGTGGCTCGAGAGCTACCTGGCTGATCGGCGGCAGGTGGTGAGAGGTGGTTCTCTCTCCCTTCCTCCCTTCCACGGTGTTTCGCAGGGGCCCATTGTCGGCCCTATCCTCTTCAGCATCTTCACGAACGACCTTCCATCCTATCTGCCTCACGGACGTCTAGTATCCTATGCCGATGGCACCCAGCTGCTAGACTCCGCACATACTGATCCTTTATCCATCCTAAAATCCCGGCAAGAAGAGACTCTCCTTACCTTCAAAGCCTACTTTACATCCAACTCCTTAAAAATGAATCCATCCAAAACAATCCTGCTCCTTGTCGGCACAGTCCATAACCTCAAGAAGCCCACACCCTTTCATCGTAACTTTGCCAACCACATACTAACCCCTTCTCCGTGAAGATGCTGGGGGTCGCTATCGACAACTCCTCGCCCTGGGAGGAGCACAAATCCAAGGTTACCAAAAAGTGCAACTCTGTCCTTCTCGGTTTGTGTGAGGTACGTCGCCACCTTACGCCCGAGGTCCTGTCACTCCTAATCCAGTGACATATTTTCCCCCTCATTCTTTACTGCCTTCCGGACTGGGACGGGGCCGCGTCGTGCCACCTCAGCAGAGTTCAGAGAGTGGTGAACTTTGGGGCCAGGACCGTCTCCGGGGCTCGTAAGTGGGATTCGGTGTCGGCGACCTTGAGGGCACTAGGCTGGCGCGCCGTACGTGACCTAGTTGCGAGGCGCGACAGCATTGGTGTCTTTCGAGCCCTCAACGACTGGCGTGCTCCGGTGGCGGTCCGGTCCCTGTTCACTCCACATACCACTGTGTCTCAGCGTGCCACCCGGGCGTCGGCGGTCGGCGATCTGGAGCCGCCGACTTCCGTCTGTCTGTGGCCTGCAGGGCTTTTTCCTACCGCGCGGCCTCGTCCTGGAACCGCCTGCCGCCGGGCATCACCGTCTCTCGAGTCCGTGGAGAGCTTGTACGGAAACTTGACGAACTATCTCCTGTACCTTGACGTGTCCGACTGCCTAGTTTTATCTGTTTGACTATTGCGTATGTGCTGCACTGTAATGACTAGAATCAGTGATCCACGCGGTGAAAAGATTCGTAAACAAACTGAACTTAACTGAACTGAACTGAACCTTCTAGATTTATAGATAAGTCTTTTCATGTGTCGGTAGAATCTCTTCAAAATCACCGAAGTGCGAAAAGATGGTAACATTTTCCATGGACTTACGAAGTTGGTGAAAGCTTTCGGGGATTTTGTTATTTATCCACAACGTGTGCATGTTCTCCTCCATTTCAAGGGATCGCAACACGGGACCCAAGCGATCTCCTGGCTACCACGCTGCTTTGAAGAGCGATTCGTACTAAACGGAGACGATTATTGGCCATTTTTAAGTCGCCGCCGCCCCAATACTCCCTCTAGTCCCCTCGAAAAGTTTCGCTCCTAACTGATCCGCACTAAGCGAGCCTTTTACCCTTTGCTTTGATGGTTTTTTGCCTTACCGACGATTTCCATTGACTGGATCAATCGCTCAGTTCACTGCACATCGTAATCCTTTCAGTTTTATTCAGTTGTATTGCTGCTGGCATCACATGACTGCACAGGCGCAGCCAAGGGGAGCCGCCTCTCCCCTCCCCCTTAGGCCTGCCTTTTTGTGAAAACCATTGCACGTCGTCTTCCCCGCAGGCGGTTTCCGTATGACCAGTTCAGACTGAGCTCCCCTTTAGGAAAATCCTGGCTGTGCCTCTGTATGACTGGCCGAATTTTTTATACCAAGCAGAGTGGACATCAACAGAAAGTGAATAGCTTTAAACATCAAAAATGTTTTTTTCACCATTTGTGTTTTTTACTGCGTTGTTGTACTTTTTTATTTCACGTGATTCCTGGAAAATGCTAATGATAAACAAATTACCAGTTTTTTTTATCAATTTAGACCATCCTTGACACAAATGTGGACTGTTTACAAGGCGTGGATTCTGCGAGTTCATCATGTGTAGTCCATGAGCGAAAGCTAAATGTACTGAGAACAAACACCTAAACGCCTTCCAGAATGATACTTTGGGCTACAAGACTTATCACCACCGCAAGATGCTGCAACTGTGGGTTAAGACTAAACACGTTACTCATCACCCCATGGATTTCAAATGTTGGTTTGATTAAGTATAAGCATTTCTCGAATTCTCGACTTAGCATGGGCCATGTGAAATGTCTTCTTTCAGGGTTGTCATACCTAAGTTGTACGACAAAGGACTTACGACATCGGTTGTGCGATCAGTCTGGAAACTGCTAATCTTATGCCTCTAGTGCAGGCACGTTATCATATCAACTTGCATCCTTCTATCATATCAATGCCGTATGTCGTCAAGTCTCTTTATGATGGAAATGCTAGACTTCTTCGCGACGCCGCAAAGTTGGACGACCCTCGCCGAACCGTTCCACTGTTTCCTCGGACTCCCCGGACGTCGCTGGGACACCAGCGTGCTCCCTCTGCCCGAGGACGCCGTGCCATGGCCCACCGTCCAGGCCCCAGCGCGGCTGGCCGGCTGGGACCGTGCCAGCCAGCGGCGCCGGCCGCAGCCCTCGTCGCTCGACCGCGCGCCCGAACTGGGTCAGGGGGCGCGCCGATGTCGATGACCTCGGGAAATGGGACAGGTAAATACGGTCGGTGGGAGGCCGGGCGAGGACGGGCTGTCGCCGGTGCCGCCAGGCCGGCGGAAACATCAAGCCAGCGCCGTGTTCCTGCCGTCGCCCTTTCCGCCGTTACCTTGCGACCGACCGCCACTCTTTCTCCTGCCCGCCTTTCTGTCCATATGCCCGTCTGTTTTTCCGTCTGTTGGTCTGCTGGTTTCCGTGCTGTGCTGGTTTGTCTGCCGCTGGCTCCTGTATGCTGTGTACAGGCAGCCAAGCTGACAAAAGCTTGCTCAGCCGTCTGTGCGTCTGTCTGTCTCGCTCATCGTGTTTCTTAGCGAAGCACATGCCTGCTGCGATGTCCAGGCCATAACGTCGTAGCGGTTGGCTGACGTTCCTTCTGTGACGTCAGCGCCCAGCCGGCCGCCCGTTTTTGAGGTCGGCGATATGTCGGCGTCTCTGACGTCGGGATTCCCGAGGTGCAGCGGCTGTCCCAGTCGGTGAAAACGCGTGTTTTCTTGCCAGTTGTTCGGTTTTAGCCGCCGTTTTGTGTTCACTCGTGCGTGGTTGTGATGTGCGCGGGAAGGCTCGTAGCCGGAAGGTCTCCTTATGTCAGGATGTTGGCCGGTAATTTTCTCTAGAATCGTGGCTCCTGTCGGTCGCTCCATTTGCTCTATCGCGTTTGCTCGAATCAATGTCGTCCACATCACGTAACCTAGAATTAATCAATTTAAATGAAGCGCTACGGTGGCAACTGTACACTGTCAAGCGTCTTTCCTCGGAATCATGCTTACGTGTTACGGCAATGCAGGAAACAGATGTGCGCGGCATGAGTTCTTTTGTAACATCGTACTTCGACCAATGTGGTCGAGATTGTTTCCTTTTAGTATTCTTTGGTCCAGTCTCGGAACTTTGGACTGTTCTTCGAAGGATTAAATCTCGTCTGGAAGCATGCCTGATCTGGCAGTTATTCATGAGCGTAGGAACATCCAGGAAAATGGGAGGGCCAGAGACGTTTTCCCATAGGGCCAATGTTAAATTTCCCAAAAATGGTGGGGGCATGGACCCCGGCCCCTGTTTCCACGCCTATGCAATTATTAAAGCACTTTCACGAGTTCTTGATATCTGCAACTTTTATTGTAACTTGATATCTGTAAGTTTTAAGCTGGCCAGTGTCAGAAAGACCGTTGAGATCTCTTCCTATAATGTGAGGCTTTATCGGAGACATACAAAAGCTGGAACTGTTGCTCCAAAGTGCTTTCCTCCTTCTCAAGGATGTCAATGGGATGCATTATGCAGGCACTTAATGAGGACCTGGCATGCGGTGATCTCTGGGACTTCCTGCAGCTGCAATTTATCACGAGCCTCAGTTTTCTGTCACACGGGTGTGAATTCAGCTGTTCATCTCAAGGGACCTAACGACCTGACTGACCGACTCGAGAACAAACAGGTATCTGGCTTCCACCGTCGGCAAGCACCATGGGTACCGCAGTCCAGGCAAGCGTGCCGACAGCTCCATCAGCTTTCCCACGTTTTAGTATGAACTCCATGGTGCTGCAGGGAAAATGGCTCTCTCTCTGCCCCACAAGCTTTGAGAACGCGCCTGCGCTTGTCGCGAAGGCGCTGCAGGGGCGGTTTCCGTGACCTGACCCGACTAGTGACCTGACCTGGCGCCAATGACCTGCCTGCTGGCAGCGATGGGGCGCGCGACGACGCTGAGATGACCGCTAGGGCCAGGCACGTCTGCCGACGGTCGAGATGAATGGAAAGGACTCATTGCGCCTCGTCACTGTCGGTAAGGCAGGGGCGGCTGCAGCTTCGACAGCACATACCGGTCATGGCGGGCTGCTTTCTGCCACCGCTCAACGCAGGGACGCGTTCGGCGTCGGACTACCGGCGACAGCAGATGGCTCGACTTATCGCGTGCGGTCCGTGCTCACAGCAGGGGCGCCGCAACGCGCCAACGCCAGCCCCCGTCGGTCATTGCGCCGGAGCTGCCGCTGACGTCGGTCTGCTGCTTTTACCGCCGGCCTCTGGGAACGTCCGTGCACCGACCCCAGACGGAGCAGACAACCGTACACCGACCTCAAACGGAACAGGCAGTGTTAGACGACCTGAGACGGAGCAGATGATCGTCTGCCGACCCCAGAAGGAGCAGACGGCCGTCCGCCGACCCCAGAAGGAGCAGACGGCCGTCCGCCGACCCCAGACGGAGCAGACTGTCTTACACCAACCTCAGACGGAACAGGCGGCCTCAGACGACCTCAGACGGAGCAGACGGCCGTACACCGACCTCAGAAGCAGCAGACGACCGTACACCGACCCCGGACGGAGCAGACGACCGTACATCGACCCCGGACGGAGCAGACGACCGTACACCGACCTCAAATGGAACAGACATTCTCAGACGACCTCAGACGGAGCAGACGACCGTACACCGACCTCAGACGGAGCAGACGGCCGTACACCGACCCCAGACGGAGCAGACGACCGTACACCGACCCCAGACGGAGAATTCCCGTCCGCCAACCCCAGACGGAGCAGGCGACCGTCCGCTGACTTAAGACGTGGCAGGCGGCCGTCCGGCGATCTCAGATGGAGCAGACAGGTGACCACGGACGACTTCTAGACGTGGTGCCTGTTTCCGAGCCAATAGCGCGACGCCGGCCACGCCCGTTGTACAGATAATTACATTATTTATAGAAGATTCCTGTGATTAAGTGGTTTACTTAAAACGATAACGCCTACCTGTACAATTTGGGCCACAGTGGGAATAAGAGTTTCACCATGTTTCGCCACGCGCACATGAATCGTTAGCATGGGCGCGGGAGCCATGGGGCCAGTGAGGCTTCAGTCCCCCAACTTTTTGGAAATTTAACATGGACCCCATGGACGTCGAGTAGAAAGGACTGACCCAAAATGCTCCCCCAACTGAAGAGGAGTTCCCGTGCCCCTGATCGTTAGCGACAAGCCGATGTGACACGCAGCTGTGCGTACTGTCGTCAGGTTTTTGGTAATGGATTGAGGGGCACACTAAACTACTGCACCATTTATCAGAGCCTCTATGGCCTGACACGCCGCAGACTTCATTAACAGTCAGTCGCTTTATGTGGAGCTCATGCGACAGTCTCCAGACCCCGGCCTCTGCCCACACGGCGGTCTCCAGCTCCCGACCTCCGCTGACACGGCAGTCTCCAGCTCCCGACCTTTGGTGACACGATAGTCTCCAGCTCCCGACCTCTGCTGACACGGCAGTCTCCAGTTCGATCGCGAATCGCCTGCGTTCGTATTGCTGGCAGGCCAGTTTCATTCAAATTCAATACGGTCGCTAGACAGTATCGATCCGAGCTTGGGGCCAGCTGGGCCGTAATTGGATGTACCGCTGGCCGACCTGTTTAATAAGGTCGCTAAGGAGCTTCGAGAGGCTTGGGCAACATGTGCTACTTTTCAACAGGCCTCGTGTGATAGAAAAGTCTCCGTTGGCGACGGTGAATGTTTCGTCACTCAGTTGACTGATGTTGACGTGATTCAGACAGCCGTTCGTCTAGCCGCCCGCATGTCGTCTGCATGATCCCGACCCTGCCGATGCCCTTCGAACGGCTCTCAAAGCCTTCATGACTCGATCGCAGCCGGGAACTAAAGCTAGACTAATCTGCGCCCGTTGCAACGCTCAAAGCTACGGGACAGACGACTGAAATGCGTCATCCCGGAATTTCTGCTGTCGCACTGGGGACTGCCGAGTCGGGATCGATGGCCTTTTATGATCTTAAGGGTAAGGTAGGCGGATTCACTTCTGGCTAATGGGCCTCAAAATGGGACATGCCGAATCTCGGCTCCCTGTGGGCCTCGTATGACCTAGGGAAACCTGGTGCGTCCGTTGTAAGGTTTACGATAATATATTTGCGTTGTATTAATTTGTACGGCCACGACGCAGTTTCACGCATCTTGCGAACAATTATTTCAGGAAGGTTCTACATAAACCGGCACTTGAGGTGGTCTTTGGGTATGTTCCCGCGGGCCATTCAGCTTCATGAAAGCTCATCTAAACTCATCCGCCGCTTTCGTAGCTTCTCAAAACTCTCCAAAGCTCATCGAAACTCTCATGGACGGTCGTTTAAACTCATCGCAACTTCTCCAGGTCGCAACACGAATTTTTCGAGAAGTTTCGATTCTGAAGTAGAGCGACGCATGCTTCGTTCATGACACTGCGTCGCTAACGCACCGATCTGCATGTGCAGGACACGTAACCGAGGGATATTGCGACATTGCAGAACTTGCAAACATCAAATGGCAAACAGGGGAGGCTCACCTGAACTCCTCCAACCTCCTCTTCTCCTCAACTCCATCTTTTTAACCCATATAACCAGACCATTTTCGTTGTTGGCCCACTATCTGCAGCTCACAGTCCTCGCCAGTACAGGGGGAGGGGACGCATATGATGTAAACCACCCTGGATGCTTTCGCACACTGCTTTGTGGTTTTCTGTTTCAAAATTTCAATGGCTGCTGCAGCCACTGAAATTTTGCGTAGCTGGGATTGAACCTTTCACATATTTACCGCAGTTTTCGGGCTAATACCTTGACAAATATTAACCCCAAAGAAAGAGACCGATGACTCCTTTCTCGAGGGTATGCCATGTCTTGGAGAAATCATGATTCGATGACGATCATCATCGAATAGCGGCCGTATTTAAGTGGTTTACAGCACTCGTCACTCATTCTTATGCATGGATGTGACTAACGGCGTAAGTGATCTTAGCACTTGGGTCTTTACTTGGGTCAACGCCATCTTAGGCTGAAATTGTAAACTGAGGTCACTGACATTTTTAATAATCTAGGGGTTTTGAAGCGATCGTGAAGCAATCGGAAATGATGAATTTCTTAGCGACAGGTAGCATGATAGCATCGATGACCCATTCAGCGCTCGAAGTCGTTTTGGGCCCCTCATTAGCGGCCAGTAGGTTTACGTCCCATGTACACGGTTTAATAGAATCCAAAATCCACTGACATGACATGCTTCGAGGTTGTCTGGAAGGCTGATATGTGACTTAAAAGGACCAAAATGGCGCATTGCTGTGTAGTCCAAACCATGCACTCGTCTGGTTGCTCTGTCACGTCAGGTTTGGAAACGGCTGGAGGATCGCACCAGCTGTCGTATTCTGTACTGCCGTATCCTATCCTTTACTGTCGAATGCGGCCAAATGATGAATACTGGCCAAGAATAATTTCCTATGCAATATATTCAGAATGAGCAAAATACTGCACGACATCAGGGTATCCCGATGCGGAGTATCATATAAAATCTTTTTTCATTGTCACGACGAAGACAGTATTCTATAAGTCTGTAGGTGTGTCGCAACTTAATTCTCGTGTGATATGCAATGGCCTAATCAGGCGAAACATAGCTTTCCCGACCAATCGTCAGAAAGGCGTCATAAACGATAAGCTTTCAACAAGTGCTGTTTGACGGAAACGATGCACTTGAGTATGAACTATACGAGGATGTCTTTAGCTTGAAAACCACATCGATATCGCAGGTTTGTAACGGCGCAAGGCTCTTTCATTAATGACCTGATCAACATGCATTACCAAAAGGTAACCGTGTCGCGATGCAGAGATATGGAACGTTACAAGCGCCAATGTCGTGCTTCTGTTCGGTTCGAGGCTATGGTAGAACAGTGAGCGTGGGAGAAAACAAACTTCGTATGACTATGTCGCGATTTCCTGAGTGTTTCCGGTAGGATTTCGGAATATATTTCATATAAACCTGCCGTTATTTAATACTATTGGTCTGTCCGGTCTGGAAAGCTTAGAGCATCATGTGCTGACATCTAAATGTATCAACTGCACGCTGTTGTTGACGTCACGAAGTGTGATGGACTCATGTTGGCTTGCAGTCAGTTTTACATTCGACCAACACGATGCCTCAAAATGAGAACCTATTTTGTGCCGCAATGTGCACAACTTGCATTTGGCGTGCACGGCACATATCTCAGCAAATGTATGGCTTTAACGGGGAACTGAAATAGATGATTCTGGATCAGCCAGAAACATTGTGTAAGCATGTAACATCACCGTGCACATCTAACTATGGCTGATTCCGTCATTGATAGACTGCTTACTCAAGACAGATTTGTTTCGTTTCAGTCATTTATTGCTTTATTTCACTTCCATATGAAAGGTCCGTTGAAGGCGATGCTTGATACCGATTGTTTCTATCATAGTGTGTTTCTAAACAACCTGCGAACACCTGGAAATCCGAAAAAGTACCCTGCTACAATATCCAGCCAGCGAGGCAGCTTCAACGTGGGCAAATGCACTTTGCCATGCCAACTGTGAGCCTTGAGACGCGTGGTGGTCATGGAGCTACAGCGAAAGAAGCTACGGACGCTCATGAGATCCTAGCGCTGCATCAACGGTCAATCTTGAAACTGGGAACGCTGAGGCTTCGGTTTCCGCTTACGTGCCAGTGTGTCAATCTAACCGTCTCGCGCTCGATGAGGCCATGGCCAACGTGCCTGGGCTCGGGCCACCAAAATCGGTTCCGTCCTTGCAAGTCTCGCCGACCAGGAGAACGCAAGCCGAACGTCCATCGCCTGGCGTCCACGGAGATGAGTGTTGACCGGCTTGCACGGTATCGGCCCATCGAGGCCGGCGCGTGTTCCTCGGTACGACGACCTCGTTGTGCTTTTCCGAATAATGGGGTCAATGCCCGGAGCGGCGACACTAGCGCCGCCCGCGGCGCCCCGCGCAAGCTCGGCAGGCGGCCAACCCGACACCGCAAATCGCCAGGAAAAAATACCGGGAGCAACGCGATGGGTCAGTGACCCGCAGACCAGCCACCGCTCGGCTGTGTCGCAGGGCATCCTGGACTTGTTTTTGCCAGCGCGAATGCGGCGGGCGAGCCAACACAGTTTTTCTTACAGCCTGGCCAAACGGAAGTCAGAGCTCTCGCGAACATCCTGCGCCTGCGTGTAAACAGTCAGCCTGCATTAGAGCAGGAGCTTCGGCCAGGTTCTCGGGAGAAACGAATGCTCATTTTCTCAGTCCAGTCCATTGGTCTTTTCAGTTCGATGGGAGTGAACGCCTCGCTGAATGCACCTACACGTTGCGACACGGCAGAGCAAGTCGTTCTGTATCGAAGCCTCGCACCTTCTCATTCAGCATATGTTGACAAATACCGCAAGAAGTAAAGCTCCTCAGGATGAACTTACACCTCAAGGCCCTTATGATTTGTTTTGCTAACGTAACGCAAACAGTCAGCCACGATGGGAACGCGGAGCGATCTCTGGTCTCTGCAATGCTGTTCTTCTTTTCTCCTTGCCAAATCCATGTAACTATGATAATCTCTCTCACAATGCGCTCAAGGCAGAGAACTAATAAGCAACGATGCGTGCAGCGAGAACACTAACATCGCCGCTGCTGGCTTCCCTCCATTGGCAACGCAGCCTTAGAATCAGGACTATCACGTAAGTACGGGTACGATAAATTCACGCAGGTTTTGCAAGTAGGAAAATGTTGGACTTTGGCCCTGATGGAGTCGCCAGCATTATCGGGCAGTCAGCAGACGTTTGCTCCCTCCACCTCAGAAGGCTGGCACTCGTGTTTTGTCCGCACCCGGTCCGGGAAATGGGTCAAGTGGGTTTTTCGGTACGGCGCACAGTGGGACAGGAGAGTGAATTTCACTCAGTGAAAACAGGCATTCACCCCGTTCATAAGGACATACCTTTCACAGACATTTAACAGCGAGACTATGGATCCGACTGGCAATGGCGGAATTATCGGAATCCAGGGTCTAGATCACGGACAGGCATTCACGCCCTCACTGAGCCACCACAGTTATCTTAAGCCGCTCCCCAGCGTTTAGCATCCTTCTCCGTGTGTGGCATCAGTCGCACAAGGCCGTATCCACTGGAAACAGACGGTGCTCTAGGCGGAGTCAGCCGACGACCTGGCCCGTACAAGTCTGCCTGCAGCTCCCGACGCGGCGCTGCGGAAAGAAAAGAGGCCGGGTCTGTTTCGGGTCTCGGGTCTGCAGCAGGGGTCTGCTCTGGCACAGGGATGCGTCGGACGTCAGAGGGTGCTCACGTATGGTGGTTAGGAGCGATTCAGGCGTTAGGAGCCGTTGTCGTTAGACTTGTGTTTGGTTCTGAATCGATTCAGTGAAGTCATACTTCCACCGTGAATCAGAATCAGAAACGATTCACTTGAAAATCGCTTTGAATCCGAATTGGAATCGAACTATATATTTGCTGTCATTCAGTCTTTGAATCAGTACAGAGTCGATTCACTAAAAAACCTGTTGTGATTCGAAATCAGAATAGATTCCCTGCTCTGTGAATCAGGCCACGAATCGACCTACTTGAACTGAATCAGGTACAAGCTCGGCTGCCAGGGACCGTGTCAGTTGTCGCGCGGGCCGCAGCACGTCAGAACATCAAAGAACAACACCAAATCATAGAAATAAAAAGATCAAAGAACATCAAAGCGACAGTGTGTGACAGCATTGGTCATGGCCATTAATTACACCAGACGCGAAAAACGCCATAAAGTTGGACGAGTGCAATGGGATTATGAGTCAATTCTTTCCATGAAACGCACAGGCTCAATACTCGAAATCCACAACCGTCCTGGAACCCCTGCTCTGTTTCCACATCCATGCGTCAGTTGGTACCTGGCATCCCGGCGTACGTCAACGGAAGCCCACGTCATCGGAGAACGCCAGTTTTGGCTGTCAGGCCACGTCAGGAGCGGCCGCCAGACCGCGTCACCGCCGTCAGGCACGTCAACCGCGCCGAACAAACAGCACGGCCCGGCACGGCAAGCGGCCGGGGCCGCGTCCGGCGGCGGGCGGCGACCCCGCAGACGGCATCTTCACGGCCCCTGCACGCGCCCGCCCCGCCCCGCCGGCCGGCTGAGGTGTAGAGCGGCAGCTGACATCACTGCGCAACGTCATCGGACGGGACCGCCGGACGGGGAGGGAGGGCCGCGCGCCGTCAGCAGCCACGGGGACGGATCGAGAGAAGCGGGTTTCGCCCGCGTCGCCATTGGTAATGAATCACGTCTTTCTGCCAGGCAGCGTGAGTCAGGCCCGTGAGGAAATTTCACGGAAGTTGGGTCTGTTTATGATGATAAGCTGCTTTTGCTGGGACATCGAGAATGACGGTCGCCATTGGTTTTACTGACCATCACTGTTTCGGCCAGGATTCGTGATCCTCTTTTGTTGGAAACGCCACTGAAATGACCACGAGAACATTCGAGATTATAAAACCTACGCGAGTGCATTTTGTGTGTCACGTGCCATGGCGAACAATTGCTCCAAATACCAATCATCTGCCATGTCGTATAATGCATCGTAGACTCTCAAGGTCATGCGATGTCATCACACCGCCTCCCGGTCGCTGGCGGAAGCGCTGACTTCCGGTGGCGTTGGGTCGCGGTAGCCGTACCCCTGCCCTGAGCCGGTCCGCGCGGGACACGGACCGGAAACGAGCCGCGTCCGGCGGAAACGCTGGTCAATTCTGCCCGTCGTAGCGCTGCCAGACCTGGCGCGCTACGGCGCCATGGCTCTCCCGTGTGGCGTCAGCTGTAGGGCTGGTGGCAGAATTCGGTGAACATGGGATGGGAAACACTCAGGCGACAACGGGACCGGTGCGGTCTCATTTGCTGGGAAATCCGATTCTTTGTATTTATTTTTACCTTTTAATTCATTTTATTGATTTTCATATCTTTTAATTATACATCCATGATAAACATACATGTATTTGATTCAATTTATTGTATTAAATTTATACCTTGGCCGCAATATCCGGTGATGCCGTGAAGCACAGTTCTCTTAAACGTACGAGTGAAACGCTATTCCGCAACTTAAACGCGAGAAGGATTACCAGAATTAACGTATAGATGTCTAGTTTGTCGTTTCTTATGTTCAGTAGACGCCGCTTTAGGCGCGGAAAGGATGACGGCGACCTAGGAAAGCGCAGATTCTCTAACTGGATTAGCGCGATCGGTAGCTTAGTTGGTAGGTCGTCGGTCGCCCAACGCTGTCATAGCGGTTCGGGACTCATAGGCGGGCGGCATTTCGGCTCAGACAGATGGCCGCAGTACCCGAAGCGCTGTATAAAACCCAGTCATCATCGTCGCAGGTGAGCTGGCCTCTGGCCAGTACAGCCGAAGGTACTGTTGGCTACCGTACGGTTGTTTGGTATCGATGAGGGCACCTTAAGCGCCCACCACTTAGCGTTTCGTTATTAGCTGTTCTCAGGGCAGGCGAAATCTAGTCACGACTAGATCTGGCAACCTCTTAGGTAACGTTATCGAGAGGATGCCGGAGGGCATTTACATGTTGAGGGCATTTCACTATGGGTTTCTCAAAAGTTGTTTTTAAACGCCTTTGACCTTCTTTTCTTATAAAATGTACCTCACCACGCTCGTTAGCATGTCTCCTGGCCAAATCCGGTGTAAAAAGAAATGTGGCACGCGACATATTCAAACCCAGTCATATCACTGCAGCATGTCGGGCATCCAATAAGGGCGACTTTCAGCACTAACTGTGCTGAAGATTATCGCCCCAACTGGTATGGACCGTTTCGTAACTTGCGGTGCACCTGCGGTGTACCTCGAACTAGTCAAACGTGTATAGGAACAGTAGAGCCGGTGCAAGTGCAATATTCGAATGTATGACCAATGGGAAGTTAACGGCGGTTGTTGTCAATGTCAAGAGATGCACCAGGAATTTTCCTCGTCAGGTACGTTGTCGGGAGGACCAGTGCATTCTGATACGGTATGATGTCGGCAATAGCCTGGAGCATGTAGTCGCACAAGACGCAGGCCAAAAAGGGCAGCCGGGCTTTTGCAGGCCTTGCTGGCGACGAAGTGGGGTTCTAGGGGCTTATTGTGAGCTTTCAGAAGTCCATTAATCAAAAATTGCGCAAAAATCTGTTGGAACTTTGCAGTTGGACAGTTACGATGATGATCTTAGTATTTCCGAAGGGCTTTATAAAATTGTTTTGAAGAATCTTGAACATGGCTGGCAATCCCGGGGGTCTGAGGGGGTCCGAACCCCCCAATACTCAGGGGTCTTAACATTAGGTCTATGGCAATGACTGTAAACAAACGGCCTGAAATCCAATATGACCCCCTCTCCCAATAACTTGCGGAAATCTCCAGCTATGATTTGGAAGTGTTATTTAGTGTTCGAAGTCTAAATTAAATTTTTAAACTGTTAGCTTCAGTTGTGGGGGCATTTCTAATAGTTCATGGTCGGGTGGGTGCGAGTTTCAAGTTGTGTGCGACACAGGGCGGGCTTTCAAAGTAAAAAAGAGAGAAAATGACAGCCCTGTAGTTGGCAAACGGAGATCGGGCGGCCCGATGGGGCATAATCCGATCTAAAAGACGGGACACTGGGTCCCTGGGTCGTCTTGAACGTCGAAGGCTGATGACCAGCCATCCGTGCCGGCCACCCGCGCCCCAATATTTGACCCGCCCCGACTGGGGAGGACGGTTGACCGCCCCTACCTGAGGTTTTTCCGGGACTGCGTACGAACGAAGGAACGCAGCGCCACGAAACTTAGTGTACCTTTTGCTTGATGATTTGTACACCTTGTATCAAACTTTTGATCTTAGTGCCAGGTGTCAAAGTCAGGTGTCTGACCTAGGTGAAGTCAAGTGGAGCTATGTCCAAAAAAGTTTAGCGCCCTGTAACGTTCTCAGAAAACATGATAATAAATGTAAATAAATGATAATAATAAAACACAATAAAACTTTCAGAGGTTACAAATGTTAATAAATGATAAAAGAACAGATAGATGAATAAAAATAATCGGTGAAACAAAAGACAAACGGCAAAAGAAATCTGCTGTCTCGGATTTTTCGGAATTTTCCGGGTCATTAACCTAAGGTCAAGGCCATTTTCAAGACATATTCTCTTTTCGGAAACTGACGGATTTTTTTACAACATCTTTAGTGCTGGGTGATGCAGACATCCAGTTACCGTCAATGAACAAGGTATCAATGACTTCTAGCCATGGACCTTGGGTCATGTCGCGAATAACTGTTATGAGCCAGAATACACCGCCGTTAAAACCGGTGATGAATTACTCAGGACGGGTAGAAAATGTCAGAACTGGCTCGCACAGTTCCGAGTAACACCCAGAAACTCAAAAATTAAAAAATGCAAATTTTGGGAATAAACAGTCTCTCGGAAATAAAGTTTCCCCAGTTGTACAGTTTGATAACTACTGAATTTATCCACAATTTAATGAAAAACCATGAGAAACCACCACAAGAACCACTTGGATCAAGAAACATTTCATGGAAAGGCTTATGTTGCAAAAATAAAAAAAACGCTAAAATTAACTCCCGTTACTTTCATACCGCGTTCGGCTACGGCACCCGCCGGCAATCAGTGCGAAAATCAGTGTCTTTAACGTAGCGTTTCGGCGTATATATTACACAGATCAGAGAAATTGGACGTATATCGCTATCTGCGGACTTTTACCTGTTCATTGGTACTTTTACCTAGACTTTATTACTTACAGCTCTTGAGACTTACGCCGCTTTACGGTTCCATGCAGTCGGCTGTGAGAAAACATATATGGCGCGTAAATGGCTTACATACTATCCAAATCTAAAAATGAAACCGGTTTCGAGCTCTATTCGTCACGAGCTTTCTAACCGTGTGCTTATTTTTATCGTGCGACCAACCGTTCGTGAGTTAGAGGGGAGGGGGCGGTCAACCGCCTCCCCCGATCGGGCGTGCATGGCGCTGACTGCCAGTCAGGTGCGAGTTAATAGGCGGGCTTTCGGCCAAAATCCAGTGCTCCAACCCCCTCCCAAACGCGGCACTGCGTGGGTAATCCGTTCTTAGTCGGCTTGTCTGTCCATCATACATCCTCACCCCAAATGACCGATTTACATCCGTTTTGTGTATTTGGTGCTAGGGGCGGAACGTGTTCCGGGAAGGGGGGAGGCGCCGATTACTTTTCGAGCCATTTCCTCTTATGTAACGCCATAGGATTAATGTCAGATTCCGCCAGTTAAGGGGGTGGGCAGGGGCACGGTGCCTCTGTGCCCCTCGTTCCGCCGCCTACGGTATTTGGATAGTGAGTCCCGGGAAACAGTGGACCGACGAGCTCTAAACCTCAGCGTTCCCCACACAGCAAAAAGAAACCTGAAGGAAGGCAAAAGTTATCTTATTCAGTCAACTGGTGCTATGCATCATAACGCGACCACGGTGATACTTAAAATGGAAACGATAATTGCTATTTGGCAGGCAGCTTGGATAGCAACGATGGCTGAGCCCATCGGTGTGGGCTGAGACAGCGTCGGCTATGAACTGAGAAACATTCATTCATTTATTATTAAACATTTATATTACCACATAAAAACCGAACAACATTAGTTTTTTAAAAAGGCATAAGTCGCACACAAAAAAGGACAGATCTGCCGCGCTCGTGACATGTAAAGAAGGCGACAGCCAACGTGTTCAAAACCTGGTCAAAGCTGCCAATCTCCGCAAACCACCTTCCTCTCATCACATCTGAACACTAGCACAACACCACACCGACCACACTCGCGTCAGTTCACGCGAGTCCATTGGCGGGGTGGAACCTTCAGCTATCCCTGCTCGAGACGACGCCACCAAATCCCTGCGCCCGACCGCTACTCCGCAGACAACGCGTTCGGGGATTTGGCGGCCCCGTCGGCCGGCTCCCGCTTCCATCGGATCTTCACCAGGACCAGCTTCGGCCCAAAGTCCACCATCGGCACTTGTTTACCATCGCCACCTGCTGGGCCGTACCTCATGCAGCAGTCGCTGTACCGAAGCCTTCAACCGCCGCTTCTGCTGCCGGCGCCGCCTGCAGTAGGTGGCTGAGTTCTGCCTAGCTGACTTGGCCACGGGCCGCCGGCAGTCGCCCAAGTTGCGAGACCCGCCGCTCCGGCTCGTCGTTGACGATCTTGGCGGTGGTCAGCCGCGCCTGCAGCTGGTCGGCCAGCTCCTCATCCAGCACCGGCCGTAGCCGTAGCCGTAGCTCTGGGGGAGCTCTGTGATGCCTGTAGTACCGACCACCCAACACCTGCGATTCGTCTATGACCGCCACCTTCCTAAGACATCGCCAACCCTCCAGCGTATCCCGGTCGCCCGACGAGACCGCCACCTCCACCGAAGCCCAGTCACCAGAGGACACCGTCGGAAGCAGGCCCTTCTGGGGCTTTGGAGACAGCGTCTCGTCTGTCTTTCAGTGTAGGCAAGCGTCCAAGAGTGTATTGCCTGTAAAATACCATTGTGAAATTATGATGCAGACATTCTTAACAAGCCAAATGAGCCAGGCCAACTGACTCTTGTAGACGAAGACATTGGAACAAAAACTGTTCACAAGTCAAAAATTACGTTATTCTGGAACGCAACCAAGCTTTTCATGGATTTCAAACATTTAGAAACAGTTTGGTTGCTTCAGTTCAGAACCCACGGCAACATGAATCACTGACATTAAGGGTGGTTCCAAAATTAGACTAACATCTTAACATGTTCAGCACGTCGCCCAAAAACACTACATGGATGTTATTCCTATATGAACTTATTTCGCACATAAAGGTCTATAAACAAAAACCTGCACAAAGTTCAAACTGCTGTATATCTCGACACGGAAGTCTTAGGCACGTGAGGGCAACTGTTTCTTTGTTGTAATGACCAGGTAATGACATCCGTTTTGTTTTTCTTTCTGCCCAAAATTCTGGCAACTAACTGAAAAAGTCATCAGGAAGTTTACGGGGTTCACTGGAGTAATCACAAAACATGCACCGTCTGACGTTTCCTCGCCATGAAAGCTCCTAGAAGAACGGTATACGGTGTGTTGCTTAGGTTCGATGAGAAAATCCCATCAGTGAGAAAGTCAAGCAGTGACCGCCCAGGTGTGAAAATGCCCACCTGAAAGCACATGATTGGCAAAGTGAAAAAGCACATGATTGGCAAAGTTGGCCGCTCTCAGGCATGCGCTCCAGCAACATTTAACGTATCGCAACAATATGTGTCTAAGGTACAGCGGCTAAAGACATCCCTCAAGTAACGTCGCCGGGAAAAGTCTCCGGTCCCACCGAGACACAAAAACTAAACCAGAAGGCGAGATGCCGAAAACTTAGACATGGGGTCCTGAGGCCAAGTGAAGACGCAATGATTGTATTGATGACGAGAGTTACTTCCCGTTCAACTGCTCAAAAGTTGAGGCCAACGAAGGGTTCTATACGGAGGACAAAGAGAACACCGACCCGGACATTTGGTATCTGAGAAAGAGAAGTATCCAAAAGTCATGGGCAGTTTGGGCAGCTATTTCAAAATCTGAAGTTAGCAGGCGATGTATGGCCTGCAAAACTGCCATGAACGGGGCTACATACAGAACAGAGTGCTTACCTAGGTTGGAACGGCCAAAAATACCACACTACTGGTAACGTGATCTTCTGACCCGGCCTGGCTTCGTCGCACTATGAGAAATCCGTGCTCAAGGAAATGAACAAGTTGAAAATACGTCTCATTACACGCTCAGAGAACCCGCCGGCAGTCCCTTAGTTGCGGCCGATCGAGCAGTTCTGGTCGCTGCTAAAGGCTCAGGCATTCGGAGGCGCCTGGAAAACCGAAAATGACCGTCAGCTCCGCGCCAGGACCTTTGTCAAGTTGAAGGTACTCAAACCGGAGGTGTGCCGAAAGTTCATGGCGCATGTGAAGACCAATGTGCATCGTGTGGCCGGTGGCGGCCACAGCTAGCTGCTGTATCTATGAACATGGAAAAAACAAGAGAATGCTGATTTCGTCCAAGTGTTTTTGATGCTTACATCTGGTCTCCGTCCTGAAGTACATTTTTTGCGAGTTTGTGCAGATTTCAGTTGCAGACCCTTAATACCGATGGTACGGCTATCCTAAGAAATATAACAGAGTAGGTTGAAAACACAAGAAATTAAAGGAATATGAAAAAATGAAACAGGTAAATCATACTGATTCTGTTTCTCCTCCCTCATGTTCTGGGACAGTTTTTCCTCAGGTTCCAGCTGTCTGCTGGGATTTGTTATTGGGTTCTTCCTCAGGCTCAAAAGCTCATACTTTAGGTCGCGCACATAATCTTCAGCCATCAGGTGAAGGGAACAAACACTAGTGTTCTTGTTACTTGTGAAGCCCTCCCTTCTGGGGGCTTCTTACCTGGAACCAGATTTAAGCAGCCTTTCTGTTGCTTGGTAACGAATGAATAAGCATACTGGGTGGCCTCACACTTCGTTTGTCCTCCATTTTGCAATAAGGTACCAGACAGTGCCTTCCCATTGTCTTGAACCTTGATACCTTTAAAATCTGTGGATTGATCATGGTTGTCGGTGCATTGGCAGGATAGAGGAAGTTTAAGGATACCCTTATCTGGCCGATTTCCAACAGTATGAGGGGCTATCCAGACAAAGGAAAGTGATTAATTCCGGTACTGTTCAGGGTTTTCAAACTGTTTCATTGCCAAGGCATGACACTTAATCAGGGCCCTGAGAATGTCAAGTAAGTGCCGATTTAATGGAAATAAATCCTGCCAGGATCAAATATTGTGATGTGGCAATGATGTGGCGCATTCCGGTCAGCTCAGTTATAATAATCTTTTTTCCTGTAATCATATTACCATTGCCCACCCTTTCACCTGGGGATCTACAATGGGCACTGCGTAAGACGAACGTATCACCAATTAGCACCACTGAATACTGGTCTAGCACCCACAAGATCACTTCAGTACTGCACGTTAAAAACAGTACACAGGTGATTGCAGGGGGGAGGGGGGGCACATATGCTCTTGGCACAGAAAGCAACATTAGTGTCTTTGTATGTACACCAAACTTGCCTTCATGGACTTTTCTTCGGAAACTGAAGTGCAAGTATGATGAAGAAGCCAAGAAATATGTTTGTTTGTTGCTTGTTTTACAACGCAGTTCATCCAGTATAACTATATGAACGTCAGGCTAGCAAACGGACTCAAATATGTAGCGCAAACCGTTAAATTTGAGTTAGACAGGCTTCTGCTATTTATCCCCAGTGCACCAGAATTGTGACAACTGGCAGATTTAGTCGTTAGTGAAACACCCATATATTACGGAGGCTGAAATTCTACGATTTCTTGATTCCTTATTAAAATAATAAAATAATGATGACGTGTTTACAAAATATTCTTCAGACTTGATAATGGATTTCAGACTTCATAATCAGACTTCAGAAACCAAATATATTTAGTATTTCGTACTGATGTACATACGACATAGCATAGTTTGCCAGTTAGGCCCTCCAGCTCTTCAATCACTAACAGTTTATGAGTGAGAGAGAGTGAAAAGTGGTCAGATCGCCCGCCGAAAGCCATTCACGATTTCTCAGCAAGTCAGAAATATGATCGAACTTTTCTACCGTAGATCTGTTTTGCCGGAAAGTTTATAAATTTTTGTATCTGACCGGTGAGAAGATCAGTGCAGAGACGACAGATTTTTGGATAGGTTGCGGAAGGTCATGGCTAGGGTGGGTCAGGGAGGCTAACATTCCCCCCGAGGCAGCGACGAGTGAGAGCCAAAATGTGCCTGACCCACGTGAGATAGCGATCAAAGTGAAGTCCTAGATTCATGGAGTGCCATTTGGCGAACTAACGCCGGCCGGACGGCCTCCCGGGCGCGCCGGCCGCTGTAGGGATTTTTGCCGTAAAAGCCGCATTTTAGCGAATTATCGGAAGCCATGCGTCGTATCAAATATGTTCTCTGGAATCTGAGAGAAGAAGCCATCTGGAAATAACTCGTACCGTTTTCGTGTTCCGATGTCTGTAAGCGGCGCACGGCGGCTCCCAGTCCAGAAGATCGTATAATTTCTAGTTTTTACCATACATAAAGTTAAATACCCTAACGCCGACATGACGAACAAAGGGAAATACTGGGGAATTGTAGTTTTGCTCTTAATTCGTTTATTTATAAGGGAATGAGACAGAACCGAAAGTAAAATGAAAAGTCGTGGATTCAAAGTCATACAGGCGACTAGATCTAGATGTCTTTCTTGCCGCAAAGTTACCATATCTGGTAAGTCATCAGTGCTGTCTAGGGGGGCAGTAGGAGGTCTGTTTCCAAATTGCTTGTTCGCCGAATGACAGCTTATTTCTGGCATGAACGCTAAGTGCGATGCAAGTCCCTTTGAATCTTATTCCAGTTTCGTCGAAAGCGATACCACAAAGATTGTAATGGCAGCCGAATAGTATGACCTGCGTTTTCTGGGGATTCACATTGAGATAGTTTGTGTCAAATCAAGAAGCAGGTGAGTTCGAAATCTTTTTTTTGTGCGAAAACGAGACTGGCAAAAGCTGCCTTTTTGCCGCTGAGGAGCATCTGCGTATCTTCAGCATACTTAATGATGCCAGCTCCGGCTGAGAAAAGGCCGAGATCGTTAGAAAAAATGGTTTACAAGAGAGACCTCAAGGAGGATGTCTGGAAGACTCAAGTGCTATCTGGAAGACATGTCGAAAAGTATTGTTTGCCCTGTGTTAGTGAAATTAACTTTTTTTTATTGTGTCCTGCAAGGTATGAAGCCAGAATATCTATGCCATAGAGCTGCAATTTTTACAACAGAAGAGTGTGGTCTATGACATCCAAACATTTCGGAAGGTCCGTAAGAAACAACAGGGAGATTTCGCTGCGATCTGTAGCTGCCTGCGGCAAAATACACCCTGGACGTAAACTATCAAACTGGCCAAGCTAACAATCAACCTGAACTTCCGGAAAGCGATGAACTGCGAAGAAGAAATGTTTCCCTGCTTACAGTAAAAGACATGCTGTTACCGAGATCAAACCAGCTGCGTACGCGACTGGATGGTCTTTTGCTTGTGAGCCTTTCACCATTAAAAAAAACGCTGCTGGCCACAAGCCACGAAAACAAAAACAGACTTCAATATGAAATTATCGCAAGCACCAAAACATGCCATTCACATCAAATATGGGAGTTACTCCACAGAACGCATCATATTACACTGCAGCCGCGTCATCCAAAAGGTGAGTCGCGTAATTCCCTCTCGCGACAGGCGTAGTGCCACGCCGTCTCGGGGCTGGGGTGCTGATTGACTGATATTGGGTTTAGAGGCGTGCCTCCACTTATTGGCCATTATGCGCCGCCTGTAAAGTCTGCGTGAGCTACGTTACGTTAGAGTGTATGTGGCGATTTTAAAGACAGCGCAAGTGTTTCATTTAACGTTACAGGTTGAAAGAGTGATGGATACAAATGCTTTTTACGTTAAGTTGTGTGTGTGAGAAAAACTTAGATGCCGCTTATAATATCGGCATGGTGGGGGGCCTCCGTGAAGCGGGGGTAAAACGCTCAGGGGGAACAGGCAGGGAGTCGTCGCCTTTACTTGTGCCAGTTACGTTATTTTTAGCCCTCCTGAAAAGCAAAGAATTTAGGTTATGCTTTACGTTTGATTTTGCCAAGTTGCCGGCATGTGGCCTACTCCTCACGAAAAGCACCGAGGGGTCTTTATCGTGCAGGCTAGGAGGAGACTGCCCACGCCGCCTCTCACGCTGGCTAAGCGTTGACCCTATCACGCCGGGTGTTGCGCAAGAAAGGAAGGAGTGAGGATTTGCGGTGTTGTGTAGTGCGGCGTGTCGGGTAGGTGTGGCGTTAGAGTTCTCCTGCTAGGTGTGTGTCACTTAGATATCTGAATAGTAGCTGCAGTAGGTCTGGGTGCTGGTTACCCAGTAGGGTGTTCAGGGTGAGCTGAATTTTCTTTTGTTGGCAGAAGGCCTTAATGGGTCGTCTTTGTGTTTCAAAATCCCTACATTCCAGCAGGAAGTGACTTACGTTAAGTGGTGCGTTGCATGTGTGGCATTGTGGCTCTTGGTAAGAGCCATCCTCTAAGAGTGGTTGTGTGTATTTTGTGCGACCCGTTCTAAGTCTGGTGAGGACGACTTCTTGACGCCGTCATTTTTGATCTGATATGTCCCAGGCGCCAAGTGTGGGTTTAATATCGTACAAGTGTGCGTGATGATTTTGTGTCCAGGTTTTCTGTTGGTGTTTACGGATGTGTTGTTGCAGGGCTGCCTTACAGTCGTCCAGTGAAAATTTGATGTCAAAGCATGTGTCAAATGCTAGTGATTGTTTCGCAGTCTGGTCTGCTCGCTCGTTGCCTCTGATGTCCCGGTATCCAAAGGAATGAAATGTTGTTTACGTTAGGGGACACTTCCTGTTGTATGCCATCAATGATGTAGTGTGATGGGTCGGCCGTATTGCTGATGGCTTGTAGGACCGATTTTGAGTCGGAGCAGACAACTACGTTAACCATGCTGTGTCTGATTGACATGCAAATGGCTATCAGTATGGCCATGGCCTCTGCAGTGAAGATTGACGTTTGATCTGGGAGGCAGTTGCCGAGCTCGAAGCCAGGCGATGTGAGTCCAAATCCGACTTTGTCGTCGATTTTGGACCTGTCTGTGTATATGAATGATTTGTGGTTGTTGACAGTGGTGTATTCGTGGAATTTGGCGAGTATCTCTGTTTGAGTTACGTCTGTCTTACGTTCTGTGAGAAGATATTCGATAGTGGGTGGTTTGTGAAGCCAGAATGGCCTGAGGGGCGGTCTGGGTACAGTGGGCGGTATGGCAAACTGAAGGTCTGCCAGAGTCGTGCTTATTTGAACGTGAAAAGGTGGGCGTTTGCGTGCTGCACGGCTCTTGTCTAGTCTGTCGTGTTTGAAGCAAGACTGTGCCGGATGGTTTTCTGTAGTCTGGACTGTCATGTAGTACCGTCACAGTTGTGTTCGTCTGATCTGTAGTGATGGCATGTCCGCGTCGGCCAGAAGGCTGACAGTCAGGGCACAGTGTAATGCTCCAGTGGCTGCTCGAAGGCTGTGATTTTGTATGACTTCCAGTTTTTGTGCTAGGGACGGAGAAATGCTGTTGAAAATGAAGCTTCTGGGGTGCTACCGGGCGGCGCCTCACCAGGAAACGTCTGCGACCGAAGGGTGCGGCCTCGAACGGTCGTTGCTCGTAAACGGTTTGGCCGTTCGCACGCCGGCTCTCGACGTGAATCGTGTGAAGCCTCGCCGCGGGCGCCGTCAGGCGGCTAAACGCCCTCGTGTTCCAGCTGAACGTATCTAGGGCTACGTTTGTGTTCCCAGCTGGGCTGGGCGAAGGGTGGTGGTCTTCTTCTGTCTGACCTGTGACTGTTTTAAAAAGTAAAAAGACGTCTGCAGTCGATGCCGATGAATTGCAAAACAGACCAAGCGTATCTGTAGGACATTTGGTTTGCTGTTGTTTGTAAGAGGTTAGTTGTGGAGTTGAGTTACATTACTGCATTATCAGTATGTCGCATTTTGAATAATTACATATTTTAAATATATACATGCTTCATGATCTCGGACATCTCGGTAGTAGAACTGAATCTAGTCTGAAAGTTATTCAGTGGCGAGTCTATGCAAACGTGCAAGAAACTCTGAAAGTCATGCCCGTTTTCTCATTTTGCCAGCGACATTTCCAGCGTACCATAATCATCACACTGTTCCATATCCATTCAGAATTGCGCATGATACGAAGTGTGTACTGTCAAAGTGGACAACACGCATCTAATGACTCTAAAACTTGTCTACGATTTCCCCATGTCTGACTGAGTCCGCCACTAAGCCAAAGTGCGTTCCCAGACGTTTAGTCTTGAAGCATGCCTGTTAAGTTTGCATCTTCAAAACTGGTCCGGCGAAATACGTCTGAATGTACAGGCTAGATGAGCCCCATCATGGCTTTGAAGCGCAGCTTGTGTGTTGGCGATTCTGTCGCCTGGCGTAACCAGAATCTGTTCCTTGCATGTCATTGGGTCTGCCAGTAGTCACCCGGAAAGCTTTGAAGTGCTGGTCATGTCGTGAGAGGAGCGCATCAGACGGCCATAAACACGCTGGTCGCATGTGTCTCTTCTGAAAGCACAAGGACGTCGCTGGCCTGTCGCGTTCACGATAAAATGCAACCACTCTGAGACCGGGATTATGACAGCGAGATCTCAGTCCATATCCCCGGCTATGGAGACTCCATATCATGCGCACGTGCGGAATGATTTGCTTTTGCGTGGAAAATCCGCGGGAAGAAACTGTGAACGTTCGACGTAATTTACATAGTGCCATTCATTTCAAACTGATGTTTATACTCGCACGGGTGGTGGGTAAAATATAACGCTCTCGAGTGGGGGTCAGTTTGATTCCTCCGAGATCTCGAAAACTAATGGCCACCAGATTAGCAGGGCACATGTCGCCCTAGAGCAACTCTCTCGTGTAGAAATTCGATTTTTCTATTGTGTAACCTTCAAGGTCAAATAAGGCCAAAGAGAGAATTCATTGCGGCCTGGATCACTTATAACGCTAAAAGGTTGGGTACAGCGTTAAAACGCATGAGGCATTTTTTTTAGGGCAAACAAAACTGCAATAGATCGTGCGTAATGTGGGACGCTTGGCTCCGTACTTATGCTAAAATTAGCACTTAAACTCAACTTAAGCTTAAGTACTTACTTAAGTACTTATTTACTTACTCAGCTTAAGCCATATGGCTATAATTTGACCAAGTGTCATATACCTTGCTCTGTGGTCTCCAGGGGTAAATTCTGGCACTAAATTCTATTTTGACACCCAAAAATGCATTACAAGTTGCATTTCTGCCAAGAGGCCTCCCAAGGTCATCAGAGTTCAACGCAGGTCCTTTACCTAAAATGACTTCGAAAAAAATGAAAATCACGAAAATGTGCTTCACAGTGCCAGCTACTGTCGTCCGGTGCAATTTTGCCACTGAATGAAGTGTTTATCACTGGTAAATAAGGACTTCATGATGTCCTCCGTTTTTTTTTCAGAACAGTATGCGGGCATGGCACGGAACGCTAGAGCGAAGGCAACATCTGATCTGAAAAATGAAGAAATGAAGACCAACTGATCCATTTCTTTTTGACACCTGTTTATCTTAACCTGTACTATACCTAGGTATTTCGGGGTGCTAAATTCGAAATCAGCAAAAATCCTAGAAAACAAGTTGTTACGGAAAAAGGTGTACCAAAATCGATAAGGTTCATCTCATGTCGGTGACCTCAGATGGCCTAGAAGCGACCAAAAGCCTAAGGGCGTGCGTTTGATCTTACCTGTCATTGCTTTACACCATTCTACCCTTCAAAGTGGCATTGAATAAGGAATTATCAGCGCTTTTTTGTTTGGCCGCTATAAAAAACGAGTAAGCGCAAACGCATTTTTGGTCATCTCTCCGCGACCTGACCTGATATCGACCTGAAACGTGATACACCAGTGAAAGATGAAGTTCTTTTACATGCCCCATTTTTTTTGCTGAGATGGTTAGAAAGTTCTACGTTCAGAAATAACTTTCGACATTTGGCCTTAACTTGACTTTGTGGCCTAGCTTGATGCGGCTGCGCCGAACCGTTCAGGACCTATTTCGAAAGCATCCCGGGGAGGAGTCAGACTGATCCCCAACCCCACCCGAGCGCGTGCCAACAAACTGGAGACAGCAAAATATGCCAATATCGTCTTTATAAACGTAGTAAAGGAATAAGCACCATTTTTCCTTCTGCAATATTGTCTCGTACATCACGGAGCTGTTTCGGCGTTACGCTACACTTGAAGCTTGATATGCATATTGCTCTTCTACGTGTGCCCTTCAGCAAACCATGATGATCTAATCCAAGAAACCGTAATGAGTCGTGTTAAGTGGAACGAATGGTGATGGATGCGCTTTTTGGAAAGCATACAAAATGCAGCCAGGTCTTCGCGGCTATCCTAATCAATCCAACCTGGACTCATCGACGTTTCCAGCTAAACGCTTCATCCGCACGCGACGTCCACGCTTGGGCTACCCGCCATGCGGCGATTGGCATTCCGACGCTCACCCTCAGATGCTGCCGGTGGCAGAGCCGAAATCCACGCACCGCGGCGTGAAGAGGTGAGTGACCGCCGGCAGCGCGCGGACGGTCACGGCTCCGGCTATATCCGTCAGCCGGCCGACGCTGCGCCTCCGGCCGTCACGCCGCCCGGGCCGCAGTGCAAGTCATCCAGGACCGCACGGTACCGCATGATAGGTCAGTGACCTGAGCCGCCCTGCTTCCGCAGTGCAGGCCATGACCGGACGGAGACGGAAGTGGAATTGGCTCAGCGGCGTGAAGGAAGCGAGGAAGAGCTCTCGGCTGGACTTTGGTAATAGCCGAGATGACGTTTTACGTATGACGTGTGGCAGGAGCAGGACCAGACTTTAATGAAGCGGTTGGAATGTGAATCACAAGGCACTGGTGTATGCCAAAAGCGCTTAATTGTGCGGCTACAGCACCTGAAATAGCGTGCTAATAGCTCAATGTATTTCTCTGCGTTGTTTCCGGCGTATTACGTACAGATAAAAGTCGAGGAAAGAAATTAGGCAAATGTAAATAAAGGTTGGCTCTTGGCGGTTACGGGCCTATCCGAGTTTTACTGCTTTGCTTTTAAGGAGATGTGTACAAACACAACTGAAGATTTCAGTTTGGCTTGATTAGCACTCACCCTTTGTCATCTTTTTGAACGGTGCTTTTAAAGCAGGCTGAAAAAACGATCTCAGATCTGTCTGAGCCTCTCTCTCAATTACGTTCTTAAATTGGCACGGCACTCTTTTCTGTTCAGGCAACCATGATGATCTGAAAACATTGCAGGACCATGAAACCTTTGCTGCGATATAGGGTGATGAGCGTCAATTGCATTGCCACTAGATGTTAACAGCTAGCCCGGGTGCATTGGGTATGAAGTCACCTCATTATTTACAACTGCAGTAGAGCCTACCGGTGCAATCAGTGAGCCGTTCATCACCGTTCAGGAAACCGCGTACTTCTGGCCCGTTGCTGGGTGCTGTTAAATCGCATGCTCCGAAGTCTACCGAACGACTCCCACATAGCTTCCGTTGTCATCGTCGTCGGCCACACGACCCCGAGCGAGAGACGATCCTGCCAAGAGAAACATGCAAGTTTACAGTGGCGACAACGGCCTCATCGGAACGAGCTCTGTCTCTCATAACGGCCGCTGCGCAATCGGAAGAGGCCGCAGTGAATATCAAGATGATGCAGCTCAGATTCATGGACAGAGATGGGCGTTGCTTACAAGTTCTCTAAACTGTTCTTTCTCTTGTGTAACCTACAGCGTTCTTGTTTTTTGTTTCTTTCCGGCGCTCTTATATCCAGACCTATGCTTAATTTCTGCCTGCGGAATCACAGTAGACTTCGGAATCATTTTAATTCCGGCCAAAGTCTGAATCGGAATCGATTTCACGGGTGCATACCGGAATAAGACTCAGAGCTGAATCAGAAGTTTGTCTACGAAATCAGAATTGGAATCGATTCCAGCGGCAAAATCTAGCACCAAAGTTACAGTCTACTGAGCGTGAAAATGGTTAAAGATGTCTTTATCAAAATCGTTATCAAGGTCTCTGCAAAACTCCACAAATGAGACATTTAGTTACACCAAATTTCTTTAAATGGAAATAAATTTGATAAAAGCCCAGGTATAGTGTGCTGTGAAATTGATCCACGTTTTTTTGTCTTCTGTCTACTAGTTTATTATAACTTTTTTGCGGCTTATGTTGTGTGCAAGCATACCAGATTTTTGGACATGATCTTAGTGGAGTCAATTTTGGAATCGACTCACCTCATATTATGTGGTAGCCACATGTATGTGAGCCACGTGGTATTCAAAAACCCTAATAAAAACACGTGTGCGCACATGGATACGCTTACATATATACAAGGGCCACTTCATGTCAAGGTCATCAAAGGTCAAGGGGCAACTATTTTGTGACCTGGTCCAGACTTGCTTTGCAGTATGTCTATTTGTATGAAATATGCATTCAAAGATCGGAATAAAAACTCGTTTGGCAAATATAAACGTTGGAAGTGACCAAATGTACCGATATTGGCTGCCTTTACTGAAAATACGCCAAAAGATACGTGTTGCGCCCTTATTTATACTCAAACTGTCTCGTGTTGCTCGAAATCTGATCTGCAAAAGATGAAAAAATGACGCGGTAGGTCAAATACCAGACATGACCTCGACCCGAAACCATTAGTCAAGACGACAAATGCATGGAAGTTGTCGTATTCCACATTTTAACAGTCAAACAAAGACCCTTTTCCCGTTTCGTTGGAAACGTTGTACGGAATGGCCTGTACGGGCCGGGAATGTGTCAAAAGTTGACCTTTTCGACCCCATTTGACCTTGGCGATATTGACCTAGGATCATGAAAACTGCACACAATATAAATCAATATACCTTCGTTCTGTCCATCAAATTTCATGTCTCGAACTCTTTCCGTTTCCAAGATCGGAGGGGCACTTTTGGACCCCCTTCCAGTGCGCGTTGGCCCGAAACCCCCTTCCATTGCGCGGGCTGAACAAACCAGAGAAATGAGGCGCGTATCGGCATCTGCAGACTTTTGCCTGTTCACCAGTACCTTTACCTAGACCTTACACAGCCCTTGAGATCCGGGCCGATGAGATTCATGCAATCGGCTGTGAGAAAACGTATATGGGCCGTAAATGGTTTATATATTATCCAAAATCAAAAAATGAGACAACTTTCGGTCCCTACGTGTCACAAGCTTTCCAACGGTGTGCTTATTTTTATTGTGTGGCCAGTCGTTCGTGAATCAGAGGGGGCTGTCAACGACCTCCCCGCCCGCAGTTGGGCATGATGGCCGCCGACCGCCGGTTGGACGTGGGTTATATTTGCCCTGGAGGAGATCTGAAATTTAGCGCGTTGAGGGAGTTATCCTGTCGTCTGCTGGGATATTAGTTGTACGAGTGAAGTCGCATGCCAAGTGAGTCTTCCTACAGCGAGCAGAGACATCAGACTGAACAGCCAGCCTAGCCTGGCCCGGCCCGGCCATTACGTTTTCTGGACGATATAACATACTGAAGGGACCAAATTAACAATGGGTGGGCCAGGGCCCTCGGAAAAGAATTCAGATCGACAGTACTGGTCATCAGCATGGTTGACGAAAGTATTACAAAAATACGCAACAGGAGGGTGTTCGCCTCGAGGGTATTTTCTTCATTTTTCATTTTCAACTGGAATCATGTCTATTCTGAGCCGAGACATTCCAAACGTCACAAGTTCTATGTCCAGTCTGGCGGATGTAAGCAGACTCGCAGGTATTCTTGTCATAATTGAAGTGTTTTACTCTCACTGAGGCCCAGTCGGTTGATTTTTGCACTTGCGACAACCTTAACTTGGCAGGCAGAACTTTTCGTGCTGTTCCATTCGGTGTCACGAACTTCACAGACAGCAAGTCGCAACAGCTGATACGGAAAAGTTCTCACTTCCGTGGGCAGGTTATCGCGTTTGGGATTTTCTCGCCCTCGTTATAATAACTTCACCGATAAGATAATACCATGTGGCGCGCGCCTGATTTATTGCCACGCCCTGGAAACGAATGCTTCCTTTCAGCACTAATTTGCTTCCAAGACGACCATCAGTTAAGCATAATTACGGCGCCACTGGTTGACATATTCCTTGGAGGACAGGACGGGTATATTCATCATTGCTTTCTTTCGTGGAGTTTGTTTCCCGGTAATGACGGAGTCAGGAAACCTTGCATCATTTAACCATGCAATGGTTTTCAACCACGAGGCCTGTCGGGGGAAGGGTGGGGAAGAGCGGGGTCCTGCCGACCCCAAACCGGTTTCTTGCAACCACCGCAGATCAATGAAACAGCATAGTTTACGCTACCTTCTGATTCAAACGATGCCTAGCATAACCCTTCCAGATCACATCATGGAGTTCGAACGCCACATTACAAAACCTCCACGAATGGTCTCAGGAACGACCGAAGGGGAATTTGAGGCTTCCCTGGAGGAACCTTCGATGGCTCCTTATGGCAGACCTCTTTGACTCTGCCCTCTCTTCTCGGAGGGCAGAGTCCATTCGTAAGAAACCACATCGGCTGTCGCATCGATGCCGTCAACCGAAGGGGTCTCTTCAGGATCTCTCCAATGAGACCGGCTCGGCAAAGTAGAGGGGAAGGGGGTGAAGGGCTCATTCCCACTACCTCGTTCGCCGTATCCCTGTTCACGGGACATGAGAAAAACTGGCCCAAAGCAAACACAAAAGGCCACTTTACATTCACAACAGCTGCTAAAATGATCTGTTACACGACGAGCTACAATGAACCGTGTGTGCTGAGCGTCCTATGTAAGATCATAAGTATGCGACGCAGGCGAATGAAATTGGTTTCCAGGAAAGTGTCATGAAAATCGACTTGACCTTGAAAGTCATTCAGTACGTGGGAGTTTCAAGGAAGAGTGCATGTCTGTTTCTCCGAACACCATATATTCCTCGCACAGAAAAATCAGCTACCTTTAAGGCAGCGCCGTAATTCCCAAAAACGCTTGACTATATGCTATGTGGGTACAGCCGACAGCCAGTTTTATTAAAGCTACGTTGCTGTAGCCGTCTCTTGGCTTCTCATGCAAAAATACCTAGAATCTTAGCTGGCGATCCTGGGGGTGGGGGCGGGGGTCCGGCCCATGATATTCAGTGATTTTAACATTGGACCTATGGCAAAAACTGGAAAGAAACGGTATGAAATCCCATACGGACCCCAAAAATTTTCAGACATCTCTAGATTTCTTGATTAGATTAGAGTTCACTCGACTGATTAGAGTTTATTTCGTAATCGTTTTACAGACAATTATTCTGGTGTCTTATAAAAATGACCTCACTTATAAATGGGACGCAAGAAATGTACCACTTTCGGTGATTTTTCCTCATTGTGAAGCATATTTATCCCATGATTCTAGCCATATTGCATGAGGAATCAATCTACTGAATGTGCGAGTTGCGCTTCGTTGGCGATTTGTGGCAGCCAATATTGCCACTGATCTTTATCTCTGATAAACATATGTTTTAATCAAGGTCAAGATACCATGTTTACTAATGCTTCGTAGTGTAGAACACTGCTCCGTAAGGTGGTTGTTAGAAACTGACAGTGATGCAAAGGTCAGCATGTACCCAAAAACATGCTGACGAAGACAAGGTACGAATCATGAGGCTCCTTTTTCACTTCTGGGGAACCACCACACTACTCCATGACTGTGGAAAACATCCGGGCATTATTGTAAAACTCAAGACATATTTGAAATCATCATACTAAAAAAGCCCATATTTCCTGCGGTATTGCTATTCACTGTGGCAATGAGCGGGTATGCATTGTTTGCATGGACACTGTTCATCGACTTAACAACATGATGATGTTGGTGAAGGATGGAGGCGGCTTGTGATGTCAGAGGGTGAGTTCGTGTGTGTCGTTCATTATCGTCACAAAATCAAGACACTCAGAATTTGACGTTCCCAAAGGCTACGGAACCATTGAGGTGCCGAGGCTCTCTGCCTTCCCCGTGAATACTCAAATCTTACATTAACCCTACAACGTTTACCATAACATGTAAATTCAAAATAACTCTCGCCGCCGCTTAAATCCGGACGTTCCCTGCTGATGAACGCTACATATGGGGGGGGGGGAGCACGCGCCTTGCACCCCGGGACGTCGACACTCTTGTGTTGTTGCTTTTCATTTTCCGCATTACTTCAATATGCTTTCTACGAGTCAGACAAATGGCCGTTGTGACGAGTATCAGCCCCACCTATCACTGTCCAGCACCCTTCCTGACGTGTGCTAGCCCCCTCCTAATCATTGCCTGCAGCCCCTCCAGACACGTGCCAGTCCCTCCTGATCACTTCCTAGCGGGCCCACCACGTGGCATGCCCGAACAAGCCATGGCGTGTGGTCATTAGTTAATGCAGTATGCCGTGCGATATCGTTTGGGATACAGGGGCACTGGGCACAGGGTGACACGTAGCACGTGACCACTGACGTTTCCGACTCTGCGGCCCGCCGAAACGCGCCGAGCAACACTGAGCGCGTCATTTCTGCCGGCCGGCAATGACGTGCGCCATTTCGGTCGACCGGCACTGACGTGCGCCATTTCTGTCGGGCGGGACAAGGCGACCACAGGCCTGCCAATGACGTGCTGGTGTGGTCACGGCCGGTGGCTTGAAATTCGTATCTCACTCGTTCCGCAGTTCGTGCTCGTTGAGGCGCACTGTCAGAGGTATAACACGTCACCAGCAGTACCGATTGTTTCATACCGGGAAAAATGTAATGCTCTCAATATCACACGGTGCCCCGTGATGCGCAGTTTCCCCGGCACCCGATCGCCCCGTGAGGGAAAGGCTGGTCTACAATACGCTCGGCCGACCGAATGTCTGCTTCGAACACTGGCCCAGCTACCGCACAATCCGTCAAAGCTTCAGCATTACAGGACGGTACAGGCGGCGAGTTCCGGGCCGCAGCGCTCCGCACCGCTCGTGTTCGGCGGGACCCGGCGTATTCCGCGGCCGAGGGGCCTCCAATTGAGCCGCGTGACTCAGGCCCCCGATGAGCGATCGCGGCGAGCGGCGGCCGCAGCTGTGCACGGCCCGAGCACGCCGCGGAACCCCCCGCCGTGGTCGGCCCGGCCCGGACGGCAGTCACCCTCAGAGCAAGTCCGGCCGCGGGGTAACGGCCCCAGGCGCCTCCGTCCTGAACGGGCGACGGCTCCGAGCTCCGTCCTGCCGCTGCCTGAAGTCAGGCCAGGGGGAAACTGACCCAAAGCCTCCGCTTTGAACGTCTGTCTGTCTGACTGTCTGAAGCGCCCCCGTCTTGAACGCTGCATGAAGCTTCCGTCTTTTCTCGAGAAATAATGAAAAAGATTACAGTTTTCTGTGCTTGTATAGGAATTCACGGGAGTTGTTGAAGATTTTGGGCATGTTTTCGCAATTTCGAGGGATAGAGGTGTTCAGAATTGTGATTGACTTAGGACTGGGAATAGCGTTTAGGATACGTTTTGCTCTACACGCGAAAATCGGGAATTTAACAGTCACAAATCAAAGGCAAATTGTGTTGAAACATTATGTCAGAAAACAGAAGAAGAGAATGCGCTCCAAACGAGGAACAGCCCGCTGTTGAGAGACTTGTATCCTGCAAACCACACAAATACAGGCATTTTGTGCAGGCATGCGAGCCCACGGCCAGGGCTAACGGTTTCAAACAATCTACGGGCCCGAGCCAGACCTGAACTCGATTTTAACCACTTTAGTTCGTGCAACAAAGCAATAGTTGGAGTTTATTACACATTGCACGAAATGAGATAGCGGTACAAAACTCAGCTGATGGGCTGTCTTTAGCTCAGTGCAAACGTCACTTTTTAATGAGTCGTGGTATGCACGACGAGCTCACTGAACCTGGAACAAAGCTATGACTTCCCTCAGCCGCCGTGAAATACCATGACATTTATTTACGGCATCCCGTTTTTTGCATTCAATGCAAATTTACTTCGAATCATAACATTAGTAGTATGTCGCAATAACTGCGTCTCCCGCCAAAATTTGAATGTTTTCTTTTGGGAAGAAGTTCTTTTTCCCAAAACTCGAACCAACTATAACGAATAGTCGTTTCCGTTCAAGCAGTGGGTCGTCTGTGCCCAACACGCACAACCTTTGAACCCGGCAAGACCCTTTCGGGTTTGGCCCATCACCCCACGCTAGTAAAAAATCCCGGCTCCACTCTGGCTTGACGATCAAAGCCGCCATACAAAATTCAGTTTGGGCGGACATGCGGATCGCAGCTTCGTCTTGTAGGAAGAAGAAATCCCGGTCTTTCGCCCCTTGGCGCGATAATGCTCATTTGGAGTAAATAATGCATTCAACAGCGATGCCAGTGAAAAAGCGCTTGTGCAAATAAAACCAAGAAAACGTATAACAAATATGAAGTTGTATAGACAGCGGATATCGAGGCGCAAACATGGCAGAAAGATGCGAAGGATGATGGAATCTCTTTCCGTTGAACGCATTAGCAGTTGAGTCGTACTTTGCTAAGTAATACGCAAGTGGTATGTATACGTAACACGTAAATAATATACGTAATATACGTAAGTGATAATAATACGTTCCATCACAGATCGGCCAGGGGGTAACACGCCGTGTTCAATGTTCTGGTAAAAATCCGTCCATGACGTAAGCCAATGCACCGAATTCACCTGCGCAACATTCAGTTCGCTCAGAGCAACGGTTATCGACTTGTAACCCGCGGTGTTGTCATAACGTCAGGATAAAGACTACGTTGGATTGGTTATATTGCGAACACATATGGCATAATTAAGGGAAATCTATACATTGTTGGATTTGCATTGAACTTAAGATATTCGGGCTTTTTACAATGCTTAGTTCCTCGAGCTTTGACCTTGTGATCTCGTGACCTCAGGTCACGTTGCATGACCTTGGCATGAAAGAAGTAGTAACTTAACAATTTTTGCTTTTTGAAACTACGTTTGATGGGATATCTTTAAATGGACGGATTTTTTGTACATAGGCGTTTCCTATAAATGCCATTTTTCGTCTTTAGTCACGCTTCTTTTTCATACCTGCAGTAAAACTGCTGCATTTCGAGTTGACCCTTCAGAATAGCGAAGAAATGAGGGTGTGAAAATGTACAATTTGAGTTCTAAAGCTTCCACAGACAATTATGGCATGCATAATTCCTTAAAAATAATCCAGTCCTCACGAACACCTTAAAATACAACAATGCATTGCATATTTCACATTTATTATACAACAGTGACAAAAAGAACTGTCGTTTTGTGGCCTGTCAGACGAAGGTACATACTGTCGAAAGTTCAATACAAACTCATGATCTAGTACGCTACTCCAGATCAGCAGAACCCACTGCCCTACCAGAGTATGAGGGCTAGCACACTTGCGCTGTGTTTCCTGTGCTTCCAGATGACACCTCATACAATCCTCGTACAATGATCGACAGAAGAAAACATATGCAAATTTTTCGTCCCTTTCACCTGGCCGACCTCGCGAAGAGTTGCTGAAGCGACCTTGGCATCTGTGATGCTTTCCATTGACTCACCACAGTGGAATGAATGCTCGCAATAAATGTATTGGTAGAAATTCGAACATCGCTTGTAACGTCAAAATTTGGTCGTGATGCAAGTGGTTAAGACTGTCTCTGGCTGTGGGTCTCTTGACCTCGATGCCATCGCAGGCATTCTTTCCGTGAGACGTACCGAAGAAATGCCAGTCGCAGTGCAAACCGAAATCGTCGTGATGAAGGCAGATGTCGGAGAAGTAAAATCGGTTTTTGTACTGAGAAGGGCATTCGTCCGAAAAGTAATGTATTCTGTGTACACCTGGGATCCGAACCTTCAGGGCTGGGACTGACTGCTCCAGGAAAGCATGAACCATGCCGCGTTATGCTTTACCCCATCGGATATCACGCAGAAACCTTGGTGGACTTCCAAGAGGTGACGAATGCGTGTACCGTGGCTTAGGTGTCGTCTCAGTGGAAACCCTGGGCTCGGTCTTGCACAATAAAGGAACTATTTTTGAAAAAAATCGCCTACATCTACTACTGCTCCTCGCTGCAATTATTTTTTTCTAAGGTCGCTGAAGACACGGCTTTGGGTTTTCAAACTGAAGTGATGTTTGGTTAGCCGAACTATGCTTTGACTTAACTTGGCCAGGAAATCTTCCCGTGACTCAGTGTGATCGACCAGCGTGCACCGATTCGTGCTGACCCACAGCTTATTGGAGACTGTGTCGTGCGAGTTGATTTTATCCTCGTACTTCCCGATGACCTCCAAAAACGATAATGCATCCTCGTCTCTCAGACAGCTACTGCATCTATGCAGCATACAATTGTCCCCATCAGTGCTGCAGACAGCGTGGTCCATGAGGTCATGTAGGCCATATTTGAACGCCAAGAGATTCTATCATCAGTTTAGGATTTTGGGGATATGTTCACACACATACGGCGAACCGCTGCTGCTAGCGAGCACGCAATGCTGTGGTCGAAGAACAGCAAATGTAGGACACACTACCAGTGAATCATCATAAGGAGCTTTGTACAACCAATAAATTTTTCGGAGACCGCCCAGTGTTAAATGTTTCTGCAGTTTCTCGTTGACGCCGTCTGCATTTCGAACGACAAAACAGTCTATCACCCCGGGGCAAATCCTGCTTACCGCGTCTGACTCATAGCACTCAATTACATGACGCCTGCCTTCCACGCTCACTCACTTTCCTATACTGAGTCCAGGTACCTGCGGAAGAATACACATCTCCCGTTTTACTTTCCGACTTTTCTTCGTCATGTAACTATGAGTTTCAAAAGAAGCTCGATTGAAAAAAGGAAAGAAAAAAGGAAAAAGCAACCGACGATGATAATCGTCCCTGCGATCGAACTCCGCTTTCAACTCGTGAATTACTTGCAGGCATTCCCCAGAACCGGCACTCTGTGCTGGTGTGCTTTGTTTAGTTACCTGGGAGATAACAATTGGTCTATACTCTGTTATCACGGAATGGTCGTCTGTGCATATGGGGTAAACATAACCCATTCACTTGGCCAGGCTGGTTTACAGCGCCGTGCTGTGAGTGACTGAAATTGACTTGTATCTGTCCTCGAAGAGTTTGTAATCACTCAGCCAGCTCCTGAGCCTTTTGAAACGCATTTTAGGTAGACAAAGTACCATGACTGCAACTGATTAAACTGATGCACCCGTTTTGCAGGCCTGGTCCAAAAAAGGTTATAATTAAACGGAAAAAACACATAGTTATGGAAAACATACATATCTAAATTTGCTCATGCGAAGGCAACTTACCAAAGCCAATTTTGAAAAATAGAAATAATAAGATTTTCTCTTCTCTCGTGACAGGATCACGTCAGGTCAACGGAGGTCACGAGGTCACCTTATCAGAATTGCAAAATAAATAAGTAGGAGCCGGCCGAAATGTTGTTCAGTTCATTGTGAGGTAGAAAAAAAGCGATTTTCTGACAGTTAAAACATTTCTGTAGAGTGATCAGCCGTCGAATATTGTCATGCACCAGGATCTCACGAAGACGACGGAGGTTTTAACTCAATAACCCTCGCTTCAATCGGACTGACATTTGCACAGCAAGATTCAGAGCGTTTAATAACCTCATAAACGCATTTTCGTCGAAATCTGAGAAGCATGGTGTTAATCCGCGTTTTTGCTGGTCGACGTGTCATGAAATGCCAGAAGCACCATTGTACACTGCCTCAAGGAAGCGAAGTAACATTGCAAAAAAGACAGCTTTCTGCTGCTGTCTTTAGCGAATGGCCGGCTTCTGAGCTACTAACTCACCAGTTCGATGAAACCTGGAGTGACTCTCCAACATGCAGCAAATGTTTACGTTTCCTCTTATAAACAGGGTATGCTGGCGTGAGATCAATTCTCACACTGTTGTAGCTTTGCAGTTGGGGCCGTCATGTTGCTCGGAAATAATTGCCTCCATCTAAGTATGTCTTGAGCAAAGTTATCAATGACGTCAGGCTGAGTTTCCAAGGATTTTGACGGAGATTTCCCTTTTCGGCATCGCATTTCCCAAGATCCCAAGATCGCTCTTAACGTCATTAACGCTTATTAAAGGGGCACTTTCATATGCATATATGTAAGTGCGTATCACGCGTCGTATCACATATATCTGGGGTATCTGACATTGCACGGCTCGCCGCTACCGAGACCGCGGCATTGTGGGTGTGGACTGTGGGTGTGGATGTGAGTCTAACTTAAGACAGTATTTCCATAATAGAACTGTGCCCATCGCCGTCATGATCACCAATACGCGAATCTCCGTACCTCAACACTGTCAGCACACTGCCATCGGCGACATTGCTATTGCTGTAGCATAGTAGTAACCCAGATAACCCAGATCAAAACCCATCATCTCACTGACTTGACCTAAGTTAACGTCAAACATATGACGTCAAGATATGTAACGGTAAAGAAGGCAACACTTAATGCAAACTCACTTGTACGAAAAGCTGAGTTATTAGCAGGTTTCCTAAAAAAGCGTTCTGGTAAGCTCAACAACGTTTCCCAAGATTTCAACCCAGATCCAAAGGTCCCCAGATCATAATCAGTTTCCCAAGACCTTAGGAAATTTCCCAAGGTGTGGCAAGTCTGATCTGATCGGATCTGACCCTGGGAGATGCCCGAGTGAGTGACCGTAAACTTACCTGGGGCCTTCCGGTAAACGATACTCACACGGTAACAGCAGAGCGCATCGTCTGGTTTTCAGTTCCCAGCATTTGTCGCCGAATGTCTGGAGAACTCACTGGTAGCGGTTTGGTCTTCCGTTTCGAGCAGCCAACCGATGGAGTGTGCCGTGAGCTTGACGGCCGAAAGTTGAACCTGTTCCCGGCGTGATCCTAGCTCTGGGAGCCGCACGAGGGCCAGGTTTCGACGATTGAGCAAGTTCGAAATTAGCTCGTCATGCTCGACGTCAGGAAGTGAGTTCTGAGACGTTTCTTCAGTTCAAGTCGCGTCGTTTATACTGTTGCGTGCAGTAAATCGACCAGACTTGCGAAACTGTGGAATAAGTCTGTTCGGTGAATTTGCTAAAAGTGGAAGAAAACCACATTAAAGCAAATTTCGCATTCCTCTAGGAAATGCCATAAACGCAGTGAAGAAAAAACCAAAACTTGTTATTCCACCCACTAAGATCATCTTAAAAGGCGCCTCGCTATCAGTCAGAAGAAACAACTAACTGATTTTTTTCGGTACGTTAGATTCACGAAATCAGAAGCCCTCAAGACGTGAAGTCAGTCTAGGCATTTGGTCGAAAATTTCGATGTTACGTAAGTTTCTTACAGAAACGCTCGTTGCCGACATTTACAACTTTTTGCCGTTATCCCGTTATTCCCTTCCATAAGGGACTTCATTTAATGGTTATCGTCACGGCTGAGGTTGGGCCAAGGTAAATCTGTTTGCTGGTATAAACCAGCCCAGTTAACATTCGTATGTGGACACCTTCTGGTGTAAGTTTACAGTTCGACTGAAACACGTCTTCATCTTTTACGACGCGCAAGGACCCTACTTGTTACCAAAACAAAATGCATGTATGATAAGGTGCATTCAGTGCATGGGAGTGGATACCTGTCGACAAATGCATCCCTATGACGACGCTTGGCATTCGACTGCTTTGCCCTCCCTCGGAACACATATCGTGTGTTGCTCCTCATTCGAGGCCGGTTGCATGGCAAGTATGGAGTGGTTTGCATACGGGCTGTGCTACCGGTACCGCAGGCGGGGTGGCCGGCCCGTGCCTCGCCTCTGGCAAACCTCTGGAGTCTTTCTCCGAGTTCTGTGATTGCAAACATGAGTGATGGGAGTCCGGCCTCTTTCCGCGCCCCCAACATAACACAGGCGATTTCTGCTGTCTCGTCGTGAGCCCCCACACCAAGAGCGGGACTCCAGGGACGCTAACATCGCCTGAGGCTCCACGGCCGCAGTCCACGATTTGGAAGCCGACGAACCAGGAGCGGACGGCGAGCTGCCGCGGCCGCCGGCGCTGCTTCCTCCCGGCGGCGAGCTTCTCAGCTCCCGCCGGAGGCGCAGCCTCGGGCCGGGCCCGGGTCGATACCGCGCCACGGGAAACAATCGGCCGCCTCGCGCCCGGGCCGCGCCTCCCGGCTTCACCGGCGCCCCGCGCGGCGCCGGCCAGCCTCGGCAGCCGCGTGCGTGTCGAGGAAGACGAAGGCGCTGGCGTGCGCTTCGGCGCCGCCTCCGGAAACCGGCCGGCGCCGAGGCTCGGCGCTGCGCTCTCCAGCGTCGTTTGATTTCGGGCCACGGCGTGGGCGGTGCTGACGCTTAGTGATGACGTCATGGCATTGCAGCCGATGAAGAGATCGGTGGCGTTCAGAGGGAACGCTCCACCTTGGCTGACTTTTCATCAATAGGTTTTGTTGGTCTAAAAATATCACTGATGGCGTTCTCAGTACCCATTTTTTCTGGAAAATGTCTCAAAGTTTCACAAAATACAACAAATCAAAAACTACGTTCCGTAGCCTTCCGCCGACATGATGCAACACGGACCAGCGTCATCGTCATCAATGAACGTCATCGTTCGTTGGCCTTTGCCCACTCATGACGTCGCGCCGCGGCTGTAAATAGGACACGGTCGAATAGGACGCAGGAAAACTGTGGGGAACCGTTCTGAATGTCCGTGAATATGGAATTTCGAGAAATAATGTGCACCAGCTATGTTTGCACATTATTTCTAACAGCAGAACGTGAACCAGCACGCAGCAGTGACAGATTAACTTTTAAGATTACAGACTACACTTTGGTTTTCTGAGTTCAAAACATGTGAAGTGAAACATTTGCGATAAGTTATCCACTAACCCGCCTAATCGTCCAATCGTAAAAAATCTAATAATGCACGTGTTTTTATGATCATCTCCAAAGTCTGATACTGTTCAAATCCACTTCCCTGCGGAAATTCTGAGACGTCATAGTGCAGCCAACAACCTCCACCCCTTCAGCGCGTGATGACAGTCTCTCCGGATTACCGAACCTTGCATGTGCCGCCTACAGAATGATTTCTAGCCGGGCTTTCCAAGGATACCGGGCGCAAATGGGCTCACGTGATGTTGCACCCTTACGTGATGTAACGGCCTCACAATTATCTCCAAAGGTGCATTGCTGTCGAGTTCTGGTCTAACATTCCAGATCCGCATCAGTATCGCTCGGTAAAAGTCAGTGGTCTCCACGTAGCATTCAGTGCGTAAACTTCGGTGAAACCAGGCCGTGTCGTGTAGTCCTGTTTCACTGGTCATCACTGCGACTCCAGTTCTCGGGATTATCATCGTGGTGGACGCGATTGTGCAATTCTATCAGCGTACGAGCATTTCTTATATCCGAGTAGATATGAAATGACGGCCATCAGGAAGTGACCCGATAAGAGCTTCTTTGCTTCTGAAGTCTGAACAAAGCCGACATGGCTCTGGGACATAGCCAAATCACTTCGAAAGTCACCATGTAAACCTAATTGTCATTTTACTGTTCAATGATCATATGATCGTCTTCAACGAGACGTCAAGTCAAAAGTTGAGATTATGCAACTAAGCGGTTACCGCCTTAACCAAAGGCATATATATATGCCTTTGGTTAAGGCGGTGACCGCGCGGTTTGCTGAGTCACGACGCTTGGGATTTTGAACTTGTTCTGCGACATTCCCGACGCTTAACCTTCGGACGCTGCGACCGTTAGTCGGTTGTGAGCGTTATCTGCACGGCTTTGGCGAGCGTCAACCTTCGAGTTCGTTCGAACGACGACCTCGGACACGGACGGAGCCGAGCTCGAGGAACGGACGAACAGCTGCTGCAGCCAGCGTGTGAATAAAGCATAATGTATGTAGATGTATGATGCATGGTGCGCATCAGCGTATGGTGCGCGCCATACATGCGTGCCAAGAATTATATCACAGAAGTTGACGCATCGACTTTCGAATGAAACAGTGTCATGCTCATCTGCGCAGTGATGTACATACTGAAGCCCGCATTTTCAAACCAGCGGCGACAGCGCAACTGCTTCGAACCCAAGTCGAGAAAAGAATGCCCGATTTCCAGTAGCAGATGGATTGAGTCACATTAGCTGATATGTACCGCCTTTGCGGTGCCTTTACTTGCCAAGCACTCTGTGGGCTGTTTCAGGCATAAGTTCCCGAGCAGTTACTGCTCTGTCGTCATGTGACAAAACGCCTATTCGGCGTCGAGAAGACGTCAACAGACATCAGACTCTGAAGACTGGTTTGGACATTGGATATGGATGTTGTTGTCGACACGGCAGGTGGACAATAAAATATCTAATGCAACCTATAATACAGTGACTGGGCGGAGCTGACGGGCTCCGGTCCAGAAAGAAAGCCGTCTGGTGATCGAAGACGTCTCCGGCACACCGCCAAAGGCACATTTACGTCGCTGAAATCGCTTCCCGTTCTTAACCAAAAACTCTGGGGTTTCACAAGCTCCGATCGCATTGACATGCATTCATCCTCTGTAGCAAGTGTGCAATTCAAAGGTGCTCCACCTAAGCACAGTTTGTTAATTTAGTCAGTTCTGTACTTAAAATGCAGAACTCTTATAACATATGCTCTCATTACAATGCGTGACAAGTCGTTGCAACAGCGTGGGGGCTTGGCAGGTTGTGAAATACCGCTGCCACAGCAAAGGAGAAAAGAGGTTCACAGCATAAAAAGACTAAGAGCCGATTTTTAGCGAATCTTGAATCTCTAACCTCTGTTTATCGACGCAAGTAAACAAAAATAAGTGATGCACCATTCAAAACGCCAGGACGGACAAGCCGCGAGGGGGAATTGCCTGGGGGTTACGTAATTTTGGGACTGGAGTTTGGATGACGGTTACGAAGCGTTGCAAGGGGTTTGGGGAGTTGCAATACTCCGAAAAGTGAGTGATGTACTTTATGGACGACCCTAAAGCTGTCACTATGCACATCAGATATCAGGCGTCACATAAACGTAATCTCTTCATCGTGAGAGACCACAACAACAACAATCCTACAAAGCCAGCCGGTAATTCCTTTTCAAATATCGTTCAATTTTTTTGAATTTACGATGTACGGTGAGTCGGACAAATGCAACACAGGGCTGACTTACAAGGACTTGTCGATGAAGGCGAGGCTTGTCATTGACAATGAGCACTGGACGTGAGAGAATGCGCCTTTAGAGACTCACGTCGCCAATACATCTTGAAAGGCAGCGCAAAGTTCAATTATTCTGATGGAAACCTCAACCCTGAATGGCAGTAATTTGTCAAAGACGAAGGGGAGACGCGACAGGAGAGTCGGTGATATATCTCGAATGCCGTTCCTGAAAATGCATGGAAGGAAGTTCAGCGAACATGCAGGCAAGAGAATTTTTGACGTACCTCAGACATTGTTCCTGAAAATGTGCAGACCGAAACTCGCCAAATAAGAGAAGTAAAACGAGTAGCCGAAGGTGCCACTCATAAACACGCTCCTCTGTGCAGATACTTGTGAATCGAAATTTTTGAAAATCGTTCCCCTGACCAATGTTTATCACTCTCGGTTTGTACCACGCTTGAAAGAGGAAGTTTCTGATCCAAGAACATCCATGAAAAACGAGAGACTTTCCAGTGCTTTCTAGGTTTGCAGGATTTATTCTTCTATTCATATGTGAGAGAAACGTTCAACCTGAAACATGCGTTGTAGAGTCCATTTTGAATGTACGCTTTATCTGACATATTTACGGAGTTACTCGATTTCCCACGAAGTTTCTCATCTGTGCAATTCAGCCGTGCCCTTTTTCAGCTGTTACGTGACGTCAAAAGCGGATGCAGACCAATGAAGGTTTGCAGAATTGCGCCATATGGTACAGGACATGGTTTTTAGTTGACAATATTTCTATGTTTCTGTGCCTTTTTCGGGAAAAAATGAGTGCTGAAAACCCAATAAATGGCATCTTCCTCGGACCAGGTGAATCAACTGCGAAAAGTCAGCCAAGGTGTAATATGGACCTAAACCCTCGCCCGTATAGGACGTTCTGCATAACGCCATTGTATAAGGGGATTGGTACGCCCCTTGGCCATTTCCATTCCGTGCGTCTAAGAGCGTCGCGGAAAAAAAACAGCGTGTTGCGCGTGACGAGATCTCGCGATTGACAGCTCTTTATAAGGCCTCAGATTAACGGATTATCTTCCAGGCCGAGTCGAAGGTCAAAAATTGGCCTAAAGTGCTACTTTTTCGACTTTAAGCGCAAATGAACGCCAAAGAATAAAGGATGATGGAACGAAACGGATGTCATAGTGTTCGTCTATCACTTCTGAATCCATATGTACACTACATGATTGTATTTTACTCATGGAGTCCGGTCGAGGTCATATAGGCCAATCCTTGTCATACGGGGTGCTACAGAAACATTTTTGCAGATAATAATAGATGCTGAAGTCAAATGTAGTATCTCAATCAACAGGCACTATTGTCAAATAAGATATAAAGGTCATCTTAGGTCATCCAAGGCCATCTTGGTCATCCAAAGTCATCCTAGGTCATCCAAGGTTATCTAAAGCCAGTGACCTAGAATGACCTCGGATTGGTCAAAAATCGCAACTTAAACGCCTTAAAAGCGTTTTTTCGGCCTGATATCCAACACAAAATGCAATTTTAGGCATGTCGTGGTATTGTAGACTCATCACTCCGCGGCCGACGCCGGAGCAGCAAAGTCAGGCGTTGGCTGCATTGCGCCTTCTTTAAATGAAATAAAAGATAAATTGTACCAAACTCATATCATTCGATTCTTTATACCTCAGGCAATCTGAATATGTAGGTTGTTTTGCGATACCTATTTCCCGTAACATTCCCAAAGGTAAAAAGTAGCGTGTTTCCCGCCGTAGCTCATGACCTCAGTTTACACCCGCGATAATCCCGATAGTGAGCATGAGCTCATGAAATCTATGTATAGTTTTGTAGAACATACAATTTGGAGTCGATTGATATATATTTTATTATATTTTTGCACTTGAACCGTCTCACAGTGAGACAAAATTGAGACCGTTGCAAATCGGCCGCGTCTGCGCGCGGAAACGGCTGGCATGGTTTCCGTTATGACGTCATGGGTCGTTACCATGGTAACGCAGAAGAAAAAGTTTTCATCATAAAATGCGGAAAGGATGTTCCAGAAGGCACCACCAAGTTTCAAATGGTTCAAACAAACCGTTCAGAAGTTGTCCTCTGAAAACCTCAGGGAGGGTTGCATCAACCCCTCCAATACGGACGAAGGTTTAGTCTCGCTAGTATTCGCCATTTTGACACCTTTTACAATGCAGTGGGAGGGTTGTACGACCCCCCGCCGCCATTTTCAGACGGGACGAGATAGAGTAACAGAACACAGACGACGGTATAACTCGGTTCTTTGCCAGTACGATGGCATGCAGTTCATGCCTTTCAAGTCACACAGTGACCTTGCAGGCAATATCAAAGGAGATCATCTCAGGTTCTGGTTTTCAGTGGATCCTACAGGACGAAGCCTACACGACGCTTTTAGGAGCGTAGAACAGATTCCGGCAATAGATTATAACTGAATCTATTGTTAATATTCAAATAAATTTTCCTCATTTCTTCATGACTCCTCTGAAGTCAATGAAAGGTCAAAAAGGCCAGTGACCTCGATTCACGATTTTGACTTAAGATGACTAACCGAAGTAAGAACTGAGGTGTAGAAATTACAAACACCCAAGCATAAGCCTTAATGAGCATGAACGCCACAAGATACTTAATTTGCACTATAATGCAATCTTCGCCATATCACGATTTCTTCACGACATGCCCTCGAAAAAGGTCATACGTCAGTGGTCTGTCAAGCTATTGAGCTCAGATCTTCAAGAAATACGTCAGAATGTTTGAAACTTCATAAAAATCGGGGTAGTCGTTAGAGGTAAGCACCCTGCCGTGCTGGCGAGGGTTACAAGGAATGATCCACCTTAACGACGCGTTTTAGGCCGAGATAGCGAAGTAGTAGGTTGGAGTCTTAGAATTCGATTTCTAGTAATGATTGCCTGAAAACTGCGACTTCTGTCCAATTTCCAGAACATGAGCGGCCGTTGACCAATGAGCATTGCCATAAGATCCGTACTTCGTCTTACCAGCGCATTATTTCAGACAGTTTTGACTCAATAAATTTTGTGTGTATTGTGTATTAGGTTTTTGTGTGTGTATTGTGTATATTGTGTATTGTGTGTGTGTTAGGTTCTGGTTGTAAACCAACTGACTTCTAAAAAGGACTGAAAATTAAAATTACTTTCGGGCTAAACGTCGTTTTCTGAAAAGTCCACCCGAGTAGAGCATTGCCCTGATAAAAACATCTATGATTCAAACTCTTCGACAAACAAAGTAATGTTTCTTTTCTAGAAGTGGTCTAGACCCCTGATTATAAAAACAATAAATAATAACCTATTCGTAACACAGTTATAGGTCCGACACATAAAAGGTTTTGATTTGACCCCTTCTTGAAAAAACGCGTATTTCTTATTCATAACACCCAACATTGAATCGAGTCGGCATCCCAAAGTTCCACCTGATGTTTCCGTGCATCTTACTGCGCACCTACACGGCACCCACTATGAACGTCGTGTAAGGACTTGACCATTGCAATCAACTCTAAGGGGTCCTCCATTAATTATGCAACGGCCAGGGAGACTGGACGCCAGTGACCGGCGTCAAGGTCATGGTTGCGAGGAGTCGTTACGCCGAAAGAACGCTACTGATGGAGGGGTAAAACAAATGGTGAAATGAGTTACGCAATTACCGAAATATCTGTAAAGCGTCGAAACGCTGCGTCCTGTCGTCTGCAGCCCGTTTGCCACGCAACAACGCTTCCAAAAACGGCGGTGCATCGCCTGTGTCGAAATGCCGCCACCGCCCCGTCCCCAACCGGACGCGCGGCCCGCAGCCGTCTGTAACGGGGTAATCTGGGGCCGGCAGCCGGCTGTCATTGGCCGGCCGCGGCGGGCAACGACCCGCCGCCCGCAAGGTCGTTTGAAGGGCGTCTGAGTCGTCGATCATGGCGCCGCCGGGGCAGCGCGGCGGCGGCCGCCGTCTGGACGCCGCTGCACCTGGCCACTGTCAGTCAACGGACGCCCTGCCGCCGACGTCCGGCCGCGTCAGTCGGCGGACGGCAGACAGCAGACAGCAGACAACGCCGCCACGGCTGAGCCAGCGAAAACAATCGCGGCAGGCAGAAACAGCGGCTCGCTGTGACAGCCGACAATATGTGTCAGGGCGTGGTCCAGCCAATGAAAGTAGCTAAACCTGCAAACCACACCTTGCACAGCTCACAGAATTTAGCACCCGATCCAGTCCGTGGCAGTCAGCACCCCTTTCAGCTCATCACAGTCAGTACATAGTACCTGACCTAGCTCACAACAGTCAAAATACAATTTCTAACCCAGCTCACTTCACCCATGCCGAATACCCAGCTCAGAAAAAATAAAACTCAACATCTAACCCGACTCAGTACAATCAGTACTCAGTACTTGGTCCAGCTCACAACAGTCAAAATTCAATGCCTGACCCAGCTTGCCACGATCAGTACTGAACACATGACCCAACTCACAACAGTCTGCACTCAGTGTCTGACCCAGCTCACTACAATCAGTATTCACTACGTGACTCAGCTCACGAGTCAAACAGCTTGCAACAGTCATAACTGACCGAATACACAACAGTCATTGCATCGCCCAACTCATGGCTGAGTCAGTAATTTATCCAGTTTATTACAACTGTCAGCAGCTGATCTGACTCACGCCCGTCAGTACCTAACTTAATTCACAACTCATGAGAGCCTAATCCAAGCCACGTCAGCGCATAACCTTGAAGGACATGAGTAGCGTTTCCTAAAGGTCAATGCTTAGACATGTGTCAAGCACCTATGATGTCTGCAGCCATTGCTCGTTTTCACAATTATCAAAATTATTTTTATTGCACTTCTTGACTTGAACTATCAAACCAGCGGCATGAAGCCCATGAAGGTCTAGCTTAAATTGATAGCTTAAAACACAACCTCATAAAATATTTACTCCAGCCTACGTTCTGCAAACGCAGCCCCAGTGCACTTAATTCAGTGCCGAGGACTAGTTATTGATATGTTGTAGGTGGTGCGCAACTCAGCAGCAAGAAGCAAGAGAACTTTTCATATGCAATTCGAACAAATACACAGTGATTAAGAGCCCTTGAGAACGGTCAAACAACTCGGGTGTTGTTCTTTCAGCACCCCACATGAAGTTGCCGGCGTTTCGGGTTGTTGTTGAGCGTTCTTCTTGAATTTATGTTGTTATTGAGTGGCTTTGTTCATTACACCTTCGCACGGATTAGCTTAAACCCACCTGCCAATTTAACTCAAACGCGCTCCCATGGAAAGAGTGATTTAACAAACGATCGTGCGACAGTCTTACTCCATTCAAAACCTCAGCTGCCTACTTCGCGTCAGGTCCAAGATATGCAAGCTGTTAAAAGAAAATTGTAATCCATGAGTTGAACAAGATGCAACTAATGAGCAATCAAGCGACAGAAGCCGGGTTATATGCGTTACCCTTGCAAATACCCTGCTATTTGGCCATTCTGTTGGCCTCATATGTACCGCATTTGGGTGACTTTAATCCACTACGCACAGGCACATAATATTTTCAAATGACAGATGTGTCTCCACCAGTATTCTCTATTTGGATGCCTTCCGAGAGTACAGGAGGTTGGTTGGTACCGCCCCTAGGCATTTCCAACCATGACGTGGTAGGGCGGCAACACAACAACGAACTGGTAGATTGGTCTTTTGACTTCACAGTCATGACTAGTCTGGCTCTTTTCAATCACACAGGGACCTTGCAGGCGACCTCAAAGGAGATCATACCGGTGGATTCCCATTCTCATTGGAACCTATAGGACGAAACCTACAGGGTGCTTTTGAGGAGCCTGGAGAAGCCTGAACCTTTTTGACGATGCGTAAAGACTGAAACTGCTGCTGCTCTGCACATCAGCGCTTTTGGTACATCATGTCTGATCTCTCCGAGATGAATAAAAAGTCAAAAAGGTCAGTGGCCTCACCTACAATTTTGGCCCAAGATGATCTTGACCCAAGTAAGGACTTAGTTATCGAGGTCACGGATACTGTGGATGGGATTTGTGCATAAAATTTAGTGAGACTGAATACCCCAAAATATGTGAGATGCTTGTTATCCGACAGCGACCATCGTCGTAGCGTGATTTCTCTGCCCTCGGGAAGTAACAGGGCAGTGCGCTTTTAATGTGCTGACTCCAAGTTTTGACAGAATACGCAAAAAGGATTAACACTATACTAAACAGTTATTTTAGAGCGATCGAAGCAAAGTTGTTCACAGAGGCAACTTGCGAAAAGCCACAGGAAGCAGCTGCACGAACTGCACCTGTCCTGGCGAAGGTTAAGCACTTCATTCACCCAATCCATGAGTAAACTCCCTCTAAAATGGGACCTTGTGGTCATAACTGATCTCAACAGTCAGTGATATAAATAACTGGAATATCTTCGTCGGCCTCCTGCGGCAAATGTAGCCATACCACTAATAACATTGAACTTTGGGCACAATAGAAAGCTAGTAGTTTTGTAATCCGTGAGATAGACGAGATGTCACTGCAGTTTGACTCCATTTTGTGTTTCTAGCATAAACGCAGGTGCATCAAGAAAAGCTTGAAGGGAAATGCAAAATCGCAAAATTATTTTAGCACTATCTCATTATTCTCACTAACGCCATTCTTTTTGCGGAACGGCAAACAAAAACACGATCTTCTAGAGGGCTTACGAGTACATTGTCTACGTTACTTCCTCTTTGAATTTGGGTCTTACCAGTGGCCAGAACGAAGCAGACCTACCACTCCAGACAGTGATGCCCAACGTCGCCACCCCGTTCTCTAACGGTGCGGAAATGAGTCTGTTCTTTTATGAACGCGCGATCGGTGTGAAAGCCGCCGACGCTTTCGGGCTGTTGGTGCGGCGATTTTTTCCCGCGGCGACCCAGTTACGTCACACGAGAAACGTGCAATGTGCAGTGCTGGCAACGAGCTAAAAACGAGTCTCGTTCGTCACGACGGCTGCCTTCGCTTGCCAGCGAGGTTGTGCCACCGACGTCACAGGCATCGGCAACAGCGCCGCTGTAACTCGAAACACTAGCGACGTAGCCTGGTTGTGAAGCGTTTCTTATCGCCACTTCCACTTGGAAAGTTTCCCATGGTATTTTATGAGGCAACTATAAAATAATAATACTGCAACGCAATAATACTGCAACGACATGCAACTACTAATAAGAGCAGGCACGTAGCCAGGAATCAGCCGGGGGAGGGGTGTCCTCAGAAGCGGGCCTTCTCACCTCAAGGGGGCCCTTTCAGCCCGAGGAGGGCCTCTACCTAACAGTGCTGAGGTGGCTTCTCATGGCCTAAAAAAGGGGCACTGTCGTTTGCAGGGGCCTCGCACAGCTTCAAGGGATTTCCTATAGCATCAACAATAATAATAAAAATAATAATAATAATAATCACCATCATCATCATCATCATCATCATCATCATCCGGCACCCTGAGTCTCGCGCACTGAGTGCTATCTGGCGGCGAGCCGACCTCCATCGCCGAAGTCTCTGTAGGCTACCGAGACACAAGTAGCCGCAGGAACAAGTACAACACAACAACAACAACAAGTACAACGCGCCTGGACGAACTGTTTCGCCTGGTTCACACGAGGCCAGAGTCCGGCAAACCGCGCTTTGCTCACCGTGCTGTGGCAGCCTTAACCGCCAATCACACGGTATGACTGGCCTTTCACCAGAACATTTTAAGAGTACTCTGAACCGTCACTTGATGGAAGTGAACGGCCGTGACTGATTGTCACGTGACTGGTGCTCGCCATTAATGTTTAATTTTCATTTCTGTAATAATATTTGCGTTTCCCATATTGCTTGTTCTTCTTATCGACTGACTGTGACTGTGTGCGTGCGCGTTTGATTGCGTTAGAGTACCTCATCTGACTGTTTTACCTTTTGACCACGCAATGTATCAGCCACATGTTGTCGTTCGCAAGACTTGAATTTCCGGTTACTTACAATACAATGCAATACATTACAATACTATACAATCGAGGAAACTATTGTAACATTGAGAGGGCCTTCTGAAGCTCCAAGGAGGCATCATATAGCACAAAGGGGCCTCGTATAGCTTCAAGGGGACCTCCTATAGCACCAAGGGGGCTTCCTATAACATCAAGGGAAGCCTCCTATAACATCAAAGTGGCCTCCTTTAGCTTCAGGGCGGCCTCCTATTGCACAAAGAGGCGTCGTATAGCATGGAGGGCTTTCCTATGGCCTCAAAGGTCTCCTATGGGCCTCCTATAACAGCATGGAGTGGCCGATATGACCTCAGGAGCTATATTTGAGAATCCTGTAAAATCTCAATGGAGCCAAAGGGATTCCTACATTCACACTGACAGGAAAAATGGAGACTCCTCCCCTCTGGAGCCTCCGTTTTCACCTTTTGCCCAAGGGGGGAGGGGGCGACCGCCTCCTCTGCCCCCTCCCCGAAGGCTGCGTCTTCGCTCGTCTTCGCTAAATTCACCAAGGAAGTTTTTGCCACATCGTCTACTGCGATTTACGTTTGCCATGCTGCAAAGTGCGCGTTTTTTTTTATCTGCCACTAGTTCTTCATACCACCTTTCCATACATCTTCAGGGTACAGCGCTGTGCGGCAGAAAAGGATATGAATCCGTTCACAAGAGCGGCGGAGAAAGAATGCAGACCGTTGCTAGACATTCAACTCAGCGGGGCTGATACGTGCCTATAGCGCATCGCAGAGATTACGAATCTTCGACAAGAAAGCCGCGTATCTGTTCAAGGACTCACCCAAGATAAGCCTTCCGACCGGTGAAGTCGGCTCCGCACCCCAATCGCGCGTGGCTCGGTCCGCCCAACGTAATTCAACGCGGCCAACAGGATCCAGTCACGCGCCGGTCCGCCGTCAAGAAATCCCGCAGGCCGTCATCGTGAATCCGGCGGAGGGATGACCCAGGCACGCAGACGTCTGGTACCACGACCTGTTCACGTGCTGCAGTGATCATCTGAGACTGCGGCCACGAGCGCGCTACATACCCGCGAACAGTGTACAAAGGCTGAGTGGAAACGGAGCTTGGCACGCACAGCTTGCTACTGTCTATGACAGCCGCATGGAGACAGCGCCATATTGGTATTTCCCACAGGGACGAAAATATCATCGAGCAACACCACGAAAAATGCATCACAGTCGCAATGCATCGGGCTATCGGGCTGCAGGACGGCCAAAGTCGCGGCCCATGTTTTGAGCATTTTTAGCATGGGTTTTGTTGTGTTGCGTGGAAACCAAAGCACTCGAAATAGACCCACACGAATCAAAAAGCAAAGCAAACCTTCGGCTGCGGTGTGATGGGAACCGCAGTACGTTTTGTTCTCCAAGCTGCTGGGGCGTGTTTAGTCGCGGTCGTACCGCGTCATGCGCTACAGCCTTGCGTTGCATCAGCAGTCCAATATGATGAGGTCAGTGGACGTTCCAGGAGACCATGCTTTGTGCGGAGACGGGTCATAATTTTCAAACGATTCATCAGTGTTTACAGTCTTCGACATCATTCCACGAATAAACACTTGCATGTTCAGATCAATAATCACAAAGTAGCCCTCACAGTCGTTACCGTTAGGCTTTGTTGGTAGAGGATGACCTCGTCTTTTCAAGTCCTTTTAAAATTTGTGCCTTAAAAGTTAATGTTTTTGCTGTGATATGCGGTAAATCACCTGCTGTACTGAAACAATGTACGTTGATTGCAGTCATCTATAACGGTGATGTCTATATTGTTTTCATTACTATACTGATAATTATTATTCTGCCATTACTATTTATTACTATTCCATCATTATTTGGCACGTGGGTATTCTACACATCGAAAACAGAAGCGCTGGATCGAAACAAGAAAACAATAGCACAGAAACACCACGATGCAAACGTTTCAGACTCCGAGAAAACATTGAGGACAAGGACACAGCAGATTCCCCGTCGAACACAGCTTCCAGGAAGGCGCTGGGCTGAAGCGTGAGACCCGCGCTGATCGGAGACAAGGAAAGGGATACAAGAAAAGATACTATTACATGGCTGACCGCGGCAGCTACTCTAGCGATGCACTCAGTGCCTGAAATGCAGGAGTTCAGTATGAAAACGAGATAGTAAAGAATTGGAAAAGGAAAGGATAAGGGTACGTTAAGTACCACAAGTCGTACGTTGCCAAAGAATACGACTGTGAGGCAAAAAAACACATAAGCTAAACAATACCAATGACTGACGGGGCCGCTGAGAACGCAAATGATGGGTCATTACGACTTGCGGTTTAGCTGACCGAGTCCCAGCCCAACCCACAGTCAGCTGTCGTCAAGGCATCATGAGGTATCATTATGAACAGCTGACAAGACTCCGTCAACTGTCGGCTGTTGTCTACTCGGCGCTCCGTGATAACAATCTCAGCTCGTAAGCGACGTGCAACAAACACCGAGGTTCGAGGCTCCACACGCTGAGCTTGGCGCTGTTTGACCCGAGGCAAGAAAGGTCACTAGATCGTGGCCAGACTGTCGTAACATTGAGGCACGTAGAGTATTCTTCAGTGAAGTCCGGTTCGCTGCCGGGAAAAAATTGCGTCACATTCCGGTCATTCCTGCGACGGAGTCGGGGTCTGAACCACAGACCCTCCTTGACATGAACCCTGATCCCAGCGCCATTGTCTACTTCAAAGATTTTGGTACGAACTGGGCACGAGACATGTAAAAAAAGAAAATAAAAAACGGATGCCATTTCTCCCGGCGCAAGTCTCTGGTGACAAACGACCGACGCCGTTTGTACTGTGTATTTATTTCCTACTTTCTTGCCAACGCGATATGCAGCCCCGCTGACAGGCGAAGTCAGGCGTAAAATAATCAGGCCGATTACTCGCTGTAGGAGGTCGGCGGGCGGCTGACGTTGGTTCAGAACTGGAATCGGATCAAAACACCGATCCTGTGCAGAACGTGTCGCGCTGGCGTCCTCAGCGTCTCACGGCCTCGTGAACGCGATTTGCCACATTCTGAGCGATCCTGCGTAGGCGACAGGCGATCGCCGCGCTGGTCCGACTGTTGACGGAGCGCCGGCCCGTAAACCGCGAACGGCGACAACAGCCAGCACGGCCAGAGAACTTCGACCGGGGACGAGTCGTGGTCGAGTCGATGGTGGGTGCGTGGTAAGTGTGGGACACAGGGCCGTGGGGCCTCCAAAGATACCGGAGGCTTGGCAAAATCCTTTTCGAACCTTCACGTATCATTTTGTGAGTCGTGGTAGACCTCCTTCCACCACTCAATTGTACCTGAACAGGAACTTGGTCAGACAGTGCTTTAGGAGTCGGGACACGGTATGTCATGACACGTTTCAAAGATCAGTGACACCCATCGTCGCACCCGAGTCCGTGAAGCGGTTCGTCCCCTCCGACGACCATTAGCCGGTTCCGTTCCTACCGATGTCATTCCCCGGGGCGGCCGGTGTCAGGTAGCGCACGTGTGACCCGCGCGGCCCCGACGGACGGTTTACACTGATGGCGAGGTATCGGGTGACCTGCTGCAGCTCCTCGCGCTGGAGAAGCGTTCACAGCTGCGGCCCCTGCGAAGCTCAGCACCGCCTATCGACGCAGTTGGGCGCTGACCATCGGGTCCGCCGCGTCGAGTCCCGTCCCCCCTCCTCCCAGCACGTCTTCCCGGCTAGTCACCAGGCCATATCGAGACCAAGTTTCTTTGGTCCGCTTTAAGAACTGCACTCAGTTTGGTGATTCCGGGCGGCTTAGGGCCTCGTTTCGTCGGCTGAGTTCGAAGTCTTAAAGCCTCTTGCCAGCCTTAGGAAGTGTTATAAGTTAAACTGAACATTTTGTGGTATACCGCGGAACGTAACGCAACTGAAGGAAAGCAGTGGTGGATCATTCTCGTCTCCACGTTCAGCATGTTCAGCATCGCATGTGCATCTTATTCCATTATTCCTCTTATGCCGTCGTTTTGCATACTCCAACATTTTGTGTTACCACGTGACCTTTGGGCGTTAAATGAAAAGACATACCCAAAACCCGCAATGGCGCCAACAGTAATTCTGAGAACATGATACTCGTACCGCGACAAGCGATCTGAATTGTTAGGAAATACGCTTGATCAGTGAGGGATACCAGCGGAATAAGACGCAACCTAAACATACGTGCTGATGCTCAGTGTTCACTCATGTATGCATATAGGGTGCTGCACTACCACTTTCGAAAGTCTGAAAGCAGCGTCTCCCTTGGTTGATATTTCAAAAATTTTGGTCCGACAGATGTTGCTGATTATACGTTTTCAGAACTCATTATCCTGAAAAATACGCAGAAAAAATATTCAACTGGAAACTATATTCTGGCATCACCCTTTGATGAAGACGCGATCAGAATCTGTTAAAGTTCATTGGGATGCATCCGCTTCCAGTCGCAACGCACCAGCTGACAGCAGGACACGGCGGGACTTTTAGAAGTAGACTTTTTAGAAGAAGACTTTTAGTAGAACACGCGAGAAACTGTTTTGAAACCCCATAAATGTAGAATTTTGAGGCATAGTACGCATCAGAAATCGATTTCTAGCATAGTAAGCTGGAAGTAAGCCATTCTTGATTTACTCCTAAAGCACGTTAGAAATACCGTCCCCTCGGACCGAGTGTGTAACACGACGCACAAGATCTAAGCATCTGTTAAACGCCTGTTAAACATCCGTTAAACGCCCGAATTAAATTAACCACTTCCTGTATTATATTCGTAAGTTTCTTTTGCCCTCTGTTTCCAACGATCTGTGTGAAGCCGCTGGCTAGATTTGGCTCTGATGGTAGCGCAGTTGGCGATTGATTGAGCAAAACAAGCGAACTATATTCGAAATTCATTTATACCAGTTTTCGACTGGCCACTCTCGCACTCTCGCACCTAAACTGCACATTTTTAACCCAGCTGGTAGTGTTGCCGGCAGCCCTCTTGAGCTAATCAGAGGACGATTAGCCGTTAGTGGAATAAATAACAGATCAGACCCAATCGGCGGACGGTTGAAGGCGTTGACGGCAACACTGTAAACTGAAACCAAACATGGCTCAAGGCGGCATAGGCGTAGGAACAGGAGGGGCCCGGCTGGGCCATACGCCTCCACATTTTTCAAAGTATGAGTGGGCAGCAGTGGTACCTGCTCCCCATTTTTCGTAATTTAAAGGTACATGACAATATATATATATTGCGGGACCAATGATCAGTTTTTCACAATAAACCACTGAAACTTAGGAAATAATGCGAAATTTAAGCCGGACTTAACCTTCTATCTTCTTTTAATCTTCTCTCCCCCCAACATTAACAGACCATAGAAGCCTTTGCACTTTCATTTTACACCACAAATGCCCGATTAAAAAAACATGGAGGATTTAGTTAATATTTCAATGATAATGACAAAGAAAATTCACATATATATATATACATCCATATACACATATATATATATATATATATATATATATATATACATATACGCTATGCTTCTATGGCCCCGGTTATGCCCTCGGCGGGTGGTCTCCGACCAATAACGGTAAACGAAATCCGTCACTATAGTATATTTCTATGACTTTTATTATGCCATCGGGGGGTGATCTTAACCATGGTTATGGTTCCCTGAAGCGTCGAACGTATGACCGATCCTGGGTTTCCCTGGCCGTGCCGGGGTCACTCTGATCGACTTTCACACCCCTCCTAATCGTCACTGGGTCCTTCTGTTGCTTTTCCTGGAACCTCCCTGATCGTCTCTGGACCCCTCTGTCCGGATCCTGGCGATTCTCCGATCGTCTCTGAGCCCTCCTATCGCCTCCGGACCCTCCCCGATCGTCCCTGGGGCACTCTGGCGGCCATAGGGTTTCTCCGAGCGTCTCGTGGGCTGCTCTGACCACAGGTTCCTCTGACCGTCTGTGAAGCCATTTTGGGTGTCTTAAAAAAAAAAAACGTTGCCAATAGACGGCCTCGTAGTCTCCCCTATCCGGTGCTTCTTTAGGCATTTCTGACCAGCTTTCCGAGCTTGGGGTTTGTCCGAAGTGCATCCAACATGAAACACTTCCAGAACAACGTCACATTTCAGGTCTGCTTCTGGAGAACATTTTACGTTGTTACTTATACGGAATAAGATAATTATTTGTCTAAACACTACGGGTCAAACGATTTTTTTTTGTCAGACCGCACCCCCTCCCCGCACGATCAACTAAAATAATTAGGTGCCTACCTCCCTACACTTTTTGAAGCTCCTCTTCGCCTGTGTTTCGATGCACAAGAGGTTATGATAAATGGACTGTCGCCAGAGCAGGGAAGCTTCAGGAATCTAAAAAGTCATTCACCCAAACATCTTTCATGCACGGAGCATAAAACCACCATGTTTTTCTTGTCCGTCTGTGATGATATTCTTTCTCGGGAAAGCCCTGTTTAGTACCAAAAATCTTGAATTTTAAACGATTAGTTGAACGGCATTTTGTACCACTGCTGCTACCAAGCCACGCCAAACAATGCAAGGAGTATATACCACCAGACTATTTTTAAACAGCGAGTGCCCTTTCGTAATGTCTGCCGGTTCGTTATGTAACAATGCTGGTTTCGGGTCTGTTGTGTGCCAAGGGACATAAAAATGCAGTCAATGCTTACCGCTTAGCCTCAGTCTGGGGAGTGACAGTTCGCCAAAATACAGGTAAAACCAGTGCTTTCTGTAACCTTGCAGCGTTTCGGTGGTAGGATGCATGTTATGATCGAGCTTTCGGCAGCATACAGTTCGAGACAGGCTGGTATACCCCATCTTAGAAGGTTTGCAGTGCACTTGAAAATGAATACGAAGTCGTCGCATGACACTTTTTAACCCTTGGTGAAGGAACTCAACGGTTTTCTGTAAGTTACATAATGTGTTTCATCACATGACTGTTGGCTTGATCTTCCTGGAAAGGGAGCGTTCTGGCCTATTTCATTTCCCATCATTAAGTTGTGCTTCCAAGCAAATGTTCGACTTCCGATTTCAAAGTTCAGGTTCCTAAGAAAAGCATTGGAATACAAAATGAAAATAATAGAATTAGTTGTAATATTTCTTGCAAATTTATGCCAAGGTTGGGAATTTATCTAACCCTTCTCTGGACGAACGGAGTGGTTGCCACCCTCACCTCTAGCTTAGCTCACACTAAGCTTTCTCTTAGATTGCCGACAAATGGCCCGTATCAAGAGTTTGAAATTGGCCTTGCTGAACTTGAGTGAGCCGTTCTTCGCCGAGAGGGACGCTGTGAAGGGGGAGTTGTACTTAAAGGAGTGCATCCCTCGTTTGAGAAAGCCCATAGATAAACATCACTGTAGAGACAAAGTGTTGTTTTTGCCTGACCTTGTCTTCGCGCATAGAAGAAAGAGGTAGAAATGCCGAGCATACCGTAAGCTAAGAAGGCGGACAACTTGCACGCAGCACCACAGCTCAGGCTGATCGAGTGCTTCTAGGCTGTACTCATCCGTCAGCTCTGTAAAGGTGGCTAGAGCGCTACGGATACCCATCAGCTTAAGGACAGGAGCAGGGAACAGGGTAAAAATCATCGCTAAACAGTGCCAAGCAGACTTAGGTTCTATTTCATCGGCATGAGCATGCCTCCAGAATCGATTCCCTTCCGGCCAGAGTCAAAATCGGAGTCGATTGCACTGATAAGTGCCGAAATGCAGAGTCGGTGTGAATCACACGGTTGTCTACGGAATCAAAATTGGAATTGACTTCCAGTGGCAAAGTCTCACTCCAAAGTTGCCATTTGTTGAGCATGAAAATGGCCTAAGATTTTTCTATGAAATATGGTATTAAGGCCTCTCATCACAATTTCCACAGATAAGAGATTTAGGTACATCCGATTTCTTTACGAAGAAATGAATGAAGTAAAAGCTCTTTAAAGGAAATAAATATTACATTAAAAATGACGTAAATACTACATAAAAATTATTACAAAAATTTTACATTATAATAAAAGCCCTACATTTATAAATGTAGTACGCTTGCATGCGCAACGCTCATACGTAGTGACACTGATCGCTTTCACACCGTGTTTGATTTCTGCCCATAGTTTGTGGGTGAAAGTAAAATAAAACCAAGTAAATGCTTCTTGCACATGACACATTCACATGTATTTTTGCGTAAATATGCTGATATGTACTTCCGAACTGATGTTTTACCTCTGGATAAAATAATTATTTATTACTACCTTTTAATGCATCTTTTGTGTGCAGACGTCTAACGTTTCTGAAAATGATCTTAGTGGAATCAATTCCGGGATCTACTCATTTCATTTTGAATCAAAATCGGGACCGGTTCAGTTTTGGAGAAAAAACCCGCGCCGAGTCATCAATCAGAATCGATTCAGCAGCATGACTTTTTTATTGCAGCTTGAGTCGGGTTCGGAATCGCCTTCCCCCGAAGTGGAATCCAGCATAAGTCTGCTGCCAAAGCCTGATGTCAGAAATCAAAACAAAAATCCAGGAAGTAGCTGATCAAGGAAACCAAACTGTTTAACGACTCCAGGAGCGGTTGGATGTTTTTCTAGACAATCGAATGATATGCCGCATTGGTTGGCGGAGAATATACAGGTCTTAAATATCCCCTTTCTAATGAAACACTTGAGTAATCGGGGCTTAATAAAGTCAAAAATGGTCTCTGTAGGTTCCCAGGCCTTTTAAAGACACACTCACATACACACACACACACACAAAAAAATATATATATATATATATATATATATATATATATAATATTTACATACATAGGCACGGAAACCATGAGGCCATGGGGGGCTGTTTTTAAATTTAACATTGATCCTATGGGCGTTGACTGGGAGGAACTGACCCAGAATGCTTTTAGCCCCCCCCCCGACCCCCAACTGAAGAGGAGTTCCGCGCCTCTGTATATATATATATATATATATATATATATATATATATATATATATATATATATATGTGTGTGTGTATACTGATATGTACGTTCTGTAGATATGCTGTATATACAGCATATATATATATATATATATATATATATATATATATATATATATATATATATATATATATATATATATATATATATATGTGTGTGTGTGTGTGTGTGTGTGTGTGTGTGTGTGTGTGCGTGCGTGCGTGCGCGCGCGCGCCATAGTGGAAAAGTAAAAAACCGACAAAAAGAAAAGAAACGAAGTGTCATAGTTCGTGCGGTCAAGGACGGAAGGACAAATACCAGCACGAGCTCAGTAACACTCCCTTCTCGATGCTAACTGCAATCATTTATGAGCCCAACCAGAGTTTGATTCCATAGAAGGCAACAGAGAAGATGGGCTTGATCAACAATCAGGATTAGTGCCCAAAAATGAATGGGAATGCATCAATATCGAGTAGGTATTTTTTTTGTCGTCTTAGTCAAGCTGCAGCAATGGAACGTCCGAGATGGAAGCTCGAAATTTTGCGAGTCTCTCACAGTAGCACTGCTGGCTTCTGAAATTCGAGCAATGTATAAGAAGATGTTGGCGGGGCATACGTCGAGAAAGATTGTTGAACATTTGAAGGCTGAGACAGGCTTTTCCCCATATTTGATTTATTTGATTTCTTCCCGTCTGTTCAAAATAATCATTCCGAAGCATCGCCATCGCAAGCGCTTGATGGTTTGCATTTATGGTTACAAAACAGCAGCATCCGAACTCGGTGCCACACACAGGGTCCGCCCACCCGCTTCCCAGGTGCGCGTGTGCCCTGCTGGTGCCCTGCTGCTGGGCCTCTGTTTCAGCAACTACTCGTCCCGTAACACGCGCACTGGAAGGGAGGCTTTTTGCCCCCCCCCCCCCACCTGCTTTTCTTGGATGTCTCGAGAACGGATCGGAGCTGATTGCTGCTACTTTGTGACATTTATGGCAAGTGAATAACACGCCGATTGACGCAGAAAAATCGAAAATGGGTCGGAAATTTTAGAGTTTCAAGCATTTGAAGTCAAACAAACATAACGAAAATAGCCGTTGTCGATGACAAATGGTAACAATGTGAAAGGACTGGCGTTCTACCTAAGATTACCGTTTGAACAAAATCAGTCAACATCATTCGGGCATAAGTGATGGATATACCAAGACCAAAGCCAGGGTCAGTGAGGGTCAAGGTCATCAAAGGTCAAGGTCAACTACCTTGTGACCTGATCAAGATTTGCTTTGCAACAAGCCGATTTGCATGAAATATGCATTCAAAGACCCTATTAAAAGCACGTTTGGCACATTGATACTCATATGTATATACATATATACATACACATACATAAATATGTACACGTATGAATATACAATTTCACGTTTCACAGCGCTCAAACCGTGTAATTGGGTTCATTCTAATGAAACAACTTTATCGCAGACAATTGACATAAAACTTACTTTGGATAAAAAACTTCATCCATGGTCAATGATCTCGCTTCACTTCTTTTGACCTTGCAGAGGTTAGTAAACGCTGGAAGTGATCAGATATACCGGTATTGGTTGCCTTCACTGAACATACGCCAAAAGATGCGTGTAGCGCCCGTATTTACGCTTAATCTATCCCGTGTTGCTCGAAATCTGATCACCAAAAAACGAAATATGACGCCATAGGTCAATGGCCTGACAGGACCTTGACCCGAAATCGTCAGTCAAGACGCCAGATGAATGGGAATTGTCGTATGCTGCGTTTTAACGCTCAAACAAACACCCTTTTCCCGTTTCATTCGAAAAGTCGTACGGAATGGCCTGTACGGACCGAGAAAGTATTCCAAGTTGACCTTTTCGATCCTATTTGACCTTGAAGATATTGACCTAGGGTCATAAAAACTGCACACAATGTAAATCGCTATCAGCCCTACCCTATCCATAAAATTTCATATCCTTAGCTCTTTCCGTTTCGGAGATCGGAGGGTTAGTGTTTGTTAATGCGAAAACCCCTTCCACTTCGGGTGTTAAGCTCCAGCCAGTATTATCAATAAACAATTTCAGCTCGAGACTGCTGCCGACCACCTAAACACATTCCGAGGGTACGAGCCATTCCGTCAGCACATACCACCCGGCGCCTCCTGGTACTGGTATGCCTCCGTCTAATTCTAATCCCAGCGGTCTAATTCCAGTCTAATCCCAAGCCCAACAGTCTAATGCTAGTCTAATCCAACCCAACAATCTAATTCCAATCCCAAAAGTATAATCCCAACCCCAATGCCAACAGTCTAATCCTAATCCCAACAATCACAATTCAAACAGCCTAATTCCAGTCCAATTCCAAACCCAGTAGTCTGATTGCAGTCTAATTTCAAAGTCAACAGGCTAATTCCAGTCTGATTCAACTCCCAGTAGTCTAATCAGTCTAATCGTCTAATCCCAACCCGACTAGATTAGATAGAACCCGAATCCCAACAGAATAATTCCAGTCTAATTCCAATCCAAACAGTCTAATCCCAGTCTAATCCTAATCTCAATAGTCTAATTCCAGTCTAATCCCAATCCCAACAGTTTAATTCCAATCTAGCTCGCTTGCCTAATTTCAATTGCCTCCCGTACCACCATATTTTCCCAAGCCGGCACCACAGCCATAGTTTTCCCGAGCACTGGATTTAAATCATTTTTGCTGTCAAACACATGCTTTGCTGTAGCCAATTTGTCTATCCTGCCAGGTCTAATGTCTGCCAGACGTTCTTTTAGCCTTGTCTGTAGTGGACGACTCGTTTCACTCACATAATTTCTAGCTCTCGTTGTTCTTGAGCCTTGTCTAGAATTTAGAAAGCGTGAGGGAGGGGGGGGGGGGCTCGAGAATTCCCCTCTCCGTTAAGGTTACGCAGGACTGAACCGTACTCTGCTGCCAGGCTACTATCATCAGTTGCGTGTTTTAGGAACGTTGTATCAAATGATGTGGATTTAAAATTGCATCATGCGCTACGGACATTCCCTTCGTATGCGTGTTCTTACCACGTTAACGTAATACAAGAGTCAGCATTACGCTTTTCAGAACAAACCACGTCCTTCCTTCCCCTCCACCCGACGTGGACTTTTTATAGATCGGTGCTTTTAGGCAGCTGGACTGACGGATTCCAACTCCTCCAACAGCTTGTACCTCGGCTGGGTCTTTGTTATTTCGCAGCGGGACGATGGTCCTCATAAGCTACCATTCACATGCAACATTTTCACATCGCCATCAATAAGAACACATCAGTGGTACCATTATACACAACACCAACCCCCTCTATGCACTTTCTACGAAAATTTCTTGGCGCTACCTCTTATACTAAAAAAGTTCAGTTGGTCCCCGTAAGCCAGCATTGTACGACACGCGCGACCGGTCCCCATAAACTACCTCTTACAAGAATGTGTGTGTGTATCCGTGTTCTTTGGAAGCAGATTATTTAATAACCACTGAATGTTAAAGATGACAGCAGCTTCGTTGTTAATAATCTTCTAGAGACATTTTCAATCTTGTGGATCAAGCGCTTGTTTTCGGGCTGTGTTTGCTGAGAACTGAGGCAAAGCTATTTATGGCAAGAAGGGTCCATGTAGTAAACCACACAGTTCATCTCATGTATGCTTGCATTTCTGTAAACGTTTCGTCAAACATTTGACACTGTCAAGACTTAAAATGAGCTGCGTAACACTAGGTATCACAGAACATCACTAGATAACACCAAGCGTGGCTTGCGATTAAATAATTGATAAAATTACACAACACTAAAACGTATTACAGTAGCTTTCGAAGAAAAATGTGCGACTCCGGAGTATTTTATTTCGTTTTTCATGAAACACGAAGCGTACTAGAAATTCCTTTATTGTCGACTTAACACATTCATGACAATGACACGAACAGACGGAAACATCCATTTCAACAAGACCACCAACTGATATTACCCATATATGAAAAGAGTCTGTATGGAGGAAAACACCATCCCGCCTATCACCTCCAGTCCACCAGACAGCACCGCTGTGATCCCATAATGGAAGACAAGAAGGATGAGAGTTCTCCTTACGCCAACCAGTAAGAATCATGAGGTATGTCCAGCTGCTGGCTAGTGTTCTAGAAGGTAGTAAAAATGTTTGGCAATTCGGATCAACGAGCGTACCCTCATCGTGCTAGCACATGCGTTCTTAGTTTCCTTAGGGAACTTTAAAATAAAAACTTGTCAAACCTATTACGTGCAAATAAATCGCCTCTCGCTACAGCCTTCATCTGGATCTCTGTATTATCCGTGGGCCCAACGAGACTCCTTCGTAGAGGGCGAGGATTCTCGCGTATTGACCTGTTTGTTAATGAATGTGACCCGTGACATCCATCTAAGATCGTGGTGTTTTCTATCATTTGTTGCGTGGTGAGTCGCTGGCCTTGGCGGGATTTAGTGTGTGTTTTTGGGCCGCCGTTTTGCATGTGCATTGTAATGCGTCTACGCGTTTACTTGGTGTATACATATATATAAATACAGTATATAGGCAGGTTTTCTCGAATGTATGTTCCATTGAACTTGATAGCATACATTACTTGACTTCTTATGGAGGCCTTTCAATAGGTACTGCCACCAGTTTCCTTTGCTCGAGGTCAAATTCATGTAAAATGAAACCAAAACTCTATTTCAGCGCTACAGCATCTCCAGTAGCATCTTAAGGCATAAGAATACGATTTTAAACCAGGTTCGAGTATTTTCAATCTTTCAAACTGATTTGTTAATAGTTGGCATAAAGACATGGGTACGTTTTCCAAACGATCTCACACACTAATTAAACACAATACTAACATTCAGGAAACGCGTTTTAAGCACAATGAAGTCCACATGCACACACACGGTTAAAAGACCGGTTACAGGTCAAGGTCTAGACTTCACAGTCTTGCTCCTAGTGGCGAACTGTCATGTAACGACAGAGACGAACACAGATTCATTTGTCAGTTGATGGACGGGTCAGTGTCTCTGATATAAACCGTTTCGAGCATCTGGAGCTTTCTTTTGCCCTGACAGCGCGCTAAGATGGTGATGTTCTCCACTGGTATCTTGCGTGTGACTTCATTTAAGCACAGCATTTAAGCGCTGTTCCTCCTGGAAGCTCGTGTGCGGAGAGCTCCAGTTTTAGAAGTCTGCCAACAACAACTACAGTGTCGCTTCCATCGAAGACCAGATTCGAAGGAAGATGGACGAATGCTGCCAACCAACAGCTGACAACAAACCTGCTGGCAACACGCATGAGCTGTTCTACCAGAACGCTAGGTCGACGTCATACTTGAAGGATGAGAGGGTGTTCGGGACACCACCACAGAGGACTGCAAAGCACGTCAGTGTGACAGCAACATCCATCTGGTTGTCCACTACACGAGCCCGAAAATGTCCAGCCTGGTCATGAACAGCAGCTTGTCGCATGACCCGTCGAAGCTGAAATCTACCAACGTAGTATACAAGTTCAATGGCACTACCGGTAACTGTGCGCACAGTTCTGGCTAATGCTACGTTGGTCACACAATGACGCTTTCAAGAAGATTGACTGTGCACCTGCAGGACGGCACCCCTGAGACGTATCTTCGCCGCTCCCACCACACGGAACTCATAGGCAAGATAAGCGTTGAAGGTTGAGTTCAGGTTATACAATCTGCAGTCCAAAAGTAACAGTCGTTTTTCGCTGAAATATATATTTGTTAATGCAGAGGGCTGGAACTTCCCCTCACTTCTCACCACAGTCTCCCTCCTTCCTCAGGCGCCGTTCCCACCGTTTCGCCCAGTTCCGCTAGCTCTGTGGGAACTTTTCCTTGGGGGTATGTTTCCCCGACCGGAAAATGACGGTCCCGAACGCTGTCCTGGACGTGTAGCGACGTCCACGGAGGCAGTCTTCCAGATTTCCAAACAGCCAGAAGTCGGACGGGGCCAGGTCTGGAGAGCGGGGTGGGTGTGGGATGGTTTCGATTCGCTCCTTGAGCAGGAAGTCCATCCCGACACGTATGTACAACTTTTGTGTGTAAGCACTATATTTCTTGGATGGGTGGTAGTCAGCTGCAGTCATGCTAAAAGCATCAATAGGCAAGAAGGCGTGACTTGTTTGACTGGCGTCGGACGGATCACCTAATCACCTAATCAGCTGCGACGCTGCTGATTAGACCGTTATCAGACAGTTTCCGGCCATGATTAAGACTATTTTCTGTACCTTACCAACGTTTGCAACGCTGCTTAATCCCATGGATATGAGCAATGGCCACTTCTCGTTTTCGCAGACTATTTGGGCGATTCATGACAGGAATGGACGAGCCGTGGCCGCTTACCCAGCTACTCAGCACCCAGGTCCTGTCTCGTGACGCGTGACTACATTTTCCGTGCGCGGTAGCACATTGAAAGCCTTCGTCGGTTTGCCTTTAACTGGATGGGATGTGGCGGAACAAAAAGGGCAACACATCATTCTTGTCCCGCATATCGTCTCATACATGCACATGGAACATGTCCACGACATAACAAAGCTACAAATTCCAGCGACGTGAAGGCGAATTCACGGAACTGAGGGACTCTGCGCTATCGAGGCCGAAAGGTGTCAGCTTCAGTGACGCGATCGTTGCGACGTCGTTCTGTTTTCGGGTCCTGGTGACTGGTCGGCAGCGCTGTATGAAATAATCGAGTCCAATTTCTAACGGACTGCGATCGATGTTTGAGCTCACTGCAGACCAGACCGGGCTGCAGCGGGCCGCAGTTGGAACGCGTGCTCTGAGCGTCGTGGCCATGCTTGATATGATCGATATCACATCAGCATGAAATATCATGCTGATTCCTATGTCATATCAGCAACATATGATATCGATATGACCGATATCATATCGATATCATATCACGCGGAAACGCTAATGGCCAGCGATGGCTGTGACCAGAGCTGGATCTTGGGGTTTTCGAAAAACCCTCGAATATTTTACTAATGAAAAAATATAACGCTGCAAAGTTCAACAATGTGAGGAAAATTGACGAAACTGCGGTACTAAGTGGTTCTACAGCTACTCTGACTCCTTTGAACGCCAAAGCCATGCTTTGGCCAATCAGTGCATTCTCGCCTCCCCCAAACATCCGTCCTGCTCGTGACGCCTCCTCCCAAACCGATCCGGCCGCGATCTCGGGGACGGCACTCGGGGACGCAGTGCCCCGTGGCCGCGTGCGTCCGGGCGCCGCCTGGGTGTCCCGAGAGCTCGGGCCCCGCACGGCCCTCAGGACGGCGCCACGCCGTCCCACTGCTGCTCCGGGGCCCGCGGCGCGGCCTTCGGACAGCAAATGGTCAAAAACGGGCCGGGGCGGCCCGTTAGTTCACCTTGAGGGGATTAGAAAGGGCGAGCGCCGGCCGACGGTGCATGTGTACCGGCGACGCGCCGAACTGCACCGCCGCCGGGGCGCGCCGACAAACACGGCGGGGACGAATGCGGCGCGCCGGCGGCGTCGACCGTCGGCCGCATCTGGAGCGCCGGTCCGCGGGGGCCGCTCGGTGAGGTCATGCTCATAAGTCCCGCGACGCGGACCGCGTCGCAGCGCCCCGTTGCTCGTGTATTGGAAAACCAGTTACTTCGGACCCCACGAGCTCGGAGCGAAAATTTCGTCTGTATTTGGTATTCCAGGTCGAGAAGGTAAACCCTGCAACGTGCAGCGAGCCTTCTGCGATTAGACTGCCGAGCAGCCCGGAACTTACTGAATCGATTGCTTAAAAAAATCATGCACCTCCGGAAAACACACAACGAAGCATGATTGCTCTACGTAGGCGCTTTTTTTAATTATCCAGGATGCATGGATCGTTTGGACGCGTGCATGACGATAATCATTTGAAGCCTCAGGTATTAGTGGTAGGAGGGACTTCATGAACCGACAGACGGGATACGTGAATGCGTACTTCTCCAGAACATTCGAGTGTAAACGTTGTATGGAAAGGAATCCTGGAAACCATGGTGACCTTTGCCCCGTCAACGTCTCACCGGTACACAGCGGACTCCGGAGCCGATTCACTTCACCCGTGTCAATTCGCACTTTGCCTTCTTGTCACCCAATGCTACACACAGGCTTTGGTATGAGGCAAACCTTCTAAGCCTTCATTTCTGCCCGGTACGCATCACGCCCGTCGCCCATTTCATAGCCGTAAAAAGGACGTAAAGCGGACGTAAAACAGGCGTGGTACGGGACGCTCTAGTCGAAATTTTCGCGAAAGTCGTCTCGGACGGGTGGAGCGAAAGCATCAGGTTCGCAGATCGGACGATATGGGATAATTTGGCTTGGAGAAAAAATTTTCTGAAGGACTGACGCCGGACTGCACAAGACCTACGCCTGGACGCGTGGGCCCAGGTGGCTGTGCATTGTGGCACTCATTGAAGGGTTCACTGATGCAGTTAGCAAGGATATTCAAAGACAAAGGGTTTGTTTCAGTTGGGCTGTTTTGGCCGTCAGAAGAGGATAAATCTGTGGGCGATTAAGCAGACTGACTTTTCTGTATGCTATTTCACTGTGAGTCACGGCGGCGTACAGTGCAGAAAAGAACTATTATGATGTGACGGGCGTTTCCATGTAAAAAGGAAACAAGCTCGAACGCATGCTCGAACGGGACTTTTCGGGGATCGAAACCATAGTTTTAGGCCGCAGTTTGTATGCGAGTTTCAAAGCAAAGATCCGCTTCTCATGGCGAGCACATGATAATAGCTGTGGATGACGCGTATTTCCCATTGCTTTGGCTGCTTAGTGGCATATCACAAAGTGCAGAAGAATATGTTACTGTTCGATGAATGAATGCTTATGAATACGCTGTTCGTTCGATGAATATGGAAAGAGCCCCAATGTACTTTATGATTCTTATTGGATGTCGTCTGCAAGATGCGACATCATTTGGTACATCGCGAGCAAACGGCTCGATTACGAAATTGCCTGCTTCCGGGAGCCCATCGAAGCTACGAGGCGCGTCACGATCACCATCAGGTATGCTTAGCATTTCAGACAGATATTTTGGTAGCAACATATGCCGCAGTCTTCTGCCATCAGGCGAAAGGATTCACAACTTGATGAGAACTAAAACCATCCGGTTTGTGTGTGCTGCCTTCTGACGACCAGAAGCGCCGAATGGGTGACAACATATGCCACCTTCTGCTATCTTGCAAAAGGATTCACAGTTTACTGAAAATTAAAGTCACCCGCCTTGTTTGTGCAGTCTTTAGACGGCCGGAAACGTCGAGCTGAAGCCGAGTTCTCCACGTCAGAACATAGCGGTACACACCGCACCTGTAACCACAGACACGTTGCGGGCAACGGGCGCGGGGTGTAACTGGCCTTGACCTTCTTCCGACTCGTGGCAGCCCAAATATTTGCATCATTGCCTTTGTGGGCGAATTTACTTACGCATATTGGGTGTCAAAGCCTGCCACGACCTACTAGCCTTTTTGCACCGCTTGTAAACTCTGTGTGAGTTACGTAGCGAACACAGGTGAAGCTGAAATTAAGTTTGCATTCAGACTAAATTCAGAAGCCGCGTGGAATGTCGGCGAGTGTGGAAGCCATCGTGAAGCGGGAGCAAGACGAGGAAGGGGGGTGGGGGAGGTGGCAGAGATCGTCGCCTCAACTACTACGAGTGTCGATGCTTAAGTCTTCATAAAAAGTGACGTTAAGATTAACGTTAGTTTTCAGCCAATGTGCCGGCACGTGAATTACTCCTCACGAAAAATACCCAGGGTCTATCGTGCGGCTAGGAGGAGATCGTCCACATCGCCTCTCACGCCGGCTGGGCGGAGGAGAAGGATGAGAGGAAGAGGGGGAACGAGCTGTAGCGCTGGCGTTGTACTAGAGTTCACCGGCTATGTGCGTGCCATTCATATATCTGAATAGCAGTTTCAAAAAGTCTGGGTGCTGGTTTGCCAGGAGGGTGCTCGGAGTGAGCTGGATTCCCTCTTGATGACAGAAGGCCTTGACGGGTCGTCTTTGCGCGTCGAAGTCCCTCCACTAGCAGGAGGAGGCCAATGCTAAGCAGCGTGTTGCAGCTGAAGCAATGTCGCGTTTGGTCAGAGTCGTTTTCCAGTGGTTGGTTGAATGCGCTATGCGTGACCTCTTCTAAGGCCGGTGAGGACGACTTCTTGACGCCGGCATTTTTGGTCTGACGTATCCCAGGGACCAAGTATGTGCTTGCTTGTTTACAGGTGTTCGTGGTGGTTTTGTGTCCAAGTCCTCTGTTGCCCTTGACGGATGTGATGTTGAAGCAACGACGAGCCTTGCGGTCGTCCAATGGGAACTTCATGTCGAAGCGAATGTTCACATATAATGCTCTTTTGCAATTTATTGTGCTCGCTCGTTCCCTTTGATATCTGCGTCTCCCGGTATCCAAAGGAATGAAATGTTGTTTGCATTAGTGGACGCGTACTGCTGTATGCAATCTGCGATGTAGTGTGGTGGGTGGGCCGTGTTACTGATGACTTGAAGTACTGATTTCGAGTCTGAACAGACAGATATATTATGTCTGATTGCCAGAACAATGGCCACTAGAATGACCATGGATTTTGCTATGAAGATGGATGTTCTGTCTGGGAGGTGATTGCAAAGCTTGAAGCTGGGCGGTTTGAGTTCATGTCAGACTTTGTCGTCGATTATGGGCACATTCGTGTTTTGAATGATTTACGGTTGTTGACGGTGGTGTACTCGTGGAACCTGGCGTGTATTTCTGTTTATGTTATGTCTGTTTCGCGTCCTGTTAGTGAGTATTCAGCGGTGGATGATGTGTGGACCCAGAATGACCCGAGGGACAGTCTGGGTGCAGCGGCTGGTACGGCAAACTGAAGATCTGTTAGAGTCGTACTCATCTGAACATGAAATGGTGAGCGTTTGCGCACTGCACAGCTTTTGTTAGTCTGTCGTGTTTGAAGCATAGCTATGCAGGGATGCGTTCTGTAATTTGGACTGTTATGTAGTACCGGCACAGTTGTTGAGTTCTTCTTGTCTGTTGTGCAAGAATGTCCGCATCAGACAGGAGACTGCTGATGGGCGTGTTGTATGGCGCTCTTGTGGCTCCTCTGATCCTGCGGTTCTACGTGATTTCTAGCTTTTTGTGCTAGGGATGGTGAGATGGTGTTCAATATGACGCGGTTACAACCGAGGATGGGCCTGATGATGGCTTTGCAAAGCCAACAGTGTTTACCTGTCTTCGCCCCATTCTGCTCCAGACAGGGGGCGGATGATATCAATGCCCTTGCACATCGTTTGGCGACAACTTTGATGCAGGGCTGAAATGTTGGTTCCTCGTCCAGGTGAATGCCAAGAAATCTGGAGCTCTTGACCTGCTCGATACCTTTGCCATCGATGCGCAGGTCGAGCCCGGGGACCTCTCGAGCACGTGTGTATGTGACTGTTGCCTGTAAGAAAGAAGCCCATGAACTTTTCAGTGGACAGGGAGAAGCCCCAGGTTTTCTGTCATTTTGTAATATGGTCTAGACCTACTTGTACAATGTTTTCGGCTTTTAGAAAGTAGTGGTAAAGTGCCCGAATGGCCACGTCGTCCGCAAATAGTGAGTAGTGTATTACTTTGCAACTGAAGTCCTGAAACATGTCATTGATCATGATACGGTTTGAGGGCAAAAAATAAACTTCAGAACAAAAGTCAGGCAACACACTGAGGTTTCGTTCCGAAACGCATGTTCCAAATATTGTCGCAAAAGATTGCGCTTAGTTAACAATCACCTCTGACAATGTGGCCGTACTGCTGGCGAGGCGTTGGACTTCGAAATAAAGCAAAATCATTCCTTTGTAAGGTTCGATCTCTGGGGGTATTTTTAAACCCCATTGGCGGTGTCAGTTTTTCATTTTTGAGCGTTTCATGGGAAAACATCACGAAAACTGAGTGTCAGGGTCTTCAACAAAGTTTCTCCATTGATGAGTCCTATCCAAATTACTCATTCTGCGAAAGAGGCGCAACTTAACCCTTCCCGAACTTCACCGTACGGGGCACTGGTGAAATCCCTTGAATGTTTGTTTTTCCGTGTTGTAAGTTGAGTCTGAAGCTTTTTACGCAATCTCTGAGAATTTGAAGTTCATGCTTTGGCAGGGCACTGTCCTTTGACTTCTTTCTCGAGAACGTATCATGGAGAAATTATGGCACGGCTGCGGTCGTCTTCATAAAACAGTGTTTTAACTGATTTATAGTTCTCAGTGTTCCTTATTCTTTTGCATGGGTGTCACCTATATGCTACCACCCATCAGGTTACACCCATATCGCCTTTATGGGTGTGACCTCTGCACCTGCGGCATGTACTTAGGTCAAGAACATCGCAGACCAAAATCATGGATTGAGTTAACCGAGTGACCTCTGCACTTGATTTGTACTTTAGTCGGTCAATGTGGATCAAAATCATCAACTGAGGTCAGCAACCGTCTTTACCTTTTCTTGGCCTTGGACGAGGCATGAACTGATCTGAAATACCAATTTGCATGGTAGCAGTAGTTTTGGTCCCTATTTATCACCAGAAGCCGGTCTGAAACCGTCAAAAAACGTCCTACAGACATGATCTTTGAGATCCACTTGAGATGACCTCTTCCTGTGATGTCATTGCGTCACTCAAAATGGGAAATCGACATGTAACCAACAGACCAGGGCACCTGCATGCTCATCTTTGTGTCATTGCTCTGCACGTCAGGAATGGAACTGGCGGGGGAGGTCTTTCTCGAATACTGTCGGAGATCAAATGTAGGTTAAGGGGATCATTGGCCTTCAGCTGCTCGAAAAACCTGACATATACTTTTGACGGTACGTTGCACTGCAGCTGAAAAGATGTTATTGCATCACAGGTCATGGATGACCCAACAACTTAGAATCGCATTTAAACAACATGGATGTGTTATGACAGCTCCAACGAGATACTGCATTTCGATTTTTCATGCTTTTTTTAATGGATCCCATTTCATTGGTGTAAGTAGTTTGGTGGCCATAGCAATATAGTGAACAAAAGAAAATCCCCGCCTTTGCCGCATGCTCGTTTGAACAGTTGTTTTTCGAGCGCATTTTTTTAATCCAACAATATAAAAAGGAATCACAAAACAATATTACTGTTAGGAAAAGGACAAGCAACTGTGCATACGAAAAGCTGCAAAATTTAACGCACATGCTATTGCACAGAATAACTCAACGTACGGCAGAATCTCTGCAGCGTTGCAAGAGACATTAAATCATTTTCCTTACTTTGGACATACCAAACCGCATTGTGCTAGCATCCGTAGCGTGCTTTTCGCTCGCACATCACGATATTGCGGCTGGGACAGTCTGCTGTCTTCCAGCACCGATGTCAGGTTGTACTTGTAGCATGAAGGAGACCGTCAGTGCAAACAGGGCTAAGACCGCGTGCCTTCGCGCTTTAGAACCACGTTTTGTTTGCGGTTGGACATGCGATGTTGATCAGAGCCCTGACCGCATCTCACGGCCGGCCTTGCAGGTATTTTTCCAAGTCATATAATAGCTTGATGACGGTATCCCTCGTGGTGGGCCGGTGACGAGGCCGGACGTTGTCGGCTCCATACTGCCGTCTTGTCTCTGGTGTAGTGTGCTGGGACTGGATGTCAATCAGGTAACCACGGCCCGATCGGCGGCCGGCCTCGACGCGCTGAGGTCCTTCTCTCCTCGTGCCAGTGAACGCGACGGGGACGGCGGCAGGGAGCACGAGGAACAAGTCAGGCGATAGCGGACCATAAGCCCTCAACAAAAGGACTTACACACAAACACACGTACTGGCTTCTGAGGTATTTCAGGACATGCGTCGCTGAAACCGTCGATGTGACCTCCCCGAACACAAAAATTCGGTTGTGCCTCTACTCTCCATCCCTATCAAGGTCCTCGCTTACCATGGCCGCAGTCCATAGAAAGCCCCACAGCGCTGGATCAGGTGCGCTGTAATACCTGCTGCATACCTCCCGACTGCTTGACGGGGCGCCATGAATTCGGTCACAAATGGCTTTGTACCAGATTCTTTTGCACCAATCCGGAGGAAATTTTGAGGATACGTAATGCTCCAGACATCAAAAAGTTAGGAGACCACAGCTCCCTGGTACATGGAGAGTGTCTATTTAACCCGACTCTCAAAACGGCACATTAATGAACACCGGAATATATTAGCCTTATCGCCTAACATAAGACCATCCCACTCAACTTTACAGTATTCTGTTCCGAAAGATGCTTAACCCTATTCCCGGCAGGGGGGGGGGGGGGCGGAATCCGCCCCCCCTCGGATTTTTAGCTTGCCAATTCCAGGCTTTTTAACGCAACTTCACGAAACTTGGTCACTTTTCCTTGCTATTCTTTCTACGTGCCGTGACAAAATTTCAAAATTCTACTTTGCTCAGGGCGGAGTCAGGCAACGTTTTTGGGAGGCACCTCACGCCATTTTTGGCCATGTTAAGGGTAAAAGGAAAATGTCTGCCAAAAACAGAGTTTTTAAGATAGAACTTGAAACTTTGTATGGATGTATAGCTAAATAGTTGGGCCATGTGCAGATGTAATTTTGTTCACCTGACGTCATTTTACAAGGTCAGGTCAAGGTCAAAAGTCAAAATTTGTTTTTTTGCAATAATTTCGGCGCCGTTTTTTCAAATGCCAAACCCGGAATAGATATGGCGTAGAAGGGTGTCTTCTACTTGTGTACCAAGTTTCAGCTTGATATCGGGTCGGGTCACGGAGCTATGACCTAAAATGTCAGTGCGCGTACCCTATATCGCAAAAGCCATAAAATGAAATTTTTGAAATAGAGTGAATTCAAACGATTGAAAACGTTTAAATATGATATTAAATGCATAGGAGATCATTCTAAGTGGCTCCCCAGGGTCACTGGAGGTCATTTAAGGTCAAAGGTCACAAGTTGGTCTGAGAAACGCGTGACCATGACAGTTCCCCCTTTTTCATGTCCCTGGCACCGCCTGTGCTAACATTATACAAACATTGTAATGCGATTTGTACTTCTTTAGTATAACATGACTAGCAGAAGCCAAAAAAGGGTGTTCGCCTCTTTTGTTCATCCAGTTGTTAGAAAACTAATCCTTCTATTTTTGAAACCCTGTGAACGCCCATGAATTTTCTCAAAATTTCAGATTTGCGGGCCCATGGTAAAAGCCCTATCCATAATCTCTCGATTGATGCCAGTTTCATCGAAATCGGTCCATAAACAACGGAGTTATAAGAAGTCCAAAAGTACCCTCCCATTTTGACATTTTTGCCCCCCTGTATCCACAAATTTCAAAATTTTGAAAATTTCTTTTTATAAAAATGTAGTTCACGTCACGGCAAATCGATTGTTGTTTGTTGCAATGAAATCAGACGAGTAGTTCTCGAGATCTCAGGGGGGGCCGAATCCGCCCCCCCTGCCGGGAATCGGCCATACCGTCTAGCCCTCCGGGAATAGGGTTAAGGTGCTCAGAAATAAGTCAGTATTTCAAAATCCGTTCTCATAAATGCAGCTTATTCATTTGGATGCGTGGTGTCAAGTATTAGTTTTCTTCGCAGCTAAACGTGTACATTCCACGGCGTTGGCTAGGAAATCCTCGCTTCTAAAAAAGCGTCACGCAACTGCATAGTTGGGGCTCAGACGTTTTGAGCTTCGTCCTTCATCACAACAGCATTCAGTTCTGATATCACAGTAACGTTAGATGAACCCTGAACCTCATTGCAGTCGATATAGTTGCATTCAGGTTGTTGCACATTGCAGCAGTCGGCCGCTCATCACTTCAGATTTCTGCTCAGCCTGCAAGTTTAGAGTGCCGAGTTTGCAAAGGATGTCGCAATGGCCTGCCTGAAGTGACTAGTGTCTCAGCGCTCCCCGCTTCCCGTTTTTTTTTTTTGCACTACCGTCTTCATGGGCACGTCCAGTCCATATACCAAAAGACTGGGCCCTTTCCGTTCGGCTTTGGGTTTGTTCCATAGCAATCATGGAACGACTTCTTTTTCCCCACGTGACAAATGTGCTTTGACTTGGGCTAGTATCAAAAAGTTTGCTCCAGTTGGAATTTTGGCCCGTTGCTTGGTTGCTGCTCAAAGGTGTCGCCGCTGCGGCCTTGCGGTCAAGGAGCCGGACAGCGTAGTCCAGTGTGTGGCAGGCACTGGGTTCAAGTTCCAGATCGGGCATCTGTACTTGGCCCGAGACCAAGAGGGTCAGCCGATTACGGGGCGGCCGTGTCGTCAAGCTGCACGGCACGAAGGTCCTCCAGCGCCATCTGGTTCGGCGCCTGGGGCAAAATCACTCCATATTTGGGAACACTGGTGGTGGGGCACGGTCGGGCAGCAAGCTTGGCTTAGCTCGGACTCGGATCCCAAAGGCATGCGCTTGAATCCGTTCGGGCTGAATTTAAAATAGACCCGCACAATGACAGACGACGCGGAGTGTGAGCAACGACCAGGGCTAGAAAAGACCCCGTTCCGAGCGCAGTGAGCGATTCAGAAAAAAATCGCGCCGACCATGAATTTCTAACAGCTGGAGGCTTGGAAGTTGCAGGGGGTAAGCTGAACTGCGAAAGAACCACGTTTCGTGGCGTACAAAGTTTTGCGGTCAGATCCGGCAACCACGTTATTCATGATTCTCAGTCCAGCAAGACCTTCGGATTAATTATGTACTTGTCAGACAAGAACCGCGTCGACAGTGATCTTGTCAAATGTGTCGGCACAATGAACACCGGATTGCGCAGTGCACCACGGAACGGGTCGTGACGCTGCCTCCCGTTTCGGCGATGCGTTATTGTATCGATATTTACAGTACACGCGCACGTACTGAAATTGACTGTCTACGAAAATGCTGAACTTCTGTGGAAGACAGCGTCCGAGAGAAACACGACCATATTTCCGATATTCTACGCGATATGAACTGGTTTTGTGCTTATGACTAAGCGACATGTCATTGTACGTAGGAGGTTTATCCTTCTGTACAATCAGTACATCCCGTAGCAATCTCAGAGCACCTTGTGAGAAGAATGCGCGATCATGTGACGCGCAGAGACCAAGTTAAGTCTCTAAAAATGCGAACCGGGATCGGCAGACGACATCGTTAATCGAGACAGACAGATCGCTATTTGTGAGCAGGCATTCTGGCCGATTTAAAGTGAATAATAGGAACACCGATTGATGTGAAATTTCAGTTACCCTTCACGAACACTGCTTTTCTCTTTCTGCTAGGCCCTGGCACAAGTGACGATAGGTAATTTTACGGCTAACTCTATCGATAACAGTCTTTCTCCGCGGGCAAACAGCATTTTAATCACGGTCTCGTAAGGGCATAGAACTGTCCATGGGAAACACGTGTACTGCAGGTAATGATTCGCATTTTTTCAAGTCATTCCAGAAAGGCGTCAGAATGGTAAATGCAGGAACTGCGGAACGCTGGGGGGGGGAGGAAGGACGCGAGATGTGTCCCCCATTTTCTCGAGAGACGGTCATACTCTTCGTCGTCCACGTTCTTCCCCGGGACCCCTCTCAGAAGTATGTCAGGAAAGGCCCCTCAATGCCTTCAAGCATTCTCAAGACCATTGTTAAGCACAGGGAAACCTCTAACCGCGCCAGGAGGCTCACTCGTTGCCGGAGGTGGCTTCTTCCCATCGCAGGAGGCCTCACACCGCTCCAGGAAGCCCCTCACCACATCACTATCACATCACATCACATCACATCCTCATCCTCATCACCACAGCAAGTCTTTCGCCGCCACAATAGCCCTCTTTTCGATCTTTGTAGTCCTTGAAGGAGTTCGGGTACTAACCGCTATTGAGGACCCTTGAATGATAGGTTTCGTGCATCCCTGGTCCGATACCGCCTTAGTGGCTTCCAAATTTCGTGACAGCCCCGAGAACAAGAGGCACCCGAAGCTCAAAAGGCCCTCCTACCTTATCTGTCCTTCCATTCTTGGACCCGTGGCGCAGTTCGTGAGTGTGTGTGGGAAAACACCAGTTAAAAAGTGGTATCTTTATTCAAAATTTTGTTTATATGTATTAACTAGGCACTTCTTGACTGGTATCGTGCTTCACCAACTTCGGCAGTTTCCCAAACAGCCGAAACACGTTCTGGCAAAACACAATTTGCCCCAACGCATCGTGGTCGTTTCTCCTGGGGCGACCACGCAAAGTGATTCCTTCGTCCATGTTTGTGAATGAATAAATTGTCGGAACGTATCGTGATCGCGTTCTCATAACGAAATATCAGTCTAGCCTATATTGGTGTCTGGCAATTTAGTCGTATCCAGAACACGGTCTGGTTGTTTGGAACGCCCAATGGCCGTTTTCGGTCTCTGATGATAACCTATGCATTTTGAGATATGACTGCTTCTCTCCTCTGTTTAGTTGTTCACTCACGTGCATGAAAAGCCACGTTTGGCATGCCAGTACAACGCTCAATAAATTGTCTGATCAGGTCTGATCTGAAGCAGTCCGGAGGCGCAGGAGAGCACATCGCAATGAAGACTGAGATGGATGTCTGGCTTTCTAGCCAATTAACGGCAAATGCCGTGACCTTTATGCAAGTCTGGACGTCATTTGAGGATCTGGGCTTCTGTTTTTAGGCTGTTGACCGTACCGAACCGCAAAACTTCACCCGTACACACATATACATGCACACATACATACGCTCCATATGTCCTTTTGCATCATCTCGCAGTCGGGAGTGCAAGCGCCCAGATCTCGAGTCTGCACGCCCGCACGACCTCGCGCATGGTGGACTGACGTTGCATTCTGAGCTTTTTGCCTCCCTGGCGGCGCGGCGAGCGAGGAGCGCCAAGGTCACCTTGAGCCGATTGCGCTGTATGTCGTTCGGCCTCAAGGCCGGTCCTCGTGCCCCCGCCCCCTCCTCCCCGGCACTTCCCGCGGCTGCGCAGGTCCCGGCTGCCAGACGGCCACGTCAGCATGGCTCGATATCCGCTGCCGCCGACGCCGCTGCCGCCGCCGCCAAGATGAGGACGAGCTGTGAAACGCTTTGGCGCACTGGGTGTCGCATGAGCGTAGGCATTTGGGTGGGAACGTATGAAAATTTGCGAGTGTTTTAGGGTCTCTCTCTCTCTCTCGCAACATTCTATTGTGCAAGGTAAAGACAAGTCCGTGGCTCGGACGGTCTTTGGTCGACATGTTTGAAACATTGCCTCCCTGTGATCTGCCACGTCCTGCTCCATATCCTCAACACCATTCTCACCCCTTGTCGATATCCCGCTGTCTGAAAACAGCGTCAGATCCCGCTGTCTGTTGTTCAGTTTTACCTCATTAATGCATGATTTATCATGATTTGTGGCGGGCCAGCAGCACAGTTAAAGCAAAACAAAAAACATATACGGGGCCCATAGCAGTCCTGTCAATATTTCTTCAGCCGTCCAACGAACAGTTTGGCGCCAGTTTTACCCAAATAGCAAACAACTGACAACTACCTGCTTGCTGCTTCGTAACATGGTTCAAGTACGGACTGTCCACCGCGATGTCCCTTTGCTTCGTTTCTGACTGTTCTGTCTGCGAAAGCTGATACGTCGCTCCCGGGCTTTTTACGTTTCTCAGTGGTTTAGCGTGCTCGATCACGGGGTGCCTCTCTCAGAATTCGAAAGCAGCCAAAAGCTTAATGGGTGGGAACTATGAAATTGGGAAAGTAACGCATCAGGCTGTATGCCAAGTTTTCGATCTCTAAACACGAAAATCAGGCCATATACTATGTATTTCATGCTCTTTCAGTTGTACTTCGTGCATCTGCGGCATAAATTCCCCGTGGTCTAAAAGGCGCACGCGCATCATTCACAGCTCCTCCGTCACAGTTCGTGGCACCTCCAGGTCAACTTCTCTGATCGCTCGCTGAATTCTGAGGCTCAGCTAACAGTGACATTAAGCCTCCCAGCCTTATCCGTACACTTTCTGCCTCGCTGTTCCCCAGAAGTCTTCTGATTGTATCTGGGAGGCACAGGGTGGATTCATGTCACGGGGTACGACGGGTGCACCTGCGTCCTCCAGGATATTCAAATACTGTAGATATTCAACAACACTGCCGAGGTCAAGCCAGAAGAGAACATCTCTCTCCTTGTCCTGATCATTTATGAACGGTATTGAAACCTCGTATGGGGACTTCTCCCGGTATACATGGCCGCTGATGCTGTTTTTGTTTGGCATGAGGACTGGACGCGTCACTCCCCTGGGACTTATGGCCACCCAGACAAGAAGTCTCCGCGGAAACTTATTTTCCGCCTTGTATCTGACGTAGTTTGGTACGTCTGCTCCTGCTGCGACACAAAAGAGGGCGTTTGCTGGCATCTGACTTCCACCGCAGCGTAAATAAGACTCGTCGTCTATGGACACCTCCATGTCTCCCGCACTCCTCAATGGTCCACCTGAGTCTGCGAGGTCGGGTCTTCTTGGCCTCTCGCTGAGACCTGGTGGCTTCGGGAAACTTAATTCTCCTCCGGTATGTTTTCGGACAAGAACAGGCCGTGACATGCTTACTCTGCGCTTTGCAGCGCGGACCAGCTGAGTTCGTGAGGTACGAGTCATTTTCTTAAGGTTTTCTCCCGTTTTCCCGCATGGTCGACACTTCCTCGAGTCCGTAACTTGTTTATGATGCAGTATACGGTAGATGTAGGCAGACCGTATGGTATGAAATGTTTTGCGATGTCAGCTTTTGTAAAGTTGAGGTTACTTTTGGTAACTTTGGGGATTAGGTTCCGAAACGCTCGTTTACTTAACGAGGTCATAATCGCAACAGAACAACTGGACGACGTCCTTTTTTCGCCAGAATGTGACGGACAGTTGCTGCATGTCTCGTGCAAAAAATCTTGAAAACGCATTGCTTAATTAATTTTTACGATAAGTTCACTCAAACTTTTTCCTGTTTTATAGTCCTCATCCGTTCTCCCGATATTGGCCTTGTCTTACTGGGCTCACTCAGACAGTATCCCCTATGGTTGTGGTGACCATGGGTTCTCGTCTAAGTCAATGGTGTTTGCACACCATTAAGACTTCTCCATTTCCATGAGACCACTTCCACTTCACTTCCATTAAAACCCGTCAACTTCCGAATACGAGTCATGCCCAAAAATCTAATGTCGAGTCCGAGTCCAGAGCAAAGGGCTGTGAGTCCGAATTCCGGTCCGACTCCGAAATCTCTGGTCAGGCCAACGTTTCCTTTCCGCGCAGCACGACGTAGCCCGTGTTTTGCGCGGATGACCATCTGTGCCATTTTCTTGCGCATCTCCAGTCATCGGACGCGCCATTTACGAAACGGAACTAAGTCAGTAATTGAGGTTACCACGGACGACGGCTAGACATTTCGGCTACACAAATATTTACGATTTAAACCTCCTGATTTCTTTCAGAAATTGAGCGGTCCTCAGGAGGACTTGATGGGACGTAATCTCTCCTGGGGCGACATTTTCGCTCCACGTGTTTCCGTAAATAAAACAACGGCCATGATTAACCTTCACCCTTTGAGAAGCTCATCCGACCCCCATGCTACTTCTCTCTTCAGCTACGGAACGAGGAGCAACTGCGTTAAATTTCAGGTGGTTAAGTTTGATTTCATTTCGCATACCTGAAACTATGTTTCAGGCTAAGCCACAGGGATATAACGCCATTTTCAAAGGCATTCTCTGTGCTTTTACAATTTTTCAAGTACAAACTAGCGCAATGCTTTTCAGCAATAGATCAAAGCTTGCTCCCAACCTGATAGGAATGTTCTTCAGTCTAATGACATCTTATGACCTTCCAATATTCAATCGAGGACAATGACCCAGTTTCAGCCTTTTGAGGATTCTGAACATTTAAACATGATGGCGGCAATGCAAGTGATAAAAACAACCTGTCTTGGTCTTGAAGGTCACGAAGAGGTAACATATGGCCATGCCACATTTGATCGAAACAAAAGATTATGTCTGACGATTTGTTAACAACCTGCTAACCACTCAAAAATCGATTCCATGCCGGATCTAGGATGCTCATGCAAACTGGCCTATAGTTATCACGCCTTCGAAGCGATGGTTTCCTAGAAGCGCGATAGAGGCATTGCAAGTCATTCGCACATGAGCGGAAAGCAAATGTGGCCCATTCATGGAGGACAGAAAAAGGATCATTTGGGCTGTGCTGACCTGGCATGATGCGGATTACAGGGTCAACGGTAAAAGCTGCACAGGACATCAGTCTTTCATCGTAGTCGCAGACAACAAAGAACTATCACATGACCAGAATGTTGCATCGCTTTTTGCTCTCGAAAGACGAAGAGGAAACGAGGAGTCGTCCCATCGTGGGGTTGCGATAAGCAGGGCGCGTTAGTAAAAATGTTAAGGTCTTTCGTGTGTAAACCCAAGTTTTCCCAGTCTAAAGAAGGTTTTCTTATCATATCATTGTGCTCAGAGCTCAGGAACATGCAGGCAATTTCGGACTATTAAACCGGCAAATACCAGCTTGTGCACTTTGTGCAAATACCCGCCCGTCCATTCCGGCACAGGCGGCAGTCATTACTTGGCATATAAAAGTAAACGCTGAGTTCTGTATTTTAGCCCAATTAAACTATTCAAACGTTGGTTAAACTACAAACACGTTGGTCGCATGCAGTTAAATATGACCATTGTAGCCACAAATTACATGTAATTTGATAGAAAATCCCAGCTTAATTCTACATCATTTATCAGAAGCTGCATCACTGCGTCACCTTCGATTACATTCAGTTACACGGGCGGTGAGGAATATCCCTCCGGTTGGATCGCCGTTTGTTGCACTGTAGTCTCAAAAGAAAAGGCAAATATAAGTGACTAGCCGCAGTGACAATTTTCGTAACCCGAGTGACCGATTTGATAACCGAAATAGTCTGCCATCTAAAACGGACAATTTGTAACCGAAAGGATGAAACGCATCAGCAGGACATGATGCTCCTACACTTTACACATATCTTGTAGCATTGCTCTAATTTTAGCGATTGAATTAATTTACCCACCATAACGGCCATTTTTATAACCAAAAATGAGCAGTGCGATGGGTCACTGTTTTCAGAACCTTAGAATGCGAACCGCACCAGATTTTGTGTGAGGGGAGGGGGGGACCGAGGTAGGTTGGGTCGAAATAAGCTATTTTTAGTGCAGTTCTCGGAGAGTTCGCTGGATGGTGGTGTACGACATTCGTGAAAATTTTCTTGGTGGTCGTATGCCGTATAGTGTGGCTTGTGGCTCTCAGGAGAGCCGGGGAGCTTGCAGACGTTTCGGCCATTTACCTGTTCAGTGCTTCTTCAGTCTTCAGTGCCAACTAACACCATCAAGATATTTTTGTCACGCATGGTGGAGGCGCGCTGAATGTTTTGGCTTAGACCTGTGTCCCCGTGCCCTCTTCTGCGCGCCCGCCGTTCCACGGCGGCAGTGCAAAGCAAAACGGTGCGTTTTACCTAAGCATCGTTAAAACGTTTGCTTCCGCAAGATGGCTGTGCTTACATATCTTCATGCTCCGAGCACCTTGGAAAACCCAGTAACCCCGTGTCCGTGATCCTGGATCCGCACTGGCCCAGGCATGTCATAAAAAACGCTTTTCTTCCCGACACCGCAAAAAATTGTGTTCCGGAAGCACTCCATTTTAAGCTCTGGACAGTCCTGGCAACGTGCCCTTTATGACGTTACTGCCCCCCCCCCCCCACATCCCCAATGCGTTGGGACTGGATAGGACTATACTGGACTGGACTGGCACTTTAAAGGAGACACTGCACTACCTTCTGAATATACCTCTTTTTTTTGTTTTCGCGCTAAAATGGTACAATTTTGTTTGAGTTGCCGCCATTAAAAAAATAATTCTGACCGGTGGGGGGGGGGGAGCGCGTGTCCCTAGAGCCCTCATCACATCCTGGGTACGCGCCTGATTCGCACCTCCTTTCATTAAATTTTTTTTTAAGTGGCATGGCCGTAGTGATAGAAGACTGTTCATGACATCAATCGTGGTAACACCACGCAATCCGATTTGCAGGCGAAACTTGGCCCCTTTATCCGCTTCAAAAGGAGGGTAGCTATCTCGTCTCCCGTACCCTCTACCGGTTGGTTGGTCGGTTGGTTGATGATTGCTCGGCCTTTGGTCTCGCTTGTAGTTAAAGGCATTCCGAAATCATTGGGGGGGGGGGCATCTTCTGCTAAGTACCGAAGAGCGGCTGTCCCCCTGCCAACGCGTATCAGCCGGTCTCTTCCTCCATCCTGAAATGACACCCTGACTGTGCCATTGTCTGTACCATATAATCTGTATAATACAAATGTACCACTGACTGTACCACATCCAAAATGTGGATCACCAAAAAAGGCCAAGAGCCACACCATGGTGTTGTTACCAGAACCGCTCTTGCTTTATAATGCTGCGAAAATAACCATATTTCGTGGAGAGGAGATACGAAAGATCATGAGTTCCATCCAGCAAGATAGTGTGGCATTGTCTTCCGCCTGGTACTTGACCCTCAAATGGACAGTACAAGCAGTCCACTTGCATGCCAGGCATTGTTTCCTGCCTTCTGACGTTTCGTGGCATCTGAACTTCATCCGCTGTCCTTCGTTTTTCCATGGCCAATCATTCAGCTCGTTTTCCGAGGTAGACGAGGCGGCCGGCCTTCGCTAGATAGCTTTTCCTCTCACACGTTTTGCCTCTTCGGACCTCATTGTCAATATGAAACAGTGCACTAGAACAAATTATCTAAGTGCGTACATCAACCCACCTGTTTCAGATTGATTTCAAGCTGGCTAGGGGCCATGCGTACCGGGCACGAAATGTGTCGTAAACCGGCTGCCACTTCAGTCTGAAACTGAAATCTACCAGAACTCCATCTTTGTTTAGGACATTCAAAACTTTTTGCTATATGCTGGCGCAATATTTGACGTGTCTGGTGATGAATGCAACCATAGAACTCAATTTTTTGTTTAAGAAGTATCTTTTGGATTTCATCGTCCAGTGAACACCACCCTCCCTAATTGCGCCACCTTCCTCCCCCAGTGATCTGTTAACTGAGGTAGCTGATTGCTAAATAAGGGATATTTTCTTAGAGAGACGGCATGACTGCAGGTTAGATTATTTCCTGCTTTTCTTTGGCGGCGATACAGACGTGTGTTGGGTCAGTGAAGCTTCAGTGCTTGAAACAATTTTCTAGTTTGTGTTATTCGTGTATGACTGTGCTATCAATGTCATGAAACAAAATTGACGCTTTACAATGCTTCCGTTGTGAAACTAGGCTTCCTATTTGACCAAAACATAGGAATATGTGCGCGCGTTTTTTTAATTAATTTCCGGCTAGTTTTGTTGTCGCGGAGCCATTTTGGCCCACTCATGTACATTGACGGCATGGCTCGCCGCTGGCCACACACTGTGCCGTTCGGTGTCAGGTGAGCTCGCAGTGCTCTTTCCCATTGGGGGATTTAGCTGCCGCTGCAGGAATTTGTTTCCAAGTTGTCATGCTAATACACACCCTGGAGGGGGCGGGGAGGACGGAGGGGGAGAGGACTTTCCCCTTCTGAAACTCGAAAACCCTTATGATATCGGTGACCTTACTTCGACGCGTAAGTAATGCAGGACTATTTCATTTTTGAGCTTAAGAACGAAGTATTTTCGGATCACAAGAGGCGTGTGGGCCCCAGGCTTATCGAATGGGTCTATGTAGCCACTTCCATGGGGTCTGCCCAACATCTTACCGGAGTTCGAGCACGTCTCCCCGCCTGTTGGCACAGGTGGCGGAACGGGGGTGCACGGGGGCACTGCGCCCCCCTTAACTGGCGGAATTTAACATTAACCCTGTGGCACTGCATGTAAAACAATGGCTCGAAAAGTAGCCGGTGCCCTCCTTGCCGGAACACGTTCCGCCGCTAGTGCCTGTTGGGAAGTATTGACAGAAAGAAAAATTTGTAGAACTGTTCATAATGTTCCAGATAATGGTCCATTATCCCCTTTGCCGAAAACGTACCTGGAACTCCGTATCATTTCCGTGATGGCGCAATCAGGCACATCATGTGGAGGTGTCTTTCGACCCTGTGCATCAATAGGAGCACAATAATGCACATTTTATGCACATCGTGTTCATGGTTGAAAAAACTGGAGCAAAAAACACATGCTTGGGGCCATTTTTGACTTTGACCTCACCATGGCCGAATCTTCCAGGGATCACAATCCGTGGAGAATGGGATTCTTGCTGGGAATAGATAGTCTTCTTTGGCTTTGATGGACTCGAAATGCAGAAGATTCTGTGCAAATTTGATCAAAATCAAAGTAAAATCTAGCGAATTGTTTTATGCCCACGCTATATGAACCAGTGACATTCAATCTTCAAGTGACAGTGCTTAAAAGTGTTGGATCGAGGCCATATTTTGCACGTATGATTCCCTACCAAAAACACATCAATTAATGACAAAGCACTCTGGAAAAGCCTTCATCGTAATTTGCCCGTAGTATTGGGGACCACCCTTGTAATACACGAATTTAGCAATTGCACTTCTATTGAGCTTCGTTATGGTTACGGCTTAGTCAAAACTATGTGTGAAGGGTAACTATGGGCACATTTGGAAAGACAGCGTTCCATTATAATTGTCAAGCATTTGGAGAGAGGGGGGGTTCACACTTGGAATCCTTGCCTCATTCATTACGTCTGCTACGGGTTTCCCCCTGGTGCAGCATTGCTTAAGAAGATGACAATGCATAATTCTACTTTCCGGTAAGCAATACATTCCTGTCATCACCAATGGCACGAAAAATGGGCTTGAAACCATTTCCTTCTGATCCAGTCACAATAGCTATACACTCCATCACGGGGCCACAACCACGGCGTGCCAAAAAGGCGACCGAGGTGTGCGCAGAGCTTAGTTTTGTTCAGGGCAGGAGCTGCGGCTATGCTAAGGAGGTCATCTTTGCAAGTTCGTCCCGGTAACCGAGGACGCCAGAACCGTCAATGCACTGGGGCACCTCGCTGGTCTCCTCCGGAATACCCCTATGGCGATGAACATAAAGAACGTACTTTCACCCCGTCTCCTTCCATTTATTCCGCCTCCAGTGCCTATAATGCACGTTGTATTAATTTTAATGATGTAGTCGCCTAATTTGCTTGTTCTCCCTAATTTGCCCACTCCTTCCACAGGTAAACAAGCCTAATAGGCCTCAGCAGATTCACAAGGAGCAGGGCTAAAAACACTCTAAAACGTCGTCTACAGCCTAACCAAGCAGAAAAAGCATTCACGTCATTGGCCATTCATCATAAAAAGATAAGCACTTTGGTTGCTCTTAGTGAGCTAAATGGGTGCTTTGAGCAATGCTCGTCTTGATACAACAGTTTAAGCAACGTTTTCTATGAATGTTAACTCTCAGCACCAAAATGCTTTGATCAGGCACTCGGGTTGTTGCTGAGAGTAACAAATGAGAACCCCAATGTTTAGAGACTTTGAGGTAACTAAAACCAAGCTACAGTGATGTTTACATGCTTCATGTGGGATGTTAGTTACCATCAGAAGTAAGCCAACGCGTTACACGGTTGGTTTGGGATCAAAATGGAAGTTCTGCATCGCATGCAGACCTGTGCACCCGTTTAGTAACTTTATCTAGACCAAGGTACTAAAGTAGGCATCACAAACTTTGCACAAATTGAGGATCCCATGTCCAGCAAGCTGCACGACCACATGGGTGCATCTTGCCACTGATGCCCTATTTTTGTGCCGGATGGCGTCAGTGACCTTGCAGCTAACCACAAAATTTGACTCCTCTAGCATCAACAGTTCTCAAGCCAAAGGCCTGAATGCCAAAGGAGTCTACCACAGCACGAGCGTCCTGCGCACACCAGGCTGAAGCTACTGACGTGTAAAACAGCTATATATATACATTGACTGCCAGGTATCATGTGTTTCTACCTGCCAATGTTCAGCATCCCAACGGTTGTAGATTTGTGGCAATGCTATTCTCGCTCCACGCGCAAGGCAGCCCCGTTCCGACCTGAATCCATCGGAATTAAACGCCCATCTGCCCGTCCGCCTTTCCAAGCCATCATCATTGCACCGAACTGCGCCGTTTGCGTCCCGGCAATTGGCCCATAAGAACCACAGGTAGAAAAGAGGCGCGCATGCGAGGCACGTGGGCCATTGGACCATTATGTGGGGCATCGTTTGATAACCCTAGTGCTGGTCTGTCTACCAACCAAATTTCAACCGCCTGGGTTACTTCTGACGGTACTCGGAGGCCCTGAGTCCAGATCGGAACGTTTGCCTGTGGATCGCCACGTGGATCGCACGTGGATGCCGACCTCAAAAGCACGCACGCGCAAGCGGAGCCCATGATGTCACCAAGTCTTGAGTCAACGGCACCCGCCCTTTGACCTGTACCCATGATTAATTGAATTCTGCAGAGGTCTGGCTCGCGCCACGTGGCACGGACCATACGCCGCGAATCGCTTCGAAATCTGCACCACAATCTGTCCGTCAAGTCGGTGCACCCGATGGTGCTACTTGTGTCGCAATCGGATGGCGCGTTCGGGTGTTAAAGGCTCGGAAGCTTGGACTGACTGACTGACTAAATGAATGACAAAACGACAAATGACACTTTGATCTGAACTTTTCCGAGCAACCGCCATGTGTGAAATCTCACTCGCTAAGAGCGTGCTCTGCACGCTTTTACCTTTTTCGATTCTGAATGACGAACACGTACGTGCTTAATATAAGACGCCTGGCCATTTGATAGGCAATATTTTGCACTGACGTAGTGTTTTTATATAAAATAGTGAGCGGATCGGCCCTTGTGTTCTGGTCCGTTGGTGTTTGCGGCACGCGTTGTGATTGGTCGTGGCCGAACACGTTATAGAAACTGGAAGTAGGAAAAGCGCTTTATAACGGTTTCATAAAACCCGTGTCGGGCGCCGATACGTCATGTTCCATTAATTGTTAGCGGCGAATATTAGTGACAACTAGCTGGAGTAGCCATTCGATAAGGGCTTTAAGACGATTTGGAAATGGCATTGATCTCAGGCCAATATCTGAATTTGGGCTTTTTTGACCTATATACTCCGTACACCACACGCCCATGGCCGAAATGATAAGTTCAGAAATGTTTCTTCCATATGACAGGCTGGAATGTAATGATGCAATGATGTGTGGTGCGTCATGTAGTGATACAATATGTAGTGATGTAATTTGTAATAATATAACATGCAGTGGTGCGTGAAGACTAACATGGGATGGTTAGGAGGGCAGCTGCCCTTCTAGCTGGGGAGGGAGCCTTTTCGTACGGTTTATTAAACTGTGATTCAGAAGAGAGAATACAAAAATGCCGGAAATGGAAAGGATGCGGTTAAAATCCGATGGCTTTCCATCAGCAGTGATGATTGTTACCCTTCCGTCCCATTTTCCATCTTTTTGTTGCTTCTGTCATGAACGCAAAATCGGAGCAACATCAGCACCATCAGCTTAGTGTCAGATGGAGTCTAAAGCGGTGCTAGCTAAGTGGCGCAATTGGCACGCATGTATCAGACGAAAACAAGTGTTACGAGCAAACAGCTCAAACAGTGAGGTAATGGAGGTGCATGCACTTTATCGTGCAAGTTAAGTATCTGACTACAAGGCAGCATTTGCTCCGAACGCACCATGGAGCCTATACTACGGCCCGACACGTGTGCTGCCGTCCGTCGCCAACGGCTGATTGGCCGCGCGACTGACAGATCAGCCGTTCAGTTACTTGCGTTTTTTTTTATCTACGAGCTCTTATTTTACGCGCAAAAATACATGCGAGGCCTCAATGACCGTGCGCCAGTATCACAAAAGACCCCACAATTTCGTCATGGAGACTATATAATGTGTCTAGCTTTTGCGTTGAGTTATGCTGATACCTGCACACGGACGACCAGTGTACGAGTTTGCACTGCGCAATTTTTCGCTAAATTGTGTGTCCCAGAGCCGAAACGTGGTTGGTGCGCTATTTTTTAGTTCCTGGGCCACTTGTTTAGGTTTGGCTGGTTTTGAGAGTCCGTCTTTGGACTGGTTTAACACCTGAATAAACCTTTTATATAAACTACTGTTTTTCTATAGAATACGACCTGTATACGTTATCGACAAGAAGCTGAAGGTGTTCGCGCAATAAGAGGTGGGGGAGCTGTCCACTCTCATGTTTTTTGCTCATAACATGCACAAGAATAATATTAAAGGTCTATAATTTTGTGTGTCTTCTGAACTTCTAACGCAGATTTTGCGGTCTGAAATTTTAAAATCAGCCCAAACTTTTCACTGACAGCCCGGCGAAGTAGTGAGGCCATTTGCGCGGTCGATCTTTCGTCGGTGGCGGACGGCCGCACGCCTATCGAGTCGTTGTGAAGGGCATTATGTTGTCTGTGAAATAGGTTCTGTCGGACAGCCAGCTACAACGTACGGTGTGGAGTTAGCCTATGTGATGAATATACAATGCAGTTGCGCAGATAGCCTGGGGCGGGTCAATCGAAGTCAGCTAAAACCAAATAATGGATGTAAAACATTGCAGATCTACTCAGCCATCTTCGATGAAACTTTGTTTAGAGTTGGACTTCTAGATGATCGTACTTACCCTGAAGTACAAGTTGTCTGGGTCACGTTGATAGAGATTAACTGAGGACAAGTATTGAAAAAACAACATTTTGTTAAGGGGTCATGCCACATGGTGGGGTTTCCACTGCATGATGGTTGCACGTGCCTCACGGCAAAGGGAAGCTAGGTCAGGTCAACAAAGGTGATCCAAGGTCAGTAAGTGAATATGCAGCTTTCTCTTTCTTCATATCTACCATATTATCTGAATTTGGTTTTCGTGAGCATGCATTTTGTTCACCTCTGCTGACCCCTGCTTACCTCACACGACCTCAGATGACCTATGTGCGTCACCTAACGTAGAGATTTACGTAAGTGAATCCTACCCACAAACAGTGAGCCAGATTGCGTTATGTTCGATTTCGAGAAAACACAACATTTCCGAATGTTCAACTAGGTTAATCTGGTCTCGCCACACTTGGGGCAATCTCAATGTGCAGTATGTAAGGTTAGGCCTGCGGCTACACAAAATTCGGTTGCGGTCATTTCAACAGGCCTGGAGAAAGCAAGCGATGTTCATGAGTCAGCGTTTGACTTGATTTCATCTCGAAGGACTTGACCTAGTTCATTGAGTTTCCAGGGTTGTGAGACCATGGTGAAGACTTCCTGCCGCAACATTCTGTCATGGTTGAAAAGGTCAGAAGATGGTTGGGCTGAGGGGAGGGGCAAATATTCCCAGCCCCCACCAGCATGCGCGAAACAATCAGAGGTTCACCAGCGCACCTGTAACGTCAGCCTGGCACCGACCTGTTTATGCTGGCTTCAGCTGTATTCATCACAAGCTCTACTTCCCGCTACCGGCCAGCAACACCGGCACATTTCAGCACAGGCTCCAGTAATACTGCCGACATTTATTCAATGATGCCGGTGTTGATTCTGCGCCGGCTGCACCAGTAACCTCATTGTCGAAACACCCTATATTTGGTTGGCATCCATGCGGTTCTATAAAGGCAAGCTCAGTGCACGCAACCACGAAGTGCCGGTGTTTTGGTTCCAGCACCTACATAGTGCTAGAATATCAAGCACCAATAGTGGGCCCGCACGAGAAGGGATTGGTTTCCGGTCTCTAGCACCTTTATGGTACTACATTATCTAGCACCAACTGGGTGCACTTACCTAGGAAGAGCTGGGTTTTGACACCGATCACCGTTACAGTGCAAAATGGCGCACACCGCCTCGGTGTTCATTTTGAGCGTCCGCCTATTGGGTACAGTGTTATGATCAGGCGCAGGTTTTAAGCACCATGCTTAAGTTAATTTCGGGGTGCTGTGCCGCTGCCAGAAAGTCGCTTAAATCAAACAGTCCTGTAGTGCTTAAAGTTGACATTTGAAATAGCACCAAATGAATGTTTATCTTTTTTTTACTGTGTTTATCCAGATGGGTTTTGTTGTTTGGCTCGAAACTGCCGCTATTTATGAGAAGTGAGACGCGCAACGGCTTTTCACGTCGTCAGCTGTGCTAGGCTTGTGCTGTTGCACTTGTACAGTGTCCGTGACTAGAGGTGGTTAGAAGTAAAATTAACATAGTTCTGCGGGCTATTGTCAGTCGGAGAGCAGACCAGGATGCTGCTCGGGGGAGAGGGGGGGAGTCGTGCCAAGAAGGCCCATCCTGAAGCACAAAGACGCTACGTTTTTCGTCTTACTCGTGCTCATTTTTGTTGAACAAACAGGATGCACCTTTTGAGCACAAAGAAAATTATTTTTCCGGAAAAAATCCAAATTTTGATACAAAAAAGCTCACTGATGTCATGCCATAGTGCGAAACCATTTTCGCTATGGGATGCGTGCTTATTTCGCGGCAAAAAAGTCCCAATTTCATTTTACCAACAAATCCTGATTGCCTTCTGATCCGGATGTCGTTGTCTCATGGAAACACTACATTCATGTTGTTAATCCGTGTGGGAAATTCGGATTGAAAAATATAGATTTACCTGGGTAGATCCTGATTACCCAGAGATGAAAAAGATAAGACATGATAAGATAATTAGAGATAATGACGCATGGTGGGCTACCAACTAAGTGGTTTCTTTATGTCAGCTCTAACGTTTTTTGGACTAAACTGGACCCTTTTTAAACTTGCAGTATTTTGTGAATGCTGCCGCGAGCTGTTATGACCGATTATGGTGTGGTTCTCTTGAAGATTTCCCAGCAAATGGTGGTGTTGTGTGTGTTTACACCTCGTGTCATCGTCTCGTGGAGACAAAAATGTCGCCTTCAGAAAGTTTGGTGTGGGAGCTTGGTGTTTGAAGGCCTTTAAAATCCGTCGGACCGCTCTTCATTCACAGTGGTAGTACGTCACTAATGCTTACAGCTCGCACAGCTACAATCGGACCTCACAACTTTCATGTCAGTGACAGGAGATAATATGTTCAGGGGCGTAGGAACCGGGGGAGCAGAGGGGGATGCCCCCACCCCCCGTTCCTACGCCCCCGTTCCGACGCTATTCAATACGTCCACCAAGCTATGCGATAACCATGGCAACTTACAGTCAAGGTGAAGGTTCAACGGCTTTGAAGAGAAACGTTTCACAGGCACCATAAATGGCGCCGGAACGAGGATTTCTCCTCATCTGAATTTTTGAAACACTTGATGTAATCCGGGCTTGGTACCACACGGAAGTCCAATTCTAATCCGGTCTTTTCGTAGAAACGGGGCTAATAAGACAACCAAGGCAACAGATTGCGGAGAAAAACTATTTTTATATTTCTTCACGTGACTTCTGGTCACGCTAGATATGTTGACATCAGTGGCGGTCCGTATTCTAACAAACACATGAGGTGCAGCGCAAATGTAACACCAAACTGTCTTTTCAGGGGCGGCGGATTAGGGGGACAGGGGGACAGCTGCTCCCATCCCCATCCTCGGTCGAAACTTTAATTAACATTAACCCTATGGCGTTGCATGGAAAGAAACGAATTAAAAAATTGCCTTGCCCCCCATCTCCGAAGAAGCTCCGCCGTCACTGTGCCTTATATACAGCTGTCTGTTTTATATACATTGTTAACTATTTAACCGTAAATGGTATCCAGCCTTTTTCAGATCACCGTATGCAGAAGAAACGAAATGTTTCATGACGCGTCATTTTCGATGTTTCGTCTATTACCTGCAAAAAAGCTGGCGCAAACTGGGCATCCACTTGTACCCGAACAACGAAAATAATCAGAATAACCTCGCATAAGCGCTCTAGACGGAAAATGCTCTTCCGTTTCAGGGGCGGTTACATGATCGTTACTGCGGGGGATGCAGTCATTGTTAGATCATTTTTGCGCAGTTCCAGAGCATATATCTAACGCTTTGAACTAATACGAAATGTCAATATATAATGCTGTAATCAACAGTTACCCTACAAACACATTCCTATCTCCGCTTCTGACGCCAGGGGTGTCGCGCAGTCTTGCAATCGAACATCCTTCGTCGGTGAGCCCGACGGTGGCGCGTTGACGTTGGCGGTTAGAAGCAGTACTACGTCTCGCCTCACAGAGACCGGCAGCTGCGTTTGCGGCTGGCGACGTACAGTTTCGCGAACGCTCGCCAAGGGCGCTGTATTATACGGAATTCCAGCGTTGGATGAGGCGAACGAACTGGCTGCCTCTATGGACGCTTTGCACCCTTTGTTTGCGCGGGCAGCGGGATGGGGATGCTGCGCGGCGCGCGGCGTCTTTGCGAGCATGATCCCTGCTATGCTGATGAATGCGGGAACAAAATGGGCACACTATTCCGGTTGAATCATGCATTCAGTTTTATAAAAAACATTATTACGCGGAGATACGTTCGATTTTAATTCTACATTTCCCGATATTTTTGGTGAGGTACTGCCCCAGTATCCTCTAATGACGAGCAACCACTGGCTGACAAAGAAAACAAACAATTTACAATACTTCTAAGGGTACAACTTTGTCTCCAGTAACCGTGGGTAAAACCAGTTCAGCTGGGTTCGGAAGTCACGACGTCTGTTGCGTTTCCGGGTAGGTGCTTGTAAAGTGCGTCTTAATTACAGGAGATAAACTTGCCAGAATTGGAAAGTAATCAGTTTTCTTAGAATTCGGCCTTGAAGTACAAGGGTCACAGCACGTCGGAAAAGTGGCTTTATTTCCTTGACGAGAAACACCACCACTTTGATCGTCAGGGATGCGATTTCCATTAAAGAGTGTTCGCCATGGTTGACGCATGGCTGTTCTGGGAGCTTATGACAGCAAATGCAATATTTGCTTGTGCATCGGCTTCAGCATTTTGCTTTAGTTCTTTGTGTCAAGATGTGCTCAGTATGCCAAAAATGTCGCTTAACGTTGAACGATCAGTTTCTGAGGCTGCTGACTTCAACTTTGTGTATCAGGAGACAGATAAAAACCTACATCCGTGTCAACCGTACGTGTTCCCTCTTTAGTTCACGTCTGCATAATTCATCTCACAATCATGGAAACAGGATGTCTTCGTAACCGACTGTCGTCAGCTCTTATGATGAAGAGTAAGGCCAACGTTATCACGCGCTCTGGTGCGGGGACAAAAATTGCCAACCACTCATACTGTAGTGCGCATAAATTCATAAGGCGCAAAAGTTCATAAGGTTAGAGGGCTGAAATTTACATCTCTTCTGATAAATTCCCAGCGCACCTTTTACCGTACGAAATTTTTAAATTGGTTTGTAATTTTTTACAACAGCCCGGTAAGATCGAAGGGCCGGTCACGGAGCCGATCTTTCGTCGGCTCCAGACGGCCGCAAGCGTGTCGGACCTTAGGAAAGGCGCTTGGTTACGTATGGAGTAGGTTCTGCGAGACAGCATGCTGCAATACATTGTGGGGAATTAGCCTAAGTGGAAAATTTGCAATATAAATGCACAGGTAGCCTGGATCAGGTCAGCTGAGGTCATTCAGGATTAAATGATGAAGATAAAGCATTATTTCTTTTCCTTGCAGGTTATTTAAAGCTATCTCAAACGATCATTGTGGGGATTATTCTGCTAGATGCATGCACTTACTCTGAACCGCAGGCGACTAAGGTCAGGTCAGTCGAGGTCAGCCAAGGTCAGGTATTGGAAATGCAGCATTTTGTTAAAGGTCATTTGAGAGTGCGGTGGGACCTTGACTGTATCGTGAATGCAGTAGCCTTAAAGAAAAGAGAATCTAGGCCAGGTCAGCTGAGGTCAATCAAAGTCAATTAATAAAGTTGCAACATCTTCTCTTTTTTCCAGATCTACCAAAAAATCCCAGTTAGATTTAGAGAGGATACATTTTGTTGACCTCATCTGACCTCGAGGGACCTCAGATGGCCGAAGTACGTCACCTAACTGAGAGTGTATAGGTGTATCCTATCTACAAATAACTGTACAGGCTGTGTTTTGCTCGATTTTGGAAAACTACGACATTCTCCAATGTTATCTGGAATGGCCTCGTTTGATATGACGTAGGCAAAGCACACTGTATGGTACGTAATGCCACGACATGGACTAAGGTCCCGCAAAATTCGGATGCAATCGTTTCAGTAAATCTGGAGAAAAGACAGGGTGCTACCGATTCGACGTTTGACCTCATTTAACCTTGACAGGCTTGACCTTAGTCAGTCAGCTTGTCAGGAAGTTCCGATCATCATGCAGAATTTCTTCCCAAAGGATTTTGTTCTGATTCCGATTGGAACAAACAGGATTTTGTTGCAATCGTTTAAATACGTCGGAAGACAAAGGGGACGGATGCAAAATATTTCACCCATAGGTGCGCGTTATTTTCAGATATTTACCAGCACGTGTATTAAAAATATCATGACGCAACGGGGCAACTGAACACAGCGTGCGACAGACTTGCTCGCATTGGCATACTCAAAATGCTCATGTCCTTATCTTGGTCCTTTATTATTATTAAGGTCCTTGTTTCACGCCATTGGTCTGAGCGATGAAGACATTTATTTTTTCTATTTATAATATACCATGGTACCAACGTTCACTAACATAAAGGACTAGTACACCCCCTCGGGTTTTTCGCAAACCGACCTTCAACTTCGCCGATGGCCGTAACAGCTAAGTTTAACAATTTCCACCAACAGGACATCAAATCCGGGGTCATCCATGACCCTCACGGCGCGACGCCGCCGTCGGTACCGACAGCAAAGCTGAACATACCGAAGGGAAGCACATCTAGCAAATGCTCCAGGACAGCGGTCATCGGGAAAGTTTGCGAGCCACGCCATGCCCTTAACGTGCCGTGTCATTAAGACTGAGTGACGACCAGCCAAGAGTCCTCTCGACAAGAGACACCAGAAAGAGACATCAGAATTGACGAAACAGGCCGACCCAAGGTTGCACGTACCGGCGCTCCAGAATGGACGCGGCGAAACGTTCCCTAGCCGAATGTACCTGCTCCCTTGTGTCTCTGTTCTGGCTGAGTTCTCATGCGGCGATGGAATGGACGAAAGATCCATTTTGGCATTTAATCGCACTAACATGTTCCTATCTGTATTACTGCTGTCTCTGTTTACTGTTCCCCTCTTCGTCAGAGGCTCGCTGGGATTTTGTGACGGGTGGCTAAGCCTTTTGTCAAGATGAACTCCAATCAGCGGAGAGGCACCAAAGCAAGGTCCCCCACAGCAGGGGCGCAGCCAGAATTTTCCTCAGGAGGGGGGGGGGAGGTGGAGCTCAGTGAGAACTGAATATCATACGAAAACCGCCTATTGGGAAGAATATGTGCAATGTTTTCATGAAAAATGTGAGCCTAAGGGGGGAGGACGGCCCCGGCCCCCTTCTGGCTGCGCCGGTACTCTACAGCCTTTATTGGCCGCAAGAACATTGGGGTCACATGCGACGTTTAGAAGTGTTCTACAACTGTTCTACAGTGTGCTCCGATCTGATAGCAGAGGGCAGTGTACGGGGCGGCTGATTCGGCACACCTGTCGCCACACAGGAACAGCACGTGGTTACGGGCATCACCTATCACCATCATCACGGGCACCCTGACGTCATCAGAGCACTCGACAGCGTTTCGTTCGTCCGCCGTCACCGACATGCTCAGACTGATGCTGCTGATGCTGGACCTTGGCCTGCCTGCCGCAGGAACTATGGGCCATGTGTCGCACGTCGCGTTCAGTTACGGACGTCCCGGCGATTCTTGGGGGACTTGGGGCCTCTCCTTTACGGATGACGATTGCGGAAGACATCGTCAGGTTTTTGAGCAAAATTGATGCCACCGGTGGGAGCGGGGCCGGTAGGCTCTCTGTCCCGGAAATGGCTATGTGGATTTGGAGGAACATGGGATGAAATGCATTTGCAACTCAAATGAAAATGAAAAATTTTCCCTGTCCGGTCACGGGAAACGCACAGCGCCATCTTCACGTGCCTTCCTTTAGTGACCACACCACCTCGACCTGTGTCGCACTGTACCAGAACCTCTTTTGGACCTCCTGGATGACCATGGGAAGACCAGAGGATAACCATGAAGTCGGTCAAACGTGTCTTCAAGACAGGCACTTTGCGTTCCTGCCGTGTGTGGAAATATACCTTATCCGAGATTACGGGTTTTCTCTGTAATTCCCGGAAGGCCTGGATGTAGGGCATGCTGTACTTAAGGTTTGCTTTGCTTTGACCACCTAAGCCCTACTTATTCATAGACGATATACGACGAGAAGACGATGGAACAACTGGACTCGGTGCTATGTAGGGTGTAAAAAGATAGAAAATCACGAAGAGAAGAGGCACAAACATTCGGCCCTACGCCAAATCCCGGTGGAGGGGAAGGTGAAAAAGAAGGGCAGGTTCGGTTAATGGCCGACTTCGGAGCAGACCTGAGTGTTCTCGGACACTGGCCACTTCTCCGGAGCAGACCATAACCGCTACCATTACCGTCTCCAGGGAAGACCTGAGTAGTTTTCTCCGAAGCCAGCCGTTACTCCGGAGAAGACCGTAACCGTTACCGTTACTGGCTCCGGACAAGATCTGAGTCTTCTCCGGAGCAGGCCGTTACTTGGAGCTGCCATTCCTTTCTCAGCCTTCCTTATCACCTCAAGATGGCCTAGGGGCAAAGATTTGTGAGTGCCCCTTCTCCTCGCGTCTTGCTACAGCCTCACAGTACCGAGGTCAGTCGTTTCATCTTTTCCTCATCGTCTCTCGTCTGTGAGTAGGTAGGGTTTTCGTGGTCAAAGCAAAAAAGCGAATTTTGCATTCCCTTGTCCTTATTTGGTGGAAGCCATTCCGCTGGGGGAAAAGCAAACATTGTAAACATTGGGCAAAGCAAATAACAAATAGCATTGCAGAGCAAACCTGAGCCGACCCGTTGAAGTCCAAGCTGGAGTAAAAAATTCGCTAGTTAGATACTTAATTATAAAGGCGAAGCAACGAATAAATGTGAATGGACCAACCGAGATAACCAAAATATCATCACTGTCACTTAATGACCTGGTTAGGCCAAGACCATTGAACCGTTTCAAATTTATGCATTTTTCTTTAGGTAACCCTGTTTCCATGGTGTATGGGACATCTGGAGGCACTGACTCTCAACGAAGTCCATTTTATCCTCTCACTGATGCATAGAACAGTTCGTGGGATTTAAAACTACTTTTATGGAAAAACGTTAGCATTGAGCTTCAACCTGACCTTGACCTTAACCTTTGCCTGGGACCTTGACCTCTTGTCCTTTCCTTCGGCCTTTTTTCGACAACACTTTTTTAACCCGCCCGACTTGAGGAGGTGGTTGACCGCCCCCTGAGGTTTTTCCAAAATTGTTAGAGAACGAACGAACGCAGTGCCGCGAAAGTTTGTGCACCTTTAGCTTGATCATTTGTACATCTTTTGTCAAATTTGTGCCTGATGATCATTTGTACATCTCAGGTGTACAAATCAGGTGCCTGATGTAGGTCAGGTCAAGTGGACCTATGTCCAAAAAGTCTAGCACTCTTTAACTTTTTCGGAAACATGATGTCGTAATGAAACGTACGGGGATTGGAGATCTTGACAGATGCAACAAACATGCTATCTCAAAATTTTCGGGAACTTTCGGGCCATTGACCAAAGGCCAATGACCAAGAAATGTCGTCGTTTCAAGAAATGATTCAAGAAAGAAATGTCATTCAAGAAATGTCGTCGTTTGTTCGGAAATTAGCAGTTTTTTACAATGTTATGAGTGTGGGGTGATGACGACATCCAGTCGCCGTACGTGGGCAAAATATCAATGACCTGCAACCATTGCTCTGAGGTCAAGTCACGAATAACTGTTATGGGCCAAAATTCACCACCGTCAAGATCGGTGAAGAATGACTCAGAGCGGGTAGATAATGGCACAACTGGCTCGCTCAGTCGCGAATCATACCCTACAGCTCGAAAAGTAAAAAAAAACCTGAATATTTTGGAAAAACGGGCTATCGGGAATAAAGCTCCGCCATTATCACAGTTATCTCCGGGAACATTGTCTTATTTCTTCGAGTTATTTGGTCCATTCCGACCCCTGATTCCAAAGCTTTTGCCAGAACTGCAAAAGTGAAGACCGAAAAATGCAAAAAATTGAATGGAAATTGCCCTTTTCAGTCCTTGTAGCGGCGCATGGCTGAAACAGCCTGTGATTGGTTGTGCCGTCACGAAACCCTCAGAGTCGATCCTTCGGACCGGGCCATGACGTTTAACGCGGTGGGAAAAATCACCCCAGGTTTTTTACTTGCAGTTCCTGAGCCGTTCGAGATAAGGCCGTGAAACTTGGAAGTTGTTCTTAGTTGTTCTAACACACGTTGGCATAAATGCGCGATTCCTGTGCATCAAGTGGCAGCTCTAGAAGGGGATTCAGAGAATATTGTAAAAATTTAACGTAGTTTCATAGCCCGAAAGTTTAACCCGTCCCCGACTAAGGGGGGGGGCAGTTGACTGCCCCAATGAGGTTTTTCTCGGATTGCGATAGAACCAACAAACACAGAGTCACGAAACTTTGTGTACCTTTTGCTTCATCAATTTTACATCTCGTGTCAAAATTTTGACCTCAGGTCACGTCAGGTGTCTGACCTAGGTCAGGTCAAACAGACCTATGTCCAAAAAAATTTAGCGCCCTCTTACTTTTTCGGAAAACAAGATATGTCAATAATACTTTCAGGGATTAGTGATCGCCATAGATGCAACAAATCTGCTATCTCAGATTTTTCGGAATTTTTCGGGTCATTGACCTAAGGTCAAGCCCATTTTCAAGACATGTCGTCGTTTTTTCGGAAATTGACGGAATATTACGCAACATTTTTAGTGTGGAGTGAAGCAGACATCTAGTTACATCGTCACTGAGCAAAGAATCAATAACTTCCAGCCTTTGACCTGAGGTCAGGTCACGAATAACTGTAGTGGGCCAAAATGTACCACCGTCAAAATCGGCGATGAATTACTCAGAATGGGTAGAAAATGGCGGAACTAGCTTGCACAGACGTAAGTAATACCAGGAACCTCAAAAAGTTTGAAAACGTAGCATATTTTGGAAATAAACAGGCTCTCGCGAATAAAGCTTCGCCAATTGTGTAGATTGGTAACTAATGAATTTTTCCAAAATATAAGCATGGAAACCGATCACAAGAACCACAGAGATACATAATGTTTACATAGATCATCTTTTTTCGCGAAAATAAAGGAACGCTAAAATTAGTTCCCGTCAATTTGTTACTGCATACGGCTGCGGCGCACGCCGACAGCTGGCGGGAGAATTGCTGTGTCATTAACTCAACGTTTCGGATATATATTGAACAAATCTGGAGAAATTAGACGTGTATCGGCATCCGTGGACTTGTACTTGTGCGCTGGTGCCTTAACCTATGCGTTATTAGTTACAGCCCTTGAGATTCAGGCCATTTCTCGGTCTCAAGCAGTCGGCTATGAGAAAACATATATGGGACGTAAACTGCTTACATATCATCTAAAACTAAAAATGAGACCAGTTGCGAGCTCTACTCGTCACAAGCTTTCCAACGGTGTGCTTATTTTTATCGTGCGACCAACCGTTCGTGAGTTAGAAGGGGCGGCCAACTGCCCCCCCCCCCCACCCAGTCGCCCGTCTTCGAAACCGACCGACGGTCGTGCGCGGGTTAAGTTAAATATATCAACTACTGGCCAATTTGTCATCTCTTTGGGAAGGCCAATTGCCCCATAGACCCTCCATTGCCTTAGAACCGATACAAAGCCATCCCCCCACTTAGCTCAGAGCGCAAATGCTATATTAACCCTTGCCAGTCCAAGGGGGAGGGAGCGCAGCCCCCCGGTTTTTCCAGGACAGGTGCTAAACCGTTTGGCCTAATGGGCTGGCGTTTTGGCTGCCTGAGTTTTAAACCTTTTTCACATGCCCCGAAAACTCCAAGCTGATGTCATGTCAGGTCACTGAGCTGCGACCTCGTTCTCGAGGGCCTGCAGGTCACCAATATGGAGAATCTGAGCCGTGCCGTCCTAAATAATGCTTTCGAGATGGTTTTAGACCTGATTGTTGTTTGCTAGTGGTTTAAGAGGTACCACCCGCCTATAGGGTGACCTTTGCAACCCATTGCAAGACCGGGATCATCTAAGGCCAAGGTCACGTCGGGTCGTATTCCTTGAAAATTGGTCTTCTACGACTCTCGTTATGTGTTTCGAGGCGTCATACAGTTTTATAGGAGCAAGGTTTATGTCTGTAGAGGGCACGAGGTCATTAAGGGTCAAGTTCATGTCCGGCCAAGTTCCGGCTTTGTCTCAAGTGATGGAACTTGCTCTTTTACCATGCAACGAAACTGCAGTACAGTTTGCAAGGTCGGTTCAAGATCATTAAAGCTCAAGGTCGAGGTAACCTACATGACCTCATGTGACCTTCCCAACCACTTGGACACCATTATGGTGTACGTGGACCTTATAAAGCGTTGCCTTGTACTTCCCGAAAGAGCGCCGCAAACAGCGACCGAACTTTGTATCTGTTTGGGGGGGCCATGCCCCCCATGCTGAGCTGCACCCCCCGTAATTGGCTGGCCCCCTCGCAATGTAGAATTTGACCCCCACTACTCCATCAGTTCGCAATGATAAGAACCTAGCATTTTGTAAAAAGAAAAGAAATAGAAAAGAAGTTATATTTTTACGCATCTCCAACATATGAAACGAGAGGTTTGGTGAACTTACTTTTTTCTAAGAAAGGTTTTTCTATAATTATGGGTGAAATGAAGCACAAATACCGCATTTTAGATAACTGTGGAATTTTGTTTTTAAAATCGCAGTCGGCGTGCCCGCGAGGATATTTATTACTGCTATTCAGGACCAGGGGCGGGACTTTACATTTCTTTGCAGGGCCTTTACCCCTCCATTGTTGATTCCCCCGTGCTTCCTGCTCGTAATTACAGTAGAGATAGACAATGATTACAAAAATAATGGTTGTAACAGATAACAGATAAAAGGGTATGGAATACCGTATGAAATGCCCTAATGTATATATATATATATATATCGTTGGCTTTTTCATGGATAATGAAAAGCAAAAAAAAAACATAAAAATTGACATTGATCAAAGTAACGTTCGCTAAATCCGTTGTGAAAAACACGTTTGGCGAAGGTATGGTTGTCAGTTCTTCAGCTCGGCCACTCCCCCCCCAGTCATTTAAACAAAGTTCCACCTCTGCGGGAAAATCACGTAAAAACTTGATATAACGTCGTCTGACCTAATGTGGCGAGTCAACCGTGCGAGATATCTCAAAATGGCCAAGTAAAAATTGTAGGGAACAGGCAGGGCTGTCTACTGTTTTTTTCCTTCTTGCACGGTAGGTGCGGAAACGCATGGGAGACGTCACACAAACCAACTCCCCTGGACTGGCGAAGGAGGCAGAAATGAGAAAGCTAGCGAGGTTTAAATCGTGACTTAAATGATTAAGCAGCACGATACTCACTTGACATGTGTTGGGCATCTTACCTCAGTGTCCACGCTCTTGCACCGTTTTGGCTCCCTGTGCAGGAAATACTGACTAAAGAGAGTCCCGCAGTACTTCCTGAGGACCGCAATACCTGCATCATCCCTGCCCAGCGGCACAGCCTGAAGAGATAACTTTCACTAAACTATGTATGTTTTCGTCGATAACGGCTTCTACGGCATACGGCTTGAGGTGTATCTTGCTGCGGCGTCATTTTGCACCGCACAATGACAATCATACCACTTCTGCTCAGCTCAACATAACGTACTGCATGGTTGCCGTAGGGACTCCCAACAACGCTTGAACGCGTATATGCATATTTTTGCCTCAATTAAGCTTTTTTCGTGGCATTTTTCCCACTTCTTTTCACTTGAATTTCCCGTTTCCATATCGTTGATATTTCAAGGCAGGCACGTTACCAGGATATTCGGGGGGGGGGGTAAATGTCAACCTTTGTTATATGCCACTGGCATATATGAAAATGTATAGGAAAAAGCAACAGTTTTACGTAATTAACCTCATATTTAACGCACAGGAGAAACAAGCAATGTTTGCTTTTGCAGCATATATATGACCCACTATTCCGTATTCTTGCGAAATAGTTTGATATCTAGTGTAGACCGCTTGGCTTAGGGATTGTGATGGGGGGGGCATGGCCTACAGTCGCAGCCGGACCCCTTTGGACTCGCATTTTTTTGTGAAAACCATTGCACATTGCCTTCTCGGCAGATGGTTTTTGTATGATTTCGATTCACACTGAGCTCCGCTTCCTCCCTTAAGAAAATCCTGGCTGCGCTCCTGCCATGGCTTATGATCTCCCTCGGCTACGTGCCTGTCTAGAAGCGATATATTTTGTGATAATATTTCCATATCTGAATGTCCTAGCGTGATCGCAAACTCGACCCGTTCAACGGAAAGTCATGACATTTATGATTTGGTATATTCGTTGATTATGAACAGTTTTCAACATCAACATCAACTCAGCCAGTACCATTATTGGCAACTACCGACAAAGAGTGAGCGTTGTCAACATAGTTATGACGGTGGTAGTCATCAAGAGGAGATGAGTGCACCGCCCTGTTTACTTTATAACCAGTATAAACCAGTTAGAATATTTTTGTCTAATGCCAATTGTCGATTTGGTTTGGGCTCCTGAGAGAAAAGAAATGTCATGGCTCTGCATAAAACGCTGTTCTTAATGCGCCGGACCGATGTGGTGCATTAAGTGCAAACATACAGTCAACACAGCTGAAATATCTAGACAGTCAGTCCTGCCATCCCGTCCCCTCTGTAAGCAACGAAGAGGCAACACATTACGGCACACAGAGGTGTGCCGCCATGACGTCCGGGATGAACGTCATCAGTGTAATGAGTTTCTCAGACATGCAGGAATTCCGATCTAATGAATGGGTGAAAAACCAACACGCAAAGCGGAAGGCTAAATCGGCTCCTAAGTTGTCTGTAGAGGGGATCGCTTGATTACATGCTTGCCTTGCCGCCCCTTATTTCTGGACTTTGGAAATCTGTCAGCCAGAACACTGTCATCATCATGGCGTCAACCTTCGGCGAATTTTATGAATGGGCCTTTTTGAACGAATTCATTGTTGACTGAACTTAATGTCTGTAACGTTGGACTACATTACCGTTGACTTATGGTGTGCACGGCACCATTCATAGTGCTCACCAAAGGCGGAACGCCTTTGAGCAACGAAGACACCATCGCGGAAAAACAATTTGGATTGATATGAGCATTAATTTATTCTGAGAATTTAATCGGAAGCACTGTTTCCCAGTGCTTACCACGTTTTACTATTCGTGCCTGCGTGCCTTTAGCCAGCCGCGGAGCAAGAGACTGTGGAGAGGAAACGACTGCAGTCCAGATGGGCGCATATGAATTGCCTAAGGTCGCCGTAGTGCACAAAACCGCCGAAGGCAATGCAACTTCACCGAACAACCGTTGGACTGGGACCTTGTGATCAGTCACAGTGAGAAGACGGCGACAAAATACCGAAACATAAACCAAAACGGCCGACCGCCAACGAAGCTCGCAGGCTCTTGAGGGTTTTCGTGACGTCGCATAGCCTAGGGCGCGTTTTAAGGCCACTGCACCTTCCGGCGCGAATATCTCGTGAACTAGACATCGCACAGCAATTTGAATGGTATCTTTGTAGCCAGCGTCTGCAGTTCTAACGAATGAGCATGAATGAGGATTGGTCACTACGCCATTGTGTAGATTGATAACCAATGATTCAAAATTTACGCACTAGAAACCGTCATAGAAACCACTAGAGTCAAGAAGCATCGCTTGGAAAGCATTATATCGAAAAAATAAAGAAACTCTAAAATTAGTTCCCGCTAGTTTCATACTGCGTTCAGCAACGGCGCCCGCCATGCCGTGACAAGAAAATCGCCGCGTCTTTAACCCGTCGCCGACTGGGGGGGGCAGTTGATTGCCCCCAATAAGGTTTTGCTCGGATTGCGAGAGAACGAACAAACACAGAGTCACCAAACTTTGTGTACCTTTTGCTTCATCAATTTTACATCTCGTGTCAAAATTTTGACCTCAGGTCAGGTCCGGTGCCTGACCCAAGTCAGGTCAAACGGATCTATGTCAAAAACGTTTAGCACTCTGTAACTTTTTCGCAAAACAAAATATCTCAGTAATACTTTCAAAGAATAGTGATCGTGATAGCTGCAATAAATCTGCTTCCTCAGATTTTTTGGGATTTTCCGGGTCATTGACCTAAGGTCAAACCCATTTTTAAGATATGTGGCCGTTTTTTCGGAAAGTGACGGAATATTTCATAACATTTTTAGTGTGGAGTGAAGCAGACATCTAGTTACCGTCATTGGGCAAAGTATCAATGACTTCCAGCCATTGACCTGAGGTCAGGTCACGAATAACTGTAGTGAGCCAAACTGTACCACCGTCAAAATCAGCGATGAATTACTCAGAATGGGTAGAAAATGGCTGAACTAGCTTGCACAGACGTAATTAATACCAGGAACCTCAAAAAGTTTGAAAAAGTAGCATATTTTGGAAATAAACAGGCTCTCGCGAATAAAGCTCCGCCAACTTTGTAGATTGGTAACTAATGAATTTTTCCAAAATTTAAGCATGAGAAACCATCACAGCAACCACAAAGACCAATAAAATTGACATAGATCGTCTTTTTTTGCGAAAATAAAGGAACGCTTAAATTAGATCCCGTCAATTTGGTACCGCATACGGCAGCGGCGCAGCCCGACAGCTAGCGAGAGAATTGTCGTGTCTTTAACTCCACGTTTCGGCGCAGATATTGAACAAATCTGGGAAATTAGACGTGTATCGGCATCCGCGGACCTTTACTTGTGCGCTGGTGCCTTTACCTATGCGTTATTAATCACAGCCCTTGAGATTCAGGCCATTTCTCAGTCTCATGCAGTCGGCCATGAGAAAACATATATAAGGCGTAAATTGGCTTACATATTATCTAAAACTAAAAATGAGACCAGTTTCGAGCTCCACTCGTCACAAGCTTTCCAACAGTATACTTATTTTTACCGTGTGACCAACCGTTCGTGAGTTAGAGGGAGGCAGCCAACTGCCCTCCCCCAGTTGCCGATGTTCGAAACGGACCGACGGTCGTGCGCGGGTTAAGTCAACGTTTCCGCGTGTTTATTAAACGAATCAGAGAAATTACACGTACGTCGACATCTGCGGACTTTTAACTTTTCGTTGGTGCCTTTACCTAGAATTTATTAATCATAATTCTTGAGATCTAGGCCGTTTCTCGGTTTCATGTAGTCGGCTATGAGAAGACATACACGGGGTGTAAATGGGTTACATGCATGGGTGGAGCCACGAACCGGAAATTGGGGATAAACAGTCTAGCCGAAAATCTCATTTCCCAACGAAACATGGCGAAAAACGCCCATTTTCCGTCCAAATCCGAGGGGAGACAACGCCCATTTTGCCAAAATTGTAGGAGACATGTCCCCCAGTCATCCCCCTGGTTACGCCCATGCTTTCATATTTCCCACAACTAAAAATGAGGCGAGTTTCGAGCTCTACTTGTTACGAGCTTTCTAACGGTATGTTTATTTGTATTGTGCGACCAATCGTTCATGAGTCAGAGGGGGGCGGCGATCAACTGCTCCCCCACAGTCGGGCGTGTATAGCGCTGACTGTCAGTGAGACTTGGGTTAAGGTTTTAGAACAATTCTATGACATAAATTACGCTTCCGACTTTTGGGATATTCACGGCGGCTTCAAGAGTGGAAGCATTCGTTCTGCTGAGATTTGACTTGCCCTGGGACGTCATTCGTGATGTTAAACACCGTAAACCGCACATTTACTAAAACCTCTCGTGGGCTATCGTTCACAGTTTAAAACGCTTCGATTGGTTCATAAGTTACAAAGTTAGACGGGAGGGGACAAAAGTGCCTCCCACCAGCGAATGACGTAGTTCTAAATAGGCCAGCTGTCGCCGAGTTTAAACACGAATATACTTAATTTCGTGAGGTTATTCACGAGAAGCGCTATGCTGTCTGCGTGGTACGTCTGCGTCTCGGAGAGAAACGAATGAAAACAAAAGGCTTCATGTCTACGTGAGAGTGGCAAAACGTGGTTATTCATGCTCCGCCTATGACCGAATGCCGAGTGTGACTACCCATGTGGTTTATCGTTGGAGTTTTTAGTCCTGAATAGCAGACCCCAGCTGACTCTAACTCTATTGGAGGCCCGGCTGGGAATGTGCACACACACACAGACGACCAGAAAACGCCGACACTGTCTCCGACCGACGTCAGTGGAGCCTCTACTGTCTCCCAGCCTCACCCCTATCCTACATGTGAAACCCACATCCAGGTTGGTCATATTGCACCTTCTGATGAGATGGGTACACTCTAGGCATCTCCTGTAACTCTACATGCTTGGGCATATGAGGTCTTTGACCCCCAAATGCCCATTGGGATGCCTGAAAGCGTCAATGGCTTAAAGTTTCGTACACCAAGACCCCAGCTCCCTTACTTATCCACTTACTTATAATGGGTTTTAAGACATGCCACGACTCACTGGCCATTACGCGCCGTCTGAGGTCTGCGTGAGTCACGCTTCTGTGGCGTGTGGGCGATGAGTTTCGAAACAGGGCAAGCGGCCCATTTAACGTTACAAAGAGAAGGAGACGTGAACACAAACAATTAGCTAAGTCTGAGTTTGCATGTGCGCAGACTAATTAAAAGCCGCGTGGAAGACCAGCAAGTGTGGAAGCCACCGTGAAGCGGCCGCATGGGGAAGATGACACGGGTAATCGCCTCGACCACTGCAAGTGTCATTACTTGAGCCTTCCTTTAAAATGTTGCTCTAAGATTTACGCTAGTTTCTGGCCGAGGTGACGGCACTTGACCTACTATCACGAAGAACACCGAGGGGTCTGCATCTTGCGGGCTAAGACGAGATCGCCCACACCGCGTCTCACGCCGGCTGAGCGTCCACGCTAGCACGCTGGGGGTTGAGGAAGAGAAGGATGAGTGGGAGAGAGAGACAGAATTGCTGATGTGGTGGTGGTGCTGTGCTAAAGTTCTCCTGCTTTGTGCGTTGTCATGCTCCTGCTATGTCATTCAGGCGCTTGAATAACAGTTTCAAAAGGTCTGAGTGCTGGTTTGCCAAGGGTGTTCAGAGTGAGTTGGATTGCGAATAGTGGCAGATTCCGCCGTGAAACGGGCACTCTGTTTAGAAGCGTTGCTTTTGGTAGGCTTGCTAGTGCTAGGGGCTTACCAAAAGTGTCTGTAAGAAAACAAATTTTAAATCTTAGGTGTATGTAAAAAATGCCATTAGAATAAAAGATAAAAGCCAGAATCATTAATTTTATACAACAAAGTGACAGCAAAAATATATGCAAATGGTGTATGTCTTTATCTATGAATGTCCATCGATCTGTCCATCTGTCCATACCTGTATAAATATATATATATATATATATCCAGTATATATACGTATAGACCGTATACATCTGGGATATTCGCGATTTTTATTTGATCAGCATTAAAAAAAATATAAATTTCCCTTGTCTAAAACAAAGTGGGCCGAATCCGTCGAGACCTGCATTTGGCGAGGTTAACTTGTCGGGCTCTCGGCTGGACACCCTGGATGCCTGCTGATGGCATTTACACAAAACGACATCTCTGCCTAGTCGGATGTGGTGTTGGAGGGCTGTATTTCAGTCGTTCACTGGCAATTTCATGTCGAAGCGAGTGCTGCAATGTAATGCTTGTTTTGCAGTGTTCCGTTCGCTCGTTCCCTTTGATGTCTGCGTGTCCCGGCATTCGAAGGGATGAAATGTTGTTTGCGTCACGGGACATGTGCCGCTGTACGTGATCTGTGATGTAGCGTGATGGGTCGACCGTGATGCAATACTGATTTCGAGTCGGAGCAGACAACCACGATAATCCTGTGTCTGGTTGATAGCCATGGGTAGACCTGATAGACCAAGGGCTATCAGGATGACCATAGCTTCCGCTGTGAAAATGGATGTTTTGCCTGGGCGATGTGAGTCCAAATCCGACTTTGCAGTCGATTTTGGACCCGTCCGTGCACATGGAAGGTTTGTGGTTGATAACTGTGGCGCGCTCGCTGAACCTGGCGTGGATTTCTGTTTGCGCTATGTCTGCCTTACGTTCTGTGAGTAGGTATTCAACGGTGGACGGTGTGTGTATTCAGAATGGCTCGAAGGGCGATCTGGGTGCCGTATGGTGCAACATACTGAAGGCCTGCTAGAGCCGTGCATTCTCCAGCCACCCCAAGACCCTCCCACACATGCACAAATTCGGCATTAATCACAATACCGCGCGTGGCTTGAAGCTGCACGCTCGATTTTTCTAAACGCTGAGAAGCGGTCGCCGAAGGTCACGCGGCAAATACACAAGACCGGAAGTCATTCTTAAATACAATGCCGGCCAGACAGTCGCTTCTGGCTGCTTGCGGCCCCCGACAGGTTGCGACAGGTCGCACCAAATTTGACGTCGTTGGACTATATGTCAGGATCGACGTGGGCATTACGCTCATCGCCAGTATGATTGGCTAATCACCGCACGAGACAGCTGTCTGTTCGATCAAAACCATCAGTCCGATGCTCGGCAAAACGCAGCTTGCAGTCATCGACACCGATCGTTTGTCGAATGAATCGACAGCATCCACATAAAACAGTCAGACCTCATGATCAGCCGTGATGATGCGTCCTCACAAAGCTGCCATTGAAGGATGCAGTGGTAGCTGTTTGCAACAAGCTGACCGTAAATGGCACTATGTTTGGAGGAACCGAAGGAACCTAGTTGGACGTGAACAGTGTCAGTATATATAAAGCCCTGCTCGCTGACTGCCTGGAGTGTACATATGCCCGCTGTACCTACACAGGAACCAAGAAAAGATCTTCGCATGGGCCAAAACACATTGGTCGTCCTAATAAACGTTCTCTTGGAACATTCTGGAGAAATCATCCTTCAGACAGGTGATAAGGGCCATCTGTTGGAAAAACAACATAGCTGGATAGTAGATGACCACGTTTTCAGCATTCATCTCTACGGGGAGTCCCTAGAAATGAGATAAACATAGTCATAGAGAGCCACGAAGAGGCAAGACAGTGATAAGTCCGACCCACAGTTCTAGACACACTTGCAGAGAGATGGAAACTGTCGCACAGACGAATAAACCAGACGGGAGGCGGGCGGTCACAGACGCAAGGCGAAAAACGAGGTCAGGGAGCGTTTCGGAAAGAATGACAGACGTGCAGACTGCCAACCAAACAGGGTTAAATCGCAGTCGTTGTGATCATGTTCACCGTAGTGTTCAGCGCAAGAAAATTCCAGAATATGGCCGAGACAGAAATCGATATGATTAAAATATCACTCGCCAAATCACTTGCAATCATTGCCGCCCTGGTTAAGTGAGCGGGGAAATTCTCGACCGCAGCAGTCTGAAAATGTTTAAAACTGTCCTTGGACGCCAGGCGCGTGCCTGTAGCGTATGACGTCGAGCGGCGCTAAAAAAGTGACGTTTTGAGGTCAGGTCGGCGGGGCCGGCGTCGGCGTTCTGTCGCACCGGCAAAACAGGTCAGAGCCGGCGCCGACCTGTTTGTTTAGAAAGTTGGTCGCGGACGAGCGCGCGCGTCGGCGGCGAGGCGCCTGCGCCGTCAGCACGTCTCGGGCGGCTCCCAAAATGGCCGCTCCGTATTGATCGCGTCCCGTTCGCCTTCTTCTCCCCCTGTGACCCTCCGGGGAAGGAGACGACCTCGGCTCCCCGCCGTCGGCCGCCGGTGCCGCCCCTATCGATTCGGAGTCGCGCTGCCCGGCGCGGAGGCGGGTCGCCGTCGGAGACCAGGCGCTCCGGCTGGCGTCTCCCCGCCGCCGGGGTCACCACCGGGTCGGCGGCCTGGTGACTGGTGCTCAGACGCCGGCGGGGTCTGGTGACTGGTGCTCGGTCGCCGGCGGTACCCTCCAGTTGCGACTGACGTGCCTTGCTGCGGAAATCTGACGGCTGGGTCGAGAAAGAAAGCGGGTGAAAGGTGCTTTCACCTCCGAATTGTAATCAGATGGAACAAGATATTCAGAGGTGGCCTTAGAGCACGAGTTTCATTCCGAATACTTTTGGTGGGGCCAGAGCCCTGCTAATGCTTTTTTCATTTTAAGAATCGTCCTGCGGGCGTTGACTGGGAAGAAATGGTCAGGCCCCCCCCCCCCCCAATAACTTCCAGTAAACAACATAGGTGCATGGAGGATTATCAGCACTCAGTGGCGGCGAATCGTATTTTCGGAAGCGGGAGGGGCAAACAACTTTTCAGGGGCCTCTCAAACGGCGTGGGGCCCCTCTGGCGGCAATGCATGTGTATCTGTATGCACTACGCAAGCAGGCGTATATGCATACATACAGCACAAAATAAGAAGGTCAGGTCCGTGTCCAGGTTATGTTTATCTCACAGTTAGCAATCTCGGCATTATATCACTTGGGCTACAACTTGGGTATCACGTGAACTATTTTATACGGTAACACCACAATTGCGGGAACTTCGTGTACTGAAAAACTGTGCTGCTTGCATACAGCAAAGTCACCGACGGTGAAAGCTGTTCCGAATAAAAATGGACGCTCATGAACACGTTTTCACCATCGACTGCATTAGCATATGTTGCACTAATTGTACTAGCATGCGTGTTCCTTCTGCCCTTCTTCGCGACACTCGCAGCGGTAAAATACGACGTGGCTCTTCGGTCCCAGGATCAGTGCGGGCCGTCGGCGGCTGGAAGGGAGGAAAGTGGCGCACAGATGCCAAGGCACGGCAGTGGTTACTCAACCACATCAAGCACGCCGTGCACGCTGACCCGCATACCGCTTTGCAAGGGTCTGACTATGAATCCCATCACTGCCTGAGTATCCCGTCTTCTCAGCCACCGTGGTGAGATGGTGGCGACCCATCAGACCTGCTGTCTGGTGGGGTCGCCGGGATCGCTGCTGTCTTTGTTACAGCTGTTATAGATGTGGTCTTTGAATCGGTGAAATCCATGAGAAGCCAGTCACTCCTAATAACCACATGAACAAACTGCAATGAACGATTTTCGATTGAGAGTTTGACTTTGCTTTCTGGAGACCACAACGCCCACGTATTCGCCTGTTAGGCTCGCAAAAGTCCGGCGGGCCCCGAAAAGTTGACCGGGCGGGCGCCGCAAATTTTGAAAGCGTTATGTCTACCGTCAGTGCAGCGGCAGGTGGGGGACGGGGGTCAGTGGAGGAGGCATGACATCATTGAGAATTGCGACGTAAAAAGCCTTGGCTGCCGGGTGCGCAAGGACCGGCATGCATTACGGCCTGCCTCCAGGATTCTTCAGCTACGTCACGCTTTTTGACCTTCAAAGGCACCATGAAGGTTTGTTTCTGTCGCCCCTTAGCGAGTCATCACTCTTGCTGTTGACCATTAACGTTAAGCTAGCTTGCACCTTATGAAGGCTTCATGGGACGGTTTACCTATCCGCTCGTAGACTATCCTGGTCCGCGGAAAGTGAGCAGTAGAGGTCATGCGGGCCCTAAGCCACGGGCCCCAAGCCCATGGCTTTTAACCCTATTCCCGGAGGGCTAGACGGTATGGTCGATTCCCGGCAGGGGGGTCGGTTCGGCCACCCCCCTGAGATCTCGAGAACTACACATCCGATTTCATCGCAACAAACGGAAATCGATTTGCCATGACGTAAACTACACTTAAATAAAGAGAAATTTCCAAAATTTTGAAAGGTGTAGATACGGGGGGGGGGGCAAAAATGTCAAAATCAGGGATATTTTTAGACTTCTTATAACTCCGTTGTTTATGGACCGATTTCGATGAAACTGGCATGAACCGAGAGATGATGGATAGGACTTTTACCATTGGTACACATATCTCAAATTTTGAGAAAATTCATGGGCGTTCACAGGGTTTCAGAAATAGGAGGACTAGTTTTCCAACAACTGAATGAACAAAGAAGGCAAAAACACTTTTTTGGCTTCTGCTAGTCATGCTATGCTAAAGAAGTACAAATCGCATTACAGCGTTTGTATAATGTTAGCATAGGCGGTGCCAGGGACATGAAAAAGGGGGAACTGTCATGGTCACACGTTCTTCAGATCAACTTGTGACCTTTGACCTTAAATGACCTCCAGTGACCTTGGAGTCACTTGGAATGATCTCGTGTGCATTGAATGCTATCTGTAAACGTTTTAATCATTTGAATTCACTCTATTTCAAAAATTTCATTTTATGGCTATTGCGATATAGGGTACGCGCACTGACATTTTATGTCATAGCTCCGTGACCCGACCTGGTATCAAGCTGACACTTGATACACAAGTAGAGGGCATCTTTCTACACCTTATATATTCAGGGTTTGGCATTTGGAAAAAAACAGCACCGAAATTATTGCAATAAAACCAAACTTTAACTTTTGATCTTGACCTGACCTTGTAAAGTGATCTCTGATAAACAAAATTATATCTGCACATTGTTCAACTATTTAGCTATACATCCATATAAAGTTTTAAGTCCTATCATAAAAACGCTGTTTTTGGAAGACATTTTCCTTTTTCCCTCAACATGGCCAAAAATGGCCTGAGGTGCCTCCCAAAAACGTTGCCTGACTTCTCCCCTGAGGAAAACAGAATTTTGAAATTTTGTCACGGCACGTAAAAAGAATAGCTAGGAAACGTCACGAAGTTTCGTGAAGCTGCGTCAAAAAGCCTGGAATTGGCAAGCAAAAAACCCGAGGGGGCGAATTCAGCCCCCTGTCTGGAATAGGGTTAATGGGCTCTCGATTACACCAAGAACCCACTGTCCTTGGCAAGGTCCAGAGACTCCGGATATGTGCGGGATTTTCTGAAGACCCCGAAATTTTGCTTGCGAAAATTTGCCGCCGAAACTGGGCTCCTGACTTTCAATCGGCTCCTAAATACACCAATGGCTCCTGACCCTCTCTGGAGGCCCATGTACATATGTGGAGAGTCTCTTGACTTGAACAGGGGCCAGTAACGTACCCACAGGGTGTGGGGTCAGGGACCATGTCAACCGAAGGTGGTGGAAGCCCCCGCTACTTTAAAAGGAGTGGGGCAGAAGATCACACTGCTTTTAAGCAGTTTAAGGCGCCCGTAGGACGCCCATGACGTCAAAAACGGGCCTCTGAGGCATCAACATAAAGCCCCGAGCCTAAAAAGGGCCCCCAATCCGGAAAGGGTCTCTTTAAGCCACAAAAATGACCCTCTTGGTCGTGACGGCCCTTTGGACCTAATGTGGCCCACTCCTGGACGAAATCTTGGTTACACCGTTGGTCCCAGTGGCACCAAAATAGGACCTTGTGCCTAAAAAGGTCCCTGAATAATAGAAAAACAGGTTCCTGAATCACGAAGAAGGTCCCCTTATCTGGAAAGGCCCCTTGACCCATTTGACCTTCTCTTGGACAAAATCCTAGGCACGTCATTGGAGGGGTTCAGTTTATTGGGGATCTATTGGAAGTCAGGGGCTCCTGCAACTAATGTTCAAGGTCCATTGGGACCCCTAGCTTTCAAATAGCCTCTGGATACACCAAGGGCCTCTGGCTCTTTCCCGGATACCCTAAGCATGTCTGGAGTGCCTTTGGACTTTACCAAAAGCTTTGGGCCTTCCGTATCTAGGTTACTGAAATTCAGGAGCCCCTGTGGCTCCTGAATTTCAGCTCTCTTCCTTATAAGGAGTCCATGGTGGTCACTGGCTTTCAAAAGATCCTGGCACACCCAGAACCCCAGCCCTGATCAGGCCTAAGGGCCCTTGGTACGTACGAGGTGTTCTGGAGAGCACCAGGGGCTCTTGTGTATTTTGGTTACCCATTGGAAAGACGGGGTCCCTGAGGCTGCCATCGGTCCATTGGGCCTCCTGACTTTCGAAGGATCCGAAGGTACACCAAGGACCCCTGGCCTTCTCCAGGGGTCTTCCTTCACATATCCAGATGTCTTTAGACTTACCGGGGGCCATCTGTGTATTTGGGAGCCCATTGGAAGTCAGGCGCTCCTGTCGCTGCTAGGGACCCATTGGGGTCCCCGAACTTCAAAGGGTCTGGAAACACACCGAGGGCCCCTGATCCTTTTTGAAATGCCCTCTGCATATCTGGATGGTCTTTGGTGTTGACCAGGGGCCCTCGGTGTGTTTGGGCGCCCTGTAAGAGTTTGAGCTTCCAGCCAGAGCCAACCGCCAAATGTATTCGGGGACCACTAGGAGTCACAGGGCTTTGTGACTTCTATGAAGTCGCGCTGGGCACGCGGCTTTCGAATGGCCCAGAATATATAAAGAGTCTCTGGTAAGTGATCAGGTCCAGAGATCCTCTAGGTATGTACATGAGTTTCTGGGGGAATGGGGGGGGGGGGAAATGTTGGTCACATTTAAATTTATTTATGTAATATCTATTTATGCATTTATGTAATATCTACGCTAACGTGTTAATGGGCCCCTGCGCAAACACAGGGTCCTGTCAACATTTGGAGGGGAAAAATCATATTCTTCCTCCCAAAAGAATGGAATGGGGACAGCTGCCCTCCAGCCCCATCACCAGTCCCCCCCTCCCCAATGCTTATCTACTGTCCTTGCCTGCACTTCAAAAAATAAATAAATGAATAAAAATTGGGATCGTACTTTGTCAACAGCTCATCGCATCACTCCCCTACCTCCGATTCCAAAACCATTTGGCCTTTTTGAAGCTGATTTAACCGGTCGTGTTTAATTTCTTTAGTTTAATTTCTTGATAAACTTGTCTCATTTACTTATGGTGTAAACTGACATTGGGGAAGGCGCGAGGGCTGGCGACTACGAGACGTCGTCAGTTTGACTGGGCGGCAGACACCAGTAATAAAACTGAATAACCCCGGGACCAAACAATGCAATGTGGCAAACCCAAATCCTTGATGTAGTCGTTCCTAGCCCTCTTTTAACCCGCGCAGTGGAAAGGGATTTCGCGCTATCGCGCACTAGAAGGGGGGGGGGGCACAAAAGTGCCCCCTCTGATCTCGGAGACGGAAAGAGCTAGAGACATGAAATGTGGACACGGCGGGGCCATAACGGTTTACGCTGTGTGCAATTTTTATGACCCTGTGTCAATACAGTCAAGGTCAAATGGGATTGAAAAGGTCAGCTTTGGACATTTTCTCTTCCCGTACAGGTTATTCCGTACAACTTTTTGGACGAAACGGGAAAAGGGTGTTGGTTTGCGCGTTAAAACGTGGAATACGACAACTGCCATTCATTTGACGTTTTGTCTGATTTTGGGCCGAAGTCATGTCACGTCAATGACCAATGACGTCATCTTTTGCAGATCAGATTTCGAGTAACACGGGATAGCTTGAGCCTAAATGAGAGCGCTACACGCATCTTTTGGCATATTTTCAATGAAGGTACCCATTATCGGCACATTTGATCACTTCCAACGTTTATATTGATGTATGTATGTATATGTATACATGCATACACATGTGAGTATCATTGTGCGAAACGTGCTTTTGGTAGGGTCTTTGAATGCATATTTCATGCCGATCGACATATTGCAAACCAAATCTAGACCAGGTCACAAAATAGATGCCCTTGACCTTCGATGACCTTGACCGGCACTGACCATTGTATATATAAGCGTATCCATGGGCACACACGTGTTTTTATTAGCGTCTCTGAATGCATATTTCATACAAATCGACATGTCGCAAAACAAATCTGGACCAGGTCACAAGATATTTGACCTTGGCCTTCGATGACCTTGACTTCCACTGATCCTAGTATATGTAAGCGAGTCAGTGTGCGCACACGTATTTTTCATTACGGTCTCTGAATGCATGTTTCATACAAACCTCCAAGTTGCAAAGCAAATCAGGATCAGGTGACAAGCTGTTTGACCTTGACCTTTGGTGACCTTGACCCTTATTGCCCCTGGCTTTGGTTTTGGTGCATCCATCATTTATGCCCCAATGACGTCGCCTAATAGTGTTCAAACGGTAATCTTAGGTAGAACGCTAGTCCTTCCGCAATGTTCCCATTTGTCAGCGCCAACCGTGATTTTCGTTGTTTGCTTGACTTCAGATGCTTGAAACTTTGAAAACTTCCGGTTGATTTTCGATTTTTCTGCGTCAGTCGACGTGCTGTTCAATTGACATAAATGTTACAAGGTAGCAGCAACCAGCTCCGATCCGTTCTCGAGATTAAGAAAACAGGTGGGGGGCACAAAAAGACCTCCCTTCAAATTCGCGTGTTAAACCATGTTTAGAACCTCCGCTGCTTAAAAATAGCCTGAAACCTACAGGCTGCAAATTAATCTTTTCGGATCTCTCTTACTCTTTGTTGTCGCCATCCGTGTTCAGAGGATTAACAGAAGCATCCTCGAGACATCAAATTGGAAAGAATTTGGACCTGTTTAATCGACACTGCGCCTCTGTATTTGATGCATAGTTAAGCCATGGTGCGATGGAGTTCTTAATGGAATCGGAGTTCGACGATAGCTGGTGTCCTAGTTCGGACGTGCATGAGACTGAGCACATTCACACCAACGCAGGGAGTCGTAGCGTCAGGGAGTCCAGTCTAAGCAAATACCGACATGCTCCTGCAGTTAATTAACGTTTTCTTTCTTCCCCTTGCTTTACGATATTTGCGAAAAGTCCGAAGTGAGTAGTACAGCGCTCTGTGACCGAAATATAGGGCAAATTTATCGTGCCGTACTTGCGATACCAGAAACCAGGACAAACGTAGCGCTGGTCTGTGTTTTCCCGAGCGACGCTTATTTCCACATATTGCAGGATATAACAAGGCAAATGAGTTCCCTTCGCACACTTGTCCAATCGGCTTGAAGACCCGGCGTCATCCAGCAGGGCGCAAAGAGGTTCTGCCGTAATCCAGGGAAGCCAATGAGGTCTGGAGGTACTAGGTGTCCGACGATATGACAGACGTATGTACAGTGGTCTTTGCGCCCTGTGCGGCTCTTCGTCACCGACCACCGGCCCTCATTCGTTTTCTTTGCCTCTGGTAGGACTTGAGAGATTTCCTGAATCTTCACTTCATTTTGGTAGGAGCCAGTCGTAAGTACCATCTCCACCGGCCTCCGAGCACCTGCAGAATGCTAGAGTAGAATCAGTCTACCCAGCAGGCATATGATCACGTTTAGACACTAAGCGACATGATCTGATCTGACGTTCTCTCCACGAAGTTCTGTTCCAGCCACCCTCCTTTCTTGCCGATATTGCGAATCCAAAACTCAGAGTTAGCAGGCTCAGTGGGACTCTGAACGTTGATGCCATATTGTCTTTTGATTTTGTTTGTTGGTGGCGCTGTGATGTTGCTTCCACTGATCCCTTGCAAATTAAGAAATAAGAAGTAAAAAAAGAAACGGAACGAAACAAACTGACAAAGAAATAAAACGACCTCGGAAGAACTGATAAACTTCTTCGTGGCTCGAAGAATTACCTATTTCCGCGATGGTTCAATTAATACGGAATTTCCCTGAATAATTGTTTATACGCAATATTTTCGCATCACGGACCCAGAACGGCATGCTGTACATCCTACTAATGGTTTCTCCTCCACAGGGGCACGCCTCCACAGAGGGGTGGCCAGATCTGCCTCTGGCGCGAGCTGCGACTCAGTCTTCAGCTCACGGTGCCCACAGACCGAGCGGAGGCCAGGCCAGCGCCCGCGATTGTGCCAGCGCAAAACCGGCAAGCGGCCGCTGCCAAAAACAGAGCTAGATGGTTTCTGTTTCGTTCAAGCAAAATTGCTTACATTATCGACCTCTTTAGACTTACTTCTAATTTGCTTACCAGGCCAGGGTTTGTATTCAAAATGCTGTTCCACTCCGATCAGCATATCAAAAGTTGCAGATCAGTATTTGTGTGTCTGCCACCGCTGCGAACTTGGCTTGGGAGCTCATCATTGTGAACGTTAATATAGTCAACACGTTTCCATCTTCCCCCTTTAAACTCGCATACTCGAACGGTTTTTACCTAACATTGTGCCACGCGTAGAAAACATTTCAAATTCACCGTTGTGATACGGCTAATGCGACCATCAAGTAAACCTGACCTTCCAAGACCCTTTTTACACGAAGTCAGCGTACGCTACTATGTCAAAAGAGCACGAAAGGCACTGATCGGAAGGGTAAACGATCTCACTGTACTTCAAGACAGCTGTGTGCGCGAAGTATCGCTGACGGTCGATATGCCATAGAATGCTCCGTATGTCTTTGTTCTGAGGGGATGATAAATAAAACACCTCTGACGTCCAGAGGCGGCGGCGTGGTGTACTGGTTTCCATGCTCGCCCCTGGCCGAAAGCTCCCTGTTTCGAGTCTGCGTAATAGTGACATTTCGCCGTCCCCCACGACAACCGTCGTGAGAATGCCCGACGCGAAATGGCCTTGGTAGTTCAGAGCGTCGTTAAATAACCCAATAACCAACCGACACTCAGAGTGCGCAGTCGCAATACCCTTCGCGTCATTAGTTCATCGTTAGAAATACGAAATATCCGCATATCATCACAGCGTGCCGCTCTCCGAAGGCAACCAGGTGCCCTCCACTGGGATGGACGCCAGTTCCACACGGTATGCATTGCCGACTTAGCGTCTGTTCCTCAAGGCCAGGCCGGTGCTTATGCGTCTGGAACAAGCCGGTAGCCGAGCGACGTCTTGCGTCCCGTCCTTGGCGCTCGAGGCCGAAGCGCCCATGCACACCACTAGCCCGATGCGGATGGGAACTGGGTCGCGCCCACATTTCGTGGCGTGCAACGGCCGTCGCACATCTCTGCGGTCTCGCCTCGCTTCACGTGCACATGTGCCACCTGTTGCTGGCCGGCGCAATTTGCTCGCTGCTGCTGGCCGCGTGATTGTACCCCTATTCCTTAGATTGATGTTACAAACAGGGGTAGACTGGATATGTTATCCAGTCCGGTAGTTTGCTTTTTGGCCTTCACAATCTGGCCACTTCCCACACTGTTATCGGTACAACCATAAGTATTGGAATAAAAAAGGAACGCCTGCACATATTCCAGTTACCTGTAATTTCAACATTCTTTGTCTGATGCATATTCCGCATAATGTTTCGCCCATTAATTTCAAACATAGATTCGTAGGATTCTACTCGGGAATATATATATATATATATATATATATATATATATGTGTATACACATATATATATATATATACATCTATATTTATATATGTATATATATAATGAAGATGGTAATGAAACTAAAATATTCGGAAAGACAAAAGCAGTATTCGACGTTTCGGCTTCATTAGGGGCATTCCACCACAAATCGACAGGGGGGTAACACAACATAGTCTCGAATTTCGATGAAACTTGGACCTAGGCGTATTCACAGCCCAGGATTGCAGTTTTGCAAGTTTCAGATCGATCCAAGGAAGGGTTATTGTGATACAGTACTTTCTATTTCTTTAAATTTGCCCATTTGCACCAAAACTTACTGCACATTTTATTTCATAACTTAGCAGCTATTTGTCTGATTTTCAAGTACGTGACGACATTTTGATCAGAGTAAACTTGCGCAACTTTTGGCTATCTCGAATTTGAAATACATGGGTTTTTGGCAATGTGACCTTCAGTGCTATTTTTAAGGTCAAATTTTCGAGGTGTGGCCATAAACTGAATTGAAAACTGTGCACATGTAAAATGTCTCCCAAAGAGCTTTAAATCATTCAACAACCGTCAAAAGTTACGCTTTCTCAGGTTTAGGATAAACTTTATACGATGAAAAGTCATTAAAATTGGGCAATTTTTGTTGTTTGGTACAACTCCCCCCTGGTGATTGGCCCCTAATTACGTTAGCACAGGAAAAAAGCTAGTGTGTTGGTCGTCGTAAGAGCAGGCCAGTGGTATCCCGTTTTACGATTGCAGGGCGGTCGGCGACCTCCCAGGTCAGGTCAATGACCCAGAAATGGCGAAAATCGCCATTTTTGACCCCGGAAGTCTCAGGACAGTCTTGTTTTACCACAGATCGTGTCTGAGGTATTTCGGGACGCTGCTATCGAATTAGAACAGCTGAAACTTAATACACGAGTAGAGGGAACCCTTCTACATCACATATATTCTGGGTTTGAAATTTAAAAAATAGCGCCGAAATTGTTACTATAAAACCAAATTTTGACTTTTGACCTTGACCTGACCTTGTAAATCGACCTCAGATGAACAAAACTGTATTTGCACCTTGCCAAACTATTTAGCTATACATCCACATAAAGTTTTAAGTTCAATCTTAAAAACCCTATTTTTGGCAGTCATTTCCCTTTTACCCTTAACAGGGCCAAAATTGGCCTGAGGCGCCTCCCAAAAACGTCGTCTGGCTCCGCCCCTGTGCAAAATAGAATCTCGAAATTTTGTCACAGCACGTAGAAAAAATAGCTAGGAAAAATGATTAAGTTTCGTGAAGCTGCGTTAAAAACCCTAGAATTGGCAAGCAAACAACCCGAGGGGGGAGGGGGTGATTCAGCTCCCCCCTGCGGGGAATAGGGTTAAGGGACGGCAAGCCTAAGAACTATCTATTTCGTAATTGCACATATAAGGTGAGGCAACAAAGCCTCGAGCCAAGCCATGAAAAATATAGTCCAACAACATGCTCGTCGCAATCTTCCGCTGAAGATTTCGCCATAAAGCAAGGCTAAATTTCAGCTCGGCAGCACCATTCACCTTCACCCGTAGCAGGAAAAGTAGCGGCAGCTGTTGTTGACAAGGTTTTGCCACTGCTGGACGAAACTCCAATGAAAACCACTGAATAAAGGCTTGATTTGTCAGCCCGACACTATTCCTAACGTGGTGATCTACGGAGCTGAAGATATAAAGAGCTGCAACCAGTGCAAAGCTGGCGCTTCCACTTTCGAAACAAATTTGTTTTACAGAGAGATTATAGGAGTTCTTCAAAGAAAAAGTGGACACAGTAACAATATGTTTTTTGTCCCGAAAGCTGAAGTCCTGAGGTTAGGGGATGAGCTTGGCACACGGTTTGGCAAGGCCAAGACCGTCAAATGGATCGAAAAAAAATTCATAGATTGGACCCAGTCAACGCCCGGACAGTTATCGTGCGTGAAATGGCAGCAGACGAGGAAAGAGTGGAGGTGGCTTAAAAGTCTCCATTGATTGTGTTTTACTGCACCTTTGTATGAATGGATTTTTTCCAACAGACATTACTAGGAGAATGATGCCTTTGCCCCAAGGAAATGACCGCATTGAGTCCGCACTGGCGTTAATTACATCAGAGCCAGGAAAGAAAAAAAGCGCGCTTCTCGCCATGGAAGGAAGCCAGATTCAGGTTCATTTCAGAGGGCTCTGGATTCAATTCAGATTCTTTCCAGAGGGCTCTAGATCTATAAATTCTAGACTTAGAGGAGTCTGGAATCTAGAGCCCTCTGGCGAATATGAAATGCACCTTAATAATTCGAAATAATGCTAAATGGATGCCAAAGTCGAAATCAGCGTTCTATAATATAACAGAGACGATCTGCGGTTAAAAAGCCATTCTGTGTCGGGTCCAAAATGGCGATTTTCGCCATTTCTGGGTCATTGACCTGACCTGGGAGGACACCGGTTACCCTAAAACCGTAAAACCAGATACCACTGGCTTTCTCTTATGACAAGCAACACACTCGTTTTTGTTTCTCGGCTCTAGCCTAATTTGGAGCCAGTCACCAATTGGGAGTTGTACCAACTAACAAAAACTGCCCAATTTTGAAGACTTTTCATCACATATATCGGGTAATAAACCTACGAAAAGGTACTTTCCGATGGCATGAAATGATTTAAAACTCTCCGGTAGACTGTTCGCAGTTTTCATTTGAATTTATAGCCACGCCTCGAAACTTTGACCTTAAAAATAACGTTTAAGGTTAGAGTTTTAAAAACCCGTTCATTTAAAATTTGAAATAACCAAAAGTTGCGCTAGTTCATTCTGATCAAAGTACCATCAGGTACTTGAAGATCGAACCAATGGTTGCTAAGTTATGAAGGAAAATGTGCAGTAAGTTTTGATGGAAATAGGGAAAGTTAAAGAAACTGAAAGCGCTTAACCACAAAAACCCTTCCTCAGATCGATCTGAAACTTGCAGTCAGTGCCTTGTCGATTTGTGGTGGAATGCCGCATTACTGTCCACCAGGAACGTAAAGCTGAAACGTCGACACATATATGTATATACATATATATCTTGTTTCAGTGCAACGGATGAACAAAAAGTACAGATTAGCAAACTGCGATTTTAACAGATTTCATAGTTACCCTTCCTCCAGGCTTGTTCGTATTCTTTTACTATTAATTTCAAGGCCACGCCCAAAGGCGCAGCCAAGGGAGGGGCCCGGGGGACCCGAACCCTTCTCTTTAGGCCCGCATTTTTGAAAACCATTGCACATCGTCTTACCGGCAGGCGGTTTTCGTATGATTTCAGTTCACTCTAAACTCCGCCACCCCCTCCCCCCTAAGAAAATCCTGACTGCGCCCCTGGCCACGCCCACCATCGGGATTCACCTTTCTCCTTCCCAGGCTAGACGTTCTTCAGATATGTCTTTCTTTCCAGAGGGGCAATACAAGCAAGGCCTCGATGACTTCTGTGAGAAGTGTATCGTTCGGATGCACGTCACACAGAAGTTGGTCGTTGAAAAATCCGCTTGAACACATTTCTGCTTGTCGGCTTAATGTTGGTGACGAAGAACCCCAAAATCTGGAACAGTGGCAAGACGCAAAATAAAAAAAAGAAACACGGTTGCAGCATAACAGGTTTCTGACGAAATCACAGCCAAATATGACAATCATGATTCACCAGTAAAGTACAGAAGGACGCCTCGAATTTGAACTTGAGTGAGTCGCAAAGTGAGAGATTAGAACTAAGCTTACTCGGGCGCCGCTACCCGTCTTCGCCCGCCGCCTCCGGCGAATGTTGCAGCACTTAGAAACGGACTGGCGTGAAGGAGTGGTGTAGGTGCTGTGAACAAATTCGTGCCACTGTTCACGTTTTTGAACTTTGAACTGTTTCACACTTCGACGATAACCCATAACAGCAATAGCATGGTGGATCTCATTATACAAGTTTTGATCTTGGGCGAGACCTTGTAGATGTTTGGACAGCTATCCTCCATTGCGTTAACCTGTGGCGTCCATTCTCCACATATTCCCTAAATACAATCGACATTAACTTTTTCATTCTGATATCAGCTGACTCAGCTTTCGTTAACCGTCATATCCTGCACCTCGTCGGGTCTTCTCAAAATCGTCATCCGAAGCACACTCTCCCCATCCCCCACCGCTACAGACCTCCGCACAAGTCGCCAGTGCAGAACCTCGACGTGCTGACAGCGCTGGCGCCGTGTCCAAACAGCCGCAGGGCCTCAGCGAAGGACCTCGGTACGAGACTACAGTGCAGCTGGATCGCAGCGGCAGTGAGGGCGGCGTCGCAGATGCGCATCGGCCTCTCCGGCGCCGCTGCTGTCACCGTGTCAGCGTCCGCCGATGATTCAACGGCGCCGCCCGGACGGCAGAAGGGTGCGTCAAAGTTGACTCAGAGCCGGGGGCGCCCTTCTGGAAACAGTCCGCGGCTGTTGAAAGGGCAAGAGCTTATGAACAATGCTGACAGACTGGGCTTAAGAACTTCCCCACCGTGTTCGAGTTTGACTCATTCCGCGTCAAATCGCGCAAGAACTGACCCAACCACTTTCGATTGGATGAAATTCAATACGCTCCATAATGCCCATCGACAAATAGCCAGCCATGAATGCTTTCCAGGTGACCCCTGAGGTCAGAGGTACATGTCATAAAAGGATATTGATTTTCACAGACATTATTGCATGATTCAAATGCCAAGCTTGGTGCGACTGTCACAGAAAGGTGCAATTAGCGCCATTCAAAAGAGGCACGTTCCAGCCTTCATAAAGTCATTGTTTTCGGTGACCTTGGGATAACCTTTGACCTAATTAGGTTTTGCGGAACATTTTCAGTTTTAACCATGTTTGCCCACCGTCGTGTTTGCAGAGATACAGCACAATGTGTCTTCAAGTTTCCACAATGGGTGTGGCAAGGAAACGTCTCTGGGCAAATTGAAACGTCCTCAGATATGCTGATTTTAATGGTTGCGAAATTGCGCTTGAGAAACATCCCCCGAGGCTGTTTGATGAAGACTGATTTCGTTCTTTTCGTTTGTCATATTATTTTACGATTTGGTGTGCACAATGTCCTGCGTGCCTGCTATAAATCAGCTTAGTTTTAAATTCCGTGACCAGAATGGTCCAATGTCACAACACCCCACCCCTCCCATCCAGGTCTAACATACCCATTTCTCACGTTTCCACGGAAGTGAGTCTGTCGAGTGTTCTTAGTCCTTTAAGCCAAATGAGACAATCCCAGTCGAGCATCGGGGCCTTTTGAAGGCCAACCGAGGCCATTGAGCTCGATTGGCATTGGATAACTTGTTAGCCTCGGACCATTCAGACCTCGGAATCAGTGCTTTAAAAGAGCACTGATTCCGAATTTCAGATACATTGTCCACCCATCGCAACTTACACTCATCGGAGATTCCAAGCCAGCTAAAAGGCGATGATTTTTTGTCATGACATCCTCCTCTGAACACTGGAAAAGCTACAAAAGAAATGACAACTTCGCATAGAAACGGGTAGAAGAACTAGGATGATCGAAGTATGTGGCAAAAAATCAGAAAATCGACTTTTATCTAAGACATGGAATGGACGTAAAAAACCCGATGCGTAGAAAATAGATGTAAAATGCGAAATCAGCGCCCAGAAATCTATAAATGATCAGAAATCAAAATAAGCAACCCACAGTAAACCAATGTGATCGATCTCAGCTGACCCTCTTAACCCGTCCCCGACTGGGGGGGGCAGTTGACTGCCCCCCCTGAGGTTTTTCTGGGATTGCGAGAGAACGAACTAACACGGAGTCACAAACCTTTGTGTACCTTTTGCTCCATCAATTTTACGTCTCGTGTCAAAATTTTGACCTCAGGTCAGGTCAGGTGCCTGACCTACAGCAGGTCAAACAGACCTAAGTCCAAAAAAGTTTAGCACCCTCTAACTTTTTCGCAAAACAAGATATCTCAATAATACTTTCAGGGATAAGTGATCGTGATACATGCAACAACTCTGCTATCTCGGATTTTTCGGAATTTTCCGGGTCATTGACCTAAGGTCAAGCCCATTTTTAAGACATATCGCCGTTTTTTTTCTGAAATTGACGGAATATTTCATCACATTTTTAGTGTGGAGTGAAGCAGACATCTAGTTACCGTCATTGGGCAAAGTATCAGTGACTTCCAGCCATTGACCTGAGGTCAGGTCACGAATAACTGAAGTGGGTCAAAATGTACCACCGTCAAAATCGACGATGAATTACTCAGAATGGGTAGAAAATGGCACAACTAGCTAGCACAGACGTAGGTAATACCAGGAACCTCAAAAAGTTTGAAAAAGTAGCATATTTTGGAAATAAACAGGCTCTCGCGAATAAAGCTCCGCCAACTTTGTAGATTGGCAACTAATCAATTTTTCCAACATTTAAGCATGAGAAACGATCACAAGAACCACAAAGGTCAATAAAATTGACATAGATTGTCTTTTTTCGCGAAAATAAAGGAGCGCTAAAATTAGTTCCCGTCAATTTGGTACCGCATACGGCAGCGGCGCACAGTGACGCCTGACGGGAGAATTACGGTGTCTTTAACTCAACGTTTCGGCGTATATATTGAACAAATCTGGGGAAATTAGACGTGTATCGGCATCCGCGGACATTTACTTGTGCGCTGGTGCCTTTACCTATGCGTTATTAGTTACAGCCCTTGAGATTCAGGCCATTTCTCGGTCTCATGCAGTCGGCTATGAGAAAACATATATAGGGCGTAAATTGGCTTACATATTATCTAAAACTAAAAATGAGACCAGTTTCGAGCTCTACTCGTGACGGGCTTTCCAACGGTATGCTTATTTTTATCGTGCGACTAACCGTTCGTGAGTTAGAGGGGGGGCAGTCAACTGCCCCCCCCCCCCAGTCGCCAGTGTTCGGGACGGACCGACGGTCGTGCGCGGGTTAAGACCGCGATGCACGAATAGGATTGTATTAGTTGGCTTTAAGCTTAAGAACACCCGATAGACTCAGTTTCGTGGAAATGGGAAGAACAGGAATTTTAAATTTGGATGGTGGGAGTCAATGGGTCGTGGAGGTCATAGTCTTTGACCCTTCTGTTCAAACAATGTAAAACTAAGCCGATGTGAAGCACGCACGCAGGACATTGTGCACACCAAATTGGAGAACAACTGGACAAACAAATGAGGCACGAAAACAACCAGTATTCATGAAGTAGCATCACGGCATATTTCTCAAGCGCTACTAGACAGCATGTAAGGCAAGATACCTAAAAAGTTAAAATTTGCCCAGACATCTTTTTGCCACACTTATTGCGGTTTTCGCTTTCAACGATCCAATTTTCATGATTTGCAGCAAAAGCGACAGACAATCTCCGTGCTAAGAAAAGAGAAATAACCATCTTGAATCCCTTTTGTCATTATAGCGCACATGACAATGCAACTTGGTAAAAGCAAGCTTTAGGGCTAGTCCTCAATTTCCTTAATTAAGAGTCAGTTACTTTGAAAGTCTTGCCGAGTTTGGTGATACTCGCTTTAACGAGGACAATGTACCTGGGTCGGGACACATGAAGCGCATGACACGACATGGTACGCCATGCTTTTGAAACATGCAGCCAAAGGCCCAGAAAACTGCCAGCATGTCGCCGACCAACGTCAATAGAGCCTTGACTGTCTCGCAGCCTAAATCACGAACATAAACAATTTTGGCATAAATCACTTTAATGACGCGCGCGGCTTGATGTTGCGCACTCGATTCTTCTCAAGGCTGAGAGACGAAGTGAAGGTCGGTGCACCGAGTGTAAAAGGCCGAAAGTCACCCTTAAAGACAATTCCCGCCAAAGTGGTCCGCTTCGGACCACTTTTGCTCCCGACGTTTTGAGAAAGCAGCCCTCAAATCTGACTTCGTTCGAGTGTACGTTCGGAAAGACTTATGCGTGATGAAAGCGACACCGTAAGAAAATTAAAAATTCCCGTCGTTGCTAGGTATTATTCATGGGTATCCATCAGTGACTGTCTCCCTAGAGCACTTGGGGCTCTAAAAAGTATCACTGATGCAATTTAGAGATTTTTCCTCAGTTCTGGAAGGTTTTCGGACGCCCGTTTAAGGTGATCAGACTGCCTGTTGACATGCCACTTTTTTGGGAGGTTTCCGAAGGTTTTAGTACTACAATGCAAAAAAACATCAAGCACCCTTGCTGTGGGAATACAACAGATTAATAATTATTATCATTTCGTTGAATGACTGCCATAACCAATCAACTTTTTGACACTGGAGATGCATAAAATATAATTAAGAAACAACTGAAAATATTTTCAGAGTTCTAACAGCAAAAAATGCTGGAGCGAAAACAATAGAACGAACGGTTTGGCTGGGCAACACTGGTGAACGTCGACAGAGCGACCGTGTTGAATTACGGTGAGGAGCGTTTTATTACTGTTAGAGGGTCTGCTTTCGTCATTGCACAGTGGATTTGTACAACGTGATATAAATGTGTAGAGAACTGTCTTGCATATTAAAAGAACAGTGCATCTGCGATGTAATACGGAGGTATTCGGAGGGGTTCTTGTGTAATTTGTCCATGGACTTGCGAAATTTTAGACCTGTTCTTGTTCGAAGTTCAAAACCGATAGCGTACTATCAGATTTTTAACCACATGCAATTTGACCTTTTCCAAAACACGGCAACCCTATGCACTAGGTCAATGACTTCTATCAGCAGCCTGACCTGAAGTTGCCATATTCAGGGGAGAACAGTAAATCGCATGAGAAGGGCCGATGGTGAGGATTTAACCGGTTCCAGCTCGGAACATAGGATTGTCTTCAGCAAAAAGGAGGGTTTTTGTTGTTTTTAGAGGTTGAGGACGTGACACAAGGTCGCCAAGTTGTGAAAGGACAAATGAATCGTATATGCCTCGTCAATTTTTGTAACTTTGGTGGAAATCGGTCCCACAGGCTCTAATTACTGGACTGACCGCAGCCGAAGATGTGGGTTTTCTTTGTGTGTGGAGATTGAGGACCAGAGCTGAGGTCACAAAGTTCTGTAAGAGAAGCAAAGCGCATGTGGCGTGTCGTTTAGTACATTTTTGGTGGCGGTCGGTCCCATAGGCTTGGAGCACGGGAATGTGTGCAGCCAATAACGAGGGCTTTTCTTTGTGTTCAGAAATTAATCACTTGACCTGAGGTCACCAAGTCTTGGAAAGAAAAGTAAATCGCGTAAGGCAAATCAATTGGTGAAGGCTTAATGGCGACCGGTCTCATGGGCTCGGAGCATGTGACTGTCTGCAGTAAAAAGCAAAGGATTCTTGTGGATTACCAGTCGTTTTCGTTGGTCGAACCGACGTTTTTCAAGGTTTTTGGAGCTACGATTTGAACAATTTGTCCAATGGAATCTGGCAGCAGTGGTCAGCACTGGCGCGGCCAATGTCGGATAGTCAGGGGTTTTCTGGACCTCTGTGCGGCAACAACAACAAAAAGTAACAGGCATTCCTTCAATGACCGTCAAAGGTCTGACGCACCGAGATTTCTCTCACGGCATGACAGACTGCAGACGCGAAAAACTTCGAACACGCATTCGTCCGGGGTCAGTTTGGAGAGAATGCGTATGCTGCGCAGTCCGACGTCGCTGAGTTCCGTGAACGGGGTCAGGAGAGCCTCTCACCGGTCGCGCCAGCTGACCCGGTGTCAGCTGATTGTGACGACTCTCCTCAGCTAAGGGAAACATGTGGTATCGACTGGATGCCGTTGTCGTGCGGCCTGGTAGCCATGTTTGAACTCTGGCTAGAGCACGAATAATCTTTTTTTAAAACAAAAACAATTAGACAGATCGATGAGGAGTCAAAATGCAACGGGCAGTGAGTGCGAAGGTCAAGCCAGCAACGACAACCAGTTTACAACTTACGAGGATTAGATTTACGGCGTTGCATGTAAGAATCCGCCTGAGCACATTCCAGCGTTTTCAGGGTTCCTTCACTCCTTGGTATGCAGGAAGCAACGTGCAGCCCATACATGTTTGCGATCACCCCTGGGAAGCTGGAATCATTTGATAAATCATACAAAGCATCCGAGCTACTGCGATCCAACGTCCATCTGGACGAGCGATGGTCTCTCCGTCCGCGCAAGATGGGCTCGAGTAGCTTTGGAGCTCTACATTTGATCCGCGGGTCAGCGGACAATTTGTTTCTCGACGATTATGGCCACCACACGGTTGCGTCGTATCTTTGATGGCTCGTTAAGCTTTAGTCATAAGATCTGTCGTCACCTGGAATTGAGCATTTTGTGAAGCGGGTGTGTTATTCAGGGTCCTTGCAATACGCCCTGCTTAGGAGAGGCTCTTGATCCTCCCAGCAGCATCACCCGAGCAAGCCACTTGGATCAAATTTGTAAAGCAAAACATGCGCCGCACTGTTGAGCTGTGAAAGAGTGCTAAATTCACCGTCTTTCCCGACGGAGAGCAACGCGAACGTTCACTCCTTGAAAAAGACTGGTAACAAACTCCTTGACAGTGCTAATTACGATATTGTATACATTCAGCCTGTTTGTTGACTACTTCAAGCACAAAAAATGCCTGAAATTAACATGACCATGAATGAATAGGAATGCGCAACCGTGGCATACCTTGTTTTTCCTATTTGTTATCAAAGCGGTCGCAAATAGAATCGAGCAGGTACGAATACCCCTGTGTACATTTAACACTGCCAATTTTTTGAACAGCAGGATATGAACTCGACTTAAGAGTGGCAGCGTACAGTGTTCAGTAGTTTACCATCAAAGCCTAGGAAGAGGAAATGATAATTGGGCGGTGCTGTCATTCTGTACCGTCACTCGCATTTGTTCCCGGATGCGGCATCACTGGTTATTTGTTATTGGCACACAACAAAAACACACCTGTGTTAACCGTGGCCTTCTTGTTTCACACCTGTCTGTGTTCGTATCCTTGTCTTTCATCAGCGTTCACAAGTGGCGCAAGTCAGGTGTGGTGCGGGGCCCTTGAAAATGGGCAAACAAGCAAAAAAGGATATGCTGAAATTCCAACCGTCTCTTTAAAAGTTGTCTTACTCTTTTACCTTCCTTTTCAAGACACCTCATGACGTTGCTTCTGTCAGCGTATGCTTCGTTTGTACCGTTGTTTTCAACACCTTTTCTTACCGACTTAATGACATCAGACTGGTAAACTGTCTTTGTCTGACTTAAACTCAATTCACCAACAGCGACGTATTTGGCACAAACGCAAACACACCGACTGTGCTGATAATGTAACTTGCCTGGCGATTTACATGCAGCATGCTTCCACGAAAGAAAGGTTTTTTGTCTGCGCCGCGTAGAATTTGGCTAAATATCGTGACTGGCTCACCTTGGGTTTACCCCTTTTCAAGACATGTTTACCCTTCTTGCTTTAGGCTCATATTGCCAATAGCCAGCAAAAAAACTAGCGCAATCTATTAATTCATCAAACTACTAACGAGTGTTTCAGCAGCAAAATATTTTTTATATGCGTCATTTTTGTCAAGCCTTGCTGTTTTACTTGGCCCGCCATGGCCTGCTAGATCCAACCAGACCTACTTGGTTGCCTTTAATATGTTGGGCGCAAATATGTTTATCATTCAGAGTGACAAATCTTTAATGACTGAAACCAATCACGTTGAACATAAAGTTTTACCATGTAAGCTAATGTTTTGAAAACTAACTGGTTAACAACGTGTTTTGAAAACGATTAACAACGCAAATAATATGAAAACTTGAGTATGCCACTTCCTGCAAACTAAACATCATCCAGCTTGGGGCGGGCTGGCAACCTAGTTGTTTCTCTAGTTGCCGAGATAAAACGGTGCAACAACATTTTTTTTCATTGTATTGCATGGCCACGAAAACGAAAAATTAAACACGGCAAAAACTTGAAGATTTTTTTTTTCGGGATTCTTCATCAGTGTTTTTACCAGCATCGTTCTTAGGTGTAAAGACGCAACTAAATCCGTGATTTTTCAGAGGACAATGCTTACATTGCCTAGCCTTGACAGCCGGCATTGGCGTAAGTTGTCAAGCTTAAAACAAACAGATGATTAAACAAACAGATTTACATACTGATTAAACAGGAAGGGAACTTTTTTGCTAGTTAATTTTTTCATTCGTATACATATAGTAAATTTGTTTAATTTATCCAATGCAAATAAATTAAACAAAACGGAACTCCTTCAGAACAAAAAACAAATCTTTGCGGATATAGAAAACGGAATCCGTTGTGTGTAGGAAGCGGGATGGAAAAAGCTGCATACTACATTGCGAGCTGAACGTGGACACGCTTTCGAAACGTCTACTGGTTGAACTGGTCACACGGAATGTAGCGGGAGAAAACCCGGGGTAAGTTTCACTGACCTCGTTGCGGACGGAACAAGAATGGTGGAGCTGTGTAAGAGGACCAGAAGGATGAACAGACAGAACCTCGATTCCGCCTATGTGATGCCATTCGGGCAAGCGCACCTGCGCCTGCTCATGATGTAACGCAACAGCTGTAAATGGTACACAGGAGAAGAGGACAAACGAGAAAATGTGGGAAATCGTATGAGCCTTCGTAACAATACAGTCTTGGGACGAGAAGCATATTTCAGATTGGCTACAGAAAACCAACAGGATATAACTTGGCTATATCAGCTCAAAATATGTGTACCAGTGAACCATTCCTTTTCACACGCAGGCGGACCTTGCAGAACTACTCACACTGGTGGGGGAGGGGGTATACTTTGTCCCCTATACTTCCTGGTACATCCGATCGATTCCAGCGACGTTTTTAAGAGGAGGTCGTTGGCCTAATTTCTGATGCGTAACTGTCAGAAAATGGATGGCTAGATCAAGTTTGTCGAGAACAAACAAAGTCAGACATTGAATAACTAGCACTCCCTTATTTCTCCAGATTTATCAAGTTGATGGCAACCGAATTTTGTAGAACCGTGGTCCGTATTATGAACTTACATACCACAGGGCCATGTTCACCTATGCCAGGTTAATTGAGGTCAGTCTAGGTCGATATCTGAAAATGATGGATTCCGTCAAAATGGAGCATAGTAGTCTGGAGCGTTGTTAAAACGTAGGATACCCTTGTGTACCTATGAGCAAAGTGACGTACTTAAGTCATTTGAGGTCATCCGGGGTCAACAGGAGTCAACAAAATGCATCCTTGCAATATTTAATTGAGATTATTCGGGCGATTTCGAGAAGAAGAAAGAATGTTACGTCTTCACTGACCTTGCATCGGGGGGGGGGGGGGGTAGCCAAGGGAGGCTAGGGGGCCATGATCTCTCTTAGGGCTGAAACTTGAAGTTTTCATACTCACCAGAATGAAAATAAATGTGGATTTCGGGAGCTCGAAAGCTCCAAAATAATGCGGCCCAAATGCGAGGAATGTTCAGTTTCTAGGGAGGCTTGGTTTGTCCTGGCCTAATCATTGGCGAAATCTCGGCTGCACTCATGCCTTGCATGCCATCAGTTAACATGACCAAGCTTTCAGGTGCCTGCATTCACCATGCAGCCAAATTATCCCAAAATTCCCACATGATCCCTTTATAATATGCTGCGTTTTGAATACCTGACCTCAGTTCGGGTCTATTGACCTGACCTAGGTCACTTGCTCCGGAGTAGGTACATTTGTAAGATACAGCCTTACAGTATTGGTCGCGCGGCCACTCGGGCCGCGCCCCATAGTTGGATGGGCGACCCATAGGGGCGCTCGTGCGCCGCGTGTCACTGTCGTTATTTCGTTTGTCCGCCCAGCCCCCGGAGAGCCCTGGTGCGGGGCCGACGGTAGTGTGTAAACGGAGTCAGAGCGTGGTGCGCGGTCCCGTCCGACCGGGAATACAAAAATTCGTTGTGTTGCTGAGTGTGTTACGCCCGGTACGCGGACTGCCGAGTGGAGGAGATAAGGGATGACGCTACACAATCATCTTGCAGACTTCCGAAAAGCCACGTTAAAATGAGATGAATAATCTGCGGGAAAAATACAGATTGCTTTATATTTGCCATTTGACTTTGGTTGACCTTAACTGACCTGACCCAGCTACCTGAGCCTTCCGAATGTAAATGAATCAGATAAACCAAATGAACGCAATGTGAAGCTGCTGGCCTCTTATTCCATACGCAACATAGTTGCTGTCCCTCGGTCCGCCATGCGCGCGGCCGCCCGCCGCCGACGCTGGATCGACCGGGCGACTGGCGTCTCGACTTCACCAAGCTGTAGAGAAGGAAATCACCGCTCGATTTTCAAATTTCAACAGAGAAAAGATGCACAAAAAGTTAAGGGCTGCAGAGTTGTTATTACGAAGCTCATGCGCAAAACAAAACACGAGGGGTGCGCAGTTTTCGCCCCCATCAATACTCGCGTTAACTAAGATTCGTTGCGACTAAACGCACCAGGGTCCAGATACTCCGTGTCAGCGACTTCGACTGTAACTGCTAATGACGATGCACACTGATCTACGCTAACGGATGCCAACTGCTCTAGTCATGGCTGGAGATCCCGGTGCGATTATGAAGGACCAAGCACTCATTTTTCAGAGATTTGAACATACGACAATAACCGGCAAGACACGGTCTGGAATCATATTTAGAACTCCCTCCCCCCAATGGTTTTTAAAAGTTTCAAACCATGGCAACAGCGATGCGAGGCTGCTCACGTGCCTACCGCATGACCCGCCTCTGGCGACCTTCGGGCTCAGACGACCCTGCCTTCTCCCAGCCCGTTTGAAGCTGTAGCCGGGACGCTTGCCGGACCCTGAAGCGCCTTACGTACGGTCCGCAGCGGCAGTTTTTAATCACCGCCACCATTCCGTGCGGGATGGGCCCGCCAGGCAACATCCCACCTGAGCGTTCGTAACTCACCGGCGCCAGTTGTCCCTGCTGCGCGGGCGAAAATCGCCAGCTGGGCCGTGCTCGGAATCAATAGAGCTCGCAGCCCATCCACATGCCACGCCAAGGACGTGTCAAGGTCAGCCAGTCGGTGCGCCAATGGATTTCCGGAGGCCTGCACCCGACAGCTGCTCACGTGCTCACAGTATGTCCGCGAATGAAGCAGGTAAATGCAGCGCCTGCCCCCCTCCCATGTTGCAAACAACATACATCCCTCCATGGAAAAAGTCGGACACACCTAAAGGGAATTCTGAAGTTTTTTTTGAAGATTCTGGAGGAGTTGAGAGTTCAGGACAGCAAATCCCCTGCTTTGAAAAACTTTAAGGGGAGTGCTCAACCTCGACATGAGTGTCGATTTGTATTCTGTTGAGAGGGCCCTGGCCCGCCCAGTGTTAATATGTTGATGTTGATGAGGGCCTCTTCAATGTTTGTTGGGACCCTCCAATATTTTTTGCCAGTTTTAAAGGGAAATAGGCGGAAATAACGAAAGAAACGGCCGCAATAGATAAGAGATAGCCAGAAAATATTGAATAAAGCATATAGTGGTGTATCTATATGCCTTTTTGTCTCATGTGTATGCATATACATACATGGGAATATACGCAATTTTTTACTTAAAAAAATTGTAACAAAAACCTATAAATTTCCATTGATCAAAATAAAGTTGGCCAAATCCGTTGAAAAACCCACATTTGGGGGGGAGGCTAGGTTGTCAGGCCCTTGGCTCAGCACACCCAGTCATTTAGTTAGTACCTTAAAGTTACTTAGTTAAAGTTAAAAGTTAAACTTAAAAGTTCGTAAGGGATGTCTAGTCAGGACAGGGTGTTGTTTACTTGTTATAACTACGATTGGGCCGATGTTAATGTAAATATGCATGAACTGAGAACTAATCAAAGACACGTTTTCCATTGGGCTGAATGTTTAGAATCTCAACAAAATTCATAAGCATGTCAAGTGCTTGGAAAATAGGTGGTATTTTGTTTTTGACTGAATGACGATAGCAGTTATACATGTGTATTTTTACTAAGCATCTTATGCGTGATAAACACAAATCATGTTACATTGCTTGTATAACGTTTGACCTCAAACGACCTCAAGTGATCTCAAGTCACAGAAAATGGCCTTGAGCTCATTTCACAGTGTCTGAAACGGCTCCAAAGGTTTGAATTGACTATATATAGAAAAATTCTCTCCATGACCATCGTGGTATGGAGTGCACGCGCGAACATTTTAGGTAACACTCCGTGGCATGACTGATATCAACCTGAAACCTGAAATTCAGGTATAAAAGCCGCCATTTGCGGTATGTCTTTCGGTTTTCTATTTTGAAAATTAATTTAAAAAACATGCATATAACCATCTTCAAAACTTTACTTTTGGCAGCAATTTTGCTTCTACGTTTAACAGTGCCAAAAAAGACCTGAGGCGCCTCCCAAGAACCTGGTCTGGCTTCGTCACTGCGAGAAACAAAATTTTGGAAATTTGGCGTAGTGCGGAAGAGAAATGGATAGAAAAAGTCACTAAGTTTCGTGGCTCTGCTCCAAAATGCCTAAAATGGCGAACAAAAAGCAGGGAGGGATGTTTTAAGGCCCCCTTCCCACGCTGTCGTCAGGTTCATCACCTTCCGTTTCTGAGTGGTTTAAGGTGGTAATATCGAAACATCGTAACATCAGAAACCTGGTAATTTATCCCGACTTTATTTCGACATACACTGCAGAAAAAAAAACATGGAGATGGTAACCTTTTGAGAAACGAGTCCAGGATACGTTTTCTGGGAAGCACGTTCGATGTGCAACTTTAGTGGCTACAATTTCTGTGTGTTTTGCTAAGTGCCATGAAAGTCAGATAACCGTTTACTACAATCTGTCTGTTCATTTCATGCCCCACGACATACTTGGCATGTTTATGGATATAGTGTCATATGGGCACTCAGGACATTACTTTTTGAAGAGCAGCTAGCGGGCTTTATCACATCAAGGGCGGAGATATTGGTAATTTTAAGCCATATTCATGTTTTATGCTTATTTTGGCACGCTAAGACGAAATTACGCCAGCAGGGACCATCCAAGTTATCAAACACTGTTACTTGTGTCATATAACTAACTTCCATACAAATCACTTCCTAGGGCGACTGTGAACTATTTTGGACGTATGCTTATAGCATATGTTCCTTGTCGCAAAGTATGGCGCGTATTGCTAGGGGTTGATCTAGGGAAAGCTTAGTTTGTGCCCATAAATCACGCTAAGCACCCCTTTGCCTTGAGGTGTGGTAAACCAGAGTGATTAACGTGTAATAAAAAAATCGAAAAAATCAATTTAACCTCCATTTTCGAACTTTTGACACCGCCACTCGTAGTTCCTTTTAAATGCAGTGAATCGATTCGATTCCAGAAATTCACACTTCAGTTCTGCGAGAAAACACAAAATGTGCCTGTTTTTTATGCATCTGATTGGTGCCGTCTTTACCACATGTCCTCTTTCCATTTATTTCGGGACAGTAGGATGACTGTCTTTCGCGGTTTGCAGCCGCAAAACTGCAAAACCCCATCCAAAATGTGGATTGGGAATTGGCGAGTGGAATAAGTTGCCTGCCCCTTTTCTAAAGGACATGAGAGGAAAATTCTCAAGATAAGTGAACATTAGGGTAGACTCTAACCTCCAACCATTGACACCTGTTTCTGAAGCGTTAGTTGCAGGTGTAGAATGATCGCATTTGTGTGACAGCAGTAAAAGAGATATCCATTTGTTCATTGTCTCATAACTGGGTTTTGAATTCCTGTTCCCTTCAGTGCTACTTAAATCGTTGATAGCAAGGATGTAACTTTATGTATCTTTGTGGGTGCACATGAACCCACTAACTAGATTTGTGCACGGAAACATCGTCTGTGCACCCACAAACCCCCAGAACAGTGTGTGACCCCCAAAGTAATATCTGCACTCTTTCGTAACATAAAAGAGCTAATAGATGTACAAAGATTGCAGGCATACATGGATATGTAGGCGAATATCTACGACTTCATTAAAAAATACACCACAAGAATTCAGCCATAGGTAGAAGTGACGGGGAGCTGAGCCCCTTACGGTCTGATTCTTTAGCAAACAAAATCCGGCTTTCTGGAGTCCGTAAATGAAGTGGACGAAATCAGGGGAGTCTGCGACTTTGAGGGTAAGGGCTGGCCGGGCCCCTTCCATACAAAAATACCCTCCATACAAAAATCCTAACATTTGAATGCACCTACAAAAAATTTTGATAAATGTCACCCCGTTTGATAGATAACAACACCAGGGTTCTTCTTACAAACATTGGTTGTAACTGGTTATATTTATTAGGTAAATAAAACATGCATTCGAGTCAACCAGCATTTGGGAGTCAATTTAGGAAATCAGCTGCCAAAAACTATCGAAAACATTCGATTCTGATTCCTGGCCCAAAAAGCGACTATGGTTCTCATTCTGAACCATAGTTGTGAAACAGGGAATCGATTCTAATCCATATTTACGAAAAAAAAATCGGAGAACGCAAATCATTTCTTGTTCAATTTTGAATTGCTTACAGGTTCGGTCACAACAACTATTTTGAGCTCGTTTTAGACTCTATTTGTCTACAAAAGAACGCGGGTGGGAAGGTAACAAAAATTAGCCCGTGTGGAGCTCCTGGATACGCCGTAGATTTATGCTGTAACGTACACCACTATGTTTGCGATAATGTCAGACGCTCAGACGTCAGACGTCAGGCGTATACAGCCACCAAGCTCAGTTCATATCCAGATGTCCAGCTTAATCTCTCTGGTTTATTTCATGATTCAGTGACAAATTTAGGTATAAAAAGATGAAACGCTGGTGTGCCTCAAGTCAGGACATGATCCTGCGTCAGGTCAGGTCACATGGTCGATCTTATATAACATTCTATTATCTATGGTTGTGTAACCTAAGGAGTTTCAGTCCAAAGGTACTCATTGACTTTTTGTTTCTTTTGTTATTGGTCCTGGACAAATTACGAAATAAAGCAAAGGAAACGGCAGAATGCTAGGTGCGGTCACAAGATTAGGTCAGGCCACGATGGGTTATTGGCGTTCTAGTCTGTCGGCATTTAAAAAAAATGTTCGGAGAAATCATTTCTTCCGTTTTGGAAGCATGTATAGACAACAAACTTGCCAGCTACGTTCAGAAACCTCGCAAATAAAGCGGAATGAAAAGTGAAATATCGGGTCACCTAATGCAATATGTGATGAAATGCATGTCATAAATTATATGTCACCGTAATGTATATTCTTTTGGTTTCCCATTGGAATGCTCAGAACTATTCTCGGTTCATTAGGGGCGGACCTAGAGCTCTTCTCCGAAATTCCCATTTTTGCATATATAAGACATTTGCACATATAAGCCAAAGAGCTGCGTTATTTTTAAACATTTTCCGAAACTTCTGAATACTGTGGAGCGGACTGACTGCGAACTTTCCAGTGGTAAAAGTTTCATTTGTCTCCAACATTTCTTTCGCGAGAGAGAGGGGGGCGTAAAAACGCACCCCCGGTTCCGACCACCCCTGTCAGGGTGCTGGATGGGCCAGGATTAAATATCTATTCCAGACTTACGAGTCCCACTTCCGTTCCCCCTGACAGCCTTCCACTGACAAAACTCGATCCAAAGCTGACCAGTGAACATGCTAAAAGAACTGTTTTTTATGGTACCTGGCGTCGCCATTAACACGCGTTTATTACTTTAACTTCGCAGATTTGTTTCTGTTTCCCCTATACACATGGGTTAACGATCAACGATCGGATCGGGAAAGCTGAATCGAATCCCAAGAATTCGTTTCAGCTATTTCGCAAGCAAATCAAATGGTTTATTCCCGAAATATTCGGGAAGGGGTGGGGCGGGCTGCAAATATGCGAGATTTAGCGCGATACCAGCGACACTTAGCTCTAATATCGAGGTGCCGGAATGGGTTGAAATTGAGACGACTTCTTCACGTCGTTACCACGTACAGGTACTTCACAGAGTCATTCATCGCCAGTGCGCACACTCAGCCATGTTATACAATGCAGAACCGTCGTTTTCGTTCGAGACGTTTCGAAAACTTTGGAGGTTTGGGAAGCTTAATGGCAAATCAGAATTGCTTGAAAGCCCTATTTTATTCAGGTAAACTCAGTTAAAAGTCTGCATACTTCCATCTTACTTAACTCCGAGAAGTATACATCTCTGGGCATCGCTTTATGCGTACGTTGTCTTTGAGCTATTCCTTTGACGTTAGTCGGCTCCCACAATGCTACAAACCCTTTCGTAACGAGTTCAGAATTAATTGTGCATTGCCTTATGGTATTTGAGAAAAAGAATTGGGAAAACCTGCATTAATTGGGCGAAGCGTCACGAGGTTAGGTATGCCAATTTAGGAAAGGCACCGTCTTGCTGTTAAGTGAGAAGGACCTTGCTGACAAAACTTCATGCCGGTGCTGTCTAGTGGCCAGCCCACCCCCTTGATTGCAGCGCCCTGGCATAGCGATACCACAACCCATGCAAATGCGTCGATCACTGTTGTCTCTTGAGCTGGAGCTACGCCGTTCTAGATACTGCACAATTTGCACCAGCGCGCACCAGGCCAGCCCAATCCCGGATCGAACACCTGCCCCATCTCGTGCGTCTGTTCCCCTCATACCAGCCAACAAGGGGTTACCCGCAGTCTACCTCCTTAGCCCACCATAGACTTGCTGCGGTCACCTTCCCAGCTCAAGATCGTACGGTCGATAGTCAAGAGGTAATTCATGATGTTGTCTTTAGGTCGAGTGGTTGACCAGTCAGACTGCACGTGGATTTCCCCAGCTCTTATCCGATCCCACTGCGGTTTATCGTGAGTATCAGAAACATTCTAGTACTTGATCGAGGCCACGTCAGCTTGAAGATCAGGTCCCAATACAATATCTTGATGGCATTTGAAAATTTAACTGTTTCTTGAGAAGTTTTACTGAGGATTTTCCTATGCCGCTGCCATTTTTCAAGCTCGAGAAACAGCACCATTGAAATCATTTCGGCCTACCCGGCCCAACAAAATGTGCTGACAGCATCCCTTGCCCTATACAGAGCATCCCTTGCCCTGTACAGGTCGGGATGCCCTGTACAGGTCGGGATGTATACGCAAAAAAGAACTGGGTTATTGTGGGATGGCATTGGCTCCTCCTTCAAACAGACAATATGAAAAGACGCCACTTTCCGACAAACGAAAGTTATTTAGCCTAAAAACTGCCCGACAAATGAACGTAATTTGCACAGTAAAAAGTGCCGGTGCTAAGCCCACCGGTCCTGTGACCCAGTTGGTAAGAGGAAATGTGGACAGGAAAACCTGCGTTGACGTAAAATCCCTGTCCTTGAGGTTTTATTTCGATGCGATCGTTGGACTGTCGAGCCGTTTCGGTGATGATTACTAGACAAAAATTGGATACCAAACGTTGGTTTGTTGGCGAAGTCCAATTTCAGTCGGATAAACACCAGACACCAAAGTGAATAACATTGTTCAAATCTTAGGAAAGTTAATTGACATATGAATCGGTGCATCCCAGCAGATACAGAAAGTTCGTCCCGTTTTCGACTAAAACCGCGGCTTGAGAGAAAAGAAAATTGTTGTCTCTCGTCCACGAAGGACAGAAGCGTTTAGGACAAACGACAAAGAGCATCGAACAACAAATGACGTTTCTTCGCGTTTTGCCAAACCTTAGCTAAAGTCAGTACAAGGCTGGCGAGAATGACAGCAAAGTAAGAGCGAGAGTGATAAGGAAGAGGAACGGTCGGCGGAGCCTGGACTGCCCTCAGGAGTCGCCCCTCGCCCAGCAAAGAGCGCCACTGGTTTCTATGGCAGCCTGTCTGCACACAGCGATGCTGTTTACCGTTGGGACTGAACGGCCCAGATTGCTGCAGGTCTAGGATTTGTGGAAGGAAACTAGTATCTAGATCTAAAATATCTAGAATGTGTGGAAATCAGTCTCTCCACCACCGCTCGGCTGAATGTTCGTTAGAATGAGAACACAGGAGACCAAATCGATGTTCTGAAATGTTCCGAACACATAGTAGAACGCTTAAAGCGGTAGGAATAGGGAGAGAGGGAGAGGGGCAGGGAAAGAGGAGAAAAGGTAGAAAATCATTGCTCATTCGATTTTTTTACTTGTTTTTTCAGACTAAGCTCATGGCATTACATATCAGGGATTGACGAAAATTTTCAATATTTGCTGTCTTCTTTCGCTTCTGTTTTCCGTCTGCGCTGCGAGGTAAGTTTGACGTGGGCTTTGATCTTTCTTTCTGCTTCTTTTGCCATCAGTATGCTTTTACCTTTTTACATCTGTTTACCAGGTCCCTGCTGTCCGCCCGGTGGTCGCATGCCCTTACGTCCTCCGTGATTCTCGGTACGACCTCCCGGTTCACGAATATGATGGCGCGAGGTCAAAGTTCAGAGTTCAGATTCCTCCGTCCGAGATGCGCCCCACTTGAGAGAAGCTGCGACAGGACCCCGGCCTTTACTGTTTCGCCCTACTCCATGACCGCAAAATCCTGAGCTCTCTACCGGGTATACGTTGCCCCAGATTATTACTGCATTCCTTTCCTTAAAAAAATGAAAAAAACTTAACGTACATGTCGTCCTGGAATGTGGTATTCGTTATTTTGGCCCAAATGCTTTCTTTACGTACCAGCTGTTGACGCACAGCTGGATTCATCGTAAGTGGAGCATACGATTTTTCTTCGTTCTGAAATATCTGTCCTGTTTTGCTGGCATATTGGCTTGTGGCGAGGTCCAGCCAGAGCACAGAGCCACCATGGTGGTAATGTCCGTTGAAGGAAGGTCAGGCAACGATTCTTGGTGTATTCGTCATAAATATCTCCACCCATCGAAGTACAAATGTGGCAAGAGGAGTTCTTAGACACCAACTCTGGGCGCATTAACAACGTAGTCATGATCCTCCAAAAAATATACTTGAGTTTAGGGCGGAGCGAAATTTCATTACGCGAGTTTATACGCATAGTCGTGCGGAACGTCGACATTTGCCACTATCTGTTTTCATTGAATTCGAAATCCGCTCTGTCGCCCAATGGCATCTCAAATGTTTTCATGACCACACGGAACATTCTTGCCATGCTGCGAAAATTTGCTTTTGCGCCATGTTCCGATACTTTCTGATGTGTTACACATGGTGCTCCGACTTTTTGTGCTTGATGCCAAACTTGTTCAGTACTTGCTACCCGCAAGAAACATAACGCACAGTTTATGTTAGATTTGTATGTTCAGAGCAGTTCATCGAAAAAACTGGTATTTTATTCCATAGCACTGCAGGTAACAATTCAAAAACGTACTGCAAAAGGACAAGATACCCAGTCTCTGTAATCAGCCATCGCCCGTCATGCATGTCAAAGTCCTCAGCGCTCGACACGATCAGGACACTGAGCCATGAAAATGCTCAGGCGCGTAGCCAGGATATCCCTTGGGGGGGCAAATGTCAAATTTTGTCGTATACCACTGGCATAGTACAAAAATTAGTGGCATAGTACAAAAAACAGCAATTGCATGCAATTTACGTTATGTTTAACGCACAGGAAAACATATAATGTTCGCTTTTGCAACATTTATATGATTATTATTCCGCATTCATGCAAAATCGTCGTATATTTAGTGAGGACTGCTTGGCTCAGGGGGGCCATGACCCCCATGGCTCCCCCTTGGTAACGTCCCTGGAAACATTTGTTTAGCAATGATGAGAAATATGGGCAACGTTCATGGAAACGTCTACCCTAGATCTTCTTCGACTTTCTGGTCAGTCCGTTATATGTTGATTGGAAGTCGAGAAAGTTTCAGTTTACCAGAAAACCAGCCAGATGCTTTCGCCAACCGAATTCTGGTATGGTCGATCCCCGAGGACATTGCTGTGATGGTCTGTGGACACGAGTGATAGGGCCACAGTTAATGGTGTCACGTTATTCTGCGTCGCCAGATAAATGCCTTCACGAAGTGGGCCCACGCGGCAAAACGTCGTCATTCTCGACAGGAAAGCTAAAAGGCATCAGGTGAACCAGATTGGAGGAATTTTCATCGATGCGTCTGCCCTCTTATGATCGTTGCGCCCCGTCCTGCATCTCTGCTCATCCCGTTTTTCCGGTCACGGATAACATGCCGCTCAGCCATATCTGACACCACGACCCGCTGCTTTGTGGAGATTTATTGCTTGCTTGACACCCTCCGGCGGCTGACCGTTAAGTCAGATCGGACGAGTGAATCTTCCAAGCGAACAGTTTTGTCGACCGGTCCTCTCTGCGGCGGCGACCTGCAAGGGTGCGTGTCGATCCAGGCCTTAGAGGTCTCCGCACCACTCCGATAAAGAGCGCAACTTGCACTGACTAACGAATTAATAGCCTCGAATAACAAAATCGCGCGGTATCAAACTGTTCCGCGACGGGCACACGACACCAGCGTCAAAACGCACGTCAAAACCGCTCGGCCGAGTCAGCTGGTCCTTCTCTCAGCGCGATGCTTGGCGACGCTCCACGCGGAAACAAATCCGACCTCAGTCACTGGTCAGCCGCCACCGTTTCTGCCTGTCTCACGTCCAGTCCCGGTCACGAGCAGCCTCTTGGCTTCTGTTTCCCGGACTGTGGAACCGTTAACACGGATAAATAACGGTCCATGCCGCTGCACGTCGTTCGGACCCATTCGATGTTTTTATGCATTCGTTCAACGGTCACGTTGCTAACGGTGGCTCTGGGGACTGCGACGTGATCAGGGCTTCAATCGGAATTCCGTCTAAATTTTGAGGTTGCGAAGAACGTTCGCATCAGACCAGGCGAGTTTTGATTATTTCAAAGTTAGCTGAACAAAGGATTTTACGGGAAGTCTCTGTCGACTCCTCATATAGCTTTTTCATTTTTGAACTCACGCAGTAAAGAACTCGACCCTGTCTTATATACATGGCGTCCATCACCAGTGATGACGTTGAATCGGGCATCAATTTCGGCTCAGTGCTGCAGCTTTTAGTGCCCGCTCCCCGTCAAGATTCGTATCCATGACGATTTTATCGACCAGCAGGCTTTGTTTTGTCAGTTTCCATGTCAGCAAAGCCAGCACGGAACTTCTGAACGGCAACATAACTACGTGGACCATAAACTGGTCAACGACCTCGAGGTCTGACTGGTGTGGGATACGAACCATTCATTCGCTGCTTTGCAGTCTCTAGCCGCTAACCATGCATCGCAATTGCTTGGATGCAGTGGCTTGGTTCTGTTACCTTTCCTCGCTGCAGAGCATGCTGTCCTTTCCTTAAACAAGATGACTTTTTTGGACATGGTCTCATGCATCTCGGACGTCTACCGCTCGAGTGGCAGGTCTCGCAAGGACTTAATCCCCCCATATTACATGCTAGGGAACCGCCATGGTCTATCTTCAATACGTGTTTTGAACTAAGATAGCCAACCTGTAGATCCCGACGCTGGAAATGTATTTCCAACATATGCTACTTCTTAACCCTATTCCCGGAGGGCTACACGGTATTTCCGATTTCCGGCAGGGGAAGGGGGGCCGATTGGGCCTCCCTGGGATCTCGAGAACTACACATCCAATTTCGTCGCAACAAACGGCAATCGATTTGCCATGACGTAAACTACACTTAAAAAATAGCTTTTCAAATGAAAGGGGTTGATACAGGGGAAAAAATGTCAAATGGGGGTACTTTTGGACGTCTTTTAACTCCGTTGTTTATGGACCGATTTTAATGAAATTGGCATGGATCCAGAGACTATGGATGGGACTTTTACCAGTTGTACAAACATTTGAAATCTTGAAAAAAATAATAGGCGTTCACAAGGTTTCAAAAATAGGAGGGCTAGTTTTTTCAAAAACTGCATGAACAAAAAAAGGTAAAACACTTTTTGGCTTCTGTTGGTCATGTTATGCTGAAGGAGTACAAATCATATTACAGTGTTTGCATGTTGTTGGCATAGGCGATGCCAGGGACATGAAAAAGGGGGAACTGTCATGGATACGTGCTCTTCAGATCAACTTGTGATCTTTGGCCTTAAATGACCTTGGGGTCACTTGGAATGATCTCGTGTACATTTAGTATTATCTGTAAACGTTTTCAATCATTTGAATTCACTCTGTTTCGAAAATTCCATGTTACGGCTATTGTGATACAGGGTACGGACACTGACATTTTATGTCATAGCTCCATGAGCCGACCTGATATCGAGCTGAAACTTGATACACAAGTAGAGGGTACCATTCTACGTCATATTCCGGAATGGCATTTCAAAAATAGCACCGAAATTATAACTATAAAACCAGATTTTGACTTTTGACCTTGACTTGACCTTGCAAAGTTACCTCAGACAAAGAAAATCATATTTGCACGTTGCCCAGCTATTTAGCTATACATCCATAGAAGGTTTTAAGTCCTGTCTTAAAACACTATTTTTGGCAGTCGTTTTACCTTTACCCTCAACATGGCCAAAAATGGTCTGAGGTGCCTCCCAAAAAGGTTGCCTGGCTCCCCCCCTGAGCAACAAGAATTTCGAAATATTGCCACAGTACGTAGAAGGAATAGTGACTAGGAAAAGTGACCAAGTTTCGTGAAGCTGTGTCAAAAATCCTGAAATTGGCAAGCAAAAAAAAACCGGGGGGGGGGGCGAATTCAGCCTCCCCTTCGGGAATAGGGTTAAAGGTTTACGACTATAGAGTTTAAAGCGATTTTCCAAGACTTCTAGTGCTTGCCATTAACAGCTGGTGACTTTTTAAGTCCTATTATATATATATATATATATACAATGCGTGTTGCATTACGCAAGACAGGGCGATGTCAACGGAACTGAGCAGAATGGAACATTGCGAAACAACGATGCGATGTGGTAAACTTTATCGGGCGCCTTTTGCCACATCCACCGCGTCTCGTCACATTGACAACATGACGGGGTTTGCCATGCCTGAAACGGTTAGCGTCGTCTGAAAAACCATCCTATTCCTAACCTCCGCCGCGAGTTCCTGTTTTTGGACTTTGCATTCAATGTTAACCTGCTTGACTACCACTGGAGACTCCTATTGCGTCACCAGTGGTATGATATGTAACGAAGGCGAATAGTTTTCTGGTCATTTGCTGTTGAAGCTTCCAAGAGTATCTCGGAAGAAGTAAATGCTTGGAAGATGATAAGAGGCGTTTTCAACCTTTTTAAACTTTTTTAAAGATCCATGATATCGTGATGGAATATTTCCAATGATCATTGCATTTTACCCAGTCCATCCAGTCAGAAACGGCAAGGATATCAGTCGTTCATGTCTTCCACGTACCGTTTGGCTGTAGTCTTTGAAAAGAATTTGATAATGGCCAGAGGCTCAGTGAAGTTGATAGGCCTGTACGTTCCCCGATTTTGAGGAAGTTTCCTGAGTGGTTTTGACTATTAATTGTTCGTTTACAAGCCAAAATATGTGCTTGGAGTTGCCATTCAGCTTCATTCGAGGACTGTTACGCAATTCTGGCAGGACCACAAATCTTGTATTCGGTTTAGCTTCACAAACAGAAGCCTTGTAGAACAATGTGGCAATGGCGTGGCGTCTGATGACGTTTATTCATCCTGCGCCCACAAAAAAGTCAAGTTCTCCCCCATTGGCAGGCTTTCGAACCATTTTTTTCGCCCTTGTCGAGTGAAACAGTTACTAAACGATGCAGCATCACCAGCTTATCTGCTGTGCTCTGCACGTGGCCAGTGCTGGGGCCGGGCTACACGGCAGGCCGTCAGGTTGTCGCCGCCGATCCTTGCCAGGCTGAAGTCGACCGGACTGCAATCAATCCTATACGTTTACCTGTCGCCATGGCGACGCGATGTGTACAGGAACGCGACCGGTCGACTGTGCGCCCTTCGCGTCGTTTGTTTGGGAGCCCCGGGCATCGGGACTGGAGTGTATATGGACCCGTCGGTCGGCGGGAGGTCGCTTTCTCTTGGCTCTGACGGACACACCGCCGATGAGTTTTACTTTTTCGTAATGTGTCGTTGACTTGGCTTTCTCCGCTGCCGCTTGCGCCAAATCGCGGGCTTGGGTCGTGAAGTTCTCTACCAAGCTCTCAGCTGTTACTAGGACCCACCGACACGGCGGCGGTGAGTGAGCACCGAGCGGTTTCTTTTGGAGCTGCGTGTTGTGCGTTTTCTGCCCGTCTCTGGTACTACAGGACTGCCTATTCAAAAGTGCCACCCAATATTTGTGTGTCCCAGACCTCGGAAACACTGGCTGGAGCACGGAATACGATATACGGAAATACGGAAATACTGAAGATATTGGTCGGCTTGTCTCGGTACGTGCCATTTAATCACCGTTCTACGTTCTTTTGCAAATAATTTGGTCCCCAGTGAATGGCTGCCTATTGTGCGGCGTTCGCTTGGGATTCGTCTTCTTTTTGCGAGAGCCACTGCTGAGTCTCCACGTGTACCAGGTCCGGACTATAGGACGTGGTGGGCACGTGTGACCCGCGCTCCTGGGGTAGGGTCGCCGGGCGCCGGTGGGAGAGGATGCTGCCGGCGCCGAAGTGGAACTCGCGCGACCCGAGCGCCTCCAGCGGCCGTCGCGCCAACTACAGATCGTCTGCTGTACGGCCGTCTGTTAGCTTTTGGCATGGCCAGATAGCGAGTTAGGAGCAGGCGGCGTGTGGGGAGAGCAGAGACCGGCCGTCTTAGTGCGTGAACTGCAGTGACCATGTGGCAGAGACGGACGTGGGACTCGTGAGAAGACGCAGTGGGATCGTATCCTGAGTGGGAGGTAAGCAGCTTCGGGCATAGTCAAATCAGCTGGTTTCCACTCCGCTGTGTAGGATACCGTGTCAGAGGCTGTACCTGGGACGTCCGTACGCCCGCTGTTTCCCACCTTGGGCCATGGTTTGGTAAATGAATGAGGGGGTTAGTCAAGGGGAGAGGACGCCTCTGCGGCTCGATTAGCTCTTGCGCTTGCTTTAGCTCGCGGTGCCATATCGCTAACAATGACTGCATGAGGCGAAACCCGGCTCACCTGACCCGTTCATCAGCGGGCCGGTATACCACCGTATACATTCCGCGAAAGCTCCCCTTTTCCTCGTGCTTGGAAAACTTCTGGGGGCACTAAGAGCGGTGTGCTGCCCGGCGCTGTGGCCGTCCGCCCCTCCATGCAGGCAGCGATTCGGGGGCAGGATGACCTCGGTCAACTGGCCTCGGCACTCGTCCGTGATGCACCGTCCTGCTGCCCCCCCCCCCGCCGCCAGATGTGGCCTGGCAGTGCAGGAAGAAACCGACCCACATCTCTCGGGTGTGTTGACCAGAAGCGTGACACAAGCGGACCAGGAAAGGAGGAAAAAATGCCTCAGAAACCACAGCTTCTTTGGCCGCGAAACGCAGTTAATGCTATTAGTGCCCGGCATGTGGTGCTACGGGCGTCATGTGATCCCTATGACCCCCTGGCTACGGCACTATTGGAGACGCCAGGGGACAGCCGAATACGGGGAGGGGGCCCGGCGCCGGCCAGGCGGACGGGGGCGGTGCGTGGGGCGAGGCGGCGGTCGGCGCGCGCGCTGCCGGCCGGGGGGCGGGGCGCCGGTCGGCTCTTCCGGCGGCGGCGGCGCGCCGTGCTGCCCGCCCGACTGGGGCATTGGCCCCCGCGGCCGAGCGCCTGGCCGGCGCGCTGCCGCCGCCCCCGCCCACGGCGTCGGCAGGCGCCGCCCAGGTGTCGCCCGCGACGCCCCGGGACGTGGGGTCGCGAGCCGCCCGGCGTCCACAGCGCGGCGTCGAGGCGACCCTCTGCTGGTGGTGGGCACGGGCGGAGCTGAACTTTTCGGGAAAACCGAGGCCTGAGAAATCTCATTGGATAAGTTGAGACGGGATTTTGGCTTTCGGGAACCTCCGTGTGGCGGGAAAACCACGTAGACGTCTGTAAAATCGGCAAATTAATGAGGGCGCAGGAGGTCTGCTGCGGGGACCTCTCGAGAGCCCCGACTTACTCCGCAAATACCCAGTTGTTTCGCCAATGTAGTTCGAGTTGCATGACGAGTGAAGGCCGTTCGTGGGGCGCCTCGAGCACGCGCAGGAGTTCCTTCTCACGACCGACTGTAACAAAGAGACGTTAAGGACGCCGCCGTGTGGGCTGCGGGACGAGGTCACACGACCCGAGCCAGGCGTAAGTCTTCCTGTGCTGACCTAGGTGAAGCTGTGCATGCATTCGACGGGATACCCCGCCTGATCAAGGACCTCACTGGCGGATCCAGGAGGGGCTCTCGGCCGTGCCCCCCCCCCCCGGCCGCGATAAGGGGTCGGGGCAAACTGCCCTTTGTCCCCCCCCCTCCGGAAACAAATAACTGTTGTTACACAACCAGAGATTGGAGTCGCTGGGCACTCTAAACCCACCGTCAGCGTCTGCCACCCCCTTCCGCACTCCCCCCCCCCCCGGTCGCTGACTCGCTTACCTGCCATCCACATCCGGCAAATGCTGGTTTTCCCCCCTTTCCCCCTCCCAAACCGAGTCGCTGGATCTGCCCGATCTGCCGCTGGAGGACTGCCGAACGTAGACCTTGGGTACCTCAAGGATCTCAGGAGGGTGGTCAGCGGGTTCGGCCCTACTTCCAGCCCTCGAGACGTCCCATGTTTTGCTTCATTACGTGCCTTGTTAACTAGTGTCTCTTCTGGTGCGATTTTGGCTTGGCAATAAAAGCAATGCTATAACAGCACTCTGTACACAACATGCAGGATGACTGGTATTCAGTGTTCTACGCATACTCCCCTCATGGCCTACGGACCAGTGCATTGTGGCGCCATGTGGTGCAGTTAACTCAGACGCATCCATTCTGATAACGGGATTTCATGTTTGACGTCGTTCATACCAGACGAAGTCCCTAGCAGTGAACGGCCCCGAAACAACAATCATAGTCAACGTCCGTGTACAGGTTTGTCACGTTGTGAAGTTCCAGGTGGCGCCCAGCAGGAACTGTGATTACCTCCTTCCCGTCCACGCCACAGGCCCCATGTCAAATCTCCAAACGTTGATAGGGCCCGGGCCGCACCAGAAATAGCGACTCCCATGTGTTCGTGGGCAGCATCAGCCGCCGCCGGGTACGATCCCTCGTCCAACAGCTCTTTCGTGCTGTCGACGGTGCTCCGACAACCTTCCATCGCCCCCTGGATGAACGCTTGCGACCAGTTGCAATATATTTTGACACGCTGCGTCATGCCGCGTCGGCCATGCGCCTGCGAGTTATCAGTGTGATACTTGATGCGGAATGCACGGCCGTTGGGGACGCGGGAAACAGCCTCGTCGAGAATCGCGCCGCGTGACAGCTTCGGCGCGGTCTGTGCGGATGGGACCTGTGTTCTGTCACGCTCGGACTAGATACGGCGCAGCTACGCCGCTGAATTGATCGCTCCCGGACCTGCCGTCGCTCGCCGTGGTTCAGGCGCCGTCCTGGTGACGCCACTATTGACGTCACTTGCCGACGTCACTCGCGGCTGTCGTCAGGATCCCGTGACTCGGACGGAGACGATCCGATCGTCGCATGCCAGCAGGCCAGACAAGGAGAGTAAATCCACGTGAAAAGAAAGAATAACGTCCCCGGAGACAGACTTAAAACATATTGTCAGACTGTGGCTGCGAATGTCGCACTAGGAATGCAACCCACCACCACAACCACTTGCGGTTGGAAACTGTAGATTCAAGAACTGAGGGGTTGTTCATAGATTAAATAACGAGTGTTGGACGTTACAGACGTTGCGCATAACAAGGCGTTGCAATGAAGAGGTGGTGGGTTTGGCAATGCGTACGCAGTGGCGCACCCAGGATTTTCGTATGGGAGGACGCGGCTCCCGATAAACTTAATCTTCTCGAAAAAATACCTGGATTTCGGCTGATTTATTTTGATGTTGGGGCTAAATATTTTTTTCCTCGCAAAAATTGGAAAGTTATGTATCCCATGGGGTTTGCTACTTTTCATGTTTTCGTGAAAATATGGCTATCTTACGCGTCAGAAACGGCAACCTTTGTGCGTTAATGAAAAACGACAAACCTACTCCTCATAAAATGATACCCCTGGCAGCGTCAGCCCCGCAAAAACTGGGATTTTTGGCCGATGTATTTTCCGATCCCGTCCTTTGTTCTCTATTTTAATCGAGAGGAAAACACAAAGACAAGAGCTAAAACCTCTACCCAAGGGCACGTTCCCCCTGGGCCCTTGGGTGCGCCCGTGGCTGTACGAAACGCAGTCACATTAAAAGAAAAAAAGAGTCGTTAGCGAAAAAGACTGAAAAGAGTCATCACGAGCATGTTTTGCGACTCCAGGTCCTGTTTTCCGCGCTAGTAAACTAAAATAAGTGACTCGTCATTCAGAATACCAGGACAAACTAACCGTGTGTGTGGGGGGAGGGGGTATTGGCTTGGTGTTCGTAATTTTGGAGGCAGGTTTTGGCTGACCGTATGAAACGTTACAAGGGAATGAAAATGTTTAAAAAAGAGCCAGAAATGCGTCACGTAATTTATGGGCAGTAATTTATGGGCAGCCCCTGCTCAGCTCGGTTTGCAGTTATATTGATTTACTTCTTTGTTGACATATTTGATAATAGTATATAACGTAATACATATAATATTACTATGGATAATAATACAATCTACTATTAGATCTATTTATATGGAATGGATGTCATATAAACTTATTGTGCACGTTTACTGAAAAATATTAAAGGCAAGTAGTAATTCGGGTCTGACTATTTGTTGTCGTTTATTGGTGTTTTTGGGCGCGCCGGCTACTGAGGTCATTTTGCGCCCATCACGAGGTTGCTTTACCTAACTAGTGAGGTGTATAAACTGCCTCGAAGTCAGCATCTTTAAGAAACAAAAGAGCTGTTTGGATTCAAGGAAGCGCGAATTGTCTCCAAGTACATCGCAAAGCGTCAGAGACGAAGCGTGCTGTCCAAAGTGAAGTGAACGCTCTTCAGCCAAGTGTGGACACGATAGGATCACGTGGTTGACAGTGAGGAAGGCACCACGTCGATGGCAGAGAGGCCTATCAGCCCCACGCAACAGGTAGCCATGGGTCGTATAAGTGTGACCGATACGCGGTCTGCACAGTCCTATTTCCTCTCGCCTTGCATTGCGAGAGCAGGATAACCATAATCCAAGCTGGCGTTTTAGCGTTCTGAGTTTTTTGTCATGTGTCTCGTCCCAAGAGCGCTGCCACTTGTTGTATAGGAAGTTCCTACTTACTGGATAAAAGTCTCTGGCAAGGATTGGCAGAGAACGTGTACATGGTGCCAGCGCTGCTCGCCTTGCAGCGGCATCGGCCAACTCTTTGCCTGTAATTCTGACGTGACGGGGTATCCAGCACAGGATGATTTTCTTTCCAGTCTGATCCAGTTGTGTCAAACGTAGTAAAATGTCTTGTGCAAGGGGACGTGGTGGATAAACAGATCTAAGAGCCATAACACTGCTAGGGGAATCCGTTAAAATGAGGGGTAAGGATTCGTCACCAACTTCGATGAAACATAACAGACGAATCATTGCAAAGAGGTGGCAATGTAGAAACAGACGCTTATGCGCTATGATCGCTATGAAAGGCATTAGACAATCATAGTGATGGAAAAGGTTTATACAGTTTTCAGCGTTACGTTTTCTGCGTCATCTCTCTTGGAGAACCCGAGAGATCTTAGTGCTTGCGAAAATCGGAAAAATAGGCGCAAACTGATGCTTAACGGAACACCTGGCCATTGAAGGCAAAGGACCAACTGGGGCGGAACCTTCCTCCGTGCGAGATTTTTTGGACCCACTCGTAATCCCATACCGTGGGTGCTGCAATACCTGGATTCTCTTGTCGGTTCAGCGCAGCGTGTGAATGCATTTGAACTTGGAGAAAATCGAACTTCTCACCTGTCAGCCTGGAGACAGGCTCCTCTGCGAGAGGTACCGCTCACACCTTCGTGATCGCTCTCCGCGTGGCATTGCTCTTGTGCCGTCTCCCCGTCAGTTACGATGGGAAGTCACTGGAACTCCAGTGACTTCAGTGACAGTTGGCCAGGAACTCCAGGGAGAAAAGTTCGGTTGGCAGCCGATGGTAACCACTGTGTGGTGATGCCTCCAGATTAGCTCCAGAGCGGTCGGGCTGTTCGCCAGCTGATCAGCTGCGTTCGTCAGCTGGTCGGCGGTGGGCTTCGGGGCTCGGTACCGCACCAGCTTGTTGCCACCCTTCAGTACTTGACCGACGCATGCACGCTCTAAACGCGCCGTATCATTTTGTACTGCCGCAACGGCCGGAAGCCGATTTCGGCGTTTGCTATCCGATCTGACGGCGTTTCACGGGGCCACGTCGAGCTGTTCCGACAAGGGCGACGGCAGCGGCGGGCAACCTCTCGGGACCCTCCCCCGGAAGCCCCGCGTGGGGCCCGCGCGGGACCCGCCGCACGGACCACGGCGCCGCTCGTGGGCACGAAACCAGCGCCGCTTCGTCCGCCTTGTGGCAGGTCGTCTGCGCCTGCCGGAGCCAGGCGCAGACGCCTGACTGAAGAAACGGCGAGTGGGTCTGGTTACCTCGAACACCATCCGTTACGTCGCCTAGCTGAGCTTTGTGGGCGATTTCTGAGGATGGATCAGGAAAAAGGAAGGGACGTGCCCGGTTTCGGACCCATCCGTAGTGGCCGGTGAACACATTTTTGTGATGCAAACTACGTCATGTAAACCCGTCAGCGAGTCCGTTCCCTGTCAGGTTCTGTCAGTTTCGCGGTTTGACTCAGGCAGTTGGGGAGTGGAACATTCTGAAAGTTGCGTGTTTTGTTCATTGCTGTCCGTTAGACGGGATTGGTTGGAAGGGTGTGGCGTGCGTTTTGCTGTTATAAACCAGGCCATTTAATAGCCACAAACTGCACGAACCGCCTTAAGTGCAGGGTTCGTCGCGGAGTTGTTCGCGCAGACAAAATACTTGTGTCACCAATGTGTGGTAGCTCTCACGGTGTACTCAGTCGACTTTTAGGCGAGTGCTGAGTTCCTCGTTTACTTTGGCTTTGATCTCATTTGCATGTAGAAAGGTTTGGAGTACAAGCGGCGTATCTGCTGGGAGCTTGCAGCATATCAAGCTTCCGGAAAGATTACAGCCCAGCGACCTCAGGCATTTTTGCCGAGATAGGATACTGTACTAGGCTTTAGAACCAGAATAATGGACTTCTGGTGCGTGAAATGGGCCAAGGCCAAATTTTAAAAGAGGACGCTTGGATCTTCCCTTGCCCGACCCGTAGGTCAAATATGCCATTGTTTTTCCTCTCCGAGGTCATATTCTGTGTGTATGTTTTTTTTTAGTCTTGAAGTCTACGCGCGGGAAAACACCGCTCCAGGGCAGTTCCAAAAGTGGCGCCTCTTTTAGACGGAGGCAGTAGCGAAACAAAAAACGCTCGTTTTGTTTCAGAGTATGAGTGATCTGGATGCAAAGATCAACTGACATCGGCATAAATGTTGGATGGACTACCGCCAACGATTTACGAAACTGAGTTAACAAATTGATCGAGGCGTGCTTAAAATTTCCGTGGGTAAAGGGCAACATAGCCCACGAAACGGACAACTTTCGTCACTTTTGCTTTTTCGCACACCCCGTACCTACATATGACGTTGAAGTATCTATTTTGATTTGCCGTTTTACCTAATTTATCTATTTAATTCGATTACTGAAATCTAAAGCCAGTAGCATGCCTTTTAATTCTTTATACATTTTTGTACGACTTAAGTTCTGTGCAGCAGAGCCTGAATATAAATAACAATGAATGATATGTTTCGAATAAGTGTCCCAAAAACCTTTAGTATGGTCATTTTCAATGAAATCAATATTCTCATCGGAAGTCGATTCCCAAAGTAATTTTTCGGTTTGCCTGTCTTGCCAAGCATGTGTCAGAGTAAGCGTCGAAGAGTCGCTGACTTCCGTATTCCAAACCTGACAGTATTCATACATGCGTGCCTTCTTTGGAGCATGCTCAGTCTCCCTAGCTCCCCGGAATCGTGGTCATTTATGCGTTTTCGTGCATGGTCCTTGGTCTTGTGGTAGAGGGCTGCAACGTGAAACCAACCCGAGAATACGGAGAGGCCCTCTCGAGCCACCAGTTCATTGTGGTCAAATTCAGTCCGTTGGGTGTCAAGGATGTAGATTGGAATCCATGTTGTCAGAACTGTTCCTGCCATGGCTCTGAATCGCCACCTCCGGTTATTGTCTGCATCTCCATTGACATTAGCATCCTTCGCCCATCCGATGTGTATTGCCTGGGGCAGTTAGACGCCAGCTCGGCAACGTCCTGTTCTCAGTGCTGATCGGTTGGCCTCAGATAAGGGTGAGAGCAGTAAAGCTGCAAGGAAGCCTAGCAACAGAGGGATCCATTGGCATGCACTCATATCTAGACCCTTGACACCCAGCTGGCTGAATTCGGCCACGCTGCGTCGGTTTGCATCTCCAAAGCACAATATGGACCAACCGCGTCCGACACTCACAACCGTGTCCGACCCTCACAACCTGGCAAAAAACGCGACCGAAGCTGGAGCCATGGGAATACCAGGCAGCTTCTTATGATGCCGTAAGTGCTCATGCCGCGCCGTGCGACCCCGTGAAGTACAACAATGGCCATAAATGTGGCCCTGCGTTGTCGAGAGTGACCTGCTCGCCCTTCTGAATCTTCAGACGTTCAGATGCTATTGTCTAGGGTGTGCGCGCCAGTCCGTTAGCTCACAGAGACTAAGAGAGTACATCCCAAAGTTTCCAGCGGGACAAGTAACATGTTTCCAGTGCGATATGCGCGCAAAGGTTGTACGCTTTACACAGGAACCAGTAGTCATTTTCAGGAGGACTGCAATCAAATCCCAATCCTTAGGAACAAAACGAAAGAACAACAGACAAAAGGAATCCCCAGCAAAAGGAAGAAGAACGAAAGGAATCTCCGATCCCATGAAACTGAAAATACTGCAATCCAGACCGCGATGTTTTTTGGAATTTTGTTTTCGAATGGCTTGTTTTCTCTGAGGCAGCCTCAAAAGTAGGCATCACGGTGTCTGTTTGAAGGTCTGTGATGAGGTTTGAGCGTCGGCTATCGTGCCACAAACTTTGACACTGACAGGAAGTTGTACTCTGGTGAGCAGGCGTTAAGTGACCCACGTCGAGAAGGACATCCTTCCAAAGCACTCTCGGTACACGCAGTTCTATTGCCAGGCGTGTATGACGGTTTATTTCATCGGAAAGCGAAATTGTCGATTTCATGTATGTGGGGGCCAGGGGCAATGAATTGATGGGGTTCTCGGAGGGGGACGATTCTTGGATGGGGAAGGGCCAGTCAGTCTGGGAAGTTGGAGACGATGAATGCCATGCTGAGAATCTGATTCACAGTAGTAACCTTGTCTGCGATCACAGCTGTTAGGCAGAGTTACGGATTCGCAATTTGGAAACCTAGTTATTATACCTAGATTACTGTAAATTACCTAGTTTATTGTAAATACTCGAATTTCTGTACCGGGAGGTTAAATCGTGCGTAGCTGATTTACGGAGTCTTCTTCAACGTCAGCCTGAGTCAGGTCATGGCTTCTTTGCATTTCGCAAAACAGATACAGGAATAGATGGCTTATTATCATTTAGAACTAGGTGCAGGTGTCCCTAAAATTTGGCCCGAACGGTATTCTTCTGAAAAGAGAATTTGTAAGGCAGACATCCCTTTATTATCACCAGAAAGCTCAATACTTTGCGTTGTTCACATATGAATGTCTATCAGATGAGCACAAAATGTGGCTAGGAACATATGTTTATTTCTCACGCGGTCGCTCGACCAGACAGAGAAGTTGCTTGCAATTTTACAGGAGATGCAGAGAAGAAGGCAAGATCCTCACGCCCAGTCACTCTCTGCTCAGATCATGAAATCTGTCATATGCAGGGTCATCAGGAAACTCGACAATGACTAACTGCTGGACGGAAAGGTAGGAAGTGGAGGAAAACTGACACAAATGCTTTCGAACTGGGTTCAGAGGATCAAACAGTAGCTCAACTACATGGTCGGCTTCTCCAGCAGAGTTAAGTGTCAGAATCGGTGTGTCCAAGAGTCTCATTCAACGGAGCACCGAAAACAAGTGTGACATGACCTACTACATGCTAGAGAAGGCAGCTTTACTGACACCAGAGCAAAATAGGTAGGTTAACAAAGGAGCTTGACGTCCTATCGCGGACCTCTCAGCTGAGGCTATGGTGTGACGTTGCTATGAACGGCCAGGCGTGATTCGCCATTTTTGTCTGCCTTCTCCAAGGCCCGAGGGTTTTACACCTCTGGCAAGCAAGTTTGACCGTCTGTCTGAAGTCCGGTACGCTGGGGGGCAAAGGTTTTCATCGCTCATAAGGACATGGGTCACCACCAACACCCTGCAGTTTCGCTTCACTCCTGATGAGGGAGAGCCGGTGTGTGTATGGCCAAACGTTCCTGACAGAATGTATCAAACGCTGCCTGAAGCCTTTCCGAGACCAGATGGACCCTGGGAAGGACCATATAAATCTGATGGGGATAAGTGGTCACCACCTGCCACTGCCATCATGACGTAGTCCACAGAAGCACTCCCGGAACTGACCTAGGATCGGGTTACTTGCCTGCGAACTTCTTTATCGTATAGCCACCGACAATAAGCAGACAGCTTATTTGTATGACATCGTTAATGCTTAGTTTGCATTGGAAATGTCTCGCTGCTATAGGCTTAAAAATACTGCATGACATGCTTAATTGTAGAATAGGTAAATGGTCTGACATGATCTCAACCTCAGACTTTGGCAGACAGTGTACAAAATGGTGGAAAACAGCTAGTGAAATTTGGCGCCCCTATATTCTTTCATTTCCGAGAGAGTGAGGACGGGGAGCCTCCCCCAACCCCCAACCACTTATCTCATGGATAATTTCGCCACCCTAAACTAAACGCGATCGCGGCAGCATGATCACGTGGTCGTTACGTCCGCCACGGGGAGGGCATCATGCACGGCCGAGTGTAACATTTCTGGTGTGTAGTAATCGTGCTAATAATTAGATAACGATGTGCCTGGCCGCCAGCTCATTTTTTAGCGTTTTCAGCGTGCATTTTTCCAGAGCGCCCCTGTGGGAAGAATTGGGAAGAATGAATTTCGAGCTACCAAAAGCTCATGTAGCCATGAGTCAACCAGAATTGTCAGTGCTTGTATTACAGGCGCCAGTGAGCAAGGATTGTAAAAAAGGATTCCGGAAAAAGTGCAGTCTGATCAGCAGTCCAATCTCTTTTTTTAGAAAAGCATTTCATTCCGCGTGCAACACCTAAAAAAGGTTACAGTCCAGGATCGCAGGGCCTGCAGTCAAAAGCCTGACGATCCTAGTCTATACATATGTTTATTTGAACCACCAGAAGCCTCGACCGAACCAGGTCTCGCGTCTGCCGACGCTGACTGTCGCGTCAGGGAGCTTTGCGCTGCGGATGTACTCGTACCGCGCTCAGCTGACGCTGACTGTGGAAACGGCGTAGCGCACTAGTCACTCAGAGTGATGCATTGGCCGGCTCAGCGGCTTATGCAGTTGCTGGAGGCGTGCATAGCAATTTGGGGATCGGTTTCATCAAGGACAGGGCTGGATCGAGGAAGTTGCTGTGGCTGACGCTTTCTGTGGTGAATCACGACTGCACGCTTGATATCAAAATTTGAACTTTATTGCCTTTGACCACGGACAGTCAGTTTTTTGAGGTTACGGTTCTGTCCTGGAGGATCTGGGATTGGAACAGAGCATGATTTCTCACTTAGGGTTGTAACGAGCAAGGAGCCAAGGGGCCACGGCTCCACGTTTGTAAATTCGAATATTTGGTGAATGTCGGTGACTGAAGAAGTGAAATCCGGCTGTGCCCCACCCGATTTCCCTGCGGTCCCACGCGAACACCACAGGATAATGCTTAGTCGCGAAGACCCGTGCCCCGTGACGCAACCTTGCAACGACGTTCGCACCAGGCGACCGCGTCGGACCGATTTAGGAACGGTCTCTCTGAAGGAGGGCTTCCGCGCGCATTTCGCGTTCGTTCTGGCGCCGGAGCTGCCGCCAGTTCCCGATGTTCCCAGCTCCAAACACTGGGGCGGCCGAAGCGCCGTTTGTGTGATTCACTGGTACGTCAGAGGGCGATATCCGGTACGGGCCGAAAACGGCCGGAGCGGCGCTGACCGAAAATGGCCGGATACCGTACACCGCCCCCCCCCCCCCCCGCCAGCGCGCTCTGTGTTTGGTGGCCGGCTGCTGAACGTTCTGCGCACGATCTGCGTGGGTGTTGCTGGATGCCGAGTCTCGTTTGATGATTTTCTTGGCTCTCGCTGCGTCTCGCTGCTCTCTGCCGCGGCTGTAGTGAGCTGGAGACGTGGCTTTGGCGGAGGCGGTTTCAGTCGTACAGGATTGTTATTTTGTGGCTGTTTTCAGTTCCCTCAGTGTTTGTTGTCCCTGACGACTGGTAGTCTTATTTTGGGATCCCACTGAATCGTTGCTAGTAATTCAGTGGCTTTTGCATATGTGGATACCCCGAACATTTGCATGAGCGACAACCCGACTGGAGTCTCATACTGGCGTTGTCTGTTCGTATCTGGATCAGCGTATGCGCGTAACCGCATGACTCCTGGCTCCTTTAAAGTCCCGGAATCGTCAAAATTCTTAACATTCCATGGCTGATATTACACAATCGACCAGCTGGCTAACCACGAGGCAAACGATTTTTTTATTCACTAGTCACATCACGCTGGTAGTGTTGCTATGGTCATTGGGGACGGTTGTTTTCAGTGCCGACGAGTGATTGTTGCTGTGGTCATTGGAGACGGTTGGTTCCGCTGTAGTTAGATGAGGGGAGGGGGGGGGGTTGCGGGGTGCAATTATTGTGTATACTGTTAGTTTTTTCTTTCATAACGTTAAACGTTGTGTATTGCTGGTGACTGGTACCGGCCAGTTAGTTTTGTAGTTCTCGCATCGACGTAGACCTTGAGAGGCGTGTGCTGTGCTGATGTCATACCACGCAGATTGTTCACTGTTTACATATGCATTTGTTTCACTATTTACCGTGGTCAGCAGCTCAGCTAATAGAGTGCTGGTCTTCCTCCCTGGGGTGAACTAGTTCGGGTCGCCCCGGCACTCGGTATGTGGCCCGTGGGTCAGCTGGCAGCCGATAGGGTCCTACTGATAACCGCACGGTTCTGTGGTATCCTTGACGGCATGCTAAACCTCCGCTTCAAAATCAGCCGTTTTCTAACATTGCACGATTCAATGCGACGGCCAGAGTCGCATGCAGCAAGTTCCGTTTGAGATGGGTTCTGATCACCACCTAGTAGCGACACCACCGAGGAAGAAGGGGGAGGGTGCAAGCTACTCCTAGCTTGGGAAAATTTAGCATTAGCATTATGGCATTTTGGCTAGGCATGAAATTAAAGGACTTAAAATGTGGCTTGCCCCAGGTAGCCTTGATCTGAATATGTGGCAACGTCACTACCACCAGCATCGCCGTAGCAAACCAGTCGGATCAAGCTATCAGACAGTGCAAAAAAGAACCATGGCATGTATACAACAAATAACTTGGTGTATGCCCAATGATAGCGACCGATAACTGCAGCTTTATTCCTAACGGCCATCCATAGCAACGCAAACAGGCAGACGGTGAAGGCCTGGCGTCTTTCTGAAACGTTATCATACCATGGCTCTGCACGTTGAGAGTAATTGCCTTGAAATACGCCAGTGTCCGTCTCCCACTTTTCCAATGCTCCTACGTCGATTGACGGAGGCTCACCAGTCCAGACGAAGACGGGGCAGTCGTCACGCGGCGTACGTCGTTGCTGGCCAAGGACATATCCTGCGCAAACGCGGCGAACGTGCTGCGTCATGCGACCAGTGCGTCATTAGCTTTTTTTCCGTGACACGTCGGCCAGGTTTCCGCCCCCGTGCGCTCCGAGGTGAATAGGGGCACAGTAACACAGACAGGGGGTGAAATATGGACCGGAGGCGCGTTCGTAGGTGCGTTCTGGAGGGCAGCTTGATGTGCTGGAGCTCAGACTTGATGTGGGTTGATTGTGAAAAAGGTTTCAGTCGTTTGCATCGATGCCTTTTAAAAATCAAAGTGGCGAGGACAAAAAAATAGATAAGTCTTTGTGTGGCTATAGTGAAAGTTTCAGAAAAAATGGAAATTTTGCTGGCAAGCTACAGTGAAATCCACTAAAAGTGTACATAAAAGGTGAACATGTGCAGCTGGGTATGAGCAGTTAACTGAAGAGACGGATAACGTAATATGCCGTCAGCGGAGAGATCCGTCAGAGAAAGAAGAAACTTCTCTGACTGAACTGAAACTGAAACTTTTCATCCATGCGGTTATGTTGTATCCACAAATTAAACTCCCATTATCCAAAAAAGAGAATAGATTGCCATGGCGGTCTAGTACCAGCCTCCTCGATTCGATCGCGTTCCACCTACGCCGCTCATCCGGGACTTGCATGAAAAGACAACGTCGTTCCCGGCTGCCCGCTGCCCCGAACTGCAACCGCCTCAGGCGGAAACCGCGTGACTCCTCCCCCACACGGGCCGTTCTCGAAAGCCCGGCGAGATGAAGCCCAGCCAGCCCGCGCGGTCCGCCCTACCACGGACGTCTGTCGAGGAGCCGGGGGCGTCGTGTTCGAGGGCCGGCGCAGCCTCGCTGATGTCCCTGCTGGAACCCAAAATAGCCCGGGGCTATATTTACGCGCGTGCGGGATGGGCACTCGGTACTTCGGCCTACTCGCGACAGAGATAGGGATTTGCGCGCGGGCCGTGGCCGCCCGAGCTGCGGGCTGCGTTTGGCTGGAGCTGGAGGAGCGCCGACACGGGAACGGCTGCCGGGAGGCGAGACGGCGCGGCGGCGCGCCGGATCGGCCGTCCGCTCGCTGCACGGACTCCGTGCATGCTGAAGGGAATTCCGTGCGCCGTCATGCCATGCGCGAGCAGCCCGGCCGAAATTAGCCCTGCAGCGCGAGACAGACGGCGCTCGGGGGCCCGCGGGCGGCACGTGCGTCCACGAGGGCTCGACTGACGCCGGCGCGGAGGACGGCGCCAGGCCGCCGCTCCGGACACTGCGTAGCCGCCGGACCGGGGCCGGCCTGGTGGGACGTCGGGTCGGCCGTGACGCCTTGATGGCGGGTCGCAGCCGCGGGTGACGGTCCGCTGACGCCGCACTGCAGTGAGGTCGTCTCCGGCGGCGTCCGCGCCTCCGGACGGCACGGAAGGCGTCGGCGGCGCTCGGGACTGTCCTTCGGCGGCGGCGGACTCCGTCGGTGGCTCTGAGGTACTCTGATTGCATGCGTACAGCGAGAGCATGGGAACAAAACTATTTCGGAAGTTGGTAGTGCTAGACCCATTCTGAGGTGTCGTCGCATGCAACGCCGTAGCCCAGAGTTTACCAACGCTGGCGGGGCGGCAGCTCCGTCCGCCTCCTGCGTTGCCGGCTGCCGCAGCCCTCCTGGTCAGGAGCGCCTGCCCGGCGGCGCTGTCGCGGCCGACAGCACTCGATCGGGAGCCGACGGCCGCGCACGGGCCGCCTGCAGCCCGTCCCCTGCATCCCAGCACGGGCGCGCCAGAGCCGACGTTGGGCAACGGCGCCATTGTGATGGGCCGCTGCGTAGTGAGCCGGTCACAGGGTCCAAGGTCAGGGGCCGCCGAGGGGCGGTAATCGAAGACGGTTTTGACATGGGAAAAAACCGGTTCGCCGCAAGACTAGGACATTGAATTTGTTTACTCTGAGGTTTGTTGATCCAGAGTCATTTGCAACCGTTGCGCAGGGACGTAGCCAAGGGGGAGCCATGGGGACCATGGCCCGCCTCTGAGCCAAGCGTTCTATGCTAGATATAAAGCGATTTCGCACGAATGTGGAATAATGCTCATATATATATATTGCAAAAAGAAAAATTATACGTATTCCTTTGAGTTAAATATGAGGTCAGCTGCAAAAAATTGCTGCTTTTTTCCTATAAACTTCGCTGTATGCTAGCGGCATATAACAAAATTTGATATTTGCCCCCCTTCCCCCCCCAGGACAATCCTGGCTACGTACCTGATGTTGCGGCTGAACCCATCGAATACTGCTAAGACCTGCCTGTGGGTGGTCCGCTCAGAAGCGTCGCTGCCGCTGCTTGCAGGCGTGTGCTCATGTGCGGAAATTTTCGAAAGTTACTCGAAGTCAAATAGGATTTCAGACCGTTTCTCTCCAGTAATAGTCATATTCCTAATGTGAACTCCAGGCATGCTTGTGCTTGATTCTGAATGGATCCAGCAGTTGAACCCTTTGGTGGTGAATCAGGATCAGAACAGATTTACTTAAAAACTACTGTGAATCAGAATCAGAATTGAATCGCAGACTTGTCATCAAACGGCAGTCAGTCCAGACTGAATCCATTAACCTTTCTAAAAACCGCTGCGAACCGGAATCGATTCCCAGCCCAGTGAATCAGCTCGTAGGTCGATTCACTTGAACTGAATCAGGCGCAAGCCCATTTGCTGAAGAGGTAGCGAATACCCGTAAATTATCGATGTGTACACGCTCGAGCATCGTGGGGTGGTCGGGAACGGTCCTGGTACTCCAGGCCACAAGAAAAAATGTTCACGGTGGAGTTGTCGAGACGGGTGACGCAAAAGGCGAGGCGCAGTAATATCCTGCTGACTTGTGATTTATCGATGTGTTTTTTTCCGTGCAGCATAAGAGTCAGTAGGATTTTGAGCGTTTAACGGAAACTTTCGGCATCTCTGCTCTTTGTCAGTTTTGCTATGTTCCACTTGCGCGGGTACTGTAAATTCTGTTCCGTGCTGGTGGGTGGGCAGATTCAGCCCCTCTCCGGTTTTTCGTTCGCCATTCCTGGGATTCTGGAAGCTGTTTCGCGAAACTTGGCGGCTTTTCATAAATATGTTTTTGACATGTGGCGAAATTTAAAAAGGAAATAGCCTTCTCCATACTTGTACCCAGAACACGTTTTTGGAAACATGTTTGAGGAATATTGCGTTTTCTGGAGGTTGCGCACTCGACGTGGTCATGTACTATTTTGATGTCTTTCATGATGTCACGGACAGTTCAAATGATCGAAATATTTGTAACCTGCACACGTGCAAGTATTTTTCAGAACTACTGATGGATGGCGGCTGTAGGGGATGTATAAGAAGGTGTTTATATTTTCTTATTCCTAAGAATTTATGGCTTTATGGTGTGAACATCTCCAGGCATCGGTCTCCGGGTGCATCTTTCGTCCAACAACATGCTCACTGAGCATGCTCACATCTGGATCTGGATTCTGGATCTGTGTGACTGGTGTTGTTAGCTCCACGTATGCTATTACGTAATGCCGCACATTCAGTGAAAATGTAAATCAGGGGCTGCTCCAGTGTAGTTAGAAAGGGATATTGGATTTCTTCTTATTCCTGAAAAATCGTGACTCGATTTACGGAGTAGAATACAGCTATCGCCTTCTAGTTATTGATCCTTCTTTTTTTAATACCTAGATCCGCCTATGAACACTTGTCATATGTATACAGTATGGCATGTGTAAGACATGGAAGTGTTTCTCAGACACAAATAAGTTTCCCATGCTCAAAATATGTTGTAGAATGGATTAACGTCTCCCAAAAATGTGTACCCGTTGTATATGCCGTAGATACGCCTGTGAGTTTCGGAAATCGGTCTCTTTTTATCAGCTGGGATAGACGTATCGATTGTCGGTAGAATAGCATGAAGTAGAACAAAGTCGGCCATGAAATGTGGTCAGAAAGCTCGTATCAGAAAACCCCTATCTCTCCCTTCATTTTGAGCCACTATGCCCCCTTTTCGAAATTTTCAGCATCATTTCTTTGTTTTAGGATAGGGTTGACCTGGTGTCTACGTCTGGCAGATTGCTTGTGTTATGCAAGCAAGATCTTCGCCTTATGGTGTACGTCTCTGTTCCCGATTCCTTTTGGTCCCCGCGTATCTCTTAATGCAAGAGGCGCGTATCCACCCAGGAATCGAGGTTTCCGAATGATGTGCTCTGACTGCTGTATCTGTTCTAGCGCTGCGTCGTGATGTACCTGCCTTGGTGGTTGTTTGCTCCGATGTGGAAGGGTCCTCACAGCATTTCACCTATTCTGCGCGTTCCCAGAGCGTCGTTTTACATTTTCAAGCCTTTCCATGTGCAGTTGCAGGTTTCCCGTATGCCATTGTTCGGAAAGAAACGACCTCAAAACGTGTTTTCCCATTTTCACACCCTTCCACGTCGCATTGCAGGTCCCCTTGTCGTTATTCGTAAAGAAACGACCTAAATACCTCGCATTACCAATTCTCAAAAAATTCCACTGGCATTCATAATGACGAGTGTGGCGAAGGATAATGGCCCCGTTTTGTGAAGTTTACAGTTAACCACGCGACGTTGGCCGAAGAATCAACTCGAACATGGAGTTGGTCCTTTCGCTGCTTTTCTGAGCCTACGTGCCATTCTGCGTTCGAGCATGCCTCGTGCTTGCAAGGACACGGATCTGCTTATGCCGTTTGAGATGCTCTCTGTCAAAGGGCAGTGCAATTTCTTGAACTACGTATCCGATGTCTGCCTCCCGCCGGCTGGGATGTAGCGAACAGTAATGCCAGGGGTGTCGATTAGTGTTCTCTTGGGAGAGTCCTGGCCCCCTAATGTTGATTTGGGCCCCTCCAGTGTTGGTTTGGGCACCCCAATATTTTCTGCCCGGTTTAAAGGGAATGGACAATAATAACGAAAAGAAGGGCCGTAACAGAGATGAGATAGGCAGCAAGTATAGAATATAGCATAAAGTGGCGCATCTATCTTTTGGTCTTCAAATATATATATATATATATATATATATATATATATATATATATATATATATATATATGTATATGTATATGAACTACAAGGGGATATGTGCAGTTTTTTAACTTGATGAATAGTAGCGAAAAACTTATAAATTCCGTTGATCGAAATAAAGTGCGCTAAATCGGTTGAGAAACTCACGTGGGGGGAAGGTCAGGTTGTTGGGCCCTCGGCTTGGTCCCCCCCCAATCATTTACAGGCATCGAGATCCCTGGGCAATGGGGCGGCGGCCGTGCCCACTTGAGAACATTTCAGCCATGAGCCCTATGGTGTTACAGGTGTCCATTTCAGCCACGAGCCCTATGGTGTTACAGAGGCCGACGTTACGTCGCCATGGCGCCGGCCGAATCTGACTTGAAAAATGCCCCTGCACCCGTGGGCCGTGCCCAGCCGTCCGTTGGCATTGCAGACCCCGCTTGTATCCGCCGGCCGCCGGCGCGCCGCTGCCGCTTCCAGAAATTACCGCTACGCGGCCGCGTCACGTCTGGTATTTTTGGATTTCGGGCCGACAAGGTCATCCCAATGTCAGCGCGAGGGCGGCGGCCGGCGGCGGCCGGGCGGCGGGCGCGGCCGGATCGATCTGAGGGGACGGTCTGGCGACGCCACGGCGACCGCAGTGGGGTCTGGCGTCGTCTCGCCGTGTACGCGCCATGCGAGGGACTTGTGCCCGTCGCGTCACCCGCGGCGCGGCCGTGTGGCACACAAATGACGTCCTGGACGCGCTCCTGGCTAGGTCATGCAGGGGTGCCGTCGGGATTTGTTTTTTGGTAGCTCTAGTAGCGCCTTTATGTGGGAAGTTCGCCTGGGGCCGTGTAGAAGCGACGACCGGTGAGGGGAGGCGGAACTGATGGCGGACGTGTCAGCAGTCCTAGCCCGACCTGAAGTCGTTTTCTACGAAGCCGACGTGAGCTGATTGAAAAGCAGTGTGACCAGTTATTGTTGGGCACGTTCACAAAACTCACCGTGTCAAGCTTCGCAGAATTATCTGGAGGTATGTCGTATCTCCAGTTTATTCCAAAAGGAAAAGACTGGACCGAGCATAATTGGGAATTTAGCAGGCATGATTCCAACATCTTTGGGAGGTCAAAGATCAAACCAAAGGTCAAAGGGCAGGGCTGAGAAAAGGGAAAGGCAAGGCAGAGAGCCTCCTTGGTCCAGAATTCCCGTAAAATCGTGCAGTTTTATGATGTGCGAAAACAGCAAATGAAAAGGGAGCAAACACCCAGCGGTGAACGCCCTGGATCGGGGACGCATTTGGGGTTTTTCGCCTTTCATATTTCACCCCACACACAGTCTTGCAGTAAGCTAACGTCATTTTATCTGTGCCGTCTCCATACGCATAAGAACGTTTTGGAAATTGCGGAGGCCCATTTGGAAGCCGATTTCCTTTCAACACGCTGCGTTTTGCGTTCTAAGCTTCCAAGGTTGGTATGGCCACGTATTCCGCCCTGAGGACTGCTACGCCCACGTCCACGTGCGAATCTTGATAACATCGGTTTTCACTTGTGCCCATGCGTCCAGTTATTACAGTCGCACAACGCCAGCTGAGCGAGACGACGATGCATGAATATCCGTCTTTGTTTGCCGGTTCCAGTAAGGTCTGCGGTTTCAGTTCATTCCGTCAGCCCCGACGGTTTCGACGGCTCGACGCGGCGTCGGAAGGAAGGCATTGTCTGGTGGTTTCGGTGCTCGACGCCACGCCGCAAGATCCTGGGTCCGAACCTCGTCAATGGTTTCGAGATTCCCACGGCAACGGACGTGACAGTTTGCGAAGTTGTAGCAACGTTTCTTGGTTTCTGCGTGTGCAAGTGCGTAGTGTCTGTTGTCCTCTGAGAGCTTTAGTACTGTGGGAAATGAATGTTTCTGGGGAAAAGGGGCTGAATGCCCGTTTTGCAGGAGGTAAATGCAGTCACATTTGCCGTTCTTTTTGCCGTGTGCACTATGGAGGACTATCTTTGACATTGTCTGGGACAGGATCTTTTGCTGAGTCACTGTTATCTGCGGTCGCCCCGGCCCCGCTGAATCGTTTCTCAGTGAAATGCGCGACGAGCTGCGCGGTACCTCATCAAGCAGGATCCCAAGTCCGCGCTCTCCTTCTCTGAAACTGTGGCTCTGCGCCTGGTTCGCGCACTTGCGTGGCAAACTCAGCCACTTCCAGACCGACCGTTGCGAACGCTGTGGGTAAGCTCATGTCCTTGACAGCTTCGCCGGTGGCAGTGTGCTGCCAAAAGGGAGTGGTTTTCCTGCGGTCTACGCTCAGTCCCGCGTGCGCGCGTCTGGTTGGTCTTAATGTGGTCTACAAGAAACCGCATTTACGCATGACTTGCAAGATAATTGTCGGTCTTTCCCGGCGTGGGACATTTCGGTAAACGTCCTCTGCCGCTGAGGAATCCCCAGGTCCGACGAGGCGAACGTAAACACAGACAGCCGCTCCTTTTTGACGCACGCGAGCCTGCCCTTTAATCCGATCGGCTTTACCCGACCGGCGGATGGCGCTGTCGAGCACTTGTAGGGTTGAGCTGCAAAGGCTCACCTGCGACCATAGGCGTACTCAGGGGACCGGACCTGGCAGAGCCCCGACAAATCCAGTCCCGTTGTGTCAGGACGGGCGCCTTTCGTCCTGGATCTGCCGTTGGTCCCTCTCGCACCCTCCTGGGATCTCCTGGGGCGCCTCCGTCTCGAGCAGCCAGGTGCGACCTATGACACGGTCGACCTGCAGACCGCCAGAGGACGCTAAACGACGGTCACGGCCTCGCACCAGCAGACGAGACTTGTGTCAGAACACCGGCAGACGCGAAGGCCGACGTGACGACCACCGCGTGAGGTCGCATCTGAACTCTGTGGCCGAGTCGGTTCTGAAGCAGTGCCCCTCGTCTGTGGTTGGGAGAGTGATTAGTGACGTCATCCGCAGTGGCGACTCGCCCACAGGGCGGATTCTTGCTCTGCGCTACGCAGTGGACGTTGGCAAATTGGCATCGGGTGAATGCAGCGCAGATGTCCGCGCCGTCTGACCCATTTTCACGGGCTTGCTGTGCGGGCCAAGGCGCTTCGGGGCCATGCACTGGGCGCATGGCGGGCCACGTGTGTGTCTGGGCAGAGCGCGGGCACCGTTCGTGGGCACTGTGAGAGCGTCCGGCATTGGTCAGGACGAGGCCCGTTGTGGACTGCCACGGATCCAAAAAGGTGTTAACGGGTGTCCTCGTGCACCCCTTAGGTGCTACTTTGAGTTAGGCAAAAGTTGGCACCTCATGACCTCCGTCTTCTGCGCTTGCCGGAACTGGTGAGCTCCAAGTGCTTGTTTTACCGGGCGGACGATAGGCTCCGGGCGACGCCTCCATTATCCAGCCCACAGACGTCGCGTTCCCGTGCAGTATAGCGCATGGTGTGGTGGCGCGTGGCGGCGGGTAGGCGCGTCCCTTGGGGAGCGGGTTAACGTGCATGACTGGAGGCGGGGAAACACCGCGTGTTGAATGTGCACCAGAGCTGTAGCGTTTATCAAGCGCGCAGAAGGTCAGCCTAAGGAGCTTAAGCTGTGTTTTAACCAGATTTAGCCAGGCAGCCAACGGCGGTCCTACGGGTTTTCATTTGGGGGTGGTAGACGGGAAGGTTTAAGCTCGTCTGTTATGTGACATGACGCACCCTCAAACGGCCGCTTTATTTTACTACTGGAAACAAAATTGGCCTTACACCACTGGCTGGTGTATTCCACCACCCGGGACCTCCTGGGGCAGGGGAACTCGTCCCATCCCCTCGAATCTCGGGATCTAAGAGTCAGATCTGAATTTTTTCAACAGTAATCAATAGGTCGTGTCTTTCTCATTTCCGCGTTCTAAACTCGACCTGTTATCGATGACGTCACAGGTCAAGAAAATGTCAGAACTGATATCCAAACAATGTGCGATGGTTTTACTGGGATCTAGCAAGTGCATTAATGGAGTGACAGCTTTGAAAATTATAACAAATGAAGGGTCACAGTTTGTCGTATCTGGTATGGTGCCGGAAGCACAACAGAAGTTATACATGAGCGGCCTGGGAGAGTTTGCCAACTTCCGGTGATGAATTAATTGCCAGACGTGCGCCAGTTAACCCTATTCCCGGAGGGCTAGACGGTATGGTCGATTCCCGGCAGGGGGGGGGCGGATTCGGCCCCCCCTGAGATCTCGAGAACTACTTGTCCGATTTCATCGCAACAAACGGCAATCGATTTGCCGTCACGTGAACTACACTTTTATAAAAAGAAATTTCCAAATTTCGAAGTTTGTGGATACAGGGGGAAAAAGGTAAAATGGGGGGTACTTTTGGACTTCTTATAACTCCGTTGTTTATGGACCGATTTCGATGAAACTGGCATCAATCGAGAGATTACGGATAGGGCTTTTACCATGGGTCCGCAAATCTGAAATTTTGAGAAAATTCATAGGCGTTCACAGGGTTTTAAAAATAGGAGGATTAGTTTTCTAACAACTGAATGACCAAAAGAGGCAAACACCCTTTTTTGGCTTCTGCTAGTCATGTTGTACTAAAGAAGTACAAATCGCATTACAATGTTTGTATAATGTTAGCATTGGCGGTGCCAGGGATATGAAAAAGGGGGAACTGTCACGGTGACACGTTTCTCAGATCAACTTGTGACCTTTGACCTTAAATGACCTCCAGTGACCTTGGGGTCACTTGGAATGATCTCCTGTGCATTTAATATTATCTGTAAACGTTTTCAATCATTTGAATTCACTCTATTTCAAAAATTTCATTTTTTGGCTATTGCGATATAGGGTACGCGCACTGACATTTTAGGTCATATCTCCGTGACCCGACCCGATATCAAGCTGAAACTTGGTACACAAGTAGAGGGCACTCTTCTACGTGATATATATTCCGGGTTTTGCATTTGAGCGAAAAAACAAATTTTGACTTTTGACCTTGACCTAACCTTGTAAAATGACCTCAGATAAACAAAATTGTATCTGCACATTGCGCAACTATTTAGCGATACATCCATATAAATTTTTAAGTTCTAGCTTTAAAACTCTGTTTTTGGCAGACATTTTCATTTTACCCTTAACATGGCCAAAAATGTCATGAGGTGCCTCCCAAAAACGTTGCCTGGCTCCGCCCCTGAGCAAAATATAATTTTGAAATTTTGTCACAGCACGTGGAAAGAATAGTTAGGAAAAGTCACCAAGTTTCGTGAAGCTGCGTTAAAAAGCCTTGAATTGGCAAGCAAAAAACCCGAGGGGGGGCGGATTCCGCCCCCCCTGCCGGGAATAGGGTTAAGCCTAGAGCTTGACAGTGCTGTTCGTACTCTTAGCATGGACGTAGCGAAGGAGGGGTCAAGGTGGGTATGGGATCTCTGGGAGCTGAAAATTTAACGTTTCTGCACGCACCGAAACAGAAAACAAGAGTCCTGAACTGGAAAACTGAGTGGCCGAAGTCCGAGGACTTTTCAGTTTCGAGGGCGGGGGATTAAGTTTGTCCCGGCCTCCTCTTCGGCGAAATCTTGACTACATCCCTGACTGCGGCCCGCCCTTTCCTCCTCGTATTCGACTCTGTCCCTTTGTCCCTCTGCTGTGTTAATTTATGGTCACATGCTGGTCCCGCGACACGATCCTTACGTCTCATATTGCTAATAGTTCGGCGAACACTGCGCCGGCGCCGCCTGCGAACGCCCGGCGGCAGCCGACCCGGCCGGCCATGCCCGGCGGGCCGGTCCGTCTGATGTACATCGGGTCGTAGATACTGCAGTTTTTGTCGGATTAACATGTTTCTGGTGCCGTTATAGCAGAGTATACAGTGATATTGTATGAAAATGGTCGTGATCTGTGACTCCACTGAATCTTACTTGAGAGGTAGCTTTCAAAATTCCGTAAGTATTTACGCCACCGAGCTATTACAGCTGTTAACAACTATTGAGCTGCATTGTACGTATAATATGTATGTTTGTTATGTAGATGTATAGCTAAGCTGTAAGCAGTTCACAGATATGAAGCAATGGATCTTATTTGTCTAAGTATGATGATAGAAATGGCGGAGTGTTTACGCCATTCGACTGTTCAGTTGTCTACAAAATGGTGCGCATTCTTTTATGTTGTTCTGAAATGCATGGGTACACTACTGAATAAAAGCGTACCGCGCACTGGTTGACGCAAACAGCCGGAAATCGCCCGACATCACTACATTATTTTGCTTTTAATTTCATCAACATTCCACTCACGTGAATATATTTTAGATTACGATTTGTCGGATTGACCAACCGACAGGCGGTAAAAAAGTGGTCTCATCATGTACAGTTTGGACGCAGTTGCAAAAAACAGAGCAGGGCTGCTTTTAACTCTCCCTCCCTCAGACGGTCGCGGGTCGAAACAAAAACAAAAACAAAAAGAAAGCATGGCGTACGCCTTAGAAACATTTTCCACCAAACTGAGGGGACCGTTCCTAGCTGATGAGGGCGACGAATGACAGATCGTGTCCTGCCCTGCCTCATGGCGGAGCCCGCGCCGGCAGCGTGTGTAGGAAAAGGGAATTGCGAAGGGTGAAGTTGGTAGAGGTCATCTGCTGCAATGCGATGTAAATTTGATGGCTAGGAAAGCCCGCGCGACGGCATATCGATTTACCACAATGCTGGGCTTGGCCGAGCTGGCTCCCGAGCTTGCAAGAGCCGGCGTCCCGTCGGTGATGTAGCACCGTCGGGCCGTTGTGATCTAGATCAGATAGGTCACGGTGGGCGCGTTCGGTCGGGGCGGCTCTGGCCACAAAATCAGCCGTCGGGTCATATCCTCACTGCGACCCGCGGTGAAAGCGTGGGTCTGAAGCCGAACCGTCCTTCTCAGTTCGAAGACATCTGTGAGACGTGGGAATCACTGGCGTTGATTATCTGGAGTTGATGAATGGCAGCGCTCCGATTTTAACAAGTCAGCCGGGAAAATGGAGGGTGCATGGGGATGCAGGTTTAATGTTTTGACCACGAGTGTAATATTCACTGCTTCCAGTCACGCGTCAACCTTTGAACTCCAGTATTACCCGGTGAAACCGCACCAGTGTGTCTTGAAAAGAAAGCGAGAGGCGCATTGCAAGGGTTGACAGACTTTGGCTTACCCACGTCGCGTTATTATGACATTTGGCCGTACACCATGAATAGTTTTTAGTATCGCCACGTTATGTTATTTCTCTGCAAAAATGCTGTTCCGCATTGTAGACAATAAAGCCTTCCCATGCCTTTCCGCTATCCCACTGTTGAAGGGTATCCTTTGTTTTTTTAGCTCCATGCCGATTAAGAACAATGGAGAGTGTGCAGAAGAGACATTTCGAAGCACCACCAACATTACTGTATTGGATCCCAGAGTAGGAAAAGACTGACAGGAGATAAAAAAGACAACCCTCACATGCCTCAGAAGGCCTACTGCACATCCGGCCTTTGAAACGTATATTTGCAGTACTGAAGCCGTCAGTTTTTACGAAGTCTGACGCGCCATAATATTGACGCCAGTTTTGACTGAGACAGATAGTGCTGGCTACCAACACTGTGGAGGTGGGAAGCCGGATGATAATTCTGGGCACGCACCCATAATGGTGGTACTGCGGGAACAAACGGACGATGTCGTAGTACTCCGGTGCTCGTTCTTGGCTCAAGCTATGTCGATGTGCGTAACTGTACTGAACCACGCCCTTCTGTGCCCTAAACATCAGCGTATGGAACTACAATAATCTCGGACTCATACCAACGCTGCCAAGTTGTCCGAATGCCCGGTTGCTTGGCTTTCGCTTCCAGCGCATTTCCAGACGTTGAATTGTTGTTTGGTCTGGGAACCTGCGACTCGCAGCTGAACAGGGAGGCGCCCATACTGTGGAAAACAGCTGCCGTTTTTTCTTTCAGCCCAAGAAAGTGACCTGGCCAAAGTGATTCGTTATGCATGTCGGTGAAAGCCGCACTGCCGTTGCGAAATATGAGGAGTCTCGATTCTTTTGCAAGATGGAGAAACTACGTGTCTCTTCGGGAGGCACGCTTGAAATTTCCACTGATCTCCAGAGCTGTTCCGTTTTCGTGGACCTGAGTGAGAGCTGAGAGACTGAGAGCCGAGTGCTTCATGTCAGCGTCTTTGCCAGTGGAGAGTGAGGGAGCGCGTGGCTGAAAGGTCTCGGCCCCGGGAAGAAGACCTCGTGATTGCAGTCACCGCATTATTTTTCTGTGCAAAAATGTGTAATGTAACCAAAATTCTGTCGCAGGACAGCCCTTCCCGGCCACTTTCTCGGCCTTCATTGGGTTTAACAACCCTCCCTGGTGTGAAATCTTGGTGACGTTCTTGTATCATATTTTTCCTGTATTAGTCGGTACGGCTGTGCGAAACGATCCCGTTTCGTCCTGCGTTGCGTGCGGTCATGCACAGGAAGGCCCATTCGCAAAAAGCATGGCTGTCGCAGTTTCACGGCTAGTATTGTTTGTTATGTCCGGTAGTTTTCATGGCGAACTGAATGTGTTATTCCGCACCGTAAGGACATCCAGAAAAGGAAAGACGGGCAGTAATGACGGCTAAGTTGTGGTGCCTTCCGTTCTGCTTCGTAGACCCGATGTTAAAATTTTCAAAGCTGACCGTCCCGCTCCTCTGCTAATGGTCGCGAATGTTTGCTTGAAACCGCGAATGGTTCTGCACGAGCACAGCCTTCCTTCGCTCGCCGCAGCAGGCACGACTGATTGCCATTAATGTTGAAATCGACCGGCCTCCAGGCTGGTGTTTGCCGTACATGTTAGAAAAGCCAGGAGCGGAGCTAGGGCTGGGACAAAGGAGGCGTCACCAAACCTGAGGCACACTGGCAATACAGAGTGTGCTAGGAGTGGCCATGATAATCGCCTTTCAGCCGCTCCAGTGCCGAGTGAGGACCTTCCCCGCCGTCTGCTCGTCTCTTCGAATCTGGCCGCCGTTTGTTCCCATCCGCGAAGCCTGAAGCTGCTCGCCTCCTGCTGGTTATGCCGCTAGAAGGGTGTAATTCGGCGGCCAGAGCATGTATCGATCGGCTCCCATCGGCACGGGACAAGTGTAGCTGTCAGGCGCACGTGTGCTGTAACGTGCTCGGAAGGATGCCATATAATTTCGCCCACGTCTTGACATACACCACACATTCCTACTGGTGAAAACAAAGTTGTGGCCAGCGCAGCCACTTGAACAATCCGCATGAGACCGGTACAAGGAAATGGGCCACATTTGACTTTCACGCCACCTGAAAACGCCGGAGAAAATCATTCGTAGCGAACGCTTAACCATCCGTCTGCTGACAAGGCACAATCATGCGCAAGTTCTTCAGCAGTATGCGCATGTTCTGCCCAGTTGTCGTCTCCTCTGGTGACTGTTGGCAGACCGGCAGGTTTTTCCCGATTTCACGGGTGCTGTTTGATGGTCAGCCAACGATATTGTGCTTACCGAGGCCGTGTTGCGCAACTAAAACGTCAAATAAGGCCCATCGTATGATCGTTGTCACCACATATATCACTGACATTTATCATTCGTCACACTGTTTTCACCAAAAACATGTGATTCTTTGTGGCCGTGAATGTCAAAAGTATTTTTAAGCTATTATACACAACTGAAGTCAGCAACGGTCGTTTTTTTATTTCCACGTTGATGAACCTTAGCGTCTTACTGGACTCCATACTTTTCTGAAACAACTTTGTCGCCGATGATTCAGAATGATTCCAGTGATCTAATGAGGAAATGACCTTCATGGCTCCAAAGCATTCTATAAAACGTCATTGTACACTTTCTTGTCAATGTCAGGAACTGCAGCATTTGCAAGGTGAAATGAGGTCGCGACCTAGTTGAACCCAGTGCCGTATAATGGACTGAGACCAGGACAGTTGTCTGGCAGTGTAAGCTGTCTTGGCGATGACAGGTTACCTCTGCCACGTTGTTAGTACTCCGGACTTTGGTTGTGTAATTGTGGTTTCATAGCATACTGCCTTCCATTAGCGGACTTTAACCACAATTGCGACATCGTTTTTGAGCTTAGCCGCAACAAATGAACCACTTCTGGCGTGTCGGGTGACGGGATATCGACTGTTATTTAAGTCGCTGAACTCCATGTTGCCTTCTATTTTTTATGTAGACAACGGCAAGAATGGGGTGAAACACGCCAATTTGTGCCGGGTTGCAGCCATTTGGCTGCAAGCGCGGACCAGCCGACGCCAGCCTGTGCCGCCAGGCGGCGCTGAAATGTTCCCGGCAGTCAGCTTCTGTCTGCCGCCACACATCACCAGCCGTAACCCAGATGATGTTGATTGTGTTGGCCTCCTTTGAATTGGAAGTGGGCCGCTCGGCGGTGGCGGTGGCGGCGGCGGCGGCGCTCGGCAGAATTGACGCCCCTCACGGACCGGGAACGTCGCACCCTCCCTGGCCGCTCTGACGGCCTCACCTCCGGTCCCTGATCGCTCTGGTGGCCTCGCGCTCGGTCCCTGGTCGCTCTGAGGGCCTCACGTCCGGTCCCTGACCGCTCTGAGGGTCTCACATCCGGTCCCTGGCCACTCTGACGGCCTCACGCCCGGTCTCTGGCCATTGTACCGGTCTCCCGTCTATTTCGGAGAGGAAGGACTCGGTCCTGGCAGTGTGGGGCCCCGTGCTGCCGAGGAAGGGTTCAGTCTGCTGAAAGTCCGCTCAGATGAGGTTCTGTCTGCCACATCCTCTTAAGAAGAAGTCCAAATTGGTCCCAGTTTGTTGTTGATTCCGCCCTGAGCGAGTCGGATATGCTGTATGTCCTACTTAGACATCGCTCTAGCTTGGGCTCGGTGTGTCGTTGATCACGCTCAGAAAGGAACCAGTATGCTGTATGTCCCATTAAGACATGGTTCCAGCTAAGCCTGTTTGTTGTTGATCTCGATAATAGCAGACCCAAGTAGCGCACGTCCATTTAGGGTGTCCCGAAGCACTTTCATACCACACCGGCCGGCCCTGTCCGCTCGGAAAGATCGCAGGCGAACCTTTGAGCTTCGAGCTGACAGCAAACAGCGAAACGCTCCTCGATGCTGAAACATGACCCTCATTTCTCTCTGTCAGAGTCAAGCTGAGCCGCCCTCTACGGGCCGTGGCGGTCCCAGGAGTGCCTCGGGTCGCCGACTGACCGACCGGCCGTCGATCCCGCTCTCTTCGCGTCTGATTGGGTGTCGCGAGGCCGGCTCTCGTCTCGACCAGTCTCGCGCCACTCCTGAACGAGTCTGGTTCGCGAGAATGGCTCGCGACTCCCCAACAGCCTCTGTCCCTGATCGGTAGTCTGTGACGGAGCCACGTATGTGCTTAGCGGGGGGGGGGGGCGACTCCGACCCGAGTCCGACTCTGGTCATAATCATGCCGCGACTCCCGGGGCCATCCTGTGACTCTGGTTAAGTCCGGCCACACTGCCAACAACGTATGCGTCGCCGCACTGCACCTGTACGAATTCCTGATTCATAAAGACGTAAGTCAGAATCCTCGTCAGCACGAGTACTCCGAAAATGAGGAATTTCGTCAGAAATCAGGATTAACAGAATTCGATCTTGGCAGTTTGTGCAGGGAAATGTCCACGCACTTAGATATGCTAGATGGCGGGTGGAAAATCGGACAACGATTGTCTGTTTACCTTTCATCACTCAAGGTTTTTATCTGGCAAAAAGCCTCGACTGACTCAGTCATTTCGGGGATTGGTCTGCCGGTTCCGACGAATATGATTCACGGGCTTGGCTCGTGTATGTTCCGGGCGTCCGGGCGGTTGCCAGGACTATAGGTGATTCAGAGAACGGATGATGCGTCTCACGCTCGAGTCATTCTGCTGTCGCAAACCGAGTTGAAAGTTTTCTGACCGCGTCTGCGGAGGACAGGGGCCGTCTCCTGCCTGGCTAACTTTTGATCTTGAGACCAGGCACTTCTTGGAAAGCCGTTTTCTAAAGCTCCGGTCGGCCGTTTTCAGTTAACTTCCCAAGCCTGGCTGTAAAGTAAGTTTGCGGGTAAAGCTAGACCAATGAGGAGCTGCATTCGACCACATTGAGTCTTCTTCAGTTTTGGTGGTGCAGCAATAAGACAAAAGTGATAATTTGGGTTTTTGACACTGACTTTAGCAGTCTCTGATTTAGAGCAAGCGCTGTCGCTTTTTTAGTCACCATGTGACGTGCTAATGATTTCGCTAAAGGTCACGTGTCCCTGCGCTTAACAAGAGACCTGTTTCCTGCCAATTAAACTGCAGCGTGTTTTGCTAGTTCGCGTCGTTTGATCTTTCTGCTTTCTCCAGAGCTTTTTTGGGCTGTTTCGACTTTCGCCTGACGTAAGGATTTTCACGTATGCCCCGGACAAGCGCATTAGTCACCACTAGAGCTGAGGATTCGTATGCATTTTAGAATTCGGTCCTGGCATGGGTGGATTCGGATTCGGATTTGGATTGGAGATTCAGATAAATTGGAATAAATTCGAATCTTTGCATCGAAATCTGGATTTTTCTTGACGTCATGTAGTTCCCACTTTTAAGCCGACTTCATTGGTTCCTGGCTGACAGTTGGTTCTCAACGCTTCTGCCGGTGGCGCATTCGTAATTTGACCAAAAAAGGGAGGGGCATTCGTGCCAATCTCTGTAGGTGTCAGCACCGACATATACGTATTACGTTGAGTTTATCTGAAAAAATTGAACTTAGAGCATATATCAATATATTTATTTGCATATTTAAATGATAGCTCTTAGGACTCGACTGTGGTTTTTAGGATTCGAATCCTGATTTTCAAGGTTCAGATCCTCGTTTTCGGAATTCGCAAAATTCGAACGCATGCGAACCTATTCGAATTCTGCGAATCCGAATCCTCAGCTCTGGTTACCACCCCATCCCATTTCTTGTCTAATCAAGATACAACAACGAGAAGAAAACGATCGTAAAACTTGTTTCTTTATGACTCAGGTAATTATTGACGTCATCCCTTCAGGTCGCGTCATGAACTGTCAGGTCACGGCGAAAGAGGCATCTCATGGTTTGCCGTTTCCGCCGCCATCACAGTCGTTGTCTAGCATTCCGGCCGACCAGCCATGCTTTTATAATGACCTAGTTTTCAGACTAATCGTTCGCTGAAGTTTGTGATTTTTTAAGGTCAAGGCGAGATGAATGCGAGATCTAATGGCATTTCCAACCTTTAGAACACCGCCAGTACCTGAAATGATGTGTAATCGCAGACTAGGGTTTTGATCTTGGAGAAGAGTAGACATCATTTTCATCACTGAGGTCAGCGTCAAAAACTGTCCTGCTACCGGTCCAAAGCCAGTTTAACGTCATATGAGGTCAGCGGGCTAACGTGATCTTGGGTCACTAGCCTTCAAACCCGAATGTTTCAAATGTGAAGCGTACGTCCTAACAGTACGTCCAATTCCAAATCCAAACGGAAAAGACGCGGAAAGGATGCAAGATCAAGTATTTCATATTCCAGGCTCTAGACGCTGGTCCTTCGCCTGCAGCCTAAGAAAGACCTTATGGGCGATGGCAACTCCCTTCGTTACTGAGCTACCCACTCGACTGCTTGATTTAAACTTAGCACTGATCTGACTGGATGCACGTCAGTAGACGCGATAATTCATTCCTGGGCCGGCGTTTCCAGCCTCATGTCGAAGTTAAACGATTGCCTGCTCTCGTGCTTTGGTGAAAGGCTACCTTAAGCTTCCCAAATCATTTGAGACCGGAGGTTAATATTCCATCTATAATAGTGCTCCCGACAGGCAAGCCATGCTAGCTGTCGTTTGGAAAAGTACTGTCAGGAATGTGGAAATAATGTCCGGAATAAGACGTCACTCTAAGGAAGAATTTCTGGTTCACAACCTGTTATGATTACAACTTGCCATCACTTTTATCACCTTGCAGCAAAACACGGTCCGTTCCATTACCGCCACGGTGAAATAATGAGAGCAGCTTATGGAATTGGCTGGGAATAGTTGCTTTCGTTTCGTCCAAACCGGCTGAAATTGCAACAGGACAAGAGATAATCTGGTATTACACGAGCATTCGTTGGCACAGGCTGTATCTCTTGAAGAGGGATGCGATGGGATGGGGACGAGGGTGCCGTCAGCTTTCTCGTGGCGTTTGCCATCATGGTGACGCAAATGCTAACCACGTGAAGACGGCGTGACCATGCAGCTGTTCCAATGCCCTTAAGCTTTTTTTTGCCGGACTCGTTAACTTGGTGTGCCCTGTTGCTGTTTCCTCGCTGTGCTGTTCGGGGGCCGCGGCGGCTGGCGGCTTGCGCATCAGTAGACATGTTCCAGCGTTCATGAGCGCCATAAATTGCCGGACCCCGGTCGGACCTCGGCGACCGTTCGGCGGCCGAAGGCGCGGGTACGCTTCCCGGCCGGCGTCCCCGATGTCGGCGACCGACCTCTTTTCTCGGCCACGCGTCGCTGCAGACGTGTGTACCGAGAGCACGGCGCCGGCCAACGCCGCCGCGAGACGCGGCCGGCGGGAAACGAGGTCAGCGCGCCGCCGGCGTATAGGCTAGCCGACGGCCGGCGCCACCGCACGGCCGGCGCCGGCCGGCCGCACACGCATGGCGCCCGAAATTCCCGCGCGCCGCCGGGTCACTGACCGCTTCCGAAAACCGCGCGGATGAGGCGCCGCCGCCAGGGATTTGGACATTTTGGAAACGCGCAAACTGCGGCTGAGCTTTCCTGGCGAGAACAGCTCTGCTGAAGTGCGCAGGTAAACCGCGTTATTGTTTGGTACGCTTTACTGGCAAAAATGGTCGTCCTCGTGATAGGTCAACGGCCAAGACGTGATTCTGAGTGGACGTGCAGTAGACACGACGTATCGCTCGTGAAAGTATCGAAGAGGCAAAAATTTCTGAAGGCCGCAGAGTGCGCAAATTTAGCGCGATATCTGTTATAGCTTGATACCGGTCTCGTAGAACAACCACGAACGTGTATGGGACGTGGAATGCTGTTGGCATTGACATTAAAATGATAAACCAACACGCCTTGCAGAATTTTCTCATCCTTTTATTATAGTGTCCAAATTTCGTCAATCAGAATGGCTCACAACAAGCTGGGTAGTTTGCAGTGCTTTTCGATATTAGCGCATAGCAAGTCGAGCAGTTTGCATTGTTCCCAATGCAACAGATGTACATCGTTGCCTCGACATCACGCTATGGGCTTTGCGATTGCAAGAGAGCTATTTCGCCCGGTTAGCCAAGCCCAATAAGGTCAAGGTTAGTCAATGGCACAGGCAGTTCGCTGCGCAATGCATGTGTCCTTGCTTTGCGTCGCGGCTTATGCAGAGCCGACTCGATCGTGCTGATATCGAGGGCAATGTTAGCGCGTCCTTAAGTAACGACAGCATGCCTATAACCAGGGCAACTGTTCCGATGTTTTAACTGTTCATTGAGCACATCAGCTAGCACGGGTCACGAAGCCTGTGGTATGAGATTGTCTAGGCAGCGTTCCATAACTTGTAGAAATCCAGCGAAGGCCACCGTGGACTTATTGCCGAGAACTGTGCCGTAGCGAAAAAGACCCGGTCGAGTAATTGTTTCGTTCACAGACTGTTCGTTTTATTTGCTCAGGTAGGCGTGGGCGTCATCGCGACTTATCGCCTAACGCTTACGACAGAACGAGTTCAGTCGGGCGGCGAATCGTCTTTGAAGTGTATTTCAGTGAACGCCACTTCTTGCTAAGCAGCGCCTTTGGGTTAACGTCAAGTTTAATTGAACTGGGGATGGTATTTACCCCTCCTCTCCGTCTTTAAGTAGGGATGCGCAGGCGGTCAGCGGGAAAGAGCAGCCACAGAGGAAAAACCGTGATAAATACGCTTCTTTGCCGCTTCACCGGACTTCTAAAGGCCCAGATCTCCAGCGGTTTTAAGAAATATTCATCCAGGCCATTATCGCCATGCACCTAATGTTAATTTTCCTCCACGATGAAATGGGCAGCGGTCCCAACCGACTCCGCACCTCACTGTCACTGTTTTGGCACCTCACTGTCACTGTTTTGGCACCTCACTGTCACTGTTTCTCCGGAGCGCGCGTTGTCAGGTTCGTCAGCCGGCCTGTGTGATCAATGAGTTTGCAGAATATCGATGAAAGTCATTTGCGTTACGCGTGACGTCAACATGCACCGTGTATCGGTCATTCATCACATTTTGTTTGCCATTGTCCTACGTCGGTGAAAAGCTCATGCCTTACCGTTTGATTGAGATGGCGTGGCGTAGGTTCCTGCAAGTGAACGTGCCTGACTTCGCACAGACCGTGATGTTTTGTCTGTGGGGGCTCTTGACTGGTTTTTGGATGCCACCTGCATGTCGTGAACAATCCGGCGCAGGCTATTGCTGGACTTGTACTTCTTCGCCTTGACTGATGCCGTCGCTTTCAGGTGTACAAAGTGAAACGAACCCCACTGTAGACATAGACGACATCGAATCCGTTGGTGCCGGCCCACGCTACAGCGGTGTTTCTGTGTTGCCAGGTCTCGCGAGCGGCCGCCATGACGCGGACGAGGGCAGCGGCCCTCAGATCGTTGGAGAGCAAGTCGGTCGACGCCCCGGCCCGGAAGCGTTCCTCCCGCGAGGAGGCGGCCGAGCCGGCGGCGGCGCGGCCCCGCAACAAGGACGCCGCGTCGGCCGCCGCCGGCGACGCGAGCCGCCGCAACCCGCCGCGGTCGTCGCGCGGCTCCAAGAGCGTCGGCCGCGACTACGCCGACCTGGTGCGCTCGCGGTCGGCGCCGGCCGGCGCGGCCGCCGAGCCGCTCGCGGCGGCGTCGGCGACGGCGGGCTCGGCCGGCCGGCCGTCGCCGCCGCCCCCGCCGCCGCCACCGCCGCCGCCGCCGCCGCCGCCGGCCATCACGCTGCGCACGGTGATCGTGGACGGCGTCATCAAGGAGGCTTGGTGCGAACGCTACGTGCAGCCCAAGACGAAGCTGACGCTGCGGCGCACCAAGCACGGCTGGGGGGTGACGTCAGCCGCGGCTGCGGCCGCTGCAGCGGCTGCCGCAACCGCCGCCCCGGCGACGGCAACCCGCGCAGCGGCGCCGTCCCCGTCGCCGGCGGCCGCCGCCGGGTCGGCCGCCGCCTCCGACGCGGAGCCGCCGGAGGTGGACGACCAGGAGCTGACGGAGCGACTGAAGCGGCTCTACTCGCGCAACAAGTCGGCGTCGCGGGAGAGCCGGCCGAGCGCGGAGGACGCCGCCGCCGGCAGCGACCCCGCGCCCCCCGCCGCGCAGGAGAACGGCCACAGCGAACACCAGGTCGAGCGAGAGGCCGAGGGGACCGAGACGGCCGACGCGGCCGAGGCGGCTCAAGGCGATGCCGCCGTCAAGGACGAGCCGGCCGGCGTCAAGAGCGAGCGCGCCGCGTCGTCGGGCTCGTGCGAGGGCGGCGTGGAGGTGAAGACAGAGTGCATCGAGCTGAACGACGAGCCGCTGGTGTACCCTCCGCCGGTGATCAGTGTGCCAAAAATCCGGCTCGGCGGCGGCGGCGCGCCGCGGCCGCGCTCAAAGAGCCCTCCGGCGGCCAGAAGCGCGCAGGAGGCCGTCAGCCACTCGCCGATGCTGGCCTCGCTGCTGGACACCCCGGCGGCGGACGCCGGCCGGCCGGGCGCCGCCGTGGCCGGCGAGAAGAGCTGCGAGCTGCTGAAGCACCTGCTGTCCAACACGCCGCGCGAGCAGCCGGTTCAGATGGGCGCGCTCGAAGTGACCAAGATGCCTTTCCAAAAGCTCAAGTTTCACAACCGCGACCCGCAGCACTTCGGCAAGCCGAAGCAGCAGCCGGAAAAGGCGGAGAGTCCGCTCGGGTCGGCGACGACCGAGCGCGTCGCCTCACCGCTGGACCCGCGCTGCAAGCAGACCCCGTCGCCGGTACGCACGCCGCCCGCCCAGGCGGCGGCGAACTCCGGCACCCTCTGGAACTTCCTCAACGACCCAAAAGTGGGCATCCCGGAGGTGCTGCTGATCCCCGTGTCGCGGCTGACGGCGCTGCTCAGCCAGCCGCTCGTGGAGCTCGCCAACCTCTCCACCTTCACCATGGAGGCGGTCAAGTACATCGGCTGGCACCCGGCCTTCCGCTCCGTCGACATCGTCCAGGTCAGCCGCGACCGGCTCTACAAGCTGCTGAAGGACCCGCGCAGCGAGGTCAGGCAGCTGCTGACCGACCCTCGGGCGCGACTGTTCCCCTGCGGTCGGCCGGCCGGCTGGTCGGCGTCGCGCGCCGCTGCACCGCCCGACATGGTGCCGATGGCGGCGCCGGGCCGCGCCGCGGCCGCCGCCGCCGCACCGGCGCCCAGCACCAACTCGCTGCTGCGCCAGAAGCTGATGACGCGCGGCGGCGGGCTGGCGCCGCCCGACTACGGCGCCCACTGCCAGGCCGGCTTCACCCCGGCCGGCTTCTCTCGGGTGGCGGGCGGCGGCGACGGAGGCGGCGGCGGTGGAGGTGGCGGTGGCGGTGGCGGCGGTGGTGGCGGGGTGGCCGTGGGTTACCGGTCGCAGCTGCCGGTGCTGACGCCGATGGCGCAGGGCCAGGCGGCGGCCGAGGTGCGCCAGGCGCACGAGCACCAGCTGCAGGGCCTGCTGCGCCAGCCGCTCAACCGTGCCGCCTTCCTCACCGAGGAGGTGACGATCCGACCAATCGCGCAGGGCGCCGCGCCGCAGAAGCGCGCGCTGCCGGACCTGATCCCGCGGCCGGCCAAACGGCGCGCGCCGCCGGCGCTGCGGCCGCTGGCGCCGCCGCAGCTGCAGCCCGCCCTGCCGCCCTGCCCCGACGACGACGACGACGCCGGTCTCATCGCCGCCGACTTCGTGCAGACGTGCATGGACGAGCCGGAGGAGGGCGGGGCGGAGGTGGCGCCGGCCGGCGAGCGGGCGGCCGCGGGCCGGGGGCAGCCGAGCGAAGTGTCGGCTCCGTCGGGCCCTTCCGCGCCCGGAGAGACGGCCGCGACGAGGAGAGCTGGAGTGGGGAGCGGAGAGAACGGCGCTGAACGCTGTCAGTCGGAGCGAGAGACGGAGTCAAGCGCCCTCTCCGGGCCGGCGGGCAGAAGAGGAACCCCCGCAGACCTCCCCAGCGGCGGCACGGGAGACTCGGCCGCTCGGGGCGTCCCACCAGCGGACTCTGATGCCGTGCCTGTCCCACCAGCGGACTCCGATATCATCCCCGCCGCGCCGGCAGACTCTGACACTGCGTCTACTCCTTCAGCCGACGCCAGCGCTGCGCTCGTCCTGCCGGCGGACACCTGCGCCGCGTCCGACTCGCCGGCGGACCGCAGCGGCGCGCCGTCGAACGTCGGCGCCGCCTCCGGCGGTCCGCCAGGGGGCGCTCCCGTCGACGCCGCGGCGCCGACCGGCGGTCTGCGGACGGCCGAGCCCCCTGCCGGGGCGAACCCGGCAGCCAGCGGCAGAGAAGGCCCGCCCGCGGCCGGCGAGACTTCGACCGCGCCGGACGTGGTGTCGTCCGGCTCAGGGGACACGCTCGGCGGCGACCCGCCGCCGCGAGACGCCGAACCGGCGCCCTCGGGCAGTGTCGTGCAGGGTGCAGTAGGCGGCGGTGGTGCTGTCGTTGCCGCTGGGCCTGACCTTGGCCTTGCGGGCACCACTCTGGCCGTGAGAGAGGCCGCGTCCGGCACGGAGCGCGATCCTGTCGTCACGGCGCCGGCCGGCTCGGAGGCTGGTGCCGCGAGCACGGAGTCTGCTGCCGTCGTAATGGAGTCTGCCCCCGTGGCAATGGAGTCTGCGCCCGCCGTAGCGGACTCTGCTTCCGGTGCAACAGAGGCGGCTTCTGCCGTCACGGGTACTGTGTCTGCCATCTCAGGGACTGGCTGCGCCAACAAGGAGCCTCCTCCAGCCGACACTGAGTCCGTTGAGGCAGACCCATGTCCTGGAGTCAGCGCTCCTGACCCTGCGGCAGCCACCTCTGATGCCACTCGTGTTGAAGGTGGTGATTTAACAACAGTGGCCACGAAGGGTATCACCGCCGGCACGCCCTCCGTGGACCCCTCGGCAGCTCCTGCTCCTGTTTCTGAGGACGCTCCCGATTCGAGGTTCCCACACACCAGTCTTTCGGCAGTGAACCAGGCGTCGGTCGGCCCCGCGGACCCAGCTCCTGCTGGCGCCGCTCCTCTCTCGGCAGCCAGTGATGCAGCTCTTTCTGGCACTGCACCTGCTTCAGCAGCCAGTGATGCAGCTCCTGTTGGCCCTGCTCCGGCTTCAGCAGCCAGTGATTCAGCCCTTGCGGGCACGGCTTCTGCCTCGGTAGCCAGCGATTCAGCCCCTGCTGGCCCTGCTCCTTCCTCGGCAGCCAGCGATGGAGCTCCCGCGGGCGCCGCCGCCGCTGTCCTGCCTCCGGCCGCACCTCGCACGTCAGCCAACCAGGCGCCCGGCGCTGCCGTCACCGACCGGGACCAGGCGGCCGCTGGCGCGCCCACCGCGGCCGACCCCCCTCTGGTGGCCGTTCTGGACGACGCGGAGAGTGCCGACGACGAGGACCGGCTGGTCATCAACGAGGACGACGACTCGGTGCCGGCCCCCGCCGAGGCGGCATCGACGTCGGCCGCCGGCGGAAGCGGCGGCCGCCCGCCGCCGGAGGAAGCGGAAGCGACGCGGCGGCATCCGGCCCGGCCGCCGAGGGAGCCCAGGTGAGCCACTGAGACACTGCAGAGAGGCCTCGGGAGGGACGCCATGCGAGAGTGAGGCACTTGAGAGAGGAAAAGCCGGGAGAGACTCAGGTAGGTTACCGGGAGACCTAGATGAGTAACCACTCCACTCTTGATGAGACGCTTCCCTTCTAGCGAAGATCACAAGTTTTGTTGCAAGGCTTTAAGTAACTGTTTCATTCGTGATGGGCATGATTCCCATTTTTCAACTAAAAGTAGACAACTCAGCAGGGCAAGCTTTGCTTTGCCATCCCGACTGGTTGAAATAACTGCGGGTAAGATGCGTTCTTCTGGGTATCACCGGCAAGGTCATTAGCGTTGGGCTTGAATGGGGGTGCAAATATTACGTTACCTTGAAATAACTAGAGTACTTGATTAACTTGACAAAAGCAATTAAACAGTTTTGAACAGGTTTTGTGGAGAAAAGCGATTTGTCAAGGGACAGAAACGACCAACTCTCTCCCTCTCCCCGTCCGACGATTAGTAGCGGGAAGCAAAGGTGGCTTATTTCCGGCCATAGTTAGCGTCGAACACTAAAACATCAACTTCGGCTCCGTCTCAGAATGTCTGAGGTTCCCTGCACTGGATGGCCATCGCCTGTGAAAGTTCACTCGAATGCAACTACCGGCATTGGCGTGCCCAAGGCTAGACTTCACCGTTCCCCCGCTTTACTCGAAGGTGAACACGAAAGATGGTTCCCCATACAAGATAAATCCATTGTTCTCATAGCCAGACTTTGTCCTTGATCCCTCTCGTAGCTGGTATCGTCCCCCCCCGTCATGTGTAACATACATGAGGTTGATTTTTGTTCACGGTGTTGTTGGCCCTTCCTAGTGCGTCCGGCTGTTCTGCACGTCGGAAAGACGTCTGGTGCCAGTCAGCTGGCTTCTTTTTTGTCATCGCCGTACAAAACGTACGATGGTTGTAAAACAGTGCGTTATAACTAGGATGGCGTTGCAAGCGCGGCTTTGGCATTTAACACTACCAGTCCCTCACCTCTTACAATTTACTGCAACTAGGCATGCCACTTGCCTACTGGCAGTCTATTGAAACACCTTTATCGCTGTATGGGCCTTTCTCTCAGCTACATTATTATTCGTTACTATCGCCTTTGGATTGTTGCTGCCTGTGAACCAGGAAAAACAATCATGCCAATGTTCGATATAAAAAGTTTGTTACAGTTCGAAACTGGCGTATGGTATTTCTCGTTTGTGGGCTTATTTCATGCGGTGTACTTTTTATGCTTAAAGGCGGCATGGAACCAGTATGCTTGTTTTGCAAAACAGCTTCATTTTCACGGCACTCCGTTGTTCCCACCAGAATTATTACCACTTCACACAGTTTTTCTAGCGTCGTGGTGACCAGTACCAGACTTAAACGAGCAACAGGACCAAATTTGAATTATTATTTTATGCTCCAGAGGAAACTTTGCTACCTACCGGTTTTGCAGGCCACAGTTTCGAGTGTGAATGTAAGGTGGTCCGAGAAAAACTGTCCTGGAGAGTTTAGAGACACAATGAGTGTGGTTCATGCACCTAATATGTGCTTAGCAGTGGCACCTGACTGTGTCATACAGCGACGAGTCATGATTTAGTAGATGTGTTGGGTGCACGCCAATATCTTTTTGATCTGTGTCTGTGACCCAGTTATTGATATTACGGCTACCATCTAAAACAGGCTGAATATTTAGCTGTGTGACCAAAACTGCTTTATAGCGTTTAGTTATGGCATTTGGTTTGCGAGGGATGGGGAAGAGACGCGACCTCCTTTGTACCAGTTTGCGGAATTCACGTCCCCCATATGTGTCGCATAAAAGGAACGTGAAACCGATCTGTTCCCTTTCAAACCAAGGGCCGTTCGTAGTCTGCGTGGCGGACTGTGCAAGGGAAATTTTCGCCAGAACAACGAATACTTGTCCGTTCTTCGGAGAGGACATGGGAGTGTCTACCCTCCATCTTCGAGTGCGTGGACCGCACCCACATGCTTCCGCAAACCTGCCACACGGCGTTGCTGCATTTCGACGTTCAAGGCGCTCTCTCTGGAGGGAGAGTCTCGGCTCACATTGCCCTCCCTCACGACTGATCTAAGGAAACTGGCGCAGTAAGAGGACGACAAAGCGCTGCCGGCCTCGGCCCACAGGTCGGTGTACCTCCCCGCGCTGGCGGCCGGCACCAGGATAAGTTTCCACGCCGGCCGTCGGGTCGTGCCGAACGCTGCCGGCTGCACGGTGGCCATGGCACGGTTAGACTTGGCCGGCCGCCAAAAGTCGCGTATAGAGGTCAGTGGGACACACAGATGACGTCACGGAGGTGCGCCACCGACGCAGCCAGCTGGCGCGCGCCGCGCCGTCGCGTCGGCCCGTTGTTGGACGGCAGCTGGCAGCCGCATGCGGCACGACGACGCGTCGCAGCCCTTCTCCGATGGCTTCATGGCCGCGGCTGGATTTCTCGGGGACGCGAGATATCTGTGTCCCAGCTGTTGCGCGGAATTCGGACCGCGGTTTCGGCCTTTGCGTGGAAAGGAAGCGGCGAGATGACCTTGATGTCCGTGCAACCGTCGGACAATCGGGGACGGCTGAAGCGGAGAAAGGTGGGACAAATTGGCAAGTTCGGTGTCGCCCTGCGGTGTGACATGCGAAAAATCGGCTTCAAATTGGGCCTTGCAATACCATTTTCGGCAGCACTTCGCTGTACATGCGGATAATGGTCCTCTTCCGTTTCGGCGGGTGGGGCCGCCCTTGCCGTGCACTGCCGTTCGATGTCTGTCGTACGTCGCGGGCAGAGGACTACCGTGCGCCGGTGTCGGCGGCGGCAGAGGCGGATCCAAAGGGAGTGTGGCGGGGTGTCCTGACTTCCCGCAAAGGCGAACAGTCGGCTGAGCGGTGATCGAAGGCGGGTTGCCCTGGCCGCGCACGGCTCCCCTGCTCCGGGGCGCGCTCCCTGCCGTCGTCAGCGCTACCGGTGAGCCGTGGTCTGCACTAATAAGCGGCTGCAGCGGCTGTGGGCGTGCGTTCACATTCCACGTGGCGTTCCCAGTCTCACGTGCATTGCCACTTCAGTGCGCCGGCCCTACGGCCACTGGCTGAGCCGTTGCCAGCAGGTAGTCGTGCTCCGTGGAAGCCGCGTCGCTGTGTGGAGACGCGCCGTCCGGACGGCAGACTCTTAATGTTACGCAGATTGTTCCACTGTTTGTTACGCAGCGCACGGTTTGAGAGCGGAGCCGCCGCGGTTCGGCTCTCCTCGGAGCGCGCCCTTCTCACGGGAAGAACCCTCTGGGCACCTGGGCGGCTAAGCTGGGAACGGTCGCAAGGTCTCGTGCTCAGCGCTCGTCAACCGCGCAAACCCCCCGACTTAGCGACCGGTCGTGCAGGTTTTGGTTTTGTGTGGCCTTCGATGCAGCTTGCCGTTCTGAAACATGGAACGGAAACGGTTTGTTTTGGGCTGGAATCAGAACGACTGGCTGACGCCCGACGAGACATACGACGTGACACAAGACTGGAAACCTGAGTACAGGAGGCTGTGTCCTAACCACAGGCGCAGCCAGGGAGGCGGCCCCCTTAGGCCCGCATTTTTTTTTTTGGTGAAAACCGTTGTACATCGTCTTCTGAGAACGCGGTTTTCTTATGATTTCAGTTTGCACTGAGCTCCGTCTCTCCCCCCTCTTAAGAAGATCCTGACTGCGCCCCTGGTCTTAACCAAACAAACAAACAACGCCGGAGTCAGGAGGGCAATCTCGGAAGTGTGGCGCAGCCCGGATATTTTTGTGTTGGTCACACCATTAGGCGTTGCCTGGGGCTGGAACACCGGCTTGTCAAAGTGCCACTGGCAATACCTGATTTCGGCGTCCATGATTGGAGGCTCGCCAGAACTTCCGTAGTTGCCAGAAGTAGTTCTTTTCCAGGGTTGTTGGTGTTCCATTCAAATGAAATCAGATTGTTTTTTGAAGATCCGTCCACTTAGTGGCTCTTTCACGATCTCGTATCATTTTCCCTCAAAACGGGAAGACAGCGCCGCCAAAAGTGCAGGCGCACGAGTGCCCCGTAATTGAAATAGTTCGAAAGCGATTCATTGGCAGACTTAACACACGCACTGAAAGCGGGGTCTTTTTGTGCCCCCACCTGTTTTTCTGCAGTAGCGAGAACGGATTGGAGCTGGTTGCTGCTATTTTGGGACATTTAACAATTGAATAACTCGACGATTGACGCAGAAAAATTGAAAATCGACGGGAAATTTTTGAAGCTTCAAGCATTTGAGGTCATACAAACATAACGAAAACGACGGTTGTCGCTGGCAAATGGGAACGTTGTGAAAGGACTAGCGTTGTATCTAAGATTACTTTTTGAACACAATCACGCAACGCCATTCGGGCTTAAGTGATGGATGTATTAAAACCAAAACCAGGGTCAGTACGGGTCAAGGTCATCAAAGGTCAAGGTCAACCAGCTTGTGACCGGATTCAGATTTGTTTTGCGACATGTCGGTTTGTATGAAATACGCATTCAAAGACCCTGATAAAAAATCATGTACGTACACTGATACGCTTACATATGCCAGGGTCAGTGAAGGTCAAGGTTGCCAAAGGTTAAGGTGAAATATGTTGTGACCTGGTCCAGATTTGCTTTGTGACATATCGCTTTGTATGAAATATGCATTCAAAGACGCAATTAAAAACACGTGAGGGCACATGGATACGCTTATATATACCAGGGTCATTTTAGGTCAAGGTCATCAAAGGTCAAGGGCAAATAGTTTGTGACCTGGTCCAGATTTGTCTTGCAACGTGTTCACCTGTATGAATCATGCATTTAAAGGCCGGAATAAAAACACATTTGGCACATTGATACTCACATGTATGTACGTAAATACATATGTATACATACATAAATATAAACGCTGGAAGTAACCAAATGTACCGATGTTGGCCACTTTCACGGAAAATACGCCAAAAGATTCGTGTAGGGCCCTTATTTGCACTGAAGCTGTCCCGTGTTAGTCGAAATCTGATCTTCAAAAGATAAAAAAATGACGCCGTAGGTCAATGACCAGACATGACCTCGGTCCAAAATCCTCCGTGAAGACAACAAATGAATGGAAATTGTCGGCATTCGACGTTTTAATGCCCAAACAAACACCCTTTTCCCGTTTCGTTCGAAAAGGTGTACGGAATAACCTGTACGGGCCGAGAAAGTGTCCAGAGTTGACCTTTTCGACCCCATTTGACCTTGAAGATGTTGACCTAGGGTCATGAAAATTGCACACAATGTGAATCGTCATAGCTTCACCCTGTCCATGAAATTCCATGTCTCTAACGTAATCCGTTTCCAAGATCGCAGGGGGCATTTTTGTGCCCCCCTCTTCCAGTGCGCGTTAGCGCGAAACGTCCTTCCACTGCGCGGGTTAAAAAGAACGTTCCACACTAACAGGTATTTTGAACTGAGATAGTGAAAGATAGTGAGATAGTGTAGCTAACGCTCTTCGAGGCCAATCCATAATAAACGTGCGGTCGTAAAAGTCAGTACTTCCGGAAGTTCAGAGAGCGGCAGTGCCACGTATCCAGGACAGCGGGGACAGACGACATTCTCAAGTCCGTTCATTTCATCGCCTCTGGCATAACGCTAAATGTTCCCGAGCTAGTGGGCGGGGGAGTTGCCCCCGCGGCCCCCCTCCCCGTGGTTCTGCTGCTGGGTTCAAAGCAGTTTCCCACGGTTTTCCTGGTTGTCCTACTCGGGCGTGTCCTGTTTGTAGCTGTTGCGTGACGTCGCACTGCAGCAGCGCGAGGACACCGGCCAACGAAGGCTGGCTCTCATTGGTCGGCGCTAGACCGCATTGCATCATATCGGCGGATGACCACAGAATATAGTTCTTGATTAATAACACCTGAAGCTTCTACACATCTTTCAGAAAAATGAATACTGAAACCGATATCAGAAACATTTCTCAGACTAGCCAAGTGTGTTAAGGAAAAGTCGACTGATATGGGACATTCCCTGGAAAGGATGCAGAGGAGGAAAAGTTGTATGAAACACTGCATTTTCCTCCAACATTGGGACAAACCGACCCTTGTGACCTTCGTCATCATATACCTCTATTCGCGGTACCAGCGCCATTAATAATGAGGTTTCAGTAATACCCTGAGTGCTTCATTGCTCTTAGACGCATGCATGGCATGTGCGAACAGATGCCTCTCGAAAACGCTATGCCGGATTTATTTCGCTTGTCATGCGGCTCGTAACTTTCCTAGGTGACATCGCAGCAACGCTGAAGTTTTTATTTCAACCTTGGGCATTGGTTGGGAAAATGTCGTGCTTAAAAGGGAAATTCTCTGCCATTAACTCGCATTTGAAGCAGAGACGGCGATGTCGTGGCTTGTAGTCTTGGAAATTTATTTCTGTTCTACCATACGTCTCAAAACCCCAAATTTATTCAGACGCAAAGCGGTTTTCCGCGATTTTCCCATGTGGTATTCATTCATATCCGATTATCGGCAGTTAGGTGACGATGTGAAAGGGTGCAGACCAGTGCAGTCGAGCACAAGTACAGCATTGAACCATCATCATTGGATAACGTGGGAATCTAGTTTTCCGTTAACTACAGTTATTTATGCTCATAGGTGTATGGCAGTGGTTCCGCAGAGACATTTTTGGGACCAACCAAATCTTTGTATAAAAAGTCGACCAAGGTGGAACGTTTCCTCTAAATACAATGGGAAGCAGTTGGGTCTGTGTGCTCTGGGTTCCACCTTTACACATGGACGCTGGGAAATTACATACGCAGCGCCTGCACAGAACATTGCAGCTTGGCTAAGACTCAGGCGAAGGCTTATTGTGAGGTGTACCTGGTAGCTTTCTTACATGAAGATTACATGATTATTAAGATATAAGATTACATGAAGCAAGGACTTTTCTACTCACGTCGCGACGTGCAAAAAAATCGACGCTGCTCCGGTGTTTCATAAATGTCAAAAGTGTTCCAGTCGACAACCAAGGACAACTAAGACAACACAAGTATATGGTAAAAGCTACCTGTGCAGTTGGTTGAAACTCAAGGTCAACAAAGGCAAAGCTTCATGAATAAAGATGTTTGGCTTACGCGTCGGACCAACAAAAATTACCATTTGTCACGCTTGCAATGTTATGAGTTAATCCTGTCAAGGATACGTCATATGCATGACGTAGTCATCCTTTGGGGACTTCTTATATGTACTCCATTGTGCGAATACAGTCTGTAGAAACGGTTATGTAGACTGAAATAAATAGCAACCGTCGTTGCCTTTTTCACGATGATTGTCGAAAAATTGTCAACCTTTGCTGCTGGTGCAGTTAGTTTCAGTCATCTTTGTTTGGGTTGCGGGATCTAAATTATTGCGGGACCTAAATTTTAGAGCTTTATCTCGCGGGATGGGGGAGAGGGGGACTTATTCGGTTCCCCTTCATATCTCGGGAACTAACCGTCCGATATTGCATCGAAACGGCGCAAGCGAATTCTTGTGAACTAATCCATAATTGCACGTGCGCCATAATTCGAAAAAGAGCTTCCATGGCGGTGTCAGGAACCGAAAAGGGAGTTCTGTAGCATGTTCATGGGCTGCCACTGGATCGGATATGGTTCGTAGAATGTTCTGAAGAACGAATGGAAATGGGACCCAAGGGTCGAGAACATATTTTTTAAGACAAACTCAAACGCGGAGAGCTGCATCCAGGGACGATACAATAGGGGGCGATGTACAGTGTATACTTTTTTTCTTTCGCTAATGTTTGACGTCTGAAAGGACCCGAAGTGAGCGATTGTGCTCTGTTCTGTACTTTGGATCTCGAAAATAAAAATTAGCTTAGCATGACGGTGATAGGAACGGAGAATGGGGGAGGGAGAGGGAGAGGAAGAGGAAGAGGAAGAGGAAGAGGAAGAGAGAAAAGAGAGAGAGAGAGAGAGAGGGGGGGGGAGCTTGCGCCTTTATTATTGGTAATGCATGCGGAAGTGTCGATAGCGATGCGTATGTCGTGACTGCATGCGCCCGAGGTCGGTGAGTCTGGTATCATCTTGACATGGTGGTATGCATTACTGCATACATCAGTGGCGTAGCTAGGAACGTCGCAAGGGGGCAATGTTTGTTATCCCTCTGCATGTATGTTTTTACGTGCTGATGGGGCCTGAAACGAGCTGAAAACTGATCATCACTTGTTGCGACCCAACATGTGGTTTTATAGAAACGTTATCTGCCAAGGGCGGTGCCAGGAGTCTGGAAAGGGAGGGTGAAAGGATTTTCTGCGTCACTCTTGTTTACAATAATAAGAACGGAACAGCCGTGCCTGTCGGTTGTCGGGATCTGCCCCGGCGGAAATGATGCGGCCTTTAAGTATGCTGCCTTTAAGTAAGTTCTATGCTGCCTTCATAGAACGTAACAGATATGTCATAAGGCGTATACGAACAGGCGCTCAAAAGGAAAAGGGTGACCTGATTCTCTAACTTGGAATAGAGGATGGCGAGTGGTCTGCCTCGGAAGAGACGAAAAACTGCCGAGCATGCCTTCCAGAAACTCGTCCTGAGCCAGCCGACCTCTGATAACGCTAGAAATTCAACTTTTGCATTGTATGCTAAAAAGAACGTTAGGGAAAATCAGCAAGTCCTATGACTTAGCTTTAAACCGTTCAGCAATGGCAGGTGAAAACCTCAAGGAGGCCTATTGTACCCCCTCCAGCCGTGACGTAAAACAGCATGTCTGCCCGTTCAGCAATGACAGGCGAAAACCTCAAGGGAGCCTATCGTACCCCTCCAGCCGTGACGTTAAACATGAACACAAAGACATGTAAAAAACTGCTGTCCTTCATTCTTCCTTCTTGCTTGACCACCAAAGACAGTGAAGACGACACAAAGGAGTAGAACAGTCTCGTGGAAAAAAATCGTAGATATGCCTTTTTCCGGCTTCAATTTGCGCTTGATACACGTCGGTGGCACTCATGATAGGATCCTAGCCTGGGGTTGCTCCATGAGCAAAAGTGTTGGGATCTTTGCATCATGCAACCAGTTGGCGGTTGTTAATGCCTTCGATGGCCTTGGCACGTTCTCCGAAAGCATTTCACCGCGTCGTCTCTCGCATTGGCGTAACTGACCCGTCCCATCGCGATCCGTGCTTATGGCACGGGCGGCGCCCGCCAACAAAATAATCGAGCATACGCCTGCCGTCAGTGCACTGACGCAGTGCACTCCGTCGTGAAATGCTTTGCCACGGAGCGCATACGCGCTTATCGCCCATGCTGCGGTTTCTCAGGCTGGAACCGGTTTGCCAATGTCACTCGAAGGACACGGCGTCTGGTCCTTGAAGCTCGGTGGCTTGTCAGATTCGGACACTCTCCACTGAAATGTGGCGCTCGGCACGGCGGCTGGGCATGGGCTCACTGTGAGGCCTGAGGCCGGCCAGCCGTCCCTGAGGAGAAATGCCCGGCTTCGCTGGCCCAGGCCCGGGCCTGACGGTGCTCCGGGGAGCAATTCACCAGTGGTCGACTCTTCATGAATACAGTTGGTCAAAAAAACACGTGTTATTGCGTTTTCAGCGCTGTGCTACAAAAATGTCACCGAGTCAAAATTGTTCTGTGGTCATCATCCGGTGTGACACAGTGGAATTTCCACGAACGTCCATTGGACTGCGCCCGCTCGTGATGTCCCACAAAGCTGAAAATAGGACACAACATAATACGACACAAGGAAAAACTATATTCTGGGGACGTACTTTGTATTACAAAGTGACTCCTGAGACTATAGACTACAACTTGGCTATCTTAGCTCCAAAGTCGTGATGAAGCTAGAACTTTAGATTCAGTCCTAGCCTCATTCGCCACTCGGCCAACTTCGTCAGTGCAGCTGTACAGCGGCCCCTGCCCCAATCATTCGCAAAACCCCAAAACCTGTATGATAGAACAATGAAACAAAAGCGAGTATGTAGCTGGATCTTCTGCTTACATGGCAATATTCCACTTGACCCTTTTAAATCATACAGGGGACTTACAGGCGGTTTCAAAGGAAGTCCTGTCAGTGGATTCAAGTTTCCGTTGGCTTGTAGGAGACATAACCTAAAATGCGCTTTCGAGGGGTCTTAAAGGCCGCTGACGACGAATGGGGACTGAACCTGTTTTTATTATGCAAATCAGATTGATTTTTTGAGTACTAAATAAGTTAAAAGAATGGCCTTTATGGGCTTACGAACCTTGGGCACCACTATGGAAATAGCACAATCATCCTTATGTCAGGAGATGACTTGCTGATGGCCTATGGACCGTCCATAAATTTTGTAACGCGCTATGGTGTTTTTAAATCCCCTCTACGCAACGTTCTGACAGATACCACTGTCCCCGTTGAAACGCTTGGTCGCACATGAGCGAACTCCTGCCATCCCTCTCAATGTTGAATTATTTATGCCCAACCGCCTAGAGCCGCAACGTCGATTCTGGCATTAAAGCAAATATTTTACATGTAAGACACGGATTTTCGCAGCGAAGAGAACTTTGTTCTTGTTCCTATAATCATCAGAATCCAAAAGCAACAAAAGATTAAGGAATCCCAATGAGTTCAGTAAATGATTTTGACGTAGAGTGGCTGAACCAAGTAAGAACAGAAGTGCGAAGGTCACTCATAGCATGGGTGACATCTATGTATAAGTCTGAACACCTTAAAACGGTTGAAACTGCCGTTCGGTGGCGACGTCATCGTATTCGTCGTCATATCATGGCCGTTCCGTAAGATGACGTCGCGAAAACGACCATGGGTCGTTTTCTAAGTGCTGACCTCAGACCGCCGGAGGAATATGTGAAAGTGTTCGAAATTCAGCCACGCAGAATTTCAGAGCGATCGGAACAGTCATTTCCGGCATCTTGCGAAAAGCCTCGGCGAGATTGCACCCCTGTACTGGCGAGGGCTAAACACGGGCTGCACGAGTCGTTTTCGACAGGTAAGCGTCGTTTACCGTCAAGTGCCATGGCTACACACCTGAAAGACGCCCACGCCAGCGAGGACAGAGCTTGTAAACAGTTGATGTATTTGCCCAACAGGGCTCTGGCACCACTGCACCGTTTGGATAACCTGAGCTCAGAAGCGGGATAAACACATTTGCAATATCATCAATATGCTACTGCTTCCTGAAGTCCTTCAGTGACGCATGCACGAGGCCAATGTGTCGCGCAGATGTAACCATCGAAACTTTTTTGGCGTGTGCCGCCGTGGATGCCTGAAATTTGGCATACCTCGGCCAGTTACCCAATCATCTGAAACGCCACTGCCTGTGCCCAGGTCCACCTGCCATCAGGGTTGAGTTATCCGCCCAGTGGCGCACCCAGGGGGTCCAGGTTCGGGGTGCCGAAGCCCCCATTCTGTCAAGGAATATCTTGACTATTCAGCATTGGGGCCCCTTGGGCAAGGGCACCATTATAAGGGCTCCTTTCTCTAGGGGACTGTTCACTAGCTAATGCTACTTCACTGGCTAAGGGACCCCTGCTGGCATGTGAGGGAGACCCCTACTGACCTGTAAAGAGGCCCTGCCGCCTTGCAGGCTGCCCCTGCTGTCCTGAAAGGGGTCCTGTGTCGCTCTCCATATGATCCCCGGCGGGCCTGTAGAGGGGCCCTCTAACGACATCCCATGCCGGCTTGTAAAAGGTTTTATGTTGACCTACAGAGGGGCCCCTGCTGGCCTGTAAAGAACCAACCTACGGACCTTCGGATGAAGCCGTGTTGGCCTGTGAAGGACCTCTGCGGGCCTGTAAAGGGTGGTCCTTTGGCCTATAAATGGCCGTGCTGTCATGTAAAGGGTCCGCCTTCAGGTGTTTGGGTGGCCCCCTGCTGGCCTCAAAAAAGGCCTCTGCTGCTGGTTCTAGAGAACAACGGGACGCCCTGTTCGCCTGTAGGGGGACAGTCTGCCGGTCCGTGAAGGGGCCCTCTGTTGGCCTGAAAAGGGACCATCTGCCGGCCTGCAAAGGACCCCTTGCGGAACTATAGACGTAACCCTGTAACATGTCCCCAAACTGAACCCTAAACGGGCCGTCGCACGTCTGAAAAACCTTGCAGCTTCGAATCTCATTTATTTCGATCTTACTCTGTAGCTCGCGATCTTGAAACAAAGGCAACACGGGCAGTCGCACGAGGACACGCGGTGAACCTGGAGCCCCTCCCCTCCCCCAGCCCAAAATTTAGCCCCGTACCCGCCCACTTGGAAAGATCCCGGATTCACGGCTGGTTGCAGAGCGAATGAAATGCATGCTCCCGGACCGGGATGTCCCGAGACCGAGGGCCAAACCCACTCCTCCTTTGGAAAATCCTAAGTGTGCGGCTGTATCCGCTTGTGCCGCCCGGGCGCGAGATCCCATCGCCCTGCCATAGCTGGCCAGCGCCTGCCATTGCAGGATGTTTCGCTCGATTATCATCTCCCATGGCGGTCGTCGGCCCGGCCGCTGCGAGCTCGGCGCCACCGAACGGCCGGCGGCGCCCGGCCGGCGCGACCTTGGCTGACCTTGTCAGTTTTTGTCCCGGCCGACCCGTTAGACGCCGTCCGGCGCAGCACTGACAAATGTGGCGAGCGGCTCGGCGGCTGCGCTCTGCTGCCGCAGCCTGGCATCGGCTGGCAGAGCGAGCTGAACATAGACGAATGCACGCCTGTAAAGTGGGATGTGCTCTGGCATATGGGGTTGGCGATGCTTGCAGTATCCAAACCATTGAACTGATAATGAAGTTTGTGGAAATGTGGAATGCAATGAACCTCTGTGGCCCCATTGCTACGCACATGTTAGAAAGGAGCGGCTAAGCTTTTGTGTTTTATGTTCGTCCGACATGCGGTTCGTAATGACTGGAATGAAAAAGAGCGTCTTCGTCGCTTTCGTAGACTGCGAGGAGAAACGCTGGACGTGTCCCATTGTCGACGTCAGAACACTATTTTGTATGGACTGGCATTGGAAAATATGGTAACTAATTACAGCTTTCCTACTGTCAGCGAATGCCGGGCCTCGTTAGAGGGTGTCGTTGCGTATCAGATCACAAAACATATAATACAATAAAATCACTGCGGTCCAGTGCCACACTGCGTGACGTCCTCTGTCTGGCTGCAGAGGACACATCCACCCAGCGGGGGGGGGGGGGACGTAGCGTGTGTCCGCGCGTGCAGTGTCGTTGCCCGATCCGGCACACTGTTCGTAGAGCGGAGAGTGACGCGAGTGTGGAGTCATTCGGAGGGGTGTGAGCGGGTCGGCGCCGTGTGCTGACGGCGTGGAGGCGCCTCGGAGTTCGACTCAGCGAGCGCAGCGGGGATTTTCCACCTGTTTATCAGCCGGCCGTGGAAAAGGCTGAAACACGAGCCTGCGAGCCGATGACGGGGTAATGACCGCTGCAAGCCGGTCATTGACAAGGTGTTCCTGTTGACGGCCGACGGTAATGACGCCTCGGCGGCCTGCGAATGGCCATGAGCCGAGAAAAGGTCTGGGAATGGAGGAACGTCTATGCCGGCCACAGTGCGACGTGCGCCCACACTTCGACTTGGAAGCTTTTGTTGAAGGAAGAGAGTCCACTGTTTCGAGACCGTTGTGGTATCTTTCATGTTGTTTGTGTTGTATGTTTCTCCGCAGTCGGATCCGGCCCCGCAAACCGAAAACGTGGAGTTGGTTGCAAAGATGTGCCTGTGCAATAGTCTTCACCGAGCATTCACCCACCTGCCACAGTGGATAAAAAGTCTGTTTTTCACGAGCTCTTCTTGCACTCGCTGCGCGACACACGAAGAGAACAGCTTCGTGTGAATGAAATCGGTCACCTGCTATAAGTGATCGTTCGCACCTGCTGGGGACCAAGCGGTGGGATCGGTAACATTGCCTTTTCAGATAAAGCATAACACGTGCATGTTTGCTATTGTGGTCTCGGAAACATGCTTTGGTGTGCCTTAGGTTCATGTCAAGAACACGCCGAAAGGCACATGCCATCCGAGAAAAATTCTCTGCGCTTGATAATCCCACACACCATGGCCCCGTTGCACCTTTGATCCGCCCCGTGGTCGCGGCTGGACGCGCCTGGATTAAGCCGCCGTGTCCAGGCGCGCCCGCCTTTCGACGACCTCCGCCTGTGACTGCGCCTACGTCGCCGATCGCGTCTGTTTGGTGCAGCCGTCGCGGGGCAGCCCCTGTGTCTGGGTCGGCGTCGCCACGCCCGTCGCCGCGACCCGTCATCGGGAAACAGTCCCGGGCTTGTTTGGAGGCGTCGCCATGTGAGGCACGACGTGGGTGCACCGTACGACTCGTTGCCGGCCTGGCCGTCGAATTTAGACGGTCCGGTAGGGCTGAAACACGTCCAGGACGAACGATTGGCTGCGACGGCCCATTGTTTCGCTTGGGTTATTCGAGTTTGTGCACTCAGCAGCATGGGTGTGCTGTTCAGTAGGACAAGATTAGTTTTTGTCACTTTGTGTGGTCGTCGTCATCTTGCACGCATGTGTCAAAGCTGAAAACCGGCATGAGGTCACTGGCTTTCGTTTGGGAATGCAGTCCTTCTTGCATTCCAAATAGGATATCCTCGTTCGGTTCTAAGGTGTAATAAATGGTGGTCTCGGGAGTATGGTTGCTAATGAACGCTTTTGGAGGGTTTATCTTGTGGAGCTATTTAGGCAAGCCTCCGTAAGCTTGAGTTTCTAGTCTAAGCATACTATTCCGTGACAGAAACTGTATCGTTGGCTGCATGAATTCACTGTCTCCTTCCCTAAAACAAGCACTGTTGCAAAACAACCATAGTCTTGATACGTATCTGTAACAAATCGTCAAGGTAAGGTAATATTTTGCTTCAGACTGATGTTGCCTGACTTTATGGTACCTCTTCGTGACCTCCAAGACCAAACTGGCGATCTCTGCGATTTTTATTGTCTTCATGATGCTGTAAGTTCTCATAAAACCCCGAAAGATCAAACCAGGTCACTGACCTCGCGTACCCTTTGAAAGATTGCAGATCACAAAGCCTCCACATCTCGGGTTAAGCTGGGTACAGACACTCTTGTGTTGTTGAATGTGCAGTGAGTTGGTCTGTGCAGAACAGTATGAAATCACAGAACATACATTTAAAAATGACCTAGCATCGCCAAAGTTTCACGCAGCTGCCCGATACCGTTTTAGAGTTGCAGAGAGAGAGAGAGAGAAGAGAGAGAGAGAGAGAGAGAGAGAGAGAGAGAGAGAGAGAGAGAGAGAGAGAGAGAGAGAGAGAGAGAGAGAGAGACAGAGAGAGAGAGAGAGATGGAAATAAGAATAGAAATAGAAATAGAGACAGAGATAGAGATGGAGAGAGAGAGAAAAAAATTGGGAGAAAAGATGGAAGGACAAGGTGAATGGGCCCCCTCGTAGGGTCAGGCTTAATACTATGCACATAAGACAGGCACCTAAGTGTTCTGCGTTCTCCGTAGGCCACAGTGCATGCAGCAGTCGCAGATTTGCAATGATGCAATGCAGCTACTATTTGATTTCCCTAAGAGTGCTACTTTCGTTTCATTGTGTGCGTCCAAATGTTTTTCGTCTTTTAAGCTAGGTATGACCAGACGTACACCTCAAGCAAGATTTTTAGAATGACATCTGAAGTCTTTTCAGACTCTGTGCGCAGAAATCAACTGCATTTTAGTTTATTTTGTTTGTTTTGTTGGTTTATATGGAAATTTCCTTCTTGGGCCAGTACAATCAATATAGCACAAGAAGACGTAACAAAAATGGGCCGCATAACTGGGTGGATCTGGGGGGGCCTTCTCTTGCAGGATGCAGACCTCTCCTGTCTTTTAATGGAGTTTCCCTCAGACATCTTTCTCTTTTTACCCTACCGACTTAGAAAACGATATTGATTTTAAATGCGGGATGTCGTTCCATAATATCAAATGCGAGATGTCATTCCATGATAACGTGTGCGCGCCTTAACTGAGATTTCCACTGGAAGACATAAGCTATGGAAAGATGTCATGTCAGATGCTTATAATTATGAGAACCATTCATGGGTACAAATAGAGCTGCAGTCTCTGTCGTTGAGGAGTCTCACAGCAGCAGAAGCACTAAGTATCGTGTAAACGGATCTTATGGGGACTACTGCCAAGTTCAAAATAGAAAGACGTAACTTGATCTGGGGCCGACAGACTCTGACCTTAAATGTTCCTCCCAGTCAGCACCTGCTGGGGAAAAAGACGTGGTCTCAGAGATGAGTTATGGTTAAGTGTGTTTGATTTTAGATGGATTGCACTTTGGCCGTTAAATCTTCATGGTAGGCTCCCAACGTAAAGGGGGGTTTAAGGCAGTGTGTTATCTTCGAACTTAAAATGGAAGCTTTCTAAATGGATTCATTAGGACGTTAGGGATATTGCGTCTGTCGACAGGTATACGACTACTTCGGTATACTATGCAGACACGCATAGATTTTTTGTTCAGTTATTTTATGTCTTGCTTAGCTTACGCTGATTCGCCGAGGCCATTAACCCACATCAATTTCTTTCCTTCTTTTTTTTCTTTCTCACAACCACTTTCTTCCAAACAGCGATGGAGTTAGGGAAACGGTAAATCGCATTTTGACCTTTGGGCCATATTGCCCCCGTCCTGGATCCGCGACGCAGATAGATCCACTGTGCTCTGGACCCGTGTATGGGTTACGTTTGATGTCCAAGAGGATCAGGCATTTCCGGAGGCGTCCATTTCGCCGAGGCGAATCGTGCGGCCGTCGGTCGAGATAGCGGAGTGGGGTTCCAGATCTCTCCCGCGGTGTGCGGGGAAATTAGCGTGGAACTCAGCTTAACATGGTGGAGCTGCTGATCTACCAGCCGGAATTTCTGACGTGGTCTCAGTGGGGTTGAGGTGCGGATATCCCGCACAGCTCTACTCGCGTCACGAGCTTTGGGCACAGAGCTGGAGCTCTCTTTCAAGCCTATATGGCACCGAAGGCAACCCATGGTGCCACCTCCATTCCCCAGTAGAGCCGACTTGGGAAGGCCCAAGTCGCACCTAGACCCAGCAGACATGCTTCGCTCTCCCAAGTTGTGCCGGATATCGCTGCTGCCGTTTGCGAGGTGAATGCAGCGTGCTCAGAAGTGGGCTTTACCAGAGCTAGTCCAGAGTTTGTGGGCGGACAGTCCTGGCTAGGTGAATGAAATCAGCTTCGTTAATCGCAGGCAGGCTCGAAAAATCCGTGTTTGCGCGAGCGGGCTCCAGGGCAGCCATGCTAGCCCAGTTTGGCTATAGTGAGTTTATAGTGAGTTTTATAGGCGCAGTTTTGATTTTTTTGGGTTGTGTTCCTTTTGTTCAAAAGCTAGTCGAACTGAGCGAGTGAACGCGCCACATATTTGTCTGAGCCTGGGGAATGACGGACGGATGGCTACAGTGTGCTCTTCGTGTGCACACTGCTCATGTGTGCCAGCCATGCTCATTTTACCACAGATTTTACAGCTCAGCACAGATAAATGAAAAATAGGCTTACGTTTTTGACATGCGATGTGTGTGACATGTGATGCTTGATGACATGGCATGTGCAACATTATTTGCCTGCCATTTCTCGCTACATGGACCGTAAATGTTCGCGTTTAAACTTACAGTCGCATCGGTGATCGGAAAGAGATTTTTTGCGATACCGCATGGAGACTTCCGCCACACGAGTGCAGATTTTTCTGTGAACAGAAGGTAACTCGTGACGAAGGATGGAGGCTTGGGATGATGACGGGTCTTACCAGTCTCACGTTGACCTCCGTTCTTTCATGCTTCGCCGTGAGCCTAATGCTAGATTTCGGAATTATTGATGTTGCACTGGGCACAGTGGAACAGGAGATCCTGTTCCACTGGAGATTCCCCCATCTTCATAACCGATGGTTAGATATTTACAGTGAATGAATTGATACTGCGTGACGGATAACCTGCTACCAGGAGTTTTTTGGTTTGTCTCGGGCACCAAATAGCAGGATGCTGTTCTGCGCAATGGATGAGTTGCTGCTAAGGCGTTTTCAAATACTGTGTAGGTTGCACGCCTGCATCATAGGGCACAGGAGGATTCCCGTCTTTCTGCGCTACCACCAAGCCATGACGACAATCCCATGACCTACTGACTTTTTTGGTCTGGGGCCAAAAACTGGCGAGTGGGTCCCGTTCTTGGACTCGAAGCCTGTGCATCCCATACGCAAAATTCTGTTGGGGAAACGTATGTGCAGTTTTGACATTTTTTTATTCTGCAATATCATGGTTTGGTAGAAGCAACTGAGAACGGTAGATACTAGAAATATTTTAAATCCTGTTTTCACCGACCCAGGGAATCCACGGAAGCATAACTGGAGGTCCTGGAGAGTTCGGGGGGGGGGGCCTAGATACCCCCCACTTAAAAGATGAGGTATACTACTCTCAGCCACATGGACAGATCCAGGGGTGTGGCAAGGGAGCTTTTTATGGGCGTCAAAACAATATTGTGGGGCGCCAAAATTACACTGAAAGGCCGCAGAATCTCGCTGGAAGGGCGCCAAACTCAATCGGCGCCTTTTCAACGCCAGGGCGTCCATGCACCATCGCAAGGGCACCTCTGTCCTTTGCGTCCTGTCTGAGTCATATAACTCTGTGTTCGCGATGCCTTTTTAGGAACAGGCGCACATGAATCGTACTAAAGGTGCTTCGTCTGTGTTAAAGGAATTTCTTTTGTATGGGTGCCCATGTCATATCGCAAGGATGCACGATGTGCGCTCGTTAACCCTGTTTCCTTATTGGGGTGGGTTTCAGAAGTCCCCCTCGGTTTTTTTAGTTTCCATTTTCATTTTTTGTCAAGCAGCGTCAGAAAAGGTGGTCACCTTTAATTGCATATTCGTTCTTCGTATTATGTCAAATTTTCATAACTGGCCATTTTTGGCATTCTTGAAGATGAAAGGAAAATGGATGCCAAAAACAGTGTTTTTAAGGTAGAAATTAAAAATTTGAGTGAGTGTTTAGGTAAACAGCTGGGCAAACACATAAAAATATGTCATTCACCTGAGGCTGCTTCATAAGATCAAGACAAGGTTAAAATTAAAAATTTTGCTTAGATGTAGGCCTTCTGACGTTTATTTTTCAAACAAAAATCGGAAATATGTGTAGCATAATGCTGTGTTTCAAATTTAGGTCGATATCAGGCCGTCATTAAGGAGATATGACGTAGAATGTCCGCTCGCATACCGTGTATCACAACGGTCACATACAGGACCGTAAGAAATACAGTCGATTTGAATGAATGAAAACGTTTTCAAACAGAGGAATGAACCCAATGAACGCATAATCGTTCCATGTAACTTTGAGGTCATCTGACGCCATTTGAGGTCAAAGGTGGTAAGTTAACGTGATGAACGATCATGACAGTTCCCCGTTTTTTCATTTCCCTGGCGCCGCCTGTGCCAATATTAAACGAACAGCGAAATACGATTTGTACCTCTGAAGTACAGAATGACTAGTAAAAGCTTGAAAATGATTTTATACTTTTATGTTAGTTCAGTTTTCCTAAGAAATATTCCCTCTGTTTAAAAGCCCTGTGAACGCCTAAGAATTCCCTTTAAAAAATCCAGACGTATGGGCCAGAGGGAAAGTCCCATGGATGGGCTCTCAGTTCACATAAATTGCATCAAAATCGATCAATAAACATCGAAGTTATTATGAGTTAAGAATACCCCTGTCCCCTGTCTGGGTTTGTTGCCTCATGTATCTAACCTTCACACGTTGTTCAAAATCCATTTTTACAAAAATGCAGTTTACGTCGTGGCGTATTACGGTTTGCTGCAATCAAATGGGACGGGTTGTTCTCGAGATCTCGGGGAGAGGGGGCTGAAGAAGCCTCCCCTCATACGGGAATGCGTACTAGCGTTATGGGTACGGGAATAGGGTTAATGACAAGCTTTTCGGATCCTTTGACTGCCTTCGGCAGGTAGCGCGTTTGTTACGATTATATAGTCGTTGCTGTCCGGGATGAATTCATTTGTTAATTTGGTGTTGCAAATGTAATGACAGAAATCATGAAATTTAGTATTAGGCCTATGGCGGTGCATGGAAAGCATGAAACTAAAATTACTACTGGCGACATCAAAAGCTTGTTCAAGTTTCAGCCCCTGGTTTCCCCGTTATCTTTGGCTAACCCAGATAGCATTGATCAATATACAAGTCAGTCAGTCAGTGGCGGCGGATCGCATTTGATCATGGGGGGGCAAAGCAAAATTTCGAGGCCCCTTGATCTTGAGAGGCCCCCTTTCCTACGAAGGGCCCTCATCCCTCCAGAAGTCCACGTTTCGCTTAATGGGAGTCGTATTTCGCCCGACCGGGCGGGTCAAGTCCACGATTCACTCGTGCGTTGTGCGAACTCTGACATTCAGCCGCTAAACTCGGCAGGTGCGGCACAGCTTGGTCCCACCGTGAACTCCTGACGTTCGTGTCTCGTTCCAGGCACTAGCTATACTATAACAGTACTAGTGATGTTAAGAATAATGTTAATAAGACAATGAATTAGCAATCATGATCTCCGTAAAAAGATGGCCTCAGAGAGCTCGATTGGACATTTTAGTTCATTGGTCGATAGTCGATTAGAGACATTAGCAATTAGTCGATTAGTCGACTAGACCACCCAAAGGCGTATGCTAAATCTCAAAACCATTGAGAGAGAGAGAGGGGGGGGGGACTGCGGCCCCCGTGAACAGGAGATACAGATCTCCACTTTTGGTTCAGAACGCCGTTAACGAACACAACAACCAACCAGGCACTCTTCCGGACGGAAGCCGAAACCCCGAGGCAGGGTCGAGGCAACGATTGAGTGAGAGAATGGACCCAGGCCACCCAGGTCCATTCTGTGAGGCCCCTAACAATAATAGAATCCCGGTCTCTGGGCTGCTTTAAGGTCTAATTGGTATGAGACCCTGTCGCGAACGGAAGCCGGAGCCCTCTAGCAGGGCGGGGTTGATTTCGATTCAACGCAGGTCACCCCGGTTTATTCTGCGGGGCCCCCTAAAAATTTAGATATCCACCAGTCTCTTGGTCACTTTTGAGTAAGACTGGCACGAGGCCGTCGTACAAACGGGAGCTGAGACACCCTCCAAGATCTGAACCTTGCTTTAGCGCAGGCAACCGAAGTCCACTTTGTGAGGTCCTCTAAAAATTGTCAGTTCTTGGTCTCTGGGCCACTTCTGAGTATAATCGAAAACAGACCCTCTCTCGGATGGAAGCCGGGGACCTCCTAACAATGTCCGAACTCTGTCAGAGGCCTGCAGGGTCCATTCCGCGAGGCCCCTTAAAAGCGATAAGTTCTCGGTCTCTGGGTCACTTCTGAGCGTAATTCGCGCAAGGCCCTCTTATGGACGGACGCTGGGACGCCCTCCGAGACCCGAACTGATTTAACGAATGCCCTCTGGGTCCATTCTATGAGGCCAGTCGAAAAACTGTACGTTCCCTGGCCCTGTTTTGGTTTTGAGTGATAATCGGCACGAAACCCTCTTTCGAACCTAAGCCGGGGCCTCCTAGCAGGATTCGAACCCCGGTTTAGCGCAGGCCAGCCCGGCTCATTAATTCTGTGAGGCCCCCTGAAAATTGTGAGATCCTGGTCGCTGGACCACCTTTGAGTGCAATCTGTACGAGGTCCTCATTCGGACCTAAGCCGAGCCGCCTTGCACCCTGGTTCAGTGCAGGTCAGCCCTGTCGATGAATTCTGTGAGGCCCCCTGAAAACTGTGAGGCCCTGAATGCTGGACCACCTTTGAGTGTAATTGGTACGAGGCCCTCTCTCGGACCTAAGCCGGGGCCTCCTGACAGGGTTCGAACCCTAGTTCAGCGCAGGCCACCCCGGTCCATTAATTCTGAGGCCTCTGAAAATTATAAGTCCTGGTCGCTGAACCACCTTCGAATGTAATCAACACGAGGCCGTCTACTGGATGGACGCCTGGCCCCCTAGCAATGTCCGAACTGTGTGTCGGGGTAGGCCAGCCGGGTCCATTCCGCGAGGTCCCTTAAAAATTGTAAGTTCGCAGTCTCTGGCCAGTTTTGGGTCCAACCTGTTCGAGGCCCCTACCGGAAGAAAGCTGAGGCCCCTAGCAAAGTAAGGCTTGGAAGAAGACGCACGCCATGTACCTACTTCCTTGCCTGCGTAGTTGCATTTTCCTTCCTTTTTTGTTTTTTAGCGTGTTCGTTGCTTTTATCCCCATTTTCTTTTCTGTTCAATTTCTTACGAGGCCCCCAGGATCATGAATTGGGGGGGGGGCAGAAACATAGTTTTGCCCCACGCCCATCGCAATTGTGGGGCAGCTGTCCCTCCTGCCCCGTCCCCCATTTCCGCCGCCCTTGGTTACAGTATTAGGGCGAATCCGATATGGGTAGTAGTGGCGTCATAAATTGTCCAGCTCTGCTTTGCATGTCGCTAATCTTGTTTTGCTGAAAACCGTGTTGCTAGGTGACGTGGTGCCCGTATGCATATTCGCATGCGGAAGCTCAGTTTGGCTTGCTGCATGCTGTAGGTTCGTTCATGAATTACCTGGCCCGTGGCAGAGTTTTGTCCGTCTGGTAAAGAAACGTGACTGGCGGCTCTATCTGGCAACACTTGCTGTCCGGTTTGGCCTCGAGCGGTTGGTGAGTGGCTGGTGCGTTTGAGGGCGGGCGGGAAGGTGTGGTGTGGCCTTTCAGGTAATCTCTTTCCATTTACGGTTTCACTGGTTTTGTCTAGTAGATGTGTTTGTCAAGGGTTTTGGCTGTTTTCTGATGGAACGCTTATCCATAGGCTCTTTACTTACGGTGGCCTTTGTGGCGCACAGATGTCCCGGGCCGCACGTTGGGTAGATTGTTCCTTCACAAACCATGAGGTCTCGATCCGGAACTCTGTTCCAAGATCGGCCTTGGTTCCAAGCGTAGATTTAATGCTTCTTTGTGGCCTAGTATCTCACATTGTCAGGTTAAGGTCTGCTTCTTCCTCATGTATGTTAGATTTGAGGCACATGCAATATTGGTGAGGTTTAGGTGAAATGTTAACTTCTTATTTAATTGGACTGAAAAAGACAGTGAAAGCTTGGTTTTATCATTTCATTGTGATAGAAATTATGATTCAGGCTTTCAGGCATTTTAATTCACCTTAAAAGGTGATCTGTCAAGAAAGCAATGAAAATGGCATTCAAGAGGTAAGCATTGTCAGTTCCCCTTTAAACCTACATGCAGCGTGCAGTTGTGCCGACTTCATCAGATATGGTAGGAGAGGAGAGTGAAGAAGTTTTTGTGCCAACAGCAGAGACCAGTCCATGAAACACAAACCAGTTAGGCTTCTCATATGGTGATCAGGCTTAGTTCCGACATCAGTTGCAACCCAAATAACCTCATTTTGTTACTGTGTCTTGTCTAGACTCCAAAAACACTACTTAGAATGGACATTGTATTCTGGAGCTCTAGGTAATGTTTTTGGAGCTGAATATGACCTAACTTTACCAAACCCAAACTGACCTTGCATAGTTTAATATATCAAGGTGATGTAAAACCCTGCTCCTCTGATGAAAATGCCTGCCATGAACTAGCATTTTTCTTTTCTGTTTACTTGGGTAATATTGTTGAAGGTTATGAGAACCTTTGCAGATTTGGTATAATTGGTGTTAGAAGCCTGGTAAGTTCAATTTAGCTGAAGTTTACAAAATACAAAGATGGGTGAAGGAAATAGCAAAGCCACTGCCAAGAAAGGAACTTGGTTCATAATGCAAACAAACTTTATCATTTTTCTGTGGTGCTGCACAAACATCAGTTGACACATGAATCAGGTGACAGAAAATGTGCAGGATAGGTATATCTTCTGATCAGAGTGGACCAGAAGATACATTGATTATGTCATGTGATCAAAAATTTCAGGCTCTGAGTTAAATGATCCTAATGGATAATCCTGATAGTACAATGAGTATGCACTTATGCATTTTTTGCCCCTATGGGTATAGAAGACATAAAGCAAGATTTGCATTTGAAATCAACAGCATTTGACACAGTGCAGCAAGATGCACAGTTTTAGTTGACAAACGGCACCCAACTGTAAAAATAGATAGGATTCCTGAACTGATGAAATAATGACATTTCAGCATCATATTGGCAGCTAATTGCATTTGTCTGGATCCAGATGTTCCATCTTTACAGTGAAGGATTCAGTCGTAATTCATCTTTCCCCCCAGGTTTTGATATCCTTTGGCAGCTTGTACAATTGCACATCAAACCAAAACTAAGTATTTCAGCGTTTTGGTCATTGGTAACATTTATTTTTACCATGGTCACTAAAATGTTTACATCCATGCATTTTTTTGCATTATCTTGTTGCTGCAAAATGAATTTGGCCACCCTGATTTAACATACAGATTAATCAGCAGTTGTCCATCAGCAGCTCTTGTTTAAAAATTCCAGGAGGAAAGATTGTGCTGTTTGATGGCACTATTCTGAACATTCATAGAATAGTATTGGTTCCATGCAGAAAATTATTGCACATATTAAATACCCTTAAAAAATGCATGTTGGTGGTATGAACACTTTCTTGGAAATATTTGCTGTTGCTGTTGCAAAATGTTTGTCAGATTGGAAGCATTCCAGAGGCATAATAAACATCTGGCATGTATATTCACTTTCATTGCATTCCTGTTAGCTGTCATTTTAGCCCATAGTTATCTTCAGCCAAATATATTTGGAAGGGCCCAGATCTTTTTGGAACAGGTGCAATGGGCCATATCCTACTAGTGTTTGCTAATAATAAGATATACCAAATATGTTGTGATATTGTTCCCGAACTAGGAATGGTTTTCAACGAGTAACTAGCTAATTCTGGCAATTATTTGCTTAGGACTTGGGACATAGGACTTAGTGGATTTGGGAAAAGTAGGCCTCAAGGATGGCCTATGGTCTTTTGCTCTCTAAAGTTTGTTGTTTTTATTCTTCTTGGGTACAGATCTTGTATTCTCAATCTCTTCAATGTCTGTCGAGTCTGTCCTTGAAAGACTTCACCAATGGAGTGCAGAGGACATACTCAGGAAGGTTGTTCCAATGGTTGATGATGCAAACTGGGAAACTCTGCTACCTTTCCAGCTTGTTCACAGGTGGTTTAACAGTTTCAGCCCATGACCACATGTATCACCAGCCTCTGCAAGGGCTTGTCATGCTAGATCCTGAGTCTTCCTGTTAGGAGCTGAAAGACTATGATCATGTCACTGTACCATCTCCAGTACAGCATTAAAGCAAGTTCCAAACTTTCAAGCCCTTCTTGATATAGGAGCTCTCAAATGGTACTAAATAGCTTTTTAGTGTGATGCAACACTACTGAGTCCTGGTCACATTGGAACAATTGTCCCCATACACAGTTTCCATTTTTCAAAATGGGCCTGATAACTGGCTTCAGTAGGAGAGGAACAGTCTGCTTGTCAAGGTTCTCTGAAGATCTCCTCACCATGCCAAGCACCCTGAAGAACTTGAGCTGTTTGAAGGTGAGCTTCAGCATACTGTCAATGATGATGCCAAGGTCCTTGTCATTAGTCATGGTATCCAGTACATTCCCATCCATTCATACATGTACAAAATGTTTTGGATTCCCATGGACATTACTGTACATTTCTTGGCATTGAAAGGCAGCTGCCACTGCTTTGACCATGTTTGCAGGTTGTCATCATCATCTTGGAGCTCTAGATCAACCTTTAAGTTCAACACCATTTTGTAGACTTTGGTATCATCAGCAAAGATTTTCACGGAGGATCTGATGGAATCTGGCAGATAGTTGATATAGATGAGGAACAATACAGGTCCTAGTACACTGCCCTGAGAGGCTCTGCCTATAGTTCTGCTCCATTGGGATGTCTGTCCATTCACTGTAACTGACTGTTGTCTTTCATTAAGGAATGCTCTAATCCATGTCAGTAGTTTACCCTGAAAAATTAACATGTTTTGAATTTGCTATGCATTCTTTGCAGTATGTTTCTAGACATGCAGTTGTATTACGTCCCTGGTTCGAAATTAAGTATTTGTTCTTGATGTCTTTGCCAAGATTAGTTATTACATCACAATTGCTTCTGGCTGGGTGGGGACTGAGTCATTTGTTTGCAATGTCAGAGTCTTCAGGATTTGTCAACATTGTGATAACAAAGCTGTTTGACAAAGGTTCAATATTGGACTTTTGTGCTGCAAAATGTTTTTTTTTTGGGGGGGGGGGGCGAAACAATCTTTTGTTGTCCCTTAGCACAAATATTGCACGTTTTTGTACTCTTTGCCCTTACAACACATTTAATGCCCTGGGCTAAAGGTAAGTTTCTGACCGACGAAATCGTAAACAATCCTTTATGTAATTGGCACCAATGTAAAGAATGTATCATCCTGTTTCTAACCATACTTTCCACTACTTGATTTTCTGAAAAAAATAACAAAATCGTAACGATAACGTACCTCACAGTAATACCGTACTGCAGTCGACTGGCGGAGAACAACATTATTCCGCGGCGGAAAATGTAGTGCCGCCAAGGTTAAGGTTATTGACATCAAGGAATTGTAGACCCTGCATGCATCTTCTAGCGATTAATGACGTGAGATATATGGAAATTCTATTCTTGTGCCACAAACTGAACTTGGAGGAACTGCTGGATTATTACGCCGTTATATTATTGTATTAGATAATTGTTGGGATATCTGATATCAGTATTATTGCATTATGGCATTTACTACTCGTTAGATTACATTAGGTTGCTAGGTTGGGTTGTGCTGGGCTAGGTTAGATAAGGTTAGGTTAGGTTAGGTTAGGTTAGGTTACTATGTTAGGTTGGGGTAAATGTTTATTTATTGTTTTATTTGACTTCCTAATATTTTCCAGTTTTGTTCCGTGATTTCTTTTTCAGATATTTTATTTCACGGCTTCTTATTTTTATTTTGTATTTTTCAAATTGCAACTTCACTTTTCCATCTTTGTAATATTTTTACTTTTTATTATTGTTGTTTGTTATTATTGTTACTACTGTTTTATTATTATTATTATTATCATCATTATTACTGTTATTATACAACGGCTAACTTTTTCATTTTAAAGATAATTTATGTCGTATTAGTTTTTTCCCCAACCTTTTTTATTACTCTTGATTGGACCTTGAGTCCGACCGACGACCAATCAGCGTCGAGATCTCACGTAAACAAACTATTTAACGCAGAAACGTCAAAAATCCCTACGCGAGCGTCTGCCGGTTAGCATACCAGTGACGACGCAATCTGTTTCGGGGAAATAATGTGTGTTTCGGGTTTTTCCGGCTGAAATCGTAAGTAGTATTTATCAATATTGCATTTGCAGTGCCATGCAACCACTACTACGATTATTTTCCCTCGAAGTAAGCGCTCGGTCAAAATCTTACTGTTGACCATGCCCTGGTTTCAGTCAGTAAGGTAGAAAAAACTGACATACATAGTTTTGCAAAGGTATTGCATTGACACTGGGCTCATATTTATTCAGTTACATATGTGTGATCTACAGACAAATGTATGCATTTTGGAATGTATGGGTCAGAGATGTCGATGTGTTTGACCTTGTTGCTTCATTACTGACACGTCACTGGATGAATTTGGACACCCTGGTCATCAGATGGGCTAAAGTTAATCCTGTTCAACACCTTATCCGGATATTGGTGGAATTTTTCTGGTTAACTGCTTTTTCGTCTTGCGTTTTGAGGGAAAATTCCTCCTTACTTACTGAAAATGCCTTGTTAAATAACATCTCTTTACTCTTTACTAAGTGTGGTTGTTATCTGACCAAGTATGCTGTGCTTAAATTTCATCATCAACATCAAATATGGTGGGACATTTCAGAATTTGAAGGTCTTGAGTTCAAGATGGGCATTGCAGTTTGCTTACAGTTCTCCCCAGCTTAAGTCACCTGGGTGTGACAGTAGCGTCGGAACCTCTTTGGAGATGGGACGGGGTGCAGCCAGGATTTTTACCTGGTTTCTGTCCATGCATCACCATAGGGTTAATGCTAAATGTTTCTCAAAGTTGAGGGGCAGCTGCTCCCATGCCTCCTCCCCCCATTGCTGCAGTCCTGGGTCCGTATTTGTAGCAGGTGCTGCAAGTAGTCTGTTTAGGCCAGTTTTTGAAGTGCATTGATGAAGTGAACTTCAGCTGTATCTTGTGAATGGTGTGACAACACATTACATCGCAAAATGTGAAATATTGTGCACACATTAAAGATAATGGGCCTCTGTTATAACTGCATTCCAAATGTTATGTCATGATTTGACTTCAGTTAGGATTCCTTCAGCATCCATAGTTAAAATGAAGGTTTTTGGAAAAAGGCTTATGGAAACATGAAATACCATTGAATTAATGCAGTTAGCTTTTGATGTATGAAAAGCATGCTTTGTGATCAAACTAATGGCAGAACAGGCTGGTGAGTCCCAGTTTATGCATGCATTTGTGTGAAAATGTGGCTCATGGTGTCCAAGCGGTTTGTGATATACAGGGTTAGTGACAGTGGTTTATGGTTTCCCTTTGAAAAAGCTCGCATTGTACATGATGGACGTTATGTGGAGGCTTTATTGCCTGTTTTGTGGGATATGTCATGCGAGGTTGTCAGGAGTTCATTAAACGTTGCATTACTACCGGAACTTTACTGTGCTGAGAAATTGTTTTCACAGTCTTTGACTGGATAATGTTACTGCAAGCACAGCAGTGCCCAATCGTAGCTCGCAATGTCACTGAAGGAGATTAACAAAATGAGTAGTTTAAATGTGGCTGATTTATGATATATCTTGGTGTCTCGGTGGTTGTCCGAAAGTCGTGGGTTCAGTCCAAAAATGGTTGGATAAGTTTAACCCTCACATTAATGGACGGCCAAGCCAGTATTTGCCATGACGAGGTGTCTCTAGAACCCCCACTTAACTTGTAATGATCGGGACTGAGTGAAATTTGGCATTGAATACATTGTCTTCATTGGCCAGCGAGACGGTTTGAATGTGATGCTTGGAATAGGGATTGGATTGTCGAGGCGTGCTTTTCCGCCATGGGCTACCCACCCGAGTACGAAACACGGGCAGAGGCTGCGATTCTCTGCCTCGTTTTCGGGCACCGTGAGCAACACATCACTTCACACTTCCCTCATCTGCCTCTCTGATTTTGCTACCATGAGAAGTGGCTGGTCGTAGAACAGGTGATAATGATTGTCTCCATTTTAGGCATGTTGATGTGAAAAACTGCCACATGCAACGGGCAACGATGACCACATGTTACTTTTGGTATATCAGGAAACGTTGCAGCCTGTACATTGCTGTTTTTTTTTCATTCCACTGACAACGGAACATTATGTAATGCATTGTATTTCAGCAGGATCTGTAGCCACACAATAAAAAATGACCGTGCCCGGTCCAGCGGGGGCAGCCGCTTGGCTACGCCGTGCGGGCCGGCATTATCGTACGTTTTTGGGCATAAGTACGGCAACCTTGAGCGTGCCGGAAACCTCCTGACGCCAGACGGTCTCATGCAGGCAGGAGAAATAGGCACCGACAGCTTCGTACGTCTGGTCCAAGTCGTTTGTCCGTAGCTAGCGAAAAATGCGAAGAGTTGCAGGATGTGTAGTTTCTAAACGAACGTGTTGCAAATGACTGGCAGTAGTCGGTCCCCTTTCCCAAATGTAGGCTTGTAGCGGAGTCCTAGTATATTTTCATTGTGCAGTGGGAGAGGATGTCAGCTTCCCTTCTGCAGTATGTTTCATGAAAACTACCTCCATGATTTGTTGTAAACTGAGTTTATGACCTTATTCTGGTGGCATTGAAAAAGAATGTTTCTTTTTATTTTTGCTAGCCAGGGGCAGTCTGGCCATCGGCTGCCATAAAAATGTTTATTTTCATTGAAATTTGCTTGTAGTTTTCAGGGCTCAGCAAACAATGCTCATTTGTTGTTGTTTCGTAAAATATCGTGATCGGAGATTTTGGAGTGTTACACTTGTTTAAACTGCACACTGGTGGTATATGTTAATGTCTGCCTGTGTTTATTTGCAGTATCATGATGACTGCTGGAACGGGAGAAGATGGTGCCGTTCCCGTTGAAGTTACGCAGAATGGGCATTCGGATAGTATTACTGACAATCAGGATGAAAACGACAAAGTGAACAAGAGCTCAAACAATGAAAGTTTGCCAGCAGAAGAAAAGGACAGTGCTGCAGAGGACATAGACACTTGTAAGTCGTGTTTCTCCTTCATATTAGAATCTGTTTTCTCCTTCGAGGAGTTGCAGGAATGTTCTGCAATATAAAACATTGAATGAGTTACTTGTGAGAATGCAAGAACACTAGCTTTTACCAATTTTTTTTAGATATGCTTTCTATGGTAATGCTCCTACGTCTGTTAAACATCTTGTGTAGAACATGTTGTATTGAGAGGGATTTGAAGCAAGGTACATTTCTGTGTAGACAGTATGTTAAATTGAATGCTGAAAATGCTGCGATTCGTACAAGGGGCGTCAGGCGACCTGCTTTCGGGACGGCGCCCGTCAAGTGCAATCTGAATCGGCGCCCGTCTAGACACCTGGCGTCCCACGTTTCGTGCCAGTGGCCCGTTTTGTGCCTGGGGGCACTTCCGAGTCTTCTTGCTCACCGGGATCGATGCGTCGATGAGTCCGCGCTTTTGCACTGTTGACGGCCGCCACCGTTACCTACATAATCCCGTCCCTGTGTACCCGGTAGCCGTGGACACGCGAGCGACACTGCAAAACGGGCGCGACTCGCCGGCGGCCGGCGGCGGCGACGCCGAGGCGCCGCCGCCCGGCGACCGGGAGCCGGACCGCGAGCCAGAGCCGGAGCCGGAGCCGGAGACGGAGTCGGCCTCGCCGCGGCCGCCGGCCGCCCCCGGCCACGTGGCCGTGATCCGGAAGCGGAGCAGCGAGCCGGCCGAGGAGGGCGCCGCCAAGAAGGCGCGGCTCGAGGCGGCCGAGCGCGCCACCCCGCTGACGCCGGACCTCTCGTGCCTGCGCACCGTCGAGCTGATCGAGTCGTCGCTGCACAAGCTGAAGCGCGAGGTCAAGGCGATCGACCTGCTGGCGCGCCAGAAGGAGAAGGAGTGGGACAACCTGCTGAAGCTGCGAAAGGCCAAGGAGGAGACGTTCCAGCGGCTGCGGCGCAAGCGCGAGGTGCTGCTGATGCAGCAGAGCGACGAGGCGTCGGGCGCGACGCACCGCGCGCCGCCGGCCGCGTCGTCGGCCGCGTCGGCGGCGGCCGGCTCCGGCGCCGCGCCCGTGCCGGCCGCCACGCCGGCGTCGTCGGCGAGCCTGGCGCTGGTGCAGGCACAGCTGCAGCAGCAGCAACAGCAGCAGCAACAGCACCAGCAGCAGCAACAGCAACAGCAACAGCAACAGCAACAGCAGCAGCAGAAGCAGAAGCAGCGCGCCGCGCTGGCGCCGCAGCCGACGCTGGGCCTGCGGCCGATCCGGCCGGCGCTGGGCCCGGCGTTCGGCGGCGGCGGCCGCATGGGCATGGGCCCGCAGGGGCCCACCATCAGCGTGCAGCACCTGATCGACCGGCACCACGCCGGCTGCGCGCCGCCGGACGCCGGCCTGTTCCGGCGCCGCGCGCCCGGCGAGCTGGCCGTGCCGGCGCCGGGCGGCTCGCCGGCCGGCCCGCAGGACCCGCAGTACCGCGAGATGCTGGCGCAGATCGCCAAGCTGAGCAAGCAGGCGACGTCGCCGGGCGGCCCGGCTGAGGTGACGATCCACCACGTGGGCCAGGCGCCGCAGGGCGCGCAGGACGCCCAGGTCGCCGGCCAGCCGCAATCCAGCCTGGCCAAGCTGCTCATGGAGTCCAAGATGAAGCAGGTGGAGCCGGCCATGCTCAACGAGATGCTGAAGGTGATTGAGGCGTGGGTGTGAGAGGCTGGGTTGCCGTGGAATGACCGAGTCGTGGCGGTTTGTTGTGATCGAGGTGGCGTATGCCCACCATATGAGTCTCGTGTGTTTGTGTTCTGGGCGCCTTCTGGCAGTTGCTATAAGCCTCTGGCGTGTCTGGTTTTGCAAACGCCACAATTTACTTTGGCTGGACTGGATGTTTGAGTTGCTAATTCATAAAATATCTCGAATTCTTTTGGACATTTATCTAGTACTGAGCATTACTGTCGGGCGGATTCTTTTTAGGCGCACCGTGTATTTTAAACCCGTTTGACATGGTGTGCTCTGACGTTGGATGTGAGGCCTGCGCGCCGTGAGCGCCGGCACGGCGGCACATGGCGGCCGAGCGACGGCGCCCAGCGCTGCTGACCGTCGTCATGTTCCAACAGCGGCGGCCGCCGGTCCAGCTGACGGCTGGTGTGTTGCAGCAGCCGCAGCTCTCCATCCGGCCGACGGCGGCCATGGTGCCGCGCGTCTCTGCGCCGCCGCCGGCCGCGCCGCAGCCGAGCCGGCAGCCGGCGCCGCTGCCGCCGCAGCCGGCCGCCGAGGAGGTGCCGCTCTGCCAGGGCTGCCGCGGCCGCCAGGCGCAGTTCGTCTGCGCCGGCTGCGGCAACCAGTGGTACTGCTCGCGCGAGTGTCAGGTACGTCGGGCCGCGGCGTGCGTTCCTCCCGGGCGGCGCCCGGCAGGTGGCGCTCGGAGCCCGCCGTCGCCGGACGACGGCTGGGGGCGCCTTCGGAATGTGGACGATTTTGGTGTAGGTCGTTGGATGTGTTTGGGATTGGCGTCATGTCGCCTTATTTTAGCCATTGCTGGTCTTTCCGAGGGAGTGAAGGTCACGCGAATCGGAGGTCATGTCGGATGTGTTTGGGATTCGCGTCATGTCGCCTTATTTTAGCCATTACTGGTCTTTCCAAGGGAGTGAAGGTCATGCGAATTGGAGGTAATGGTAGATGTGTTTGGGGTTCGCGTCATGTCTTATTTTAGCCTTTGCTGGTTTTTCCGAAGGGTGAAGGTCGTGCAAGTCGGAATATGTGCAGTATTGTGTCGTTATAGCTGTCAGTTTCGGTGGTTCTGTGCATTTTTTGTTTTGAATTAACCCATTCGCATGTCATAATTTACATTCGAGTAAGAAACACGGAGAGTTGTGTGCATTGTCATGATTTTGAAGAGCAGCTTCCCGCCCGGTGCACACAACTCGCATTTTTATTCATAACTTCCTCTTTTGTTGTCTCATTTCTGTCTGATTTCTGTGACAGTGCGATTCACTCAGTCTGATTTCTCCCGTTTCCACGACATGTATGCTCTGCTGGCCCGCGGCTCTGGCACGGGTTTGTCCGTACCCCCTGCGTGTCTTCCTGTCCCCTGTGTTGAGTCAGATTGTTGAGCTCACGCGTCTGATTCGTCCACCAGCGTGCGGTGAATACGTGGTCCGTATGCCTGACTGGTCCGTGATTGTCTCGGGTTGCGCATCTTGCACTGTGCCATCCACAGGAGTCCGGTTGCCCACTGTTGGCGCTGTTCCGCGTTGTCTGTGCTGCGACGTCGCGTGTCCACTCTGTCGGACACGCGACAGAGTGGACGCGTGTCCGGTTCTCGCTGCTGCTTCGTGTGCGTTCGTGTCTGCAGTGGTCCTCAGAGTCGACAGCTGCCCGTTTCCCCGTGGCGGTGCGAGGTTTGCTGCTGGCTGGTCGCGTAAACACCCAGCTGACCCGCCGCTGTCCCGCCAGGTGGAAGCGTGGGACAGCCACGCGGACGACTGCTCCGGCTAGGCCGGCCTGCCGCCGGCGCCGACACAGGGACCATGGGCTGCCGCTTTGGGCCGGGCAAGAGGGACTGACCCGCTTGGAGCTTGATGCTGAGAGCTCACGACCGCGTTGCGTGTGTACATAACTAGGATAGGACGACAGCGACCTGTCGTTAAATCATCCACTGTCTCTACGGCGTCCGAGGACGCCGTGTTCGGTTTGTTATTGTTGAGGCCAGAATGGGCCGATGTGGGGAGCCGCCTTTACCAAATGACTTTTATGTACAATGCATTGTGATGGCGGGCTTAGATCTGATTGCTTGGCTCAGAGAGCCGCGGGGTTCTTATGTCGTGCATGCCCCTCAGCTGTTTTAGTATTTATGAAAAACCGTACAAGACTGTGACGTGGTGCGTTTGGCGGACTGTCTGGAGTTTCGTGTTGTCAGGCACGTCGTCATTTTCCGACTGCTTTTGCATCGCTGTACTGTGCCATGGGGCATACTGGGAAGAGCGTGAGACATGCATGTACGTTTCCGAACGCTGTGAATATAATTGGAGGGTTGAATTTGTTTCTCATTGCCTGCGTTCTTGGCGAACGAATCCGTTTCGAAATGCATGGGCAGCTGTGAGACGTTTAACATCACGAGGATGTTGGCTGTACTGAAATACCCGTGAGCTCTAACGCATACTGTCTTCATTCTCAAAAAGCACACAGTGACAGCTGCAAATACTGAGCAAACGACGTTGTCGAATCACCAGTTAACTACATAGGACATACTAGAACACGATTCCCGCAGTAACAAACAGCGGGCGACTTTGGCAGACGTAACATCTTGCACTCTTAATGTCTGCCAGCAGAATGCCCAACGACTTTTCACGATCTGCGCGCTCATCTCTTGCGATATTTCACAAAGCGCAGCAGGGCGGTGGCGAGCAGACGGGAAGCCATGATATCACGCCTGCTCAGACAGTGTCGCTTTGTCATCAGACGTAATCGCGTAACAGCGGCCAAATGGGTCCCGAGTCCCAGTCCTCAGTCGAAATGGGTCCCGCTCGCTCCGATGACGTCGCTCCTCCATCAACGCACGCCCCCATTTTCGACAAGTTCGCGCATCCGCCTCGCCACCAGGCTCGCAACGCTCCTGGTCAACACGTGATCGCTCGGATCGGCAGTTCGGCGCCGATCTCGGCGGTCCTCCAACTGCCCGTCCGGATGTCCACAAACTGGCGTCCCCCTTGTTGCCCGGGCCCGCCCGTTAGCCGGGGGGTGGGGGGGGGGGAGCAACAACCGGTCGGCTGCCGTTTCTGCGCGGCCGCTGGGCGTGGCCGTCGAGTCCCAGGCGGCCGGCGCCGCCCGCACAGCGCGGCCGCGGCGGAGCCCCGGCTCAGCCCTCGGCCCGCACGCGGAACCTGGCCGTCATGCGCTCGTAGTTGCGCCGGATCCAGGTGAAGTAGTTGGCCACGCTGGTGTAGGCCTGCGGCTGGCCGCCGAGGTCGCAGCCGTCGTCCCAGGAGACCACGCCGTACAGGTAGTAGCGGCCGGACGCCGCCATGCAGGCCAGCGGGCTGCCGCCGTCCCGAGAGATCTGGAGGGGGCGCGGCTGTCAGAGGCCGGCACGCGGCCGAAAGGTCGGCCTGCCTCTCCACCCGGCACGATAACACACGACACGTCTGTGCTGGGGTCTACGAAGACGTGGGTACGGGGGGGGCGAACTTTTCAGTCTCAACATCGGCCCTTCGATGCCGCATGGAAAGAATCGCACCTGACCTGTCCTGAGCCATCCCGCTTTTCCCATGTTCCCATGCAAGTCGACGGACGTGGCTTATCTCTAATAACCCTCTTCAAATCAGTTATTGAACAGTCACGTGAGCCTCAGTATCCGACATTCAGACCGCGCCACAATCTGCGCTGACCCCACTCGCAAACAGCATTCTGAAGTGAAATGTTTGAGCGCATAACAGACTGTCTCAAAAAGCAAAAACAGTGGCCAAAAACCGTGTCTGATGGGTCCCGACCAGGACGGCAGCGCCGGCGCCGACTCACATAGCACGCGTCGGCCGAGGCCTGGCCGCCGGCGCACAGGAAGGCACTCTGGTCGAGCGCCAGCCGCTGCACGGCGCTGCAGGCGGAGCGGGGCAGCACGGACATCGCCGTCTGGCGCAGCACGCCGTCCGGCTCCGGCGCATCTGCCACACCGGCGAACCAGTCAGCGCGCGCGTACACCGCCGGGCGCGCCGGTCCGCCAACCTGAGAACCACTCACAGCCACAGCTGCTTGGGATTCCGCAGAAATGGAAGGTAACACTGAATTAGTGAGGAGCCAGGTGCGGCGGAACATGTTCCGATAAGGGTGGATGCGGGTACAACGGCTTCTTTTCGACCTGTTCCTCTCCACGCAACGCCACAGGGTTAAAAATGTACGGTAGAATTAGCCTTAAACTTAAAACATCCGCAAAGAAAAGCCGAAAAGAAACGGGTTCGACCCATTTATTTTCGGTTTTTCCTTTCGGATATTATGAGCTTGAGGCTAGTCCGCTTCACCTTACTGCAACAATCGTACTCAGTTAAGCAATGAAATATGTCCTGAGGAATAACGCAAAATTTATCCAGTTAAGGGGGTAAGATGCCCTGGTTACCCCGCCCCCCCCTCGTTCCGCCGCCTATGCGCGGAGTCACATCGGCTTGTGATGAATAAAAATGAGGTTATCGTAATTTTTGGCGCAGCTTTCAAGACTTTTTGATATTCGTGCATAACTGTCGTTTTCTTCCGGGCTTTTGAATTTTTATGGCAGAAAATTCCTCAAAATGCAATCCGCGTTTGAATGCAAGGAAAGACCGATCTTTAATAACGACAGGCATCCGTCCGCTACGTGACTCGTAACCGCAGTATGTACCGCCGTCCGCTCGTCACGCGCTGAGCACTCTTCTAACTGCACCAGCCGCCCTGGCCTTACGTAAAAACACGGCTTCTAGAAACGTCGGGAATCAGAGGGACATCTCCCGGCCTCGAGCGACCGCCCCTCGGGAATCCCCATGCGGGTCTCTCGACCGATCGACCGATCGACCAAAATCTACTTGTTGCTGATTGGCCGGCCGCATCTGACGCCACGCACAATGCCCCACCTGCCGGCGGGCCGCACCACACGAGATACGGGGCGAAACCGAGTACGGCCAAATGGAACAATATCTACGGACAGTGGTTCAAGCGTATGCTGCTTTAATGTTAATGATTGCTGATAGTCCAGAGACAGAAGACACTGGTCATTCGTCACGGGTTTGCGGTCGGTGTTCGGCGGCGAGACGTCAGTGGTGGATGCTCAGCTGTCGTAGAAGGGGACCAGGCGTTTGGTTATATAGTCCGGCAAAAGGGCATTGGTGGCTCCACGACGATGTTTTTGAAAGTTGCTTTGGGGATGAACATTCTGAAGGCAAACAATGGTGACGATGAACTGGCGCACAAATAAACATGCTCAAATCAAGAACGGATCAGGTTGGTTCACATCGTTGGAATTATGATGGGATAAACATTGGTTTACAAACACCATCTTGCACTGGTTAGTACAAGCGAGACAGACGAAAGGAGAGCAAACCTGCTACCTTCCGAGACTGCTCCGAGCCGGCAGTGTCAAACGGGCTATCGCGCTCGAGAAATTGACATGACTACAACGCACGCGCCGCAAGACAGTAGGTGGTCCGCGTCGTACTTCTGTAGTTGCTTCCGCACCTCTGATATTGACTGAGCAACCCGAAGTTTTGTCAAATGAACATGGAATGACATAGAATGGGCACCCACATCGATTCGGGGTCCCCAAGATAATGCACGGACACGCCGTCTCCGATCCATGTAAGTTACATTCCTGGCTGCGGCCTCAAATGACTCCAGGGTCTCGAAACCTCGACGAACATGATCTCCCTCCCTCCAAAAAAGGGAGGAGAACGTACCCTGCCGGGCGGCCGGCGGTGGCGCCGCCTGGCGTCCATCCGAGAGGCCGTATCCGGTGACGGAGCAGCTCTGGCGCGCCGTCAGCTCCATCCCCTCCGGCGGCAGGCACAGCAGGCACACGGTGCGGGCCAGGGTCGCCTGGCGGGTCAGCTTCACCAGACCTGCCGGCCACAGAGGCGGCGGTCACGCCGCAGGAGACGGAACAGCGGCGCGCCAAGGCAGGTCGGCTCCGATTTCGAGGACTTTTCATAAATCAACTTCGCTGGTCTGAAATGTTGATGATGACCTTTCCGGTATGAGGGGGGTAACGCATAGAGGCTTCAGAAAACGCATTTAAGTGAAACTTCATCCGTCGATTTCACGCAATGCGACCGGCGCAGTCATTGTCCAACTCCTCCCCAACCTCAGTGTTACATAGGCCATGGTCGATCTCTTAGCGATGGCTGACGCGAGCATCATTCTCAGCGCTTTTCCGCATAACACTGGTTTCCCATCAATCCCATGCTTTCCTGAGGAAATCAAGTTCTATGTCCTCTCAAGCTGGTTGAGCATTGTCTTTCATGTCAATGAAGCACATAATGCACAAGCCGGCAACATGCGTCTTCCAGACTCATAGCTACCTTTGGGCGAAGGAAAAGGAAATGGGCCGCAGACGTTGCAGACAAAAGGAAAGGGGCGGAGCTTCCTTTTCATTCCTCTGCCACCAGTGTTGACAGGTGTGGCCCTGTGGGAAACCGGAAACATTTTCCCGGCCGGCGCCACGCTGGCGGCGAGGACACCCGCGGTGTTTTGTAACAAAACCGCATGCTCATGCCCTGGTGTGTGTGTGTGTGTGTGTGTGTGTCTGTATGTCTGTGTTTTGAAGTCGGTGCTTGTGAGTTTTTGCAGTCACATGAGTATGCGTTTTGGTTATAAAGCACCTCTGGGGAGAGAGACACTACATCCTGAATGTTGAAAGTTCAGGCATCCATGAATTCACTCAGAAATCAGAAGAGTCAGGGTTTTCATTAAAAGCGGCAGTGATCGAGGGCTGAGAAAAAAATGCAAAAAAGAAATCCAGTCCTCAATCCAATCCTTAACAAAATCATTCCACCTGCAGTCTCTCGAAGAGGATTGCAGTTCAAGACTGCAAATCCTGTAGTCAAAATCCTGATGATCTCTGCTAGATACTTTGCACGGCGCCGCTGCGATGATGGCGAAGAAACACGACACGGTGCGGGTCACGGTCGTAGACCTGTTGGTGACAGGTGCGGATCCAAGGATGGGGCGATGTCCTCCCCCGAGGCCTGAGAAGGGCCCCTGTCAGACTCAAAAGGGGCCCGTATGACCTTCACGGGGTCTCTGTGGAAACGTGACGGGTTCTTGATGCAGTCAGGAGGCCTCTGGGAAGGTGAGATGGCCCCCGAGACGCAAAGAAGGGCCCCTGAAGTTTCTAAAGAGCCCCCGGAACCGCAATAGCGCCCAATACGGCAGAGTGCCCCCGAGACCGCCAGAAGGGTTACACGGCCCAGTAAAGGCCAAGATGAGGACTGAGTCCCTAGGACGGCATAGGCGCTCCTGGAATGGCACAGGGGTCCCAAATGGGTTTCACGAGCCCGTATGAAAAGCTGAAGGTCCCTGGTGCAGTCAGGGGGTCTCCGGGAGAGTTAATGATACCCGAGACGGCAAGATGGCCCCAAGATGGAGAGAAAGGCCCCTGAAGCTCCCCAAGGGTCCCTGGGACCGCAAGAGAGGCACCAACAAGTTAAAGGGTCCATGAAGCCTCCTAAAGCGCCAGAGAGGCCTTTGAGACGACAAGAACTTAGGCGGGTGCCTAGTACAGCATAAGAAGACTCTGGCCAGCCAGAGGGCCCCCTGAACAGCGATTCATCGGTGACCTCAACTTCGGCAGGGGCCCCAAATGGGCTACACTGGCCTTTTGGAAAACCTGAGGGGTGTTTGATGCAGTCAGTCAGGCCCCGGAGAGGTCAAGTGAGTACTGAGACGACAAGGTGGGCCCCTACACGCCAGATGGCTCCTGAGACCGCCAAAAAGATCGGAGGGCCCCTACGAGGAAAAGACGATAAAAGGACCTCTGAGACGGTATAGGGGCCCTGAACGGCCAGAGAGCTCCCGAGTGTGTTGGGCGGGCTCAAGGCACAGAAAAGGTCCCCTGAGACTGCCAGTGAGGCCCCTGACAGCTCCTGAAACGGCCAAAGGACATGAAGCATACGCAGAGGCACATCTGTCATGGCAAAGAGAGACTTACAGAGTACCCTTGTTACTGCGCGAAGGGCTTCTTAGACGGCAAAAATGTCCCAGGGCGACAGGAGGGAACCCGAAATTGCTAAAGTGTTCCTGAAACTGCCAGATGGGTCCATGGCACTGTCCGAAGTGTCCCTGAAACTGCCGAAGGAGCACCTGGGACGTCCACGTGAAACTGTAAGATGAACCCAGTACCGCTAGGGGCCCTGACACGGCAGACAGTCCCAGACCACCAAAAAGCTACCAAAAAGTCTCCAGAAACTACGAGGGGCAAAGAGACTCGCGGACCAGATAGAGACACGATGTTTCAGATAGAGGGAGGAGCAGAGTCGCAAAAAATTCCGCTGTTTCATTTTCATATTCCGGCCATTTTGTAGGGGAACAAAACTCGAAATTTCCTCACATGAGATGACACGCGTGAATTTTTTCAGTTGCTTTATACATTGAAAATGCAACATTACACCAAATATTTCAGTCGGAATCTGAGCAGATCAACGTTTTTGGATATCTGAACAGCAAAAAAATAATAATAATTATGGGGGCCCTGGCCGAGATGGGGGCCCTGCGCTGACCCCTCCCTTGCCCCGGCAAAATCCTGGATCCGCCCCTGGTTGCTGGCCGCAGTAACCGGAAACGTGGGCGGTATCGGGAACTTCAGTACATTGCACAGCTGCCTATCGTAAGTGTCACGTTCCCGTCAGCAGGTTTGGTGCCTATGATGGGGAGGGGGAGGGGGAACGGCGGGCTTGGATCCACCATCAACACAGCGCTCTTATTGGCCTGCAGCTGTGCCGAGCTCGCCAGCTCTTGTGAACTGGGCTCCAGAATATGCCATCACAGACAGGAGCCATTGGCCGCTCGTGGCGACGCGTGCAGAACAGGTAAGCGTAATGAAGTTACCCTGCTCCCAGTTGAGATTTTGGTCACTTGAAACCTGGGGTGTAGGAGCGCCACGAAGAGTCGAGAGATGGGACAATTCGTTCAAAAGGCGCCGACGTCCATGGGGGCGCCGATCCCCAGGAGTGGCGCCATCTACTTAGAATGGGATTGGTATCAAGGTTAGACGGATTTAACTGCACGTATCTCAATGCGTTTTTATATTTAGATGAGTGTACACGAATACGGGTGGTGCTGGGGAGCCAAATAAAATGGCTTTTTGTGCTCCTTTGACGATGATGTGTTCGATCTCAAACTTTTGCTGTCATTTTCATGTCTGTATAGGAGCACCTGGTCAGGATGGAGCGCCATGTCTGTGAGGGATAACCTCTCATGGGAATTTAGGGTTCAGGGCGTTCCGATCGCACTATGACAACGTACCCACCACCGGCACCCACCACGGGGACCGGGCCCGGGGGTGCTCGGTCCCCCCTCAGGTCCGCAGTTTTTATGAAAACCATGGCATATCATCTTTCCAGCATCAGTTTTCGTATGCTTTCAGGTCAAAATGAGCTCCAGCCCCCCCCCCCTTAAGAAAATCCTGGTTGAGTCCCTGGCACCCACAGGTGCGTTTGATCTATATCTGCCTCCTGGCCAGTAAGGGGTGACTGTCTGTTAAGACGTGCCTGGTCTGTGAGGGGCGCCGAGTCCCTGAAGAGTGACTGATGTGTACATACGGAGTGGGGGCGTCTGACTTGTATGGGGGGCCGAATGTAGGATTGATATCCGTTCTGTTTGGGGTCGCCTGATTTTTAAGGGGCGCCGTGCAGATACATGAGGACGTCTAGTAATGGTGATTAGGGTTTTACGTGAGCTCCGGCTGTATTGGCACAACGTACAGAAGGGCGGCTGATCTGTACGGGGGCGCCTGGCCTGTAAGGGTCGCATGCCCGGTAAAATGTGTCTGGTCTGCACAGGGTCCCAAGTCCCGTTAAAGTGCCTGGTCTGAACAGGGGCGCCAAGTGTGTGAGAGCTGCTTAATCTGTATGGGGCCCCCGCTTGAAAAGGGCGCCGAGCCCATGAGGGTTTGTATGATCTGTATGGGGACAGGGAGGGGGATCGAGGGATCGAGTTTAGCAGTACGATTAACATCGAAGTAAAATACATCGCTTGTCTAGTATTGGATGCACGGCTCCGAATTAACGCACTTAAGTGGAAGCGAAACAAGCTATATCCTCGTGATCCTGCTGTGATTGCCGCCGCAGATAGACCGAACATAAGTCAATCTGAGTCGACCCGTTACAATCTGGACAACACTGCGGCCGTGACGAACATGCGAAAAGTCATTAACTGTAATTGTCTTATGCTCAGGGAAGCTGTATGGCAAAAACGATGACAGCGAAACTCGAGTAATTCGGTTTGTCGTTACCATGCTCACCTCTTGTACAAAAATGCACGTCGGAAACTACCGAAGTGAAATTAACATCGTTGGGCCTGCAACTGCAAATCTGACTTATTAAGTATGCCTATCAGAAACCGATCGCAGCGCCGTGAAACGGACGCCATTTGGTCTACATCTGTTATTGAAGCGTCTCATACTAAAATGCACGTCCGAAAACGACCGGAGCAAAACAAGCATGGGTTGACCTGCCATTACAGTTCTGACTTTTCGCATTACAAATCCACGTGAGAAATGACGGGCACAAAATGAACGCCACTGTCCTGTTAATGCAGTCCTCACTTCCTACGTTAACACATTTCACACGTAACACACCCGAGGGTCACCCGAGGACATGTCAGGTCCTGGTTCCCGTGGTGGTGACCATCACCTCGCCGCGCATCTCAACACGCGGCGTGGTGGTGACCACAGGATTTAAACTTAATAGCTCAGGAAGTTACGGCCCAACTTTATTAGAATCGCTGATCGTTTTGGAAAGGTACGATGAGTTTGAGAAACGTAAGCAAAATCTTCCAAAATACATTCAAGAGAAACTTACTGGAGGAGGAGGGTCGTTTTGGTCCCCTACGCATGACGGGGTGGGTTAAGGCGGCGTCAAAGTAGAGGATAAATGAAGATCTTACCGATGTCGTTGGCGTGAACCCCATCGGCCATCTGGTAGTCCTCGTGAATGATGATTTCCTCCAGATCCAAGTGCTGCACGCCAAACTCCAGATTCGCGCGCAGATTAGAGGCGCCCAACAACACCACGAAATCCCTCAGCGGCTCCTGGAACAGCCTGGCGGCCAAGGGAGACGTGGGCGTCACCCTTGAGACATCAGGGTTCTGGACGATTGTTGGGACCGCAAGCCAGACGGCCTACTCCTTGAACATCACTCAAGAACGGCCGATTTTGGAACAGCCCATCGGCAACAATCCGCGAGCCACAAGCGTCGACAGCTGCTGATTTTTCTATCGACCGCGATCAATGTCAACAGTCGTCGTATTCTGCAAGTTACTGGGCTCAGCACAACCAGCTTTTATGTCAATGTTACTTTCCAGCCAGCAACCAGCGGCTCAATGCAAAGGCGCAACCATGGGGGTGGTGGCCCGGGTCTCCCTAGGAACGTATTTTTTGTGAAAGCCATTGCATATCGTCTTCCCGGCAGGCGGTTTTCGTATGATTTCAGTTCACACTGAGCTTCGGGCAGGGGCGCAGCCAGGATTTTCTTTAAGGGGGGGGCTGCTCAGGGTGCACTGAAATCATACGAAGACCGCCTGCCGGGAAGACGATGTGCAATGATTTCGCAAAAACCGGGGGTCGGGGGGGGGGGGGCTCCCGCCCTCCCTTGGTTGCGCCTCCGGCTCCGGCCCACCCCCCTACCCTTTAAGAAAATTCTAGCTGCGCCCCTGGCTCAATGTCAAACCACCAAAACAACAGCGCAACCCAAGACCCATCAATAACACACAACACGATATCCAGCACTCGCTCATATTTCACCGTCCGGCACCTCTCCGCTCTGCACAATCCGGCGCCGCGGCCGACTCACTTGCTGGCGCAGCTAGCCGTGGTGACCACGAGGTCGCGCTCCACCAGGGTGCCGGCGCACACGAAGCTGTAGGGCCGCTCGGGGTCGCGCGTGCGCCGCATGATGGCCGCCATCCAGCACCAGACCACGGTGCTGGTGACCTCGCCGCCGGTGATGCGCGCAGTGCCGCCTGGGCTGCGGTGGCGCTGCGGCGCGGGTGACGTCACGTCAGTCGCTGACCGGCCAATAGTGATGTGTCGTCGCTTGACTGGCAGAGCGGCGGCCATGAAGGACATTGTCGGTGGTGAAATTCGTTTTTTTTCGCGGGAGGAGGTGATGTAATTAAATAATTAGTCATCGGTTGGAGATGATGCAAGAGTGTTTTGAACTGTGTTGGCACTCAAGCAGAAGACGCGTAATATTCAGAGGCCTCCTGGCGCGTGAGTCAATCAGAAGAGAGCACTTCATCATGGCAACACTATCGATAGCTGGTTCTTTGCCCAAACCGGTGTTAGCTCCAGCGTGACTGTCGTGCATGAGAGAACTGCACGACAACCGAAAGTCAAATTACCCCGGCCATCAACGTTCCCCGTACTCACGTATCGACTGCGCGCCAACAGACTGGCCAGCGAGGAGCCCATCATGCCGCAGACGGGCGGGCGCACGGCTGTGGACAGGCTTCCCAGCGCAGGCTCCGGCGCGGACGCGACCCCGGGCGCGGCGGCCGGCGCCGCCGCCGGCGGCTCCGGCTCGGCTCCGGGCAGCCGCTCCGACTCGGAGCCCGCTTTGGAGTCCTCCAGCTCGGCCGACTGCCCCGCGGCTGCGCCCGGCCTCTTGTCGTCCTTCTGCGGAGGCGCCGTGACGTGGGTCCCCGCGGCGCTGCTCGCCTGCTTCACCTCCTCCGTGGTCGCGTGAGATGCGCCTGCGGTCGGCTCTTCTGTCGTCGCCGGCTCCGCCGCCGGAGTAGCCCGCTCCGCGGGGGGCGCGTCGACAGCGTCGGCCCCGACAGTCCCTGCGGAGTCCCCGGCCCCCTCCGGCGCCGCGCCGACGGCGACCGCCAGCGCGTCGCCGAAGCCGGAGCCCTCGGCGTCGGCAGCGAGCAGGAGCTCGTCGCCGACTGCCGGCGCGTCGCCGCTGCCTTCTAGCGCCGCCTCGACGCCGCCGGCCTTCGTGCCCGGCCGGATCGGCATGAGCGCCGGCAGCAAGTGCTGGTCGTAGTCGACGTCGCCGATGTAGTCCTGGTCCAGGTCCATGACGGGCACGCCGGCCAGCGGGCCGAGCTGCTGCGGCAGCGGCTCGGCGGCGGCCGTGCTCGGCGCGCCCGTCGGCGTGCTCGAGACCACGCTGGCCGGCGTGGTGGCGGCCGTGGTCAGCAGGTGGCCAGGCCCGGCCGCCGCCGCCGCCTCCTCCGGCGGCGGCAGGTCGCCCGCCTGGAATGCGTCCTCGCCGGCGGCCGGCGCCGCCGGCGTCGTGCCCAGGTTGACGTTATTCTGGCCGAGGCCGACCATCGAGCCGGGCGCGAATGTCTCGCCCGGTTTGGCGAAGGGCAGCGTGACCGCGCCGCTCTCCTGCTCCTCCTGGGGCGGCCACGGACCGGTGTACGGCCGCGTCACGATGTCCACGATGCCCGTGCTGTCCGTGATGATGGCCACGATGTCGACGATCTGGCTGTTCTCGCCCTGCGGCTCCTCCGGCATCTCGTCGCCGAAGTTGACGATCGAGTCAACGAGGCCGTCGTCGAACGTGGTGCCCTCGGTCGTGGTGGGTGTGGGCCGCGGCGTCGCCGTGCGCCGGCCTTCGGCGTCGAAGCGGCAGCAGGCGAAGTCGGCCGACGGCGTGAAGGCCGTGCGCAGGCCGTCGCAGTGGCCACTCTCGTCGTCCACGAAGTCGGTGTCGGCGGAGCAGTTGTAGCCGAGCATGCAGTAGCCGGCGCCGGCGCCGCACGTTCGCACGCCCTGGATGACGAACAGTCCTGGAACGTCCAGAAAACAGCGGATACGGAGAACGCCTTGGACGTCCAACCTCGAGAGACATCAGCAGAACAACTCAATACACGGCCTTAAGTGAACTGGGAGAAAAAACACATCAAGAGATCAACAGGAGATGATCATCCACAATGGGTTTCTTGAGCTGTGCAGATATTCATCATCGTCTTATCTCCGCTAGCCCGGTCCTGTATTTCGGGGTCAGCCACCTCCCAGCGCACCGTCTGTCGAGAGCGCAACTTCACGTAGCCCCAGGCCGCCGCCACGGCCGGTCCTGCCATACCTGGATCGATCATGGGCACGTCGGGCGGCTGCCGGATGGTGATGCTGGCCGGGCCTGCCATACCTGGATCGATCATGGGCACGTCGGGCGGCTGCCGGGTGGTGATGTTGGCCAGGCCGGAGGAGGCCGGCGGCGGCGGCGGCTGGCCGAACGGCACCACCGACGCCAGCTGGCCCAGCCCGGAGACCATCTGGTCTAGGTCGTCCCGCGGCGCGCCGTACTCGGCCGCCTGGTGGCCGGCCGCCGCCTGCTGGAACAGGTACTGCAGCTCGCCCAGGATCTGCTGGCTGGGCGCCACCTGGCGGCCGGCCGGCAACGCCGCCTGGCGGCCGCCGTGTGTTGCCACCAGCGGCCCGCCTCCGCACCGGCCGCACAGCAGCAGCGACAGCAGCAGCAGTAGCAACATCTGGCAACAGGGGTGCTGCAGTTCACGGTCACGTGACAGTCCACTTTCATCAGATAATATTTTGATATAATTTACGTGGCCGCGTTGGTGCCACGTGTGCGACTACCGGATGGCGTGTTTCCTCGCGGATGTATCAAACGGCTGCGTCGACGTGTTTCTGGCATACCCGACATTTAATCAAACGCGATACGGTACGCAACGGGTTGATCTGAGAAACGTGCCCTATACCAGGGTTTTCTTTGTTACACCAATCCCGCCCAGAACATGACAGTACTTTGCTATGGTCCTGTCGTTATTTAATCCGACACTGAAAGGGGTATTTTGCCAGCTCCCAGGTTCTTAGAGACAGGAGTTTTACCCCCTGCTTTTGTTGGGAGCCAACGGTCTGATTTCACAGACTTACTGGCTACAGTCGATAGCCCCGTTACTCTCAGACCCGAGATGTAACTTTTTTTACTTCAAGGCCACTGATGTCGCCATAAGCCGGATCACTGTCATGAAGTTAACGGTTACGTGCCGACCGTTTCAGAAGCACGTAAACAGGGTAAGAAGAGGATGAATCGTCAATATGTAGTACCAAATGGGCTTATTTTGCGAAGAAGTTAGTCATAACAAGCCATGTTTTTTAGCAGTCACTCGAAATCAGCCTGGGTCTGGAGGTCAAAGGAGGCAGTAACCTTAGACATGTGACCTTTCATGTTTCACTGGCGTACAGCTTAACGAGAAGCTCGCATATATTATTTGTGCCTTAGCGTTTGGTGTGGAATACCAGCGCAGCCAAAGGGAAAAGGGAGCCGGGTGACCGGGCCCCCCTTAGGAGCCCATTTTTGTGAAAATCATTGCACATCGTCTTCCCAGCAGGCGGTTTTCGTATGATTTCGGTTCACACTGAGCTCCCCCGTTAAGAAAATCCTGGCTTCGCCTCTGCGGTAAGAACGTTTTTAAAACTGGTAGGGCTAGAACCATTTTAGACCTTTTCGTCCCATGCAGCACTACTGGGCTGCTGTTAAAATTGCCCAAAGTTGATAGAGCCGCCGCTCAGCCTGTCCTAGAGTCTGCCGCACAAACGCGAATGATCGTCCATAACCTCACTTGAACTCACGGTCTGCGCGACTTGATACCTACTCTTGGCTTCATCCCTAATGAGCTTCCTGCAAACGATTTTAAGAGAAAACACAAACACGAGTCCTAACAGTAGCTGAAATCGCAGGTGAAAATCCGTTACAGCAGAACACGGAAAGGGCACCCGTCCTGGGCATCCGTCCCATCACCCACCGGCAATATCCCTTGCACATGGAGGCACGAACCGGAGGTGCCAGATCGTGCTCAACTGATGGAGCACTGATGGTCGATGGTGATTGTCAAATTTCAAAAAAGTCTGGGGTGGTGGCAGCTGCCTCCTCCCCTGCTTCACGCGCCCTTGCCTAACGTAAACCAACGCCATTATATGGATCTGCTGTCAAATCACGTGACCTCTTTACCGCACAATCTGGCAGCGGTGCAATTGTGGCCAATGCGCGTTCTCGAGTCACTGCATACAGCATGTCCACAACCAAACAAAAACGCAACAGGGACAGACTCGCAACTGAATCTGGACAAAGGATTGCTTACCCGAGTAGGCAAAGGAGAGCGAATGTACGTTGTGCGCCATTTCCTTTATTGGATAAAGAACGTGGTCTCTATGAGTTTAAACGGACAGGCGTTACTTTGCAGGAGGTAGATCAAAGATGTAGGGGCGTTTTCAAAACATACAGGGCAGGAGCCACTGCGAATTAAATGTTTTCAAGCAACACAGTACAGTTCATACCAACTCCTCGAAGTTGGTAGCCCTGTATCAGTACACTCTTTATGTCATACAGGTTGCTCCAACCATGAAATAAATATCCAAACGTTCTGTAGGTATTAAATAAGTATGAGAGATGGCTTGTTTTTATGTTGTATAAAACAGCTTTTATCGCTTTCTTCTCCTCTCCACATGCGTAGAATAGCATGGTTGTTATTGTCCCAGTTCTAGCAAACAGAAACGTATCCAAAGCCTTCATAATTAGAGGGCATAGTTATATTCTGTAAAACGCTGTCTCGGGAATTAAAAGTTTGCCGACAGCGACAATTTTGCTTCTAGTCACAGCTCTGCCGAAAGTACAGTTCTGCCGACAGTCACGATCACGGTCCCTAGTTCTACCGACAATCACAGTTCTGCGAGCTGTCCCAGTTCTGCCGACATTCACCGTTCAGTCGACAGTCGCCATTATGCCGGCAGCAACAGTTCTGCCAACATTCACTGTTCAGCCTGCAGTCGCAGTCCTGCTGAGTCATAGTTCTACCCACAGACGCCGTTCTGCCGGTAGTCACAGTTCTGCCAACATCTGTATTTCTGCTGACAGTAATAGTTCTGCTGACAGTCCCAAATCCGACGTCAGTTACGTTTCTGCCGATAGCCTCAATTCTACTGGCAATCGCAGTTCTGACAATTGTGACAGTTCTGACAAAAGCTGCGATTAGGCTGACAGCCACCGCCGGCATTCTCAGTTTTGCACACACCTGCAGTTCAGCCCGCATTTATCCTTCTGCCAGCATTCAAGGTTTTCGTGAAATCCACAGCTTTGCGGACATCCAGAGTTCTACTGACATTAGCAGTTTTGCAAACTGACAGCTCAAGACAGTGCAGACCGTGGCAGCAGGAGCGGTGCATCCTCTGCGGAGACGAGGAGCAAACGTGACTTTTTACCCCGTTCTTTCCCATACAACGAGGGTTAATGTTAAGTGTCGCCCAAAATTGGGGGGAGGAGGCAGCCGCCCCCTCCCTGCCCCTCGGTTCCAACGTCCTTGCGTAGCAGTTCTGGCGACAGTTACAGTTCAGCCCACTTCGAAAATTCTGCAGACAGCCACAGCTCCTTCTACAATCACCGAATGTCACACTTATGCCGACTACGACAGTGCTGTCGACAGACACAGTTCTGCCGGCAGCCACCGTTCTGCAGTTAATTTCTGCTCGGAGTCACAGCTCCGCCGACGGTCACCGGCAATCGCCGACAGTCTCGCTTCTGACGACTGTGCCATTTATTGCCGACAGCCACATTTCTGCCCGGTCACCGTTCTGCGCTGTCACCGCGCGCCGCCCGCGGCTGCAGGCTCCCCACATGCCGTACGATGCAGAACCGGGCAAAATGGCCGTCAGTCCGGTGACGTCAGTCCGGTGGCGGCGCATTCCGTCCAGAGCCGGACCGGACCGAACCGGTCACCCTGACCGACATTCAGCGGCGCGGCGCCGCCTCGCCCGGAAGTGGGCGCGAGGCGCGCGCCGGGGCTCAGAACGCTGGGCCCGATGGCTGCGTCACGCACCAAGTCAGGTCGGATCGTGTGACGGTTGTTTCTTGTTTTTTCTTTTTTCGCGCCAGGGCATACAGGGATTTTGTAATCAGAGAAAGCGGATGAGAAGCGGCATGAATGTCGAACATCCCGATCCGTTTTGAGGCCGCCTAGTGATCCCCTCTCCCCGAAAAATATCGGAAAACGGGAAGTGAGCACCTGCACTCATCATCTGTATCCACCCTGGTAATCTGGCTTTCATCGCAATAGTTCGCGGAGTGCTCGAAATGAGGGTTTTCCCCCATCCATGGGCGTAGGAACGGGGAGGACCAAGGGCCATGTCCCCCCTCCTATACTTTTAGGAGATTCGGCATTAGCCATACGGCAGAAAGGTCCCTCTCACTTTTTCTGAATGAACTTTCGCTCCTGCTCACATCGCTCAAAAACATTCAAGTGAACCAGTTTCTCGCCTTTGCGTTGTAATTAATTGTGGCTAACTGTAGCCTCCCAGTCCCGTAAGCGACGTACTCGTTCTTCAAGGTCGATGGGGACTGCAATTCAAGCCTGAAGCTCGATATTGTCGCTAAGCACCACAGGTGTAGGGGTTCGTCACGATGTGAAATAGGTGCACTGGAATTTAATCATGTTCTCTTCTCGATAATGTTTCATGTTATAGCACATCATGGTGTCTGGATCCAGGTTTCAAATATCCCAGAATGCTTAAAAAGTCTACCTTTTTGCAGTTATTTTACCGTTTTTATATAAAGCTGGGTATATGTCCACTCTCGTAAATTAATCTGTGTTGGCGTTGCACGAGGGGCTATTTGACGCTAATGCTTAAAACCATTCGAGGAAGGAAGTAGAAAAATCTTTGCAATAACAGTCCGGCCAACTGGGATGAAGGTAACTGAGCCCCACCGGGATGGAATACACCCTGATGCACGCAGCTTTAGCGGGTGTTGGCAATACAAGGTGTATCAGCTCTACGGGCAATGACCTCTCGGACCGGATGAAACCGACCATGTGTGGTCACTTTCTCACTGTTCTCCACAATTCCCACTTCCGCCATTCACGGTGTGTGCCCGCAGGCGGACAGCTGCTGAGATCTTTTAGATAACGGGAGATCCACAGCTGGGATATATTTACAGGTTGTTATGGTAACCGGACCAAGGTTCGTAAGCCAACGGTTCGTAAGGGAAAGCGTTCGTAACCTAAGGTTCGTAAACATAAGGTCTGAATGGTAAAAGGTTCGTATCGGAAAAAGTTCGTGTCGGAAAAGGTTCGTAACGGAAAAGGTTCACGCTGCATAAGCTTTAAATGAAAAAATGTTTGCACAAAGAAGATTTGTAAAGAAAAAGGTTCGTAGGGAAAAGGTTCATAACCATAAGTTGGTGCACATAGCGTTCGTATCGGAAAAGGGTCTTACTGGACAAGGTTCACCTGAGAAAGAAAGCCATAAGCAAAAGATCGCACGGCAAAAGACCGCATGGGATGAAGATCGAAAGAACAACAGATCGTATTGGCAAAAGTTGGTTTGCCGTAGCAAAAGTTGGTTTGCCAACCGCAAACCGACTGCCGTAGCAGTCGATTTGCGGTAGGCATAGTAATCGGTTTGCCGTTAGCGTGGTAGTTGGTGTGTTGTAAGAGGTAGGTTAGGTTAAGTTCGGTTAGGTTATGTTGTGTTTGGTGGTATTACCTTACGACTACTTTTTCCACACGACCGTCTGCGAACGGTCTTTTTCCATACGATCGTCTGCGAACGGTCTTTTTCCACACGATCGTCTGCGAACGGTCTTTTTCCATACGATCGTCTGCGAACGGTCTTTTTCCATACGATCGTCTGCGAACGGTCTTTTTCCCATACGATCTTTCACCATATACGATCTTTTTCTTACGATCTTTTGCGTACGAACTTCTTCCATCAAATCTTTTGCCATACGATATTTTATCTAGTAATCGTCTGATGCGAGCTTTGTCCCATACAAACCTTTTCCGATATGAACCTGATGTTTACAAGCCTTTCGTTTTGAAAGCGTCGCCTTTTGACGGAAGCCTTAACTGTCAGACCATTTATTAAGCACAGAGAAAATAATTCATGCGCTAACTTGTTTGGAAGTCGCGAACACCCTTTTAGCGTATAAAACATGAATGTAAATCTTTGGAAAGCTTGTGATAGGCGTGAGAAGGACGGAAGACGTTCATCAGGCTCCTTGACACATCCTGCCCCACAGAATGTCAGTAAACGATCATTACAACTTTCCAAAGTTCGCGAATTTCCGACGTTTCGCTCCCGGAAGCTCCAGCATACTAAACATTAAGGTCTCCAAACCTAACGGTCCGCTGTCCGGGGACGTCTTAAAACGTAACAGCCGGACACTGGTGGGACTGTGACTCACACAGTGACTCCGGTGGCTGCTCTGATACGTACCTAACACGAACACTAGCATAAGGATGCGTTACGAATCCCAGCTTTAAATTAACTTGCACTATTGAAAGGAAGCACCTTTAAAAACACAAGGAAGTCCTATTCTGGAAGCCACGTGGACTTGGTCATGACCCAATACTCGGAACCCAGCGATGAGCAGCACTTTTGTCCGGCTTGGCCAATTGTTGAACGAGTGAAAAGCGTTGCCGACGGCTTCGGCAATGCCTCCCCTTGTTCTATGACTCATTCCGGTACGCGACCGACACGAGCATTCTTCTACGGACCAAACCAACCATCAACGCGCCCAGCTTCTCTGGTCGCCATCGGTGGCGGACTGACCCACGCCGCCGCAGGCACAAGCCGACCAGCACCTACCTCCACGCCGGGCTTTCCGCCGCAGCACAGCGCAGCGCCGCTCGTTGCCGCCGTAGCGCGACCGCTCGCCGGCGTGCACGGCGTCCGACGGGTCCGCGCGGACGTCTGCCGGCGGCGCGCGGCTCCAGTCGCCGGCCAGCCTGACCTGACCGGCGCGGCCGCGGCCGCCGCGGCCAGAGCGGCCGTCCGTTTTTGCGGCCGGCCGGCGGCCAGGTGAACATCCTCTGCGGCCGCGGCGGGCACCGCTAGACGGCCGGCCGCCCGGCGCCCGGTCGCCGGGCGGCCGGCCGGCGCCGCTGCCCGTGCCGCCCGGCCGCGCGCTGTCGGGGCCCGGCTGCTGTCGTCGGAGGGCGGGGGCTGCCGCTAGGCTTCATGATGTCCTCAGGGACGAGGGCTGTTCGTTAAGTTGTCACGCTATACTCGGGAGGCGGGAGATGTCGTTACGCCCGAGCACTATACTCGGCGGACTCGGAGCCAATGTCAAGCCTTTTCCGGAAACTTGATTTAAGAGCTAAATTTCGCAGCGGCGGGAAGGGGTGGGGCTCATCTCAGCTGGTATGTCAAAAACTAATCGGTGAATTCTGCTGCGAGATATCTGAAACAAATACTGTGGACGTAATCTTCCTCTTTGTCCAGAAAACTGTTCTGCGATCCAGAGCCAAATGGGTTGACTCATTTTGGTAAATGACCAAGAGCGTCATGAGCATTTCCACTGAGTATTCAGAACCCTTCATTGTGTAATGTCGGAAGCTCTGTTTGCCGAGCAACGACAGAGATGTCGAAGCAGTCGATCAACCTGGCTCAGTCGCTGACAGGCCCATTTTCGTTCTATCTTTTTGCCACCTGCTGTTGTTTATTGCATGGTAATTCCTACATCATTTCCGAATTTGTTATGCAAACAATCCGTTCAGAAATTCTGATGGAGTGCCAAGACGTTTTGTTGCACAATGCCCAACCATACTTTGAGACACCCAAACACAAAGCGACGGCTATAAGTAGTCAGTATCGTCACAAAATTGATAGAAATGTGCTGATTAATTATCTGTTGAACCAGCATATTACTAAGATATTATATATCTTTTACATAGAAATCGGGTAATGTCAAACTGGGATAAACTGCTAGATAAATAGAGATATATGCATACGGGAAAGCCGTGTCCGGCCGCTGCTGCAGACGGCTGCGCTGTGGCCGCCGGACCCTCATGAGGACCGCTCCCCTCTCCTGGGTGTGTGGCCGACACCAGCCCTCGCGGAGCCCGTTTAGCATCACTGGAGACTTATGGGTCTGACGATTTTTTCCCTTCAGCCAAGGAAAGTCTCTGAAGATCTCACAAACAACTGTCCATCTGTAGGAGCGCGCGGTCCGCTGAGGGAACGTCCACAAGGGCGTCGCACAGCACGTCGCGGGCAGTGTAGGTATGCGTATGGCTGTGGTGCTCGGGATTGCGTCTCCCGATTGCTTTCCGTTATTGGAGTTTGAACAGCCTGCTACGATGTAGGCCCATGCGTGTTTCCTGGAGCCGCCACTGCCGGCCAAACAACCTGTTGTGTTGTATACCCATGCTTGTTTCCTGGGGTCGCTGCCACCGACCAAGGCGGGTCACTCCCGGCGGTGGCTGACGATTCGAGGACAAAAAGTCAAAAGACAAAGCCAAAAGGACGGAAATGAAATGAGGAAAAGTGACAGCGGTAAAAGTCAAGAAGACAAAAAGTCCAAAAGAAAAAAAATCAAACGGACAAAAAGCAGGAGGGATAAACGTCAAAAGGACAAAAGTCAAACGGAAAAAGCCAGAAGCGCAAAAGCAAATGAAAACATAAGTCAAAGAGCCAAAAAAGCTTAAGACAAAAGCGGCCGTTTGTCTTTTTTGACAATAGAAATGGGCATTGCTCATTTAGATGAGTTTGTGCGATACAACTTCGTTGAGGTGGGAAGGTCTTTGAAGACCAGCGAATGTCTGGGGCCAACTTTCCACGTCGTCTTCAACTCACCACCACATAGCTCTTAGGCTGCGTCCTCCGGGAGGATGCATTGTTCCTTGAGATAATTTCAGACTCCTGAGATAGCTCCAGATGGTCATAAGTGAGGGCAAACAGCTTTCTTCTAGTGATACAGAATCATCTCTCTCTGTCATAGAAATGCTTTCTGGTATGCATGATTTTTTTTGCGTCGGCTACATGCTCGTATGCTGGATATAACCGTGCATTTTTCAAATTTGCCGCGTTTCTATCCAATGCGTCGAGGCCGAGTTGTTAGTAACTAAATTTACTTAAAGACTTCTCATGCATTAATGCTAAAGCAGTATGAGGCCCACCCTCGTTCGATATTTTTGTTAGAAGTTCTTTGATGGGAGTGCTCCAGATATGTTTAATAAGTCTCTCCTGGTCTGGCTGCTCATTAGTTCGAAGTTTTCTCATGTGAGTGGCGGCAATTTCTGTCAGAGATGTTAACCTGCTCAGGTCAGACAGGCCTCTTTCTGGATAAATTTTGACGCCGTATGAAAGGTCCCTTTTGGCCGCCCTCTCTGGCCTTTGGAGGTAGATGGATCACATGCAACGGGAATTGCCTGGATGTACTTCCCAGTCTGCTCAAATGTGGCTGTGCTTGGTGATTGCCACTTCCGGTCTTTCTCAATCATGGGCAGTGTTAAAATACGTAAAGCCTACGCCACTCGGATGTAAATCTGTCCACATGGTAACATATCTGCTCTTCTGGTACATACGGGTTAAGCGAACACACCACGGACAAGACCATTTTTCTGTTCTTTTGTTTATTTTCTTTCCGAATCCGACAGCAGCTCAGCGCTCATTCTTACGCGTCGTTCAAGCAGACATGACGTCAAGTGTGGAATACGTGTTGTTCCCTGCACTTTCCGAACACGATTACTTCGACGATCTAAGTGGGTCATGTCGCACAAAAGATGATGGCGTGTTTCTCGAACCGAGAACACTGGAATCCGACACGGAATTCGAGCGCACCTAAGTCATTGTTTCTCGTCCGTTCATGTGTCGAATAGATCCGTTAGACTACGGAGAATACAGTGCACAGATGTTTGTCATGGCCATATCTGGAGATGGTAACTGTTCATAAACTGAAGATGACATCGATTCTCTGCTCAGTCAGTTTCTGCAAGAGTGAGCAGGCCAGCAGGTGCATTTCTTTGACGCGTTATAGTTGTTGTGCGATCGTTCAGACGCCTCTTCTTACACACAACACGCCTGATATCAACACTCTCGTTGGCGTTTCCGCCAATGGCCGACGTCGCTCAGCTTTCTCTGGACGCCAAGGAAGCACTGGCCGCCGGCGGATTTCCGGCGTGTTCCATCGCAAAGGTGTGAGCTCCGGCGGCCGGCGCACGCGCCCGCGCACGCATAAATCGCGCTGACGTTCGGGCGGGTAAGGCGTGCGGGCGCTGCACTACATAGTTACCTAACTGCTAGGGGCGTCATTTGTATTCTTCTGAGAGGGCACACGCCCCCTCAATGTGATTTCAGACCCTCCCCAACGCCGATTTCAGCCTGCTCAATGGGAGGCTAAAAAAGTGGTGCCCAAGATACTTTGCTGGGGTCCATTGTTGAAATGGCATTTTAATCTGATGCAGGGGTGGATCCAAAGGGAGGAGCGAGGGGCGATGTGCAGGACGGAGCCAGGGGGCCTGAGGGGCCCTAGGACCCCCGACAAAATGTTTGAAGGGGACCCGCTTCATTAAGATTAGAAAACATTTCATTTAAGAACCGAAATATCGCCAAAATGTTGCAGAACGGTAGACAAGAGAAGACAAAAATGATACACGGGGATTAAACCGACCAAAAAAACATTTTTTTTTTGCTCAGAAACGGCGCGCAAAAACGGTTTCCCATTGATTCATGAATTTTAAGGCCTGCCGTGAAGGAATTAGACAGATAAAGTTAAAATCCGTGGAGCTCAAGGTATTTTAGAAAAACATGTTTTGCATTTTTGGCGTTCAAGTCTCCGTTCAGTTTATTATAGACAACTGAAAGATATCACCGTGCATTCAGCCGCTCAGTCAGGCTTCCCCTGCTCGCCAATGACGTATCTTTGCAATTCTACCTGACTGGTGCACGTGACGGCAGTCTTCGTCGCGGCCCTGCCGCCGTTGGTGCCGGCATGAGACTGATGCCCTCCGGCCAGCCGCCCTCTCGAACGGCCCTTTACTGACCCTCTGTAGTCAGCTGAGCATAGACGAGAGCGTTTTCTTTTCCGGTTTTGACTGGGATTGCCGGCCGCTGACTGGCCGACGATCGCTGTTGCGTCCTTCGCTCTGGCTGGCTCGTCGCTACCAATCGGCCGGGAGCTCGCGACGCCTGTTCTTGAATCTGCCCGTGTTTATGGCCCTAGGTGGAAATAGAACTGGGAACGGCACGAAGGACAAGCTGGGTGGTCGTGGAATCTCCGAGGCTCGTGAGGCGGCGGCCGCGGCTCCGCCACAGGCACCGGACAGCAATGCTGAACTGGGTTTTAACGCAGTTTTTCCGAAGGAGATAAGCAAATAAGAATGTAACCAAGATAACTATACACTACAAAGTTGGTCGACCGCCGCTGTGTCGCCATGTGGAGAGTTTTCCGTTAAGTCAGTTTTTTTCTCGTAATTCAGTAGCCTAAAATAAGACATGAAGCCATACCTAAGTGAATCCTTTGCTTTTTGGATTTTTTTTAGAAAATCGATAGCCTTAAATACATTTTCCACCCGTGAAGGAAGCCACATTGTTTACGTTTGCTGGACTGGCAGTTCACAGACGCATGCCCTTTGGGTGGACGTAAATAAGTTATCTGTTACTTCTGCTATCGTTCAAAATTTATCATTGCAGTCATTGCCGATAAACTGTCAATTGGCACCAATGCCACACTGGTTTTGGGCTGCACTAAAAGTAGCCATAAATACTCAGCAGCTCCAAAGGGCATTCGCTACCACCTCCTGACCAAGGACAAAGAACAGACATCTTTGTGGTGGCAGATATGTACAAAAGGTGGCAAAGTTCAGGACGTGAAAGACCCTCGAGTGTGTTTGGTCCTTTGAAGAACGATTACGAAAGAAATTTACAGTACCAGCTTGTCCATGATGGCGCTGCAAACCCAAGGTCACAGCTTAAGTTGAGTGCTGTCCCTTCAAGACACACTGGTTTGATGCCAATGGCAGCAAGGTAAGTAGAGCAGTATTTCTCAATAGGTAAATAATTCAATCATTGTATGATAAACAACTTAAATCAGGATACTTGGCACATCCATGCTAATGGAAAGTTGGAGAAAGCAGCTTTTCTGGAATTCAGAATTGACCCTGTGAGTGCTAACCAGAAAGAAATCGCCCTAAATGCTTTTTACCCCCTTCATTGTCTCCCCAAATTGTTGAGTTGTTCTGCACTAGATATACCAATGTCTGATAATGTGTATGTGATCACTATGGCCCCGGAAAATGTAATTGCCTGAAAATTGTTATGGCATTTATACCAGTGAAATGGCCTTACTCTCAAGATACCATAAATCTGGTGGCGGTGTATAAAATAATGTTGGTGGGATGTTGTATTAAGCTATTCTCCCAGAAGTACTGAATTTCTGCAGAAAATGCTGGGCAAATCAGACCGAAAATACGTATACACAAATACTAATCAATCAGCCTTGATATATTCAACTTACCAGAAATGTACGGCCAAGCTAGCCGGTTGTCACGCACCATGACGAACGGGTTCCTGGCAAACGGCAACCGTGGTCGAGTCACGTGACCCGGGTCAAGACTACCGGCCGACGACTGACGACCTGCGGGCTGCACCTGATTGGCTACGTGTGGCCAATCCGTGCCCTGTGGCGCACTGAGCTGTGGCGGAATAAGGGGCGCGACCTTTACTTGGCTCCAGACCCCGTGGTCCTGTGACCTTGACTTTTGGTGACCTTGAGTCAGGTGGCACTCAGAATATGACATCAAGCCGTCAGAGACCTATTGTCATGCAAACTTCAGTTTCAGTCTGCTTTTCATTGCGATTAGACAATTCTGGAAAAGGGTAACTTTTGGGCGTCTGACCTGACCTTTGACGTCATCAGTGACCTAAAAGTAGAAAAATGCGTATGTTCCAACACTTCACGGCTCGGCGCTGTCGTTTGGCGTTTCAGTCAACGGAGTCTGGCGATTGATTTTCGAGACAGAGATGGGGATCGTAAACGCCCCCCACACACACGCACTCAGTGCAGAGTGGCGAAATACTCTAGTCCGGGCAGGGTTAATGGACATTTGACGCACAGCTAAATCGCCATACTTGTTCCTGGCAGCCAAAAAATGGTCCTCTGCATCTGCTTCGTTCTGTTAGCTCCCTCGTGGCTCTGCGAGTGGAGTTCTTCGAATCATAAGCTCTCTGAAACTGGGATAGTTGATTACCGAATGCTGGTTACGCCATCGATTTCGATACATCGCACCCGCCGCTAGTAATTTTTAACTTTGTCTGAGGAATATACACCTCTGGCAAACTAGGTGTTTCGATGCAAAAGGAACAAAACTCACTTCCGAGTTGCTAGTGAAAATTTACATCGGAAACTTGAATCCACGTTTTACACTTCTGAAGGTTATATCACTTAAGGTAAGAAATGAAAACCCAGCCAGCAATTTTAGTGTGACCCCACGTGGGCCGTGATCGGGTTAGCCCGCGCTGCTTGCTTGGGCTAACCCGCTGCGTTGTGGGTCCGCTCGGCGTTTGACACAAGGCACCAAGTTGACTCCCAAACAGGGCCACACTTCAGCCCGAACGGATAAGTCCAGCCTGTGCTCGGGCGTGCCCGAACACTGCATGGGCTTGCCGCAGTTATCCCGGCATTTGATTTCTGCCCGGGGCAGAAATACGCCTTAACCTTATTCCTGGCAGGGGGGGGGGGCTGAATCCGCCCCCTCGGGTTTTTTGCTTGCCAATTCCAGGCTTTTTAACGCAGCTTTACAAAACTTGGTGACTTTTCCTAGCTATTCTTTATACGCGCTGTGACAAAATTTCACAATTCTACTTTGCTCAGGAGCAAAGCCAGGCAACGTTTTTGGGAGGCACCTCAGGCCATTTTTGACCATGTTGAGGGTAAAAGGAAAATGTCTGCCAAAAACAGCGCTCTGAAGATAGAACTTAAAACTTTATATGGATGTATAGCTAAATAGCTGGGCAATGTCCACACAAAATTTTGTTTATCTGAGGTTACTTTAGAAGGTCAGGTCAAGGTCAAAAGTCAACATTTGTTTTTTTGCAATAATTTTGGTGCCGTTTTTTCATATGCCAAACCGGGAATATATATGACGTAGAAGGGTGCCCTCTACTTGTGTACCAAGTTTCAGTTTGATATCAGGTTGGGTCACGGAGCTATGACGTAAAATGTCAGTGCGCGTACCCTGCATCGCAATAGCCATAAAATGAAATTTTTGGAATAGAGTGAATTCAAATGATTTAAAACGTTTACAGACAATATCAAATGCACATGAGATCATCCCAGGTGACCCCAAGGTCACTGGAGGTCATTTAAGGTCAAAGGTCACAAGTTGATCTGAAGAACGTGTGACCATGACAGTTCCCCCATTTTCATGTCCCTGGCACCGCCTATGCTCACATTACACAAACATTGTAATGCGATTTGTACTTCTTTAGCATAGCATGACTAACAGAAGCCCAAAAAAGTGTTTTTACCTTTTTTGTTTATTCATTTGTTAGAAAATTAATCCTCCTATTTTTAAAACCTCTGTGAACGCCCATGAATTTTCTCAAAATTTCAGATTTGTGGGCCCGTGCTAAAAGCCCTATCCATAATCTCTCGATTCATGCCAGTTTCATTGAAATCGGTCGATAAACGACGGAGTTATAAGAAGTCCAAAAGTACCCCCCATTTTGACATTTTTGCCCCCCTGTATCCCCAAATTTCGAAATTTTGTAAATTTCTTTTTATAAAAATGTAGTTTACGTCACGGCAAATCGATTGCCGTTTGTTGCAATGAAATCGGACAAGTAGTTCTCGAGATCTCAGGGGGGCCGAATCCGCCCCCCCGCCGGGAATCGACCATACCGTCTAGCCCTCCGGGAATAGGGTTAACGCAGCAGAAGTGTGGACTCGAGCGGGCTGTGCATGGGCAAACCCAATCTTACTCTGGATAGCCCAAGATGATCCTAGGCAGCAGGCACCAAATCGGACGGGCCTCTCGTTGTGGACCCACGCAGGCGGTCCTTGGGCAAGCCACAAGTCTGTATTTGGGCTAACCCGAGTTGAAATGTGGCAATACCAATAAGAAAGTAAACTGGGGTTTGGGCTTGATCAGACGGGCCCTGACCACAGCCGAAGTGCATGCCTTGTATATTAATATCGTCGTACATTACATATATTCTCGGAATCACTCAAATGACAATAACGCTGTGTTTATTCCAGTCACAAACGTTTATTTTTTTCGGCCAAAATTTTATAACTCATGGACGCGCATCCAAACGCACACGCACGCGCACACACGCACACGCACACGCACACACGCACGGAACTGGACAAACATACAAACGCAGCGAAAAAAAAGGAAATTGCGACTGCGAAGGAGCAAAACGCGGTTGATCGAATGGTGAAGGCTACAGGTGTCTTGCACGCATTCCGCCGTTTTGAAAATTCTCAAACATAAATTCATATTCCAGGTTCTTTGCATTCCTGAAGGTGTCTTCGTCAGCTCTTGTCAGCTCCGGACCGGCTGCGGCATTGCGTGCGGCCAACTCTGCCGTTGCCGACCCAGCACACTTGGCGAGCAACCTAATTCTTCAAGCAACGATTCTACGACCATTCCGGTCTCGGCTCCCTGACATTTGACGATGGTCTTGAGATGGCAACCTAATCGCCATTGCTGGTGTTGGACCAGCGAAGCGTTTCCGGGGAAAACAACATGATATTTTTACGTCTCGATGTCATTTCTCCAAATACACGTGAAGTATGGGTTTGGTTCTACAATACATCGGTCATGCATAAAATACGGTAGGCACTGAGCAGCCAGTTTTCCTAATTTCCGGTCAGTCTAAAACAGAGACGTTAAATGTTTTGCAAAACGTATGGGGAAGTATCAGCTCACATGATAACCAGGATGGTGATTCACGCTTTCAATCACGACCGGAGGGTCATTATCCCACCTGGAGTGCTTTTGGTATCTACTTGTTAGCATAGTCTATTTCGCATCTTATGTGTAGTTTGCATTATGTTAGCGCATGGGTGTAACACCCCATAGGGCAAGGGTAGCCACTGCTACACCAAGTCTGAATAATTTTAACATTAGGCCCATGGGGTTTACGGACAGAAGTTCGTCGTGCGGAAGTTCGCAGGGCAATAGTTCGTCGGGAAATAGTTCGTCAGGACTAAAAGAATTCTCAAGGCCTTTCTGCATTTTATGGTGTCAAACCTGGATCCTACAAAAAGTTTTCAAGGGCAAACTTTTGTTCTCAACGAGGTTCTGCGAGACGAGCTTGTCCAAACCGAACTTTTTTTAGACGACCTTGTCTCTGGACGAACTCTTGTTCTAGATGAGCTTCTGCGTGATACATTTTTGTCGTAGACAAACTTTTGCCCTAGACGAGTTTTTGCCTTATGCGAACTTTTGTCGTAAGCAAACTTCTGCTATAAACTGACTTCCGTGCTAGATGAATCTTTGCTCTAGACGAACATATCATATCATAGACGAACTTCTGCAAGACGATCTTTGCTCTAGACGAACTTTTGTCCTCGACCAACTTTTATCTTAAACGAACATTTGCATTAGACGAATCTTTTTACCACAAAGTTTTGCACGACGAACTTCTGTCCTAGACGGACTTTCGCCCAAGAGAGACTTTTACACTACGAACTTCTGCACGACGAGCTTTTGCCCGACGAAGTTTAGTTCGACGAACTTCTGCGATACGAACTTTTGTCCTGAAGTCTACCTTTGTTGTTACATGGAACAGGGACGTTTCGGGGGGGGGAGGGGCAGCGGAGCGATCTCAAGGAGAGGATGTAGGCAAGCATTAAAATAAGATGAGCCTCACTGTCGCCCGTCTCCGCCGTACAGCGATTTCCAACGCATTGACCCCCTAGCGGCGGACGGGTTCGAGGCGGAGGTAATTGATATGCTCGTTAGATGGCACTTCTGTTTTTGAACGAGTCATCGCTACACAACAGGAAATCTGTGACGCCAGGATACATGCCAAACTCAATGATAATGGACGGAAATTTTACTCTGCTTGAAAACGAAAAATAGACAGAAAGACATAGATTTTCTTGAGGGAAGAACTACACGGAGAAAAGAAGGCAGAAAAATGAACTTAGCAATGGTGCCTGTGTATGTAGGGAAGAGCGGGGTAAAGCGCACACCTTAAGGAAAAACGGCAGTATCATATGTGGTCGCAATGCTGCAAAGGAATGAAAGGAATGATTCTAAAATAGATAAAACCGTTTTTCCCAAAGCGGTTTAATATGGCGCTTTACCCCTTATATGGGATAAACCGCCCGCTGGTGTGGGGAAAAACGCCCTCAATCATAGCTCCGCCATAACCGCGAGATTCTGTATCTTACCCCGATATTATTTCTTCAAAGGGGTGAATGAGAAGTCACCATCTGTGCTGTTATTCCAAGCACACGTTTGCCAGCAAAACCAAGGAGTTCTGGACCCGATGCGTATGCAGTAGCACATCAGTAACTCTAGCCATCTCAAAACGGAAAGCTCACCTAAATTCGACCTCTTTGATATTAAAAGCGGGAGAATTTAGCTATGGTTTTATTTTGATTACCAAAATTTACTGTAATTGACGTCGCGTTGGCAACACGAGAAAGACAAACTTGGTCTGTGTTGGCAAAATTGCATGCTTTTAAGTCATCCAAACGTAACAGTGTGTATTCCTTGACAAAAGGTCTATCAGCAGGCATTTCTTGCAAAGTAAACTTGCTAAAATACGTACGTGCACGTAGAAACAAGACCTGTACCCTCCACCTGCAGAAACGGAATGCCCAAAGGCTCTTCGCTCGCTACAACCTGCGAGGACAAGAACTCAATATCGCGTTCCTTAGAAATGTACCAACCTATCTACCAAACAGAATCATGCCTTCCCACTGCCATCCGCCAGTCTACAATCGTATATCACCGCAGAAGGACTGTCATATAGAACGAAGAAAAGTTAAGTTTTAGAACAAAATCGACCCTGCTGTTTGCACGAGTGACTTCCACTGGTGGTTACGGCTGCTTTTGCAGGTTTAACGGCAGATGTCACAGACATACGACTTCTGCTTTTCGTCTGCATGTGTGCACGGCTCGCAAGCCCAGGAGCTGCTCTCCGTGCACTAGATCCAGCGCTCACAAGAGCGCCTAAAGTGCATACCACAGACGAAGCAAGTGATATCGTCACTCTTATCGTTGCGCACTGTGCTTTTCTTGGCTTTCTTCTTCACTGCTGACACTTTCTTCTTCTCCTCGAGACGCCTCTTGTATGGTGAAGACGTGAGGAGTTCGGCCTTCTCCGCCTTTCTCGTTCTCGTTCTGACCACTGCTTTGACTGGCGAAAGATGTGCGCTAAGCCTGAAGCTGAGGTGCTAGGCATAGCCGTTGACGCACAGAACCCCGGGGCCTGCTCACAGGTCCACTTCTCTGCATTGCGCGTAGTCGCCGAGTCTTGCACGGCATGCGCTATTGCCTCCGCTTGCTGTCCTAAGACGATAAAATTAGTGCTGTTGGAAGCGTCCTGCTGTGTCTGGACGGCAGAGTACGTCCTGCTTTGCAGCTCACAGACACCCGTGGGACCATCCGGACAGTGAGGATCTTCCTCTTCAGTTAGCATGGACGGAGCGAAGTCTTCGTCGGTGAAGACGCTAGTGTCCAGGGGCCACAAACCCGTACACCGGAACCCGTTGATAGCTTTCTCGATGGTGGCAGCTTTGCTGTAGGCAGCGCAGAAGATTTCCGCGACCTGGTGGTCCGTAATGTGCTTGCCATGATGGCAGTGCATCCAACAGTCTGCAGCAGTGCTGTAGGCACTTTTCAGTGCTTTGTAGATACTTGCGTCCAATGGCTGCATGCGATGGGTGCAGTGAGGCGGAAGAGTAATCATTACGATTCCGTGCTCTCTGGCATAGTCGACAGCGGCTAGTGACTTGTGGCTCTAGTGTCCATCTATAATGAGGATGTGTTTTTCCTCTTCACTGGGTTTCACAACGCCTGCGAAGTGCTTGAGCCACATCAAGAATGAATCGCAATCCATCCAGCCGGAGGGTGTTACTGCGGCTAGTGAACCAGGCGGAGCACCTTTTGAGAGTGTTTCTACCATCTTCTTGCGCTGATAAATCAGTATTGATGGGACGTACTGGCCGCACACATTGACGGCGTACATGACTGTCACCGTCCTACCTTTCTCTGCGCTAGTTACCTTGCTCACTCGGCGTTGTCCCCTGATAGCCAATATAGAGTCTGGTTGCTGCACTGTTGTCAGTCCTGTCTCATCAGCGTTCCATATTCGCATCGGGTTCGCCTTGCACGCGTCGAGCTGTTCTCCGTAGACGTCAAAGAAGCGTTTCACTTGTGGGCGGTTGAATCCTACAGCTGGAGCCAAACTGGTCGCCTCAGGCTTCCGGATAGAGAGATCAGGATGGCGTTGAAGGAAACAACGTAGCCAGTCTCGCCCGGCCATCTTCTGCTCCATGTTAAATCGGTGAGTGATGCCTTCCATCCGGGCGAGCTCGTACATCAGAAGGCGCCGGACATCGGAAGTCGTTAGACCAAAGAATGCCTTCTCCGTTTCCAAAATGTAATTTTTAAGCTTCTCCTCAAATGCTTCATTGATGTCTGGCCTGAAACGTCCCAGCTTCGGACGTCATGGAGATCGGACAACCTTGTCTCTATGGCGGCGGAGCGTCCTGCGGGGGATACTGTATCGGGTCGACACGCTTTTTAGCTTTTCGCCATTTCCTGGAGCAGTCAACGCAGCTTGTAGACTTTCAGTACTATAGCTTGCCCACGTAGTCTTCTTTATGTATTTTCGAGGCATGATATCTGCAACAGTACACCCCTGACATCACTGAAAGTTGGTGCATCAATACAAATCAACGCAGCCCTTAGGCGTATCATCATATGCGAGGGGAGGGGCAGTATCATCCTGTACTAGGGTGAAGGTGATAGCTCTCACCGGTCTGCGTCACGTCATGCATTATTTTACTGGTAAAAAAACGTGACCATACTTTGAAGCGGGGGAGGGGGAAACAGTGTACTGACCTTCTACCCCTCGGTCAGTTTTGTCACAGGTACTTTCGCTCCACTGCCAACCAAGTACCGATTCTAACTCTTGACTTCCGGAATGCATAGACACAAGGATGTTTTTTTATTTGTATGAATGTGAGGTAAAGCGCCCATTTAAGTGCGGTTAATACGCCCACTGGGCTCTGTACCCCAACCCTGGGGGTGGGCGCTTTGTCTACAGGCGCCATTTGCAATTATTTCAAACGTATCAGGATGACGAGACAATCACGACGCAAATGGGATCATACCATACACATGCTCTTACACAAGGCTTTTTACCACCATATGTTGCTATGCGTGAGCTAACGGCCAGATACACACACAAGTAATCTTAATGTCTGTATTTTTTACATCGTAACGTACGAAAACAAACATCACTTCACCGTAACTAGCTCGAATTCACCAGGTGCACCAAAATCCGCCCCGCCGCCTTTCCGAAAGGCTTCTGCTTACCAAGAATTCTAAAATGGGGGTACGTTGTTTAGTTTCGCCGCTAGACGGTGGTGGGCGCTTTACCCAAGTGGGCGCCTTACCCCACTCTCCCCGAAATCTCTGGCGACGTTCGGCTGTACCAAGTGTTAGGTAGGGTACACGCGTGATCGTGCTAATCAGGATTATCCTGTGATCGCACCGCGCATTTCCGTTCCACATTTTGTTGTCTGCTTCTTCGCTTCCGTCTGTTTTGCGTGTTTGTCTCTGCGTTTTCTTCCGTTTGCTGTTCGGACAAGCGTTTGCTTTCGTTCTCGTTTTCCTTTACGCCACTCGTCGGTCCTCGTTTTCGTTCTCTGCTCTCGCCCACGGTGGGGAAGAGGGGGAAAGAAAAAAGGATGAGGATTCAGACAATGACCCGGACACGAACTCGATCATGAACTTGGATTCCGCCTCGCACGACGCTTTGATCGCAACCACAGATGTCAACCCATGCTCTGACACTGTAACCCTCGAGAATGCCATCGCCCAACTTTGCTCCTCGCCAGCACACGGTGCAAAAGAACCTGACCTCTCACGGACCAATACGACCATCACTATACTGCTGCTGACCCTCGCATGCCATCTGACCATGCCCCTGCTCGCGACATGAATACTACGCCGAACACGCCCGCTGCTGACTCTCGCCTGACCTCCATCTCTGCTCCCGCCACTCACCGCCGCACGAACCCGACCAACGATAGCTCGACGCCCTCTGACTCTGACATGGATCCACTCGGATCATACGTCATTATTCAGCCAAAATCAACAGATGTCTCCTTCCTAAATATAAAAACCTACCGAATATATGTGCAGACTTATAAGACGAAACATTTTGAGAACATCGACATCCAATTTATTGCATTTGCGCACTCCTGACGTCTTAACCCTATTCCCGGAGGGCTAGACGGTATGGTCAATTCCCGGCAGGGGGGCGGATTCGGCCCCCCCCCTGAGATCTCGAGAACTACTTGTCCGATTTCATTGCAACAAACGGCAATCGATTCGCCGTGACGTGAACTACACTTTTATAAAACGAAATTTCGAAAATTTCGAAATTTGTGGATACAGGGGGGCAAAAAAGTCAAAATGGGGGGTACTTTTGGACTTCTTATAACTCCATTGTTTATGGACCGATTTCGATGAAACTGGCATCAATCGAGAGATTATGGATAGGGCTTTTACCATGGGTCCGCAAATGTGAAATTTTGAGAAAATTCATGGGCGTTCACAGGGTTTCAAAAATAGGAGGATTAGTTTTCTAACAACTGAATGAACAAAAGAGGCAAACACCCTTTTTTGGCTTCTGCTAGTCATGTTATACTAAAGAAGTACAAATCGCATTACAATGTTTGTATAATGTTAGCATGGGCGGTGCCAGGGATATGAAAAAGGGAGAACTGTCACGGTCACACGTTTCTCAGATCAACTTGTGACCTTCGACCTTAAATGACCTCCAGTGACCTTGGGGTCACTTGGAATAATCTCGTGTGCATTTAATATTATCTGTAAACGTTTTCAATCATTTGAATTCACTCTATTTCAAAAATTTCATTTTTTGGCTATTGCGATATAGGGTACGCGCACTGACATTTTAGATCATATCTCCGTGACCCGACCCGATATCAAGCTGAAACTTGGTACACAAGTAGAGGGCACCCTTCTACGTCATATGGATTCCGGGTTTGGCATTTGAAAGAATGACGCCGAAATTATAGCGAAAAAAAACAAATGTTGACTTTTGACCTTGACCTGACCTTGTAAAATGATCTCAGATAAACAAAATTATATCTGCACATTGCCCCACTATGTAGCTATACATCCATATAAAGTTTTAAGTTCTAGCTTTAAAACTCTGTTTTTGGCAGACATTTTCCTTTTACCCTTAACATGGCCAAAAATGGCATGAGGTGCCTCCCAAAAACGTTGCCTGGCTCCGTCCCTGAGCAAAACAGAATTTTGAAATTTTGCCACAGCACGTAGAAAGAGTAGTTAGGAAAAGTCACCAAGTTTCGTGAAGCTGCGTTAAAAAGCCTGGAATTGGCAAGCAAAAAACCCGAGGGGGGGCGGATTACGCCCCCCCTGCCGGGAATAGGGTTAAGGTGAGAGAAAAGTGAGGCAGTTGCCAAGTGGCCGGGATGGGGCGCGAAAACGGCTGACATGGTTTCCATTATGACGCTACAGTTCGTAACCGTGGTACCGTAGATGGAAATTCTTGCTCCATTAGATTTTGATGAATTTGATGCCCTAGAGAGTACATCAAGTTTCAAACGGACTAAAGAAACCGTCAGGAAGTTATCCTCGGAAAACCTCAGGGATGGGGGCAACATTACTCTCCCACCCTCCCTATACGAGCGAGAATTTAAGTGTTCCTGGCTGTGTGTCTAATTGACTGCTTTTATGTCTTTATTTATTAATTGCAATCCATCATTCCTTAGGGAGGACACTTGGAAAACTCATGGGGATAATGGACTTGTTGGTGGACTTTGAGGGGTGCAGCAGACCACAGCTGGTTTATGCCCGAGGGGAACCATCGACAGGAATCGAACCTGCCGTGCACTTAATCGTTGGCCCAAACGCATGGGCAACAGACTGGGCTAAAAAAATACTGGGGGAAGGAGTGCTTCACTGAAAACATCACAAGGGATAGCATGAACGTTTACTCCACCAAAAGTGCGTGACCAGAAAATCAAAACGGGTTTTTTTTTCTCTTTTTCTCAGTTCACACCATTCTTCGTACAACAAAGGGTAAAAAATTACACATCATCCGGAAAATTTTGACAGATTAGTTCACTTAGGTGTTTTAGGACTGAAGTCCATAACGAAGCAGATTGTTGGTCAGATTCTGGACCCTACACCAGATGCTTAGGTCTTAATTTTGGCAGCTTACAGAACAATTTTTACTACTGCTCTCCATTCTGAGAGTTCATAATAATAATACAAACCAGTCATCCTAAATTCTGCAACTGAGAAGAATGACCCACATCTGAAAGACATAGATATGTTTGTAACTACATTTCAGCCTAAAACCAAAGAACTACATATGTATGATGCGCTGCCAAATCACTTGTACATCCAGCGTTTATTGCCATAATGGGGGCTGCACATGCTATACCATGCTAGGATTATGCTTGCCTAATGACAGTGGTAATTCTCATGTCTTTTGCTGCCAAATGACACCATATTGGCATAAACAGTTTATTTAAGGAAGTAATTTACCAAGGTACACCTGTATGATCATATTTTATTTAGCATGCACCATGGTAAGGTACTTAGGTTTACAATATCAGAAAACCTGAAGTATACAAGACTTAAGCTCATAATACTGGAAGAAATGAAAACCAGTCAATTTATTCCAATATTTCAGCCAGGGGCTTTCCTCAATGACAGTTTTTCTCCAAAGAGACAATGCACGGGCAGTTGTTTCCAAAGAGACAATGCATGGACCTTGGTACATACAAAAAATAACAATGTCTTTGCAAGAAACAAATTTTGTTATAACAGTGGTATTGCCTAATACCTTGTTGCATGGTACATAGATATATACATATAATATATGCATATATATTGTATAATGCTGTATAACTATTTCGAGCTTCCTGGATTTACTATTAACGTGATGCTTTGCAAACGACTTTCTTGCGGTCTTCAAAATGTATTTGTATTCGTTATTCCTAACTGCATCACACAAAATTAAGGGCAAGGTTCCATTACACGCATAATTAAAGTACTTGAATGTAAGTGAAATATGACAACTCGGAAAGGTATCAGAACCCGAGAGCCTGATGGCAGTGACGAGTTTAATGCCAGAACCCATAAAATGTTTGTTCGGCTACCTTCATTCAAACATACAGAAAGCAACTTCTTCCACTTTGCCAGTTTAACTCCACGTTCCAGATCTCGATCATTAACACAGTTTCTGGCAGCTCGCTACGCTCGTGCCAAAAACCGAGTCAGTACCCTCGATTCAGAACAGTTCGTTTCCCTGCCATTGAGCAAGAATATATGTTCCTATGTACAATAAAACTGTGCTATAGACAAACCAAAACAACTTTCAGGAATTCAGCCACCACAGGGATAGGAACCGCGAAGGGGGCAGTTGACACACTGTCTGTTAGATTTAAGAATTCGAGAAATTGTACCGCCAGTGAAAAAGACCTGTTTGATACCTTAAAACTGCGGGGGACAAATCACCACTTTTCGAAAACTGCGGAAGACATGTCCCCCACAGTCTCCGCATACGCCCTTGGCTACGTCCCGGTTCGTAGCTAGCAAAAAACTGAAGGGTGCCTATACGTCGAATCCTGTACGAATGCGAGAGTTAAGGATTTAAATGCCCCGCCATTTAAATGTCCCGCGGACGACCTGAGACGGGGTGGACTCGCCGCGACTGCCTGTCGCTTGTGGCAAGAGCGATCTGACCCGAGAAGTCCACACGACAACAGACCAATCAGCGGCCGAACCGCCCGTCCTCCAGCCATTACGTGTCTTTCACGTGGTCGGCTTGAAGGCAACTGCTTGTACTGCACAACAATTTTCTCCGTATCTATTGATGTTGAATAGCCTGCATCTTCTCGTTTTATTTAACTCCGTTTGCTATTTTTTCATAGGGTATAAGTCATGAAGTTGCCGGTTAGAAGTTCCTGGCCAGAGATAAACAAAGTGCAAGATAGTGTTGTGTGTTTTCGTTTTTTATTTAGGCCACCGCTATCAACCAACCTTCGCTGGGGTGGCCAACCGGACAACAAACCTTGCTTAGTCCTGGTAGACTGCCCCAGTGGTCGACCTGTGGTGAGTAGGACCTCCGAGTGTTTCCGCCTACCTCAAGAAGTAAGTAACCAATATTCTGTTTGCACTAACATTGAACTTCAGTTTACGGAAAGGGTTTAGCGGACAGTCGGAAACGTCTTGGCTAGGACTGCTTTCTGTCTGTTGATTAACGCGTACTAATACTGGTGACACTGTGCATAAAATTGTTTGTTTTCTTTTTATTTTTTGTCTTCCTTTCTCAGCAGGGAGTGCTACGACTTGTATTATTCTCTTTGGTTTACGAGTTTGATTTCCCTGGGAGTTAACGTAAGGTGGTTTGAAGTGTGTCGTGTTGGACCAAGGCGGGAGCACTCCTGGCCACCTGATGAAAGGTAATGGGTGGGAAAAAAACACTGTCTTGGGGCAATCCACTAGCTGGCGGCAGAATTCTCTGCATTTGGAGAGTTTTTAAGAATTTCCTGATCCGCCTGACCCCGAACACATGGTAAATATTTTACGCACATAAAACTAGTCCCGATGTCAAGACCAATTTGGTCACAGTTTTCACGTTAATATGTCCAAGTACAATTTAGATAAATGACAAACAGCAGGTTGTTGCTCTGCGATTCCATATAACAAGAAGCATTGCCTGTAAACGTGTCTGGCGGTTTGGCCACTGCGAGGGCCGTTTCATAAGCGGCCACCGAAAGGGCCGATGTAAACTGTGCTGTTGATGCTTCTTATGAATTTCAGTTATTGACCTTGGCTAACGTATTCAGACTTGATCAGTGATTGAAGGATGTGAGTGTGTGAGTGAAATGTGTGTAGTGAATGGAAAAAATCCAAAGTTTTGTAAACACCAGACTTATACTCGATTCTCCGTTCCGGCCAGAGTCAGACGTAGAATCGATTGCAGTGGTTAGTAGCTGAGTCAGAGTCGGAGCTGAATCACACAGGTACCTAGGGAATCAAAATTAAAACCGATTTCAGTGGCTTAATCCAGTGCAATGGATTTCAGTGCAATCGATTTCGGAATCGACTCATTCCGAGTCGGCACTGGAATCGATTCAGTTCTGGGAAACCTCGTTGAGTCAGAATCAGAATCGATGCAGTAAACCACAAGTCGGATTCGTAACCGATTCCCCCGAGGTGGAATCATGCAGGAGTCTGGTAGGATTCATTGTTGTTGAGGATGTTGAGGATTTTGCAGATGTTGAGTTGTTGTTGAGGACTGTGGATTGAGCTGAGGATTCGCGCGCGTTATGTTTACCACTTCCCCAAAAATTGTTTCCAGCCCTGCCCTGAGGCCATCTAAATGCTGAAAAATTAACATCAGAATCAAAGAAAGTACTTGTAACTCCGGATGAAAAAGAAAATCGGCTGTTTTTCCTTTTTCACGTCGAACGCGCCACTTACGTTATTTCTTTTTTTTGAATGATTTGCACATGGGAACAGTTAGCATGGACCACAAGCTTTCGCTTGAGTCCTGTTTCGTTCAAATCGGTGTAGTAGATCGGTAGATGTCAGGGGAAGTGGGAAGGAGATTGTCCTGACATAAATTTCAAGGAAAGTTCACCGCATGAAAATAGGGTTAATTTTTGGGCCATTTATGCATTGGAAATTTGGCGTTATTTTTGAGATTCAGTTCACGTTGTCGGTACAAATGCAATGAAATTCGAATAGTCATTAAGACATGTCATGCATTTGCCTTCATGATGCACTCTTTAGTCCTGCACGAGGTGTCTGGTCGGGAAATGCAAGTATCCTTCCATTCTTTTAACTCAGGCTGGACACTGGAATATGAGATATAGAAGACTGTATTGTTAGAGTTCTTTTGAGACAGAACGCTAAGCTGCACATTCATTCTTATGCCCAAGCACTGCATGGCCTGGAATGAAAGCTACGCGTAGCCAAAATAGAATTGTCTTCACAACGGTTTCGTTTTGGGGCTGACTCATGTGACGATCGAAATTTAATTAAAACATTTCTAGGAGAGTTTTATGATCCAAACTTTTAAGATTAAAGACAATTCACCAAGTCTTTTTTTGGCATGAAAAGGTTTACATTTTTCCCTTGTTCTCGTGTCAAGCTGGGTCACTAGACGTAAGGTAACGAGCGTAAAAAAAGCATGGGAAATAATCCCTTCGGTATTGCGAATCTAATAATATATACCTTGATTATATTCCTTGTATCTTTATGGGAAATACAGGCAGTTTAAGACAAAGAATGCGATTTCCCAAAAATGGCCGAGGCTAAGAGAACGTAGGTCGGAGCGCGCCGAGAATTACAAAGGCCGACTTAGGGCACCAGGTAACTCCAAAAGTCAAGTTAATGGCAAAATCTCAGGGGCTAGGGTGTTGGACCCTGGTCGATCTGTGGTGGAAAGCCCTCCCTACTGGCGCTGGCAACGCGCCAAGTAGGGGGGGGGGCGGAGTAACAAAGACCGTATGGATCAGTCGGTTGAAAGGAGTCACGATTTCCACTGCCTCAGGCGCCTCCAGAGGTTACCGGGTCAGCGCCAGAAAATACTATCATGAGAGCAGTTCAAGGTTTCATTTTACATCTGCTGAAAAGGTAAGAAGCCTGACAGAAAACGCTATCAAGAGGGCTAAATATTACTGCCGCTATCCAAATAATTGTGAATTATAATTATCTAGTGTACATCATGTCAACCTGATAGGAACAAACAACTACTGAAAGACCTCATGGAGGTGCGGCACATTTTCAAAATTCTCTACTCGTCGTCGCAGCAGCATCCGTTCCATCGGCCGGCATATAAGAACAGACTGCAAAGTCATTACATGTCGTTACAGACTGCGGCTTAGTGGGAGTAACCGGCCTTTGGCCAGCTCATTCCTCCTTGCATCCTTGCGCGCTGCCCTCAGACGTAAGATCCGCTTCGGAGATCGTATGCATAGCAGTTCATTCATTTCAAGGGAACGTTGTACCTTTAACATGCTGGAATAACCATGTTTTAGCAGGCAGTCTTAGGAGCCAGTCTGTAATATACATTGTGTCTCAAAAGTTTATACTTGCGGAGCTCAAATACAAAGAGGCTTTTCCCTGTGCCCTATGCAACGGTGTCTTACTGAAAGCTTTTTACGACTTTTCTACATTTCATAATCATAATTAAGTGAAGTGACTGAGAGAAGCGCTGGCCAATACCCATTGACAGAAGGCGTACGTTCATTGCGCCGTTTCGCGCAATGTCTGCGGACAAAAAAATTGGCCTTTTGAATTAACTGCATTTTTAAAGCTTCTAGGCATCTGTGAGAGAAAGGCACCAAACAGGAGTGCTGAAAAGTCATTTGGGACCAAAAGAGAACGCAGCACTTTCCAGACAAACTCGCTGCCTAAGTCTAGGAAACGTGCAATGAGGAGGAATATTTCCTTAAACTTTTAGGACGATGGTGCAGCTTGATTCAGATTCCCAGTGAACTGTTGATCACGTTGACCAAGTGACTTCTCCACGATCGCAACGCGCTTTGTGTTAAATGCTGAAACGAGGTCGGCTGGCATGGTCTGGGGAGACTGAGGCCAAGGTCGTTATCCCTCCTTGGTATCTGGCGGTCAGCAGAACTGCGGTGGCGAGACAGTTGTGCTGCGTGCTTCACGGAGAAATGCTGACGCCGCCTTGTCCGCCATGTCTTCGCGCTTCGGGCTCGGGCACAGAACTCGCTGTTCATTTTCAACTCTTTTGCACGATTGCGCTGCGCGCTTCAATCAGATTTTTGTTACGCAGTCGATCAAAACTGCGCTTCGATTGTTCTGCAGTCGCGCTGGGCACCTGACATCCATCAATGCACTGAAACAAATCTAGCTGGGCAAACGGCGGTCGACAATGGCAAAAGCGACAAAACACAAACGGAAAAAGAGCGATGGTGTGGAAGGTGGGGAAGCCATTTGTAAGTCCCTTCTTTCTATGGGACGTGATACGGTTTATGCCTGTTTTTCAGTAGCAAAACACAGCAATTCAACCGCCCCATCCCTCCCCTGCTACCACTGTATGTGTATCAGTAGTTGCTCACTGTTGTCACGTTAACTGATTGCAAGTCATCCTGTTTTTTTTCTGGGCTAGTGCGACCCGACAAACCTGTTTTTCGGGCGTATCCATGCCGTATCAGGTAACCTGTGACACAGATGTATTAACCCGAGCACAACCGTCGGTCAGTTACGACCATGCGCGACTGGGGGGAGGGCAGTTGGAGGCCCCCTCTAATTCACGAACGGTTGGTCGCACGATAAAAATAAGCACATCGTTGGATAGCTTGTGACGAGTAGAGCTCGAAACTGGTCTCATTTTTAGTTTTAGATAATATGTAAGCCATTTACGTCCTATATATGTTTTCTCATAGCCGACTGCATGAGACCGAGAAATGGCCTGAATCTCAAGGGCTGTGACTAATAACGCATAGGTAAAGGCACCAGCGCACAAGTAAAAGTCCGCAAATGCCGATACACATCTAATTTCTCGGATTTGTTTAATATATACGCCGAAACGTCGAGCGAAAGACACGGCAATTCTCGCGCCGGCTGTCCGCGTGCGCCGCAGCCGTATGCAGTAAGAAATTGACGGGAACTGATTTTAGCATTCCTTTATTTTTGCGGAAAAAGCCTATCCATGTATATTTTTTATCTTAGTGGTTCTTGTGATGGTTCTTCATGCTTAAATTTTGGAAAAACTCATTAGTTACCAATCTACACAATTGACGGAGCTTTATTCGCGAGAGCCTGTTTATTTCCAAAACATGTCACTTTTTCAAACTTTTTGAGGTTCCTGGTATTACTTACGTCTGTGCAAGCCAGTTCTGCCATTTTCTACCCATTCTGAGTAATTTATCGCTGATTTTGACGGTGGTACATTTTGGCTCACTACAGTTATTCGTGACATGACCTCAGGTCAATGGCTGGAAATCATTGATACTTTCCCAATGACGGTAAATAGATGTTTGCTTCACTCCACACAAAAATGCTATGAAATATTCCGTCAATTTCCGAAAAAACGACATGTGTTAAAAATGGGCTTGACCTTAGGTCAATGATCCGGAAAATTCCGAAAAATCTGAGATAGCGGATTTGTTGCATCTATCACGACCACTAATCCCTGAAAGTATTACTCAGATATCTTGTTTTCTGAAAAAGTTAGAGGGCGCTAAACTTTTTTGACATAGGTCTGTTTGACCTGACCTCTGTTAGGCACCTGGCCTGACTTGAGGTCAACATTTTGACACAAGATGTAAAAATGATAAAGCAAAAGGTACACAAAGTTTCGTGACTCTGTGTTTGTTTGTCCTCTCGCAATCCCGGAAAAACCTCAGGGGGCGGTCAACTGTCCCCAGTCGGGGGCGGGTTAAACCTCATCATCTGAGCTAGATTTACCTAGTCTACGGCGTTGTGGCATCTCTTTGTCCAAATTGCCTCCGTGGGTGATTAAATATTCCAAACACACATAAGTGTATCAGCCCAAAGAGCAAACAAGGCGGCGTCCCTAGTAACTTAATGAAACAAGAAGAAAAAAGTCCTACCAACTTAAGATAATCTTAACATAAGCCACGTGGTCGTCAGGTAATGATCAAGATGAGGTGGGTTCCTAGAGATAAGACGAAACGTTGGGCAGCGGTTAACGCCAGTGGAGGCAAACCAGTTTTTTTTTGCTGCCGTCATGATGTGTGCAGTTTCACAATATTTTTCTTGCCAGTTAAGCCATGCTTGAGCAGGATATGGAGGACCATGCTGAATTTAAGAGATACGATAGAGTATGTGAAATATGGTCATACCTACCGAAAAGGATTCAGACAATAAATTAGGGATAACACAAAGAAGAGCAAATTCATGAGACGGCTATTAAAAAACAAACAAACAAACAAACAAACAAACAAAAAAAAGGACAACAAACGGAAAGACAGCTAGGCATTGCATGGTTACGGCCAGTACACGTCACTTCTGGGACAGGAAGTTTAATACCACACCCCAGTCACACTTCGTTTTTTGTCTATGCACGAATACACGGCAGCAGACGGCCAGGAGTATGCCTAAATGCCGAATGAATACAGTTTATCTTCGTTTGGCTTTCGATTCTCAGTTGACCAGGAGGAGCGTTTCGTGACCTGAGCACCGCCCTGGTCTGGCAGGACACGATTTTTTTTGGAGATGACGCCATGACGCACAAAGATCAACGAAGGTTTGATACAGTACAGGGATAACCTGCATTCCACCGCGATTCAGACATTGCCTGCACATGGCCAGACCTGGATATAGTTTTCGTAGCCTGTTGGCAGCCCTACGAGAGGGCTCCGAGTGATGCCAGCAGGAGTCTGCAAACACATCGGATCGAGGCCGTCCTGCAGCGTGACGCAGTGCTCACCAACGATTTTAAAAGCAACGTCAGCAGCCTCCGAGCATTCCAGTCTGTCATTGCAGCTCCAGCACGCAATACCAGCAACTGACGCCCGCAAGTGTATGCACAGCATGAATTCCATCGCTGAAGTAACTTTATTCCTTGCTCCTGCCCGGTACACACTATGCCGTGCTGGGGGGACAGATTCTGCCTCCATGCGATCTCGAAAACTATTGGTCCGATATCGTAGCGGAAAACGGCGTTTGTTCGCCTGTAGCGAGATCTACAATTCCGCCAAAAGCGCTGGAGATTTTTGGAAGGGGAATAGGGGGTTAAGATAAGGACCTGAATGGGGATTTTCATAAGAGTTTTGTGACTTCATTTTACAATTGATTTTATTTCACTTCATGCCATTATACCGACAGTTGATATGTTTGTCATATGTGTTAAAAAAAGGTCGATTTTCAGAATTCATAGGTGTGTCCAGGGCACATAAAAAGGGGTTCACGTTTTTGGGAAGCGTTTATTCATTTCATAAAATTGTTTGCGTCTGGTGAGCTTATTCGTGTTCGGAAGGCATTTTCACATGTGGCACATGTCATATTATATACAATGACAAATGCCTATAGGTAGATCCGTTTACCAGAAAAAGTGGGGTAACTTGCTACACGGTGAACGATTGGCGATTGGCTATCATATTCAAACATATTGTGAACACTATTTTATATAGTGTTCAAAGATCGCATTCTGAAATCATAAGCGCATCACATTTGAAAGAATGGAATCATAGGGGTAACCAGATCACATAAGAGGGGTATTTTTTGGAAAATGTGAAGCTATTTTATGATACATTCTGAACTTGATGAGATTATGTGGTAACAAAACATTCACATATGTGTCACATGTCACATTACGTACATTGCAATTGTTCATAGGCGGATCCAGGTAACAGACGAGGAAGAGTCAATAAGTACACCGTAATAACTGTGTTTTATTATGCAGATCGGGTCATAATATCTCAGGAACAAGAACAAATAAAATACCCCCTTTTTATTATTCCAAAACTACGCCTGATTTTATTTTCACTCAAATATTGCGCATTTTATCGTAATACACGTGGAACTAGCAAAACCACTCACACCGATCCAGATGTCTGTTGGGTCCACCATACATTTTATTGGACGAAATATGTACCCGAAAAACCGATACCTGGAAACGGCCTTCGCAGTGTACGTAAGCGAGTTATGTTCGTAAATTAGGATGAAGGTGTCCATGACATACAGCTCTGCTTTATTCATCCAATGAACCATAAATTCTGAGTAACAACGAAATACATGTTTTGTTAACCCCATGGGTGCTTCTATGTATGCACATGTGTAGACTGGAGGATGTTCTGATGTCTGTAATTTGTTCCTGAAGTCTGTAAATGATAGAAAGTGAATAAAAATAGACCAAGGAAATAACAAAATATAGACAACCTCTATAGGATGCTTCTGGATATTCCATTGGCCAGCATTTCTCCTAAAAATGATTTTGGTTGTGAAAGTTACGAATATTTCGACCATTTAAATTATCCATTACTTTATAAAAGACATCAAAATCGTACATGACTAAGTCGACGTGCGCAATCTCCAGAAAACACGATGTTCCTCAAACTTGGCTCCCAAAAACGTGTCTTGGAACCGCCTCTGAAAGAAGTAATTTTTTTAAATTCTGTCACATGTAAAAACATGTGTAGGAAAAACGCCAAGTTTCATGACGAAGCCCCAAAAGCCGGAGAAAAAAAACAGAGGGGAGCAGAATCTGTCCCCTTACCCCAGCACGAAATAGAGTTAAAATCAATAGCACAAATGAGTCTCATTCCGGAAGCGTCTGCGTCTGCTTCTCATTACCTCTCCCTGCCCCCTCCCTCCTCTCACGAAACAGTTTGGTCGTCTTTTACACGTATGTCAACGGTTTTAACTGCCTCCACGTATCAAATTGCACTTGGCTGTCGGTACCCAGTACTAAAGCAAACCTATCACGCGACCGCATAGGGGTCAATTTGATCCCCTGCGGTTTTTCCGAAATAGGTCCCAAACGGTGAGGCACAACTAATTTGGCACACGCCTAAAAACTGCATATCGGATCTTTTTGCGCCGAAAACTTGCTCACCGAGGTAAACAGGGTCAAAGTCAGATCATGGTTTTCAGAAGTGACCATTTTTAGGGTTAACTTTAAACTTCTGCCACAAGAAGAGCTTTTTTAACGCAAACTTCCAAATTTTGTATGAATGCACTGATAATGAGCGGAAAATTCAAAGATAACTTAGTTTAACTAAGGTAAGGTCACGAGGTCCGGGCAAGGTCTAAAACCAAAAGCTATTTCTTAACAAAAAACTTCCGTTCTAATTATCCCAGCCAAAATATCGCAAGAATGATAAAAGTGCAATTCATAGCTTACCGTTCTACAAAGTTTCAGGTCGATATCGATCAGACCACGGAGAGACGCCAAAAATGTGCTCGGGCGTGCCCCTTTTTGTAGAGGCAAAACAATGGAACACCTCATTTTTTTCTTTTTTGTCTAACGCCTAATTAAAGGGTAAAATACGGAAAAATGCATATGTCTTGTTTAATGTCTAATTCAAGGCTTAAGTGGTACAAAACATTGTCAGAAGACGCCAAAACACACATCTGTGATTGTGACCTCTTCTTGGTTATTTGAAGTTGCCGACCTGAGATGGGTAAAGGGAATTACGACCTTTTTCAACAAAAATGGTTTAGCACTTGAATCGAGCGTTTGAGCCATTTTCCTCGACTGCCAGACCAGGTTTGGCCGGTCAGGGCTGCAGGTCTGCCGCCGTTTGTAAGCGCGTCAAATGATACATCGCTTGCAACGCTGGCATGGTAACATTGATCCAATGCCGTCACTGCCATGTGAACTCCAGTCGGTGGTGCCCGCTCATGGAACTGGTTGCCGTCCGGCTGTTACAAGCACCTTTCCAATCAATCGAGCCAGACTATGTGCTTGTTCTATCGATGGTTGGCAGACGAACGCTTCAAATGTGGCTTATTGTCAAATTTGATTTAGCACCTGGATATATATGATAATATAACACAATAGTAAGAATAATATAGTGGCAACCAAATTGATTTAGCGCTTGAATCGAGAACTACAGACCACTTAAAGATGGGAAACAGTAGAAAAAATGCTGAAAGATGACATTAAGTCTGTTCAATATGTCTTTAAAAACTAGAAGTATTCCGTATCTTAAAAAAAGATGGGTTTTATTCAAAGTACCTTCGTTTTATATAGTTCTTAAACGTTCCCGGAAGTCCGGGATTCTTTCACACGAATCGAATGGTTTGTTTTCTGGCTTCTTTTTCGATGCATCAGATAAGGCACAGAATCGAATGTCGATTACGAGTCACAAATGCGGACACCGTCAAAACCAGTTTGCTTATAATGTCACTCCAGCGCCGTCTTCGCAACGAAGATGAAGGGGTGGTCGACAGCTCCTCGATGTCAAGCACTGAACGCAATTTCCTGAACAGCAAGTACCAAACAGGCATCTCCCCCAAAATGCATTTTTTTCGCGTTATCCCCTGCTATTTCGATTAAAAAACCATTGCACATTATCTTTCAGGGTCAAAAACGTTGATGAAACATCAAATAGCCGTGTTTCTTTGCAGTTGCCACGGGTCGTATATTCCCTTTAACTTAATGACCTTGGTACGCCTTTTTACAAAACCTTGCTTTCTAGGGCATTCTTGACCCTGATTTCGAATGCATTACGCAGTCGTAAGGTACACATTGGGGTAAACAGGTGTCAAGGAGAAATGGGTCAGATTGATTTTGCCCTCGGTCTAGCATTCCGTGCCATGCCGGGGTCTGTTCCGAGAAAGCAACAGGACACAAAAAAGCTTTTGTTTACCATTGATAAATACGTGATTTGGTGGTAAAATTGCATCGTATGACGGTAGCTGTCTCTGTGGAGCATATAATTTCGCGATTTTCATTTTTCGAGGTCACTTTTGTCAGTGACTTAGACTCACATCAGGTGACATTATGGGACCTTTGTGGAGGAAATTTGATGTGTGGTTCATTTTGGGTCCAAACTCGAATTCAGCGCCAGAATTTACCACGAGAGACAATACAATAAGATGCAAGAGTATGACACTTCGTGAAACCATAGCCATATGGCTTAACCTGATATGAAGTAATAATTTAACCCTATTCCCGGCAGGGGATACTGAATCCTCCCCCTCGGGTTTTTTGCTTGCCAATTCCAGGGTTTTGGACGCAGTTTTACGAAACTTGGTCACTTTTCCTAGCTATTCTTTTTTAGTACTGTGACAAAATCTCGAAATTCTGTTTTGCTCAGGGACGGAGCCAGGCAACGTTTTTAGGAGGCACCTCAGACTATTTTTGTCCCTGATGAGGGTAAAAGGAAAATGACTGCCAAAAGTATTTTTTAAAGTAGAACTTAAAACTTTATATGGATGTATAACTAAATACCTGGGCAACGTCCAAATACAATTTTGTTCATCTGAGGTCACTTTACAAGGTCATGTCAAGGTCAAAAGTCAAAATTTGGTTTTGTAGTAACAATTTCGGCGCTATTCTTTCAGATGCCAAACCCGAAACATATGTGACGTAGAAGGGTGCTTTCTACTTGTGTATCAAGTTTCAGCATATCAGGTCGGGTCAAGGAGTTATGACCTAAAATGTCAGTGCGCCTACCCTATATCACAATAGCCGTAAAAGCGATTTTTGAAATAGAATAAATTCAAATAATTGAAAACGTTTCCAAGTAATATTAAATGCGCACGAGATCATTTAAAGTGACTCCAAGGTCACTGGGGGTCATTTAAGGTCAAAGGTCCGAGTTGAATCTGAAGAGCATGTGACCACGATAGTTCCCCTTTTTTAATGTCCCCTGGCACCACCTATGCTAACATTAAACAAACATTGCAATACGATCTGTACTTCTTTAGCATAACATGACTAGCAGAAGCCAAAAAAGTGTTTTTACCTTTTTTGTTCATTCCGTTGTTGAAAAGTTAATCCTGCAATTTTTGAAAACCTGTGAACGCCTAAGAATTTTTCCAAAATTTGAAATATTTGTACCTATAGTAAAGTCACATTCAGAATCTCTCGATTTATTCAAATTTCATTGAAAACGGTTGATAAACAACAGAGTTATGAGAAGTCCAAAAGTACCCCCATTTTGATGTTCTTGTCCCCCTGTGTCCACCCCTTTCAAAATTTTGAGAACTTTTTTTTTCAAAGTGTAGTTTACGTCATGGGAAGTCGATTGCCGTTAGTCGCGATGAAATCGGATGTGTAGTTCTCGGGATCTCGGGGGGCGAATCTGCCCCCCTCTGCCTCTGCCTATTCCTCTGCCAGGAATCGGCTGTCGAGCCCTCCGGGAATAGGGTTAAGCATAAGTGCTGAGTCAAGCATCACAAATTAGGTGCCAAGTACTGCAGCTTTATGTTGCCTGCAAAAAGACTCTGTACATTTTAACTGTGACCAGTAGTTTCCGCGGCGCAAGACAAGCAAAGATTTGGCAATCCACGCCATATTCAACCCTTTTTGACCTCATTTGACGTTGAAGGTCACACTCTAGAGACATGAAACGCAATAAAAGCGTTTCCCTGTAAATTTTGTTCTGTGTAGATCTGGTAGCCCTAACCCCGAGTTTTTATTTTTTTAATGAAAGGCGATCAAATTGGTCCCCACCACAACCGAGCGCGCTGTATTTGACTGACCACCCTTGCGAGTTTTAAACATCGTGTTGGATTGCCCGGACTCGATGCAGAGGTGTGTAGAGGGGAGGGAGGGCCACTGGGCCCTGACCCTTCCCTGCCGGATGTGCCCTGCCCGGGGAATGACGATTACTGTCCATGACGCCAAAGACTGGCGTCATCATTCAGACACGTGCCGCCTAGAAGTGGCACCGACGGCGCCTCAAGTGTACTAGGAGCTTCAGGGGCATGCCCAAGGACTCAGACGCCGCCCTCAGACCTGAAACCGAGTGCCTCGAGCCTAAAAGGCCACCCCCGAGGTTTATTAAAAGGGCCCACTGGCGCCCATGTGACTTTGTTTAGCCCCCTTCAATGCTAAATACGGTGCTGTTTCTCTTAATGTGTATGGGCGTCTTCCATGGACGTAATGAGAATGACTCAAAATCCGTAAAGTTCCGCAAACCATTGAGATCAAGCGCCAATCAGTAAACCAACGGTGCACATACCTGTGGAAAGTATGGACTTAGACCTGCTATGACCAAAAACGTGTTTTGAAGCCATTACTAGATCTCATAATCAACCGAAATTGTGTGCTCTGCGCAAAGAATGCTTGGAGAAAAATACAGCATCACCGTGTCAGAGTAACCAGTGTCACTTTCGATCGGTTGGTTGGATTATTTGTTCGTCGGTCGATTCGATTGGCCGGTTATACAAATTCACAGTCACTTCGAGGCCGAATTCGGCCCACATGCGAATAAGGCTTATGCGGACGTAGACCTAATTCTGATAGCAATTTTCCTCACTTGCCAGATTAGGGCTGCAGATCTGGCGCCGTCTTACCTGTTATAAGCACGACAGGTTACACACGGCATGCCACCTCTGCATGGTAACACTGATCCAATGCCGTCACTGCCAGGTGAACACCAATAGGTGCTCCCTGCTCAGCATGCTTTGTTGCGGAGAGTGGAACCGCCTGCCGTCCAGCTGTTACAAGCGCCTTTCCAATCAATCGAGCCAGAATGTGTGTTTGATCTATCGCTGGTTGGCAGACCAACATTTCAAATGCGGCTCCCCTAATTGACGCCTACGAGCAGAGTGTCGCGAAACTGAATGCAGTGGCCGCATCGACCACCGAGTTGGCCTCCTTTAGCTGCGAGTGGCGGCCTCTGCCTGCTGAACAGCAATGCTATTACCAGCACTAGCACTAACATTACTAAAACTGCTACTATTGCCGATGTTGTGGCGAGGGTTTAACTATATTTTCATTGGGCGAATTTCGGTTGAATTTCATCTGGGAACCGCTCACCCCTCCCACACCCCCATGCGATCTTCTGTCTTACGAGTTTTTGTCTCGAAATCCGCCTGCATCCTTTTGTTTACAGTTCGAGGCGTTTTACCGACTATGCGGCTGGTCATTGACACGAATTTCATGCATTGAAACTGGAGCTGACACAGAACACCGATACCTTAAGAAGGGAGAGCGCGTCTGCAACGATCGCAGAATAGCCTGACATGCGTCCCATAAACGTCTTCTGAATCTGCTTTTGGTCCATGCAGGACGTTCTGATCTTGACGTAATGTTTGAAAAGGATGGTTAAAAAAACGCCGAATGTCAGCACGCAAACGACTTTGTTTTGGCCCCGGAACAACTGCGGGGCGGCATGAAAATAGCGGTAACCCAAACCACTGCAGGGGTTTGATGCAACCCTCTGAGGTTACCGTAAGTTGCCCCAACACGACCGATTTTACCACTCAACTTTTGCATAGCTGAGGTTCGAACCTTGTCAAAGATTCCTGGAGAATTCAAGGTTAATACCCTGACAAACCACTGACCTATGACCTCTTTCTCGAGGGCATGTCATGGTGATATTACAGTACGACGACATCGGATACAAAAGTTGTGTGTTACGGTACTCGGGTGAAAATAAATTTCATGCGTGGGTGTCACCCAAGCTTTCTGTGACTTCTGCACCTTGGTCCCTTACTTGGGTGAGGGTCATCTTAGGTCAAAATCATGAATTGTAGTCAATGGCCTTTTTGGCTCTTTGATGACGTTGCAAGGGTCACAATGCAGTCTGAAGGTGATTTGCATAGTAGGGTGGATCGAAAAAAATAAATCAACTTCTTAGGGGTCAAAACGCGTGCGCGTGAATGTGAAAAAGAAGAATGAGGACCAAAAAAATATTTAAAATATTTTAGATAGGGCGCACGAAGCATTTTTGGGACCAGAAATACGCCTTCTAGGCATTGAAGTCTCCATTGCTTTAAACATTTTGCACAAGAAGGTAACTCTTCAGAAGTGTATGTGAATCCTGTGAGTGATAATTTTCGGTGTTTAGCGCATGCGCCGAACAAACGCTGTTTGCGTCATGTCGGCAATCATCGAAACATATCATAATTGTCATCGTCATCACCATCATCGTCATCGTCATCATCATCATGATCATTATTATCTTCACCATTCATCAAACGCCATCCCAGACACAATGTTAAACCAGAACTATTTATTTGTGATGAATGACATTCCACAACAAACTCCGCTGCCACTAATGCACCAGCCTCAGCGGTCACTTGCCACTCGAAGCCAGTCATAGCAGTCTCTTCTCGTGTCCATCACTGGCTGAAAAGTGCTGGACCGGGCTTTTGCCAGTATCAGTGCATGACGTCCACTGTGTCCCGCCTTCTTCTCTGCATCTGTGTGACTTCTTTCACCCATCGTTCGACCCCTTGGGAGTGCCAGGGAAAGTCACTGAAGTCCATTGGTGCTTCCACAACAGCCGCGATGGTCTCGTCTGACATTTCCATGATCAAAGGTGGCTCCGTTGTATTTTGCCAGTCAATCATGTGGTAGTACTCCTCGGCATGGAAGTTGATGTCAGGGATAACGAACTGACGTATGTCATCTGGATCCTGGTCCTGGCATCTTCTGGTTCGACATCTCCTTATGCGCTCTACCGCCAGCATCCTGTTCTGCTGATCGTCGGCCAGCATAGCGATCAGGACATGATCACTGTGGGCCCAGAACCCGTTGCGCTGAAGCAGCTTTTGCGTGATGCTACGGTCTCTCTCCGGCAGCTTTCTTGACAGGGATATCAGAAAGAACATGTTCTTCACTCCATCGCTGATATTTGAATGAAGTCTGTACCTGAACCATCCGGGGCCGTACCGGTTTAGTATAAAATATACTAGCTGTACAAGCGCCGGTGCTGGAGCCTCTGTGGACACGTACAGTCTGAGTACTCTATTTGTAAGTGTAACCCAACGGGCTTGATGGATGGCTCCTGGTTCTAAGGCTAACAGGCACTGGGTAACACCTTCTGTTCCTGCCTGGACAGCCCTACACATGTCATGCAGGTATTGCTGATCTTTGCTCATCTCATTTCGAACTTCTACCGGAATTGAAGGAACTAGTCCCGGCACTGGCTCAAACCTAGCCAAAGGCAGTGTGGTGAGATCTCTCTGAATGGCTTTGCCAACTGGTCCGTGGAAGGATGCTGGACCACTCGTTCCACCATCAGCATCCTTGAACACATGTCTCAGCGTCAGTTCGTTGATGTGGATGCCGCATATAGCTTGCTGGAGCGGACGGCCTACACCCAGTTCGATTCGCCTGTTCACACCACTGTTGCGGCCGGTATTTACCGCTGTGCCGTCTGATCCAAGCACCACCGGATGCGCATCGTTGTCCCGTATCACGTCCAGCAACTCCTTCGCGATATCTGCAGCACTTCCGCTATTTGGAGACACGCGATCGACATACCGATGGCCGAGTTCGGTAACCACTACCTCGTGAAGTTCTTTGGTAAACGTCAATTTCTTTCCAACTTTCTGCAGCGTCTTGTCCTCCCTACCGTCGTAATAGAATCCTGCTAAGCGGTCACGTCGGTTTTGCAATGAGCTTTCAGCCACCTCTTCTTTACCCCATTTGTCTCTCTATCGCCGGATTTTGCTGCGGTCTGTCAGCTCAGCCTTGCTGTGCTCTGTGATTATCCCATAATCAACCAAAGCTGCGTTCAGCAAGCCAGCGGCGAAGCGATCAGAGATACCGCACCGATTATACATCCGCGAAAAATTCGGAAGCTGATGGCGGTTCTGTCCGGCGACATCGTCCGCGTCGTCATCGGAACTAGATGAATAAGAGAGGCTTGCATCAGCTGCTTCCGTATCACCCGTCTGACACTTTTCACTGCTATCATCGTCGTCATCTGCATCCCCTTCGGTCAGTTGCCTTTCCTCAGGATCGTGCTGCCTGTCCCTCTTCGGTGTCTTTTCCCTAGTTTCATACTTTTCCCCCTTCTCTTCTGCCTTCGGACATTTTCCTCAGTTGTCTTCCGGTCAACGCCGCCTATGTGGAGCTTTCTCTCTCCTCGCTGGTCGTTGAGGAAAGCTACTTCTTGAGCTGGCACCCTTTTAGAAGCTGGGCACTTGCCACAGGGGACATCAGCAAGATCGCATCGGCACCACATGATGTCAAATAAGCCATCGTACTCTCGTTGCATACTCACGAGCTTTCGACCCTTGCCCCGTTCGCGTTTCGAAGACCATTGCATGAGGTTCTTCCCCGTTATGGCCAGTCTTTCTACGTTCTGAATTATCCTGTTCTCCGAAATAACATTTGACATCTCTCTCTCGGTCTTACCCGACGTGCCACCCATTTGAGACGCCTCTCCGTTGTCCACTGGTACCCACGTAATAAGACTGGCTCTGTCCCAGATGGCTACTATAGCATCCTTGACTGCTTTTGCTATTTCTCGTTTTGTCGGCTTCTTTCCAGAAGGAGTTGTCCTTTCATTCCGTGTGTTCCCGTAAAAGGCATACACTTCTCTTTTCCACGTTAGCTGGTTTATGGGAAGAGCGTCCGGGCGTGTTTGCAGCAAAGGGTGTTTCGTTCTCTGTCTTGTTGATGGTCCTGGATTACTCATTTTAGTTTAGTTCAGAATGTCACTCTGTCACAGAATGTCACAGAATGTCATCCCCTACGATCCGAATGCTGACGGAACACACCCGAGTACTAAATCTCTGGTCACCATGCCACAGTCCAGGGACCAGCGCGCTACTCCTCTGACGTGTCTGTCTGACTCCGCTCTCCGATGACAACAAAGCGCTTCGCTGCGAGGTATCGTTTACCGGCACCGATCAAGGTTTTCAAGAGCGTCCTCAGAGATGAGCAGCGTGGGCAAGGATATGTGTGGGAAGCCCACGAATTCGACTCGGACTCTGTAGTCCGCAGCTATTGCAGGTCGTGAGGCTCACTAATGCGCGGTCTTAGCTCGTAAGGGCTACTGTCTGTCTTCCACTTTATTCTACCTGGCAGTCTCCTGTTATTTGCTCAAATCCATGCTCATCACCTATCCGTGAACTACAGACAGTGAAAAGGTCCACAAAGCTACGCACAGCTACGGTGGATGGTGAGCGAGGTGTTATCTTGCTATGCGTTATGCTAAACCAATGGAGACTTTAACGCTCGGGAACGGCGAAACTCACTTCAAAGACGCTTCGTGCGCCCTTTCTAGAATATTTCTAATATCTTTTTACTCCTTATTTTGCGTGTTTTCAGATTCACGCGCACGCGTTTTGACCCCTAAGAAGTTGCTTTGCGACAAAAAATATATTTTCGATCCACCCTATTGCATAACATTCCTTATTTATCGTCAGAGATCGTTTTGGGCCCCTCAGAGCCGTAGGTTACGTCCAGCAGTAAATTAATCCGGCAAAAATCTTGAGGCTAGCCTACGTCCAATAGGATTCAATAAAAATCCAGAATCTATTGACACGATATCCTTAGTGACCACCTGCAGGATCACCAAATGGAAGCATATAACCAAAGAACAAGCTACACAATCATTCCGTTGCTCTATCTTGTCAGGTTCGGAAGTAGCTGGAGAGGGGGAATGGTATCGACTCCCTTCCCTGTGCTGCAGAAAGCAGTCAAAACATTAGCCCGCCCCCGACTGGGGGGAGGGTTCACCGCCCCCTTGAGGTATTTCCAAGACTGCGAGAGAACGAACAAACTCGGCGCCACGAGTCGTCGTGCACCTTTTGCTTGATCATTTCTACACCTTGTGTCAAAATTTTGACCTCAGGTCAAGTCAAGTGTCTGACCTAGGGCAGGCCAAGTGGACCTATATCCAAATTAGTTTAGTGCCCTGTAACTTTCTCGGGAAACCTGACAGTAATAGTTTCAGGTATTAGGGATCTTGAAAGATGCAGCAAATCTGCTTTCCCAGTTTTTGGCAGTTTTTCCGGTCATTGACCTAAGGGCAAGGCCATTTTCGGGGCATGTTTTTTTTCGGAAACTGACGTTTTTTACAATATTTTTGGTGTGGGGTGATGCAGACATTCACTTGCCGTCAATGGGCAAAGTACCAATGACTTCCAGGCATGGACCTGAGGTCAGACCACGAATAACTGTTATGAGCCAAAATGTACCGCCGTCATAACCGGCGATGAATAACTCAGAACGGGTACAAAATGGCAGGACTGACTGGCAAGGTTGGAAGTAATACCAGGAAGTTTAAAGAGTTTGAAAAATTGCATATTTTGGAGAAAACAAGCTCTTGTGAGTAAAGATTCACCATTTACAAAATTTAAGCATGAGAAACCATCACAGCAACTACTAGTATCAACAAGTATTACATGAAAAGGTTTATGTCGCGAAAATAAAGAAACCCTAAAATAAGTTCCTGTTAATGTTGTGCCGCATTCGGCTACGGCGTCCGCCAGCTGTCGGCGCGATAATCTCCGTGTCCTCAACTCAACGTCTCGGCGTAATTATTGAACAAATCAGAGAAATTAGACATGTATCGGCATCTGCGGATCTTTGCCAGTTCGTTGGCGCCCTTACCTAGCCACAGCCCTCGTTATCCAGGATGTCTCTCGGTGTCATGCAGTGCGCTGTGAGAAAACATGCATAGGGTGTAAATGGACCACATATTATCCACAACTAAAAATGAAAAAAATGACCAGTTTCGAACTCCACTTGTCACGAACTTTCCAACAGTGTGCTTATTTTATCGTGCGACAAACCGATTGTGAGATGGAGGGGGGCGGTCAACCGCCCCCCAGTCGAGGGCCATCGGCATCGAATGCCCATCGGGCGCGGGTTAACGTGCCGCCACGCATGCGACACGTTACCAGCAGCACAGCACAGCCAGCACGCCGCTTACCAGCTGACCACTGACCAGCTGATTCAATTACTAGTTGACCCCATGGCCAAGTGTCGAACGTCGGAACGACTCGGACCCTCTTGTCAGAAAGGTTTCTGGGCCATATTCATGACCTATCTTCACTTCTGAAGACTGCCTAGAGCCGAAACACGAAGTGTTATATGAATGCATTGTATTTTGCCTGTAACCCCGCCCCTGTCCTGAAATACGGAGGGCTGTTTTATTATAGTCATGCCAGACGTCCGGGAACGAAAAAAACAGTTTTGGCAATCTGTGTGGATATTTAGAGATCTGTTTTTAGCCGAGAAAAGACATGCTGTCCGTTTAGTCCCCTAATGACTGAGGGGTGCGCGTGCAAACATTGTCTCCACGGCGCATTTTCGCGTTAATTCGAAACCAAACAATGGTATTACCATGAAACTGTCAATACCTTAATTAAATGAAGCCATTACCAAGTCGAATCAAGCCAAACTTTATTTCAACCATTTTGAAATAACATCTGTTATCAAGATCATGCAGGGGCATGTCAAAATGACGTTATGAAAACGACCAAGTTTACAACTGTTTTCATGCCATCGCAGTGTGGTTGATTCCATCACCTTTGGGCTAAACCTTATCTGACCTGCAACATTGTCCCTGATGAAACAGGTAATTTTGTAAATCGTAAAATGTAGGGCCATCGACTGATGGATCATTTGATGGAATCTGCGCAGTGGTTCCTGACATAACACAATGTAGGATACTAATCTTATTTAACTTTGACCTGTGACTCGAAACTGAACAAATTTGGGCACCGTCGGTGTGCAATGTGCATGACACCCGTGCAGTATTTAAGTGGCCTTCTGCCGATGTGAATGAAATGTGATGGTATCACTCTTTCTCAGGCGAACACGATCCTAAAACTTATTTTTCAAATGCTCCAGTGCCTCACGATGCATTGCGATTCAAATTTGTATCGTCCATATCCGTCCGGTAGTTCAGAAGATATCGCGGGGAATTTGACCACTCACTAATTGGTTGATGACCAATGGTGAGACGCCATGATCGATGGTGACTCAAACGCCAAGCGCGCCCATGATATTGTTTGCTCTCATCACGAAGCGGTTTACAGACACCTGTCAAAAAGGATATAAAATCGGAAAGATCGCTTCCAGAATAATGATGAAGACGGGAGTCGCAAGTCAACGCGCTGTAATTGGAATTAATAAAACTTACAGAACTGAGCTAACCTCTAACGCAAACGTGACTCATGGTACACTAGTCGCAAAGCTATCAAAATAACCTGATATATTGTAATTACTTATTATTCTAATATAGTTATCTTCATCTTATAATAATGCAAGATTGCCATATATATACACAAACATGTCAAGACACGTTTTGTTCAGGACCTAAGAGTATTTCGTTTTCACCAGTTTCTTGGAACATTGTTCGAGTTCCCGGATAACCTTTTTTACATGATCAAGTAACGAGTAAATCAATCGGTCTATAGATATATGTTAGTGTTTAACCTTTTTGGATATCATAATCCATCTTCAAAAAAGAATGTCGCAAAAAACAGACAAGCACGCACCGGAAGAAAGAGTATCACGCGACACACACATGTCATTAATGACGAGTTGTCTTTTACGGTATGAAGAATGAACAGGCAGTGTACCTGAGCAAAAAGTTTTAAAACGGCCACAGAATTTTGATGTCGATTTAGGTCCTGGTTTTGGTTCCCAATGGCCATGGCCTCAAAAATTATCAGCCTTTCGTTTTCTGTACAGTATTTTACAATAGACGTGCTGTCCACGAGGTCGTGTCGCCGAAGTCTTAAATGACGAGCTGTTTCGGCGTGAATTTTAGGTGCCGCTTCTCGAAAATGCATAGTGATACGGCGCGTTAAGGTTGTTGTTGTGACGCCATATAAGTCCCATTGTTACGAAGCCTGCTGTCTTCGTTTTGGCATTGCAGTTTGTAGACTATATTGGTGCTTTTCTGTTTGTCCTGCTTAGCAGATTAGTTATTTTCATAACTAAGCTACTAATCTTTGAATTACTGTAATACTTTACTTTGGTCAGACGATTTTGCTGTTTTGAATTTTGCTATCTTGAATTTTGCTATTTTGCTATCTATTTTGCGAACATATTTTATGTTACTATTGATTATGTCCTTTAAAACACGCTCATGTATTCTGTGACTAGAAGCCATTTGGTTTTTATAGCAAATTTTGATATATTTTGATTATGTTATTTTTTTCCAGTACATGCTTACTTGTTGTTGTGACATTCTTATTCTGAAGATGGATTATGGTATCGAAACATTTTACATTAACATAAGTCTATAGGCCGATCGATTTATTCTTTATTTGGTCATGTAAAAAAGGCCATCCGGAAACTCGAACAATGTTCCAATAACCTTGTGAAAATGGAATTCTCCTTGGTCTTTAACAAAACATGTCTTAAAGAAAAAGTTTTGCCAAAGCACACTAATATATATATATATACACGTAATGATATAAAATGGTAAGCAGCTCCTATTAAGTTTTAGGCCCGTTACGATTTCTGAAGGCCTTCAGGAAGTGGACGACCGGGACGGGCTGGGCTGAGCAGGCCGCTCGGTTTGTTTTCTTCAGCTAATTGATGTAAGATCTACTTGGTTTATGGTAGAGCTTAGAATTTGGAAAGTTTTAGGATTCGAATGCTCGGATAGGTACATTCGAATGTCCTGGTCGAATTTTTCAGTTTCTTGAAGTCTGTGCCATTTCGTCACAAAAGGTACGACCGGAACAACATGTGAAAATCAGACTGATTGACCATTCCAGGGACAACAGAGAGAGCTTGAAAGCTCCGCCCGGCGTTCAGCCCCGGCCAGACGGTGGTCAGGTTCTGTCGAGGCGAGGTAGGGCATATCGTCATCGTCAGCGGCAGAGGGTGATCTGATTGGCAGTCATGCTGCTGTGTGACTAGAGGTACAAACTATCAAGCCCATACGATACGGCGCTTCGGAATGATTAGCGTGAGAAGAAGAGATAAATATAGCAAAGCATCCAATCTAGCCTTGAAATAGGTAGGAATCTCTTCTCTTGTTCCGCGCCACCGTATCCATGGACAAAAGACAAGAGTTAGCAAGGACTAGGCTCGGTTTGGCCTTCGGTATTGACCCCTAACCACTCCGTTACACTCCGTTACGTTATTTCCAGCACGGGCAACAAAACGTGATTTTTGTGACATATGCGTGCGCCTTTTTGTTTCGGTTCAAAGAGAGTAATTTGTGGATGCCAAAGCCGTGCTAAACACAATGTGTGTAAAAGTAGGCCCATTTTCGTGACGAAAATTTCGAATTTTAGTCGCTAGGATAGTATGTGAAGGATTCGAGGAAGACACCCAACGCCGCAGTTTTACGTTTCGATTTCGGGCAAATATATGCCCGTGACAGTGGGGAATAATCATATGCACACAAACTTATTGCACGCACATTGCCTATTAATATATTGAGATGCCGGTTACTTTCCCGTATTGGTTTCAATAGACTCAAATAAAAGAGACAATACAAAGAGGCTCATATGTACTTTACGGAAATATCCAGGTTGACTAGCCGACTGATATCGACCCGGCGTCTCTGCCCACCGTTTCCAGACATGGAGGCAATGATAGATTACTCTCGAGGCTGCTCATCTCTGTACGGAATTTGGTGGGCAGATCCGTACCACAGTAGCGAGGGGGCGGAGCATATCTTAATAGTTCAAAATCGAAGGAGCTGAAAGCGTGCTTTGCACCCTTTTAGAGAGTGGGATTTCATACACGGCGGTCGCCCGGAAAAGTTCAGATCGAGGTGTTTGTCATTCATTTATTCAGTCAGTCAGTCAGTCAGTCAGTCCAAGCTTTCGAGCGTCTAGCTCCCGAACGTATTAGCCGATCGCGACTCAAGTGGCACCATCGGGTGCGCCGACTCGGGGGACAGATTGCGGTGCGGGTTTCGAAGCGATTCGTGGCGTGCAGCACGTGCCACGTGGCGCGAGGTGGACCTCTATAGAATTCAGTTAAACAGGGGTACAGGTCAGACGACGGATGCGGCTGACTCAGGACATGGGCTCCACTTGCGGATGCGTGCTTTTGTGGTTGGCACCCACGTGCGATCCACGTGGCGATCCACAGGCACGTGTTTCGATTTGGACTCAGTGCCTCCGAGTACCGTCAAAAGTGCTTTCGGCGGCTGAAATTTGGTGGGTGGATAGACCAGCATTAGGGCCATCCAACGGCACCTCATCTGATGGGCATGGTCCAATGGGCCACGTGCAGCACATGTACGCCTCTTGTTACACTCCTGTGTTTCTTATGGGCCAATTGTCGCGATGCAAACGGCGCAGTTTGGTGCGATGATGGCTTGGAAAGACGAATGGGCAGCTGGGAGATCAATTTCTATGGATTCAGAGCGAAACGGGGGTGCGGCTTGGACGGGAAGCGCGAGGTATCCAAGAATAACACCTCTCCTTCATTGCCGAAAAGCTACTACCGCTGGGATGGTGGAAATTAACGGGCAGGACCACGTGATACGTGCCATTCGGTGCACGTGGCTGTTTTGCACGTCAATAGTTTCAGCCTGGTGTGCGAGGGACGCACGTGCTGAGATATACATCTTTGTCAATCAGGCCTTTGGTTTGGGAACCGTTGATGTTGCTGAGGCAGGAAATTTTGTAGTGGGATGCAAAATCACAAAAGCCGTCATGGACAATAAAGCTTTAACCCGCGCAGTGAAAGGGGGTTTCGCGCTAACCCGCACTGGAAGGATGGGGCACAAAAGTGTCCTTCCGATCTTACACACAGAAAGAGCTAGAGACATGATATTGTATGGACAGGTTTTGGCCATAATGATTCACATTGCGCGCAATTTTTATGACCCTAGGTCAATATCTTCAAGGTTAAATGGGGTCAAAAAGTCAACTTTGGACACTTTCTCGGTCCGTACAGGACATTCCGTACGATTTTTCAAACGAAACAGGAAAAGGGTGTTCGTTTGAGCAGTAAAACGTGGCGTACGTCAGCTTCCATTCATCTGGCGTCTTGACTGAGGATTTTGGGCCCAGGTCATGTCAGGTCATTGACCTATGGCGTTATTTTCATCCTTTGCAGATCAGGTTTCAAGCAACACGGGATAGCTTGAGTGTAAAAGAGGGCGCTATATGCATCTTTTGACGTATTTTCAGTGAACATCGGTACATTTGGCCACTTTCAGCGTTTATATCTATCCATGCGTATACATGTATATATGTATATACATATGAGTATCAGTGTGCCAAAGGTGTTTTTAGTAGGGTCTTTGAATACATATTTTATACAAATCGAGACATTGTAAAGCTTATCTGGACCAGGTCACAAAATAGTCATCCTTGACCTTTGATGACCTTGACCTGCATTGCCTCTGGTATACATAAGCGTATTCATATGCGCACACTTCTTTTTGTTAGGGTATTTGAATGCATATTTCATCCAAATTGACACGACTGGTACATGTAAGCGTAGCGGTGTGCACACACGAGTTTTTATTATATATTTGATGACCTTGACTCTTACTGACCCTGGCTGTGGTCTTAGTACATTCATCACTTATGCCCGAATCGCCTGACTGTTCAAAAGGTAATCTTAGGTAGAACGTAGGTAGTCCTTTCACAAAGTTCCCATTTGTCAGCGACAACCGTGATTTTCGTTATGTTTGCTTGACTTCAAATGCTTGAAACATCAAAAATGTCCAGCCGATTTTCGATTTTTCTGCGTCAATCGATGAGGCATTTAATTAGCATAAATGTCACAAAGTAGCAGCAACCAGCTTCCATCTGTTCTCAAGATTTCCAAGAAAAACAGGCGAGGGGGGCGCAAAAGACCCCTTTTTCCAATGCGCTTGTTAAGGTATCAGTGGCAAGATGCCATTCATATGAGCGTGCAACGTGTCGGATTTGGGATCCTCCGTTTAAGAGAAGTTTGTGATGCCTACCTTACTGGCTTTATCAGCATAAAAGTACCAAGCAGGTGCACGGGTCTGCGTGCGATACAAAGCTTTGATTTTGACCCCAACCAACCGTGAAGCGCGATGGTTTGCCTCTGGCTCAAAATCGAAGGATTTGAAAGTGTGGGAAGCACACTTTTAGCGAGTGAGATTTTGTACATGGCGGTCGCTCGGAAAGTTCAGATCGAGTTGTTTGTCATCCAGTCAGTTAGTCCAAGTTTTCGAGCGTCTGGCGCACAAACGCGCCAGCCGATCGCGACGCATGTGACACCATTGGATGCGCCGACTCGGCGGACAGATTCTGGTGCAGGTTTCGAAGTGATTCGTGGCATGGGACACGTGCCACTAGGTGAGAACCGGGATTCTGCAAAATTCAACTAATTACGTTTGTAGGCCAACGGTGGGTGCTGTTGACTCAAGACTTGGTGGCAACGTGGGCCCCACTTGCGGGTGCGTGCCTTTGTGGTCAGCACCCACGTGCGATCTACGGGGTGATCCTCAGGCACGTCTTTTTAATCACTTCGATTTGGATTCGAGGACCTCCAAGCGCTGCCAACAGTGATCAAGGCTGCTGAAATCTGGTGGGCAGATAGACCAGCTCTATGGCTGTCCAACGGTACCACACCTGATGGGCAGGATGCAACGGATCACGTGCAGCACCCGTGCGCCCCTTTTACAACCCTGTGTTTCTTATGGGTCAATTGCTGGGACGTAAATGGCACAGCTTGGTGCGATGATGGCTTGGAAAGACGGACGAGCAGATGGACGACCAATTTCGATAGGTTCAGGACGAAAGGGGGGGGGGGAGCTTGCGCGTGAAGCACGAAGTGCGTAAGCTATTAACACCCGTCATTCATTGCAGCAAAACAACAACTGTTGGGACGCTGAAAATTAGCGGGCAGGAGCACGTGGTATGCGTCATTTGATATATGTGGTTGTTTTTCAGCCTGATGTGTGCGGGACGCAAGTGCTGAGCTGTAGCCGTTTTCCATTTAGGTCTTTGGTTTGGGGACCGTTGATCCTGTAAGCGCGAAATTTCGTGGTGGGCTGCAGTTACTAACGCCATCCAGAACAAACAAGGCCTCAGTGACATGTCATCCATGTGAGCGTGCGACTTGTTGGACTCAGGATCCTCCGTTTGCGGGAGGGTGCACGATTCATTTCTACCTTCATGACGAGGACGGCAGGTGTTGTTCCGTATGGGTAATGCTGGTACTAAGCGGGTGCACAGGTCTGCGTGCGATACAGAGCTTCGATTTCGACCCCAGACCAACCGTGTAATGCATTGGTTTGCCTCTAGAGTTACTCTCCGCATTACTCTGAACCACAATTTTCTACAGAAGCAAAAACAACGGTAGGCACCGCCCCGATAAACATCCCTCTTGGTTATGGGGCATGAGACGTGAGATCGACTTGGAGGTAAAACACCATAGTCTCAAATTTTAATGAAATTTTGTCCGGAAGGCGATCTGTGGCTGGGATGTCGGATTTCCCAAAGATGTAGAATGGATAGATATAGATTCCTACTCCTCATCTCCGTCTGACGAGCGGTTTTTGCGCTGGAGCAATCAAAAGCTTTTAAATGTGATTATTTTTGGCCAAACCTTTTGGTTAGACAATGTGTATTATTTCAGTAGCCGATCATCACATTCTTGAGAACTAGATATCGTTGTGATAAGCAGAAATGTTGCGATGTTGTGCTATTCGCATTTTTAAATTTTGTTTGATTATTTACCTAACCTTGAAACATATTTTCAAGGTCATTTTTTGAGGGTGTGACCGGTGATCACGAGTGAAACTGAACAAGTAAAATGTTTTCTAGAAGAGAGTTTTGATTCGTTTTAGATCGAGGAAAGCTCCCCATTTTATGTTTAATATTATACATACACGTATAGTTTGCGGCATATTGGCCGAAAATATCCCCATTGGGCATTTCCTCGTCTTTTACCGGCAGGAAATGGCATAAGAATTATAGGTATAGATGATTTATGGTATGCGTGTCAGTTTATCATGTACTGCTGTTATGAACAAACATTGAATAGAAATACGGGTGCAAGAAGCACTCGGTGTCGTTTGCGACGGATCGACCGCAAACTAGAAAAAATCCAAGTTTTCAGTCGATGCCGTCGCCGACTCGTCAGCGGGCAGGCGATGCGGCGAGTCCAGTCGGCTTAGGTGCCAAAATGAACAAAGAAGTAAGGAAATCAGAGTGGTTGATATGCTCGTCACCATATCATCACTGAAATATTCTTCATAGACTAATGTGATGACTGCGTTTGGCACCGTAGCTTGAGACCGGTGGCCGCATTTATTTCGAAAACACTGTGGACAACACAGATTAAACTGTGGGCAACTTCTGGCTCAGCATGAGGTTAAAGCTTTTCCATGGCATGCGGGAACACCTAAAGTGGCCTTCTGTTTCTGTTCTGAAGGATCGTTTCTTAGCTCTTTCACTAGGGAGACCAATTTTCCATCCTCTTTCCGGCAGCCAAGAACGGCGTCTTTGACGCTGCCGATGTATGTATGTGTTTACAAACAGCCGGCCTCATCCACTAAAAAGGGCTGTTCTGTGGCCTTTGTCATAGAGACAATGGTACACAGATAAAAAGAATGCGGTGTAAAATGTGAGTACCGCACTACTCGCAAGTCAAAATGAGAGCACGCAGTAGAAATCAGGACCATCGACCTGACTCCAAAGATCGCAAGATGTTGTGTTTAAGGTACACTTTAATACCAGTAAAGAGGAATGTTGTAAATGGTGGCGTATGACATGGGTGTTATACTCAGTACAAGCTCGGTACATAAAAGTGCGCTGGCCGAAGGTTCTGATAACACGGGAAACATGCAACATGTTTGACTGTCTGGTGACGCAACAGACGTGGTCCTTGTAAGACAAACTCTTAAACAGATACGCAGGCTACTGCGATCTTAAAATAATGCGCAGCATGTTGACGTCAGCAACAATGGCTAGGTCTTTGGCAGTTAGCCACTTGAGTGACCGTATCACGTCATATATATGCTGGAATTTGCGTCGACCTGAAATCACGCGAGCAGCGAAATTCAAAACTTTTTGAATCTTGGCAAACTGGGATGCGGATGCGTTTCCGTAGTGTGGTAAGCAATATCGTATGTGACAGCACCAGAGTGTCGATGAGACGAAGTAGGAGGTGTGGTGGGAGGACGCTCTTGGCGCGCAGTAGACCAACGAGTATGCCGTTACACTTTGAAACAACGCGGTTGACATGCGGCTTGCACGTAAGACACGAGTCCATGATCACGCCTAGGTTTCTAGCCTTTGTTTAGGGGCAAGGGGCTGCTGTATGAAGGACACTGTGCCTGGATCTGTGATGATACTGAGGTTGCGACTGCTATCTAACAACATGGGCTCGTTTTTTTTTTAGCGTTTGCCTTCATGCCGTGTTGAAAGAACCAAGCGTACACAGTGCCCAACGCAATCCCCAGCGCGGCTCTCATTGCGGGCAGGTAATACCGTGGGTCAGTGATCATCAGCTGGGTATCATCGGCGTATCGAACATGCATATACGGAACCCAATGATCTCACTGGGAATGTGACAAGCTAGGTCGCTACTGACGATGTCAAGGAGCAACAGCCCAGGGCACGATTCTTGGAACGTGCCAATCTGCAGCGCTTTCGGTTCTGAAACTTCACACGTTGCGTGTGGGCTTCCAGGTAGTTAGAAAACCATCCTGGGGATATCTGCAGTCGCTGAAGTCTCTCCAGGATCGCGTCATGAGCCACAACATCAAAACACTTGCTAAGATCGAACAGTGCCAGCAACGATACCTCTGACCAGTCCATACTCTGCAGAATATGGTCTGTGACAGTTAAAAGAGCTATAAACGTTGAGTGATGGAACATAAAACCGTGTTGATCGTCACTGAATAAGGTACTCCGCTCAATATAGTCGGAGACTTGGCGATGCAAAAAAATTGTGGACAATTTTGCAAATCAGTGGAACGTTTGAAATGGGCCGGAAATTTGACGCATTCAAAGGATCACCTGACTTATGCAGCGGAATGACTATGGTACACTTCCAAGAGGACGGCACAATCTCCGTAACAATGTTGCAATTTACGATGCGAAATTTTGCACGCCCGATAATGCTGAAGCACAGCTTCAGGATATTCGGAGGGATGTCATTTTCTATGCTCGAGTTTTTATTCGGGATATTCACTAAGGTATGCTGAAGCTGGACGAGTGTGATAGATGTCAGCGTCAGAGCGCTGCTGTTCACACGCGGCAGGCGCACGCCAAGCGGCTGACGATCTGACTGCTGAAACTCTGCAATAACACACGCACGTGCACACGTGCGAACCCCGATGGAAGTAAAGTAACTGTTTAGCTCGCTTGGAGAGATGTTTTCGGGTTGTGTCGACTTCTCCGACTTCGGTGCGATGATGTGACGGAGGTGACGGTACCACCTTGACGCCGACGTCTCTTGTAGCCGGCGCTCGATGTCGTCACGACAGTTTCGTCGTATCCCGTGTTTCACTTGGACGTCGAGCTAGGCGTATGCTCCGTTCCCTGAAGCGCGAGCTGCACGCCGCTGGTCCATAAGCTCCAGGGTCACGTCAGAGACAGGGGGTGGTGTGGGATTGTGGACGCGAACGCGACGCACTGGCGCGTGAGTGTTCAGCTTAGTGTTAAGCAAGGTCGAAAGCGACTCCCATTGCCTCTCGCACGAGTCGCCGAGCCGCACCACCGACAGCCAGTCCACGGCGGCGACGTCAGCGACGAACGCTGCCGGATAAAAAGGAACGCCAGCTCCGACCCACTCGAAACATTGGCTTCACACGCTGGCGAGGTGCATGGAACGTGAGTGCGACTCGCCAGTGATGCGCGGTAAAGTCACACTTATGCATATGACAAGTCGCTGGCGCCTCTCCGCGACACAGTCCAACCGACAGCAAGATGACGTCAAGAAATGAGCTGGAGAAACCGCGGTGGAAGGTAGTTTGTCTGACTTACTGACGTAGGCCGTATTTCTCCAGATCGCAGTGTCGCAGCTGGGTTGGTAACGCAGTCGGAGTTAAGATCACCAGCTAGCACGAGACTACATTGTGGACGAGCGGCGACGACGGACTGGATCTGGTCCTCGATGTCTTCATAGTCTCGGGCGACTTGTGTGACGTTGGTGGACGGGGCCGGTAGAAGCAGCCGATGATGGACGCACGTCTGCGGCTGAGCTTCACCAGCACCCACTTGGATTCAACAGACGAACGTGAGATGAGACAGGGTCGATGTCCACGCTTATCAAAGTCGATCTGACAACAACCGCTATGCCCCCATCGCTTTTCTTGCGTCCCACAGCTCTATCGGACCGCTGGATGATGTATCCAGGTATGGCTACACATACCGACTACACATACCGACTGGTATGTGTCATACCAGTCGGTTTGGCACACTCGGCCTGAGGTTGGTCTCTGTGTAGCATATGATGTCGGGATCACACAGATGAAGTTCGGCTCGAATGCCCGAGATCCTCGACAGTAATGACTGGACGTTCAGCAGCTCGATAGTGACAGGCATCATAGCATAAAATGTCTTTGGACACACTCCTTACTCCAGGTTAGCGAGAAAAGGGCGGCGCGTGGCGCTGCCAAATTTTCAGTAGCTTTTCTCACGCAGAGCACACTTTGGGCAAATGCTAATTTTGGCCCGGGTCAAATCAATGACCTAGGTCTGCTTAAAGGGGCTCGTGTCAGAAATAGCTTAGACTGTCATAAGATTAACAGATTCAAGATATCAAATTGTGTTTTGATACATGACCTTTTATTGCCAATGACCTTAGAACGTTCATCTTGGAATTTTTCAAAAAGCTTAGGTCAATAACCCGAGGTCAAGGAAAGGTTTAGCCATTTTCACCAGATTTTATTTTCTGTTTTTTTTCTACTTCTTTAGGAATTTCACTCTGGGAATAGAAAGTTAAAGCACAGCATCATAGCATAAGAGAAACGGATGGCTGGCCTGAGTCAAAGCACCGAAGGTCAGGCCGAGGTCAGAGTTATTCTTCTTTTTTCATCTAGCTTTTGAGTCAATTGCAAACATTTTAGGGACAATGTATTTAGTTTTATGGCATGCAAAAACTACATGGAGCGGGCGGAAGAACGCGTTGTGAAACCACAAATTTTCATTTGCGAATGACTGAGATTTTTTGGTTTTAATTATTTGTTTTGCATATTGTAAGCTGCACTTTTAAGGTTTTTTGTTTCTTTCCTATGGCTACGGTTCGCGAGTTGAAACGGGGAAGGATGTTCAGACACCCCCTGGTACGGGAAAGGTGGATCTGACGACTGGTGCGGGGCGGGTTAAAAGAGGCACAAAATCTTCCCAACCGGCCCGATCGACAGCCTTTACAAATCCGCACCCCAAAAGAGAAATCAAGAAAGGAAACTGAAAGGCATGAGTAGTTGAACCCATTTAGCTGACTGCATTTTTGGCCAAGTCCGTTGAGGTGTCACGCTATCGAAATCTGAGTGGCGTCAGTCCGTTCGTCCTTCGCGTCCGCGTCGGTAGAATCCGCGACGGATTACTGCTCGTGTAAACTGAACTTTGACGCTTTACCGCCCTCGCGACGCACTTTCCGGTGGCGCACAATGTAGGCCAAAGCCATGCGGCACGGCCATCTATTCTGGAGAAGAATATAACTGCGTTTTCGCAGCGGCCGATACATGACAGTAAATGTAAGGAGATTACGGAATTTGTGGCATATGCATGGAAGAAAACAATGACCTGAGGTGTTCAGAACTACTTTCGCCGGTCGTTCATATTACTTTTTGCCGGTCCAGGTCGGAAATTTTCAACAAGGACTTTCTCGATGAAACATTGAGAATATGAAGTGCAATTTGTAACATTAAAAACTAAAATGAGGAACTTTTCTTGATTTAAGACAAATGGGAATTCTTAAAAGGAGATTTTACCCGAAGGTCTTAAACTGGCCACATCTTCAAAATTTGACCTTGGAAATGGGTTTCAAGGTCAAATAAAAGCGAAGATATTTTGGAAGATGTAAATGGCAAAAAGGTGAAACATTTTATCCTCGTCACAATGATACCCAGTTTTTGAGAATGTGGTCATTGGTTACTGAAATAATGCACATTATTTCACTAGGGGTTTGGCCAAAAAATTATCATATCTCAAAATTTCAAACTGTTCTAGCACGAAAACCGCCTTTCCGACCGAGCTGAGAAGTGGAAATATGAAATATGAGTCAATGAATACCCACCGGACCAGCTTTCATCAAAGTTTGAAACAACGATGTGTTAATTTTGGTATGTGCCTGGTCGATTTGTCCTGGAACGTCTCTTATGTAAAATTTGGTTCCTACGTTTCTTCAGATTCTGCTATGAAATGCAGAAGAGTATTCGAATGTTCAGTTGACATTTGAATATCCGGTGACTATGTGGGTGAAAAGCGGCCAACCGAATATTCGCCGAATGTTCGAGTCTTGAAATCAAGATTCGAACATTCTCGTTATTCGGCCGCATACGCTCGTTATTTGTAAAAATTGCATTAATGTAAGAATTTTAATCACTTCGAAGGCCTTGTTGCAAATCATGGGAGAAAATTTCAAACCTAACTCCCGATCAGAAAATTGGAAAATTGGATTTGAATTAGATTGGAGTAGAACATTGCAAAATTGGATTAAATTGGAAAAGAAAATTGGATTTAATCTAACTAACACCTTTGCTTGACGGACCTAACGCAGCTTGTCTGCGACTCTCTGGACACAGGAAAGTAACATTGGGCTTTCGTTTTCTCGTTTTCCAGATTCCAGGAACTAGGAAAGGAAGCGGATTGTCCCTTCAACATGCAATTTTAGATTGTTTGATTGCATACATCTTCCATCATACAGAACCCAGTGTGACGAATGTTTTTGGCTTTGTTTTCAGGAGAACGCTTCCAAGGCAGCATCACCAATCAGGACGCGTCATCATCGGCCTGATTGCCATTTGTTTAATTTCGGCCGCCTATGTCAATTATTCTCGCACACCTTTACTGCATCTCTCATCACGCCTTTGGCTTCCAGTCTCCTTTTACCAGTTCTCCGTTAACGTCAGCGAGAGCAAGCATTATATGGAAACAACTAACTCTCAAGATTCCATTTCTGCTTTTGTCAAAGACACTGGCCTTACCAAGCTTCCAAATGGTGGCTTTTATAATGCCTCATCCACAACCGGCATGGCTCACAAGCCTCTTAATTCATCGTCAGTAAAACATGTTAAGACCGTCCAACTGCACAGCACTACCAATAGTCCACAGGACCCTCGTGTAATCCTTTACTGGACAACCAATTGGGGCAGAAAGGACTTCACTTTCGGCTTTGGCCGGATGCCTTTCGCTGACTGTCCTGTCAACAATTGCCTTGCGACGAACAACAGGAGCCTGCTACCCACAGCTCGAGCCGTTCTCTTCCACGGCGCTTCCATGTCAGCAAATGACTTTCCCAAGCACGTGCGGCAGGACCAACTTTTCGCCTTTGTGGTTCGGGAATCTCCTGCATATAAACTGATAAACCTAACAAAGCTTGACGGCTTCTTCAACATGACCATGACGTATAGCCGGGACGCGGACGTCTTCTTTCCATATGGCAGAGTCGTCGCTGGTAAACAAGCAGGACACCTACCGGCGTTTTCTGCAAGGTAGGCTGTGGTTTCCATTGTACTGCCTTTGCGATCGTCACTCTTCATTTAGTGATGCAATTATACCTTACTACAGCCTCGCCAGCAGCGTACACCCACCTGAGGTTATCCACAGGCTGCTCCCCTACGAGTACTTGAACGCTCTGAAATGGTGCATAGCTGAACGCCATTTACGTCTTCTCTGAAATTTTGAGCGCTATAGATTCATGGGTCATGCTTCCATATCGCTTTCAAATTACGGACGTGAAAGACGGCGTTTTGCGGTGCACCCGGCGCATCACAGACGTTTCGAGGGCAGACGCGGTGGCGGCGGATTGCGTTGCACGACCAGCATTGGACAGGGCATGGAGCGTACGACAAGGATTTTTTATTTGGCTGTTGTTAGGAAATAAAAGGCGACGAGGACGTGGGTACGGCGCACCCTGATCTAAGAGGGGAACTCGGGAAGTTCATTGCCCTTTGGCTGCAGAAAGAGGCGTTAGCGTCGCCTTCCTCGCGTCATACAGAATGTCTTCAGAGATATTTGATGAGCTAGCAAATCTTAAACCTTACTGGAACATCATTAATCTAATTTAGTTTAATTTACTCAGTGACCAATAATCATTTAAGAGCATTCCTAATCATATCTAACCGCAATGATACTATTATTATCCTTCACATTATTAGAACATTCACGTTATTACAAAAGCACTATTGAAATAGATTTGTTGATTGCAGGGGTCATGCGCAAAGCTAGAGGTCTCAGATGTAAACCCGGTCCCGACTGGGGGGGAACATTGACCGCCTCCCTGAGATTTTTCCAAGATTGTGGGAGAACAAACGAACGCAGCAGCACGAAACTTTGTAAACCTTTTGCTTTATCATTTTTATACCTTGTGTCAATTTTTTTTACCTCAGGTCAAGTGAAGTGTCTGACCTACGTTAGGTTACGTGGACCTATGTTCAATAAAGTTTAGCGCACTGTAACTTTTTCGGAAAACATGACGCCACAATAAAACTGTCAGGAATCAGAAACCTTGATGAATGCAATTGAATTGGATGAATGAAATTGAATTTCTACTATTTCAGACTTTCCGGAATTTTTCGAATCATTGCCCTAAGGTCAACCCCATTTTAGAATTTCCATTAAAAATCGACCACATATTGTCGATTTTTCGTAATTCCACGGAATTTTTTATTACAGTTCTAGTCTGGGAAAATGCAGGCATCTATTCACCGTCAATGGAGGAAGCATCAATGGCTTTCAGCCATTGGCCTGAGGTCAGGTCAAGAATAACTATTGTGAGCCGAAACACATCGCCGTCAAAGTCGACAATGAATTGCTCGGAGCGGGTTGAAAATGGTGCAACTGGCTCGCACAGTTGCGAGTAATATCAAGAACTTCAAGAAGTTTTAGAAAATTGCATATTTCGGAAGCAAACAGACTCTCGTGAGTAAAGTTCCGCCAATTATGTAGATTGATAACTGTTGAATTTTTAAAAAATTGAAGCATGAGGAACTATCACAAGAACCTTTAAGATAAAGAAATATTACAATGGAAAGTCTATGTCGCAACAAAAAAAGAAACGCTAAAATTCGTTCCCGTTAATTTCATACTATTTCGGCTATGGTGCCCTCCGGTAGTCGGCGCGAAAATCGCCGTGTCTGTTACTCAACGTTCCGGCGTATGTACTGAACAAATCAGAAAGATTAAGCGTACATCGGCATCTGCGGACTTTCACACTATTAATCACAGGCCTTGAAATACAGTCCTCTTCCCGGTTTCATGCAGTCTGCTGTGACAGTACATATAGAGGGTGTAAATGACTTACTAATTGTCCAAAACTAAAAAAAAAGTTAGATCAGCTATAGAGCTCTACTTGCCACGAGCTCTCCAACGATGTGCTTATTTTTATCTTGCGACCAACCGTTCGTGAGTTTGAGGATGGGGGCGGTCAAACGCCCCCCCCCCCCCCAGTCGGGCGTGATCAGCGCCGACCACCAGCCGGGCGCGGGTTAAGGACACAGATATTTGAGCAAATGGATTAACCCTATTCCCGTGACCATAACGCCAACACGCATTGCTGTATGAGGAAAGGGCTTATTCAGTCCCTCGCCGAAATCTCGAGAATTCCCCGACCTGATTTTTTAAACCCTCCCCCTGATACGGAAACAGGGTTAACGAAAAACAAGGTTCAGCGTAAGTAGTGGCGTACATTCCTTGTTTTCTATATCTGCTTTTCTTTTTCCAAATGGATGTTCCCATGAGACAACATCGGTACTTATTTGTTTCCAAAAGAGAAAATCGCTGTAACCTAGAGTAAAGGAGTAAATAAAGTAATCCAGAGTTCTTTGCAAACAGCATGACTAATGCAGTTTTGGCAGAAGCACCAGTCAAGTTTTCCAAGTAACTCTATCCACACCACAGAAACCATCCATGCATGCTTGACATTGGCCACCATTTATTTACCCTCGCTGGACTGGCAGTCGGCGCCGATCGCGCTCGGCTGGGGTGGGCCGCAGACCGTAGCCGCCTCTAAATCACGAACGGCTGGTCGTACGATAAAAATAAGCACACCGTTTGGGAACTCGTGGCAAGCAGAACTCGGAACTCGTCCCATTTTTAGTAACTTAAATGATGCATAAATGGCAAAAATGTATTTCCAAGTGACGTCACAATTTCGTATTTTGACAGAAAGCGACCTGCCGCCTGGCTGGTGTCCCACTGCTCGACCAAGTCGAAGAGGGAGACGTACGTGAAAGAATTCAGCCGTCACCTGCAAGTAGACGTCTTCGGCAAATGCGGGTCGCTGAGATGCGCGAGCGACCGCGGAACAGTGAAATCACGAGACTGCTACAACAGTCTGGCCGCCCCGTACTTCTTCTACCTGTCCTTTGAAAACAGTCTGTGCGATGACTACATCACGGAGAAGTTCTGGCTACCTTTGATTGCTGGCATAGTGCCGGTTGTGCGAGGGCCCGCCCCTGAGGCGTACCGGCGTGTGGCGCCACCGCACTCCTTCATCCACGTGCAGGACTTCGCCGGCCCGAAGCAGCTGGCTGACCACCTCAGGTCTCTGATGCTGAACCGGACCGCGTACGAGAGCTATTTCGCTTGGCGGAAGAAGTACACGGTGAAGTTCCAGCACAGCATCTGCGATCTCTGCGCGTACGTGAATCAAGATCATGCAACGAAAACGGTCAAAATATCGCAGGTGTGGGGAGAACAGGAGCACTGTGAGAGCGGCGGTGGGGACACTGTAAGCGGCGGTGGAAGCACTGTGTGAGCGGCGGTGGAAGCACTGTGTGAGCGGCGGTGGAAGCACTGTGTGAACGGCTTTTTCACCTTGAATGCGGTGTCTGTTGGGTGACCTACCTGAGCAAGTTGCTGAAGCTCTTAGCATTCCGTTTAATTAAAACAATGCAAGGACGAAACTCAGGCGAAAACGTAAACGTGCGAAATTTCGGGCAAAAATCGTCGAAATTTCAAACAAAAATAATCCAGGGAGATTTTGCATGACGACTGGCATTTGCTGGTTCCTGGTTCGGTGTTGGTAAAAGCCCCATGAAAAGAAAGAAAGAGAGAGTGGGAGAGAACGAGAGAAGGGGCCCAATGACCAACCATCTGCATATATTCTTGATCTCTTCACTGATTTTCGAGGCGACTCCCCACTTTGAAACTGTCCCCACGTTCCTGCCTTTGGGCGTGCCCTTCTGTACAAAGCTCGTTCTGTTCATTTGGTTGAACTGTGATGAGACGACGTGGAGACATGTAGGTACGACAGACATGATTTAATCTTGACGTTAGATCTCGGTCTAAAATGTCAGGCTATCGTTAGGCAAAAAGACAAGGGTCAACGCGCAGCGCTAAATACGTCGCTACACCTTATAACCGCATTTTCTGGCCTGCTTTAGTTCATTTCTTTCTGTGTCGGACGGGCTGTCACAGATCTATGTAAATCTAAGTTCCTCCGCCTACAGTCAGTACAATCAAACATCATTTTCCTTCCCCACTGCGAGCATTTCCAGCATTTCTCCCTAGCCTAAAGCTTCTAAAATTGGTGGGGCCCTGACTGGGTAGGCATCGTCCCATCTTGTCTTATGGATGGCCTATGCGTATGGTCGCAATTAGTTCGCTCGAACAACCGCTTCGCTCCGAGTCTACGGCAAATATTCGTTCAACCAGAAGTTATTCGCTTTGGCAATAGATGGCTCTAGCTAACGCTGTTTTCAGTTCCGTTTGTTGGAGTTTGAGGCGAATTTCCCATATCCAGCACATCATACGTGTAATCCCTGCGGGGACTGCGGGGACATGTTCTGCACTTTTCTGAACCATTTCTTGAACTTTTAAATCTTACAAAGGGGATTATGCATTCTTAGTGGACTGCAGTCAACTTGTCCTCCCTAGTTTCTGAACCGCGGCTTCACCCATGCAGTATATAATTCTTGTGGTGATCACCGGCGATCACCACAAAAATGGAAGTGCTCTGATAGAGTCCATCCCCATGCCTGGTGATGTACTACTATCACTGCATTCCTGCGAGCTGACTGGAGTGCCTCTGGCTCAGCTGTCCGAGTCCCACGGCGATTGGATGCCGTCAGTGGCACAGCAATGTAGTCGGGAGAAGGTGGCGCAGCCCTGAATATTTCTTTTTACATACGGTTAGGTATACGTGGAGGTTTCCCTGGTAACGGCTCGGGGAAATGGTTATTCTGACGGTTATTAATCTGTGCAAAAACGTTGTGTGCGAGACGAGAAAGAACCAAGCAAACGACAAACAAACAGGAAAGGGAGCGAAAACAATGGAAAGCTCAGAATAAAGACATGTAAAACGGTGGCGAAAAACTTGGCCGTTTTCCATCTTTTCGCTGGCAAATAAATTTAAATCTGCAGGTCGCAATTTGGGCTTTGACTCAGATTAGTTCCTGGGTCAAAAAGGTTATAAGTCAACCCATTGTCTTGACGCTCCGTAGTTTGTAGGTACCATGAAGCATCGATGTTGGCAGTTTCGGACCGGCTGATTGAAGGAAAAGGGTACTATTACGAGCAGTCTAGTGCATCTTTTTACCATATTCCCATATTTTTTACCATGCACCATATGCCATATTAGGGCGAGACGATACGGCCGATTCCTGCAAGGCGGCGATTCGGTTCCCCCCTGAGATCTCGAGAACTACACATCCCGTTTCATCACAACAGACGGCAATCGATTTACCATGACGTAAAGTACATTTTTGTGAAAAAAATTTCAAAACCTAGAAAGGGGTGGATACGGGGCAAAAAGTGAAAATGGGAGTGTTTTTGGACTTGTTATAGCTCACATGCGGAATACTTTTGGATTTGTTATAGCTCTGCTGTTATGGCCCGAATCTGACGAAATTGGTATGGATCGAGAGATTATAGATGAGACTTTTACCATTAATCCATACATTCGAAACTTCGTAGACGTTCGCAGGATTTCGAAAATGTGAGGCGTAGGTTTTCAAAAACAAATGAACAAAAAGCTTAAAACGCATTTTTAGCTTTTACCAGTCATGCTGTGCTACAGAAGTACAAATCGTATGACATTGTTTGTATAATGTTAGCATAGGGGGTGCCAGGGACATGCAAAAGGGGACCTGTCATGGTCATATGTCCACCAGGTCAATCTTTGACCTCAAATGACCTCGAATGACCTTAGAGTTACATGGAATAATCTTGAGTGCATTTCATATTGTTTGAAAACGTTTCCAGTCATCTGAATTTATTCTGTTTTTAAGATTCCATTTTACAGCTGTCGTGACAGAGAGTACGCGCACTGATATTTTAGGTCATAGCTCCGTAACTCAAGCTGATATTAGCCTGAAAATTGGCACAAAGTAGAGGACCCCTTCTACGATATACGTTTGCCGTGTTTGGCATTTGCAAAAATATGTCCAAAATTATTACTATGAGATCAAAGTTTGACTTTTGACGTTGACCTGACCTTGTGAAGTGACCTCAGATTTACAGAATTATATTTGTAGGCCTGCCCAACTATTTACCCATACACCCATCTGAAGTTTTCAGTTCTAGCTTAAAAAAGCTATTTTTGGCAGCCATTTTTCTTTTACCCTCAACAGAGCCAAAAAGGGCGTGAGGTACCTCCCAAAAACGGTGTCTGTCTCCGCTCTTGAGCAAAATATAATCGCGAAATTTCGTTACAGTACGTAGAAAAAAATTAGGAAAAGTGACCAAGTTTCGTAAAGCTGCGTCAAAAATCCTGGAATTGGCGACCAAAAAACTCGAGGGAGGTAGATTCATCCCGACACATCCCCCCGCCAGAAATAGGATTAAGCTCAACCCAAAGCATCAAAAATAAATATTCGTAATGCGTAAAGCGAGAGCGCCGTGCCGACTGCCTCGTTCCGAGTGCGGGCGGACGGCGCAGAACGCGGACCGACGACAGCGGAGCGTTCTGCACCTCACCGCGAGGGATCGTTCTGGCGAGCGAGCTCGACGCTGGTGCCTCTTGGATAATGTGAAGGTCACAGACACATCGCTCGTCCAACTGACGCTTCAACATACGGATCAGTTTCAATCAGCAGTGACGATCGCATATAAATCCAGACCAGTTTCTCTTTTGCACGCCTCGTGGGCCAGGTGTTCGCAGACTGCACATTTCAACCTCATGCCGTTTTTGCCCATCTCACATCAAAGACACGAGGTCACGACAGGTTAAATGTTTGTAGTTCGACGTGAAGGAGTTTGTCTATGCTTCGTAATATATCTTACTGAGAAAATGACGATTTTTTGTCAAAGTTTTGGCGACGTTCCAAGAAGCCACGTGAATACAAACAACTGCCGCTCAAAATATGACTGAAGAAAACCGCGAAATTTTGTTCTTTCAGTCAAATAAGTAACATCAGGAAATCGGCAAAGAAAAAAAAATTGTCTCTGTATCTACATACGCAGCATACAAAAAAGAATGAAATAGAGTAATGTTCTCGCATCGAAAAAGAAACTTCTCATCCTGAAGAAAGTTTTCTAGGGACAAGGACTCTATGTGTAAGGAGTTGTCTCTCTGAATGAAACTTTCGATAATGCCGCTAGTGACAGCGACAGTTAGCGTTTCGCGAGAAATTGCCCACTTGAGCATTGCCTTACTCTGGGATTACATGCATATGCATATATGTTTGTATATGCACCTGGGAATAAACGCAATTTATGATGTGATAAGTAGAAACAAAAAATATATAAATTTCCTTTGGTCAAAATAAAGTCGGCTAAATCCGTTAAGAAACACACATTTGGGGGAAGGCTAGGTTGTCGGGCTCTCGGCCGCCCCCCCCCCCCCAATCATTTACAGAAATCGACAACCCTGTACACCAAAGCCAAAAGATCCCTTGTACCCCGTTTTGAGACCCTAGAAAATTGCTCACTCCTTGAAATATAATTTTAGTCAAGTGTAAAAAATCGCAGTAAAACTGCCGTGCTGCCCGTCCATGTGCCATAACATTTCCCTCTCCGAAACGCAGCTGTTATACTTATTGACAAAAATAGTACGACTAAAACTAAAAGACCTGTCAATAGGTGCTCTATTTCATCAAGAGTGGGAAACTCCAATCTGTGGGGATAAAGCATTTCTTTTTGGATCCAGTTGCTCAAGTCATAAAAGACGATAATAACCTTTCATTGACCTGACCCTACTCCGAAGGAACAAAATAATCACTGCGTACAATGATGGATTCATTTTGAAATTACATTGCTAAAAACGCATGGTTTGCTGGCCGTTTTGCCCGGACTTATGAGGCCAAGATAACGGCAGAGACGGCAAACAATGCGTTCCCCTTTTTTGCAATGACCTGACAGGTCATCATGTGACTTGAAGGAATCATCGAGGATATCGTGCGAATAAGAAACGCAGTTCAGGGTCTTTTTCTTTCGTTGCTTTACGTCATTTCGGAGCGAAGTGGGAAGAGGTGGCATCCACCCCCCTCGTCCGGAGCTTACGTGGAAATCTGGCAAGTGTTGAATTTTAGCAATCTGTTAACGGCATCGCCTGAAAGGAACTGCTTCGAAAACTGCCTGAGGGCGTTCGCCTGTTTCCAGTTTCGAGTTTCCACGTCCAAGCCCACGTGCTGTCGCGACCCCTGTCTCCGGTCAAAATGCCCCAGGTCTTCGCCCCCACATTGAAAACAAAGCACTGCGCGAATCTCCGCCGCCCGGCTGACATGACAAGACAAACTTGTGCTGGCTTCAGGCCGATGCTCCGGCAAGAAGGCCGGCCGCTGACGCAGGGGGGCGGGAGGGAGGGGCAGCGGAACGGGAGATGGGGATCGAAGGGCGGCTGGCCGCTCGGTGGCCGGGTCGATCGGCCAGCGGGGAGCATCGATCTGCCGCCGACGGGCCGGCGGGGCGTGGTCGCGCCATGGCCGAGGCCTGGCCCGGCACGAAGCACGTGGCGCTGTGAGAATAGCACGGCCGCCGACTTTGCTTGCTTGGTTTCGTGTTGGTATTTCGGTCTCAATGGACCATTTCACGCCATTCAATTTTTTCGTCATGGAATGAAAAAAAGACGTGATGTGGCAATAAGGCGATGTTCAAATACTAGAGCACGGACATACAGCAATTAAAATCTGGCAAAAATTTGTTTTTTTTTAAAAGCTGGGTTGTCCCAAGAAACGCAAAAAAGGCAATGCAAATCGGGGTGGTCATCACTGAGAACAGAAAATAGAGTGAAGGGGGCTTGTTCTCGTTCTCAGTACTCTTGACGCGGTTGGCGCTGTGACGTGCAGTGTTGGAACTGTATGATGACGTGTTTCACATTGAGTACGTGATGACATCGGTGGCACCATGGTCTGTCTTCTCGTAGATAAATAAGACCATGATTGAGCCTGGTGTGTCCAGTTCTCCTTTGAGCTAGAACTCTTTCTTCTCGTCGATTTTTCCGGCTTGAGATGTACCCGACATGCGGTTAGTCCATAAATCCTGCCAATGGCGCATCACGGATTGGTGAAGCGTCGATCGGATTGAGCAAGAATCTGATGGAACGTCTGTGATGTTAAGAAGGCGAAGCGCAAATTCCGCTGCTCGGTCGGCTCTCTCATTTCCCTCTATGCCGCAGCGGCCTGGTACCAAAGAAAAGTTAATTTTGTACCTGAGTCATCCAGCTGTTGCTGTATGTGATGTGGACGAGAAGGGGTAATGTCTCTGTAGGGGATCGCAGAGATTTAATAACTGACCTGGAGTCTGAGCATATCACGGTTTCTTGGACGCTGTGTTACTTGACAAACTGTAATGCAATGAAAACAGCGTGAAGTTTTGAGATAAAATCAGATATTTTATATAGTAAGCAATTTGTGACTTTGTGTTGTGCGCACACCATAGCATTGGTTGTAAGGTCCCTGTCTTTGGAGCCATCCTTGTAGATAAATGTACATCGGGAGTATTCAGCTTGAAAGCTATAAAATTTCTGTTGTATTTTTTCTTGCATTACGGAAGCTTTAGGGTTGTCCAGTAGCACGAAAATGTTCATTGGTACCAGTCTCCATGGTGCTAGATGAAGTGTAGACAGAGGTAAAATATTTGGTAGCTCAAGCCGGAGAGTATCAGAAAATCTGGAGACACGGGAGGCAATGGTAAGACCCATTCGTTTCTCGGCAAATACAGTTGTGATGCATACAAGGTAAAATGTATCTGGACTTAAAAGTTGGATGGTTGAGGTAAAATCGTCATCTGGTAAAATAACGCATAACTTATTCCATCTGGCGTAGATGTAATGGCATGATGACAACGTCTACCTGCATAGCCGCAATAGGAGATGTTTTCATGACGCCTAAGGCCATTCTCAAAAATGAATTCCGGGTTAAATCTAAAAGTTTCAAGGAAGCATCACTGGCGATGGCATAGATGACTGAATCGTATTCCAGAATGGCTAAAACTAATGTTTTTTATAAACGAAGGAGAGTGGCGCTGTCTCCCCCGTAGCTGTTGCCTGCAATGCGTTTAAAAAGGTTATGTTGTTTGTGAGCTTTCAGATGAGTGTGCTCGATGTGTTTGCTCATGGAGGGTCTCGTGTATAAAACCACCACGAGGAATTGCAAAGATCTGACGTGTAGTATGATGAGTTCGCTGAGGCGGAGGTCTGATTCGTGCTGTATGTGAGAATTTTTCGTGAAAATTATAACTGCAGATTACAGTATGAAGAATATACATCCGCTCATCTGTGATGACCTGTCTGTTTTCCTCAGTGTTAGCTGGACTCGTGAAGAAGAGTATTCTGGCTCGATGGCAGTGCATCAGGTAGCACTTTCATCGGGGAATAGTGAGTATGAGACATTTTGTGGCAAATCGTCGAACAAGTCGTTTATCATAATGTTGAACAGTGCAGGCGATAAACAGCTTCCCTGGGGAAGCCTGTTTTGAAGTACATGAACATCGGAAGTAGCGGAACGATATCGAACTTGAAAGACCCTCTGCCCTGGTGAAAATTTCGGAATAAAATGTGTTCTATGGCCTTTAAAACCAAGTCTGTAAATTTTCAAAGAACTGCAGGCTTGAAAACCATGGCATAAGCGTAATTAATATCTAAAAAGACGGCAGTCGTATGTCAGCGATTCTTAAAACCACGGCGAGTATCTGTGTTTCCAGTCGGACAAAGTAATCCATAGTGCTTCGTTTTTTTCTAAACCCGCGTTCGTATTTTGAGAGCGTTTGGTGTGATTCGAAAACCTAATGTAAACGTTTGACCATCATTCTTTCAAAAAGTTTTCCTAACCAGCTGGTCAAAAAAATCGGACGATAATGAGCGAGGCTGCCTGGGTCCTTGCCTGGTAAAACGTCTGCCTCCTTCCCAGGTTTTTGGGAAGACATGTGTACACCAAAAGTCACTGAAAGTGTTAAACAGAAACTGCCATGCTGTAATTGGTAAATGTCGGAAAAAAGAATAGTGTAGCCTATCGAGACCAACCGAGGTGTTCCCAGCTGACGCAACGGCGTCTGCCAGCTCAGAATCAGTAAACAGCGCATTGTAAACCTCATTGTTGTCAGAATTAAAGCATCATTTGGTGAAATAAACGGAAAATTACATTGAGCAACAAAATCATCTTTTTAATGCGTTGCAGAGCTGCGATGGGCTATGCTATTTGCTAAAGCATTGGTAATTGCATTTCGCTTTGAGATTTGAACATTATGACTTTGCAAGACTGGAAGACGGCCGCTGACACATTTGCCTGCTAAAGAACGGACCAGCCGCCATATTTGGCTTAACGGTATCCCATGTGTGAATTGCAAAATAAATTACTCCATCATTGTCTTTTGGCAAATCGAATGATGCATTGGGTTCTGGCTCATTCTTAGTTTCTTTAACCCGCGCACGACCATCGGTCCGTTTCGAACATGGGCGACTGGGGGTGGGGGCCAGTTGGCGGCCCCCCTCTAACTCACGAACGGTTGGTCGCAAGATAAAAATAAGGGCAGTTGACTTCCCCCCCTGAGGTTTTTCCGAGATTGCGAGAAAACGAACAAACACAGAGTCACGAAACTTCGTGTTCCTTCTGCTTCATCAATTTTACATCTCGTGTCAAAATTTTGACCTCAGGTCACGTTAGGTGCCTGACCTAGGTCAGGTCAAACAGACCTATTTCAAAAAAAGCTTAACACCCTGTATTTTTTTCGCGAAACAATATATCTCAATAATACTTTCAGGGATTGGTGATCGTGATAGATGCAACAAATCTGCTATCTCAGATTTCTCGGAATTTTCCGGGTCATTGACCTAAGGTCAAGCCCATTTTTAACGCATATCGTCGTTTTTCGGAAATTGGCGGAATATTTCAAAACATTTTTAGTGTGGAGTGAAGCAGACATCTAGTTACCGTCATTGGGCAAAGTATCAATGACTCCCAGCCATTGACCTGAGGTCAGGTCACGAATAACTGCAGTAAGCCAAAATGTACCACCGTCAAAATCGACGATGAATTGCTCAGAATGGGTAGAAAATGGTAGAACTGGCTTGCACAGACGTAAGTAGTACCAGAAACCTCAAAAAGTTTTGATTTTTAAGTAGCATATTTTGGAAATAAACAGGCTCTCGCGAATAAAGCTCCGCCAGTTGTGTAGATTGGTAACTAATTAATTTTTCTAAAATTTAAACATGAAAAACCATCACGAGAATCACTGAGATCAATAAAGTTTACATAGATAGGTTTTTTCGCGAAAATAAAGGAACGCTAAAATTAGTTCCCGTCAATTTGGTACCGCATACGGCAGCGGCGCACACCGATAGCTGGCGGGAGAATTGCCGTGTCTTTAATTCAACGTTTAGGCGTATATATTGAACAAATCTGGGAAATCAGACGTGTATCGGCATCCGCGGACCTTTACTTGTGCGCTGGTGCCTTTACCTAGGCGTTATTAGTCACAGCCCTTGAGATTCAGGCCATTTCTCGGTCTCATGCAATCGGCTATGAGAAAACATATATAGGGCGTAAATTGCTTACATTTTATCTAAAACTGAAAACAATGAGACCAGTTTCGAGCTGTACTCGTCACAAGCTTTCCAACGGTATGCTTATTTTTATCGTGCGACCAACCGTTCGTAAGTTAGAGGGAGGGCGGCCAACTGCCCCCCCCCCCCCAGTCGCCGATGTTCGAAACGGACCGACGGTCGTGTGCGGGTTAATTGGATGGTGATAACTATGATATATATGTATATATATATATACATATAAAAATATATATATATATATATAGTATGTACATGTATATGTATATTGGAATCAGCAATCCAGTTAAAGACACTGATTTCTGGAGAGCACACCACTGTTAAGCAGAACAAGATTCCTCAGGTCCATAAAATACTCAATGATGCGCGTCTTCGTCGATCAGGGCTATTCATGTTATAATTCCAGATGGGATTATGAGCATTAAAATTTCATAGGATAATGAAAGGAATTTTGAACTGATCTGTGAGGTCACGAAGGTCAATAAAACAGCTCCGTATTGTAAGTGTCCGGCGGTAAATAAAGCGATATTTTGTCGATATTTCGTCCGCGCAAACGCAGCGTACAGGCAATCGCTTGAACCTTTGTGATCAGATTGATTTGGGTATGGATCATGTCATTACTGATGTACAATGCTACACCACCATATCTCCGTGCGCCTGTCACATTGTCGTAGCGGTAAAGTGAAAAGTTGAAGAGTGAAAATTGTAGGCGTCGGTGAGTAAAAACCAAGCTTCCTGAATGCTATCACAATGGGAGCGAGAAATAAGAAAACTTTGGTCTCAGCCCAGTGAGATAAAAGTCCTCTGCAGTTCCGTTGTAAAATCAAACCCACACTGATTTCAAAGATGTCGGCGCCTGTCGGTGCTGGCTGTCGGCTGTGTGAACGCGCCCGAGCTCCAACCACCCACTGATTAGGCCTGGTCCGGGGCCTACGCTTGCCAAGACTGCCCGGCCTTGGACCGTCCTGTACCCGGGCCGGTGCCGGGCGGTCACCCCGGCTGGGGCCGGCTGTGCCCGCCCGTGTGGACGGTCCTGCCCGCGGGCTGGGTGACCGGTCGGCCGGCTGATCCCGCCCTCGGGCGGGTGACGGCCGTTAGGCCGTCGTGCCAGAAGCCCTGTGATGGGACGCCGGCTGAGGTTGAGATTTTTTATTTGTTTGTTTGTTGTGAGTTAGGACACACAGCCTCTTGGGCTCAGGTGTCCAGAGTCTCGGGTCAAGTCTTGTGTCTCGTCGGACGTCAGTCAGTCGTCTGCTGAGGTTGAGAGCATTGCTGTGTTTCACAGGTTTTAGCGGATGTAGCGTTTGATAGAACTTTCCGTGGAGCGAGTTGGCGAAGGTCATCAATCTGTGTGCTTGCTGAGGCCGTTTTGATGTGTGCTGCTTGAACGTAAGTCTTGGCAGGTGGAAACGAGTAAATGTGAGGACGACTTTCCGTGCTTCAGGAAAGACACTCCAGTCTTTGTCTTCACCTCATGCATCTGTTTTTCTTGTTTCCAGATGGGGCCCTGGTTAGAACTTGTTGTACTGCCTGTGCTGTCACAGCTCAGGCACTTCTAGGTCTTGGCAGAAGTGCCTGAGACTTAACAGAAAGTGCTCAGGCCTGAGGCACTTCTCTAGTGAGGTGCAAGTGGCTCCCTCGTGCGGAGATTCTCCGCACTTGGGGCAACGAACCTCTTGCCTGCAGTTTCTAGATCCATGGCCGTATCGTTGGCACCTGAAGCACCTCAAGGGGTTTGAGACGAAAACTCTTACGTAATATCGGAAGTGCTCAGCAACAAGAGTGTCAGGGAGCTTTTGGGTGTTGAACCTGAGAACCAGCAGGATGGTGTCGCGTCGCTGGCCGTCCTTGAAGGCGGTCAGTCGGTGGACGTGGACCACTCCCTCCGTTCTGAGCTTTTCTTGGATCTCGATTTCGGACATGAATCTGAGCTCGGGAGTAAAGATGGTTCCTTGGCTGGTGATTCGTGACGCATGGAGTCGGACTTATACGTTTTGGCCTCAAAAAGTCGTGGTTTTCAGTAGCGGATTTGGTCTGGTTTCTGTTTGTGGTCTTGAAGATGAGGGAGCTGTTCGCCGGTGCTCCAATTTTGAGTTTTGCAGCAGAGGATCCACAGATGGCGGCAAGTTGCACTGAGGGCCAGAAGACGTTGGTTTTGCGGAATGACATATCGATACACGTGGGCTGAATGATAACAAATGATCCGAGAGGGTCCAGATCTGTACCAGAAAGCGTTGAGCGTCGCTGGTCGAGTTCGTGCAATTGTCAGTGGCAGGAGCGGCGACAGCAGACAAGCGAGGGTCAGCAGCAGCAAAAGTCGATGTGGTAGTCGCGTGGCAAGCAAAGGCGTGGTCAGTTCGCAGGCTGGGGTCAGTTTCCCGTGTGTTATGCGCTGGCGAGGAGCACAGTTATGCAATGGCGTCCTCCAGCGACACAGTATCCGAGCGAGGGCCACTAACAACAGGCGTAATCGTGGCATCATGTGATGCATTATCCAAATCAGTGGCCGTAGTCACTTCTGGCTTTGAATCCGAATCGACATCTTACTTTCTCTTTCCCCTCTTCCCCATCGTCGGGGAAAGAGGAAAAAGGAAAAAGGTGTAAGGAAAAAGTTGAATATTAGTGTCTAAATAAACCTAAATAAACCGAACTGAAAATTTGAAAAGAAACCAAGTCAACTGTGCTGTGCAGAAACGAACGCAGCAGCGGAAGTGTCTGTAAAGTACCCGAAAGGAAAAACAACTAGGCAGCACAACCGGATTCGTTGGAGCGCAGTCGAGCGCGAAGACAACCTGACGCGACGAGATCCTAACAACAAATGGCCGCCGACCGCTGCAAGTTCGGTTGCGCGGCGGATGTACAGGCATGGCAGCATCGCCAGCCAGCCACTGAACACACCTTATATGCTGTTCTTGGCTGTTGATTGCTTTTTACGGTTGTACGGTTGCCTACTAAGCCCTTGTGGCAGCCTATAGGGCAGGTTGGGCAGAACCGTGTCAACTTTCTATAATTTTCACATCAGCTTGACGACAAGGAAGTTCACCATGGCAGTCGGCAGCTGCCAGTGAGGAGGCCGGCCGAACCCGGCCACTCCCGTGCCGCTCGCCTCGCCGCGGCGGCGCCGGCGGGGTGACGTCACGCGGGTCGCCGCCCCGACGACACGGCGGTCGGCCGGCGCCTGGCTGGCGGCGTGCCCTGACCGGACGCTGGCCCGCCACCTGGCTCACGCTCGGACCGAGGCGGCGGCGACCGTACGGCGCCCCGGGACGCGTCCTGTCGACCCCGGCCGCCGTCGAACCTCGCAGATGCGGGCGGCGGGCCCGCCGTATCGCAACGCCTTTAAAGGCGATCCGCCCGGCCGGCGGCGCCCGCTCACCCGCCGCGCCCGCGGCGACCGCCTCCGCCCCGCCGGCCGGCCGGCCACGTCTGCTGGCGTCAGCCAATCAGCGGCCGGCACGGCAGAGGCTATAAAGAGGCGTCGCACCGCGCTGGCCTCACAGCGAGATTTGAAAGCTCGAGTCGGGTTGAGAGCGATCTAACGGCTTCGTTGCACAGCCCCTGGTCGTTTTTCTCAATCGACAGCAGCACTAATCAATCTTCATCATGGTAAGTGTCGCAGATCGGTGGAGACTGGGGTGGTGACTGAGCGAATTCGTAGCCACCAGGGCAACAAAGTCTGCCAAAATGGTCTTGGGCGCGGCACGAAATGGCCAGTATTGGGACTGCGGTTTCACGCTAGAGTAACCAGTATTAAGCTGCGAATTTGGTCATTCCGGTGTGTAGTTCCTTGCCGTTATCAATCAGGAAAACGCCTTTTCTGGTTATACTGAGACTCGTTCACTTGTGGGAGGTATCTTGTGAGCTTGCAAATCTGGCTGTTCCTCATCGGTCCGGGTCTGTTATCGTGGCCGACGTGGGACCATCGTGACTGTATCAGACTACTAGTATTGGCAATGTAAAATGCAAAACCCAGCCCGCTGTAAGTTACGAAAATTTTCGCTATGGCGGTCCGGCCATTGATTTGTCAGAACGGTCCTTGGGCGTCGCATGCATTGCCCTGTGCTGTATTTTGGCGTTGGCGGGGCTGCGCGCGACAGAACAGACTCGGGCGGTGTCTGCAGATGCAGGGCATGGGATATCCCGCCGCCCTCCTTTGTTCGCGCCCGCGCGGGCCCGGCCGGCCGACCGTTGGCCGGTAGGGCGTCGCCGCCTTTCACCGGCAGTTCCCGCCTGTGACGTCACGGGCACGTGACTCAGCCGGGCCGCCATCTGCGCGCCGCGTGACCCGGACTGGCGACGGCGGATTTGTTCCACAATTGCCGCTAGGGGCGCTGTAGTCGTTTGCGTGTCCCATGACCGCCAGTAGCCCTCGCCGGAAACCACGACCTCGCTAATGCTGTTTCAACTGTCAGGTTGTTGTCTTTCACAATTGCTGGCTTCCCTGGACGTGGGCGGTTATTGTTTTGCAGTGCTATTGTGAGACACTGCGGGACCGTGAAATGTCATGGCTGGAGGTTTCCGGAAATTATTGGGGTCCACGTACGATCTCAGACATTGTTTCCATTCATTGCCACAGGCCTAATCGGAAGTCCCTGAAGAGCCGGGGATCCTCAGGTATCCGAGGATCTTGGTTCCCCCACCCTCCCGGGATCGCCAACCAAGGTCTGTGTGCATAATCTGTATCTGTGCTCTCCGTGACTGACTGCTCTGTCCTTTTCAGCGCGAATGCATCTCCATCCACGTGGGCCAGGCCGGTGTCCAGATGGGCAATGCCTGTTGGGAGCTGTACTGCCTGGAGCACGGCATCCAGCCGGACGGCACCATCCCCTCTGACAAGTCCATGGGCAGCAGCGACGACAGTTTCTCCACGTTCTTCTCCGAGACCGGCGCCGGCAAGCACGTGCCGCGTGCCGTCTTTGTCGATCTGGAACCGAGCGTGGTGGACGAGGTGCGCACGGGCGCCTACCGCCAGCTGTTCCACCCGGAGCAGCTGATCACGGGCAAGGAGGATGCTGCCAACAACTACGCCCGCGGCCACTACACCATCGGCAAGGAGGTGGTGGACCTAGTGCTGGACCGCATCAGGAAGCTGGCCGACCAGTGCACCGGCCTGCAGGGCTTCCTGATCTTCCACTCGTTCGGCGGCGGCACCGGCTCCGGCTTCACCTCGCTGCTGATGGAGCGCCTGAGCGTCGACTACGGCAAGAAGTCGAAGCTGGAGTTTGCCATCTACCCAGCGCCGCAGGTGGCCACGGCCGTGGTCGAGCCGTACAACTCTATCCTGACCACGCACACCACGCTGGAGCACTCCGACTGCGCCTTCATGGTCGACAACGAGGCCATCTACGACATCTGCCGCCGCAACCTGGACATCGAGCGGCCGTCGTACGCCAACCTGAACCGGCTGATCGGCCAGATCGTGTCCTCCATCACGGCCTCGCTCCGCTTCGACGGCGCGCTCAACGTCGACCTGACCGAGTTCCAGACCAACCTGGTTCCTTACCCGCGCATCCACTTCCCGCTGGTCACGTACGCGCCGGTCATCTCTGCCGAGAAGGCCTACCACGAGCAGCTGTCCGTGGGCGAGATCACCAACGCCTGCTTCGAGCCGGCCAACCAGATGGTCAAGTGCGACCCGCGCCACGGCAAGTACATGGCCTGCTGCATGCTGTACCGTGGTGACGTCGTCCCCAAGGACGTGAACGCCGCCATCGCCACCATTAAGACCAAGCGCAGCATCCAGTTCGTCGACTGGTGTCCGACCGGCTTCAAGGTCGGCATCAACTACCAGCCGCCGACTGTCGTGCCTGGCGGTGACCTCGCCAAGGTCTCCCGCGCCGTCTGCATGCTCTCCAACACCACCGCCATCGCCGAGGCCTGGGCCCGCCTGGACCACAAGTTCGACCTGATGTACGCCAAGCGCGCCTTCGTGCACTGGTACGTCGGCGAGGGCATGGAGGAGGGCGAGTTCTCCGAGGCCCGCGAGGACCTGGCTGCCCTGGAGAAGGACTACGAGGAGGTCGGCATCGACTCCGCCGAGGCAGAGGACGAGGGAGAGGAGTACTAGACTCTGCGCGGACGTCACCATGTCCAGTCGGCCGAGGATGTCTCCAGCATTTAGCATCGAACAAATTACCGGCCCGTCCCCTGGATGAAAAACCATGTTCCTTTCCTATTTCCATTGGCTTTTGAAATATATTTCGTTGAAATACACTTTGAAAGATCGCGCGTTGTTTGACTGCGCGCAACGTGGTGGCGTTGGGTAGAAAACGAAGTTAGTCATTAAACTTTCTCTAGCGCAGTTATGGCACTCATCTAGAATTGTTTTCGAACAGTTCGTATCGCGAACTAGCGGTGAAGCAGTAATTCAGGGAGATGGGGCAAGGGAACAATTAATAGCCGTTCGAATGTGATAATTCGGGCAGTTTTTCCTAGTTCGTTTCATTTCTTAAGCTTGATATTATGTTAAAGGCTGGTTCAGGGCGGAACCAAAACTCTGCGGCCGTAGCCTTGTTTGTGGGTTTTCGGGACACTGAACACGGGGAACGGAAATACGCCTGGCTCACCGCTGCTGATATTTGTGTCAGGACCCGCACCACCGCGCAATGTCTCACGCCTGGCGGATGTGACTGGAACAGGGCGGAGAGGTGACGCCGCTCTGGTTTCCCGTCAGTCACGCGCTGTTGTGTTAATTTTACCCGACGCCGGACATATCAAGCCGCGACACTTCACCGCACGACGAACACCGTGTTACCTTACCGGGTACTTGGCTGATGTGGCTCTGCGTTTTCACGCTACATGTCTGGAACGCATCCGAATCCGAGATCATTCCGCGCCTTCCACATGCGCTCATTCACGATACAACCCAGTTCTTACGCACGAAAAAGGGAACGTTAACTTTGGTGCGGAGACACTGCCTGAACGGAGGTGTCCGGAATCGGTTCCACCCAGTGAGCCTGTTTACACGAGGTAATGGGTACCAATTCCAGCACGCTCCAGTGAACACGATTGTGTCCAGTGTGCGTAAAAAACACTACTGTTGCGGCAACACTACGTACGCTACCGCAAGTCCATTCTTCACACGTTCTGACAAATACGACTTCCCTCCTTTTTCGACTGACTCACCGGCAGTCTGCCGGATGTTTTTCGCCTCGTTGCCACAGTGTTTAATAAGCTCAGCACCGGCGACACGCCACTAGGGCGCCACCGTGAGTCACGGGGGCGTGTCCGACAATAGCGTTTGTAGGATTTCTGTACGGGTGGTCAAGACTTCAATGAAGAGGTTTGATACTACTCCTATCATTTGATTGCAAACAGGAGTAAGTAGACCCCGTCAAAAAGCGCCCATGAACATTCCGAAAATAAAAATACATTACTTTTGAATTTTAAGATGTATTCGTCTTTCAAACAGATTCTTGAAAACCAAAGAACTGTTAGGAAATTTTTGGAATTCTCCGGTCATAAGGGGGTCAACCGACCCCTCCAACTTCCCCTGGCGACGCTACCATTGTCCGTTATGACACGTGACACATCCGACACGGGGGTGTCCGGTGTGACCAAGCGACAGGCCCGGACCAAAGACAGCCGTCGTGAGTCACCGGGGACCGAATTCCGAGCTTGCAGCAGACCGAACCAAAAGAAGCCACCGGACGCCGCCGTTCCAGGTATGACCAGTCATCAGCGCAGCCCGCACGGTCTGGTCGTGTTGCCTCCCAGTGCGGCGGCTTTTATTCCGACATGTAGCCAGTGGTTTTTGCCGACGCTGGGCCCGAGTCAGGCACGGCTGCGAAAGAGCCGAGCGAGCCGGCTGACGTCGGCCTGCTCAAGCCGTCTTGGAAGCGGCGCCGGCGGCCATGTTGGAGCGATTAAGCCTTGCGACTTCTCAAACGGCGTCTGGTGCGAAGTGAGCCGTTTTGAAGGATATCCCTAGAAATATCGTTAACAGAATGCGATGTTTTTGGTAAAGGAAATTAACATTATTGGCGAATTATAAGAATGATTTCGCGTTAAAAGGCCGACGGGGCCTGGGTATTATTACCACACCAACGGCACAATCGCCGAAAGAGTCAAACTGCGAGAGAGAGAGAGAGAGAGAGAGAGAGAGAGAGAGAGAGAGAGAGAGAGAGAGAGAGAGAGAGAGAGAGAGAGAGAGAGAGAGAGCACGGCGCGAGAACAGCGTGGCATGGCTCGAATGCTTTGGAAACAGAACAGGGAACAATACAGCCTCTTCACACAGTCCGTACCGCACACCCACCATCGGCCAGGCCCGCTGCCCAAGCGGCACGGCCGGCCGGGGTTCGGCGGACGGCGGCCCTGCCGCATACGTCATGGCGCCCGCCCACACCATACCCAAGGCTGGGTCCGCCCGGCTGACCTCGGCCGCTGACAGGGGCGGATACAGACGACCGTCGGCCGGGTACCTGGGTCCGCCCGGCCAACTGCGGCCGCAGACAGGGCGGATACAGCCGACTGTCGGCCGGATACATGCCGCCAACTTTCCAAACATGGCGCACATGTTGCCAAATATGGCGCGTTTGGTTCTCATGGGCGTTACTGATCTTTTTTGCGTCAAAATATCAAAAAGGATATTTTGCATTGGGTCTTTCCAGTTGACAGGGAGGACCTTCAGGAAAGCACGCCCGTCTGGTTCTTGATAGATCCGCCCCGGTCGTACCGAACAGGACCAAGCGTGGTTATTTTCCGGCCGGCTGTCTCCACCACGGCGACGCCCTCAGCTGCGCGCCGAACCGCGATCGTTCTGAGTCACCCCGCCGCCGCCTGCACCACTTAAGCCCATTACCTCGACGGCGCGGGCGGCGCGGGCGGCGCGGAGGCGGCCGTCGCGACGGGCGGCGGGCGGCGGGCGAGGCGGGACCGGCCCAGGCGGAAACCCGTCCTGTCACCGCCAAATATAGCCGTCCGGCTGGCCCAGCGACGCCGCGCCGCCGACCGGTCGCGCCGACCGCCCGCGTGTGGCAACAGGGACTGCCTGCCCGACCGGCGACAGCCTGCGGAGACGGACCGAGGAGACGCAGCAGCAGGGACGCGGGAGACACGGCGGCGGACGGACCGGAGACGGTTCGGGGCCCGCATTCGGCGGCGCTCAAGGGAGAGACATGGCGACTGAGACAGCAGACTCAGTCGCAGTCTATGTCGAGCCGAAGCGTCGGTATGTTCAGCATTAAGCCAGCCGGAACCGTGAGGACGGCCCACCATGCGGTCAGACAATATGGAAGCCGATTTTCCGGCACGGGACGCTTTCTCTGACGAATGGGGTGCTGGCCTAAAACCAAACATCTGGCAGCAAACAACGGTCAACTACTACCATAGCGCCTTTTCTGGTGTAAGCTCATCGCCCCTGGCTTTCTGGTCGGCTGGGATCCCTAATGAAAGCCTTCCACAAACATGCTGCCTCGAAGCAGGAAGTATACATCAGTATTTCAGCATGACATAGAGTGTTTGACGACGTTCCGTTCAAAACAAAGGCCTTAAGAATAACGTTCAGCTTCACAAACTTTCACCACGAAACGCCTCTCTCCGCTCCCTTCCCCACGACGCTGCCTTTGGGTCTATCAACGATCCTAAAGAAACCATTTCGCCATGTGAGAATTCGCCAGCCTGAAAGTTTGTAATATACGCTGAATTAGAGTCACCTGGACGAATATATGGTCCGTGGGTCAGCTGGCAGCTGGCCAATATAAGGTCAAGCCATCTATCACACGATCGTGTCGCACCCATGGCGGCACGTGAAGCTTTGGCCGCGAAATCAACCGTTGTCTGACAGTGCGTGATCGGGTGTGGGGGTCGGAGTCCATACAACGAGCTTTGCTTAACACGGACTCCGAGCACTAGTATACCCCAACAACTGTTCGGATCAAACTCATGTAAAAATGTAACGAAAGGTCACAACGAGCCCTTCCATCGAAACACAGCACATTTTGCAGCAATGCTGCCTTTGAAAGAGCTGTTATATTTGTTTTGCGGATAGCACAGCATACTTCGCACGAATAATCAACCATGTGCAATGCCATATCCAAGAGAGGAAGTATTACATGACGTCTAAGCATATGGTCAATCCAAAACATCTGAACCCCAATGAGACATTAGCTAGCATGTACAGCTCCCATTCTCAGTCCAAGAACGGCCCAAGCATAGTTCGTGATCAAACAATTATAAAGCAAGAAAGACAATTGACGATTCGGACGAACAGCCGACAACTTTGATTTGTGTGCTTGACAAAATGTGTGGAAAACAGCATACAGTGCGTAGGCAATATTCATGCTTCGCTTTAAAAATAGCCATGCATGCTACAAGCTATTTTTCCAAGATTTTCGGCACACGGTGGAACCCGCAAACACCATCACTGCCGTATTTATCTATATCGCAGCACTGCCTACCCAGGCTCTTTCAAACGGCAACATTGTCCCCGATACCTCTACTCCATCAGGCCTTAAAAGCCACATACGATTTCGTTGCACAGACAGTCCAACCCACGTGACCAAACGCATGCTACCCGCGACGCGCCGGCAGAAACGTTAGAACACTTGCTAGAAGAAAACAGTACGTTACCACATTCAATGCGGCACCATCATATCACAAATGACAACAATAAGGCATCAGTCTCAGCGGAAACTGAAGCAACAATCCGTTTACAACGAAGGCATGCCCATTTAAACCCTGCTCTATTAGCATAAATATTCATCGGTAAGTAACACAGCAAGCTCTTGGCGTTCTGAACTCAGAGAGCAGTCTGCAATGATATCGGTTAAAAAGCAGACGCATCCGATGACTTAAATAAACACGAACAGTTTTTTAGCAATAACCATGACGCCATTGCACAAGTCCACGTGGTTCACGCCAGGCAGACGCATAAATGTCTGTAGGGAGTCCCACGAGGGATGGAGCACCCAGACGAAATCCACGAGGCACGGACTGCCGAGACGAACTGCGCCACGACCACTCTTTAGGAGTCACCAGCTCTGAGGAAGCGAACACACGGCATCACGTTACATCCCGAGCAACGTTACTAATGTCTACAAACGAACTGACATGCAGTATGAAGGACGCTTACATTGTCCTGCGACGGAGTACGTTCTTAAACGTGAAAAGGACAACGAGTAACAGTCAGAAAAATCATGGTAATATTTGCAAAACTGCTAGAAGCAAAACGCCTGGGATTTACATTGCTGCCATCAAAAGGCGCGGACCAAAACAGAGAAAAGGACGTCACACTTACAGCACTTGCAAGGACGAAGTCCACCAGTCACCATATCGTGCCCATCCTTAAAAAAGCATGAGAGCCAAGCATTATTATCGACTGGTTGCACGAAAAAAACGCGCATCTAAACGTGGCTTTCCTTTGTGTTAGAGCCAGCGGAAATGATTCCATGACGTGCAGGCAGAGGATGGTGCGACACATAACAACGTACAACAGTGTGCTCTGTTAAATTTAACAATGTTGGGATGAACACATCATAAACCTGGATGCGTCACAATTTATACAACACAAAACTGACCATCCAGTTTTTTCATTTCATAAACATAAAGGACCGAGGGCTGAGGACTGTTAACAAGGTGCACATAACATCGAGTAATAGGAATAACATGGTTAACAAGTCACTGCACACTTGAAATTGACAATATTTCGAATATTCCCACGATCTGAAAAAAACAAGGCGGCCCTACGGTAACTGCAACGCAACCATTCGCGAATAGTTACCTTCAAAACGTGTTTAACTGACACGGAAAAATCGGTGGCCCCCTCACAATATTCAGCAACTTCATAATACGGTCATTCTAAGAAGCGTTCTTTCACTGAGAGTAACACCCATCCCACCCTGCCCTGGCACACAGTAAACCCACAAAATCGCTGCAAACCCATTCCGTCCAAAGATGGGAGCACGGCCCGCCTCGCCACCCGGCGTTCTAAACAAATCCAGTGGCCATCGAGCCAATGCCCATCAGGAAACATACGTCGCCTGACCTGCAATGCGCGTTGCAAAAAAAAAACACTACACGTATTACCCAGTTAGACCCTCCAGTCACTCGGCCATGCAACGGCTACACCGGCAGAGTTAGATCCCCCATGCCACGGTCACCGACCCCGGTCATACCAGGCCCACAGACCCGGGCCATGCCAGGGTCACCGACCCCGGTCATACCACGCCCACAGACCCGGGCCATGCTGGGGTCACGTGTCCGGGCCATTCCAGGGTCCGTGACCCCGGCCATGTTAGACCAACGGACCGGGGCCATGCCAGGGTCACGAAACCCGGCCATGTCAGACCCACGGACCCGGGCCATGCCAGGGTCCGTGACCCCGGCATGATGACCCGGCTCAACAGCCAAGCGCCGCATACCGTTTCAGCCGGCCAGGGAAGACCTTGCGCTCCTCGTCGGGCGTGTTGACCAGGCTGGAGTAGACGTTGACGGCCACCAGCAGGCAGCAGAGCAGCACCGGGCCGAAGATGGCGCCCTCGATGCCCTGGTAGAAGATGCCTCCGGCGATGGCCAGGCCGGTCAGGTACGGGTGTCCGCTGCCCGGAGGGAACAGCTGTCAGAGAGCGCTGATGGGGGCTCAACAGTCCCGCTATCCAATGTCCGCCTTTTTCCGTAACAGCCGCGCACACGTCACTTCCTCAACAAGGACAAAACCCAACGCGGTGTCAATGATGCCGCCGCGACTCGCGGTAGACTGGCGACTACTACCGCGACTAATAATAATACTACTACTACCGCGAGACCTACTACTAGAATACTACTGACTACCGCGACTCGCGGTAGAAATGCCGAAGAACTTCTAACAAAAATCAGTACATCAAGAAATAAAGACTCAACGAACCGCGGCGCGGTGTCCAGCGCCCTCCAACCAGCACCCACACGTGAGCTCAGACGTACCCCTTGACTTCACTATAGATGGCCGTGTCGACGAACAGAATGGGCGCCACCTGAGCGGCGAAGAAGAGCAGCGCCGAGAACGGTTGGGCGTGTACCAGCCAGAGCTCGAGCATGGCCGGCACCGCCGCCCAGTAGCTGCCCAGGAACGGCACGGCGCCCAGCACGGCGGCTACCACTGCGGCAGGGGGTCACACAGTTCAGCACTGTGTCACGGGAGAATGAGCAGATCACCCCTGCATCAGACGGAAGAGAGACCGTCAAACAGCCACCACTGCGGCAGGGGGTCAAACGGTTCAGCACGGTGCCACGGGAGAGTGACCAGGTCATCCCTGCATCAAAGGGAAGAGAGACGGTCACACAACCACCACTGCGGCAGGAGAGACGATCACATGACCATTATTGCGGCAGGGTCACTCAGTTATCACTGTGGCAGGATAAAGATAGGGTCACGATCACAAGGCAGGGGTGCCGTATCAGTATCAGTAATCAGTAGTGAAACCAGAGAGGGCTTAGCAGGGCCAACTGAACATTATGGTACGAGGTTTCCAAAAACTTGCTATTATCACAAATGATTTGCTTAAAAGACAATATTTTTCAGTTAAAATGTAATGTAGTGGTAAAAGTCGCTACAACTTGGTGGGGGCAATTCTCCCATGCCTGCAAGGCAAAGGTAAGTGTATTATCAAACCACTATATTTTAGTCTTGACCACTCCTTCCGAAAATCCTGGCTACACTACTGGTCACAATCACACCATAATCGCCGCTGTGGACAGGGGAAATGGTTATGTAACCGTTGCACTGCGGACAAGCGAAACGTGAAATAACCCCTTTTGTAGCTCCTCACACGTAGTTGCCACCGCGACAAAGGAAGGGAGGGAAACAGTCGAAAAACAGCGACTGATGCTGACGAGTATCACATAACCCACAAACCGTTTCAATGAAAGTGGAGGACTACAGAAACAAACACAGCCGCTTCCCCAGCTGTCAACAGATGAACATACATTGCATTCTGGCTAGCTTACCAACGAAAGATGGCTTGTCTAGCCTAGATACAGCAGAACGCCACCACTGGAACCGTTTTAAGTCGGGAATTAAGCGGCTGATAATAGGCACATTCGATCACTGTAATACCACAGCTTTACTCCTCACACGCCACACAAGAGCCGTTGGACAATAGTCAACTCTACCAAACTCACATGACGGCAAGTAGACGAACTTGACGGCGAACACCGAGTGCACCAGCCAGGTCCACATCCAGTAGAAGACGGCCATCTTGAACGAGGCCACGAACACGCTGCTGACGGCCTCGTCCACGGCTAGGACAAACCTGGAGCACAAGGGTCAATTACGGGAATTACTCGTCAGTTACTGCCCGGCCAGCTGGGCACACGCCGGACGCCGCCCCGGAACACGGCCAAGACGAGTGATAATTCTGTGTGGCCTCTGACTTTCCGTGACGTATTGTCCCCCAGTATGGGATGGCGCGGCCGGACGCCACCTTAATCGTCTTAAATCTGATCTCTCACTCTCTGCAATGGCGGGCGGATTGAGGGGCTGGTCGTGGTCGGGCAGAGGGACCTGACTGGCGTGTACTGGGCGCTAAACGACGACAGAGCCCCAGCTTCTCTCCGCTCGCTGTTGAGGAGGCGATCCGCCGTCTCGGTGCGTGAGATCTGCTCGACTGTGGCCGGGACTCGGCGCCAACCAAGACGCAGACTCGCATCGCCCAGCGAGCCTTCGCGTCCCGGGCGGCGGCCGCGTGGGACCAGCTGCCTCCGACTGGTCCTAACATGTCATGTTTTAAACGTCCTTTATGTGGACGAGTGTATGACCGTTTTTGTTTTCGCGTGACATTGAGAAAGCATCAGTAATAGCTGAGCTACGCGGTATGATGTTAACATACACGAACTGAAACTGGAACTGAAAACCTTTGTACGCCTTCTCGTGAATACCCACGTCGGGTCTTCTCCTGAATATCCATGTCGGAATATGTTCCACAGATGATACAACTGAGAAGGCGCTTCTCTACATGAGCGTTGTGCAAATCATCCGAGCTTTCTGGGCTTAATTCCTTCCAATGGCGTGGCATTTTTCGCAAACTGCTGCCGTCGCCCGATGCGTCTGCTGTGTCTCCGTCGGTGGCTGCTGCCCTGACCTGCTGCTGCCCTGGCTGACCGGGCCCATCTTGGCGATCAGCTCCACAGGTTTGTACACCCTGCCGCTGGAACTGAGCAGGTAGAACAGCGCCGTCACGAACACAATCTGGAACCGGCAAACGTCGCCATTACACACGCAGTCAATGAAGCCTCGTGCACCGAGGCTCCATTGTCGATTACCGCAGGATACAACGACCCTGCGTATAGACAAAAGCAAACGCATTCGTTTACGCAGTCGCTGTCCCGCTCACAGCACCGAAAAAAAACAATGACACCTAGCTGCAGGAAAACAAACGTCATGACCGCTTGTACTGCCGTGACATAGGCTAATGTTTTCATTCGTCAGAGGTGTGATTGTTGGCGTGCACGCGGGTAACCATTACTCCTGTTATCGTGTAATCATGCGTTACATTTCAGAACGATGCCTGGACAACTCATTTATCCAAACCACTTTTTCGTACAAACCGATGACGCCGAATGCAACGTCAAGTTCGCTTTGTCTGCCTGTGGCATTAACGCAAACCATTTCCGCCGAATAGCCCCGGCACCCGAATTAAAGTAAAACATGCCGGCTACCACCAGACGCAAAAATACATGTAGACAAAACTCCGTGATCAACGTCGCACTACGGAAATGCCCCGATCTGTCCAATACACCAGACAGTGACCCAGTCCATACCTCTGAAACATTAGACCGGACGTGGTCGCGAGCAGTGTTGGAAAAACTGTCGTTTTCTGGTGTCAAGGAGCACCAAAAAAACTTATACTCCATGAAAAATTTTGTACTCCAAAATGGTCATTTGCCCCCTCCCAAAAATGGGTATTCCTACTCAACCAGTTCGACGTTGCCCAGCGTCCCTCCTCACGGCTAGCTGCCTCCCCCCGGTCAACAACTCTGTTGACCTATCACGTAGACCCAGGAAACTGGTTTGCCCCTCAAACGGAGCCACTGGATCCGCCCCTGCTGGCCACATCGGCTTGCAAAGCACCTACTTAGTCCACGTTTCTCACATAAACGCATGACATTTTATACTCCAAAAGAGAATTTGTACGCCGACACCAGGAAGAAAAACCAGGTTTCCAACACTGGTCGCGAGTGCCCATGACAAACAACAACCGTCGACAATCTACTGCACCCTTTCCCACAAAGGTGCGCATTATCCAAACCACCGAATCCCGTCATCCGAGCATCACGGTGTGCCCGTGCTGCGTCCACAAAGACCACCGGACTCACCACAGGACCACGTCGAGTCAAAACCTGTCGCAACGGAAAATCGTCAACTGCGGCGGAAAACGTCGACGAATCAGCAACGCCCCTTGTCCGCAAAGACCACCCTGATTCAAACCGTACCATTGTCCTCCGCGTCATCGTGGCCTCGAACTCCTGGCGAGAGTCTTCCTCCCCCGATAGCTGGTCTCTCAACTAGTCTGTCCCCTTCTCCTCCCCTCTTCCAGCGCGGAGGACTCACCAGATTAAGAAGCGAGTTGAGCACGGCGAACCCTCCTCCGAGCAGCACCGACATCAGCTGGGTGACGACTGAGGCCAGCATGGTCAGGTTGGTGCGCACGATTGTCCAGGACGACTCGAGCACCGAGAGAACTGTGCCCAGGTTACTCTGGATCGCCTCCTGCGCGGCGCACAGACAAGGTCAGCAAGAACGTCGTAAGAGGAGCACGGCCAGGAGTTTAATTGGGTAAAACTGGGTTCTGACTTGTGCAGTTCCAACGATTCAGCCCACATGGGGCCTTAAAAAGACTCATATCCGATATTAAAAAATGTCATTTTCTGATGCATAAGACAAAACATGAACTAAAAACAGCACAGTTTTTACTGCATGTTTCCCTTCAGCTTCTTTCATGGAAAAGGTCAGACATTACCAGCATTTTCCACATTTTTTTGGCGGGAAATGCGTCCGCATTAGAAAAAAATCTACCATATTCATGGTTAATAAAAAACAAACGAACTGCGGACAAACTCGTAGCATGTCCACGCCTACAACGGGCACAATTACCTTCAGCGAGTCCATGGCGAACAGATCCAGCGAGTTCTGCACCTTCTCGAGCCAGAGGTTCCAGGCGGAGGCGACGCCGGCCGCGTCCACCACGGGCCCCACGGCGGGCGCCGTCACCACGGAGCTGACCCAGGCCTGGTACAGGCGCGCCCACAGCTCCAGCGTCTCGCGCTCCAGCTGCTCCTGACTCTGGGCGCCGGCGCCCCGCGTCAGATCTCGCACCTGCCGTAGGACGCCGCTCAGTGACGCCAGGTCAGGTCAAGTCAGGTCAGGCCAGATCCGATGCGGGCAGATCCACCGTCACGGAATGATGACTCGAGTCGTGTCAGGTCAAATTACAGGCACCCGAGTCAGAGTTCAACCAACTGAAAGCTGCTACCCCAACCGCCTTCCCCAAAAGTCCTGGAGTTACGCGGTTCACACAGCACTGTCACCAGCAGCAGCCCATTGAAGAACGCCCTTATATCAACACACTTGGTACCTTTCAGAAACAGGTGTGACATTTACTCATGCAAATGTTTTTTTTTATCGCTCTGTGACAAAAGAACGCATACAATATCCAAGCCCACAACACAACGACCTATGAAACGAGACACTTGTCACAAACACGACCTCATTTTCTGTCGCCAGCAATGACATACACGTGCAGTGTCCATGCCTCGTGACTCGTGGCCGTTGCTGGACCCCAGTTCCCGCCGCCGGACGGCCCGATGGCGCTCACCACTTTGGAGATGTAGTCCCGGCCGTACAGGTACCCGTTGTCGATCATCTGCTCCACCATGACGCTCATGTTGGCCGGCAGCAGCGCCTGCAGGTCCGGGTTGGCCACCACCGTCGAGTTGATGAGGCTGCCGGCCAGCTCGATCATGTGCACCGTCTCGCCGTAGATCTGCGCGGCAGGCAGAGCGTCGCGTCAGCACTCACGGGCACGTGACGTCAGAGGCCGTCTGTCGCACGGTGGACGGGCCTGATGAAGCGGCGGAAACACGCCAGGGGCTGCTGAGCCGACGGTAAGAAATTAGTGAATCTCCCGGACAAACGACTGTGGACAAACATGGACTCCGAAATCAATATCGGTGAAAAGTTAAGATGATGTTCGGCTAGAAGGTTCAGTTATGAAAGAACAACTCAAATCAATTTAGTTACATTTAGTTATCACAAAAGACAACGCTCCAAACCACATAATACACAACAAATGTTTGTTCGCATTCTTCGAAATGACAGCGAGCACGTTCAGAAAACTTTCGCCGAGCAAGAGCATACTCGGCAAAAGCCGTGTACCCCGCCACACCGCCTGGGATCGGGCGAACCGCTCAGCCGACCTACCTGCACAAAGACGAATACGGCCGCCACAGAGACGAACACGAGCGCACCCAGCACGACCAGCACGGTGACGACGGCGTCCACGGACCCCTGCACGCCCGCGATGACGTGCGCGTTCCCCCGCAGCACCAGCTGGCGGCAGGCGACGGCGGCGGAGGGTCACAGACAGGCAGAGCGCTTCACGTGAATGCTGTGAAGCCTGATCGTGAGACCAACATGACGAGCTGACAGGCCGTCGGGTGGCTACACGTAAAGGGGCCACTGGCTTATATCCGTCATGTTGGCATTTAGACAAATGGGCAATGCCCGTCAACGAAGAAACAGTGCTACGTTGAGTGACCACGCACATTTAGTCGAAAGCATTCAACGAAAAACAGACCGAATGTCCATGGTGCCACACACCAACGCCATGACCTCGGCAACCGGCCCTCTAGGGTCAAGCTCCACCGCTCGGCGCGCCGGACAAACCGTCAGACGACGGACGGTGCCGTCACCACACCTCCCTCACCTTCCACACCCCGCGGATGGGCATCGGCATGATGCCCTCCTGGCGCTCCAGCAGCCAAGAGCGCACCGCCTCCAGCACCGAATGCATCGAGTCCCGGCCGCCGGACGTCCAGAAGTTCACCACTGCCGGCCGCGGTCCGCCGTCAGCCGCGCACGTCACGCACGCACAACACAGGGCAACAACAGTCGAGTGGTGAGCTGTACAAGCTGGCCAATATCGGGCCGAAAATCGCCAGAATTAAACTACACACATGAAACCATCGGACTGCCGACTGCTGGCAATCCGCCTGAAAAGTCATGAACAAAGACACATGGCAAGACACCAGCAGGTGAAATGAACAACTGGATTTCCACACCACTGAGTGCCCACAGCATGATGTCCGCACGACACCGCAACTGCCCCTCTGAGAAGACAAAGCCGAGCTGAGACCCGCGCGGAGACTGCCGACTCACCGAGCCGCTTGCTGAAGTAGTAGACGACGACGACGGGCAGCATCGAGAGGAGCCAGATGCGCTTCCAGATGACGACCACCAGGCAGCAGTAGGCCACGGCCGTGATGTACCTGGTGGTCTGGGAGGGCTGCTCCTCAGGTTCCGGCGGCGAGGAGCCGGCCGTCTGCGGCGGCGGGGGTCCCGGCACGTCATCCGTCGACCTCAGCGTCCGGTTAACATGCGCACAGAACGGCACAGGATCAGCGCTCAGGTCTCAACGCCCAGCTCACGTCAGCGTTGTCGCTGTCAAGAGCAGCTGCAGTTATAACAATGCAGTGGCATTTATGCCAGTTTTTAAATCCAATGAAACATTTTAGATCCCATCAATCAGGTTGAGTTGTTTCCAGATGATAGCGTGAGCATGCTTTCGACAAAACCCTTGTTAGCTGTCCTACTCTCACTCGGCTTTGTACGGAACGATCTATAAAAGCTGGGTATGCGGTACTAAACCAACGACTCCCAACACCAAGGCAAGGCCGACGTCCATCAGACCACGCCAGACCACAAACAAAACCGTATTACGACCGACCACCACCGGACCACGGAGAACCACCAATAACCCACGGCCAGCCACCACCACACCCCGTCACACCACCAACCTATCACGACAGACCACCAACAGACCACGGAGGACCACCTATGCCCCACTGCCGACCACTAGTCAACGGACAGGTACGACAACGCACGAGTGACAGCTTTTACCCGGCGACAGTCCGCCGCCCCCCCCCCCACTCCCCGCCGCGTGAGGCGTCTGACGGCGCTTACCTGAGTCTGCCCCGGGCGCTGGGCGCCGCCCTCCGGATACAGGGTCTCCACGGAAGAGCCGGCCGTCGTGTCCGCCGTCTCGCCCTGCAGGGTGCGCGGCCGGGCTCGGGTCAGAGGCGTGGAGGTCATCACCTGGGACGTCCGGGGGCACGGAGGCAATCACCTGGGTCACTCGGAGGTCATCACCTCGGCAAGTCACGCGCGTTGAGGCTATCGGCAGGGCTAGTTAAAGCCCTGAGCTGGTCTAGGCCAAGGCCTAGGCTAATTAGGGTCGACCAGACTAGACAGATCGTCACGTGGGCTAGTCAGGGTGACGGATGACGTCACATGGATTCGCCAGAGACGTGAAAGTGACCACATGTGTCAGGGAGGGATGAGCGCTCAGTCACAACGCCCTTATACCCCACAACCACCTAATACATCAGTCACAGTATGAAGTCCATCCATAAGGACGGCGAGACAATGAGGTCGTCGACTAAATAGGTCAGGGAACAACCGTCATCTGAGTTGTCTAGGAACCCTCAGATGTGGACCTGACATCAGTAAAATCCAAACCATACAATAATTTTCTAATGTAATTTGTAATCCGACCGTGGGTGCTGAGCTCACTAGCAACGACGTGATAAAGAGAAACGCCGTACTTAATGCAAGCTCAAAGCCACGGCCGCAGGACCAGTACGAGTATTTCGCGCAAAGCACGTTAGTGCAGAATGCTTATCACAAAAGAACTATTACACTGAGTCATGGGGTACAAAATAAACATGAGTCACGAACGCCGACAATGACCACGAAATCAGACAAGAAAATGACCACGAAACACCTGAGTGTCGAACACGGAATTAATCAGTTCATCTCATCCTGGTCACGTGTGGCCGGCCGGCGCCCGGCGCTCACCTTCTGCGCCAGGAAGCCGGCCGAGCGAGTGCTGGCGCACGGGTCGGGGGGCGTGGCCTCGGCGCCGCTGGGCGGGGTGTCGGCGGGGGCCGGCGTCCCCTGCGCGTCCGTCGGCGACTGGGCGCCGATCGTCGACGGCAGACTGGAGGACGAGTCCGCGGCCGGCTCCTCGCCAGCGTCGGGCGAGACCGGCTCGTTCCGCAGCGGCTCTGAGGCCGAGTGAGACTGTGGGACAGGGACAGCGTAACGCGGCGGTTACCTTGCTCACCTGTGGCCGAGAGGTTGCCGGTTCGAGTCCGGGTAGTGGCAACATTTCGCTGTTCGCCGTGACGACCGGCGTGAGAGGTTGCGAAGCGGATGACCCCGAAAGTCGACAGCGTTGATGAATTAAAAAAAACGGCCTGAGACGTGGACCAGGGGCGGCGAACAAGAGGCTAAACTGGTGTCATGAACGCGGCGTGCCAACCGGACTGAGAACGTGAGAACGGGTCACGCGGCGGAGGGCAGCCGACATGAAGGCCAAATGGCGCATTCCGGTGACGACTGCACACAAGGTAAAGTGGTGTCTGACAGGTTGACACGGTCTAGTCCTGAGCGTCGGTTGCGATAAGAAAACATCACAAATGGGAAACGGTGCTCACAACGTTCGCAAGAGTCCACACCAGGGTGAGAAATTCGTTTTTGTTCTTGTTATGGAATATAATTTTTGTTTTGGAGCATAAAATTTTGCAAACAGTAGTACTCGTTTAAGTTGGCGTTCTTGGTGTAAGTCACTTATGACCAGTTATGACATCGTACCTACTTCTTACTGAATGGACACAGCGTCATTTGCTTTCAGCTAGTACTTTATCATCATGGCGATAATGTGGCTTTCCACTGGACGCACATTTTTGAAGTGTAAAATGTTTTTGGAGCACATATTTTCTAGTGTTCTTCAGCACCAAAAAAACAACACGTTTTCCAACCATGGTCCACACCAATGTCAGCCTGACTTCTGATGGAACCAACATGCGACAGTGTATATATTGCAACGGAGTGTTCCTGAGGTCCAATGAGTGCTAAAAGCCTCATACGTGATCACTTACCCGGAGCCTCACAGTGGGCTGGTCGTACATAATGGCCATGATAGTCTTGGACATGGACACATTGATACCTGGGGGTTAAGTATGTAGTAAGAAATAGCAGCCTAGAGCTAACAAGGGATGCTGACAACCTGGAAAAGCACACATACATCAAACAAAAACTACCTCCGTGCAATCTCCTACAAGAATCAAAGACTGCTCCGTGCGCAAGTCTCACGAGACCGGACGCATTTTCCTCGACTGGCACAATGACTGGCAAAAACGGTGACCACTAGCAGGGCCACTCCCACAGAACTGTCACTTTCCCGGACAATCTAGACAGTGCCTATTCTACCTCGCCTTGAACGAGGAGCACGGTCTGGCGTTTGGGCCCTGGTCCTAACGGCCAAACGCCACCGTCACTGTGGACACACACTATGCTGCCCTCTGTCTGGACCCCGGGAATCGTCCATTCGTGCTGCACTCAGCCAAAGCTGTTTTTCATTACTCTGGGCCAATAACCCAAAACAACAAACCAAGCCAACGGCTCCACCAAAACATGCGTGGACAACCTTAGGGGAACTTCCGATCCAGCAGGTGGACCGGACCGACACACGCCTGCGCGTGCTCCACTCCCCTATCACGGGGCGTCTCGCTGCACTCGCCTTCGCTCTCCTCGTCGCGCATTCTGGCCAGTACCTCGGTGACAAAGCCGACGGCCATGAGCGCCACGAGCGCCACGAAGATGGGCCCGGCCAGCGGGCCAGCCAGGCCGGACAGGAAGCCCAGCAGCAGCAGCCACGAGGGCACGGCGAACCGGCGCGTCGACGGCGACCAGAAGAACACCACCGCCACCACGTAGCTGATGAGCAGCGTCCAGCACTGCGGCACGCGGTCCCGGTCACTGAAGCGGCAGTCTCGGTCGGCCTTCTTTTTTGTTTTCATTTTTGAAATAAATTTTACCCGAATGGTAGCATGCACTCTGCTTTAGCTCAGAGTACATGCTACGCAGAGTTTGTTGCTTGTACTCTAAACGCGACACCTAGCAGTGCAATTCCTGGTCAACGGAGGTTTCGTCTCCGGCCTTTTCGCCAGACAACACTTACGAAAGACTCTTTTCGTGCCGTGCAACGCCACGTCACGGCCGCCCCGTACCAAGTTGATCCTCGCGTCATACGGCGCCAGAGGGCGTGTCACTTTGACGTGAATAGCCGCGTCGGTAGACAAACTAATGCCCACAGACCATGCGAATGGTTTTAGCCATTCCACACATTTAGACACAATTCCTTTTTCACATGCTCGTAGGGGCGAGTGGGAAACTGAGCCCCAGGCTAGAGAACATGGACAAAAAGGAGTGATGTCCTCCGAATTTTCACCAAATGGCTGCCATTCCGCCCTGGAAGCACTCACCAGCAGTTTGTTGTAGAAGATGCTGGTCAGCAGCCAGAGCAGGTTGCCGACCAGGCCGTGGCTGACCAGCCAGGCCAGGCTGACCAGCACGCCGGGCGTGTAGAACCAGACCACGTTGACCAGCGCCAGGCCCACCACGAACGCGCCCAGCGTGCGGATGTGGCGCACGGCCGCGTTGCCGATGGCGTCCGTGGCGGCGTCGAACGCCCAGACGGGCGTCAGCAGGGCGTGCACGAACAGCGGCGTGCTGGAACGCTCCATCTCGAGCAGCCAGCGGCGAGCGGAGATCGTCAACCGCCGCTTGGCCGGGTACATGACGGTGCCGAGCAGCAGCGCCCACAGCAGCGGCTTCATGAACGGGTAGAACACGTTGTAGGTGGCGAAGCCGATGCCGCCCACCACCAGCACGAACGCGAAGGCGGCCACGTTGAAGAGCGCCTGCTTGGCCACCTTCTCGTGGCTGGGCGGGATGTAGCTGAAGACGTTCTCCAGCGGCGTGCGGACCGCGCCCGCCTGGGACGCCATGGCTGGCCGAGTGAGAGCTGTCACTCCCGAGGCAGAGGATGGGGGAGAGACTGGAAAGATAGAGGCATGGTGAAAGGACCAGTCAACCTAGTGCTTTGAATTTCTCTCCATATGGGAAAGCCAGTTTTTGATTTATGATACAAAAAGTCCAGAATAAGCTTCAATAATGGCCCAAATAACTGCAACAAAGTCAAAACAACTACAATAAAAATGGCAACAGAATGACAGTAACAACAATGAAAACAACAACAAATTCAGATGTCATTTTTATATCTCTACAAAATTGCATTTCTGGAGGTGTAACAATGTCCACCATGCCTCTCTGGGTTAAATGCTCAAAGCAAAATGGACCAGTACCTCAAAATGTCAAATGCCCTAAAAAACTGCAAAATGCCATACCACAGTATGACAAATCACAAAGAGCAAGACCATGCATGTGGACTGGGAAACTTCTAGAGGTCACATTAAGTCTGTCACACAACAGCCATTCATAGAAAAAAATGAACCCAAAGATTCACTGAAACCAAGTGGTGGCCATCACAAAGAAGTGTGCTATTATCTTGCAAATGTCATACTAAATAATTCTGAGGGACATAACAGGACTACAACATGGACCATTACTTCCAAACACAAAAAGAGCCCATTACTTTCAAAAACAGCTTTCAGTATGCTTGTGCACCTATGACTTAACTAATGGGACTACAAAGGAATGATTAATAACAACAGCACAACTAATCTGGTATGCTGTCATGTCATCTCATGTTGTCATGAGATGTCATGCATAAACTGGCCTTTCTCATGTAAGACAAAAAGCCAAAAATAAAAAAGAATGACAAATAAAATGTGGGTCACCATCACCATGACACTAAAGCAGGGGGGGGGGATATGGTCTCAGGATGGGATTTCTATCGCCTATTTTGTTTTACCATTACATCTTTGGTGTGATTTACATCACACCACATCATCATATTCACATCTGTTGGAAGAATTGGGCAAAAACGTGCCAGTGATTACCACTCTGCATTATTCCTGGGCTCCTATATTCATGACCAAAACAAAATCCAAGGAGAAATCAGACCTGTATTTTGAGACTGTGCTGAGCACAGAACTGAGCCCTGAGCCCAGGAGCCTGGTTAGGTTAGGTTAGGTTAGGTTAGGAGTTTTGAGCCCCAGCCCTTTGTACTGAGCCTTTCATGGACAAAAATGGGAGCAATGTGGATGGACCAGACCAGGTCAAAACTCAACATGGATACAACAAAACTCAGATACCTTCTTCAAGTTAAAGGATGCATACTCACATAAAACTTTGGGGAGATTTCCATTTATCCTATTACACATCTATGTTTACACACTTTCTCTCTCAGGATATGCATAAATAAAGTGGTAAAATAGATTACACCCAGCTAGCCAACAGGAAAAGGAATTTGCAAAAATTTGTGGGGAAGCAAATGCCATTTTTAAATATAGCCTTTTCCACAATGCATAAGCATAATGCCAATGTCTCCGTTCAGATGAGGATGCACATATGTACCTTGCTATAACACAGCAGCACCCTGCTAAACACATCTCCAGAAAACCAATAAGTTTGAAAAAGCAGCATCCCTTCTGGGCAAGTCAACATCATGCATGAAATCTGTGAAGAATCAGGACAAAATAGACCCAACAGGAGCTCAAGAACACAGGTCTGCCTGCAGAATGTAATACAATGCATAGGGTCCCTTGCAGACAGAGGCAAGATTTACTTGTTACATTACATATGAATTTGATCCAGACACATAATTCCCTCACAATGTCAGCTTGAAATACATGTTTTCAACACTCTGCAAGATAACATCAATTTCTAGTGAGAACCATCTATTGGGAATCACTTGCATGACTTAATAAATGTAACATCAATGCATTTCATCTACTGCCATGCCATCCATAAATATTCATGTCACACTACACATTTCAAATGTACAATATCCATATTGCAAATTCCATGTCTTCTTATGAACCAGTAGCACACACTTTTTCCCAATTCTTAAAACAATATACAACCATCTGAGCATTGGTCAAAAGCCAAGCTGTCCATGCAATAAAACCTTGATTTTACATGTGCCAGCTGTGTGTGAATTCAGACATAACTTGACAGGTCACTGGACCTATTTTGCTCTTCCCGGACCGGAAAACTTTTTTTGCACATTAAGTTTGTTTTTTTTTGTTTAATTTTTCAAATAAAAAAGAAGGTAAAACTGCTAGCTGAAAGGCAATTTCCTTCTGTGAAAGATAATCTTCACACAACTAATATCTAGCAATTACAAACCAAAACAAAATGTATGGAAAATTATGCTGTAGCAGCAATGACATCTCTGCCAGATTATGGAATTCAGGGGCAATTTACCTGCCAGAAGGCGAGCATGCAAAACATGGGTCAAATCAGGCAAAGCAGTGGTGCTTTGGGATGTCTGATCAATACTGGGGCAATTTGAATGCTGATTTTCTAGAGCCTCGATTTAGAGCGACCCCACTTTTTCCACCACATCCTATGGACATCAACAACCACGTTGGGTTATATTACATATCAGCACCGCTTTCGCGACAAATGTTGCTCATATAAGATGAAGACTCCGCGTACCACCGGTTGTTATTGGACGATTGCCTGTGACGTCAGCAGGCATTCATCAGCTGATCTGTTGTGTCATTGTCGGTAACTAGATATAGAGGTGGTGTATTACAGATGGAAAGTGAATGTTGTTTGTTATGAAAATACTGTTTTCCGCGATAATGGTATGTCCAATACGGGACAAACGTTAAAAACAGGGGGTTTTGGGTGGGGTTAATTTTCTATATCGCAACAGGGGGCTTTAGGGAGTTTTTTTGTACCCGACCAGTGACTGCTAACGGTGTTATCGGTGGCTAGGCGGTGGCCGTGCTATGTGTGAATGTTGTGTTTGACGATATTGGTATGTCCAATACGGGATAAATGCTGGGAACGGGGGGTTTGGGTGGGGTTAATTTTGTATATTGGGACAGGGGCTTTTCCGGACCGGCGATTGGTACCGGTGTTATCAGTAGCCGGGCGGTGGCCGTGCAATATGTGAATGCTGTGGTCGGCGATAGGTTAGGTTAGGTTAGGATAGGGTAGGTTAGGTTAGGTTAGGTTAGGTTAGGTTAGGTTAGGTTAGGTTAGGTTAAGTTAGGTTAGGTCTGTAAGGTTAGGTTAGGTTAAGTGAGGTTAGGTTGGGGTAGAGTGCGGGAAAATATAGCTTCCTGTATTTGATATCTTTGAGATATTTTTTATTTCCTTTTCTGTTTAGTAATTAAGCATGTTTTTATTTTTCATTTTTATTAATTAAACATCTTTTCACTTTTCCATATCATTTTTTCTTAAAATTGCATGTCTTAATATTTTACTTATATTTCCGGTTCATTCTATATCTATACTTTTGCATCATTTCACTGCTACATTGGATTGCCATTTCAGCCTTTTCCTTTATTAAATCCCCACTAACATAATGTATCTATTGCATTCTGTTCCCCTATCTTGTTAATTATCTATTCAGTTTCATTAGGAAACATGTAAGTTAATGGTCTTATATATCGATACCACCCAGTGAACAGGACTGAGCATTACAACCCATCTCTACTTTTGATGGGACAACAACATAAATGGCGTCTCAGACGGCAGGAAGGAGTGAGCGGTGCATTATTGAAATGCTGTTTCCATGGAAATTACAATCTTTACATGTCGGGAATGACTTTTTCACGTAACAAGACTACATATTCTGCGTTGTAAGTATAGTTTTTCCTCAATATCGTAATCTTCACGCAGCCGGTGCGAAATGGACCGGTGACCACCCCCGCTCAGTTCTAATCCTGTACCTTACCAATTGCAAACTATGCTTTGTTATGACAGGAACGCCTTATAACCATATCATCTTACTGCCATGGAGTAAGGTGATAACCAAACTGATAACCACCCATTGATAACCATATCACTTACGTTACAAAGTCGCCCAAAACCTCTTTAAGTCCCACAGAATGGAGAACGCCTGCGGACCTATCTTGTCGAAACCCTTCTGGTAGCTATTCACGGTGGTGTAGTGCCAACCAAAACAAACCCGTGAAATGGCGCTGCTTCTCGTATTGAATGCGCTGTTCTTGTATTATTATGGAAAGGCAATTTTTCTTCCTCTTCATTGCTTGCTGGCGTCCCTCAAACAGTTGGAATATTATTGATTGATATAAAAAATATGGTTTAGAACATCATAAAAGTTTGAATTCATCAACTGTCGGCGTAGAAAAGAATTATCGTCATTCAATCATGATGAAACGTATGCTTTTTTAGTCTTAATTATGGTAAAGGAAAGTTTGGAAGCAGAATTTTATCACAAATGTAACGCAGAAGAGGCAGAAATGAAATCAATCGGTCAGGCATGCGAACAGGCGTTAATATTACCATACAGATCGCGGTGTCACGTGCGTTGCTACGTAGGTAAATACGTTTTAGCCGCTTTGGAAGGTGTGTTTATGGCATGGACCTCATTTTGAATTTGCTAGCATAAACCCTGATTATCCAAAAACGCATCTGTTTGGCGGTGAATCCTGTTCATAAGAGACGAAGGCGGCTTTATTTGTCACCATTCGAATGCCCTTGGTTCACGGGATGCATCTTACGAACTTTTTGGCATTCACATGAAATGTTATCATTACATTGACACGTGCACCTAATAAAATATGAATATATTCATATTTCTAGTTATTGCTGCCCTGTTCCACTTGCCACAAGTATTAAGTTTGTTCTTTCTTACGTGACTAGTTTGCAGTATTCAGCCATACATGACATTGTCACCAGGTGGTGAAAATGAACATAACTGGCATAAAAATCATACAACCAATGTTCCTAAGGCAAATATTGTGATTTGCCTCCTGCATAATGCTCCAAGGTGAAGAAAGTGAAAAGGTACCAAATGATGTCCCCACTCCATTTATCCCTGATCATGCTGAGTGCTGCACCATTTATCTGTTTGACTTCTGCTGTGGTTCTGCAGTAACAAAGCCAAAAAGGGAAATTCCCAAGGTGGGGATATTTTTGGCCTAATCATGTCATTGGCATAACCTAACTTTATGAATAGTAAACAGGACAACTAACCCAACCCCAATCCAACCCAACCTATTTAGTGACATGACCTGACCTCTGTTGGACAGAGCCAAGTCCAGTTGCACCCTTTATCAGCCTACAGCCTCTAGTATCTTTTACTGTACCATGCAAGGTTGCCCTTTGGCACAACATTAATGCCTCATGAACATCTGTTTTTTGGACTGCGGCCTCTAGTATCATTTACTGATGACATCATCAAATGTTACACAGTACATAGGGCATCCTTGGAGGGAATGCAGTGTAAACAAAATGGTGCCGCCCATTCTGGTCGCATTTGTTTACTTGGTAGTGTCACCATTTTTCCTTTTGTAGGAAAGGTTATGAGCTCTTCTGTATCATATGCATAGCAAAAGCAGTCTGTGGAAAGGTGAGAAAATAAAGCATTATGCAATATTCATAACAAGTTTTAGATAAGTTAGTAAAAACTGATTGATCAAAGCATTTATTTTACATGCATGACCTTACCAGTGACATTGATTTGATAAATATTTGAGGAATCTCCCATTAAGAAATGTCTTCTTTTTGTAAAAACCAGGCTGCTTTGTGTGGTGTCCTATCATTGAAGTATTCAAAAACTCTATCCCACTCATTATTGCGTAATCCATAGTTCCATCCCTATTTCCATGAGTTCTGAGCCTGTTTATGTTAACCCCAAGGTAAGTATCATTAGTACGTAATGAGCACAATAAACACATGCCAGGCATTGCCATTGATTGCAAATGAAGGGGTAAATTTTCTGGATTTCTAGCATTTTCAAAATTAGTGAATGGACATAACAATAAATAAAGATAGATGCCATCACATGTCCATTTTGTTTGTTAGAAACTGTGCACATGCTTACGATTCTGTATCTTTTCAGCACCAGAAATGTCATTTGCTGACTTGAAGTTATCTGACTGGATATTAGACCAGCTGAAAACAGTGGGTCTCAAAACTCCCACCGATGTCCAGCTCAAAACAATCCCGAAGATTCTGGAAGGTCTCGACTGCATCGCCTGTGCCAAGACGGGGTCGGGCAAGACTCTGGCGTTCGCGCTGCCCATCCTGGAGCAGCTGAGCCGCGACCCCTTCGGCATCTTCGCGCTGGTGCTGACGCCGACGCGCGAGCTGGCGCTGCAGATCGCCGACCAGTTCCGGATCCTGGGCCGGCCGATCGGCCTGCAGGACGCCGTCGTCATCGGCGGCCAGGACATGGTGGAGCAGGGCGCACTGCTGCAGCGGCGGCCGCACGTGGTGATCGCCACGCCCGGCCGGCTGGTCGACCATCTGACCGCCTGCAACACGTTCTCGCTGCGCAGGGTGCGCGTGCTGGTGCTGGACGAGGCCGACCGGCTGATTGCTGGCCGCTTCGACGACGACCTCGCCACCATCATGGCGGCGCTGCCCAAGCGCCGCCAGACTCTGCTGTTCAGCGCCACCTGCAACGACACGCTGCGCCAGCTGGAGAGCATTGCCTCCAACGAGTGCTTTTACTACGAGAACGTCGGCCAGCTGGCCACCGTCGACCGGCTGCGGCAGGAGTACGTGCTGTGCGCGCGCGACGTCAAGGACCCCACGCTGGTGCACCTGCTGCACGAGTTCGTGCAGAACGAGGCCGGCCAGGCGATCGTCTTCACCAACAAGTGCCGCTCCAGCACGGTGATGTCGATGACGCTGAACCGGATCGGGCTGCCGGCGATCGCGCTGCACTCGCAGATCAAGCAGCGCGAGCGCACCGCCTCGCTGGCCCGGTTCAAGTCGAACACAGTGCGCGTGCTCTTCACCACGGACGTCGGCAGCCGCGGGCTCGACATCCCGCTCGTCGACATGATCGTCAACTACGACCTGCCGACGGTGCCGAAGGAGTACATCCACCGCGTGGGCCGGACGGCGCGCGCCGGCCGCTGCGGCCGCGCCGTCTCGCTGGTGACGCCCACCGAGCTGCACCTGATGACGGAGATCGAGGCCACCATCGGCTGCCAGCTGCAGCAGCGCGAGGTGGACGATAGGGAGATCGCCAAGATCGTCACCGAGGTGCAGGTGACGAAGCGCGCCCAGGAGCTGAAGGTGACCGACAGCGAGGTCGTGGAGCGTCGCAGGATCAACAAGCTGAAGGACCTCATTATGCAGGGGTTGAAGCCAGAGGAGGCGGAGCGGGTGTTGGAGGGAGTGTCTGAGAAGAGGGCGGTCAAGGGAAAGGGTGCGAAAAAGGTGAGCGCGAAGTCTGGACTGAAGGGGAAAAAGAAGACAGCCGGTGTAAAGACTTCCGAAAGTACGGCGAAAAGAAAGAAATCGAAGTAACACCGCTCTTTCTGAACGCATTTTTAAGTGAAAGCGGCCGTGTTGTTTGTTTTTGGGCTGTGTTCGTATGTCTGCATATGCCAGCGCACAGCCTACAGATGCCTGCAGATGTCATTACTTGTATTAATGTGCGGATAAAACATGCCAGCTGACGTATCTTGGCCATCGTGCGGCGCGAAGACCTGTTTGACGAACGGCTGGTGGCTGTCTTGTGCTCTGTCTGGTGGATGGAGCGGGCTCAGAATAACCACACGACAACGTTCGGTGTGAGACATGTGTTTCCACTGCAAGCAGTTCATCTTTCCTAACTTTCAAACCATGCAGGTAGAGAAAGGTATGATGCGAAAGGTGTCACAATGAATAGATAAACTAGCATTTACCATTTCACAACGAATGACTTGTTTGTGTGTAACAGGAACCGGCCAGTGTATGCAGTCACGATTTTCTGTGGGGTGCATTTATTCAGAATGCTCGCAGTCTGCGAATAGCGTTGAACTCGATTATTTTGAGCCCAACGTTGTTTTTAGACGGAAAACGTTATTTGTGCTATTGGATGGGGACTTCACTTTTGATCCTGCCTTGTATGCTTTGTAACATGTCACGAGCTTTGTGGGAAAAAGAATTGCGTTCGAGGAAGGAACCAGGCTTAGAAAAACATCAGCAAAACTCGTTAATCCGCAAACACCCATTTTGTGCAACGAAGCAAAATGCCCGTGGTCATGGTAGCACCAATGTCAGTGACAGGTCTGTACCAGTTTTACGTGTATTCAGTGGAGGATCTAATGCTATGTTTATAAAGGCAAAGACCGAAATCATTACTGCGACGTCATCATTGCGAGGACTCTTCAAAACTATCGCGAGTAAGCAGACACAAGATTTTCATTGCAAATAGACACCACCGGCGGATTCCCGAATATCGTGGCTGTTTATTTCGATCCCGTCTCCAAATCGGTTGTTTCGACTTATTGCGAACGAAGAATGATTTTGAAAGCCAACTCAAGCTCTGTAGGTGGCCGCTAGCATGAACACTCAGAGAGATAAAGACTCCACCATGTCTTAGAGTATGAGGAAACGAAGATGGTTTCGGCACAGTTGGAAAGAAACTTGGCTTTCATACGTGCTGCAACCGTTCACTTTATCACCAAAAAAATAGCCGAGCTTGTCTCTATGATCCTCTGAGCACGGATGAATGTAACAGATGCAGCCGTCACGCGACTTTCCCATCGGAGCACCAGATATATTAGCCACAATGTGCCCATTCTGTCTGCCTCCCCGCAGCTTTAAGATGGTGTGGGGAGTAAATCCCACACGACCGTGCTGAGAGACCCGTGCTCACGCAAAGACGGTCAGAAGGAGAGTGTTTTATATTTTTCATCCAACAGTATTTATACTTCGCGAGAGGTCTAACGGAAAGTCAAGGACCAGCTTCTTTACGAAGAGTAATCACGAGCCTGAACCACAGTAATCACTAGTGTAGAACTCATCACGAAACGATAATTTAGAAGACGGGTAAAAACAGGTTGCCTGGTTTAATTAATACGGAGCGAGATTGGATGACCTAAGACAACGGAAATGTTGAGAGATATTGTGAGGCAGAATTGGACTCAGCATGAAACGAATAAAGTCCTACAGTAAACGACACGCCAGACGAAATACAGTTTACCGAATTCACGTCACCACAATCGCCTCGTGCCACGTGCGAATGTAAAACGTTTTTCCCTGCAGTAGTGTCGTCATGTTTCTGTTACGGGAATGCACTGCTGAATGGGACGAAAAGCGTCTTGAAAAACACAATACATCTGGCCACAGACTCATTAATATTTTGGGGAAGGGACATAAGATTGGAACTAGTGTTACTTCCCTTCAAATTCTGACCTACCCTTTTCTGTATGCCACTGGTCTCCGCCCCATTTCTCGTATTCTCTTTAGACAAAGTTCAAAACACCTCATTCATATGCACCCCCGCGTTCCGGCTAGCAGCGGTGAAAGGAATAATGAAGTCTTGGCGTCCGTGTACCGCCGGGCTTCAGATCACGTCGGCACGTCTTCGACGCTTTCGGAATGCCGCCGAGGCACCGTCCTTGCGTTCGAATCAGTGCCGACACTTTGTAGAGAACGGGCCACACCCAGATATGATCAAGCGCACCGGCGGCCATCTCCTGATATTCGTGAGCGGTGTGCCGCGCACCTAATTCCGCGCGGTGCGGTAATGGAAGTCCTGCGCGTGGACGTAGAACGCAGCCTTACAGTCACGGGTAACCAAGGGCGCAGCCGGGATTTTCTTAAGGGGGGCCCGGAGCTCAGTGTGAACTAAAATTATATGAAAACTGCCTGCTGGGAAGACGATGTGCCATGGTTTTCACAAAAGCCGAGGGCCTAAGGGAGGTGGGGGGGGGGGGGCGGCCCGGGCCCCTCCGGCTGCGCCGGTGCGGGTAACCATGCAGTATTCACGAGCACACGCCAGACCGTTGACGGGCGCTGAGCAGCCGCATCAGGGCTGAGTCTTGACGTCAGCCGGGAACATTCCAAGTGTTTGTGCAGCGAACACTTGAATTCCGAGTTTGAAATCCGCCAAGCCTCTGCTGCAAACATGTCTGATGAGGTATGCGAGGAAAGATAGTAATGCACTGCGGTTAAGTTAACCAAAGAATAATATCCAGAAAAAAGCAATGCATTTTTTTAGTCCCAAACCCACGAGGAAGCCACACGTAAAAGTTTTGGTTTCCTCATGTTTTTCAACGAAATCCTCCATGTGTATCTCTCATAATTTCTTTTTTAAAACTGAAACCTGAACAATTTTTCGCTAAATTCCGCGCCTTAAAAAGTGATGCGTTTTGCTCTGGCAATGAAGACCATTATGGCGCCTTTTATTTCACTGGAAAATGGTGTCTTCCTGTTTCTGCGGAAAGAAATCGTTATCACATCGTAACTTTTTCGATAGTGTCCTTGTTTGTTTTCTGTTGGAGGGTTAAGTTCACTTTTATTACTGTTGGTAATCCACATCTAGCAACATCATGAAGAATATCAACAATAGAGATGGAGAATCGAAATGAGATTCAGATCAGGACCGCCGACACGCGGAGGCCGGCCAAACCGCTCATTCCACGGCATTCCACATAACCACAGCTCTTCCCTCCATCCAAGCTGATTTGGAAATGAGCTAAGCCCACAAAACCTCTCCCTGACCCAAGGTTTAAGGCTGTGTTCTAGGCCGCCATCCATCAAGATTAATTACATATTTCGCATGAAGTGCGATCAGACATACAAACTACTTGACTTGCTTTGGATAAGTATCGTACTTCGGCTTCTTGCGCTCCGTTGTCAGTGGTTTCCAGCTTACAACTCACCCGCTCACAGGGTGAATACCATTAACAGGGGCCGTTCAATAACAACGCGCTGCCAAACGTGTTCACACTCGAGCCGCAACTGTGTGACTACCGTGATCGCTGGCGATAGGAGCGGCAGTGTGCCGGGTGTTCGCGGCGACGCTGTCCGTGCAGCCCTGCGTCGGTCGGCGCTGCCGGAACAGGGGACGGCCGGTCGGGACCGCCGCAGCCAGGCCGCGCTTCGCCCGACATTCCAGGTCCGGTCAGGCATGAAACTGCCCTGCTTCAAGCGTCCGTGGATTGGTCAGGATCAGCGACTTAGACGAAAGCGAATGAGCGTTTTTGAGACACCCACGAACCGTCGGCGACTGGAAATGTGCTTTTTCTCGGCATCAGCACGCAAAATCCTGGAAGGACTGGTCTTGACGTATGATGTTACCGAGCTTGCGCTGTGAATCATCGCGCTACCCCGTCGGGCCGTGCGGGCCGGGCTTGACCCGTGCCTAAACCTGCAGGTCTACTAACCCTCGGGGCTCGGCTCGTCGGCGTCTGCGTCCATGCCCAAGATGCCAGGGCCGACGTCGGCCGGCGGGACGGCGGGCGGCGCTGGCTGCAGTCACGCGCCGACCGCTGATGGGGGAGATTGCACGCAACGGCAGTGAGCGACCATGACCACCCTGGAGACAAGCGCGCTGCCGGTGGAGCAGGACACGCTGTACCAGCCGCCGCAGATCGAGCTGGCCCTGGGTGAGTGCTGGGCCGGATCGGACCTTCCGTTTACGCCGCTTGTTGGCGACCCGGGGTGGCCGGCATGTGGCCGCGTTTATGAAAACGTGCGCTGCCTGGATTGTCCAGGGGTCACGCCATGGAGGATGCGTTCTCATTAACCTGTCGCTAGCGGAGGCCGTCCCACCAACGTGGTTGTCTTTCGCTGCGCGGCTTTGCAGAACAACGCCGTGATCGCGGCGCTGGCCTAAAGGACCAACGTTTCGTTCCCGATGACGATGTCAGAATGTGCATGACGAATGCGATTTTGAATAAAAAGAAACGTTATCTTGACACGTCGCTTTGGGCTGGTGCAAGAGGAATAGTGAATTTGGCCTTTTACGTAATAACTACTCACGTCACTAGTTGAGGTATTCCTCCATCTTTTCGACATTAACGCACTGAACTCCCATTAATGTTATTTTCCTCGACTCATGTTCTATGAGTTAAGAAATGTTGTTCGAATATATTGCCGCCGCCCACAAATTTCCGTCCCTCTTGTGGTCGTGGCGTACGATAAACAGGTCATGACGTGTGAGAGGGTGGCCACTACTTCTCACAACTAATGTTTGTGTACCTTAGCCCCTTAAAAGCATGGCTCGGTCACCCTTCAGTCAGCTGCTTCGGCCTGTGCGTAACAGAAATTAACCCGTCCCCGACTGGGGGGGGGGCAGTTGACTGCCCCCCCTGAGGTTTTTCTGGGATTGCGAGAGAACCAACAAACACAGAGTCACAAAACTTTGTGTACCTTTTGCTCCATCAATTTTACGTCTCGTGTCAAAATTTTGACCTCAGGTCAGGTCAGGTGCCTCACCTAGACCAGGTCAAACAGACCTAAGTCCAAAAAAGTTTAGCTCCCTCTAACTTTTTCGCAAAACAAGATATCTCAATAATACTTTCAGGGATAAGTGATCGTGATAGATGCAACAAATCTGCTATCTCGGATTTTTCGGAATTTTCCGGGTCATTGACCTAAGGTCAAGCCCATTTTTAAGACATATCGCCGTTTTTTTCTGAAATTGACGGAATATTTCATCACATTTTTGGTGTGGAGTGAAGCAGACATCTAGTTACCGTCATTGGGCAAAGTATCAGTGACTTCCAGCCATTGACCTGAGGTCAGGTCACGAATAACTGAAGTGGGCCAAAATGTACCACCGTCAAAATCGACGATAAATTACTCAGAATGGGTAGAAAATGGCACAACTAGCTTGCACAGATGTAAGTAATACCAGGAACCTCAAAAAGTTTGAAAAAGTAGCATATTTTGGAAATAAACAGGCTCTCGCGAATAAAGCTCCGCCAACTTTGTAGATTGGCAACTAATCAATTTTTCCCAAATTTAAGCATGAGAAACCATCACAAGAACCACAAAGATCAATACAATTTACATAGATTGTCTTTTTTCGCGAAAATAAAGGAACGCTAAAATTAGTTCCCGTCAACTTGGTACCGCATACGGCAGCGGCGCACAGTGACGCCTGACGGGAGAATTACGGTGTCTTTAACTCAACGTTTCGGCGTATATATTGAACAAATCTGAGGAAATTAGACGTGTATCGGCATCCGCGGACATTTACTTGTGCGCTGGTGCCTTTACCTATGCGTTATTAGTCACAGCCCTTGAGATTCAGGCCATTTCTCGGTCTCATGCAGTCGGCTATGAGAAAACATATATAGGGCGTAAATTGGCTTACATATTATCTAAAACTAAAAATGAGACCAGTTTCGAGCTCTACTTGTGACGGGCTTTCCAACGGTATGCTTATTTTTATCGTGCGACCAACCGTTCGTGAGTTAGAGGGGGGGGCAGTCAACTGCCCCCCCCCCAGTCGACGGTGTTCGGGACGGACCGACGGTCGTGCGCGGGTTAAGCACGGCCGCACCCTTCCGCCGTAGTCACCGTGATCCAATGGCCAAACATAGCCCCTATGCACGTTCTCGTGTAAGTGGTAACCCCGATCAGACAACACGAGAAACCACGGATCCCGATCCCGAAATCCGTGGTGCGAGCCGCTCGTAGCAACGGGTTTGCTAGAGTCTCGTGAGTCTCCTCCACAGACCGTGAGACCGAAGAGCGTTCTTGCATGCCGAGATCGTAAATGCGAAGGCGTTGCTTTGCCCCGCTTGACACATTGCAAAGCAGAAGCCTTCCTTCATTGACTTTACTTTTTCTTTCTATGCAGTGAACCTTTCCAAATCGGTTTTGGATTTCGACTCCCTGTACAATAATTGTATACGATTTCTTGTACAATTCAAAGCAGAATTGCAAAGCAGAAGCCTTTTTTCACTGACTTTACTTTTTCTCTCTACGTAATGAACGTTTCCAAACCGGTTTTGGATTTCGATTCCCTGTACAATAATTGCATATGATCTCCTACACAATTCGAATACAGTGCGATTTCCTAAATAAATCGTCATGTACTCGTCATTTTAGTGCCAACAGTCGTGTTTTTCCTTATGTGGTTTCATCCTTTAATGTTACGACTGACATACAGCCTGACCTTCATGAAACACTTTCGACGGCACAATGGGATCATGGGTGTTTGTTATCACCTGCTGGATTCTTGCTGAGGTGACAGCTCATGTGGCAGCCTTATGGCATTGCTGACGAGAAAAAGTTGCCCGCTACACGCAAGTTTTTCACGCCCGTTCGCACTGTACGCTGTCGCACACCGACGTTTTCATTCGCTCAGTTATCTGCGAGTATGGCTGCGCGATCAACGCTCTTGAGATGACCAGCTTCCAAGGAACCAACTAAGCATGAGGCTGGGCCAGCTGCGTTTGCCGAGCAACAGTTTACAACTATGGCCAATGTTTATTATGACAGGCGGCCAAGCACGGCCATAGCCACGTGCGGTAATGGCCGATACGCCCCTTTCTAATTAGTTGGGGACCAACCCTCATAACCTTTTTGGAGGATCGCCCCAGACCATGTCTTGGGGTATCCGGACATGATGACAATGGAGATCCGCCATCATCACTCATAACAGTGGTTCTGCTGTGAAGTGACACACTTTGTGTGTGCGGCGTCGCCAGAGGCGAATCCACGATTTCGCCATGGGGGGGGGGGGTCCAAATGGTCAGCGCGACCCCCTCCCGGCTGGGGCCCTCTCCCCCTTTTTTTGCTCTTCATATATGAAAAGGCGTTGATCTGCTCTGGTCCAGGGGGAAATATTCGATCAGCAATTTTCAGTTTTTACCATACGAAGTGACCGAAAAAATTCAAGCGCGCCATTCTAGCGGGTTTATTTGAGAACATTTTGCGTTTTAGTTCAGTACGAAGTGGCCGAAATATGACAACAACGGGATTTTAGGCGGTTGCGTCCTTCCCTCTATTTGAAATGTCGTGTCTGTCTCTGTTTCAGGAGCCCATCAGCGTCTCGTAATTCCTGGAAACTTTTTTGCCAGGCTTAGTTAGGTTCCCTTGCATTAACGGGGGGGGGGGGGGGGCGCTTTTAGTGACCTCAGGTCGTCTGCCGTGCCAGGGCCTTCTAGTGGTTTCAGGTTTTTCTACAAGTTCACGTGCCCTTGGGACGTCTCAGGCGCTCCTTTGGCAGATTCATGGGAACCTTGAATAGTTTCACGGACGCATCTGGCGGTTCCAGGGACACTTAAACCATCTCGGATTCCCTCCTGTCGTCCCTGGGATAATGTTGCCGTCTAAGGAGCCCCTCAGGTAGTAGCTTAAGGGCCCTCTATAAATCCCTCTCTTTGTGACAGAGGCGCCTCTAGCAATGCTCTAGGTCCTTTGGCCGTTTCAGGAGCTGTCTGGACGCCTCAAGCTTTAGTAGTTTGAGGCGTCCGTCTGGTCGTCTCAGGAGCCCCTATCAGGGGTGTCGATTTCGTTAAATGACTGGAGGGGGGGGGGACGAGCCGAGGTCCTGACAACCTAACTTCACCAAAAATGTGTGGGTTTCTCAACAGATTTAGCCCACTTTATTTTGGCCTACAAAAATGTAGTTTTTTTTGTTGCTATTTATCAAATAAAAGATTGCATTTATCCCCATATATATATATACACACACACACACACACACACACATATATATATATATATATATATATATATATATATATATATATATATATATGTATGAAGTAGAAAAATAGATACATCTCTTTAGACTTTATTCTTTACTTTCTGTCTTTGTCTGATCTACTGCGGCAGATTTATCGTTGCTATTACTCATTTCCCTTCAGAACGGACAGAAAATATTGGGTGGGCCCAAACCAACATTGGGTGGGCCCAAATCAACATTGGGTGGGCCAGGGTCTCTCAAAAGAATATAAATCGACACCCCTGGCCCCTATTGCTAGAGACTGCTTGTTAGCAATCTCAAAGGTGTCTCTATAGCAGTCTCAGTGGACCTACTGTTGTCCTAGATGCCACTCTTGTCGTCTCTGGGGAACATGTTTGCCGTCTCAGGGGCCTTCTGGTTGTAACAGAAGACCTTTTAACGGTTTTAAACATATGACACTGTGCAGCGTCATAGGCCTTTTTCACGCCTTCGTTGGTCTCCATAGCTATATCAGGGGTCTTCGTTTGTTACATGGGGTATATCTGGCAGTCTCAGGGTCCCTCTAGCCGTATCAGGGGCCTTTGTTGGCGCTTCAGGGGCCTCACTAGAAGTCTCAGCAGGTGGTCCCTCTTCTGACCAAAGTCTTTTTATGCCGTGCTAGACACCCGCTTAAGTTCTTGCCGGCTCAGGGGCTTCTCTGGTACTTGTAACTGTCTCATGGACCCTTTGCCGTATTTGGGCTCCTTTTGCGGCCTCAGGAACCCTTGAAGAGTTTCAGGGGCCCTTCTATCCATCCTAAAGGCAATCTTACCGTCTCAGGGTCTCCTTAACCCTCCCGGAGGGCCTCTGACTGCATCAAGAACCCATCACGTTTTCACAGATATCTCGTTTTGAGTCTGAAAGGGGCCCTTTGAGGCTCCTCTCGGTGGCCCCTTCTCAGGCCTTGGGTGGGGGATCAACCTCATCACCTCCCTCCCTTGGATCCGCGCCTGGTCGTCACTGAGAACGCCGTGTTTCGTGGGCTACGTGACAGATAATCCAATGCGATGCCCTGCTCCCGAAAACAGGTATAGAACTGATTTTACAAAATGTTACCAGGTTTCCTTACGAAAGCTCACGGCCTGTTTCCGTGTAGATTTAATTGTGGTAACAGGGATGACGTAGTTCATCGTTCCTTTTGCAGCATTCGGATTTTCCAGCAGCCGCACGTGAATGACTAAGCTCTGATTTCCCCATCTGGAAACCTTTAGCACAGCCTCCCTGGAGGAAATGCATACTTCGCAGTCCCGACGAGTGAGAAACGAACCATGGCCGTTCTTGTTCGCTGACCGCGCGCCGTTAGGGTAGTGTTCAATACTTTTTCCCCGTAGGCATTGCATGCTCGCGGCGAAGTTACCGAGGCATTGAGGCCGTGCGTTTTATGTGCATTGCCTGCGCATGACTTCCAGCGTGATACCGCATTTGACACGTGCCCTGTCGGGTCCGCTGCCCGCAGTACTAGAGTCGGCGCTCAGGGAGAACTTTGCCGAGGCCACAGTGCGGATCGTCGACTGTCCAGACCTCACCAAGGAGCCATTCCTGCTGGCCGCCCCAGGTAAGCATGAACTTCATGGACGAGCCCTGTTGCTGGCCGACCCGGGTGAGCGTGAACGTCGCAAGGACCAGGGACGTCGTCACCAGGGCGACCCTGGTTGGCTTCCCAGGTAAACCCGAACTTCACCAATGATGACCCTTTACCGTTCAACGGGGTGATATTTTACTCGACGAGAAGGACTCCTTTCTTTTTGATGTTTTGAACAAAAGTCTCAGAGTCCAAAAATCCCGAAAACATTAGTGGCCGGATGTCGAGGCTCTCATAGGCTTTGTTCTCACCGGAAAGATGCTCTTATCCGATGGAGCTGGCAAGCGCGGATGACTGCTTTCACAAAATACTCTTAGGTGTGCCGCCTCTGGCACTATGCAACACGACTTTCATCTACTTGCAACCGCGAAATCATCACCATTGCGGCGGGCGTGCACTCGGACGGTGACTTGTGTTCTCCGCCGGACGGGAAATCTTCTCCTCCGATGAAAAATATCTGGCTAGTTGCGCTATGAGATTCTCTGCCAGGACTGAAGGTCAAAGGACGGAATCCAGGCTGCCGAATATTCTTTTCTCTCCAAACATGTTTTTACCAGACTTCCGCTCGACATATTTTGGGTGATCCAGATCAGGATCTGAATCGCAGTGGCGTGACCCAGATCAGCATTTGAACAATGGCTATTTCTGTAATTTGATCCAAATCAGATGTGATTCACGAGGTCTTCGTTGATTCAGGTCAGCCATTGATTCAGCATATCAATTATATATGAGTCTAATCACATTTACTAAAAGAATTATATAACAGTTTAATATATTTGTATATGCATATGTATATGCCTATGCATAAATGTGCCTTTACTGCCCCATTACTATACAATAACAAAATCCATAAAATTCATGAGAAGTGACAAAAGTTTTGTCACACTATATATGCGTATGGAGGATGGCTACATACACATAATATGCATGTATATAAATGAAATTATCAGCGTCGAGATCTCACGTAAACAAACTATTTAACGCAGAAACGTCAAAAATCACTCCGCGAGCGTCTGGCGGTTAGCATACCAGTGACGACGCGATCTGTTTCGGGGGAAATAATGTGTGCTTTAGGTTTTTCCGGCTGAAATCGTAAGTAGTACTTATCGGTATTGCATTTGAAACGCCATGCAACCACTACTACGATTATTTTCCCTCGAAGTAAGCGCTCGGTCAAAATCTTACTGTTGACCCAAAGCTTCGTACTCATTTGACGTTTTGGCAGCGTTTGAAGACAGCGATGTCAAAGCGAAATGGCTTAAGGCCTTTACGAGCAATACACGATCGCTAGCTGGTGAGATAAACATGTGACGGGATGGGCCATCTATCAGCTTCGTTGGCAGACTTTACGTAAACAGCGAACCTGTCTGATAGTCGATGAGATGTTCGCGTCCCAGCCGGACGGGAACGTGGGACCTTGTTTAGTTTTCATGCCAGAAAGAGCAATTGTTTCGCTTGTAGCGATAGCAATGATGTACAGTTCGCTTGCAACAATGACACTAGATTCACCAGCAGAACTTCATCGTCAGCCTTCATTGAAGACCATCATCATCAACAGCGGGAATTTTCGTGCATTTCTATAGATGGACGGCAATCCGTACGACGTTCAGGGGTTGTTCAGTCCGCTTCAATACAACATGATTATTGATAATTCCGTGCAAACTGTATCAAGTTCCAGGACCCCGAGCCTAACTGGAACTGTACACCAAGACCAGTTGGCTTTGCATGACTGTCACAGACATCTTGAAAACGATAGGCATGTGTCACAGCGGCCGCATAGCGAAACATCTTCTCGAAAACGAAATGCATACGTCACAGCGGCAGCGTAGCATCAGTCTAGCGTTTTGCCGTAAGTCATCCCTATCGTTTGGCACGGATCCGACACAACATGGCCTGACGTCGACGGCGGTCCGACTGCGTCGTGCACTGCCGATCGGCTGTGTGTACGGACACCGGCGCAGTTCAGCCACCCGGTCTAATGATGGCGGTCCGACCCGATCACCCGGTCACCCGGCCACCCGGCCCGGCCTCGGTGCCATTCCCAGACAGGTGTCTGTCCCTATTCGGCCGTCCTGTCAGGCGCCACTTGCGATGGCTGTGATTTGACGACTCGCCGCTTTAATTCGGTGGCATGTCGTCGGCCATCCGCCCAGCACCGCGGTTAAGCCATCTAAGCTGCGGTGCGCGACGTGTAATTCTATTTGATCACCGGACATTTTTTGGGATTACATCGAACGGGACAGTGTGACCTTTCGAAGTGAACATCGCAGGCGTAAAAAGGGAACCATGTTGCTCACTTTTGGGAAATTTGGCATTAACTAAATGGCGAAAAACGTCTTTGGCCACCCACTTTTTCGGACGCTCCTGCTGAAGGTCGTCAGCAGGAACGGACTCCGACCGTTCACCTGCCTGCCGCTGCGGCGAGCGACCACAGGGGGCCCTACAAGGCGGCAGCGGCATCCAACTCTGATCCGTCTAATGTCAGCAGCTCTTACCAGATCCTATGAGCGTCCGGCGGTCCGCTCTGTCCCGGCCAGCCGCCCGGGACCCGCCCGGGCCTGGGCGGGGTCCGTGACGGCCCGACCCGTCCCAGACGCCGGTCTTGGGTCTGATGATGGCGGACCAGGTGTCGGACACCTGGTCCGGTCCCGACCCCCCGGTCGCCGGGATTCGGGACAGGAAAGGTCACTGGCCACTCGGCCGGGCTGGGACCGGTTACGAGTTCTGAGGCCGAAGGTCGCCAGACGCTTGGTGTATGTGCGATGCGCGGCTCAGTGCGCGCCGGCTACGGGAGATTGGTTGATGGCTCTGGACACGACCTGCAAAGGCAGGCAGAGTCACGCGGCACGGCGTGCATCGCCGAAAATGAATGGAATGCGCTACGCAGTGTTATTTGCGTACATTTGCGCTTACATTTGGTTTGGCATAGAACTGTGGACATAGGTGGATCAACTGCGGGTAGATGCGTCCGACAAGAACATTGGTTTTCTTCTGGAATGAATATGAGCGTATTAACAAAGTGGAACGCAGTAATAATGCCTCGTTTGATAGGGTCATATTCATCACAGATGTTGTCGGTTAAGAAAATGGGCCGTGCGACCGGGTATACACGGGCTAGCTACATGTACCCGTGCTCTTTTGCACCACCCACCATTCTACCTGTTCTCTGTTCATCCATCTTGTGACTAAAATGAAATGCTAGTGCCGTGAGACGTTTGATAGAATCGTGAGGTAACTAGGATATGGTTTTATTCACAACCGGTTTCGAACCTATCTCGGGTCCGTCGTCAGGTCGTACAGGGCACGGAGCAGAACAGGTCCCGATAAGCAGGAACAACAGTTAGTTGTGAATAGTAATGCTGATTAGATATGTAATATGTGAAAACACTGTGATAAGAAAAAATATATCGGATCTCGTGAGTTTGACGACTTCACTGCTTGTTTCCGTCTAGCGTCGCGTTTATGTGTGCAAAAGTCCGAGCCAGCCAGTGAAAAATGCGTGTTTTCCTAACCGGTTTGAAACCAGGTATGAATGAAACCATAACCTAGTCGCCTCACAGTTGTACTGAATGATGAACTCTTCAAATGAAATGCTAGTGTATTTATTTTCGAAATTGATCTCAAGTTATGAAATAAGATAAACAAAATCCAAAGGGGATTTCGGTTACTTTATTTTACTCGTCCAGCCCAAAATTAGTATTTCGGGGTGGGATGGGTTTTGACCCGCCAATATGTGACCCAGCCCAAACGTCCTTAGCGGCGATGTGGGATCCAGTATACTGCTTTGTCGTACCTTCATTGAAAGAATGTCTTCGTTATAAAACTAAAACATTTATGCAAGCGAGTTACGGTAAGAAGCACCTATTCTTGCGTACGGCGTTACTCCATTACAGTTCAGTTCCTCACCAGGTTCCATTTTTCGGTGGCTTTTACCTTCATGTAGGACCTCACTGTATGCTTTTCAGGTGACCCATACTATGTCTTTACGTGACCAACTGACGGCCACGCATCTTCCTTAGCTAATTTATGTGGCTTCGTTGCAAGGCCCCGCTGTTCCGGCGATGCCCCCAGGTCTTTGCGGCTCATCGCGGGTGACCGAGATCGGCGGCGTGCCGAACCTGGTGCCCGTGGCGCGGAAGGAGAAGCTGTACAACCTGTGGGATGTGCCGGGCCTGTGCGGTGTGCCGGAGGGCATGCTGGTCGGAGCTGGGGCCGGACCATGGCCCCACGTCGGCAAAAACTCGGAGGTGAGCTCGGAACCACGCCAGGGAATTCAAGACGGGATCTGGCGTGATATATCTATGGAGCATAACATTGCTGAATGTCATTCTTTCAGCAAGCAGCCATAGTGGTATGCGTCATGCAGATGAAGAAATGAGAGGGGTTTTGAACGGGGACGTAGCCAAGGGGGGCATGGGGGCCATGGTCCCCCGAGCCAAGCGATTTACACTAGATATATAGCGATTTCGCTGGAATACGGAATACTGATCGTATACATGCTACAAAGCAAACATTATATGTTTTCCTGTGCATTAAATATAAGGTAAATAGCATAAAATAGTTCCCTTCTCCTATAAATTCCATCTTATGCGACTGGCATATGACAACACTTGACATTTGACGTTCCCCCGAGGAAGATCCTAGCTATGTGTCTGCTTTTGAACATGAAGTTGTGCTGACTTCGTTATCCATAAAAAGCGTCAACTGTCAGTGTTAATGAAGTTTCCTTTTGCTTTCCTTTTAAAATACGCCATTTGTTTTTGAGATATGAATTTCCTGTATCAGTAATGTTTGAAGCTAACTAATTTTGGAATGTAAGGGGAAATGGGAAAATGGATTAGTGTGGCGAGGAGTGCGCAATTGTAGGTTATCATAGACGCCACACAAACCCCGAGAACATGAAATATTTTTGCGTCAGCAGTAACAAATCTAGTCAGCTTGGCTGACGTTTCTGCTGCTGCCTTTCATGGCTACAGCAATGTGATGAATGAATGCCTCCATATACATTGCGATACCTGCGATGGAGATGAATGCCTCGTTTTAAAACTCGCTATAGTTTGTCTTTTCTCGAAGAACGCACGTTGTAAAATTGCCCTTTTGGCTGCAATAAATCCATTAAAGACATAAATGATGTAATATGTATGGAATGTCTGGAAATGCATTGCATTATGTGTGCGTTGTAGTAATTTTGAGAGCAAGAGGTTGTTTCAGTATCTACAAGTGGCGAGTTTTTGTGTGAACCCGTCATTAACAGTATAATTAGATGTTCCGTGTGATTGGATACTTTTAGGACTATGATTTTTCCCCGAAACGAGAATTTTCAGCACATTGATATTATCACTTCGCCGCCCAGCTGTTTGCACTATGCCTATGCCAACGCGCTGTCAAGGGTTTTTTGAAACGGTTTTTAAATAGCCTCTGGGTCCTTTGCCGGTTCTTTGAGTAACCCATCCCAGACGTTGAAGCACCAGGTGCTAACATGCCAGTGACACGGCTTTTCGATTTATTTCTGGATGACTTAAGCAGCCTGCAAACAAACGTACCTTTCAGACAAGATTATCACCTGTATTCTCTCCAGATTACAGCTCTGTGATACATTTTTGCAGTAAAACAGGCTTCGTGCTGGCAAAGTTTTATAAGCTTTGCGTGCCGGTGGCTTAATTTACCGTAACGCCAGTTAAGGCTTACATCTTTTTGCGTTTCCGCTCTTGGACCGGTCTTCTTTGCTGGCGTATCTATTAATCACCCTCCATCAGGATGTCCAAATGTGACAATCAAATAAAGTCGTCTGTTGACATTTGTCAGTGCATTGCTGCAAGGGCATGTGCCCTGAGCAACAGCGTTCCCATTCGTGCACACGGGCCAGCTCGGTGCAGGTTTCGATCTTTTCAACTTTCCCCCGAGCGACCGGTGCGATCGCCGCTTTCCAGATGGTGCCGAATCTTTACGTCTCGGAGACGGAGCGCCGCAACAGAAGCCACGTCGTCTCGGTCCAGACGTCCGGCATGGTGCAAGCCAAACTGCCCGAGGAGGAGGCGCGCTCCGCCATCCTCTGCAACGCCTTCATCTCCAAGGGCGAGCAGGGCAAGGTAGGGGTGCGGCCGCCCGGCGGTAGCTGCCGTCGGCTCACCAGCTGTGCCGGTGCGGCTGCCGGCCGTGCACGAGCTATGCCCGAAATAGCTAACGCGGCCAAAGGGGTGTCGCGACGTTGTTTGCCGCTAAGCCGGGAATGCTGCTGAGTTCATTAACTCATTTGTTGTTGAGCGGTTTTTACTTTATGCATGCAGGACATGTTGGGATATCGTTAGCAGCTACTGGTAAGCATCAGCAAAACAAACATAGCTGTTTGCATTGCTGTTGGGTGTTGGTCGGGTCGTTTTGTACTTTAGAATTATGAGATGGTTCTTGGTCTACTTCAGGTGTTTGAAGTAATATGCAAGAACCGCACGGGCGAAGACAACTTTATATCGTGCATGCGGAAGGCGTTAGAGAAGAGATACAAGGACAGAACAGTTGGTACGTAGCGAAATATGATAACACTAGACTCATTTTGTCTGATTTTGCTTAGCATGAAACAACTATTTACCACTGCATTTTAACGAAGTTTTGACTTGACTTGAAGGAGGCTTTTCGGGGTCATCACACAAGAGGAATCAGTCTGTTCGTGCACTTCATTTCCGCGTTTTTCTTCCTTTTTTGGCAGGGCAAGGCAAGGATGGGTTGGTCTGGGTTGATTTCTGTTCATCAGTGAACTATTGTTGGGATAAAAAACTTTTCTCGTGAAAATACCTCGGCTAAGGTACTTTCACGAGATAGAAAAGAGCGAGTATGAATAATACGAGGACGAATGCAAGTATTTTCACGAATAATTTATTTTTTCGTTCCGTAGATTCAAGCAGAAATTACGACGTTTTTCAGTTGTTTGGATCTGCAGTGTAACACAGGAACAACATGACCAAGGATGGGTTATAGATGTATGCCGGTCACCAACAGGACTGTTACGAAAAATGGACAGCTCCGAAAATCTCGTGTTTGTCAGCGAACCTCGCGGTAACACCCTGACATCCCGTCATCAAACGCTATCTTGCGTAACACGGGACCACGCGCTGCCGTACTCCGTGCGTCAACAGCGTCCCCTCAACAGCGACAAAGACGACGCCGTTTCCTACTCATCCGCAGCCATGGGCGGCGCCTTCGTCATCAGTTCCGGCAAGGCTCGCTTACACGTGATGCCCGAGTTCTGCGAAACGCCGCTCAACTCCGACAAGGAGGTCAACAGCTGGCTGCAGTTCTACGAGGCCTCCGCGCCGCTCGTCTGTCTCACCAGTTTCCTCTCCTCTGACCCGGTAGGCGGGCTGCTGCAGGGCTGCCTCTGGCCGTCGCCGGCGGGGCGAGGTTCAGGAGCTTGGGTAGAGGTTCTCATCGATGTAGTCCGCTGGCCTGGGAGTCTTGACTAAAAGCGTTCGCCTTGGAAGAAACCATACGTACATATTTCGATATTTTGGCGACTTGTGAGCGTTTTCCGCCGGTTTCAGTCAAAACAAACGGGGGGGGGGGGCGGCAGTGCTGTTCTTATAAATTTTGCTTATTTAGGAGTGAGTGCACCCAAGATTGAACCCTTGGCAACTCAACGTAAGCCAGTACCGGTGGTCGATTTGTTTGGATTCATCCTGGACACAGGTTCCCTGGAGTCTGCGTTACTGCATTATTTATAGCTTCAGGCGTATACGGATCAGAACATCACATAAACATCCATATCCACGCCTTTCCCCCGGAAAAATGCATTGCACTGTCAAACACTGAGAAGTCCAGTCTCTTTTGATCTTCGTTCTGACACCAGGCGAGCTTCCTGGTCCAGCTAACCGTCCTAAGACCGTTCAGTCCTTTTCCGCTGTCCCGCCTTGTTTCCCACATATTCGGCCCCGTTGGCAAAGAAACCCGTGTATTGTCCCCTTCTGTCCGGTATTCCCCCCCCCACTTCGAGCCGCTGACCGTCACCGCTGTCCAGCGCGCCGCTGACCTTCGTCCCTCCGCCGCAGGGCATGGACTTCCGGCTGGAGCACACGCACTGTTTCAGCGTGCACGGCGAGGGCGGCCACTACCACCAGGACACGACGCCGGACAAGGTGCGCTATCACGCCTACCTGAACGTCGCCGAGCGCGCCTACAGGATCGACCGGCCGACGGTGACGCACCAGATCGGCCGCTCCTAGTGCGGGGGCGGCCGCCCCCCCCCCCCGGGCCGGGTCAGGGGTCAGAGGCCAGAGAGCGAGTCAAGCCCTGATTGACGGCCGGAGAGGGGGGAGGGGGCGGCGCCGTGAGATGATGGGCGGAGTGAGGAGCGTGGCCCATGCCGGGGCCGAATGGCGCCAGAGGCCCTGCTCTTGGCAAGAACTGTCGGACCGTGCACGGAATATCAGGGAGGCACGAGAAACCAGATGCGTGGCTTTCTAGAACTGCGCCTGCTCTTCGCAATTTTCGTGTAGAAGAGGTAGTTGAGACGCCTCTGAAGTCTTCGACGCAGACAATATACGCACTGGTCTGTCAGTCTCTGTTTCTCTGCACACTGTTTCCGTCGCGCCGCCTCGCTGAGCTGGTTACAGGTACGCTGTTGCTTTTAATCTGTAAACCAGCGCCACCCTCTGACTGCAGGTTATATGGAAGCGGCTGGAACTACCTGCGCTAGTTATTCGTGACAAAACAAACTTTTCTTATGCCATTCATTGCCAGTTCCGACCACTTTGGACCCGGAAACGGTCGGCATACTACCGTTAAATATGGAGCTTTGGTATCGAAGTAACCTTCCACTCCCAGGGGGGGAGTGGAAGGTAGGGTTTAGACAGGAACGACACTCGTAATTGTTGATGCTAAGGTGGAAAAGGATTCCTCACGATGACAGCACTCGTTACGTGCTTCATGCCTCGCGACAATATGATGTGTGATGCAGTTACTCATGTTTACGAAGACATGTTAAGGGATGTCAGGCCTGTTTCTTTTCATTTGACGCATCCTGGTTGTCATATCCTGGTTCAAATGTGAATGTAGGCGCCGTCATCGTAAGCGGAAGTGATCGTCAATCAGCTGAAGTGCGTAAGGGCCCACTACGGCCATTTTGTGCATGTATCACCTAAACATGTTCAGTCGTGCGTAACCTGTTTTAGAACTTAAGCGCAGCGGGGGTAATCGACAAGGTATGCCGTCGAAATCCATATTTCTGAAACAGCACATGGCCGGCATATGGGGTAATGAGACGAAGGAGAGTTCATTCCAGTGCGCTTGTTAACTGCTGTCACTCAGAAGTGATCGCATTCCAAAATGACACTTGAACAATTAGGCAGTCATTTCTTCGGGCTATAGGTCACTATGGAGCAATGCGTCGTGTCAGTAGGCCATCACGTCACGTATTGCCTCAGGATCTGAATTCCGCGTAAACTGAAGTTTCACGTCAGCGTCGTCACAGTTACGACACAAGGACCGGACGCAGAAAGCGCAGTGTTAAAGATTCAGTTCGCGAAATTTCACCTTCGGAGTAGTGATCCAGTCTCGCCCCTGATCGTGCTTTCTGTTCACCAAACTTGTTTACGGTAACCGAGGTGAGTTATTTGAGCCACGGAAGAATTTGTCGCCAAAATATAAACTGCGTTGTCCTTTTCAAAACACATGTTTCCCCAAGCGTACGAATATGACGACGATCGACTCACTATTGCTCGGAGGCGGCAGACATTGCAGTTTCGATTTCCCTTGAAGCTTTACTTGAACATGCCCAATTCAGCTGCATGGGTTGCCCTTCTGATGACATATAGGAGGTAGCGTGTTAACACGCGCAAGGTCCGTTCCACAAGGTTCCATGGATGCTATGAGTGCTCCCCTTTACTCAGCTATATATTCCGGATCCAGCAAATCATTTTGGAATATCTATCCAAAACGCCCCATGACACAAAACTGCTACTCCACTTTCTGTAAAGTATCAGAGCGTAATTTTACAATAATTCGGCGAGACTAACGACTTCACCATCGCGACGACCCATATTCCCCAGTTAATCTTCTGGAGGTGCTTTTAGGGATATGCTGAGACATCCGTACGCACACAGAACACGGTACCAGTCGCTTTCAGCAAAAATATCGCAAAACCCGTCGCCGGCGAGCCTTTCCGCTCGACATCTCGACACAACAGGCGATTTCACTCCGGGTAAGCATCGGGCAGAGCGCGGCCGGGCGGCGGCGGCGGCCGGCGCGAGACACCACCCCTCGCACAGGACCACCGCGACTCGACGGCCCTCGGCCGGCTGGCTCGGGGCGTCCCCAGCGACCTTCGGCCGGCGGTCACGTGACCGTGACGGGCCTGCCCCGCCTTCGGGCCGGCCGCTGCCGCAACCGGCGCGGTCGGCCGACGAACTGCGTCGTAAAGAGCGCATTCGGCCGCCGCGGACCACCCACGTCGATCGGCCCGCACGAATACCACCTGCGAAAGCTGGCGAGACTAGTACAAAAATAATGCGACTCTTCCGTTGCCCGCAACATGACGCTGCGATCCTGGACAACGCACCTGGCGGTCCGCTCCGGGCCGCGCAATTAATCAACACGCCAATCACGAGCTCCGGCACAGGCTCCATCTCCGCTGGCCCCCAACTGGCCCCGGCCGCGTTCCCACTCTGAAGGACGACAGGTAGTTTCCGTAGCGGCCTAATTGTACGGGCCGCCTCCCGAGATGCCGCTGGCGGTTCCGGCCGTCGCCCGCGGCGCGGCCGGAACGCCAGCGTCACGGCGGCCGCCGAGGAAGCTGGAGTGCGGCGGCCGCCCGCCGGACGGCGCTACGATCGGAACACGTGCACCACGCGGACGACGTATTTGCGGCAGATGGGGCATTCGGCCATCTGCTTGCCGCAGGCTGTGCAGGTGGCCATGTGGCCGCACTCCAGCATCACGCAGTCTACCAGCGAGTCCATGCAGATTTTGCAGATGTCGTTGTCAGACGCCGTCGCCAGCGCTGTGGCACAATATCATTGGTCACAGGTCACGGAGGACGCCGGAAACACCTCGGGAAACACGTCGGCGACGCCGGAAACCGGCCTGACTTTACAGCTGAAACAGCACTGCTTGCAATGGTAAGGACCGCTTCACGTGCAAACCTATGCCAAAGACGGATCTCGAAGTCCAGCAAACCTCATCAGCGAGACCTCGTCCGAGTCCCTCGCCCATCCGACCAGTCGCAACCTTTCCGGTCCTTACAAAATACACCGCAACGCTAACTTGGCCTCGAAACAACACAATCCAAACTGGCTAACATCACACTGGGCCCTTTAACAGACGACAACAGCTGCCCGTAGAAAACACGGACGCCGGGCTCCAGCTCCGACCGTCCACGCCGCGGGCCGGGCCGGGCGTCACCCACCGTCCAGATTCCGGCGCGTCTCCCGCCAGAGGAGGCGGACGCGGCGCAGCAGCTCCTCCTTCTCGATCACGTCGCGGTACTCGGTGCGCCGGTGCTGCAGCAGCCGCTTGCACTGGCGCACCGTCAGCCGGTCGATGAGCTCCTCGGACGGCAGCTGGGCCACGTCCTCCAGGGTCGACAGGTCCTGCGGTGGCCGGAGGCGAGACTCACACGCTGGCGCAGAGCCCCGGCCGGCCGCCGTCGGGCGCAGCATCCACTCGGGAACCGGTGTCCAGGACCGGGGCACGAGTCAGGCACGAGGATACACATCGGGTGGGGAGGAATGTCAGGCGACGACGGACGTCATAAGCCGGGAATGACGTCACGGGCGGGGGCGTCACAGGTGGCGACAGGCGCCAAGAAGGGGTCCGGATGTCTGACGCCGGACCTTAAATGAACAGGCTGCCTCATCAGGACAACGAACAGACAGGTTGCCTTGCATGAACACATCGGGTTCCTGCACACTCACCAGACGGTACCACGAAGTTATCATACTCCACTGGATGCGTTTCGGCGAACGCCGGCATCAAACCCCAGACTGCCGAAACAACTCGGTTCCAATTCGTCCTTTTTCCCACACGCTTGCCACGCCACCGGCGGGGCAAACTCACAATCTCCTCCACGGCGGTCTCTCCCTCCGCGGGGGGTGCCTCCGGCTCCACCTCGATGGCCGTCGACTCCGACTCGGGCTCGTCCCGGTCGTCGGCGTCGGCGTCGGCGGCGACGGGCGCGCCAGTCCGCGACAGGGCGGCCGGGTAGTCGTCGACGACGATGAACTCGCCCACGTCGTCGTCATCGCTGTCGGCGTCGTCCGAGTCGTCGGCGGGCCGGACTGCCGTCCGCACGGCCTCGCCCGCGGCCGGACGATGTGACACCAGCACGCAGTCGTCGTCGTCCACCTCGACGAGCACCGGCGAGTACCGAAGCTGCGGCTCGCTCGAGCGGGGCTGAGGCTCACTGATACGCTGCTTGGGGTCACTCGGGTGCGGCGGAAGGGCGCCGGGGTCGTCGGCCGGCGGCCGGCCGGCGTCTCCGGACACGTGGGGCTCTGGTGGCCGCTTCGGCTCAGCACTCTGCTCCGGCCCGTCCACGGGCCGGACACGGATCGAGTCGTAAGGGCCGACTCGGATCGAGTCACGCGGCCGGCCGCGGCGCGGGCAGGGCGCCGCGGCCGGCGCCGGCGTCGGGGCGGCCGGCGGCGCCGCGTCCGCCGGCTGGCCGGACTGATAACACATCATAATCTTGTCCACCAGATCGGACTTCTCTGAAACGGCAGACACCGTCATGAAACGGCCAAGAGGCGACGACACGCTCGTCTTGATAAAAAAGCGCGCCTGCCGGGCCAAACAAGCCGTCAGGAACAAAGCCAGGACACATTGTAGACACACCGGCACAACGTCGTGCAGGTGTTTACCGCAGGTACCGCCACCCAGGCCGCCTCCGCAGCAACCCTCCCCCCACCATGCCGGCCGCCCTCATTCCGGCCCAAGGTCGCGACCTCGGCGGGCAAAGGTCACGACCTCGGCCGGGGTCACCCGTCCGGGCCGAACTCCCGCCACGCCGCCGGCGGCAGACGATCAGGCGATCACGGTGCGGCGTGGCGCACACCAGCAATCGATCAGTTGCCATGGGGATATTGACGGTGGTGAGCGGCGCGTTCTGATCACGGCATTGAGCGAGCGCCGGCGGCAGGTAAACAGGCGCCCGGCGGGGGCGAAGACGCCGGCTGCCCGGCGGCCGTCCGAGGTCCGGCCGGCGGCGCGCCGCGTCACCGCGGCCCGTGACGTCAAAGAGTCGATACGGCGCCGCAGGACAGAACCAGAAATAATCCGCGGCTATCGTAAGAACATTTCGCCGAAACTATGCCGTCGATGGGGTATATGGAGAGCTGGTTTTATATAAAGCGGACTCCCAGGATGGTATCGCAGACCGTACGAAAGGAACATTGCTCCAACTCTTCCACGCAGTACAGACGTCAGCATCGATTTACTTAACGGCGCACTGCCAATCTGGTCTTGTGGTCGCTTAGCATCATAGCCTTCCATACCAGTTGTGACACTTGGATGAATTAGTTACGTAATCAACGAGATCGGCTCACGCGACCTACGGCAAAGTAGCACTGTTCTTACATTATCAGTCACATGGCACCGCGCAAATTAATGCCAGCATTATAACGGCGCCCAGCCTAACAAGCAAGCCACGCAGAATCTAAACAAGCCGACGAACAACGAACAGCAATGACCAATACGACAGCTGTGCACAATACGAGTGCCGACCACCCCCCAAGACACGCCCACGCCCGAGCCTCGCCCAGCCGGCGAACGGCGGCCGGTCCGCCGGCGCCTCACCGCCCGCCTCACCGCGGCACGTGGCCGACGAGATGTCCAGGATCTTCATGATGTGCTTCAGGTCGCGCACGGTCATCTGGCGCAGAACGGAGCCCTCGTAGCGGACGCCGCCGAGGCGGACGCAGCGCAGGCAGTGCCGGCCCACTGAGCAGTAGCGGGCCCGCTGCATGCACGCCCAGCAGCACACGGAGCGGCACATCAGGCACGTGCGCTGCCGAAACGCGACAAACGTGGCTCAGTCACGCGGCGACACCGGGCCGGGGGGGGGGGGGAGGCACAGTGAGCCGACTCATGAATGCTATGAGGAACAGAATGTTGATCAGAAGACTCATCAACTATCAACCCACAATCTTCGGTTTTACTTGGAGCACGAAACAATGCACGACCTAGCAGCTTCTTTCACCCATCCTAGGGATGATTCGTGGAATTCCCCCATACAGTAAACAAAAAGGTCTACCGAAAAAGTGCAGCACACTTCGGTAACATCTGACTCGTCCGAAGTTGCGGCGTTTTTGAAAACAACACGCAACAATTAGAGCCTGCGTGATTCATTAGCACTGTCTTGACTGGAACTGTTCGACGTTGTTTTCGACATAACTTGAACAAAGTCAAATCAGCAAGCTCATCAAATCCCATTATACAACCATCACGGCGGAAGGCTGATGATGCCACAAGAGACATACAGAATGGTATTCCGATGTTTGCCTACCAAAAAACATCGTCATTGGCAAAAATACCAGCAACTTGCGTCATGATTTATATGTTTGCGAACATCCATATTCAATTAACACAAACAAGTTTACTGACCCTCTTCCGCAGCCATGAAAATTTGGCGTTGCAACCATCACATTGTGTATTTGAAGCCATAGTAATCCCCTGCAACAGGAGAAAAAACATTATCAAAATGGGACTGATAAATGGGCCATTACAAGTGACAAGGCAACAATGAGTAGTGGGCCATGTGTCAGAGTCGAGCACCATTATCATCTCAAGAATGCATGGACTGCCAGGACAAGCAAGAAAACAATATGCAATTCACTGCTCACAAAAGAAGACATGATCCTGCAGTAAGCCCGGATGAATACATTCAAATATAAGCACAACAGAAGTGAATGACAACCATCTGTGAAGAGTCAGTAGAACTTACCATAGTGTCTCATGTTGTGTTCTGGGGGCAGTCCCACCCCAAGGGACATCCCATGATCCCCATATCTCGTCTGACACCTCAATGGTAACAAATGTCGGTTTATTCTGCAAGTGGGACAATTATCAGAAGGACAGCCTGAGCCACAGCTGGTGACATCAAAGACAGCAAGGCTACCACTATAACATTTTCTGCACCTCATGCATATCAGTATACCTGCACATCAGGTATGCATTCAAAATCATCCACAACTTTCAGGCACACAGCTTTGTTTATTACAAGTCTGAACATGACACTGATCATCCTATGATACATTATGGAGAATAATGTATACATATAATGATACATATGTATACAATGATATATATGGGAAATTACCTGCAGTAAGCAAAACCTTCCCCCCTTCTACCTCAGAAACTGTAATGGCTGGAAATCCAAGGTTCTCATGGCAGGTGGGAGCTACCGAGAACTGCAATGCATCAATGTTTCGGAGCTGATACATTCCAGATCAGATTGTGTACAATGGCCAAAATCTCAGCGATGAATACTCATTTGTAGGTCATTTGAGAACATCAACTCCAAGACGTGGCATCCTCTTTTCAAGAACTTTGTGTGACTTCACATTAAATTTGGCACCTTATTAGGTGCCCAATCTATTGCTCCAATCAGAAACTCAGTGAAGAGGTAAAAAGGCAAGAAACCAGGCTGGTTTCTGATGTACAGGACAAGGTGTACTGCTGGAGGCCGCAAATGCTTGATCTCCCATCCCTCTACTTCACAAAGTGCAGAGGGGACATTGTGATACATCATACCCTGCATGCTAGGTTTGATCTACGATCTACGATTTTGATCCAATATTCTGATCTACGATTCCCAACCTGACAGTTTTCTGTTCCTGCACCTTTAAGGGCAACACGACGTTACCACTGAAAGTTAATCAACCACTGGCTCCCTCCAGTATTAGGTCGAACTCCTTCACCGCACATGTTGTTACGGACTCGAATGCCCTCCCCCTCTTCACTCAACCAGTCAAAGAAACCACCAGATGCACACTAAACTCACATCCTATATGCTATCTCAGACCAATCCTGAAGCATGTCACCTGCTGCAAGCTCCATGAGAATGGGACCTTCAGGCCTAGTCGCCTTTGGTAATCATGCACTGAGGTACCTCACAGTACGACCGTTTACAAAAGAAAAAAGCGCTGTCAGCTGACATGAGCAAAGGCAACAGCCTTGTGCACAACAGCAGAGTTTTGTTTCATACAAGTCGTCGTCCCGACTTCACAGGACTGGCTAAAGTATAGTTTGTGTTCAGTATCAGACCTCTTGATGACATCAGTTTTCGGCCATTTCCCGGAATTCTGAAGGGGACTGCAGGTAAATGGGGTCTGTACATTGCAGAAACAAAAAGGCCAAGGAGCCCGTCGGCCGGAAGCCAGCAGTAGGATGGCTGCTGGCTGCTGGGTTCCTTGGCCAGTGGTCACAACCACAGACCACTGTGGGTCAGTGGTCCGCATGCGTGAGAGGCGCGCGGGTTAGTGAGCCATTGGCTTGTGGCCAGCAACCCGGGGCCCGCATACCAGAGGGGCCATGGGGCAGGGACCCATAGGCAGGATGACCTGTTGGTTAAGTCCTCACCTTCAAGTTCATGGAGAGCCCGTAGGCAGGGGGCCCGTAAGTCAAGAATGGTCCGCGGCCTAGGGGCCCGTGCGCTCGGGGCTCGTTGGTTGGGGTCCTCACCTCGAGGCCCATAGGCCCCTAGCCTGCAAGCCTGAGGGGCCCATTAGCCCCAATGGACCTTTGCAGACCAGAGGTCTGTCAGCAGCTGGCCCATAGTCTAGGAGCCCATATGCTTGGGGGCTGTGGGTCAGGGGGCCACAAGGAAAGGGGTCGTTGGTTAAGGACCCATAATCCTTAATCAATCAATCAATCCTAAATCATAATCGGGCATTGGTTGAGGGCCTGGCCAAGGCCTGTTTAAACCACAGACAAAATATTTTTGAATTTATGACCAATGGCATCATCAAAAGAACTCTTTCGAGGACCCTGTTGAAAAGTCACAGCTCATCATAAATTCAAAAATGCATTATCCATGGTTAAAACGGGCCTTAGCTGGACCCCTATCCGATGGCTCTGCCCTGGATAATGTGTCCCTAGTCAACCAAGAGGTACTTTTGATGATGTCATAGATCCTCAAAGATTCAGAAATATATTTCCAATAATTTAAACAGACCCTAGCCAAGTTGCCTGGACATGGATTATGGGCCCCAAACCAATGGTCCCTGGCTTATGGCCCCCTGACTCATGGGCCCCTCTGGCATGTGGGCTCCTGGTCTACTATGAAGTCAGCAGGCAAGAGGGCAGTCCCCCCAAGAAAAGGCAAAAATGGAGGACCTTCCCATTTTGGGCCCCATCTTGACCCCTTTCAGAGCTTAAAGGATTGTCAAATATGGCTCCTGAGGCCATTGTGGGCCCTCCGTGTTCTTATCCCAGCACAGCCACTGGTTCGAACACATCGTCAGCAATCCTGACCTTAGTACCTTCACCTGGGTATCAAACAAAAGGTAACAGTCTTCTGCATCAGACACATGATGTGCATCTCATGATAACATATTATATCAAACACACCTCATGATAATTAAACCTGCTCCTTCTGCTCTTTACAGGGTCAAGGTCAAGGCAGGTCAAAAGAGAGTCATTTTCCCTTTTTCAGACTAGGAACAATAATTGCTCTCTGCTGCCACTGAACAATCTTCCACAGACCATGCTGTATTCCATTTCATTTTGACATCTACATATGATGTGACCTGACATGACCTCATATTACATTTGGTGAACCTTGCTAAGAAACATGTAGAGATTTCCTTGTCTGGCTTGAATGACAGGGAAGGTCAGTGGCAACCATTTCTACCACCTACAATGCAAATCAGTCCAACTACCATCATGTATGTGACCCAGCATGACCTCTAATGTTAACATGTCACAGTTGTATATCCTTTTGGGGACCATGTCCTATGTGAATCCAAATAATCCATGCATTATATTCACATTACAAAAAAACAGAGCATGTTAACACCACTGCCAAGAGGTAAAAACATGCATGAATGAGTTCACTAGTGATGTCATATCTTCATGACCTGAACTAATATGGATGTGGTTTTCATGTCTATATATGTAAAATTGATTGATGAGGAGGTACTGAAGGTTTGGTTGGGCTGGCTCTCACAATTAAAGGAGGGATTAAAGGATGCCCAAAGGAGACCACTTGAAGCTTAAGGATGTCCCTTTGAAATCATAGGAGGCCCTGCAAATGATAAGGTCCTTTTCAGCCTATGGGGGACACATCAGCACTTTTTGATGGAGGCCCCACTGGGCCAGGGAGACCCCTTTGTGTGATGAGGGCCCCCTTCTGAAGGCCAACCCTCAACCCTGGCCAGTTCCTGACTAAGGGTCACTTGATTACCAACCTCTCATCTGCAAACGTCCATAGGGGTCTACATACCTCTCACTGCATGCAGGCCCCTGGTCCATGGACCCTCAGCCATCTGTTCTAGCCAATGAAACCCATAGGTTACAGACCCAAGCCTATGGACCCAGCTTCACTCATAGGCCCCTGACCTTCAGGCTCCTGATGGACTTATAGGTGAGGACAGGGTTGGAAATTTGTTTATGGTCTTGGTTCTGGAGCATAATTTTCATTTTGGAACACACAATTTTGCAGAGTATTACTGATTTAACTTGGCAATCTTGATGTAAATTGGTTATGACATACCTGATTTTTACTGAATGGACAGTCATTTGCTTGTGGAATTAGAAATTTTTAAATATGGTTGTAATGTAGGTTTTTGATGGCTGCACAAGACTGCACTTTTAGAGTATGATATATTTTTGGATCACATATTTTCTGGTGTTCTTCAACAACCAAAAACATGTTTTCCAATCTTGGGTGAGGACTTACTCAATGGGTCCCCTGGTTTACAAGCCCATCTGGAATGCTAGCCCTGGGTATGGGCCACTAACCAACAACACACTGAATTGTACATAGGCTTACACATGGGCCACTGGCCTATAGGCCTTTGCATACTGGCTCCTAACTTACAAGTCCCTTTGCCTTCTTATTTCTGTGGCCCACATCTCCCATTTACCTGATTTACCTGTGGGCACCTGCAAAATTTTTGGACATGACTAAGAAAAACAATGATGTCATCAAAAGGTGCCATATCAGAGGCAAACTGGAATTTGGCCAGGCCTTAGCAGTCATGACAACTTTTAAGGAAGAAAATGGCCATACATGAAATTTTCACCAGGTGATGAAAAACAGCATAAATGGCTTAAAAGCGATACAACAAATGGTCTGAGTTAAATACTTTTGATTTGGTTGCAGTATAACATCATTTCAAGATAAAGGAAGTGGAAAAATTACCAAAGATATCACCACTTCATTCATTGCTGACTGCTGTGCCATTTATCTGTTTGACTTCTGCGGTGATCCTACAGTAACAAAGTCAAAAAGGTATTTAGGGCCCAATAATGTCCTTGGTAAAACCTAACAAATAATAAAAAAAGAATGACTAACCTAACCTAACCTAACCTAACCCAACCTAGCCTAACCTAACCTAACCCTAACATAACCTAACAAAACCTAACCTTACCTACCCTAACCTGACCTTACCTATCTAGTTGCATTACCTAACCTCTGTTGGACAAAGCCAAGTCCAATCACACCTGCCTTTGGCACAACATTATGCCCCGTGAACATCCATTTATTGCACTGCTGCCTCTAGTGCCATTTATTAGTGATGTCATCAAATCTTACACAGTGCACAGGGCATCCTTGGATTGAAGGCAGTGTAAACAAGATGGAACCACCCATTCTGGTGATATCTGCTTACAGCAAAATATAATTCCATTTCATTCAAAAACCATGCTGGTAGTGTCACCATTTCTTTCTTTCATAGGAAAGTTTATGAGCTCTTCTGTATTGAGTGTATATCAAAAGTGGTCTGTGAAAAGGTGAAAAAGTATAGTATCTGCAAGAAAACTTCTGCTCTCATGTATACAGCTGTTGCCCTTACTCATGCCATCTGACCATACTTCATTCTTTTGTAAGTGGTCCTTCAGTAAACACACAAGTATATACACACCTTAATAAATACATCTGTTTGTGGCCTTCAGCATCCTGAATAATGTCAGATAAGTTGGCTATGGTATGTCATATGAGACAAAAAATACAGGTACAATGAAGGAGAAACAAACATTTTCCTTTAATATTTAGTCATGGTCAAATTAACACCTGATTTCCACTGGCCCTTACCAGTGAGGCAAATTGTGATTGTGGTAGCGTGCCAACAACTAGAATGCTTTGGACCACTGATTTAGTAGCATATCAATACAGCACACATTCTCATGCAATCACCACATGCAGGCATATTCCAGTTTAAAAAGAAACCGCTAAATTAGGCTTTACGACCGAAGTCAGCACTCACACAAAAGGAAAGTGGGACAGAAACGAGAAGAGAGAGCCGAACTTACCCGCAAGGATGTGCATAAGAAGCTAATCGAATGAAGAAACCGTGAACGAATTCAAAACACCAACGTTTTCAATAAGCCTACAGCAAAGGACGAATCGAGCAATGCACCCAGTATTCCATTTCTGCGGACCTCGCAGCTTTCCTCAGAATTTGCTTGTTATGATATGTTATCTATTCATCAGTGACAGGCATATGGAAACTTCTTGATACTTTGTCTTATAGACGATAGGTTCGCTAGTGATATCTATTTGTGATCCGGCAACGTTTTATTGGATTTCCGCTTTGTTAATTTTTTGACCAAAACTCGTGCAAAGATTGAGTAAAAAATTAGCTTCCATTATTTCAGAACCATTATTACCTAAGAAACTGCATTTGTTAAATGATCCGATTGGTGTGTTGTCTTTACAACAGCGCCTCTACCGGTGAGTTTTGTTACTTTAAAACAGCTACTCGAAAGTTAGCCTGCTCCGAGATTCCACATTAGAAACCTGCGAATTTGCAATCGAGGCTGTCGTGCGGCGTGCGAGTGGTTGACGATCGGTGGTTGTGGTTGCGCGTTGGGGCTGTGTGATACCTCGGTACGTCGTTTGATGAGGTTACATGTGACAGTTGTAAAGTTTCTTTAGTGACATATTTCTGCGATTTTGTTCAACATGATGACCTGGGGCAAGGGGCTTACAGTAGCTAGTGTGTGGGAAGCGGCTTCCGCCTGTGGCCCGATCGACGGTCCTTGTACGGGCTGCATTGACGGAGCCTTTACACAGTTGGTAGAATGATAATATTGTCAGGATTTTATTCTTTTCACATAGTGTCGCAGTTGTTGCAGTAATGCGGCTTTCATTACATGGATGTGGCATATTGGAGTTATCTGCTAGTGCGGGCCAAATATTCCTCGGTGAATCCATGGGTTTCGATTTTCATTCTTTTTTTGGGGCCATGGCTCCTCCCACTTGAGATCTCGACCCCTTCAGATGTGATTTTGCCCACCCCCCAGTATTTTCTGCTAGTTGAGCAAGGTAAGAAGTTGCTATTTGGCAAATGATAGAAATTGTTTTTAGTCAAAGTTAAGTGTGCTAAAGGGATTGAGAAACTCACGTTTTAGGAGGCTAGGTTGTTGGGCTTTTGACTGCCCTCTCAATCATTTGCATGAAATCATGCCTTGACATGGAGCCTTCACCCAAACATTGAGATGTTCTTGAGTCAGTTGGTGACGTACTATGGCAAAATGAAAAAAATAAGTTAAGGCAGAAATGGCTGTCATCTGCTCATATGAGGTCAGCTAAGCAATTTTTTGCTCATTTTTTGGCATGATCAAATTAAATCAACTCAACTGTCAACCATTTAATGCATCCATTGATAAGACCAGTATCAAAACAGACCATTGTCCAAGCTACAAGATGGAAGTCTGCCTAGTTCAGAGTTGGAAATTTGGTTTTTGTTCTTGGTGTTGAAGTGTAATTTTGTTTTGGAGTACAAAATTTTGCAGAGTGATACTGGCTTAAGTTGATGTTCTCAGTGCAATTGAGTTATGACATCACACCTTCTTACAGAATGGACACAGTGTTATTTGCTGGCTGGGTTAGAAATATGGCAACATGGCTGTAATGCAACTTTTTGATGGGGGTACAGGGTCATACTTGTGGAGTATAAAATATTTGATAGGGGCACAGATTTTCTGGTACCCTTCAACACCAGAAAACAGTACCTTTTCCAACCCTGGCCTAGTTTTTTCAAAGTCAATATCACTGCAAAATTTTACCTTGATCATAGAAAGTGATGAAAAATTACCTTGTCAACAGTTTGATAAGTCAAAAATTACTCATCCAGCAACCTCTCATCAAAATGTTGATTAGCAAGCTGATGCCTGATTAGAAAACTGCTTAGCCAGTTGACAGCTTGTGACCATGAGCAATTTTTGGCTTTGATTCACATGCTTTATTTCACTGTTTTTGGCTTGGAAGTTTGGGGTGTTTCAACAAGAAACTGAAAACAGAGGTTTCAACATTGCATTCACACTGAAGTTAGTGCATCTTGGACTCAAAATAGACTGTACATGCTAAAAAACAGTAATAGAAAATCGGGCCTCATTTTGTGCCCAAACATGGACAGCTGTAAGCTATTTCTAGCTTGAGCTTTTTCCATCCTTGCCCTAAAATGCCCCTAACTGAAATGTTGGACATTTAATTTGGTATATAGTAATAGATGTCAGGTGACCCACTATTTACTTACATGGGACCCAGTACTTTCAGGTACAATTGCAAGGATTCATACTAAGCTGCATCCAAAGGACAGATGTCTTGGCTTGGCCTCACTCCTTTCAGGAGAAATAACATACATGTAGAAATGAGAAAAGATTGTTGTAAGAGATAGTAGCTTGTTGAACTTATGCCCCCAGGGCATCTCGGAAAAAACAAGGTGTGCTCTGGGGCCAAGGTTTGGGAACTCCCACTGAGACTGGTAGCTGCATTCCATTGTCATTGTCCATTAGGCAGGATTAAGGGCAAGGGTGTAACTTTGCATACCTTTGGTATGGAACTTCCCATACCAAAGGATTGGTACCATTCCATACCAAATTATTAGTAGTAAATTGTATACCAATGTCTTCAGAAGTTAAGATGTTTACACATTTTGTAAAATTAATTACTTTAGCTGTATTATCCTTGTTGTATTTTAGGGCACCACAGCTCCATTCTTCCCATACCCAAATTTGTTCCAGTTCTACATCCATGTCAAATGTCATAATGTCAAACTGCTTCATGGCTTAAGTGCAGTACCACACTCACATGCATGGGGATCTGTCTCTTTCTCTTAGGGGAAGTTTGAAAGGGAAACCTCTACATAAGTAATCTGCCAGTCATACCCTGCCTGAACTCATTTGTGTCTGTAATTTACTTTGGCAAAACCATGTTTGTGGACTGGTTTTAATTCACCCCAAATTCACGTTTGTGCATTTTTTCCCATCACTGTTTTGGAAAACACATTTGTTAGGTGTTTTTAGCACTCATAGTGTATTTTTGTAGATACCTGCTGCTTTTTGTCTGCATTATTTTGCACCACTAGGCATCATAATTCAACCCCCTCATTTCAAATGCCCTAAAGAACATGAATTATGGAACTGCACATGGCTAAACAGATTTAAATCCATCAGTTTTGAGTCATGGTACATACTTTTCTGAAATATACATTTTCCACTTTTGCATGGAATAAACATCAGTAAGTTTTTATGTACATTGTAGCTGGAGCAGCAAATATTCTAAAAACAGTTGTCATTTTTGAGCATAGATAGAACATGCATTTGATTTAGTGTGGACATGTTAATGCTGTTTGCTTGTGTTTGTATGATTTGTGTAATTGCATTTGTGTTTGCTAATTTGTGTTGATTCTGCACCCATTTGTTTTAAAGAGGCATTTTAGCTGATTTGTAACTGAAGAACATTATCACAACTACAGCGAGTGTTTTTTGCTCTCCTGGAAAATGCTGTTGATTGGTGACTTGACTTGGTTTGACTGTACCTGTTTATACACTGCTGATCATTTAGTCACTCAGAATCCTTGGAGGTACATGAGACCAGCCACCCACTGAAAGTTTCTTAAGACTGCCCCTAGAATTGATACAGAGGCTGTCTGTTCTAGGTAATATGATGTCCTTATCATGCCCAAAATATACTTATTAGAGATCAATGATCAGATGATATCAGCCTTTGCATTCTAGGGCTGAATGAAACAGTTTGTCAGCTGGCCTTAACTCAGTGCCATTTACAAATATGAAAATTTATCCTCTTGTTGATGTCCAGACATTTTGATAGTAAACATATATTTTTCAAAAGAAATTGTTGCCATTTTGAGTCTTTAAAGTGGTGTTTTGAAATGACAAGTCTGCATAAAAAAGACAAGGAAAATGTTCTCTTGCAGGTTTTGGAAAGAATGCCTTTCAGGTCCAACAGCTTCTTCAGAGTTGCTGGACCTTTTTGAAAACATAGGACTTGTTGTGGAAGGTCAGGCTTTAGAGTAAAAGTCTTTGTGATAGTCATTTAGTGACTCTCTTGCAAGTCCGGCAGACCCTTTAAAACTTCAGGACCTTTTGAATCTTTGTCATTATTTGGCATTGCAAAACACTTAAGAGGTCATAGTCCTGTTGGATGACATATTAGGCACTTTTGATTGCTCCTGGACATGTGGGAACTTGTAGACCATTCTTTATTTTATGGCCCTGTTTTGATAAATTGAGGTATTTTGAAATCAAACCCCCATTTAAATTTCAAGTGATTCATTGATGGACATCATGACATAAAGAGACTCGGGACCACAAAAATGTTTTTAATTGTTCTGGAAGAACATTTGGTATCCAGTGGGCCTTTTGGAAACCTAGGACTCTTTGGAAAGCTCAGGGTCTTATTGTAAACCTGACATCTTTTGGGATCTCATTGTGCCTTTTAGCTCCAGAGGCGTATTTGGAAGCATAGTTCAAGGGCTCTTGTGGACTCACAATTGAGTTTTTGAAATCTGACAATCATTCCTGAATTACTGTGGCTTTTTAATGATCTTTAGAAGACCAGTTGTCCATTTTAAACCACAAGGGGCTGTATGTTTGATCATGAGCCCATTAGGATAGGTCATGGAGATTTCGTGGTAGTTCATCATTGCTGCAGTTGCAATATTTTCAGATATTTCTAGGCCCTCCTGTTAGACAGCCTGATGCATATCTTGTATTGTGATCTGAATGATTTGCTCAGCAGATGTTTGACATCAGAGCTTGTGCCAAGCTGAGTGCTATATAGGCTGAAAACGTCAGACCCATCTGTTCAGTTCTAGGTGATGTCTGGTGCTGTGGCAAAAGCTTATCGTATCATCGAGGTGCGTTTGATTTGGACGTTTCCGGTGACTCCACGTATTAGGCTGTTGTTTCCTGTGGCGCCCGTCCTCAGCGCTGTGTCCCTGTTACAGGCGTAGTGATGCGCTGTTGACTCCGGAGCGGCCCGCAGAGACGCGCCCGCCATGTCCGGCTGGAGCACGCCGGGCCTCGTCGAGGACGACCCCTACTTCAACAGCATGGACGCGCGCCACCAGAAGATGGAGAAGCAGCGGCGCTTGATCGAGGAGCGCCAGAAGAGGAAGCGGCAGACGCCGAGCGTGCTGCAGCCGTCGGACCGAGCGCAGTCGGCGCGCGGCCGGCCCGGCTCGGCGGTCTCGCGGCCGGGCACGGCCAACGGCGGCGGGCAGCGCGGCGGCGGCCTGCACGGCCACGACGGGCCCATGCAGTTCACGTCGGAGCGCGACGACCCGGACACACTGACGGCCGTGGAGGTGACGCCGCTCTCGCGGCCGCTGCCCGGCGAGGACGAGCTCGACCTGGAGAGCGAGGAGATCCTCGGCGCGTCGACGGGCCGCGGCTCGGCGGAGCGCGGCCGCCAGCCGCGCACGCTCAACCTGTCCGTGGACGAGTCGGAGGAGGAGGACGGCGAGCAGTCGCTGCCGGTGATCCCGACGGTGGCGGCGGCGCGCGTGCCGGCCGAGGACAGCCCGCCGCCGCGCCGGCCCGGCAGTGCCGAGTCGGGCACCGCCTGGGGCGAGCTGGCCGCCGGCGTCACCGGCGCCGACTCGGCCGACGGCCTCGACGAGTTCGTGCTGGCGCCGGCCGCGCAGGGCGTGCAGATCAAGTGCCGCATCACGCGCGACCGTAAGGGCATGGACCGCGGCCTCTACCCGACCTACTTCCTGCACCTGGAGAAGGAGGACGGCAAGAAGGTGTTCCTGCTGGCCGGCCGCAAGCGCAAGAAGAGCGCCACCAGCAACTACCTGATCTCCACCGACCCGACCGACCTATCGCGCGGCGGCGAGGCGTTCGTCGGCAAGCTGCGTTCCAATCTGCTGGGCACCATGTTCACGGTGTACGACAACGGCGTGCCGCCTAGCAAGACGCGCGCCGGCGACAGCTGCGAGGAGCAGCGGCCGCGCCAGGAGCTCGCCGCGGTTGTCTACGAGACGAACGTGCTCGGCTTCAAGGGCCCGCGCCGCATGACGGTCATCATCCCGGCCATGACCACCGACCACAAGCGGATCCCGGTGGAGCCGGCCTCCGACTCGGAGAGCCTGCTCGAGCGGTGGAGGAGCAAGCGGATGGACAACCTGCTGGAGCTGCACAACAAGGCGCCCGTCTGGAACGAGGAGACCCAGTCGTACGTGCTCAACTTCCATGGCCGCGTCACGCAGGCGTCTGTGAAGAACTTCCAGGTGGTCCACGACAACGATCTCGAATACATCATCATGCAGTTCGGCCGGGTCGCCGAGGACGTCTTCACCATGGACTTCCGCTACCCCATGTGTGCCCTGCAGGCGTTTGCCATCGCGCTCAGCAGCTTCGACGGCAAACTGGCATGCGAGTAGCCGGCCGACCGCCCGTCGTCGCCAGCGACGCGCCCTCGCCCGGGGCCTAGTCAGGCCCGCCGACAGCCGACAGCCGATCTAGTCAACGGAGACGACGCGCCCTCCGGTGGGTGCCGCAAGCCGGAGCGGCTCGCTAATACTCTGGTCATCGTGGAGCCGTGCGCCGTTTTATTCCAGCTCCGACGACACTCGGACGTTTCGTTTCGTTGCCGTCGCTTGCCACAGCGTCGCGCCCGCTTTAACGAATCCGAATTGAGATGAATGCGGAGAGTGATTATTTATGAGATTATGTGTAACCGGGGCCGGCTCCGAACGGTAAATCCAGATAGTTTTTCTTTGTTTAGCGCGGTTTTAACTACTATAACCTCTGTGGTCGTTACCGTGTGTCTTATGGCAAGGGACCGATTCGCAAAATCGCTCCCGTGTTTCGCTCGCACAAACGTGGACCTTATCAGCGTTATCACTTCGCCCTCAAATCGAGTCTAGTCATTGGTCCGATTTCCGCCGTGATGGAGATGTCACTTAAATGCGCCGCGTTTGCCGCAAGGCGTCAGTCCGTCCATTTGTTAGCACCCGTGCTGTATGGTATTGCAAATAAAGTACTCGCAATGGCAGTGACCTATTGTTGATTTCATCGCTGGAATTACCTGCCGTTCAATACTGCCACAGCAACACGGACCGATCATTGCAATAAGCCTTGCAATTCGAAACCCAGGCTGTGCTGTCTTACGGTTGCTGCGTACCCGACACCGTAGGAATAACAAAGCGGGTGCGTCATCTTTTTTCCAATCCAAACGGGACGCCAAAGAACCAATTCCGAACATGAAAACTGCATGAAATTAATGAACTGTATAGTTTCCCGTGGATATTCCGCGTCGCTGGCAGGAAATAGACCGCCTGAGACAAATTAATTATCGTTCGATGCGACGTGAATCATCGATTAACGAAAGCCACTGTCTCAGTGTCTGGCAGCGGCCTTCTCTGACCGCGACGCCTCGTGGGGCCGTCGCAGGGCGACGGCGGCGGCCGGCCGGCGCGACGGCGGCTTCCCGTGCCGTTCTCGCTGTTGACCGTGCACCTGGCAGCTCCAGTCGGTCGCCGTCTGTATTGATCCTGTCGCCACGCGGGCCGGCCCGCGGCCGTCGCCATCGCACAGGGCGCCCGTCCTCGGCCGACCTATCTGCCGCGACGGGCTGCTACAGTCGCCGGCCGCCCGGCGGCGTCGGCTCGTCCCGATAGCGGCGTATCGCCCGGAAAGGAGCACTGCTACTGCGTCAGGGACCTGGTGTCTGCAGCAAATGGAAGGGATCGTTCTCGCTATGCGCCATTCGATGAGTGCTTAAGGCCAGGCACGTAGCTGGGGGGGAGGGGCATGGAGCTTCGCCCCCGAGCCCCTGAGCTAAGCGGCGTACGTAAGATATTAGGCGATTTCGCAGGAATACGGAAGAGTGATCATGTATTGTGTAAAAGCAAAAATGATATGCATTTCTTGTGCATTGAATGAGGTCGTCCGCATAAAATTGCTGTTTTTTTCAATAAATTTTGTCACATGCCAATGGCGTATGACAAAATTTGGCATTTGGCCCCCCCTCCCCGAGAAAAATCGCGGCTACGTCCCTGCTTAAAGCACAGGCTGGGCTCCAGCCAGCGATGTTCAATACGGATTGGTGTAAATGCAACGACAGCTTGTTATAGTTAGCATAAATTGCGATATATTCCACTCTATGACACTGAGCCACGCTCGCCACGGTCAGTCACGCAATCGTTGCCGCCAGGTCCGACGGCGCTCACCCGGCGGTGACCCCACCGTCGCACTCCCAGGGAGAGGTCAGCAGTTCTAGGATGCAATGCGTTCCCAGCTTTAAGGTGAACTCAACGAACTGGTTCACTCGCTGCATGCGCAATGCCAGGTCTTCATGCTGTTATGTTCAACAAGAAATTCAACAGCGATATGTGGCACGTCGGGGACGTAGCCGCCACAGAAGGGAACGTCACCACCCAGGTACCTTTTGTGGTTAGATTCAGGCCCCACGATTGGATTCGCCGTCGAGAATGCTGGGACAACGCAGGCGAGCTACGCTCCATCGAGAAACGTTGCAATGTTCCGTTCATACACGCCTGGTGTTTGCCCGACGGCGTCGTGCTGCCATCTGTTTGACGGTGTAAAAGCCTGAAGTTGAGTTTCTGTCTGTTCTACTACGACAATGCAGTGCAGACATTCAGGAGTCTCGATAGGATTCGCCATTCTAGGCGTTTCTTCTTACTACGGGGGTTAAACGACCCAATCGGGAAAAGTGTGCGTAGATCGAAGCTTTGTAGCTTTGAAGCCCGCATGATTTCTTAACCCTCGCGGAAGGTCGACGATGCTCCACGGAGTTTTTCAGGTCTGGAGGCCTATGTGACGCGCTGCGGCGCCGCTGACATAAAGGAAGCCATTCCGCAGGTCCAACAAAGACAAGTAGGACACGGGCATTGCTTGTGGCCATGGTTGAGGGTGCCGGCATAAATGACATCGCATATTATAAGATGTCTAGACAGCAGCAAGATGATCAGTATACGAATCCAGCCCTGCTCCCCTCATAGCTATTATTTTCGCGATGTGGCTTTCGTTTAAAAAAACTCGACTGTTAAAAGGTCCCCGAACGCCTTATGATCTTGAGTACGGCCGTTTTTACAGCTCCGAAAGCCTAGACGCAGGTACTTGGATCTGTGGGATGTGCACTGTCGACATAGCGTGTAATGCAAGAGGAGGGCTCAAAATGTGAATTAATGCCGTCTGACCTTGAAATTCGACGGAACTAAAATAGGCTTAGCATGCCCTGATTTAACCTTGATGTCCTTCGTCAACTTTCGCCAACTAGTAAGAAAAAATTACGCTTAAATTTTAACAGCCATGTGGAAGTGGGAACGCCACGCTGACTTCGAAATTCAACCCAATTAAGGACAGTAAGCTGCTGTTAGCCTATCATTTCCGATCTCAGAAATCGTATATGTTTACAAATATCGGTAATAATGATATACCGTGGAAATTGAGATAATCCGGGTAGGATTCTCTGAGATCGTGAATGACAGCCAATGTTTTATTACATTTTACGATTAACACCGGCGCAGCCAAAGGGGGAGGGCTCGAACCGCCCTTGGGGCCGCATTTTTTGCGAAAACCATTGCCTATCGTGTCCTCAGCAGCGGTTTTCGTGTGCCTTCAGGTTAGACTGAGCTTCGCCCCCCACCTTAAGGAAATCCGGGCTGCGCCCCGAACGATTACCTTGATTAAAACCTGAGTCATCGCGTCGATCGGGTAGTATTTCACAAAGACTGTTCCAAGACAACCTTTTACATCCTTCTGATTTTTGCATAAAAAACAGATCAGAGCGTTTAGAGGACCGACGTCTACAGCGTTTAGTCCCGTATGCATTAAGTATTGTACGAAGATCGCAGTGTGAGTCTTGTTTTAAGCGGGCAGGTGCGGGGAACTTCACAGCTGGGGGAAGGGACACAAAAAAAACATTTCGGATCATTTCCTGTCAGCGCGCAGAGGGTCAAGGCCAAATTTAAAAAAAGCTTGGGGGACGACGGCTGACCGTGCCCCTCGTTTCCTGCACCCCAAGAAGTGGAAGTCACATCGACATCTAAACGTAAGTAACGGTCTCCACACGGAACGTAAAACAAGTTGAACAACCGGGCCGACACAAAAATAGCCCTTGGCTAAATTTTTCAGGTGCGCTTCGATTATGGCATGGCTGTCACATTCATGGCGCGTGGTGCTGACAAGAACATTTCTAAATGGCCATTTTGAAAAAAAGAAGAAAGACAAGAATGGTTTGAAATGCGATGGGCTTTGAAATACTCCACTCTCTTTTGCATTAACATCGTAGGCCCGTGCCTTTATCCACCCAAGGTCCATTCGTGGAGATACACACGTCTTAAGCATACGGTACTGACTTCCAGAAGTGTTTTTCTTGTGTTAGAGGAACCTCAAGGACGAACTCGGATTTCGCGCCAATTTCAAGTCCACCAAGGAATGTTACCACGTGTGTGCTTTCGCATCGTCGTATTCACATTTTTCGTCGTAGGAAGATTCATGGTGTTGTTTTCGTCACTCGGTGAGTAACGTTTTTTATCAGGTACAATGGGGTGAGGTCATTATTTGCTTCGCAATCAAAAACAATCCACCGTTGGAACCTGGAAGGCACCACAGTTTTGGAGCAGTGCTGACGTAGTGGGCTACATGCTTACAAATCAGACCATATTTGGGCAATTTTGTTCATTTACACAAAGTGCAATGAAAAATCAATTTTAGATTGCTTCGTCCATTCTTCTAGGGGCGTTTTCAAAGTTAGTATGGTCAGAACCATTATGGGTATTTCTTTCCATGTAACACTGCCGACTGACAGGAATCCCGTGGGAGGGAATGGGGCCATAGCCCATTTTGTTGGAAAGGGGAAGCAACTGGTCTTTTGGCTGTGCATTGTTGGGCAACAGTATTTTATACTTTTATGACAGTAAAATGTTAATTTTGGACATGTTACAGTGAAGTAGCTGAAATCCATGGAGAAATCAACATTTGTAGGTAGGTTACATTATGCTGATGAGGGTTTGACCACCCATAACACATGGTCTGGACCTGCCCTTGCAGAAGACTGAAGCTAAACATTATCCAGAGTTGGTGTAGTAGTTGCTATACTTGCCCTGTTGACTGTTACACCCAGGGTTCCATTTGATAGGAGATATATGTTTCTGGTGTACATCACCAGCTGCTGTGCAGGTTAACATAATCTGGCAGTTATTTGTCATAATTTTTATTTTCAGTGCAGAGTCAACAGCACATGAAGTTAAGGAATGCCATAATACTTTGCAACAAAATGTATGGTGAATATTGGTTGCAAGTCACTAGCTGAAATGATCCACTTGTTTGGCTGAAGTAGTAGTTTTGGCCGGAGTAGTAGAAGTTTCAGTAGCTTGAACATGTTTTATGTGACCAGCTCCATTAAATTAGTAGTACATTTTATGGACTGACATTTGCATTGAATTGCAGAATACCTTTAATGGTCAAAACCCAATTTTAGCCATGTACTGACATGATTTGTCCATTTTTCTGTTGCAGGCTAAACATCTTCACTATCATCCATGGCCTGCCAAACAAATATCACAAATTTCTTTAAGAGAAAACCCTCAGAGGAGATTTTGGGAGAAGAACAGAAAATATTGAAACAGGTAAGATGCTGAATGAAGAAACATTTCGGATGTAGCTGCAAGGTTTGGAACATGCGGTAATGCTAGCAATGGAAATAAATTTGTTCTGATGGCAAGATACTTGCTTGAAATGATTTACATTTTTAAAATGAATGCATCCCTTTCAGTACAGATATAAATACCAATCATATTCAGTCAGTAAATCACGCTTAACAGAAAACTGTTACTGAGATGGAAGTGAGAGACTACCCCATATTTGTTATTTTTCAAAGGGTGGTTTGCTAAAAAGATTACGGGCATCAGGGTTTAGGAAACGTTTTCCTTGCATGATGTCCTCGAAAAATATGTCAGCTGGCAAGTATCAAGATGCAACGCGTCTTTCCCCGGAGCATTGTGGCGATGAAATACCTTCGAAAAAGCACGTGGAAAAATGTTAACATGAGACATAACATGCGCAGTCATCCAATTTCCATCCTGGCGGTTTATCATTCTTCGAGTATTTGCTTGCTTCAACTCAGTGCACTGCGTTACTCGTGGCAACCAAGCCAGAGCTCATTTCGCGAGCCTCTTTCCTCTTTCGCCTCTTTCATTTCGCCAGTTACCGAGGTACGAACCCAGGAGCAATGTTAGTAGGTTAGTTCTCCCGGTGATTAGGACCTGAGGGTGCGTGGACTGCACGGTCATATCGCGCCCATAGCTTTGCTATCGGACGCCATATCAACTTCGTCAATCCTTGCGCTGTCGGGATAAATTGCAACCTTTGCTGAAAGCACGATGCACGTACAAAGTGATTAAAAAATGGCATCCCCATGTTTGGTTACAATATCTTTCGACTAGATGGTCGTAATCATATCATGCCAATGTTTTCAAAAACTAAGCAGTTGTCTTTCATACTATCGTGCTGGCATTTACCACAGATACTAAATGACTGTGCGAGAAGATTTACAAGAAACTACGTTCATAAAAGGTGTTAAAACGATGAACTTTGAATTTTATTAATAAATTAAATTTAATTTTAGTATCTAGGTGTGAAGTAATTAACTTAGATTTAATTTGATACGTTTGAAATACAACCACACAGTTCCACTGGATTTATTTATCATAAAGTAGGCTGTCTATGGCATGTGATCAAAACGACATCCACCGTTGCCGGCACGGATCCTCACCCGTTTTGGAAAAAAATTGATCCTTCTTGCGATCTTTCCAGTTGCCAGGATCTTCCAACGGGATTGCGGGCGCTCGTTCAAGTGATCTGCGTCAAGGGTCCTTGCCCCTCGGGAAACCAAACGTTGCTGCTCGGCCCGTACAGTGTAGTCACTGGGGTTCACATATGGACTTGTAGACGCCATTGGTCGTGCTTGATGACATCTGGAAAGTGTGTTATGTATTCCCTGACGCTCAGCGCAGTGTGGCGGGTTGTGACGTCATGCTGGAATATCCAGTTGTCTCCACAGATGTTCTGAATGTTTGGAAGATAATGATCGTTCAGGACCTCCCCATCACCGGTTTAGCTGAGGCGCGTGCCGGCTTCGATGAAATTTAAGTCTGTCTTGCCCATCTGACCAACGCGGTCCCCTACCATTGCTCTATCCGCGTGGTTTTGGGTTTCCACTTCCATTCTTTTGGGACTGACATCTCGACGAAGAACAGCGTAAACTCTCGTTTTTATTGATGGGGTAGTTGATCGCAAAAACGCTCTCATCCGAAAACGAGACGCCGCGCAATGATCCAGAGCGTTTCAGCCGTGCGTTGGGTATTTCCACGCGTTTCCCTTTTCTGTTTCGGTGAGCTGTTCTGCGTTTCGCTTTCTGTTGTCTGACCTTAAAACACGGCAGACCAAGATCACATGATAATCCGGTGGACACTACTACGAGGTATTCCCAGTTGCGTGGAAATTTCTCGCTGTGATCTGTCTCTCCGGGTCGTCATCTTGGCCGTCGTCTTGGCTTAACATGAGCTCGAAACAGTTCCAGACATTCTTCCGGGTCATGAACGGCAGCGATCCACTTTTTGATTACATTCATTGGTAACATCCACTTTCGATATTACTCGAATTACTGTTCTGACGTGCCAGTGTTTTCTGGGAAACTTCCGACACATCCTTTTGGCTTCCCATTACTTTTCCTGCCGTTACTGTTTAATGAGTATCGGATCTTCATTCGAAAACTGCGGCCGTATTCTCATTCCTTTTAAGTGGAAAAAATTGGGAAAACTAGACTAGCTATGGGGAGATTCAAGACAGCACATTAGAGGCTAACTGGAATCATAATCTGTGTAAAACAGGAACTTGCTGAAACAATACCATATACACGAGCATGAAAGCGAACACGCGCTTTGTTTCGAACGGCTTCGTGATGTGAAATATTTATAATGATCGTTTCATACCATGTTTCGGTGTAGTTTCTCAAAAACCCTCTAGCATCATTTGTGGTAAATGACAGAATGCTCGTGTGAAAGAGAACTGCTCGGAGTTTCTGAAAATATTTGAATGAGATGGTTACGACCATCCAGTCGAAAGATATTGTTCACCAAACCTAATGGTGGCGCTTTCTTAATTACCCCGTATATTGGGCAGGGTCGATTGTTTACAGTTTGGTAATTCCGCCATACTTGCCAGACTTACGTCGGCGCCCGTCGAGGTAACTGCAAGATAGCTTGGTGTGCCGTCGAGGTAACTTGGGTGGCATCACAGATTAGTTTATGAACGCCATTTGCCAGAAGGTGCCAGTGAAATAAACCAGATGTACCTCGTAGGCCAGGTTATGAAGGGTGCTCGGGACAGCTAAGTGAAGAGCAAATTCACAGCTGCTTATAGTGTGCACTGGATATCCTGGAAAATCGCCTTAAAGTGTCTTAACATTCCCTTCGGACGCCGTCATTTACGGGGTTTCTTGGCGTAGCATTATGATGACGTCACCAGTCGGATTTGTTAGTCTAGTGCCTCTCCAAACCACGAGGGCCGGATCAGAGCAGTTGCCTGTGTGCCAAATCAGAGATCATATCAGAGATAATCACAACCGATTGAAATGTGTCGTCCTTCTGTAATCCTAGCCACTCCGTTATGCCCATGACCTATCTTGTGGGTGACAAAAAAATGATATACACCTCTCCCGGAAGAAGATATTGCTGGGTATTGCTGTTGAGAAACAGTTTGTAAATTTTGCAACTTTATGGCTATTGGGCGATAAACGAGGGTACAGTTTTGTTTTTCGCAGTGATCACTTAATCGGATTGCTTCCCGTATTGCGAAACACACGGTTACAATCTCAGAGTTGATAAATTACAACATGCCAGGTAATAGGTGTGTGGTGGTGGCTACTTAAATCAGCGATCCCTGCATTTTGTCAACAGTCATATTTGCTCACTTTGCAGGGACAGAAATCAACTAACTGCGATAATTCTGTAGGCTTTGGTTTTCAGGAATGAACCACCTGATATCCTGATTAGGTCTGGTTCCATCCCTTGATGGCATTTTATGAACTGCGTCGCATCGGAAATGTCTGGGGCAGTTCCTTTTCGAAACAGTGACGTGTTCCACGTAACGACGCGCCGATACACATGCACTGTTAGCGCACTTTCGATATCTTTCGTTAGACCATGGGCGTCTTGCTATGTTGAAGTGGTCCATGAATAATGCATGTGAAGATTGTTGGGCGTATGTTTTGGTGGTTCATATCTCGTTTCCGCATTTTTGAATCCCAGTGACGAACGGGTATTGATACCCCAGCAGTGTATGTCTGGAGGATTTGCCATTCGCACGTGATCTTTTTTGGCATTGGAACACGAAATATCCCAAGAGGCCGGGCTTGTTTCGTGGAAGCCGCATCAGACCGACCAGTGACTCATAGTCTGGCTCGTCCAGTGCCTGCGGCACGGGCCGCCCTGCCGCCGCGTGCTCGGCTCTGTTTGTACGTGTTTTCGTCGTCACGGCAACCTTGGCCGGCCGACGACCCGCCGTCGGGCCCGCCGTGTGCGGTGTCGGCGGCGACAGCTCAGTTCCAGCCGGGAAGGGGCGGTGCCGCGGCGGCCAGTTAGTGGAAGCAGCGTCAGCGGGACGGGGCAGTTCCCTCCCCAGCCGCCGCCCGTCCGTGATTCCGACGGCCGTGACCCCGTGCCGCGCCGCGCAGTCGGCCGTGACGCCCGGCCGGCCGGGGTCCGGCCGTGACGCGGCCGAGGACCGGCCAGACAGTTCGTGACGCAGCGGCGCCGTGACCGGCGGCGGACGGTGCGGCATCCTTGGACTGTGGCCGGACTTCACGCTATCGATTGCCGTCGGGCGCGGCGCCCCTACCGTCGGCCGGACTTGTCACAGCGGCCGACTGCCATGCCGGGACCGAGACGGTCCGCCCGGCCGGCGGCGGCCCGCGGCGCGGCCCCGGTCCGGGCAGCGCCTGACCGCGGCCGCGTCGACCGCCGGCGGCCGCCGCCGGCCGGCCGCCGGCCCCCGGCCAAGAGGGCCAGACTCGACAGCCCGGGCCGGCCCCCGTCCCCGCCGGCCGGCCCGGCCGTCGCCGGAGAGGACCGCCAGTACACAGTGAGGTTTGAACTGTTCTGGCTGATACGATGGTCACTGGTGGCGGCCCCGCTCACCTGGAGTCGATGGACACCCCTTGCACTGCCATGCCGAGGGGTACTCCGTTTTCTCTGTGAGGAAAAGCGGATTTTTTCATGCGTGCGTTGTAGATGATGGTAGATACTGTTCGCGAACGGCAAAGCATGTTGCTTTCTCACAATTGTTGCGACAAAGCGTGCCTGTCTGTTTGCCAGAAGGCAATTTTCCACTTCCCACGGCCATTTGCGACGACAGGGTAAACAGAATATGCAATGGCAGGTGTCCGTTTTGATTGGTATGAATGTCTGCGGTCGCCCTCTATTTGTGTACTGACTATTTCCACTGGAAAGCGTCTTTCATGAGCGTTTTCTTTATTACCCACTGCTCTCCGGAATATATGTGTAGAGCGTCCGTACATCTCCGGTACGGCAGCGGTGAAAACTCGACGAAGGTTTTACTTCATTACGACAGCCTGCTTTTGGAAACTGTCTCGCTTTGATGTGGGAGGTGGATATATTTATCATACATTTTACGTGACGCAGTCTTCTGGACGCGAGCGAGATCCCAGTTTCGATTTTTACCCACCCTCTGTCTTCCACGGTCGGTCGATGGGTGACGAGCCGCCCCTGACCATGCCTCCCCTCCTCAGGCGCGCGTGGACTCGCCCCCGAGCAAGGCTATGACGGTGGGCGCCCCGGCCGCGCTGCGGCTCGAACTGAAGAAGCTATGCTCCACGCTCTCGGTGCTGCACCCTGCCATGGGGCTCAGCTGGTACAAGGCGCTGAAGCCGGAGTTCGAGAAGCCCTACTTCAAAAAGGTGCCGTTTCTAAGGGTTTCCGAGGTATGGCCGCGGCGTAAATCCCGAGCTACGGCCGAAAGAAATGCAGTCAGGGGTTATTTTTTACTGTTTGGCACTCATGAGTGTTGGAAAAAGCTGACATTGAATATTCCAAGTCGGTGTGTTAGATGAGTTCATTATTCAGACCAATTTTCATGACTCAGCTGGTAACTGTATATGAATCCATTGTCCCTGGTGTCCAGCAAGCTGCGCCATGTTTATACCATCATCTCTCGTTTGGCTAGCGCACCTGTAATTTTGACGCTGTCTGCTTCCGCACGAGGTGTAGCACAGTAGCTCCACCTATATCAATCTTAGTACCTCGTGGCGCCACCTGCAGCTCAGCGATTTCGTGACCGCCGAGCGGCGGCAGTACACGGTGTACCCGCGCCCTGAGCACGTGTTCTCCTGGACGATGGGCGAGATCAGCGCCGTCAAGGTGGTCATTCTCGGCCAGGACCCCTACCACGGTCCGAGGCAGGCGCATGGTGAGGACTGGCTGGCCGAACGATGTGGTTTCTGGCGGCCGGGCTATCAAGCACCCTTTTATGGCCTCCTAGCTTCACTTAAACCGAAAGGGCGAATCGCGATTTGTAGTTCTGTGGACTGCGATGTTGAGGACTTGCATAGCATGACGCTTACTCATCACCTTTTGTGTTAATAAAACGTGTTTTTTACGGTAATGATCTTGATCGTCTCAAGATTGCGGCAGTCATTTTCAGCAAACAGCTTTGAGGGTTATCACTGGTCCGCACGTGCAGCCCGGCGTCCCTCCCCCACTCCTCAGCTCCCGCTGCCGGCTCGCCCACTGCAGCCCGTCTCCGACCCGCGTCACCAGCCAGCGGCGCCGCCAGGCCTCTGTTTCAGCGTGCAGCGCGGCGTGGCGCCCCCTCCCAGCCTGCTCAACATGTACAAGGAGCTGGAGTCGGACGTGTCCGGGTTCCGGCGGCCCAACCACGGCTGCCTGGTGGGCTGGGCGCGCCAGGGCGTGCTGCTGCTCAACGCCTGTCTGACGGTACGCAGCGCGCAGCCCAACTCGCACAAGGACCAGGTGAGGAGCGTGTGCTGCCCGGGGGGATGGAGAAGCGTCGGGACGGGACCAGGGTCGGAAATGTGTTTTTTGTTCCTGGTGTCGGAGCATGATTTTTTGGAGTACAAAATTTTGGAGAGTGATACTGGTGTAAGTTGGCGTTCCTTGTGTCAGTCAGTTATGACATCGTGCTTGTGACTGAATGGAGATAGTCGTTTGCTTGCAGAGTTAGAAATTCGTTAACATGATTATCTGTAACTTTTTTGATGGAGGCACAAGGACCAACTTTGGGTATATGAAATGTTTTTGCAGCACATTTCTTTTGGTGCTTTTGGTGCTCCTCAACACAAAAAAACAACACCTTTTCCGATCCTGGACTGGCGGGAGGGAGAGGGGGTCAGCCGAGGCAGGCGTAGAGGGCTTGCCAGGCGGACGGGACCGGCCAGCGGAGGAAGAGGGCTTGAGGGCGGTGGAAGCGAAGGTGAAGGACGTGTGGTGGAGGGGCGGTCGCGCGTAGCATAGGAGCGGGGTCCGGCCGGTGCGCGCTCCGCAGTGGTTGTCAAAAAATAGACTTTACATTTACCGAAGACGTGCGTGTGTGGTACCATCTGCAGCCTTAACATTGTTAAATGACGTATTGGCGTGATGCACCATTGGTAAAATTCTGGGGAATTCTTTGGTCATTTTTTTTCTTTGCGGAGTAAAAATGAGAACGTAGTGGCAGAAAAGTGGTAGTTGGGAAAACTAGGGCATGTTTTCGGTCCCATTGGGAGGTAATTCTATGGATGCAAGTAATATATGTCAGAGGCAGCTGCTTGCACGTCTGCATTGAGTACGTCCGCATTGAGAGAGTCGTTGCGAACGTCCGTGATGGTTTGTGTCGTCTTCCCAGGGCTGGGAGCAGTTCACAGACGCCGTGATCAAATACATCAGCGCCAACTTGGAGCACGTGGTGTTCCTGTTGTGGGGCTCATACGCCCAGAAGAAGGGAGCACTGGTCGACAAGGTAATCCGCCCCCCTGTTCTCCGAGATGAGCGCTGGGCGTCGAGCGCAGTGGACTTCTTCTCGTCGAGAAAAGAACCGTCCAAGTGTGGCGGCGGCTTTTTTCCCTTTCAAAGTCGTCGCCGGTGTCGTGGCTGCTCCACCAGTGAAAGCCTGCAGTGGATGCAATTATCGGCCAGTTCGGTGCTGACTGAATGGCCGGATTGGGTCGGGGCGCTAGCGCGTCAATACGGCCTGGGCGGCCGCCAGCGGGGCGCGGGCGGGTGTGAGCAGGCGACGGCGTCTCCAACGCTCGCCGGTCGGGCCCGCCCGCCTTTGTGCTCGCGCCGGCGACGGGGATGGCGTGCCGCTCTCGGCCTTGAGTGATGGCGGAGCCGGAGTTAGGCGATGATGCCTGATGATGACGCTGAGTGGGGTCCCGGCGGTGGGGGGGGGGGGAGCGCTGGACGCTGATTGGCTGGCTGGCCTCCTCTCGACACGTTGTGCCGAGTAGGCGGGGCGGATGATTGTCGCCGGCGGTTGTAATGGTTCGGTATCCTGAACGGGTTGTATGATAAGGCGGAACATTTGTTTGGTGTTGCGGAGGCGAAGAGGTATTGTAGGTTTTGTGCTTGCCCGTATTTTACGTTGAAGTCATTCGTACGGAGTGGAACCTTCATCCTTTCGCTGGAAGGTAAACAAACGCATCCAGTTTGCTTTAGTGGCTCGGAATGATTCAAAACGTGTGACCACGCAGATGTTTCACTGCCCAACTGGCCGTCCCCGCGAGCGCCGACATAAGAGGCTGTGACGCGAAATGACCCTGGCAGTCGGCTTCGACAGACAACCTCACATAGGCCCGCGGGAGACAACGTGGAACTGTTGGACGTTGTCAAGTCATCTGGCGGGTAGACATCACCGCTGGGGCGCACACTGCGCCGTTTTGCGTCGGAGTTGAGCGAGGCCGGTCGGCGCTGAGAACTGGAGACGTCCAGTGTATTTCGGGATGCAGTGTATCGTGGCCACCGTCACGGTGACGTCGAGCAGCGCGCGCCTAACGAGAACGACCCTCCCTTGCAGCGTCGCCACCACCTGTTGACGTCAACGCACCCGTCGCCGCTGTCGGCGCACAGGGGTTTCCTGGGCTGTCGCCACTTCTCGCGGTGTAACGAGGTGAGAAGCGGCCGCCGTTCCCCCGCTGATCGGCCCGTCGGCGGCCGTCCTTAGCCACGCGCGGCCGCGGCCGAGGCGGCGGCCAATCAGGCGCGGCCGCGCGCCGGCGTGTCACCTCAGCACATCGCGCGGATTTATGGCGCCGGGGAGTGATGCATTGACGCCCGGCGGACGCGGTCGAGCCGGCTCTTGTGAATGTCGCCGGACGGGGGCTGCTCGCCGTCAAACACGGCTGGTATTGATCCCGCGTGGCAGCCGCTCCGCTGGCCGAGTGGACGCGGTGTCGGTCACCAAACGGGCTGCGGCCAGCGTCCCGAGTTCGAATCCCGGCGAGGGCGGAATGTTGTCAATGTGTGGGCTCAGTCGCATCCACTCAGGCAATGGTTTTTCATGTCTCGCGTTGTGCGTCACGCGTGGACCTCCATTTTGTCTGTCGTGGGCGTTATGCGTGGCGAGTCTTGCGGAGGTGACGCTGTTAAGTAGGCAACGACACATCAGGTTTTTCTAACCTACAGCCATCGTACCTGTCGTGTGTACCATTCGCCTGACGAGCTGAGTACAGCCGTGGCCCGAGCGGGTTCGTTTTGACCACACCGTGGAGCCTGCGACATCTAATCCGGTCCATAGTGGTCTCGTCCCAGTTCCTGCAGCCATCTCGATCCTGACCCTGCGCGGGGCCCGTGGCGGTGTGTGTGCTGAGCCTAAGGAGGGCTTCGGTCGCGGCCGACGGGAGGTCGCCTAACTCGAGTCCGCCCCGCAGCTGCTGCAGCAGCACGGCCGGCAGCCGATCGACTGGAGCAAGCTGCCGCCCGAGTAGGCGGCGAGACTGGGCCGCCCCGCCGTCGGCGGCCTGGTCAGGGAGCAGCGGCGCTCGGGTCACGCGAGACCGGGCTGCTGTCGCTGCGTGGGAGCCGGCGCGCGGTCAGCGACCGAGTCCCTGTTGGCGCGTGGTGCGAACCGCGCGCTGATTGTTTGTACCCCGGGATCGTGCTTGACGACGAGGGGAGCACGGTTTTAGGTGGATGACGTAGTGCGCGTACGTGCGCAGTCTTTTTAGCGAGACGCTGCCGGTAAGCATGCGGTTAGAGCTGTGAGCCCAGCCCGCCGTGCCGGGCGCGGCTGTTGGTCCGAGTTCGAAGCGTCATTGCTTATAGTTCCTGTCTTTTTGAAGAATTTGTTCACGGTCGTGCGTCCTTAGTTTGGTGCTGCCATCAGTTGCAAAGTAGGAGCACGTTTAGTTAGCATTACCTCAGGCCAAGCAAAGGCCGTTGTCAGGCGCCGATCACGGTCTGTGCGGTGTTGTATACCACTGTTTTGTGCTGCTCTGTGACACACCCAGAGACGGAAGTTCATTCGTCATGCATTGTTGGGTTTTCATTGTTTCTGCAACATTGTGCCATGAAATATAAGTTGTCTTCTTTAGACTTGTTCAATCAAAGGAGCTCCATAAATTTTCTTTGACACCGTTTTACCAAGGACCGAGTTCCGTTTGAAGTTCCGGTTACGCCGACAGTTTGAATAATTCGGGATTGCGTTGGTAGAAACCCCATTTGATATATTGGGCCAAAGATCCGGTCTAAGACGATTTGAATAATTGAAGCCCCTTTGGCAGTATCTCAGAAGTCTTGCGAGAAATTAAAACTGAACTGAGAAGGTTGTGTTACCAAGCCTGGAGAAAGGGAGAATTTGGTCTCTGCATCAGAAATTTACTTGCGATATGCTTGGAGGTATGCAACGTTCTGTGTCGCTAAAAACTTGCGAACGAAAAATCCGTGGCAGTACTAATCAATATTTTGCGTGGATTTGAAATAAGAGTCGTTTCCCGTCAGCTTATTGAAGTATCCACGTTTTGTAAGCAGCCGTGTCTGAGTGCTCCTACACTAGCTATCAGGGTGCTCAGGAACTGATCGGGCCGTGTATGCGAGCGTCGCAAAACGGTCTTATCCCTGAGACTCGATACGCACTGAAATTACGCGGAAAGGAGCGCGCGTCGGTATTGTTTCCAGTTCGTCGGTTTGTAATTAGCGGTCTCGTTATAAGCTAGGGTCTAGTAAAGCGATGATGCCTGAATGAGTGTGAACTGTTCTCTGCTAATATTAAAGCTGGCTTTAAACGAAACGAAAATGGTTGGCCAGCGATCTCAAACCATTCCAGGAAAGAACCGAGTAGCCCAAGAATTGCGGTGCTGGCGTAGCACATGTATAACCGCCATTACGAGCTGACTTGTAAGCAGTTCACGAGAATGGGAATCGATGCGATTCTTATTCATGGCCCAGGGAGGTGATTCTGATTCTGATTCACAATGAAAGACAGAAAATCGATTGAATTATAATTTAAAGACCATTTTTAACTGTATGGAATTGAGTCGATTTACTCTTCGTCATTCCCTTCACGATTCAGTTTTGTGCGAAATTAAAAACCGTGCTAGTTTATTTTTTAAGGCCAATGCAATAACAAAGTACTGGGTCCTGTCATATCCCGGGCCTACATATTATAGGAAAAGGGAACAATGATATGTAAGTATATCATGGTATATATATATATATATATATATATATATATATATATCATAAGTATATCATGTACTGCATCGCATTGTATGCATTGGCATAGACCATTGTGTCCAAATTCAACCTGCGTTGAGTGTCAGGGTAAAACAATCGTAATATGTAAATATGTTGGTGCCTGGGGTCAATGGTAAGGATGAAAATGTTTAGTAATCACCCACAACCAAAGTTTCGTACATTTTTTGTTCAACAAACCGTAGCCAAAGCATATGTATGTATATATATATATATATATATATATTACTTTCCATTGCATTATAACAGGAATTTGTTTTGTGTTCTCATTTAGTCATCTGCTGTCAATGCTGATAGACGGCATGGTTATTCTTATAAAAATCGGTAAGTCTGTATTAGACAAACGAAACATGTATTCAAATGAATAGTTGGGAACTGACTCCCTGAATCCATTCCTAAGAACTTTGTGAGTCGATTCGACTCTGGTTCTTGAGCCGAAAGGTGATTCTGATTCCGGTCGTGATCTACAATTGTTGAATAGCCAATCAATTCTGATTCTCATTCACAAAAAGAGCTCGTGAATCTGCATCGATTCCGATTCGATTCTGAATCGTTTAAAGTCTGGTTACAAGGTCTGTACCGGATTTCGTATGCCTTCTATTTTCCAAATCATTGCAGTATGTAAGAAATTGATTTCGGAGGTATGCAACGTGAGTTTTGGCCCTCAGCTGACGCCGTTCCCCTTCGCTCGACTGGATTGTTTAAAGCGTCAGGAAGGCGCACGCAACCGGTTCTAATGCCTCGCGTGATTTGGTGATCCCGTCGCACACGAGCACCAGTGCACCGCGTACCGGAGCCGTGGGAAGAGCAGGAATGTCGACCGGACTCCTGAACCGCTCTGTCACGGCCGTACGTGCATCCAGCCGGCCCGGGGGCGGGGAGGGGCCCTCCCACCCAGCCGGCCCGGTGGGGGAGGAGGACTCCCAGCAGTCGTCGCCGTTCCCTCCCTCCCTCTCCAACCAGCGCGCCCTGCCGCCGGCAGACGGCCCGCCGAGTCTGGCGACCTGCCCAGACCAATCAGGTAATGATAGGGCCTGGGCGGCCGCCCGGCCGCTACTATGCATCATTCCGCCCCGGCAGCGGTCGATGGCGCTCCCCGCCGCCCGCCGCCCCTTGCTGCGTCCCCCCCCCCCCCCCGCCCTCCGGCGGCTGCGGATCCTCACCGCCGCTCGTGCGCTTTCAGTCAAAAGCCCGGCTTACTGACAGGACAAAGAACAGCCTGAACGTGCCTGGACGCGCCTCACACTGTACGGACGTCTCTCGCCAGGCGCAGGAAATTCCGCGCCGAATTTCGCCTCTCGCCGCCGCCGGCAGAAGCCCGCCCAGGCATTGTTTTGCCCGGGGCGAGAGCGAAATGACATTAGCGGCTGGCTGGCGGCTCACAGGCCGGCGGCTGACTCCGCGAAACGCGAGCTGCGCGTGTCTCTCGAACCTGACAGACTCCAGGGCTGCGTCGTAGAACCCAGGCCTCCGAAATGTAATTCCGTTCCGCACAGTCTATTCTCTTGCGGTTGCGACTATTTTCTGTCACGCTCTTCTGTGTAATAGCTCCGTATGTGTGCGTAGCTCGTTCACTCTCATCCACTATGCCTCACTGTACGTGAGGACGTATTCGTTCTTCATTACTTTTTCTTGGAAGAACTAAATGGGAACGACTTCTTGTGTTTCTGTGCCAGGGATCATTGTGTTAGGGAATCCTAATATGAATGATGTTATGTATGAATGAACGTGAACCTATGAATACACCATCAACATGCACACTATCCTGGGATGATGGAAGCAGGACAGAAAGCTCCGAGGACAGCTTCCCGCAATAATCTGAGAAAATGGCGTGGGAAGAACGCGCAATAAATACACTTAATTGAGACAATTATCATATGACTCCATAAATACCCTACAGCATTTTGATTGAAACAACAGAATGGTCAGTTTCTGAGTAAAATGGAGTTAAAAATGCTTAAATTTGAAATGACTGCTTTGTCGATGTATGGAAAGGAACACCTTAAAGGTTTTCCTCAATAATGCTCGTCTGTCCCTGATGCCAACCGCCTTTTTGCACGTCCACCGATTATATTTATCGTTGTGTTTAAACTACACACCGACAGTGTGTGCGGCATGTGTGCACGTCTCGTGCCGCCCATTACGGCGAATTTCGCTCCGGATCAAGCGAATTCTGTGCACTCGGGTGGAACATATACACACCTGTTTAGATTTGTATGGGAAAGTGCTTAGATTATGGTTCCAGATTGTTTAAATACTTGGAAAATGGTTTCTGGATTTTGATTCGACGTATTTTCGGTAGGGCTGGAAAATTTGGAAAATTTGGGCTCAACCATTCGACCGGCGGAAACAGGGGCGACCGCCACTAGCCCTCGCGAGGGTGCGATGCAAGCTGAGATGGGTTATAAACTTTAAACAATCGCCTGTCACATAGACAGGGACGTTGCTTGACACGCAATGTTCAACTTCCGACTGCCACTTCTCATTGGCATTGCTATTCCGTTGCCCAGAGCGGCACAGTTAGAAGCCATTCACGGGGATCGGGCCGACGACGCCGGCCGGCCAAGTTCGGAATACCCAGTGTCCATGTCTCGTGGTATTGTAGAAGCACGTTACCGATAGTACGAGCGTCATGGTCTCAGTAGCCCGACTTGAGCTAAACAAATCCTCAGTTGAACCGAATGCCATTCTGTTACCTAACATCCACGAAACCACTTACGCTGCGAGAATGGAAGCGTAACGTTTATGGCTTGCAGTGGTTGCAGTTCAATGAACTCTAGACACTCAACACTGAGCGCTGAACGACCGACGCACTGACATGACCAGGGTCCGAACCGTCTGGTCCCACTTCACTAGACATTCCGCGCTTCCTTTGGGTTCCTTGCACAAAGCGGGCTCTTCTTCCTCGCGGCCATCGCCTGAAGACTGATGCCATCCTGCTCAGTGGGGTCAGCGCGGACGAGCGCGGCTGCCGTGGTAGCCTTGACACCATGTTCGATTGCAGCCGTGCTGAGCTGCAGGTCCAGGTTCACAGGGGTGGACCCAAAAGCGGGAGATGAGGGCGATCAGCAAACCTCTGAGGCCTAAGAGGGGCCCCTTTGGGTCAGAATCTGAGAGGGCTCCGAAGGGGCTCCTCTCAGATTCACAAGGGGTCTCGAATGGGCCCGGTTTGAGCTTCACAGGGCGTTTGTAAAAATCTGATGGGTTTTTGATGCGGAAGGGGAGGAAGGGGGGGGGGGGGGCTCCGGGAGGGTTGGCTGGCTGGCTGGCTGGCTGGATGGCAAGGATGGCTGCTGAGACAGATAGAAGGGTTCCTGAAACTCTCAAAGGGCCCCTGGGACCACAACAGGGCTCCAACGCACCATAAAACCCCTGAGGCCGCCATAATTATGATGGGGCCCCTGAGACGACCAAAATGATGGTTGATTCCCTAAGATGGCATAGGGGCCCGTGGGACGTCATGGGGGCCCCGAATGGGACCCACGGACCTGTGTGAAAAGCTTAAGGCTCCTGGTGCAGCCAGAGGGCCTTCGGAAAGGTGAGGCCCTAGGAAGCAAGATGGCCCCTAAAGATGAAAGGAGGGCCCCAGAAGCTCTCCAAGGACCCCTGAGATCTCAAGAGGGTCCCCAACACGGCAAAGGGTCCAAGGGACGGCTAAAAGTGCCAGAAGGGCCTCTGGAAGGGGTCTTGTGCTACACTGATTACCAGCAGTCTCTAGCAATAGAGGCCCGTGAGACGACCAGAGGAACCCCTGGAGCTACTGAACCCTGAGACGTCCAGACAGCTCCTGAAACGGCCGACGGACCTGGAGGATTACTAGAGGCGCCTCTGTCATGGCAGAAGAGACTTACAGAGGGCTCTTGTCTTTACTCGAGGGTCTCCTTAGATGACAAAAATGTCCCAGGGACGATGGGACGGACCCCAAGAGGGCCAAAGCGCTCCTGAAACTACCAGATGGGTTCCTGAAACCACCCGAGGCGCCCCTGAAACTGCCAAAGGAGCGCCTGAGACATCACGAGGGACACGTGAAATTGTAAAAAGAATCTGAGACCACTAGAGGGCCTTGTCACGACATACGACCCGAGACCACGAAAAGTGTCCCTGTAACTGCCAGAGGCAACCTAACTCAAGCTAACCTAAGCTGGCAGAGTCTCCAGAAACTACGTGGGGTCAGAGGGGCTCCTAGACTGTCCCTGACCAAGTATCTAAAAACTGTCAGTTACGGACATGGGATTTCAGATGCAGACGATATCCACGCCCTCAGACTTATTGCCGTCAGCATTTGAAGAACTGTAAACAGCTTTCCGCAACTGTTGGAAGCCAGGAACTCTCACCGCGGATCTGGAACAGCACGCGATGATGACTCCAGGCTCCAGCGCAACGAACAGGGTGTGATGGGCCCTGTAAATTGTGCCATGTTATAGCTGAGTATTTCCAACGCACCATTGCCATTTTTAAACACGTAATTCATCCGAGCAAGAGAGAAATTCTGTAATCTGTTGCTAACTTGCCATGGTATGATAATGTATGCATTTTAGTTTAAAAGTCACTTCTAAACTCCGCTAAATACCGACAAAATGCTCAGCCCAGTCAAATTTTAATCATCTGCTTTCTTTCATTTTTTTGCCTGCTTTTAACATGTTCTCCGAAAATTCACTCCTTACGAGATTCTCATACATTTGTGTGGCGTCTCCGTCTCCGTCTCCGTAACCAGAGAGCGTGTGATTCACATCATGTAAGAGAACAGGCTATTAGCACTTACTGCGACATCCACAACACCGCCTGTCATACTGTTTGTAGGCAAACAATATCATCTGGATGACGTAACAGTAGACTATGTCGTACCATCGTGGGGAACATAAGGGACGAGTTCCCACATTGTTCTTGTTTTTTTTTTTGAGTGGGGAAGGGGTTGAGATGTTGACATCTCGTATCTTCTCAAGTACGTACATTTTTTATTTGCACACCGATGATTGTGGGTGTTTTATGCCCAAATAGGTGTACTGACAACGAGCACGACAGACAACGTGCTCGTTGTCTGTCGCTGTTTTGACGCTGAGCATGTCCGACACTTTGGTGTCAGGGACCGTGGTTTAGGCAATTTTTTATGTGCTGACTCCTGTTGTACCGAACGTTTTCTCAGATTTCCGGCAGGTTTTCAGTTGTTTATTATGAGCATAGCTATGCACTAAGCTGATACCTCTATTCGTCTCCGTGAAGTTAATTAGTCGCGTCACGTTTCATATGGGATTCGCTTGCTCCGTTTTCCGGACCTTTTTACCCCCAAGTGCCCCATAGGACTTTAGTTACGAGCGCCATATGGCCGAACAATCGGCGTGCCCTTAACTTCAAATCATCATCATGGCTGGTCGTGCGATGAAGCAGTTATGCGATAGAATCCTTGCCATACGAACAGAAATGGTAGCTGACACCTCTACGAGATTCATTCTTAGACTTCTAGTGAACGGCCTGCGTCAGGAGCCCGAAATCTTCGATAGCTGACCTTAGAATCTTTCCGCAACTTTTCCAAAAGATATCACCAGGTCTTGTCAGGACACCGAGTTATATCATTCTGGAGGGTTGGTAAGCCATTTTTGTAGATCTGCGACACATTTTGCCTTCTAACCAGCGTGACGAGATATACAGTCAAGTTCCGATACTTAACCGCTGGGCATGTACTTGGTAACATCAGATTTTGAAAGATCATTGACCTTTCTATCGAAATGTAAAGTCATTGGCCGGTTATGACCCCAAAATCACTTTAAATTGGACCTAGAACCGTTTTTGTCCCCACCTCAATGGCGTCAGTTTTTTTGTCGTCATTGATCAGAACTCTTATGTGTGGTAGCCGAACAGCTTTTTGTCGTTAGCAACGAAATGAAGGCTCGCATGATATTTGACCTTTCACTGACACGACCTTGCCGTCATGGAATAGAAATCATTGACTACGATTGGTCAGATTTAAAACCAAGCTGCTACAAAAAAAAATAGCATCAAAATGGCTCGAAGGCCACAATGCTGTACAACCACTACGGTGACAGCGGAGACGGCAAACGTTGTGATACTCTCTTTGGTTGAGACATTGGAGGTCACCGGATAGCCTCTGGGGATGAAATCAGATATCGATCAATAAGAAACGAGCTACACAATCGTTTTCAGCCGTTGCTCTACCCACATTAAGAAAGAAATGGGCTGAGGGTATGCGGCAACCAACACCACCCTCTCGTCCAGGACGTAAGTGCAAATCCTTCTGTCCAGCGAGCTTCAAAGGGGCCGTTAGGTCAAGCCGTGGGCACAAGAGAAGGTCCACAAAGCCCTGTCAAGGTTCACAATGCCTGTTTTGGGGCTCGAGTGGCTCTTCCGAGACCTTACGCCATGTCAGCGGCGACTGTCATTTCGAGGCCTGGCAGCATCTAGCCCTAACCCATCTGAGTCTATGTAACCCAGTCCTGGTGATGTTGCCAGTTTCAGATGTCTTAGAGGTATTGATCGGCTATTTTCCCAACTTATGGCATGCTTATTTGATCCGGAATGCTTGGTTCATAACTTACGTCTGTTGAGGCCCGGCAGTAGTCAAACTGCAGCTGCATTACTTCCACAAATAGATCATAAAAATATCAACGTAAACGTTAACGATGGAAGGACAAATGAACCAAATGAAGTTATTATTATCACCGACAATTTATTCGTGTCTCTACGTAATATTTCTTATTGGCCTGTCTACAGAGTGAATTGAAATGGTCCAGATCGAATCAGAAAGAAGTGTTTTGGAACATATTAGCAAGCTTGTGTCTGAGGACAGGCAGAATTTAGCGAAATCGTTAGTCTCTCCGAAGTCCAAGGTGCGGCCACCGACAGCTTTGAGCATGTTTCGGCAGCTTTATGTTGGATTACTCCGTCCTCTGCTTCCCGCTCTCGTGGTCGTGGCCTTCTCCCAGTCTCGCTGTATGCTGGGCTTTGGAGTAATCCTTCTTTTCAAAGTTTTCTCGTTACAGTTGCTCGTCGAAAGTTGGAAACAGGAACGCAGCAGAATTCCGAGGCAGTCAAAGTAAAAACCATTCGTGGAAGCTGCAGCTGGATACCTGTGTTGCACGCTGTCATTCAGTTGGTGGTCATGCTTCCTTGAGTTGGAAGGAATTTATTTTTTTCATTTACCGAATGAGTATCTCTTCCAACATTGAGAGGCAGAGATACAATTTTAATACTGCGTCTCCAAAGAGATGTTGGTACAATAAAGTATCCAAGTCAAAGATATCAATAAAGTGCGGGTGAACCGGTCTGTAAACGGTTCAGTACAAAAAGGATTGCAGTGCTGTAAATGTTAAACAATCATCTGTTCAATGAACGACCTTTGCAGGGACATCGAGGAATGCCCTGCATGTTGAATTTAGTCCCATGAGTTCGGCAATACGCTGGCGTGGATAACTTATCCAGAGTCAAGTTGTTACATTCTGTTCCAGTGCCATTTCACCGGCGAGAGCTCCATACCGGGGGACAGACAAATTTAAACGGTCGCATTAAAGGCGTGTAGATTGACTTGAAAATGACGGCGCTAGAAGTTTTTGGGAAACTCGTTCCAAGCATGCAATTGCTTGGTATTTCCAGTTAGGTTTGAATGCATAACATCAGACTTGAACAGACAGATTTTACCGCTTACGGATACACACTACTGTTTTCGGAAATTTTTCCGCCACGCCCAAGAAGAGGATATACAACATTGCGCGATACACGTGCTCGTCCTATCCTCCACTTTATTCTCCAGTGCACGTGGGAAAATTTTCACCACATCTTCGTGAATCTGTTGACCATGTTTTTTAACTCACTGGTGGTAGTCGTTACACCGCTGCTGCAGCGCAAGCCGATTTTTGCAACCATGCCACTTGCTTTCCTCAGTGGAACCGCGTTATTCAGACAGCATGAGCGCGCCCAGTGAACGTGCGCAGTCATGCAACCGACAGGAACCAAAATTCTGAATGTTAGCTTCCTTCATTGAATGTAGTTAACAAATGTCTTTTGAACTGCGCTTCCTTGATCAACAGTTTGGTTCCCAGAGAACTGCCTAAAAGCACTCAGTGCTTTTTAAACGTTTCGATTCGTTTAAACGAAATTTAAAACAAAAAGTGACAGGTAATGCTCTTATCTGGGAATTTAAAGTGTCGGTGCAAAGATCAAATCATAGTCAAGCGACGCAAATCTTGACGTAACTTTTCCACGTAGACCTGAACATTGCACATAACTTAAGTTGTCAATGGAGAAAAAAATATGCTCAGCCCTACGTGACTGTAATGCGCGGAAGCTTATAGGTTTTTGCATTGCATTATCTGATTGCTGCAATGATATATGAGATAAGATTCATGTTACTACCTAATTCGAACATACATAGCGTGAAGCAAACGTTGTGAACAAGTTGCCGATGGTTCCGTGATGCATGACTGGTGACTCAACTCGAATGAGTGAACGTATCTAATGCATGTTTTAAACTAAACATGCCTAACATGTACCACTAATTTATTTCATCTACAGTGAGTACATATCTGCTAGCCATGCACCTGCAGAGAGACTGCCGTATACAGTCGGCTAGTTGTTACAACATTATCTCGTAAATCGAAAGTAGAAAAGTTACATTGAGCCCGAAGAACGATGTGGTTGTTGAAATTAACGTATGCTGAATTTCCGGTTTTCTACGAAGAAGTTGTGTTAGCAATTTGCTCACGAGATTTGCTTTACACACTATTAACATTTCCACATAAGTGCATTCTTTATTAGTTATCAAATTATGTCACGGCTTTAAGCATAGCTTAAGTACTGAGTGGGTCGAAGACATTTTCCTGCGTACCAAGGTTGTTGGCCAAGGAGACACAGTTCCAAAGTTGTCTGTGAGAACAAGCAGGCACTCAGAGCTCTGGTTTTCCATGACTGTATGACTGTGTTCACTCCCTCCGCTCGCTCACGCAATCCCAATGGCGTACGCAATGGTTACGCAAGTATGGGTATGACATATGCACCTAAAGCGATTGCCTACTGTCATGACGTCTGATTCATGCCATGTATGCCTTGATTAGTACAGGGTGCAGGACTACCCAGCTTCCGATAGTAATAAAGAAACACGCCTATATGACAATTTTAGTCATCTGGAATAAATTTAAAAACTTTTTAAAACATGCGTCAGTCACCAGAAGTTCACGGATTCCAGTCGAGTGATCAGTCATAGACCATGGGGCTATCTAGAACTTACTCACCACGTCTGATTTAGGCTATGTGTTCCCGAACTAGCATTTGTATCGTCGTCAATATCCGTCAAACAGCTACGTCATGGCGAGACGATTTTTTAATCCGTGACATTACTTAGAGCTGCTGTCGATCACCGTCTCTGAGGAGCGTTGCTCGGAAGCATGGCGTGCGGTTCTTTGTTCGGGCTTCTCCACCCATTTTCCCTCCGACACGTGAAGTCAGTCTTTGGATTGCCTGGAGGTGGCCTTTTCCGAGGCTGACATTCAAGATGGAACTAGATAGCAGACGTGCGTCTTGATCCTGATGGATTTCAAGTTATCCCCGTTTTAGTGCTCCTTCGCTGACTTGGGCGTGTCACTGCGTTATCTCTGGAAGATTGTGTCGCGCCAGAGCAAGACGGTGCGGAGGTGACGAAGCACCTGCTTCAGTTTAGAATCGGTGGCAAGGCGAGAATAAGCTGCATTCCATCGGGATCCAGGCGCAAGACTGCTTGTCGTGGCAAACGTAGCATGAAGCAAACGCGAGACAGTTGTCGAGGGTCCCATGACGAATGACTGATCACCTCAACTCGCTTTAGTGGACTTCTCGTAACTGATGCATAAAATATACTTTCCTTACATCGCGACTTTATTGAGGAAGCATAATTCAGAATTTATCTGTGAATTGCAATCAAGCACACAATCATTCAGAACCTTGGTTTCCATCGACTGCATGACTGCGTTCTCTTGCTGCGCTGGCTCGCTCCTGAGTTGATATGTTTGAAACTATGACCAGGTCATGTTTCAAACTTTGATCTTTCAAAATTTGATTTGGCCAAATTCACGTCAGAAGTTCAGTTTGTCCTTGTGGTTGCCTGTGTCACTGAAACATGTGTGCTACTTCTAAGTGCGGATTCTTTTCACCGATTTGAGCTGGACCGAAATCACGCATGGTTAGCCCAATGGACCGTGCTCCCTTTCCATTGCTTTGGAAGCTGGGTCTGGTTTATTGTCCACGTTGCGCGAGTGTTTGGTGCAAATGTTTACTGAAAACTCGGCTACACCGTGCTTGTGAGACCGGCTGAGGGGCCGACTTGTTTCAGTAACTACCTAAATATTACCTCCTTCACGAACCCTGCCTCTGGGTGCGAGCCAGAGCCGGGAATAACCTCCGTAGACTGTGTGGGGATATCGGCCCCGCGTACCACACATTGCCGATGTTGTTCAGGGTGGATAGAGCGAATCAGCATCTTGCTCTGTTTGCATTATCCTCCTCAAAGGCGGGCATTTTAAAGATCATCTAAGTCTTTCTTGTGGTCATGGCTTGAAATGATTTGGAATTGGTTATGGAGCCCAGGGATTTTTTTTTGCAGCGAAACGCGCAAAAAGGTGACTGCGTCGCGCCCAATGCGAATATACAATGCACTGTGCGCCACGCCAGTTATGGCCTGCGATCAGAAAGGACGACATAGTTTCCCTGACTGTTCATGCAGCTCTCCCTGGCCGTGAGTGAGCAAATAACATATGGCCCACCGAGAACAGCCACGTCCTGTCGGAAGGGTCCGAATATATCGAATGAATAAATTGAAAGTTAATCTTATCGGCGAGGCGGCGCGTGTTCGGCGTGCATGATGACCGCGATGGGTCTCTTTATTGAGCTCGGCGAAATAGATAGCACCGCCATGAATGGAATCCTCGGATGTGAGACAGGCCATTCCTATTCGAAGCGAGGCGGAACTCGGGTTTACATTCATTACCGTCGCCATCGAATACGGCTAGTTCCTCTAGCTCGCGTGCTGGTCTGCAAGTAACCTTTGACTTTCTGGTGCCATCTGAACAGGGTAGCCTGTTCAGCCTGAAACCGGTCCACCCACACTGCCTCATCTCCACAGATGTCAGCAAATGTAGGCTTCGTTCCTATTAAATATCATATTTCTGTACTGTTTGATCACTCTCTGTCTACATGAAGCAAGTTGCAGTTGATGCCTGGGCTCGGCACTGTTCACATATCTGTAGATTGCGTTCGACTGCAACGTTAGCTTCTTTCAAACAAAAGCAAAAATCCGTCACGCATAGAGGCAAGTCGAATCAAGTTTCTTCTGCGGGCCGGCGCGGTCGATGTACACGAACATCAACATTCATCGCCTACTTTTCTGATGATGTAAAAATGCCTCAGTTTCTTATGTTGAGCCGTTGTTACCAGGTTTTCACCGAAAACGGGATGCCACACGCGTCTCTGATATGTCTCGGGGCCACACACGACACTCCACGAACAGTGCAGAGTCCATCTCAACTCATCGAAGCAAGGTGTCGGCCGAAGTGGTGCAGAAGGAACGCATACTACTCTGGCCACCTTAGAGGAGCTGTCGTGGCGTATCTCCGCTTCTATCTCCGTTCCTCCGCTCTGCTCCGAAAAGCTTTGTGAAAATGAAATAGTGTCAGCAAAAGCGTCATTCGGCTTAGAAAGTGCTCAGGAAGGCAACGATCAACCTCAAGGGAATGCTCTGCCTTGGTCGGTGAATAGGCTTTCTAGTACCAGAGTTCGCCTGCAACTTGTTAAACACGGTCTCTGCACCCATCAGCGTCCCGTAGCTTGTGGTGGTACTAATGTCGAGACGCTCCAATTGCTGCATCTAATAACAAGTTCTTAGAAATAAAAGCAACACGTATTACGTTTGTACCTGCTTTGCACATTTCGCTTTTCAATTCCGCTGCAATTTCCTTGCTGACGACATGCGAAATCTATCTCTCCGTCTGATGTCAAATATAAATCAACACGTTACGAAAATCCAATTTGGTCTTTAATCCTCTGAAAGTCACAAGTGCTCTCTAATGTTGCACGTGCATGACGCCGTGCGGTTGAGCGCTCAGCTTCCTTGGAGGCGATACCGATTTCGAGTCGCTCTGACCTTTGGCTGCCCATGCAGCTTGCTGGAACCAAAATTGCTTTGGAAACAAAGTGGCCGTTGTTTACGAAAAGGATCCCAGGCACTGGACTGTGCGTGCGTCAGAAAGCTTATTTGGCCGTGAATTTAGCCAAAAACTGCAGCGAATAAGTGATTCTTTTTCACGAAAAATCCACGTTAGAACGTGCAGGACGCAGCGCAACGAAAGCCAACCCATACACTGGTAGAGCCAGAGACCTTTCGAACGGCACGAGGCACATACCGACCGGTCAGCCTGTTTGGGCCCTGGACCGGAGCACATGTTTCCCGACAGACAGACAGAGAAACAGACACAGTTTGATCAGATAGTACACGGATGTCTGAAAAAATGTTGCTGGCTACGCTGTCAGTATTCGTTTACCCGAAAATGTGTAAAAGCTTCAGGAACTGTAGGTAATTACAAACTGTTCCATGGTCATCCGCCGACATGACGCAACACATATCTGCGCGGGCCAATGGATGTAAACTTTCCTGGGCCTGCGCCCGCTCGTGACGCCACGCAACAGCTGCACATAGGTCGCGATCGATTTGGGCACACTGGAAAACCGTGAGAAATGGTTTTAAACCTCTGTAAGTATGGATATTTGAGGCATCGTATATATTTATACGATATACATCGTATCGTATATATAGTACGATATATAAGTATGGATATTCTGCATCGGATATACTGTCGTCTGAGACTAAAGTTTGCAACTTGCCTGACTCGACCAAAACACGCACTAAGCTGAAATATTTCCATTATTCGAATTCCATGAGAAGTGTTCGAAATGTCACGGGCGCAACCGAAGGAGGGTGGTCCGGCCCACCTTAGGCCTGCATTTTTTGTGAAAACCACTGCACTTCGTCTTCCCAGCAGGCGGTTTTCATATCATTTCAGTTCACACTGAGCTCCGCGCCCCCTCCCCCCTAAGGAAAATTCCTGCTGCGCCCCTGATACTTTTTTGTGTGGTTACTAATGAGATGAGCACAGGGCTTTTGGTTACAGTCAACACTGGCGGATCCCCCCCCCCACAAAAAAGTATCCTAATGCACGAGCGGAGGAGACTTGCAACAGACCAAGGAGCGCGACTAAAACAGCAGAGCACCACGCTGCATAGTACAATGCTTTGGCTGAGAGTTCCGGGAAGAGAAGCGCGCTGTTCGGGGAGTGACGTGACCAGCTGTCGACATGTCGAGAGCAGGCCGAAGCTGTAGCCACTGGGGGGGGGGGGTACCTGTGGCGCGGCGCGCGGCCGCGTGGAGCCGGCGCTGAGCCGGCGCAGCGGGACCAGCTCGGTCCTCGGCTGTAGTACTAGCCGCGTGGGACGGGCGGTCGGCTGGGCGAGCTGTCGTCTCGTCATCGGGGCCGAGACGGGTACTGTCGGGGGGACCGGGGCTGTCGGAGGAAGACCGACACCGTCGGAGGACTGGTCGGGGAATAGAGGAGTGCTGAGTGTCGGGTGAACTGTGGCTATCCGGGGACTGTCAAGATCTGGAGGTTTATAGAAAAAGGAAGAAGATAGAAAAGAGCGGCTCATCGTTCAAGAGAGGCCGACGATTGAAGGATCGGTTCTCAGTGACTGCCTGACCACGTCAGAAGACGACGCATCGAGCGGTGTTTTCAGGAGACGGGACAGCAAGTTTCAGCGCCTCGTCACGATACCCAGTCGCCCCGAGTCCTGTCATCCAGCGCTTGTGAGAAGTGGCCCCTTCGCAACCCGCTGCGCATCGTCACCGATAACAGGTTAGTCCGCGGTAGTGCAAGGGGAGTCCAGGTTCCGATCGTGTACGTCAGCTGCCGGAGGCTCGTTACTGAAATACTGAATTCGGAGTCTGCCTGGTCGTTTTATGGCTCACTGGCTCACTGCATTGTCTCGTCATCAGGAATCTCATCATGGTCATGCATTAAATGCAGTTCGTAAAACGATGATGGTTATTCGTTAGGAGGGGAAATGTAAGCGCGTGCGTCGCGCTCACATACACATCGTTTTTAGTGTCCCGTGCTTATGAGTTACCGCTGAAGCGCCGAGGTGTTGACAAGTCGGAAATGAATTACCTAATTTTTTGTTCTATCAATGCACACTTACAACGATGCGGGTAAAAATATCCTTCGTTAGGAGCGTGCTTCTTAGCCGTAATGTGTATCCTAAATCCAAGGTCTTTACTAACTACTTATGTACAATGAGTCTCGGAAATTAGGTTCAGAAACTCTTTGGCTTTCAGTCTGTAGCCACGTGCTGCTGGTTGAAATAAAATGATTTATTATGCGTGAATGACGAGTTAGTAGTGTCGTGAGCAACGTCACAGTGCATGGCACCTAAAAAGTTGTTAAATGCTAAGACGCATGCCATGAGACTCATGGACGTACGCTTTCTATGAATAAAAACACACACACGCATACATATATATATGTATACATATATACATATACATATACATATATATATACATATATATTATATATATATATATATATATATATATATATCATGCCAGTTGACTATTGGTCTAAATGGTCTTTATGACATCACACTTTCTAAGGGGCTCAGCACTCTGAATAAAAGAGTGCCAGGCCGAAAAAGTTGCACCTAGAAACTCTGCACGGTTTCTCGATCTGCATGCTACAGGCATGGTACAAAGGCCAGCTCAAGAGCATATTCACGCTACTTTCACGTTTTCCTTTTCATTTTGAAGCGATACTTCTCCATTTTCTCGTCTTTAGATAGTGTGCATGTGTTCGAACCAAAACTGCATTCAAGTCCCCCCCCCTCTTCGCCCGAGAAGGGAAAGCTAAGGGAAAGGAGGAGAATCCGCCTTGTTGAACATTTCACAAGTTTTCTTTTTTGCCTCCGGTAAATTTCTGAATGCTAATATTGCCCTATTTTACGACCTACCTCTCACAGTTACTACCTGCGAACAAAAAATCCTGGACGGTCCTTCTTCAAACGCAGGACCTGGGACGATAATATCGCATTCCGTACCGCTTACCTTGCTGCGATGTAAATCGTCCGACAGAGGCTTGGTCAATCATGTCATAGTATGGAGTCCAACTGTGCTGCCAGTCCACTTCAAAATACTGTTCAAGCTATTTAGGGCGTGTTGCTACACCTACGCATCGCAATGCCCATCTTTTGTAACAATGATTGTGCGCGTCTGGCAACTTCCGTTTGGCAGAAGAAATGGTTGCGATATCGATGGCGGCGCCTGGTGTCACGAATTCAGTTGGGGTTTTACTTTGATTTCGGAATTATACATTTAAATCAGCAAAGTGTAGATATATTTTCTTCTGTCAGGTGTGTCGTTTTTCGCAATTTCGTTATGCACTTTGAGTAAGTAACCTAGCTTCTCGATGGGCTTTTCTAGCTTCCTGTTTGCATAGTCGAGGCCCTGGGTGTAACAGTCAGGTAAGTGTCCCTATAAACGCCCGGCTCCTAACTACGCACTTCTCGCAAACAGTTGCCTTTAGTTGGCGCTAATGCACAGATACCGCCATAATCTGAAGTCGGGATGCAGCGTGAGTCATTCTGTCTCTTCTGTCTTCCGTCTGACGGGCGGGCAGGAGACTGCAGCGCACTGGAGATGAGTACTGTGTGTTTTTGTTGAAGCGTGTCTTATTTTGAGTGTTGAAAAGGCGCTTGATGTAAGGATTGATATCGTTGTGTACTTCGGTTCTCGATGTCAATATGTACTTGTCAATAAATGGTAATGATATTGTCCTGTACGCAAAGGACTGAGCTAATGACCGTCGAACAGCTGACGCGTTTAGGAACATGTGTTCCTAAATGCGCGCAGCTTTGTTGTTGATTATTGTTGTTGTTGACTGTGGATTATTGTTGATTGTTAATTAATACCTGAGCGTTTAATCAACTTCATAATATTGTCGCCAATATTGTGATGAACATTAATAACAAACGACTTTATTTAGAGCACTCTATTAGATCATGCTATAGACAACGTCATAAATTACGCTGTCCCGTATTGCACGTTTCCGAGCCATTAGGCAATTCATGAATATTAATACCATGCAGCATTCGAAAGACAAATAAATCTGTATCGAACTGAACAAGCAGAAACTAGTATAAGTATTTTTGTGAAAACAAACACATGTGCCTACTGTGCGGAATTCTGTACAGAATGTCTTGTGAGTTATATACTTAGGTTGGGATGTGCGAAAGCTGGGCATGGGTCCCACGCAGACACTGAAAAATGGCAAGTGTCGTACACATGTGACGTGCGGGTAAGTTGTGAATAAGCCTATACCGTAAGCAAGGGAGCAAAGTTTTAGCGCAGACTGCCTGTATATTCGTTTGTGACAATGTAGACCAAACGTCACCCCTTTATCGGTGAACCATAGGACATGTTAGAACAGTTAGCTTTGTTTTATTGTCGTGCTGAGCAGATACATAGCATTGTTACAATGACGCCTTGCTGACTACTCCAGTTCTTACGCTTGTTTCACAGATCATAAATGTTTTAAATTCAGAAGGATATATTACACATTATTTGAAGCGTGTTTGCAAGACGTACGGAATCATGCAAGTGGTGCGCACGTATACGAGCACTGGGATCTATTATGCGCACTTGAAATCAAGTTTTTAAGCACCTGCTGTTGATTTTTGCTTAACCCTATTCCCGGCAGGGGGGGCGGAATCCGCCCCCCCTTGGGTTTTTTGCTTGCCAATTCCAGGCTTTTTGATGCAGCTTCACGAAACTTGATGACTTTTCCTAGCTATCCTTTCTACGCGCTGTGACAAAATTTCACAATTCTACTTTGCTCAGGAGCGGAGTCAGGCAACGTTTTTGGGAGGAACCTCAGGTCATTTTGGCCATGTTGAGGGTAAAAGGAAAATGTCTGCCAAAAACAGAGTTTTAAAGATAGAACTTGAAACCTTATATGGATGTATAGTTAAATAGTTAGGCAATGTGCACAAAAAATTTTGTTTATCTGAGGTCACTTTACAAGGTCAGGTCAAGGTCAAAAGTCAAAATTTATTTTTTTGCAATAATTTCGACGACGTTTTTTCAAATGCCAAACCCGGAATATGTATGACGTAGAAAGGTACCCGCTACTTGTGTATCAAGTTTCAGCTTGATATCAGGTCGGGTCACGGAGCTATGACGTAAAATGTCAGTGCGCGTACCTTATATCGCAATAGCCATAAAATGAAATTTTTGGAATAGAGTGAATTCAGATGATTGAAAACGTTTACAGATAGTATCAAATGCATACGAGATCATTCCAGGTGACTCCAAGGTCACTGCAGGTCATTTAAGGTCAAAGGTCACAAGTTGATCTGAAGAACGTGTGACCATGATAGTTCCCCCTTTTTCATGTCCCTGGCACCGCCTATGCTAACATTATACCAACATTGCAATACGATTTGTACTTCTTTAGCATAGCATGACTAGCAGAAGCCAAAAAAGTGTTTTTTCCTTTTTTGTTCATTCAGTTGTTGGAAAATTAATCCTCCTGTTTTTGAAACCCTGTGAACGCCCATGAATGTTCCCAAAATTTCAGATCTGTGGACCCACGGTAAAAGCCCTATCCATTATCTCTCGATTCATGCCAGTTTCATTGAAATCGGTCCATAAACGAAGGAGTTATAAGAAGTCCAAAAGTACCCCCCATTTTGACATTTTTGCCCCCCTGTATCCACAAATTTCGAAATTTTGATTTTTTTTTATAAAAATGTAGTTCACGTGACGGCAAATCGATTACCGTTTGTTGCGACGAAATCGGACAAGTAGTTCTCGAGATCTCAGGGGGGGGGGCCGAATCCGCCCCCCCCTGCCGGGAATCGACCATACCGTCTAGCCCTCCGGGAATAGGGTTAAGGATATGAAACATTCCAAAGTTTTTGCTTGTGAGCAACTGCCCAGAGTTAATTAAAAGGCATGCTCAGTTCGGATTTATGCGGTAGTTTCCTTAGGAGAATCCACTAAAAGCTTCGGCGTTTTCAATTAGGGACACTTAGCCCGTCACTGAGTGAGCTGAAGTACCCGTATCAGTAGGCAGTAAACACCTGTAAATATTTAGCATGACTGGCTGCTCCGTAAAAGTGTTCGCTCTGTGTAATGTTAAAACGATACAAGGTAAGATACATAGACTTATCGGACTAAATTACGTGCATAGGCTTTGACAGACGTGCATACTCTGCACTGACGAAGAACGCAACACAACACCTAAGCAAGCCGTTTGGAAGCTTTTAAAAACGGAAATGTCGCATTCATACAAGCATCTCGCGACTTACGTCGTGCGGTTGGTTCAGCACGTCCATAACAAGAACAGAATTCGTCCTCGATTTTTCGGCGCCGAATGTCTTTTGAGCAGTAACTGTGGCAGCTGCCGCCCCCAGAAGACAGCCGTTCGCCTTTTGCCCTGGCTTCAAACGAAGTTGGCGTTTCTTGTCGGAATCTGACGAGGACAAATGGGAACGTTATTGCCGCGGGCACTTCGGGTGAAATTCGGTGGCCTCGCGGGCGTCCGGCGATTGTGGGGCTGACGCCAGAGGGATCAACACCACACTGGTAGCCACAGGACAAGCAGGCGGTCGCCCGGAGCAAATCCCGGACTCAGGGAGAGGAGAATCTCCAGAAACATCGGGAAATGCGAACGATTAGTCTCTTCTCTTTCGGAATGAGGTTCTGCCAATGTTGGGCTTACCGTTCACTGACTCACAGCTCTGTAATCTCGCAGTGCGGAATCTTAGAAATTAAGCGGGCTTTGTGTACTGTAGACTTGCGCAAAGCCAACCTCGGCATTGGAAACGTAAGGCTGTTGCTATAATGCTGCTGTTCTCGACAGTTAGGTATTTTCTCCAGCCGTGACTCGTAGCATAAAATAAGCGTGAATGCGGTTGAGGCAGCACGCAAAAAAGAACGTGGTTTGACACAGGCTGCCTTTCAACATCAATCGCAAGTATTATTTGATTTCTGCGCGTCTGTGCGTGCGACAAACTTTTCCTTTTACATCGCTTCAAACGCGAGTTTTGGCCGGGTCTCTGGACGGAGAAAACTTTTTCCCGTCCTGTTCTTCCACCGGAGTTTAGCCGAGAGCTCATCTAACATTCTGGCCGGCTTTTGCAGTTTCTAAATTAAACATCCAGCTTGCACATCTGGACGTGACGCGGCAAGACAAACCAGCAACTGAGCCGCACTCAAGCCGGCAGGATGAATTCTTTGTTTCCACAGGCAGATCTCCGGCATTTCCCGGTAAAACAAACAGATCATCATCTCGGGCCCTTTGTTGCAAACATTCCTGGCTGTGGCATATCCTATGTTCGATAATTTAAGGATCATTTTACCGCTAACGCGTGTTGTGGGCTAAGATAGCCGGGCTATGGCGCGCAATTTAAGTTGTTTTCCAATAGATCCATTATGCCTCAGAATTCTCTTTAAGAAGTCTAAGAGTGGTTTCCTCCGCGCGTCTTTCTGTCATGTCTTATTGTCCTCTGTTCCGTTACGTCATGACGGGGTGCACGACACGCTTGTTGGCATAAGCCCCGTGCAACGTCGTATGAGCCTATGGCTTCAGAACGTTGCTTTGATAATTACTTTTTAATGGTTTGAAATTTTTGTAAAAATAGTGGTTTTAATAAACATGTTCAACTTTTTTCTTCTAACCTAAGCTATTTCTGAAAGCCGACAACGGCAGAACGTGTCCTGGCGTTCATGATGACATGTCAGAGTGGTATTCAGGCATGGACGGAATCTTCTGTGCTAATGATGTTGCAAGTGCAGCACCAATAATTCCGCAATTAAGCATGAGGCCCATGGCGATGTACGGAGAACTGGACCTCAGAGAGCCGTCACACCAGCCATTGTCCAAAACGCCCACCCTTGGATCCAGGATCACATTGTTACGTCGCCAGTCGCCAGATCATTAAGTACTTTGTCTAAAGGATGTTCACTGCGGTATTTCCGGGGCTTTAAGCACTGAGCAGTGAGCGGCCTCCACGGACCTTACCAAACGCTATAAATGTAGCTCGATGTTAACTCTGCACCGGCCATAACGTTTCACGTGCCGCACTGAACACACGCCAGCGAAACCTGCCACTGCCGTCTCCATGATTCAAAATGCCTGTCGCATCACCACATCGTCCCCCTGGCTAAACATTCCTAAAATGCCCATTTACCCGAGGAGCCATCTGGCGCTTTATGCCCCTCGCAGCCCAATGTGTCGCGAAAGCTTCTCCGAATCCGCACTCAACGACTTCATGTTAACCACCGCCGCTGCCAGACGGAGGCCCCGAATCACTCTGAGGAGAGAAGAGGAGCACCGAGCTCCCCCGGCCCGCGGCCAGCTGTGTCTGATGGCTTCCAGCTGGCTGCCGAATCCCTTTCGACTGGCATCTGGGTGCTAAAGCTGATCTCCGGCGGAGGCCACCCTGCCGGTACGGTCCAATTGGTAGCTGCCAGTTGCACTCGATGCGTGAAGTAGACCGATCAGCGCTCGCGGAACGATATTTGGTCGGGTGGAGCGGTGCGGCCGACTCGCCGCCGTAGATTTGCGCTGCCCGAGGCGCTCGCGAGCCGCCGAAGCGGCGATACTGTTAGCGTTATTGGTTTTGATTGTGGACGGCGAAGACTGGATGTCAAAACAGTCAATCTCGCGCGTCTCGCTCTCGCTCTCGCGCTTCAGCGTGTGCTGGGTGATTGCGTTACCGGGCCTCCCGCGAAGTTGTTTCACGAAGCGTCGGCGTCAGAGACGCCTCGCCGGCTCCGCTGCGCGGAACACGCCCGGCTGCGGCGGATGCGAGTGCCCGCTCGGCGTCTGGCGGGATCGCCGGTGACGTTCGCTCTCGTCCGTGGCCACCGTCTGAGCGCGTGACCGCCGGGCCTCTGGGCAGTCAGCGGACGCTGGAGGTCTCTCTCAGGCCACGGAGCGACGATGCCGTGGGCGCGGCGGCTCGTTCAAGACGTGCGGCGTAAATTGGTTCGGTGCCTTGCGCAATATCGTCCTGCGCCCGGGATCATTTCGTTGGTGGTTTTGGGATCACCCGGAAAGACAGGAGCATGTGCACTATTATAGTGTGAACTGTCACAGACATTTGTTTGAAAAACGTACAAAATTACTTGCTCAGAGGTTTTTGGAAATAACCGTCAAAACGAAACATAACCATGCTTAATTATGATACAATCGAAATAATTATAGTGTAACTGAAAATAATACAATCATGCCGGATATTGTAGACGCTCGTTTTAATATTGGTTTGCAAACGGCTTTGACTACAAGACGATTTTACAACCTAAAGCCTGGGTTCTGAACCGTACACATTGCCATGGAAGGCTCGCGCGGGTGGTGAAACTCTGCGAGGCAACTGATGCACGCCGTCAGCCCTCCTGTCTGGCCTGAAGTGTGGAACATGAAACATTCGTGCTCTTCTCCGTCAGCTGCCACGCACGGGAGTTAGTGGCTCCTGACCAAATTGCACCCCAAATGTCAGAGGTAAATCATGCTGTGGCGGCGAGATGGTTTGGAGATGAAATATTTCATTCAATCTCGTGGCGAATTATCACTATCCTCAGCAGAAATATCTTGCGTACGAACGCTTTTCTGCGTAGACTGCAATTCCCTTAGTTCGAAAGGAATCCACTCCTTTATTTTGCAGCGTGGGACAGGATGGTAACGTCGCATTTTCTACTATCAGCAATGCTTACCAGGCAATATTTTGTTTAGGTAGACTTGTTTTTCGGTTTATTGACCGACGGGGTCGCTCCGTCCTCTTCACGAACTCTGCTTAAAGGAGACACCCCGGCGCCCAGTAAAGGAGAACCCCCTTTCATCTGTCTCTGCCTTGTGTCTTCTCATTTGCACAGGAGGACAACTGTTTCCTGAGTCTGGTTGGTGGGCCGCACTTTATGTTGACAAAGGTCACTTTACATTTACATGAAAACCACTTAAGTGCGTCGATAGCAAATAGCAAAGTACTGGTGTAATCACGAACGGACCATTTTGTCTTTTGTTCATCTGCTTATTCATAGCATTTTAAACGGTATGGGCCAGTAACATCGGACGTCCAGTTTAAATTCTCCTTGGACATAATCTTCATTCCTGCATGAATTTATGGTTATGGCGAAACAGGGCTGAAAGCAGCCCTGTTCCCTATGTGGTATCCTGTCGTATGCGTTGCTGATAGTAGCCCGTTCGGACTTGGTAAATCGACTCTTTCAGAATCGACAATTTGTAAGGAAATTCCTTTTGCAGACGTTGTCTTAGAACGCCACTGCAAATAATGTTAGCAACAGTGATGCTGACTAAGGCAATTTGTATCTGCATTCGTAGCATGATACTTGCATTTAATTCGTTTGACTCGTTGTTTACGTTATTCCAGCGTTTCATTATGCAAGAAGCTCGCTCCTTCACCGCTCACTTGACGCTGAGTCGTTTCGTGAAACATCCAAGCACCGTTTACTCTTGTCTGTAAAAGGCCAGCGCAGTTGAATCATTGACATGGGGAAACAGATCAGTAACAGGATATCAAGCCAATGATAAAGACAGCTCGAGTGAAATCAAGCTCGGCGAGTGTTCGCATCAAGTGCCCGCGCGTCCCACACTTCCGTTGAGCATCCATTTAATTAGGAAACAGCGAGCGGGCGGAGCAGGTTGGAATTCTGCGCGCGGCCCCATTTCCAGGCAGACAGAAATCAGCTGCCGGAATTCCGGACCTGTCCAATTAGGTGCCGAAATGTTGATCGAGCGCGCGCTAGATGAGTGCCTCCGCGTCCGGGGTGATATTAAACGGCCCGGATGGACGCGGGAGCTCGCCCCGCAGTCGGCGGCGGTTGCGCTGTGAGCGGGGCGCGAGCCGCTACGTCGCCCGGCGTGGCGCCACCCGGCTGCGCCCGCGGCCGGCGACGCGCGGCCGGTCGAGCCAGCTCGTTAGCATCGTCTGGCGCAGGCGGCGGTGCGGTCCGCTCCACGCCGGCGAGAGGCCAGGGTCGTCTCGGACGTGCTGAGTGTCGTCCTGAATCCTGGTGATATTAGGTGGAGCTGGCTTGAAAGCGGTTGCTGGTGCCGTGACAGCGTGTGACGGGTAGTGACAGTTGATGACAGATAGGGACATCTGGTGACGGAGAGTGACGGTGGGTGACGGAACGTGAGTGACCTTTCACGAAGGTCGGTGACATTTGGTAAAGCGTGGTGACGTAAAACGCTGGCGATTTCTCGGAACGGTTAGTGACAGCCGAGTCTGGTGATGTCTGATAATGGTGGCCGACGACTGGTGACTACTTACAGTAGGTTTATCCACGGCAACGGACCATCGTGTACACCAGCTTTCCTCAATACTCTCAGCACACGGCATGGTCGGTGTCGGTCGTGCAGATTGGCATGCATTTAGTTCTCGATAACGATGATGGTGTGTTGACGCCTGTTCTCCGCCCTCCGTCTGGCTCCGATTGACCTCCGTTGACCCCGGCTGACCTCAGCTGACCCGATGTGACCTGCCCGGCAGAAATGGCGGCCGCCGGCGGCGATGGGCGGTGATGGGGCGATGGCCGGGTCCTCCGGCCGCCACCTGGTGCCGCTGATCGTGTGCGAGGCGGCCGCGCCGGCCCGCCCGGTGGCCGTGCACGCGCCGCGCAGCCGGCCGGCCGAGCTGCGACCCTCGCCCGCGCTGGAGCGCCGCCGGCCCTCGGCGCCCGTCTACCTGGCCGCCGGCAGCGGCGGCGGCGGCGGCACGCGGCCGGCCGAGCCGGCGCGGCGCGCCTCCGCCCAGGCGGACGGCGGCTGGTCGGCCGGGCCGCCGCGGCGGCCGTCGGCCGGCCGCGGCTCGTCCGAGCTCGGCTCGGCCACCTCGCTGCACGCGCTGGCCGAGCGGCTGGCGCAGCCGCTGCCGTCGCGGCGCTGCTCGCTGCTAGACGAGCGCTCGCGCCGGCTGTCGCGCTTCGCCGAGGACGCGGCGCCGGCGCGCTCCCAGGCGGTGGGCAAGAGCCGCGCGCGCCGCTTCTTCGCCGGCGTCGGTCTGCTCATCCTGGTGGCGGCCGTCGCCATGGTCGGCGTCAGCCTGGCCATGTCGTCGCGCATCGACGAGATCAGTGAGTGGACGCGCCCGCCGCTGCCGCCAGGGTGGCGCGCGAGCCGTGCGAGGCGTCACCGCAGGCTGCTCAATCTTGTGCCGCCATGGGCTAGCTGCAGCCATTGTTCACAGTAACACCTGTGGTAATGTGCAAACTTTTCCCGTAAACTCGCCTCAGGAACGTAATGGCTCACGCCTGTCTACAGCACGTAATTGATCGCCGAACTGGTGGGACTCCTGCTTGCATGCTGTCTGGACGTTTATCCCCGAGCCTCCAGAACGTCTCGTTGTTACTGAACGTCTGAATTTAAACAGAAACAAAAACAATGTTACTGAATTTAAACAATTTCTAGGCCACATTATTCCTTATTTTGGCAACGCTCAAACCAACCACTATCCGGCAAAAAATGAATTTGAAAAATACGTCATCAAAGCAACCGTAGCTTCTTTATTATTTTGGTTTGCTGGCATTGTTATTAAACTATACTATGGTGCGGACGCCGTTTGATCACGAATATCAAGCAATAACTATAGAAGAGTGCATTACGTGGAGCACTAAATACAGTGCGACAAACGAATCTAAAACCATCAAAAGACAAACAATGAAAGGACCGAGAAGTGCTAAAAGTACGTACAGCGGGTTCCGAGAGATTAGTTCTGCACTGTTTGCGACAGCTTTCTTTCCGAGCACGTAAATAGGCCAGCCTTGGGTCTTTATCGAATCGGATGTTTTCGCTCTGCCGACTCGTCTATTGAAACTCGGGGCTCAGCATGAATCCAAAATGCCAGCAATTCAGACGCGGGGGTTTTAAAGCTTCCGGTCTGAGAGCATTTCTTTACTGCATATGCACTTCGCTCACTGCAGCTGGTTGATAAAAGTAGCTCGGGAGGATTTTGTTATGAAGGAAACACCCTGAAAAACGATGGAACGATATCGTCTCCCATAGTCGTCTTTTTATGGTAGCAGTGTCGACACCAATGCGTTAGCGTGTCTAATGGATGTCTAATGTCTAATGAAGGTATCCTAATGCATTCAGAGTTATTTTCATCGCGATTCACATAAGTAGACAATACAAGTATTTTTCCATTTAAGTTCTCTGACTTAGCAACACACTATATTGGGAATAGCTAATTCCATCCAAGATATCGAAGCAACTTTGCGAACGTCGACGCTAAGGCTTAGCCGGTGGGTGGTCATCTCTAACAGATATTTCGGCCTTTTTTTATTTAAGTCACCCCTCACCCAGACTGGTTTTCAAACTGCAGGCAGTGAGTGGAATGTGCAATATCGACAGCGCAAACAGCGAACGTATGTCGAAAAGGAAGTCCTACTTTGTTATTTTTTGTTGCAAGATTTGAGTGTTCGGCTTGTTGCACCCTCAGTGCCGAGCGTCATTTTTAGACCTTTGCCAAGAATTACCAGAATAAGGAAGTGAAAGATTTTTTATCATTACATATAATATTCTGCCTACGTTCACCTCGTTTTGGGCTGTGTGCTACAAAATGGTACATCTCGGTGTTAAATTCCTTAAATTGTTTTCTCGCAACATTTTGTGCTAGTTGTTTTAGTACACTTTTCGCCACAAACAAGACGATTGTTTTTACATTTGTGAGGTTAATGAACAGTCTTTTTGAAGTTTCTGAGAGCTTTGCTTGTGTTTACTCGTCAATGCCACGTCGTTCTCACGTTCCCTCAGTTTTAAGAGTCTGATTGAAAACTTTGCTTTCAGTCAATGGCATCTTCGGCTTTCTCCCAAGCTTATCGTCTTCATTGGAATGAAATAGGTTGAGTTTGGGAGTTGGCTACTGGCAAACCGCATTTTGGCGACAGTTGTGATCTGTACTTTTATTGTTGTGCTAGAACTACCACATGAGCTTGGTGCTGCGATTATTCAGCTCTCTGCAGCGCATCGTGACCCATGTCCACCAAAGTGGAGTTAGGAGCATGACTTCATCTGGCCGTACGCTTTTCTTTATCACTGCATCAGCATGCATTCTGAGTGATTATACCATGGTCTGCTTTTGACGCATGATGTGCTTTTTGTGCAGCTTGCCTAAAATAATGGTTACGTAAAACGCCATTGTTGTGAAAGTACTCTGTCAGGAACTACACATTTACTATTACTGTTGTATTGTATTGTATTGTATTATTCATCTCGGGACGTCCGCAGAAATGAAACACATGTCGTGGATATTAAATTCCGAGTCAATAATCAGGAAGTTAACACAGTTACAACACGCATTCAAACATTCATCAAGTCATCGGCGGCGGAAAAAGCAAAACGAAGGTTGATTAGGTGACAGTGGCCCTGCGATGGGAAAGGACGGTATCTTTGAACTGAGAAGCAAAAAGAGAAAGCGAGTCGGGACGAAAAAAGTTGAGACCAGCGCAGGCGCGGTAAGAAAACGTCCGCTTGTCTGCCTCTGCACGCGGGCGAGGGAGCCGGAAATGGTCGTCTCGCTGGGTGAGAACTATTCCGACTGGTGGTTTCAACATAGATATCACAGTCCACGTGGCAGGTATGGAGGAACAGTTCTATGGTGTTGCATGGAAGGCACTAGTCGTAAAGTAGTTCTTGCCACAGCAGATATGAATATGGTCCTACGACGATGTGTTTCAAATCGATGACTGTTGTGGTTAAGCTTTAGTAACTCAGATGCTTTAAATGTAAAAAGCTGCAGTCGAATGTTACGAAATCAAAATATAGGGGGCGTTAATTGAAAGTTTCAAATGAAACACAAGCCCTGGTCACAGGAAAATAACCAAAATTGGTGAGCATCATCAGAAGCCCAAAACATTTCGCATGCTAGCTTTAATCATGGCGTATACGTTGTCGTTAAAGCAATTCAAAGGCAAGCACTGTAATCCAACATACTACATTTAGTGATCTATTTGTTAAGGATAATTTCCATGTCTTGCAATCCCACCAAAACCCAAGGCAAGACTTTAAAATCATCACACACGCAAAATGCATGATGAATACTCTAAGGGAAGAGAACCCATATGCGTATATGGGGGGAGGTACCTCGTCACATGTTTTGCGTTGGCGTCGCTCATTTGCGCAAAATGATAGATGAGAATCGATGAGAACGGATGGGGACAGATCGGTGTCGTACCTCAATGTCATCACTAAGCCGGCCGCCGCGTCGGGACGAAGTGCGCGCGGCACCCTTGGTCTTCGTCGACGCAGCCTGTGGGAGGGCCTGGCCATGTCGGTACTGGGTGTGCGAACGCTGCGCGCAATGGCTGTCATCAGTCAGAGTCAGCAGGCCCAATGGCTTACTTGTTCTGGAGAGGTTAAACCAGTGTTCCGTGCACGCTCGGCTGTTTCGAGTCCACGGGGCCTGTGGCCAGGTCCTAGACCGCAGGAAGCCTAGGATCTAAAGCACTGGCGCTGGGGAGCTGTAGGCCTGCCATTGTCTTGCCTGCTCTGGCTATTACGTCGCTGTTATAAAAAGCGTAAGTCATGAACATAGTCGTGTGATGTGACACAGTAATGTCCCCATATTTCTTGTGCTGTTTTGTAGTCAGTGACATTACGTTGATCGCAAGGAGCCACGAAAAACAAATCTTAGTCGACGTGTTCGTAATTTACGTACTTTCGTAAACGCTCGAAAGACCCTTAGCGCTGTTAACTTTGGGTCTCCTGTCTGCTGCGCCATCCATTTTGGTCCAAATAGTGGTTTTGACCGTGTGTCACAAGCTCCGAGATTGTTGAATGCAAATTGGTGATAAATCTGAATACCAGCTTGGTCCTTATTCTTTTCATCCACTTGGAATTAGTCTTGAGAGGTCGCTCGAGCGAATGTGCTTTTGCTGGCCGCTGCTGGTTTTCGTCCGTGAAGAAAAACAAGAAGCCGAGATGGATGTTTGGCCACATTTATATGATCCAGTTTTGTTGCATTTGACGCCTGAACGGCGACTCTTTAATTCCAAAAGAAGTGCAGTGGTGTAAGTATAATGATAAGGGGCCGGCGGTCACGGCACGGCGGTGAGGTGTAGTGGCACGACACGATGCAGATCCTCCAGCGCCACCTGGTTCGGCGCCTGGGACAAAACTATGCCGTATTTGGGAGCACCTTGGTCGCGGAGTCAAGGTTCAGCAATAAGCTCGGCTTAGGATGAACGCCGATCCAACGCCACTCACTTCAACGCGTTTAGGATAAATTTATAAAAAGGCAAATATCGGGCCTTGCTAGGAGGCATGTTGGCCCTAAACATCGCGAACACGATGAAAATACCAAAGGGAGACGAGTCGTTAGTGAGAATGGTAGCGGAGAAAAATAACTGCAGTTAAAGACGAATCCCGCTTCTGTTTGCATCACCAGAACGAATAACCCGTCACCTTTGTTATGTTTGGTGTTCACAAAATGTTCAGGCCAAGATGCTGCTGTAGGTCTGTACATTAGGTGATCAGCTGTTCATCAGTCAATGAGGTCAACAGATGACAACCCCGTACATTTCGTTTGGAACATACGTACATGGACGATCAGCAAGCTGTCGATTTACCTGCCCATCGTAGTCCACAGTCATCTGAGCCAGACCTCGAGAAATATCCGATCTTTACTTTTCCATTTTTCCGACGTCTCGTCATGTTCGGTGAAGGGATTTTTCCGTTCCCGAAGCGTCAATATGTGCTGTCTCGATTTGGTCCACAAATAGGGTCACTGCAATAGAGTAATGGTGTGAGGGACCTGCTCTTAATTTATTTACGTTGCACGTACAGAAGACCAACGCTATTCTCCAGCGCATGCTTGCTGCCGCCGCTTTTCTGTTGATTTTGCTGGCTTTTACCAGTCCTTGAAATGCATCGACTCATCGTTGTCATATCAGCTTTATCTCCGTCAAGCACCGATGTCTCATGGCGGTGTTGCGATGATAACTAATGATCAATCATGATTAGTTCTCGCCCGGCGAGGCGCCTCAGAAGCCGCCTCATGATGTGCTTCGTGAATAACTTCTGTTCCATTCGACTTGTCACGATGAAATGTCCGGTAAATGAGTTTTGCACAATTTATGTCGATGAATTTAGCATTTTCCTTTATAAGCGGTTTTTTTTAGATTTGGCCTGTTTGTAAATTAATTGTTCGGCCTGTTTGTCCCAACCGCATTTTGCAAAAACCACCAATGGCCCAGTACAAAAGGCTTACAACTGTAATCTTTGAAAGAGGAAGGCTACCCAAGATACTGTTCAAGGTGTCATGAAACATGCAGCTATTATGTGCAATGTACGCAACATGTGCGACGCTTTCACATGTATACCGTATATTGTACAGCACTACAACATTTCAAACTGCTTCGACATTGCACAAGGATGCAAAAGAGGATGACGAGGGGGATGACACCAAAAAGCTCCTCCAGAGCACTAAACTATCACTATGACCGTATCACCTAGTTAAAAACTAATAATGTCAGCAAACTAATCGCAGCTGTTGTTGGTATTGATATCGTTATTGCAAGAAGAAGCTTTTGCGTATATTACGGGCGTCTTAAATCAATCCTGTATTCTGAAGATATCCTTAGTAGGAAACGCTTCTGCAAGCACGGAACGGGCCATTCCAAAAACACCAATTGTGACCATTAATGTACGCTAAACTGTTAAAGACCACACACCTCATGTGTCGTTTGACTCGATATTAATTACTATGACGAGGCCGTTAATACAAGAAATTTTCGTATTTTCCTTACGTGACGTGAAGGACGAAAATAGCCCTACCTGCCACCAGAGGATTGATCTTCCGCCCACCACAGCCGACCTCGGCCTTCTGGCTCGATTTGGAGACGAGCGTCTCGGATGCGACAACAACTGTCGCCTGGCAAGACGTTGGGCCTTCCGAGAGCCTGACAGATCGCATCCTCCGTCTCTGTCGCGGTGCTAGACGAGCGGCATCAGCCGCCGCGTCTCGAGGACACAGCAGATTGTTCCACTAATGACGTCATTAGATTTAGCCGTGTCTATGCATATCGCGGGCGTGTCGCCTGGCCCTGGACGGACGGAGATATACTCGTCTGCCAAGAGAAAATCTTCTTCCAATTAATTGGACCGTGACGTAAGCTGCCGAATAGCTGCCGAAGTTTTTGCACGCGCGACGGGGTCTTTCCTTATTAATTTTGTCCGCTTCACGATGCCTGCTCTGACATAGATCTCTTAGCGATGGCTTATCTCTGAGCTACTGCATTAACTGGAGGAATTAATAATGTGATGTACTGGCAGCTTTGCCTGCACATGACTACGTAATGCCTTTTCATGAACCGAACAGATACAAAGTACCTCTTTGCTGAAAGTTTTTGGGGTATATTCGTTTTTTGCGTACGTTTTGGTGTTTCGACATTTGACACACCGTAATAAACATCCCGCACAAGCCTAACGAAAAATAAACGCATTTGCCGGGCTTTTCATGACTGAAAACCCATTCCAAGACATTGTAATAAAAACAATCTGTAGAAGGCGGTGGGAGCTGTTGGCCACACCGCTGCCCTTGAAAAGAAAAAAACGTCGGAAAACCGTCAGTTTAAGCATTTGAAAAAAAATAGAAATCATGCGCCCGTTAAATGCGCCTGCAATACGGTCATCTGGAACTAAAACATTTGCTTACCTTCCTTAAAACGTCCTTTATGTGCGCACAGTAAGAATAAAGAGCATTCCTCAAGGGACACCAGGCAGCTTGGTTTATTTTGTCACATTGTGTGCAATAAAAGCCATACTTGTAATTAATCTGTTTGCGAAGGCCTGGCTTCCCAGTAACGGCTCTATGTTATCGGCCAAATCCTGGTGAATTCATGTAAGACAGATTTCCTTATCATTCGCCATCTCGCCTCGAACATCTGAGGTACGGGGGCCACGCGAGGTCGGTGCCGCCTTATCATGGCTGCACCGCTGAACTGGTGGGAATGCGGCACAGCCTACGGTTTCAGGCCCCAGCGCTCGGTGGGGTTCTTGGCCTCAGTCAACGCGGATTATGTAAGATGATGGAACGTCTAGATTGGTGCATTGTAAATTACTGCACGACACTAGCTTGGCAACCACGGCGTTGATGATATGGCACACTACTTAAGCAACGAAACGATGATCGCGAAATATGCATGCGACACCACGTTTCCTTGTGTGGCCACATTCTGGTTACAAATCACACAAGTACGACTTGATCACCTACCCACCAAGGAACGCCGTTTCTCTTTCTTGCCCTTGATCGCATTACTCGACACGGCCGGCCGGCTTCCGTTCGCGGTCCGCCGCCCCCAGAAACGTTCCCGTCAGCGAACGTCCATTATCACGCCGTCCTGGCGCGCGTCAGCGGCGGGCGGCGAGACACAGTGCGCCGCGAACGCCGCATTGTTGCGGCGCGCGCGCCGCGACAGCCGCGCCGCCCTCGGCCGGCGCCCGCTCAATGCCGCCGCCCGGGACCGGCCGGTGCGCCATTGTTCGCCGCCGCGGCCAGATTGGCGACGAAGAGAATTGTCGGCAGATCGGCGGGTCGGCGACGGCCGCGTGCTGGAGCGGAAGCGGCGAGCAGCCGCTGCCCGGTCGCGCTCGGGGTCTTACCACCGGCGGAGGATCGGCCGCTGCTGTGTTGATTGAAAAATGGCGGAGACGTGTTCGACGCCGACCGAATTCGCGCGGTTTCCTTCGGTTTCCGTCGAAGGCTTTTGGGCTCAATGGGTTGCGTCATGCAATGTTGCATCGTTGACGCGAGTAATTCATCAGATGAATGAGCACTCTGCTCTGTTGTTGGCCGAAAACGATTTGATCTCAAAGGGGTCGTAACCTAGAAAATGAGTAGGATTAACGGCAGACCTTAGGACGATACGACCTTGCTATTCCGTAGATAAAATATCAGAATTAAAAGGGAGATGACCATGTTTTCCCGTCTGCCACATTTTTACACATATGACTTAACTGTGAAAAAATTACAATATTGCAAGCCATGACACACGGACGCATCCCTTCCATCTCATTACACGGCATAAGAGTAGCAAACGCGAGAGAAGATACCCAATGGCCTTTCCCTCGGTCTCCAACTTTGGTCATTCACATAACAGCGCAGGATGAAAAGAATCGCCTCAAAACTTGCCGATGACCCCACCCCCTCACACTGACAGCTCTAACGCCAAGTCACGGCGGCTGTGTCATATTGTTAAATTGTTTTACTTTATCAGTGAGGCGCTGTTACCTCGAATATATTTCACTCTTGACGAAATGATGAGGTGATGCGCTAGTACGCGACTTCCTGCCGCCGACCGCGTGCCCGAGACATTGTCCTCGACCGTGGCCACTCAGCCCGACGGGCTTTGCCACAGCTGTCCGAGACGCCATCGCACCAGGGCTCAGCACACTCGTTACTTCGAGCCACCACCGCCAGGTAGCAACTGTGTTGCAGCGAGGCAGCGGAGGTGCAGGCAGCGGATCGAAAAAAAAAACACTTACGACGTCCGCGGAATAGTAAATCGGCCGAGGAATGCAATCGTTCTTGACGAATCTGCGGCTATTCGAACTTAAAATCCGCGGTATGGCATCGTCTGAAAGTGGCAGCGCCAAAAACATTGGATATTTTCGAACCGTTAGATGCTGGCAAGCCAGTAGCGCGCTACCAGATGACTCGAGTTCATACCATAAGAGGGTCGTGGAAGGTGAAGGATATTGACAGAAGGCTCAAAGTGCGCCTGAAAAGCAGAAGCGGACGAGATATTATCTGGCCACTGCTCGTAAACAGGACGGAATGAATGTATGGATATATGGATGAGGTAAATGGATGGCATGCATGTCTTGCATGAGTCGACGTCCTACGTCCACGTCCTACAGTCCAAAAAATGGATTACACCCAGGTTCTTGTGCCCGACAAAAAGAGCGATCTTCCAGCGCCGGTTTCACGGGTGGAAACCACCGTCACGGTCTCGAACATCTGGTTCGGTGCGAACGCCGTCATGGTGAATGCAAAAATATGCATCTTTTGGAGTCGTTCAAAATGTGACGCAGCGTAACGAAGCTAACTTACCTTGAGTGATGATTGGCTCAGGTGTTGTCACGAGGATATAATTCGTAAATCACGTCTGACAAAAACTGTCTTGGGGCAGTTACGACGTGGCTGACATCAACTAAAGCTGGATGAAGCTGACTTCACGACTTTCACACGCCAAATAGTTTCCATACGCCACAGCGCCCGATGGCTTGAAAAATACCTTTGACCGCTACTATCCCCTCACAGGTTCAATGCTACCCTACATTTTAAGAAAACGACTATTAAAAGAACTTCATCAGAATCGAAAATATATATTCCACCAGACTTGTTGAAACTTTGGGATTAAGCTGGCTTTACGGGCGGCAGAAACTCGACCGCGTTTCTGACTAGCCTCAAAGACTTGGAAATTCGATTGTCAAGGATGTGGCTGACCACGCTGCGCTTTCCTGTTCTCCAGTAGCAAACTTTACACAAATTGAAATCATGTATATGAATTATTATTTTAGCATGCAGTGAAATCTGATTCTAATGCCACCTACTTCAACACGTTCGGGCAACAGTTATGAGAGTAAAGCCTAAAATACTGACGCCGAGAAAAGTAAAACAGAAAAGGTTCTAAAACGTCAATAGCCTCGCTGTTGGTAATATCATTGTCATGTTCCCTATGCCAATGACATTACCGGTGGTTTGGTTTAAAATGCCAGTGGTTTAAAAACCTGCATTTCCTGATTTCGTTTTAAGGTGATTTTTACAATCAATCCTCGCCAGCATTTGCCGTTTGATCGTCTCCGTCAGTACAGGTGGGAGAAGGGGTGGAGGTTGGTACGACCCTCCTGACCATTCCCAAATCTGAAATAAAGAAATAAAACAGAAACGAGAGTGCAATTTGATCTTTTGAATACACGGTGATGCCCTGTTCGGCTTTTTGAAATTACACAACTTCGCAGACGATTTCAAAGGACGTTGTTTTACGTTGGTTGTGTGACGCTAGTAAATTCCAGTTTTTATTGGATTCTACAGCAGGCGTAACCTTAAGGGCGCTTTTGGGGCCCTCAAAGCGAATTCTGACGACGATAACGACTCTTACTGCTCTGGCTATGCAAATTACATTGCGACCAATGCGAGATCAATGCGAGATCGAAGAGGTCAGTGATATCATTTCGGGACTTTGACCTAAGACAACCTTCGCCCAGATATGGACGGAGTGAGGGAGGAGGAGCATCACTGGTGACACCCATGCATGATACTAAAACCAAATACTGTAAAACTTTTAAGACTAAACATTTACCCAATTACAAAGCCACAGGACGATCTGAGCGGTCTTTTGGGGAACTTGCGAAAACCTAAGGGTTGCACTTACCTTCTCCTCTACTGGTGGTGGGTCGCCCTCATTGTTAATGAAACTTTACAGATGACAATTTCAGCCTTAGCGCCGGAGTTCTGCAGAGCCGCGATGAACACTGAACAACAAATAAGGCTACTTGCCGTGGACACTGGATGCTAAAAATGTTACGACGGTTTAAAATCCGAGATAATGGCTACGTATGTTTGAAGCCATCCGTCTAGCACCATAGTCCCCGCATACTCCCGGAGATGGGATGACGCCGCGTCAGCTCATTTGTATCAGTGGTCCTGAGCGGGGAGGGTGGCGCATTGTTGCATGCCCAAAACCCCATATGGTGGAGAGAACTGATCGTGTGGCCAAACAACAGCAATTTTCATGATGCTCTTACATATGTGATTAATGAGGTTGGGCTGATGGCATGTTGAATATGGAAAAAAATTGATAGCATGCGAAATATAGAGAATAGTTGAGGACATGCTAGATGTAGAAAAACGTAGAAGTTAAAGGTGTATTTTTATGATTCCAATCGATGACATGAGGCAGGAGGCCAGGTCCGATGGCCCTACACCTTGGGTGCGCCTAGGTCTCCCGTGACCAAGCCTGTCTGTGGGTCTGTCGTCTCTCGTTAGCCCGGCCGCTATTGTGTCGCATGGTATGACGTCTTGGAAGTCTGGAAGCTCCTACCAGAGTGTTGGCAAAAACATGCTCTTTTAAACGTGGGCTTCTTCGGAAATAGATATTGGTTTCTGTTGGATTTTTACCATACTTTGTCCAGAATCGGTCCTAAAGCTGTAGTGACCATGAGAAAGGTTTCACCAACATTGGCCATAGTTAACTGAAATTATGCGGAATGATTATGGCGGGGTGGGTTTGGCGTTAACAGGATGAAAAAGAAGTTAACATGACGAAAAGCTGCTTCTTCTGCGGTTCGAAACAGAGCTTGGGAAATGACGTCGTTGTCTGAGAGTGCCCACAGTGCGATACGCTTCTCAGCATTCTGAAGGCGATAAATTTTAGAGTGTTCCAGAAGCGGCTGAAACGTCATAAACCTCCTTACGTCATAAACCTTCTTCTCTGAGGGAGTGGTTACGCAGCCTTGCAGCGACACTGCTGCTGCCACTTCAAGGCCACATTAAAGACTCCTTCGCATAGCTTTTTAGCCTGCTTTACAGAGGCTGGTGAACTGAGATAAGACATGAGTCTGCTGCGGGGAGCGGTGGCAGGAGGAGTCACTATTCCTGTGGTGTAAAGGAATTAAACACAGCAGGTTTTAACAATCTGGAAACTGTGGGACGGGGACCATCTAAAATTGAGCCCAAAGTCTCGCGAAATCCGTTTCGCTTCATGCAACTCCGGTGCCTGCTTCGGAAGTTTGCCCAGAGTTTGAGCTGAAGCCAGTCCAGGATTCCAATATCCTGCAGCCGGCCGTTTATCGCCAAAACCGCATCCAGTTGCCTTCAGATGCGCTCCGGCGAGGCAGAAAGCCTGGCGGTATCGTCTCCCCCCTTCCCGTCCAGGATAACCCGGTGCCGGTTCAGTGCCCGGTCCAGACCTGGCGAAGTTAACCTCTATTCCGGGCGCGGCTTCAAAGGGAGCTCGCTGATGATGCCCGACACCGGCAGGGAAGCGTGAGGGCTCTCCGAACAGGTTTTGTCTCGATCGCAGGCGATTCCCGCTCGTAAACGCCGTTTGAGTGGCGGGTAAACACTGTGAGTATCGATTTAGCCGCTCCAGTGGTGTTTTGCCACGCGCCCTCGACGATGGCGTGTCAAGTACAGGACGGGATGTTATGAGCGTTGCATAAAATTATCTGTGCCGAGTGCAGCTTTTGAAGACTGAAAAGTTGTGGTAAAAAAAAAAGTGATTTGGTTCTGATCATGTGCGATGCACTTATGCAGAAATAGCGCTAGCATGTTCAGTGCTTATCATCGATCGATAGCACTATGTCATTTGCAGCAGTTTTGCTCCACGCACATTTGATGTGAGATTGCTCTGTTGACTGCGGTAATGCAAAGCGACTATTTTTGCACGACAAAGAAAAATTAGTGCAATGCATCGGACAATTTGGTAATGGACGGTAACGCCACTTTTGCTTTGTTTGTTATGGGAAGGCATGCGTGATATTTCCGTGCACGTGACGCATTGTGCCGTTTAATTTTTACCGCGATGATTTTCTAACACCAGCGTGATCCTGGCGACTTGCTTGGTGCGGTTATTGAGATCAAAGCCCGTGCTAAGCAGGACTTGTTGAACGGACCCTGAGCCCACATTAGGTTGTGCATTTCCAGTCATAGCATCTGATTTTGTGGCGAAAGCTCAACATTTCGTCAAATATATGGTCCTGCCGTGCAGTAATCAGCATGACCCTTTTAAGTGACCCGCGGACCAAATATGCAGCGGCGCAACTGCAGCCGTCCTGTCCGGAGAAGAGCAGCATTCTACCACGACAGCTCAGTTGCTTTTGTTCTGAAAATAGGGTGTCGGTCCTGTTCGTTTCCATTGTCACTACGCCTTCTGAAATGAGTGGGCTTAAGTTTGAATAGGCGTTCCGGAACGAAAGATTTTCTTCGAATGGAGTCCGTAGATAAAAGATAAACGCTTCATACTTGGGTTCATATTATTAAAATTCAGGAACGCATAGTGAGTTCCATTATTTGTGAGGATTGTCACAAGAATTTTTGCAAGATTTTTTTTAGTATTTTAAATATTTTTAATACGTATTTTTTCACCGCTTGACTTGGCTGAGGCCTTAAAAATACTTCTGAAAACTGGAACGTTTCTAGAAGTGGCTGGTGAATTGAAGACGTCGATGATATTCACCATGATTGGCTGTTGGAAGATAAGGCTGAAGCCAAGACGATTTACTTAGTGAAACATTATGAATTAACATCCGATCTCGTGGAATGGTACCGTACATGTGATGATTACGATTATTGCTTCTCATCATGTTTAATGATGAAAGCTGAGAATTTAATGATGAAAACTGACAGGTTTGTGATTTAAACATGTGGTTAATGCCACACAATTTTCAAATATTTGTCAAATAAACAAATAAATCATTCGAATGCTGGTCATGTTCCATCGCAATACTTATTACCAGAGGAAGCCAAAAAGGTAACAAATCAATTTGCATTTACTCGAAGAAGTTACGGGGTTTTGAAGCTGCTACATGGAGCTGGTCGCTATCCACTGGTGGGTAGGAGTGCGACGCCACCTGCAGAGAACACTGGCGGCCTCGTAAACACCTGGACAGTTTAATGTCTCAATTCCACATTTCTATGCCCAGTTCCCAAAGTGTTAAGAACTTCTTCAGTCAAAAAGCATGACCACAGAAATGGTTGCATCAAACATCTAGAGACGCCAAATAGTGATGAAAACGTTCCGTCTCGGGGTGAACTGAGCACAACTTGCCGCTGTTTCAAAAGGAAGCAGCACGCAGTAAAAATTTGCCGAATTTCATAAACAAATCCATGCCAAACGTTTCATAATTAAACACGGCCTGCGTAGGTGGAATAACAAAAAGCGAACAAGGATATGGAACGCTCCTATGGGGTGTACGGTATAATATATTCCATATATTTATATGCATGATATATGGAATATACTTGGTGTCCGTTTGAATAACAAAAGAACATTTGGTGTTGGTCAGTGTCGCTCCCCCAATCCCTAATCTTTACATAAACGCGGAGTAATTTTAGCACTGCAAACGGATGTCTTACTTTGTCCCAAAAGTAGTTCGTGATCGAAGAAATAGCACTTGGGTAGTGCTCTGTCCGTCCTACGAGAGTGATGCCATTAGAGCTGAGAGGCAGCTGGCAACGCTGAGGTGGCCTGGCCGCGACAGCCGTCACAGGTTGTCTTACCAATGCACTCAACACCGACAAGCCATAATCAGGTCGGCCATTTCCACCGAAGTGACGCCGGCGCCACTCTCAATTGAGTTTAGATTCCTGGTCTGCCACTGGCCAATTTTCCTGTGCGTTGGGGTTGGGAGCTGTTTCTGATTGTCGCCCCAACGCGTTGTTTGCCCTCCCGTTGTTCTGTTTCATTTCCATTGCCTTTTCTACCACACACTTGTTGCTACAAAGTTTAGATTGGTAAAGCAGCAGCAACGCATAGAGAATATAAATAAGCACTCGTCAGGCAATGGTACAGCTGCATGATTTAAGCATTTTCATTTACTCGATTTATGGACGTAGAAACAAAGGGTCCTGGGGCTATAACTCCCACGTTTTTTATCATTAGCCACATGTGAAAAAGCCCTTTTCCCCATTTTATGGGGTGCTCCTACATCCGTGATACGATTGAAATCTTAATTCGCTTAACTGAATTTATTATTTTTTAAAGAATTCATATAATATAGTGTGATACAATTTAAGCTAGTTTTAATTCGCCATCTGAATTCGTTGAGCCAAAACGTTAAAGGGCATTGTCCCAAGTTTCCATGCATGGTCACTATCCTCTTAGGAATGAATTTACCTGCTCGTAAGAATAAATTCGCCTACTGATGGGTCAAACAAGGATACCTCGAGGCTCATTCCTCGACTTACACAGCTGACTCACATCAAGACCCATGCTTGATAAATATATTTTACACAAAAGACAACACAGGCATTTGTTACCGGCCGTCTGTCCGCGCCCACTATCTACAGTGGACCGGCAGTCGCCGTCGGCGGCTCCGACCACGGCCGGAGCCCGGAGCACTGAACGGCCGTCAGTCGGATGAAGCACGGAACAACGTCAGCCGGGCTACTTCCAGGACTCGGCTTTACGTCGCGAAGTCAGAGTAACGGATCCGACGTCGCAGCCGCGACGGGATGTTCCCTGCTGCCACCAGACAGGCTATTCAGCGATTATCTTAGTAACGTCGCGATTCAATGCATGGGTCTTCCGCAAATAACCAAACGCGCTTACCCCAGGTTTTGTACCCCATTTACCGGGACCGCTTGTCAGCAGTGCCTGACTCTTAACCAGCAGAGTAACGCCGGTTACCAGCACTCCTTGTCCGTTACGCTGTCTTTTGAAGGACAGTATCATATTTTCGTCTCTTGTTGACGAATGAAACATATATTTCTAACGTTCGACTGACATTACAATGCCCGCGAAAAGACAGCAACCGAAAATGTCCCGAATATCCGAGTCCTAACGCTCTATGGCAAATACCACCCAAATCTGAATGTTCGAATGATCCTAATGCATTTCTTTTTTGCAGCTGTGTTCAGGATGGTCCGCCGCTCGACAGCTTACGTACTAGCTCTGATTGACCAGATCCGTGACGTTGATTCTTATCGTTTCTTTGGTGCGGTATTACATCCCAAACACCCCTAAATCAAAATGTTTATCCTATCCTGTGGCGTGTAATCTACTCCCGTGGATCCTTTCCCGACGCTTTTCTGCGCGATCCTCTCGCCCGGCCGCGGGCGCCATCCTTTTGGTCAACACGCGCTGGCCGGCGGGACGGCCGAGCGGGCTGGCGCCGCCCCATTGACGGCCTCATTGCCGGAATCGCTCCCGGGACGCTGGAACCGGTGGGGCTCCAAACATCCGGCCGGCGGCGGCAGCACGCGTATGGCGCGTTCATTACGGCAGCGGCCACTCTCGAATCGTATCGACCTGGGGCTGTTTACCGCCGGTCGCCTCTCGCGCCGGCTCCGGCCGCCGGTCCCGCCCGGAGCTTTCGCAGCTCGGTGGAGCTCCCGTCTGGGTTTCGGGCGGCTCCCGCGACCACGCGCGGCTCCCGCCCGGCCTGCTCATTTTTTCTGAAGCTGATCCGATTGGTTGCTGGGGTGATGCTAAGGTTTGGAGCCCGCGCTTAGCATATCTTGTGGCACAGACTCCGACCTCAGCAACCGATGGAGCGATTATGGACAACGGACGACTTTGGGCGAAAGTTTAACGTGGATCAAAGGATGCACAGGACCGTGGTATATTCAGCTGGACCCTATGTTGGTTAGTTGCCAGTTGGACCGTGGGCCAAATATCAGGCGCCGAGGCGACTCGGATCCACCTTGCCAGGACGGGGAGGCCGGCGTTCTAACCAACTGAGCTACCGATCATGCTTTTAAAGCTATGCCTGCCCGGATCCCGCGCGGCTCCGTCCAGCTCCACTCGGCTCTGCGTGGGCCCGCTTTTCTCCCGATTCTCCTGGCCATCATCATCCCTCTCCCAGCCGGTTTCCGGGCCGCCCGACCGACCTTTTCTGGCTTCCGCCGGTCCCGCCGGCGCCGTCAAATGTTCGGCCGGCTCCGCTCTGCCGCCGCTCGCCGTGTCCGCCCGGCCCGGCCGGTGGCGAGCTCTGACCACGATTTGGGAATCACGGCCGATAATGGCCGGTGTCGATCAATAGCGCGACGATGAGCGCCGCGCCGCCGCCGCTGCCGCCACCGCGCGTGCTCCTGTCGCGGTCGGCGCCGGCCGCGCTCGGCCCGGAGCCGGAGCCGGAGCCGGAGCCGAAAGCGGCTCCCGAACCCTGTCCAGCGTCTGCTCCCGCCGACGTCGGGCGTGGGTCAGACTTCGGTTCGCGCCTCCGACAAAGCCATGCCTCCGCTCCGGATTCTGGCTATGCTTCTCGTCTCACGCCGTCTAAGGCCGGTCGTGGCTCCTGCTCTGCCCCGGCTGTGGTGCCCATCGGACCGAGACTGTCGCCTTCTCTGCCTCTCCAGCTCCTGGCCCTGTTCCGAATCTTCCTGTTCGTACTCCAGCTCCTGCTCTCTGGCAGCTTCCGGCTCTGGCTCCGCCTGCTGTGTGCACCGGGCTCCCGCCCCAGGTCTGTGGCTGGCTGCTCCTGCTGTGTGCACCGGGCTCCCCCCAGGTCTGTGGCTGGCTGCTCCTGCTATGTGCACCGGGCTCCCCCCAGGTCTGTGGCTGGCTGCTCCTGCTGTGTACACCGGGCTCCCCCCAGGTCTGTGGCTGGCTCCGCCTGCTGTGTACACCGGGCTCCCCCCAGGTCTGTAGCTGGCTCTGCCTGCTGTGTAGTCCGGGCTCCCGCCCTAGGTCTGTAGCTGGCTCTGCCTGCTGTGTAGTCCGGGCTCCCGCCGTAGGTCTGTAGCTGGCTCTGCCTGCTGTGTAGTCCGGGCTCCCCCCAGGCCTGTGGCTGGCTCCGCCTACCGTGCATGCCGGGCTTCGGCCTCCGATCGGCGCCTGGCTCTGCCTGCTAAGTGCACCAGGCTGCTGCCCCAGGTCTGCGGCTGCCTCTGCGCCGGCAGCCGGCTGTGTCTGCGCGGCTTATCCCCGGCTTAGCGAGCAGGTCACGTTCCGACGATGTGCGCACCGTCTGCAGAAACTGGGAACAACGAGGCAAGGGGAAGCTGAGACCTGGTAAACGATAATAATCCTACTTTTGCGCAGTGCTGGCGAATAGAAATTATTTCCCAGCTTATCACTATTTTTAGCTGGTGCCAAACTGCTAAGTGTTATGTTCTAGCCTGACAGAATTAACGTTTTTATTTGTTTTATTCCTCATGCATTTTGAATTAAGCCGTTGGTGTGGGGGAGCAGTCACTTTACCACGCTGGCTGAAGACTTTCCCGAAGGGTCTCGTTTATTGACGTTTATATTGAGTTAAAGCGTATTGTGCCTTGCTTTGCAGTCCGATCTCGGTGTAGTTGGCCAATGAATATGCACAGAAAATTGTTTTCACAGTAGGCGCAACGTGGGCTGTGCACGTGAGAAATATCAGTCGATCGAATTTTCCCTCAGCAGCACTTAGCGAAACGCTTACCATGATTAATGCTACACAGCTCCTGAACTGGCGAACCTCCGGTGTAAACCCTCACAGACAGGGTTCTCTCTCCCGTTAAAACGAATGCTGTGCTATGCATATTTTCTTTCAATAATCGTAGTTGTGGGGAAAAAGTTTCGTCCACAATAATGGACTACAGCACGCCTTTGCTCCCCTTTTTCAGCAAATAAATAAATGAAAAAATGAATACAATGGTAATTTCTAGACGACATTCGAAAAGAAAATAAGCATTTCCACCGAAGTGATTAAACAACGTTACATGCGAATGGAGGATGTTACTGCTGTTCGAATTCTTTTGAGTTTAATCAGAACTTGGGAAGAACGAAAGCTTACCGTGTCTACCAGTTAACACCATATCCTGGCTCACGATGCGTGTTCTGAGTCTGCTGAACACATCAGCTTGCAATTTCCCGTTTTCCGTTGCCCACGACTGAGCATGGTGGTCTGAACGGTAATCTTTTAGAAGCGTGCGCCATAAACCAAGCACACTGGATGACACATATACGGCGCGCGTGGCAAAAGGAAACGTCAGCTGTTGCGAGGAACAACAACATTATGCACTGGAGCTCCAGGATCGTGGATCACCTACTATTCGCTAACCTAACCTAACCTAACCTTACCTAATCTAACCTAACCTAACCTAACCTAACCTAACCTAGCCTACTGTGTAAAACAAGAGCGAATAGTAGGTGATCTACGACCTGGAGCTCCAGTGCATAATGTTGGTGTTCCTCGCAACAGCTGACGTCTCCTTTTGCCACGCGCGCCGTATATGTGTCATCCAGTGTGCTTGGTTTATGGTGTGCGCTTCTAAAGGATTGCTGGTCTGAACTTGGTTACATATTGACGAACGCATGTTTGTCGACCATGCTTGGAAACTGTTGGGTTTATACAGTATCTTTTGTTACCGCTGAAATCCGCTGTCATCGAAAAAAAGATGATGGTTGCTGTCGTTCTCGAAAGGCATAGAGATTAAATAGATTCCGGGCGAGGCCAAAATGTTGCCCACGGTACATAAAACTGGAACAGACATTGACAACGAATTCACATTCTTCAAATGACGTCATTACGTGAAAGAAGAGAACTTTGCTGTATTGTGAAATGATGAAAAAACTGGCGTCAGCCTTGGTTATAACTCACGACGGGGGTGGATCTGAGGTAGCCGTGGAGCCATTCCTCGCCAATAGAGTCCAAAGCCCCTAACTCATCTCATTCTAGTGTAGAAGTATACAATATCTGGAACGGAAATGAAGTCCAAAGCGAAAATGAAGAGAAAAAAAGGGAACGAAAGGAGAAAGGGAAAAAGAAAGAAGGCAGCCTGCCACGGGTTTCACTAAACATGACAGCTCAGCGTTATGCGCAAGGGGCCCGAAGTTAATGGTCGCCATTAGACAGGGCCTATTTTAAGGAAAAATGACTGCGGGGGCAATGCTGCGAACGAGACGCCTTGGCTGAGCCACCCCCCCGGCATTTGTGTTCTCCTTATTGAGTTTTGTCCACTTCATATATATATATATATATATATATATATATGTACATATATACATATACATATATATATATATATTCCTAAGGAAAGGACATATATATATATATATATATATATATATATATATATATAAGGGCGAATTACGATGAACACTTCCACAGCGCTCTGTCATTAACTGTTATGTCCTTTCGAGGAAATCATGTGTGCAAAATATGGCCTTGGTCCAGCACTCTTAAGCACTTTCACACGAAGACTGCATGTCGTTTGTGCTGGATTTTATTTTATTTCGATGAAATTCGCGCCGGCTTTTGTGCATTCCGAGCCCATTAAATTCAAAGAACACCATTTCATTTATCCCCAGCAAGAACTCATTCTCCATGGACTTGTGATCCCTGAGAGATTCGCTCAGGGAGAGATGTGTCTGAAATGCCTCCAAACGTGTTTTGTGCTTCAGTTTTTTAAACCAAGCGCACGATATGCATAAAATGCACATCATAGTACTCATTTTGACACACTGGATCGAAAGACACTTCGCATTCTGTCTCAGGCCATAGGTCACTGGCCCTGTCGGCAGCAGTGTGGCTTAGGTGGGAATGATACTTCAGTCCTCTTAGCGGTCTCGGGGTTCTGGCGACGATGCTATTCGACGACTTGCAGCAGGTACTGCTTTTGCCCTTCATCCTTCGTCAGTACCTTGTTGTATACTTGGATAAGAGCCACAGCTCGTTCGGCGAAGTCGCTAACTACCGCGATCCCGCACAGGACTTCCTTAGCGTTCGTGAAGCCAGGTGCTGTCTCCCAATCAGCGGGATCGGCGGCAAGGAAGTCCACCTTGATGCCGTAGGCTTTCAGGTTGCCCACCGACTTTGCGGTAATGAAGTCGACGATGATCTTCCTGGGACGAGAACCTCCTTTTCTGCGAGATCCATCTGCGCTCGCTGGGAGGACTCTCCGATCCCTGTTCCTGGAGTGCCGCGATCATCCTCGTCTTCATCTCACACGGTATGCCCTCGTCGAAGAACGACACACCAGCCAGTTCTTCGCTGGGGCACCATAATAGGTGATTGTTATAATAAATCATATGTCGACTATAATGTCATAATAGATAATACGTGATCGGCAAACTCCTTGGAGATCCCCTTCGAAATTTTAGCATTCACATCAGGCTTTGCAGAACGGCCAGGTCGTGCACGGAAGCGCTGACCGCCGATGAAGAGCAGAACCATGCACTGACGTACAAAACAACTATGAAAGAGACGAAGTGCTTGAGTGCTCCCAATTCACTGAGAGTCACGGAGAACTGATGGCAAAGCAAGAAGATCTTGATCCCGCAGATTATGCGCTCCATCCATCTGGCGCGATGGAACCATCTATCTGGCACGTTGGAGAGTACCTGGCTGGGGAACTTGATTCGCCGTGGAGGCTCTTGACCAAAGAGGATAATCGAGACCTCAAAGAACCAACGATAATCATCGCTAGGCTGGATTTCGGCGAGCTTCTCACGGCAGAAGGCGACGAAACGATCATTGGAAGAGAAAAACGTCTCGGCCACTGCTGGCTCCAGGTCTTTATACACCATAGGTTCAAACTTGTTCTAATCAATGAGCCTCCATCTCTTCTTGAAGCTCTTAAACAAGGAGATTGCGGTCCCGAGGAAGGACCGAAGCGCGTGGAGAAAGCCGCCTCTGCCACCAGTTCGACGATATGATGACGACAAGCAAAGTGAATAGGCCGTCACTCAAGCTTCTGCTGAAGAAGCGTGTTTGCTCCCACAACTTGTCCAGTATTGCTGGAGGTGGTGTCGAAGCTCATGCCGACGACGTTGTCCGAAACCTCCCAGTCTTCCAGACAAAGCGCGACAACGTCGGCTGGCGTTGCTCCGGCTCTACTTGCAACTTCCAAACACCGAAGAGCTCGGCGGCACTTCTTGGGCCGGTTACAACGACAGAGTCGATCCACCTTTTCCTTTCCATCGTCAGTAACAGTCTGCCGTCCAGGGACGGCGGATTGCATTTTCGGCTGGGGGGGCAAGCTCTGTCGGATCAACAACCGACCTCATTTGGGTTACCTTCGTCTCCCATCCCGAAAAAAACAACTGAACTTCGTTTTTTTGCTATCGCCGAATTTTTCTTTAAATAAGCAAACCTTTTTTCCAGGTTTTGGCGCTAGTGCATACTTATTTTCTCCAACATGCGTTGATTTTTCTGTTCAGGTCTGTACCCATTGCCATTTTTCAGGTCTTTGACTTTGGGCATCCATCTTGAAAATGGCGAATGATGCAAACTTCTGCTTGTTATTATGTTCGCGTTTATATCACGAATTCAACATTATTATGAAATGCATTTGTAAATGTTTGAAAGGCAGTTTCCTCCCACAACATTAAATTATAACTCGACGCTTAGTAACAAAGCTCCTACAGACTATCATACGAGAACGAAATCATTATCTCAAGCACTTGCCAAAGCAGCTTTGCCTGTCCCCCACACACACATAACGTGACAATGCCAGAGCCAAATCTCTCACATAATGGATCAGGGGCGTAGTCAGGATTCCGCCCAGGGGGAGGGCAAATCGGATCAAGGGGATCCTCGAAACCAATGGGAGCCCTCGCCAAGGGCGGGTCCAAGATTTCGCTAAGGCGGGGGTGGAGGCAAATGGTTAGCGCGGGGCCCCCATTTTTTGCCCTCCAGATATGGAAAATGATGTAATTCTGCTTTTTACGCAATAAGGTGACCAAAAAACTCGAACGCGTCATCTTATTTGAAAAAATCCTGCGTTTTATTTCCGAACACAGTGCCCGAAATATCACAAAAATGGCGAGATTTTAGGCGGCTCCGTCCTCCCTTCATTTGAAATGTCGTGTCTGTATCTGATTCATTAGCCCGTCTGTGCCCCCCCCCCACAATCCCGTAGCTTCTGGATCTGTTTTAGTTTAGGTTAGTTTAGTTTAGTTTAGTTCAGTTTAGGTCAGCTTAGTTTAGGTTCCCTCTTGCAGTTACAGGGGCACTTTTGGTGGTCTCGGGGCGTCTGCCGTGCCAGGATCCTCTAGTGGTCTCGGGTTCCTTTTACCAATTCACGTGTCCCGCGGGACGTCTCAGGTGCTCCTTTGGAAGTTTCCCATCTAGAAGTTTCAGGACGCTTAAACTATCTCGGATTCGTTCCTGTTGTCCCTGAGACGTTTTTGCCGTCTAAAGAGCCCCTCAGGCACTAAAAAGAGCCCTGTGTAAGCCTCTCTCTGCTGTGACAGGGGCGCCTCTTGCAATCGTCTAAGTCCTTTGGCCATTTCACGAGCAGTCTGGACGTCTCAAGGTCTAGTATTTCCAGGGCCCCTCTGGTCGTCTCAGTGGCCCCTATTGCTAGGGACTTTTAGTAAGCAGTCTCAAAGGTCCCTCTCTAACAGTCTCAGTGGACCCCCTGCGGTCCTGGGTACACCTCTTATCGCCTCTGGGAAACATTTTTGCCATCTCAGGGGCCCTTTGGCAGTTACAAAGCACTATTTGGCAATTTCAGGGCCCCTGTGCAGTGTCATAGACCCTCTGAACGTGTCCGGTGGTCCCTATGGCTGTGTTAGGGGTCTTCCTCTGTTACATGAGGTATGTCTGGCAGTCTTTTGGGACCCCTCTAGCCGTAACAACCCTAGCCGTTTTGTTGGCGCTTCATGGGCCTCGCTGGCAGTCTCAGAGGGATCTTGCCCGTGCCAGGAACCCACTTATTACATTCGGGGACCCTCTGTCCGCCCAGCGCCCCCATAAAGCCCAAATACCGTTTCAGAGGCACTCTTATCGTCATTGTCTCGCAGGGGTCTTGCGACCTTTTTGTCGTTCTCAGGGGTCATTTGCGGTGTACAGGCCCATCTTGCCGTCCCAGAAACCACCTGGCCTTCCCGGGGACCCCTGACAGCATCAAGAACCCAAAGATTTCAAAAAGACCAATGTAGCCCATTTGTGGCTCCTCTCGAGACTGAGTAGGTTATCGACGAATCCCCATTCAGTGGGCCCCTCTGGCTGGCCAGGGTCTCCTTATGCCGTGTCAGGCACCATCTAAAGTTCTTTCCGTCTCAAGCGCCTCTCTGGCAATGTTAGCGGTCTCATGGACCCTTTGCCGTGTTGGTGCCCTTTGCAGTCCCAGGCGCCCTCGAAGAGTTCCAAGGACCCTTCTTTCTATCTTAGGGGCCATCTTACCGTGTCAGGGTCTCATTAACCCTCCCGGAGGCCCTCTGACTACATCAAGAACCTTCCGCTTTTCACTCACAGGGGTCCCCTAGGGACTAAGTCATCATCTTGGCCGTCTCAGGGGCCCTATGAGCCATCTGGCGGTCTCGGGACCAGTCTGCCGTACTGCGACCCTGTTGTGGTCTCAGAGGCCCTTTGGGAACTTCAGGGACCCTCTATGCGTCTCAGAGGTCATCTAGCCCTCCAGGAGGCCTCTCTGACTGCATCAAGAGCATGTCAGTTTTTTGTAGAGACCCCGTGAAGCTCATACGGGGCTCTCCTCAGGGGGGAGGGGGCGGCCACCTCAATTGCTCCCCCTTTGGATCCGCGCCTGGCCCTTGTAATGAGTGGGACCCGATGTGGTTAAAATTACTGTCGGTTTGTAAAGGTACCTCGTTGAAGTGTAAACGGGCCCATGCTCACCAGTAACGACTTTCCTGGCGACCTGGCGGGAGCCTGTTACAGGTCGGCAGGGGCATCTGTACAGGAAAGCAGGGGCTCCTGAACAATCGTTTAGGGGCACCTGTTGGCCAGGGGGCCACTGCCTGTCTGTAGAGGGCATTCTATCTGTCTGTTAAGGGCTCATGTCGACCTCTGGAGGCAGGGGCAGGGCCCTATTTCCAGACCGAAAGGAGGTCCCTTCAGAGGCTGGCAGGGGTCCTTTATGGGTCTACAGGGGGCCCTCCTGAAACAAGCTGTGAATTCCCCTACAAGCAAGCAGGGGCCTTTAAACGCTCATTCAGACCATGGGCCTCTCTTCATAGCACAAAGCCTTCTTGTACATTCAGAGTACGTTTTCTTTCGGTTCGTACATCGATTTTTTTCTTTTTCTTATAGCGTAAGGCTGATTTTTCACGATTTTGCTTGATGCAGTGGCCGAAGTTTCTGGGGGGGGCGGCCGCCCCTCCTGCCCCCCTTTTCCGCCGTCGCTGCTGCCGTCCCAGTGGACCACCAGGTTGGGTGACGCGGAGAAAGAATGCTAGATTTCGTCCGCAATGGCTTTCCTCTGCGATCTACGTGTCCGCCTCGCTGAGCTTCTGTGATCACCAGTTCAGAGGAGTCGTGGCCGAGGGCCGAATTCGTCGCCGATAGGAAGTGGATTGCAGAGCGATCATTGAGCTTGGTCCGATCGAGGGCTGCTGCCTGACCAGGAGTGGCGATGTTCTTGGCTCTCCTGCAGGGCCGCTTCGAAGGCATGGCCAAGGGCTGCGGGTCATCCTGGTCTGTCAGTTGTGTGTTGTTGGTAGGCGAGTATTCCAGCTGGGCAGTTGCCTCATGCTCGGTCTGCTGTTTAATCCAACGGCGGGCCCTTTAAAGCTTTGGCCTACTGTTGTCGTTGAAGAGCTCGCTCCTCCTTTTCAGAAGGGAACTTATCGAATACCACCATGACGCCTCGGCGACCTGGCTCCCTTTGGGCCTAGAGAATGTCTTTATCCTCTTGGTTTTGATGATCTTAATGGTGCCGACAAGGGCAAGGTAAGAAAGATTGTTAAGGTTGTCCCTAAATCCATTCTTCTTGTCAATTTCCGGGGTGAACCTCCAGAATTTGCTTTTGGTACTGGTCAAGCTTCCTGCTGAGCTTCTTTATCACGTTCCGCTCCGGTGCAGTGAGAATACGGGCTTTGTTCCACACCTTCATCATTTCGCGGACGATCTGTGTTTTGACGTACCTCTGGGTAAGCCTATCCACACGGTGGGACTGAAAATATTGCTGCAGCACTTCTCCACGCGAAGGCAGTTCTGAGCACCGGTCAACCAAAATTTGTCTTTTTTCTCGTGGTGCAGCCATAGTGGCACAGACTTCCGTTATAAAAGGTACTTTCTGCATTGACGCAGATGGTCCTTAAATATCCTGACGTCTAAGAACGCGCGGGAAATTGCCAGACCGGCACCGTGGGTTGCCGTGGCATGGCAAGGCGTGGTACTTCAAATATATAAGTTACAGTCTGCAAACGATGGCCAGAATATTGGCGAGATGTTGCGGCAGCTTCGATTCTTCCCTAAATGAGACAGTAGGTTGCCTGTCCGGGATAGTTTCTGTTGATCTAATCTATCCCCAAAATACATTTTCTCACCGAATTTTGGCCATATGTTTTTCAGCACTGCGCAGAAGTGTAAAAGCTGTCTCAACACAGGCAGAACAAACTTCTCCATTTCCAGGTTATCGGCCCCAAAATAAAAAAGTCACCTCAGACTGAAATATCCGCCTTAGGCCCGCCTCAGTGAGATATCATCAACATTCGTCATTATCTGCAGTCTGGGCCATGTCATGTTCGTTAAGCAGATGAAGCATGCTCATGGGATGCTCAAACCCATGCACTAGGAGCAGCAAGATTGACGGTTTTAATATATGAGTGATTAATTTTCCGTTTTCCTCGCGTAAAACTCGGGTTTAACCGCCTAGTTCAATGAACTACCAATCAGGTACTGGGATTTTAGCAGGGTTTTCGGATCAGGATGATTGGTGATGACTACAGCACTGCTGGACTGTTACCGCATTCATATAAACGTTATCTTACCATAGCGAAACCGCCCTGCGCACCAGCTCGCCCTTCAGTTTTCTTGCTCTTGAACACCTCAAAGATGATTATCAATCATCATTTTTAACGTGCTTACGATGCAATGAAACGCCTTGGCCGCCCACCAGACAATCGCGGCATCGGGTGCCAGCGTACTAATTACGAAACACGCTCGCCAGCGGCCACTAGGTGTGCCTGCAATACGTATTATAAAGTGATGCTTCTAAGTGTGCTCCCACATTACTCAGTGATTAAACACATCCTTCGTTGATAAGATGCTGCTTTGCGAGCGCAGCGCTTTATGGAATACCTTCCTGGGTACGCTAGTACACCTGGCTGTTTTTTTCTTTGCATGGGCAAAGGATCTTGACTGGGGGGCAAAGTGTCCGAGTGGGGGGGGCATTTGCCCCCCCAGTTAACATGTTAAAATAGGCCCTGCCATTAGATCAGGGGCCCCGTATAAAAAAGTCTCAAAATACGTAAGGGGTCGACACGCCGGTGCAAGGGGCTTCGTCCGACAAAGCAATCTGCAGCCGAAAGTCCGCAGAAAATCGCCGAGGGCTGGCCCGGTCCTGACAGCCCTGCAGGCCGCCCCGTCCTGCTCCCCAGCATTTGCCCGTCGCGACTGTGGTCCATTCCTGTCGGCGGCGCCCGACAAGGCCTTCCTGCAGGGAGGCGCCAAGGTTGCACCCGCCATTAAAACCGGCCGAGCCCACGAGCGATCGCCGCGGCGATCAGCTGATAATTGAGTGCAGCCGAGGCCACGGCGCCGGAAAGTTGGGGGAGGGGGTGGGGGGCGATTCTGTCGGCCCGGCTCCTGACATCGATCTTCGGCGTGCGCCGCTCGCCCTCCTCGAGGCGGCTGCCGGGCCTCAGAGCACCTGGGGCACCTGTGGCGCCGACACGGTCGCCGGCGCGGCGGCGGCGCGCCGGCCTCGCCGCCCGTGGTCAGCGGCCAGACGCAGTGACGACCGGTGTGGTGCGCACTGGTCCCAGCCGGCCGGCCGACTCGCATTGGTGAGTGGAAGCCGCGAGCGAATCGGTGAAGCGTGACGGGGCACCGCGGAGGCGGCTGGACGCTTTAGGAGACGAGTCGCGACGGCGCGATGGCTGAGTACGACCCGGGCAGGTCGGTCCGTTCCGGTGACCTCGTTTGGGTCGCCACCTGGCGGCGGTCGCAGGAGGAAGGAGCCGACCAGGTCTGCTGGTACGAGGAGGAGGAGGAGGATGTCGCCAGACGTTGCGGCCGCTCGTACAGCGGAGGCTCGTCGCCCTGCCCGCCGCGGCGCTTCGCCGAGGAGGTGCGCGTTCAGTCTCGCAGCGCCTGTTGCGTGCACCAGGACGGCAGCCCCAGTCGGCCGGCTTGGGCCTCGCGCAGCGCCGGCCACCTGGAGCTGTCGGCCGGCGCCGGGCCGCGACCCTGGCCTGGCGCCTGCTGCGCGCCCGACGAGCGGCTGCCGTGCAGCTGCCAGGCGTCGTGCTGCGCCAGCCCGGCGGCGACGGCGCGCCGGCACTCGTCGCGGCGTCGGCACCGGCATCGACACCGGCACGGCGAGCGCGGCCGGCACCGGCAGCGGCGCCGCCTGCCGCGCCAGGCGCTCAGCCTCGACCGTCGGCCGCAGGCGGCGCCGTCGCGCCGGCAGCTGACGCCGCTGCTGCGCCAGGCCACGGTCGGCGCGGAGGACGGCGAGTATCTGCCGCCGCTGGACGACCGCGGCCTGGCCGAGGCCGGCGCGGGCGGCTCCGGCCTGCTGGGCAGCTGCCGCTCCGGCCTGACGCACCAGTCGACGTTCGACGCCTCCGAGGAGGGCGGCGTGCGCTTCCACTACTCGACGGCATCGCTGACGCCGCGCTCGCCGCGCGCCGGCTCGGCGCTCTCCTGCTCGGCGTCGCTGGTCGACCTCTCGTCGGCCGGCGCCGAGATGGTGACGCCCATGCTGCCGGTGCTGGCGCACGCCCTGCGGAAGCGCGCGGCGCTGGTGCAGCGCGGCCGCAAGCGGCTCGACCACCGGCTGCGCTGGGCCGTCATCATCACCGGCCTGCTGCTGCTGGCCGCCAGCGTGGTCATGGTCGGCGTCACGCTCAAGATGGCGCCCATGATTGACGACATCGGTGAGTGTGGCGGCGCGGCGGGCCAGACCCCGGCGTCGCCGGGCGCTGCCGCAGCCCCCGCACTCCCGCAGCCCAAGACCGGCGGCCGAGCTCCAGCCCTGCCCGGGTCGTCGGCGGGGTCGTTCGGTCAGCCCAGGCGCGGCAGCTGGCACCGCCCCGACAAAAACAACACCCGCACGACGAGGCGGCAAATGGCCGGTTGCCGATGTATGGAAAATTGCCCCCGCATGATAAAAAACTACAGCTGTGAGGGCAAATGCGGGAAAATAAGAGGATCTCTGAACCAGGACATTTTCCTGGAATGCCCCAACAAATCTGAAGAGGTTCGAGTTAAGCCTGTAAGGCTACGAAATATATGTCCTAATTTTGTGGGAACTGAAGCAGGATGATCTACTCATGAAATTGGCGAAACATTACATTCAGAAGCATAAACACCTACCCACTTCAGTCAATTGTACGGTTTCCAAAAATACGTCAAAATTATACCTTCAAAATACCTTTTTTCTATTGCATGTGACTGTTATCATACAGGTTAAAACTCAGCTAATGCCGTAGACAAAAGAAAAATATACGTCGGCCCGCTGTTTTACGTAAAATTACACTCCTCTTTGCTTGTCGTTTTATTGTTAACCTAATCAAAACATCGACTACAGTGCGCTGAGTCTCTGCTTAACTACTACAAGATTTAAGCTTCTCAACTGCTTAGAAAATGGAGGTGACCACTTGAGTTGTTTGTGTGTATACAGCGCGGGACTGTGTTAACAATTTTCATTAGAGATACGACCGTACCGTGCTCTTTCCAGAACCTTGCAAAATGATCAATCTTGTGCATGTTCAGAAACAGCCGCCGAATTCAACAATTGTGATACTTCGATGCCATCGACACATGCTTTTGACATGGTGCTATTACATTATGCCACGTTAATCCAAACACATTTTTTTGAATCGTGCATATTGCTTTTGAGCAGGGTTTGTGCATTTTTACCTTCGCCTTTTTTATTTGAAAGTTACCAGGCATCACATGCAAGCTGATCGCAACATAGTTGAAATTTCTTTGGCTTTTCCAGGGTTGGTAAAGGTTTTTGTCCAGTTTCATCACCACAAAAAGCCCCAAGGGCGAAATAATATTGTAGACTAACCTTTAAAAACATGTTTTGCTATACTTTGGGCACAGACTATTTTCTTCACTTCATAAAACCGCGTTAAATCGCTCTCATTCCCCACATATGTGTAAGTTGAACGAGATGAAAAGAATCAAGTCTTGGAGCTTGTTGCCAAATCCAGTGCTATCACATGTTTTTAGAAAAAGCCAGGCAATCATTCAACCATTGTGGCGTTTATAACAACTTTATGTGGTATAAGGATGATCGTCTCATTTCTGACAATTGACTTGCCTTTGCAGAAACGGGCGCAACGTAATGCCTTTCACGGATTCATTCTAAAAACCAATGCAAACCAATTTATGTCCGAACTTTGCGATGCTTCAGATGTGGACCAATACGGTGACATGTGTAATTGTTCTCCGCAAATTTAGCAAATCATTCCTTGGGTTCGCAAAATCGTTTAGACGCACGAACACTCACCAGGGTTGCTCTCTGTAGAAATCAGTCCCGGTTTTTACTTTTTAATGGGTCAACCTACCTTACATTATTACACTTCCATTCTGCAACTCCTTTTTACGTTTTCAAACACTGCGATTAAGTGCGTGACATCGGAAACGATTCCATGCTGACGCCATCACCTCGAAGTGCAGCGGAGTGCAAAAGCACCATGTATCCCATAAAGCATCCCCGCCCCTTCACCCTCTTCGAACAAGGCTTAGTATCTCCTGCTCTCTCGCTGTCGACATAACTCGACTTCTCAGCGGCCGCCGGGCGCCGGAGACGGTCCAGCCAGTCTGCGGATCGATGGCGAAGGCCGCACCGGCGGCGGCCTCGGCCCGGGCTCCACGCCGCTGCCCCCCGCGCACCAATCCACTTAGTGCCGTCGCGGCGCACCAGACGCCGGGCCGGTGGCGCGGCGGCTGGTGACGCGGCCTCGGCCGGGCGGCCGGTCGCCGGCCGATCGACGGTCGGCGGTGGATCGCTCCTGGATCCGTGCACTGTCGCCTCGGGATCGCGTCCCCGTCGTGGAGAACGCCAAGAAAAAGCAGAACGGGGTCAACGCTGCGATTTGTGGACTGAGAGACGCGGAGGCCTGGAAGGGTGTAGCGGAAGCTGTGGCGGAGGGAGAGCTGCCGTGGCCGCGGTGGGCATAACGTTGGAGCCCCCACAGCAGGGGACTGGAACCATCTTCTCATGTGCAAGCGCTGTGGGCCTTACTTGGCGCATATGGCATTGCCAACAAGATCGTAGTGGTCAATGGTGCCGAACAATTCTAAATATTTTAGTCAGTCTTGCTCCCTGATAATCCAATACTTTAGCAATCTGACCTGCTTTGCAGACAGCTTGGGTACTTCATAAAAAATGCACGCCTGCTACTCGCCACTCATTTTTCTTACGCCAGCTAGACGCCAGGGCATCATTCGCGCCCATACTGCAGCTTTGACACCAAACCGACGACCCAACTTTCGGCGCTATATCGCCTGGAAGTGCCTCCCAATGGCAGCTCTAGATCATGACGCAAGCGGACCATGCAGATCTATGGAAAACATGGCATAGAAATGCATAAATAAAGCCATCGGCTGGACGCCACCCGCAGCGCCGTTCACGTAATACCAAACACGCCGACAGGTCTCTATCGAGCGCCGGCACCGGCCGAGTCTGGAGGCTTTCCATTGGTAGCAAGCAGCGGACACTGAGAGAACTCGTAGAGACTGCGGCTGACACCACTTTTCCATCCGACGAAGTGGCCAGGGACCTGGGCTGTTGCGACCAGGCTGAGTTCGGACGAAGCCACCGCATGCGTCCACCGCATGACGACATGGTCTGACGTTCTGAGGAGTTCCGGAGGTTGGACGGAAGAATAAACCGACAGGGCTGCAGTGGAGAAGCCTTGGACTGCATCTTGGCAATTTTGGTCCGAGTGATTGTGACGGGATTTGGAGATGATGCCAGTACTGTATTTGAGGCATCATCGTGACCGGTTTCCCAACTCGTTAAGCCTGCTTCCAAGAATATGAAACAGTCTAAACTGTTAGTTGGTGTGCATTCTGCATGCTCGCCACGCAGGATATCTTTTATATGTTGGGGAGCATGCTAAATACTGTTTTGAATCAATCAGCTGGTCGATTTATTTCACTGCTCAGAAAGGTATTAGTCAGCAGAGCCATGCACTTGCCTAGGCAGTGAGACCAACGCATGCGACCAGCCATTGAAGTCGAAGAGTAGAAAGCACTATGACATAGTTACTTATTTTAGGACACTGTGTTGTCTAGATGTAGTATGCAACCATATTCCAGAGGTAAATAATTAATGCTTCAACAACTGAATGCACTATACAGAGGTGCAGCGAATCCGGGTTTGTGGGAGGATGGGACGCAATGAAAAAGATAAAAGTATCTTTAACTCAACATTTGAAAAAACTTAATATTTTCCCGGACTTCCACAAGCAGTATAATAGGAAGGTCACTTGCGATGGATCTTCGGGATCCGCGCACGCTGACTGTCAAGAAGCCCACCCTCAATTAAGGCCTCTTCTTTAGCAGGGCCGAAAGGTCTCTCTCCGGCATGGACGCCGAATGGCTGTATTGGCGGCGCATCGGATTTCCTATGCAGCTTAGTCTGTTTTTGCATGTCTGCACTGTTTAAGCAGCCTCTGTCACCCTTCCTCTGTCATTCAGACGTTGTTCATGTACGCTCTACCAATAAGAAGGCGCGTATCGCGTGCTCTTTCTATGGCCTGTCAGTCGGCGTGTGTCGCGTCCTCCCCGCCACGGACGGCAGGGAGGCCGGCACGACGGACGGCCAGACGGCGTCCGTCCTGTACAGAGCTGTCGCCGCGCCCGCGGGACCCGCGCCACACACTGACAGACGGCCATCGCTGGCATCGATTCTGCGGCCCGTCTGTGCCTCCTATTGTCTGAACCCTCCTGGGCACGCCCACAGCCGGCGACCACTGCGGGCACCCCTCCCTTTCACCCCTCTGCCGGCAGAGCGCCCCCGGCGGTCGACGAGCGCTGGACATCCGCGCCGTCCGGCATTAGAAAAGGTCACATTTGGTCGTGGTTGGCTGTCACCATGTTGCATGCCGACGTGGGCCGATGGAACGCGCTGGTGCGGATGATGTTAATGGTGGGGTGGCAGGGAAAATCGCCCGTCCGCCCGGGCTGATGGTTTTTGACAAACTTCTGGTGACTAAGCCCGTGGTCCCACTCACTACGGTGGGTGTCGTTGTCGAGAGCCCCTTTCGCAAAATTTCGATTTTTCGTGTTTCCAGATCATAAATATCGAATGGCATATTGGAGTTTTGGATGCAGATGTGAGACAGCCACAAGTCATGTTATGTATGCGCAGTCACGATATTCGCAGCTCACTGCAATCGGGTGAAATCGATGAAGTCAATTTTACCCGCCGGCACAGCTGCTGTGCTGAGTACAAAAGGCCAGCACTGTGCCACCGTTTGTCTCCAACGACAAATACCCACTCATGGCAGCGGACCAAATGTGCCACTTAGGCGGACGAAAACTGTTGAGTTGTGCATCATTCACGGGCTGACACTTCCCTGACAGGGGCCGCATGGGGGAGGGAGGCTTGTTCGTCGAAAACTCCTGCTTCACATTTACGAACATTGCATGGCAAGAAACGCATTTAAAATGGGATGGCTGCCAACTTTTGACCGGTGCTGCAGTCGCACCATCTGCGGTGTGGCCATAAAATCAAGGGGAGCAGCGGCGAGGTATCATTTCCATGGTGGTATTCATGATGGTTACTTCTGAAGCCCTCATGTATGTGGTACGAGGTTGCTGGCTTCTATGATTTTCAAGCTACGTGCTTGATATTGCGGCAATCTCCGGCCGGGGCTGGAGGAGCCGGTATTCAGCTTCGACCTCGTTTGCGAATTAGGTAGCTGGAGGATAACGGGAAATGACCGAAGACAGAATATATCCTTTAGAAATATCATTTTGGTGACAGCAACGACTGATTTACGTAAAGTCCTCAATTTAACAATGTATTGCTTGCCTCACTTCTGGAGTCGTCTGGTTCGCTGATGACTACTCATCGGGGACTATTTTAGCACTTTAACTGGGGGGAATCCCCACCAGTGACCTGCAATCCCCCCCAGTACACAGCAAAATCCCTCCCCCCGTGAAGAAGTTATTTTGCCAGTAATTCTCAGGCCATTGACGCTCTTCAGGCAGAATCTGTAAGTAGTATGCACTAGGGCTTGACGTTTACTTCGTTAGCCAGTCACCATTGGAATGTCCGGTTTCTGATAGAATCAGTTTCGAAGGAGTCCAACCTTTGTGGTCTTTTATAATGGCTTTGGCCTTTGGGGCGTGGTTATCGTAAATGACGGTCACATGCTCTGCTGGACGCTCTTCTGCATGAGAAGCCCCGTTTCTTCACGAACTTGATTTTATTTTGCGTTTCACTTCGATGGTCTGGTCTTGGTGACGGTGTCTACGTTCAGCACAAAGGTAAAAATGTTGGGGAATGCCATTTTGCCCTTTGCCCATGAATGTTACACACACATGCTTTTTAACCGCACACAGGACGCTATGCGATGTGCTATTCAGTTTCTTTTGAGGGGCTCTCTGTTTTGAGTTACTTTCCCTGGCTAGCCAAGGCAGTATTCTGAAACCAAGATATGACAACGAAATGTTCGAGTTTTTTGACAAAGCGGATCCTACGTTTTGAGCTGCGCATGCGCTGACCATTTCATTTGGCTATGGACTGAGCCAGCGACTGGAGCCGGCACGTCACTCTTCTTCGCGATAAATCTGCGTTGGAAGATGCAAGACTTTACCAAACGACCTATTACAGACATACTACAAAAAATTGGATGCTTTTCAGGGGTTGATATCGAGCACAAAAGAACGGGCTACATGTCGGTGTAATTTTCATTGCAAAAAGTTAAGAGCCTCTGTGCGATATTGAAGTGGAATCGATAAGAAGTTCGAGAATGACTGTATCGTCTATTTCCAGGCGGCATGGCGCCCGAACCCTGGGTAGAAGCCTTCGGACTGCATGCACAAATAAACGACGGTACACGGAGCTAGAACCGTGATGCTTTTTCCGAGTCGCTGCGATCTCTGGATCGCCAGCACCACACCTAACACTGAAAAATGCCCAGACACGACATTTCACATTACGATCAGCTGTCTGAAACGTGCACGTGACACTTGTGCGTGTCACGTGCCGCGCTCATTGAAACGTGATGTATGCCACACGATTGCCCGTTCAGCTGCCATTCCAAGTTGACGCGTTTCGAACTGATCCGACTCGTGGTTGCCGAGAATACTCGTCGGAACCAAAGCGATGTTTGGCGCTCTTTGCGTTTCCCGCTCTACGTGTTATCTCTATCGGCTAAAAATGATTCTTGAAGCGCTCGGCACGCGCCAGAGACGGATCGCAGCGCGACAAAAATCAGCGGATTTTCTTGTAGTGCGCGAGACCTGTAGAACGGTGCACGGCACGTGCCGATCTGCCAATCCGCTTGGACCCTAGACCGAAGCAAAGATTTGTCGGCAGACAGACAGAGAAACAGAAAGAAAGGCAGACACACGTTTCTCGAATAGTATAAAGGTGAATGTTGATGCAGCTATTCGTGAATAAAAAAGATGAGAATGGAAAATGAGCGCACAGCTTCTTTTTTAGGGAAAAACGCCCGAAAAGTTTCAAATTCCGTGAGGTGGAATTCGATTGACGTAGATATCTGCAAAGATTAAGGAAGGATAATACATAGGATATAATAAATAGGATAATTAAGAAGTGCTCTTTGTATTTGTGATGATTCAGCTGGATTCCGTTCTGATTGGTTCAATTTCATAAACTGCTGCGGTCGCAAGCGAGATAAAACAGATCGCACAAATATACCGCAAATCCGGCTGGCGAGCCCATCACATATCGGAGCAGCAGTCGACGGGCTTTGGTCGGCTTGTCCCCACCCATGTAACTCCCATTACGCAACCCCTCTAGGTCCACATGCACGCCACAAGGAGCACAAGCGTTTCTCGGACGCGCCGGTCGCTTTTTGTGGCCATTTAGCACGCCGCGCATTTAAAGCCTTCTGTGCGTACGAATTTTGTATTCGAATCAAGTTTCAGACAAAAAGCTGATCGAAATGGCCCCTGTACCCTCCAGGATTGCATTATACACTTCATTGCCAACAAACGGGTTCTGTTTGTTGAACAAACGTCGGCAGTCTGGTCTCCGCATTTTTTCCCACGCACAATGCCCACGCCATCACCCCAGCATCGTTCGGCATTTGCGCTGTTCTCTTCAGTCTGGTTCCTGTTGAATGGTCGATCAAGCTGCTCGCAGTGCTGTCTTGCAATCTCACTATGAGCTTCTATGGAAATAGATTGCCTTCGGCTGTTTGTTCTGCCCGTATGTCCTCGCACTTCGCTCTCCGACGCACGTTTACCGTGAGCACGGTACATCACGTTCAGTGCATTTCAATCAAAATCTTTTTCTGCAGGTATTACCAGTTAATTTCCCTTCAAGCAGCGCGCTGGTGCATGAAGCAGCCACTGCCACACACATACTCTGTTTTCTTTTTCCCGGACTGGACAGGTGCGAAATGTTATTTTCTTATCCCATTTTCGGCAGTTTTCACAGCCCCAGTCTCCGTGAAGATCGCTTGTACTTTGTCGTTGTCTGTGCCAGCAAGTCTTCCTCGGTACCACTGGATTTCCATCCGTTTCAGTTAGTATTCTTCGATATTGCTCGATCTCCATTAGTCTCTGTTGGTCTCCTTTGGTCTTCATCAGCGCATCAGTCTTACGGTTTCCTTAAATCTCGTTTGATATCTGTCAGTCTCTGTCGGTCTCAACCGCTCTCCGTTGGTTCCTTTTGGTCTCTACCGGTCTCCACCGCTCTCCACCGGTATCCATCGACATCCTTCGGTCCGTCGATCTCTGTCATTCTGTGCCAGCATCCTCGGTGTCCCTTAATCTCCCCAGCATCTACTCAGTCTTTCGTTGTTCCCCACAGCCACTTTCGTTTCTGCCTGTCTCTGTCTCTTCTTTCTGTCTTCGTCTCATCCCTTGTATCTGTCTTTGTCTTCCAATATCTGTCCGTCTCTGTATAACCCTGTTTGTGTTTGTCTACTGGCATTTGGGTCCAGCTGCACCTACATGTCTGTTATGGCATCACTTTTACTGTCTTGTAGCGTATTTGAAATCCCGGAATTAGAGGCATCGTCAGGGTCAAACCGAGCACGATGGAATAATGCAAATTTTAGTTATACGCAAAAGAAGTTGGTTTTCAATCGGGATCGAAAAAAACATGCAAAACGCGACATGCAGACCGTTTTTGAAGCTACCACAACGAGACACCAGATGGCTTGTACTGGCGTGTTCATAATTGAATGAGGAACATCTTGGTAGTATTTTTAATGGTATGCTCCCAATGGCCACAATCTTCAGTCAAATACATATATCTTGAAAGATGGAAAGTTGTCGACGTCGTGCAAAACCACAACTTCCACCGGCTTAGCAGCGTCAAAACGACGAAAACCCGTTCGTTCCACTGGTGTTAATTTTCCTAACAATCTTACCCTCCATACCAAAGGGTAAACACAAAGGACCCGAAAATGCACCCACTTCAAGCGCGTGCCGCGGCCACCCCGTCTAGCGGGAGGCGTCGGCCCTGTGGAATGATTGCAGTCGGTACCTTGTAACGTGGTAACTACTGTAACTACGTGGTCGGAGAGTTATTATAACTGGAAACTGGATTCAGCCGTACCATATTTTGTAAACCTTGAAAAAGGCGTTTTTAGTGTTCCCGTGGGTAACACGCATCACGCGCTGGCCCCCGAGCGCGGTGTTGTACATGATGTTCTTCTCCAATCGACTTCTGTCGAACGAACCACGGTTGGCGAAATTAGGCGCCGGGAAGAACGTCGTGTCGGCGGTTGACAGGGTCTCGAGTTCAGCAGACAATGGGCGAAACCGCTTCCCGCATCGGTTCACGTGGCGTTGCATAGCCGGAGCGGCAGTGGTGCACCTGATTAGTGTTTGGCATAATCACAACGGCAGAAGGACGGCCTTTCCTTTGGTTCCAATACCGTGTTAACCATTGGCGTCTTTGCATTCAAAATCATAGTGTAAAGCACTTTGAGCGCGCACCGCGACTATTACGTCCAGGAGATCATGACCCCATTCTAAAACCATGCAAAACGGGCATTTTATTGTGTGTTCCCGAGGCCAACATGTACCACGTCCCGGTCCTGGCTCGGTCTTTTCCATACTATGCAGTTCTTTAATTGTGTTTTTTTTTGTCGAACTCACCCGATTTTGTGTCGGGGAGACCCGTTGTTTCCGAGATCAAGCGCCCGCAAGCAGCGTGCGTCCAAGTTTTTCGAAAATGTGATGGATTTCGCCAACTTGGCGCTCCGAAACCCGAAAATCTAACACAATGCGTTTGCCACCAAATTCCTGAGACGGCCAATCTTCAGCCACTTGCGACCGCTAGTCCTGCCACAGCAGCCCAACCGACCACCAAACCGACCACCGACGGGTCGATTTGGGGGTCAGACAAAGCAAGGTCGTCGAAATGCTTAGATTTTGTATTCATGTTACCCATAATTCAACTGGCCGAAATGCCCCTCCCCCCCGGATTTGCTTTTGAAATAGGCCCTGCCACACATCAGTCTTACTTTGTATTTGCTGAACTTTGTTGACATACCGACAAAACGTAATGCAACTAGGAACCCTGATTCTGGTGAAAAGCCATAAAACCCAAGCCCCAAACGTGCACACAGTTTCTCTCAAGAACTCCTTGTAAACATGCCATTGAAAACCAAATGCAGTGTACCAAACTGCTAGTGTGAGGACGGAACAACGTTACAAACGTTGCTTTTACAAACGTCTTGCGTTCTCTTATCCCTTTTTCGCGACTTTAAGAATCGGAAAGAAGCACCTGATACCGCACTGGGTTATGCAGCACTTCTTGGTGCCGAGACAGTGGTAATCATGCCGGCACGTGGATCTCAATCGACATAACATCGTCCGGCCCCAGACGGCAGGAGGACAGAAGCCCGGCTTTCGTAGACTGGCAGGAAGCGGGTCCGTGCAGAGTTTGCCGCGGTAACCGTAGCAACACTTCTGATCCCCGGGGCAGGCGGCGTCACTGCTGCGGCACCTGTCGGGCAGCGGATGCAGCTTCGGTTGGATGGTGCGCGGAGGACAGCGGCCTGGCTTGATGAAGTCGAGGCCCACATCGGGCTTTCCAGATGTGGTGGAGCTCCCCGATGCGAGCACGAGACTCAGCAGTGCTGCCGTACACCAGAGCCTCATGGTCGACGCCTGCGGACCGGAGTGGCGCCTCGCACGGGGTCGCTGTGAGTTTTCACCGCTGGCCCACGACAGGTGACATTCACCGGGATGATTTGTGACCTTTTGAGCACTGCGTCGGAGTGATCGACGGTGCCCACACATCCTGATGTCAAGAGGGCATCCTTTTGGTGGTATTTACGTCAGTTTATGAAAAGGACGCATGTGCCTGCTCTGAAGGTCCGCGGGCTTCAAATCTGGCCAAGTATAACGGTACCATTACACGAGAGCATGCTGAATTACATTTTAAACCTTTGGCCATGTACGGAGACGACCGTGTAGAACGGCACTTGGAAATGGAAGCAATCAGAGTTATTATATCTACTGTTAACTAAATTCCAAGCAGATGCAAACACTCCAATTAAAGCATGACTTAACATTTTCCACGTACATGCAGGATAATCACGTCAGCAATTTGGCGTTGCCAGGCATGTAAAGGAACACCATTCTACAAAACTGCTATCCTCGATTGCTCCTGTAGTTACAAACCCATCTGATATTATGAGACAGTGCGCGTGTTCCACCGTTCCTGATCCGTCTGCTTTTTTGCCGATCGTGTCCAGACCGTAAACGACGAGGCCGCCAAACTATCAGTGCCTGCCAGTGGATCAGTATAGAACATTTCGGCACGAATTTTTTTATTTTTTTTCGTAAGTCTGTCGCAGTTCGAAGCAATAACTGTGCGGACAAAATTCAGTTACTGATGTCCCGCAAGACATCAGTCCTTTGAAAACAAAACGTTGCACTGTTGAAGTTCACGACATAATATACATGCTAACAGTGTCTTAACGGTGTCTTATTTTTTAATCCTGCGCGATGTCGCTAAGCAAATAGGATGTTAGAAAAAAGGTGAGCAGATTTACGGAGCTCAAGCCAAATGTGTCGAAATGCGACGCTGTGAGGCACTTTAAAGCTGTGGGGACAGCTAGATCCACCACACATAATATCCTACGGAAGCTCGAGAGAAGCGACGCTATTTTGCATGGCGGAAAGAGCAAAGCCGGAAGACCGTGCCGCAAAGCGGACGCCAGAAAAAAGGAATGCATTTCTGAAGGCGGCGACCAATAAAACCGGGGATGCCGCTCCGTCTCTTAGTCCGTCGTTTTGGAGTGAGCAAGCGACTTGGCAAATATTCCGAAGGAGCTAGGGATTGAGTATGGAAGGGGGAGAAAAGCACCAAAGTCTAATGAAAAGCAAGATATCAAACAAAAAGCATGTGTACGCCGCCTGGCACGAACATCACTACAGACATGCGAAAACATAAAGGTCGTCATGGATGATGAAAGCTATTTCACCTTTTTTGGTGAAATAGCTTTCCACAACATGCCAGGAAACAGAGGTTTCCGTGCTGGTCCAGGTGGTGACATCCCGAAATATGTTACATGTATGTCAAATGATAAGCGTCCAAAGGGAATGATGGTCTGGACTGCCATCTCCTCAAGATGGGCCTCCAAACCTGATATCCTTTCCAGTGGGGCCAACGTGGGAGGCGATATCTATCGATATCACTGTCTGCAGGATGGGCTAATGCCATTTGTGCAATAGAAATACCCGGATGGTGGCTATCTTTTCCGGCCAGACCTGGCTGCGTCACATTACACTCTTGAAACGATCTCGTTTCTGGAGGATGTCGGCGTGCCGGTAATCAGACGAGAGAACAACCTCCGAATGTACCTCGGCTGCGCCCAGTGGAGGATTTCTGAGCGGTCCTAAAGCAAGAGGTGTAGAAAGGAGGACGGATGGGATCTTCTGAGGTGACACTCAAGCGCCAATTCAGAACAGCACTGGTGCCTCTGGACACGGAAGTGCCGCTCATGATGATGAACGGCGTGGGTGCGCGCGTGAAGGCCGCAAGCCGCTTTGGTGTCACCCCTTGCTCCACTGAGTGTCGGATGATAGATGATGTGTTCATGTTGCACCGTCCTAGATTCTGATCCAGTATATTTGAATGCAATTGAGTTATACGGCACCGGAATTTGTGCGGATATTTAATGGGCACGTTAGTGTCATGACTTCGAGCGATTTGCGGCCGCGCGCGTCAAGGCCGCACGCAGCAGGATTTCATTTAGTGATGCTGCCAGGCCATTATTACTTTTCCCCCTCAAAAAAAGCAGCAAAATGTGCATCATCTTGTTGACGTCATTCCGCGATTGACTGGTATTTGGTGTATCTCCACTGACTGATGAGAAATGAGCAAAAATTGCCCCCCCGAAACTAACTTTTGAACAAATGGACGGACTTCAGTGGATCAAACTTCAGTCGATAATCATGCATAAAGTGACCTTGGAATATAAAGAAGAATTAAGTATGGAACAAAACTGGGGTTACAGGTGAAGGAAAAATGCCAAAAAATACATTTTTATAGTGGTTGCCGAGGCAATGAATCGAACCCTCGCATTTCCTTCACACCCCATCATAAATGAGTTAGATACTGAAAGCGTATCGTGCACATTTACACTGCCAACATTTGTTCAGGGTAAGGCTGGGAAAAAACTAGTTACATATCTTAGATCCTGCGGTACGGGAGCAGGGGTCGATTGTGTACCCTAGGCTGTCGCTGTGGCGGAAAAGTTGCCACTTAAAATGCTGTTTGTAGTCATGTACGTAATAGGTTCAGGCAAAGACCAATGGATTTGACACACGCATTTGGCATCCAAAATGTTGCATGTAGTCATAGGTACAGATCATCTGCCAGCTTTGCTCTTTGGTGGTCGCAGATATGAAATCCTCAGATCTCGCCGAACCAGACGGGTTTTACGACAACCTTAACCCGTCTCCCGACCTCCGGCGGTAGGAACTGTCCCTGGTCGTCATTGGCTGCAGTCCCTCTCTGCCAAGATAAGCAGTGAGCTAACGATGTTGAGAACAGATGTGACTAGCGGCGGCTATGGCTTGGCCCTGGTCCGTTTCGTTTGGAGATGATTCATCGCCGGTAGATGTCACTAGTAGTGTTACATAGATGTCGCTGAAAAGTGGCGCGTGCTTCCATAGCGGGTTGTTCTCCGCTGTTTCCTTGCGGTTAGTAATGGTTCTTCCTTTGAACAGTTGCAATGTTTCCTGGGAAATAGTTTTCGCCGCAAAATAGCTGACTTTAGCACGATGATAAACAATGTTAACCCGTGAGTGGAATGTGTGGTAAGCTTGCCATTACCCTATGTCTTAAAAGGGTGGTAACCAAGGCGTGGTAACGAAATCCAACGACAACTGTAAAACCACTAACGTTGAGTGCTGCACTTCGCGATAACTAAGTTAGTAGAAATAGCAAATGAAGTGATGATAATTGATATCAGTGTTTTTCTTTATGGATAGCAATAATAGTTCATGGATGAAATCGGACATTTTAACCGAGACGAAGCGTTTTCTGTTTTTATTTTTTTATTTTTTTTTTAGTCAGACATCTCAGTTGCACTGTCATCTCGCTGGAGAAAAAAAATGTGGGACGGCACCAACATCATCAAATATATATGCCCCATACAATCGCGCACCACACACACTCGGACCGCGGACACCTAACGGGTGCGCTGACGCTGCGTCGTCGTTTCCGACGTGTCTTCGCTGAATGCGAGACACTGGCGCCCGCTCCCAGCGGCGACACAGAGCGTCTCGCGTGCGGACAAAGTCGGTCCCGGGGGTACCTGGACTGTTCGTGCCCAGCTGCGGCTGCCGCCCCGCCGGCGTCGCGCTGGCCATTTCCCCACCGCTGCCTCTGCCGCCGCTGCCCGCTGCCGCCGCTGCCACCACGGCTGCCTAGTGCTCAATCTCCAGCGTGGACCGGCGTGAGCGGCGGCGCAGTGCGCCGGATCTGGCCGCCGCCGGCCGATTACACGCGCTATATTTGGCCGGCGACAAACGCGGCGCGCTCGGGCCGTATTGAATCGTCTCGAATCTAAAGCACCTAGATGGAGGCCCGTTTCCCGCCTGAGTGCGCTGCAATTGATTACCCGACTTGTCTGAGCTCTTGCTGGCCGAATTTTATCGCCTCGTTATTTAGGATCGGCGCCAATGCTGAACGATGTTTTTTTTATTAAACAGAAGGTCGTTATTTAACAAAAATACACCTTAAAGGCACATCTAGCTACGGCTTAGCTTTTTATGACCTGGTTTAGGTTACTACGCTCTGATAGATACAGCTTGTGGTTGTGGATACAACTTGTGGTTACAACGCTCTTGTGGCTGCCGTATAATCTTCGATACATAAAGCAATGTCTTAAAACGTCTGAGGCTCCTCTGACACTTATGTGTGAATGATTTCCGTAATCGTTCAGTCTCACGGCTGGCTGGAATCTCGCGCATCTTAAGTTAACTTACATCATGATTTAAAGCCGTAGAAGTCGTTACATCGCATCGAAGCTGTGCCATCCAACAATTAATTTTGGAACGAACGGCGTCAATATTGCTGTCACATATTGTTGTATTTGCCATTGCATTTGTGGTGCTTTTAAATAATTTGTTACAAGTTGGTCTCTTTTCTATGTCGGTTGCAACAGAAAACGATTCTTGCTTAATGGTGGTAAAGGCTGTTCAGTAACGTGTAGCATTAATAACCGGGACAAGAGGGTAGTTATGGAGTAATGGTAAACATGTCGCCGTTTATTTTTTCCAATAAATGAGCAACGAAAACCCTTCATGTTACATGACTTAAACTGTTTGGAAACGTGTTTGTCGAATGCAGTAGAATAACCAGAATGAATGTAATGGGGCAACGTCCATACTCCATGGTACCTGAGATGTCTTGGACATAAAAGCAAAGGAATGAAAGTGAATGTTCCTCTTTTCTTTTGCTTGCCATATAAAACACAAGGGAACGTTTCGAAAATAGCAGCAGTTTCATAGCCTGGCTTTGAAATTGCCGCCTGAGTAGCTTGGTTTGAATCCAATGGGTTCTTGAAAAAGCTTACTTAACCCCCTGAAATAGTTGCTAAGGTCCATTCGGTTTGTTTTACAGCAGTGTAGTGAAGGAGATAAAAAGACGTAGTCCAAAGCGGGTACTTGAATTAAAACCAGACCTAATGTCTTATCTCACCATAACCTTTCTGGGTCTAGATGCCTATTTTCTGGTGAGTGCCGATTGATGTACGCTGCAATCGGATCAGCCTTATATCCAATGGACTGTACAGACAAAAATCGAAACGGAAGAAAACGGAACACGACAAAAGTGTTCTGCAGCGCCTCATCGTTTTCCGAAACGGACCCTTGCCGCATTGTAGCACGACTGCGGCGTCAAATGGAATGCGCTACATGCCTGTCGTCATGTTACGCAATGTCAAATCGCGCTCAAAAACGATTGCCGAACAAACGCTGGCTCAGACCGAAAACCTTCGGGCAAAAGGGCATTGGAAGAGACATTTCAGTACCACCACGGGTTTCTTGACCATGACACTTTGCTGCAAGGCTTTTAAACCGCCCGCTACTGGGCGACGGTTGACCGCCCCCGCTGGAGGTTTTCCAAGATTGCGGGAGAACGAACAAACGCAGCGCCACAAAATGTTGTATAAGTTTTGCTTGACCATTTCTACACATCGTTTTAAAATTTTGGACTCAGGCCAAGTCAGGTGTCTGGCCTGGGTCGGGTCAAGTCGACCTATATCTAAAAAGGCTTAGCGCCCTGTGACTTTCTGAAAACATGGTATCACTATAAAACTTTCAGAGATTAGAAATCTTGATGGATGCAAAAAATCTGCTATTTCAGATTTTCCGAATTTTTCGGGTCATTGACCTAAGGTCAAGCCGTTTTTAAGATGTCGTTCAGATTTTTCCGAACTTTTTGGGTCATTGACCTAAGGTCAAGCTTTTTTTAAGATGTCGACGATTTTTCGGAATTTGACGATTTTTTTTGCAGTAGTTTTAATGCGGGGTGATGCAGACATTCATTTACCGTCAATGGACAAAGTATCAGTGACTTCCAGCCATTGATCTGAGGTCAGGTCACGAATAACTGTTGGTTAGTTGGTTAGTTATTGAGGCTTAGGGGCGCACCGACTGCAGGGTCATTCGGCGCCCAACGAATAACTGTTATGAGCCGAAATGCACAGCCGTCAAAATCGGCGATGAATTGCTCAGAACGGACTGAAAATACCAAACTGGCTCACACAGCTGCAAGTAATACCAAGAAGTTTTAAAAGTTTCAGAAAATCGCATATTTCGGAAATGAACAGACTCTCGCCAATAAAATTCCGCCAATTGTATAGGTGGATAACTACTGAATTTTTCCTAAATCTGAACATAGGGAACTATCACAAGAACCACTAAGATAAAGAAATATTACATGGAAAGGTTTATGTCGCGAAAATGAGGATACGCCTCAATTAGTTTCCGTTAATTTTTCTTACAGCGTTCGGCTACGGCGCCGCTCGCCAGTCGGTGTGAAAATCGTCATATTTTTAACTCAACGTTCCGGCGTGTATATTAAACAAAACAGAGAAATTAGGCGTGTCAAAAAAACCGGCATCTGCAAACTTTTACCTGTTGATTGGTGCCTTTTCCCGTATTCAGGCCTCTTCTCGGTTCCATGCAGTCGGCTGTACTAATATATAATACCTATATAGTATCTAGAACTAGAAATGAGACCAGCTTCGAGCCCTCCTTGTCACGAGCTTTCCAACGGTTGTGCTTATTTTCATCGTGCGACCAGCCGTTCGTGAGCTAGAGGGGAGCGGTCAACTGCCCCCCAGTCGGGCGTGATCGGCGCCGGCCGCCAGTCGGGCGCGGGCTTACGTCAGGACTAGATGAAAGCTAGGCAGTTGTTGCAATAACAGATGACGTAATGAGATGCCGTGCAGTATCATTGCTTCCACTACCTACATATAGAGCTTTGAATATCTATTTGTCTACGTTCGTGCATGGAGAAACTGAGCTTGAAAACGACATGATTTTAACACATTTATAAGAACTGGCTAAGGCGTAGCTTTTCCCTGACCAGGATAAATATTTACCGTACTGCAGATACTACCTTACATCGCGCATGTCAGCATTCAGCGTCCCTGTATCACAGACCGCTAAACTCTATTGTATCGTTGAACTGCACGCTTATCGTGGCGTATCTTATCCTTGTCCGTATCAGCGCTGGATTTGATGGCGTCGTATCCGGTCGGGCTGCGGGGCGCGGTGGCGGCAGAACGTCACGGGCGCTCGGGCCGACGCGTACTTGCGCCGGGGCTTGCAGTGCGCGCCCTTGAACGGCGTCCTGCGGCGGCGAGTGGCGGCCGCGGCCGCTGACCGGTTTCTGGCCGGGCTCCAGCGGGCGCGGCGGCAGTCACCTGACAGCCACGGGAGCGGGCCGCGATTTCTCCCAGCAGCGGCAGTGCCAGCGCTGAGACCGCGCCAGTGCGTCTGCCGACCGTCGTGAACGCCCGTGCGAGAACAGTCGTGCAGCCGCGTCGGGCCGGACCTGCATCGCGATGGAGGCGCTCGAGGTGGACGCCAAGCCGGCGGCGGCCGCGAAGCCTCGCGCCGGCTGGACGGCCGCCGTGGAGGCGAGCTACCGGCGCGGCGCGCCCGGCCGGAGCCAGCTGACGCCGGCCGGCTCGCCGCTGCCGGCCGAGCCGGAGCAGGCCGCCGAGCCGCCGCCGCCCGCCGTCGTGCTCACCGATTACGGCGGCCGCCGGCTGGCGTACGCACGGCCGCTGGGCGTGCATCAGAGCGCGGTGGCGCCCCGCATTCTCGGCTACCCGTCGCCGCTGCACCGGCTCGGCCGGCTCATGGTGATGGCCGTGGTGACGGCCGTCTGCGTGCACCGCCAGGCGGCGCCGCTGTTGGTCGGCCGGCCGCCGGACCTGCTCGCCCCGCTGGCCGCCCTCCCGCTGGAGACGTTCTCCGGCGGTGTCCGACTCAGCATCTAGCCGGGCAGCGCCGTAGTCGCTGACCGCGCCGGCGGCGGCCGGCGGGCAGATAGCAGTACCTGAGCGAGCGGCTGTGAGCGTGCCGCCGCCCCGTTAGCGGTGGCGTTTGTGTGGGCCGCCCGCGGGCCGGCGGACGGGGCGTCGTTTAGGCTGGCGTCCGGCCAGCGGGGACAGCGCGGCGGCGGCACACTTCGGCGCCTGGTTTCTCTGCCGCCGGGAGCCGCCGCCGTCTGCTACGGCGTCGCACGCCGCCGGCGACAGCCTGTTTGTTTCTCGGGCCGGGCGTCGCCCGCCCGCGGCGCCGCGCCGGGGTGCATTGTTGCCGCGCGGAGGGCGGTTTGTTTTGCGCGCTGGGCGGGCGCGGCTCGGAGCCGCGCGGCACCGGCGGCGCGAGAGGCCGGCGCACTTGCGTGCCGCCCGGCGGACATGGACGGGCTGAGAAGGCTGCCTTGTATCCGCCGGCTCAGTATAAACAGCCACTGGGCGGCGCGGCGGGCAGAAATAGCGGCGGCCAGCGGCCGGGGCTTCACGCCGGCGGCAGCGGCGGGCCGCCGGCAGACGGCCGGCGACCGTCCGCGGGCCCGCGGCCCGGGCAGCCCTCGGCGGAGCAGCGCCCGCCCGCTGCGAAGTGCGCTTCTGCCCGAGTGATCCGCGAGAGAGCCTTCAGCGCTGTTCCGCCGTCACCGCCGCCCGTCCGTCGCTGGTGTTCGAGGTGCAAGGCAGGATCACGGGCGGTAGGTCCCATCGACCACGCGAAGATCGCCGTTGCTTTCTGAAAACCGTCTGAAGAGGAGCCCTCGTGGCCGGCGGAGGTCATCGCTCGTCCTCGGCGGCGACCGGCCGTGTCTGTGGTGGCGCTAACGAGCTCGGCCTCGGACGTGCCGAGCGCGGCGGGCGCCGCTCGAGCTCAGAAACTCCGCCAATCATGTCCTGCGGCGGCGGGCGGCGAGCACGGCCGCCGTCCCCGAGCGACCTGGAGTCGGGGTCGTCGACCGACACGCGCTGCCGGACGGGGCCTGATGAGCCGCGGGCCGCGGCCGGCGCGCGCCAGACGGCGCCCGAGGCGGCCGCGTCGATCGCGACGCTGTCGCGCGACGGGCTCGACTCGGGCCTGGACGTGATCGAGGAGGACGCGGCGCCGGCCGGCGGCCGCCGTCACAGTGATCCGGACGCGGCGCGGCTGGCCGCGCTCAGCTACCGCCTCAGCCTGTACCTCAACGACCCGGAGGAGCCGGGCCGGCGGCGCGCCTCGCTGCGCGCCGGCCGCTCGCGGCGCCGGCTGTCGCGCCGCGGCAGCGAACTGTTGAGCCGGCCGGCGTCGGCGGCCGCGCTCTGCCGCCGCCACTCGGAGCTGGCGCCAGCCGCTGCCGAGAGGCGCCGCTCGCGGCGCGGCTCGCGGCGGCCGTCGTCTAGGCCGGTCGACTCGCGCGCCGGCTCGCGCACCGGCTCGCGCGCCGGCAGCGTGCGCCGCCTGCCAGCGGCCGGCGCCGGCGCCGGCGGCGGCCTCCTGCCCAGCGCCGAGCTCGAGCCGAAGGAGCGCCGCCGCCGCCAGGTGGTGCTGGCCGTGATGGCCGGCGCCTTCATCATCGTCTCCATGTCGGTGGGCCTCATCTTTGTCATGCTGTACCTGACCTCGTCGGAGGGCTCCACGGACTCGACCGATGGTGAGACCGCCGCGGTAGATCGACGCGGAGAGAGGACAGGTTGCGTGGCTCTGGAATTACGGCACGGGACTGTCGGCAAAGCGATGCGCTTTGTCCGCGCACCGATGGCAGAAATAATGGGGGATGACATAGTATGTGCCGCGGATTCGGGCTAATGGTAGCATGGTATGGCATTGGAACTAGCAGCAGTCACGCGACCTTTCAGAGATGTCGGACCGACAAGATCTGATTAGTTCACGTTCACGCTTTATTGTAATTGCCTTGGGACGTATATTATATACTTCATGGTATGCTGTTTCATCGTGTTTTTGAGAATACCCAAAGCAAGTAAGGTTAGCGATTTGAATTTCGGAGATGCTCTCCAAAACGCAGTCAAAGGCTCATTTTCCTTATAGATGTTAAAAGGCTATAAACTATTGCAGAAGAACATCTGCGTCCTGTTCTTGTAATATGTCTGCATTTTCCTGGATCCGAATCATTGCTTATCAATAACGCCACTGGAAGAGTAATTCATTCGGCAAAGTTTTTGTTCAGAGACAGCGTAACTGGACTCCAACGGTGCGTTCTTTAAATTGACGAAGGGTGTTAGAAACAACCTCTCATCGTTGCCGGTCGATAACTCAACATAGGAGCCTTTCCATCACTGGGTTTATTTCGGTTTCAAAGTAATGTACCGCTCGGCACCAAATATTTACGAGGCCTCTCTTTTTGTTTGGGCGCTCCCTCCCTTCTCGGACGATGTGTTATCGCTCTGGGATTATCCTGAATGCTTTGTTGGGTCTGCACGGCCATCCTTGCGTCCGGCGCTGGCAGATATACTTGCTATGCCGCGCGAGGCCGGCAGGATCGCTCCTGAGGAAGGTCGGAGAGGTCTAGCGGCATTTGGACCGCACTAAACCGCTCAGTGACAGCGCTATGCAGCGGAAGAGCGGCTTGGGGCTCACTGGGTCGGCCTCTCTCAATTCCCTGCGGTCCCAGGCACCATTTGAGCCGGCAGGCAGCCACTTAGTCCCGCTGAAAGCCGAAACACGATCCGAGTACCCTGCAGCACGTGGGCGGGAGAAAGCTCCAGACTTCTCATGCGCCTGAGGCCTGTTTTCGCCCGGCAATGTTTGCACAGATTTTGTGCATCGCCATCCGCCGTCGTCATAAAGTTTTACGGCTTCCGTCGTGCCGCGTTTCGCGGTGATGTCCCACATGCCTGCTCGCTGCGTGTGAGGTCCTCGCCACGCAACATTGGCACGAGTCTGCGTGGTGTGTCAGCAACGCCCCCGTGTGCTGGCTGCCTGAAATATCTCCGAATTCCGCTGACTCTCCTCTCCCTGGCGATAGATGACGTTCCGGCGGCGCAGAAATCCTCTGGAAACGACAGCTTTGCTGTGGTCGGAGTTCTGCTTGGAAACTAGCGCACCATATTCGCTCTGAGAGCGGCGCTGGCCTGATTGAGTGTCGCTGAGGGCAAGATTGTCTCCCACGCACGCATTCATTGCGGCACTAAAAAGCTCCACAGCGGTGTCAAAAACAGACAGAAAGACGTGCTCGTGTTTCTCTCTACTGCGTGGAACGCCCATACGGATGCGTTAATTTGCTGTACTTCCATCCATCATGGACGGTTATGTGACGCAAGCATGTAATTTCGTCAGGTCACCTTGAACTGCACTTTGGCATTGCGACAAGGTTTCTTGGTGTTCTTAGATTTCCAAAACCAAACATATGTTGTATCTGTCTGTGCTGCTGTCAACGATTAATTCATCCGCCATATATGTCAGCCCAGCAACAGTGGATAGTTTGGCACCTATGCGCTTACAACGAACGCAAAATATTGTGCCGCTTTTTAGATGCTGAGCTGTTGTTATTGTTTATGATATGAGTTTCGCTGCAGTCGCGTCTCCACGTACGTTTTGTTGTCATTTGGCAGTGTTCAGCGAGGCCATTTGAGAGCGCGCGAAATGTCAGATTGGGGCTTGACAGGCAGCGCAGTTCGTGGAGTTAACTGAAAACCTTTGTCGATCGGATTTGACTTAAATTCTACATGGGTGCATTTCTTTGCACGTTCATCGCTGTTCACTGCTGGTTCGACCTTTCTTGGGAAAGCAGCCCTTTCATGATGATTTGTAAAAATGTGTAGCATTCGGTCGCCACACGACAGGGCTACAAACAGGGCAGTTATTACGAGCGAGGCCGCAGGCTGATCAAGTCTGACTTCAGTTGGCAGGAAAACGAGCGGCTCGGCCCGGTCCGGCCTGACCGTAACGCTTTCTACAGCCGAATAACTTTGCAACCACTGGATGCTGAATATGAAGTTTCCACTAGACGATCGCTCAGTTCTTTACCTTTCTCCATTCACATAAGCAATGCGTTAGCTTGCAAATGTGTTGTCCACTCAGCCGTTTGGGGAATATTATTTCGCTCAGAGGCGCAGCCAAGGGGGCCCGGGGGCCGGGCCCCCCTTAAGCCCACAATTTTGTGAAAACCACTGCATATCGTCTTCCCGGCAGGCGGTTTTTGTGTTATTGCAGTTCGCTCTCAGTTCCGGTCCCCCCTCAAGAAAATCCTGACTGCGCCCCTGGTTTTGCTCTTAGATCTGTTTTTCCACGATGTTTTTTTAGGCCACTATGTAATGACAGAGGACAATATAATGGGCCATTTAACGTTTAAACTTGCAGTTTTTGGGATGCAAAATAATAAAATAGATGGATATACGCCTGCTTATATTGTAACACGCATAAAGGCAAGGGAATGAGCCAAGCATTATCACCAGATATACTTGGGTGCTGAATTAATGTCTTCTTTTCCTTCTTTTCTCTTCTTCTTAAGGTCTTTTCTTAATAGCCATGCGAAGAATACTCGAACATCCCTGTGAAAAAGATGTTTAAAAATCATGCATGTCCACTTGTATTGGTAGGTCTCCGTCGTTTGTTACGGCAGACGAACCGCTCAATACAGGCAGTGAACAGTATCATGGGCGATTTGGTGGAGACCTATAAAAACATCCGCTGGAATTGTGAAGAGAATCAAAGACTCGGAAACTGCGCATAAAGAGACGTTTTCCCAAACCGTTAAATTGCATTTTGTTGTATCCATTTTGGCTTAATCCGTTTTGGTAGGTGCTCTTTCGAACACGAGGCAGAGCAATGGAGCTCGATTTCAGAACAATGGAGCCATGGAGCAGCTGAAAGATGGTTGAGTGCCGTATTGTTAATGCCGGAAAAACAAACCTTTTGGATTTGCGGACTGGATGTCTCTGGAAGGCGACAGGTCGAAGAACTTTATGCCCACGACTTTTTGCAGCAACCCATATTTCTCAACAAAACATGATATGATAACCCGTTTACGCCAAAAATGATGCATGCTCTGTCTCCAGAGAACTACATTGGTCATGCGTTTCCACGATGTTGTTGGGCCATTTTGGCGCCATTTTCGTTTCTGGCTCATGTGGGCAGCCGGAGTCAGTAAACCACAATGCATTTACTCCCGTTTCCTCCATTTTCCAGTCCGAAAAGAAAACGAGGAGATCTACAGAGGCCTTAAGACCGTATTCAACGCGTCGACGCCGGCCAGCACCATCGACGGCGACGGATAGCCTGGCGGGTCCGCGGTCCGTCTCCCGGGGAGCAGCTCCCTCGCCCCGCAGCGCCGCGGAACGACGCCTGCCCTTGGCCAGCTGTTAGGCCTGGCTGCCGGCCGGTCATGATCCGCGCCGGCGGCAGGGACGCGGCGGACCCCGCCGGTTACTGATGACCGTCGGGCTCTCTCGGACCGGGTCTGCAGTTCCAGTCGCCGGGGATAGGGCGCCGCAACACGCGCGGCGGGGAGCCGAGCGGGGTGCGTGCAGCGGGCCTGCTCTGGACAGGACGAGCGCCGGGTTCCCACTCTGGCGCACCGGGATGTGTCGGCGTGCCGCCGCCGCCGCCCAACGGCGGCGGAGGCCGTCCCACCACACGGACGTCGGGCTGAGACTGCTCTCGCCGCGTCCACCGTCCGCCGCCGACGCGTGCCGACCGCCCGCAGGCCGGCCGGCGCCGGGCGGGTTCGTTAGGTGCTGACGGGAGAACGTTCGTGCCGAATTGGCCGCCGCGGCGGGGGTTGAGGGGCGCGGCCGTAACGCCGCCGAGGCACCGCGTGACCAGGGCTGGTCCTGTCGGCGCTGTTGTGACTGGCGGAGCCGTGGCTGGACTCAACTGGGCCGCTCAGCGGCAGTGTGAGACGAGAACGAAATGCATCAATACTTCTCTGTTGGGTTGCGACTGCGAGCTGTGAACTCCAGAGGATGTCGCTGAACAGACGTCGGAAGTGCTCGCGTTTGAAGACGGGTGGTGGGATTCAAGCTGACAGCAGCACCTGTGCGCTCTCGTTATTCGTTTTGTGTTTGTTGCGGGTAATGTTGCTTACTTTGCCAAAGAATATTTCATTCGTAGCTGTGACATGTTACAATGAGAAGGAGCGCGTGAATGTCTGTATGATCAGCCAGTTCCACACATGCCCTAAAACAACGCCACACGAACTGAATTCTATTGCCGAACTGATTATCTCCAGTTGCAACTTTAATGGCGCGGGGAAGTTTTAAATAGAAAAAACGGTAACCTTTTCACAGCCTTTCCGCTATTTTCCCTCTCATCAAACGCCGGTCGCAGAGTTGATTACTGCCGTACTAATTACGTTGCTCTGCGAAAAAGCTATTCAAATTGTCACTAAATAATATAACAGCACAACGAACAAGCCAATCTCGGCTGCAAAAACATGTATTCCCAGACAATTGTTTCTGCTCATACGATCATTTTCATCCCAACACAATCTACCGGCCATGACTGGCGTGCATTGCTTAAGATGGTCGTTCCACAGGCATTGATCAACTTTAAGCAAAGTTCCTCTAGCCATGTGTGTTGGATCCTGTTTGCAAATAATCCACCTCATTTATCTGAGCTTCCACGAAACGTCCTTATTAAAGCAAGCCTGAAATCCGCATCATCTTGAACCATTTTTGGCATAAAAAACAGACCGCAAATGAAAAACAAACACTTTGCAATCATGACCAACAAACTCAGAACGTACGTGTGGTAATGAATTTTTTTTCAGCAAACTGATCCCATTTTCACACAATGCTGCTAATTTAAGTAGACCAAAGACTGCACCTTTTTGAAGCCGTCTTTTGAATCCACATTCTGTGGCCTGAAGGACAGGCTAAGCTGAAGTCCGTTGAAAGAGAGTTGGCAGTAATGCAGGCGTCTCGTTTTAGCTACTCGTGATCGTTCTTTGTTACAAGAGGACCGCTATTCACACTCCGTGTGTGAATCTGTGAATCACACTCCGACCCTGGGCAACGCGACAATGTTCGAGCTCGTGTGCGTAACGTTGCGCGGTGCGTTTTTAGTACGTTCGTCATGTTGCGCGGTAAAGTTTGCTGAGCGAACGGCTCGTGATCCGTGAAAGGGTGAGGCTTGAGAATGTTGTTGAATATTTCCTGTCACGGAAATAAAATAGCTCGACAGCCTGGGCGGGAAATCTATGACTACGTTTCCGGAACAAGCTTATCGGCTCGACAGACTGGGCGGCAAATCTGACACCGTTTCCGGAACAAGCGTATCGGCCCTGATACCGTTAAAAGGTCACGCACACTCGAAAGTCCATGCCTCCATGATACTTGTCTCATGGCTGTTCGGACTTCCAAAGGCGGGTGGTGGTCGTCAGGTTCCCGCTGCTGCCATGCGTCACGCGGCATGCGTGAAATGCACCGTTGGGAATGATCGCCGAAATTACATTAGAGCCTGTTCAGCCATTTCACAGAAGCGACGACGCGTACATTTTCGCGGTCTTGTTACCAAGCTGTGCTTAAAGAAGTGGCAAGACTAACAGTCGCATATTTCAACGCCGACGGCTCGTCGGCTGTGACCAGCGCTTCGTAAGTATCCAAAGCGCATTTGGCCAGGAACTCGTGACATCAATCAGCATTGGCACTGAAAACACTCATGCAGCCCATAAAAGAGTTGTGGGATTAAACATTCGTCAGCGCTGCTAAAGCACATGGTTTAAAGTGACGCTACAAGTCAGTTATCTGAATGCTCACACTGAAACCCAGTTGACTACAGTAATAAGTAATAAGTTGCGAATATGGCTGGACCTGACCCATTCAATTTTTAGTCCTTGTATGTGGGCCTAGTCTTAAGCTGTATCGGTATTTGAATCTGTGCTGGTCGCAAGTTCTCCACCTCCATTACCGCATGCGTTCCGCAAGTTTTCCTTCGAAAAATGAGGAACGCCTGACGAATGCCCGAACCCCAGCAACAGTGAGGACGCATGAAGGTGAATGGATTAAACTTTACTGTTATGTTCATCATTGTTGTGTTATTACTGATGACGTGAAAGTAGAAAAAACGCTTCTTGTACATTTTGTGTGCAACGAAATAACATTTCTGGAAACGATCTCAATTGGGTCCATTTCGAAATCAACTCATTTCATTCTGAGTCTATTCCGACTCATTAGATTCAATTTTGGATAACTCGCATTGAGTCGGAATCAGATTCAGTTCAGCACGCCATCGGTCGGATTCGGAATTCGAAAGCACAAGGCTGTTAATCATCAAATACGCTTGACTATTTTGCCATTGGTAAGCATCGTAAAAGATATCTAATCAAATGAATCATTTCTTCTAGGCTTTCATAAGGTAGGTAGGACATTTCACGACAAACGCGACACCAGCTTGGCGCCTGTCATACCAACTTCGGATAGTTTTCACATTAGCTCTAAGGTATGGCTTAGAACAAAATTGCCGAAAAATAGGTCTGGAACCACCAAGTCTGAAAACCACCTAAAACCCGAGGTAAGCACAAATTTCTGCCACCAGAACCTGGCGTTTGCCCGTTTGTGGTCGGCATAGATAGGGTAAATTCGGACAATCCACAATCAATGAAAGATGTCTGTGAAGTTCACAACGAAAATGAAAAAGAAACCAGGAACCATAACATGTTTTGAACAAAACACGTTTATAGTCCATATAGCATCCAGGGATTACGAATCTGAGGTTCGTTCTTACCAAAGGTCGAAGGATCAAAGGTCAAGGCCAAATAAAGCGTCCTAAAGGTCTGTATCTTCTCACGAATATGCGGCGCCACCTACCGCTTTGTGATGGGCACCGATAGATAGAAAACAAAATCTAGGTGGGTCATTCCCCGAAATTAATCTCAAGGTCAAAGGTCAGTGCCAAAACGAGTGTTGAAAAATTACGTACCTCATTGCCGGTAGGTGGTACCACTTAACACCATGTGGTGGATACCAGTTGACAGAGCATATAAAAATCTAGGTGCGCCGCCCGCCAAAATTGACCTCAATGTTAACCGTCAAGGTCAAAACGAGTGTTGAAAATTTACCTACCTTTTCCCCATAGGTGGTGTCACCTACCATCAGGTAATGCACACCAATAGATAAAACACATAAAATCTAGATGGATCATCTGCCAAAATCGACCTCAAGGTCAAAGACCAAGGTCAAAACAAGTGTCAAAAGCTCATGTACCTTTTTACAAGTAGTGGTGCGACATAGCACGAAGCGATGTGCACCATTAGATAGAAATCATGAAAGTCTAGGTGGATCATCCGCCGAAATTGACCTCAGGGTCAAATGTTAAGGTCAAAACGAGTATTAAATATTTACGTGCCTTTTGCCAGTAGGTCGTACTACGTGATGGACACCAACAGATAAAACATACAAAAATCTACGAGATATGTCAGGGTAGAAACGAGTACGGAAAATTTCGTATATTTTTACGAGTAATTGGCGCCGTCTACCACTAAGTGTTGGCGCAAATAGATAGAGCACATGAAAATCGAAATGGGTCATCCACCGAAATTTACCTAAAGGTGTGACGTCAAGATCAAAAGGAGTGTTTACAATTTACATGCCTTTTAATTTACATTACATTTTAATTTACAGTAGGTGGCGCCAGCTTCCACTAAGTGGTGGGCACCAATAGATACGGCACATAAAAATTTAGGTGGATCACGCACTAAAACTGACTTCAGGGCCAAAGGTCAAGATGAAAACGAGCATTGCAAACTTTGTGTCAGCGAATAGATGAGTTAGTGATAGACGGCGCTACTTACTCGTTATAAGGTACATCATTTTTCAACGCATCTTTTGCACCTTGAGCTTTGACCTCGGTGCAATTTCGGCGGATGGCCCACCTAGATTTTAATGTGCTATATCTATTACGGCCTGTCACTTAGTTCCAGCAAACTCCAGGTACTCGTGAACGGGTACGGAGGTTTTCAACGATCATTTTGACCTTGGCGTTTGGCCTTGAGGCCAATTGCGATGGATGACCCACCAAGATTTGCATGTGCTGTGTCTATTGGCGCCCATCACTTAAAGATGGTGGCCCCACGTATTCATAAAAAGGTACGTAAATTTTCAACGCACGTATTCACTTTAACCTTTGACCTTGAGATTAATTTCGACAGATGACCCAACTAAATCATTATGTATTGTATATATTGGTGTATATCACGTGGTGATAGGTAACACCACCTACTGGCAAAAAGGCATATGAATTTTCAACACTCGTTCTGACCTTGACCTTTGATCATGAGGTCAATTTCGGCGGACGACCCACGTAGGCTTTTATGCGTTCTATCTACTGGTGCGCATCACTTAGTAATAGGTGGCGCCACGTACTGAAAAGGACCGTGAACTTGAGGTCAATTTCGGCGGATGACCCATCTAGATTCTTATGTGTTATATCTATTGGTGTTCATCACGTGGTGGTAGGTGGCACCAACTAATGGTAAAAGGTACATTAATTTTCAACATTCGTTTTGACCTTGACCTTTGACCTTAAGGTCAATTTAGGCGGAAGGCCTACTTAGACTTTCATGCGTTCTGTCTACTGGTGCGCATCGCTTAGCGATAGGTGGCGCCACCTACTCGTAAAAATTACATAATTTTTCAACGTTCGTTTTCATCTTGACCTTTTAGCTTGAGGTCAGTGTCAACGGATGGCCATCTATATTTTTATGTGCTTTATCTATTGGTGTCCATAACGTGGTGGTAGGTGCCATCACCTACTGACAAAAAGATCCGAAACTTTTCAACACTCGTTTTGACCTCGACGTTTGACATGTCGGAGTATGACATTATGTATGTCATGAGTATGAGTTTGACATGTCGGACATGTCAATGTCGGAGTATGACACAGCTAGATTTTTTTCTTTTCCATCTATTGGTGCCCATCACTTAGCGGTGCGTGGCGCCACCTATTCGTGAAAAGGTACATACCTCTAGGACGCTGACCTTGTCCTTTGACCCTTTCACCTTAGGTGTAAACGGACCTCAGATTCGTAATCTCTGGATGCCATGTGACCTAGAAACGTAATTCCCTCGAAATATGTTATCGTTGCTTGTTTCGTTATCGTTTTCGTTGCTAACTTCAGGGACATAAGTAAAAGGGCAATGGGTTTAGCCAAACATGGCGACCCACTGTGTTCACAAGTTAAAATTTTTGCGTTGAAGACTTCAGATCGCACTGACAATTGCATTTTATGTACTTACGCATCTAGAACGTACATTGGAGACCTTTACCATGCTGACGAAAGGAATCAAGTTTCCTTGTTTACGCAGCCTGAGCCGCATGAAAACATTTAAGTGTTTTTTCAACTGGCCTGATTGACATTCACTCGTGTTCAAACGCTTAGCACCTCTAAGATTTTTTATTTTACTTTCTATTTATGTGCTTTTTTCCGATGCAGGTATGATGGTGCAGTGCAACATTTTTTTTTTTTTGCCGTGGAACTGATGCATAACATATGAGAAGTCGGTGTCTGCATGTCAGTACGAGCACGATGTAAGCCTCCAGGAGAACAAAAGCTTTCACCTTTTTTAAATTTTTCGTGTGGTTTTGAGATCGACCTCGTTTCAGTGTTGTCCGCAAAAGTCGAAATCACATGCTATATTTTGTCGAAAACATCACGTCACATGCTATATTTTGACCTAGGATAGTAAAAGCTTAAAACAATAAGTTCTCTACAAGCACCACCAAAATGTCGTTAAAACCGGTCAATATTTTGTGAAGTTCGGGGAGAAGAAGAAATCTAACCCGCTTCACTTAAGGGATTTTCTGACCCTCTCCGGTGCGCGTGTTAGTGATCGTCATTGCATGAATATATGCATAGACATATATGTTCGTCTCCGCTGTTTTCGGCAAGGAAGGGAGACGGGGAATTTCAAAGTGATTTCAGATTCCCCTTCAATAAGTACGACGGAGACGGATGAGAATGAGAAGGAATTATTGACAATGCATAGGTCATTCATTTCAGTCCATGCTGTATTTAACGCTATATTTAACAATGATTACACTAAATAATACGGATATTGAGTAATGCCTACATTAAATAATACGTTAACATAATAAATAAAATGTAGATACTTTGCTAGATGAGCCATGTCGGCAAGTAGGTATCACTCCTGATTGGAATAGTCCGGTGGACACCATCGAAAAAGGGGTAACATTACCGAGGAGCTTGGGAAACATCGGTCTAAATGAACTCACTAACTGTGCATAAGCGCTATCTTGGGCCATAAAAATCCCGATGATGGAAACTTTTGGCCGTGACTCTATGCTCGTCATGCAGTCTTGGAGGTACCTACGTACTTTGCGCGTATCTTTGGAGCTTCTACGCTGAAAATGCACAACCTGGATATGCCAATAGAGATTTGTGTTAGAATTACCAATAAATTTGTCCGATAAATGTTTCGATTTCCCTCGTCTTTTATCGATAAAAATACCAGTTATCGATAAAAATATGTTTTTACCAAAAGCAACGTGCTTGAAGACACCGATTGATCCTAATTTTCGAGGAAGATTACACTTAAACTATAAATATAAGAGCCTAATTACTACCCAGATGCGCACCCAACGACCCCCCACACATCTCCTTAAAGATCAACAATACGGCAGAAAAGCAGATCAACAATACCACAGAAAAATCGGACATGTGTGCCTTTTTACAGAAAATATTCGTAACTCGGCTTCAAAAGTTCATTCAAAAATACTACACAGGGTAAACGGAGTTAAAATCGGAAGGCTGAATCAAATTGGTCGGGTCCTGGGCCACGTTCGAAAATCTTGGGAACGCCTCTGTCATTAACTCATTTTGTCACTAGACCGATACAACTTTTGGCCACCTGTCCGGCGGTGGATGGACCTTTTCATGACAATTTTATTGCGATATGAAGACGATTTCTGAGGGAACGTGCCATTGGGCTGCGCAGAATACCTCGTTATTGGGGTAATAAGGGTAAAACCGAGGCCTGTGCTAACAAATAAGGGGGCAAGCGACCAAAAGTGTGGGATTATTTTGTGCGTAGACAAGACGAGATTACTTGCAAAACGTGAACATAGTTGTGAAATGCGGAACACTACTACAGGGCTCCGCTGTCATCTGTAGAGCAAACATAAGGTTCAGATCGGTGAAGCAGACACAAACGGGCCAAGTTCCAACAAAGCGAAGACAAGTAGCAACCAGCCAACGATAGAAGCATTTTTAAGGAAAAAACCGTTGAAAGGAAAGGAAAGAAACGGATGAGCGAAGACATTCTGGATGTATCTCGAAAGCTCACTTCAACTAAAGGACGGAACCTCAAATCCTCTTTTCCTTAAGATAACATTAGCATGCTTTTGACCGGCCTTTTGAATCCAGCTGACTGAATGAATGCAGTTATCTTATAATTCTTCACGTGCCCCTGCTCACCCCCTTCCCAAATCCCCAGCCATTAAGATATGATATAAAATTTATAATGTGCCCCAGTACATCGATAAATTTATCGGTTATCCATAAATGGGGTAGAATTGTGTCGTTCGTAGGTAATAATCAAGCCCTGATCCATTCGCAGTCCTAATAGAGATGTGATAATCAGCAGACTGCTAGGCTAACGGCGCTAACTCTCTCGGAGGTATATTACAGGCTCGTCAAAGTACCGCCCATGAATGGAATTTTCCATCTCTCTATGGGCTCTTAGGCAGCAAGGAAAACTTCAAGGAAGACGGTAAGGGATATCTCGCCAAACTCGGGGACGGCCCAGCTGCAGTGTCCACAACCAGCTCACTTCCAGTCTTTTAAAACCTTTAAATCTAAATAAGTAATTGATTAACTTCTTACAACCAGCCGAGTGATAAAAAAAAGAGCTGCCTAATTTATTTACTTTTTAAAAAGTCAGCCTCAAATGGACTCATTCTTTCTACTCATGGGACATATCGCGCTGTTACAATGTAGCCATGGGTGAAGCTCCACGGCTTACATTCGTAGAAGGTTGGTGCCTATGTAGTGTCGAGTACCCGCAAAGATTTCTGATAAAAAAATCCATCCGTCCATCCATCAGGGCCGCTCATCAGCAGACCGAGTGATGTCAAGTCAGACGCCTGCTCGTCAAAGTGATTGGACAAGGCCGCCCTGAACTCTCGGCTATAACGGCGCGCTCGATAAAACCGTTTGATTGTGGTCGGCCGGCTCCGTGTACGAACCGCGCCGCTGCATATTTCACTGGATCCAATGCAGGGACGCGATCAGGACGGACCGGGACGGGGGCGTGTTGGCGAGAGCCTCATCGGGATGATGGTGACACAGTTGGCAAACAAATATGTGGGTGTACAGTCGTAGCTGACGAGTGATATATTAAGTTTTGATGAGTAGTAGTAGCGCACTAAGTACATTCATCATTTCATTCGCAAACTACGCCCAGAAATGTCTTTGTCGTTCCAAACAAGAACCTCACGGAGGTCTCAGACCCCGTCCTTGGACACGCAAATGAGGTCTAGGTCAGCTATTTCGGTGATCGATTGTAACGATTGCAACGTGAAATGACTGCAGCAGCGGTAGAGCGAATCATCATACAGCCCGGCAGCACGATACCATCTGGCAGCCTCGGGACCTGCCGCAGATTTCTGGCTCGCGCCCGGCCACGGAGGCGGCAGAACAATTAATACTGCCCGGTGGCCGAGGCTGTTGGGCTGTGCCAGCAGATGTCGAGAAGCCAGCGGTGGGAATGAGGGGGGGGGGATAATTCGCCAGCCCAGGCGCAGAGAACGAGGGTCGTGGCCGAGGCTGCAGAGGACGTGCGTTGCCAGCCGGTCTGCAGGTGACGTCCTCGAATCTCCTACGCTATGCAGTTCCGCCTGAGACAGGCCCGGGAAGACATCAGAAACGACGCAGAAACTTCACTGCTAGGCTCACCAGTTCTTTCTGGGTCGGGGGGGGGGGCGAGAGTGCACAGGTAACGAGATCAAGGTCGAGAGGATATCCAGAGGTAACAGGTAACGATTAGAGGATATCCTGACCTACTGACCTCTTTGCCCCACCGTCCCGATAAATCCGTGCAAAACTGTTTTACTGCATATGAGAAAACGTGTAGCTTGTCTGCAAGCAGTCATATCAGCTGTTAAAATAATGTCTCATTAAGTGATTCACCAAAGACGCCGATGAATCCACGAACTTGAAAAGGATTTAACCGCAAAATCACACAGATACAACCAGATAAAACCACTTACATTTCGCTGCTTTTCAACATCGACAACAGTCTTTTCAACAACTTAACAACAATCGCTCTTCTCCGTGCAAAACCTTCATCAATGTCTTCGTTTCTTTAATCTCTCTTCGCCACTTTCCGACATAGTCTGGACCCATGCGCTTTGTTCACTATTTTGCATGCCTGTCATAATAAATATTTGCTGTGGATGATGAAACTAAGAGCGAAGTCTTCCAGAAGCCGGTGATTGTGTGTTCATTTATCTCGGCATTTTGTTGATGCTTTACGGAATATACAGAAGACAGGCCTGTCGTATTAGGCATCTGAGTCTGTGGATACCCTATGTAAACACTATATGGGCGCGAAGAGAGGATGACATTTGGAGCGGCAAGGTATGGGGTAACACGCTTTTCACTGCTTCAGAACAGAGTGCCGCACGGCTCGTCGTCGGTGGTATGCAATACCCGTGGGAGCTTTGCGTTGCGTCGCTGGTTTGCTTCTGCATGTTGGGCGTTCCTAAAAACAAGCCGAAATGCATATGCTTTCGGATGGCCATAAACTAACATATTCGAAGTGTACCCAGGACCCTGGGATCCTGAATAATATTAATGATGCCCCGGAGCATGCTCTTTCATCTTCAGTCTATTTCCTCCCGCCTTTTGGAGAGACACGCAGTGGACATTCGGAATTGGCTCGGCGTTGAGACAGAGCGACTGGGAATGGCCACCACGAGTCGCCACCTGTGTCTCTGAGGTCTCCAAGCTCACAGTTGGTCGCAGCTTAAGCTCGCGAATATTTAAAGAGAGGCTGATTTGCGAAGAAAAACTTGAAGACGAAGGAAAATAAAGTGATGCCTCTAAACTTTCCTGAGACCCAAAAAATGGCAGCCAGTGACGAGACATTTAACATGTCTATCCTCCAAGGCCGTTAGTCCTAAGTAGGTCACTTCAAGGAAGACGGTAAGGGATATCTCGCCAAACTCGGGGACGGCCCAGCTGCAGTGTCCACAACCAGCTCACTTCACAGTCTTTTGAAAACATGTCGGAGCTTCTAAAAACATGTCACTTGGGAGAATCGAAGCATCGCAAACAAATCAAGTTTGTCTAACGCAAACAATAACCAATGAGACCAAACAGTGCGCGACTAGGATTCATTCATAAATACTAACTGGTCTCGTACGATAACTACATGAAAGTTGTGTCTTTATATGGAAGGTTTGCCGAAAATGGTGAAGTTATTTTATTCACCAGAGATTGGATGTAATGACTGACCTATCACCAAAGCCAAGACTGCCATGGCAACAAATGCTGAACACATCAGGGAAATGCAGTGGTGGTCCATGGTCTCATTAAGTACTACAGGGTGATTCGTTGGGTTTATTCATATATTCCTAACAAAATTATATGTAAGTAGGATAAGTAACGTTAAAAAGGAGCACTTTTTCGGAAGATTCCTGATGATTTCTTTGATATATTTTTGTCCTAAAGTTTTACCATCAGACATTGCCTGTATAACTTAAACTAGCATGGTAGGCCATGTGAACTTAGACAAGCAGGGACTATAGATAACGCATCGAAATTTCTGCTTCATTTCAAGTCTGTTTTCCAAATGATGAATACAGTTGTCATACGGACTGCTCCGCCGTGGCTGGCTTCTTATGACAAGCCCCAAAACGGCTGGACATAAAATTTTCAAATTCATGCATATACTGTAAATTGTGTGGAACTCAAGTGCAAATGGCAATCGTGATTACGGGAACAAACGATTTCTTTTATGCCAGGAGAAGCTGGGTTTGACAAGTAGAAAGCAGATGTTAATATTTCAATCAACGCTTCGGCTCTAGCCATGTTCACGAGGCCTGGTGCCATCCTTCTGATCTTCCGACCATCTTCCTAATCAAGCCAAAAGTTCAGGACCTGATGCAGACTATTTTCGACTTTGATGTAATTTGATTCATCAAATAAAAAAACATCGGAGAAAAGTCTCAGGATTGGGTGTCTGAGCCTCCAGCTCGGCGAGGCTTAGTGCGCCACGTTTGCATCACGACGGTAGCTCTTCATGCATTTGCTTTTAGTTCCCAGACGAGGTCTTTCCACTAACGAAACGAAGCAAGTTACCGTTTGAACAGTTCATGGCCTCAAGTGTTCTGAATCGTTAGACGTTTAATAGAATCATGAGGCGATTAGATTATGGTTTATTCACGACCGGTTTCACACCTGTCTCGGCTTCCACGTCAGGCGGTGCAAGGGCACGGAGCAGACAGTTCATTAACTGTCTTAACTTCTTGCTTCGTGCCCTTGTACCACCTGACGACGAACTCGAGACGGGTTTGAAACCAGTCGAGAATAAATGGTAACCTAACGGTCTCACGATTCTATTAAACGCCTAACGAACCAACGTATGTTTTTGCTGCTTTGCCTTTTTGCTTGCTGTCTCCATATTTAAACTTTTATCTGAACAGAAGGTATTATGCACATGCAATATTCATTTGGAATTGTCCATTCAGCTCCTCGCCATCTACCTCCTTCCCACTCGTTTTTTCTATTCCCTCCTTCTTGTTCTTCGGTCGCGTAAAATGGCTTCAAATGAAGCCTGGAACTCGATGAAGTAGCCCTGTCACCGACCAGGACGGGAATCGGTGAGACCACTCTCAGGCGATTTTAGGGAGACTGACAGACATAATTCCGGGAGAGGGTTGCCAAACCAACCGAATTTCTGATCACAGGGTATTTTGCCTTAGCCGATGTTGCGCGAAAGCCTGCATGTGCACACGACGGATTTCTGAATCGCTGCTGCATATGGACCCCACGCATTTCAGGATCACAGACGCGTATGATTCTGTAACTGCGGTAGGCTCTGGATAATTGGTGTCGCACCTGTACCAATATGGTCGATGACTGGTTTGGTTGGGAGGAGATTGGTTTCAATGAAATTGGTTGCGCATAACGTAACCAATTGCTTAGTCCAGCCGTGACATCTGTGGTTTCTTTTTGTGCAGGCGCACCTGCCCGAGCATTTGAGCTCTGCGTAAGATGACAACCGCCCTGGGGCTTGATTTGAGCAGCAGGCTACTTAGTATTCGACCCGCATGCCATCTGTTTTTCCGCGGCGTCGCCGTCCTAAGAATTAGCTTCGCCTCGTTTCTTTGTCACGCATGACTTGACTGGAGCGTGTTCGGGACAACGAGAAATGTGCGCCACGTCTATGAAGTCCTTGTTCTCTGCGAAGAACACGAGGGGAGTGAGATAGAGAAAAAGTAAGATCACGCTGCATGCCTTCAAATACAGGTCTATGAAAGCCTCCCAGAATACAAGCGCCACAAAACGGATTTCAAAAAACGAGCTGAAAACACGCCATCCTGTACAATGCCAGTGCCACTTAATGCCACTTAACAACATGGAACAGATTTCGTTGGAGCGATGTCAACGGCTGAAGGTGAATCATCGGCCGTGCTGCTAACACCTGTCGTAATTAAATCAGAAATTCCCTGGACCAGCTTCACTTGTGTCGCAAGTGAGACGTCCAATCAACATCCTTCTGGCGTCTGCCCCGCCCACACCAGTTGTGGGCTCTGTCATCAGCGAAGGTCGAAAACGGACGTGGTCGCCGTGGCACCCTGGCGGCGGCGACCTCTGACACCCGGGCCAGCTGCTGCAGAGGGCCGGGACCTCCGCTGTCCGCGCCGGCTCCTCGCCAGAGCTGCTGCCGGCGTCCTCCGGAGCGGAGCCGACAAACATGAAGAGTGCCGCCGCGCTGGTGCTGGTGCTGCTGGCCGCCGCGCCGGCGTCGTCTGCCGAGGACCGGCCGGAGGTCAGCCTGGGTCAAGGTCGCCTGGCCGGTCGAGTCGACAGCAGCGCAGCCGGCCGGCCGTTCTACTCGTTCCAGGGCATTCCGTACGCTCGGCCGCCGGTTGGAGAGCTGCGATTCAAGGTGAATTCGCGCAGACGAAGGAACCGAGGTGCTGGTTCCAAACGCGAGCTTAGTTTTCCTCGCGTTTGGTGTCGTCAGTGGCCCAAATCGTTGCCTGCATTTCGCAAAAAGCCTCTCATCGCCCCAGCCACGCCCTGAAAGTCCAGCAGGTAACCGAAATCCGGGCCTGAGGGCCGTCGGACGAGCAGTGTCGACGGGTCCGAACGAGGCGAGGTAACCTTAGCCGGGCCCGCTCGACGAACGGACGGCGCGATCTCCGAACTCCGCTCCCGTACGCGTCGGACTGCGCAGTCAAAGTTCGCCGCATTTCGGCCACGTCCTGCACGTCGGCTCCACTTTAGCGGGCAGAATTGATTTTGGCCGCAGGGCCGGCTCTTCGCGGCGGGGACACCCCAGGCCTGGCGCCGGGCGGCGGCGGACGGCTGAGTTGATCAGCTGCGCCGGGTAATTGGTCGCTAATAATTCAGGTGACGACTGCCTGCTGATTCCGATCGATTGCCGGCAATTATGCCCGGCGAACGACGCGCCCGCCGTCCAATTAACGGCTGTAAAACAGGCGTAAAACGGGAGTAAAACGAAACACCCAAACGTCGACATTTCGGCGACTCTCTGACAAACGAGAAGAAGGCATTTGGGCAGAGAGAACTATCTGTGACAATTCGATTTCAGGAAAATACGAGTAAGTACTCGAAGCTTAACTGGACCAGACTTAGCCTGGACGTTCAGGCTAACTTATTTTACACCGAGACAATAAAGAAAGCATTGATGTCAGTGGGGATGATATTTAAGGGCAGGCGATTTCTTTAACTTGGTTAATTTAAGCAACGTTAGAAAGGATAGCACTGTGGCTGATTAAGTAAACGAACCTTTCTACGTCTTATTCCTCCCATCGTAGCGCAGATGGGCGTAGCAGGGAAAAGTTCATGCTAAATACCGTGTTTTTTTAACAACAAAAAAATAAATAAATAAGCAAACAAACAAGCTCGATCACTGCTCTTCAGAGATCAAAGCCATGGTTTTTATTCGCAGTGAGTATGTGTCATATGTGTAGCACGACTCAAAATAAAAAAGCCATGATTCACGGCACGTAAATGGTGACGACTATGGATTACGAACATTTGCTGTTGTTTTGACCAATGGTGGAAGAATATGCCGCCGTTCGATGCTGAAGCTCCTAGCAAATTTGAGTTTGTGAAAATGGAATGATGCCGTGACGTATTTATTTTTTCCCAGTTTTTTTACGGTCTCTGCAGGACTTAATATGATTTCGTGCATTGTGGGCTGGCTAATCGATCCCCAAAGTACCAACTTCCAGAAGCACACCGAACCTAACCAGTCACCACCAGGTATGGTTAACACTAGTTAGTTAATGCTGGACGTAATGTATTTTGGTTGCAAAACATTCCAGATTCCTTTAGCATCTCGCATAAAGATTCACAATTTAGCGAAAATGAAAACTCCCGGATTGCCTGTACGGCCTTTTGGCGGGCAGAGAAATTAAATCGAAGCAGACTTTCCCGCATCGGTACTTATCGGGTATGAAGTGCTCCTCCAGCATGGCCGTAAACCACGAGAAACTGCCATGACACAAAGGTCAATAAATTGCAAGACGCGCAGAATAGAAATGCACCCAGCATGGAACTGACTGAAAAAATATAAGTGTACAGTCCGACAGATATTTAGCAGCAGTGCTGATGTTTTTGGCTAACGGTGCCTATTTCCTGCAGCGAACAGTGGCAGCCGAGAGCTGGTCAGGCACTCGGGATGCCACCACCACCGGGAACATGTGTCCCCAATTCTTCTTGGGGAAATACGAAGGAGACGAAGACTGCCTTTTCCTGAATGTTTACACGCCTAAGGTAGGTCAGATTTCTCGTATTGCAACAGCTGTCTGTTCATAAAAATGCTTGTAATGTTCACTGTTGCCAGAACCAGGCCGCGGGAGGTTGCATCTCCTCCCCCATCAAGTTTTATTGCAAGTGTTGTCGCAAGATATGTGTTTATCGTCATTTATGCAGAAACTATGCAACATTTGGTCTTCGGTTTCAAACGCCCATTGCTTCCTGCAAGTGGCCATCATTATTTTATTTACATGGCTATAACTTTTTGGACTGTTTACTATTTCGTCAATTACGCTGAAGCGTTATGTCATTCCCATGTTTTTCCCAGGCTCATATCCAAAATATTCTTGACGTGTTAAATGGGCATATGTCATGTTCAAGCCATCGCACGTTAGTTAATTTAACTCGTCACTCTTTTGACGCCATCCCGCGTCCATAAGTAATGAACAAAGAATGCAGCATAACGGTGACAAAACTTTGAACTTTTAAGCTTTGTTTTTAATGAATATAATACCAAAATTAACACGAGACGTTGCGGGACCACCAATTAGAACAAGAAATGCATTTGTGTTGGGTTCATGTGAATCTCATTTATAAGAGTCCCATGGATAACAACAACTGAGAGACGTAGAACAATGCTGAACATCGCGCTCAAAATGGCTTAGAATGGTGAAAGTGACTAATGACAAAATTCTTGTTTCGGCAGGCCTGGGAGTGTTTTGTCTGAGCATTGCCCTGGATACGATGTAGGGTGTTTGGATGTTCGAGATTAGCTGGACCAACACGGTCAAAATCAAGATTTGCGTCTGAATAAAATCCCAATTAATCTGCCCTGGAGGGACGATTTCTTTGCGACTACCTACTTACCATGTCAAGCGGCTAGCATTGAAAGCCGTCTCAGACTGCAGCTGCAGGGCCAGGCGCTCGAATGGCCACCACTCGGCATGATGCAGCATGATTAACCGAATTCCACTCCGCTCCGCGCTCCATGTCCCGAGGGTCCGAGCCACCAAACCGGCTGTTCTGCGCCGCGGCTGCAAGGGTCATAACTCGGCCTATGCCGGCAACAGCACTCTCGGACCAGCTGCGCACAGCCCCGCTCATACATACCTCCAACCATTTGCAAGCTGCCATGCTTATGCATACCCTTGCATGCATATGTACGTGCATACTGGATATCCTGGCGAATGTCACACGCCGGCCGGGGTCTGCTAAGAATGTCCATGCGTCAGAAGTCTGGCGGAATTTCACCAGCCTGGCCAGGGGATCCGGTATATCTGCTCGTCGGTTTGCCCGTTTGTCTGTTTGTCCGCTGCCTGTAGGCTGTCTGCCAGACTGTTGCTTCGACTGATTGAGGGATCGGTCTGTCGGTTTGCCTTCCGGGCAGTCCGCCTGTCTATCCGTGCGTCTTTTGTCAGTCCGATTGTGCACTCAGTCAAAGCCGATAGGTCTGTCAGACCGCGTGTATTTTTATATCCTTCTCTTTGTCAGCTCGTCTGTCAGCTCAGACGGACATGGCCCGCCCGTCATATGATCTGCTCAAACGGGACCAGTCTGCTTGTCGGCTTGTCTGTCGGATTGTAAGACTGTCTGTCAGACTGTCTGTCAGATTGCCTGTCATATTGTCTGCTATATTATCTGTCACATTGCCTGTCAGACTGTATGTCAGATTGCCCGTTCGCACGTCGGCATCTATCGGCAGCTATCGGCCGAAACGGAGAGGCCCCTGGACGTCATCGTCTGGATCCACGGCGGCGCCTTCCTCTTCGGCTCCGGCAACCCGGACCAGTACGGGCCGGGTTTCTTCATGGACGAGAACGTGCTGCTGGTCACCATCAACTATCGCCTTGGCGCGCTCGGTGGGTGGTGCGGGGACCGCTCTGCTGTGACGCCCGCTCGGCCTGTTCATGGGGCGGCCAAGTCATTCTCAGCGGGAAGATAGTGTGCACACAGAAAAATGCTGACACCGATGACTCGGTTTTGCAGTGTGGCCTAAGCAACAATCATGGGGTGCTGATTCGTGGAGTACGCTGAGCCAAACCAGCTCGCAGTTGATTCTCCAGTGACGCTACTGGAATTCTAGAGTTACCTCTTACTGACGCCTTCTGAACATGACTCTGACGCCAGCAAGATCCTTACGACACTGCGATTGTGCAATGAAAACCTCTCAGCTTTCTGCGGCACTGTGAAGACGCTCTTCAGACACTGTCCAGATCATGCAGTACTCCCGCCTGGCATCCTTGAAATCCTCCGTGACACCGGAAGAATTCCACGAAAACGCGCCAAATATTGTACAGCATTCCTTCATCATGCTGCTTGAATTCATCCTGTAAATTATTGGCTTAACAAGCTGAAAAAAGTTGAAACCCAGCTGAAAAGGAAGGAAATATGACTTATCATGAGCATCTGTTAACAATTAACGTCATTATCTGTTGTGTTGGCCACGCTGATTTGGAAGCAATACATGCAGATGCATTAAGATATGCTTACATGTGATGTACTTGCAACTCTACTAGTGTCTTAAGCTCATTAGCAAAATTTTCCCCCGTCCTGACGAAGGCAGTGATTATACCTTGCGTGCGAGCATTTCCTCAGGTCGGTGAGTATGAGATGTCGGCTTTGCTCACAATTTATGACCTCCGCGCAAATGCGAATTTTTAAAATTTCCTCAGCTGTCAAATGTATTACAGAATATATATATATATATATATATATATATATATATATATATATAATGTCCTCAATTGTATTACAGAATATGATACTATACTATACAGGTACTATATATATATGCATATATATATATATATATATATATATATACACATATACAGGGTGTCCATAAAGTCTCTTTACAATTTTGAAAATTTATTACAAAGGCAGCTGGCAAGATTTCCTAACTAGATTTGTTCTAATGTAATCAGTGGTTGTCAAAGTTTTTTTTTACCTCATTTAATACACGTCTATATGGGCACCATTAGTTGCAAGAAGCACATCAAGACGGTACTCGATTTTTTGCCATGTTCACTGTAGCATAGCCTCATCAGTGGTGGCAATGGCATCAGAAATCCTTTGCTTCAAGTCAGTAATGTTCCGTATCTTTATTCGATACACGATATCTTTCACATAACCCCATAGAAAGAAGTCCAAGGGAGTGATATCTGGTAGATAGTGTCGCTAAGTCTGCACATCCGATTTTGTCTCAATAAACCGTGATACATTGTGCCTTCTCTTAAGGAGTAGCCGTTTTTTAGGGTTCCGTTTAACAGCACCCCGTTCACCAACAGAACACCTGAAACACAAAATTTCAACGTGATCACAAACTTTAATAAACACTGATTAAAACAAAACAAATCTGGTTAAGATAACTTATCAACTGCCTTTGTAATAAATTTTTAAAATTGTAAAGAGACCTTATGGACACCCTGTATATCTATATATATATATATATATATATATATATATATATATATATATATATATATATATATAGTTCTGACGTGAAATATTACTACTGAGGGTGATTTGGGACTTTGTATTAAATGTAGTTTCGGCTCGTTTGGCACCATTATCCTTATACGGATGAATGAAAACATGCAAATCAGATTCAGATTGTATTTCAACAAGGTCAGCGCGGCAGAAGTCAGCCAGGAATTCTCTTGATGGTCACGCTGTTAACCGTGCATGCGTTGAATACACCCTTGCCCAGGCTGAAGCCAGAGGGGACTGCCTCTCGGACGGACGCCATGGCCGCTGTCTCGTTGCTGGCTCTGGTGGACATCGTCTTCATCGTAACTCGGCTCATAGTACTCTCCCTGCTCAGGCTTAAGGTCCATTATGAAGCTCATGATAAGAGCGCTGAACGATTTGCCGCCCGTTTCTCCGAGTGATGTGGTACTAACATCTTTCGTCCCCAGAAATGCCACGAAGCTTTTAAGTCGCAATCACGTTTCTTTTGTGGGCTCCTTAGAACTGTGCTGGGCATAAATAACCTTCCCGCATCAATAAAACTTAATAGATCGAAATGTTGCTTAACATTCATTTTCTCGCAAAACATGCATGACAAAATCCACTTGAAGATTCTGATGTAGATAACGTGAGTGTCATTCGATGAATCCACTTATCCTCTCGAGCCGCAATGATCATGTCGCTTCACGGCTCAATGGTTATGAAGATTATCACAGCACTCGAGCATATATATATATATATATATATATATATATATATATATATATATATATATATATATATATATGATCCTGTCTAGTCAACGGTTTGTCGCACAGGGCTAGCTGTGCAAGCTGCTTGTTTTGATCATTGGTAATTGGTGCATTGTCTCTGATGAAACCTGTCTCGAGTGTGCGAACCGTGTGCCGTCTGTACTGCGCGTAAGCATGGTCGTGGTTAATACGAGCATGTTCCAAGCGAGGGCGGTGTCTGATGTTCAAGCGTGCGTGTCTTCAGGGTTCTCTCTTGCAGGTGCATGGCTAAGCGTCGACTAAGATTCGTTATCGTCAGGCTGATGTAGTGCACTTGGCGGATCGCACAGTCCCCGGCTAAATATGTGCACCGGTACTCGACATTGGTCTGAATGCCTAAGGCTTGACTAAATCTGACTAAGGTTGTTCTTGATGCCCAGTGAGTACTTTTTGGGCTCTTCTAATAAATCACAAGTCTAAGTTTTTGGTCAGTGCTGGTTAGCCTGCAATGGAGTCTCAGTTTGTTATGGATGACCTCATCCGTTCTCCATGCAGAGACAAGGATACTTTCATGGCAGACCTTTATGATCCCTTCGACATGGCGCTGGCACGGAGAACCTTCATGCCGCGAGACATTGCGTTAGGGTGATTGTACGGTAGAGTCGAAATCAGAATTCGCATACCCATTTTTCACGAGTATTTGTCGCATTCTATCGAACTCTCGATCCATGAGATGCTACAACGAACAGTTCTTTATGGGCCCTCGAACATAGGCGCGGATGACACCCATTTTGTAGGAAACCGAGTGGCCACCGTCACCATTTATGCATCTGCCCACTTTAGTGGCAAACGCCCACGTTGGTGCGACAAATGCTTGCAAATAAAGGGTGCAGGAATTCCGATTTCGATTCTGCCGTACAATCACTCTTATACGATGTTTTGCGGCATGGATGTTCTCCGTCCCAGCGCCATGTCAATGAGATCATAAAGCGTGCTATAAAGGTATCCTTACCGCTGCCTGGAGAACCCATGAGGTCATCCATAACATGCTGAGGCGCTTCTGCAGGCCAACCAGCATTTACCAAAACTAATACCTGTAATTATGTGGGGGGGGGGGGGCACTACCTGTCTGTAGAGGGCCCGTTACCGGCCTATAAAGGGTCCTGTAAAGGGTCTCTGGAGGAACCTCCTGCCGGCCCGTAAAAATACCCCTGTTGGACAGTGGAGATACTCACCCGTCGGCTTGCAAAGGGCCCTGCTTTAGTGTAAAGATGTTCCTGCCAACTTCACCGGTGCACCTTTTAGGTCGGCAGGAGCATCTTAACAGGGAAGCAAAAGTTATTTTACACTCCAGCAGAGCCCCTTTACAAGGCGGCGGGGAGTCTGTCTACTGACCAGCAGGGGCCTTCTCGCCAACCAAAAGGAGGTCCCTCCAGAGGCCGACAGGGGTCCGTTATGGGCCGGCAGGGGACCCTCTCCAGACTGGCAGTGGACCTCCCCACAATCAAACAGGAGGCCCCTAAACGCTCGATCAAACCACTGGCCTTTCTTCATAGCTCACAAAGCCCTTTTGTATATTAGGAGTATGCTTTTAAGTTTGTGAACCTTTTCTAATGCCTAAACTACTTTATTTTGCTTCAGTCATCTGCTCCGGACAGTATAAGACGCTCCGCGGGCGCCTCACACTATTCAAAGGCCACGGCACCTTTGGCTCCCTCTTTGCTACGCCACTTTTCACTTCTGTTGTGTATGCTAATCGTGTAACATATTTCGTCTTATGTTTTAAAAATGAACTTAGATTGGTTCCAAACGTCGACCGATAAATGGTGATGGTGTTCCAAAACACCATCAGAGCACCACAGCTACGCATACGGAACACTGCTGTGACTGAGCAAAGCACATTGATAGTGTTCTTTGGGAGCTTAACCAGGGCTGCTGCCGAGCATGCTGCTCCGGCTAGCGATGCTGGTAAAAATTGACTCGGTTACCCGGAATAAATCGGGTGCTAAAATGTTTCACTGTTATGGGGAAGCTTGGCACCCTGCATCCTGGCGTAGGTCTGGTCACGTGAACTATTGACGAAAAGCTTTTGCTGATGTAAAATAAGTAACTGCTAAAGCCGATTCAAGGTAACTCTCTCTCCCCACTTTCTTTCTCTTCCTCCCTTTCTTTCGCCCTCTCTCTCCTCTCTCATTTTCTACGACTTTTACTACTCACGCAATCTTCCCACCCGTTTTGTTCTCACTCGTTTCCTCTTCATCACTGTCAAGCTTTCGGTTTTTGCTTCTGCCTTTTTCTCTTTCCGTCTACTTCGAACGTGAGAAATATAAGTGATGCGCGTGATGAGGTTACTGCATTGTTATTCAGAGTGCCTTCCGCTCGACCGGGCGTTGCTTTGAAGTGGAACATCGCGCCTACCCGTATGAAATACTGCTATGCCTATCGTGCAGGTATGCTAATTGAGCTGAACAACATTGAAATGCTAAATGGCGTCGTAGTGTGTGCTTCGTCTACCTTTAGCTCGGTTGAAGGACGTCACCGCGCAGCGTCATCTTACAGGTACTGACTGACGAATATTTCGCCACGTCTCGAAAATTCGACGTGTGTGTGTGGGAGGGGGAGGGGGATTTTGGTCTCCTGGCTATCTCAAGAATCAATAATCTTATTTCAGTCATTCAAGCAGAAACCGATAGCCCGTCGCTCTTAAACAACAGAAATGAGCCATTCATTTGACGGCTAGGTCAGTGATGGGGTTAAGGCCAGGTCAAAGCCCCAAATCAAATGTAATCTGCCAACCAGTTTGACACAAGGGAGCAACGATAGGCCTTAGTAATATGTAATCTCAAAGGGACTTGTTTGGCTACGGCAAGCCATGGTTTCGCGAAAAGCAATATAAAGCCAGCACAGGTCACAAAGTTCAACTAAGGTCATGGCGTGATCTATGACCTTTTAAATGGTGGTGTTGTAAAATCTCGCGAGAGGTTCGTAAGTGTTATTCACTTTTCTACAATATTTTCTTCGGCAGAGGTATGCTGGTCACAGAAGAAAACTAAGTCGACATTGTGCGAAGCTTACAAATGACTTCACGTGAACTGTATAACTAAACACGTGGACCGTGTGCCTTCCTTGATCAGGCTCTACCAGGCTATGTTCCGAGAAAAACACAGTTCGCATTAGTCCAAGCAGGGCTTGAACAGGGCGCCTATGATTCAGGCTACAAAATAGACCAGATTTATGATGACCTGGCCGAATATGTTTGGCAAAAGTGGCTGTATTGTTCAGGCGGGGATGTTAAAAACTTAAGACGCCTGGCTTTTGTCACATGGCACTTATGCCAGAAAAAGCAAGGACAAGGTGCGCAAAAATGCCCCAGTAAATCACGTGTGAACGCCAGACTCCCTTAATTTGCTCACCTTTCATTCCTTTCCGTGCCGGCAGGCTTCCTCAGTACTGAAGACGACGAAGCCTGGGGTAACTACGGCCTGTACGACCAGCGCATGGCTCTGCAGTGGGTGCAGGAGAACATCGCCGCGTTCGGTGGGAACCCCCGCCGGGTCACCATCGCTGGCGAAAGCGCTGGCGCCACCTCCGTCCACTACCACGTCATCTCACCGCTGTCCAGAGGTGAGGGATTTCAGAACGCTATCGGCTCACACTGGTTACCACCAACGGCGAGTAATTTAATCAACTGCTATGTCTTGAACCCGCGCCCGACTGTCGGTCGGCGCCATGCACGCCCGACTGGGAGGGGGTTGACCATCCCCCTCTAGCTCACGAATGGTTGATCGCGCGATAAAAATATGCACACCGTTGGAAAGCTCGTGACGAGTAGAGCTCGAATCTGACTTCATTTTTAGTTTTGTATAATATGTAAGCCATTTACGCCCTATATATACTTTCTCGTAGTTGCCTGCATGAGACCGAGAAACGGCCTAGATCTCAAGGGCTGTTATTATTAAAGTCTAGTTAAAGGCACCATCGGACAGCTAAAAGTCCGCAGATGCCGATACATGTCTAATTTTTCTGATTTGTTTAATATATACGTGGAAACGTTGAGTTAAAGACACGACGACTTTCGTAACGCTGCACGGCGGGCTCCGCAAACGAACATGGCACAAAATTAACGGGACCTTATTTTAGCGTTCTTTTATTTTCGCGAAATATGTCTTTCCAAGTGTCCTCTCTTGACCCTAGTGGTTCTTGTGATGGTTTCTCGTGCTTAAATGTTGAAAAAAACATTAGTTATCAGTCTACACAATGGGTGGAGCTTCATTCCAGAGAGCCTGTCCTGTTTTGCGAACAGGTTTGTTTTGTTTTGTTTGCGAACATGTTTTGCGAAAAGGTTACAGGGCGCCATTTTTTTTCGACATAGGTCCATTTGACCTGACCTAGGTCGGACGCCTTAATCGATCTGAGACGAAAAATTCGATGCAGGGTGTAAAAATGGTCAAGTAAAAGGTGCACAAAGTTTCGTGGCGCTGCGTTTGTTCGTTCTCTTACAATCGCGGAAAACCCCAGGGGAGTGGTCAACCGCCCCTCCAGTCGGAGGCGGGCTAACATATGTCCGGTGGTGAATTTCCCTATCCACTATGGAATCATTTCGCCACTGTCGACAGGTGGAATTTACGTGTGCCATTACATCACATCAGCTCGAAAGAAATATGAAAATTAGAACATCACTGATTGTGTCACATCTGCCAAAAAGTAAGGGTTTCCGTATATTACCTCTGCTCCAAAGGTGGTTCCTCCAGCTTCCAGCCACATCGTCCTATCGAAAACGCGGCGACTAAGTTGTCAGTCCGAATCTTTATCCAGTCGGAAAATGCTTGAACGGAAAATCCTGTTGAATTACGTCTGCCAGATTAGGGACCTCTGAGCTAAAAGTTGCTGATACTTTAAATGTTGAGATCAGAGCGTGCCAGTAGCTGCTGACTAGAAGGTTTTCGCGATTGCTGACAGTGCACTTCCCGTGAGCTTCCCTTAAAGCGATTTCCAGAGATCTTCAGCCGTAACTAGAGCGCCATTAATTTCGCTCAATCATAAAGTAGCACCAAGCACATATTTCCCACAAATCACCTTAGACAGGGCTGAGCCGCAACAAATCGCCACGCTAAGGAGAAGGTAATAAATACTTTACTTAAACTGCAATTTTGACGAAGCGAGTGTTGACAGCATTATTCGTCGACAGGGGTAACGAATTAGGGGCGCGATGGGAGGGTACATCAGGACTGTATGCCGAGAAAGCTATGAAATCTCGCTCGGATTATGAAGCGCAGTTGCTGGTGACCGCGGGGAATTCCGAGGGTCCAAGCTTATTCGGGAGAGTGGAAGTATTTGAGTCAGCAGCGGTGCGTGCGCTCGGAATGAGGGCAAGGGACCTCTCGTTATTTTCCAGATCGGTGATATTCGTTCACACCCGTCAGTCGGTATCGATAACCTGATGTTCTCTCGGATAACAGTTCCTGGACTGTGACGCGCGTACTTCCATGCCATTCGTCTGATACGAATCTTCCCAGGAATAAATAATGACGTGCCAGTTTGAATTGCCATATAAACGAGAGCTACAACCTATAGTTACACTTCATAACTGTAATAAAATATTATTCTATTGTTCATTCCATCATTTAACCCGTCCTCGACTGGGGGGCAGTTGGCCGCCCCTCCTGAGGTTTTTCTAGGATTGCGAGAGAACGAACAAACACAGAATCACGAAACTTTGTGTACCTTTTGCTTCATTAATTTTACATCTCGTGTCAAAATGTTGACCTCAGGTCAGGTCAGGTGCCTGACCTAGGTCAGGTCAAACGGACCTATATCCAAAAAAGTTAAGCGCCCTGTAACTTTTTCGGAAAACAAGATATCTCAGTAATATTTTCAGGGATTAGCGATCGTGATATATGCAACAAATCTGCTATCTCATATTTTTTGGAATTTTTCGGGTCATTGACCTAAGGTCAAGCCCATTTTTAAGACATGTTTTTTTCGGAAATTAACGGAATATTCCATAACATTTTTAGTATGGAGTGAAACAGACATTTAGTTACCGTTGTTGGGCAAAGTATCAATGACTTCCAGCCATTGACCTGAGGTCAGGTCACGAATAACTGTAGTGAGCCAAAATGTATGACCGTCAAAATCAGCGATGAATTACTCAGAATGGGTAGAAAAAGGCACAACTAGTTTGCACAGACGAGTAATACCAGGAACCTGAAAAAGTTTGAAAAAATCCATATTTTGGAAATAAACAGGCTCTCGCGAATAAAGCTCCGCCAATTGTGCAGATTTGTAACTAACGGATTTTTCCAAAGTTTAAGCATGAAAAACCATCACAAGAATCACTAAGATCAATAAAGTTTACATAGTATTTTTTCGCGAAAACAAAGGAACCCTAAAATTAGTTCCCCTCAATTTGCTACTGCATACGGCAGCGGCGCCCGCCCATAGCTGGCGCGAGAATTGCCGTGTCTTTAACCCAACGTTTCGGCGCATATATTGAACAAATCTGGGAAATTAGACGTGCATCGGCATCCGCGGGCCTTTATTTGTGCGCTGGTGCCTTTACCTAAGCGTTTTTAGTCACAGCCCTTGAGATTCAGGCCATTTCTCGGTCTGATGCAGTCGGCATGAGAAAATATATATAGGGCGTAAATTGCTTACATATTATCTAAAACTAAAAATGAGACCAGTTTCGAGCTCTACTCGTCACAAGTTTTCCAACGGTATGCTTATTTTTATCGTGTGACCAACAGTTCGTAAGTTAGAGGGGGACGGCCAACTGCCCCCCCCCCCCCTAGTCGCGCATGTTGGAAACCGACTGACGGTCGTGCGCGGGTTAATATTATAATGACTGGAGTTCGGCTTGTACGGGTCATTCCAGAAATGCGGACAACGGGAGGACTGAAAGAGGAGAGGGCTTGAAATGTTGATAACTTTTGGACTATTGCTCTTGACACGAGTGTTAGTTGTTACAGTACGTTGCGACCAGTGGGATCTCCAGCTGTCGTCATTTGTCGAAGCCAAGCTGATGTTGAGAGGACCTATCACGACAGGCAGACGCCGTATGCGTCACAGTCGGACCATTCAGCGGCTTCACTACGACACCAGGCGACTGGAGATCCCACGTGTCGAAACGCAGTATGAAAGCAACGTTGCTGACGAGGACGGCAGTCCCGATAACATTAACTCTCGCCGAGCCGCGGGAAGGGGGGCGTTCATGGGTACCAACCTTCCCTCTGGTTTTCCGAGGATGGCCAGAAAAAGGAGAAGCGCAGGGACATGAAACTAAGGGTACGTTTTATGCATCTTTCTTAACATTGTGCCAATTTTCCCTTGAGGTCACCGCAGGTAATTGACGCAGAACAGGGTGAGTAAGACTATGTTCCAAAAGTGTCAAATGTCATAACTTTTTGCGAAATGTATCGATTTACATGAAACTTACGACAATGACAGAGCACGACAGATAAAACAATTATGCTATCTCGAATTTTCTGGAAATATCAAGGTCAGTGACTTTAGGTCAGTTCAACGTTCGGTCTGTATACGCTAACAGTTGGGACTGTCCGTCTTGTTCGATGGTTTTGAAGTCTGAATACACACCTTGCCTCTTCTCGTGTCCTTTGCACGTATAAGTTTACCTTTTGACACGTGGTCTGAGGTCAGGTCACGTTTTATGCTGAATTTTCAGACCAACCACCGAATATAATTAATCAATTCACAGTTGTTGAACATTTACCAGTCGCCATATGTTCTTTTGAAGTACTGGTATATGGTAAAAACTTACTGTCCAAGGCTGACCTAATCCCAGTTGGCCCAGGCTAACTTCATTTGACATTTTGAAAGCTGCTGCTTGTTTTCAATGCTTACACGTTTTGGTTGGTTACAAAATATGAGCACGACGCCCATGCTTCTGTTCTGTTCAGTTTTTACTGACCCAGTCTTCTTATTTTTGGTTACCAAAGTGAAAACCCTGGCCGTTGCTGAAATAACTTTCCGTCAAACGTTATAATTTTACATTATGGCCGCGTACTCCGCTCTGTGTCTGTGCGGCTCACGAGAAGAAAATGTTTTGGAGCATGAATTTTGTGCTGTAGAACTGACGTTACATGAACCGACGATGTAGGATTTTATGCTATGTCGTGTCTGATCAATGGAAACGCGGCAGATGATACGACAAACACCAGAAACACCGGACTTATAAGCATAAAAAATTTGACTTAAGATGACGTTGTTCGACCTTAATATGATAGTTGCAGACTGGATATGCACCTAAAACACATTTGAGGCGTAATCTAGCCCAAACGCAAACTTTTAGAATGAGAAACAACGCGATTCCTGGCCATACAAAACACGAAATTTTCCATTCACTTTCAGTCTCGTGTGAAATGGCTACATTTGACATCGGGTGCTCTTTTATTGCATGAGATAGATAAAGAAAGCATGCTTTTTACGTGTAACCTCCTTGGAACCACGTGAAAGGCTTCATTATTATGGTATTCTGGCAAAGATATCAACAGGTGATTTTGCATAAGATGAATTCGGGCGACTTTAACATTGACCTGATTGGATCAAATCTGAATGGCTTCTTCTACTCTAGCCCGGGACTTTCCAACAATGTTTTTGCGTTTTCTGCGCTACTTATAGTTCTCGAAATCTGTGGGGAGGTTTCTCGTGAAGCACTCCGGCCCGACGAAGGCCGGCGCGGCGAGGGTTTACACTATGAAGCCAACGACGGACATTCCGTAACGCCAAATGAGAGGACTGACTGGGACGTCCCAAGCCGAAATAAGGGACCTAGTCTTGTTTTCAGATAGTCTGTGGCCTGAAATAAGCAGTTTCCCTAAAAAAATATCAAGTGGCCTAGGATCCAGCAGACTCGGGTTTAAATCGGTGGTTGCAGTCGCAGTATTCTGAAATTTCGAATATATACGCATGATGCATCCACTACGCAGGGAAGGGTACGACACCACCAAGTATGGGGTAATATTATTTACACACATGTCACTGCCATTCTGCTTCTGCTCACGGACAATATCGCTCTTATGTTACAGCTGCTGCGCAGCACTCATGTACACACATGGGCATTTGTAAGGCTCAGGATTCCCGCGCCCCATTAACATTGTCCAGCGTCGGATGGTTGACCCTCAGCGAAGTCGTCGGAACTCGGCTAACTCGTCCCAGACAGACATCACGGCGGTATTCCGCAGATCACTCCGAGGACCATCTCTGCCGCCCCGATTCTATTCTTACCAGCCGCTGACGTCATAATGTTTAACGTGACGTACCTGTGCTTCGCCGCGACAGCCTCTCGGCCGTTGAACGCGGTGCCCTGCACGCTGAAGAGTGACCTTCCGCGGCCGTAGGATGACCGCTGCGTTCCGGTTCCAGGCTTGTTCGTCCGAGCCATCTCGCAGTCGGCCACGGCGCTGGTCTACTGGGCCAACGGCGTGAACCAGCGGCACGTGGCCCAGCGGCAGGCCGAGGTGCTGGGCTGCGGCACGGGCACCAGCAGGGAGCTGGTCGACTGTCTCCGCTCCATACCTGCCGAGGAGATCATCATGTCCGGCGACAAGGCCTTCAAGGTGGGGAATGGATTCGAAGCTGTTTGAACGGTTTCTTGTGTCTTACTGTAATGGTCCGTTTCATGTACTTTTATTTTTATTTTTGACTACATTTCATTTATAATAATCATCTTTAATACATTCATGAGGTCAGTGCAAGCCGTTTAGTTTCTCGGTGACTTTGTTGCTGTTGCGTACTGTTTTCTATTAGACTGACTTAACAACTAGTCTTACAGATAAAAATGTCGAAACCATTTGAGCCGCCTGAAAGGTAAACGCCCAATTAAAGCCATTTCCTTTTATTTCACTGCCACATCGGTCTGCACGCGCACGTTCGTCGCACCGCTCTGTTGAGCCCCAAACCGCGGAATCTCACTGTGACATCGCTGAGCGTGTGCCGTCACATCTCCCAGCTCTGGTCCATCTACCCGGCCACCTTCACGTTCCGGCCCAACGTCGAACCCGGCGTGGAGGGCGCTTTCCTGCCGGACGACCCGCGCGCGCTGCTCGACGCAGCCGACTTCAGCCCCGTCCCCTGGATCACCGGCGTCAACCACGACGAGGGCGGCACATTCGCCAACTGTAAGTGCCGTCGCCTCCCCGACGAAGCTCGGCGCCGCCCCAGCTCGCGAAATCGGCGGCGCCTCGCGCAGTCCTGCGCGTGCAGCCGACGCAGACCGAGCGTGGCCGGCAGAAAATTATGGCCCTCTTTAAAGTGGCCGGAGTGCGGCCGCAGAAATGGCCGAGCTGGGACCCGGCTGGCTAACGCCGACGCTGTTTGTCGGCCAACTCATCGGCACAGGAAAGTGGCCGAACGACCGCCCTGCCGCCGTAGGCTATTAATTCGGCGGCACTTCCACAGTTCATTTGCTGAATGCCTCCGCGCTGGAGGAGCTGCGGAACAGGCCCGATGAGATGGGTCCCATCTGGCTGGGAATGGAGAGCACGGCCGCCGATCCGGCTGACATCTATCGGCGAATCAAAAACTTCTACTTCGGCGATCAGGAACCAGGGCTTACCACTGCCGCCCAGTTCAACAAGGTAAGAACCCAGCACAATAAGACATTTCGAGGACACAAAAAAGCATCATGAATGCAGTGGCAATGGGTTTTGTTATTTACCTCTGAACACAAGGTTACTGACGACTGGTCAAAAAAGGAATTGAATTCGCCGATAGGCCCGCACTTTTCTTTCGCGGCTTTCAAGTTAGATATGTCGAGCGTTTGGTGCAAGTCAGAGTTGCAAAGACGTACTCTGATATTTCCGGTGTGAACCGAGAACGGTACGTTCATCCAAATTGCTACTATCTTTTGATGCGTAGCATGTCTGGCGTCATGATCATATTTCAACCGTTCTTACGTTAGACACACGTACTATTTATTAATCAAGTACACTCGACAGTGCTATCATGTGACAGACAATGATTATTTTTGTTGTGCTGGATCATCCAATGACTCGTGTTGAATTTCTGTGGAGCGCCATCTATAAGTAGTTTTAGAAGCATTGGTTAATGCTTCTGTCGAGTGGGAGTTAGCAGTCAGTCGGGAGAAGTGACGCGACGTGGGGAGATCGGTTCCACGATTTTTTAACGGACGCACGCATACCGCAGGGTTGGCGCGGGAGGTCCTTTGGAAGCGACGGTGGTGTGGTTCGACGTTGAATTACACTGGCAAAGGGCGGCCTGTCTGTGACTGTGAGCGGAAGCGTGGAAAGCGGATTGTCTGTTACCGTTTCTCAATTCGCAAGGACCTATCGTCGTCACACACCGGTGAAAAGCACACGCTGGGACTTAGAGTTGTTTGTTCTTGACTACCTTGTTCGTCTTCGTCTGAGGTGTTGAGTCAAAACTCATTATCAAAATAACGCAAACCTCCTCTCCAGAGCAGCACGTAAACAGAATGATGTGTGATTCATGCATACATGCCTGTATGTATATATGTCCAATGATTGCTTGCTTCGAGGTGGACGTCCAGCTCGCCAGCAGCTTAGTGTCTGATCGGCTCGAGCCTTGCCAACAGGTGGAGGGAGACCGTTACTTCCTGACCGGCGTGGACGCTGCGGTGAGGGCGCACGCCAGGGCCGGCCTGGCGCCCGTCTACAAATACGTCCTGGAGCAAAAGCCCAGCATTGCCTTCCCGGCCATGATGGCTGGGATGTTCGGCAATAAGGAGCTCAAGCACTTCACCTGGGGTACGTGCTTTTTGTGGCAGTCGGAGACCGGCCGAATTTGCTCCCTTGATGACATCGTTTTTTTCTGCTGACAACAGAATGATATCTTTTTGCCAATGGACAGGCTGCCTCGTCGCCAGCACCGAACATAACGTTCGCCACCATATTGCATTGATGTGTTATGGCGGCATTTGTCTAATAGAGACATTTTATGGACGGCATCTAGAAATCATCATTTCTGGATAAAATACAGAAAAAGGTCGCTTAAAAAAAATGCCGAAAAGAGACATGATCATACCTGATCAATTCTTTCCAACAGCGTTTCATACGCTCCTGGCATCACTTACTGGTTAGTTCAGCGAAGTCAGCCGCACCACCCCCTGCCGCAGGCACGTGCCACTTCGACGACATCCGCTACCTCTTCACCGGCGAGCTGTTCCCCGACGATCCTGTCGACCGCAAGTTCGCGCTCGCGCTCACCAACATCTGGGCCAACTTCGCCAAGACGGGGCGGCCGACCACCGACCTGGTGGACCTGCCGGAGTGGGAACCGTACACGGAGGCGCGTCCGATCCACATGCGGCTGTCGCTGCAGCCGGCCGTCGGGGCGGCCGCCTTTGAGGAGCGGGTCCAGTTCTGGCACAGCCTGCCGCTGGAGGAGGGCTGGCGGGCGCCAAGAACCCGTCGCGTCCGGCCGGCTGCCAAGCCGAGGGACGAGCTTTAGGGGCGCCGTTCTGGCCAGGTCAAAGCCAGGAATGCCGTCGGGATCAGGTCAGGGTCAGGGTACTGTCCGGGCCAGGTCAAGGTCAGGGCACTGTCCGGGCCAGGTCAGGGTCAGGGGCGCTGTCCGGGCCAGGCAAGGCCGCGGTTCCACTGGACTGCCCTGGCGGTTGACAAGTTTAAGTGCCCATTGGCGTCGCAGAAAGAACTTGGACGCCCCGGAAGCGTAAGCTAGTAGCGACACTGGCGGATTTAACTGATTGGTTGAGGTGGTGGTGATGGTTATCCTGTGAGGGGTGTCGAGGACCCATTCAGGATGGGTGAAGTGAGGGAAGGGATAAACCGTATTGTTAACCTTGTATTTCTGGTTCCTAAGACATATCGTTAGACAAATAAATGTTACAGGCGGCCTTTGTTACACTGGCCAGCGACCCCGGGAGGGGAGGGGGGGAGGTTGAGGTGGTCCGGAGGCCCCAAGGCCTATGACTAGAAAGAAATGGTCTGAAATGCTATGTGGAACCTTCAATAATTTTTGGAAATCTCCAGCCATGATTTTTTGATACACTAAAAGGCCATTTTCTGTGAGTCTCTTTCGGAGGAGCATTTTGTCCTCGCGACCCTCCACTGGGGAAGGAAACCTCAACCTAGGGTTCAAATAGCGCGGGGAAGCAGAATGGTTAATGCGAGAAGTGTCCGTCATAACAGGTCAAAGGATTCGAGGAGAGAGTTGCAGGTGCCATCGTGTCTGCATGCGCAGCGTGTGTTCTCAGTGAGGTTGTGGGGTGTGACTGAGTGCAAGTTTATGGACTACTGTGTTTGCTTACCACGCTTGAGTCAGCTCCAGTCTGGATCAGAAGACAGCAGATCTGCATCAATGAAAACGTGTATAAGTGTAAACTTGACTGCATTATGTAATCAAAGCACAATACACGTCATCTATTTTGACGTTAAGAGATATTTGCATTCCTTTGCGCCTTTGAGCTACTCCAGAATACATGACAGTGGCTTCTTGTCTAAGTATTGTCCAAGGACGCGGAAGACATACAGCATTTAAGTACCAAAGACGATTAAAGGATTTTGACCCCGTTATGGGCTTCTTCCTGAGTTTTGTCAGCAGAACTCCCTACCTCCTGAACATTTTGAAATGAATACTGATTTCTGAGTTTAGTAAGCGATCTAATTTCAAAGTGCCAGGGGCAGCGTTGCTTAAACATACTGAGATGGTCTGGGTAACAAACGTAAACCTCTGTGAAAAAATAATTACATAACGATATACATAACGATAGCAACCTGCCTTTACTGGCGGAACTTTCTGTTACTGGGGAAATAAATCATCTGGCCTGGCCTTGCTAGAGGACCAGTACACTACAAGCAGTCACTCAAAGTAGCCGGCTAACAGACTGGTAGCTGACACTGCTTTCTACGAATCGCGATGGTCCGATTTGGTTTTTGATCTCCCAACAGCTGACGTTTTTCCCCCCAGCGGCGGGCAGGCCACTGAGCTCCGGATCAGGCGGTCCGACCGGAGCTGATTGGACACACACCGGCGGCTCCCAGAGCTCAGGCCTGGCCTGGTGACCACGCAGCGGGAGGGGGAGGGGAGGGCAACCATAGTCCAGCCTGACCGCGAAAACAGAGAGGAAGGCCGGGATCCAGGTCTGAGCTTACAGCGGGAGGAGCGAGGAGGGCAGAGAAAGTCTCGTCCGACTGGAACATCCCAGACCAGGATCACATCTGGACCTGTTCGAAATACCTGCACATCGCCCAGTGCTTTGGAGCTGTAGGTTGTTTTATGTACGCTACAACTATGAAGGGTTAAGAATGCCAACGGAATAAACAGACAATGCCTTCAACTGTGTATTGTAACAATCCTGCGATAAATCCCTGAAGGGTCAACAAGTGCAACAGCATTGCTCCTTACGGATGCGTTCCACACAGTAAAACATGTCATTACATGCCAAAAATCACACTATTGTTCGAGTTTTCACCCAGCTGATGAACCTGCCGCCAATAACACCAATCACTGAATGACCACAATCGATCCGTGGTCCATATGTTTGTGACTCACCATAACCAGCTGGAACCAAAATCAAAACGGTTGATATAGAACGCCATGTTTCAGGCTTCGGCCAATGATAGGTTGCAACATAAATTACACAACCCAACAGCACACTGCAATGCCTCAACTCCGAACATGTGCAATGTTTTCAGGAAACTGGGAAGACAATCTTTTGAGCTTGATAAAACAAAATCGGGAACAACAGTTCAACAACAGTACGCTTTCGTGTTTTATATAAAAGTTGATCATAGCACAGATTTAAAGTCGTCAAAATCCCAATGGCCGCCGACCAAATCAAACGCCCTCATACTACGACCAAAAAACATTTTCAGTAACAATGTTCAATAAAGTTTTCAAAAAAAAACATCAAGCGTCGAGGTAGCCACAGGTATCGGGATCGTCGTCAGTTAGCTAAGTACTTCCAACCACGAGCCTACTGAGCTGTGCGTCTCGTACCGGCCCGCAAAGGACCTCCTACTCGCCACAAGCCGGCGCCGACGGGGACCACACCTAGCTGCACCTACAGCGGGCCGACGTCAGTGGCTTCGCGACTTGTGCTCGCTCTCCTCGGCCGAGATGTGCAGCAGCCTGCGGAACGTCCGGTCCATGCCGAAGTCGACGAGCGCGTCGATCGGCCGCACGATGAACGGGATCACGCCGAGGCCGGCCGCCGTCGTCAGCCGCTTCTGCGTGCCAGCCGTCACGGCCGTCCGGCCCAGCGCCCAGAACGCGGCCGCGCACACCCGGTTGATGGTGAAGCCCGGCACGAGGACCGAGGCCAGCGCCTGCCAGATGAGCGTGTCCACGGACACGTGCAGCACGCGCTCGCGGCGCTCGGCCTCGGACAGCGGCAGCTGAAACGGTCACAGTGGGTGGTCACCAGATATGTGTGGATGATGTGGCCTTTCCAAGCAGCGCCCAGGACAGGGATGTTTGTTTTGCACTGAGAGATGAACAGGGGATTCAGTAGATGCTGAAGAATGAACCAGCCATATAATATTGAAAAAAGCAGCTGTAGGGAAACAGCTGAACAATATTGATGGAAAATGCATTATAAAAAGGGTCTATCATACAGACTCATCATAATACAGTCTCAACCTCTATGCATGACTGATGGTTTCACATGAAGTAAATGCACTGAGTGGTTGCAATGGTAATAAGCAACATGAAAATGTATGTACTGGTATCACCAAACACAATGTAAAAACTGGTTTCATTGGCATACCTCTGCTGCTTTGCTGCCTTTATCATATGTGTCTGCCACAACATAAGCACTGGCAACACCATATGATGCCTTCACCCAAAAAGGTGTTATCCAGACACGAAATGCTTCTCCCAATTCATTTGCATATCCTGAGAACAGAGGGCATACATGTGACAATAAAAACATTATCACAGCGCTTTAAAATCTTGACATGGTGAGGATATGAATAACAGCACATTTGAAGTCAAAACACATAATTAAAATGGTGTAACAGTTAATAAGAGTATCCATTCACCTTATCAGTGTTTTGCATTCACTCCTCTCAAATTAAAGCACCCGCATAACACTATTTACCCAGCAACCTAATGGGGGTATCTCTGTAGATATCCACCTCAGATGTTTCTGCACTTGTGGCAGTCTTGGATTCCTCAGCAACATCACTCATGACTCTGTGAGCTGCAAGTGAACTCCAGTTCTGCAAGGTCCTGGGAACAAAATTTTGTTTTACCAAATAAACAGGGGCAATAGTGTCAGTAATTCTCCTGCTTATGTAGCATTGTTAGCAAGTGGGTAATGGTTGAGCAGGCTTCCCACTTCTCATAACTCCAAAAACCCACGTAGTTGCCAAGCCATATTGGTGTCAAAAGATGCGCAATTGAAAAATAGGTCAAATGCAGGCTTGTGTGCCTTATTAATGCCACAGCTTCTCCAAAATAACCTCTTGAAGTGGTCCAGTCACCGACCGCCTTCACGATTAGCAAGACGGCAAAGCACGGAGCATCCCCGCGAAACAGATCAACGCCAACCCCCAGGGGTCGACAATGTGCGAAGGTTTCGTGAAATATGACGTCACTGAAAGATTTACTAATATGCAGCAATCTCGAAACTCGAAATAAGGAATCTGGCGGCATTGAAACGGGACAGGTCGAGGTGGACTGGAACCGATCAAGGACAGGCGCGAGTGCCCGGGAGAGAAAAGGGACAGAAAAGGATAACCGGGATTGTACATGGATATGGAATCGGACCAGGATGGGATAGGGAGAGAGATCAGGACTGTATGGGGACGGGCATTGAAGGGTACTGAAACGGGACGGTGAAAAGACGCTGGGACAGGAAAGGGGCAAGTAAAGAGATGGTGGCGGGACGGGGACAGAGAGGGACGGAAAAGGGAGGGGGAACAAGGTTTGGTAACTATGGAGAGGGGTAGTAACGGGACAGGCGCAATGATGGGGTATTGGACGAAGCCAAAAACCCGGCGTTGGCTGGGGTGTTTCACCACTTTCCATTGACGAGGAGGTTTAACCCGGAACGCCCCTCCCCATCTATCTCGAGAACCAATCGCCCGATTCGGCTGATTCAAACGGCAATCGATAGCGCCGAACCGTGCGGTCCTGCGGTATATGCATGGTTTAATTTTGAGCCACGGCTGATGATGTCACAGGTAGGGATGCACCGGATATCCGGTCCGGCCGGATATTAGAGATTATCCGGTATCCGGCATCCGGCCGGATATTAGAGATTATCCGGTATCCGGCATCCGGCCGGATATTTTTGTGATCCGGCCGGATATTGCCGGGTATTTAAGTTCCCGGTGTACGATCAAGACGTTGCTCTAATGTCTGTGTCCAAAACCGTTTCAGGAGAAACGTGGCTTGTTGTATTAGATTGTCGATGTAACTGGCAGTTCCAGGTCGGCCTGGAGACCTTGGAACCAATACTTTTCTGCATTGGTCCGGGAGGTCCCGTCCCGCCACCATCTCTTAACTTGCCCCTTTTCTGTCCCAGCGACTTTTCACCGTCCCGTTTCAATATCCTTCAATGCCCCTCCCCATACAGTCCTGATCTCTCTCCCTATCCCATCCTGGTCCGATTCCATATCCATGTGCAATCCTGGTTATCCTTCTGTCCCTGTTCTCTCCCGGGCACCTGCGCCCTGTCCTTGATCGGTCCCAGTTCACCTCGACCTGTCCCGTTTCAATACCGCCAGAGTCCTTATTTCGAGTTTCGAGATTGCTGCATATTAGTAAATCTTTCAGTGACGTCATATTTCACGAAACCTTCGCACACTGTCGACCCTTGTGAGTTGGAGTTGATCTGTTTCGCGGGGATGCGGGATGCTCCGTGCTTTGCCGTCGTGCTAATTGTGAAGGCAGTCGGTGACTGGACCACTTCAAGAGGTTATTTTGGAGAACCTGTGGCATTAATAAGGCACACAAGCCTGCATTTGACCTATTTTTCGATTGCGCATCTTTTGACACCAATATGGCTTGGCAACTATGTGGGTTTTTGGAGTTATGAGAAGTGGGAAGCCTGCTCAACCAATACCAGCAATTGTTCAATCATGACAGTTTGACCAATTTCAGTTTAAAAAAATTATGCCATCACATATCACATCATATCATACCATGCCATCTCAAAACTGCACATTGGATATCAATGTCCTCAAATGCCATGAATACATGTTATCACCCAAATTTGTGTCAAATACAAGCACAAGACTGTTACAGGGCCTCAACAAGATATACCAATATTCAAGGGTGCCTAGGTCTTAGCAAACATGGAGAAAATTTGGAAAAAAACAGGCTATATGCCAATTTAAGACCACAGTTCTGACCAGGGATACAGCCAGGTTTTCTTTGGGGTGGGGGGTGGGGGGAAAGCTTAGTGTGAACTGAAATCATACAAAAATCACCTTGAGGAAAGACAATGTCCAATGATTCCTGCAAAAAATATGGGCAAGGGGGTGGGCGCCCTTGGCCCCGTTGGCCGCACCTGTGGTTCGAACATATGTGCAGGTGCACAAATTAGTGCGAGGCACACCAATTAGTCGTATCATATTCTCTTCAATGCGGCAAAGTTCATATATCACTGGCTTGGAAAAAATGGCAGGCTCTTTTGCTAAAGCAATTTCATTTTTACCCTGAACAGCTGATTCCCTGCCGAGGTACAATACAGAACTACAGGCTTCAGTAGAAGTGCCAAACCCTTACACACGAGTTCCTCCAAAGTCGTATGTCACAACGGGAGGCAGCGATTCAGATGCTGGGAACAAGCGTAAAGCCTACGCCCCGGAACAACTCAGTTTTGTCGCTAACGCGGCATAGTTGTCGATAAAGGTTGAAGAAAGTTGCAGCTAAATTAAGTTTCCGCTTCTAATTTGAAGTAACACTGCCTAGTATAAAAAAGATGCCCTCAGGCCTTGACATTGAAACAAAAAACAGAAATTCACATTTTCAGCAACCTCTTTTTTTACATGTGCCACAATTCTTTCTTGAAACGCTCAAAAACGCGATTATTATCATGGCAACGTAAACAACTGCGACATCAACTCAGTGTCCACGATGGATCGAAGGAAATACGATGTCCGATTGTTTCCTTGACACGTATGACACTCCGGAAATTCCATAGCGAGATGGGGAATACACGGGCAGAGTTTTTCGTACCACAAGTTCAAGCAAATCAACAGCGCAACCGTACATGCGAAGAGTAAAGACCCAGCCCGACGCCGCAGCCTAGCGCCATTCAAATAAATCTCTAGTTTTTATTTTCGCCACTAGAGTCAAAAGCATCAACCAAACCTAGCCGGCGACGTCGCAGTTCAGTTCTCGCAGACAAGCATGGCAGGGGCGCGTGCAAAAGAGTGGCTTGGTGCGAACCTCCATCTGGAATCGTCAACGGACAGTAAACGAACATACTTCATTTAGCGTGTGGTTATTTTTTGGCTGCCCCGGCCTGGTCATTTTAACAGTTTAATCCGCACTGTAGCAAACGGCGCTGCTCGACGTCGCCTGAACTCGACCCTGGCCGCAGGGCGTGATTTATTTCCTCAGTCGAGACGGGGAGTCGCACAAGTTATAATTTTGCTGAAGACGCCGGCCCAATGCTTCGAGGAACTCGTGGGGCTTCAAATGGAACCGCGAGAAGAGTAGAGATGTGACGAAAGGGTGAAATTAGGGACGACGGAGTCGCCGCCACGTTCACCCGCGAACCATGCCACCAGAATTATGATGCATAGAAAAAAGAACCACTGAAGTCTGGTGCTGCACGATTATTAGGGCCAAATATAAAATCTTGCTCTTTACAGAAAAACAAATAAACCACACAAAACTGCAACGTGGGTTAAAAGCACAGGCATTCCGGGCTGGGGCTCTGATTGGATTAAAACAGTTACATCCCGTGGAGGAATCTACAGTCGTGACCCATGCAATGCAGACTAGGAACAAGCACGCGAATGGCACTCCTTACTGTTATGAACACGGCTCATCACCTGATGAGGTAGGGTGCGTCCGGAGCCAGACGCGCTGGGGTCGATGGCGGCACTCAGAAGAAATGCTTCCAGTCATATCAGCGCCTACGAGTGAACTACGAACGAACTTATCCTCGAGCATAGCGGTGTTATGTTTGCTTCCGTTCTAGAATTACTGCTCTGGTCGTTTGTTCCCATTTAAAATATGACCTATATCAGAGGAAAAAGACTTAAAGAAGGTGACCAAACGTGGAGATGTCGGAAACAATAGCTCAGTACAAGCCATTTCCGAGGATTTCGGTCTGCTGCTTAGTCATAGCGGATGTTTTCAGTGCCAACAGCAGTAAAAATTTGGAATTGGCACTAAGCTGTTAAGGCCGGTTAATGATGCAGTGTACCATTACCAGACTAGGTCTGTTTCGCATTACGTCTCGTATATCCTTTCCACAGCACGACTTGGCAGTCATAAAAACAACAAGAAATGTAACAAGATGCACAGGCAGTCAGCTTTAAGGCAAAGCAGGAATCAATGGCCTGTTTATGAAATGACGAAATCATTTTTGCCCGGGTCCCATGAGGCACCAAAACAATCGTCTTTAAAATAGTTACGCAATGAACTGTTAAAACGCATTTTCGCATGGGCAGCCAGAGGAAAGCCAGAACAATAAAATGATATCAAAACTGACCTTCTAGGCTACATTTCTTGTGGGACACGCAGCATGAAGACCACGCGTTTTTTTTGGGGGGGGGGAGGAACATTATGACATTGTCTTGAACATAGTGGCTTTTAGGTATAAGGAAAGTATGGTGTTCAAAGAAACAAGCCTCTACTCTTCCTTGAACCTTCTACAAAATCAGTGGTATGCAGAACTAGTTCAATTCATACATCACTTTCCCGAAAATTAGCTTTCTTTACATGCGTACCATTTATAGAACGTTATGCACAAATGGCTCCGTGTAAACTGTATGCCCTGTTACGAGCTGGTGTGACATGTTGAGTATCATTTCGTGCTTTCTTTGAGTGTTTTCTTATGACCTATTGTCAATGACGTAGCCAGGAAGAAGGGGTCCACGCTATATCTGCCCCTTAGGCTCAACAGACCCCCATCGCAGAGAGTCCGAGGATGTCCCCTTCGAATGGTGGTAGCGATAGAACAGCCGATAGAGCCTTATGCGGGTAGATTCCGGCCTCTGAGGGGGCTCTCAAAGAGATCTCCTAGAAAACAGGTCTCGAAAGCTCTTCTGAAGGCCTCTGAGGTCGATCCGGAAGCTCCTGTGGCTCGTTGGGAATGTCTCGGAGGCCGCTCTGGGAGGCGCCGGAGGCCGCTCTGGGAGGCGCTGGAAGCTGTTTCGGGGGAGTCCGAAAGTCTCTTGGCAAAGGTCTCAGAGGTCCCTTTGAGGGGTCTCAGGGGCCTGTTCAGAGAGGCCTCGGAGACGTTTTCGGAGAGGCATCGCAGGCCCCTTTGAGATTTCAGAGGCTACTATAGGAATGTCTCCGAGACTCCTGGAGGAAGCCAGGGAGATGTCTCGGAGATCTTTCCCGCCAGAACACCTCTCTGAAATCAGGGAAAAAGAAGTAAGATAAGAAAAACAAGAAAAAAAATCTTGATGTGTGTGCAGATACCCACTGCGCTGGGGAAAAATGAAAAAGAGATGTACAGGCAGGATTTTGATTACAGGATTTACAACCTTACCTTACAATCTTAGGAACTGCAGGCGAAATGAAATCATTTTGTAAAAAGAGGTTTGGATTGCAGATAGCATCACATTTTTTCTGCAGTGCTTTTTGCAGTCCTTGCTCAGTACCGTTTGTAATGTGAGTGATGACTATTTGCAGTGCCTCATGACTACTACATGAACTTTTGGCAGTGATGATTTCGTGTATTCTCTCTCTCTCCCTCCCTCCCTCTCTCTCCCTCTCTCTCTCTCTCTCTCTCCCTTTTCTCTCTCTCTCTGTGTCTCTCTATTGGGTGTTAAAAACCCGCATGCTGATATGACTTAAAAAAATGGGCGCCGACCACCTCCTTATCTCATTACTGTTTCGAGAACCAGTAACCCGATTTGGCTGATTCAGAGGGGAATCGATAGCGCTGGATCATACAGTCCAGTGACGTACTATTTTTTATTTATTTTTTAGTCACTGATGATATCATAGATCATGTCAAACTCGTCAGACACCAAAAGCGACCCTTTTCTTCACAGTCGGATATGCTGAAGTTTGCATGCAAGGATGTCTCAAACTTATTCTGATTAACACATGACCCAAGGTCATCAGAGTTCAAAGTCATCAAAAGTCAAGGACAAATGCCTAATCGAATTTGAAGTCTGCACCATCGGTTCATGTAATACATGCTTCCTTGCCTATTTGAGACGCAGATTCTAAAAATGTCTCTCTGAAATAGAAACAAAAAAAAAACTGAGTGGGTAAATGGAACCCTGATATGAATAGCTTTGAGAAGTGGGGTGAAGAGTTAAGAAAACTTGGCGTCACCGAATTTCATATCGCTCAGGCTGTGTTAGAAAAACATCGATAACACCGGTGTTACAGGAAGATGTTGGAAATGAGATGCATGAAGGTTCCAAACAAACCGTCACCAAGGACTGGTGTCACTAAATGAAATGAACTGCCGTCCACCTCTCAGCTCAATTGGAGCGCGACAAATGCAGCTCGTCCAGGTCCGCGCCATTACCTGCCGGAAACGACTACGCGATAGGACCGTCTTAAATGAAAATGTCTTACCCATACACAGCCGTGTATCTGTGGAGTCAAAATCAAGTGAAATCGTTGTTCCGCGATACAGAAACGTATTATCCGTCGCCTGCGCAATAATATTTAACAAGGCCGACGTCGCCGTTCGACCAGCACCTTGCTACTGAACTGCGCCGTTTATATGACCTCTCCACAGCTTTACTCAAGACTAGGTTGATGGACAATTTAATCGCTTGTTTACCGAAAAACATAAGGCTCTAATCACCAACGCACTGCATGCTTGGCCATACCTGTGCATAAAAAGGAAGATTGCGTAACGTGTTTTGCACCAGTTAAAATAAAATAATGTAAAGATGTCAGCCCACCCAGTCGTTCACGCAGTACCTGTGCAAACGAAAAGTTGTACCTGTGCACTATTTTTATGACTGCATACTTGTCTATTCTTGCGTGTGCGTATTTTCCGTTCGTAATTTAACACGCACACTGGAAGGGGGTCTTTTTATTTCCCCTCACCTGTTTTTCCTGAATATCTCGAGAACAGATTGGAGCTGGTTGTTGCTACTCTGTGACATTTATGGCAATTTAATAACTCGTCGAATGACCAAAAAAAATCGGAAATCGGCCGGAATTTTTTTGAAGTTTCAAGCATTTGATGTCAGACAAACATGACGAAAGCGAAAGTTGTCGCTGACAAATGAGAACTTTGTGAAAGAACCAGCGTTCTACTAAGACTACCGTGTGAACACAATCAGGCGATGTCATTCGGGCATAAGTGATGTATGTATCAAGACAATAGCCAGGGTCAGTAGTGGTCAAGGTCATTCAAGGTCAAGATCAAACATCTTGTGACTTGATCCAGATTTGCTTTGCATCATGTCAGTATGTATGAAATATGCATTCAGAGGCCCTGATAAAAACATCTGACCGCACATTGATAACAATGCATATGCCAGAGTCAATGAAGGTCAAGGTCATTAAAGTTTAAGGTCAAATATCTTGTGACCTGTCCCAAATTTGTTCTGCGACATGTCGATTTGTATGAAATATGGTTTCAAGAACCTAATAAAAACACGTGCGCAAATGGATACGCATATATATATATATATATATATATATATATATATATATATATATATATATATATATATATATATATACCAGAGTCATTTCAGGTTAAGGTTACCAAGGGTCAAGGACAACTGTTTTGTGACATGGTTCAGATTTGCTTTGCAATATGTCGATTTGTATGAAATATGCATTCAAAGACCCTACTAAAACACGTTTGGCACATTGATACTCACGTATACATGAACACATGCATATACATACATACATAAATATAAACGCTAGAAGTGACCAAATGTATCGATGTTGGCTACCTTCACTGCAAATACGCCAAAAGATACATGTTGCGCTCTCATTTACTCTCAAACTGTCCCGTGTTGTTCGAAATCTGATCTGCAAAAGATGAAAAAATGACACCATAGCTCAATGGCCTGACATGAACTCGACCAAAAATCCTCAGTCAAGACGCCAAGTAAATGGAAGATTGTATTCCGCGTTTCAACGGCCAAACGAACATCCTTTTCCCTGTACGGCCTGTACGGCCTGTACGGCCGAGAAAGTGTCCAAGGTTCACCTTTTCGACCTCATTTGACCTTGAAGACATTGGCCTGGGATCATGGAAATCGCACACAATGTAAATCGTTATGGCCCCACCCCATCTATAAAATTTTATGTCTCTAGCTCTTTTTGTTTCCGAGATCATAGGGGGGCACTTTCAGACCCCCCTTCCAGCGCGCGTTAGTGCGGAATCCCCTTCCACTGCGGGGGTTAAGCATGGGTACTTTTGCGCACAAAAAGAGTGTATATAATGAGTGAGTATATATATGTATACCGAGTTATAATGAGTATATATAGAGAGTATGTTGCAAAGAGTATATATATATATATATATATATATATATATATATATATATATATATATATATACATGCGTTCATTCGCGCCCACGTAGATTTGTGCATGCGTACGCTTGCCATAGTACGTACGTTCCCTTTACGGACATCTGCACAGATGTTCATTTGCCATACATACGTTTGCGCTTACGGACATCTGCACATACGTCATTTGCAATGCACTTGCGAAACGTACATTTACACTCATGCGCATTTGGGTTCATGCACCTTTACGTGCGTACACTTGCTTTCATACGTTATCACTGCGTGCATTTGCTCTACGTATGGCTGTCCGTTTACCGTAATATTAGGGAGCAATGAATGATCTTCCCGGCAAGGTCTTTTGTTTCCTTACTGCCTCGTGTGCAAAATGGCGCGCAATATTTTTTTGCGACGTATGTAACATGTTTTCAAAGACACTGATCCCCACACATTCCGAAGGTGGGTGGGGCGAGGATCACTCCGCCACCACCGAGTTTTTTATGGTATATCTCGTAAACTAAACAAGATCGAGGCACGAAATTTTCATTAGCTATTTTTCATCCTTCTCACAGCGGCTCCCAACGTTTCACTTCGAGCTCATGTCAAACCACTTACCTGCTCTATTAAATTAACCCGCGCACGACCGTCGGTCCGTTACGATCATGCCCGACTGGGGAGGGGGCAGCTGGCCGCCCCCTCTAACTCACGAACGGTTGGTCGCGCGATAAAAACAAGCACACCGTTGGAAAGCTTGTGACGAGTAGAGCTCGAAACTCGTCTCATTTTTTAGTTTTAGATGATATGTAAGCAATTTACGTCCTATGCATGTTTTATCATAGCCAACTACATGAGACCGAGAAATGGCCTGAATCTCAAGGGCTGTGACTAATAACGCATAGGTAAAAGCACCAGCGCACAAGTAAAGGTCTGCAAATGCCGATACGCATCTAATTTTTCAGATTTGTTCAATATATACGCCGAAACGTTGGTTTAACCCGCGCACGACCGTCGGTCCGTCCCAAACACCGCGACTGGGGGGGTACTCCCCCCCTCTAACTACGAACAGTCGTCGCACGATAAAAATAAGCATACCGTTGGAAAGCCCGTCACGAGTAGAGCTCGAAACTGGTCTCATTTTTAGTTTTAGATAATATGTAAGCCAATTTATGTCCTATATATGTTTTCTCATAGCCGACTGCATGAGACCGAGAAATGGCCTGAATCTCAAGGGCTGTGACTAATAACGCATAGGTAAAGGCACCAGCGCACAAGTAAATGTCCGCGGATGCCGATACACGTCTAATTTCCTTAGATTTGTTAAATATATACGCCGAAACGTTGAGTTAAAGACACCGTAATTCTCCCGTCAGGCGTCACTGTGCGCCGCTGCCGTATGCGGTACCAAATTGACGGGAACTAATTTTAGCGTTCCTTTGTTTTCGCGAAAAAAGACAATCTATGTAAATTTTATTGATCTTTGTGGTTCTTGTGATGGTTTCTCATGCTTAAATTTCGGAAAAATTGATTAGTTGCCAATCTACAAAGTTGGCGGAGCTTTATTCGCGAGAGCCTGTTTGTTTGCAAAATATGCTACTTTTTCAAACTTTTTGAGGTTCCTGGTATTGCTTACATCTGTGCAAGCTAGTTGTGCCATTTTCTACCCATTCTGAGTAATTTATCGTCGATTTTGACGGTGGTACATTTTGGCCCGCTTCAGTTATTCGTGACCTGACCTCAGGTCAATGGCTGGAAGTCACTGATACTTTGCCCAATGACGGTAACTAGATGTCTGCTTTACTCCACACTAAAAATGTGATGAAATATTCCGTCAATTTCAGAAAAAACGGCGATATGTCTTAAAAATGGGCTTGACCTTAGGTCAATGACCCGGAAAATTCCGAAAAATCTGAGATAGCAGATTTGTTGCATCTATCACGATCACTAATCCCTCAAAGTATTATTGAGATATCTTGTTTTGCGAAAAAGTTAGAGGACGCTAAACTTTTTTTGACTTAGGTCTGTTTGACCTGGTCTAGGTCAGGCACCTGACGTGACCTGAGGTCAAAATTTTGACACGAGACGTAAAATTGATGGAGCAAAAGGTACACAAAGTTTTGTGACTCTGTGTTTGTTGGTTCTCTCGCAATCCCAGAAAAACCTCAGGGGGGGGCAGTCAACTGCCCCCCCCCAGTCGGGGACGGGTTAAAGACACGGCAATTTTCGCGCCGGCTGTCCGCGTGCGCCGCAGCCGTATGCAGTAAGAAATTGACGGGAACTAATTTTAGCGTTCCTTTATTTTTGCGAGAAAAGCATATCCATGTAAATTTTATTGATCTTAGTGGTTCTCGTGATGGTTTTCCATGCTTACATTTTGGGAAAATTCATTAGTTACCAATCCACACAATTGGCGGAGCTTTATTCGCGAGAGCCTGTTTATTTCCAAAATATGGTACTTTTTGAAACTTTTTCAGGTTCCTGGTATGACTTACCTCTGCGCAAGCCAGTTGTGCCATTTTCTACCCATTCTGAGTAATTCATCGCTAATTTTGACGGTGGTACACTTTTGCTCACTACAGTTATTCGTGACATGACCTCAGGTCAATGGCTGGAAGTCATTGATACTTTGCCCAATGACGGTAACTAGATGTCTGCTTCACTCCATACTAAAAATGTTATGGAATATTCCTTGAATTTCCGAAAAAAAACGACGACATGTCTTAAAAATGGGCTTGACCTTAGGTCAATGCCCGGAAAATTCCGAAAAATCTGGGATAGAAGGTTTGTTGCATCTATCAAGATGACTAATCCCTGAAAGTATTATTGTGATATCTTGTTTTCCGAAAAAGTTACAGGGCGGTATACTTTTTTGGACATAGGTCCGCTTGACCTGACCTAGGTCAGGCACCTGACCTGACCTGAAGTTAAAACTTTGACACAAGGTGTAAAAATGATGAAGCAAAAGGTACACAAAGTTTCGTGGCTCTGTGTGAGTTCGCTCTCTCGCAGTCCCAGAAAAACCTCAGGAGGGCAGTCAACTGACCCCCCCAGTCGGCGGCCGGTTAAATGTATTATGCAATACATTTGATTAAATGTATCATGCAATACATTTAAACCAATAGCAGTGAGCTCCTTACGATACATATGAAAGTAAATGATGTCTTACAAATAAGTCATTTTTGTCAGCAGATATATGATATGAAGACGTACAGGTCACTTGCCTGATCTCAGGTCGATTCGACTAAGGTTGACTTTTTTGGCGACTGACTTTTGTCTGAATCAATAATTTTGTCCGGCAGGATTTTCATGGGTTCATATTTGGATATGAATCATATTCAGAATATGAAGGATACAAAGCATTTAATTGGAATAGGTCAATACCAAAAGGACGGATCACAGATAGCGACTGTGCAATGCCAGATGTTGTAGAGTGGTGCAATCACATATTACTGGCAACCAAACATGACCATGTATGCCACTTTCTCCATCACGACTCTGACAGGGCATAACACAACTTCATCCATTATGGCCTACCATGTTGGCTGTGTAGTGTAATGCCTCCTCACCAAAGGATAAATCAATAAAATGGTCAAAGTGTGCGGTAAGATGATAAGATATGCTCAACCCCGATCACAGACCAATGGTAACTGATCTGATGCTCAAATCCAATCGTAAACAGGAAAGGAAGCACCGTGGTACCTTCTGCAAAAGCTGCTTCAGCGAAAGTTTGCTATTCGAAGAAAGGACTACGAAATGGTTTGCAGACTGCAGACTAAAACGTTACAATTTCTTGCGATTAGGGATCAAATTTCACTCCTCTTGTTGCGAAGAAATGGGATTGGGCTGCAATTCCTTTGAAAGGGATTTTGATGATCCCTGGAGACGCAATGTCGTATAATGCGATCCAGCCAATGGGACATTGCAGCTGTAAGATGCCACAAGTAATAGTGCCGTGCCAGTGACGTTCAACTGGAAAGGTTTCCATCTGCGCGTGAGTTGGCGGATCGTTCAAAAAGCACGAAAAACGTACCTACAACATGGGTGCCAGTAACTGGTTCGGTGGAATCGGCTGGTATCAAATCCATGTCAGACCGTGATACCGAAGAGTGGTGGTGGCTGATGTCTGCTCATGCCAAGGACAGTTGAAAACGAATGACTTCTCTGTCGCAGAAAGCAACGCATCCGAAGATACCGTTGGATTTGCAGTAGCTTTCTTTCGGAAATCACCACATGAACTTGACACAAACCGTCACATCGGCACTGAGGAGCAAGCGTGAAAGTCTCTGGTGTGGACTTGAGTGTGCTAGACCACATCCTTAACGACCAGCGGGACCTCCCAACAGTGCCAAAAAAGCCTGGAAATGGATAGTGCTTTCTTCGCGAGTGTAGGCCCCGGCCACCCAAAAGACAGAAGCTGGAACCCTCCAAATGTTGCTAGATTGGTCGCGATTACGCTAAATTGTGTTCTTGTATACGCAGACCCGTAAGTAAGTTTTCCCCTTTCATGAAAAAACGTGTAACGTAGCAGTCCCGTTAGACAACCGCAACGATTTTTGAATGGCTCCACCACTGAGGTCTCGTGTTCAGCAGCCTAATACGCCTCAGTAAATCCAAGTTCATCCGTCGCAAGTCAGGCTGTACCCGCACTAGTCTGAGCGCTTCCACACAATGCAGGGCCGAAGAAATGACCCTCAGAAAATGACCATGTATTGAAATATAATCTTAGCTTCATAATGTCGGCGTGACACATGCTGCAGCAAAGGACTTTTCGACAGAAGGGTCATGCTGTTTCACATGTACACTTGCATCACAGCTATCAGGGTTGTGTACATCAACGTGGATTCCAATCACGAGCTGGCTCAATGCCGGTGTAAATAACTGTGTCGTGGCATCTGACCAATGAAGAATTTCGATAAATCCATTTCGTACAGGCCAATGGCTGTTCATGTAGAGCTCATTCATGTTCCACAGTTCCACAGGCGTTACTGCGTTGCACTAAGCGCCCCCATTCACTCTCAGTGCCCGCTTCATGGGACGCCCTGTAACATAAATTGCATAGTTTGCAGTTTTATTTTCTCAACTGAAGTACACTCGGTGAGTCAGTCAAACTGAATTTTACTGCTGAAAGATACAGGCTTTCCGCAACATTTATGGCTAGTCATTAATGGGCTGATTACATCCAACACTTGTCGGTGTCATATGCTGAACTGAAAACAGTTCTTAAAAACAGTCTTAAACATGATGTTTTTAGTTACCAATTGCCAGCTTCGTCCATTAAAAAACTGTACCGATGACTACAAAACGCCTGGAAAAGAGGATGCGTTAACCTTCCCCGGACTGGGAGTTTATGGGAAACCCACGTCCGATTTTCTGAGGCTAAGCAAAAAACGAAGGGATGCAGAGATACGAAACTTGGAGTACCTTTTCATGAATCATTTTTTACACCCTGTGCCAGTTTCTGAACTCAGAATCACCTCGGATCATTGACTTGGAACAGGTCAAGTCAGACCATGTTCCAAAAGATCAAAGTCGCTTAACATTTTGTGAAATGCATCGATTGACATGGGACTTCGCATACTAGTAGAGGATGACAAATGGAACAATTCTGCTACCTCAATTTTTTTGGAAATCTTTAGGTCATTGTACCTAGGTCAGACGAATTTGCGGCCATTTTTACGTTTGCTTTTGAGACTGAGGGACTTGTTCGACACTTTTGAAGCTTGGGTATGCACATGGGAGTTGGGGTCATGCCACGTTTTATACCAAATTTTCAGACCCACAACTGAGTGCAATTCTTTGCTTTACAATCTTGGAATATTTATTGGCAGTCATACATGCTTTGGAAACACTGATATAGAATAAGAACGTATTTGACAAAGGTGGCCTAATCCGTTTGGACCCGGGCTGACCTGATCTGACGTTTCGAAACATTAAGCTTGTTTTCAACACGAACGCATTTGATATAGTCACAAATGAAAAACCTACGCCTATACCTTTCTTCCATAAAGTTTGCACTAACCCAGTTCTCTTATTCTCAGTCATCAAAAGAAAGATCCTTGATATCATGAAAGTTACTTCCCAATATTATGTCAAACACTAAGCTTTTGCATTGAGGCAATGCCCATCGTCCGGTATCTGAGTGACTTACGCCAAATTGTTTGGGCACGGGTTTCATGATGTAGGAAGGATATAACGTGATCCGATGTTAAATAATTTTATGTTGTACTGTGTCGGGTCAATGGTAGTGCGACAGATGATATGACAAACGCCAGACACGCCCGATGCATACGCCCTAGTACCTTGACCTAGGATGACCTTGTTTGACTTTGCTACTTGAGGACTTCATATGCAGACATGTTTGTGGCGTATTCAAGCCAAGACACATGCTTAGGCATTTAGAAAAAACGAGACTCCTGCGTTTGCAAAAAGACGATTTTTTGCCTTCATGTTGCTCTTTCCTTGTAATAGTCAAATTTGGCCTCAAGTGTATTTTCTCCACACCCAAATGGGTAAATCAGGCATTCTTTTTATTGTTCACCTGTTTAATGCACGCAGAAGCCTTGCTTATCGAAGTTTTCTGCAAATGACAGCAGGGTAATTTAACCTAAGGAGACCTCTACCGACCTTAACCCTATTCCCGGAAGGCTAGACGGTATGGTCGATTCCCGGCAGGGGGGCGGATTCGGCCCCCCCCCCTGAGATCTCGAGAACTACTCGTCCGATTTCATCGCAACAAACGGCAATCGATTTGCCGTGACGTGAACTACATTTTTGTAAAAAAAAATTCAAAATTACGAAATTTGTGGATACAGGGGAGCAAAAATGTCAAAATCAGGGGTACTTTTGGACTTCTTATAACTACCTTGTTTATGGACCGATTTCGATGAAACTGGCATCAATCGAGAGATTATAGATAGGGCTTTTACCATGGGTCCGCAAATCTGAAATTTTAAGAAAATTCATGGGCGTTCACAGGGTTTCAAAAATAGGAGGATTAGTTTTCTAACAACTGAATGAACAAAAGAGGCAAACACCCTTTTTTGGCTTCTGCTAGTCATGTTATACTAAAGAAGTACAAATCGCATTACAATATTTGTATAATGTTAGCATAGGCCGTGCCAGGGACATGAAAAATGGGGAACTGTCATGGTCACGCGTTTCTCAGATCAACTTGTGACCTTTGACCTCAAATGACCTCCGGTGACCTTCGGATCACTTGGAATGATTTCGTGTGCATTTGATATTATCTATAAACGTTTTCAATCATTTGAATTCACTCTATTTCAAAAAAAACATTTTATGGCTATTACGATATAGGGTACGCGCACTGACATTTTAGATCATAGCTCCGTGACCCAACTTGATATCAATCTGAAACTTGGTACACAATTAGGAGGCACCCTTCTACGTGATATATATTCTGGGTTTGGTATTTGAAAAAAACGGCGTCGAAATTATTACGAAAAAAACAAATTTTAACTTTTCACCTTGACCTGACCTTGAAAAATGACCTCAGGTGAACAAAAGGACATCTGCACATTGTGCAACTATCTAGCTATACATCCATATAAAGTTTTAAGTTTTATCTTAAAAACTCTGCTTTTGGCAGACATTTTCTTTTTACCCTTGACATGGCCAAAAATGGCATGAGGTGCCTCCCAAAAACGTTGCCTGGCTCCGCCCCTGAGCAAAATAGAATTTTGAAATTTCGTCACGGCACGTAGAAAAAATAGCTAGGAAAAGTGACCAAGTTTCGTGAAGCTGCGTTAAAAAGCCTGGAATTGGCAAGCAAAAGACCCGAGGGGGGGGGCGGATTCAGCCCCCCCTGCCGGGAATAGGGTTAATATTGACCTTATTTGGAAAATCTAAGTGTTTTCTTCTGCTTTTGCCAAGGACTTTCCAACGGTGTTTAATTTTTCCGTTGGGCTTATTGTTTTCGAGATCTTGGGGGTCACATGAACCCCAACACGGCGAAGGTGGATCCGGAGGCCGGCTTGGCGAAGGTTAAAAAAGTGTTCACGCGAAATTATGGTTGAGGGTTATGTTTTGGAATAAATGATAACTGAAATAATATCTGTTTAAGAAATGCGAACGTTTGAAACCAACAACATCTTAACGCAAACAGGTTACACCGCGAAGATTCAAACTGTTGTTTGGTATATCCAAAACCCATTTAAACCTACTCCTAACTGTACCAATGTCTCTCATCAAGCTGGTCTGGCTTTCCGATTATCTTAATTTCCATCCTTTTTGTTGGGCTAATTTCCCTTTCCGACCAAGCCAATAACTTTTCCTCACTGTTGTAGCGTCAATAAACAAAGACAGAACAAAGCAATTTGCAAAGATGATTTGAGGAATGTCTAACAGAAAATAAAAATGAGTGCATTGTGAGGTCAGATGAAAACGATATAATTTTGGCGAACTGGCACTGGCGATATCATCAAGCTCACGTCTACCATATTCCCAGAAAAGAAACGTTTTGCGAGGCCATGAGCTGCATATTCGGTAGGCAGCTACAATGTTAAATACGATAATGAGAATGTCTCCTGTTGACATCAAGGGAAGTACTATTGTGACATGTACGATATTTCAGCTACTAGGCTATTTTAAAAAGAAGCTCAGTAGAATTTTTCACATTTGAAATATTCAGAATCTAATCTGAAGGAATCCTGCACTCGACTGCGGCCATTTTGTTCCGCAGATATAAGTATTGTTAAAAATGTCGAAAAAATCGTTTGCCTTGGTTACCTAGTTATTTTGACAAGGTTACGTGATTCCACCACTTCGTCTTACTCTGAGTTGACGTTCAAACCGCTTAAGGACGACTGTGTATTTTGAGCACTTATTCCTAATAAACTAAGAGGTTTGCTGCTAAAAACATTATACAGCATGACATCAGAAATGCTGACGTCGTTAAAAAGCATACGCACTTCACGTTGAGATACATACACAGTAAAATAACGCAGACTGCAGCCTACTTAGGTACATGTCTGAACTACCTATACTCTGCATATGAGTTAACTCATTTCTACTTCTTTTTCCAGCCTAGCCAAGTTCATTTGCAACAGACGATGTGCCATTATCCGTCATCATTAGATGCCGATAATGTCTAATGGTGCCTAGAGTACAGCTTAGCAAAGGGATACTGCGGTCTTTCCATTGGCAACAGAGAACTGGTCACATGCCGTGAATAAAAATGGCGTCATGGGCAAATTGTCCTGAAACATCAGGTTGCGCGTGGGACAAAGCAGGCAGCGAAGCTTAACTAATGCCGTCAGTTACGCGGTGTGCGACGCAGGCGATGCCATGTGTCCTGGACAGACCCTGCTTGGTGGGCTAGGAACGCGACCAAGCGCTGTCCGGCCTGGTGGACCTCCTATTGATTTTTGAGATGTTTCTAACTCGCGGGAGTCCTGAGCCCAGCTCTAAAGCGCTAGAGCACGGGCGCCGCAGTCGTCATGTGTCACGGTTGACGACGGTGCGCCTGTCAGGGGTTCATAACCACCGCGCCATCCACAAGTGCCGCAGCTTATCAAGGCATTCAAAGGCCGATGTAAAAATACCTCGCTTCCGGAGCTCCGAGACACACTAGCTGGCTTCAGCGACCCATGTGAGCCATAGTCTTGGAAGTGCAATCCGTTTTCATTGCTCCACGAACGCCCGTTGAAGGAACAAGTTTAATGGCATTGGAAATGGTGTCTTCCTACCTGAACCCATCATGCGTGACATTGCGCGACTGAACCGAACTGAACTGAACTGCATGCGATTTGATACATTCGCTGCCTATATTTGGGGGTGGTTATTTACTTTTGAGTGGCCAGTTGACGAGGGTGACCCATTCATGATTATGAGACGCCATTTTTCACACGCAGTAGGAACCAAAACTCCCCCATTTCGGACCGTTTTGGTCAGTATTAATATATATATATATATATATATATATATATATATATATATATATATATACATGTAGTCCATCTCATGGGAACCTAATATGTTTTGTTACGCAGTTTGATGGCCTTGAATAAATAACGTCGGTTATTGCGACTTGTTTATGCTGTTGAAAAGTATATTTATTGGTTCAGGTTACAGGAGGAAGAATATGTTGGTTTTTCGTCGAAGTAATTCGTCTATTCCACTCGAAAACTTGCCTTTACCCCCACATGTTTTTGTGTTTTTTTTTCATTCGCAACATTGTTCATCCACATCTCAAAATGACACAGCTGTCGTCACCGCCGTGTATGATTCTGAGGTGTCCTAGGCAACGTTGTATTTTAAATTCCTATTGTTCCAGCTGACGGAGCGTTCCGAGACGTTTCAGGACAAAGACAACAGTGACCGAAATTATCGCGATGCTCCTCGGGCAAACGTCGAAGCATCGATCAGTACGTGCACTGAGAGCAACCGGTGCCAACTTGCCCATCACTCAGCAATCAGCGAATGCTCTTGCCCCTGCCATATCCCCATCGTCAGCTATTTAGTAACGACGTCCGTCGTTGGGGCTTACAAGGTCAGGTTCGATCCCACATTCCCCTTTAATGGACTTTTATCGCCCCGATAAAATGAAATGACTGACAGCATACCAGACGGATATGCTGGCGTGCCGATCATAGTTCAAAATCTGCCGACAGCGAACTTCATAACGGGCGCGAAGTACGATAAAACCCCATCAGTGCTCCGCGCTACCCCTCCCGCGCTAAGCACATACCCGCGTTCTCGGCGTCTCAGTCGCTCCTCTCTCCCCCGGCCGCCGTGGTTCTCTCTGCCTCTTCTGACCGCGCCGTCCTGCCGGTGCGCGCGCCGGGAGTTGTCGCCCCCCTCCGACCGGCCGGTCCGACGGCGTCCGCCGGCCGACAGCAGAACCTGTCGGAGAGGCGTGCCTGACAGACAGGTGGCCGGCCGCCGGCCGCCGCCCGTCAGCCGCCGGCCACCAGATTAACGGCCCGACACGTGCGTCCGACTGTCCGTGTCCGACTGTCCGGACAGCGGCGCGCGGTGCCCGGACCTCCAGGCGGGGAGGGGCGTCCCTCTGGGCATAGGGACTGGATTCGGCTGTCTGGATCCCGGAAGAACGCTTCGTCCAACCACTGGGACAGAGGCGGGCTACCTGTGTGTCCCACCACTCGGACAGAATCGGGTGTCTGAGTGTCTGACCGCTCGGGCAGGGGCGGGCCACTTGTGAGCTAACTCTCTACAACACACTGGGACACTGTCTGGCCGTCCATACGGCGGAAAGGGAGCACGCGTCCTGAGAATCCGAATAGCGCTGGGACGTGCGTGTGTGTCCCGCTCTCCGGGCATCTGGGGCATATATGTATGTCCGACCCTTCGGCCAGTTGAAACACGTTTGTCTTGTCCCCTCTGCCCTCCACACAACAGGAACACGTGTGTCCTGCGCTGCCGTCAGAGGGGCCGGCTCGTTCGGGACCTCGCGCGGGCTGACAGTGCCGGTCATGTCCGGCCAGCGCAGCCACGCCGGGCCGGCAGCCGGTGAGCCACTCGGGGGAACGAAATCCGCCGCTGTCTCCGGCGCCCATCCGGGGAACCGACCTGATTGCGCTGACAGCGAGCTGACAACGTCGCAGACCGGCGCGCAGACGTCGAAAGCCTTCGCTACGCTGCAGTGATTAGAGGACCTTGGGTTCTTTTTGAAACCGAAATCGGCGATTTCTGTGGGCTCAGGATTGTGTAATGTTGTTGCCGTGGACTGTCTTGTTGCCCCATGTGGTCGGCCCCGCGAGCTTCTTTCTGTGTCTGCCGCGAAACATTATGTCTGATCCAGCTGTTTGTTGTCCGGTCTTCACACCAATCTTCACACCAATGGTCTCATCCTACCCAAAATGGACATCAGGCGAGGAGTAAGCTCAAAACACTTCCGTTCAAAATGGACGAGCTCTTGCGTGACTACATCTCGTTCGGAAGCATGTGCTCGTCGAATAACCCCGTTACCAATTCTGGATAAAAATCAGTCTCAACATCTTTCCGTGGATTTAGATTCCTGTAGCGTAGGTAATTGGTGTTTTCCCTTTTATTGTTTTTTTTTACTAACTGAGTTTTCCCCTTTGAGTTTCGGACAAATGTTCTCACAATGAATTTGAGGTATTATTACATGAGCGCAGATGCGAGACCGTTGAAGGACACCATCATAGCCCGCCGTTTATGCAGCCGTTTGTCTTTCACCTCACCATCACGAAACCAAGATCTGAGAACACGTTCCTCATAACACTGCAGTTGTTACCGCCATATGCATTGCACGGGAAGCGTGTTGCAAAACTGCCGACATTGATATACTGAATAATAAGCATGGCGTTTTTGATAAACGTGGCCCACAGTGTATCGTTTGGCACTAGCCGGAATGGATCGCTGCAGCTGTTCGTTTCATTTACACCTGCGCTTGGGGCATTAATCTCTCGCAGCCCTGCCAATGGGGAAACACGTACCGATGTTCAAAGACGTGCAAAAGTGACCTTTAAGCAACGCCAGGAAATGCCAAAACATTGACACAATCAGCTAATGCACACTGGGGAGGCTTGCCAGTAATTAAATGCGCCTACGATGGCGGTCATGCACAAAAAATGTCATGGTATTTCGCTGGCCTTTAACTAAGTGGCTCCCACGAAGTAGCTGGCCTTTACGTGTGTAAGAGTGACCTTTGTCCCGTCAACCTGATTAAAAACCTATTTTTAAGGGTCGTGACAAAGCTTTCTTCAACCACCGCAACGATTCGAGACGCTACGTTCGACATCCATGGGAGACAGAATGTCCCACGCAGCAATGCGCCTTTTTGGTCTCACTGCCGGTGATGTGGACCTGACGTCTACATTTCCTAGCCTAGACGCTATTCTTCTCTTGTTCTAGTTTGACAAGAAGCTATTTATTTCAAACTCCAGGAGCACTCTGTCGTCCATCCAGTGCGAACCGGTTCGAAACTGGTATGCCGTGCTGGGCCTCGGGCAGGGGCTAGAGTCGAGGTTTGTGGGAGCTCTGTCCCGAATCCCGCGCGGAGGCTAGATTGTCGTCGACAGGCTGCTCCATCCCTGCTGCCTTGCGTGGGCCATGCCTGCTTGCGGACTGCCGGGAGCCCCGTGCGCAGGCCAGATTTGCGTCCGGAGCCGCTCCGCCTGAAATTGCAGTCAGCTGTCGTCCGGGGCGGGCTCCACTCGAGGCTGCGCCTACGCGGTCGTCCTGCGCTCCGATCGGCACCAACTTTCGCGACGAGCCCGGCCAACTTATCTGCACGCCCGGGCGTGCAGATGGAAAAGTTGGCCGCGCCCGACGGACAGACACGCCGACTTTGGGACTTGTTTATTTTGTATAGAGCAAAATGTACACTTAGACAGCAAGCATAAGTAACGGCCGGCGGCGGATTGGTTTGGCGCGGAGGTGGCGGGCAGGAACGGCTCGCGCCCGCCGGTCGCAGGGCACGGACGGGATCCGCCGCGGCCGACGACCGCCGCCGCCAGCCGGCCGCCCGCCCGGGGCCACCAGCGGGCCAACAGAACGCACTGAAACGCACTCGGATGGCGAGAGCCGGCAGACGACCAAATGGCAATGATAACACCGATCGATGCACGTGTGTACGAAATGAAGCCGCCGTTCCAGCGATCAAGATCAGTCACCATCCCGGCCGAGACCGCAGCGAATAGTCACTCGGACAGTTCGTAAATTGCAAACTATGAATGATTTCTAAATTCATAACAACGGTAATGTATATAAGACTCGTTACAAATGTACACTATCAACAGATTCTTCTATAGATAGACTTGCTCGGAGCCGTGGGCGAGGGACTTTAAGGGTAACATTAAATATATACGTCGCAGACGTAAATAGAGGGACGTTCCTTACCACGTCGGCGACTCCTTGCGAGCCGTCCGGAGCCTTTTCACGGCGTACGTGTCCGATCCTATTAGGTTTATGGCGGCCCGACAAGCTGCAATAGCCGGGCCTTCCATTCAAATGGCCACTTCGTCAGCGGCTGGGCCGGCCGGCCGGGCCGGAGGTGACAAGGGAGCGTTGTCTGGCGGGGCGGGCTGGTGGCCCGGTCGATGCTGTTCTCTCCCGACTGGGGGCCCGCAGAGGAGCGCTGTCCTGCCCAGTTACCTGGCCCTACTCGAGGGCGACGGTGTCGAGCAAGAGACGCTCAAGAGCCGGGCCTGACAAAGGAAACATGCGATAGGCGGATGCTGGCGTAAGTGGTCAACTCTAGTTGCTTCGGTCCGTTGACGAGGACAAAATTTTGACTGTCATCTTGAAAGTGAGTTTCTCCCCTCCTAGAAGCTTTCCGTTTCTTGCTCTTTTTCTTTCGGTCCCCTCTCCCCAGTGCTCGACCCTGAGCCCGGCTCACGCACACAGGACCGTTTGGTCCGGTCCTGTCGACAGCGCCCAGCCTACCGACCGTCCGCACGGATAATTCCGAGTAACTGCGTGCCATTTGGCAGCGCTTATTGACGGCCGGCCGCCGGCCTGCTATGAAGGTCTGGCCGCGGCCCGTCGGCCGCCGGTCGGCCGCCGCTTTGGCAGCGACCGCGGCGAGGCGCGGCGTCGCCCGAGGCGATAAAACGGGCGCAACTAGAAACGAAGGGCCACACCGACTGGAAATGGAATGACTTGGCGGCTCCGAGTTCAACACAGAGGCCTGAGGTTACGGCGCGAGCGAGCCACTCGCCGCTGCTCGCTCGCGGCCGGCGCGTGCTCGCTCCGCGCGGGCCGCCGCTGCGGAGCGTCCTCGACCCGGGTCAGGAGCGCGACCCGCCGCCGGCCAGCCGCCGGCGGCGGCCAGGCGAGCCGCGCCGCCCCGGGGCGGCGGCGCGCGAGCGGGCCTCGGCGATGCGGCCGCGCCCGCCGGCGCCGCGGGAAGGCGTCATGCAACTGGCGCGAGATGGGCCATGCGGCGCCGCGCGGCGACCGGGCTCCGGTTCTGAACTGCACAGGCCCCGGCCGGCCGGGCGCGATTGGCCGCCGCCCGCCGGCCGACCGGCTAGAGTCGAAGCTAACAACAATCTACAACCACTAGAGACTAGCCATCACCGTAACACATATAAAATAACACGTCCCTCATACACGCGAGGAAATACTGGAGTCTTAACTCTAGTATAGACAAGGGCAACACGAGAGGAGCGCTTACCATACAGCGGCGTAGCCGTCGGGCCTGGCTGATCGTTAACAACGGGAAAGAAGGCCAACATTGTCATATACACAGTGTGCTAAATTCTGGAAACAGTCGCTAAGAGACGCCTTTGAGAAACCTAAAATCACAGTTCGAGCCGTTAATCTCAGAGACGGCAAAGATTGGCTCGGCGCGGCGCCGATCGACCACCTCTCGCGCCGACCGCGGAGCCCGCTGGGTTCCGGACCGCGGTCGCGGACCGGGACCGGCCGCGGACCGCGGGCTACGGAAGACCGCCGGCCGCGGCGGGCGGCGGGCCGAGATCTCGGCGTGCGTCGGCGCTCCAGGACAGCCCGCCGGTCGCCGTCTGAGGGCGTTCTGAGGAGCGCCGGGCCGCGGCGCCGGCCGAGCTGCGCGCCGCTGAGGACGGCAGGCGCTGAGTGCGCTCCTCGCCGTCGGCCGGGCTCGAAGCTGGGCGTCTCTCCGTCTGGCCAGCGCGAGCACCACATGTACCGTCTGCTGGAGACGGCGGTGTCGGACCGGACGACTCTCTCGCCTTCTCCCTACCCCTCTTTCCTTTTCCTCCCTTCTGCCCCTTTCTCTCGCTCTTCCTTTCTTTCGCACAGCCTTTCGCACACGTCCTCTCGCCGACATTCTCGCCACCTGCCGCGCCCAGTTCGTCCACGCGCACCGCTCGGCGCGCGCCGGTCCGTCGCCGCCCGGCCGGACGGGCGCTGGACCGAGCAGCCCGAAACCCGGCGGCCGCCGGCCGGCCTGCCGGCACCCTAAGCGTATCGGCCGCGCCCGGCCGTTGCCGCCTACAGCGTCGAGATGCGCATGCAGCCGGAGGCGTTGTTGTCGTCGGCCGCCGGCTGGTCGGCCTCGGCGCCACTCGGCTGGGAGATGGTGGCCAGCGAACTGGCGTTCTGGCGCGACTCGGGCAGCGAGAGCGCGCTGGGCGGCGCGTTCAGGTGCACCCGGTGCCGGCCGGTCGGCGTGCTCTTCTCCAGGTCGCCGATCTGGATCTCGCGCAACTCCTCGTCGTGGCCGTTCTCCACGTTGTGGTACAGGTTCTGGAAAGAGAGCGCCGAGGTGAGACTGGCGCTGCGGGCTGCGGAGCTCGCTTCCGAGACGGCGGTGGCGGCGGGGGATTGCTCGTGCTGGAGCTGCGCTGAGTTTTCGTTTTACACGGTGAAGCACTTTGCTGTTCTGGGAAGAGAACAGCGACAGCGAGGACTGATACTCCACGCTTTGATGTGCAGTTTGGAAGAAGAGGCTACGCGAAAGTTCGTTCCCTGTTTGACAAATGTGTCTAGAAACTTGGAAGAAACCTCACTTGGAGTTACAGCGCAGGCCTAAAACTCGGAGATGCGTAAAGATCCGCGTCAATGGAAAAGAGTTGTTCTTTTTTGAAAATCTCGGGTGACTTGAACAGGCACTACCGGCCACCAGCATCATTCATCTTTCTGCTACAATGCCGGTTAGTTAGAGGAGAAACACCAGCTAAGCGAGAGAAATCTCAAACTCTCAAACATAGATGCTATTAATCTCGTCCGGGAGGAAGTTTGGGAGCTCCATAAATTGGGAGCCATAGTAAAGACTGAGACATCATCAATCAATTTATCATTAAGGGATTGTTCGCTTCCTTTCCAGTCCGTCTATACCACAAATCCAGCAGCGCTGGAGCAAGACGGGCGTGCCCACTTAACACAGCAGCCCTTTGGCAGACTGCCACGGGCAGGGACTAAGCGTGAGCTCGACACCAGTGTACCCTAAGATTAACGGAGCCAAGATTAGTTACCAAACGATCTGAGGATGGAGCGGACCTGGATGCTAAAACGAAGTCCCTCGTCCGGACGCAAAATGGGTAGAATCTGCTCTGCATGGATTCGCGAAAGATGGCCATGAATAGCTTGTCGAATCGATTGAGTCCTGATTTGTGGTGATTCGACTGTTGACCACTGCCAAACGCATTAACCTTTCGCGACCTCTGTTTGTCTTAGTAATGAATGCTTTGTGTCAATGTGCGTTTCCTGCGACGGGCAGTTTTGTTTTGATGCCAGAGATACGTGTTTAGTAAAGAACAGCATAACGAGCAATCAGTATAAAGTGATGCCGGTGAACATCCGGGAAAGCGGACGATTAGTCAGCCGAGAACATAAAAATCGTCCAGAGCAGAGGACAGCACACGCATGAAGCGGATTTCCGGCCATCAGGCGTCGGTCGCAGTCTTTTTTACCGCAGTACAAAACGACGCGCAGCTATAGAGGCTTTGGCAACGAAACCAAGATCGTGCGCGATTTACGAGATGGCGCCGATGGCTTTGCCGAGGCGTTTGCGAGGGAAAAACAAGGACGCCATCCGATTCGGCCCAACTTTTCCGAACCGGTTTCGCGGAATCGAGCGGCCCTCCGGCCAAACGCCGCGCCGGGAACAAATAGCCGATCGACACGTCCCGACTGTCCCCGCCCGGAGATCCGCGAATTTACGAGCGCGGTTTCGCGGAAGCGATAAGTGTCGGCGGCGGACGGCGGCAATTAGCTCGACGCCTTCGGCGGCCGGCCGCCCGCGCCGCCGGCGGCAGGGGCGCCCTCGGCACCGCCGACGTCACAGTCAATATTCATGGACCCCATCGGAATAAATAAGAACATTAGCGACGACCGGCTGCTGCCCGACGATCCGACGCTGCGCCCGACCCGACCCAGACGCCGGCTCCCGCCGCCAATGGTCATCAATATGACCTCCGAATTGGATATTTGGCGGGTGTCCGCGGCGCGGCGCGGCCGCCGTCGTCGACGCTGACCAGAGAGATGGGCAGAGGAAACGACTCGGAGGGAGGGCCCTCGACGGCCCACCGGCCGGGCCGAGAGGAAACGACACGCCGGGAGGGACCGGCGACCGCTGGCAGGGAGGAGGCAGACACCGACGCCCCCAGGACGGGGGGGGGGGCCGGCCGCTCGGTGGCAGAGAGCTTGGCTCCGAGAGCTCGCTGATGGGCGTTGCGAGATGCAGGAGAGAGGGAGGGAGATGCCACTTGAGATTTCTTGTAGACACTTTGCGGAAGTTTTGAGACAAGCACATGGGCACGGTCCATGTCTAAATTCAGCCGACGGTCCCCAGACGTCTGTGTCCTAGATAAACCCTGTTCCTGTATGGGGGGGGGAGGGTCATAAACTCCCCACTCCGGTTTTTGCTCACTATTGCCATGGTTTTCAAAGTAACTTCACGGAACTCGACTGCTTTTTCTCTCTATTTTTCCTACGTGTTATGGAAAATATAATTTATTTCATTTTTCCCACGGGTGGAGCCACGACACGTTTCTGAGAGGCATCTCAGGCCATTTTTGGTACTGTTGAATGTTAAAAAGTAGCCGCCAACTTTTTTTTTTAAGGTAGAGCTTAGAACGTCAGATGAGTGTGTAGGAAAATAACTGGGTCAATATACAAAAATATCTATGTTAAACTCAGGTCAGTTAACAAGGTCAGATCAAGGTCGGAAGTCAAGATGTGGTTTTATAAAACTATTTTTGACGGCGGCTTTCAAAGTTCAAAATCCGGAACATATATGATTTCAAACAACACCTTCTATTTGTGTTTCAAGTTTCAGGCGGTATCAGGTCGGGTCACGGAGCTGTAACTTAAACTGTCCGCGCACGTACCCTACATCCCGACGGTCATGAACAGGACTCAAAGAAATTTAGCCGATGCAAATAACTGGAAACATTTTAAAGCACTATGAGACGAACTCAAGGTCATTCCATATGGCTCTGAGGTTACCAGAGGTCGTTTAAGATCGAAGGTTGTAAGTTGATCTGATGAACATGCGACCACAGTCGTTTCTCCTTTTTCATGTCCCTGGCGCCGCCTATGCCAACCTTGTTCCAACAATGCAATATGATTTGTAATTCTGAAGCATAACGTAACTATTAAAAACCATGAATTTTTTGGATGAAAATTGTGTTAATTCCGTTTTCAAAAAATATCCTTTTCATTTTTTTTTCAACGCTACGAACGTCTAATCATTTCATAAAACTTACATACGTGTGGGCAAAGGGGAAAAGCCACATTAATTAGCGCTCGATTCGCACCCATTGTCGGTCCATAAACAGCAGAGTTAGCCAAAAATACCTCCGATCAGGCACGTAGCGAGGATTTTCCTCGGGGGGAGGGAGCAAATGTCAAATGTTGCCATATGCCACAGGCATATGACGGAATTTGCAAGAAAAGGCAGCAATCTGAGGCGATTTATCGCGTATGTAATACACAGGAAAATATATAATGTTTGTTTTTGCAACAGATATATGACCACTATTACGTATTCATGCGAAATCGCCATGTATCTATTGTAGACCGCTTGCCTGAGGGCGGGGGGGGGGGGCATAGCCCCCATGGCCCCCCTTGGCTGTCCCTGCCTCCGATTCTGACTTTTGCCCCAGATCCACCCGTTTTAAAATTTTCAAAACTTCTATTTAATGAAGGTACTTGACGTCATAGCGAATAGATTGTCCTTTGTTACGATGAAATCGGACAGGTAGTTCTCGAGATCTCGGGGATGGAGGGGGAGCCCGATACGGGAACGCGTACTAGAACTATGGGTACGGGAATAGGCTTAGGGGACGCAGCTGAGACTGAAGAGTGTTGATGATGGTCCGGATTGGAGGACGTGATGGTCCCCGCCGAGGGGCGTAGATGGTGACACGGGTCCGAAACCGCTGACCACGCTCCAGTCCCGAGCACAACAATGTCGGTTACGCTAGAGGACGCTGACCTGATCCAGGTCCGACAACCGTGGCACGGGGTAGGTCGGAGGAGGCTGGCAAAGGAACGCCGTCACAAGTCGCCTGGCGTCTGCCTGGCGGCGGCGGCGGCGTCCGTGCGGCCCGCTGACCTGGGCGACCGGCCGGCGCCGAGTAAACAGGCGGCGCCCAGCGCCAGATGGAACCAGCCGCCGGCCGCCCCCGCCCCTGCCCCGCCCGCCTGGGTGGCCGCCGCCGCCCACCAGCCGGCCACTCTCCGGGACAAAACCGGCGCCCAGGCGGAGCCGGCCAGACGGTGACGTCAGCGCCCGTTTCGGGGAAGCGGCGCCAGCACGCATGAAGCAGCCGACCTTGACCCAGAAGATTCTGCTGCAATCCGCACCGACACAGGCGCCGTCGCCGAGTTTGGCCAAAATAGCCGATGCCATGAACCAGATGTGCGATGGCGCGCGACGACCTCCCTTCCCGCCCCACTCCCGCGCGCGCTCCATCGGGCGCGTCCCGCGCGGCCGCCTCACCTGCTTGGTCTCCTTTTTGGCCTTTCTCCGTCGCCGTCCGCAGCAGGAGGGCAGGAAGTGCCGGCTGGGCGACGGCGACTGGGACCGGTCCGGACTGCCGTGCGGCCGCGTCGGCTGCCCGTTGTACGGCACGTCCGTTACGAACTTGCGGTCCTGCGCGCAGAGGAGCGCCGCGTGATGACAGCCGCGTCAGGCGGGGGCGAGCGCGCGATGCGTCTTCGCGGCCGCTATCTCTCACACATCTGACGCCGAAAGGCTGTCAGACCGAACCGCGCCAGCGTAATTTCGCTGAAACATGGCATTCGTTAAGCGACGGGCGAAATGCATTCCTCGATAACGTCGTTTTTCAACACAGATGTACTACAAACAACAAGTGATATCAGGATAAATATTTTGTGCGTACATTGCCTAATCAGGGATTTTGTTATCGTGAAGGCAAACGCTTGTAACGAAAAACTTAGGAGCATTCGAGACAAAAATCAAGGAAACGCTACATCGAGCGGAAACCATGTTTCAAAAAGAAGATGACGTAATCAAGAGAAGCCAATATTTACACGCCGACCTTCCGACGGCCGGGCCCTGCTTCTATGCGCCCAGCGTACTCGGCCGCGATTGCGCCACCGCCCGCGGCACTCGATGTCCATTAGCCTCGGCGTCTCATCTCCGAATAAGGTATTCCCATTTGCGAGCGTGCCGTGCCGCCTCTGCCCCCAGGGAGGGAGGGTCTGGCGACCTTGGCCCCCGGCTCGGACGCGCCAACACAGGGACGGCCGGCGCCGCCCGCCCTCGTTTGGGGCCCATCTGGGCAGCCGTTTCACTCCGACGTACATCGGCGGCGGCGCCGGCTTGGCAGATGCGGGCGCGACCGTCGCGGCCCGCGGCGGCGCCGCAGCGCCGGTCCGGCGGCCGCGGGGTCGAGGCCGGTCGCGGTCCGCCATCACGCCGCCGGCCGGTCGCATGCGCATTGATCAGGCGTCGCCGCGGCCACCCGACGGCTGGGCCGACGGGGACGGCGCGGACGGCCCGCCGCGAGCGGCCCGCGCCGGACACGATGCCGCCGCGCGGACAACTGCCGCGGACACGGCGTCGCCGCGGCGGACGGCGAGCGCGGACGGAGCGCCGCCGCGGGCCGCGCCGTCCCCGGCCGCCCGGCCGGCGGCGGCCGAAATCTGGTCGCTATTGGCAGGCCGGTTGGCCGGCGAACCATTACGACATCCGGGCTCAGGTCGGCGCCACAATACGGCTGCGGCCGGCGGCGCCGCGCGCGGAAAATTGCCCCCGGCGGCGGCTGCTGCTGCCGGCAGCAATCAGCGCTGTCCGAACCGGGCGCCGCTCCGGAGACCGGGCCGTGTCCGGGAGAGCGGCTGGTCACGTGGAGTCCGTGGGGGGTGACGTGGAGTCGGAGGGGGTGATGCGGAATCGGAGGGAAGAAGGCGTTGACGTGGAATCGGAGGAAAGGGAGGGTGGGACGTCGAGCCGGAGGGTCTAATGACGCGATAGCGTGAAGGGGGGGGGGGTGAATGGCTGGGCGCGGGCCCAGGGTTTCGGTTAAGTGGAGGCACGGCTCCAACAAGCAGGAGCACAGGGTCTGTTGAGCGCAAATTGTCTCAAGGAACTGAATACGTTTCTGGGGTTAAAAAAACATCGGAAAAAGGATGCCTCCCAAATCCCATTTTTCCAACGCCCGGCGCTGACCGTTGGGTACCAGCATAAACAGTGTCAGTCCAGGTTTTCAGTGGGGAAAGGAAAACCGAGCAGTCTTGTAGCTGTTCGTGGAGAGAAACACATTGCTTTATGCTGATGGACAGACAACAGCCATATTGCGCTAGGAAGACAACCTGGAACATTCATTGCGACAACAATGCAAACACTGGGTGTATCTTACAAAGTTCCCGAAAAGCCGTTTTTTGATTCCCTAGATAACAACTTACTTCAACATCTTACGAGGGCACCGTAGCTGCGGCGGCTGCCACCTATAACGGTCAGATATACATATGTTTTGTGAAATTCATTGTCGGAGAAATAGCCAGTTTACCATGAATATCTAAAGCAAAAGACATACATTTCCTCCTCTGCTAACAGGTCGTATTGCTGAAGACTTGGACGATGGCTGGCAGCATGATTATTATATTAATGCAGAACATGACTATTAAACTGTCAAAATCGTTTTTTTCGATACAAAATACTCAAAACTAAGAGAACATACTTTCGTTTTACGCCATGTTCAGGTCCCAAGATTAAAAAAGCGAATTCGATATACCACATAAGCACTGCACACTATACACCACGCTCTTTGACTGCGGAGAAACCGTCCTTTCACATATTCAATTACATAAGCCAAACAATGATTGAACTAGACGAGACCAATGTCAGGGAGATACATATAGTTGCGTACCACACTTGTAACAACCTAGTGATGCAGGAAGAAGAAACGCATCATACAAATCAAATTGCCACTGTCCTGCTGATAGAATCAGAGGCCAGGAACTAGCCATAATATTCATCGTAGATTATAACTTCGTTTTTTGAATGAACTCATCGATCTTGACCTCTGCGACATCTCTGTTCGTGCTAAGAAACTCCAATATCGAATTCAGTGTTCTTTTTTAAAAATGTTATGACCTTAACCTTATTCCCGGCAGGAAGCTGAATCCGTCCCCCCCTCGGGTTTTTGGCTTGCCAATTCCAGGCTTTTTAACGCAGCTTCACGAGACTTGCTGACTTTTCCTAGCTATTCTTTCTACATGCCGTGACAAAGTTTCAAAATTCTGTTTTGCTCAGGGGCGGAGCCAGGCGACGTTTTTGGGAGGCAACTCATGCCATTTTTGGCCATGTTGAGGGTAAAAGGAAAATGTCTGCCAAAAACAGAGTTTTAAAGATAGAACTTAAAACTTTATATGGATGAATAACTAAACAGTTGGGCAATGTGCAGATATAATTTTGGTGATCTGAGGTTATTTTACAAGGTCAAAAGTCAAAATTTGTTTTTTTCGCAATAATTCCGGCGCCGTTTTTCAAATCCCAAACCCGGAATATATATGACGTAGAAGGTGTTTTCTGTTTGTGTACGAAGTTTCAGCTTGATATCAGGTCGGGTCACGGAGCTATGATCTAAAATGTCAGTGCGCGTACCCTATATCGCAATAGCCATAAAATGAAATTTTTTGAATAGAGTGAATTCAAATGATTGAAAACGTTGACAGATAATATTAAATGCACTCGAGATCATTCCAAGTGACCCCAAGGTCACTGGAGGTCATTTAAGGTCAAAGATCACAAGTTGATCTGAGAAACGTGTAACCATGACAGTTCCCCATTTTTTCATGTCCCTGACACCGCCTATGCTAACATTATACAAACATTGTAATGCGATTTGTACTTCTTTAGTATAACATGACTAGCAGAAGCCAAAAAAGGGTGCTTGCCTCTTTTGTTTATTCAGTTGTTAGAAAACTAATCCTCCTATTTTTGAAACCCTGTGAACGCCCATGAATTTTCTTAAAATTTCAGATTTGCGGACCCATGGTAAAAGCCCTATCTATAATCTCTCGATTCATGCCAGTTTCATCGAAATCGGTCCATAAACAACGGATTTATAAGAAGTCCAAAAGTACCGCCCATTTCGACATTTTTGCCCCCTGTATCCACAAATTTCAAAATTTTGAAAATTTCTTTTTATAAAAATGTAGTTCACGTCACGGCAAATCGATTGCCGTTGTTGCGATGAAATCGAACGAGTAGTTCTCGAGATATCGGGGGGGGGGCTGAATCCGCCCCCTGCCAGGAATCGACCATACCGTCTGGCCCTCCGGGAATAGCGTTAAGATGACATGAGCTGAAAGCTTGTTCTCTTGGTTTAGCCTATATTTTGTCGCAAGTACAGTACAATTTCGGCAGTTAAACTGCCATGTTTCGCATTGACCCGCGCACGGCCGTCGGTCGGAGACGATCACGCCCGACTGGGGTGGGGGCGGTTCACCGCCCCCCTCTAACTCACGAACGGTTGGTCGCACAATAAAAATATGCAAACCGTTGGAAAGCTTGTGACGAGTCAAGCTCGGAACTGGTCTTATTTTCAGTTTTAGGTAATATGTAAACAATTTACGTCCTATATATGTTTTATCGTAGCCGACTGCATGAGACCGAGAAACGGCCTTAATCTCAAGGACTGTGACTAATAACGCATAGCTAAAGGCACCAACACGCAAGTAAATGTCCGCGCATGCCGATACACATCTAATTTGTCAGATTTGTCCAATATATGCGCCGAAACGTTGAGTTAAAGACACGACAATTTTCGCGCCGGCTGTCGGCGGGCGCCGCAGCCGTATGCAGCAAGAAACTGACGGGAACTAATTTTAGCGTTCCTTAATTTTTGCGACATAACCCTATGCATGTAAATTTCATTGATCTTAGTGGTTCTTGTGACGGTTTCTCATGCTTCAATTTTGGAAAAAATCATTAGTTACCAATCCACACAACTGGCCTGTTGGCCAATTGTGGCTCTGTGGCCAATTCGCCACAGAGCCTGCTTATTTCCAAAACATGCATTTTTCAACCTTTTTGAGGCCTTGGCATTACTTACGTCTGTGCAAGCTAGTTCTGCCATTTTCTACCCATTCTGAGTAATTCATCGCTGATTTTGACGGTGATACATTTTGGCTCACAACAGTTATTCGTGACCTGACCTCAGGTCAAAGGCTGCAAGTCACTGATACTTTTTCCAAGTGACGGTAACTAGATGTCTGCTTCATTCCACACTAAAAATGTTAGGAAAAATTCCGTCAATTTCCGAAAAAGACATGTCTTAAAAATAAGCTTGACCTTAGGTCAATGACCCGCAAAATTCCGAGAAATCTGAGATAACAGATTTATTGCATCTATCACGATCACTGATCCCTGAAAGTATTATTATGATATCTTGTTTTCCGAAAAAGTTACAGGGCGCTAAACTTTTTTGAATATAGGTCCGTGTTACCTGACCTAGGCCAGACCTCGCACTTGACCTGAGGTCAAAACTTTGAAACGAGGTGTAAAAATGATGAAGCAAAAGGTACACGAAGTTTCGTGGCTCTGTGTTCATTCTCTCGCAATTCTAGAAAAACCTCAGGGGGTCAGTCAACTGCCCCCCCCCCCGTCGAGGGCGGGTTAATGTAGCAGGTCGTATTCTTGCGCCACCGTAAGTATTACAATGCTGCTCGCAGGAATCATGACATCTCACCAAATTGTTCCGCCATTTGTTCTTGAGGTAAATTACATCAGCACACCTCAAGAGGTCTGAATTTTCTGCGATCAGTTTTTGGCGGCATCAAACACGAAATCCGTATGCAGGTTACTGCTCTGAACGCGATAGAGGGACAGGAAACAGTTACGTGTTGGTGCTACGCAGTCTTCCGGCCAAATAAAGATCGACAACCCTCAGGGGGCAATGACTCTGGGCAATGACGTCATGTTTACCCATCACCATGGAGTCCTGACGGCAATGTCGCTGCTCGCTGGCTGTGTTTGTGTTCATGGCCGAAATAATCAGCACTTGACTGTCGAAGTGGATAATTAAAGGACATTGTTCCGCATCTTAAATGTTATCGACAACTTCCGGGTACGGTTCACTGTTTTCAATTGCCAAACAGCTAAGCGGGCCGGGTTAAATTATTTTAGTGTGCTAGAATGGCTCAAAAATATGTCCAAGTCACGATTACATACTTTATCATTTTATCTAAAAGCTTAAGTTTCGGAGTAGTAAGTAAGTCAAAAGATGCGACGTGACAGTAATAAAAAAAAACAAAACAAAACTGGCCTAAAAACTAGGTAAAGAGGAACAGGTACTGATAAGGCGAAATAATTAGATAAAGGCCAGGAAATTAGATAAAACTGAATGCATTGACACACATGCTTAGTAAAATAATGGGAAGTTAGTTTGCACCCGCGAAAAGCCCATCATGGAAACGATAAGCTTTTGATTTAAATTGTGGCCAGTACGGTGCTCCTAACCCCCCCCCCAAAAAAATCCTTCGGTTTAAAAATGCTAAATGTTACCTGCATCACATGGAGAAAAATTGCATCGTCAAACATCTTCGGCCCAAAGAATGGCCCCATTGGAGTGGCAACTGCAAAGTCCACTTTCCCGCGAAAGGGTACTTGTTAAATCAATTTGGGATCTACCCCAGAAGTGAAAAAGATAGTGATATTATCGTGTACTTTCGTAGGTCAGAAAAATGCAAGGTCAGGTGACCCATTGCGGTGGGAATTCTATGACTTCACCGGTGAAAAACCCCACCCTACTTTGCCACAACCCTCCGTTTCCAGCGTGTTCCTGTTCCAGCCTATTGCCCGTCTGTGTGCATCCCACCATCGCCGTCTTCTCCCAGCCGCCACCATAATCAGAGTGCCAGTTGAACACGGTTTCGGCGTTTTCTCTTTGCACAATGCCCCGAAGCCCGGTCCGTTGTATCTAAAAATAGCTGTGCGGGCCTTGAATCGATACCGGTGGCGGCCGGCCGGGCGCCGGCAGCGGCGGCGGCGGCAGCGGCGGCGCCGGGCGGCGGCGACGACGTGGCGCCACCAGTGCCGCCTCCAGACGGTTCGCGGCCGGGCCGGACCGGCTCAGATGCGGCTGGGAGGATGCTCTGGTCCGTCTTGAGACAGAACAGGAGCGAGTGGAGGAGAGACCACCGGGGTGGTTAATAGTTCTCAGTCCGAGCGGTTAAGATCAGAAGCGGTCGGGGCAAGTGAGTAGGCGAAGTATCTTGGTGACCAACCGTTAAGTTATGGGTGCTGGATGGTGAAATGACCCGTCGAGGCGGGGCAAACTGTCAAGAAGATGCCGCGGCCAAAAACCAACACACCCCGGGCAGGACAAGGCACGAAATATCCGGGGACTTTCAGCGCGGTTTGGAGAAGATAAAAGCTCCGAGGAGGTTAGTTGTGCCCGTTAGGCCGAGCATAATCCGACTGAGACGGAGCCGCAAGAGCTGGCTCAGGGCCAGACAGATAACGTCGGACTATGAGCGATAATGTCAAACTCGGCTATCCGCCATGGCTGATGTCATCCAATCAAACTGAGCTAAACCGCCGACCTCTAGGCCCTGGTAGCGGTTCTGGTGGCTGCTGACCGCTGGGTTTGCCCGCTGCAGCCCACAAAATTCGTCCGACTATCGAGCATTATCTCACGCTGGTTGAAACGACGCAAATTCTTTTTACCCACGAGACATCGCTAATATCTAATGTTGGATCCAGTCAATGAGCTTGAAAGACACGGATTTCGTAATCAACATGGCTGCCGTTTGAGCCTTGCAGCTCTGCCGGGAACCTGCGCTCTCGAAACTGCTCAAATCGGCGGATTTCAGACCAGAATGCGAAAACCGTTCGAGCGAGCTGACAGCGGTCAACGTCGCGCGCCACAGTACGACAGCTTCTCGCCGGCGAACCCCTTCTGCTCTCATTTCTCTTCCTTGCCGCCACTAGCTGGTGCTACTTGTTCTGCCCCCGCTGCTATTGCTCCTCCTCGTCCACCTCCTCCGCATAACAAGGACCGGCTAATTCACATTTTATGGGGTGGTTAAACGGCGCGGGCGGCTAATAACATCGGCCGCGAGTAATCGGGCAGTGAGTCGGCTAACCGCACAGAGTCACTTCTGATTGGCCGGACCCGCCGGCCGGACTGCATGGATTACTGGGCCGTCTGCGGCGGCACAGAGTCCGGCCAAAGCAGATCCCGGGCCGTCCGGTGGCCCACCGTCCGCTGCCCCGCACCCCGTGACGATCCCGCCGTGCGGGTGACGCGGCCGCCGCCGCGCGCCGCCGCTGGAGGACCCTCAGCCAGGCAGCGCGAGCTCCGCCGGCCGGCAGAAAACTGAGTTTGCGGCCGGCCGGACGCGTGGCGCCGGCCCGTCGGTGATAGTGGCGGCCAGATAACGATCAGTGCGGTATTGACCGCGGCCGGCCGCTCTCGCCGAGTCGTCGGACATTTACGCACTAGCGGCCGGCTGCCGGCCGGCCGGACAGCCGTCGGACAGCTACAGCCCGGCTCCAGAGGCAGCTGGTGAGTGGCACGACTGGGGATGCGAGCACCTGCCGAGGTTAGCCCGGCTGCTGGGACAACTAGCTCTAGAGACGGCTGCCATGCTGCGACTGCCAAGGGCATGGAACTCTTGTGTACACAGCAAGTGTGTGAAGCAGCTGCTGAGGGTCTGCGAAGTGTGGGTTTCCCTGCGCGGAAGACGGAAACGTGCATTTTGCTACAAACTTTGGCGCCCCCCCCCCCCCCGCAGCGATAGTCCACGGTGGCGCCCTTGCAGCAGAGCGTTCACAAAGGAAGGGCGTTGCATAACGTCAGACGAGATCTGGCCTCAACTGCTGTGTTGCAATATCTGCAGTTCGTTAGAAACATAAAAACGAAATGAAGCAATATTCCACTGGCGAACAATACGTTGGATACAGGATACGCAGTTAACAGGGCCTACTGACGTTGTATATTGGTCACTTGCATGGTGATTAATATTGTTCGCAGGTTAAAGAAAACTGGTTATAATGGTCATTTTAAAATAACCGCACTAAAACAATGCGCGCTGTAAACAACATCCAACTCGACTACGTTTTCTTACAGGGAGTTTTGCTTGTATCTGTAGTCCTTTTGTAGTCAGACATCACTTTTAACCGAGGACTACGCACACAAGTAATCAACTGAGTCCCTCCGACCCCACAGGGCTTGGTAGCGGCTGATAAACAGCCGCCACGTCCGGCACGCGAACCGCTTTCACGGCAACCGGAGCCCAGCGCGCGGCCTCGCTAGCAACTCACCGTGGTCTTCTCCAGGCAGCGTAACAAGTGGTGGTGTTGCATCTCGAAGATGTCGTCCTCCTTGTGACCCTCGAGCTCGAGGCCGGCCTCCTGGGCGGCCAGCCGCGCCTCGGACGCCTTCTTCTTGTTGGCGAACGCGGCGCCGGACGACGCCTTGGCCAGCTTGATGCGCGCCAGCCGCGCTTTCTGTAACGGTCACGCGGCGTTAGGCGCCGCCCGACAGCGGCTGAGCGTCCGGCTCCGGCGGCGGCGGCGGGAGGGCATCTCACGCAACTGGTGCCGCCGCTGCCCGCGCAGGGCGCAGGGCGCGCCCGCCGGGCTAGACCGGCGGCGCTGAGTCGCCTCCGCGAGCGGCCGGCAACCATCAGCGATGGCCAGGACGCCGCGTTGCTGACGATGTTGGCATCGCCTTGCTAGAAAGCATCGCCGCGCCGGGTTATATGCGTTTCGGTTATGTTCGCCGAGCTTGGTCCATTTGTGAAACGACGCGTAGTTTGGGTTTGCGGAAGTTAGCGTTCGCAGCAAACACGCAGGATGTAGCTGATTTGGCATACGGCAGTTTTATTCACTGAGCCACCCTCAGTTATTTAAGAAAAGATTTCTGCGACGTTTAATATTTTAAGGAAACCGTTATGAGATATTGCAGAATGCAAAATGCCTGCTCCGCTTTCACTTGGTCTCAGCGGCACGATTTTCTGCAGAAAAACACGCGTTCCCTACAGCAGAGAAAGGACGTGAAGGGGACCCCAGGGACCCTGGCCACAGTAAATCCTCAAAACTCCCGGTGCCGCGGCAGACCGGACGCGTCGGGCGGCGCCGGGCCGACCGCGGCCCGCCCGGACGACCGGCCGTCGGATCCGCCCGGCCCGACCGGGGCCGCCGCGTTTGAAGAACAGATGAGCGCCCGCCGAGCCAAACGGCGCACCGGCGGCGAATTAGCCAACTTTTGTCTTTGTGCAGCAGCGTCGCTAATGGGATGTCACGGGCCGGAGTCTCGGCCGACACGCTCTCCGAGCCGCGGTCGCCTCGCCTCGCCTCGGCCGCGGCTCGGAAAAGGAGGCCCGCCCACGGACAGGCTCCCAAAACAGACTCGCGGAACGGCCCAACAACGGAAACGGGACGCGGCCGCTCGAATTCGCCGCCGCTCGCGAGCTGGACTCAGCAGCTTACGTTTCAGCCAGGCTGGAGGCGCGTTTTCAGTCAGCGTGGCCGGGCGCGGCAGCGTCGGCAGTTTTCCGGTCAAACCATTTGCGAGTCCAAAGTTTTTGAAAGGCTAATTCCTGCTGATATCAGAGTATGGGATAATTAATTAAGCTTCAAACATTTCCTTTCGCGATAAGCCCGTAGTCAAATTTACGATTTTCAAAAGCTCATTTAGAAATGTCATAAGGCATTTATGGAAAATAACTGATTCGGTATCTATGAAGCATTCGATTCCATTGTATTATAATCAGACATATTTCCTGTCCTTTAGTGATTCAAAATGGTGATGATTACAGTGACGTCATGAATTATAACGTGTTATGAAGCACGTTGGACATCAATTACTTTCACCTGGAGACATAAAGACAGGTGTTATATTTCTTCCAGATATGACACTTAAAATGTAAATATTGTGCCAATGTGGCAGCTGTTATCGTTTTGATTTTATTTGTATCGTAAACAAGCATATTTTCCCAATGTGCAGCAGCCTTTGGAAGAATAGATTTCTTCAACAGCGCCTCGCATCAATGCGATTGACAGGAAAATTAATCTCATATCAATATGAAACTTTTTAGGTGGCGCATAATGGCCAGTACGTCGTGGCTCCCATTAAAATCCAATATAGGTAGAAAGCAAGAAGCGCACAATATATTGTCAGGATCTCCAGGCACGATATACAGAGCACATCTCCATCGGCTGATCTCTGATGAATATATTTTTATCCCTCTCGGCGTCTTTCAACGGCGAAACACCAAATGGTAATCTTAAACACAGATACCATGACAAATATTCGAACGAGGATCTGTTGTGATTTTCCATCCCCTCACGTGCTATGAAAAGGAAAGTGTTGGTTATGGCGCAAAAACTTATTAATTTTCCTTAAACGGGCAGCTGTGCAATGTGTCTGAGGAAAAATTCCATCAAGAAAAAGAGCAAGTGAAATGCTAAATTATGCTTAGTCACGGATGCAAAAGAGGTTGAAGGACACCATTCCTGTTACAGTTTTAATACAGCCATCAGTAAGATGAAGGGCAGTAAAGAGGCTGCTTACCATGCCATGCCACATCAAACCCGCTTCTCAAGTTCCAGAGTTTCACCTGATACGCCCTCGCTTTTTAGGGAAATGCCCGCAACCAGCATTTTGACTGTGACGCCGCCGCCACGTTTTTATGCTACCGGGGAAAACGGCATTTCCTAGCCCTTCTCTTTGCATCAATATTGGGATATTAGATTTTCCTGATGTATCAGGGCAATGGTCCCCGCTCACACTCCTCCCCCCCTTCCCCTTCCCGTGGCTCAGCCAATGCCAGGCTTCAGAATGCGGGTATCACGCTACGACTAGCGACGTCCCGATGTCCCGTACTACATGGCAGCTATGCGGTACAGTCTACCAACGCGGCAGTCCGAAACACACAGGGCTTGCTTCCGCTGTCCCGCAATACATATGAAACATGCGGCACAGCATGTGGACCAAAAAAGGCGGCATGCATTCAGACCCACAACTGTAGCGCGTTAATACGGAAAACTGATGAAATGAGCCTGTAAGCATAGTCGCGAGCATGCATAAGAGTCGGTTGGAGTTTGATATTAACTGGTCTTGGTGCGTCCCATTTAGCCATAAAATACATGCACGGTTATTTTTTATATATGCACTGTTGCTTTTAAATGGTCAACCAAGTTGCATGACTCGGACGAAGACGGTTCATTGCGAAATTCTATGGCTGGGTAGGATTTCAGGCCGTTTCCGTTCTGATTTCAGACCGTTTGCAGCCATCACTAAGGACTTAATATCAAAATTTCTGGAAGGTAGGGAAATAGACCCTCCCAAACCCCTAAGATCTCCACAGCTGGATTATATGGACGCATACCAAACAACGTAACTACGGAAATATTCCTGCTACTTCAAAGTCGTTTGTAGTGCTCGCTATGTTAGAAATATAGAATACTGAGTATCTGATGAAAATCACACCAAAATTCGTGGATCGGAATATTCAAACTAGGACCGTTCCACGCTTATTAACCCGGCACCGACTGGTGTATTTTTGTACCCGCGACCGCCTGGGGTGTCAAAAGAGCACCCCCTTTTATCTCAGGATCTAACCGTTGGATCTGAACCGGTCTACCATCAAACGATAACCCCAAATCTTGCGGTTCAGAAAATACTACGTAAACCTTGGTCGCATGACTGATGACGCCACAGGTCACGCCAAACACATAATACGACGTCGGAAAACTGACACCGGTTCCTACATCATATCACTGGGAATACTCGCCTTAGAGCCTTCGGCTGCATATCAACGGAAAAGCCACGACTTCTGTATCAGAAGCATGCCAAAATGCCAAAAAATGTCGGGTCAAAGCCAGCTTAGGTCAGGTGAAACAATGTTCTTATTTTACGTACCAAAGATTGATACTTACTCGAACGCGTTTTATGCATGTAACGGAAATCCTGATGATCAGTTTTACATTGCCTGGTTTTCATCCAGTCAAGACCATTCTAGGTGAGGTCAGATAAGGTTGCATTACTCTTCCTGACAAAGAGCAATAACTACCTGCTGGGAGTCTTAACCGCGTCAAGTACAGAACTGAAATAGCATCTCATGATAATGAAATCTGTTCTATCTATTCCTTATAGGGCAAGGTCAATCCAGATCAGGACAGATAGTCATTTTTTATCTTCTTAATATTTGCTTTCTGTTGCTACTGACCGATCTCCCACAGATAATACTGTATTTCATTTCGTTTTGACAGAAGTCTATGAAATGACATGATATGACCTCGCGTTGCATTTGAAGAGCCTTGTTAAAAGGCTCATATAGATTTGCTTGTCTAGCTCGAACGATGGGGAGGGTCAACGACAACCACTTCTACCACCCGCAGTACAAATCAGCCCAATTATTGCTATGTATGTGACCTACCACGACCTCTAACGTTGTCATGCCACGACCGTATATCCTTTTTGGGACCGTGTGTTATGTAAATCCAAATAAGACATGTATTACAAACCGCAAATATTATTTAAAAAAAAGAGGAGTGTTCATGCCCCCGCCGAAGGAGGCAAAAACATGCCTTCACGGGTTCACTTAAGGCGTCATATCTCCATGGCCTGACCTAGAATGGACATACATGGTTTTGATGTCGAAATTTGTAAAATTGATTGGTTAAGAGGCACTACAAGTTTGGTTTGGGCTGACTCTAACGATTCAGAAGTTGTTCACAAAAAATTGAGGGTGCCCTATTCGACACCTCCCAGTCAGTGCCGGGTTAAAAGACTGCCCAATGTGCGAAAGAATCCGAAAAGAAATAGAACTCAAAACAAGGTTGACTGGTACTCCAGAAGAGGATAAATGCCTGCCTAGCTAAATAAAATACACTTATTGAAATATTCGCGACAAATAAACCCATCTTGTCTCTTTTCCATTTCTTCATAATTTCCTTACTTTTCACCTTGAATGAATGGGATGAAATGTACTGTCTTGCAGGGACGTGATAGCTATGCAATGCTCGCGGGTAGACGCAGGCGAACATAACAATAAGCATTGCCGTTCTGACCCTTAATAAAAATAGCCGGATGCCATGAGTCACTAAAACGTGATTCACATCGGTGATCCGGGATCAAGCAAGCCTAATGGTTCGTGACCCAAAAACACGGCCTCTTCCGCTGGCGGCAATCCGACTGGCCGCGCATGGATGGCGTCTACCGATCGATGCCCTCTGCAGCCGGGTATTTATTTTTCTTCCTAATCAAATTACACCAAACAAACAAGGGTTAATTAATTTTCTGTGGCTGCCGGGCCGGCCGACGGCCGGGCGGCCGGGCGACTCCGTCGGCTCCGGCACCGCGGGCCGCCGCCACCGCCGCCACCGCCGCCGTCAGACCGCGGCCCGCCGAGGCGAGCGCGTTTGGCAGTCCGGCGGACGGCGCGTTTGTGGCTTGTTTGGCCCAAAGCGGCCTCTCCATATGAAATGTACAGTTATGAAAAGAAACGCCGGCGGCCGGATTTTGGAGCCACTCGCGGTGAATCAATAGCGGCCGGAGGTGAGGAGCCCGGAGAGCCGGGCGGCCACTGACAGAGCGGCCGACACACTGGCAGACCGACGGACCGACAGGCCGAGGAGCCAGCAGACTGGCAGACCGGAAGACCTGCGACCGACAAGCCGACGGATTGGGGTATTTGCAAAATGGCGGACCGATACACCAACGAACACAAATGCCGACAAAGTGGATAGCAGAGGCCGACGGACGATGTGATCACCCGTAAAATATGCAAACCGATTGACAGGCAGACTGACAGACCGGCAGACGAAAATCGCGAACAACCGACAGGCTGACAGACCAACTGATCGACCCGCTGGCCGCCCAACCGACCGACCGATTGACCAACTAACCGACGAACCGAGGGACCGACATGCCGACCGGCCAGCAGATCAACACGTCGACCGACCGACCGACCGACCGGCCGGCCGGCCGACGGACAGACACAGAGACAGACCGACAGACCAAACGCGCAGATGCCCGACCGCGCAGCGGCTGGCGTGCCCTAAGAATAAAGCGAGGAATCAAACGGCAGGAATTTGGTGAACATCCAACTAGTAACGAGCGGCTCTTTGATGGGATGAAGAGGTACGTGACGCACCCAAACTGCCGGAATTCGGCGTCTGGGAAGATTTCGTCTGATTGAGCAGTTTCATGAGGTGCTTTGCTGTCAGCGAGAGCATTTGCATAGATTTACGTGACCAAGAGCAAGGGGAGTAGCCTGTTGGCAGGAACAGTACATAATGTGTGCGTATGTGTTATTTCAGAGGAACAACTGGCTTCCTGGTTCCAGAGAAACCCCCATGGCTTTTTCGGATCACATCAGTTGCTACGGTTTATCTTGTTGTGTGGTTTGTCATGTTGTGTGGGAAATCTGTCTTTCGCGACTTTAAGACGATTTCAAGTCAGTAAGCTTGAAAACGTAGTCCTAGTGCGACAGTTCAGATTCATCAGTTATTTTTAAGCTTCCCCACACATGCAAAACTCCCCATTAAAAGGAATTTGCATTTCCGTCTTTGAAATGTGTATCCCCATACTCTGTTTGTGCATCCCCATGATGAAAACGCCATCATAATGTGAATGCAAACCTCAGGTTGGCCAGGGGCGTCGCTGTGGTTCTTTTTTTGTAGGGGCTCACATTGACCCCCAAACACTGACCTACCCTCGAGTACTGACTTTTCTTTGTATTTCGGCCACTTAATTTCACAGTTTTATGGAATATGGATAAATCAATGTATTTCATTCTAGTATTTAGACCATCAGGCGCATAAGACCAATTCAGATAAACAGATAAAACGGATAAAACAAATAAAAATAATGGTTTTAATGAAGAGAATATCAGAAATACTACGTACCCTGTCCTGAAAAGTGAATGTGCATGTACCCTTGAACCTCTCGTATCGGTGCCCATAAGCTGACCCATGCACCAAATGAAATACATTTACAGGGTAACAACACAGCCATTGTTCTTAAGTGGCGGGGCGGTGTAACCATTGAGGAGCTACGTTGCTGAGTCCCCCCCCCCTCCTTTGCACACTAAAATGTAACATTAACCCGGTGGTACTGGCCACAAAAAATTACTTTGAAATAGCCTACGCATCCCCCGCCGCCGCCTCGCTTGAATCCGGGAATTATGATATCATTGTTAAGTGTAAAAGTGAAGTAGCAATCACCGTCATCGGTTTATTTCTGTACAGAAATTAATCAATCTAAGAACTTCACTAGATACAGACCACTTAATTTCAAAGGTTTTCATCAAAGAAACAGGATAAAGGATCTACTTTGGCAGAATATACCAAGCACTTGCAGCGTCATTCATTCACCAATTGAAGTGTTATATGGTAATAAGCATTATTAAATAGATGAATCATATATACAACATTATATTCAATATACACTATCAGATAATGGCTGAAACGTTTACTGGGATTGCGTATTGCTGCGCGTCTGCTTTAAAACCAGAGATATCTGTTGACATTTAATGACCGTCTACATAAGAAACTTCAGCCTCCATGACAAAATAGACTTCTGGTGTAAATTTTTCTTTCTGGTAGATCAACAGCCTCCATTAAAATCTGGTCCCGGGGCCGGTATTAAATGTCAGTAGATCATTATAATCTCCAGTTAGACTCACAAGAAGATATATATATATATATATATATATATATATATATATATTCCGCAGGGCAAATTCAAAAACGTTTTCGTGCATGCGAGCATAGACTACGTGGAACAGCCTGAAAGCAAAAACTAACGCCGTGCTTCTGAGTGGTTTTCTTCAGAAATAGCGATCGACTGAGGCACTGAACATATGACTGACAAGGATGACACACGGTGACAAGGATCACAAAAAAAGACTTGTCCTGGATAAGACATTTGACTGATGCCAACGAAAATGAAGCCTAAAGTACTCCAAACATGAGCAGAGGCGTGCAGGAAATTTCGTGGCGGTGCAAGGAGCAGTAGTTGCAGCAAAAACGCGCAATCGCAATCAGCAAACAATCGATGTCTCGGTGGTCTTGCAACTTTATAACGCGGTTCCATTGAGGGAAACGGGAGGCGGGTGAGAGTGTCGACATATGCTGCAATAACGGAGCGATAGACTACCCTGAGCAGCGTTAAAAAGCCTGGCCAACAGACAGACGGAAGTCTGACGAGAATTTCACTGGTGGAATGGACAACAAAGCGGGTGGGGACAATTTTTTGTGCTATTTGGTACGCTCTGTGTCAACATGTGATGTCAAAATTTCAGAAGGCAGTAGCAAACCCATTGATGAGCAATGCACATAACAATGCACGAACATTTGGAATCGGTGTACCAAACACTACTAGTATCGTGGTTTTTGAACAAATCGGTTTTTCAAGCCAAAAGCTCATTCCAAGACAACTGCTGCGGCTCTCTTTTTAGCCCATTTCGAAAGAACTGTTCGTTAGGCGTCGTGCCACCCACTTTTAGTACCCCATTTTCTGGGGACTCGACTCGCCCGGAACTCAATTAAAAGTTTCGGTGCCGCGGACATGCATCCACCCACCTTCTGCGCCTTGCGCTTGTCCGCCCGCTGGCTCTGGTGGTAGATTCTGCTGAAGTTGGAGACGATGACGGGCACTGGCAGCGCGATGACGAGCACGCCGCTCAGCGAACACACGCCGCCCACCACCTTGCCCATGGGCGTGCTGGGCACCATGTCGCCGTACCTGAAACCGGAGCGCGCGCCTGTCAGTGCCAGCGCGACACGGGGTCTCGGAGGCGGACTTCTGCCAGACAGAGGACGCTGAAGCGCCTGACGACTGTGCAGAACGGCAGAAGGAAGGAGCGGTTAACGTGCGTGGGCCTGGGCTGTTCAGACGAAAAGCGGGTAATCTTGGAGATTCCCGAGCTAAAAAGGCAAAGATAGACATGTGCCAAGCCATCAAGCACATAAGAACAATTCAGATAAACAGATAAAACGGATAAAACGAATAAAAGTAATGGCTTTAATGAAGAGAATATCAGAAATACTACGTACCCTGCCCTGAAAAGTGAATGTGCATGTACCCTTGAACCTCTCGTATCGGTGCCCATAAGCTGACCCATGCACCAAATGAAATACATTTACAGCTGAGCCCATAATTTTTTCCCCAAATTATGCCGTTTTAACGGCATAATTTGGGGAAAAGATTTTAAAGTGCCGATATCAATGACACCACCGCCCGGCAGCTAGTGTCTCAAAATAGGTCAGATGCCAAGTGACCAGAGGTAGAAATAGCGAGCGGCGAGACGATTCAAACCCTTGCCTTCGCCAGGATGGGGAGCGTTGACAGATGCTCTACCAACCGAGCTACCGAAACGCAATGCCTGGTTTCCATGGTGACCAACAAAGCTGTTACAGTTTCCCGACCACAAGCACAAACGCCACATGAAACACGAAACTTCACCGAAACATGTTTATTGATATCTAGATCCCACCTGATGGGAACGTTAGCAGTCAGCCAACCAGTGACTGGTGGATTTGAGTAATCTGGCTCAGGATTTGACGGAGAATCGAACTGGAGCTCATTGCCGGCTAACAGCCCTTCACCGGATCCAAGTTCAATAAACGTGCCCAACAGGCCAGTGTTTCTGTGAAGCCGGCCAGACAGACCATTGTTTACTGACGTCTACCTCCCAGATGGCCCTGCCAAAAACAATATCCAGTGGTATCCGGTGGGGCGACCGAACGCCAAAACGAAGCTCTCCCTGTTTGTAAATTAAGTCCAATGGCGAAACTGCTTACAAACTTAAAAAATAATGTCCTCACAGTTTATGCACTTGGAAACAACACAAATGGTTTCTGTATAATGCATCTGAAATGCCATCAACTGTGACGATGATAGCCAGAAGTTATTTTTTGTAATCTTTTTTAAATTAAGATTTATAGTATGCAAGAGGAGCGTCATTAAAGTGTCCCAAAAATATAACAACATTCTCGCAAATGAATTAAAACCGGAATGACCTGACGAATGATGATGCTCCCAAACTGTATTTCAACATGATACCTTGTACAAAATAATGTTAACATAGTGGAAACGTCAAGGATGAGTGTCTTTACAACGCACTTCATCGCATGAAAACCATAAGATACTTTTTTCACTGTCTGATCCTTCGACTGAGTGGTGTTTTCCTTAACGCATGGTACACCTCACACATTCCTAGGGATTCACGAAGCTCTCTGGCTCACAGTTGGCTGCAGCGTGAGCTGCGAAAGCCTTGCCGTTCCTCGAACGGCTTCATTGACGAGGCTATCATTACCGTTTTCGCGCGAGCCTCCCGACATGGTCCGCGGCCAATTACGGGCCGTTCGTGTCTGACCGTCACCGCAAGCGGCGCAAGCAAACAGACTGTCCGCCCCCGGCCCAGTCTCTGACCGCCTCGCACCGGGCAGGCAGCGAAAACAAACACCGGGCGACCCCGGAGTCGGCGGCGTGGCCCCGTGAAGCGCGGACATACAATCTCGGCGCCGCCGGCGGGGAGGCCTGCTCCAGACCGCGTCAGCCGCGCAGGCGGCCGCCGCCCTCCACACGTTTACCTTAACAAATGGCCTTAACCTGACACGACTCACCGGCCTCAGGCCCAGCGAACAGCCGGGCCTCGGGCTGTTCGCCCGGGTCGTGGGCGTCTCCGAGAAGCGTGGGACGCGCCACTCTCCAGAGCCAAATAATAGGGAGTGGGTTCATGCAGAGGGGAATTACCGGTGGTTACCTGATGGATTACGCACGGGGCAAGACTGAGAGGCACACGGCAATATCAGATTACCCGGAGGAACAGGCCAGCATGCGCGGCGGTACCCGGAGCCTTGGTGGAACAAAACAAAGGTCGTAATACTGTTGGGTTTCTTAGTAATACTTGCGAACGCTTCCAAATACGAGCAAACCCTTCTCATGACCCTCGAAATACGTCATGGTTGACAAGAAAATGCATTATCCCACGGAATCGTTTCAAATCGTGAGGGAAAAATTCAAACCAGGGTACAAGTAGGGTTTACGTCCATTTGCAACACCATTTATCTAAATTTTAGGAAACAATAAAAAAACGACATCAGAAAAACTTTGCAGTGAAAGACTGAATAAGGCTGCTATTTCTCTTCCTCTAGAAAATTTCAACACCCCAAATAAGACTTAATAATGGACTACGTAATACTATTTTCAAGCCATCTTTTTACATGAGTTTTACACAACCGCCTACAAACACTCATGTTCACAAAAAAGATGTTTGCCGTTCTTCGTATGTCTTGTTAAGGGCACCTTTTTGTGCGTCATTGTTGTAGCCATGGGTGAAACCAACGGGGAGGGGTAGCCGGGGGACATGTCCCCTCCACTTTCGGCAAAATGGGTCCTTTTCTCCCCAATTTTGGTCCGAAAGCGAACGCATTTCGCAATGTCCCGTTGGAAAATAAGATCTTGGGCCAGACTGTCCCCCAGGTTCTAATTTCCCGTCTCCCCAGTTCCTGGGACACTGCTATACCTATGGCTGTAGTTACAGCTTTATAACGCCCTCTTCAGGCCGCCTCATCCTCATGAAAAGCAGGTCCTCATGAAACCCTTAACATCGCATGACATGATCCAAACGACCATATCACGTTGACAGTGACGTGAACGTTACGAAGCATCGCCACTTCGTGAAAGCCGCTAAATTCTAAATTTCCGTTCAACACCTCGCCAAGAAACCTTCCAGAAAATGCGCCTTGATCAGGGTGGCCCGGATGTTGAGGTCCTCCCCGCAAGCGCGGTCAATCGTCTTCGGTTTCTGCTTGCGGGTTTTGGCGCACACGCAGCCGAGCAGCTGGCACCACCCCAGGCCCTGATTATTGTCTTCATGACTAACAGCCGGCGACTTGTGGCAAACAAAGGCCGGGCCCTCGGCCTGGTCATTGCTGCCGATGTCGGCCGGCTGGCGAACGAGCCGCGCTTCTATATAACCGGCCCGTGAAAGGATAATGTCCTCGGCCACGACGTCCAGTACAAATTATCCGTCTGCGTGTGACAAGTTACGGTTACGGAGTTACGGGCCTTAGAAGCACTACGCGCCAAGCACAACCGCAGATTGAAGCACGGCTTACTGCGCCTCGCAATCAATGGTGGCAGCGGCAATCGGTATGAGCGCATGCATCCAAGTGCACGTGAATATTGTTTGAAACTCCGTCTTATGCTTACAGAAGCTATGGTGATAAATGCAAAGTTTTGCGCAGAGTGATAAGGAAAGCAAGGAAGCTTGAGACGCGGCCAATGCATACTTGGGCACTATTAACCCAACGGTGCTTGAGTACCGTGAACTTAAGCAACACTCCCGAAATAAAATGATTTCTCGATCCGGTAACAGCGCGACAACGCTGTGCTACCACACTGTTTAATGAGGGCGCGCCAACGCCGTTCCAAAAGAACTCCTCCTCCGCGCCCCTCCTACGACGCGGCACCCTGCTCTCGCGCGCTCGCCGCAGCGCCCCCAGACGCCGGCCACAGACGGACGTGACGTCACGGCGGCGTGCGTGACGCACCTGCCGCCGTCGGGCCGGCGCGGCGCGACGGGCCAGCCTGATAACAGCGTCCTTGCCTACAGCGCGTGACAGGTACACCCGACGTTATCCAACACCGGGCCGACGTTACCGCGAGCCGCCCGTCCGTAAATCAACCCCGGCGGCCGGCGGCCGGCGATGGTGCGGGTCGCGTTCACGTCACGCGCGGGGGCCGCACAATCGCGCGTCTGCGCGGCAACGCGCCGACCGGTCGGCGTGTTGCCGCGCGGCCGGCCGCCAGCGGCAGTCAGGTGACCCGCGCTGGCGCCGAGCCGCAGCATCTTGGCCGGCCGGCCAGCGACGCGACCATGACTCAATCAATACCGGGCGAGCGCGGCCGCCGCGCCGGCACCTGGCCGCGGCCAACGTCACGGCGTGCACGGCACGTGCCCCCTGGCATGCCCGGCGGCAATGCGGTGCCGCCGCCGCGTCGGCCGCGGCGGAACGGCAACGGCCGGGCCATAAACCACGCCTAACTGCGGCGCAGTTGTGCACGGCGAGCCTGCGAGACGATTCAATGAAGCGATTCGCTGAAAAAGGCATGGCACTCGGCCGCTTGAAGCGCGATTTATGAGGATGGGTTATTGTCAGCTTCGATGCGGAAGCATTACAATGAGGGCTAATTCGAATACATTGTACGTTTGCTTTATCAGTTTGATTTATTACGAAATGAAAAGCATGTTTATCTAGGGTCATTGACATCAGCGTCAAACACTTTTTATCTAGATTCCAGAGATGTATTGCACAGTTGCCCGCTTGAAAATGATCAGCACTGTGTAAAACAATACCGTGATTTGCGCTATGTCGCAGTTTTCGCAGGCTTATCATGTCACTATCCATTTAGTTTAAAGTCACATTCGTCTAAGCATTTTGGACCAGACTGAAACGGCGTGATGTGGATGTGTTCACGATATTTGTGCAAACATTCACGCTTGGTGCAGTTTTCCTTACCATTTTGACGCGGTCGTTTACTACTACATTATTGCAGTCATTGGAAGATTAAAGCATGATTACATATTGGTTGTACAATTAACAACTAATTGCAGTTTACCAATGATCTGGAAAAAGGCATGTGCAAATGTTTAGACGGGACATATCTCAACACTAAAGCTTATCTTCGTCATCTGTTCGGTGAGTGTCGTTGCATAACACAGGATTCATGATGTCAGATCTCCTTTTAGTTGGTTTCATGCGTTCATGAGTTTTCGATGTTTGGCTCTAGTCGGGAGCCAGTCACATTTCTTGTAGGGCGTATGACGAGCGAGGTTTATGCATAATTTCCCTCTAAATTTGGATTTGTTTCATATCGTTCAGAGCATTATCTTTCCGTTATGAATTTCACAATACAAACAAATATTTATCTATCTGTTTCTTTATCTGGCATCTGGGAAACTGCACGCTGAAACGTCGAGCGCACCTGTGATGCTCGCTGCCATTACTGAACGGTTCAAAAACACCCGTAGTGTCTGAAAGTGAGAACATTTCTCTCGGAATACTTGTGCAAAGGAACTTGCGAGCCTACGCCCTGCAATTGCAGACGCATAAAATCGAAAGAACTGAGCTATCTTTCCTGAGAAAAATGTAATTTAGTGCCTAGGTGCCTAGTGGTTAAAAAGTTTTTAGCTACCAGCAAACGTAACAACCGTCGCGGCCGGTCGCGCGATTTAATTTTTTCTGCTGGTTGACAGATGTCAATGCTCGTGAGTTGATTGCTAGTATCTCTAAGACTGCACCTATATTGGAAAAACCACAACCATTCTGAGACAATGGTACTGTTCACAACGCACAACTCGCATTTGGTTACCTAGGTAACTATCAGACACGATACCAAGAATGCCGCACATAGAAATAGAGAAAGGCGATAAAACACTTGATTTTAGCAGATGAGCATGGTAAATGTTCAGATCATGGATCATTTTAGGTCTTCTAGCACGACTGGCATCGAAAACATCCTTTACATCCACTTTCCCTGCAAATTTTGTCTACGTCTGCCTTTGTGTAATTCCCCTAGCCACCCTCGCCGGAGGTTGCCAGATTGGCCCGGCTACTGACTGGTCACCTATGCATTTAAAACATTCCTATGGATTACGGATTAGACGATAGAAAATCTGCCCGCGTAGAATCTTTCCGGAAACCTTGGCATGTGAACAGACAGGCATACCAAGTAAAGATCACCGTCAGTACCTGGTTATAAGTAACTTAGATTATACTTGTCTACCTCCTGCTTGTCAGGCCTCTCTCCGAAAGACGTCGTTAATAAGCTGTAACAAAAAAGCCACAAAAGCGCAAAAATAGCATTCAATCAGGGGACATATGAAACAGCTGATACCGAGGTGAAACTTCTCTTGTATGGTAAACCAATGCCAATCAACACTGGGTGCAATAAGGGACACAACGTATTAACTAACACAAAACGCAATCAAGGACGCAAAACAAAACGCTTGTCCATTATAGCCCTAAGCTATGATGGATTTAGTTTATTCCAATGATGTTTTTTAGCAATCGTGTCAAAAGTTCGCGTTCACCACAAATTCCAAGTTGATAATAATTTGCACCTCTAGGTTACGCAGAGAATCGTCACCGTCACCAGACATAATTGCAATATTATGTCTGGTGTAGTATCAACATAGTAGTAAGAATATTACCAGCAACACCTTGCAAGATTTGGCTGGAGCAATTTGTATTTCAATGCACCTTTCCGAAACTGCTTTTTTGATGCCTTACACTAAATTCTACTTCGTTCCACATTATATGCAATCATATCTAAAGACAACCCAGCACGACCAGAAAAGCGACCGACTGGTAATCTAGGTACCCAACTTTGTGCGTTGTGAACAGGGTCAATGAAACACGATGTGTCTTCAGGATAGGACACCGGCGCTCATGGCATGCACCTCATACGTGGGTAAGTGGTAAAAGACGCCGGCATCATCGCCCCTATCGGGGATCGGAAACGTCCTGGTTATAGGAGGCGGTTTTCATAAGGGACACGGATCCTACTGTGATGCAGCAGCTAAACATGAGGTGACTGATCCTGAAAGACGGGCTCTTCGGGAACCTCTGCCTCAACCCACTCCGTTACGGTGTGGGTCAAGTTGACGTCCCCAAGTTAGTTTTTCTTGCATATCTTTTGAAGAATTTTACTACGTTTTTGAAAATTCCAGCACCTTTAGAAAAACAGAATGATCAGAGACTCTACAGGCAAAATCGGACAGTGACATGTTGAGATATTCGAGTTTGAATCCGGTGGTTACCGTCGCGCCGTGCGCCAAAAGGCGCATGACCATCAGCGAGAACCGTTGCCTCAACGTGTCTTTTTGATAAATTTGGTCCGAGTGGTTTGATAGGGTGACGTTGAGAATCGGAGCCTGTGTTAAGCAGAACTTGTTGCATATATTTCGACCCCTGCATCCGATCGCGTAATTCCAGATAGCTTTTTTGACTTTCACTTAGCATCGTGTCTGAAACCTATGAAGAAGATATCTGAATCATATTCAAGTCCCCAAGACATCCGCAAAGCCACAAAAACGACAAAAATAACCGTCGCTTAAGATATAACGTATGCCAAAACATGCCTCCATTTGGCCTGACCTGGCCGAAGATGTAACTTGCAAAATATGTCAAATAGGATGATTTCAGAAAGACCAAGAACGAGGCTATTCCATGGTACCACTCGTCAATCACTATCGGTTTGGATTTTAAGGTGGGGGTCAAAGTTGCCCCTCACCCCATGACGGCGTGTGCGGGCAAGAGCGCCACGACGGACCGGGCTAACCCGGTCCTAGTTTCTTACAGCTGGAATGTAAGAACCTACGCCAGATCTGCCGTGTTATCCTAAATTCCGGTTTCATAAAGTCCAGGCCCCAAGCAAGCACGCCGGCACGAATACGACAAACTAATGCACAGTTTTGACGAATGTATGGGTTTTTGACAACGGAAACATGCTTTCATGAGATAGAGCAACGCAAACTGCAACAAAAACAGTGCTTGGAGCTCGTTAAATGTTATCTAATAAACTCGTACTGAAGCGTGTTTGTTGAGTCCAACCCTCTCTTGACGGAGTTTTGCCCGTCTGGTTCCATAAAGGTCGGAACCTAAGAATATAGGGAAAGAAGACCAGGAAGAATTCTGTCATGAATACGTGGCATAGTTCAGCAACCGAGGAAGCTCCGGTTCCATAACGGCCTGAAAGCTAGGAAATGGAGCACTTTAAACCTACGCAGCGTCTCGGGAAATCACGTTCGGCAGACGGTCATGAAAATGCCTCCTCAGGGATAAAGAGTCGATTTCCTGGCATAAACTTTGGACTTTGAAGTTTAGCTATACATCGAACGTCTATTGCTGGTTCGTATAAAGAACAGGGAGCTCATATGTAATGCATTCTTGGCAGGGGCATATCCAGGCTTCAGTTTTGGGGAGTACGCTTATACACTGAAATTATTTCATTTGCATATTCCCAAAACTGCTTATCCTATTCATTATATATATATATATATATATATATATATATATATATATATATATCATGTGCATATAGTATATACATTACTTTAGTTTTTTTGTACTCAACAGGGTTTGTTCCCTTTGGAAAATGCCTTGGAAACAAAACTAAGAAAAGGTGAGGCAGACATGTATCCAGAAATTCACGTGGGGGCGGGGGGTAGATAGTTGCCCTACCAGTCTTTCATCTCACGGCTGTCTGAACTGGTGCTAACTTTGGGAAAAGGAATGGCATAATCCCCTCCCCCTCCTCTTTATCCGCCCCCGGAGGCAATGGCAGACCCACATATTCAGGGCACCGGGGATAAACGGCTTTTTCGAATCATTTACTTTCCTGCATCACCATTGAGATAACGCTGAATTTTTCCGGGCCATGGGACAAGCACCCCTCTGTTCATCGCTCGCCGCCCGCTGGCGCCGCCACTGCCTGGGGGCTAGACACGGACGGACTGCGAACCAGGAGCAAAGGGTGTGATGTGCATGCGCATCATAGGGCAATATGCGCTGGATGCCAGAGACATATACAGATGTGGATCCCTTGCCCTTTCTATCGTTCCTACACCTATGGCATATAACGACTACCGCTTGTGGTGTCTGGTGGTGTGAATTCATATCACCAGTATGAGCACTGCACTCTTTGCATCATTCAGAATCCTTCCTGAAATGAGTGGAAATGTCGAAAAAGGTTTTGCGAGTCCTGTGCACAGCTACTTCAGTTATAAATATCCAGCATGGAACATACGATTTCCGTTCAAACCACGGCGAAGCAATCGGGAATCCAATGACCTTTATGGTACTGGGTTGTCAGACTCCGTACTTTTGCACTGCGTGCTTTGCCAGATCCGTACTTTCTTAGGTTCCCGTAAGTCACCGTCTGTCACTAAATTCGCAGCGCAAAAGTATTGATGGAACGGGGGTAGTCGGCAAATCTGGCAGTTTTGCCACAAAAATATTATCTAAACATCGTAAAGTTTGTTTCTGCGAGAACTGCATTAATCACGTATGCAATGGACAAATGCATGCGTTGTCTCCCATTAGTCGTGCCGTCACGCTGGCGGTTTAGTTCAATTGGACGACAAAAAAATCGGGAACTGTGCTGTGAGTGCTTCGAATTCCGGAACAATTAACCGCATTTTTCCCAAGACCGACCAATTTAGGCCAATCTGCGTGTTTCTATGTTTGAATTTGGAAAGAAGAACATTTTTGACAATCACTAGGAGTCCACAACAGCATTTCACAACTATATGTTCACCTTCGCGATATACGGCTGCATCGCCGTCATCCAGGAATGGAAGGTTTTTGTGGAACTGACTGTTTAAGGCTTCGCACTGTTGCACAGTGTGTTCTCTAAGATTTTTACAGTATTAGGTCTGTTGCGGGTCATCTGCTGCCACTAAAATTGCAGCATGAGCGTATGGATGGTGAGGTAAATTTGGCTAGCCCCGGCAGTCTTTTTAAGGAAGGTTTGAACTGAACATTGCAAAATATTGCTGGACGACGTAAAACTTCATTACAAACGTACAATGGGTTGTTAACCCACGTCGGCCGTTGTAGCCTTTTGGTTAAACTGGATGACGAGGCAGTCGTTATGATGAAGGCTAGTGGTTTGAATTCCAGGACAGTTTGAGACATTTTCCTCAGACCGATGACTTTGTACCATATTCATGGGTTTAATCATGTCAAATCGGGGGGAAAGACAACATTTTCAACTATCACCAGGAGCTAGAAACAGTGTTTTTGCAGGCGCAATCGGGGGGGGGGGGACTCGCTCCCCCGTTAGCCCGCATTTTTTTCTGAAAACCATTGCACATTATCTTCCCGGCAGGCGGCTTTCGTATGATTTCAGTTTACAATGAGCTCCACCGTTAAGAAAATCCTGGCTGCGTCCCTAAGTGTTTTCACACGTACACGTATAAAACCACGAGTTCCCCATTCGGTTACAAAATCGTAGGCTAAAAATAGAGGATTTCGTTATGAAACTGGCTGGTTTTGGCTACGTACTTTTGTATAGCGTATTTTCCTAGGTTCTTTGGTTCTTAGGTTTGCTTACTCAAAGTGGACCCTGCTACGTGATTACAGCTGGTGCTTGTGCAGCTGGGTGAGGTGTGTTATTTCCTGGCCCATCTTTATTTTCTGATAGGTTATAGATTGGCCAAAAAGTTGTTAGAGTTGAGACTAATGATAATCCATCATGCACGTTTTTTTTGTTGAGCTCTAACATTTTTGCTCATGATCCGTGGCGCAAATGATTGTGGTATGCATCATTCCGAGTAGTACTTCACCTATTTGGCTTTGAGGCTACACATCGCTTGTGTTTACCATTTACCTAACCATAGCCTGACCATACTGAGCCTCCGTCTTCATTACTAGGTCTAATTCCTGATACCACGTCCGTCGTGTTTAGATGTTTGTCTTGTGTTTTGCCATCGTGATAACTTTTCCATGTGCTTATTAGACCCGATTGCCCGAGGATGGACACGTGTAATCCACGAAATGAAATGCTCTTTTCATGGACGAAAAGGATAGAAGTATAGGCACTTAACCGTCTTTTTGGAGTACCTAATAATTTTTTTTAGCAGCGCAGACAACACAGACGGGATGAGAACGCTTTGCCGTGGGCCAGCAATATTCCCAGCTGTCATTAAAAACCTGCGCAATTTAGTTACTACCAGCTATTATTGGAATGACCTGTACTGGCTACAGTCTGTATTTAGTGGTGAGAGTAAGCAAGCGAATGCACCAAGCTGCCACGGTAAATGTTTGCTTATGTGAGAACATCAAAGGATTTAAAATATTCAGCGCATTCAAATCCAGGCTGTTTGTTACGGTTAGCGTATCAACTTCAGCCAACAGTTTTCCCCACTGAACGTGCCAAAGCTGACGCTCTCTTGCTACGTGAACCTTCCCCAAATGCATGCATAATGCAGCCCAACGAATCGAGGGCGGATGCCGGATGCGCGCGTCAAATCATCTGACTGATCAGCACGTGACTGAAGAGTCCCAGAGAGTCCGTCCTGAGGGCTCGTCACAAGATGGGAGCCTATCTGCAAATCAGCTGAACCGTCTCTGATGCAGTCGTAGTGGGCAATTGTGCAGCGAGGTCAGATTGAACTTCCTAACAAGATGTTTCGAGGACCTAGGATGGGCGCCGACAATCGAAGATCAGGGAGTGTAGCCATCGAACTTTAGTTAGACTGCTATGGCATAGCAGCAGATTATTTGATATCTATGAGTTATTGCATATGTTTATGAATGAATCTTGGAAATATGAAGTCTGAAGGACATGGTAGTAAACTAAGTAGCCATTTTTCGTGTTTAGATACAAAGCATACGGATGCCATTCATCACTGTAAATTGTTTGCATAGTACCGATCTTTTCAGTGGGATATATGTACAAAACTGGGAACTCCAACTGTACGACCACTTTCCTTTTCTCTCGCTGAATCATGACCCTCGCCACATGCACGTACACCAGCAACGTGGGACGGTGCATGAATTCATCACGTGATTCTCAAGGTCACGTGCTCCAACGAAGGGCAGCGTACGGCGCAGGGCTGGCCGTCTGAATTTTGTAACCTCAAACAGTTTAAAACATTTTGGGGGCGATATATTTGCACAGTAGCACCACGCATCATAACATCTTTCTGGGTTTCAATATTCGCTTGCTTTTAGAACATGGAGCATTTGTTTTTATCGGCGTAAGCGGCTTTTGCGGTAGGACTCATTAGCCTATTAAAAGTATAATACATAAAGTCTCCAACCATATTTATAGCCATATGACAATATAATCTCGTGTATTCAAGGATCTCTACAACACTGTCGTGTTCAAGTGTATTTTGGGGCTTCGCTATCTTATTATACGTTCCATACCGGCTTATTTCAGCCCACGAATTCTGTTTGTCTTAAATCATCATCCACAAACATATTTGTAGCGTGAAGCAAAAACGAAAACAAAAATTTTTAACCCTCGCCAGTGTACGCCATTTGGCCGCCCTCGACACTACAGGAAGTGTCGAGGTGCTGATACAATCTCCTGCCATTTCCAAATCTTGTGTCATAAGGCAGCGAACCAAACATGAGTGTGTAGCTTGTTCCTTCAGCTATACGGTCCCTTTTAAAACATACAATGACCTTATGGGCGATCTGAAACAAAATCTTTCGGTCGATTCTGGTTTCGTTTGTATCCTAAAGGATATAACCTTTAGGGTCTTTTGACAGCAATTTCTGATAATGAATAGTGACTTAAATTGACATTGCGATACAAATCAGCGCTTTCGAATACCTCACGACCACAAAAAAAATCAATGAAAAGCAAAAAAGAAAATGGCCAGCGACCTCATTGCATGGTTCTGGCCCATGACGTCTTTGACCTAGCAGGGACCAATACATAGATCACTGACATTAGAAAAACCGAGAATCGTAAAATGCTAATAGCCTTTGTTATACGTTGAAGACCGTCTCTGTACCATAATTTTTGCGTGACACGCCATGAAAAAAGAAGTCACAGGTCAGTGATCCGTGGAGAAATTGCCCTCACATTTTCAGAAATATCTACACAGACTCCGCACATAGCTATGTCTAGTCCAGAGTGATCGAGTCAGTCGTGAGGGACCACTTTACCAAGAACCTTACGGTATAACACTAAATGTTCCTGTACTAGCGACGGTTAAGAAATCCGTTACCACAAACATCATTATGCATCGGTAGCAATGCCAACAATATAACGCAAAGCGTTTCTTTATTTGTTGGGCCTTACCAAACATTCCTATTGTCAGTTCTGCCCTCTCCCACTTTCTCCCATTCATTTAGAGCTCTCGCTCTGAGACTTCGTGCCTCCCTTTCTCCCGCATCTCCTCAGAGACCGAGGACTCCCGCAGGCGGCTCTCCACCATCGGACATTGCGCCTAACTCAAACTAATAGAGCGAAATCTGACAAAATGATGCCGATAAGTGTCTGCTTCGGACATAAATTGACCAAGGCAGGAAGGAACGGGGCAGGGGGCTATTCAACAATTCATTCGCAGCTCCACGGGACAACCCAGCCTTATTCAAAAGGGAAAAGCAGTGACATGACGATGGAAATGTTTCGGGGCGACGACATCCTGTTAAATGAAAAAGGACATGCATGCTTAGAGTGGCATATTTAAAGAAAGTCTTCCTAGCTGGTCTAAGTTGTTAAATGCTATAAACCATGGAAAGTTTGTTGGGCTTTCACGTCTTATTATGTAAAGAAAGATATTAACTTCATGAGGGTTCGAGTCCGATTGTGGATCCATCTGCATGTTTATTGCTAGTTAGTGCACAACAGTGCGATTATACAAGAAAAATTGCCATCAAGCGTACGGTCACTGGTACAAGAGCTCCGTAAAGAAAGAGCCAAGAGCAAACACATGCTAACAGGCGGGTCTAGGACCAAGCTTCGTAAGTTAAGGGTTCGGATGGGAAAAGGTTCGTAACCAAATGTTCGCATGCATAAGGTTGTTTGGTAAAAAGTTCGTATGGTAAAAGGTTCGTATCGGAAGTTTCCTACAAAAAGGTTTGTAAGGGAAAAGGTTCATAGGGAAAAAGGCTATTAACTAAAGGTTCTTATTGGAAAAGGAAGGCACCTAAAATAGTAACCTAGCCTAACCTAACCTGAACTATTCTAACATGTCATCTTTGTTGGACCGAGCCAAGTCCGATCGCACCCTTTATCGGGCTGTGACCTCTAGTATGTTATTCCGCGCCCTCGGCGCAAGCCCGGAACGAACGTTTCATGATACGAACCTTTCCTGATACGGACCTTACGTTTACGAATCTTTGGCTATGAACTCTTTCCCTTGCGAACATTTTCCCTTACGGATCTTTTCCTAGGAATCTTTTCATACGGACCTTTGTAGTACAAAATTTTCGCGTCATGAACCTTTTCCGATGCGAACCTTTCCCGACACAAACCTTTTACCACACGAACCTTTTACCACACAAACCTCATGCATACGAACCTTTGGTACGAACCTTCTCTCATACAAACCTTGGCTAGCACACTTTGGTCCGTTTATCCCAACGAACAGAGGTTGTTACCTGAGAACTACAAGCGAAATCATTACCCTGGAGAACTTAAGATCTTAGAACAAAATCATTACCTTCAAATTCCAAAACTGTAGTTCTCAGGAAAACAGGTTCTCTCAACATGTGTTTGCTCTCGGCCCTCTCTTTCCGGAACTCTTGCGTCTGTGGTCGCACGTTCCATGCCAATTTTTTCTTTTCGTAAGTGTTCTGTTTGCATTAATCAGCAATACAGCTCTGAAGACGAGTCCACGATCGGGGCCGAAAGCTCATAAACCTGACATCTTTTTCTGCACAGTAATACAGGAAAGCCAAATAAGCCTCCTTTAACTACAAGCTGAGACGTTTGGTCTTAAATATGACATTAAAATCGTGCATACCATAAACCAGTAAGACGCCTTGTAAGGCGAATGACGGGCGATGCCTACTTCGTTGTTGCTTACATTTTTACTTTCACTTAATGCATTTCGCAGTACGAAGGAATAGTTATCGATCGATTTTCGTATTCCGCACCCGAAGAACTGCAAATCCAAACGTCGTGCTTGTCCATGACATTTTTCTCCGATGATAGTACCCCGATTGTTCTCTGCTATTACGGAGCAGAGAACAAACATCGGTGGAAAAACAGGTCTAAGAACGAGGTCAATGCTCCTAGAAGAGTTGTGCGGAAGAAAATGCTTGCAAGGTAACGCGCTGAAAGTGTAACCAAATCAAATCTAAATAAATGAGATGCCGTCTAATAAAAACTTGATGATTCAGCGTCCAGTGGTTGCGGAGTTATCAGCCTTGAGAGTGCCTCGACCGGACCGAGTCGGACCAGACCGGACTGGGCCGGACCGCCCAATTTGATTTTTTTTTTTGCTGGTTGAAGTAGGACTCGCACAGTCTTCGACCTCGTTCGTAACAATCTGTGCACTTGCCGTCAGAAATGTGGAAATGATATTGTGACATAGGAAGTCGATGGACGGTAAACTATACCATTATTCCAGTTTTAGCAATGGTATTGTGTAATAGGCACTGCGTCCTATAAAAACAACCCGACAGACTTCATATGTATGATGCCAACAACATATCCATGACGCAGTTCCAGCTGCAAAGTGAACGGTCCGAGGACGCCCAAAAACTTTTAACTAAACTTTCCCCAGCCCGGAACGATACCCGTCAAGGAGAGTGGACGACAGCTGTGATATCCTGTGTGCACGGTTCGTTCCTTGCGTGGTTCCCTTCACGTCGCTTGCGAATGAGCCTTTCCTCCCTGCCGGGAATACATGTTTAACACGTATCAGGTGATTGACTTCTCATCCAGTGCGTTTCAGCAGCTGAAGCAACGAACCCTCGCCGCGTTGTCTCGCCCATGTTTTGCTTGGCAGCGCCAAGGATGCTTTAATTAGCCGACAGTGACAAAATTCGTGCCGAAGCAAGAACCCCTCCCCGCCAGCGGTTCGTTTCTCACAGCCCGCCCGTGAATCGCCTCAGGGAGCTCATGGAAGACTGCCTGACAAGTGACGGCGACAGATGTTAACCGACGTAGGCAAACGAAGCGGGCCTCCAGCGCAAAGTCAGGTCCTGGGACACTTTAAAGCCAGAAGGTCAGCGATGGTGAAGGGTCTTTACGATTACTCCGGAGGAGTGTATTTAAAGATCGTGCTCCACTTTGGTGAATATCATAATTAGAATGTCTTGACGAAAGGCGTACGATACACTCAAGAGCCTTTTATGACGCCATCAATTTCGTTTGTGACGCAACGTTGTTGCCCGGGAAATCGTGAAGGTCACGACCAACTCCAAAACAGTTCACAAAGCGAGATTAGGACATGAAACCAGCCCAGCCAGCATGTTTCCCTCCCCGCGCTGTCAAAATGTGCTAACGTTTCCCTGTTCGCGCTCCGTGCAAGACGAAGCATTGTACTTTGGGTTTTGCCTCAAGCCACCTGTTTTTCCTGCCCAGACTGGATCAAGTCAAGACGCCAACCCAAATCACTTTCAGCCGTCGCTTTAGATGACACTTCCAATCACCGCTGTCTGATACGGCTAAAAATGCCACTCTCTGAACATCAGATAAATGACCTCAGGCTCTGTGTCTGGTTTCGAAGCTGGCGCACATTGCAGACTGATATTTTTTTTTCGTTAAAGCGTTTAACGGTATTTTTCGCTCGCTGCATATTATTGTATGCTTCTCTCCATGCGCCGTCAAGGCCAATTAGGAATGCTCAGGCGTATTTGTACATGCTTTGTGGTAGGATTCTTTGTCGGAATGTTTTTATTCACGCCCAACTCTTGTTTAACGGATTTTTTTAACTACAACTGACACCTTTCGAAAACCCTGGACAGCTTTGGCTATGGATGATATCGGGTGTGATGTCCATAAATGAGGAGTTTGAAAATGACTTACTGTACCAATGTTTTAGAAGCAATGTTTTAGCCAATGCTGTAACATTTCATTAACCCGCGCACGACCGTCGGTCGGTTACAATCATGCCCGACCGGGGGGGGGGGCAGCTGGCCGCCCCCTCGAACTCACGAACGGTTGGTCGCACGATAAAAATAAGCACACGGTTGGAAAGCTTGTGACGAGTAGAGCTCGAAACTGGTCTCATTTTTAGTTTTAGATGATATGAAAGCAATATGCGTCCTATATATGTTTCCTCATAGCCGACTGCATGAGACCGAGAAACGGCCTGAATCTCAAGGGCTGTGACTAGCAACGCATAGGTAAAGCCACCAGCGCACAAGTAAAGGTCTGCAAATGCCGATACACATTTAATGTCTCGGATTTGTTCAATATATACGCCGACACGTTGGGTTAGACACAGCAATTTAGTGCCGGCTGTCGGAGTGCGCTGCAGCCATACGCAGTAAGAAATCAACGGGAACTTATTTTAGCGTTCCTTTATTTTTGCGAAAAAAACCTATCCATGTAAATGTTATTGGTCTTAGTGGTTCTTGTGATGGGTTTTCATGCTTAAATTTTTCATTAGTTTCCAGCCTACAAAATTGGCGGAGTCTGTTTATTTATTCGCGAGAGTCTGTTTATTTCCAAAATATGCCATTTTTTGGGACTTGTTGAGGTTTCTGGTATTACTTACGTCTGTGCAAGCCAGTTTTGTCATTTTCTACCCATTCTGAGTAACTCATCGCTGATTTTGACGGTGGTACATTTTGGCTCACTACAGTTATTCGTGGCCTGACCTCAGGTCAATGGCTGTTAGTCATTGATAATTTTCCCAATGATGGTGACTAGATGTCTTCTTTACTCCACACTAAAAATGTTATGAAATATTCCGTCAGTTTCCGAAAAAAACGATGACATATCTTAAAAATGGGATTGACCTTAGGTCAATGACCCGGAAAATTCCAAAACATCTGAGATAGCAGATTTGTTGTATCTATCAAGATCACTAATCCCTGAAAGTGTTATTGTGATATCTTGTTTTACGACAAAGTTAGAGGGAGCTAAACTTTTTTGGACATAGGTCCGTTTGACCTGACCTAGGTCAAGCACCTGACCTGACCTGAGGTTAAAACTTTGACACAAGGTGTAAAAATGATCAAGCAAAAGGCACACAAAGTTTCGTGGCTCCGTGTTTGTTCGTTCTCTCGCAATCCCAGAAAAACCTCAGAGGGGGCTGTCAACTGCCCCCCCCCCCCAGTCGGGGGCGGGTTAACATAATGTTTTCTGTTTACTTCGTACCTAACATGTTTTTGTTCATCTTCTCTTCTCCCTCTCCGGTACAACTCATTTAAAGCTTTTTTCAGTTCGCCTCAGAATGACGGCCTCGATCGCTTTGAAAAATTGCATAGCTAATTTCCAAGCATGCTTACGTACTGCAGGAATTATAGGTCAGGCGGTTGGTAGGTCGAAGATCTGCAAGCCTTTTCTCGTGGGGAAGCCATGAAGAGATTCTGGCACGGCTACGGTTCGTTATCGTAATGCACATTTTCAGCAATTCACGTTATTTCGTCTATTTCAGTTTTATGTATGGGTGTCCTGTATGGTGCCGGTGATGGACTCCTCACTTTGGGCAGAGTCACCTTAAGTCAACATCATGCATTGGGATCTTAGGCCTTCTTATGACTTTTCAATGGTCTCGGATGCGTCATGACGTAACTGAAAGCACCCCACCGCACGAAAATACATTTAGTCCACGAAAGTAGATATAGTCCTTATCCATCGCCACAGGCCGTTCTGTGAACCGTTAGCAGCGTCCGACATGTCACGCCCACAGTATCTAATGGAAACCAAAATCCGTTGAAATGAATTCATTTGAGGTTGCCTGTGACATCACCGTGCGATTTGAAAGCTTCCAACTGGCAGGTACAATGCTCCCAAAAGACCACAGTGCACGCTTGTTTTTGTTTCGCTGTTTTACCATGCCAGGTTTGGGAATGGCTGGGAGAGGGGTCGCACTCGGGTTCCAGGGTGGCTGAATGGCAAATGCCAGGGAGGCTCAACCCTCCACACTCTGAGACATTCGTACCTTACCGTTTCGTTGCGCAATGAGTACGTCATATTTTATCATCTTTGCTTTTGTTTGATCCATGGTTGTGTTTTACCTGTTGGTAATGATACATAATAGTCCAATCGATTTCTTTCAAGATTATCAAGACAAGATCTTTCAAGATTATCTGCAGCCTGATTGACTGTCTGCCTGAGTTCGAAAGCACATGCTTTCGAACTCAGATTAACAGACTAACAGCTAAAGGCAAATGAGTAAGCGACCCTCCAAAGGGTAATGCCAGTGGCAAAACTCCTATAAGCATCAACAATACATCACCAACAATACAAACATTGGCTCCATTTATGTTGCGTTTATTAACTCATCATCCGTTTCAGTACACTATAGTGATTTTACATTCCTTGTGCAGCCAACCAACGTTTCAATCAACCAACGGATTCAATGTGTATAAAAATAGCACTTCATTTGCAAACCTTTACTAATATTTCCTATACAGCACAACATTGGAAATACCTTGCCCTCAGACCCTTCGCTCATTCCTCCATTATCTCAGGACTTCCAGCGGCTCTTGGGCACTGAATGCTGAGGTCAGCAGCCGTGAGGACATGGCCGGAAACAGCCTCCAAACACGTCCCCAACCAGCGCTGCGAGTCGGGACAAAGAAGCCTAAAAATGGTCCCAGCACGCGAAGAGGGTGAACCTGAAACCAATGGCTCAGTCATACCTCTATGGCGTCCTTAGCGGATGACAGCTTTATAGCCCATCCCGGAGATCAATCACTACTCTGACGTCACCGAGTGGTTCCGCTGACGTCACCAGTGGCGCCGGGTGGGTCAGCTGATTAGGGAACTGTCCACCCTCTTTTAGCTGGCGGCTCATTACGCATGTAATTTGGCGTGCGTCGCGATCTCGGCCAGAATGGCTCCCTTGGCGGCCGTCAAAGAAGACGCTGGGTGGTCTGCCTCCGCGGGCAAGATGCTGCCAATTTCGCAGTTTTGTTCGGATGTCTTGCAGTCGGACTTTGCATAGAAAGGGAAAACACTTTTGCCAACCATGCAACATTTTGGCATCGTATCATTCACTGGCGTTAAGTATATCTACGCAACAAGTGAATACTTTTCACCCTAACGGGAAAAACAGAAGACTATAAAAACTTATCGAAGTATGGTGGTAAAACTGCCAAACTTCAATATCAAAATGATGTTAATAAACGCGTTGTGTTACTGATAGCTTTTGATGTTTGTTTTGCCGTAGAAAGTTGCATGTTCCTCAATACTGTTGTTCATTTAGATAAGCATTTTTCCTTTTCTTTCATTTGAAAACAAATTCATTTGCAATTTCATTTTTATGGTAACGCCAGTGACAAGTGCAGAATGCGAAGCTAGGCCTTGGTAGTCCAATCGGCTGTCGGCGGCAAAATTAAGCATGACAAAACATCATAACAAATACTAAAAATCTGAGACATGAACATGACGGAAGCTTTTTCATTTCAGCAGACAAGTATGCATCGTAAGACGTTTGCCTAATTAACAGTCTCCTAACCTGGCATCGTAAAACACCGCCAACCCTGAATCCCGCGCCGCCGCTCCTCGCCACGCAAGCTTCGCCGGGGGGGGGGGGTGTGTGGTCGGCGCGTCAGAAGTTCGCCGGGCGCCGTCTGCCGTCTGCGTTGCTGCTGTAAGCAGCTGACGTCGGCCGGAGCCGCGCCGCCCGGTCCGGCCGCTGCCCGCCGGCGGCCGCCACTGATCGGCTCGGTGGCGACAAATCCAGCGCAGCCGATAGTGTGCCCAGATTGACAGGAGAATCCCGGCCGGCCGGCGCCCGCGTCAGCGCTGCATTTTTTACCAGGCCATTTATTCTGCAGGGGCGGCTCCCGCTGGGCGTCGATAGCTCCTCCTGAGAGGCGGACCGCGGCCGCCGCGGCCGCCGGCGGCGCCGCAGAAAAATCGGCCCGCTTACAGGCTCTTGATAAATTATTGGGGGTCGAATTCATCTTGAGCGGGCTCACGCAGCCGGAGTATCCGAGTATGTGCGGCGCGGCAGGCTAGGGTGAGAGAAAAAAGAAGTGGACGTACTGAGGAGGTTTTTTCCTTAGTCACTCAGTCACGAGCTTAGGCATGACTTATCAGATTGGCTACGATGTCACGCATAGTTGCCTTTATGGAGTGGTCTTTTGGGTCTTGAAACTGCAAAGTCGTCTGGGGTTTTTGTGCAGGTATCTCGGCTTTCTGGACACGCCAGAATTTTGCATCATTGGACAGGAAAAACGTTTACCCATGCTAACATAAAGGTAGTTTTACGGGAAATCTAATGGGTCAATTCCAGGACTCTCACATTACCGTCCAAAAGGTGACAAATTGCGAATGAAGCAAATGCTTGCGTTCTGGACGATATATTCAATGCTAAATTTCTCAAAAATTGGAGTCGCGACCTTAAGATGAGGGTGAAAAGATCAAGATTTCCCTTTAAGTTACCAGTATAACGGGGTGCTTGAATTATCACTTGACCCGAATTATCCAAAACATGAACGCGTTTCTTAAAGCATAACATGGACATCTCACGGACGTTGCACGATAATAATTTACATAAAACACATGAATATGGTTAACTGCGTACATAAACGACTGTTAAATGTTGGCTGCATCTTACGCTCTGTAGATTTTTCATGAGTTAACTTTAATAGCCTCAATCTGACTCACTTTTCGTGCATGAATTGCCTGGACAGCTAGCCCATCCAGGAATTGTGCCAAAAACCTACGTTCCTTTGTTTCCGCGCCCGCGCGATGAGCCATCATACTTGTGGAGAGCTATTAGGCCCAACGGCTGCTGTAACGCACCGGCGCGGCACAGCTTTGTTTCAAAAATGACACTAGGCAGGCAAATCACATTCGTGCCGGCTTGTTTAATGCACTTGACTACTAACCCAATGATAGATGACTGCATCGGCGCGGAGTTGGCGGCGCATTCCCGGCCGGCTCCCGCTAATAACGGACATTCGGGAGCGCCAATGTCCGGCGACCACGCCACCGGCGCTGCAACGCCCTGCGGGCTCGTTCAAGAGGCCGGAGACCAGTCGCTAGCCCGCCAGCAGCGACCGACTGATTGCTCTGTGACCCCAGCAGGGTATCCTCGTGACGTCTCAGCGGGTTCCGTGTACCACCCTCGACCCCTGGCCTGTTTGTCGTGAGTTCTCAACGAGGCGACCAAGCGGGAGAGAAACGGGAGGCTAAGTCGGGTCTTCTTGCTGCTCCATAAAAGCGGAAAAAGTCAGGTCCTCTCGAAAAGTGCAAAAATGCGCCATTTCTAACAGCACAGTAAACATGTTTGATGTCAACCACATCATTGCAGTGGCATTTGGCACAAGGGAAATTGATTTTTTACCCGTGTGTTTGTAATATCTTCACAGATTATATACCTGTTCAACAGTTAGGTATGCACGACATAATAGAGATAAAATATCATCAAAAAGCAGCCAGAGACACCTCAGTTACGCTTCAGCTTACAAGGATCTTTACGGCGATTTGCTGACAAGCGAAAAGTCAGTGCTCCAAGACCGAAGACCTACTCTTTCACTTCATTCATCTCGTCGGAAGTCCTTTGTTTTGTGAAGTGCTCTTTGGGATTCTTGTTGAACAGGATATGATGCTAGTAAGTGGTCTACTTCTACGTTATGAAATATTATCTGGGACGCTGCAAACAGCAAAAAAGGGAGAAACAGTGAGTCTGCAGCAAGCTCAGCAAGCAAAACACATGATATGCTGTGTATCCTGTGAACCCGAGGGATAGGCTAAAACATTTCAAAACGCTATTGTATCCTGCTATGTCAGAACACGTACCTTTTTGCGGATTTTTCTGAGCCGTTTTACAGCGTCCTGTGTGACGTGTAAGGGACTCGTTGTTTTCCCTTGAGCCTGGTCTGGGCTCATTTCCTGTTTGCTGTCTCCCGCCCCTCGCTTTACTGGTGCATTATTGGTTTTGCAGTCAATTGCATGTGACACCACACTCACTGGTGTGCTGTGAGGGCCTCTGCAGGGCTGCCAGAATCATTAATGTTTTGAATGCGCACATGAAATAAAAACTGATACAATACTAACCACGTTTTGTTATTTTCTTCTCGTTAGGCTATCACGTGCATAATTTAAAAAATGCTAGACATCGATGAGGATATCAGCTTTGCCAATGCCACTGATAAAATCTCCGATTTTCATATCATTCGTCATGACCTACGTTAAGGCTTCGTCTTTATTTGTTATTTTCCTAGCTCATGGATCGAACTAACTGAAATATTGCAATAAACATGATTATTTTCTTATTTTTGATTCGGCACGTCCCACATAATTTCGAAACACATCATCCGATATCGCAACATACGTTTCTATAACGTCTCATAATTAGCGATTTCCATGGCACATAATGACCCCTATTATTCAATAGCAAACGAATATGATTTTACCATGAACATGTTTGCACACACACATCAAACAGCAGCTGGCGCGTGTCCAACGGCGGCCATAGAAAAAGTGCTGCACATGGTGTTCCCTTTAAGATTCCCTATCAATCCGGAAAATCTGAGCAGAGCTGTGTGTTCTCCCGCGCATTCATATTCGGTTCATGTGCATCTAGGACTGGAAGACTTGGGTGGGCATTCCCGCTACTCTTGTTGAAAAGGTCAACTGGAATAACTGTTCGTTTACCGAACCACGGGCAGTCATTTCCATTTGTAACAAATGGGACATTATTCTACCAAAACAACTGAAGACAAGTTTCGAAAATTCGTGCAGGACAGGCAGCATACCTCGTAAAAATATTACGCAATGGAACGGATGAAGCAAAAATAGAAGGCACACGGACAGAAGAACCATCTTGTTTCCTGTGCTCCGAGCGCGGCGTATGGACCGCGTCCTATCACACGTCGGAAGGCAATCTGTGCCGCGAGCTCGACACCTCCTCACAGAGCCCCTCGAAGCGCAAAATGCGGCCTCGCGTTCGGAGAACAGGCTCAGGCCAGTCACGACGCTTCTCGGACTGGCGCCTCTCTGATGTCGCCTGGAGCGTGCTGGAGATGTCTGCTCTGGAGACGGCGACGTGCGGCCGTGCCCTGAGAGCTCCCTGCGTCAGGAACAGACGGACCTGCTCTGACGAGATGAGCGCGTGCCGTTGGAGGGCATGCACGTCTCTTAGTGTAACGGTGGTCGTCACATGACAAATATCATCCTCTAAAGAGCAGCTTTTCGGTGGAAGAAACGTGGCGTTGCATGAGTCGCTTTAAAATACCCAAATTTATGGGCAGTCTAAAAGAAAAAATAATGCAAACTAGTCCGTAACCCACCCTTAAATTAATACAGTGGCCAAATGAGTATGCAAACGCATGCAATCACCCCTCTCCCTCCCCTCCCCCCGTGCAGCTGCGGAGTCCGACTTCGCGTCAGGACAGCTCCCTAATGTCAGCGCCAGCACACGGACAAGTGCGCCGTAGTGCCCGGCCAACTAAAGCGCTGGTCCACTTTATCCACGCACGCTCACCGTGCTTGCGTGAGGCCGACCAATAAACGGCCACGGGGCTGGGACGCGACATGCAGGTGTTGGCGCGGTCGCAGGCATTAAACCGCCGCGCCAGTATGAGGGACGACCGTAGATAACTGACCCCGCCTGTAAGGTGCCGTCGCATAGCCGAATAGACAGTCGCCGACGGGGGAAATGCCCACGCAATCTCTGAGAATGTCTCACTTCATATAAAGGCAGCGGAATGCGGCCTCATGCGAGGCATATCATGAGACCTCGGCAAAAGGACGTATTGCTGAGATTTCCAAGGAGCAGCGGGTCAGAAGAGAGAGGAAATGAGCGTGGGTTGAGAGAAGAGATGGTGTTGGATTGCAGCAGGATTGCAGATATTAGGCATACAGATCATGGGCGCAGCCAAGGGGGACGGGGGGCCCGCCCCCCCCCCCGGCCCGCATTTTTGTGAAAACCATTGCACTTCGTCTTCCCGGTAAGCGGTTTTCTTATGAGTTCAGCTCACATTGAGCTCCATCCCCCCCCCCAAGAAAATCCTGGCTGCGCCCCTGATACAGATGAATCCCCAAGTTTGCGCAGAAAAAACGCCCATGGTGCGTCAAAGGAATGGGCTTAAAAATGGCATTCGCATTGTTAATGATTTTGGAGAGTTCCCTCCCTGGCTTACAGAGACAGAGAAGAATCATGAGAGGAAAGGGAGAACCTCACTCAGGCTGGGGCGCGGCAGGGCAAAAAAAGAACCCCGCGGCGCCGCGGCCGGTGGAGCGTCGGTCGGCGGCCGAGGCCGACGCCCATCACCGTAAGGCATTGCCGCCGGCCGCGCGGGAGACGGCCGGCGCCGGCTCGTCAGAACGACGACGTGACGTTAATAGATTTGGCGGCGCGTCGTTAGTGTCCGGCCGGCTCCGCGGGCCGCTTATTTGGGTAGGGAAGTGGCCCAGGCACCCCGGCGCGCGCGCCGCTCTGATAGGGATTAATAGCTGATAGGGCGCGAGCTTGCCTGTTGCTGGCGCGCCAGCGGCGGCGTCCCACGCCGCCGCCGGCCGCGCGCTCTTAGCATGCTCAGACTATTGATTTGTTGTCATAGCAACCGCTCAAGAACTTAGCCGGTGCATGTGGCCGGCCGTGGCGCAGATGGATGCGCGGCGGCGGCGGCGCGCCGCTGTGGGCGGCAGGCCCGGCCCGGGGGAGAGGACCGGCCCGGGTGGCGCTGACCCGTCAGGGTCGACAGACAAAGGTTACCTTCGCGGACAGCCCCACGTCACCGAGTCCAGACAGAGCCGCCGGCGGCCGTCCATCCACGCCGAGTGGAACTGTACCGCTAGGCGGGAACTTGTGAATGGAATGGATGGCGCGACAACTCGTTTGCCCATTCTTCGTGTATGCGATTGTCATAGCTATTGCAAGGTGCAAGAACGCCAAAAGCATGTATAGATTGGAGCAGGCCGCGTCTTGACTGCTAATAAGGCAGCAATTTTTGAGGACGGTGATCCTATTTCGGGTCGGGGAGGAGGTTTGTGGCTCTCGGGAGTCTCGCTCTCCATTTTGTAAAGGAGGTGTTCCACCTAAACACAGGATTTGAACTGAGACAGCCAAGTTGTAGCCTGCAATTTTAGAAGCCAGAATCAGATGAACATTATGTATGAAAACTCTACGCTTACGCTACGCAGGTTCAAAGCGATTTCTCACGGCTAAACGTCTGTTGTATTAGGCCGTGTTCGAACTACAACTGCTGCGGGACGCCGCGCCGCAACAGCGAGTTGGCACTGGTAGGCGCCTACTCATGATGTGGGCTCACCATGGGCGTCATGGTGCTGATGATGCTCAGGGTCTTTGCTAAAAATGCTGCGCAATAATGTCAGCATCTTACGTGCAGTAAGTAAATATGCACCCTAACTCTGTCCTCGTAAGGTATTTGCGATCGTGTACCCAAGATCACGATACCACACTGCTGAGATTCAACGGTTTGGAAAGTCAAAATCTCTTGGGAAAACTATTCTCGCCAAATTCACTTTCCTGCACATGCATGCAACTCGTACCTCTGCGTCCCGATTAGGATGTCTAAAGCAGTGGGTGCATCCATTTTGCTTTTGCTGCTGGGGGTAGAGCAATCGCGATAATTTGTAGTGTCTTATGCAATTCTCACCAACTGTCGCTGTCGAAGTGAAACATTACAGCATTTGAAAAGATTCAATATCGTAAAGCCGTTTTAGTTGTAATATTTCAATCGATTATTAGTCCTTTTTTCAATGGTTAATTTATAACGGTGCTCCGCATATGAGCCGATGCAAAGCCCCGAATTTTAAAATTTGGCCTTGAATCAACGTCGGATTTACACTGAAGATATGAACGCAACATGTCAGTTCACTCCACCACCGTATTGCTTCAATATATGCCTCACTGAGATGCCGTGTAAGTTTCGGACGCACTTTCGAATGGTGGAATTTGAAACAGAAAGATTGAAAACATAATATCGAACGCAGAATATCAACGGAGATAAACATCAAACGACGAAAATATCGAGAGACATCGAAGGACCTCGAACATCGATAGGTAAGGAATGATGTATTTATCGAAATGTAAAAATGTTGTGCAACAAAATATCGGAAGGAAAACAACGAACGGAAAGCACTGAGATGGGAAAAAATTCGACCTGGATCACTAAAAATGGCTTACGTACCGAATGACAAAGTATCGTCAAGTGGTCGGAAGGCATGGCACAGCAACGGGTACCGAAGGTCAGTCAAGCATTCCGAAATGTGGAGTGGGAAAGTCAAAGTAATACTTTACCGATGTTAAGGTCGAGAACTTCCGTCTGTCAAAACCAGAGATGAAGTCAAGTCCCGGTTGTCCTAAATGTTTTACGTACTTCATTCCCAGTGATCCGCTGGGAGCGAACTCTGACCGTTGTTGACAGCTGATGGGGTCATGAGAGCGGGCCGTGGCCATACAGCAATGACGTGGTCTACGGATATCGTCTCCGAGACGTTGGGGAAAATATTTTCTAATCAACTGTCACGCGTCGTTAGCAAGTAACAGAGCCATACCAACACTGGTTGCAGTTAACATTTTCAGAGTTTACTCCGAAAGAACGCCGTGAAAGAAGAAAAGGGAAAGTTTGGACGCCCGGAGCTAGAGCCCCCTAAACTGTGGCGTAAAATGTCAACAATGTCAGCAGCCACACCACCAGGTCCTGGACGCAATCAGGATTCTTTTCTGAGGCCTTCGCTCAGCAGTCCCCTGAAACGTCATGGACCACGAATTGCTCGTTTCCAAGGAGCTTGAGGTAGACAGACTGAATTTCTCTTGGGGATACAGTCTTACTCCTCCAAAAGGCTGGCAATGTATTCGGAAAGTCCCTGAACAGTCAGGGAAAGTCAGTGCAGAACAGGGAAAAGTCAATGCTCTGTAGGACTGTTCCTCGGTGTTGTGCTGCCATTTGCTTCGCAGCATTTTTCGCTCTGATAATTACGTGGTTCGTTATTTATCCTTCCACTAAATTTTGACGTTTGATATTTTACCAATGCGGGATAAAAACATTAATATTTATTTTGTTTGATACCTCTGTTTAATATCTTGCGTTAGATATTTTATCACTGGATGTTTCGTCCAGCAAATTTTTTTAATTGCAATATCCATTATTCACTGATATTTTGTCATGCGGTATTTCTGCGTTCAAAACTTATCCGTGTCCATATTTAGCCCGTTTTTCCGCTTCCACTAGTTTCCCATTTGATATTCCGCCATGCGATATTTTATTTTGTAATCGCTGCGATTGTCAGATTGGACCAGGAGAAATTCTGCCAATGCCCGTTCATCCTCCCATAAACAAGCTGCGCACGATGGCTCTGTTTAGCTGTGGCTACGCGAGAAATTGCGGCCGCCCAACATCACGGCGTAACTTTGCCTCTCTTCCAACGCGTCCCTTGCCTGGCCATGGCTGCGTGCGCCGTCGACCCGGTCCCAGCGTGGTCGCTGGATGACCAGGGTGGTCATCCGGTCCGCAACATGTCAGTAGCCGGCGTCACCTCAGACGACATCACCTCGGGCGGCGTCTCCTCCGGGCGGCCGGCCCAGCCTGCCGTCACGTGCTCCGGCCTGGTCTGGCGAGGCCTGGTCGGGGTCGCCGGCGCCGATGGCCCTCGTAGGTGGCGCGGCGGCGGCGGCGGCTGACGGGCGGTCAGCGCCGCGCTGGCCGCGGGCCGGTGAGACACGGACTGGCCCATGGCGGCCGAGCGTTGTGCCAATGGACGTGATGCATCGTCGGACGCGGTGCCGTGAGAGGACGGGCGTTGTTTGCCCGTTTTTTTTGCACTTTGTTTTCATCTGATCGTTCGATCACTGTCAAACGACGTGATGGGTACAAGACGGCCTACACTTCATCGAGCTCTTATCCCTTTCTGATCCTCATCTTCTGTCACCATGGTATCTACAGCCTTGCTGCCAATTACTAACCTTATTTCTGGGCACTGCACTGGCTTTCCTAACGCTCCCTAACGCCCGGAATAGTCATGTACAGTACAACGTCAAGATAATACAATATTTGTACAAGCTCGGTGTAGCCGGTATTGCTTTTTTGTCTAAATTTTCGTATTAAACCGAAAACTTGAGTATCCTATCGGCGAGCCTGGACATATGTTCTAAATTGTGATCTTTCTGTGAAGATTAAAAAATTAAAAGTCACATTGGATCGCATCTGTATCTTCGTCGATGTGAAAGCGGCTATTGCTGCTTTTACCAGCGCATACAGGTTCCCTTGGACAGTAAATGCGTTTTTAAATATTTACGCATTAGTCAACATTATGTTGCATTATTTTCATTCACCATTACTTGCATTGGAAGACGTACAGCGCATTAGTTGATTGCACTCCATCTTTAAGTGGCTATGTCGTGACGTGGCTCCTGCCACCACAGCTCGCAGAGATACATGCAAAATTCATTCCATCGAGGGATCTTTGCCCCACAATACCATGAAAATATTCATACCTAGTACTCTCCATTCTGTTTGTTTGCACTGCAACAGACGACTTCATAACTGTTCTATCTGATGTTCAATCCTCTGCCTTTTTCTTGAGACGTGAAAACAGTTGTTCCATATGTCCGTTATTTTTTGCACGACATGGTTTTACTGAAGCCGCCGTGACCACGGCGGAGTTTCAGTACAAGAACAAAAAATATGTTTGTGCAGAATTAGCCTTGGCAAAATTGTGGTGAGAAGACTGTTTCTTAAAAACGAAATAACTATTTCGAATCCCTATGAGGTTCCTGTATGCAATCTGATCTATTATGCGGGAAGCGGGCGCAGGGGGACAGCGGCCCCTAGATTTTTTGAAATTTAACATTGATTCTATGGACACTGACTAGAAAGAAATGACTCAGAAGGTTTCCTTGCTTCCCCCTAGCGTCCCTTCAACTGTGGAAGAGTTACCGTGGCTACATGTTATTAAATCATGTTATTAAACATGTGTTACGTTTCCCTGGCAGTGATCTTCATATGCAGTATCTATCGTCGTTCGTTCAATCTTTACTGCACACCCTTTCTTCAGCTGAACTGCGTGCTCAGAAACCACCTGTCTCTGCAGTTGACATCCTCTGATGTCTTTGTGTGGATAGTGCTGTAAAATCCCCGTAGACCGGCAGTTTCGACTAACTAGATGTTGACTACCTTTCAGTGTTCTAGAGGTCAAGCAAGGAGCAAACAGTTACAGCGTATCGTGGGGCAGAATGGCTGTGTTTTTATTCGCCTTGTCCGGACGCGTTGACGTCAGGAGAGCTGTAAAGTCCATGCTAAACGGGGCTCGTTGCCGGACCATGACCTCGCCACTCCAGCCGACCCACATACGCTGTAATTTTTCCCCAAGCGTGGACCAGACGGCGCTGGAAAATTTTTGTTATGCAGTGCAACTTCACGACACGGCGGTAACGCCACCGGCTGACCCCTGCGACGTCGGAGTCAATACAGGTGCCCGTTCCAGGATGTGTTACATGTTACATGAAGGTTTCCGCAGCAGAACTCCGAAAGAATGAGGAGAACGCGATTTTTGAAGAAGAGACTCAGATACGAGCTTCCCCTGTCAAAATGAAGGTGCGTTTTGTTACTTGTCTTGTCAGATAAAGCCGCAACCTCCGCTTCTTATATGATAGCGTTTCTAGACATGCCAAAGATGAACGTAAGTGGAAACCTGGCCGCAAATGGAGAATTGCAAATGTTACGCAAGGTTTATGACGAATCGTTTCGTTCTTTAGCATACTGAGGATGTAAATGTGAAACTCACAGAAAAGCTGAGTTTCGTTTTTTCTGCTCACTGAAGTAGATCTGATTTGACCTACGACCTCTTCGTGATAACGAACGTTAAAAGTTTGTTAGAAGTTCTACCAATATGTTAGAAGTTCTACCAATATTGGTCCTCAAATGTTTGCACCTTCTTCACTCCTAGTATTCTAGAAAACCACCGAGAGCATTCTGTTTTTATACGCCTAAAAAAAGGCTTTCATAACCTTGCGAGAAAAAGCCTCGCAGTGATACCGAACAATGCATGTCGGCCTGGCCAAGATATGCGCCAGGCGACGAGCAGCGGATTCGGCGACGCATTTCCATGTCAATACAGTCAGCGATACAGCAGGCCCGCGCCGTCCCGCCCTCGCTATCTCCACGGCCGGACGCGCTATCTCGCCGATCCACCGACGCGTCTTCAAATCGGCCGATCCGCCGCGCGCCATCGCCGCGTCGTCGCGCCATTTTCGCCGTCGATCCGGGGGATCCGGCGCCGCCGGCCGGCCGCCGCATTCGCCGCCGCCCGGCTTTTTTGGCCGCCGAGCGGCGCGGTCCATCAGCGTATCTATGCGGGCGGCGATCGTGGCGGCGGCGGCGGCGGCGGCAGCGGCGGCGGGGCGCTCGCCGGCCGCCGGCGCCGCCTGATGACCGCAGTTGGAACAATTTGCCGCCGGGCACGCGAGCCGGTCATTGGGATGGGCCCGGGCCGGCCAGCAGGCTTCCGGGGACGGCACGCGACGGCGGCTGTCGGCGGTCGCGCCGGCGCGCTACCGGGACCTGTTGACAGACCGGCAGCTGCCGCCGCCGTCCCCCTGGGGCGGCCGGGGGAGGGGCGCTTCCGGCCGGCTGACCCGGAAGTGTGACGAGCAACACCCGTGACAGGCTGTGGGCGTCGCTCGAGGCGGCGAGTCTTCTTACATGAGCACTGAATACACGCAGCGACTTTGACGTGATCAGGAAGAAAAATAACGGGGTCGGGCATGCCTGGAGTCACTGCATTGCCGTCTGACTTCACGAGGGCGTTTTAGTGTGGTTAACCGGGCGATTATCCTTTCCATGCCTGACGTATCTGAGGTAATAACTTTTAATGCGGAAGCCAGTAATATCCACGCACTTAAAATCTTTTTTAATCTACTTTTGTTCTCTCCAGTACTTCCACTTTTCAGCCTTGTTTCCTCTTGATCCCGATCTCCCTATCGCTCTCTTTTCTTCCAGACCCTCCCTGTTTTCTTCCAGTCTCTCTGTCTGTCTGTCTGTCTTTCCCCCTCCCCTCTTTCTCTCCCTCTCCTTCTCTCCCTCCAGCTCTGCCTCTGGCCGTCGGCGTCGGCCGCGGCGTTTCTCGCTCGGCGCTGATTGCAGAGCCTACTTTGAGCCCGCTTGTGACCGCGCTCGCCACTCAATGGGAGGCGGCGACATGCCGCACAATGGCTATCTTCCCGCGAGAAATATGCCACAAGTGGCGGCTCGGCCCGGCCGCCGGAATACCGACGGCGCGCGCCGGCGCCGGCGCAGCGCTGGCAGCAGCCGCCGCGGATGCCGGCTGCTGCCAACTATGCAGCGGCCGCCGCGCCGCCGCGCTGCACCGTGCACAGCCGCCGGCCGGCCTCGGCCGCGCAGCTGGGAGGCCGGCTCGGCCCGCCGGCGTGGACCTGCCGGCGTGGACGCGAGGGCCACGCGACTGACGTGGGGACCACGTGGCTGATGCGGGGACCGCGCGAATGACGTGGGAAGCGCCGGACTGATGTGGTGGCCATGCGACTGATGTGGAAGTTTGCGACCGACGTGAGGACCACCTGACTGGCGTAAGGACCACCCCACTGACTTGTAGATCTTGTTCCTCCAGCTTCAGGCCAAAGATTTGGGGACCATGTGCCATCGACCCTGGCCCGGACACGCTCTCACACGCAGCCAGGGGACGAAAAATCGCAGCTGTATGAGGGCCAAGGGGTAAAGGTTATTTCAAGTGCATTCTATGACCAGGTGAGGCAGCAAAAGTGTCGTTTTTGCGCGGCGTACAGGTTAGTATGGCGTTTCGACGAAAACTCGTCATGAGAGACTTTACGTCCATCACTGTCACGAAAAGTCGGTTCCATTGACGTAAACGCTGATGTTAGCATAAAGGCAATAGGAACTTCTACTTCTGGAGGGGATGAAAGCTGCGTCAATGTGTCAAAATATACACCAGTGCACTGAGTCACATGATTAATCCATTAGTTTCGCTCTCACTTCACAACGGAGGTCAACTACTGATATTCTTTTCTAAATGACGTAGCCTGCCGAAGGATATACTTGGTTTTACCGAGACCCTTTAAGCTTCCAAGGATAATTTTGGAAACCTAACGCATTTGAAGCGGTGAGTAAAGGCGCACTAAAGTTTAAGTGTCACCAAAATTGACTCCACTGCTTAAAATAGAACGTGGTACGGACGGAAGTTAGTAATGAACCATTCGCACAGATTATTCAGGCTATTTGCAAGGCCATATTGCTTTGAATCTTCATTAACTATCACTTTCTGGCTGTATTCGATAGCTAGTTATTTTGCAGGAAATGCCAGTAATAGTGGCCTGAATACTTCTGGACATGTTTGGACTTCCCGGCAAAAAAAAACTTGGAATTTTTTGTGTGCGAACGGGGCGGCATCGCAGCTCTTCACTTCAAAACTCGTTGACACAGTTCGTCTTTTGGATTCCATTTCGTCTGTGCACCCCAAATACCAGTTCCTTGCAGGACTTTAACGCCCTTATCATGTAACGTAATTCAAGTTTGGTAGCGAAAAGCGATTAATTGGGACGCAGTAAGTACTCTTTGTGCAATGTTTAGAGCCAGTTAAGTTGAAGCGACTAAATGTTTTGCATTTCCAAAGCGTGAAAGAGCTTCGTTTGGGCAGCTGCTTTTCAAGCGTGTTCTGGACAGGGTCATTAGCATTTAAGGAGTTTCATCAACTGCACTTGAAGTGCAGCGCTCAGCACTGTTTGAATTACGACTAATTCTTAACCAGTACACATGTTGTTAATGACGCACAGCTTGATTAAGACAATGGTCATTGAGAGGGGGGGGGGATTCTGCCTAATGTTCCATGCATAGACTTTCTAAACAGTCAGCGTGTCCAATTGCTAAAAGGCCAAATGGCTCGTCAAAGATGGCGAACAGACCACTTTCAGACCAATCAAAGCGGCTGGTTTGACAACGTCATCAATTTACGGCCTCTTTCAGGCCCGGGTCTTTTGTTTCCTAGTGATTTATTGACGCCAGTAGGAGTATGGATGAGCTGCAGCATTCGACCTCCTCCGATAAACGAAAATCTAAGTGAAACACAAGGCGTGCATGCTGTTGGAAGGCTTAAGCTGGGCTCGAGAAACTTATAAAGCAGGCTATGCCTCAGCTACCCAGGGCTGAATGCCAGCCCGACACAGGTGGATTTCACCAAAAACTCAAGTCCACCCCAATGCTTTCAAAGTAGCGGAGCCAAGGTGAAGTTTTATCGAACTGTCGTGACCGCTTCCCGGACACTTCACGTTTTCATTAGACTTTTTACGGGCAATATTGTCCAGGTAATCGAATCGCTACCGATCGCGGCAACTCCGGCCGAACAGAAGAATCGCGCGGTTCGGCTCCAGCAGGCAGTTAAAGGCCCACTTATTTTCACTTAAGACAGAGATAAGGCCATAAAAGGCTGCTCTTTAACACACACTTGTGACTTCTTACCAAGAAGTAATTTTCTAAACTTGGGTGAGTGACATTTGAAAAAAATCCCCTTTCCCCCGGAGAGAACAGGGATGATGTGTGGTTAGATCAGATGAAGCTGCAACAATACAAAACAACAAGTTGGTTATTTATTCACAACAAGAACTACCACAACTTGTCCTCAGATATAAGATGCCAGGATGGGAAATAAATGGTCATAAAGTAAATTAAATATCAAAGTGAATGCCCCTTATCTTAAAACAGATGAATTAATAATGACCTATTTATGGAATAGAACCATTTGTGAAAAGGTACATCAGTCGCAACTGTTTTAACCCGTCCCCGACTGGGGGGGGGCAGTTGACTGCCCCCCTGAGGTTTTTCTGGGATTGCGAGAGAACCAACAAACACAGAATCACGAAACTTTGTGTACCTTTTGCTCCATCAATTTTACGTCTCGTGTCAAAATTTTGATCTCAGGTCAGGTAAGGTGCCTGACCTAGGCCAGGTCAAACAGACCTATGTCAAAAAAAGTTTAGCGCTCTCTAACTTTTTCGCAAAACAAGATATCTCAATAATACTTTCAGGGATTAGTGATTGTGATAGATGCAACAAATCTGCTACCTCGGATTTTTCGGAATTTTCCGGGTCATTGACCTAAGGTCAAGCCCATTTTTAAGACATATCGTCGTTTTTTCTGAAATTGACGGAATATTCCATAACATTTTTAGTGTGGAGTGAAGCAGACATCTAGTTACCGTCATTGGGCAAAGTATCAGTGACTTCCGACCATTGACCTGAGGTCAGGTCACGAATAACTGTAGTGGGCCAAAATGTACCACCGTCAAAATCGGCGATGAATTACTCAGAATGGTTAGAAAATGGCAGAATTAGCTTGCACAGACGTAATTAATACCAGGAACCTCAAAAAGTTTGAAAAAGTGGCATATTTTGGAAATAAACAGGCTCTTGCGAATAAAGCTCCGCCAACTTTGTAGATTGGCAACTAATCAATTTTTCCAAAATTTAAGCAGAGAAACCATCACAAAAACCACAAAGATCAATAAAATTTACATAGATCGTCTTTTTTCGCGAAAAAAAAAGGAACGCTAAAATTAGTTCCCGTCAATTTGGTACCGCATACGGCAGCGGCGCACAGTGACGGCTGACGGGAGAATTACGGTGTCTTTAACTGAACGTTTCGGCGTATATATTGAACAAATCTGGGGAAATTAGACGTGCATCGGCATCCGCGAAGATTTACTTGTTCGCTGGTGCCTTTACCTATGCGTTATTAGCCACAGCCCTTGAGATTCAGACCATTTCTCGGTCTCATGCAGTCGGCTATGAGAAAACATATATAGGGCGTAAATTGGCTTACATATTATCTAAAACTAAAAATGAGACCAGTTTCGAGCTCTACTCGTGACAGGCTTTCCAACGGTATGCTTATTTTTATTGTGCGACCAACCGTTCGTGAGTTAGAGGGGGGGGCAGTCAACTGCCCCCCCAGTCGCCGGTGTTCGGGACGGACCGACGGTCGTGCGCGGGTTAAGATATCTGGCTACGTGTATTGACGACGTCTCGTCGTCCCCTGCTACAAATAACAAGAGCGTTCGCAATGCAAAATATCCACGACAGCCAAAAGCGTTAGCAGAAGACCAGTTGGCAAAATTACCATTGCAAAGTTCCAAGTCCTGTCTCGTGAACGTTAGCGTGCCTTTTAACACCGCAAACATGTCCAAGGGTCAGTCAGTACAAGCACACCGCAAGATGGCCGGCCCTGCTGATAAACTTGCTCTCTGTGTTTCGTGTCGACCGCTGGCACGGCGAACAGGGGGCACGCAGCTCCCGTCCACGCCAGTATTCGCGTGTGTAATCGAACGGGCGACAGGCGGCGGCGGCTTGTCGGTTATCGCGCACAGAGAGTCTACACGACAGCTCGCTTGTCACCGGGCGCGATCGATTCAGCGCGCCCGGCGGCTGCGCGAACTTGCAGGTGCAATATCGTATAACACCTGACTGCCGCGGCGTTCAGCCGGCAGCGCGGGGCTGGATGAGCGAGGCTTAACGTTATTGCCGTTCGCCGATTCTCCGCGGCGGATCCTGCCGGAGCAGTATTGGAATTGAAGCACGGATCCGGTCACGCTCTCGTTAAGAGGAAGCTCGCGTTACGATGACGTATCAGGACACACGAGATACATCACTGGCGCAGAAATATATAACGAAAGCAGCGAGAGCGACGCCGCGTTGATTTCCCAACTACGCAAGTATGTCCAAGGCTGAGAGAAACAACATCCCTAAGCAAATGATTCAGGCTATGAAGGGAATGCATGTCGAAACGAGACTTGAATTCAGGCTCAGTCCGGCTGAAGTCTCGTCGCTTTGGCTAGTTAGCGCAAGCCGGCGCCACAGCGCCTCGAGCCTCCCGTCAAAAGACTGACGAGCATGATTTACCACATCGTATTCAGGGCCACGCGCCGGCCGACGGCGTGCATTTGTCGGGGCCGCGAGCGACGACCGGCCGCCGTCAGTCTCCGCTGACCTTCGCCCGCCGGCGCCGGCAGAGGAGGCGCGTCGCGAGCGCGTGCCGACATTTCTCAGGGGAAAGGCCAACTGGCGGCCGGCAGGCGGCGGCGGCGGCCGCGGCGCGCCGCGGATGTCGCGCGCCTGCAGACGCGTCTCATGAAAGATACATGAGTCGCACTGGCAGCACTCATATGACGGCCTGAATCGATCTCAAGTGCAGCCAGCGGCGGCCCGGCGCTCGTCGGTGGCGGCGCGGTGACCCGGGCCGACGGGACGCCGCCGTCGGCGCCGGCGTCTCCGGGAGGGCGGCGGCGCCCGGGCCGGACCGCGCGGCCCGGCGGCGCGGCCTCGCGGTCGCCGGCGGGGCGCCCAGGTAGCGCCCCGAGACGCGCCGCCTGCCGCCGATCACGGCCGTATCTCCCGGCCGGAGCCGCCGGCGGCCGCGCCGTATCTCGCGCCGCCAAACGGGCGACGGGTCGTATCGCCGCCGCCAGCCGCCCGGCGACGGCGGCCCGCGCGCCGCGCTAATCTCCGGAAAACAACGCGTTCGGCGCGGCGGCCGGTCCGGCGGGCCGCGGTAAACAGGCGCCGCGGCCGGCGCCATCGACCGGCGCCGGGCGCGCGGGATACACCTGACCCGCTGTACGCACCCTCATCGATTTTTGACACGCGCCGCGCCGGCCGGGCCGGCGGCAATATCCGAGGTCGGGGACGAGACGGGCGCGGCGCCCCCAGCAAACAGCGCCGCCGGCCGCTCCGTCTCCGCTGACGTCAGAGCGTGAGAGCTCCGACGAGGCCCCGGGAGCCGGCGGCCGGGCCGGGAGGCGAGGGTGGCTCGCCCGGCCGCCCGGGCTCGGGCCATGGCCCACGTGACGCCGGGGCAAATGGCGGCTCCGCAGCAGCGGCAGACGCTCTGCTGCCCGCTTGAGCAAGAACCTGTCCGGAACGGGCCCTGATCTAGAAGAGCGGCGAGTTTTTAGTGGCGCTGGAGATGTGGCTGATTCATTGCAAGCCATTACAGCTGCAGGGGCCGCGACACCAGCCTGCAGAAGGCAGCAATTAGTCCTTTAAATGTGACGCATGGGTCCCAAGAACTTTCCGCCAGCCACGAAACATGCCTAAAGTGAACGATCTACAATTTATGTGCCACGATATTTTCGCAAAAACTGCAATATGTTAAAAGGATATGGAATTACCAAACTTAAAACTTATGTTTCCGTCCATTTGATGGTTTAGTTGAAGGAATCTGTTTGTCATCTTATCCTAGATAAAGTGCTTTATGTTATCAACGGGACTCTTTCCACGTATAGCTTGATACTCACATCCTACTGGCTACTGCGCACTTTTTCATAAACGACCAAGTAAAAAAGAAAAAAAACATGGACAAACGCAACAAATCATGACGATCCCATTGCATATTTCTTGTTTTTAATTGCTGTCATGAATTACATCAGTTAGCCTTTACTCTTCACTTCCATCCCCTATCTTTTTACATATATCAAAAGGTTATTCAGGCGGAATGATATTGTTAAATGGTGTCGAAAAAAGAACGGGTCCTAGAAAAACGGAGACAAGTTCAGGTCCGCATTCAAATGCCGATCGGGCATGCTGTATCGCAGAAGACAGATGTCAGCTGGCGTTACCGGAGTTGGGCCGGGCCGTGGCTCGGGAGGACTTGGCGCCGGCGTCCCTGCACAAACTTGGCGCGAAAATGGCTGGCCTCCACGGTATGGCGGGAGTGTCAGAGTCGGATTTCGGTCTAATTGCCGTGGAAAAAGAGGAATTCATTGAATTACGCTAGAAAATGCCACCCTTTTAAACACGCTGGAAATTCGAAGCAATGTCAGAAAATTGGAACATTTAAATAAAGTGGGTGACGATCAGATGGTCCATATTTTCGTTAGAATGGCCATGACGATGAAAAAAAATATTGCAAATAGCAGTCAGTGTTAGCATCAGACCTAAGTAGTGGTACAACAGTAGCAGTATCGGTCGTTGTTTTCGTTTTAAACGAAAATAATGATAAAATTAGCCTGATTTAGAAACATAAGTATGATTTTAAATAGCAACAATGTCAGGTGGGATCATTAGATCTTACGACCCCCATGGTTCTCTTAGCCTCACCGCTTGAGCGCAGACTGCAGTGTAACGCATGCATTGCTCTGGTTGCAGTCATACAATCAGGACGAGTAGAGAAATTCCTGTTAGTAGCGCTGTTGGCATGAACAGCTCTGCCACATTTAATACGGAGGAACATAGCTGGAGGTTCCCGAAAACTAAGGGGGAAGGGTCCGACTAGCATTTTAGGCATATTCATTGCAGTTCTTGCCATAGACATAGCGTTAAAATTTCTGAAAAGAGGGGTTTAGACCATCACATCCTCTGGGGTCTTTAGCCATGCGGAGGAACATAACATATTTATGTAAAGTCCACTCTTTGACATTCCCAAGTGGCCTTGGAATTGTCCTCGCTTCCACACTCTCTTGGAAAAAATCCAAAGCGGTCCCAAGTAGCGAAGCCAGGATTTTGGTAAGGGCCTTCAAGATTAAAATGAGAAAGTTTTAATGCTACGCTTTCCGTGTCACTGCAAACATGGAGAAGTAACCCTATCAAATGGCATACCTGAATATTTCGTGAGAATTTAGGAACATTAATTTTTGGTTTAAGACTTCTGTCTAAGACAAATCATGTGTGTAGTAGCCAGTTTTTGGAAACCTCTGATCATAACGAGTCATCTAACCCTTTTTACCCCCTCTCACCAACTGACTACGTCTAGATGCGTATACCTACCTAAAGATCCTCTTGATTTGGCACAATTTTAACTGCAATGTTCGCAGCTCCAAGACTGAAAAATCTTAGATCATTTGACCTGTATGCAAAAGCCCAGGCGCATTCATGGCATGCTCTTCATCCTTCCTCCCTCTTCCCCCCGCCCCTCGTCAAGCCTGTGAGGTCCTGGCCGCTGGCCGCTGCCCGCTAGCGGCGGCTCGCGGCGCTATTTACCGAGTGAGCCCGGTGCGTCGGCTGGCCGTGGCGGCACCGTGCACGCCTGCCCGCGGCAATGCCGCCCTAATTACGCCTAATGACCGCCGAGGCCGTATCGACCTGTTCTGACGCCGACACTACCGCCGGCTGACGGATAACGACATCTGACCCGGTCCCATCCGGCAGCGGGAGCGCGCGCCGGGCAGAGCGGCGGAGGCGCCGGCCGCGCCCCGCCGCCCGGGCCGCGCGGGGAGAGCGGGGAGAGCGGAGGGGCCGTCCGGCGGTAGGGATGCCGGGAGAGAGCGAGAGCGAGGTGGAGAGAAGCGTAGACGTCGGGTAGGCAGACAGACATGGAGAGGGCAAGGGAGGATTAGAAAATTATAGGAGAGATAGCATTACATGGATACGATGAGACAGAGTATAGGGAGAGAAAGAGAAGGGAGAAAAGTTGGAATGGAGGTGGAGGAATAACAGGGGCGAGGCGCAGACATGGATATTGCAATAACGACAACAAAATACGACCACGGGGAGCTATAATCGAAGCACAGGGCGGAGTAAAAGATGAAAAATGATATGATGAGGAGGTTAATGTGACGTGAGATGAGACCGTACTCCTGAGTGGTCGGCCAATCATTTTTCTGAGAGCGACTGTGGCGTTGTCTTATTAGATTCCCAACAACCTCCGAAAGCCGACATTGCGGATCAACTGAATTCATGAAATGCTTTGCATTCTGAGCTGTGTGAGCTCTGCCTATTACGTAATTCTCCAAAACGAACACGGCAGAAAAAGCTCTTGTTTGCTTGGCTACCAGACAGAAACTTGGCACCTACATACGCTATGGTCTTACGGACCTAAATTTCATATGGAATCTCTCAGTATCAAGACGAAGGTGTTAACCTCATCTTTGGCTGGAAGATGTGATCCAAATGTCGATATACCAAGGCAGCCGTCAGGTTCAGTTACGTTAACACAATTCGTCGGACATTGCAGGAATTTCAATCACCATGGATGCCTCGAGATACATCTGGTAGTGTGGCAAGGTGCTTTGAGAAACGCGATGACTTCAAGGGCTCGCTTTCCGCATATTTAAAACTAAGCGAATATCTGGAACTGCTTATCGAATGATTGTCGGGCGCAAACCGCACGACGTGTCGACACTGACTGTGCTTCTAGTGAACGGAAAAAGTCGCGAGAAGATTTGGATGCCGTGCAGAATAAAACATAAAAACACAGGATGATGAAGATACCTGCATTGTCTGGAAGCTTACTAAAATGCTATTTATGGAACGATGTCTGGGGTAGAAAAGACAGTGAGGTTTAAAATAACTGGGAGAACAACTGCTCCGGGTTGTTCTGGTACAAAACTGTTGGTGCTGTTAGCTTCGTCCAAGAAAAACCCTGAGCTCATGTTCTGACCTTCACACCATCGCTCTGTTCTGGTCGGCACAACTGGGCTCATTTCAGCAGGAATAACCGGCGCGCAGAGCATGCGTCTAGTCAGCCCGTTTTACAACAGCCACGCTCAACACTCGTTTCCGCTGGCCAAGCAAGCTGTGTCCACAAAAGAAGCCGCAGGCTGCATGGTGAGATCGGTACGATGCTCTCTTGGCAATCGACGCAAGTCCACAGGGACGCAGAAAACCGCATAAAAACACGTACGTCGAAGGAAGGCAACTGTATCAAAGTAAAACTGGTACCTTTTCTTTTGTTTTCAAAAATGAAATTGTAAATACGCGTAATAGAGTTGCGCTTTTCAGAACTAAACTTCACCCAGCTTAGCATGCATTGTACGGTCGTAATTAGGTTGCGTTTAGGATGGACTGTAAACAGTTTTGATTGGGGCCAAAATTGCCAGTTTATTTACAGTTAACCGAGTGCAGCGTGCTGGCGCTGCAGGCCTAGTCCCTGTTTACGGGACCCGCGCCAAGGGCAATACGCAGCGCTTTGGACACCGAAGAGCGCGACAGGTCAGCTGGCCGTCGCCCCCGGCCGGCGCTCGTGATCCTAGTGATCCTCCTGTGACCCCAGAGGCCCGGTCGTGATCCCAGTGACCCGCCCGTGACCCCAAAGGAGTCATCAAACAAGAAAAGGGAACTAACCCGTGTCCCAGCGACCAGCCAGAGAGTCCAGTGATCATGCCATGATCCCAGTGACCCGTCCAGCCAGCGACCGCGACCTCAGTGACCCGCCCGTGACCTCAGAGACCCATCCGTGACCCCTGTGGTCCGCCCGGCCAACGTCCGTAACCCCAGTGACCCGTGGTCCTGTCCAGCACCGTTTTGGTGAAATGCACAACAGGAGTTCCCGCCCGTCCTCTTTTGAATCGCCGCCACGGGGCCCTGCGATACTCACGTGATCGGCCTCCAAGCTGTGCTATATCCTGAAGTTCCCATGAAAACAAAAAAAATGCTTGCGTTTCTACTCTCCATGTCTTACAATCGATCATTCTATCAAACCACTCGGATCAAACCCACACGAGACCGCCTTTGGCAAAATGCTAAGTCATATGAATGCGTTGACTTTCTTTATCTTTGTTGAGCGTTGCATTACGCCATTTTGTCATTCCTAAAACTAATTGGATACATTTCTTTTACCTCCAATAGTGCGGTGTTCCGTAAAGTACACTATTATACTACGTAGACCCTCCACTTAGTCGTCTGGGAAGCGACAGAGAGGCGAGAACCACCGAAGCGCTGACTTCCTCTGTTCCTCGGGGAGGGAGGTGGCGCAGTTTCCAGGGCTGAAATCAGCGGAGCTACCGCTGAGTGGCGATGTGCGACGGAGCGGCAGCGCGCGACGAGATCTCCCACAAGGAGGACGTCCCAGACCACGAAACACATCCACTCGCGGTGCTCGAAGGCACTGTTAAGCACCCTGGGATAGATCTGTCTGCATTCAAAGCCGACGGCGGGCGAGACTATTATCTATCGAGCGCTGATTCATTTCAAGACGATTAAGAACGCGCTATAATGATGTGAGATCTTCACATCTGGCAGTGGTGAGGGAGCCAGGTTTGAAGCATGTCTGCGTCATACAAGATTCAGCAAAAGACCTCCTGCAGCGCCACAACTGCGTCTTCCAGAGACTAACATCCTCGATTGCAATGGGGCATGACAGCAACCCGAGGACAACAGCACCCATGATTAATGGCGGCCCTCTACTACAGCTCGAAGCATGAACTGGCTTTTAGTGGCTAACAGCTCATTAGACAGCAGTCACATCTGGCGCAATGGCATGAAGCGAGCCGACTAACGGCGTCACTTTGACCGGAATGCTGTTTTACGACGGCGCCAAATCCAGAAAGTTGCTACATATTCACCGAGCGATGTTCCCGTTTGGTTTAACCAAACCATCATTACCCAAATCATATGTGTTTCTGCCGATTAGAGCAGAAAGGAAAATCCGCCCTTAATTTTCCCGGTACGAAAAGGTATAGACGATTACCAATAAGTGTGACAATTTAATTCAGTTGTGCGCTAGCCTGACAATGTGCAGCAAACCATGCAAAACAACCTTTCGACCACACCTTAAATCCGTTTAAAAAAAAACATAACATATCTTGGAACCAGGACTGGATCCAAGAACGGGGACGATGGAGGCGATCGCCCCCCCCCCCCGCAGGCTTGGAAAGGGGTTCCACGAGAGGGGCCCTGAAGGGGCCCCTCTGAGACTCGAAAGAGGACCCAAGGGCACCCCGTATGAGTTTCACAGGGTCTCTGTGAAAACGTGGCGGGCTCTCGACGCAGTCAGGGGGACCTGTGGGGGCGGGTTAGATGACCCTTGAGATGCATGGTGGGGTCCCTGAAGCTTCCAAAGGGCCCCTGAGACCACAATAGGGCTCCAACACGGCAGATTGCCCCTGAGACCACCAGAAGCGTCACAGGGCCCTCAGACGACCAAGATGAGGACTGAGTCCCTAGGGCGGCATAGGGGCCTCTGGAACGGCGTGGGGCCCCGAACGGGTTTCACGGACCTGTGAAAAGCTGAGGGTTCCTGATGCGGTCGCAGGGCCTCCGGGAGGGCTAATGAGACCCTGAGAGGTTAAGACGGCCCCTAATATAGATAAAATGACCCCTAAAACTCTGCAAGCGTCCCTGGGAACGCAAGAGGGCCCCAAGGCGGCAAAGAGTCCATGAGACTGTTTAAAGAGATCCAGGTCCATAGAGGGACCTCTTTCGGCCTTTAGGGGACTCCCTGCCAGTCTGAAGTGTTCCCTGCCAGCCTATGAGGGCCCCCCTGCCAGCCTGCCAGCCAGCCTCTCTGCCGGCCTGTAGGGAGCCCTGCCGGCTTGCAGGGGCCCCTGACGGTCTGTAGGGACCACCTGTTGTGGACACCTACTAGCCAATGGAGGGATCCCCTGCTGTTCTATGGGGCTCTGCCGGCCTGCAAGGGTCCCCTGCCGGTCAGAAAGGGCTCCTGCTTGCCTGCAGCCGGCCCCCGGTTGGCATGAAGGGGCCACTGCTGATACGCATGTGCCCTTGCCGTCGCCTGTAAAACCCCCTGCTGGCCTGCGGAGGGACCCCTGCTGTTTTATGGGGCCCCGCCGGCCTGTAATGGCCCCCTGCCGGTTGGGAGGAGCACCCGCTTGCTTCTAGCTGGCTTCTTGCCGGCATAAAGGGGCCCTACTGACAAGCAGGGGCCCTTGCCAGCGCCTGTAGGGCCCCTGCCGGCCTGTAGAGGGGCTCACTTCGGCCTGCAGAGAAGCATGTATAGGAGCGCCTTGACTGTCTGCAGAAGGAACCTCTAACAGTTGTGGAGGCCCCCAGTAAAAAAACTGCTTTTGGGGCGATCATCAACAATCAGAGAAAAGCCAGCTGGTTGCAACTGATAACGTTTAGGAACAGCCAGCGTCTATGGTCGCAAAATCTTCACTGGCTGTTTTTATTCAGAGGGCCCACACAAAGGATACGGGTTCATCATTGGTCACGCACCCGCATCCCCGAAATTTTGGACTGCCTGTACCCTTCTGCGAGCCTCTTGTGAAATGTTATGTTGATATTTTTTGTCCAAGGAGACCCCAAGAAGTGAGGGGCCCACTGATGGGTGAGGATCTCCCAAATTTTGGGCCGGCTGCGTTCCTGCCCCCTAGTGTGTTAGGCGGGCTTCTGGCACAGAAAAGGTCCTCCTGAGACTGTCAGTGAAACCCCTGGAGCTCCAACAAACGCTCTGATACGACTGGAGTGGCCTTAACCCTATTCCCAGAGGGCTAGACGGTATGGCTCATTCCCGGCAGGGCGAGGATTCGGCCCCCCTGAGATCTCCAGAACTACACGTCCAATTTCATCGCAACAAAAGGCAATCGATTCGTCATGACAAAAGTATCAAAATGGGGGTACTTTTGGGCTTCTTATAACTCCGTTGTTTATGGACCGATTTCGATGAAATTGGCATGAATCGAGAGATTATAGATAAGACTTTTGAAAGTGGTACACACATTTGGAATTTTGAGGAAATTTATAGGCGTTCACACGGTTTTAAAGATAGGAGGATTAGTTTTTTAACAAATGAATGAACAAAAAAAGGTAAAAGCGCTTTTTTGGCTTCTGCTAGTCATGGTATGCTAAAGAAGTACCAATTGTATTACAATGTTTGTATAATGTTAGCATAGGCGGTGCCAGGGACATGAAAATGGGGGAACCGCCATGGTCATATGCTCCTCAGATCAGCTTGTGACCTTTGACCTTAAATGACCTGCAGTGACCTCGGAATCACTTGGAATCATCTCGTGTGCATTTAATATTACCTGTAAACGTTTTCAATCATTTGAATTCATTCTATTTCAAAAGTTCCATTTTACGGCTATTGTGATATACGGTACGCGCACTAACATTTCAGGTCATAGCTCCGTGACCCGACCTGATATCAAGCTGAAACTTGGTACACAAGTAGAAGGCACCTTTCTGCGTCGTCACATAAATTCTTGGCTTGGCATTTCAAAAAATAGCTCCGATATTATTACTATAAAACCAAATTTTGACTTTTGATTTTGAACTGACCTTGTTTAATGACCTCAGATACACAAAATTGTATTTGCACGTTGCCCAACTATTAAACTATACATTCATATCAAATTTTAAGTTCTATCTTAAAACGCTATTTTTGGCAGTCATTTTCCTTTTACTCCCAAGAGGGCCAAACATGGCCTGAGGTGCCTCCTAAAAACGTTGCCTGGCTCCGCCCCTGAGCATAACAAAATTTCGAAATTTTGTCACAGTACGTAGAAAAAATATGTAGGAAAAGTGACCACGTTTCGTGAAGCTGCGTGAAAAACCCTGGAACTGGCAAGCAGAAAACCCAAAGGGGCGGATTCAGCCCCCCGCCGGGAATAGGGTTCAGACTACCAGATATACCCCATGTAACAGAGGAAGACCCCTGATACAGTTATGGAGACTATCGGACACGATCAGAGGGCCCATGCACTGCAGAGGGGCCCTGAAATCGCCAAAAGAACTGCCACAGGGCCCCTGAGACGGCAAACCTCCCCAGAGACGATAAGGGGGCACCAGGATCCACCAAAACGGGTCCACTGAGGCTGCTAGCCTTTGAGACTGCTAACTAGAAGTCTCTAGCAAAAGTGGCCCCTGAGACGACTAGAGGAGCCCCTGAAACTACTAAACCTTGAGATGTCCAGGCAGTCCCTAAAACGGCCAAAGGACCTAGAGGATTGCCGGAGGCGCCTCTGTCACGGCAGAAAGAGGCTTCTAGAGGGCCCTTATTACTGCCTGAGGGGCCTCTTAGACGGCAAAAATTCTCCGAGGATGACAGGAGGGAGCCCGACATGGCTTAAGTGTCCCTAAAGCTGCCAGACGGCTCCATGACACTGCCTAAGGTGTCCCTGAAACTGCCAAAGGAGAGCCTGAGACGTCCCGACGGACACGAGAAACTGGAATAGGAATCTAAGACCGCTAGAGGGCCCTGACACGGCAGACGGCCCGAGGTAACAAAAAATAGCGAAAAAGTCTCCAGAAGCTCCAAGGGGGCAGAAGGACTCCTGGACCAGATACAGACAGATTTCAAGTAGAGGGGGGACCCAGCCGCCTAAAATCCCGCTGTTGTCATGTTTTGAGCACTTTGTGCGGTAACAAAACGAAAAATGTTCATAAATGATGTGAAACCCTTGACTTTTTTCGGTTACTTTATACGGAAAACCGGAAAATTACATCAGATATTTCGGTCCGGACCTGAGCAGATAAACGTTTTTAACCCGCGCACGACCGTCGGTCCGTCCCGAACACCGGCGACTGGGGGGGGGCAGTTGACTGCCCCCCCCTCTAACTCACGAACGGTTAGTCGCACGACAAAAATAAGCATACCGTTGGAAAGCCCGTCACGAGTAGAGCTCGAAACTGGTCTCATTTTTAGTTTTAGATAATATGTAAGCAATTTACGCCCTATATATGTTTTCTCATAGCCGACTGTATGAGACCGAGAAATGGCCTGAATCTCAAGGGCTGTAACTAATAACGCATAGGTAAAGGCACCAGCGCACAAGTAAATGTCCGTGGATGCCGATACACGTCTAATTTCCTCAGATTTGTTCAATATATGCGCCGAAACGTTGAGTTAAAGACACCGTAATTCTACCGTCAGGCGTCAGTGTGCGCCGCTGCCGTATGCGGTACCAAATTGACGGGAACTAATTTTAGCGTTCCTTTTTGTTCGCGAAAAAAGACGATCTATGTAAATTTTATTGATCTTTGTGGTTCTTGTGATGGTTTCTTATGCTGAAATTTTGGAAAAATTGATTAGTTGCCAATCTACAAAGTTGGCGGAGCTTTATTCGCGAGAGCCTCTTTATTTCCAAAACATGCTACTTTTTCAAACTTTTTGAGGTTCCTGGTATTACTTACGTCTGTGCAAGCTAGTTGTGCCATTTTCTACCCATTCTGAGTAATTCATCGTCGATTTTGACGGTGGTACATTTTGGCCCACTACAGTTATTCGTGACCTGACCTCAGGTCAATGGCTGGAAGTCACTGATACTTCGTCCAATGACGGTAACTAGATGTCTGCTTCACCCCACACTAAAAATGTGATGAAATATTTCGTCAATTTCAGAAAAAACGGCGATATGTCTTAAAAATGGGCTTGACCTTAGGTCAATGACCCGGAAAATTCCGAAAAATCCGAGATAGCAGATTTGTTGCATCTATCACGACCACTAATCCCTGAAAGTATTATTGAGATATCTTGTTTTGCAAAAAAGTTAGAGGGCGGTAAACTTTTTTGGACTTAGGTCTGTTTGACCTGGTCTAGGTCAGGCACCTAACCTGACCTGAGGTCAAAATTTTGACACGAGACGTAAAATTGATGGAGCAAAAGGTACACAAGGTTTTGTGACTCTGTGTTAGTTTGTTCTCTTGCAATCCCAGAAAAACCTCAGGGGGGGGGCAGTCAACTGCCCCCCCCCCAGTCGGGACGGGTTAATACATGAAGAACAAAAAATGTCAGGGGGCCGGCCGGGAAAGGGGGCCACGCCCTGACCATTCGCCCTCTGGTGAAATCCTGGATCCACCCCAGCTTGGAGCTAAAAGAAATAGAAATCAAAAGCTCGCATCGGATATTTTCGTTCTGTGTCGCTTATTTCATTGCACTGACATCACCCTTGCTACAAATCGCTGTCGCTACAAATGCTATCGACATTTTTCTCAGGTATCACTGCAGATCACGTATGCAATTGTCCACCAGCGTCGGCGTAATCGAACACGTCGAGCCACAATGGCATCGCCAGTTCCATCAGCACCCGGCGTCGGCGCGCACTCCGCCGCCACCAGCGCACAATGGCGCGCACCTTGTCTGCCGCAGTGCGCGCCGACTGGCAGCCGGCCTTTACGGGCGGAGCCGCCGCGCCGCCGTCCATCAGTCAACACGCACAATCGGGGCCGAGGCGGCGCTGTTTACACTGGCCGCCGGGGTGGCCGCCGCGGTACGGGGCGCGGTGGCCGGCAGCCGGAGACCGCGTCGCAACCGGTATCGGGCGGCGGCGATTGATGGCGCAGCCTCCGGGGCGTAAATCGCCCCGCCAGATAAAACGCCCCACTCGGCCGGCCATCCTGACTTTCAAATGCAGTAAATCAGCCCGCGTGGCGGGTCCGTGAGCCCAGGCCCGGACCGTCCCAGTCGGCCGGACCGGACCAGGCCGCGTTCCCAGGCTAGTCTGTCCCCAGCCGGCCGCGACCCCGCCCAGACTGCCTCCAGCCGACCACGTCCCCCGCCCAGAGCGTCCCTAGCTGGCCGCATCCCCATCCAGACTGCCCCCAGCCTGCAGGACCACACCAGGCCGCGACCCCACGCCAGACGGTCCCCAGCCGAGACTGCGCCCAGCCAGCCGGCGGCCGCGTTGCCAGAGGCGCCAGAACGGGAGACCGCGGCGGCCAGAAGCCAGATTTACACCGGCACGACACGCCACAGACCGCCGGCTCCGCCTCAAAACGGGAGGTGGGGGACAGGCCGGGCTCGAGACGGAGCCGGCCGACAACTCACGGACTGCCGGCGGAATACACGAGTTCACTGGGCGACGTTTGTTTTGGCTGGGGTGACGGTGGCCAGAGCGAAGCCTCGTGCTTAAGACTGACGACTGGAATAAAGCTTCGCAGTGACGTCAGTGGATTTTCCTAATATCCTTGATGCAAAATCAAGGATGCCGTGGAGCTTCAAGTATCGACGGTTTTGGGACGCATGCTGCAAAACTCCTCTCTTTCGAAGGCCAGAACAATTCCTTTTCGAATTGAAAACACGGACGTTTCTGTTAGGTTTAACCACAGCATTGCTCTAACACATTCCGTGGCATGTTTGACGCCTGATACATTAGAGTCGGCCCGCTGCCGCGAGTCTGCCTGCTGACGCTAACCGCCCGCTCCTAACGCCAAGTGACACGTGCTTTCCTTCACATTCCGGACGCCATTTCCCACTCATGACAGCGGCTACCACCTCAGCAGAACTGGCGACACCGCAGCCCAGTCGGAAGGCGACACTCAGTCATCGGCGTCGGGCTGTCTCCTGAGGCCCTGCGACACCCCGCTCGGTTGACAGGCGACGCGTGACGCCAACAACGGGCCGAGAGCCGACATCCTTGCCCTGTCAAAGGGTCACTATATCAAAGCGCCGAAAGACCGACTTCCCTATCCGACCCAGAGGCGATCCTCAGCTGCTGGGGCAACACTGGGAGTTGGCTCGCAACGCTCGTACATCAGGGGTCTGACAACCCACCCAGCCCTGCCAGCGCTCCCCACCCAGTCCACAGGCCCGCAACTGTCACCGGCCAGCTGTTCCTGAATAGCCGGCGTGCCCAATCAGCCCACATCGGCGGCGGCGACCGAACCCGCGCCGCCGCCGCCGCCGCCTCGGCCGGACCACCGCGTGATCGATCGGCGCGCTGCCAGATTACAGCACGCGCCGCCCGTCTGGCAGCTCGCGTGATGCTGCGTCGTCGCCGGCCGGCCGTGATGTTAAACATTGCCGAGCGGCGGTTTGCACGGCAACAGTTTGGCGATGACCGGCCGGCCACGGCATTGATTTGACCCGCGCCTTGGCGGCGACCGACCGGCCGGCCGGCCGGGGGGGGGAAGCAGGCGGCCGTGACACCCTGCACACGTGGCATGGCGATAAATGTTGGCATCGGGAGCGGCGGCCGGCGTCCCTGGCTCGCGTCCGTGAATTCAGCTTCGCCGGCAGCGACGGTCCGGTCGGAAAATACGACGAAGCGATGACGGAGCCAAGCGAGCTGGCCTATCGGGAACCTTCGATCTATTTTGCACAAACCATTGCAGGAGAAATTCCAAGGCAACCACAAGGGCAGCGCGTTGTAACGAAAGTGTGTGTGTTTTTCTCGTTAGTAAAAGATAACGGTTTGTGGGAAGTAATGAGCCATCTCCACAGAACGGAAAACAATACTGAACGAATACGTAATTCCAGCTGAAGAAGAAATATTGACTGTCCACATGCATGCAGTTGTGCCGCCACATGGCTAATAAAGAAGCACAGGAATATGAACTATAGTACAAATCAAGACGCAAATAGAATATTCTTCCACCTTACCGACCGTCCCAGGACTCGAAGCGGCAGGATTTTTGATGCCTTGGGCATTGTTCCAGGACGATTTATGAAGATCACCTAGTTACGTAAGATAGTGTCAAAATACCGTGCAGGCATTTGCAACCTTGTTTTGCTGTGACAACGGAAGGCGGAAATTTTAATAGCAAAAACGTTTTTCTTTTGCCAGAAATACATAGTAAAGGCCATGCCATGTACAGCTAAAATACAACCAGGAGCAACAATGCAAAGTGAGAGGACTCCGCAACCGATCTAGAACGTCGCAGGAACAGTCTGAAATCCTCTCTGGATGGCGGTGGCAAGCGCTTGTGTTAATCTGGCCGGCATCCCCGGGCGGCCGTAACTGTCTGCTCCGTTACTGGTGCTCTCCCCTTGTTACGAGCGTGCCCCGGCCCTCCCAGCACCTGTCGAGCAACCGCCGACGCCGGAGATCGGTCCTCACAAGCTGTCAGGGGTCGCGGAAGCGACCCAGCAGATCTGTTCAGAGCGACGCCGGGAGAGCCGACCGCCGGCAGCGGTCTCGTATTCCGGGGGCCTGTCGAGCAGCAGGCCCCTGAGACTGGCCTCACGATGGATATCGATGTCTCGAGACTTAAACGGGCACGAGGTAAGGTCACGCGGCGCTGCTCAAGCGCCAGTCGATGTACAGTGCACGCACGGGGTGGTGGCATTTACCGGTAGATTTCGTCGAATGGAACTCCATCGCCAAAACTAGCCGGAATGATGCTGGTGTTTCCACGGCGCGCTTTGTGTACCGGCCGTTGTTAGCAAGCGTTTACGATATTTGCACGTTACGAGCCGTTTGATACAAGGGTGCTGAGGTTCGCCAACGACAGACAGATCGTCGGTCGCATATTTCGGCATCTTACTGGCTCCCCAAAATGTCAACGAGCCAGAACGCTCGGCGGCCCTACCTCCGACACTCAGTGCGACTGTACCACGCCGGGTGACCACCTTTGCTTCCGTTATGTCATCGCAATTGATTCGTCGGCAGTGTTGGTGCTCCGGTCCCTGGAGTACTCCGGAACTCGGACAGGCCCGCTGTTGACGTCCCAGATCGGTTCTGCTAACAAAGGGCCCAGCGTGCTCTTCACGTGCCCCGTGCCGGCACTACACGTTATCATTAAACCAAGGGAAGGAAATTGATCAAATGACCCACGGATAATGCAAGCGCTAAACTGATTGCTTGCGTTGGTTGTCGTTGACGACTTCTATTTCGATGAAAGCGTGGAATTGCAGGTGGTGTTCTCTGTTCTTTTAAATAGGAATCACATTTCAGCAGTGAAACAGCTAAACATGTCCGTTTCAAGAATATGCCAAGGTGCTTCGAAACATTGTTCAGACTCTACATACGTTCCATGATCGCCATAAATCGTGAACCTGCTTTTCTTTATCGGTTCACATTTCGCTATGCTTAGCGCTATGCTTAGCGCTATGACTGGCTTCAAAAACGTCTTTTTATAAAATCCTCCTGCTACTGGTGACCGGGAGTCTTCACAAAAGCGAGCAGACTGACCGGTGATAGTGATAAGGCTGGTCGCTATGGAGTATTGACGAACGGATGCGTGGGACCGGCCGTCAAGGTCTCCAGTTGATTAGAGGACTGCCGCTGTGAAGCCACGTATAGCCACGTAAGCCACATTGAAACGACGGAACGAACAGTCACTGACTAGACTAACAGTGCTGCCACCATGGGGCAAAGAGATCATGCCTGAGGTCCCCAGACAATTTAGCAAGCCTTCGAGGGTCCTGTGGTCGGTACAGCGGATCGTTCAGAGGTCCCTCGGCCGGCAGAGCAGATCGTTTAGAGGTCCCCCAGCCGGTACGACGGACCGTTCAGAGGTCCCCGGTCGATGCGGCGGACAGTTCAGAGGTCCCCGGTCGGTGCGGCAGTCCGTGCAGAGGTATGCAGAGGTGGGCCGCCGCTGACGGCCGGCGGGGCCCGGCGGGACCGCCGTCGCGGGCTGTCCGTCCCGGACGGTCCCCCGCCGGCGGCGCTGGCAGGCGGCGACCGGCCGTTTCAGCGGCGCCGGAGCCAGGTGTAAATGTTTGATACGAGGTCGGCACGCCCGGCCAAGCGGGCCGGCCGCCAGCTGGGCGTCGCGTCAGCAGCGGACGGCGGCCAATCGCGCCCCGCCGCCGGCCAGCCCGAACACCGCGTCCCCTGCTGCCTGCCTCGGCATGCGACAAAACTGCATCGCGGATGCAGGTTTAGGATGATGCTAATACATGCCCCTCCACGCCGCGCTTCCTGTGTGCTTGCTGACATCAGCCGGATGTGTAGGTGGGAAATCGCTGATGCATTTCGACTTGGCTGATGCATGAATATGAGATGATCTGCGGTATTGACGTGTTGGCGGCATCGTCAACGGGACATCCAAATGTCGCATTTCCTGGCTGGTAAATCGTAGATCAGTGCGGGTGTTGCATGGGCCAAACATCTGCATTATGCATCCTGATGAATCAGTAACAGTGGAGAACACCATCACATTTTTCACAATGCTCAGGACGAGGGCTGCATCTGCAGTACCTCATGAAAGAGACACGTCAAGTATTATTCATGTCGCCGTATGATAAAGAGTCTCATCCATGAGTAATGTCATTTATCAACGATACCATAAGGCACGCTCTGTTGTTGCTGTCTGTTTTACCCTGATGGTCCTTATCAATTAGAAGAGCTTCCTGACAGCGAATGAGCTGCACTGCCGCCTTCTTCCTATAGCGCGTTGAGGCTAAAACAGCCTCAGTTCTTTTTTCTGCGAACTCTTGTCAGACAAAAGTGTCTTTTCATGAAACCCGGCTGTGGGCAAAGCCTCATCAACCGTACCCAGGATATATATCGAGATCGCGGCCACATTTTCGTGGCGCCGAAGACGCCCGTCATCGCAGGCCCGCGGCGGGCCGCACAGTTGCGCCGCGGCCGCCTTCCAGCCGTCATCGGCGCACAAAGCGCGGCCGACTGCGGCGGTGGCGGGGCGGGGCGGCGCCGTCAGGCCGGCGGCGGCCGTCAGTCAGGCGGCTACCCGGCCGGCCGCCTCGCATTCCGGCTGCCAGACGGCGGCCCGGCGCACTGCTGCTCAGTATTAGTTTCGCCTGACAGTCGGCGGTGTCGCCACCTTGTAGCTGCCAATCGCCGGCGGCCGGCGGCCGGGCGCGCGACACCTGGACGGCGAAGACGGCGGCGGCGCGGCGGCGGCGGCCGTTCCAGGCCGGCCGCCGCGCCCTGATGGATGGCGCCCTGCATCACCGCTGTGTACAGCCGCGTGCGTGGACGCGGCGTTTGGCAGGCGGCCGGCCAACTGGCCGTGCCAAGCGGCGCGACCGCGCGCCCTGCGTCCGGCGGCCGGGAGGGTCGCACAGCGCCGCGGCGACGGCGGCACGGCAGCCGGGTAAGCCAGGGTCGCCTCGGCTGCTGCGGATCGCCGGATCGCGGGACCGCCGGCCCACAGGCGGATCGCCGGATCACGCGGGGCGCCGGCGGCGGCGAGAGCGTCATGCAAACTCGGATCACTGCCGTCCGATCACGCCTCAGACCAAATCGCGTTCTGTTACAATGCCAATGTCATGCCACACAAGGCCGCGTCGCCACGCCATTGAGCGTTGCGCCCTCGCATCTAAGCTATTCGAGGCCATGCCGAGGGGGCACGTCGCACCATCACGTGGCTGGTGGGCCCTGCATGCCTGGACGCGATGACAATTAGGATCACGACCCATTTTGGGAGCCAGCCGCCGAAGTGTCGCGGGGCGTGAGAACACATCGATCGTCAGCGGCAGCCATGTTTGCCGGCGTCGCCGGAAGCCGGCTTGCATTGTGGGTCACCGGGTTCGGCACGTTTTCCTCGCGAGACCAAACAGCGGCCGGCCCGGCCCAGCCGATAAATAATCGTTCCAAATACGGGACTGCCGCTCAAGATACCCAGGTGCCGTCGCCCTGAGCTCGCCGACCCCGTGCGAATCATGGCGCGGGCGACGCCGTTCGGCGATCAGATGTGATGAGATGGAGATTGACGACAGAGCCCTGGTGCCGGGCGCTGAATTCGCGGGGTCCTGCACCCGCCATCGCTATGGTAACGCCCCGTAACGTTGGCCGGGTCAGGTCGGGCAGGTTGAGACGACCTTGGGCGTTCTACCTCCCAGTTTTTGGACCGCGCAGGAAATGCACTGAGGCATTCAAACAGGTCGACGTAAAGTCGGCAGGTTGTTGTAACGCCCGATTGTGTGTAAAACATTTTTTTCATTCACCTTCTTCCAAAGCGTTAGTTTGCTCAAAAACGTCGTCTCATAGATACTGGTGCGAGTAAGTGCGCCGGAATTGTAAGGTCATGTTATTTTGGAGCAGTCAATAAAATGACTAAACGAAATTATCAACACTACGCGCGCGCAAAAAAAAACAGCAAAATTTCAGCAGTAAGAATTAGACGACGTTCCTCTTCCAGCATCCCTCTCCTCTCTTTTAGTTTCTTTCCTCTCTTTCTTCTCTTTCCTCTCCTTTCCATCTTCACCCTCCATCTTTTGGGACTCGTCATTTTCTCAATCGTTTCATATTCCCACCGTCATACTGTAAAACAATTTGGTAGAACTATAGGCAATCTCCCCAACAAATGGAACGTGGTGGATGTTTTTTAGCACAGTAGAATTTCAAGATTGGCTCTATTCCCAGCCACGAAGAACGTCTCGTCGGATGCATAGGCCTCAATTTCCAACGTCCGTTGATAATAAAACGCAAAGAAAAGCTAGCCATAAAGGCAGTGACCAAGTATACAGGCGCATTTATTACTTAAATTTTGCCAAATGCATACGTTTTATGTGTCGATTCATTCCACACAAATGGCAGAAAATGTTCTCTCATTTGTAAACATCGATCACATGACAAATATGATGGCTTTCATTTGAAAATTCGCTATCTTGTGACCGACAGCACATTCAGACTGCGACCAGGGATACTTGATGGTCCTTTATATTTTATAAAATAAATGGTTTAGGGGAAAAATTTGTATGTGACGTAGTCAAAATGTCATATGACTAAATGGAAATTTATGAAACACTTTTTTCAAATGGTTTGGAGCATGGTTTTCTCATTAGTACCTCTCTGGACTAACATCCGTGCATGACATTGACACAGTTTTGTCTGAAGTTTTGAGATGTCAGTGAATACTTCGACCATTTATTAGACTAAAGCAACCTAAGTTAACAGTTGTATCAATTTCACACAGCGTCATAGTCTGCACCATCCGTAATACCATTCGTCTTCCGGTGATTTGATGTAGGGGGCCGCGTCTCATGCAAAATTTTCATCTTTTACCAGAAGGTAATGCGATTAAAACAGAGTTCTTCAAGCCTTAACGTGCACCTAAAAATTTATCGCACCAAACATCATGGACCATTTTGCTTATTATATTCCAAAATGTACCATACTCAGCCGTTCATCGTGTGCTAGTGGTTCAAAACGGACCATTTATAATCTATAAGCTGCGTTAATTTTACGGAGTAAATATGTGTATTTAATCCGGAACCTGCTACATGACTTCTCTGTCGCAAAACTCCGTAACCAATCGGAGCAGAGTCACCAAAATGTCATTTCCCTTGAGTGCATTAGCTTTGCACATTTCGGGCAAAAACAATTCCGTCACGGTCACAAGAAGGTTATTCCAAAATGACATCATAAGGATAATGACCTTCCACGATTTTGCCTTTTTCAAATTAACTTTACATTAATCGGTACACGGGTCATGCAAAACGACAGAAATTGTGCATCGTATATTACAATATCATTAGAAACCATTGTAGACCATCCAAGAACCCACCCAAGTTCATCATAGTTCAATTTCATATAATTGCACTTCGTGATATGTAACGTCAAATCCGTCGTAAAACCTGCTTTGAAAGCCACTTAAGCATTTATTGGAGCAAATACGTGTATTTCAAATATATGGTAAAGCTGATGTATGATAAAGTATGATAGTAAAGTATGATAAAGTTTTAATGTTTTAAGCTCTTTAAGGCGTCATAGCAGGCATACGTAAAAGCAGCAAATAATTTTTTTCTTTGTGCTGCGTGACCCAAGCTGACCTGTGCTACAAGTTTGTCAGCCGTTCATTGTCAGCAATGCATATACCTTTCCGTGTATTTCAGTCTCACGATAACCATAATGTCCGATTTATATGAACAAACGGCACACCCCAAATCGGTCAAGTATTGACCTCTCGTTACTATTGATCCGTGACTCCAGATATATGTCATGCTCACAGAATGTGATATATCCAAGGGCGCATCATCGAGGGCAATCGACTGTCGTTTGAATTAGCCGAATCGGTCCTATGGGTGCGGAGGTATTGAGTGGGACGTCTGATTCCCCCATCCTCTCCAGCAGTTGCCGGCAAGTGAATACCCCAGGGATATTGCAATGTTAACGATATTGTTTCGTGGAATAGAATCAATAAAAGCAGATGCAGTTCCGTCAGGGGTCTGCATAACAAGAACGTCTTTTTCAAATGACGTCGCCACCAAAACGATGACATGCTTCTGGCCCCGCTACCTCGCGAAAATGAAATGCCGTTCTACAGTACCGGCACCCTCAGTCCGTTGGCTTCGAAAGATGCTCTTACGAAGGAAAGCTGTTGTTCAGTTTGATTGTACTGATGTGTGGTGATTGTTAGACTTCCCCACTGCAAAACTTCCAGTTTCAGACGGAATGCATTTGGCGACTTAGAGTAGGACGGACAAACCTGCAGAACGGCAAATAACAAAGCGCACATTCCAAAGCAATCCATGCCGGAACTGTCATCAGGATTTGTCGAACAATATACTAGCATTTCACCCAGATAAAACTGAAATGCTTATTGCGTTAGCAGTGTAAGTCTTAGTGTGTACTGACGAAGCGATAAGGGCGGTTGTGCTGCCTGTCTACAGCGCCGGTAGCTCGCTTGTCCGAGAATAAAAGTTGAACAACAGGGTAGAACTGCATCTCCCTGCTTCTGAAATGTAGCTCACTACAGTCATATTTCTGTTTTTCTGAACATTCATTGTCATTCCTACGTGACAGATAAACATCGCTCAGCTCTTGTTCCGCATTTTTGGTCCTGTTGCCGGGATCTCTCGGTCATGCGTTCACCTGAACATGTCCGCGTTTTCTGCGACGGCGAAAGACACCTCGTAGACCTCGCCGTCCTTCACAGCGGCCGCAGACCGCCGTTCCAGCCCTCCTCCGCAGAACGTTCCAACTGACGCCTCATCATGGCGCGAATTGTTCCCATCCTTCCTCGGCTGATGAGCAGCGCTCGACGCGCCGGCCCCGCCCGCTCCTCCGTTCGGCCGCTTCGGCAGCCAATGCTCTCAGCGGCGGCGTGCGCGCCCGACGGCCACCTGGCGCCGCGGGGCGTGTGCGGACGTGTTTGCGCGCCGGTCGGCCGTGTTTGCGGTGTATTATCGGACGCAGAGCCGGCCGGAGGGCGCCATTTCCTTATAGGACGGAGGTCGGGCCTGACCGATGACGTCGGCCGACGACGGACGGCACTGGCGGAGCCGATACCCAAGCGCCGCCGTGCCGCCGCCGCGCCGCCGCCGGCACCCGGCGGACCGGCCGTGTTTTGTCTCAGCCCGGAAGGCGGCTAAACTAGACGGTTTCTGGGCGGCGGCACGTCGCCGGTAGGACATTTGGCGGCGATGAACAGGGCACTCGCGGGAGAAGTGAAAGTGAACGGATGATTCCTTGGAGCAGTTCGCCGCCGTGTCGAACTCCGGGTCTTGAGAGGATGCAAAGCCATTCGAAAATCAAATTGAATTTCTGCCGGATGGCGGAAGCGAATCGGGAGCCGGACATCTGCTGTCGAGCGTTTTCGTTTTCCGAATTCGCCAGGGCTGAATTTAGTTTCTAATTTGGCTTCGCGTTCTCTCCAGTTCTTTTCTATTAGCTGATTTAAGAAAAATTCGAACAATTTCTTCCAAAACGAGCTATGAATACCAAACGCATGTAAATAGTCACGCAGACAGATCCGTTAAGTTTTAATGCAAACTTCCTGCGTCCAGATTCACCGGAACTTTATTTTCGTTCCTTTACATTAGGATTAAATACCAAAAGTATCGGAATGGCTTCCACCCTTTGCTACACCAGGCATTAAATGGTGTGAACGGAGAGCAGGTTAATCCAGCTTCTAATCTTTACATAAGAAGTTTGATGTTGTATGCACCTGTCGGCAAGCAAACGAGGATAAAAAGATGTACCAACAGTAAAGTACACGCCACTGTGTGCCTACCACATCGCAGAAGTTGCGTCGGCTCCTACCAATTTTGGCTTTTCCTTTACAGCTGAATAGCAAACCGACCACAACAGCAGCGCTGGCTATCTTCACGATCGTGCGAGAGTCGAACACCGGCCAGACACCACGGCCATGAAGGCCACTGAAGGGCGGCAGATCGAATCGTGCATTTAACCATAGCCATTGGCCTTCATGGTCTTGAATCTCTTACAACGCCATGCTGTTTTTAACACCGCTCAACTGTCATGAATATGTCTAACTTTGCAGCAATTTGTGCAGCATGAAACCCATGAACTACTCCTGTAAGAGCGGTCTAACGGTAATCATTCTCGTAATTCGTAAGAGCCTGAAGCCAAAGCCAACATTTATTTCTCCAACTCTAAGAAATATCGGGTTTGGTCAGTATGAGGTTTCCGCTCACTTGAGACAACCCGAAGCCATGGAAGGCGACGTATATTACAATCACTAGTTTTTCCGGCTATTCTTTCCATAGACATAATTGATTGAAGATCATAGAAGTGTTCAAAGGCCCCCTGGTTACATAACTTTATTTGAATTCGAATTGAAAAATTAGCATCAAAGAGTAAAACAAATCGCAACATCTGCCAGATTTGTCCAAATCATCCATGAGGATTCATATCATAGCTGCGAATTCGACACATACAGATAGGTGAGCCACATCAAGCTGTAAGTGAGGGAAAAATGTTAAACAGTTAAAAGCCAGTGCGACAGCACATAGGCTTCCAATGAAATCTAAATTCCACCCACTGATTTTTTTCCGAACGCTTCATCGTTATCATTGCATTGCTGTACTCAAATTACACAGCAGCCAAGGGAGGCTAACAAGTCTTAATTTAATATCACTAATAGCAATAATGCCACTCACATAAGAGTACAATGCTCTTATTGTTACTTTCCTTGATGAAGCGACGGCGTCATGGAACAATGTCACGTTATGAAAACAAAGAGCTCCGACACACGTGTGTACGCCAATTTTCGAGGAAGATGCATACAAGCTCATCTGTCCTCTGGCCTCTGAGGTCAGTCTAAGCGCACGTGGATATTCTTAGACGGCCTTTCAGCCCATTGTCTCCGACCTTTATCGAGCCCGACCGATCCTCCATGGTCAGCACCATTAACTACCAGGCCGTTTGATCGTTATCAACTTTTCAGCGTGCTCCGCCTGGCCGGCGCCGCCGCCGGCCCACGTGGCAGCCGGTCAGGGCAGGCTGCAGCAGCTCTGCTCCGTCTCCGTCGGCCGGCCAGCCGCCCCAGGCCCGAGACTGGCAGCCGGGGCACCCGCCCTGCGACCCGTCGCCGGCGCCTCGCCTCAAGTGACGACAGGCCGGCGTGGCCCGCGCGACGCCCGGCGGGTACGGCGGCCAATGAAAGCGCCCCGGGGAGGCTTCGACGCCGCCGCGCTGATGATCATCTCGCGAAGGAGCTTCGCGACGTCGCGAGGCTTCCGGACGCCCGACTCAGGAGGCTGCAGCTGCGAGTCGAAAAACGCACCGGACACGCTCGCCGTAAAGGAATCTCGCGTATTCCCTCGTGACTGAGGGACGCTGAACAGGAAAGCTGAGTTTCCAGAATCACGGCAGTCTTTTTTCAAGCCCTGCAAACTTCTTCGCTGATACAACGTTGCCATGCATAATGCATTACGTAACGATTTCTTACAACCAAATGTGATTTTGTCAGATCAACTTTAAAGTTAGATTATCCAGGAGACATTACTGCCTTTGTTAAAACCCTTACGCAGTCAGACTAATGCAATCTACGTCGAGCCGATATCAAACGGACCGCCTCGGCTACATCTCCAATTTATATCTACATTTTCGAAATCAGCGCAGGCCAATTTGTTGCCTTGTTTCAGCAGATATGGGCGGCGACTCGTCAAATACATCACGTCAACTCAGCAGCCCAATTTATCAGGACCACTGCAGACGACGCAGTCCTACTAATCCAAATCCGTCCGCGGCCGCCATATCTCTGCGGGCAGCTCTGCCCGAGCGAGACGGTCGTAGTACAGACTTCGCATCACTGACGGAGCAGGCTGAGATAGCGCGCGGGCGCTGCTGACTCGCACCCCAGGAAGGGCGGCCTCGTCGTCGATGCGGTCCTGTACCAGGGCGCGTTATTTGGCGGAATCGAGAAGTCCTTTTTATAGCTCCATCCGCCATCACAAAGCCAATTTTCAGACACTCACGAAATAATCGAATCAATGTTGGCTTGGAATGGACTCATAAAAGGACATAGGATACGAAACTCATAAGAATTACCCTTCCATCACTATCTCGTGACTCGTGCTTCTGTATTCATGAACACGATAAAAAGATTTAAAGTACAAATAGCGAAATGGCGATTAGAGTGTAGATTGACATGTGGCCATTGACTTAATGCTTTCTATTTCGAAGCAGCGTCTATTTAACAGGTCACTGCATATATGTCAAAATGTATATAGCGAAATAACACGGCAATGTAACGAGGATGTTGTGTTCATATTCCATCTCAATTCGATTCTTGATTGGATTTCAGAGCAAATAGAAATTCCGCTTACCCTTGAATATCAACCAGACTAGGTAAAATTAGCTTCTGGACATTTAGGTCGGTGCAACCGTCTGTTATCATTCGCTATGTCCTAATGACAGCCGTGAAGAGCACCAAACTCATTTCTAATTAGCACCATTAACACAACTGCCCATGGTAGAAGAACTATAAAAATCATTTAGGCCTTCGACATGTTTTAACACAATTCCTTCACCCAATACCGACATCTTTTATGAAATTAAAAGCTACAAATATTCAGGGTTATACGCTTCCTGCACTAACACATTTCTTTATCTAAGTTACCAACGGGGCTGTACATGCCGACATATACTGCACCGCAGCGTTTATACGATTTTCATAGAGACTCTTATCTTAAAACATGCAGAAGATGTGACAGTTTTGTAAACTGCAACGACAGTTCCAAGTTACTTAAATCATACGACTCACCTGTGTTATATTTGCTATTGTCATAATCTGTCTGTAACTCACCAAGCTACCAATTTTAAGGCACATGCAAAATCATTGGCATTTCTTTCTTGCCAATTTGCCTTTGCCAGCCGACCATCATTACATTTAAACCTCTAAAACTGATGTTAATGGCTAGCTGCTGCTCATCTCGGCGTCCACTGTCTGGAGGCCACCAGCCCTGTCTAAACACTCATTGGACTGGCGAATGAGGCACAGTCGAGTTTACGATCTGAAGCATAGAGCTTGGCTGGATCTACAGCGTATCCCAAGCTTGATGGCCGTCATTCGCTCGCAAGAAACCTTGTTTGAATCACAAATTGTCATAAAACACGAAGCACGTCAGAGAATAGGAGTTTGGTTTACGATTATTAGAGATTATGTTAAAGACGACCTCATTGCGCACGTACAGACAGTCAAATCATGATTCCCAGTCTTCCATAACGTTGATGTATGGCACGATATTCGTTTCACATTTGAATGGCAAAAACGCAGCGTCGGATTCTGGAACAGCAGGAGCATCGATATAATGCCGTATTCTATAAAAGTAAGAATGTTTTTCTTTGCATATGCAAATTACCTTTCACATCGCCACTGTTCCCAAGAATACCGAGCTGAAACTGGCTGTAGGCTGACTGGCATGAGGCTCAAATGCGACAAACTCCCGGCGTGAAGACAGCCTTCGTCCCCAGCCGGACCACAGCCCCTCCGGCATGAGCTGTTAATGCTCTAAAAACATCGGCAACGCGGCCGAGGCGGTAAATCGATGGATGCCTGTCGTTCCGAACGATCACTGATGTTTTAAGGAGTAGCTGTCTCCCAGCCAATTCGCAGTCGTGGCTGACCGACCGCAGTGCTCCATATTCACGCTGCGCTCATCGCGTTGTCATGGTGCAGCTCCATATGGTGGGCCATTTGGTCACCATAAAAATGTACATTCGACTAAGTCGGTCATTCAATGACACAATGTGCATGTTGAAGGAGGAGGGAAATTTTAAGTGGACTGCCGTAATGGCGGGACTATCGTTGCACAATACGCACACAGTCGCATTCCACATCAGACTCAGTTGTGAAAGTAACCCGTGTCTAAATAGGCGTGAGACTCCGACATGGCACGTATTAAAAATGGCGCACTTTTAGCTCTTTTGAAAAACTTATAAGCATGAAAGCGAGCAAAATAAATCATACGGCTGCACACTGGGACCATGCGTCGCACGCGATAAATGACCGCGATATGTTTTATTTGCTAACATCGACCCTGTCGATTTCACCACGTCTCTTCGATTGTGTAAGGACTGACTGTTCACGAACCATGTTGTAAGCCTCTATGTATGTTGAGGGAATATGCATGATAAAGGTAGCTAAACTGCACTGAATTACATAGCCGCAGATGAGACCGTTCAAAGAGATCGCTGCGGACAACGTGACTGTCCCAGAGTGGCTGCAAGGTACGTTAAAATGACTCGACCATCTCAGAACAATATCAGCGCGATATGGCCGCCGTGCGGAGAATACTCACCCAAGAGTTGTCATGGTGACGATGGTGTACCAGAACGACGCCGGGATGGAGGTGAAGGTCGAGTTCTTCACCTTTTTCTCGGCGTAGAACATGACCGTGGCAAAAATGATGATGGCCATGGCCAGAGAGAAAACCAGAAAGCCGAGCTCTTTGGCGCAGGACTTGAGAGTATACCCAAGGATGCGGAGACCCTGGGAATGTCGCGAGAACTTGAAGATCCGACAGACGCGGAAAACCCTCAGCGTGACGAACGCACCCGAGACGTCGTCGTTGTCCGTGATGCCCAGACCGATATAATACGGAAGAATGGCAACGACATCGATTATGCTCATGACGCTGCGCACGAACTTGCAGCGGTCGGGAGCGGCGTATAACCGCAGAAGGTACTCCGCGGTGAAAATCATCACGCACGCCGTGTCCAGGCAGAAGAAGACGACCTCGTACCGCTCGCCGCACGGCAGCACCTCCTTCTTCCCCGGCAGCTTGCCGCACTCGAGCGTTTCCACAACGTTCGCCAGCACCGACACGGCGATGAAGAACCCCGTGACGTAGTAGAACACGAGGGCCGCCGTGGACGTGTGCGGATTCTCGAACGCACGCCACATCTTTTCGCGGAGGTTGGTGAGTTTGACGAGGTTGCCCTCGCCGTTCTCGGACATTTTGTCGTCGAGCAGGCGCTCGGCGTTCTCGCGCTTGCGGTCGCGGTAGTCTTCATAGCAGCAGTCGCCAATCACGTCCGGGATGATGCCGAAGAACGAGAGCTCCTCGTCGTAGCTCGTCAGGCACTCGTGCTTCGGGTAGTGAAGCTTCCCAGTCCGATAGTAGTTGAGGATGTGCCTGAAAATGTCCGGGTCGCGGTCAAAGAAGTACTCCTTCGTGTCCTCGTCGTAGAAAAAGTCACGCTCGTTGGAGCCGAGCAGTGAGTCGGGGTACTTCTCCACCGTGTTTCGCCACGTCTCGAAGCGCCGGCCGGACACGTTGATGATCAGCTTTTCGTCGTCCGCGCGGCGCTTGTCCTTGGGGATGGGCGGCGCCGGTAGCGGGTTGTTCGCGATCGGCACCCACCCGATGGCCGCCGCGCGCGCAAACGGCAGCCACGCCGCCACCGAAGCCATGGCGCCGCCGTCCGAGCCGGCCTACTCGCCGCGTCGCAGAGCGCAGACCGCCGCAGACCGCCGCGCGCGCGCTACATGTTCGCTCGCCCCGCCGCCGCACCGCCGCCGAGCGCACGTGCCCCTCGCCGCGCCGCCTAATACTGGCGTCGACGCCGACGCGCCGCCGCCTGCGCCGTCGCCCGGCCGGCCGACGCCGCCGGCGCGCCGCCGCGCGATTGATTGGCCGCGCCGCGCGCCGTATTTGCCTATTTCTCCAGTCGCTATGGCGACAACGCCGCGCGCGGATGTTGCTCGTGACGAATCCGCGGCCGGCCGTGGTTTCGCGCGGGGACTCGCCCGGCCGACCGGCGCCCGGCCCGGCCGCGGCCATGACGCCGTCCGGCCAGCGCCGACAGTGCCGCCACCGCGCGGCCGCCCCGAAATATCACCGTCGACAGAAATACGCGCTCTCCTCGCCGACACTTGTCATGCCACCTCGCGCGTTATGATCGGGTACCGGACGCGCGCACTTGTTCGTCGCGACCAGGGACGGCATGTGTTTTCGGCGCCGCCAGCGGTGCCGGCGGCTCTGCGCGCCCCCCCCGCCGCCTGGTCGCACACGTGGCCAGTGGGCGCAGGCGGCCGAACAGGTGCGGCCGGGCCTCGGGACATGGTCGCGCGCGCGGCGCCGCCTGATACGGCCGGCGTCGACGCGCCGGCCGGGCCGCGCCTGGCCGCCGGCGGCCGCTAACGCGCCGGTCGCGTGGGCGCCGGCGGCGGTGGCGGCGCGCCGGCGGTGGCGGACGCTGTCCCGCTGCGCAATCAGGGCACCATTGGTGGCGTCGGTGGCCGGCGTGTGGGCCGGAGGAGGCCGACGGCCGCGCCCGCGGCCGGCTTCTAGCGGGGACGGTGGCGGCTCCGCCGCTCTGCCGGGCAGAGCGCGGAGCGGCGGCCTGGGAGCGACGCAGCCGCCCGCCGGAGCCCGGCGCGGCCACGGCGAGTGTCGCAGCTGCTCCAATTTCCGGCAGAGGGCGGAGGAGGTGGAGCTTCCCAGGCCGTCGCGGCCACTCTGTCTTGCCGGGAAGGGAGTACGCGCCGCTGCCGTCGCCGGCAGACACCCTGCTTCTCACTGAGCCGTGGGAGTGGAACTTCGGAAGGCATGGGTGTGCCTGCTGAAACTTTCCGTCGAGGGAGGGACCGCTAACAATGACATCACAGTTTGTGGTCCGACAGAGCGCCGAACGTTCCACTGTAGCCGTCTGGGTAGAAGTTATTACATTCCTCCGATGAATGTCCTAACTGGAGGTCCTGGAAGCTCGGAGGATCTGGGCTCTTGCAAGTTTATAAGATGTTAACATTGGGCACATGTTAACTCACCCCCAACTGGCGGGGGGCGGTTCATCGCCCCCTCTGAGGTTTTTCCGAGATTGCGAGAGAATGAAACGCAAACGCCACGAAACTTTGTGTATCTTTTGCTTTGTCATTTTTACACCTTGTACCAAATTTTTGACTTCAGGTCAACCTGACAAGGTGCCTGACCTAAGTCAGGTCAAATGGACCTATGTCCAGAAAAGCTTAGCGCCCTGTAACTTTTTCGCAAAACATGGCATCACAGTAAAACTTTTAAAGGGTAGAGGTGCTGGTAAATGCAACAAATCTGCTATCTCGGATTTTCCGGAAATGTATGGATCACTGATCTAAGGTCAAGCTCGTTTTCAACGTAAGTCGTTGTTTTTTTTCGAAAATTGACGTTTTTTAACACTTCGAGTGTGAGGAGATCCAGGCATCCAGTTTCCATCAACGGACAAAGTTTCAGTGACCTTTGACCAATGATCTGAGGTCAGGTCACGAATAACTGTTATGAGTCAAAATGCACTGCATTCAAAATCGGCGATGAATGACTCAGATCGGGTTGAAAATGGTAGAACTGGTTTGCACAGCTGCGACTAATACCAGCAAGTTGAGAAAGTTTAAAAATTGCATATTTTGAACACAAACAGACTTTCGCGAATAAAGTTCCTCCAATTGTATAGATTAATAACTATTTAGCTCTTTCAAAATTTAGGCATGAGAAATCATCGCAAGAACCACTAGGACCAAGGAACAACACTTGTAATCCCATATTTCGTGAAAATAAAAGAACGCCAAAATTAGTTCCCAGTCATTTCATACCGTCTTCGTCGGCGACGCCCGCCGTTCAGCGTTGCGAAAATCACCGTGACTTTACCTCAACGTTTCCGTGTACATATCAAGGAAATCAGAGAAATTATTTCTGTATCGGCATGTGGGGACTCTTGCATGCCCTTTGATACCTTTATTTAGACTTTATTAGTCACAAGCCTTGAGATCCAGGCCATTTCTCGGTCTCATGCAGGCAGCTGTGAGAAAACATATAGGGCGTAAATGGCTCACATATTATCCAACGCTAAAAATGAGACCAGTTTCGAGCTCTACTCGTCACCACGAGCTTTCCAACGATACGGTTTTTTTTATCGTGCGACCAGTCGTTTGTGAGTTACAGGGGCGGTCACCCTCCCCCCCAGTCGAGCGTGCATGGCGCCGACCCACAGTTTGGCGCGGGTTAGTGACTGGAAAGATATAACCAGATTTATTTTAAGGCTTTCCGCATTTTTTCATTGTCCAATCATGATTCCTACCACGCACTCGTTTAAAAGACATGTTAGCACGACTGGCGGACAACAACGAAAGCCTTTTCTAATTTTTTGTAGGGTAGGAAAATGCCGTAGGTGGAACTTTGTTAAGCGTTATGGAAAGGTGGACTACATTAATAAGACATATGATACTTTGGGATTGACATTGTACACAGCATCATTTTTAGGAATATTTCAACTGCTCTCGATTATGTTTTGAACTGATTTGCAATAAGCCTTCGGGTTGAAGACCAAAGGTTTACAAGTGTGCTTCAAAATCAAATGTACGTAACAAAACCAGGACAACTGAAAACGTTTGGCTAGCCGCTACAGCTAACAAAAGTTGAAAGGAATCCAAAAGTAAAAAGACAAGTAAAACATAAGATTGGAAACATTGATGGCAGCAATGTCAACCGCATGGTTCCGGTCCTTGAGAACCCCCAGAAGAGCTCCGCGAAAGTACAGATGGATGCTTGGCGGTTGGTAGATAGGATAGAGACTAAATATTTTATCATGTGTTCATTTTCTCTTTGTCAGTACTACTTACATTGAGAACTAATCGTATAGTGTGTGATCGCTACTTGCAGCTCCTAGTTCTCGTTCATGCAACGGGTAATGTAAAACATATATTCGTGATCCCGCTGGCTTAGATGCAGTTTTATCCATTCCCGGCATTGAATAAGACGTGACGTCAGAATCTGCTTTCGCACAATGTGGCACTCGAGCGACTTTCTGTAAGTAACAGTGAACTCATAGTAACCGTGATGTTAAGCGTCAATATTTGTGTATTCGACAGGCGTAATTCATGTACTTTGGCTTAACGTTTCCTGATGTAGGGACTCTCCATTCAGGTAAATGGAAACTGCCCCTTTATGTCACCAATTGATATTGATATTGAAACTATTGTGACTAAATTGACATTGATATTGAAACTAATTTTGCCAAGGCCGGAATTTTAGCGAGTGCAGACGGTGGCAGATGGTGATAAGAAGAGTCCGCAAATCAACCACCGGGATATTTCAACATGGAGTCGTGAACGGATTCCCCTGCGGCTTGAAACTTGACTGAGCACCTGCTGGTCCCACCACTGAAACCAGTTACACCGAGGTGTTATGGGCTGCAGCACTTTCGCTCGGGAAGCTGTAAAAATATTGCATGGTCAGATGGCGCACAATCGGTGTTATACGGCCATCGAAGCGACCAAAATTCATGGCGCTGCCGTTTACTCGTATCGTTCCTAAAGTGTAGGTAATGGAAATGACCATGGAAACCTGAGACAAGCACATTGAGCATAATGACGCATAGAAATTTCCGGAGGCATACTGCGTGTAAATGCAAACGTAGTTGACGCCAAAAACCATGAAGGTCATACAGCATGATGGTTCTCGCATGAAACGCAAATCGCTGAATGCAATTAAAAAGGGCTCATTTTGCAAGCTGATCCGTAAAGTAAAACTCACAGCATTTGGGCATGTGCCCATACCAGTTATGGTGTTTTATGTAGGTTATTACCTTTTGGCTTATGCATTCTATCGAAATGTTAAGCACTGAGGAACGTTTCCGAAACTGGGTCGCGCAATTTTTTCGTAACTCTGGGGAATGTCAGTCCTTAGCAGGTTTTAATGTTACTCTTTTACGGCTCTTCTTACAGGCCTATCTTCCGGACTTTTTGCCACTGTATCCTCTTTCTTTACAGCCTTTGAGAATTCTAGTATAAGTACGGTCTTCTTTTTTACTTCCTTAGGGAACGGAAGGTCTGCTTCGGTATCTGAAACGGAAAGTCTATTTTTCAGATATGTCGCTGGATACGTTAAGGTAGATTTTCACATTTCAGGACGTCATAGAATGATCGGATGTTGCCAACGAGACCACGACAAAATCTAACCAATCTGTAAAAGGGTGGTCTTATGGAAGACAGGCGTCTGGTAGTTAGGAACATTTAGAGTCCTTAAAACTGGTGGAAAAAAGCAGATGAAGTTTTGGTCTTGACATTCTCACATCAGATCGGGATTTGTGTCATATTTAGGTTACAAAACATGTAACAACGCAAAACTTATTTGGAGCTTGGACATATTTAGAGTTGTATGACAGGCTTTGGGACTGGGCCTATTCAAAGCACATTTAGCCATTTATCGTCGGGATGAATAGAAATCCTTAACTTTACGAACCAACATGAAGACTTTAAGGATCGGGCCACCTGTACTGAAAGGGGGTAAAAGTGTGGAAAGAGTGGCGGGTCACCTAAAAAACAGCACTAAGCGAGCCGCTGAGTTCGCAATGAAATTGGTGTTTATTGCAGATATCATGTCTGACCCTGTTCCCGTACGGGTAGAACTTCCGAAGTTCCCTTTCGGTTCTTTTGCTTGTCATTTCTAGGGTTATTAAAGCAGCTTCACGAAACCTAGTCACTTTCCTTACCTTTTTCCTACGTATTATGCCAGATTTTCACAAATTATTTTGCCCTGAGGCAAAACCAGGCCACGTTTTTGGGAGGCAAATCAGGCCATTTTGGGCACTGTCGGAGGCGAAAGCAAAATGGCTACCAAAAATAGAATTTTTAAGATAGAACTTAATTAAAATTATTTAATTAAAACTTAACTTAATTAAAACACTTTACAGGAGTGTTTTTAGAAGCAACTGGGCAAACATACAAAAATATTTTTGTTAAATGGAGGTCACTTTACAAGGGTAGATCAAGTTAAAAGGTAAAAACTTGGCTATATTTCAATGTTTTCAAAGATAATTTCTAAAATGTAACATTTGGGATATATGTATGGTTTATAATTTTTTAAATACAAAATTTGGAATGTATGTAACTTATAACAGATTTTTTACGAGCGTTTTGAGTTTCTGGTTGACATAGGTCGGGTCACGGGACTATGACCTAAAATGTTCGTGCGCGTACCGTATATCATGGCACCGGAAACAGAAATTTTAGACTTATAATGAATTCAAATAATTGGAAACATTTTCAAACAGTTTGAAATGAATTCAAGAGCATTGCATGTTACTCTGTGGCCATCTGAGAATATTTAAGGTAAAGGGTCGTAAGTTAACATGATGAACATACGACCACGACAATTTCCCTTTTTCATGTTTCTGGCACCATCTTTGAAAATATTTTACAAGCGACTGAATGCGATTTGCACGTCTTAAGTAAAACATGACTTGTAAAATCCAGAAAATGCTTTAATCTTTTGTGTCATGTCACTTTTCAAAAGAAGGAATATTCCTCCCAATTTTTCCAACTCTGTTGTAACCCCATTCTAACTTTAACTTTTTCTAACACCTACAACTTGTTTCAAAATTCCAACCGTCATAATCAGTCAATAAACAATTGAATCACGACAAGCAGAAAATATCCCCGTTCAGGCAAGAATAATAAAAATACCCCTTTGTCTCACCCCTTATAAGAGTTTCGAAACTTCTTGACATAAAATTGTAGATTACATCACGGCAAATCCATTGTCTTTTGTTGCGATGAAATCGGACAGATAGTTCCCAGGACCTGGGGGGTGGCGAATAGGCCCCTCCCATATACGGGAATGCGCCATTGTGCCATGGGTGCGGGAATAGGTTTCATTTGGTTTCATAACAGTTGAGCACCACCGTGCAGCCGTCATAACCGCACAGCAACCATTAACTTTGTAGTATTTTGGTGATCTTTGTTTACACCATTCGTGCAGCATCGAACAAAACATCCTATTTTTCAAAACTTTTAAATGCTTTGCGTTTGCACCACATTAAGCAGGCATGTAACGATCACTTTAAAGCTAACCTTAGGTTTACGAAATAGTAGGTCATAACTACACATGCCGCAAAGCTTATGTGAGCGCTCCGAAGAGCTTACGGCACTTGTTACACATCGGGAGTGAATTGGATGTACTCCACAAGAGCCGGAATACATACATTTCCCCGCAAGCATAATTCAGGTACTGTGTCGAATTTTTTGTGTCGGCATTTGATCCCTAACTTCTTGATGTCATAGTCCACTGCATTTAATGATATTCCTGGACCATGGAACTCCTGCACCAATTCCCATGTCGTCGGCGACAGGAAAATGCTTTAAGCGTCTTTTGCAACGTTGCGAGCATAAGACATCAAAACGTTTGTTTGTGTGAATTATTTTCCCCGCCGAAGCTTTATCCCTGATAACTGGTAGATGTAACTTGCATGTAGCAGTACGTACATGATGTCTTCTTCACGCCATTTAGGTCTTCCAACCTTGACTCTTGATCTCGCACGCGGGCTATGTTCTGTTTGGTGTGTTTGTCTCTTCGGACCTTATGAACTACTTTTTGTTTTCCATGTCATCCTCTGTAGATAGTTTATCTACGTTCGGCCAGCTACGTTTGGCTCAACACAGCGGCACCATAAAAGCCGACAGTATAAGTTGCTGGCTGCCGTGAGATAAAGGAAATCACATTTTTCGAATTTTCACTTGGCGGGAAATAAGCTTCCTCTAAGCGGCGGCCCTGGCCCGCTCGACTCTATACAGACACCGAGCTTTACACAGAACTGCTCTTACCGTGGTTGAAGATGTCGCCTCGGTGATCGTCGGTAACGGCGACGAAGATTTAGCGTCTCAGCAGAGGTAAGCTGCAGCCTTCGGCGGTGCGCACTTTTTCGCATCCTGGCCTCCCTTTACGACGTCATTTATTTCGGCAACACGTAGAGGGACCGTAATATTGTGCTTCGGGTCGCAATGGGGCTCTCAAAGCTGGAGTGGCAGGCTTTTTGTCACTTGGTACGGATATATGACCTAGACCCAGGTTGTCAACCCTTACAAAAACAAAACGATGTCGGTGAATCAAGATCTAACAGCGAGAAAGCGCATAACCGACTGAACTTGTCCCATGAGTGCTACGAAGCTGTCTTTAAATGATGTACAAGGGCGCATTAGCACATGGCTGGAGATTCTTTGGGAAGGTCTAGAAACGCCTCATTTCAAGTATTTTACATTTGAACTACAACAATATTCTTTAAATATTCAGACCAGCACTCAGACCTTTCAAGCGCTGAGTACACAGCGATTCGCTGGTGAAACAGACGACGTCTATGCAACAGCAAATGGCCATTTACAAGAACACCAACACATTTGCACACAAGCGTCGCGAGGATTTTCAAACAGCCAGGGGGCAGCACGCCGGCTGCGATTCGGCGGCGGCCGGCAGCGGCGCACAGACAAGACCCGTCCCCGGGCAGTATTGAGCGACGGTTTGTTTGTCGCTCGGATCGCCGAGCTCAGACTGCGGCCCGCTGGACGATGCTGCGAGAGATGGCGTTCGGCCACCGAGCCGGCAACGGGCCGCCGGCCGTTTTCCCTGCCGGACGTCCCGCCGCGCCCGCGGGACCGAGGCAGAGGGCGGACTGAGTACCGCGCACGGAGCGGCGGCAGAAGCCTTGAGAATGTCTGGCGCCTGCTGTCGCTCGTCGAAGTCAGCGAATGTTTTTCTTCTTTTTTAGGAGCGCCAGGTGCGCTAACGCGTGACGCAAGCATTTCCGCCCGGCCTTCAGCTCAAAACTCCTGGCAGGCCACCGACGGACTCCGGCGGACTCCGTGCGGACTCGGTCGAGTCCGACGCCGACCCGACACGTGCCTGGCGTCCATGGGCCGGCTGGACGCCGTCTATTTCAGACGGCGCCGTCGCTCCCTACGTGCCGGCCGGCCGAATTTAGTAATTGCTACCGTCTATCCTGTTATGAATTCGGTGCTAATCAGATCTGCGATGCGTCAAAGGCGCGCCGGCCGGCTGGTGTTAACACGCGGATCGATAGCAAAGCGTGAGTGGCCGGTCCCGTGAAGCACGAAGGCGCACCTTCGCGGCACGGCCGAGAGGCGAAGTCCGCCCGCGGAAAATGGCCACGGTCGCGGCCAAGCGGACAGAGGAGCCGGATGCTCGCCGAGCGTTTCGCGAGTCCGCTCCGAGCCGGCTTGTTTGCCGAGGTGTGTTCACCGAGGCATGTTTCGGGGCTGCGCTTGGGGCCTGTTCACCGTTGCGGCTACAAAAACACTCGTCCGTTGAATTGAAAGTTGGGCGTGCGGTTTCTGGCATCCACGCAAAACCAAGCAATACCATTGGGCTATGGTGAAATTGAAGTAATGCTATTTGCTTTCACTACGCACAGTGTAGGAGGAACTGTTGCACTAGTAAAGGGACCCGCTCTTTGTGGAAGAACAACGCTACAGCGTCAGCTTTTAGATCATCTATGTAGCTCCCCTACAAACTCCGGTAACTCGCATGTAAACCACTGTTGATTACTCTGCCGACGAGCCTCTTGGGGATACAGATGCCGACGACCGCTCTGCATGCCATGTACTCCGCTGTGAGTACAGTCACAAAAGCCAGCGGCAGACTCTACCGGTAGTGCAGCGTGGCCTGGACTCCAGCTCATCGGTCCATGTGTTTTGCGCATGACCTCTTTTACAGGCATTTTACGGAGTGATTACGTAATTGGAAAACACCTTAAATTGTAAATGAGTCGTGCATTCTTCGGCGTGCTCCTACAGGTGATGAAACTCCAGCCTGACTATTCCTATTCTCAGTAATACGTTCAGTGTTCACACATGGCAAGTCAGGTACGACTGCTCAGGTTAACGTTGAGTCTCGACGTATTCCTAGCAGCGAAGCCGCGTTATAGGACAATGGCGATTACGCGAGTTCAGCAATAAAATCACGGTCGTTCCCGGTAGCAGTGTCGTAGTTCGAATCTCGCATGCAGCCACCTGATAAATCAAGTCTGTTAGCTTCACCAACAGCAAATAGCTAGCAGGGTGCCGGGAGAGGTTTTGAGGTCTCCCTCTTCAGACTTAAAAGAAGTTTGCTTTTTGTACCCATCTTTCCCAAGAACCAATGGCTGGATTTATGTTATTTAAATGCCAGTTGGCAACACTTTATCCGATGACCCTCAGACATGGGGCATGTTTTAAGCTGAAGGTCAGTGATGACGTAGTTTAGGTCATAACTTTAAATACATAGTAGTGTACAAACTGTCTTAGAGACGCGTTTAGCATCGGACATGAAAGATATTTTGTTAAGTGTCCTGTTTTCCCACGATGGTTGCCACATTGTGTAAAAGCCTTGCTTGAGGTCATTATAACAAGCGAATTCGAATTCCGTCAGAGCTCTCTGTAGATGCCTTTTCGCATCCCAAAAACGAGGAGACAATTTGCTCCTCAGTTCCTGTAATCCTGTTTTCACTATTGACGGGTTTTGATCGTCACTGAAGCCAAATCATTCAGAACGAAGTCAACTGATGATAGCTCATGCTTTTACGTGGGCTTCATATGCGATTTCCATGACCTCGCATTTTACACTAGTGGCATGTGTAATAAGACTCTTGCAATCCGTGTTGCAGACATAGATAGCCTCAGGAATGGTGGACTCGGGCCTGAATACCGCATACATGATTTAGGCTTTGACACGATGATCACCTGACCTGGGATGATGTGGCCCACTGTCTTATTCCAAGGAATACCTGCAACATTCACAAGCGAAAGGACAGCTATGAAGTCAACAGCCTTTGATCCCCTACCACGCATGAGACGCGATGCCGGTGCATGACAAACAATCGGTGATGATGCGACAGTATCAAAAAGAGGGCAATCACTCGGTCTGGGCATTGCCGACGCCCCGCCAAGCAGACTTAGCATTTGAAGAACTCAAGAAACCCAGGAGACCTTTTCCTCTCAGGCGCTTTTCGTAATCCGTGGGATACAAACAACCTACGAAGAAAACAATCAAAACAAGTTTTGCCGCATTAAAACAAAACTGCTGTCGCGTCGCACAACTGAAATGCATCAGTATTCAGATGCCTCCTGGCCGCGAAAAAGATGGATGGCGCACATTTGAAAGCCCAAAAACCCAGCCTCCGACCCCACACCCTCGACTGTGGTCAAACTACGCCTGGCGTTCAGGCTGATAACCTCTGGAGAATTCGTCTCTACAGGCACGTTACAGATGCACAAGCCCCACCTAGGTCACATCAACCCCTGCGCGTGTGTGAGCGGGCGCCGCGGTCCGTCGGCGCTTCCTGCGACTGCGAGCGGCAGCTCGCGCAGGGTCCCAGGGGGCCGCCTCGGTGCGGCGACGTTCCTGGAAACGCCGGTCCTGGGCCGGGCTTGGCGGGGCGGCGTCGGTGCACTGGGCGGGCGCCGGCCGACCCGCGCCGCCGGCCGCGTTTTATTGGGCCGAGCACCGCCTACAGCTGCACGGATCAATAGCGGACCGGTTTAACCGGGCGCCACTCGTCTTTATAACTCGGTTACCGGCCGCGACGGCTCCGGCCGGCCGGCGACGAGTGCGGCGCGCCGGTGGCGGACGCGGCGCGGCGCGGCGCGGCGCGCGGCTCGGCGCCTCCGCTCCGGGCGGCGTGCAAGGTGCGTGATGGAACGTAGTCCATCTGCTGACCAGGAAGGTCACCGTATAGATCAAGCGATCGGAGGCAGATCGAACATGCCGAAATGGCGATGGGCATCGAACATGCGATAGACTGCGGCTTTAAGAGAGTCGAGTATTCGCTGCCCCGACCTCCGATGGGAATTGAGCGGTAATGGAGAGTCGTGAAGCCTGTTTTAGCCCCGCGAAGTTATTCGAGAGCAGAACAGCCTCCCACGGGGACAGAACTTAGTGAGTGCATGACCGGAAAGCCCTCCTTGCAAAGGATCCGGCCTGACAGCGCACCGTTTGATCACAGATCGCCGGTTAACCAGGCACTGGAACGCGAGGCAACTTCGGCTTCCTTTCGCCAAACGGTCCGCTCCCGAGTTCTTAACTGAATTCAGGCCAATTTGCGACTCAAACACTGCCCTGGTGCACGAGAAGCGACTGCACCACACCTTAATTAGGCCCTTAAAACACTGATACGTACGTTTTACGGAGCCGTCGCTCCGCCTGGCTGGCGAGAGCAGCGGACGCGGGCCGGGAACAGCCGGTCGGTTCACGCCCGTTCAGCACGTGCCCGGCCGGCCGCGGGGCGCCGTCCGCCGGCTCAGTTTATGGTTACCGGCCTCGCCGTGGAAATCCGGGCGTCGTCGGCGCCGACATAAGGTGTCGACGAGCGGCCGGCGTCAGCGCCGGCAGCCAATACCGAGCAGCACGTTGCCGAAATGGCCGGCCGGTCCGGCCGCTGACCTCGCCGAACCGGGCGAGAGGCGCCGGGTGCGAGGAGGGCAGTGGCGAAGGGCCGGGAGGCCTCTCCGGCGCCGGCTCGACGGGGACGGGCCGCCGACAGAGGTGGACAAAGAATGCGATTAACGAGCGGACGTAAAGAAAGTGTAGAGTTGTGGAAGCTGGTGTCAGATTTCTTGTCTAGTATTAGGTCGTGAGAATGGTCACCAAGGATTGCCATGATGATTCGTATTCTGTTCGAGATGATTTACACTTTGTGCGGCGAGACGGTTTCAGTTGTTTACTATCCGGAGTTTTCCATCCTAGTTTTTTTTATTTAACTCCGATTTCCTGTTTTTTTTTTTTTTTTTTTTTTTTTTAACTGAAGACCATTATATTTCCCACAGCTCGGTTTTACATCCTTTTGCTACATATTTGTCAATTAGAGCATTTTCCGAACAGCGGTTTTGAGTTATGGCCTGTTTATCAAGGTTGTACCATGCTTGGATTTTGCAAGAGCCGAGGATGGTCTGATGCAAAAGACCAACGGTCGTAATCTTTAAAATGGAAAGACATGTTTAAACTCCAGGGCAGAAAAGCGACGTGTCCTAAAGCATGCAATCGTGATTTAATATTCCTGAAACAAGTGCATGATGTGCACATGAATAATGCACATTACACAACTAATTATATGTACGGGTTTTCAAAATGCTGCATGACATTGCTAAAAGCTGCACAAGAGGAGGACAACAGGGGACAGATTTGAAGAGATCGGCTGGGACACTTAACCATTACCAGGAACACTCCCGAAGATTATTCGGAACCGATACATGAAGACTATGCCATTAACGCTGCTATTGTTGCACACGTTCCAGGCGCTGCAGATCAGCGCTGGACGCTGGGAAACACCCTGCTATGATGGATGACTGCATTTAAGAGGTGTTACATCAAACTGCCTCCTCCCTAAATTGTACCAGCTTTGCGAACACTCGGAAATCAGCTTTTCACGTGCACCATAATAATAAAAGAACCACCTGACAACGTAAGCGTGAACCTGACAACTGACACTCATCCCTGATACCTGACACCCGGCAACAATCAGGTGAAAAGGTCTTAACTGACTTCCAAGCTTTCGGCGTGATTTTGAAGGGAAATATGCTGTACACCGGGAAAGAGTGAGTTATATGTGTAAAAATACCAATATTTTTACACATATAACGTTTATTAACATATACGTTAACATCTAACTCGACGTTTCGGCTCTAAGTTACCTTCGGGAGTGCTGCCAAAATTAAGTTGCAATATTCAAAATGCAAATGCACGCATCATGACAGATAATTTAGAACTGATATCGTATGGGAGATTGAGAAAAAGAAACAAGCTGTGATAATGTTCAGAAATGGTGATTAGTAGCAGCTCTCAGTCCGATGTCATTGGCTCCCAAACTGACTCGGCCTGAAGCCATCTTTCGAAGGATTTCGGCGAAAATACACCTTTTAGTACCTCATACATGATATGTGCACAACATTTCGTGACCGGATATCGAGCGCTAGTCGCAGAAACCGCTGTCAAACGCCAGATCGATGCTCTTGCAGTCTTTATGATTCAAGAAAACGAGTCCCATTGGTGTAAACAATGACTGACGCTGTCATGATGGCGCGGCATACTACATCAACAGCTTACCAAATCCGGTCAACACAGACGACTGTGTGGTAAACATTTTCCTGGGTGAAATGGAGAGCGAAACAGTGGAAACGACAGAAATGTACCTTGTGTCATTTTGTACATCCTCTCCCTACAAGCGATATCAAAGTCTCTGGGAATGAGCAATGCAGCTTGAGCTGGATTTTGTGCATTAAGGATAAATAAAAATTATATTGAATGACGTATTTGGAACTAGTATCCCAAAAACTCGCAGTATCGTGGTTTTAACCTGATATAGTTTTGCGCCAGAGGTTCAAAAGACGAGGCAACGAAGCCCTTCCAAAGCACCACAGTGCCTGAGCATATTTTCCGTTGTTCCCGGCGCGTTTGAAGCTGCCGTAAAACGGAGGATCACATGGAGCCACGTCTGCAAATGCGCTTTTCCGAAAACGGCCTCTAGCTATTTTATGGGACTTTTCGACACCCCGGCTTTGTGGTATGAATCTGGGATTTCATCGTGCAGTTTTGAACCCTTGCCTTTCGATGACATAGCACAATGTTTTTCGTCAGATGTCGTGGGTGTCGGGTATCGTGCCCGACCATACACCACGACCATACATCGTGTCTGCGTCATCCGTGTCCTCGAACACGATGAGCGGTTTCATTAGATCTCTTGGATTAGGCGCCTTCTGTTAGCTCTGCGGGATTACGCCAAATGAGTTTCAAACGACCTGAAATCGAGCTGCGTTATCGAACGCTGAACTCACCTGGTGCTGACCTTTCCTCTTTCCGAAGCTACCGACAGCCGTGCCACAGTATTTGCTTAGATGCCTGATGTTTTCTGGACGCGAGGTGCCATCCGAAAGAGGGTAATCGCAACGGACCACGATTTTTGCATTCATTCCTGTGTGTTAGGTCGAATGCAGTTCAACTGCAGGAAGCTTGAAACGCTACCTGGCGCTGGCTTGAATTATGGAGCGCGATCTCCGAAACATCTTCTGACATCTAGGCAGATAGAGTAAATGACGGTATTTGCGCTTAGAATACTGCAGACGAAGTGAAGAAGGCATCAAAGCGATCATCCGAACGCATTCCCGCAGGCAGGCGGTGGCAGTTTGGATTCCTGAATGCATGATTGCTTGCTCGGGTTTGAAAGATTTCCTGCAAATACTGTCAGAAGTTAAGTAAATTTTGCACTAAATTTTGGCTTTGGCCATGCTTTAATAGGGTCTTTGCATATGTAGGCGAGGTGAGCATTTTTAATGGGCTTCTGGCGTTGCTTTTCCCCAGATGTGATTGAAACCAACGAAATGTTCGTGGGACCCTGATTCCAGATAATGTAATCAATCTTTTGATTTGTTTATTAAATTGTTAATGCTTAAAACCCAGTGCAAACATACGGCTTTCTAATATGCATTCAGCAAATACTACTGGCTTTGGGAACTTTGACGTCACGTTTAAGCGGAGGATAAACAAATTTAAGTGAGGTGGATTTTTGTCGTCTTCTCTGGTTCACTGTTCACCTCATCAGGAAACAATTAACATTTCCATCCATTTTTTGACTAAGGTTTGCACTTAAATTTTTGGAGTATATAAGGGTTTAATGGTTCAGTGTCAAAAATTTCGCACAGCTCGGTATTCCTTCGATAATTAGACCAGTAGCGATCTCATTGATCCCACTAACAAAGGCATATCAAGGGGTGAAGAAATATTTGGTCTTTTTATAACACTAAACCCGTTATACTCAAGCCTACTCCCAAAATCCTAATCATCAACAACTGAGTACTAATGTCATGACGAACTGTGAGGTGTAAGCTGCAAGTTTACGAACTGTAAGTTCGGTAAGCTGTTGTCGTTATCCGCAGAACTGTTATTGCAACGAGAGCCGATATTTGCAGCTGTGTCGCTCGTCTCCCCAACGAAACTACGTAATGTGGTTCTGATGGCCTTGCCAAAGGCCAACCAACGGCTTCAACTTCGAAATGACAATAACTGATACCGATGGGAACTGCTGAAGACGGATGTTTTTGTTTCCCGTTTTGTCAACACCAGTGCAAACTCTTGAAATGAAGTACCGGAAATCACTGTTATGAGATCTCACGCTAAAATAAAATACGTCCTGATTAACGGACGATAACTTCCAGCCTGACCACGTTCGTCACGATCCAGCTTCACTATTGTACAGTTCATTTCACCTTCAAGTATTTTTTCGTAGGGCTAGAAACCATACAAGTGTTATGTTTTTCCCTTTAAAACGACACTATGCTTTATATTCGCACTGCTTTGTTCATCATATCCTCGTAAAGGTTTGTTGCAAGTTAGTAAGGAACACGACAAAGTGTGATGATGTGTGTATTGTTCGTGAAAGCACTTGACTGACCACCAGGCACTGACAGTGACATCTAACGGTACAATGCTACACTACACGGACAGCACAGTTACGCAGATAAAAACGGCTCGTTTGCGCGTCGCATTTGTCCCAGCCCTAGCCTCTAACGTTTGGTCTTAGTGACCACAAACGCAAATCTACTTTGAAGCAAATCGTAGAAAACGGCACGAGGCTGCTAAATAAATAAGCATGATACTGGTAGTCGGACGCACTTGATAACGGCGTGTCATGAGTAGCAAAGACGGTCAGCGCTTGGCTTTGGAGGGCCTTGGCCCACCACATTGACACGTAACATGTAGGTAGATTGGATATCCAGAAGATAATGACCTTGTTAACAGCATTAGGTATGCGATCCATCGTATATACAGGCAGCACAAGAAACTTTGATCACGAGAGTTATATGATACAAGGTATTCCATGCGGGTCCCTTTCGGTGTTCTGTCACTTCTAATTGAACCAAAACGCAAAATGCAAAGCGTTGAGGCACGCACACCTTCCCGCCGTCAACTAACCTGCTGAGCAGATATCTGTCCTACTTCCGAGAGATATGGATATTTGTCTCGCCGTCGGCACACATCCGAAATACACAGATAAGCACGTACGAGTGAGGTTGATGTAAGGGACATACGGCTCACGGACACTTACACAATCCGAATGTCTATACGTCTTAGTTTGAGACGCACGCATCGTGGTATGCGATATTTCCCTGTCAATATGCACGAACGAATCCATATGCGCACATCTTTTCCCTTCAACACGCTGATCCCCATCACCGCACATTAATGGTTGAATCATGCTCAGCCAGTGTCCTTCGTTAAAGGCCCTCCACCCTCTTAAGCAATTACGGAAAAAACATCATCGATCTGTCCGTCAGACACAAAGAAATCCGTTCTTATAAAGCTTAAAACCAGAGGCAGTCAACATCAACGACATGTCAATGCCCTGCTATTAAACGGCATGCGATCAGGACTTCGCAGTCAGGTGGCACCGGCCCATCCTCATTGTTCTGCTCCCGTTCGCCTCAAAGTAAGAGAGGTACTTTGAGCAAATCGGATCTACTCCCGACCGGCCGAGACCAAGCTCCAAATGTGCCTTTCCAGTACCCAATGCTGGAGGGCTTTTTGAGCTTTGCATGCCGAAATATATTTGTCCTCCGCAGTATTCCGCGTTTTATGGCCACAATCAATAGCACTAACTGTGCGAAACTGCCCCGGCGACCACCTCATTTGCTGCTGGCGGCGCGCTGCCGATGGATTATGGATAACTCTGGCTGTGATGAGGTCACGCCGGTGAAACCAACCCCACAACGGTCCTTCCGGGACACAAACATGCCCGAGGGGCGAGCTGCCTCGCCGCGCCCCCATAGTTCAGCGTAATTGGGAGGGGTTGTCGGCGCCCGCCTCAGCACCGTGTTAGGAAGGCCCCGCACGCGAGCTTGTTTGCCGAGCTGCGGCCGGGCCGGGGCGGCTCTGGAAGATGGTGTGCGTCTGCGTCGGGCACGCAGCGGTGTCGGCGGCCGGACGCCGCGGGGCAGGCTCATAAGATGGTGCACATGCTGCCGTGACAGCGGCCCGGTAGCATGGACGTGGCTGATATGCCGGACGTGGCGAAGATGTACTTGGTCTGGCGCGGATGGGCTGAAAGCAGTTTGCTTTGTCAAAATGAAGCTATTGGAATTCGAAATGAAGGGAACATCCACAAATGGAACGAGACAGATGCACTTTGTGAGACGCGGCCACGGTCCAATTTCAGTCGTATTTATTTGTCACTACTCACATTTAACCTTTTTTAAAAATAGCCAAGTTAGACGTGCCCTTAGGCAACGCTTAATCCTCAAGACACATGCAAAAGTGCTGAATGGCCTACCGAGATACCAGGACGTAGAATGTGACAAGCGTATGAACGGGTAAAATCAGGAGTGGTGTTATCTAGTGATAACACCAGCTGCACCACACTAATGTTACCTCTACACAGTCACTAACCTCCCTGCTCCGGCTCCATCGGTAGCACATCGGGCCGCTTCGCTCTGGACTTTCTGGGCAGAAAGTGGCGGTCGGAGCGGCGGCGGCCATCCGACTTTTGCCCGCCCCTGCCATCTATTGGCAACAGCTGGTACCAGCGAGGCTGCTCATCGACGCTATGCTGATCTGGAGACAGATTCGACGTGAATTTAGAAATGTTACTATACGAATACAGCGAGATTACACGTTGCTTGTTTGGAAACACGATTTCTTACTTGGAACACGTCTTACGTTTACTTCTGAAATGTCGTTCACAGAAAAGAAGTTTACCAACGACGGTAGTACTCGTATGCTTTGGTAAGCATTTTCCAGTTTCAGCTACAATAGAAGCGCCACTGGCTCAAAAAACGAGCAAGCGCTGTCCGAAGAAAACAGGAAATTTATTCTCGTGGGCCCAAAATTTCACAACAATTTTCCTTTCTAAAAATAAGTTAAAAAGCAACAGAAAACGAGAAAATTCCTCCACCAATTAGGATTCGCGTCTGGATATACCATAACGCCGTCATACCTGCTAGCCAGTTTGGATAACCCAGATCCGCCCCTGCGTTAAGCAAATCAATTTTCACAACCAACATTTATTTAAGAATCTTCCAGTATAATCATCTTCACTTTTCGGAGTTTCCACGCCTGATGCGTCGAGGGTCTTCATTTGCTTTACATGGAGGTTTCCTTACGTCCTAAAACCACTTGCTTCCCATTGATCTAACCATTTCCCCACTCCTGAACACAGACTATACGTTATTCACTTCTTTATGGTACACAGTGGTCACTCCACTTCGATTTACTTCACGCTGAAAGAGTGGGACCCTTTGTCGTCCTGTGTCTAAAAGCAAAGTGCCCGTCGACACGCAAGCTTCGTCGCTGCACATACCTGATAGATCGATGGAAACTTGGCCGAGGTGTTCGTTGCCCTTGTACGGGTCGTGGTTCCAGACGGAAACTTCGAGGCTGGAAGAACGCAGCGTTTCCGCCTGGACCTTCGGATACACCATGGTCTGGTTCCACTCCGGCACTGACTCGTACGAGAAGTGCCGCGTCGTTCGCGTGTTCTCCGAGCTGCAGCACACATTCGAGAACAATCGCCTTATATATCCCCCTGATTCAGGGGCGCAGATAGGATTTTCATGGCGGGGGCGGAGCTCAGTGTGAACTGAAATCAAACGAAAACCGTCCGCTGGGAAGACAATGATCAGTGGCTTCCACAAAAAATGCGGGCCTCAGAGGGGGCCCGGCCCTCCATTCCCTGTGCTGCGCCTTTGCTCTGATTGCTTGTAGACAGGTGATATTCGACCAGCAGTTTGCCGTGCAGGGGTATACTGTGCCGCAACACAGTGCACGTCAGGGCGAGCACCCAAACTGTTTCCAGTCAGGTTATACTGTTCCGCGGTACATCCCACATTGAGGTGCAGCATAACCGGCGATTTCTCCGCCCGCCGTCTGGTTTTGGCCATGACTCCTTCGTTACGCTATAGCATTTTCGTAGCTGTAGGAACGAGGTTTGAGAGGTTTTTTTTTTGCACCGGAAAGAGGGGCTCTTTAGGATATAGATCGGGATCAACAAGGCCGGAAGGATAGGTCATTGTGTCCATCGGATCGCACTTATTCACACTGCATTGCAATGCATGGACGTAGTTCATTTTACTCTTCTTTTACCACATGTTACGTGTTCATATTGGGAATATTAATCCAGGCACGCAAACGGACGTTCTCATTTTTTGACCCTCTGGATCCTATTGCCAGAATCCATATCAGAAGAGACTGAGCTACGACCCTGTCATGACGAAAAACTGGAGTCACACCTTGCTTCTGGAAGCAACACCGCCTTCACGAACGGGTCCGGCCTGGTGTCTCCGTTCGGCCTGCGGGTCTTCAGGTTTTTCGCCCGCAGGACGCTGACGTACAGTATGTGCGCCACCACGTCGTAGCAAAGCTGGAGCTGAATCTGTCCGAGGGTTATTCCAGGCGGCAGGTGCTGTGAACAAGGACGCTCCGTTCAGCGAAACAAACCACTCGACTTTGACGGCTAATTGCACAGGTTAAAGCTTTTGCATTTTATTAGGAAAGGCGAGTAATAAATATTGTTATTCTTGCGCGCGATAACATGTGCTCATCATAGTCAAGAACTGAGAATGTCGAAGCGTCGGTATCAGAACCCCAGAGTCATGAGGCAACCGTATTTTGAATTATAACTTTGCAGGGCAACGGGAGAAAAACCGTCCAAGTTAACTCCCAGAGCCGCAGTCATACAAATCTCATCTTCACTTCGATGGCCATGAAACCAGATAGTCCCTCCCCCGCTCCGCTGCAGCTGCTGCAGCTGCCGTTCCGCTCACCCGGATGGTGCTGGCGGTGCGGCTGACGCCTCGAGCGGCGGCCGCCGGCGCCGCGGACGGCGTCAGCCGGCTGGTCGAGTCACCGCCGGCCAGACGGCCGCAGTTGCTCACGCTGTCCATCGGGTCGATGCTGGAGTTGTTCTCGCGCCGGTCTGCGGGTGGCGCCGGCCGCGGCGTCACCACAGCGATCGGACGAGAACGGTGGGACGTGGTGAGAGTGAGACGGGGGCCGGGCGGAGACTGCGGCTCACAGAGCGGGGGGGGGGGGCTGGCTGCGTGCTACCCGCAGGTATAGAGGCGTTTGTACTGGCGTCCTGTGGCGGGTGTACCGTTTGTCAGATGTGAATGGATATTGACATGGCGCTTTAAGTTTTGTCCGTATCGGGATTTAAGTGCTACCGGGTCTTCACGCTGTTACCACCCCTCCCCCCCCGATGTTGAAAATTTAAGGGAGATATGTCACTGAACACGTGTTTTGGGTTGACATGGTCATGTGGGAGTTTGTAGACTTGAAACTGATTTCTAATGTGTATTATATCTCAGGAATATAGTTTGTAGACTTGAAACTGATTTCTAATGTGTATTATATCTCAGGAATATACGTTCCGTCGTTTCCTCCTGTTCCTTCTACAGATGTAAGACCCACTTTGCAAGTGTTTCGTCTTCATCTTAGAGAAGACGTTTGACAGGACTGTAGTTTGGCCAGAAATGTTCAGCTTCCCGTCAAAGAACTTAAGCCGTTTGGCTGAATTACGTCTCGATCTCGTGCACTGTTTCAATTCAGATGGTTCGATAGGTCCGTTTTTGACGCTTCCGAGTCCTTCTCTGAGGGACAGCGTTCGGTATCAGCTCGATCTCAGTTATATGACGCGGAATTTGACGACGCATCCTTTCCATTCACCACGTTTTTCGAATCCCAGCGGGTAAAAAGAACACAGTCGTCTCACCGTCATCCTCGTCCAGCGTGCCATTGCCCGCCCGACTCTGCTTGTGCTCGACCGGATTTCCGTTGGTGTCGTAGAGCGTGTCGGACTTGACGGCCCTCTGGCCGGCCCGGCGGCCCGGCCCCCCGTCGGACGCCTCCACGGGGACCCTCGGCAGGGAGCGCCGGCCGCGGGGCCCGGACGCCACCTGCAGGCTGCTGCTGGACGAGCGGTCCAGCTTGGGCCCGGCGCTACTGTTGGAGGAACGGTCCTGCTTCGGGCCGGCGCTGCTGCTCGAGGACCGGTCCGGCTTCGGCCCGGCACTGCCGCTGGAGGAGCGGTCCGGTTTCGGCTCGCCGCCGGTTTTCTCCGGCGATATGTGGGCTGGCGGCTTCTTCACTCCGCAGTTGGCCAATATTTCTATTTCGTCCGTAGATTCGCTCAGGATTTTCTGAACTTCCTCGTAAGTTTTGCCGCGCAGACAGGTGCCGTTCCACTCCACGATTTCATCGCCTGCAAAAGCATTAAGACTTACGTCGCTTTCTTACCTTGATGCTAAAAAAAGTGATCTTTGCAGTGGCATTTAAATGCGGTAACAAAAATGCGGGATCTGTCTAGCATTGCCCGGCAATCACTTCAGAAACATGCAAATGAAACACAGTATTCGGTTTCTCGATATTCCCGAAACGAGCGACACAGTACGACAGCAGATTTGCGCAAAGATCTTACCTTCTTTGAGCTGCCCCAACAGGTCTATTACACCCCCTTTATAAATTTTTCCAACGAAAGCCCCCGTTTCGCCGTTTGGAGTCAGTTTCCCGCCAACAAGCTTCATACCCACTCCGCTTTCACCTACGACAGAGAGAAAGCATTTAATAGCGGCAAGCGGCCCATACACCGTTTCTTGTGAGTTGTTCAAACTATGCAGCAGGCCGACATTCAATGAGCTATTAAAGCATGACCAAGCTACCTGAATACTTTACCAAAATATTGCATGTAAGCGCCATTACCTGCAGCAGTGCGCATACTACCGGTATGTCTGTGCTGCCTGGCGTCATTTCGGCATAGAATGTGTATCAGATGTTTTTATAGATACATGATCTATCTTCAGTCATGAGGACAGGAAGGACATATCTCGTACCTGAACGATGCTTTTCCCTCGTCACAAACAACCGTTTCATAGAAGACTGGCCCCCCTCTTCTTGGTCGTGCTGATGATTGGGTGTCTGGGGAAAACGCACGGACTGAACAGACATCGGAGCCGCGTGGTCAGCAGCTAGCTGATGAAGAGCGGAGTCTCTTCCTAGCGGAGCTATTTTGACTGCCATCAACATAAACTACTTTAAAATATCGCATGACATTAATTAATTTCAAATTCAAACAGAAGCCTTCCCTTTCCATACAGCAACTGGCACGTTGTCTTTATATAAGACAGTCATAATTCCGGCTGAATCATGTTGGAAATGATTATGCCAGTTACCTCATACGTATAATCAGTAACGTCAATGTCACCTGACAAACATTAATGGAACATGATCTGATGCAAGTTTCACTGAAGTTATTTCGTATTTTCACACCTATTTTGAGTGAATATGTGAAAAGGTGCATAAACACAGCTTGGAAGTGAATATGCCTGTACCCAGCCTTCCGGCTTCAGTGACTCTTGTGTCCGAGTGCAGCTAACAGTGACACTCCCACTGCTGTCGGTCGGCCGCCGGGCAGCAGCTGCCCTCCGGCCCCTCAACCGGCACAGCGCCTCCCTCCCCACCCCCGTCGTCTTCAGCGTGGCACGGTGAAGCATGCGTCACGACGACAACACCGAAAGTATGAAATATAGCTTACGTTCTTACTTGTGTTTTCTTGGGCCTGGCGGCGTCGGCGGGCGGCGCGGCGGGCGGCGGCGGCCGCGCGCGCCGCGTGTGCCCGCCCATGAGACCGTAGTCGTCCGGGAAGGCGGTCGGTCCTGGCGGCGGGGCTGCGCCGTAACTATACCCCCTGTCTACCGCGTGGCCGGGGGAGGGGAGGGGCTCTACCGGAGAGACGGCGACACAGGGCACGGCGTTAGTCGCGGCTGCGAGCTGCCTACGGCGGCCGGCCGGCCGGCTGCACGCTACGCCTGCTGGCCTGAGACTGTTCACTACGCCGGGCGGCCCGGACGTCGGCGGGATACGGCACACAAATGCAGGCTGCTCTCCTAACGGGTCATTATCGGAAACTCTACGGGCACACAGGTCTGCAGTTTACAGCGTCTACGCATGACAGGATACCGAAAAGAATGTATCTGAGTGGACATGAACTGCTCTTCTGTTGGTTTAGTTGTATTTTCACTATTTATCGTGAATAAAATGTGTCATCAGAAAAGGAATAGGCATTGCATAACATTGTTTCGGATCATAATATGTACAGGTTCCATACATACACATCCCATTGCCCCAGGAAGCTCTCAAACACATTTTTTATACTTATTGGACCATTGCGTAAACATTCCTTTCGAGCCAGTACTCTCGGAATGCAGAGTAATACTAGAATAGACCGATCACGCCCCACTAACATCAACCCAATACGTTTTCGACACCAGCATTACTTTTCCCTAGCATCGCTCGCTCTTTAAATCAGGTTAAATGTCTGAAGTGATAAGCTGTATATTGCCTGGCATAAGCGGATATTAGAGGGTACTTGTTCCAGAAAATCCATTACTCTGTCAGGACATCATTTTGTTAAAATAGGTGGAGGTTCCAAATGCCGCCAAACAATACAACCTTCAAAGAAGAAATTTTGAAAGGGCATTGTCACACTTCTTTTTTTCTGACGGCAGTTTTCCAAAATGGCTGCATTTCTACCTAAATATATTGTAGTTATGCATCAGATTGGTAATAGTAGGCTTAGACGGTACAGTTTTATCTATCACCAGACATAATAACTTTATAAATGTGTTGCATGAAAGTATTAGGATGACATGCCGTCTTATTTTCTTTAATGACTATCAGGCCGATATCATATCCTACGTTTTTGAAATTTATCCTGGCCAGCGGTATTAGTAATGCTCGAATCCACATTAGCGTGGGTCATATCAATAGTGTTGGGACTCGGCCCTGCCAAGATACCGAAGGTAAAACGAAATTCTTGGATTTCATAGTACTTAAACAGTCACAGTTCATCTAAAGGCTCGAAAGAATCCCAACTCTTTCAATAGCAGATAAATTGTTTGAGCAAGGTTTGATCTGAACAGGTGCGCGTTAGATGCGTAATTTCGTACTTTTTTAAGGTAAAAACAGTTCGTTATTTTTTACGATTTCGTCATACATACAGCCTTTACACACGCGATTAGTCAGTGTATAGCATACACAAAACATAAACAAAGGCGTGGTTCTGTCCTTGCTCTTTGTAGACTGACACCAAACAGAACTTCCTTGTCAGGGGCATTGGGCGTGATTCAAATAATATTCAGGTTTTGTTTATAACATTGTTTAACATTCAGAAAAGCAGTGGCCGTGGCCAGAATTTCCCGTAAATCGGTTTCAGCAAAACAAAACCAACAAGTCAATTAATTTGTGAAAACCGGGAACACGATAAAATTGTAAAAACCATGATGCGTGCTATTGTGTTCGGCTCATCGTAAAAATATTTACGCTGGTTCAAATGTCGATTAGAGTTAAATGACTCCCTCTATAACTGTTAATTTTAGTTTTAAAATATATAATTTTTATGCGCAAAAGCATATATAAAATACTAATGAAAAATAATTTCCTCTGTAACAACATAACTGCAAGCAATTTATAGGCTTTTGTTATCCTTATCGGTATTAGTTTACTGTTGGCAATGATGTTTGCCGAGCAATTGTGTACCAAGGCTGCACCAAACCACTCTTGCCAAAAAATGACCTGTGTAAATCTGTCCTGGTCTTTGGAAAGAAACCTCTGTGTCTTTTAAAATGGTGTTGCCTATTGATTATGAGCTGCTCCGAGTTGTCACTTACATTTTACTCACTGACAATGAACGTCACCTGTAGACACGTGACGTTGAAAGAACGGAAAACAAAGCAATTGGAACTGCTCTCTAGGTATGTCCCTCGGAATAATTGTAAATAGAGAAGCATGTGGCTGGGAGAGCTTATGCAACAAAGCTGACTTTCTTCATTTACTGTTGATCTCATCCATCACGAAGTCAACCATTCATGCTGTCCAATTCCCAAATCTGATTATCGTGACGCCTCCAACTTGTGGTTGGATGTTTCTATCAAAAATATGCTACATTACCTACTGAGGAAGGTAACTTAATCAAAGCGAAGAAATAAACATCTCAAATTATAAGTAATTTCTTGTGACTGTATATAATTCCTAAACGCGTCAGTCTTATTTGTCTGTCTGGAATATTGTTGTCTGCGAACGTTTGGCCAACGTTTGGTCAATTTTAACAACTGCATGCACCTTTAACCCTTCCCGGGCCGGCCTCCGGACTTCGCGGGCCGGGGGTTCCGATACCCCCCAAATTTAGTGAGCAAAAGGTCCCATAGAAAAGGAAAAACATCGTTAGGAAGCTCTTGGCAAAACTAGAAGAAAACATATAGATATGTTCAAACAAGGTTAATATTAAGGTTACCATAGACCATCTTACGTCAAAGTACCCTATTGACATTTTTGGCAGAAAAGTTGATAATCAAAGCTCCTACTTGGCCTTAAGGGTTTAAACGATAAAAAGAAGGTCTGGTTCCCATATTTGACCATTTCAAGGAAAGTGGAACATGAAGGCAAAAAATATTTGTTTTCTTGTAAGGGCAAGAGTCTCGTTTTTTCTGAATGTGCAAGTATGCATCTTGGCTGGAATACGCCACAAATGTGTCTGAAAGGCATATGAAGTCTGCAGCTATCATATCAAAGTGAGACAAGGTCAGTCTAGGGCAAGATATTGACATCTGTACGTCGGCCGTGTCTGATGTCTATCATTTGCCACATTGCCACTGATCTCACGCGGCACAGCATAAATTGCTATTGCATCGGATTGTGTAATATCTCTTCTACATCGTGAAACCCATGCCCAAAAGAATTTTCACGTAAGTCACTGAAATACCGCGCTGCGGGCACAGCCGAAATGCAAAGGCCTAATAATGGGCGGGAAGTCATTTCCCCGGAGTCAAGGGCTTTTACGGCGACCAAAAGCAAGAGGACTGGGACAGTACAAACTGCACTGAAGGAAGACATGGACGTGGTTCTAATCGGCTGTGGCCTTACAAAGTGTGTTCGCATTGAAAACAAACATAATATTTCAAAAGGCCAGATTAGATAAACCTGGACCAAATGGGATTGGGTCGCCCTTGGCTAATACGTTCTTATTACGTACTCGGCCGCGTATCTGAAAACTCGGTGTGGAACGTGACATGGCCGCAGGCCCTGGGGCAAGAAATGCAGTTACCTGCGCAAATGACGCGAGAAACATTAGGGTGCATGTCCAAGTCTCAAAGCCGCCGAACCAGTCCCACAATCTCAGCAGTCCTACTGGGAGGGGGACAAAAGCTCAATACCCTATTATGATTAATAAAGGATATTTGCATTACGTTCGTAACGTTATTGAGACCGCATCACCTCTGTTGTCTAACAAAGCAGAGCAGTGCAGCCTCGGCATTACTTGGCCTTTTGAAAAGGGCATCAAGCTGCTTTGTTGTGGATTTTGGTTGCCTACAAATGTTAATGTGATTTTCTTTTCATTGGGATAACGGAAAGATTCCTTCGTCTTTGCTTTCGTAAAGTTCGCTTGTGCTAATCATTTTCCGACTGTTGCCCTTGTCGGGAGTGTTAACGTAGCGACAACAGCTCGCACAACAGCCCAAATATTACAAATACTATGAGATTCCATAGAAGCTTTCCTTATAGGTTTATTAAGTTCTTGAGGTGAATTTGTGATGAATGCTTAGTTTACAAAATGTCTCTTGAAACCATTGTCAAGCGTTTCACTCTTAGGAATCTGGTGGTTTGGGAAAATGGTGAGAAACGCTGATCAGCATCGGCTTGGATTATCATTAATGGAGTTCCAATATAGATTTTCCGGATGTTACGAAGCAGCTGAACAATGAGAACTTTCTAGGCGCACCCGGGAAATGGGATCCCTAAGGAAAGACTAACGGCTTGCTGACGATTGGACAAAGCCGCAGATTAAAACTGCATGAGGCACTGACAAAGCGCCGCTGAACTTTCATGAGACGACGGGCATCAGAATACTCCAGCAGTCGAGTGCGAAAAATCCAGTAACGTAAAATGCCGCCGAATTTTCATCTGACGCAATCTGACGAGGCATGTACAAATATTTCTGTAACCGTCTCCGGCATAGCCAAGCGACTCCGACAGAGCAGCACACCAAAGGGCATCAGTTTAACCAAACAACATGAAACCTGTACAGCCATTAACATCATAAATAATGTGAGGAGTTTTTACGTACGGCCGGGAGCAATTCTGCGAGCGATTCGGTCGATCAGATTCAAGTCATCATGTTTTCCGTAATTACTTACATTCTGCGGCGCAGAGCGGCACGTTTGCTGTATACTTTGTCGTCGCCGTTTTCTAAACGTTTTTTCCATGTCACGGTGGTCTTTCGAAGACATTTTGGAGCGGCTTCTTAACCCGCGACTTGGTGGAGTCGGACGTCGGACTTTTTTGCCGGTAACTCCGTAGCCAAACAAACAGCGCCGTCAACTTCAATGACCCTTGATACTTCAGCTGTGTACATTTTGGTAGACATAAAATTGGCGGGGTCACCCAAGGTAATGCCAAAATGACACCATAAAGACGAACTCCAGACATTACCGTTTTTCGAACTTGCTCGTTCGTTATCAACCTACTGATCATGCAAAATAGTCGACAGTGCGCAGCATGCGTTATAATGACATGAAAGATCGATGTAGATCATCCTCGACACGCAGAAGGTCATCACAGGCCGAATTTACGCAACTGTGGTTTTTAAAATGTATGGTCAATTTACGTCAAACCAGTTGAGAGCCATTTCAACTTTTTTTGGTGCGAGCACGAATATTAAGAGGCATTTGATATTGTTTAATGATGTTTAAATACTTTTACGCGTCATATCTAGAGCACTTAAAAGCAGCATGTCAGTGGCCTCTTAATAGTGCATGATTTAGCTTGATATCTGTCATCATTCTTCTTTCATAAACGGTTACTGACATCATATGCATGCATGCATTTTCACGTATTTCGGGCTCAGGATGTCCGTTATTTTTAATTTGTACGCGATGAACGGTACCGCCTAAATAGGTCAAACATTGACCTCTGACGCTACCTGTGAGCTAAGATATAATCCTGAGGTCTAAAAACCTAGCATAACCGGAGCTGCATATTCGAGGGAGAAATCGATTGCCGTTTGAATTATCCAAATCGGTCTATTGTTGCAGGGTTATTAAGAGCGCGAGTCTGATGCCTCCGCTGGATTAACATACCCACATGTGAATTTACGCTGCTTTTTGAGACTGTGGCGTGATGTAACATGCGCTGCAGTCGCACATATTAAAGCGAGTCCGTTATCATCCACTTTAACCCACCTTAGATTCGTCCGTAGTGGTAACATGTACGGGTGTAAGCGTGACGAAGTGCACATAGACCCCTATCAGGGACACATGTATTCATCACGTCGCTTTCAGTTGTGTGTAGTTATGCCTTTGTCATGCGCGCGGCTACCGTCACCGGCTAATTTCTGTCAATAAAAACGGTTCAGGTCAAATGAAATGACTCGTTCGTTCGAGTTCTGTTCAAATAAGAGTGGAGTGCATGTGATAGCAAAAACAATGTATTTATGTATATATGTATATATGCAAGAGCCCTCGTCGTCGAAGACCATTTACAGATATGAATCAATCATCGATTTTTACAAGCCAGTCAAAACGAGGGAAGTAAGAAAAGGGCACAAACAAATAACTATTCAGGCCTACAGAGGTAATTCGTCATCACTGACCGCTATACCACGTGTGGTAACAGTAAATCACACCCATACCTGTACAAGACAAGCAAAAGCGTGCGATCCGCCAGACAACAGTTTGTGCTTCCTTGCTTTCTCTCTCATGATATGACAGGAATGCCACAAAAGTAATCGATTCACGATACTGTACAAACCTGGAACCGATAAGGCACAAACCAAACTGACACGTGGATAGGGTCACAACCAGGGTCCGAGCCTGCGAGCGACCCAATCGTGTGCCAAGGTGAAGCCAGCCATTCGCTTAGCAGTTGCACATAGTGACACCAGTGTGACAGTGGAAGCAGGCACGGGTGACGGCGGCCGTCGGGTGTCGTGGCCTTGAAAAAAGTATTGCACAACGACAAATGAAGCCAAAAACCACCTGAAGCGTTGGATACATTGATCAGGCCACTAGACAAGCTAAGCGGTGAGAGAAACGATAATTGTACACGGTTCCGATGCCCGAGACCGGCGTAGGAGAGAGAGGGTAAAGGTCCAACAACCATTCCACACAGCGTTGCTCGCACAACACTAGATACATCAATGCCACCGTCTGTCATACTTGCCTTTGTATAATTTGCGCGCGCTGGGGTCATCGACCCTTTGACTTTGACGCGATCTTGACGCGGAGTCGGACAGGTAAAGCGAGCCGCCCGCGTCCGGCCGCTGCTTGCTGTAAGACTGGTACTCAGGCATGGGGTCATAGTACAGTTCGTTAGTGTTGAACGTCGACGCCAGTCGGTTCATGCTGCGCTCCTCGTCCGAGCTGGAGAACTTCCTGCCCAGCTTGCCGTCGCCGAAGTCGAGCTTGCGCGACGGCGGCGAGCTGTAGTAGCTGAGGCCCGGGTCCGGCCCGCGGCGCGCGTAGCCCTCGTCGCGCATGATCTCGTCGATGGACTTGAGCACGCTGTGGCCGGCGTCGCGCGCGCTCGCCGCACCCTCCGGCCGGTCGCTGAACGAGAGCTCGGCGTTCTCGCGCAGCCGCGCCAGCCGCATCAGCTCGTCGTGCAGCGTCGAGTTCTCCTCGATGTGGTGGCGGCGGCGCGAGATCTCCTGCTTGATCTTGTGGCGGCGCTCCTCGCGGCTCAGCATCTCGTCGTCCTCGTCGCTGACGTAGGGCGACGGGTGCCAGGAGCGCGGCTTGCGCGACTTGCGCGAGAGCCGGTGCCGGGGGCTGCCATCGCTCAGGTAGGCCCGGCCCAGCTCGGACGAGTGCAGCACGCCGCTGTCGCTCAGGCGGCGCTGGTAGGATCTAGAGGACAGAGAGAGAGAGCCGGCGCTGTTATCGGCCTGCCGGCGGCGAGGCGGCGGCGGCGGGCGGCGGCGCGCCCGGCCACCGCGGGCTCCGGAGATAAATGGCGTATAACCAGCCTGAGAAGCGCTAGCATGTATTCTGCGAACTGCCATGGTCATGACAAGGAGGAGATGAACTATACAAAACAGACGCTGGGAAGATACAGAGGAAGACGAAAGGAATGTCATGTCTGTAGTACGCATTGCTCAAACAATGTACAAGACGACACGTACTGGATGACTCACACACAAGACCAGTTCACGCAGATATTCGTAAATGAGATAAAAACTACAAAAAAATGAAACGGGCGCAAAAGGACAGAAAGTCGAATCCGCGTATCCTGCGATCACCAATGCAGATATATTTGGATTGTTCTACAAGGCCAACCGCTGACGCGTCCAGTATATCGCAGTAAGCGCACTCGATATGAAATATGTCACTGGCACAACCAATAATGCTAGAGAGAAGACGTTCCAAGCAGGCAAACCTCACCACGACGGCTAGTGCAGGAGCGGCATGGCATTCAGGCGTGACGCCGGGTATTAATGGTATGCGGAATGCAACTAGCAAGCAAAACTGCTAAACCTCAGGCCTCGGTACGCCCGGAGAGAATACCTTAACAGAAGAGACAGTCTTTACATGATGTATTCGTCATCCCACAACCCACTTCCCTCATGGGACCTGCACGAGAAAGAAAACAGCGGCTACTGAAGGAACAACAGTCATCATCCGGGTGTCGGCGCGATCGGCTACGAGAACGACGAGGCATGCCCGGTGCTCGCGCCTCATCAGTCACACTGCGCGAAGTTCATCGACTGCGTAAACGGCGAAGCCAGGCAGCCCGCGCCTCGCCGTCCCCTGCCGGCCGCGGGCCGCGTATTGAGGACGCCGCCCAGGCCGGGGAGACAGGGCGTAGAGAACACCGCCGGAGAACGCGCACACAGAAAGAGAGAGACAGCGGGTGAGGGACGGTGGTGCTGCACAGAGTACTCTAGCCGCCGGCGCCGGCTCCGGGTGTGGCGGCGCGGCGCCGCCGCTAGGCTACGCTACGGGAAAGCGTGTCTAGGGTCGGCCGGTCGGCCGGCCGCGGCCGCGCGCCTACCTGTTGGCGTTGGCCAGCCGCCGCTCGAGCAGCTCCTCGCCCAGGTACGAGCTGATGGCCGTGTCGCGCAGGCCGCCGCCGTACGGGCCGATGTACGGGTGCGACGGGTCGCCCCAGCCGCCGGTCCGCTCCCGGCCGTCCAGCGACTCGTACTCGAGGGACTTGAGCCGCGAGCCCATCGAGCCGTACACCTGCGGACGCGACAGACGCTGCGTCTCGCTCGGCGCCCGACGGAGTCGAGGCAGCCCGCTTCGATCTCAGGGCGGAGGTGCAGGCAACGCTAAGATTTCACTGCATTGCCTCGGGGAGCCACGTGGCCTTTGTGTTGCAGTTAAAGGGCCGTTCGAAATTCACGAGCACTGCTAAGCAGTATTTTAACTGTGAGCAATAAAACGAGTTTTAATGTCTTGCTGGAAGGCAAATGAGTCCATTGCAAAATTTATTGGTGCCTTTCGATATCTACCATGGGCGACCTCGGCCAGACATCTAAAACCCGTTGGGCCCTCTCTAATTGGTCTCGGAGAGCAAATTTCAAACGTTCTCTACAAAAAAAACACAGCAAATAACACAGCATATAACACAGCATAATGCACATCGCATTTTGGCCACTAGTTCAAGATCTTAAATACACTCCCATGAGCCCCTCAACTTTTCCATCCGGCGGGTGAGTCCCGTCAGCAGCGTCCGCCAATTGCGAACATCCGCCGCCGCTCACCAGCAGGTCGTCGTCCTCGCGGATGGGCGACACGCCGGCGCTGAAGAGCTTCGGGTCGCTCAGGTGGCGGCGGCCGACCGGGAAGCGGCGCCGCCGCAGCGTCGGGCTGAACGACGTCAGACCCATGCGCTGCTCGATCCTGGCGGCGGGCGCGGCGGTCAGCGTGGCGCGCTGGCGGCGCTCGCGGCGCGCCGGCTGCCGCGCGGCCGGCCGCCGGTCGATACGGTGGCCGCCGCCGGGGGGCGCCGCTCATCGAGTGAGTTATCTGGCTGGCCGCCGTCGGTGCCGGCCGGTGCCGCGGCCGCCGCCGAGAGCGGCGCTGCATCACCGGCGTCGGACGGCTGCGTTCGTGGCCGCACGGACAGCCCGTAAAAGGGCGCCGCCGCGCCCCGACGGAGCGCGAGACATTGATGAACGTGCTCGCGGCGCCGGGGATCAGTGCGCCGGGCGGCTGGGCGAGGATTCGGATCTCGACTGGCGCGCCGAGGGGCCTCACCGTTGCCGGGTGGCCGGCGACAGGTTGGTCTGGCGGAGAGTACGGCGCCGCTCCTCGTTGAGCGCCGATAGTTCGGCCTCCAGAAGACGACGCTTCTCGTCAGAGGCCGTTCGCAGCTCGTTCTTCAGGCTGTTGGCGTACGTCAGCTGGAACGTGTCGGCACGAACTCAGGGCTAGTAACAGAGACGCCATGTCGCCGCAGACGGTGCCCGCCCTTCCCCCTCTTCCCGCCCACGGTGATGGCAAGTGACAATGGTTCCGTGGATGAGCCTCGCGGACATCTTATCGGCAGGCAGCCCCGCGCGTTGGCGGTGGAACGACTCAAGACGGGAATGAATGGGGTCCGCTGAGAGCGTTCAAACGGCACTAGGCAGACGTTAATGGCAAGCGGCGGGCTTTCAGGCGACGCGGCGGGCGACGCGCAAAAATGTACCTGGTTGGCGAACGTTTCGGAAAAGGAAGACGATACACCGGGCTTGTTGTAGACCAGGTGCTGAAGATCCGGAGGCAGGACCGACGCTATGCTAGCGTTCAAATTCTCGCGAGCAGCCTCTGCAAAACGACACGGAGTCCATGTTCGCAACAGCTCAAATGGGCATGTCCGGCTTTTATATACGTTGTTAATGGGCTCGAATATAAAAATGTAAACTAAGGCCTGCATACCTTTTAACTTTTAGCATACTAAAAGAATATACTTATCGCATTGGGTGCACATCGTATGTTGTTTGCATATCTCTTTGAACAACAAACTTCAGGCTCTCGCTTTCATCAGCAAGGAGTCTGGAAAAGGCTCACGATTCTTTGGCGTAGTTCTCAAAGTTCCTGTCTGAGCTGCGCGTCTATGTCTGGTCCCTCACACCAGCAGCATAGCAACAGGCGCCTCCCGGCCACATCGGCTCAGTCTCATCACCACCTGAGGCTAGCCGCTTGATCCTCACACCGGGCGACCTGGCCGGCTGCCGTGCTCCGCGGCTGAACGAGCCACCTGCGACGCGGTTCGTCTGACTGCCGCAGGCGAACGGTCATGGGGTCGCTGCGGCCTCGCCCTCGGGCCGTGGATCACACCAGAACCGTTCGCGGTGGATGTGGCCGGCTTCGGCAATCAGGGCGGGGCGTCGCTGGGTTTGGACGGTTCCGGGGCGGCGCGTGGATGAACTGCGGGCTCGCTCAGCGAGACCTAAGTGACTCTGTTTCATTTATTAAATGGTTGGTTAAACACATTTGTGTTGATATGACCGCCATTGGTATGTTTCATTTTGTTAGCTCCACCCACTATGTCTCGGTGCGCCAAACATGACATGTGTCACTTGTTTGCAAACCCTATCCCCATTTCAACGTCACCTTCGATTGCCTGTTCTGTTTTGACGGTAGATTAAAATATCCCCGAAGGCTTTGGCCAAACAGCTGCGCTATTTCAACTAAAAGGTATCGGAACCTGCAAATCCACTGCGAGAAAATTTTGCTCGAGGAAATTCACTTTCCCCACGTCTGCGGACGTTCCGCGTCTGCCAGGCAATCTAATTTAATTTCCCTCGACGCTGGGACACCTACCACTTCCCTCATCTGAGAACACACTCCGAACCGACAGTGGCGGTACCGCTGCCCGAATGGGGATGGCTCAGAGACCGGGAGACGCTACATGAAAAGAGATCATCATCAGGGGCACTTTGCCAAATTGTAACACAATGACGCGATTAATCAAATAATTGCGGAACCATCTGTAACAAGCGGAGTGTAACGGAGTGTAGGTCTGTAACAAGCTTCACGTGCTAACTCATTGTTTCGAGCCAGTTGAGTCCTGCTCAGCCTCACCCCAGCCACGGATCATTCCTGGCCACCGTACGGCGACGACAGCCACCGCACCTCCCGTCGCGCGGCGGCACCAACACTTGAAGACACCGCTAGAACGGGAGACGTGACGCCACGTCGCAGCGGCAGCGGCAGCGGCGGCGGCGGCGGCGGCGGCGGCGGCACTCACCCAGCGTGGCCAGCCGGTTGGCCTCACTCATGATGCCGAGCGCCGAGCCGGGCCGGGCCGGCAGCTCGGGCAGCGGCGTTTTGGCGGCGGCCGCCAGGTTGGTCATGCTGGTGCTGGGCCGCGCCATGGCCAGGCTGTTGAGCGAGGTCGGCTCGCGCAGGTCCGCGCTGTCCAGCGACGCCTGCCGGTGCAGGCCCGAGTGGCCCCTGCCGGAGAGGCGGCGGCACACGGTGATTCGCCGAATCGCAGCGGCACTGTCCCAGTAAAAATGTAGTATAACAGAACAAAAAATACGCAGCACTATACACGGGTAAAAATACCGCAAACAGAGGCGTGCACTCGTGATAATACAGCGTCAGCTGGAGCTAGTAAACTTTACGGCGTGTGGGATTTAGGCTTCGGCGCGCTGTGGGCCAACCCCAGCATCACTCATTCTGAAGACGGAGTGGGCGGCGTTTAATGGACACCGGATACGGATACGCCCCCAGAGCGACAGAGCGGGCTATTCTCAGCGCACGCCGCTAAGTGGGCGGTGCCGTGGGTGCCAGGACAGCCTGCCGTTCCGGCTCGTCGCGGGCACCACCCGCCGAGCACTAAACTGAAGCGAATCCCTTCCTCGATGTTTTTTTCTGCGTGCCAAGAAATCCTAACGCCAGAAATTCAGCCAATTTACGGGAGTGAAATGCCGAACTTGGAGAGATATTCGTGTTCAGTTAAAACCCATTTTAAAAACGATATGGGGACAAGGCAATTGATACAAAATAGTTCTTTCGTTAATGACAGTCCAGAAAATCCGGGAAGCCATTTGAAATAAAAAAATATATTCCTCAATATCGTCAACCAGTTAGTTGTTTTGCATATTTAAGTTGTCATTTCCCATGTCTGCCCCATGTCCCAGTACCCGTAACATTTATGAAAAACATTTTTAAAGGGTTAATGCATGGTTGGGAGTGGCGTACCTCACATTTGAGAAGCCCATTTATATTTTTTTTTTGAAAAGTTCCTAGGCGCGAACTGTCAATACAAAAACATAGCAGAAACACGTCCAGTCGTTTTTTTTTATATATAAGCATCCAAACGCCAATTTCCAAGACCACAACGGCGGCACGTGCCATGATTTTCCATGATGACTAGCACATGAATTTCCTTCCTTGTCAGATGTCCAATCTCTCGGGCCAAATGATATGACACACATGATAGTCTCGACTTCCTCCCCACCCCAGATGTCCGTCCGGAGGCCGACCGAACATTACGACCAGATGGCAATACAGCACAGGAACACAGAAAGAAACGTTTTGCCTGAACATATCCACATCATCCAGGAAAGCCACTGTCCAGCAGAGCTGATACTTCTCCCCGAGTGGTGCTCCGTTTCCTCCCTCCCGACCGCAGACGGCGGTGCCTGGACTCCCCGTCCCTCCCCGCCCGAGGCCAGCACCTGGCATCGCCCCTGGCAGTGGCGCCCTGTCCATTGCCAGCAGAGGTGCCCCAGGGACGGCCGGCTAACGATGACTGACGTCTCCCGCCGGCGCCGCTGGCTCGTTCATCAGTACAGCCGCGAAACGGGAGCCGGTCCGCACGCCGCCCGGGAAATACCGTCACACGGCCGCCGAACAAAACAAATTAAGCAACGAAAACAAAGAAGGCAGCAAGCGGTTTCCTTAAGCAGACGTGAAAAGGGCTCTTGCGACGTTTTTTTTCACAAATAGGATGACGGCATATATGCCGACATGCGGAAGAAACAAGGAATGGTTGTCATATATTTGATTTAACTTGGCGGAGCGCTACCGCCCGCAAACGTCGTCCAGGGGGGAACGGTTTGACCCCCGCCTAAAATCCAAAGTAAAGGTGACAGATGATTGAAAGTGACGCGATTAGATACCTTCTTCCTAGTTCTTTCTAAAACTACCCTATCTGACTTACTTTATACGTCACATCTTCTGTCAGGTCAGGTCAAATCGAGGCATGTTAGGCTTATGTTAGAGATAAAGCAACCGTCACTTTTTTTGTCCGTTTGGTGGTTTTGAGTGTCATAGAAACTAGAGTACGGTTCAGATGTCCTGTTCATAGGCATTTGATATGATGTTAAGTGAAAGACACTCGAAAGTCATCCGAGGTCATGTCAGGTCATGGTTCTCGCTGCTGACTACGCACCTTCCGATGCACGGCGGGGCGATCTCTACGGGGTTTAAACTTCGGTATCTGAAGAAGCTACCGTCCTATTAAGCAGCAGCCTTAGAATCGATGAGCAATTGTAAAAAGGTACTGTGCGTTCCAGAAACGTACGTTAAACCCAACTGGGGATCGAAATGACCCTACCGCCGGGATGGGTTAAGGCGTGGATCTGAGCGGCCAATCCGTTCCGGACGCATGAACCGGGCGAACCGGTAATGAGCCCGTGAATCATAGTTCGCGGGCCAGTTGATCCCCGCCTTCATCTCGTCCTTGTCGGTAAAACGTTCAGTTAAACTCTTATGTCTCAGAGCACCTCTGAACTGTTTTGTGCTGCAACGGCAACTGTGAGTACCGTACTCTAACCTTAACCCGCGCACGACCGTGGGTCGGCGACGATCACGCCCGACTAGTGGGGGGAGGGGCGATTGACCGCCCCTCTAACTCACGAACGGTTGGTCGCATGATAAAAATAAGCATACCGTTGGAAAGCTTGTGATGAGTAGAGTTCGAAACTGGTCAGTTTTAGTTTTAGATAATATGTAAGCAATTTACGTCCTATGCATGTTTTCTCCCAGCCCACTGCATGGGACCGAGAAACGGCCTGAATCTCAAGGGCTGTGACTAATAACGCATAGGTAAAAGCACCGGCGCACAAGTAAAGGTCCGCAGATGCCGATACACGCCTTATTTCTCCGATTTGTTCAATATGTACGCCGAAACGTTGAGTCAAAGACACGGCAATTTTCACGTCGGTTATCGGTGGGTGCCGCAGCCGTACGCAGTAAGAAATTAACGGGACCTAATTTTAGCGTTCCTTTATTTTCGCGACATAAGCCTATCCATGTAAATTCTTTTGATCTTAGTGGTTCTTGTGATGGTTTCTCATGATTAAATTTTGGAAACATTCATTAGTTACCAATCTACACAACTAATGGAGCTTTATTCGCGAGAGACTGTTTATTTCCAAATATGGATTTTTTTAAAAACTTTTTGAAGTTTTTGGCATTACCTACGTCTGTGGAAGCCAGTTCTGCCATTTTCTACACATTCTGAGTAATTTATCGATGATTTTGACGGTGGCACATTTTGGCTCACAACAGTTATTCGTGACCTGACCACAGGTCATTGGCTGGAAGTTATTGATACTTTACCCATTGATGGTAACTAGATGTCTGCTTCACTCCACACCAAAAATGTTATGAGAAATTCCATCAATTTCCGAAAAAATGACGACCTGTCTCAAAAATTTAATAAAAAAAATTAAAAAAATTCAAAAGGATTGACCTCGGGTCAATGACCCCGAAAATTCCAAAAAAAAACTGAGACAGCAGATTTGTTGCATCTGTCAAGATCACTGATCTCTGAAAGTATTATCGTGATATCTTGTTTTCCGAAAAAGTTGCATTGCGCTAACCTTTTTTCGGATATAGGTCCGTTTGACCTGACCTAGGGCAGATACTTGACTGGATCTGAGGCCAAAACTTTGACACAATGTGTAAAAATAATCAAGCAAAAGGTACGCAAAGTTTCGTGGCGCTGTGTTTGGTCGCCCTCTCGCAATCCCAGAAAAACCTCAGGGGAGGGGGCGGTCAACCGTCCCCCCCTGAGGTTGAGGTGAGATTAAACCCGTCCCAGTCGGGTGCAGGTTAATTCAAAATCGTGTCATAAAGAGATCGTTATCAAGCTGGAGAAGACTTAAACCTAGAAAACAATGTCAGGTATATTCCGCATCATTACTGTTCATCCAAAAGATAGCACTAAGTTAGATTTCTTGACTTTATACAAGGAAGGCTGTGAGAATAATTAGTTACTGGGACAATTAAGACAATTAAGCCAACTTAAACTTCAAGCGCTTACTGCGTAGCTACCGTATTTCATAAAACGAAGTTAAGCCAAAGCCACCAAATTAACGTTGCAATGCCAGTGACGGCAGTGGACGCGGTGGTTCCGAATATCGCAGACGTGTCAAAACACCCTCCGAACGCCGAGACTCGCAGTGCGCACCAGGCCGGATGACGACCTGCACCGAGCTTTCTGCGTTCAGCTGTCCGGCTCGAAAACCGGAGTAGTGAGAAAACTGTGTGGACCGAGTCCTATCTCGCGGAGCTTGTATCACTGTCCTCCCGGCATTCCTCATCACTAGAATTAAAAGTCTGAAGTGTTCATTTCCTGCACTTGTTGCACACTAGGCCGTAATGATGAGGGAGAAAACACTGCATGAAACGGAAAAATAAGGAAATTACGAGACAGCGAGCCAAAACGGTGTACTGTGATGGGTTCAGGGCCTACATTTGAACTGAAGGGCAAAAACACATTGAAATAGTAGTGCCACGCCCCTAAGAAGAATGCATTTCCCTTCAAACCCGTTGACACAAAACATCCATTGCACTTAAGTCGCCACTTGACAGATGGGCGACCTCTTCATGATAACTTCAAAAGGGAGTGTTCCCCATTTTGACACTCCGACCGGCCGCAGTGTACCTCCCAGTCGCAGCCTACAGACACGGCGCGCTCCGCCTCACCGCTTGGCCAGCTGCTTGTGCTTGTCGCGCTTCCTGGCCGTGGGCAGCGGGGCCGCCTCCTGGTCCATCGGCAGGTAGGGCAGCTTGCGCCGGATCCGCAGCGACTTCTGGCTGTCCGTCTCGCTTATCGTGTCCGACGAGTCGTCCCGGGGGCCGCGCGGAGTGCCAGCCGGCGTGACCGGAGTGCCGACCGGAGTGCCTGCGGGCGCGGTCGGCGTGAGTGGGCGGTGCGGCCGGCCGGACACGGTGGGCGGGACGTGACCTTCAGGACTGGCGGAACCGATCAGGAGCGTTGATCCACCGGCTCGGATGCGGGGCTTCTCAGGTGCAATCAGCGCGCGCGGGGGCACTTTGGTCGGTAGTCGCTGAGTGCGGGGAAAAGGCTGATCTAGGCCGTCGACGCGTCACTGCCAAACGGACTTTGCTCCCTGACATAATCATATCCAGCTCTAGTGCACTGGAATCCTCGCAGCTTATGAGTGGACATAATGATAATCGCAATCATCATAGGTATTTAGCAGCCGAATAGTTAACTTGTAATTATTAATGAATGAAAACCAAAGTGATTGTATACCATATTCATAACAGAGCAGAAAAAGTACGTTTAGACCCAAAGTGTGAAATGACACATACATAATTTGTCAAAGCGCAAGATGAGCTGCTTTACAGTTTTTTTCCCATTTTTCATCAATAGCGGCCAATTTTTGCCATCGAGAACTATTGCACAGTAGCTCCTCGCGGCAGGAGACATGGTCACAGGACATTCCTACCAATGCGTGTGGCGATATCAGTGCAATCAAACATATTGGTAAGCGGAAGCACGATTCAATCTAACCAGCTTCCAGCAGTGCCACACTAAGGAGCTCTTTTAATCGCCAGTGCACGGTTTCGCAGTTGCAAATCTAACATCTCAATGAGGCTTAGGTTAGTCAAGAAAACCCAAAGTTTTTCAATACGAGTTTACTGTGTTCAAGATCTCTTATCGATCACTGCCTCCCCCAAAAAAGGCTAAGACTCATTATTAAAAAGGGAGCAAATAATTGGAGCACCGCACGACGGACGACAAAAATTATCCCTGCTTTCTGCTCTTCTTGAGGTGCTTCTGACGAGGGACGTAGCCTGAGGGGCATGGGTGCCATGGCCCCCTGAGCCGAGCGGTCTACGCTAGATACATATATAGCGATTTCGCTGGAATACGTAATAGTGGCCATATATATGTTGCAAATGCAAACATTATATGTTTTTCCGTGCATTTAATATGACAAAAAATACATAACATGGCTGTTTTTTCCTACAAATTTCGTCATGTGCCAGGGGCATATGACGAAATTTGACATCGGGCCCTCCGTGAGGAAAATGCTGGCTATGTGCCTGCTACTGACGTGTTTTTTGTTTTCGTCATTGATGTATATATGTAGGGTCAGTTCAATAACAAGCTTTCATTTCGTTTCTTTTCGTAAAAATTGGTCCGACGACAGACAGATATAAGGGGGAACTGAACGGCTCTACGCACGGGTTTCAAGCAAAGGTTTGAAGTTTGGAGATTTGTTGAAATGTCTGAACATTTGACCGCATGAGAATAAGGTAACGATCACTGACTTTTTTGGAGATGAAGTAACTGACTGCATCATCACTGTTATCCACTCAAAATAACATCTAACAGATAAGCAGAAGATTTTTGAGGTAACTACGACTGTAGCAAGGATGCATTTTATTGCCCTCCTTACAAAGCGCACAGCAAATCACGCATGATAGCAAAGGCCCAGATCGTCATGGTCGATAACAAAATTAACTCATGCGCAACGATAATCTAAAGGCAATATGCTCAGCTCTGTGGTGCAACATACCTTGTATGAACACTGGACTTGTGTACAGCAGATCGCCAGTAATAGGATGGCGCCTGAGAAAGAAAACGCTGGTTATTGGTCTGCATTGTCTGGTCATCGCAATTCTGCATTTCATCTCCGTAAAATAGCCAAGGGAGAAGGGTGCTACTGAGCACCTCCTACATGTCCCATAAAAAGGTCCAAAACGCCAGAAACGACCTTCACAAGGAACGCCACCGAAAAAGCAGAGTTCGCATAGACGTACAGGTGCATAGGCTCACGCCTAAACGGTTTGTGTTCAAGTTCGACTTTGCCGGAGATGGGCCACTCAGTTCTTAGCTTTGAACAATATTGGTATTCTTAACAAAGGCACACATACATCACCCAACTTTCATTATTCTATTAGCGATGACACTCGTGGATAATCTTGAACGAGTTTGTTTTTTATGAAAAGGAAGCAGACCAATGTGTTTTATGGTTTTCGAACTGCAGCCTCTGTGCCACAGAGGAAACACAGAGCTAAGAAGGAGTCTCTGTGGGTTTCATTTCTTTATATACCTTGGGAAAATTGCCCACAAATCGTTGCAGCAGAACTCGTCATGGAGGAAGTTCTGTCGTCTCAGTGCAGCGGACGAAAGCCACGTGGGGCATAACGAGCGTTTATTGCCGAGCTCGTTTTAAAAGAATACGCAGAAAAATGGAAGGAAAATGTGGAATTGTTCCTTGTGAACCTTTTTGCAACGTTATGCCCATTAATTACTGAAGGGTCCTGGTCTTGCATCTGGATGTAGTTTAGTTAAATAATGATTTATCTTACGCTGAGTACAGCTCATACCCTAGTAGCACTTTCGATTTGCCGAAACAAAATCGATTTATGCATCTTGAATTGTGCCGTCAATAGAAACGAGCAATTTTGCATTGATTTTATTTTCGCTTTAAATGCATTAATTTCTGCCCACCAGATTCTGCTATTAGGTTCAATTCCCTGCTGGAACAGGACAATACTTGGTTCATTACCAGACGACAAAAATGCATGCATGAATCGGCGCTATGCACACTCTCAGAGTTAGCATCAGAGGCGCATTATTTCGCAATTTCTGTGCCTTTGAGAGTATACCATTTTCCAATATCAGGGCGAGTGCAAGCAGTCGCCACAGAGATTAAATTTTCTACGATTTTTCGAAACATCTCCCTGACGTTAGCAGACAATGAAAGTGTCCGGGCTGTCGGCGGGCTTTCGAATTCTCTAAGTCCATTCATTCAAGTACATTAGATCCTCCGTTCTTGAGAAAGACTTGCTAACTGAAGGGCTCAAAAGAGAACTAGTTAAAGGACTCCTTAGGCCGAGCTGAAACCAGCATCGATTTACCTGATTAGTGGATCGACGTGTGACGTCATCTGCGTTGCCATGACTGCCGGCGTCTGATTGGCTACTAAGACGATAGGCGTGGTTGACTTCATTTGAGCACTCGCTGGAGAAAATGTCAATTCAGTTGCCTCTCACGCAAAGTCCAAAGCCCCGTCATGCAAACTGTAGTCTAAATAAATAGTTGCACACTCCTCTCGCCTGATGTCATGTTGAAACTGGCTTATTATTCACTGATGAATGATCATAATTAATTTTCCAGAATGTTACAAAATATTGCTAATGAACAACACATAGCGTACTAACAAAACAGTTAACAGGAATGTCGGACCTCCTTCCGTCGGCTGAATGGCTCATTCGCCTTGCTGTCAACCACTTGATGCAAACAACCAGTAACCCTCTGAGGGCGGCCAAACTGACCACCAAACACGAGGCCCAGCCGTTCCCAGCCTGACCCGCAATTCCCACACCACGGCGTATTGAGCCGGGAGCCTCCCTGGACGGGACCGGCCGCCACGAATCGAGCTCCCGGAAGCGGCGACTGCGCCCGCTGCGCCCGTCGGCGCGGCCCACCTGTGACGGTGGAGCCGGGCAGCAGGGAGGCGGTGGGGACGCTCTGGTACTGGCGCGCCGACGGCTGCTGGCCCTGCTGCAGCAGCCGCTGCTTGCGCTGGTGCTGCGCCTGGTGGTGGGCCGCCATCTGCTGGTGGTACATGACCTGCTCGGGCGTCAGGCCGGCGGGGTAGCCCAGGCTCGGGTCCGGGACGCCCGGCAGGCCGACAGGTGCGGCCTGCGGCACCACGGGGCGCGGGTAGACGGCGGGCGGGCGCGGATAGGCGGCCGGCGGCGGTGCCGCCGTCGGCCGCACCGTCTTCTCCTCCGGCCGCGGGCCCTGACTGCCCAGACCTGTGGCGGCAGGAGGGAGAGGTGAGGTCAGCTGGGAGGGGAGAACGCTCCAGAATGCTGTCGAAGCCGCCGGACAGGCAGAGGTCGGCTGAAGCTGCCAGTGCGGCCAGGCTCCGGCAGCCGACCGCTGACGACTGGAGAAGCTCTTTACTGATTTGACCTTAACCACATCGCAAATCAGCAACGGGATAGGCGTTTCGCAACGGGTTAAGCAGCCGAACCTAGAATCTATGTAGGACTCAGTCGGGCCGTCTGGTGACGGTCTACGCCGCGAAACCAAACCAAAAAAAAAAAAAAAAACGAAACAATGACTCTGCATGCATGGCTCGAGATTTCCGAAAATTATTGGACGGGAACGTCTTCATGTGATTTTAGACCGTTTTCTTCCAACCATCGCTACAAGCCTGACGTTCAAATCTCTGAAGACTGGATGGTCTCGACCCTGCTTCCCCCCATCTCCAGCCATGTCTGCATGTCATTCCCGAGTCTGAGTCGGGCAGCACTTAACCACGCAGGCAGGAGGATTTCATTTTATAATGTCTTTGATCTGAACCGTGAAATTGCTACTAAAGCCACAAATGTGCACCACTTTACAGTGGCACTTACATCTTCAAAACGAAATATCACTTCATATTTTCGCGAGAAATAAACAATGAAATGCAGTAAATGTATCTACCGTAGCCTTATCTAGGCAGAATACCAATTCGGCGTTCTGCCAAGTGAAAAAAGGATTAACTGACAAGCAAAGCATATCAAGGAGCAAGGAGTGATGTTACACATAAGGTCTTCTAGACTCAGTCTGACTGAAGCTGAAACGGAACGTCGTGAACTAATAAGACCGTAGGCGCCACCATCGGCGATTACAGCAGGTGCAAGCGTCACCCATTCTTCGGACGGGGACATGAATCATTTTTTGTTCTCCCCTTTCTAGCTCTTACCCGTTCGTTCACCTCATGACTGAAACGAAACACATTCATGCATTCGTTTCCTCTGGTAATATGAAATAACGGGCGATAAAAATCCGAAGAGAAATAAGGCTTCGGGAACTGGCTGGGTTTAAATGAACCAAAGTGTACCTGCACTAAAAACCATGGCGGTACCACTGGGTGCAACGGCCACCATAGTTTCCAACGGCTGAAAGATACGTCCTTATGACAAACAATGATGCAAATAATCTCACTGAATGCTAATACCTGATTCCCGCAACTAAGCATGCATATGGTACTCATGGTACTCATAGTACTCATAGTTGTGTTATCCCCATTGAATCCATCACGTACAGTAGACATTAAGTTCACCTAAACGTAACTCTTTTTCAGCGTCTTCCCATCCGCACGGAGCTCGCCAACTGTTCCCTGAGTCATCGCACATTGACTGCCGTCAGCACATTCGTTGGGTCGATGGCACTGAGTGTCTTCCCCAACGTCCTCGACAGTAGCGCGAACATCATCTCATAATCCATACAATAGTGGAAAAGATACAAAGCCTTCGAGACAACAACCGGTGTCGCAAGAGAAACAGGTGGTTAATACAGACGTCAAAATAATTCGTCATTTTCGCGGTCCTGAGTGCTAACACTTATTTCTATCCATTGTTTTTATGACTGATAGTTTAATTCCCATGCCTCTTCCTTGTGACCCTCGATTCCGTCTTTCTGTTGACAGCACATTTCCAGTTCCATTAAAAGGCGTAGTAAGAACAAAAACGTCTGGCACGGCTTTTCTGCAGTTTTTTCAAGGCCAGGAAGTAAGTTCAAATAAAGGTGCATAAAGGTACAGGCACGAGATCTAGGAAATTAAAATTTAATGTCTCTTACATTGTTCGCACATTATTTTAAAATACCATTTAAGTTTAGATATTACAAACGAGCTCTTTGTACCCATTTCATTGCCCGTTTCGCTGTTTCTCAACCTACTGGCTCTAATTCACAAAAATGAACTAATAAAAGCACAGCGAAGGAAATCACGATTACAATGATATCATCATGACAGACGTACACGCGGCCAAACCAAAACTAAGCGTTACTGCACCTACCACCTTTTAACTGGTCCCGGCCATCGGATGCTGCAAATCCTTTGCAAACCGTTCTTTGTTTGCGAAGTGGTGAGAGCTTCGCTCCACAGCGCTCCGTCCGTCCGAGGCAAGAGGCAATCCATCTTGACTGTTCTGGTTCCGCCCAGACCGACGACGCAGAACACTAGCACGGGACGATGTCCATCCGGCCCACTTTCCGTTCGGCCTCGTTCTGCCCGTGTCGTAGTGCACGGAGGAGGGCCGCGGCTGCATAACCAGACCCTAATCGATAGCCCCGGCCGCGGCTCGGTGAAAGCGGAAAGCCCGACTGGAGACCGACAAACAGGTAGGCAAGGAAGGCAGCGACGGAGGGAGGGAGGAGCTAGTGGTCAATAAAGGTTGGGTCGCAGTTACGACGTATTTTGCGGATTTGACCCGAATGCTTTTCTAGGGTGATTAGGAATCGGAGCGCGTGCTAAGCAGAGCTTGTTGCCTGGATTCCATTCCTTCATCAGATCGTGCCATGGCAGCTAACGTCTGATTTTGCAACGGAAGCTTAACGCGCTGTCACGGATACCATACGACAGTACGGTGTTCAGCAAGACAATCGGCTATCCAGTTTTCACCTGACCTGCGGGCCAAATATCGATCGCCGAGATGACTTGAACCAGTCTTTCCAGGACGAATTCGGGTGGTCAGCCCTCTCACCGACCGAGACGCAGATCTTGACAATGCCTCATAGCCCGATGGGCAGCGGCTCATGCGCGAAATTCCTGGCGATGTGTTGATAAATGCTACAGTCCCCGAGGTCGTAAAGTGATTTACGATGTAGGCTGGTTGCTATTCTTGGGCTTTGAGCGGCGACACGAAATGTTATTGGGGGCTCTTGGCTTCAAAAGCAAACTTTCGCTGATGAACGCGCCGTCCAGTATGAATGGCGTTACGTCAGGAGACTAAAATCAAGGAGGTGGCTACCTGGTTCGCATTCGGAGCCCGTGGTTCTCCTAGCAATCTCCCCCTCCGTCTCCAAAGCCAATCTGTTATCTCAACACCCTCCGCCTACCGACTCCGATGCTGTGCCGGTCTGCTTCAGCCGCCGGAAACGGGTCTCTGCCGGCAGACTGCAGAGCCGACTTTTTATCAGCCGACAACAGGGCTGGGTCTGTGCCGGCAGACGACAGAGCCCGACCTCTGTCAGCAGACGACAGAACAGAACCGGGCCTTTGCCGGTAGACGACAGAGCCCGGCCTCTGCCAGCAACGGCAGAACCCAGTCTCTGCCGGCAGCCGAAACACCCCAGTTTCTGCCGGCACACTGCATGGTTCGGTCTCCGCCGACAGATTGCAGAGCCAGGTCTCTGCTAACAGAAAGCATGGCCAGGTCTCTGCCGATAGCCTGCCGAGTCAGGTCTCGGCCTGCATACCGCAAAGCTCAGTCTGCCAGCACGCAGGGCCAGGTTTCTGCCAGCGGACAACAGAGCCTGGCCTCTGTCACGGCCGACCGAGTCGGTCGCCGCAGACGGCAGAGCCGGCTCCCGCGGCGGACTGGAGAGCGCTGTCCCGGCCAGCTGCTGACCCCGAAAGCAGCCGATTGGGCCGCAGCCCACTGACGTACGCCGCATCGACCGCAGCAGCGGCGGCGGCGGCGGCGCATGGAAACCGGCGGCGGCGGCACCGGGCGGGCACGTCAGCCGACAGCCCGCATCCCCGCGGCGAGCCGCCGCCGCCGGCGGCGTCGGGCAAGCCTATGTCCCGGACGGCCCGCTGCGGTCTCGGCAGACCAAGGGAATTCGGGCCGGTCTGGCAGATAAGCTGTCGGCTCGGACTTCGATTGAAAAGTTTGGAGGAGTTCTCAGTCCGGCGAGAGTTGGCCGCAGTCGCATTTTTCAAGGCAACGAGGCAATGAAATGTTGGACCAGCTGAGGTACACTTTGGAAGTCGAGATAACCTAACAATAACGCTTTGTCGCCTCCCAGTCTTTCGAAATACATTTTTGACGCGCATTTGTCTCCCAGCGGACATCATTAAAGGTGCACAATCTTACTAGTGGTTAGCTTGCGGTGGTTAACTGAACTGATTAAGAGCAAACACTTTCCAGCGTTCCACCGATGTGCCCTATACCATCCACTTAGATCAAACAGACCGAGATCAACCCACCCAGACGTAAACATCGACCAGGGTATAGGCATGGACGGCTGCCGACAGCGTCCGGCCATTTCCAGGCAGCTCGGCCCCGGCAGCGGTGTCCCAGACTCAGACGGTGCTCAGCACGCGCCCAGCGCCCGCCCATTTCCAGACAGCCCGGCTCGGACGGTGCTGTCCGGAACTCAGACGGCGCTCAGCGCGCGCCCAGCGCCCGCCCATTTCCAGACAGCCCGGCTCGGGCGGTGCTGTCCGGAACTCAGACGGCGCACGATACTCACCCAGCGCCCGGCTGAAGTCAGCCAGCATGCCGCTAATGGAGGGGCCCTGGCTGCCGCTGCTGGCCGCCGCGCGCACGGCGCTGTTGGCCATGCTGGCGGCCATGCCGGCTCCCTGCTGCTGGCCCATGGTCACCGGCGGGTAGGTGGGCACACCCGGGCCCGGCGCCGGCTGGTACGGCGCCGCCAGGCTGTGCCCGACCACGCCCGGTCCGGCCGCCGTCGCCGCCTGCTGGTAGCCGGCCAGCGGCAGCGGCTGCTGGCCGGCGAACGGAGGCCCCGGTGGCGGCCGCTGCTGCTGATGCTGCCCACCCAGCGGCGCCTGAAAGCCCTGAAACGGCGGCCACGAGGCTGGTAGACTGGTGGCAGGGCAGGAACACTGGGCACTGAGGCGTGAAGCGCTCTTAACCCTGCCGAAAAGAATCCTAAGAAATGTCTTTCATATGGTGCGAGATGGTTGTGCGCCATATATCTAGACGTATCGTACCATACACAGATGACAAAAAAAGTTTGTCGATGTCGTCTGTGTTCGTGTAAAATAAAATCCTTGGGAACGCCGCTGAGATACCTTCAGAAATTGTGGCTTATTTACTCGTAAAATAAAACTGTACGGCATCGCGATAAGACTTTCGATGTTCAACCAAACAACATCCAGCTATGCAGTGACCGCATCACGCTATTTGGGTTCACCTTAGCCATCCATACACACCAGAAACAGTTTTCGCTTGCGCTTGTGAAGCACGCATCACAGGCTTATGGATGTCTGCCCTACTGAAAGCTTCCATTAGGTGCCGGCTCTAGAGAGCCTGGGCCGATATTGTTTCCTGCGCTCTGAATGTTCCAGCTGTGCCACAGGGGCGGGAGGGTTGACTGGCTTGCTCTGTTTTCATTCATCGCTGCAGGCGATGGTATCGGTTGGCGTTCGCACAAGTTCGATGTTTTTCAAAAGAGTGCGAGAGGCCGGGAAGAATGCGCTATATTACGGCACAGGCGCTTTTAAATTTTAAGTTTGGTGATTCTAACAAACTCTCAAAAACACACGGCATTCTGTTATGTAGCAAAATGAATTATGTAAAGCACAAGGGGTTGCCCATAAATTATGTCACGTTGGCAGAATGTAGGTGGGTTCGTCAATGCGTGGCAAAGCGATACAACAGGAGGGATGTGACGGATCGTTACGTAACGCCGTCACCTCAAAGAATAAAAGAAGACAATAGCCTAAAAAGACTAAAAAATAATGACCCCTAGCAAACACTGTAATTTTGGCCTCTGGTTGTAGACGCTAGTAAACTAAAATAAACGATGCGCCGTTCAAGATGTCGGGAAAGAAAACAGTGTGATGGAGGAGGTGTTGGCTAGGCGTTACGTAATTTTGGAGTGGGGTTTGGGTGACCGTTACGAAGCCTTACAAGGGGTCGGGAGTTACGTAATTTATGGGTGGTTCTTTGCTAGTAACCGCATAACCAACAAAAAAAAAAATTAATGGAGGAAAAGACCACATCGTTGTTTTGTGCACATTTCTCACTTCCAAAGCCACACCGAGACGATGTATTTAACCCAGTCAGACGTTTTTGGACTGAGTATTTTGAATTCACGCTGTTGCATACATTACTATGAGGCATCATCAGGGTGATTGAATTACTTGAAAAACATGACACGTGATACACAGATTACAGATTTTTCACTTTCACGGCCACATCCAAGACCCTATGGCTACACCGGGACTATTTATTGAAACCCAACCAATGCGTTTTCAGACTGAGTGTTTTGAATCTGCGCTGTTGCATAAATGACTAAGATATCGCCAGGGTAATTAATTTAATATATGAAAAATACAAGGGACATGCCTAAGACAGTTAAACAAATATCATTTTAATGGGAGCTTTTGATGTACGAATGCGGACAAGCTGTCACGCAATTCCTAATGGAATAATTATGACGCGTTGCAGGACGCATATGATATACGACATCCCGTATGCGGTACAGTATACGATAAATACAATATATACATGTATATATATTCACATATACGGCATACTGTGCAAGGTAAACATACATAGGTTTAAGGCAGTGCAGTGATAATGGATACTGCCGGCACAGTGTCAAGGATGTTTGGATACAGACAACTCTGATGATCACACCGAATTTAGAAAAAATTAACATTTCAATCTGCTTGACAATTATGCAACTTTGGAAGCGATCTGGAGGTAAATACGCGCGCGATATTTCAGTCCACAAGACCATTCGGATGCCCATCCGATTCAAAGACCAAGGATGGTATTAAGCATATAGGTGATGGTACGTGCCCAAAATGGCGCACGTCTGCATCCCCTGACGAGGAAAATTAACTCAAAAGGCAAATAATTTCGTCCACGAGTGGGCACCATGTTTTGACTCGATTCCATCGTTTTGTATGTCCTTCCCGTGATTTGTACGTTTTTTTTTTACTACATTTCTACCGTCGTTGGTTGGTATGACGACTGTTGCAACCTAATTTGCCTCAGCGTACGTGTCTCCCCAGCTGCACCACGCTATGCCACGCCAAATCATCTTTTACATTCGCCGGGCCGGGGTTCATGTAAACTCCATTTCCGATTTCCTGAGAATAGTTATAAATCGACAAAATGCAGTGACATGAAACTTAACGTACTTTTGTTTGCATCGCCTTAGGTCACTGACCAAAGTCTTGTCAAGTATGGCTATGTAAAGGGGTGAAAGTGACATAATTTTTTTGGAGGATGCATCGATTGACGTAATACTTCCCAGATTCGTAAAACATGTCAAATGGAACAGCTCTATCATCTTCAATTTTTGGGAAATGTTCGGGTCACTGAGCTTAGTTCAGCTAAAGCCTCGGCCTTTTTTGTGTTTGCTTTTGAGATTGCCGGTATGGTTCGGCGATTCTAAAACTTGAATTTACGTTCTGGTTCTTTCCAAGTCCTTTGCATGTGCCATTCTACCTCCTGACCTGTGGCCAGGGGGTATGTTGCGCTTTACGCCGACTTTTGGGCCCACAATCGAATACAGTTAGTCGGTTTACGGTCTTCAGATGTTTATTGGTAGCCATCTATGCTTTGGAACCACTAATATATGGTAGGAGCGTACTTGGCAAGGGTGTCGTAACCCCATTTGTTTCAGTCTGACTTGCTTTGACCTCTTCGCCCATCGCACGAATTTAAGTGGCAAGAACTACACCCATACCTTCATTTTACATCGTTTGCACTGTCCCAGCCCTGTTATTTTGGGCTGTCAAAATGAAAACCCGTGCCATCGTGGAAATAAATTCCCATCTAACATCAGCGTTTTACATCACAGGTGTGCCCGCCGCAAGGCATCTGAGTGACTAATGACATGAGCCAATATTAAAGGATTTTATGCTGTATTGTGTCTGATCAATGGTAATGCGGCAGACGGTGTGACACACAAAAGAAACCACCGGCGTTTAGGCATTAATACCTTGACCTGGGTTGATCTTGCTGGACCTTAATGTGATAGCTGCCGACTATATTTGCGCGTCAGACACACTGGCGTCGTATGCAAAGCAAAACACATTTGTATAGATTCATAAAAACGCGACTCCTGCCGCTAAAGAAAGAAGATTTTTCGTCTTAATTTTTGATTTCGTTTTAAAAGATCTATTTGGATCTCAAATGCCCTTTTCCCGCCCCACACGGGTAAGCCATGGCTTCTTTCTACTATTAATCTCTTTGGAGCTACTTATAAGCTTTGGTTATCAATTGTTTTGCCAAATGTTAACAAGATACTTTGACCTAAAACGACTCCTGGTGGACGTAATACTGAGCTTATTGAAAAAATAGACGCTTTCTTTAAGTTTTGTCCAAGGCTGTCCAACTGCATATTTACTTTTTCGGCGCGACCTATACGAGTACGACTTATACTCGTAGTTCTCGAGACTTGGGGTTTCCAAGAACCCCCGGCGAAGGTGGATTCGGAGGCCGGCCCGGCAAGGGTCAAATCAAGGTAAGACGTCGGAATATTGACCAAATAGACGGAAAACGTACAAAATGCATCTTTATCACTAAGCCCATATTAAAAGGGCTTCTGCGAAAGCATAGCTTTCGATGACAGAGAGCGACGATTGTGCATGTTGTGCAGGAGCTGCCGACCAAGGCTGCGAATCGCCCCGGGCAGCACTCCTGAGGCCACAGAGGGGTGGCCAGGTTCCAGCGACCAGGAATTTACGGCGGATAATATGTGCTTGCAGCGGCGCGGCCTGGAATAACCGGACCGAGAGCGGGGTCGTTCCGGCAGAACTGGCTCAATCCCCGGTCGACCATTCCGCCGCATTGAGGACCAAGGTGGCGCCCGCGGCGCAATATCCATCTTCAATCGAAGCCGCCGGCCCGGCCGGCCCGGCCGAGGCGGAATATTTGAGCCTCGAACGAGAATGGATGATGACATGCGTGACGGATGCACGGACAAACGGCCAAATGTGGCATTTGCGACGACAGCCCGACGGCCTGCACCTGCGACACTAGGCAGAAATTTTAAACAAATCGTCCTCCAACGGCACTGGGATAGAACTGACAGCACGTCCGCACTGCTTGTCACTTTTCCGTGGAATAAAGCGTCCGGCACTTTTATCCTGAATATTTGTATGCATATATGACGACCAAAAAATTATACAGCATAGTTCTAAAAGCATCATATTATCGTATGCGCGTGCGGAAGCCGATGCCTGAAACAAGCAATACTAACTCGTTCAATTAGCAAAGAGCATGGACATATATGATCGTTAGATTCCTCTTGTTTTTTACTACGCGTGCAAGCCAAAACGGATGTCTGTAGCATGCTCAATCGGATGATGCTTAAACACAAAACACAGAAACCCTGCACGGTATTATACTAAGAATTAACGCGCTCTAATTAACCCACCCCGTTAACGTTGAGTCAAAAACCCAGCAAGTAGTATCAGACAAACAGAACGAATAATCATTACATTTCAGTCAGTTGCTTAACCCTATTCCCGGAGGACTAGACGGTATGGCCGATTCCCGGCAGGGGGGGGCGGATTCGGCCCCCCCCTGAGATCTCGAGAACTACTCGTTCGATTTCATCGCAACAAACGACAATCGATTTGCCGTGACGTGAACTACATTTTTATAAAAAGAAATTCTCAAAATTTTGAAATTTGTGGATACAGGGGGGGGGGCAAAAATGTAAAAATGGGGGTACTTTTGGACTTCTTATAACTCCGTTGTTTATGGACCGATTTCGATGAAACTGGCATGAATCGAGAAATTATGGATAGGGCTTTTACCATGGGTCCACAAATCTGAAATTTTGAGAAAATTCATGGGCGTTCACAGGCTTTCAAAAATAGGAGGATTAGTTTTCTAACAACTGGATGAACAAAAGAGGCAAACACCCTTTTTTGGCTTCTGCTAGTCATGTTATACTCAAGAAGTACAAATCGCATTACAATGTTTGAATAATGTTAGCATAGGCGGTGCCAGGGACATGAAAAAGGGGGAACTGTCATGGTCACACGTTTCTCAGATCAACTTGTGACATCTGACCTTAAATGACCTCCAGTGACCTTGGGGTCACTTGGAATGATCTCCTATGCATTTAATATTATCTTTAAACGTTTTCAATCGTTTGAATTCACTCTATTTCAAAAATTTCATTTTATGGCTATTGCGATATAGGGTACACGCACTGACATTTTAGGTCATAGCTCCGTGACCCGACCTGATATCAAACTGAAACTTGGTACACAAGTAGAAGGCACCCTTTTACGTCATATATATTCCGGGTTTGGTATTTGAGAAAACGGCGCCGAAATTATTGCGAAAAAACAAATTTTGACTTTTGACCTTGACCTGACCTTGTAAAATGGCCTCAGGTAAACAAAATTACATCTGCACATGGCCCAACTATTTAGCTATACATCCATATAAAGTTTTAAGTTCTATCTTAAAAACTCTGTTTTTGGCAGACATTTTTCTTTTACCCTTAACATGGCCAAAAATGGCATGAGGTGCCTCCCAAAAACGTTGCCTGACTCCGCCCCTGAGCAAAGCAGAATTTTGAAATTTTGTCACGGCACGTAGAAAGAATAGCTAGGGAAAGTCACCAAGTTTCGTGAAGCTGCGTTAAAAAGCCTGGAATTGGCAAGCAAAAACCCGAGGGGGGCGGATTCCGCCTTCCTGCCGGGAATAGGGTTAAATAATTTCATCTTAGATCATAACCATATTAACACTAAAGAACGATGGTTTATTCAGAAACCGCACCCCGAATGTTTCTACGCTTTGGATGGAGATACTGGCAAGGACGAACAATGTTGCACTGCGTTTAACGTTTTGTCAACGTCAGCCAGACACGTCATTCCAGGTTTACATGTACTTTTCTAGCATAAACAACTCAGCTGTGAGGAAAATATGTAAGTGTTCTCCCAATTTCAAGGCCACGAAAAATGCTATGGTTTTTAAAATGAAAAAAAAAACTCTTCCAAACACGCCATTCAAGTCGCGGAAGTGACCTAAATCAAAATGACATAAAAAGGTAGGGGTGAGGCTGTGGTGACTTCGTCTGTCCCATGTTTAAAGCATTTTCGGCTGGCACGACAACCTATGAGTTTCTTCACCCACTTTCAAATACAACAATAACTTTGAAATGAAAATGGATTGTGAATAGAGGATAATAACCCAGTTTTAAAGCGCTTGTTAGACCGCACGCAATAAAATTATGATCCATGTAATACGTAGTTAAATGAATCGCATTCATTCAATCGTATCATAATCAATGGAAGATGTCATTTGGCTACATTCAAGGAGTGGCTTCCATTTATATGAATGATCGGAACAGATGAAATATCAAACCAGGGAAACAAGAGAAAACATGAATCGCTAACTAAAGAGGCCTAAACCAAAGGATTAAAACTGAAGCAAAAACAATGTCATCGCTCCATGTTTTCATTCGGTTCACAAAGTGGAGCATGTAATACATGACTCGTTGACAAACGTAGCTAACGTGTACTGAGAATTCCACTTCACGGGGACCTCATCTGAAGTGTTCTAAGCAAGCTGAAGTGTTAAGGAAAACTCCACCTTTCCTGGTCGACGCCAACCCACGCACGTGCCGTAGCTCACCTGCACGTTTCGGTCAAGCACATGCTCGTTCTGCTGCGCGTGCGGCAGCTGCTGCTGCTGAAGCTGCTGCCCCTCCGCGATGAGCTGCTGCTGCGAGGGGCCGTTGAGGGGGGCGCCCTGGCCGAAGCTGAGGGCCGCCGGGGCGCCGGCTGGACCCTGGCCTCCCGGGTAGCCCTGGGGGGCCGCGGGGTACGGGTAGCCCTGCGACGAGCCCGGGTAGCTGGCCACCGGCGCCTGCGGCTGCGAGGCCGGCACGAAACCGTCCGAGGCGGCCTGGTAGCCCTGGTGGTTCTGCGGGTAGGCCTGCGACCTCGCCGGGTACGCCTGCGGGCCGGCAGGGTAGCTCTGCGAGGCGGCGGGGTACGCCGGCGCCGCGTGCGGGTACCCCTGGGAGGAGGCAGTGGAGTGGCTCGAAGTGAAACCCTGGCTGGCTGCTGGGTAGCCCTGGCTGACGGCCGGGTAGGCCTGGCTGACGGCCGGGTAGCCCTGGGAGGCGGCCGGGTAGCCCTGGGAGGCGGCCGGATAGGCCTGACTGGCCGCCGGGTAGCCCTGGGTGGTGGCCGGGTAGCCGGGAGCCGCCGACGCCGGCGCGGCGTCCTGGTAGCTGGCCGGCCGGGCGCCGGGCTCCTGGTAACCGCGCGGCCCCGCCGGCGGGCCGCCGCCGGCCGGGAAGCCTTGTAAGCCGGGCGGCTGCGGCCCGGCCGGGCCGTTGTGGCCGAGCCCGGCCGCCGGCCGCGGATGGGCCGGCCCGGCCCGCACCAGGCCGCTCTGCTGCGGCCCGACGGGCGCGAACGCCGACGGCTGCTGCCCGGGCGGCGCCGGCCGCAGCGGGCCCCCGGGGAACGGCACCCCTGAGAGGGGACCCGACTGGGAAGCCGCCGCGCCCGGAAAGCGCTGGCCGAACTGGCCGCCGGGCCCGCCCCCGCCCGCGCCGGCCGTGCCGAACTGAAAGGACGGAACGGGCGGGGTCAGTGTCGGCAGGGCGGGAGGTGCGGCCCCGACGGTCCGCTGCGGAGACGCGGCGGCGGCCCGCTTTCAAACGACTCGGATGACCTTCATAGTCGGCGGGTGGCGTCTTGTCAGCGCGAAAAGGCAGCCGGGTCACTCCTGAACAACAATAACAAGAGACACGATGGTCTTCAGTGAGCAAATATTCCCCTGAATCGCAGAAAAGCAGGCCTTGTCATATCACCGGCGAAGTGTTGAAACCTGCCCTACTCGGCCTCCTCAAGGACGTTACAAGCGACAATCCTATTTCCAGTCACGACGTTGACCAGCTATTTTCTGGTCGTAGCAAGGACGGCTGCGTCCTGTACCGGTGCGAAGTGGTAACAACCATGCTGAGACAGCAGAGCAGACACCTAGGCAGTGCTACAGACGCTACAGCACGGAGAACACCTACAGGATGCGGCAGCAGAGTGGGAGGAACACCAAGCAGAAGCGACTATCGGCTAGCTGCGGCAGACGTGGCCTGCGGTCCCGGCGCGCCTGCTCCGTTCTATCGTGTCGCGCCGTGCCGTGGCGTGCCTCGCAGGCCGGTCCGGCACCAAACGCCCAGCGTAATGGCCCGCCCGGGGCGTGCTCGTGTCGGCGCCGCGCCGGTCGCCCGGGCGACGCGGCGACAAAGCCGCCGCGCCACATTCGCCGCCGGCCGTCATCTGGCGCCGGCGAGCGCCGCGAACGGCGAGAGCAATCGATAGGGCGCGGCTCGGCGGCACCCGGGCCGGCCGCTCCGGCGGCGCCCGCCCGGGCCGGCCCGGCCGACGCCAGAAATGGGGTACCGCCGCGGCGGCGGCGGCGGCGGCGGCGGCGGCCGCTGCCGCACCGGCGGTCGATAGCCGCTGCCGACGACCGGCCGACGGCGGCGCGTGCGGGCCGCGTCGGCGGCGACGGCCGCGGCTGCCCGTCCGGCGAGCCCGGTCGGCCGGTTGATTTGTCGTGCCGTGTCGGGGCACGGCCGCGCTCGGCCCGACCTGGTCTCCCCTAGCGTCTGGGTCGGCTGGGCGCAGTGTCCGCCACTCGGCGCGGCGGTGGTTACTTACCTTATTCAGCGGGCAGTGGGGCTGCGCGGAGAATATTTTCCGTATAGGAAAGGACTGCGAGTACGTAACAAAACCTTAAAAAATGGTCATCGTTGTGTCTAAGATAGGTGAAGTGTTACTGAGCTAGTTATTACAACATGCCAGCGATTGGTAAGGAACGAATGTGAAATGTTTTCAACAATAATCGCGCACTGCCACTCCACTGACTTCTTGCTTGATTCTTAACTATACCGTCAACACAAGTACGACAAAAAGGAAAATTGTTCCACTATCTAGTCTCTGTGCAAGAATCAGGCACGTCCGTCAAACGGGAAAACCATTTCACCAGTCGCCAATTCATTTTCCCTTTCACAAGCATAAGCTTTTACTTCCCAGGAAATAACATCGCGGTCGCAAGATACACCAAGCAGTGTAAATAGGGACATCTCATATAAAAACATCTATGCTTGCCCTAAGTGCGAGATAGTGCGGTACGAGAGAAAAAAACTTATCGTCAGACTGGCATGTAAGTTAGTTGCTTACTACAGTTCTGTCCCATAATATCGGTACATGTCTGCGCAGGAACACGGAACGCGCAGGAATGAGCAAATGTATGTATGTGTGTATGTGTATATATATATAACCTTAGAAACAAAAGTGTGTTAAATATATGTTTATCTATAAACAGTTAACATAATTTCGTTTCTAAGGTTTTCATGCAGGTTTTGCCCACAGCGCAAGACAGTTTATGGGTGAGTGCTGCAATGCCTTCGTATGTACATACAGCAACTACCTCCCGCGTTTTTCTTTCATGAAGTAATTTTCATGTCGTTGCTATTTGTAAGTCATCAAAACACGTTTTTTATTAGTTTTCTACACCATTTAAAAAAAAAACTATGCAGCCATTAATCATAAACTGGGTTGCAATAGTTGTAAAGACTGATTTAACAGTAAAGTATGACACTTGTGGAATAATTTGCAATGGGCAGGTGCAGCTAATCCAATAGAAAAACAACAGCGTTTTTCGTGAGTTGTTCTTTACGACGTCAAGAGCAATTAAATAAAAGCTTGAAGACCAGATCAGAGGGTTTCGTTCATTATGACAACCATTTCATTTCCGAATGGGAGCTATCGATATAAATGCCTTCGTGGCCCTAAAAAGGACACTGTTATCGATGATATCAAAGCAAAATTGTTTCCGTTTTCTCGTCATGTTTAAAATTGGGCTCGGGTCCTGTTCCAGTGCTATGCTGGTGGTTTTGGGCTGAACTTGCAGTACACAAACATCCGCACACAACTATTGCCATGACAACATATCATGCGTCTAACACCTCACAACTGAAAACAGCTCGACTTCTGTCCTACATCGGTCGAAGTGTCTAGGCTTCACGTTCTAAAATCCCTACGTCGCAGGTGACAGAGGTCGCATGCAGTGTCGAGATTTTGGCAAGCAGGCACGACCATCAGAGTACCCGGTGATCCTGACAGACGAGCCAAAGCTCGTCAGAAGCCCAGGAAAGCACATTGCTCAGGGTCGTTTCCCCGCGGTGAGTACTTACCGTGGGTATTGACCTTTGTCCGCCGGCCATGTTGTTCATCGGTGCGTGACCCATGTTGTCATTCGGGCCAGCAGGGTTTGGTCTGCAAGGAAAGTAAATACTGTCATGTGCACATTGATAGAAGTTAACATTTTTTTCTCGTCCAATGTTTGCGATCTGAACCATCATATTTGGGACCAGCGGCACTCCTGGGAATGTCAATACGCCCGAGGCCCATGATACGACGCAGCACACTTGGAATGATCGTCTGGGATCAGAAGCATGAAACAAATATATCACATTCCTGATGGACGCTCATCTAAGACTTCCATGATCATAGTCTTATTTAGACGACGTACTAGGCAACTGCATATTCCATCTTTTCCAGGATGCGTGCCAGGTACAAGGGATCAATTTTTAACACTTCTTCTGGAAGAAGAATGTCATCGAATGCAAAGTATCGTTTGATGGCAACAATACGCACTGTTGGTACGAACCGCAATGATAGGGAAATGTACCGCAGCGCAGCAAACAACGCACCATCGAAAAGCTCATGAACGTCGATGAAGCGTGCGTTTTTTATACCGTACCCTACATGATCCTTATACTTTTTCTGTTACCCCAAGTGGGGTCATTTGCAGTGCGCGAATGATTTGCTTTATACAAACTTTGTTGCCAACATTTCCGCCAGGCAATATTCTGCTATATCCATTTCAGATCCTAATAACGAATATTACGGGCATTTGAACCAATTTTTGGCGTAATCTGATATCCACGTCATGTTTGTCAGAAAAATTTGGTCAGCAATGTTTTTTAATATGCGCCAAAACAGATAAGCAATACAGAAAAGTAGGCTGAGATCTTGGGGTGGCAAAATATGCTTCCTTCCTCCAAAACGTTCTAAATATGCCCACTTGTTTCCACTTATGTGGAGGTTTAACAAAACTGTGTCAACAACGTCAAGATGCACGAAAAACGCAACAACGGAGTGTCAGAACACTGCTCTATTGTGGCACGCGATCGTCGGATTTGAATCATAACACATTATAAACCTTAAATCCCTGCACCATCCACGTAGCCGCGATTTGTCGTTGCCAGGCAATTCACGAGTCACGCGACGCTGCCACCCAGACCGCACCGCAAAACATGCACGCCTCCGTGGCCGTTTTTCCACTTGGTCGCCTCTGCACTCGGCGGCCCTTGGGTCGTCGCGTCTGGCAGTCGCACTCTCCCACGCTCCGCGGCCTCGGGGCAAGGTCGCACCGCCCCGCGCACCACGCGCCCTCCGCACGCCCACTCACAACAGCTTTGAGAAGAGCGCCTTCATCCTGCCGCCGGCGGCTTCGGCATGCCGACCGCGACCACCGCCCGCTCGGCACTGGCGGCCCGCCCCGCTGCGCCCGACTGGAGCAGCCGCGGCGCGCCCCCACTGCCGACGACGCCCGCAGTGCCCCCCCCCCCGGCGACAGGCGCTCGCCTCGCCCGGCGCGGGAACGCCGCGGGCGCAGCTCGCCAGCTCATTAACGGCCGGCCGCGGAGACGACCCTGAAGCGGGCGAGACAGCCGCGGAGCGGCGGGACGTCGCGGGCGCATTTCCGGCGCTCTGTCCGTCCGCGGCCGGGACCGATTCGGGAGCTCCGGCTCGCGACGATTAGCCGTCTCCGGCGGCGGCCGTCGCAGCCGCGGGCCGGTCGGCGGAGTCGTGCGCGGCCGGCCGGGCGGCGGCGTGCGGCGCGGCGCGCCCCCGCCTCGGCTGCAGGAGGGTGCCGGCCGGCCGGCCGCGCCGCCCTGCTGGCGCCAATCGATAGCGCCCGGCCGCCCGGAGCGCCGGCTCCGGCGCTCACCGCCGGCGGCGCCTCCGAGCGGCGGCCTGGGCGGGCCGCAGCGCCGCGGCCGCGACAGGGCGGCCGGCGTCCGGGATCGGGCGATCTGGGGATCCCGGGCTGTTGTGCGCGCTGAGGGTTTGGCTACTGGACGCGTGGCGCGTGGTGCCTTAGACGCTCCTTATTTGAGGACCGAGAGCCCAGCGCCGCACCGCGGCCCCCTCACGAGAGGTTTTCCCCGATAGCTGACGCCTGTGCTGCTATAGACTGCTCTAGACTTGGGACTTCTCTCTTGACGGCTCGTCGCTGATTAGCATTCTCTGGCTGCAACCGGCGACGTGCAGACTCAGAGAGTCGGCCAAAGGCAATCTGCTCCAGGAAACAGCAGCTCTGGATTCCACGCACCGGCACAGCCAAAGGGGGGCCAGTGCGTGGGGGCCGGTGCGACGGGGATCCCCCCGTCGGCCCGCATTTTTTGTGAAAACCACTGAACATCACCTTTCCAGCAGGCGGTTTTCGGACGATTTCTGTTCGCACTTAGCTCCGGGCCCCCCTTAAGAAAATCCTGTCTGCGCCTTGATTTGACGCGTCTTGGCGTACTTCACGCAGATGGAAAACAACATCTACAGAACGAAAATGCCGGAAAAAGTGTCCACAAGAATCCAGAAGCTGCCACAACAGCAGCGGCATATCCAGAAATCTCTCAATGGGAAGACCGCTCAGTGCTGTCCAGCCTGGATTTTAATTTTTCTTTATGCCGTCAGATCTAGTTTTCTGCACCTAGTGCCGTGCAGCGAGGATCTCCGGACACGTTTTTGACTATTGATTTAAGTGTTATATGCAAGTTCAGCTGTGACTTGCGATACTGAGAAAGTGCGTTTTAATTATACAAAGCACAATATTTGAAAATGACCAATTAGGGTCATTCAATTTGCCGTCATATATTAACTCAACTTGATTACTTTTCGTTGCAAAATTGAAAACACTACACTAGAAATGGAGCAACTACACCGCACATTCGTCCCAACTGATAGCTTGGACTTAAAAGCTCGCTGGATAATGTTTGTAGAAGGTATAGTCCGAGCCGATACCAACGTCTTCATCTTTGATTTGTCACCGCAAGACTGTGACGTTTGCAACTCCAGTATGACTGAAGGTTTTTGAAAAGTATGGGGAGAGGGTCTGACTAGGATTTCGGACGCTTTCTTTCTATTTTAGCCATTGAAATAGTCCTACTGTTAAAATCTTCGACAATACCTGACGATAATACTTCGCAGACAACTATCTAATTGTTGACGGGCATTAAACGGGTCTTTGAAATGAACAATAAAGTTGAAATGAACAGCAAATGACTGTTTTACCATTGCGTATTTCCTGAACTGATTTGAATGTGACTTATCTTACATCGCGTGCTCTCACTTGGTTTAATTATTTAAACTGCGCCTCTTGGGCACGACTATTATGACTAGCATTTGAGGAGCTCCGAATTCTAGCCATACGGCGCCCAGAGCACAACTAGTGCCCTGAGGTAACAAAGATGCATGAAGAGAGTTGAAATTACTAGTCGCTTAGGGAGGACGATCACGAATTCCGTCCCTCCAACAAAAACTATGTTCCTGGGAAGGCCTCTATTTTTACGAAATGACCACAACATTCCTCTGACTGCATCTGAATACATCGCATTCCTATTACAAAACGTGAGCGTGAATAAAACGACTTCAAAATAATGTTACGTCTGTTGCTCCGCAAACGTCCCCCTTTCCTGTACAACAGGTTTCCCATTGTTCAAAATGCAGGAGGTCGGCAACATGACGATTTCTCTAGGTGAACATCTTGGTAAGATATTTAAGAGCACGTTAACATTTGAGCAGTGCGATGATCATTCACGGGAAGTCGTCAAAGGTGGCGGGAACAGCAATGGCTCATCAAGTCAAGCAAACGGCACGACTTCATGGTTAAAAGATTTAGCTGCGCTCCTTTTGAAATGGATTTAGCACCAAAGTCCTGCCAGACACCTTTAAAACCATACTTTTGCCTGTCATTTTGCTCACATTGCACGTACTGGACTACCTGAACGAAAAAGATGATTCAGCTGGGAGAATTTAAAGAAGACCATCTTCCTTGCAGCTGTTACCTTTATCGACGTTTTCACGAAACTTCGCATTTTTGCTATGTCGATTTCCTTTTTTCTATACGCATTCTGTTGTATTTATTTTGACAACAGCATGTAATTTAATTCAACTGAAAAATGCATTTGTCGCGTTTCACGTCTTGGATCGCTCGCCGCTGACGTACCGAAACGTTTTTGCACGTCACCTGAGTACCATAAAGCACCAACTTTGTAGTAAACAAAACATCAAACGGCATTGTAGACTTCATTTGGTTTTAGAATGCATCTTTCAGTGTCCGATTCGACATTGAATGCATCCAGTTGAAGGAAATGGGCTTGCTGGCGCCCATATAATGGAGATGACCGATTTACTTCTAAATTAATAGCACACTCATGTTAAATTAAAGGAACTAAGGATGACTTTGCCAAACCAAGCCTTTCGGGTTTGTTTTTCCTCCGCTGCACACCGAGCACCATCAACCTTCAGAAAACAAGTTCATTACATGCGAAAAAATGGCATAACTGCCTTTATTTCCTGGCTCATTCTCGCCCTTTGAAGAAAATTATGACCCATGGTTCATAATAAAGTTGCGTTGTTTGTAGGTTTTATGAGTGTGCTTCTAAATTTCAAAGAGCTTGGCTGTGATATTAAAAGACTGAATGAAGCGGTGTAAATGCCCATCGAAAGCGTCACTGCATCCCAGCCATACCTTGTCAAAATGACTGGCAGGTCGGGTTCCGAGTGGCAACGTAAATACCAGCACCGTCTGCGTTTACTCGACAAGACATCGATCTGCAGTTTGTCGAAAGGTCTCAGCATGGACTCTAGATTTTGCTCTCGGATTCCTCTTTTTACCGTTCTCATCGCATTTACACATGCATAGTTTAACTTATGCGTAGGGTTACTGGTCATCCTATTCCCTTTAAAATTAATGGCATATTCATGTTAAGCTAAAGGAACTAAACATCACGTTTCAGATAACAGCGTACCATCAACGTAAAAACCAATTAGGTCATAATTTCTCTGCAAATGAGATCAGCGTCTCTGGCCCTATTTTCGCGCCAAACCACCGTCCGCGAGAATTGAAGCACCCTTACTGCTGCCCTTGTGGACTGAGGCAGTAATGTCCCCACTCTTGGGGCCGACCACAATCAGTGAATGTTTTGTCTTGTCGGGTACGAAATTGACGATGGTGGCTTTCACTTCACAAGCAAAGCCAAGGTGTTCCATTTTATCGGGCAAAAACTGAAACCTGTTTCCCCTGAAATGAGCCAGAATATGCGTAAGCATCTGAAGGCGAAGATCTGTCTTGTTACCAGTGAAGGAGATGAAATTTTTCTTCTCCGTAACCTCTCAGTTTCAGCGGATTGCAAAGTAAACGTTACAATAATTAGTTGCGTTGTGATTATCTCAATCCTTAATGTTGTGCAATGTTCACCTGACTAAATATACGAGTTTAAAGTTAATCCCATTTTTGGTGATAATCCTTTACATGCATGGCTGCAGCGCCGTTCTATAAAGAAGCAAACCAACAAGACAAAAACGGAATGCAAATCGTTGTCAAATGAGATAATGTGACAGTAAAGAAAATTTGTCTTGGTCCACCAAATTTTTTTTTAGTCACAAGGACCCCTAAATGTCACATCATCTCATGTTACACCAGTGAAAATGTTTTTGACCACTAGAATTTTTGGCTACATGAAATATTAAATGCCATTTCTCACGCCACCAAACTGTTTTATTATGTTGCTCCTCAAAAGTAATAATTTATGACAAATAACGACGACCCTAAGAGTGTGACACGAAAATTTATGAGTCAGCCTGAGGTGGGTGCAGCCATCTCGGCCATCATCAGCCATGAGCTTGCGGAGCATGTCAAAACCCGCCTGATTCGTATTGCAATAAAATCGGACAATAAGGAGCATATCTATCATCTCCGGTCATATCTTCCACGACGTCCTTAAGCTTTCCGGCACAGTTGTGCGCCTCTGGCTAGAAATACTTCGAATGATTTGGAAAGATTGCGGGGTGCTAATGAAGCGGATAAAATATCAAAGTGCATTGTTATATACGCATTGTTATATTCATGGGCCAGCTGAACAATGCCATAGGTCATGAGGTACACAGTTAGCATGATGTTGATGGGGACACTTAATCACAAATTTTGGATGCTACAAACATGTCTGTTATGTATGTAACAAACATGAGCTCATTGCAGGAACTTTCACTGGACCGCAGCGGCTAGTTATGGATCTCATTTAATGACGCATGTCATGCCTAGCCCACAACAGCGGAAAACGAAGTCTATCGATCGCCCGCAGAGTGGCCGCCACCTATCCGTACCCGAGTCAACTACAAGTTCAGTTGTCCGCCACTAGTGACTAACTCCACGGCCTCATACCGTTTTTTTTTCACGTAACAAATTTGATTCAATGAAGCGTACATCAATGCGCAGATTGCGAGTCGACCTTGTAAAAAGCCAGAAGAATCCCATGCATGCGCTGTCCCCTAATAATCGGATTTATTCACAAATTTTTTGGAATTACGAATGAAGTTGAGAACAGACTTTGGTGTTTACGTGTGATTTTGTTTTCACAGGCTCTTGGAATCACGAATTAAAGCGCAAACAAGCAAACAGTCTAGAGTTGAGCATTGATTGATAACAAATGCCATGTTTCCGGGAGTTTTCCTAAGTTGAAGAAAGGAGCATTTTTGGGATGTCATTCGTTTCATGCAACACCATTGGGCCAGAGAGCCAATGTTAAAATTTTCCAAGGTTCGTAGGGCTGCCTCTTGCTTGCCGCACGGGATCCAGCACTAATGGATACCAGCATCACTATCAATGTGTCATTTCTCGATGCACTTTAGTCGTTTATTTGATTCCTTTAAACAGCTTAAAGACATGAGCACCACATTGTATTAAAATAAACCAATCCATCATGACATCAGCCCTTTGATCATAAGAAACCACTTCCGGGTAATGATGAAAGGTTTTTGATCAGCACGAGAGAATGCTTCGGCTAAAAGCAACCATGATCAAACCCTCCGTATAAAGCTATTCAGCTAAATCACATGCAAAATTATGAATGGACTTCTGGCATGAAAACTAATGCTAGAAAGTAACAACGCTAATAGTTTATGAGTTACTGATTCCAAATGTACGCACAGAACTGGCTCCAAAGACTATGACATCACCTGTAGGCAGATGAAATAGAAAATGAAGCAATGCCTTGGTTTCTATCTGTCTCCAACACTTTACAGACCATTTTACAGAACCTTGTAATTCGGTGGTCATCAGATCACCAGATAATCAGAGATCGCGAAGTCTCCAGGCAGCGCTGTGGCCGGGCCGGCCGTTCACTGCGACTAATGTAAGCTGAAGTGAGACTGCAGCGGCCTTTGGTCTCGCTCCTAACTGGAGTGGTTATAACGATATCATATCAACGTATGATATGGGTTGTAAGGCACCAAATCATTTCGGTAAAGCGACAGAAATCAAAAACGGGGTTTGCCATGCATAGTATTTAATGGAATGAGTTGCTAAGTAAAGAAGTAAAGAGGCATGCCTATCATTAAGTTTCGGGTGCAGAAGGCATATCCAGAGACACAAAGCCCACCGACAAGTGATTATAAGCTTGCAAGTGCCATTATTTTGGATTTTTTATGCTAATGTGGAATTAACACCCGCGTTATATCTCAGCACCTTTTCTGCCAAGTCCATTCGCCATATGGAAAGCACAAATGTATCCAATTGGGCCTGGCTCACGCACGGCTTGATGACATCCTCGGCTGATATTTAACAAGCTTGAAGCAAAAGACCCTGGACGCAACTGTCATGGCATTCCAAATATCAGACGGTGGCTTCTGTTAACCCGTATAATTATTACAATGAAAATCTGTTTCAGACGTTTCTTTTCTTGTGAGACTGTGGCACTCTCCTGAAGAAAAATTGATTTATGTTCAGATAATCGAAGTAAATAAAGTGACGTGAAAAACTTAATACTAGACCTATATGATATACGTCATACTAAAGCCAAGCGCTCATCCCAAGAAAAGCCCATTATGGTTACATGAAGTTTGACATAGCCCTAGACCTTTCATCTTTTACCATCTGGAATTGAATTGATCACAGAATGTAACGCTAATCTGATTGAAACGCAAAGGTCACACAATGCGCACTGAAATGGCATTGGAAGCCTTCCTTTCAATCATGCATGTCCAAGTCAGGTGAACTGAGCAGCAGCGGCAACATATCTCAACCTTTTCAGTGTGATATCACAAGTAATACATTAGTCTTAAACTCTGAATTCGGCAAGCTCTCTAATCCGGCAATGAGTATAAAATTTCTCCACCTTCCAATAACTGCGAGATGGAGGTGGCGTTACCCTTTCCCATTCGACCTTCAGAACCAGTCGTCCTATTTCGCTAATTCAAATGGCAATCGATATAGCCGGACCCTGAGGTCAGTGGCATATGCACTGTTTACTTTTGGGTCAATGGTGACGTTACAGGCCAGGCCAAATACCAAAAAGGACCCTTTTCCCGAATCACGTGATCACAGCGAAAAGCAGACTGGGAATAAACCTTGCATAGGAATATTTCTCGAGTAGTATATGTCCTAAATATCTGCATAAAACCGTCAAAGATTAAAACTGCGAAAATGTTCTATTGTTGCAAGAGTCTGCTGCGTAAGTTGTGCATGCATTCTGAGGCACGGCAATTTGTTTGTGTATCGGGCGGTATCAGAATTGTTCATTGGGTCCCCTGTAACAAAATGTATTAAATATTGGCCTCATCAGTGGCCATACCTTGGCAATGTGATACCTTGTCTGAAACATTTCAACAAATGAATAAATACGAGCTAATCTTCTCGTCTGGATTTTGCAAGCTATGTGGAAATCATCCAATGTATCATATGTGTAAGCCAAGTTAAGGCAAGGCTTTACGTTAGGTAGTGTAACGCTTCCCGCCGCCATCCATGGTTTAAAAAGAGAGGCTGCGCCGAAGTATTTACACTTTGGTATAACTCCTGCCTTTTGTGTTATTCTGCAGTTTGTTCTGGAAAAATTGCTCATCTGAATCTGAGATATTACAATATTTCTTACTGACTCTCGTCTGAGTCTCAGATGTTGCATGTTCTATTTATACTGCATGCATTTACTGAACATACTTATAAAGATGGTAATATCTCGCTATTTATACTATGTGATGTCCTGTGAAAAATAACAATGAACCATGTTCACATGCCAACTTACTTTCCAAGCATGTCATGCAACAGGTGTACCCATTATATGTTTGACCTAAATACAAATCAGACAAAATATCGTATGATCGTGAGGTCAGCTGCATGAACTGGTGCAAAAATTGCTCTTTTGGCTAGCTGTGATCCTTTCGGAACAATGGGATGGAAACAATTTCAGTGGTCCTTTTTGTGCTGGAAAGATTTATTGGGACATGAACTGTGCACACCAAGAACGAAATGGTAAGATGGTGCCTTAATTCGATTGGGTTTTGTTTCACTCAAAGTGCACGTTATGGTGCTAGCCAACAACAAAAGGAGCAAAAGCTAGAAACACACCAGGCAAATTACCGTCATCTCCTTTCTGGGCCGACCTCTGCCCAGCGCCTGGCCGCCGCTCGCGGCTGCGTGCGATACCCACCATTCACTGTCAGCATTGCTGAGCGATCACGTGCTAGATGCCATTTAGGCATCGGCCACATCGGCGGCCAGGCCCTTTTGCAGGCAGGCGCCGCCTTTATGGCGCCCGGCGACCGCCGGCCGGGCGGCCGACGCTCGTCTGAATAATGCAGCTCTCATTTCCTCACCGTGCGTCGACCGGCGGGCCGGCCGGCGCCGCGGACGGCTGGCCCTGTGGCGCCGGCGGCCGGCTCTGCGGCGCCGGGGAGGCCGCGGAGCTGACCGCCGCCGCTGGCGATGGCGCTGGCGCTGACGACGGGGGAGTGGCCAGCGCCGCCGCTGCCGGGGGAAACAGAACGGCGCTGGGTCAGCCAGCGCGGCAGTGTATGCGGAGTGGTCAGATTGTTTGCCCTGTGTCGGCCATCGGTGTACCTGCGCGAGGTAACTGTCGCTGATGTGGGAAGAGCTTCGAGCTACTGAAGAATGCCCCCGCCGTGTAAATCAGGCAGACGTGAACAGGTTAGAACTGGCTTTCAAATCTGGGAGGTCGCAAATATTTAAATTCAGAATCCAGAGACAATGCAATGGAATATAATACACTTTATCTGCACAGCTGTTCCCCGCATTTCGCTAACCAGAACAACAAAGCACAGTTCTGGCAAAAGGCCTGTTCCTGAGCATGGACGTAGCCGCATCCCGGAAATTGAGGGAAACAAATCAGAATCTGGGGGAAAATCTGAGTTGAAATCTTATTTTTTCAACAGGAAATTGCTCAAAATGTGCACTTTCCGGCCAAAACTGAGGAGGAAAAAAGTCCATTCGTGTAAAATTCGGGGAATTATCTCCCCCCAGTCCCTTCGGCGATTACATCCATGTTCATGAGTATGTTTATAATGGCCCTGAAAATGACCTGCGGAAAGCGGAACTGATGGAACATTTGTCACCGCGACCATTAGTGCCTCAGTGTCTCCTTAAGCAACACGCAAACTCATATTATGCCCTTAGAACCACTGACAACATAAACCGTCCTTAGCCTTGTCACAACCTGTTGCTATAAGAGCGACAGAGAACGTATTACCGTGGCTCGGCTGCGACTTGAGCGCCAGCGCCTCGAATGAGCTCTGTCGGGCTTGCAGAGGCCTCTGGCCGATGTCCAGAGACCTCTGGCTGACCAGCTGCGACCTCTGCCGGGGATCGCCTATCCCCATCGGCTTCGACGAGTCTCCTTGAAAACCCGGAGGTGATACGTGAGTTTTGGAAACAAATCAGGCGCCGTGGAATTTTCGCAACAAGGCTTCGTTTAAGATTTATTGTACATTCCGGCTCCAGGGGACTTTGCTTTCGGCCGGCATGCGACAAAGTTTGCTCACGAGACACGCACGTCATCAACTTGGGTCAGGATCGATCAGATGGAGGGGTGGATTGGGAAGTGATCCGAGCAACGTTGGCCGTCTGTTACGCCGAGACACAAGAGTTGAAGATTTGGGTAACTTACCTCTTTCATCGAGATGTTGGCCTTATGTCTGATTCCACAGTATCAAACCATGGCATTTTTGATGATATGGTTTCTAGTCAATGCAAAAGAGCTGCATCCATTTCGGAAACGATTTCACGCGCATTGTCTACCCAACTACGAAGCAGTCTTCTCCGCAACCAGACAAAGCAAATCCCGAAAAAGATGGCACAGCAGCAGAGCCCACGGATCCCTTCTCGCCATTACGGACATCCTGAAACCCCGAGGCACAGATCTGCAGCGTCTGGCTCGCGGCGGGAATCATTTCCGTAATGGCCGGGCTTATGGGATTAGTCCCTGCTAACGCCGAAAATATTTAAATTCAGAACCCAGAGACAATGGAATGGGACTTCAATCCCAACGGCGCAGGGAGCGTAGGCGGAGGGAGGACAGGTGACGCCCGACTTTCCTGAAATTTGACATCGACCCTGTGGGGGTTGACTGGAAAGAGTTGACCTCAAATGTTCCTTTATACCCGTCTCCCTCCACCTCCTTAGCATCCCCAGCTGCAGAGGAGTCTCCACACTCCTGTTCAAGCCCGCCATCAATTAAACAGAAATGTTGCAGCGCTACGACTTTAGCGGAGGTCACGGGTCATCTTACTAAATTTTGCATCTCATTTGTGGATTTTCAGGACTTAGATAGTTGAAGACAAGTCCAAGAGGATCTTTTTATCGCTTTTCAAATAAAGTTATTGAGACTAATCTGAGCTCTGAATGTGCCCTGTTTCATTACTGTTTTATTCATTTTCGATCTTGTGGATTTTTAATAACTGTGAAAGGGGCATGATTTTGGTCTGATGCTCTTTCTGCTAAGTTTGCAATAAACTATTATTTTGGCTCCAGGCGTAATCTTAACCCACAAACGCATGAAGAAAATTTTCAGATCAATGCTCGTTCTAACCGAGGTGGCACGCATATTTAAAATCATGATTTTCTTGTTCTATCCCCTCTGTCTTTCTCTTTTCTCTCTTTCTCCTCCCTTTTGTCCATTTGCCTTTCTCTCTCCTTCTCCCTCTCCATCCCTCCCTCCCTTCCCCCCCCCTCTCTCTCTTCTCGACACACACACAAACGAGCCCGATGGCATGTCGGCATGCGATAGCCGCAAAGATTGGTCGCAGCGCCGCCAGAGATAGGCTCGTATTGATCACACAATGCGTCCACGCCACCCACGGTGCCCCGCCTCTTCTCGGAGCGCGACCCAGTCGTGGCTCTGCTGACCTCAGGTCACGCGGTCCGTAGCCCGTCCTCACCCCTGAGGCACAAAGGACGTGAGCACGGCGTGCGCCGCCGTGCGGCTTGATTACATCTAAATGAAGCACGACAATCAGCCCTGGAAGACCCTCGCGTGCAGCCGGGTAGTACAGCGCGGCGGCCGTCATTAATTAATTTGCCAAGAAAGGTTCGTCAAATGGTTCATGAACGTCTGCTTGGAAAAGGCAGCGTAGTTTGCTCATATGCTTTCCTTCTCCTTTGTTAGTCCTTTTTTAGAGGGTGCGAATATACAGAAGACGAAGGTTGGTTTCCAGAGTTTTTCCATACGCTCATGCCACAACGATGCGATACAAAGAAGCTGATTGTGTGGAGCCTGTATGGATGAAAAATAAAACGGGACATCGAAGGGGACATTTGAAGGGACAAAACGGCCATGAAAGCATGCAGACAACACGTAACAAAATATGCTGCGTTTGGGTTACATCAAAATTAGTAGTGCTTAATCTATTCGAAGTTTTATAATCTAGTGCTCTAAGCTCTTACCTCTGGGATTTGTCTTAAACATTCTTTAGCTTACTGTATGTTGTATGCTGTATGCTGAGCAACTACTAGAATTATATACTAACAAGCACTGGTTCTACTACTGCATCGTAAAATACAATATGATTATTGTATTGATTCGCTTCACAGCGGAGCTCTTCGACGGAAATATTACTCATGAGAGCGCTACGCAACGACTCTCAGTGGTGTATTTAATTTCACAAAAAGAGACCAGGACCAGCTTTTTCAAGAAAAGTATGCCCCTGCATAAAACTGATCGAACACTAAAAAGATGATGCCCTACTCTTCCATATTCGCAAAATGTCACAGGCAAGGTTTCCGCGGCTCTGCATACTCTTACCAAAGTTTTACCGGCTCGCGAAAGTGTGGCGTTGCGGTTGGTCTCAGTGACTGCTCTACTAAGAACCAATGTATTATTTCACCGCCAGACAAAAATAGGATAATCAGAAAACGATTCAAGCTCGTATAGTTAGCAGGCACAACCGCTCTTGCTTTGGCGGTAGGCATTGCTAGAAACCATCCCGTTATTTTTATTTCTTTGCTTATTTATTCATCTACTCATAAATTTAGCCAGAAGGTGCTGAAGTCGTTAGCATAAGGTCTGTGTGATTACATTTGTAATCTCTGACTGCAATCGTATGAAATCTGGCTCATGTAATCATTGTGTGCTGAGCTGATTAAACGGCACATTAGGAGTGTTGCGATGAAGCTGGTTTCAATAATTATGGTCTATCAAAAATGGGACGCTTGCGTACGAAATACGGCCCGGGTGCTGGCGCCAGCTTTTCTTCACGGGAACAAAAAGCAGCATAGCAGTTCACGCAAACTGCATTTTTCTCCACCTTTCAGCCGGATTATATATATATATATATATATATATATATATGTATATATGTGTATATATATATATATATATATATATATATATATATATATATATATATATATAGGCACCTTACTTGCTTGGTCTAGTCTGGATCTGGTCGGCACCAGTAAACATGCAATAAGACAGCAATTGCTAAAGCACGAGATGACGATGTTTTCGTTTTTCAACTTAGGCAACATTTACAACATTTACACAACAACATTTATGTTTCGTAAACAAAGATGAGAGGACTTCAGGTTTTGCAATATATGCCCAGCATTAATCACGCTGTGGCATAAAACTTGGCCAATTTAAACACCATCTGCGCCCATATGTCAATGTCGGCATAGTTCAATGTGATTTATTGCGTTAAAACAATTTACGTAGTTCATTTAAAGAAGAAGGTAAACGTATGTGCCGACCGGCGAACGCCGCTTCGCTACGTTTCACGGCGGATAGATACCACGGGACCTTTTAGATTATAACTACGAAAATTTTTAGGGCACGGACATGTGTAATACTGTGCGAGGTAAACTCGAACTGAGGATAGACACTGGCCACGCCGTACGTCTGACGTAAGCCGGTTTTCCCTGCCTAACAAAAAACGGGGGAGATTAGGCCATCAGCGCGAGGGCAATTCACTCCACGGTCGAAAAAAATGCGTTTGAGAATCCTAGCCATCTTCTGATGATTTTTTTTTGTCGCAGCACTAAATACAAAAACAAAAACGCCGACGAAAACGCCGCCTCACTTTTGTGCTAGTCTCGGCAAGGCCGGTCCGCTAAGTTTTATGCTCCGCAAACCAAGTGTGCTATGCGGTACAGTATACAGTGACCGATAGTGATACTACCGCCATCTGTTGACCATCTACACCATGATATTATGCACTCGGAACGGAACACATGCTTCATATGTCAAAACGCTGTTAACATGAGCACATTTTAACATCTCCATAGAACAAAGACTTGAATTGGATGATAATTACATGAAACTGACAACACTGGGTGCAAGCATTACTTCTAACAAAAGGTGTACTAATAATACGTTGCGTGGAATAACAACTAACAAAATGAAAGAAAAGGAGAAGGGATCTTCACAAAAAGAACATCTTGGACTGAAAAAACGAGCATGCTGATTGACCAGAGGTGAAGAAACTTGGCAACCTTTCTGCAAGCGTCGGCGATCGGTGACAGATATAAGGAGATATTGGAAGAGAAAAGATTGGTGACATATAAATAGTCTTCCAGTCCAATTACACAAATCACATTCAAGTAATCTGGCCACAAGGTGTTGGATCGAAAATGGCTTACACTGACTGAAAGATGAGCAGCGATGGTTCACATAGATAATTCTTATTTTGTCATGTTGACAGCATATAAGAAAACAGACCTTTTATGAGTCCCATGCGCAGACTTCGATATTTTTTTTTGTTGTCAATTATTTATTAAATAAAATTTATTATTGTTATTTATCAGATTTGTGAGCAGAAGAGCAAACACACATAATATGTTGTAACTGTAACTGACTGATGGAAAATTACAAATTGTAAGTGCAAACGTTCTACTGTTGTATTCTAACAGCCAAGTGATGGGAGTGGTGCACCAGCTGAGAGGAGACCTGAGACCATGGAAGAGGCTGGCCCAGGTAGGGGAGTCCAGGGTATTGTCAGATGCCGTTGGAGCAACTGGTGGAAGTGAGGCATGCCATGCAATTTTGGAGCATGCTCACTGGTGGAAAACAAATGCTTGACAGGATTTTTAAGATGTCTTAAAACGCTCTTGGTGTTTTTGTAAGGAATAAGTCCAACCGTAATAGTGGGTTGTTAAGTTATTTAATAACACTTTTGACTGCCAGGGCCATTTCGCATCACAACCTCTTACGCCGGTTGCCGCGGGGGACGGCAAAATGTTGCTATTACCCGGATTAAGACTGGGGACCTGTCGGCCACAAAGTGAGCATAGTAGCCACTACACCACGCCGCCCCGGTACAATCGCGTTGTGAACACATTGACCATATGTATAACTTGTTCCTTATTTGTAATGAACTTGGCATCGACTATAAGATGATCCTTTTCCAGCCAATGAGTAAAATGTAAATGTGGTGTTTCCTGGCTATGTGCATGTGTGTTTACGTATGTAGATGTGACCAAGTGTACATGTGCAAGTGTTTACATTTGTGTGTGTCAGCCTGTCTGCATTCATTCCATTGCAATGGTGATCATCGCATATTCTGCCCTTATATAGGGCCCTTCATGTGTGGCTGTGCCGGCTTGAGGAGAAATCAAAGCAAAGAAAACCGCGTGTCTTTATATGGCAAATGTTACAGCGATTGTGTGATGTCTGTACGGTTTTAGAAGTCTTGCGTGGCTCATCGAGTTCGCCCAAAATCACGCCGGACTGCAACTCCACTGCGCCGGGAGGCCAATCTGTACTGATCACCCCGCACCACCGGACCAATATCATCGATCAGAAGGCTGAAAAAGTCATCGGCTTGCTCTAAGACCCCAAGGATGGAAGAGACATGTCAGTGGTAGAATCATCGAGCTGCTCCGATCCGCCAGGTTCGTGTCAGCAATGCATTCCGCTGCCGCCTGCTTCGTGATAACGTCACCCGAGGACAGCGCCCTGATCTGTTAAGTCCGTGTGCCAAAGCTCAGCAAGAACACGCTGGAAAGGCAGTCCGCAGGGGTATTTGGGCATGATTTTGACCTCAGTTCAATGTTCACCTCGAAGGATAAGCTACTTGCTTGAGACCGCCCGTTTTCACTCAGTACTTTTCAGTATTGTATAAGTGGCACGACGCTCTGAGATTGAACTACGTGAATTGAGTACACTACGATATATGTAAAATATGCTGAAATGACGACGTTGCCACGAGCGAAATATGGTCATCTTTCTCTTCCAATAATGAATCAGTACAAATATCAGTCTCTTCGTTGACTGTTCTGATTGGTGCTTGAAAACAATTTAAAGTAAGCCCGATAACGTCGTGTTAACTGGGACATACATTCAGTTCAAATGAATTATTTCTCCTCATAAGTTCATAAAAATCTGATACGGAGACAAGGACAGATTAGGAAAACCAAGCGAAAACCAGATAATTCTGGATTTTGGAACAAATTTTCATACTGAACATATTTTTCTACGACAAACTAAGTTTTTTTTTTCAAAACGAGACGCGTGGTCAAGCTAGGTTACCAGCCATGCTATTAACTATAATGGCATGGCGCCGAATATTTTACGTGTGTGGAGAATCCCACGAGGGGTTGAAAAAATGGCATTTATTTGTATGTATCTGCAACAGTGTAATCACCAGAATCATGTTTTATCTAAAAAAGAGATAAATGCACTATGCGGAGATTACAAACGACCGTTTCGTACCTCATCTGAGGTCAGTTGTAGCTTGAACAACTATAAATTTAGGATCTGTACCTTCCCTGACTAGCTTTTTTACCACTTCTGAACGACGCACAGATACGTGAGTCCAGACAGCAGCTCAAAACCCCACCTGTGATCTATGGCGTGACGTCATATACCATGACACATGACAATTTAATGGAAAACATCGCTTTTAAAATGCTACAGCAGTGCCATTCTGATAGGGGTAATCAAACCTGGCCACCGGCATTTGTCTCTTGGAAGTTAGGCCAACCAAATGGCTCAAAACAATGGCAACTAACTTATGGGTTTATATTTCATTTTATACGCTTACGTAAGGTGGGGTGGACGATGAGATGCGAAACCAAATGCTTAACTATGTATGTGGTATTTAACAGATACCGCAGGGATATCGATTTGTATTGTTCCTATTGTATTTGTATTGTTCCTCGGCCTATTCCCAAGCTGATTTTGACTTCACCCTCCAATACACTGAGCAAATTTTTACCAGGCAAAACGGCAATAAACACAAGAAATAGTGACCACAACACACAAAAGATAGAAAGTAAAGAATAAACATGAACGATCTAAAACATTTGGAAAAGAAAATGGTGACAGATTTTTTGGTAAAACAGGCGTAGTAATCAGGGGAGTCGTTTTCCATAGATCTGGTAGTATTAAGGTCATAATACTGGCAGATAAGGACATAATAATGACATAATAATGGTAGACAGAGGTCATAAATGTTATGTTAATCTGAATTATACAATGTTCTTTTGTTTCTTTACAATTTCAGATCACAAGTGTATGTAAAAAACCAGATGGAAAGAAAAATACAGCCAAGGATGAGGAACGTCAGACATATATATATATATATATATATATATATATATATATATATATATATGGGGAGTACGCGTGTGTGAGGGTATATACATATGTAGTTTCTTATGTGGTAAATTATAACAAGAAACAAAATTGTTGTCGGTCGAGAAAGAGTGGGCTAAATCCACCGGGAAATCCATATTTGGGAGGACGTTAGGCTACAAAGTCCCCGGCTCGACCCCCTAATCATTTACACAAAACGACACACCTGAAATACGGATCGATAATCGCATTAATCGTACAGCTGGTCTCGAGTGAGTCATTGGCATGATTATGTGTGCGTACAATGTACATTGTTCACAATTTACGACACAGGATAATCTCCAGTATGATATTTTGCTCCCGTAAATTTTTAACCAACGCTGCATTCAGGACATATAGAGGGTAGGTCCAACGAATCACACATATCGTTATTGCAAATCACTAATTCCTGTACTGGACGGCAGAACAATCTTTAGCAGAATGCTTATCATACATGCAAACTACAATGCAATGATGTATGTCGCTATCATGCGGAAAATTGCGCGCAGGGCACAACATTTACAGTGCAGCACTGGTAGCCATCACATCACAGATGCACTATACTACTATCCATCGCATACCAGTCATGACAAGAGCGGTAAAGATCTAAGTGGCTTGATATTATCTACTTAATCATTGAAGACAGGCATAGACAAGGCACTATTTTTAAGTTGGTTGGTAAAGTTTTGCATTTGTAGAAAATTGTTTTCAGCCACCTAAGTGCTGCACATTAATAGTGGTCTGAATGCGTATGGTGAAGGCATTCTTGGCGGTGGCTTTGGCTAAATAAAATGGAATTGAAAGGAATATTTCAGGCACAGTTATAATAAACCAGCGTTGTTTATTAATTGAAGTAAATATGACATTCACGGCTACCAGATTTTTTCTTTTACACCGAACACATCGAATACTTTGGTTTATGACGGTTGTCATAATCATTCATGTCATGTCATGTCATGTTATGTCATATCATCATCATATCATGTCATGTCATATCATGTCATATCATGTCATATCATGTCATCATATTCATGTCATAAACAATTTCATGTTCCCTACTGAATACTCCATCGACTTGGTTGGGATATCTTGGCGCGTCAAGCCGGCAACTAAACTAAGAAATATGAAATAAATCTGATAGATGTGTATGCGTCTCAGTTCATCGGCATGACGGACGAGATGAAGGACTACGTAGGGGATTAAGATCAAAGAGCATACTGGTGATTTCACTGACGCATCAGCCATGATGTCTGGCTTAAGATTTTTTTGAGCGCGGAGGATAAGCGTCACTTTCAGGTCCCTGAGGCTGCGTTCACTTGAAAAACGGGCCTACTTATACACCATCAGGTCAACACCCAAGGGGACTTAGCTGTTTTGTCTGCAGGGGACCAAGAATGCGCATCAATGGCGTTACCATCTGTTTGTTTTGATTTCTGGTTTCTTTTTCGACGAATCATTCAGGCTTAACCATTAGCGTCGTAGTCGGAAGCCTACTAGTCTTGAGTCAAGTCGTGTGTCTCGTAGGCGTCCGTCGATCGCCTGGTGTTACCGTTTATGTTTCGATTTTTGACTGCATGAGAAGTCAAGTTGTCGAGGCTGAGACGAATGTCTTTATCATGTAGGAAGATGATATTGACTGCATTTCGACGTATTCTGAAGTGATGACTCATCATTTCCTTGTATTTAACGCTCTTCCATAATGCCGGTGAAAAAGCAACGTTTTTAAAAGAACTTGATGGACTTTGTTGCGGCTTCTAGGCAGAGAACATATAACTATATTTATATGATAGGTTGAGCATCATTGATAAATAAGCTTTTAATATCTCCTACTGGGAAAAGTTTGCGACCTGTTTTTGTTTGCGTGTGAATGTTTTTCTTCTTTGTCTGGGATGCTCAAGGGATACTTATAACCTTTGGTGTTTAACAGCGGGTGGAATTATTTGTACTCTGATGTTGCAGATACACCAGATAATCGGACCAAAATCGAAAAAAATAAAACCAATAGTCATGAAATTTGAAACTAGGTCTATTACAGTGTTTCGAATGAATAGAACTAAAGTTGCTCCCGGCAACACCAATAATTGGGCCGAGATTCCACTGCTGGTCTTAAAGGTCAACAAAACAAATAAACCAGATCATGCAGACTCGTCCACAGGCTCGGCTCAGAGTTCCGCCATCGCCCGCTAGATGACTTTTTGCGTGGGCAATACCTTTGTCAAGAGTCATACATCTGGCAATCGCTTCATTACTCCGGCAAAGTTTCCTCAGGCTGATTTCATGTAATTATTTACATCATATACAGAGACACAAAGAACCCAATTTTCACTCCTTTGTTGCTCAGTTTCGCTACGTATTAAAGAAAAAAAACAGACGAATCAAGCAACCAGATACCTGGCATTTCTGCGGAGCACTGAGCCTACTTTTCTATCAATATAGAAACATATGCGAGCATGTCTGTTTGAACCCCTAATGTGTGTTTCTAGGCAAGCACTGTCTACGTTTTTTTTTTTTAATTTTAGTCTTCTGCTGAAACGAAGTAATTTTGCTACTTTTCTTGTGGCGAGGAAGGATTTTCATTGACCGGAAAACCACAAATAAGAGCTAAAAAGGCACTTTGGGCTACTGATCATTTAGGCACCAACGTCTGGACTAACTTGTTTATCGCACGGCAAGATATGACTTCATATGTTCAACTCTACTAAATGGGCTCCTGTGAAACGTTTAACCCAAAATGCTGTATCGAAGCTTCCATGCATTGTTTCAAGCGCCTCAATATGTGCAAGCAAACGCATGGGCCACAGGGAGGTGGAGATTTTGGATGATACGGTATTTTCGTGTGGCTGAGGAATACTGGGAACACTGGAGGGAAATCTGATCACGTGCGTGTGTCAGAGTGACCAGTGACCGCCGATCACTATCACCGAACATGTAAGCAAACTTTCCACGCAAGCCATCCCGTGAACATCGCTAAAGTAGTCACCAGACAAGCGAACGTTTGGAAAAACTCTGGAACTTTAAAACCCGGTGCGAATAATGCATCCAAAGAGGCCGCCCAAGCACCTCTTCAAAGCAGCAGCACTAGGCAAATGGAAAGCCTCCTTCGAAAAACCGACACGCTTCGCCGGGCGGCCAATCAGCCGTTGGCGCGCGCGGATGCAGGCCGCGGCAGAGCGGCGGCGCTCACCTGCGCTGCGCCGGCGCGAGACGCCGTCGCCGGCCGTCGGGCTGCCGACCTCCTCGTCCTCCTCGACGATGGTGTACACCTCGCCGGGGCTGGGCTCGAGCACCACCGAGCCGGGCCCGGACGACTCGCCGTCGCTCTCGTCGTCGCTCTCGACGTCGCAGTAGCGGATGACGTGGCTCGGATCACGCGGCGGCGGGGACGGGGAGGGCGAGTCGGGCGGCGGCTCGGGCGGCGCCGCCACCGTCGGCGGGTGCGGCACCATGGACGCCTGGAGCGAGGTGCGCGCGCGCGGCGACTTTAGGGACGCGGACAGGAGGGTGGCACCGTCTCGCGCGGTGACGCGGCCGCTCGTGGCCAGCGTGGCCGGCGGTGTGCGCGCTGGTCGCAGCTCCAGCTCCTCGTCGGCCATGTCCAGGAAGCCGGCCGGGATGTGCACGCCAAAGCGGCTCGAGAACTGCGAGCGCGCCTTGCCCTCGGGCGCCGAGCTGGGCCGCTCCGCCCACGGCGCGTCGTCGTCGAGGCGACCGACGCTGCTCATCGGCGACGGCGTGGCCAGCCGGTCCGAGCACGACTCGAGCGCCAGCAGCGGCGACTCGCCCGGGCTCGGCGGCGACTCGTTGTCAGCGCCCAGCGACGCCAGCGACTGCATCAGCCGCTTGCGGCGCGACACGCTGTCCTCATACTCGGGGTCGCGCGCGCGTTCTGCCGCCGGCGACACCGCGGTCCGCGGCGACGGTCCACCGCCGGTGCTCGCGCCGGCAGCGTGGCCGTTGGTGCTGGCCGGCTGGCCGGCGGAGGAGGCTGTCTGCACGCCGGCCGTGGCTGCCTGGCTCGAGGCCGGCGGCGGCTTCAGGAAGGACAGCAGCTCGGACGCGGTGTTCTGCACCTTCCCGGTGGCCACGGCTACCAGCGGCGTCGGCACGAAAATTTTGGTCCCTGAAACACTGGTCGGCGCGGATGGCGCCGCCGGCTTCGCCGCGGCGGCCTGCGTCAGCGCCGCCCTCTGCTGGTCCTGGCTCAACCGCAGCTGCTTTTGATATTCCTCCTTCTGCTGCTCGGCCCTCAGCTCGAGCTCCCGTTCCCGCTCCTTCTGCAGCTGCTGCAGTCTGGCTATCTCCTTCTGCTGCTCCTGCAGCATCTGCTGCTGCTGCAGGATCTGCTGCTGGTGCTGGCCGCTCAACTGGCCCAGCGCGAGTGCGTTCGCCGTGGGCGGCGCGGAAGACATGGCGAAAGCGGCCGCCGGGCTGGCAGTGGTCGGGGCGGACGTTTGTACTTGGGTGCGGCTGAAGGTAGGGCTGACCCGGCCCTCCGCCGCTCGCAGGGCCTGCGCCGACTGCTGGATCGACTGGTTCACGCTGGCGTGCAGCGACTGCAGCGGCGCCGACTGCGCCGGCGGGATCAGGCCGCCCAGGCCCTCCGACACTCTGCCCTTCAGGCTGGTCTGCAGCTGGTTGAAGAGGCCGCGCTCCGGAGTGCTGGACTGGCCGCCGGGCGCGCTCGGCGCCGGGGCCGACGTCCCCTGGGCCGTCAGAGACGGCTCCAGCAATTTTTCCGTCAAAGTTTTGTCGAACTTGGCCAGCAGCTTGTCCGTTTTGCCGAACAAATTGTCGAGCGTCCGCTCCACCGCGCTGATCTGCGGTTTTCTGCCAGCGGCACCGGTCGCCGGGCCGGGTGAAACTGCGGCGCCGGCAGCTGCCGCCAGCTGTGCGTGTCCGGCCGCCGGCGGCGGCGCGCCGGCTGCCGCTTCGGAGTGGCCGCCGCCGGCCGGCCGGGCGGCGGCCGTCACGCCGGCCGGGCCGCCGCCGGGCTGGCAGCTGGGGGGAAACACGCCCGTCGGCACGCTCGGCGAGCGGGCGCCGTCCGCGAGCACGCCAGGCTGGGAGCCGGCGGCCTGCGCGCCGGCCGGAAGCATTCCGGACTGTGAATTTATGTGCTCCGCGCTGGGCGGGAAAATGGCAGGCTGGACAGCGGCAGGATGCACTTTGGGCTGTAAATCACGATGCTGAGAGGTTGTTTGAAATATGCTGGCCTGGGGATTCAGAGGGTCAAAGCTATTTTGATTCACGCCGGGCTGGTTGTTTGGATGAGAATAGGATGGGGAATTTCCGTGTTGAAAACCGATGGGGTAAGGACTCGCCTTTGAGCCGGGCGGGCAGGGACCAGTCTCAGTGTTCGGCAAACAGGGCTCTGTCTGCGTATTCGCTGGGTACGGCTGAGGCTGGGGACCGGGAGGGTGCGAGGCTGACTGGGAACCTGGCTGGTAGCCGCCGGCCTGAGGACTGGGAGGGTACGAGCCCTGCTGGGAACTGGGCGAATCACCGCCGGGCCGGGAGCCGGGCGGGAGGGGGGATGGCTGGCAGTTGGGTGGGTAGGACCCGTGCTGCGAGTTGGGCTGAACCTGCTGCAGTTGCGGGCCCGGCTGAGGGCTGACCGGACACGTGCCCGGCTGTGATCCGGGCTGAGCTGCGCCTGGCTGGCCCGGCCGAGCTTCAGGCAGTCCTCCGCTGAGCTCTCCGCCCTGGGGAACTCCTGCGGGCTGCGTCGCCGGCGTCGGACTGGCCGTCGGGGGACGCTCCTGCTGCGTCGAGGGCGGCGCGGCGGCCGGCTGCGGACCACCGTGACCGCCGGGACCGCTGGGACCGCCGGAGAAGGGTGGCGCCGGGCCGCCAGGCGCCGCAGCCATCGCCGCCAGATGAGGCCCCGGCTGGCGGGGCATCCGCATCCGCGGCCGGATCGGCCCGCGCGGCCCCATCATGCGCGGCCGCAGGGGTCGCGCCCCCTGCGGACCGGGCCCCCGCGGCCGGGGCCCGCGCAGCCGCGGCGGGACGGTGCCACCGGGGACGAGAGGACTGGGGGGCGGGCCAGAGGGCTCGGGCCGACTCTTCTCTATGTACTCACTGTGTGCGCCGCTGTTGGCGAACTGACGCTGCTGGGATCCGTTGGGCATCTGAAATTTTGAGCGCACGGGATGAACAGAAATGGCGGAAGAAAACCCACGACGTAAAAGCAGCAGGGTCTACATCGAACACAGACGCGGTACAACGACGAAACCGCATGGACACTTCACAAAAATTCGCCTGACGTTCCCACATGCAATCAACGCCCTCCACATGCCCAGTGCCGCAGCACGGACGGGCACCGCCCGGTTCGGCGGCAGACCTCTGCCGCTGCGGCCAGCCACCGAGCCGCCGCCGGGGCCGCCGCCAGTACCCTCTGCCGGCCTCTCGGGCCAAGACAGATCGGCGCGCCTATCGAGCCATCGCAGCCGGCCGCCGGCCGCGACCGCCCCGGCCACGCCTTCGTCGGCCGACGCATGGCGCCGGCAGATAAACAGCGGCGCCGCGCGCTGCCGGGGGCCGGACGCCCGCATCCGGGCGCGGTCGGTCGCGCGAACCGGCCGCCAAATCGATGCCCGAAACTTCCCCCAGTCATGCGATCGCCCGACCGGCAGCGCCGCCTCCGGCCTAATGGAGGCCGGACAGGCACGGCTCGCTCTCGCCCGGCGCCGGACGGAGGAGGGCGGACCTGCGGGCCTCGGTCTGTGACCCGGGACAGGATCACCTCCCGCTGCCCGGCAGAAAGGCGGAGGAGAGGGGACCTACGGGGCCTCCGTCTGTGATCCGGGACAAAATCAGTTTCCGTCGTCCGGCAGAGGGGCGGAGGAGAGGCCCCCGGGACAGCATCAGCTCCCGCCACCCGGTAGAAGAGCAGAGGAGAGCGAACCTGCAGATCCTCTGTCCGGGAGAGGACTAGCTCCTGCCACCCGGCAGAGGACGCCGAGCAGGGCTGCTCTGTCCCAGTTCGGGCCCGGCCGGCCGCAGCAGCGCGGGTGAGGCACACATCGATCGCCGACTGTTTTTCATCGACCGCAAATGATCCTTGACCCGACTAAGTGGTAATCTGAATACATAATGCATGAGGGCTGGCGTGTTGTCGAACACGTACGGCTGTATTGCAGGCGGTTAGCAAACGTTGTGCCTGTTCGACGTGCCTGGGTAAACGAGATTCCTGATGAGTTTCTATGCCAAACTTTCCAGGGGGAGTTTGGCTTTAGAGTTTGTCAAGTTCGATTGAAACGAAAAAATATTGGATTTTGACGCAGCAATTAAATTTGCTACATGACGCTGGAACCAACTTCAAATGGTTTTAGTTTTTAACGTCTGGTTGGATGGCACGAAACGCCATCAGAAAAGATGAACAAGTAAAGGAAAACCTTCAAGAGCATCAAACTGTCAGCGGAAATGACGACATGTTGCGTAATACCAAATTTTCTGGAAAGGATTATTCAAACAACCCTAATATGTATAGCCAACTACTCAAATGCCAGCATAATGCTTTAACAGGAAGCTAATAACGCGACAAACGCGGCCACAAACAGCGGGGCAAACGGACGACATTAGCGAGGTCCCCCGATCTCCCGGGCGAGCGGGCGGTTCGGCCGCACGCCTCCGGAGCCCGCGCGCCCGGGTATCGACTGACCTGGTCGGGACGCGGGCCGGCTGTGCTGCCGGGATGGCCACCGGGGCCCGGCCTGACCGGGCCCGGACCGGGACCGGGCCCGGGCCCGGGGCCCGTGGCGGCCGCCGTCCTCATCGGGTACGTCCCGGACGCGATGGCCACCTTGCGGACCTCGAAACACTTGTTGCAGAGCCACTCGGAGTCCTGCGACACGAGCGGGGAGGCGGCGTGAGGAACAAGCAGCTCTCGGCGGCAGAGACGGTCCGACGGAGCGCGGGTGTTCGGAAGCCCTGCATCGAAGCCGGTGTTCGTCTCTTGTTTGGACCTCCTCCTAGCATTGCTGTTACACCCGGGCGGTCATTCTCCGCCGCAAAATCAGATGACAGCCTTAGTGACTTTGCTTGGTATGCAGTTGGAGACATGAGCCAGAATAGGTAATGTTTTAGGCTAACGGGGCATCGCAGCATGCCGACGCAAGTTCCTTTGTAATATCGTAATGGCAAGTCTGCCACGTGGCATGCCATGAGACCCCGCATGTCGGGTTCCAGATCGATAGGGCCGGGAACGGAGCGTTGCGTACGGTGGAAAATAATGGCTGGACAGGAAGCATGACTGATAGTGCAGTTGAAAGACAAAGCGTTATGGTGTAAGATAGGGTCCGCGTGGAACACTCATGAAAATTTCATGCACTACCGCTTTATACACACAAGTTGCCGGACAAAAACGTTCGGTATTTCAATTACAGTAGCGACGAAACTTACCCCAGGAAAAGACGGAATGGAAATGCGTTGATTAAAGTGTTGAAAACTGCGTTGATTAAGGTGGTGAAAACTGCCTCGTGGTGGACTGTTACATAAAAAAAATGCATGTCTTGAAGTGGTGCGACTCGATCTGACTGTTCTCTTTGAATGTCTCGCTTTGGTATACAATAAAGTTAGGTTACACTGACCTGGAAGCGCACGTTGTAAACAGGGAGCGAATAATAATAACACGAAAATAAGAATGCAAATTGCCGCAAAATTCAAGATCTTGGTTTTGCCAATTCAGAATCTTAAACTGAGAGAGCTGGGTTGACGGCTTCCGCCAGACCCATTCACTGATAGGTATCAACAGTGTCCTCTCTGTTGGGGGCAAAGCTGCGGGTAGCAAACCAATGAAAACCTGGGTCTGTGAATAGCCTTTGTGATGGTTTATGTATTCAAGTCGTATCTCTGGTATTCAATGTGGGTAAAGTTAGACGCTTTCAGTATGCAGAATGCGCCTAACCTAACAACAAAGAGGTCTAGAAGCGCTGGAGTTCACTAGACATTTGCATGAAAGCATCATTTCTTCATGCTAATCATTGGTCATTATGCCTTCTGGTATGCTGAGAATATGGTCCCATGTGTCCCTTAAATTTTAAATATTTAAGTTAAAAATGCGACGTACCATAGAACAATAACTGGTAATTGATATTTACTATTGATGCGTTAAAAGGCTTGAATAAATCGTTAAGCAATCAATACCGCATAAATCAACAAAGCGTTAAAAAATAGAGGTATCCTTCCGGGTCAAGTGCGGAAAAGCGTTTGTAAATTTGCCGTTGTAAAAACGGTCATTGAATCAGACTGATGACATTTTGGACTTACACCTGGTGGCAGCTGCATCTGGAGCTACTAGTTCCAAAATATGATTTCCTTTCGTAATCTCTTAACACATCTGAGCATGTTTTTACCAGAAACCTCCGAACGGTAATTGCAGGATTCAGAGGGACACCGTTGTGTTCAAAAGGTACGAAAGACGCCTTCTGCGCCTCCACAAAAAAAAGAAATAATTGCTAACACATGAAGCTACATGTTGTTAAAAGGTCAGACAAGCATCTCTACATAATTTCATATTGCCCAGTAAAGAACAATGCCCCTATCTGTTGCCAGCGACGGTCAGCGGGAGAAATCCTCAAGTAGGGCGATACTCTCAATTTTTATGTGAAAGATGCATGGGGTCTAGCGCCGAGTTTGAAAAGTTTCATCTGAAATAGAGCGATGTGATCTCTTCCTTTGCCCTATACCTTGTGCGGAATGCCATCGGGAAACAGTGCGATGTTTCAGCATTGTGTGATTGAGTAACAAATGGGACCAATGGCACTGTCCACAGACAATTCTTTTTCACACATTCATCACCGAAAGCCAGTGACGGTCCACCAAATATGCGTTATGACTAAAAAAACGTTTGTTCAGTCATCAATTAAAAACAGACTAAATATTAACCACGGCATACTCCAGTAGGCATACAAAATTACAGTGAATTGAGAAGACGCTAAAACAGAAGCTTAGCCTGTTGGTACAGTCTTGTCTTGGTCCATTGCTTTATCCATCACCAGTACATCATTTGGATAACTTCGACAGTACACGGGGCTAGCACTACCCCAAGCCATTTGCAAACCCGCTGCAATAGAGCGAAGAAACAAAAACAAGTGCATAACTTGTTTTGTTTTTTCCGCTACCGGACGGTTTTCATTATGACCATTTTAAATCGCGCAGTGACTTAACTCAATCTCAAAGGAGGCCATACCAGTGAATCGCGATTTTACTTGACCCAATGGAATGCAATGTGCAGGATGCTTTTGAAAAAAAACATAGCGTTTTATGACGATAAACAGGGACCCAGACCACTGTTATTCTGGAGTTCAGGACTTTCGACTGCTTCGAAGTTCCACTGAGGTTAATAATACGTCAAAAGAAATATGGGTTTCCAGTCGTTATTTTGACGCAATCTTGCAATCCAAGCACGGAGATATGAAGGATCAATGGATGAGTACAAGACATGGTTTCTGGTTAATTACCGCTTTTTAAACTTCTAATTTCAGGGAAAAATGGCACTGAAAATGTTGCCGGTGACATTTTCCAGAGCAATCAAGCCGATCGGAGCAACCAGCCACTTCTGAAAGTCAGTCACTGTGGAACATTCCCTTTACGCAATAGCAGCGAAGTCAAACGCCGAACCGTCAGTTCATCCTCAACATGCAGGCACGCTCACCACGACGAGCGCGTGCCTTCCTCGCATCTCGCCATTGCCAGCATGCGCTGTCCTCTCCATCCAATTACCGCCACTAATCCGGCAATATGCGCGCTGCGATAGCCAATCATGAAGCGGGCCTGTTTTCGCCGCCGGCCGGGATGGCGGTCTCATACGACGCCCGGCCGTCCGCCGTCCCTCTGCTCCGACTGCCGCGCCACTGAGGTGGCCTGTCCGGAATGGCACAAGGGCTCGGGTCCGAACTGGCAGGTCCTTGTTTCAAGTCTGCCCTCGGCGAGATTTCGAGCACCGCCATAACCGGAAGTTTCGCTTGATCGAGTCCTCATTGCATCTCTGGCCTTGTATTTCTGACTGGTTTCGACTCTGTAACTGGTTTTCCCCTTGACAGAATGCGTCAATAAATCAGTAAATAAACAAAAAATTAAACAGCGTGAGAGCCGCGACGTCAAATGACTGGCGATCGAACGTGATGACAAAGAACTCAACTAGACAGTCACATACCGGCGCAGTATACTTGGACAGCGATGGGATACAAATGGGTACCGTAACGTGATCATTGCATGATGGTTGGCCAGTTCCACACTACGATCGAAACATTCATTCGGGTGCAAATTTGCATTTCGTGTGAAATCCACGATTTTAGTTCGTTAGAGTTCTATTTTTTCCGTTTTTTCACCAGAAATAGATTCATGTTATTATATATATATTCATATTATATTATATATTCATACTATATATATAGCAGATTCATATTTTGATTATGTATCTGGGCAGCTTTCATCCAACCAGAAACAAATTAACGTGTATTTTCTATTATCACGCAGAGGCACATCACGGACCTTCTACGTTACTTTACCAAAACCCAGGAACAAGCATGTAACAGTTACGTTACATGCTTACAGCACAATATTTACGGCAAACAATACGTGACTAACTTTAATATGAACTGAGGAACAAATACTTTTACAAATAACAAGTGGCGTTTAGGTGTCATGAAATCCGCCCCTCTTGCCAAAATTGGGCTTTGCGAATTCTTGAGCCTCCCTTCACTGGCGATATTTACATCTAAGTTTATATCTAACCCATGAATACGTGATACTGAGAACGTGAGTTGATTTGCGGATTATAACGGCATTTCGTCGTCGCTCGCTGTTGTAGTCACCGTGGATTGTAATTCAGCAAACAAAGGGACTGGTATCAGCCACTGACGGCAATATTCCCAAACTGATCGGCAAAATCTTTTCTAACGCAACATATCACAAAAAATAGAGAACAAAGGATGCATCTCAAGAAATGAAATAGTACAACAATGAGAAAAAAAATACGGGGACACGAGGATTTATTGTGCAGAGATTGCCCTGAAGACAGCCACGTCAGGGAATTACTTATTAATTCGGAGAATTAAGAACCTCGTAACCATGGCTGGTGATCATGAGGAGTTGTGGAGGGTTCGCGCCCCTCCCCTCCCCCCCAACAACATCCAAAGATTTTAACATCAGGCTCATTTAAAATTAGGCAATGACTTAAAGAAATAGTGTGAAGTCCTATGAGAGCCACCTCCTAATAATTTCCGAAATCTCAAGCATGCTGTTTATTCATGCGGCAATGCGTTTCAATGGGGACAAACACATCATTTCAATGCAGCTTGATCTGGGAAGAAAGTAAGTTCGACGTGCTGGTCAAGAGCAATCCAATCTCACAAACGATCTCCGCAGTGAACAGTGCTCTCCCATTTGTAGCCAAGACAAAGACACCGATCTTCCCTCTGTCCACTGGCGGATCCAGGAGGGAGGCAAATGGGCCATGGCCATCCCTCAAGAAGGTTAAAATCGGCAAAAGTTGATGCATATCTGGAATTTGGGGAAACTCTTACCACTTTTATCAAGAAAGCTTGTTTTAAACAGTCCCTAAGGTAAAGGACGCGAAATGTGACGAGTCTTTGGGAATCAGTGCACTTTTATGGAATTCGCTCCCCGCAAAACCGGTGAAAACTGCCCTTCTGCATTCGCCTTCGTCTCCCGTCTCGCCGGCGGGCATCGTCGCCGCCAGGCTCCCAGACAGGGGGATGGGGTGCCGCTGACGTCGGCGGCGGCGCGGCGCCCGGCCGGCTGGACACCCGATCCGCGGTGTCCGTTCCGGAGGGGAGGAGCCGCCGGACGGAGCGTCCGCCCTCTGCTGAACGCTGCTGCCCCCCCCCCCCCGCCGCCCCTCCAGCGGATGACGCGTGTCCGGGCCGAAGAATGGCCTCGGTGGACTGTGCTGACAGATAGGGCCTCCGAGGACAAGGTCAGTGAGCAGGGTTGGCGGGCGGGGACGGCGGACAGGGCCAGGGGCAGAGGACAGGGTCAGCGGACGAGGTTGGCGGACAGTGGCAGGAGAAAGGCCAAGCGAACAGGGCCAGTGGGGTCAGAGAACAGCGGCAATTAAGAGGGTCAGCGGACAGCGCTAGTCAGAGCGGACTAGACCGGCAGATGGGGTCAAAGACCTAGGAAGTTAAACTGGATCGATGGAAAAGACCGGCAGACGGAACCGGAGGTCCGTGCCGCGCAGTCCTGACCGTTGACCGTCCGCAGCCGACGCGACACGGCCCAGCTGGCCCCGGATGAGCGCTGAGGCCGCGAGGTCCGTGACGCCTCAGATGACCACTGACCTGGTACGGTCCGGCGGCCGTGTGCTGCCCGCAGCTCTGGCAGACCACCTGGCGACAGCTGACGCACTCTGTCCGGGACCTGGGCGGCACCTGGAACATACCGGCCGAGTGTCAGCGGCGGCCGCCGTCTCCCAGGGATACACACCTGTCGGCCGCCTCCCGCCCGCTCGGGACAGACCCGTCGCGGCAGGCCTGCACGCAACGGTCCTCACTCGTAATTTACGACCTCACGTGCTGCTTAAAGACAACATTTCCCTCATAATGACCCTTCCCTGCGCTAGCACCAATACGGCCTAACACTCATCGAAGGGAACGATCGTCACGCGTCGCTGGCTGTTTCCCGCTGCTCCCGCCGTCGCCGACACGGCCGCCGGAACACGCCGAGCCGCGCGCATTGGCGTCCGTCACGACGACGGCGGAGAGCGCGTCGCCGTGCGTCACCTGGTGCCGCTCCGGCGCGCCGTCCACCGACGGCGACTGACAAATGCGCCATCGATCGTCGCGTCGGCCGCGCAAACAGCTCCAGGACGAGCCAGCGCCGCCGAGCAAACCCAACACCTCGGCACATATTTGCCGGGGCTTAAGGTATTGATCTTGGATGAGAATGGGGCACTTGGGGCCGGAAAAAAGGCGCGCCGACAGGGTCTCGCCGCCGGAAACACAAAAAAGATGGCCGCCTCATCCCGACACCAATATTGAAAGAGGGCTAATGATATTTGAGCGCAGCGTTGCGACAGAACGGCAGTCTCGCACGTCAGCGGACCGCCTCGCGAGCCGGATCCGAACAGGCAATCAGTCACGTCTGTCCACAAATAGGTCCGGCAATCGGCAGAACGCGCCGTGACCTTTGGAGTTGTGCGTAAATGCAACTACGTGGCGCATGAGCACAGTAATCGCGTACTCGGAAAATGATTTTTTGTTCATGTATTGATGTAAGACAGCGTCTAGGATTTTCAGGGAAACTCAGAAAAGTTTTAACGTGCTTCTGAAAAAATGAAAACGTTTAGCGTAGAGCAATGAAACAAAAATGCATGTACAGCATGCTTTCTAAGCGCTTGGCATGCTTTCCCTAATCTGAAGGATGTCTCGTTTTGGAAGGATCTGTTTAGGACACAAGTGACCTCTCATTTCATACAGGGAGAGAGCATGCAATGGCATCTGGCACCTACGTCGTCATTGTTCGTGGTTGAGCATTCCGTCAAACTGTCTAAAAAATTTCAGATTTAAAAACGGTCAGGCTTAAATAAAATAACTGGTAATCATTGCCCTCTGACATGTTTAAAGTTATTTAAGAGATCTGTTGTCGGAAGAGTCACTGACCTTTGAAAGACCAACGGTGTTATTAGCCCTCGAGTTACTGGCAATAGTTTCCCCTCCATTGGCTTTTTCCTGGCATAACCTTTAAAAGACAAACGTCAGCGTTCCCAGACTTTTGGTGCTTCTGTCTGAACAGCATGGCCACTTATGGTTCACCAGGCCACCATAGGTAAAGTCATGTCCCGTTACAATCTGAGTCGTGGACTCGGTTTTCAGGTACCGTTAAGACCCCGGTGCGTTTTTATTCCTTTTGACGTGGTTTGCAAGAACCTCGTCAGGAACGACAAAAAGACCAAGTACCAAGGCGTGCAACATATAAATAACCTCAAGTGAGGCCAACAACGACCTGTGGCTGGTTTTGGACAGTGTCGATTTAACTTCGTCTCTGCGTTAAATCTAGCTTCACCGACCAAAGTATTTCAAGTAAGGAAAACAGTTGGCATGTCGAACTCTCGTGAAACTCTAGATTAGCTACATGAAAAACGTCAAACGTCATGTTATAGCCTAATTTAATCTAATTTAATTCATAGCCCAACCTACGTTCGCCTAAGGCTACTTTTGCTAAAATACTGTTTCTTACTGCATAAGAGTACGTCCAAATTCGGTCATTCTTGGTCTGTTAACCTACTTCTGAAACAACAGTTCACCAAAAAAGTCACAAATCATCATCAGATTTAAGGCTTTGATCTAACCTATGACGTCATCGGTAACTCTGAGGCCGCAAATTGAAGGATATTGGGCCTTAGGGTGGCGGGATATCAACTGTCGCTTCAGTCATCTAAATCAAACCGTTGGTTCTCAAGATAAACAGAGGAAATACCCCCTTCCCCACTAACTGGAAGGTGGCGAAACACCCCAATCGAACACTGCTGGAAAAAGATTATGTCAAACAAGTCGACGTAACTTACATGCCACTCTCGGGGGACATCCCAGAATGATTTCTGATGATGCATGAGTACCAAAACTCCTCGCTCAGTAGCTCAACAGGCCACTGACATATGACCTTTTTTTCGAGGGCATAATATAGAAAGAGCATCATATGGCTACAGCCGTCATGGTAAAGCAAATATTTTAATTGTCCTGCGGTACTCAGTCTTGCTCAGTTTTAGGCATAGCATCATAAGTGGCTTTAGTGACTTCCGCACCTAGGTTCGCATTTGGGTCAAGGTTATCGTAGGTCAAAATTACCAGTCTAGACCACTAAGTTTTTTGACCTTTTGTTGACCTCTAAGGGGTCATCGAGCCATTGGAAGTACGAAATCGCATGGCCACAATGGTTTCAGTCCCTAATCATTGTCAGAAGCCGTTCTTGGTTCCCAACAGCGCCATATAAAGTACGTCTCATGGGATCCAATGGAAACCAAGATTCACTGACATTTCTTTAATTGAACCCACCTGTAAAGTCACCATATCACCTGAAATAGTCCAGCCGGATGGGTCAACAGTAAGATTCAGCCCGAGCGCTTACTTCCAGGGAAAATAATCGTAGTAGTGGTTGCATGGCGTTTCAAATGCAATATTGATAAGTATTACTTACGATTTCAGCCGGAAAAACCTGAAACACACATTATTTGCCCCGAAACAGATTGCGTCGTCACTGGTATGCTAACCGCCAGACGCTCGCGTAGGGATTTTTGACGTTTCTGCGTTAAATAGTTTGTTTACGTGAGATCTCGACGCTGATTGGTCGTTGGTCGGACTCAAGGTCCAATGAAGAGTAATAAAAAAGTTTTGGGGGAATAACTAATGCGATATAAATTATCTTTAAAATAAAAAAGTTAACCGTTTTAAAAATAATAATAGTAATAATAATAATAATAATAAACAATAAAAATGAAAAAGTAAAAATATCACGATGATGGCAAAGCGTAGTTGCAATTTGAAAAATACAAAAAAACAAAAAGCAGTGAAATAAGATATCTGAAAAAAATCACGGAACAAAACTGGAAAATATTAGGAAGTGAAATAAAACAATAAATAAAAATTTACCCTAGCCTAACATAGTAACCAAACCTAACCTAACCTAACCTAACCTAACCTAACCTAGCCTAGCCTGGCCTAACCTAACCTAACCTAACCTAACTTAACCTAACCTAACCTAACGTAGCCCAGCACAAAAAATCACGGAACAAAACTGGAAAATATTAGGAAGTGAAATAAAACAATAAATAAAAATTTACCCTAGCCTAACATAGTAACCTAACCTAACCTAACCTAGCCTAACCTAACCTAACCTAACCTAACCTGATCTAACCTAGCCCAGCACAACCCAACCTAGCAACCTAATCTAACGAGTATTAAATGTCATAATGTAATAATACTGATATCAGACATCCCAACAATTATCTAATACAATAATATAACGGCGTAATAATTCAGCAGTTCCTCCAAGTTCAGTTTGTGGCAAAAGAATAGAATTTTCCTATATATGACGTCATTAATCGCTTGAAGATGCATGCAGGGTCTACACGTCCTTGATGTCAATAACCTTAACCTTGGCGGCACTACATTTTCCGCCGCGGAATAATGTTGTTCTCCGCCAGTCGACTGCAGCACGGTATTACTGTGTGGTACGTTATCGTTACGATTTTGTTGTTATTGTTTAGAAAATCAAGCAGTGGAAAAAATGGTTAGAAACAGGATGATACATTCTTTACATTGGTGGCAATTATACAAAGGGTTGTTTGCGATTTCGTCGGGCAGAAACTTACCTTTAGCCGCCGGATGTCATCGAGTAGGAAAATGACCCATATACGACCCATAAATATACGTTCATTTTTTCATTGCTCTATCAATCCGGATTCAAAAATGTCGAGTACCAGTCCCCCTGTAATATCGAAGGTGACCAAATGGCAATTACTGACAATGGCTAATCACGATGATTTCGGCCTTTCACGCCCATCAAAAGCCCAATGAGGGATATTTGACGTCAGCCCCAAGCAGCTCTTCGTCTCGGTGACAGTCAGACCTGTCTTGTCGATCTCACCCCATGCCCTCGAGCTACCCTCATAAAACTGTCATCGGTGTTATTTTGTCTTAGCCGACTGCGACAGGTAGCTTCAGAAAGGCGACTGCAAATTATTATCATAATTTTGTCGTAGCTCTGTTACGGCGAGGTGGAATAGATTTTCCTCCCCTTTGAGGATATGAAACCATAATCCCTATCCCTTAACCATGAGCGTAATGCCGGACACGAATCCATCTCCAATCATGGCGTAACTTATGGAAGACCTCATAGTAAGCAAACAAACATTAGAAGTTGACAGAGATCAAATGACAAAGCAGTCTGATTTACACACAAAACTGAGCCAATGGAGCACACACAGCCGGAATCAGTCAACCTAAGAATTTTGACAAATGACAATCAGATTTGTCAGACGAACGTCCATATTATAGATACCTCTGCGGCATACGGCTACATCGCAGTAATGTATTGGAATCGAGAGCTCTTATAAAACTGGTTTGTTTAAGGGTGTTTGCTTTAACATGTCATATTTTCCAAGCTAAATACAGCTTTAAGTTTTCTGAGGGCTATTCGCTGTCGCAAAATCTGCAGTATAAAAGCACAGAGGATCAGGTAAGGGGCTTTAAATTCCAGACTTTTTACGAAAATTTGAGCGTAATACAGGACATTTGTTTCTAAAAGAAGTATGACTGGATCATGAGGGTAGGGCTGAAAGCTTACGGCAGTCGCAGCACCAAGCATTTTGCCCTTTAGTAAAATCGGACGAGCAGGAAGTAGGAACACTGCCGCGAGTGACAAGAGCCCGGGCATAACATGCCACATGTTCTCGAAACTGGCGACTTTGTGGCACATTTGGATTTAATCATTTTAAAATTGGAAAATGTGACTTTTTCGCCGGCCAACAGAAATTTGATATAACACTTTTACAAAGATAAAACAGCGGCTGCACTATTCGGCTACATCGTCGAAGACTAAGAATCGAGGACTTTTTTATGAACCTAGTTAGGTTAGTCTTCATTGCACGGCGTGCTTTTGCACGTTTGTCGGCTTTTAGTTCCACTTTAGGAAGCCGGAAGGTCGAGAAAGTAATCAATCCCAAAGCAAGAGAGAAGGAGGGAAAAACAAAACTTGGATGGGGTTGTGTCGCGTTCATCTATTCAACGTTTTGACCTTTGTTGCTGCCTTCCAATTTAGAATCTCAGACTACACCAATTTGATACTTCTTACTATCTATATACTAATACTATACCAATTGATTACTTCTAGCCTGGAATGTAAGCTTTTGACTTACCTTTTTGCAATCTGACAGCGATATGCCCTCACAAGTTGTATTCTGACGTAGGAAAAATACATTCGCACCAAAAACCAGCAATGCACAGTGTACGCATAGTAGGAACAATTTTGGTGTCTGGCGACACGCACATGCCAAATCCATTTTAATCTGACTGAAAATGGCTCTATGTAATATTTTCGTCCTCGACACAGCCTCACATTCCATATATTAAGTTAGGTGTTTGTCAGTGACAAACACCGGTCAAATCGCATCGCACCGGTAACCGCTTAAACATTCCAGCCATCACGCCGTGCTTTAAGCCGCCGTCAATCAAAACGTAAAATGGATCGTATCCCTAATTTGACTTAAAGCCATTACGGCACATGCCCCGCCGCAAGCGTGGAACGACCGTGTAGCAGGTGCTATGCAAACCTGAGTTATAGCAGGCGCCATTTGCAGCCGAACTGCGACAACCGTTGGCCGCAGCACGCAATGCGCTGTCGCCTGAGTATCGGTCATGACCGCGTTCCGATTGGTCCGCCAGGCGGGCTTGGAGCGCGCCTCGCGGCTCGCGGCCAACCTGGAGGCGCGGCGCGTACGGGGGCCTCTGAGACGGCCCAGACGGGCAGGGAAGGTCCCCGGGGCCCGGGGCCGCCGGAGGGCGCGGACTCACCTCGCGGATCTGGCAGAGGGCGCACTTGACTGGCGGACGGTGGGCGGGGTCTCCGCCAGGCCTGCAACACACAGAAAACACGCGGCCAGTCAATCGGGGCCCGGCCACTTTGCCACAGACGTCGCAGAAACTTGTTCTCCCCGCTCGCGTCACCAAATCCACCCGTTATCTACCCTTCTAATGCGCAGCGCTCAAAACGCAAAGCACGAAACGTTTTTGATCAGAATGCATACGACTTCGATAGCATGTGAGCACCCCATCGGCAGAATTCATGGCATATGAGGTATTTGGTTGATGCGCAATATGCAGAGAACTACTTCTCTCTGTAATTGCGTTATTCGCTACGGCATGTTGCCGTTTGCTTGCAGCCCCGGTAATGCTTACGAATATAACACATTGGAATTTATTTTAAGTTAGCACTAGTAATCTCCTTGACTGGATTCCTGTACTGAAAGAGGAGCTTCTAAACCCATTCTTCATTGGAAGTTGAAACACGTCTTGTGCGATCAATGACTGCGAACGATGATCACCTAGCTTTTGAATTAATTTGCCAGATGGAGTCTGATTACTGTGATTATACCGATTAGAGTGATGGGGACCACCATATTTTCTGTGTCCATTTAGTGCCAAGAGAATTATGATGAAGCAGTTCAATGTGTCTGCAACCAATTCATCGTTCTCCATTCTTCCCTTTAGGTGAATGACTTTATTTCGTTACCAAACAGCAGTTATGTTAGAGTCATGCTGCACAATTCTTTGCATGACCGACTTCGAAGGTCGCTGACACGCGGCTCATCGGCACGCTTGGTCTGAGTTCGACGAGCAAAGTGATTACCCTTGCTCATTGCCTAGCCTAAACGTACAAAAGTCACTGCAAGGCAGTCGTGCCGTTGGGGCAGTTCAAACGTTGATGACACCCCTGCGACGTTATGCACTTTACAGAGCCTACGTTCAGAATAATTCGTATTTTAAAGCACCGGGCTAGAAATGGAGTTGTCAGTTTGTGCTACGTTAGGATTATCTGGCATAAAATGGAGTTCCTAATTGCTCACTCGAAGACTATCGTCTTCTTCTGCAGCTTTCCTGCGTAACCTCCGAACGACAAAAAGCAATGGCTTCGAATTTTAGATATTTCAGTCAGTCCAAAACAGCTATATGAGCTTTGTTTCTGGGACAAAATCTGGCTATATGGACCAGGTCATTGCAGATATGCAACATAATAAATGCCATAGCCGAGCCTCCCATACAGTTCTCTGACATGATTAAATCATAACTGAGTAGGAGCTACTCTAAACTTCCTTACAAATTCCATAACTGATTACCACACAGTTTTATTCATAGATCGCCGGCGAGAAGAAAACGTATTTCAATACATTCTTTAGCTTGCTTCTTATCGTTTTCCATTATTTTGTTTAATACCTTATTAAGAGTGTAAATGAGTTTAATGACTGAGGTCTGCTATAAAATGGCTTTCCTCTGCGACCAGATTTGCTCCGCTTCGATGGAATGACGTCACGAGGATGCGAATGACGTCAGCTCACTTTTAAGCCGACAATGTGGGCTGGCCTGCTGGTTGAATGGGAACCCTTTTTGAAATCTCCGTGACACCTCTGGTAAGTGGCAGTGTATTTTTACGGAGCGTGTCGTCATGGGCCTCGCCAAAATTGAGACTGGGGAGCAGCCTGCAAACTTTCGCAGAATGTAGCATTATACCTAAGGCGGCGTGTGGAAGGAATCTCCTCGGATATGCTGTATGCTCCCCAACGTCCCCATCGTCTGACAGTCTTCATCATTTTAATCGTGCCTCTCTTGATGTTCATGTCAGAGCTTATGAGCTCTTCTCAAAGCTGAAAATAAAACGATAATGAGCATGCAGAGTTCATCCAAGGACTAAGTACCACTTCCGCGGATTCCGTCATTTCTTTGGAGTTCAATTCTCACACTCATCACTTACTCTTTAATTATTCCCTTGGACGTTTAGCACATAAATCCCTACACGTGTTTCAATATCTGTCAAATGTTTCCACTTCCTGCAGTTCTATTAACCAAGTCTTAAAGGTTCAGTTATGCCAGTCGTGAAGTCGGACTGCAGCGTGCACTTTACTAACGTTTGATAGGTACTTAAATAGGTGTGGGAACGTTTTCAAAGTTGACAGACCCAGGACCTTTTTCCGGTATAACTGTTTCACGGACAGCCATGGGGCTGTGTTAAATTTAGCCGAATCTGGTGGGGACACGGCACCACCTGCCTCATGGGCTGGTTTCAGGACCATTTTCAAGACCCAGGACTATATTCAGGCATGATTATTTCATGCAAAACCATGGAGCTCGTGCTAAATTTAGCCGAAGCTGGGGGGACACCGCGTCACCTGCCTTATGGGCTGGCTATGCTAGATCCATATCGTGAGATACATGTAGTCCAATACTCCCAAGTTGCCAGTCGGCATTTTTTGCAGCATGCCGGCAAGACCTCCCAAAGATTTAAGCATTTCGTTACTCTTGGTCTGTAAGCGGTCTCGACTTGCACTTAATCACGGAGCGTGCGCAGTCCTGGTGCACTGAGTACAGTCTGACATCAAATCAGCCATAACGTTGATGAAACGTCCAATGAGACCCGGTTTCCATTCAGCTGTCACGACCGTCCACTTTTATTAAATCAGCCCCGCAGCTCAACCCCTTTCTTGGGTCCGGTCCGTCGAAGTCCCGGTCCAGCAGCGTTCGCTGTCTGACGCCGCGCGCCGGCGCTCGTCGCCGCCGCTGCGACGGAGGCGGCGCGGCTGAGACAGTGGCGGCGCGGCTGCTCTCGGCTCGCGAGCGCGCCAAATCTTGGCGCGGTTATTAGTCGGCGCGGCGGCGCCAATTGACCGGGGGTAATGGAGCCGCCTCCTGCCGGGCTTCCATCGACGCCGCCGCCGCCGCCGCCGCCGCCTGCCTTATTGATATTTTATGCCGACCTGAATGAAATGAGGCCCACGTGAGCGGCGCCCCAACGGGCCCGGCGCGCGGTGTTCGAGCGCGGGCCGGCGGCCACGAGAGCGAAAAACCGCGCCAGCTGAGCGATGGACGGCAGACCAGCCGCCTCCGCCGGCCAGCGCGCCCTCGTCCGACGACTTCATCGCGCCGATAAAGAAATCGCGGGAGGCCGCCGCCGAGATCTGCAGGAAGCCGAGACCGGCCGGAGACAAATGTGGCTCATGACGACGCCCGCAGCTGCGGGTCGGACGCGCTCGTCTGGCGGCAGAGATATCGCCCGGCGGCGGAGCGCGGTCGGCTCGCCGCCGCCGCCGGCCGTGCATAGTGGGCCGTCGCCGGCCGGGGGTCCCAGTTTATGGGCCATCCGGGGTGAGGAACGCCCTGGCCCGGCCGCGCGGCAGCTGAGCCGCCCGGCCGGCGAGGAGCTGCAGCTGCGGGGCCGCGGCCGGCCGACTGGCGGCTTAGCTGACAGAACGACGCGCCTGCAGGGCCGGCGAGCGGCCCGGATAACAGGCAGCAACGTCCGCGGACGGCGAGTGCGCCGCATCACGCCGCGTTACCCGCTCGGACGACGGCGGCGCGGCGCCGGGCCGGCGGCCTGCCGGCTGCCAGCCGGCCCGGGCGCTCAGATTTGGCAGCCGGCGAGCGGTCCGGGACGGCTGCCAGCCGGCCAGACGGCCGCTGAGTGGCGCGGCGCCGGCGACCGGCCGCCAGACGGCCAGACGGCGCCGCCCAGATAAAACCCGCAGCCGGCGCGGTCATCCAATCGCCGTCGCGCTGCGACTTGTCACCGGGCCGCCGCCGAGGTTGTCTGCCGAGCAACAGGGGCGCACGACGGGGGCGGGGCGGGGCGGGCGGCGGCGGTCGAATTGGTGGAATTCATTCTTCGCGATCTTGGTCCCATGCATCTCAACGTTTCTTCTGGATCAAAACACAGATCCAGTCTCTCTGTGGGATGCCCAGCTTGTTGGTGCCTCTGTCTCTGTGCTTAAAAACATCGAGGTGAATAAGTTGGCGATGATAATAGATATGGTTCTCTTAATCTGCGAATGATGATACACGAAACCCACCGGAAACACGGAAAATACTGAAATCATCTAAGTTTGAAAAAACATGCAATAGACTTCTTCAACACGTGAAGCACTGGTGACTCTCCAGTGCTCATGCTTTATCATTTTGCTAACTAATGGCGTAAGTTAGCTGAACGTTTCGCATATTTACGTTTTCAGGATATGGCTTGGTTACGCTACTTCATGCGTTCAGTGGCGGAAGGTGCGACTACGCCTCAAGCAGAACTGGTTGTAAAAACACTCATGCTTTGTTTACAGGCGGCCGTGCGTATTCCAATGGGCGACAGGCAGTTGTTTCGCATAAGTGTAGCTGTATTTCTGGAGCATTAATATCCCTGGAAAATATCTTTCCTGGTGTCTTTCGATGAAAAAAAACAACAGATTTTTAGCCTTGTTCTGCTGCCATACCCATGGCACTGCGCAGCTGGAACGTACCGCGCGACCCTATGACTTTTCCACCTCGTGACCGGCTGTTTCTGCCTCAGACTGTATGTTAATGAGAGCCTGTCTGGGGTTCGAGCCGACAGTCCGTTGTTCACTGAATCTTTGATCAGGCGCCCGCGTCTGTCTTAGGTAAGGAGTTATGTCTACTGACTCGACCTCTCCTATTGTTGCGAAAGAAGCCATTTGGATTGTAATCGTTAGGACGATATGACGGTGATCCTTTCGATGGATCAGGACGGTTATCCCTGCCAAGGGATTATCTTTCAAAGGATTACAACCCAACACAGCGCATGTACTTGCTTTTTCAATTCCTTGACGCCAAGAATTGCGGATTATCGGACAAACACTTTTAAAACAGCCGTGACACATCGCAGATATTGCAAGTGAATAGCGGCAGCACCATTTCAGCAGCCAATGCGTCGTTAACGTCGCATGCTGCGACCAGGTGAAAAGCACTAAGATCTTGCATAACCTAAGTAAAAAAAGTCTCCGCAATGCAGAGCTTTCCGAAAACTCCAACTTCTTAGGGCCCTAGGAACATTGGGACACTTTCTGATATTCGACAATGAGCGCGTCCAGTCCTATAACTGGCAACTGTACGATCCACCAACCGTTGGAAAGCTTTGCTGCCGATGGTTTTCGTGGCCAAAATGCTATGCCATGTTCGCCAAATAGTAAAAGTGAGACCCGACTTGAAACCCTTTCTCGCAATGACTAAATGAACCGGCCATGCTCGGGGATGAGAATAGTGATATCTGAAGAGCAGATAAAATTGAAAACAATTAAAATAAAAATCAAAGTGATATTATCAAAGATCATATTTCAGTGAGCCAATACAGAACTTTTAAAAGACATGAGCGTTTTTGCTTTATTAGAAAGCCTGTGCGCAGGCATTGAAATGAAATCGGTAGTGGCAAACAGAAACGAGACCCGCGTGAACATTTAGGATTCCTGATGGCTTAAAAGCAGCGCAGAATGAAAAAAGGAGGCTTGTTGTTTCGGTCTGTGTCTATGAAAAGGTATTCTGTCTTGGAAAGGTAATGCGTACTTGAACCCGAACCGCAGTACAAGAAAGACCTAGGTTTTCCAGAACAGGTGTCTATGAAAATCAGTACTTGTTGCCGGTGAATGAGGATGTCATTAATGGTGTTTTTGCTTATGAACTCGTGTTGATGCCGCTATGATCCGAACGAAGAGGACTCAGAAATCTCACGAGGAGAACATAAATCGGTAGCATTGGCGGGTCCAGGGGTGGCCATCTCGGCCATGCCCCCCCCACCCCAATTACGACTGGGTGACCAAATAGTCATTTCCCCCCGACCGAGGCATGGCTTTTACTACACAACCAGAGGCTGAATTCGCTGGACACTCCAAACCCAACCTACAGCCAGCGTCTTTTGCCCCCCCCCCCTATCCCGGTCGCTGACTCGCTCACCTACCATACCACCTGCAGTCGCTGAAGTGCACTCCGAACGCACGGCCGGCGAACGACTCGCTGACCTACCACCCATAGTCAGGAGAATCAGGTTTGCTCCATCTCCCTCCCCTCATACGGAGCCGCTGGATCCGCCCATGGTAGGCAAGATTATTTCCCAGAATTTGGGGCCCGTAATTTCCGTGCCTCTGCATTTCTATAGCAGTATTTTGTGCAACTTTGGCGCTACTGGAGAAGGAGGGGACCTTTTTAAAGTTGGGAGAGGTTGAATTTTTCGGCAAAAGGCACGATATGGTGCATACTCATACACATGTACATTTGCTTAGTCATTTACTATAGCGTTTTACCATACCGTGTCCTTGTATAAATAAAAAACGGACTCTTCTGACAGAAAGTTGGTTGTCTTATTCTCCAATAGTGCAATAGCGAATTTGGAGATAAATCAAGGCCCGGTTCAGTTTATCTGTAAATTCGTTCAGTTTTAGCGCGCATCAGGGCCTTGTTAGCCCGATTCGCGTTTCTCTAACCCTCTGTGTCCGAGCCGTCCGACCCGCCAGTTACTTACTACTAAAAACTTAGTTACTACTAAAAACTTAACCCGTCTCCGACTGGGGGAGGCAGTTGACTGCCCCCCCCCCTGAGGTTTTTCTGAGATTGCGAGAGAACCAACAAACACGGAATCACGAAACTTTGTGTACCTTTTGCTCCATCAACTTTACACCTCGTGCCAAAATTTTGACCTCAGGTCAGGTCCGGTGCCTGACCTAAATCAGGTCAAACAGACCTATGTCAAACAAAGTTTAGCACCCTGTAACTTTTTCTCAAAACAAGATATCTCAATAATACTTTCAAGGAATAGTGATCATGATAGATGCAACAAATCCGCTATCTTACATTTTTCGGAAATTTCCGGGTCATTGACCTAAGGTCAAGCCCATTTTTTACACATGTCGCCGTTTTTCGGAAACTGACGGAATATTTCATAACATTTTTAGTGTGGAGTGAAACAGACAGCTAGTTACCGTCATTGGGCAAAGTATCAATGACTTCCACCCATTGACCTGAGGTCAGGTCACGAATAACTGTATTGAGCCAAAATGTACCACCGTCAAAATCGACGATGAATTACTCAGAATGGGTAGAAAATGGCAGAACTAGCTTGCACAGACGTAATACCAGGAACCTCAAAAAGTTTGAAAAAGTAGCAAATTTTGGAAATAAGCAGGCTCTCGCGAATAAAGCTCCGACAACTTTCTAGATTGGTAACTAATCAATTTTTCCAAAATTTAAGCATGAAAAACCATGACAAGAACCACAAAGATCAATAAAATATACAAAGATCGTCTTTTTTCGCAAAAATAAAGGAGCACTAAAATTAGTTCCCGTCAATTTGGTACCGCATAAGGCAGCGGCGCACCCCGACAGCTGGCGGGAGAATTATCGTGTCTTTAACTCAACGTTTCGGCGTATATATTGGACAAATCTGGAGAGATTAGACGTGTATCTGCATCCGCGGATCTTTACTTGTGCGCTGGTGCCTTTACCTATGCGTTATTAGTCACAGCCCTTGAGATTCAGGCCATTTCTCGGTCTCATGCAGTCGGCTATGAGAAAACATATATAGGACGTAAATTGCTTACGTATTATCTAAAACTTAAAAATGAGACCAGTTTCGAGCTCTACTCGTCACAAGCTTTCCAACGGTGTGCTTGCTTTTATCGTGCGACCAACCGTTCGTGAGTTAGAGGGGGGCAGCCAACTGCCCCCCCCAGTCGCCGATGTTCGAAACGGACCGACGGTCGTGCGCGGGTTAATTGCCGTACAGAACATTCACCTGTCAATGTCACAGATGTGCCCAACACGTTTTGACGTAATGCTTCGTAACGTTTAGAAAATATAGGATCAAGAACCAAAAACAGTTAAGGAAATTGGACTCTGTATGGTCTTTTACATAATAATGAGTGGAAATCTACGAGAAGAATAACATTTAGAAAACCAACCTGGACAACGTAGAGACGTTACGGACTTTGCTGGAAGGGATTTTTACAATGTGAAAACATGGAAGATTTCTGCTCTTTTGTTACCACCTCAGACAAGCAGGGTAATGAGGCACGTGCAAGACAAACAACGCCGTTAGCTTCAACACACTATTGCCCACACTACTGGATCATACGTCTGAATTGTTCTGGATGTTTCCCAAGAACATTGCAGACAGACCCGTCCATGCGAGGCATGCATGGCAGATTTTTTAGCCTGCCTTTCTTTTGGCGAAAATCGTTTGTATTTGGAACATGATTGCTTCTGTGCTTATTTCCCATCAAATGACTGTGTGCCCATTTTTTTACGTGATAGAATGCAATGTCTTCTTTCGTCAAAGCCATTTTAAACATCTACCAAATTTCTTAGAATAACCCAAATGTGTTTTTCAGAATGCAGAGACACTAGTTGTTTAAATAGGCTATTCCTAAAATGGCTTCAGTGCATCTCCTCCTGCTAAGAAATCTTCCTTGTTCAAATTTTAAAGGAAACGGAGACTGCGTGGTTTCCGACGCCCGGCGTCCTCCAGCGAGGCGGAGAGCCTCGGCGTTACGTTGACCCCAGCCTGGCGTCGCGACAGACCGTTGTCACGCGGTCCGGGCCTGGCCGGCGGCGCGAAGGCCTGGCCGCGCGTTGTGAGCCAGTGACAGCTATTGGTCGGACCGGGAGTCTCCGTCAAACACGACCGCCGCTTCACTTCAGGTCGGCTCAGTCAAACAGAGAGGACTGCAGGCGCGTGCTTTGTTTTAAGGATTGTGTGGATATGATGCGTGTTTTAAGATTGGTGTTTTGCGGATTGTATCTCTAACAGGAACGAAATATAAGAACAGAATTAAACTCCCATGGTCTTATATGGTGTAATGAGTAGCTCGGTTAACAATTGATTTCAATAAAAGCATTATAGGTCCTTCGTAAGCTGGATCATTCCACTGTATCACAATAAAGGCCTTCGCGTACGGCAAAAGTCTATGACAGCTATGTTCATTGATTGCTTGGAGACCAGGGACGTATTTCCAATGGCAAACAATCGGAATGGCAATTCATTTATGAGCCAAAAAGGGAAAATCCCAAACATGCGCCGGGAAAATTAGTTCATTAATTTGTCGCGTACTTCCATACAACATGCCTGGACAAGAACTGCCAATGCTGCCTTTCAGCATTACTTTTACAGTAGTATAAAGCAAAAGCTAGAAACGCGCTTCGTCGAAACAACAGCTTTGTTCAGTTTCTTGTTTGTTGTGCGTATGTGTGTGTGCGTGGATGGTACTGTTTACATGGCCAGGACGCTGAAAATTCATCACCTATTGTTCCCGAAAAAATGAAACATCACGGCGATAATGTATTCCAATGGTATAATCCACCAGCAAAGATTAAGCACGGCAATGTAACAGGTTTTCAGAAACCAATGAGTGCATGATTGTCGGGGCAACAAAATCGCGGGTGTTTTTGAGGAATAAGAGGATTCAGTTCTATTTAAAGTGACACAGCAATGATCTAAAGGTTAAATAGTTCAAATGATGGCAAAGCCAGGGTCCGGCAACAAACTCGGCTTAGTGCAGAATCTTATTCAAACGATCCATTTCAGCACGTTCGGGCTAAATTTACAACCACAGAATGACAACTTGCGACAAAGCACAGCCAAGCCAACTGTTCACTTATTTTTCCTCACGTGGTATTTGATGGATGGCGTGCAAACACAACTCGTTATCAAAAACACGTTCACGCAACTGTATCGGTGTATTCAACGTTCAACTGTTGTGCTAAGGTGTGTGCTGTACCTGGTTTTTATGGGGTCGTGTTCCTTGTTCAGGCATTTGATGAACTTTCCTATCAAACAGCGCCAAGTGACATTTTCACAACTGTTCTGAAATATGCCTGTTAGCTGGAATTAAATTGCAGACCTCACTATTGTTTTCCATGTACATAACTCAACGTGTTGGTAGGTAGCCATGGTACTGCTCTCACTTACCCAGCTTTAACGCCCTCCTGGTCCAGCTGCTGGGCCTTGTGCATGACTTCCTCAATGATGGCCCTTTCTTCAGCGCTCAGCTGGCTAAGGTCCACGCCAGGAGGCATTCCTGAAAATAGGAGATATCAGGACGATGTTGGAGAAGCATAAAACAAAAATGCGATTACTTTGTACACTTTCATCCACTGAGATTTGGGGATAAGACGTTCAGATTTATCACCATGCAGTTTGCGCCGCCAGTAGAAAGTTGAGTTAGGATGTAAAAGTTCTTCGATATGGGACTTGGAACACCTAAACTTGGGACAAATCATCGCCATAAATTCGCTTCTTTACGCCCACCGAATCCGTAAGATGACAAAACCGCTTAAGCTTATCCTTGGCTGGAGACCGAGGGCTAGTGCATTGAACTATAAAGAAGAGACATTTGTTATATTTTGGGAGAGGTTTTTGGTTCCGTGTTGACATCAGCAAAGCACCAGTTAGATCAGAATTTCTAGTCGGGCAAGCCATATCGGTGTTCATCGAAACTGCGCAAAACAATTAAGTTTCATGTTGTTGTTCATAGAATGCCCATGTATATGGCCATGTGTACAAACATACAAATCAAATAACGTATGCCAAATACTGAGCGGCTATCTTTCACAGTGACGAAGTATTGGCTTCAGAATAGCATAATGTGACTGGCATAATATTGGCTTTCATATTGGCTTTACATTGGATGCTTATGCGCCGCAGCGAGATCTCAATCCACGAGACTCGCGCCTCCGTAGGAGCAAAAATACCTCTGCCGCGTGTCAAACTCGAGTTGACCAAGCGAGCCCTTCCGTACAGAACAGCGGCATCGAGGAGTGCGCCTCTGTATGGTGTTTTAAATCGCGTCTCACCGGTAAAAAGCCTTGAGCCCGCTTTCTTCACATTATAAAGTTACGGTGTCGTTTTCGTTTCCTGATGTTTGTATGCATGTCTTTATCTCTGTATGACAATATGACTGAAATATCCAAATATGCTTCGATGGTCATTGTAAATATACAAACATGCTTTCGCAGAAAGCCGACAAATGAGATGCGTTTTTCTTGGATGTAACTTAAAAAACAGCCCAACAGTACTTTTCAGAGGCCACAAGGTTCCTGCGATTCCGCTGAATATTCGGCTGCTTACTCCAGGGCTCTGCCTGGTGATGTGTTTCACTTTTCTATCGCATTATTCTTGAGAGATCGCCTGCCCATCTCCGAGGCCTGGCGAACTGTCGGCCGGGCGCGGTTGGCTGCCGCGCCGTTACACAATCTGTCGGCTGTCAGACTGCTGAAATCGAGGTCGATCAGCTGCCGTTTCCGCCCCGCAGCAGTGTGTGGCTGCGCATACTGAAACCCCGGCCGCCGCCGGCGCGTGTCTGTCGACCTGTCACGCCTCATCGACAACCCAGGCTCAAGGGGGGAGGGGGGCTAAATCTCTGCACGAAGGTACGCCACGATAAGCCGTCGGCTCAAATGTCATTGGACTGGGGTCAGAAAGCCGCATGCAAATACCCTTAAGCGGTGCATTATGGTGGAAGTGTTATGTAATGTCCAAGTTGGATCTCCGGGCAACGTTGCTTGTGTGGACAAAGCAAGCGCTCCTGAATCAGAAATAAGCAAAAGAAGGAAAGAAATGGAAGGAATAAAAATGGTCCGGTTCAACACGATATACTGCGTAGTGTGGAACCTATTTTGGTTGCAGCTGTATGCCGTTTAACGGATTGCTTTAAACGACTGCGGGTTTATCAGCATTCCATTGCACCGGAGAACACTCAATTAAACAAAAAGACAAATCGGTCCGAGGAATATTTGAAACCAGCGATACGGACATTCTGCTTGAAAAGCGCACTATCGCGAATGAGGACATGAATATTTTATGTTTTCCTGGAGCAAGCAGAAAGCAGTTTCTTCGATCAATGCATTAAGAGTTCCAATCTTCTGTCCAATCGTCTGTGGCGTGCCCTTCGGCGACCTTATGTGTCGGCCACTAGATGACAGTGCGGTAGTTAGTCTCTCGCATGCTATTTTACAAAGTATCTGTTTTACAAGTGTCCCGTCCGACTGTACGCATTGACGTTATCTTTTTCCTGGTGCGTAACTCAGCATCGTTACCAATTTTTGTTAGTCCGTTAGCATGGCACATCATTGCCTGGCTATTTTTGAATGCATTTTTGGTGACAGATCGACAAAAGCAATTTATAAATGTTTTCCGGGAAATGAAACTGTTGTGGGCAGCACACATGGGCCTCCTCAAGCCCGCTTTCCAATCCTGATCATTTAAACTACTCCTGTCTGGCAAATCCATGTGCCACTTTCCCCTACTTCTTCAACACACAGTTCTACAGTGATCTAATGAGTCGAAGGAACTCTCACCAAATACCCACTCACCCTGTGCTCGGTGTTTCCGAAATGCTGTTTAAAAATCCAAACCACGGAATACAATGCACCCGACGGCCAGCAGTAAAATACATCAGCTCTCAACGCCGCTGTTCTTTTAAGAATCCTGAGTTGGCTGCAACCCAGTAACACTTAGTAACACGTACCAAGCCGTTTCCACGGCGCACCAGCGGTTACCAAAGCTGGTAACGAAAACGAAGAACACCATCTCAAGGTCAACGGAGGTCCGAAGATCCGAAGACACGCGATCTGCGAAGAAGACGAGCCGAAGACCTCTCCCCCGGGTCGATGCGAAGCCGACCACGTCCGTCAAGAGGACTCCGAGGACCGTTCTCGCCGTCGGACCGCGCGGCACAGGTCGGCACACCTCCACAGGCGGCGTGACACCACGGCCCGTTCTCCCCGTCGGACCGCGCGGCACAGGTCGGCACACCTCCACAGGCGGCGTGACACCACGGCCCGTTCTCCCCGTCGGACCGCGCGGCACAGGTCGGCACACCTCCATAGGCGGCGTGACACCGCGGCCCGTTCTCCTCGGTGCCGGGAGTATTTAGTGAGCCTCTACAGACGCTCGCGCCGAACGTGCTACAGGCGCACGGAATGGACGACTGTACGGCCCTCATTCATCGCGGTCCTGCCATCAAGAGCCACTGGACAGTGACACGCATATCCACTGCGCTAAACGTCTTCACCAGAACGTCTTTCATGCGTTTTCTGCCGTGATAAGGTGAGGAAGCCAGGCCACGGTTCTAGCAAGCATCAGAAAGCGAATTGATTCTCTGATAAAAATTGTCCTCAAGTGACGCAAAAAACAACAGTCGTATTGCTCATTTCTTCGGCAACGGATCTGTACCAGCTAGCGCCAACACCAACAAAGACACGGGCCTTCTCGTTCGGACGCTTGAGACCGGATCCTCACCAGATCCGGTGGCTGGCCGGCTCTGCTGGGACCGTCATCAGCGTCCGCGCCCCCGCCAGCTTCAGGCCGCGGCCTATCGGGCGTCCCGCGAGACCTCCCCCCGGATAAGACACGCAGACTGAGTAATGGGATACTTCAGGCGCTGGACCGGAGGCGTATCTCACAAGTCCCGAGTCGACCCACCCTCCAGGCCCCCTGCGGCCAGGACGATTTAAGCTGCGGGCTCCACGCAGTCCCAGCTGGCTCAACGAACGAGTGATGCTATGGGCGCAGCCGAAGAAGCTGCCGGCCAGTCAAATGAAGGTGAAGCGAAAGGCGCGTATGCGCCCTCGTTTCCAAGATTTTACTGCACCTGTGAACGATCAAAAGCTCGACCAGTTTCGACAAAGAGCAGAGCAAGGGAGCATGTTTAACGTCACGCTCTGGACTCCTAATGGGATCTATACTTACCGATGATGTCACTGGTCAGGTCAAAATGCTAAATTTGACGATCAGTTGTAGACCGCTTCGAAACAGATCTGCTTCTCACGCTACAGGTGTCTGAGATCACCCAGTTGCCCGCTCTGCGCCCCAGTCGTCCTCGTGCTGTCTGATCCCGCACCCTTGCCCGTCGAGTATTACAGAGACTATTCTGCTACCAATAGACAGGCTTCAGACCCACTAGGTCCCAATGCCGCTTGAGCAGAGTGCAAACAGGTTATCCTGATCGTTTCTAAGAGTTTTCAGTTAGGTTTAGGCTAATTTTACCACAGTCACGTCCAGCGTTTATCCCTTCTCCGTGATTCCGTAGCCCTGAAACGATCCGAATGGGTCCAAAGAGCTCTTCCCCACGGGCCGATCGATGGCTCGCTGTTAGCGTCCTGTCGGCACCGTCGCGCCAGAGGCCGACACAGCCGGAAGCCGCGTCCGTCACGATCGAGTGCTGCCGGCTACCGGGGCGCGCCGCCCGCGGCGCCGGACATAACTCAGACCCGGCGCGGTGAAAGGTCGCCCGTCCGCCCGAACTGGGTCACCGGCCGCCGCACCCCCTCTCGGACCAGCACACGCCCGCTGCCGATAATTGTTCATGACTTATGTTACGAAACGGGCGTCACGAAATCAATGAAACGAAGTGAAAAATTGCGTTACGAAATGAGACATTCTGGATGTCTCAGGTTGTCTCGTCGGGCGTCAGTCAGTCGTCCGTGCTGCCCGGCTTGCCTCCGCCGCGCGCCAAGAACGCCGCACATCCGCGGTCAGCTGACGCTCGCCTCCCCAGCGGTGGCCGGGTCCAGCGGGATCCGAGCCCGGGCGCAGCGGCCGGCCGGCCGTCGCCGGGCCTTTTTGCGGTCCAGTTGGGTCCGACTGAAACGTCGGACGGCTGGGGCCGCCGCGACTAATGGGGCGCGAAATCGCCGCCGTTCGGCTCTCGTCGTCCGGATGCCGCTGCAGGAGTTAACGACGTCACTGCCAGCTTCCGCGGATTTTCGCCGGTGAAAGGCTTTTTGGAATTGAAGAAATGGTCGCCGCGCTGGTTGTTTTGCCCGCTAGCTTGATGGCGCATGTAATTTTAGCGTGGGGGAGTTATTATGGATACTGCATGACTGACCCACGTGAAAAGCACAGCGCAGTAAGCAATAGTTCCACTTGCTGGGCTTCCTTAATGACGCGATGGTATGATAAGGACAGTATTCGCGTGGATAGACAAATGAAGTGGCGTTACAGACATGCACTGGGCCTTCGGGGGTGCCTTTTATTTTTCCAGTGTTGTTCGTTAAGATTACTGTAGGAAAATTAAAGAGGTCTGCGATTCATGTACAACGTCGAATGCGTGCATTGTACCAGGTGGTGCTTTTTTAAGCGATTTTAAAGACATAGTAAAACAGTAAATTGGTAACTTTCAAGGTAGGGACTGTTCATAAGATCCATACTTACCGATGATGTCACAAGTCAGGTCAAAACGATAAATTTGACGATTAGTTGCAGACTGCTTTAAAAACCGATTTATAGGGAAAGCATGGTCGGAATTGGCTACATTTAGTCTCAAACGAGCCCATTCTGCACGGCGAAAAAAATATATTATTGCAAAGGTTCATCCAAGTCTTAGCCTTAGGTTGCTTTACGTCATGGAGCCAAACTAAATCGCGACCGGACCTTCAACTTTTTACATGGTTTCACAGGCATGGTTTCGTAAGGTTCCAAAGAAAGCTTAAAAATAGCCTTTGTTTCTCTGTGCTTGCAGTACTTCGGTAGCTAGAGCTAGATTTGACTCAAAACACAAGTCTAAGTCGTTAAGCACATTGCGCGAAGCAAGCAACTGAAGGTGACTGGGCATTTCTCCGAAAATTATTAGGAGGCCTGAACAAGCTTTCAAACCATTTCTTTCCCTCACTTGAGGACACTCATCACTTGAACGGCCCCATACTTAGTCTCTGCATCATCTCTGATGAGCTTCTTGCAAGCTGCGTCAAAAGGAAAAGGCTTGTACCGGACTAAAAGTGTTCGAAAAAAGCGAGTTTGACTCACATTTTGATGTCATATGGTCTGACCATGGCGGCTTGGTTAGCTATTTCTCAAGGTCAAGGTGTTTCTGTATTGTTCAGCTGGGGCACTGAAGATTTTTGGACGCTGGCTTTTGTCTTTCGGAAGTTATCCGAAAAAGAACCATTTCCAACTAAAATGCCCCCGTAACTCGCGATTTTTCTTTTACCTTTTCCGTATTCCACCGGCGGTTTATTCAAACAAGACAGTAACATGAAGTAGATCATACACATGTTCCTCCCTTCACGATAAGGATTTGACTTCTCTCATTTAGAACGAAACGGTTTTTATGTCACGCAGCTGATTTACACTCTGGTTGAGTATACCATCTGCCCAATTATATGCTTCGTCTAAGTTTTTCTCGTTTTCTGAGTAGTCCGTGATTCCGAGTGTGAATCGATCAGCGTTAATCATAGCCTGCACATATCCGAACGCCGATTTAGTATTTAATGGCCAGAAGAAACTTTACTTCGGTATATGTAGAACTTAAAGAGCAGAATCATCTGTTTGATTATGGCTCTCTTTTCAGTTTCAATGCTCGTGTCTTCAAAATGAAATCTCAGAATGACAACTTTTCCATCAAGCAACAAATCTTCATCTCGTGATATTATGAAATTCCTCTCAACCGCAGACCACAGCCTAACAGCAACGGTACAACGACAAAATAGATGAACCAGAGCTTCCGTTTCGGTGTTGCACAAGGCACTATTTGGGCTTGAATCCATGAAACTTACAGTAAATACGGCTGTTATTCATATGGGGAGTAATAGCTTGTCCTGAAGCCAAAATATTTTCCTATTTCTATGCATTGATTCAAGTCTCTATTCCATTTCCATTTCCCTATTCCATTTAACTTCCGCCGTGGGCTCCTGTGAAGCCGGACAGTGATGGCTGAGCAAAGTCTTCTAAACGGCCCGCCCACAAACTTTCTGAGGCAACAGTCGTTCGACGGCCTTGAGTCGAAGTGGCCCTATAGGCATCTGTGACTCCGCCTCCCGCAGGTTCGCATAACCGTCCCAGATAGACCGCGAAATGCTATTCTACTGAAAGACACTGAAAGGTCGCGGTTGAATTCATCAGAGGACTTGATGGCTTCATCTGGACGAAACAAAACAACTTCATTTCTGCATTCTGTCCCAAACAGGGTTTGATTCTAAAGCTGTACTCCCCAAACTTTACGACGATGACGAATAAAGTGGTTGGTCATAAAAATCGTCCATGATTGAGTCAATACACCTTGCTTTCTTGAGTACCAGCACACAGGAATGTGATGCCAAAATACGGTGACATTGCCCAGTGCCTTACCTGACTTGTTTCTTAAGTGTTTCACACTATTATCCCCTGGAATCAACAGTTTTCCAAGTCTGTAGCCAGTCGAATCTAAAGTGCATTCCAAAAGGCACGGCTTCATACTACGGTTCTCTTAACCAACACATTTTTAATGAAATGTAAATATGAATGTGTCGCACAAGGCAGCGTACGGAAGATTAAGCCTCGTATGCATCAGGTGCCGTTTTAGTTTGTCATGTTTGTTGCCCCGTATAAACTCAAAAAAATAATGCTTGCAATCAGTAAAGTAACGCTTTCGGTGGTGAAGGCAATTCACCAAAAACATGAGTAAACATTGATAATGCAAAGGTCTTCACAACTGTTCGTCTCCCATCAAATGAGAAATGCCTTTTCAACCATCCTCTGAACAGATTCGCGACATCCTCGGTTACATCCTCGGTTTTTTCCTTGACATTTCGCTCCGTGATATCAGTCATTCTCCTGGTCAACCCAGTTCCGAGCAGCACTTGCGAATTAATGATGTGTTTTACTGCTCCGTTTAAAGTGTGTTTAACCTTCGCCGGCCCGGGGGTTTATGAGAACCCTCCCTCCAGTTTCCAAGGACAGCCGAAAAACGAAAAAGCGTGAAGATATGAAGCCTGACGTACCTTTTTATACATACTTTTTACGCCTAACGTCAAATTTTAAACCTACGGTCACCACAGGTAATTGACTTAGGTGAAGTCAAATACGACCACGTCCCAAAATATCAGTGACATAACTTCTTGTGAAATGTATCAATTGACATGAAGCAAGGAACATTCGTAGAACATGACAAATGGAACAAATCTGCAATGTCTAATTTTTTCGGAAATGTCCAGGTCGTTAACCTTAGGTCAGCTAAACTTTCGGCCTCGCTTACATTTCCTATTGAGATTGCAGGTCTGGTCTGGCGGTTCTGAAGCTTAATTTACCCCCTGGTTTTTCCCACGTCATTTTCACATGCCACTCTACCTCTTGGCCTGTGACCTGGGGCTAGGTCACGCTTTATACCGACTTTTCGTCCCCACAGTCGAATGTAAATGATTGGATTACAATTCTGAAATGTTTATCGGTAGTCATATATACTTCGGAACCACTAATATATGGCAAAAACTTACTTGCCAAGGATGACCCTGTTTCATTTCACCTGGGCTGACGTAATTTGACCTTTTGAAATATTATGCATGTTTGCAATGCGAGCGCACCTGTTTTGTCACAAGACAGAATTCCACCCATACCTTTTCCTATACAGTTGGCACTGTCCCAGCCTTCTTATTTTTGGTCGTCAAAATGAAAACATTGCTAAAATAACTTCCCACCAAATATTCCCATAAAATATTCCCCCTTGCATTGCGACCATGCCCGCCGCCCTCCGTACGTGTGAGTTAAATGAAAACTGTTTTGTGACACTGATTTCATGATGTAGAAGGGATATTATATGAGCCGATGTTATAGGATTTTAGGTCGTACCGCGTCTGACCAATCATTGTGGGGCAAATGGTGCGACAGACACCAGAAACGGCCGACATATAGGTATCGATGTCTTGACATAGGGTGCCCTTGTTGGATCTTCATGTTAGAGCTGCAGGCCTTATATATGTGTCAGACACTGCAGGGCAGTCGAACCAAAACACATTTGTCTACATTCAGAAGAAGAGACTCCTGCCCTGACAGAAAAAAAAGATTTTCCCCTTTCAGTCCAGCTTTGTCTTAAATGATCAGCTTCGACCTCAGATGCCTTTTTCCGTCCCGCATATGTAAATCAGTCCTTCTTTTTACTCTTAACTGCTTTTGAGCCACGTAAAAGCTTTGGTTATCAACGTTTTTGACAAATGTAACAAGGGGAATCCGGCCTAAGATGACCCTGGTGCCATGATTAATATCGATGGTATTGAAAAAATCTTACCGATTTCGACTAGTTTCGCCCAGGACTTTCCAACAGTATTTTTACGTTTTGGTGGGACTTACAGTTCTCGAGATCTTGGGGAGGTTGTCATGCTCCTTTCTCCGCCGCACGGCGAAGGTGGATCCGGAGGCCGGCTCGGAAAGGATAAATTCCAATCACTGTTGTAATTCTGATGTGCTTTTAAACAGCAAAAAACACGTTGCCCTATTTCGGGACTTTGGCCTAACCTACGACGTTATCATTCACCTTAATCCCCAAACGGGCCATTTCTCGGACCTAAAGATGATCGGCCAAGGTTCTTGAGGTAGGTGGAGTGTAGGTGCAGTAAATGGAAGGCAAAGAACATCTCAATAAATGCCCGTAAGTCGTTCAAGCAAACAGTCTCAAACCAGCAACGTTTCCGAAGCAACTGCGACGCGAAACAAGTCGCACGGACCCGGATCCGCCTTCGCACGACCGGCCTTGCTCTGCCGTCAACCGGAGCCCAACCGCGCGCCGGGTTCGTCCCGTGCGGTTCCCGATCGCCGTCACCCGCGGTCCCGGCCGCCCCGCGGGGAGCGTCCTCATACACCCGCCGAATGAGCCGGACCTGTGGTCAACAATGCGCGCGGTCATGTCGGGAAACAGCCCCATCAGTCCCGGGCGCCCCGCGTGGCGTGACCGCGCGCCGTAGGTCTTCCGGACAGCGCTCGGAGGCGATGTATCGTGACAGGCGTTGTTGGGCCCTGCGTCACGGCTGTTGTCGGTTGTGGACCGTCGCGGCGGCCGCCGATGTATGCGGCTCGTAATCGCCCGGGACTTCACATGCGGTGGTCGAGGCTTTATTGCGCGGGAGGGACCGCGGGGATCATTTCTGTCTGGCTACGTTTTCAGAAGGTTCTGAACGAGTTGGGAACAGTCACGAAGCGGATTTCAGTCGTGCGTTAACGTGTTCCTGCTGTGCAACCTGATGTCTCGCAAAAAAAACATGATTCAGAATGGACGACCAGCCAGTGCTTCTTTTCAGATGGTCGATTTCCACACTCAGCAACAATCAAATAAAAACACGGCAATCAGTCTCGAACCTTAAGCGTCGCCCACAACCCTACTGCTTTTCAAAGCCGTTCCACTGACTTCCCGAAGGTCTCCCCGACGCCTTCTCATCACGGCGCGCTCCCAAGGGTTTCCCACGATAATCAAACCCCACCGTCGCGTCGGCAGCTCGCCGGCCGGCCGCCGCAGCGTGCGTCGCTGGCGTCGACGTGCCGCCGCCGCCTCGGGACGCCGTTCGATAGCCCCGGCGGCCGGCCGACGCGCCGATCCGGAGTCGCCGGCCGGTAGGTCGATTCGCCGCGTCGCCGCCGACGGCGGCCACGTGCGCCCGTCGACGCCGACGCGACGGCGTCGGCCGTCTGAGTGGCCAACTTTTACCGCTCGTGCCGGGCTGGTTATTCTGTTTTTCCGGCGCCGGGCGCCAGTCAGGGCCGGTGCCTGTCTGTGGTCGTCACTCGCCCGAACGGAAGCCACGGGTACTGAGGCGGTGCCGTCGCCAGTGCTGGCACATGCCAGGCTGGAACCCAAGCGCAAAGGTCCACTCCTCTGCAAATGCTAGTCAGGGAAATCGGATCACAAGATGAGACTTGCCTGGATTGTTTTATTTTTATGGTATTGTTATATTTTTTATCATTTACATTGCTCCATATTCTCTATGATTAAGTTTCGTACTCATATTTCAGAACTGTATTGACTGATTATCGCCGTCAGGATGATTATCGTCGTCAGGATTGATGCTTTTTTAATTGCTGGTAAGCAGCCTGAATCCCGAATCTAAAATCTGCAACAGCTCATGTCTCACCATGTTTGCATCTTAAAAAAACGCGTTCCCAAATGTCGTATGAGCAGCAAGTTCCGACATCATTCTCAGTGGCACATTACATGACTTTTAAGTCCATGAGATGTGAGTCTGTCCCCCGGACAAGACATGAGCCCAGTTTTGTCAGAAAACGGCAACTGAACATATTCCTAAAAACAGCGGTTACTGGAAGATCAGTCATCTCTCCAGACAAGGTCGCTGATTGGTTGACCACGAAGTGTCCCGAGGGAGATCACTGGGTTATGCTTCTGCCCATTATATTTACAAAAACTTTACGTGAAAACAACGAAGTGATGACTTGGTGAAATCCTGCAAACCATTGCAGTAAAATCGAGGTGTGAAACGAGTTTTTCCTCTGCGACCTGAGTGTTCTCTGAGTAAGGAGGTCAAACTAGGATGCATTTCAATCAAAAGGGGGCATCCCACATTTTCGTGTTACTTCAGCGCCCAACCTTCAAAATGGGAGAAATGGGCTGGGGCTGAAAGGTCTGCTAGCGTTAAGTGAAAATCGTTACGCTGTGCGTGAGTTGTAGAAAAGCTTTCTTCCCGTTTCTTTGGGTCAGGTTTCAAAATTCTGGGAAATACTGGGCGACTGCACTGTATTGGCTTACCGTTCCAAACTGAGTTAGCGTGACCAAATGTGTCACATGCTATTTGGCCTGCAGCATGGCAGGTCGCTGTTGACTTCGTTCGTGCAGAGTTCCAATCTCATTAGCAGCCCATTTTGGGGCCAATCAGCACTGACTGCGGTGACAATAATAAAGAAATGACAACACTTGCAAACATAAAACTGGCCCACGTTTTCGTGGGTTTGCAATATAAACATCTTAAATGTTGCCGTGCTGGACAAAACAATCATCAGTGCTGTGAATGCATGCTGTTCAGCATACCTCTGTATGCTAAGAGAATGGATATCTCGATAACATATGAATTATAAGACAGGAGTGGTGCATATGGCTGTTATAAGAATGTACAACCTTCAAGATGACTTGAAAAACTCTTCAGTTTTTACCATAACTGTTTTAAGAGCACCACACACCGGATTATGTTGTCGGGGCCATAGCCACCAGGCCACGGCGACGGCTGACGTACACGCCCTGAACCCGGTCCTGCCGAGCGTGTTTTTGTATCCACGACCGTCTGGGGGTGTCAAAGGCGTATCCCTCTGTTATCTCAGGATTGAACCGTCGGATCTGAACCGGTCTACCACCAATCAATAGCCCTGAGTCTTGCGATTCAGAAAATACTCTGTAATCCCTGTTCACATGAATGGCGACGTCACAGGTCACTCAGTGTATAACACGACCCCGGAAAAACTGACACCGGTTCGTAAATCATATCATCGGCACCATCATCAGACCATCATATCATGGTCTCAGAGCCTTCAACTGGGTATGAAACGAAAGATCATGGTCCCCTACATCAGAAGCATGCCAAGATGCAACAAAAAATGTCGGGTCAGGGTCAACCTAGGTGAAATCACCTAGATAAAATATCAGTCTTACTTTACATGCCAAAGATCGATACTAACTCGCAGCCGTTTTGATCTACATGACAAAAAGGACAGAAGCATCATAGGGCAGGTCAGATAAGGTTGTATTTCTCCTCCTGACGGAGAAGAATAATTACTCGCTAAGACTCTTACCTGCGTAAGTGCGGAAATGAAATGGCACCTTGGGGTAATTAAATCTACTCTACATGTCAAGGTCAAGCCAGGTCAAGCCATTTTCTATTTTCCGACAAGGAGCAATGATTGCTCTCTGCTACTGCTGAACGATCTTCCACAGACAATGCTGTATTTCATTCATTTTGACATCAACCTATGACGGGATCTAACATGATCTCATGTTGAATTTGGTGGACCTTGCTAAGAGCTGCATGAAGATTTGCTTGCCTGTCTTGAAAGATGGGGAAGGTTAGCGGCAACAACTTTTATCACCCACAATGCAAAGCAATCCAACTGTCATTACGCATGTGACCTAGCATGACTTCCAATGTTGACATGTCATGGTTGTATATCCTTTCTGGGGCCGCGTCGTATGTAAATCAAATAATCCATGCATTATATTCGCGAATGTTACAAAAAAGAATCATGTTCGCGCCGCCTCCCCAACAGGAGAAAACACTCATGCAAGGATTGACCTATGACGTTATGTCTCCATGACCTGACCTAGCATGGAAATGGTTTTGGTGCCGAAGTATGTGGAATTGATTGGTTGGGTTGGGTTCTGAAAATTTGGTTGGGCTGCTTTCACGTTTCAGGAGTTATTCACGAAAAACCGAGGTTGCCTTGTTTGACACTCTCCATGCGATGCCGGGTTAATGAAGTCAAAATTCAGACACGACAGGACGAACGTTTGATAGCACAGATTTCCAGTGTTTCCCACAGTGTAGTGTAAGTATTTCACATGCCATATGTCGCTTCATTGCGATGACTCCTGAATTTGGTCTGTGTTTCGGCCTTACAGCTTAGATAACGCATGATTCGGAAAAGACAAGATCATAAATTTCCGATATCCCTTTTGTGACTTTGCCCTCATATGGCATTTTTTAAACGGATATCGCAGACGCAATCACAAAACCTTTTACGATATTCCTTAGCAAACTTCCGAGTGAAGGGCATTTGTCTCGATGACTTTTAATAAACCTTGTGAGTGAACTAATAGTTATGGGATTTGTTTTCGATCAAGACCACGCCTTGCTTCGTATTCGCATTCACTGCTCGCCCGGTGCCATTGACAATTTATCTCGATCTGGGCCAGTCTTGACTAATACAAAAATTACGAAAATCCTACAAAACCATCCACGTTTTGCGAAGCATGTGTCAGGGATGACCTGTTCTTCCTGCTGTTGATGTTTGAAAAAAACACTATCTATTCGAAGAAGTTTCTCAGTACGTCCGTTCAAGAAAGAAGTGCGCGACTGACAGATTTCCTGTCCTGACTTCCTTGAATGTAGCCAGTGACAGCAGGCTCCTAGGCCTGATGCCGTCAGTGAACCTCTCACAGTCTGCTTTTGAAGCTCGTCTGGGGCACTCCGAGCAACAGTGCACGTCACTTCAATGCGTAATCGCAAGGTTTTACGACAAGCCTTTTGACACGGTTATACCGTGATATGTATGATTCATGATCCATAACGACCTTGCTCATAGTTTTGTAATGGCATCTCAGGGTTAAAGCACATGAACATGCAAAGCCGGGCACATCGCCCCTAAAGTGTTCCAGCAAGTCTGCATGGCGTCTCAGTACCCAACGCGTGCTGCTACGCGTTGATTGTTTGAGAGACCCTGAACGGACGTGCAAGCACCAAGCGATGACGGTAAAATGAAATTTACAGTCACATCTGCCACCGTTACGGCTTTAAGGCATAGCAACGCATTTCGTTCGTATTGACCTATACAGCAATTTTAATACAGACTGGTCAATCCACCAAAAAACTGTTAAATTATGTCGCTCAAAATGGTTTATTTATTACTACTCAAGACAATTATTGATTGTGAAGTAACTTTGGAGTCGATCGTCGTCCAGATACGCACGTGCCCGACAACAAAACTTGCTCGTCTTATGATGTGTGACGTCCTTTGTATTTTTCATATTGTTTTCATTATGCCTCATCTATTTTACCTCTTAGGTTGTGTCATGTAAAAAGTTGCTCTCTTGTGGATCAATACGGGTGTGTGAAATATTACGAAATGGCGGCCTATCATTAACTTCCTCGGCACAGTCGCAATAACGGTGTCCAGGAGCGTGCCAGCGCGGTCGGATAACGCATTACTGGAATGCTTTTCGTGTGGAAATTGCAGTTCACGGATGACTGAAATAGCATTCCTTCGTAAGTAAGGTGGATATTCTGAATTGCGGTTCCGTTTTTTGTTCACGATCGTAACATTTTCTCTTTAAAACACTTCTGTGCCATGACTCTGGAACTGGACGAGTAATATTCTTTCGCCAAAAATCCATTTATTTCGACGTCGAAATGCAATGCATCTGTTAATGGAACTATGAAAACCATGCGCAACTTACACAGAAAAGCGTGAGATATAAAACAAACGCGCCACAAATGGTCAGGTGCTTATAAATCACGTTCTGATGGCTAGAAACATTGCACTACCTCCGCACACATAATATTTAAAAAAGTACATAAGACACACAAACATATGAAGCAATGGAGGGCGGCGCCGTGGCCTGATGGATAAAAAGGCGGACAACAGAGTCTTCCGGCGCGTGGCAGGCACTGGCTTCCAGTCCCAAAATGGGCGCCTGTATTTGGCTCGAGACCGAAAGGGTCAGCCAGGCACGGGGGCGGCCGTGTCGTGGAGTTGCACGGCACGATCCAGCGCCATTTGGTTCGGCGCCTGGGGCAAAATTACTCCACATTTGAGAAAACTTGGGTGGCAGGGTCAGGTAGAGCAACAAGCTCGGCTTAGGTTGACGCTGATCCCATTGCCGCCTACTTCAACGCGCTGGGGTTAAATAAAATAAAAGGAAGATAAAAATAGTACGCTAGGATCTAGATCACCAGTCAAGGAGTAAGCTGGTTGCAAATTAACCAATGAAAGGTGAATTCAGTTATTCATTAGCACTTCAATGCAATCTCGCAGATAAGAACGATCGATTCCTTTTCAATTCTTTGTTGATGTCACGCTGCTCCTTGACTTCTATGGTCTCTCGGGCTGCGCGTCTTCGCCACTGGAGCTTCACAGCCGAGAGTGAGGTTTTGAAAACAAAACCCTCTGGGGTTTTGTCAACAAAACCACAGAACGTTGAGGTTTTGTTGACGTCGGATTAAGTGTTGGGAAAAGACCGGTAAACGATTGGATGGTAGGCGATACGAGGAGTTCCGCATAGAAAGACAGGGAACCGATGGCAAACGACATCATTCCTGGTTCATTTGAATTGTTTTAGGTTTCATTCTTCGGTATGCATAACCCAGATTGCAGTGGGTTCGTATTTAAATATCTCTGTTGGTGTCAGGTGTGTCGCAGGTAGGTTAGGAACAGGAATTATGTACTCTCGACACACGACAATACGTCGTAAACACAGGAAATCATGCTCATAAAATGGTGAGACATATCATCACGCCTACTGTGATAGAGGAGTGGCTAAAGTCTTGTACTTGATGGACCTACAACGCAAAACTTTGATTAGTCCGTGTTGAACTGGAGGATGCATAGGGTGCACATTCCGAACGTCATCTTGCAATTTCATGGTCGGCTGTTTTTGGTGTCTCTCGTCACAAGGGTAACAAAACCCATAGCAACGCTCCGTTTTGGGTGTCTGCCGTTGTGCGGGTGACCGAAGCTAGGATACCGCTCCACTACGGTTTTTCCGCCACTCGAGTGACAAAAGACAAAGCACCCTTCTGCTTTAGGTTTCCATTGTCACGCGAATGGTCAGAGCGAAGGTGCCTCCCCCCCCCCCCCTATTGAGCGTCAAAGGGACGACTGCTCCAATGCGGGACGACGTCTTACATCTGGCGCCGACGTGTGAAAAACTGCTTTGGGTATCTGGTTTGAACAATTATCTGCATTACTTGGTTACGCGCTCAGTGAATAAAGTTGATGATGTTTTTTTTTTAGTTCGTAGAGTTTTTTTCAACTTTCCAACGTTACGAGCATTTTTAGTGGGACAAATTCCACATAAGCTTAGCATTATCATTGAAGAAAAGGTCTTCTTTTACACATGTGTATACACTGCTTTCAGACCACAGCTGAGAGTTCGAATCAGATGATTCGAACATTCTGCCGAATACTCGGATTCGGCAAAAGTTAGAATTTCATTTCAAGATTTCAAGTTCTGGCTATGATTTGACTGGCCATTGCTATATTCCAATATTATTCCAATGCTATCTGAACATCCCCATATTTTTACTCATTTAACCGTATTCTGAGTACGAAAATGTATCTGACCCAACCATGGAGAAAACTAATTGTGGCACTGACTACCGTTTTCAGGCTTCTGTACTTCAGTATGGCTGAGAACAACAGACAGCAGTACGCCCAAACATATTTCGGCCCTCCCCTCTAAGGCGTTGGATCCCCTCCTTAACCCTTTTACCGGCGGGGGTGAATCCATCCCATCGGGTTTTTTTGCTTGCCAATTCCAGTTTTTTTGATGCAGCTTCACAATACATGGTCACTTTTCCTATCTATTCTTTGCACGTACTACGCCAAAGTTTCTCAGTTTTATTTTGGTCAGCGGCGGAGACAGGCAGTGGTTTTGGGCGTCACCCTAGGCCATTTATTGCCCCGTTGGAAGGAAAAAGAAAAATGGATGCCAAACATGTTTTTTAGATGGAACTTAAAACTTTATATATATGAATGGGTAAATGAATGAGCAATCATATAAAAACAATTTTGTTGATCTTATGTCAGTTCATGGGGCCAGGTCAAGTGCAAAAGTCAGATTTAGTTCTACGTTGATTTTTTGACTCTAACTTTCCAAATCCAAAGTTCAAAGTATATTTAACTCCAAAAATTGATCTTTTCTTGCGTGCCAAGTTTAGTAGCTTGATATCACGTCGAGTCATGGAGCTATGACCTAAAATGTCACTGCGCTTATCCTATATTACGAAAGCAATTAAGTGGAATTTTGGAAATAAAGTCAATCTGAGTGGTTGGAAACGTTTTCAAGCAATATAAAATGGACTCAGGTTCATTTGATGTGACTCTGAGGTCACTGGGGGCCATTTAAGGTCAAAGGTCGTAAGTTGACTTGATGGACATGTGGCCATGATAGTTTCCCCTTCTTCATGTTCCTGGCGCCTCCTATGCTAACATTATACAAACAATATCATATAATTTGTACTTCTTCTGTGGATCATGACTCGTAGAAGCTAAAACGGTGTTTTAACTTTTTTGTTGATCCGGTTTTCTGAAAAAGTAGTCATCTCAATTTCAAGCCTCTGTGAACGCCCATAAATTTTTCCGAAATCTGAAACGTACGAACCATCGGCAGACTCCATCTGTCATCTCTCGCTTCATGCCAATTATAGCAAAATCGGTCCCTTAACAACGGAGTTATAACAAATTCAAAAATATCCCTCATTTCGACTTTTTCCCTCCGTGTACCCGTCTCTTTCGAGATTTTGGAAACTTTCATTTATAAAAATGTAGTTGATGTCATGGTGAATCAATTGCCGTTTGTTGCGACGAAATCGGATGCGCAATTCTCGGGATCCTGGGGGGGAGGAACCGAACTAGCCTTCCCCTGCCGGGAATCAGCCATACAATTTAGCCCTTCGGGAACAGGGTTAAGTTTCGCGGGACATTGCGTAGTAACCTGACGATTGTTCTGTGTCTGGTCATTACTGACAAAACGAGGCGAGAATGATCGTCTGCTTCCATCTTCAAGTGTTCATGGTTGTTTACAGAAACTACTAAAGGGAAATAACCAGCCTCATAATCCATTAACTGACATGTGTGTCCAACAGGCTTTTACGCTCGTGCCGATTCTCGTCAAAAACATTTTGGGTGGAAAACGTATAGGCAAAAGTGTACAGTGGCAGCAGAACACTGCATTGAATGCGGGAGCGAAATATAGTATTTCAGCCTCGTTATCACCGTTTCGGTGCTAGTTGTTACTATCAGCTGACCCAGAGCCCGATTTCAGCGAGGGCTGCATCGGTTTGGGAGGATGTTGGTTAATAATTAGGATTAATGCAATGGTGAAAGTGAGTGCATTCACTTCTACCTGATAGTCTTTTTAACTGACCCGAATCTAGCATTTTGCTAGAAATGACACTGATCCTTGTAACCAAATAAGCAATTCACTTAAACGGCATGATTTGATGGCGACTTTTTAACGTGCCGACATGAACGACATAGTCACACCATAGCCAGTGTGCACCTCTAAAGGCCAGTGAAGAACTTGGAAATGGTTTAAACCTTGGTAACGAACAATTTCGACGGACTAACGTAATCTAATCCTTTTAATTCTGGTTTTGGTTGTACTGACGTAGAGCAAGAAGAGAGAATCCAACCTATTTCAAGACTGTTGTTTTCCCACGTGCGACTGATTCTTTTGCATTCCTCATTCTCATTCTAATCATTCCGAAACCCGAAGCCCTGAAATCGTAAGAGTTTGATGGTTTGTACACGGATTGCGCAGAGGTGTGACTGTCAATCAGTGTCCTCTGCCGCCGATGTTATGCTCCGCCATGTCTTCGGTGGGGCCCGGCCGTCGTGCTCCCGGTACTCGACACTGGCCGAAACTTTGGAATTTTGTAACTTGTTTTTGCAGTCGCGAATCAGGCCAATTTCTACATGTTATTGCAATAGTACCTTGTGGGATAAAATGATATCAGTTTCAAAATATTACAGTACTCGATCCGAATATTCGAATGTACCCGTCCGAATATTCCAATCCAAAGAGCTGTCCGCAGTGTAAGCTCTGTTTCGGACCGACAGCACCTCTTCTGTTTTGAACAGCTGCTCTTCGTTTAAGCGATGTCCAATGATTGCCTGCGCCTGGGCTCGTCATTTCAGATGCATTCCCATCTCAAGTGACCGGGACCGTGAGACCGGGACGTCTTCGACTTGCATGTCGAGCGAAGCCGTCGCGTGGGCGCACGAAAAGGACCGGCTTTATGCATGCGCGCTTGATGGCGTTCCCACCACCTCATTACAGGAAGGTTAAAGGGCGCTGTTTGAAGGACGCCTTCACTGCAAAAGTCAATGATCTAAATAAGGCAGGTTTAAGTTATGTGTGTTTGTTACTGGGTTTCCCTTTTTAAATGCCGAGATAACCGCTCCAGCTCGGAATGATGTTGGCATCGACTGTCGTGCCTAGTTCAAAGCTATATCATACATGAAACGAGCCGTAAAAAGTGCAGAAATGGAATGTACGTAATGTGTAAAATTTAAGGTGAAATATACGAAAAATGTAAAGATACAAAAGTAAGCATGCACAAAGGCATTTATGCGCAAATGTACGTAAGCGCGCAATGTACGCATCGCAAATGTGCGTCTGTGCAAAACTACCAATGCGTAAAAGGACGTCGCAAAGTATGCGGATGGAAACATATCGAAACATGCTGATAAAAATACTAACTATATTCTAAAATACCAACAATTCGAATAATTGAAACCTTACCGATTGAAACTTTATACAAGCAATTCTAAATTTTTATAAAAATTGTGTCGTTACAAGCGACCGGGTAGCCCGTCATATTTTCTTTACAAACTGATGTAATGCATATCTTGCAGTCTTGCTTTTCGTACCATGTCGTTTCGCATAGGTGAAGGATAGGTAGTGATAACTGTACACTTACGTAGTCTTTGCTATTTAAACGGAGCCATTTGTAGCAGTGTTGATTGTCTGGTTACAAAAAGCCCGCAAAGGGCCATACACCCCCATCCTTCTAGCCACCCAGTCTCGGCGAGAATGCATCTCCCGAATGAATGTGATGCAACCTTTGCATCAGCAATGGCTAAGTATCCCGTAACCGGTGAGGGGAAAAATCAAGCGACGAGATCAGCGGCCAGGCCTCTGAACTCACCATTGACTGTGGTATCTGCCGTAACGCTTTTGACCGAGGGGTTACGAAACTCTCACCCTCGCCCCCAAGGTTGAACTACTGAACTAGTCTAAATGATTCAAACATTATTCCTCAAATAATAGCGTCGTTAATTGAAGTTCAAGGGCGCGGGACGCGGGAGAGGGGGGGGGGGGCAGCTGCCTTCACTTTCTTGAAATTCAACATTGGCCCTATGGATGGTGACTGGAATGAATCGACCCAAAATGCTGCTTAGCCCCTCCCTCCTCCCCGGCTGTGGAAGAATTCCGGCACGCCTGTTGAAGTTATCGCTCAAATGAATAGCTTCGATTAACGTCATCATCGAAGGTCACATTCTGGCGTATAAGCTCCTTCATAAAACTGAATTCAGCCTTCATTGTTGCCTTTAACAACAGGACTGTATATAACGGTCCACTGTCTGACAAATTGACCTCTCTCACTCTGAAGCTGAGAATCTCCAAACAATTTTTGACACAACTTCTCGTGTTTCATCCTGTTGGCCACAGACGCAACAATCCATTAGCAGCCGACAGGCCGGAGCTTTATTTCGCAGGTCATTTCTCTTCAGCCAGCCTGTCACATCCGTCATCCGGCGCCGACATGTGTCGACGGCTCAGAGCCAGTCGACCTCTGCTGCTGCTGCAGCTCAGAGCCAGTCGACCTCTGCTGCTGCCGCAGCTCAGAGCCAGTCGACCTCTGCTGTTGCCGCAGCTCAGAGTCAGTCGACCTCTGCTGTTGCCGCAGCTCAGAGCCAGTCGACCTCTGCTGTTGCCGCAGCTCAGAGTCAGTCGACCTCTGCTGTTGCCGCAGCTCAGAGCTAGGCGACCTATGCCGCTGCCGGCCGTTGCGAGGAGGCCTCAACTGGTGGCGGGCTGCGGCGGTTCGCCGGAGCCGGACGCCGGCGGACCGCTCGAGGCACAAGTCAGACCATGGGAGCCGGCTCGACTCGGGCCGGCTCAACTGGGCAGTAGTGAGTCCCTCTCGGCTCGGTGAGTCTGTGGCTGACATTGTGCAGTCCGGCTGGGCCTGGCGACTGCGCCGGGGCACGCTAATAGAAATCCTTGGACGGCATACCGCTTGACCTTGGTCCTCCTATACCTAGCTGCTGGTTTTGGTTCTCCTATACCTCGCCTGCGCTGCTGATCTTTGTCCTGCTGTAGCTCGCCTGCGCTGCTGAATTTGGTCCTCTTGAAACTCGTGGCTGCCGCTAGTATTGGTCCTCCGATAGCTTGCCCGTGCCCCTAATGTTGTTCTATACCTCGCCCGTGTTGCTGATATTGGCCCACTTATAGCTCGCCTGTGCTAATAATTTTGTTCGTCATATAGAGCTCGGCTGTGCTGCCGATTCTAGTCCTACAGCTCGCCGTCGCTGCGCATCTTGGTCTCTGACAGTTGGCCTCTGCTGCTGGTCCTGGGCCTCCGATGGCTAGTCTGCAATGCCGATCCTGGTCCTTCTTTGGTCCACCTTTAGTCCTCACCTTGGTCCTCCTACCGAGTTCGCCGGTACTGCTCGTCTTGGTCCTGCAGAGTTCGCCGGTGTTGCTAGTCTTGCTCCTCCGACTTCTCGTCAGTGTTCATGACCCCAGTCATCCGACCTCTGACCTGCTGCTCTGGGTTCACTTCCCGCCGGCGCCGCAGTTTGGGCCGGTCTCCGTCGACGTCGACTGATGGTCCGACGGTCCGTCATGAGGCGCTGACCCGTGCGCGCAGACGTCCGTTCTACGAGGAGAGGCAGCCCGTTTGGACCAAACGACGCCGATCTGTATGCTGGCGGAGCCCCGTCAGTGCCGGCTGCTGAATGGTCGCCTCTTAGATGAAATGCCGAGACGGGACCAGTTCAAATGATGCATGACCGGATCTGCACAATGGCCGTACTTAGAATGATGCAAGTGGGGTGTAGGAACGGTTGTGGTGGATCGGTTTTTCTTCTTTTTAATATCTTCATATTTATTATGCTCGCATCGGTGCAAATGCAGCGAACTATAAATTGATGTGCTTATTCAAACCTTATTGTGCAGACTTTTCATACATCAAAGACAAATAGTCATGTTCAGTGGTGGAACCATTTCCACTTTTAGTGTTCTAAATGCAGCACCAATAACCGTGAAGTTTAACATTAGACGTATAAAACTGCATGGAGCAAATAAACCTTAAACCGCTCAAGACAACATGACATGGCCATATTGCCGCTGTTGGGAAGAGATAGCAATGCATCTGATCTTCCAGCCTCCTAATCGGTTATTTGACCTTTAAAAATAAAATCTGAGCCTGCAAGATATTGCAGTGAAACTTTAGTCCATAAGTCAACTATCTGCCTTGACAGCTTGAAGCGTAAGACGCTACATCAAATTAACCGACAATGCAACTTAATCTGTCTAATCACGAGTTAAAAAAGGGCAGGTCATATTACAAATAAGACCTGATTGAGTGATATAACAGCTATAGCTGATAATGGTCAGTTATAAACCACGTAAAATTCATCAAACTGCACGCATTGTTCTTTGAGGCACATTTCAGGGTAAAAGCAAACACAGTTTGCGGAAATGTGAATATATTTCAGAAAACGTAAAACTGTACGCCCGTTGGGTGCTCTCTATTCGTACAACATGAAAAGCTTGAAAATGTTTCTTTCCGTGCACCGATGGAGGAGTTTTAACAGACCGGCTGCACTAACAGGAATCCATTGTGAGGCACAGGCTGCAGATGCGTTCTGCTTAAACCCGTCAGTGGGAGCATGACAGACGCATTAAAGTTTAAAAGTGGAGTTGCATAACTGTCTGCTACGACACAGTGAGATCGGTCTTGAGCGAAGAACAGCCATAAATGCAAGCTGGTTGTTAGTTTCCGCGGAGTGAGGTTCCGCCATCAGTGTTAGTCTTCGTGGTACAAAGTCCCTCCATCAGTGTCAGGGGTGTTGGCTCCGTGGTGTGAGATTCCGCCATCGGTGTTAGGCTTCGGGGTGTGAGGTCACTCGGTGTTAGGCTCCGAGATGTGAGGTCCCTCACCGGTGTTAGTCTCTGTGATGAGAGGTCCCGGACCGGTGTTAGTCTCCATGATGTGAGGTCCCACACCGGCGTTAGTCTCCGCGATGAGGTCCCGGACCGGTGTTAGTCTCCATGGTGTGAGGGCCCGCTATCGGTGTTAGTCTTTGAGTTGTGAGATTCCGCCACTGATGTTAGTCTCCGTAGTATAAGGTCCCGCCATTAGTTTAGTTTCCGTGCTGTTGGGTTCCGGAGACTAACCCGGAAACTACAGCCATCGAGGTTAGTCTCCGAGCTATGAGATGCCACCACTGGTGTTAGTCTTCGTGGTGCGAAAACACCGTGTCGGCCGAGTTGGTGTCAGCCCCATGGTATGAAACTCCTATGCCGGTGTTAGTCTCTGCAGCGTGAGATCCAAACTTCGGAATTAGGCTCTCAGCAGTACTGGCCCCAACAGCGTCAGGTCTCATTGTCGTTCCTAGCTAGGAAGACCTCCCTCGCCTTCTTCTCCTACAGCGTCAGAGCCGCAGAGGACCTTCACCCAGTCCGTTAATATTTCTTTCCGCCGAGCATGGTCCCGGTTCTTTCAAGCCTCCGACGAACCCGCCGCGAGCCGTTAGCTATGAACGGGCGGCCAGCCGGCCCCAGGGAGCCACCAGGCGCCACTTCATTCCATTCTCTGACGCGGTTGGCCCCGATTTATCGCACGCGGCGGGCCGGGCGGAACCGCCGCCGCAAGTGGAGCCCCGGACCGAGCCGACTCCGCACTGTTGAGTCGACCGGAGCACCGCGGCTCAACAGGGGGCGTCGAGTGGCGACGGAGTCGAGCAGCGGTGGCACTGCTCGGGTGACTCAGTGGGCGGACCGGTGCGAAACGGACCGAAATAGGGACCTGCACTCCGGGTGCGCGCGATCGGCTTTTTGTCTGGTGAATGGGGCCAATGGCAGCGGTGAGATATTTGGGTTTGAGCCACGATCGATGATGGTGGAGTGCCAGAACGTCCCTTTCGGTCGCTGGCGACGTGACGTGAGGAGTGTTTGTCGACGGACCAGCTCAGGTTCTCGTGCGAGGAAGCCAACACATCTGGACTGGTTGTGACTGTTGGTTTCAGTTAGACAGGACCTAAATCCATCACTAGGAAATCTGGACGGGCTGGGCATTGACCCGTACAGCAAATGGCCAAATAAAATATCTCCAGAACAGCGCCTGTTCTCAACAATGCTGGTGATGCCACGTCCATAGAATAAATTAACAAGAAACAGTCAAAAAATATGACGCGGCAGAATTTCCCGCAGGGTTCGACACAGTTTAATTAGGCATGTACTGCGTTCCGCGGCAGCGTGGTTTTGGAGGTGACACGGAAACGCTTTTATGCCCAAAGCTGGTATAGCATTTTTGCGTCAAATGGCGTGCTCGTTAGGTAACGGAGCATGTGCTACGATTCACTAAACACATTTAAAATTCATGTTTTGCTTCAAGCATGAGAGTTTTCAGCAGTTGGTTTTCCCAGATCAAAGCAATGAGACGAGTTCGGCTGCGCGTAGAGCACGAACCGTGCAAGCCACCCGAGTTTCCCGCAGAGCTGCCCGCCGAAGTTCGCCGCATCGTCCGTGATCGAGATCAATACGGCGTGAGCGCCGGAGTGAGCTGGCCGCGGCGATAGGTTTCCGCCGCTGGCTCACAGCCGACGGCCGCCCCAACTCACCAGCGTCCGTGGGCGGCGGCGGCGGGGCGGCAGCGGCCGGCGGCGCGCCGGGCCCGGGGAAGCGCGGTCCGGCCGGCCGCGGCGCGGCGGCCCGCAGCTGCGGCGGCCCGCCCCGCAGCAGCCGCGGCCCGCGCGCGCCCGCCGGGCCGCGCGCGAAGCGCGGGTCGCCGCCGGGCCCCGGCGGCCGCATCAGGCCGCCGGGCCGCGGGCTCCGCAGGCGCGCCTGCGGCGATCCCATCTGCCGCGGCGGCGCCATGCCGGGCACGGCGCCGCCCGGCTGCGGCACGGGCATGCGGGCCGCGCCGGGCCCGGCCGGCCGCGCCAGGCCCGGCGCCGGCCCGCTCGGCTGGCCCGGCGGCGGCTCATCCGTGCCGATCACCGTGTTGATGAGCTTGGAGGCGAAGTTGAACATAGCACGGCACTAGGCGGGCCGGGGCGGAGCGGGCGGGCGGGCCGGCCGATCCTCTGCGGCCATCGGCGCGCCGGCCGCGCTCAGGGCCTGTCGCACATGTGCACCCGCGGCCGCACACTGCAGGAGAGCAGCGCGCCGCCCTGCGCCGCCCGGCCGGCCACCAAAAACCACCATGGCGGCCGGGCACCGATCGACGGCCGACACTAGCGCCAGCGATCGATAGCAGAGCCCGGCCAGAGCCGTGACGTCACCGCCTCAGGTGTCGCCCGATTAATCATGCCTGATTGCATCCGCTTAGCGGCTAAACTAATTGAGGATGCGCTTCAAGGAAGGGTGGTATCCTTCCTGCCCTTTTCGCCGCGTAACAGTCAATCAGGAACGTCTGCTAGGTTTTGTGTGGCACAAGCCGGAATCTCGTGTACGTTTCGGATGATTAAAGCTGTCGTCCAATGTTATTATTTTTCCTTTGCTCGCATTGAAAACGTTCGCTGCGCAGTTGATGTCCTTTCTTAAGAGTCGCCACTACTTGGATACCAATATTTCGTCCGTGGCGCTGGCAATCCTGCTGCCAATTTATTCAACCTGTTTTGTGATTTTACTTCCGCCAGCGGTGTTTCCATGCTTTCCATACTTGTCTCAGAGTCGTCGGTATTTCATAGACTGGAATTTTTAAGAGCTCGGGTGCCAGCCATTCTCGAATCGGTCCTGCCCATGCAACTCCATTATATTCGTGCTACATTTTGTTGGCGGACAGCTCCAGCGCTCAAACCGCTGACATCGAATGCACCGTTACCAGGGTCAAGGGAGCTCTTCTTCAGTTGGGGGAGGGGGGGGGGGGCGAAGCCCGAGAAGCATTTTGAATCAATTCCTTCTAGTCAACACCCATAGGGTCAATGCTGAACCCCAAAAAAGGTTGGTGGGCTGAAGCCCCCCTGGCCCTATGGCTCCCGCGCCTATGACCATTATTGCTTATTATTATTAGTTATTGGTTAATCATTATTACACGATTATTAGATTATTAGTGGTCCGAAGAATTTATCAAGCTGTTGATTACATCCCACATCTGGTTTTTTCATTTCAATCTCAAGTCACATGTTACACAGTTAACCCTCGCCGAGCCAGCCTCCGGATCTACCTTCACCGGGCCGGGAGTTCAAGAAAATCCTCCACAAGATCTCGAGAACAATAAGACTCACAAAAAGGGAGAAAGCCTTTGGAAAGGACATTACGAAACTAAAAGAAAGCACCCAGAGTTAGTCGAGTCGGGTCAATACTGAGGTTACTAGGGATCGTCTTGGGTCAAATGGCCTCTTTGCATTTTAGCAGGAAACTGTCATATCATTTCGTTTACGTGGCTCCAAAGAGGTTAGGGGCAGAAAGACGGACTGGTCTGCTTATTTAGAGTCGTAAATGAGCATCTCAGGTCAAATTTCGCCATTTCACACGAAGCTGAAAGTGGCGGAAAAAATTTCGTCTCTATGTAAGGGTCCTGTTTTTGTCCTTCCTTGCCAGTAACACCTAGCTCTCCTTCTTCTTCCCGAGCGTGAGAGCCGAAAAGGACCTTAACCCAGTCCGTCAATATTTCCCTCTGCCGAGCATGGCACCGGTTCGCTCAAGTCTCTGATGAACCCGCTGCGGGCCGTTGGCTATAAGCTGGCCCAAAGGCGACCCCACGGAGCCACCAAGCACCACGTCATTGCATTCTCTGACGCGGTTGGCCCCGGTTCATCGCACACGGCGGGCCGGGCTGTTGTCTCGTTTGTTCTCATTGCAGAATACTGATTTTTGGCTAGATTACGCCACAAATGTGTTCAGGATGCGCATCAAGCCTGCAATACCATACAGAGGTCAAAAAGCGCCAACCTAGGTCACACTTTTGGCGCATAGAAGTCTGAGGTTTCTGTTGTCTGTAGTATCACCTGACGCATTACGATTGAACAGGCACGACACAGCCTAAAATCCAACATCAGCTCATGCAGCATCTCTTCTATATTATGAAATTCATACCCCAAAAGCATCTCCTTCACGTGAGCCTGACAGACACTAGGCGGCGGGTGCAGCCGCCATGTATTCGTAAAAGCCTGTTATTTAGCGACCAAAAATAAGGACTGAGGCGGCAAAAATGAAACGGAAAGGAAGCATGTGTGTGGTATTCATCATTTGTGACTGCACAAGGTGTGTACGCATTGAAAGCAAGCAGCATTTTTCAAAATGTCAAATCAAGTCAGTCTGGGTCAAAGGGAATGAGTTCAATCTTGGAAAGCAAGCTCTTTCCAAAGATCAGTGATCCTAAAGCACATATGGCTACTGATACACATTCAAAAGTTGTTAACTGATGAATTATATTTGGCGGTGGGTCTGAGAATTTGACATGAAACGTGACCTGACTCCAGGTCACGGGTCAAAAGGCAAATTTATACGCGCAAAGGATATGAGAAACACCGGAGCGCATACTTATATACATTATGGTATACTTCAAATTTCCTCCATTCAAACTTGCAGCGCATTCTTCATATATTCAGACTTCAAAACCACGGAACTAAATCCACAGCCCCATTTATAGTGGAGAAAACCCGAGAGTTTAGCGGACTCTAGGTCACTGGCCTTGACATTTCTGAAAACATTGAGATAGCAGCATTTTGCGTCTGTTGTGTTCTGCTAGTGTAGAAATTTTCATCTTTGTCAACAAATTTCGCTAAAAGCTATGACACTTTAGTTGTCTGACCAGGTCTTACCTCTCCTGAGTAGGTGACCTGCGCTTACCCCAAGCTGAGAAATTCACGCAATGTGTAAAAAAATGCTTGAAAAGGCACCCAAAGTCTAATGTTTCTGCCCCTCTTCGTTTCCTAGCTAGCCTCGAAAGCTGGAGGGGGAGGGGTTCTCACGAACTCCCTGCCGTCCAACGAAGGTTAAAAGGTACATAATGTTCCTAAAGGGGTACAAGGGCAAACGATGGTAAAGAAAACGAACTGGAGTCGTTTACAGCTTAGCGAACGACATCAGTGGTCCAGTAGTACTCCATATGGCAATGACCGCTCGGTTATTGTCATGTGGAAAAGAAAGGTTAGAGAAAGGCCTGCAGTGACCGTGATACGGCCGAAAAAAAACGGATCCGCACCGTGTGCTCGACGTCATCTTGTCTCTGACACCGAGCCGAGGAATTTGGTGAGTCAGTCACCAGCTGAACCTGCTTAGCTCAAGCACAAGTGTCTTCATCCATCAGCTAAGCCAGCTCAGCTCGGGCGCAGAGCATTCTGTCGGCATGTGGAGGTGCTGGCAGAATGCCGGATCGTTATCATGCAGAAAGCGGCTGCGAGCAACACACGGTGGACTCCAGGGGGACGTCTAACGTAAAGATCCCACCGGAAAGGAGAATCGAGATAGCATGGCTCATGATGAGCTTGCATGCAGCGCACGTTGCCGCGGTTGCCATCCACGGTTACTTCGTAAAAGGCAACTCGGCATGCCCGCCGCTCTGAATTCAGCGGGACAGTTTTTTTTTTAGCTGAAGCAATCAGCTACGCCACGTGAGAATCGGTCCAGCCAGTGGAACATAGTTAACACCCAAACGATTTGGAGTCTGCGCACTCCACGCTAGGTGGGTACAGCTGGCACAACGTTTAGCTGTCTCAGGAGGAACTGCGACATAGCAACATTGTCTCAGGCGCCCGGCGTTCGTACCTGTGCCCCCACAGTTTAAAACCGGGATGGCTCCTCCTCAGCTGAGACCAGTCCAGATCAGCAGCCGTCAGAATGCCTGCCGAGTCTTCGTCGTCCAGTATCAATCTCAGGGGACTGGGCATGCCGGAGCGGTCCCAAGCGTCCATACTACAGGCTTGGGTCGTCAAGAACTGGCGAGACTTAAAAGTCACCAGCAGATCTCCACTCCGTCCCCCAGGACCATCCGAACATGTCGCGCAGTGCCAGTTTGGGAGGCCTGTGAGAGGAAGAGCCGCCTGCGTAGGTACCATGCGGAAACCCAGAATCGTGGAAGCGTCCGATGCGTTTTCTCCGAAACTTCTCAGGCTAACTTGAGGCTAACGAGGCTAACGAGGCTAACAGTTGTCCGTTGCACACCTGGCTCCCAGTCCAGTGCTCGCGACACGAAGAAATATGATAGCGTCTTCACACTGGCTGCGTCCTCTGCACCTAAGAACCAGCCATCATCGATCGATGTTGCGAATTCAGACTACGATGCTTTTTAGCGTTTTTTTATTACAGATAGGAATAATCACTCAGGGAATAATCACAAATTTCAGAAGCGTTTTACACTGTCCTGAGCACTGGTAGACATTGTGCAATCGTATTTTGATTACAATGGAATATGTATCCAAATATCCATTGTGGGGTCAAATACAAAACATTTAATAATTTTGCTTCAGTTCATTACCTTCGATTTAACTGTCAATGAGTGAAAGGAAATAGTCTGACGTCAGTAAATATCACGTAAGTCACGGCCGTCTTTGATTTTTATGACGTGGTGACGGAAATAAGAGTAATACGCCCAAAATGAAGCGGCTCTGAAAGCTAGGCACTGGTTCTTAAAACCTACCAGCCTCTAGAAACAGACATCACTGGATTAGACAAAAAACATACTCTCTCACTTTCTCTACCTCGCCTAAACACAGCTCTAAGACATAAGACAGCAAAGGAATTTCCACCATACAGCAATTACCACCCAGAATATATCAGGAACCTTCTGTGATGGTCGACTGGCTTCGAACGTCAAAATAACCGTTGTATTTAGAGGAGCGAAAAATTGAGACCGTCTTAAGCTTTGATTGAACCGATTTCGACAACCTTTTGTTGGCTGATGACAGCTGGACGTTGTGAAATCCTGCAGATTGGTTTATGTCTTAACTCCCTATATCCGAGATGTACTTTGGACACTGAAAACGAATGTTTCGTTTTGGACAGCACTTCATAAACAGACTTGTTTTATCGACAAAAGTGTTTTTTTTGTTTTGTTTTAGGTTTTGGTTTTTGATTTAAGGTTTTTTCCATTTCTATGACAAAATAACTAAGAGCATAGGGAACTGTAGTTGACCAAAAACCATATCGTGATGTCATTCATGGTGACGCAATACGGGTCTTCTGCTAACGTTCACTGGTCTGTTTCCGCTCGTGTAGTCACGCAACAGCTGACAATATGACACAAACGAATAGGGCACGACAATTCCCAGGGAGTCGCTGTGAATCCCCGTAGATGTAAGGTTTCCAGACACGATGTCTGTCATATCTACATTTCTAAGACTGCCTGCTACAACTGCGCTGCCTCAGTCCAAAAGACATGTAAAAAATGGAGCACTCCTTTTAACTAAGCGTTGTGTGCGCGTGACGACTCTGCCCTCTGGTGAATGCCGGAGAGTATTGTAAACCCCTTTACCTAGTCCAAAGCCAACCGGTGGCTTCATGGACCTCTTTCATTGATAATACACGACTGCTGTAATAACACCCTTCCGCCTCCGTTCATCCACGACAGCATCCCCAACACAACTAGCAAGCTGCACCTCCATTGCAGGACGCTCCCAGCTTTCCAACACACGGTCCGACTCGCTCCCCGGCCGTGACGGATGGCGCCGTGATGACGCGGACCATCCAGCCGCGCGGGAGCAGACTCCCTGGACGCACGTTCACGGGCCCGACCGGCGGCGCCGGAAACGCTGCCTCATTTGGGACGGCCGATGCGACAGAAGGCTCCCACGATTGCTGATACTGTCCGCGCGCGGCGGCCGTACGGGGGGCGGCGCCGCCGCCGTTGTCATGTGGGTGGCCTGGGCCCCGTGGCGGAGAGACGACGATTGGCCGTGTCACAGCGGACGTGGCTGACAATCGGCCATCGCCGCCCATAGCCCAGCGCTCGACAGACAATGGCAGCAGCTCCTGTGAAAAAGAGAATTGATGTAATGTGCTGATAAGATTCGCGCGGCGTAATACTTTGTCATTCCGAATAAACTTGCATGCAGATAGTCTAATGCATATCTTACGCTATCAAAGCAACAGTGAAATGTGTGGTCAAAACTGCATGCTGAACCCTGATTCCTGTCTCTGGTTGCTAAAAGACTCGAAAATATGCCTTTTACGTTTTTTTAGGTATGTCATCAAGAAGCAAAATAGTCTGAAATCTTTAAGGCTCTGTTATCTCATTCTGCCCTGAATTGGATGAGATATAAACCGTTACTCTATCACAATAAAAGCAGCCTCAGCTGAAATCCATTTTCACGACGGGTTCTATTCAGATACTGCAAATGAATCACCTTTTATGGTGACCGATTTTTACTGTATCATAAACAAAATTCGTCGTCGCGAGCATGGCAGAGCATCCACCGGCAGGGCTTGGTCCAGCTACGAACAACGGTGCTGCTGTTCAGTCGGCTCTCCTCCGAGATTTGCCGTGTTTTTCATCAGTTGCGCTGCTCCCGAAATATTCTGCCCATACCAGCACCTGGCATGCATCAGATTTTCACCAATTGTCCGGGGCGCGTTCGGTCAGCGCGGACATCTGCATAGCGTTAGGGCGGACGTATTCAGTAGATGCACAAAAGACAATAGAGGCGAAACAATCGGAATAGGTAAATAAAAGAGCCAGAGGGAGGGGAAGCAAAGTCAACAAAATGGAAATGAAGAAGTAAAGTCGCGTTGGCAGAAAGAACAAAGAGTAAAAACGCCCAAAGCGGGAATACAATACTAGACGAACGGGTGGAAAATAATAGTATGAAGGAGTTAGAGCCCGTGGGAGTTGCACACAGTAAACGACATAAAAAATGGGGTCAAGTGGCGGTCTTAAAATCCTTGCAAAGGATATCTAAACGTACTAACTTGGCCTTTGCGTGGAAATGGGGGACTCCGTATTTATTTCACCCAGGTATACTTCTGAATTTTAATTTTCATTTTAATTTCAAGCGCAGTGGACCCAATGCGTAGACAAACAACTATCTTGAATGGTTTCAAGCCGGAGAAATAATGTCTAGGTGATGTTCTTCCTACCATTTTGGACGGGCATCCTCGGAGCGCTTGCCTTGGACCGTGCTGACGACTTCTGTTGGTCATTTTCCTGGCCAGAACCCAACGAGAGCGGCTGGTGTCCGCTTCAAAGACACGGCAAAAAGGGAAACGAGCCGGCCGGCAGCCCTGATTGGACCATCACCCGAAACCCTTTCTGTGGGTGAGTGCTATCTCGGGTGTCAGTGCAAAAACAGCGCTGGCGACCTTTAGCTCAGAAATCGTTTGCCTCGATGAAAACAAACGATTCCATCTGAGAACAGCGTTCATCTCGTCGAGCTGATCGAGTCAGCGTCAAAAAAGCTGGCGTTCGAAATGTGTCGTATAACAGTTCCGTTACGAAATACGTTTTTATTTTACACTGCTCTTGTTAAACATGAGGGCTGACTAATTTGGTTTCCTAAAAGAGATAACCTGTTGTAGTGAAAGACATGATGTATATATTTACTCATTAATCACGCTGTAATCGCAAAGCAGGAAACCATTCAATCTAAGATGCATGCTGCTTCTGTGATTAAAAAATCTTGTGCTTTCTGGACTTTCAGGAATTCCACAAAAATCGTAAATTTAATCCTCAGTGAATGGCGAAGATTCTCTCCGGCGACGTTTCTTAATGACATCCAGGAACATACTGCAATGTAATGGCAGATGAAGAGTGCACCAATTCAATACTGATGACTTGAAATGATACTTGATAGTGGCTCTGGCGGAGATTCATGTGTCTGCTGCGGCATCATTACCTTTGCTTTCGTAAGAAATTATCATTCCGTCATCTAAAACAGTTACTGGTCGACTTTAATGTTACTAGTAACTCTGAGCAGAGTTTACAGAGTACCAAGGTTAAAGAGCGATTCCCAAATCCATTCTTGTTAGAAGCTGTGGACATTAAACATGTAAGAATTAACAATTGTGATTATTAAGCTTCTGTAGTCTGATCCAGTCATAATTAACGCGTGAATGTAAGATAAAGCGCCGTGAAGACATGGACCTGTCCACTCTTTCCTTTGTTAACACGTAATATTATCTTTCGTAGAACCGATGAGCAACGTTAGGTCACATAATGAAATACGGCCGTTTAACCTTCATGACACTTGCCAAATCTTTAACCACGAAGAAAAGCAGAATATTTGTTTGGGACGACCGAGACGTCGTTTCGTTTCAATCCCGAGTCTCCCGAATGAAAGGGCGTCTGGGGACACATCTGTAATCTCAGAGCTCGGCTATCCGCCGTATTTCGGACCTGACCGCCGAGTTCACCTGTTTACAAGCGCTACAGCCCGCTCGATAAGAGGGCGAACGAACGAGGGAGAGAGAGAGAGGGGGGGAGAGAGGAAGAGAGAACAGAGAGATTTCGGCCTTCAAACCAGTCACTCAAAGCCGAGTGACAGAAAGCCCCCGTTCTCACAGGCCTGGGTCTGAGCGGTAGGAGGCCCATAGTCCTTCCACTCCCTCTAGACCTCGGTTTCGGTGAAAGGCTGGGCGCCAACCGGCATCGTGAAAGTGGTGGGAGACCCCGCCCGGCTTCAGAACTGGATCCGAATGTAAGGGACGGATCATTGCTCCATGCCACGGTCCCAGCGGAGTGGACCACGGTCGCTCCAGAAAACGGCCCCAGGTCGACTCTGAGGAAAAGGTCAACTTCGCTCCAGACCACGGCCCGAGTGCTACGCCTCCTGTCCCTGCCTCAAACAATGGCCCTAGTGGAACGAGTCCGCCTGGTTCCAGATCCTGCTCTGGGTAAATGCAGACACATTCCCCCTCCGGAGCACGTGCTGAGTGGGAGCACACCCATCATTGCTCCGCCGAGTCATCATTGCTCGGCGGGGCTGAGAGGGAGCCGCCGCCGTCCGCTGCGCGCTCCGGCCGCGGGGCCGCCGCAGGCGCGTTCATTACACGCGGCGCCACCGCCCGATTGTGGCCGTCATTGTGTGCCGACGCCGCCGGCGGCCACGCCAAATGTCGCGCCGCGAGTCACATGGGGCCGGTGAATAGCAGGCGGCCCTATTTGGTCGCTTTGTCCGCGCCGGCGCCGGCAAAAATGACGGGCCGAACATAAAAAGGAGCTTAGGGTAATGCGCCCGTAACGGACGCCACTGCCGCTCCCCGCTTGGCGGACTCGCCTCGGAATCCAGCGAGAGGTGTGCATGGCCGCTGGATGCTGGAGCATTCGGTCAACACTGAGGGCGGCTAAAGGTTGCGAGCTTTACCCGCGGGAGCTCTCGCAAAGTCGGCGGGTCCGTTGAATTTGATTGTGTGTCTGTGTCGTGCGCGATGTCACCTACCGATCGGTTGCTCCGTTTAACATTCCGAGACTGATTGAATTCAACGACCACTTGAAACGTCCTGTCCAAAGTGCATTGCACCCAGTTTGTCAGGAGACCAGGCTGGTTCGACGTTTACGGCCGCGATAAAGTCTGCTTTGACCGTTTCGTCGCCGATGCCATCTACGTAATGAAACCGCGACATATTAGACCCGACCTATGCGCAACTTCTGCAAAGGACCTTGCCGGGAGCATGCAGGTTTGCGCGAGCTAGTCGCAGGGGAGCGCCACTGGCGCCGGGTCTCGACCTTTCCGGCCGCCCACCTTTTCCCGGTCTCCCAGGTGCGCTTCCACGCGGCCGGGCGCGTTTCGCCGGTTCATCCTGTCCGCGGTGGGCAGCAGCAGCAGTCAGCTCGACTCTCCGAGGTACTATCGATCCCGCCGGCGGCCGCCGACGTGCAGCGATTGCCGTACGCACCGCGCCGCCGGCCGACAGCAGGCGACCGCCTCGTCGAGCCGGCGCCGGCGTGTCCGGCGGCTGCCGGACCGACGGCTGTCGGTGCCGACGACCCTCGGCCGACCCTCCGCCTCGCCCGACGTCGACCTCGATGCGGCCAGCGGGCTTTCTGGTCCGTCCATGGCAAATGACCGACGCATTCAGGCCGTTCAAAGCGTTGCCGGACGGAGAGGCCGGCCCGACCATGGCCGCCGTCCACTCTGTCAGAGGGCAGACAGGCATTGGAGGAGGCCCCGCCCGACGGCAAGACAGCCCCTCATCTTACCAAGATGTATGCCATCGCCCGCACACAGGGAGAGTGGGAGAAACAGAGTGGGAGACAGAGGAGAGGGAAGAGGAACAGAGGCTCAGATGGAGAGACAAAAGACAAAGGCAAAAGAGAGAGGAAAGGGCAGAGAGACAGAAGAGAAACTGGCGGAAGACCAAACAGACAAGAGAGAAACACTGGCGCAAACCTTCGCGACAGAGAGGAGGGTACCCGGAGACGGACAAACAAACGGACAAACGGCTGCTGCGCGCCTTGTTGGGCCGGCCGGGCCGCGGCGGCCGCTCGTTACCGGGCAGGGTCTGTTTGCGGCGCGCCTCCCCGCGGCGCCGCCCGACAGCACCCGACCGTGCCGAGTGGAATCTGATTAAGGCGGCGTCAGATGAGCGGCAGCCGGCGCCCGGCGCCCGGAACTGGACATAAAGGCCCGACCGGCGCCACGCGGCGGCCCGCACACAGCCGCGCCGGCCTCCCCTGCACGGCAGACTGATGATCTGTGATCGCTGGCGCCGCGGTATCAGTGTGGCTCTGCTTTTGTTGGGCTGTGCCTTACACACGAGTGTCAGGACGGAGTGCAATATAGGTTGCCTCACGCGCATGAGGGATATCACGAAGAGGCATTTTCAGACATGGGGAAAAATGGTCGTGACCAATGTGAGCAATTCATTTCTATGTCATGTCACTGAGGCATGCAGCTGGCTGGAAGGTATGTTAATGCTGGACAGTTCACTGAGACATCCATCTTCGGATGTGGCTTCTGTCTAGCTGGACTCAGTGAACTAACCCAAGTTGCGAAGAACATAATACAGGGATAGAAACGGAACTGAACATCTGCAGTCCGCCAGATGAAATTGCCTCCTCAAATTACGTGTACAGACTCCTGCAAAGTGCACACCTAAAAGCAAACGAATATCCCTTTGTCAGTCTCTAAACCTTCGTGGTAGAGGCGCTGGCAATTTTACAGCAATATCCAGTAAAAAGCTCTGTAAAATTGGTAGCACTGCAACTTCACGGCCTCCTAGAGCAGACAGATTTCATTTCAGCCTTGACGTCTTCCTCCAGACCACATGGCATGCAAGATTTATCTAACGTCAGCTATTTCCGTTGTCACCAAAATACGGCGCGTGCGCTCGACTGAAGCGATTGGCTGCTGCGCGCCGGACTGAAGCGGGCCTTGGCGCCGAGGCCCGGCACATCGCGGCCAATCGTCCCTAACTGAACGTCTGCTCGTCGCAAATGGCGCCGCGACACGCCCGGACCCGTCAGATTCCATTCGGAGGCGCACGCCCCATTTCCGCCGGTCATCATTGGGCCATCAGCATAAACGGCGTCTCGGCCGGGCGTGATCGATGCCGGGCGCGGTGACGCCGCCCTCGGGCCGACACAGGCCGGCCCGCCGACCCGTGCCCCCGGCCGCCGCCGGCGACGCCCTCTGACGGATCGTCGCGGCCGGCGCCGCCCCCGGCCGCCGGCCGCGCCCGCCGACGGGTCTGACCGCGGATGGGCGCCGGCGACGCCCCGCCGTCCGGCCCGGGCGGTTAAGAGGTCTGGGCGGCGCCGGCCGGTGGTCGGCTGGAGCGCGAAACGCGACGTCCCGAGCGGCCGTCGCGGGATCGCGCCGGCCGCCGCCAGCCACGGGAGCGGCGTCCCGGCGGCGCTGCGACCCTCGACTGCACCCGGGGGCCACGGAACGACGCCCCGGGCGACACCGGACACCTTTAAAGCCCCGCGGTGCTGGCCACACGCGGCAGCGCTCCACTCCCCCGCCGCCCGGTGGACGGCAGCCTCGACCGACCGGCGGGCATCGATCTCCGCGGTCGCCGCGGCGCGGTCGGTTGGGCCGGCCGCCGCCAGGGCCCTCTGTCGTCGGCGCAGGCGGCCGCCAGCTGACCGGCCGATGGCAGACATGGCGGCTGCCGTGCAGGTGCTGGTGCCGGCGCTGTGGGCGCTGCTCGGCCTGGCGCGGCGGGCGCTGGCCGAGCGCACGCCGCCCGTGCTGCTGCTGCGCGACCGCGACGCCGCCAACAGCTCGGACGACGCGGCTGCGCCACGCGCCGAGGCCGCCCGCGAGACGCATATGGCGGCGGCCGGCCCGGCCGCGGCGCCCACCTCCCACCCGCTGCTCACGCTCACGCTGCTGCTGGTGGTCGGCTCGGCCGCCGTGGCCGCCGGCCTCGGGCTCAGGCGCGTTCTGCGCCGCATCTCCTACAGAGACAGGTATTGCACCGGCCGGCGCCCGGAGGCCCGGCTTCTGCGCTGCAGCCTCCCTCTGGGGTATTTCCGCGTCGCTAGGACGCTGCGCATTTGCAGAGCTGCGCAGTGTATGAGGATTTTCACCGTTATGTCCCGATGAAGCCTGAATCTTGTTTTATCTTCGGCCTCCGCATCAATATATTGTTCGGCTTCATAACCTGTTCTATGCGAGTTCAACAGATCAATGCGGCCCTTTTTAATGTCACTGTAGCCAATCGACCAGTTATGCGCCGCTGCCTTTGGACCTAAACGTGCGTTGCGGAATCGGGTTTGTTATTACTGCTTCCGGTGGGATTTCAGGCTCCGTAATAGAAAACATTCCGACAGAACACTAAAACGCTTTGTTCCATATGGTGTGTTTTGGCAAGGAGCATCCAGAAATGTATACCAAGCTGCGGTGTTTATGGAAACAGTAGGATCAAGTGGATGCTTCAATACTTCAATTGGTACTTATATCAGTCATGACGATGTTTTGGAACTTGGTAATTATCGACCTCTGGAGCTAGGGATTCATTTAGCCCTTTTCCGGGCACCACGATTAAACCAGCCAGCAACTGTGTTGGCTGTCGAAAACGTATCGCGGGAAATATATACATGTATATATTGCTTCCATATGTGAGACTCAAACCACCTACCTATATGTCCACCTTCGTAAGGAATTCCCTAAAATGATGTTAATAACGGGGTTTTACGATTTGCGTTAAGCCGCTAGCTCAAGGAAGTAAGCGATTCACCTGAAAATTATACATAAGTTGAAAAAGGGGCCAGGAAATGCATGAAAGCCCCCACCCAGTTGACATGCAATGAAGACGCATTCCCACTTGTGCTTATATTTACTAACAATAGATGGCAGCAGTACGGAGTGCCTGGGACGTAGATTGTGCCGCAAGACTCAAACGTCGATAATGCTGTTCGCGCGAACCTTTGTGGCTTAGGATCATAAATATCATTCCATAGACAAAGGAAAAAGATATGGGCCTAGCCCCAATTATTTTTCTGATCTAAAGCGTTGCGTCGAAGAAGAAACAGAATTAATGAAAGCAAGTGCATGCCCGCATTCTCACTTTGTTTTGTTGTTTTATTTTTATTTTTTTGTCTTTTGTACCCACGTCAATAGTTCGTCTTGTCCACCAGCATGATGCCATATTGCTAAGGACGAAAGAATGCGTTCAAGATTTATATGGAAAAGATACTTACCACAGCCGTGTTCCAGGTTAGGAAGCTACCGTTACTTCAAGGTGAACCAAGATGACGATGGGGAGTTGGCGGAGGTCAACGGAGAATATCATATGGCCCTGGATGATTCCAGCGAAGATGAGGTACGTAGCAGTTGTTTAGGAAAACTGAGTCAAGGGTGGAAAATAAGCTGTGCAGTACCACGAAGGATAGTATATGCGAACGAAATAAATCGCGAAATCTTGGCCATTTTTGGTTAATTTTGTTATACTTGTACGTGTCAAAGATTTAAGACATGTGGAAAATCATATCGGCATTAACCAAAAAGCAACTTCATGCGCCGTTTCCTCGAAGAACGATAATGGGGTCTTTCCTAATCTCATTGTCTTTGTTTCCTTACATTGCTTTGCTTGACTCGTGACTTCCAGGATACGTTTAACCTCCACAAGATGTTTGCCAGTTTTCCGTAACAGTAATCCGACGTTTGCAATTCATTCAGCCTAGGCCTTCAAGTGTGATGGCTTCGTCACTGAGCACGCTCCGAAAGCTCTCTGCGTTTTTCCCCAGATTGGTCCGGCTCTGCTGCCGGTGAACACGCCGGAAGCGGCCCAGGTCCGGCGCAGCTGTGGCCCCTCGCCCCCGCCTGAGGCCAAGTCGCTCCTGATTGAATCCTCAGACGAGGTGGGACGATCGCCACACAACCAGAGATCTTTAAACGACTACGTAGAAACAGTTCAAATCTAACGAAGCGAAACAAGGACTGGTAGCATCGTCTTGGTCTAAAAACCGCTTTGACGCAAAGTTTCTGATGCTGTCCTTGTGAAGACTTGTGCAGAATGTTGATATCGACCTTTCTGTTGCATTGTCCGGTGGGGGGTGAAATACGAAGGCATCCATTTATGCATTGCTTTGTCTTTTCAGGAGCTGATTCAGTGAATCGCCTTGAAGTCACCACATAATACAGGGGCACGGGAACTCCTCTTCAGTTGGGAGGGAAAAGAAGCATCTTGGGCCAATCCTTTCCAGTCAACGCCCATAGGGCTAGTGTAAATTTAAAAAAAAATTGGAGGGCTGAAGCCCCCCCGGCCCCATGAGTCCCGCGCCTATGGATAAATACTTTTGCAATCCATTCTCGTCTTTCCTCTGGCGATAATTACCAAAATTACGGCACTGCCTTGATTCAGTTGTGTATAACGTTTGGCTTGGTAGAAACAGTTTTCCGTTTGTAAAGAAAAGCTTGTGTGATAGTTGTGAACTTGTATGGGACCTATTTTCATAACTAATTTGTCAAAACGGAGATCCTACACGCACAGCAAATACTGTCTAAGAACCACCACTTATGTGACCCTGATTCTTTCAGCACACGCAATCTGTTTGTAAAACAAAGCGCGCTGTCGTGCTTGGGTGCGAATTCTTGAACAAACAAGCAAAACATCAACTTCCAGCTGGATCTTCATCAGTTCCTGTGTATATACTCATCTGCCGTACCATTTGCCAATAGCTGTCGACGGCCAACAGTGGTGTTTTTTGACATGGGATATCTAATTTAGCAGCATTTCACACCCAGCCACGCCCGGCACATGAACATTTTAAAGGGCTTTTTACGTGTAAATATGAATTGCAATGCATAATGCATGCCTGTTGAGTGGCTGAAACCCCTATAATGCTGTACACCTAGGCTCATGTGGCCTAGTCTGTTTAACAGATTCCGCGTACCAGCATTAGACATTGCGGTTTGTGGCGCCCGCTGTTCCTTTACAGCTTGAAATATGTCACGTGTGTGCTAACGATTGTGCGTCTCCCAGTCTGAATCTGCCCTGCTTTGAATGCTTCGTCATTGCATAATGAATGCAATGACGATATCTTTGGGGAGGTAGAACTTAGTCATTTGTTACGGTAGAGGATACAACCTTGCCATCAGCCAAAGTCGGAAAGGAAGGCCATCGGTTCACAGGCAAAAATGTCCAACCCTAAACTACAATAGCCCCATACTGATATTTTATACAAAGCTAAGACAGGTGTGAAGGGGTGACTTGGCTTACTTGAAGTATGAAATGGATGTAAGAAGTACGTATAAAGTGAGATGACTGGGAGTCAGGCATCCAGTTTAGTATAAGTAAAGCTGTGTCGCCGACTCATTTCCACCGTTCGTCATATGTCTTTGTCTTCATAATTAGCCCCGCTAAAGCCTTGCAGATCCGGATAAAAAGGACTGAGTCAACGTCAGATATACGGGTCTTTAACGAGATTTCAATGACGAAATAGTGCTTGCCTTGCTGGGTTCTGGAGAAAAATGTCCTCCAAGACAGAATCCGTCTCAAGAAGATGGTGTACTAGTCCCTGATTGAGATTATATTGTAATAAGTTGGATAACCATTGTCATTTGGGACCGATGTGTATGTGCATTTACCGGAGCTTCATGCCACACCGCAGCAAAGATGTCGACGGTGTCCTGTCGATGTATTTTCAATACAAATGTGAAAGATAAAACGACTGTTTAGATGGCTTACAACAAACTCTAGACAATGAGGACTTCACTGACGAAATACCCGATATCCCATTTGCTCCGTTCCTCATAACAGTTCATGGGATTTTCTTTATTTGAACCAAAATCTAGCAAGAAAGTACGCAAGCAAACAAACTTGGAACTAAGAGCGCATTCAGAAATTTGAATTCCCGACGTCCGTAGGATTGTGTTTGGTCGTTCGCCTGCGCTTGCTCCCTAATTCCGTTTAAGTAAAGTTAATGCCAAGCTAGAAACAAAGAAGAAAACAGATTCTTGGCTCCTATTCAGATTATCATGCAAACATTTTTAACATCACATACGCACAAAGGCCGCGGGAAAGGGGGAAGCAGGGGGAAGCTGCTCCCCAATCGCGATGGGTTCGGAGCAAGAAATTCATTTGCAATGAAAACGGGGCAAGAGCAACGAACATGTTAAAACAAAACAACAAAAAAGAAATGGATTTATGGAAGTAAGGAAGTAGATACATGGCATGCGTGTTCTTTGAAGTCCCACTTGGTTAGGGGCCTTAGCTCTCTTCCTGCAGGGGCCTCGAACAGGCTGCTCACAAAAGAGACCAGAGACCGCGAACTTACAGTTTTAAGGGGCATCACGCAATGGACCAGGATGGCCAACCCCGATACAGACTTCGGACCCCGCTGGGGGGCCCGGCTTCCGTCGATCAGAGGGCATCGTGTCAGTTGCACTCAACGGTGATCCAGCGATCAGGACCCCACAATTTCCAGGGGGCCTCTCAGAACTGGTGCACTGAGGTGGCCTGCGTTGAACCGGGGTTCGAATCCTGCTACGGGGCCCGGCTTAGGTCCGTCACAGGGTCTCGCACCGATTACGCTCAAAGGTTGTCCAGCGACCAGGACCTCACAATTTCCGGGGGAAGGGAGTCCAGTCTATTAATTTCAGTGCATTAATTCACAAAATTAATGGACTGGAATGGTCTGCATGAAATCTAACATTTTTTTGGGTGCCTCACAGAATACGCCTGGGTGGTTTGGGTCCATTCTGTCCCTGCCTCGGGGTCTCGGCTTCCGTCCGGAAGAGGGTCTGGTTTGTTATTGGGCTGATAAACGGCGTTCTGGACCAAAAGTGGAGATTTGTATCTCCTGCAGGGGCCGCGGCCCCCCCCCCCCCTTTCCACCAATGGTTTTGAGATTTAGCATACGCCTTTGGGTGATGCATGGAAAGAAATGCACTGAAATACGTTGATCCCTCATTTATTTCTAGAATCCTCCGCTTATGCTCTCGACTTCCTGAGACATTCGCGTCGAAACCGGGCACGTCGGTTGCGCAACCGGGGGACGTTGCAACACCACCATCACTCGAACACGAACCGGGACCGGAAATGGGTTTCGCACTCATTGCACCTAAAGGCGATCCAGAGACGGCGGAGCCACGACTCCTTTTCCCCTCCTCTGGGGATGAGTCTGAACCGAGGAACTTGTAATGTGTCAGGCGAGCTGAGTTACTCGGCTACAAAGACGGCTACAAGCGGTGGGCCCCGGGGCCGGGCTCTCTCCGAAGTCTGATCGAAATTACGGGAGCCCATTTTTGAGCGGAATCCAGTCCAGATAAATATAACGCATATGTGTCTGCTCGCGTTGCTCCCTCAAGGCACAGCCCGTCTGTTCTTGTGATGGGTGGTCGTGCCATGGGACCTGGACCCCAGACACCGTTTTAAAGATTCAAAGGAGGCAAAAGTTTCTATGTCTGTTAGCCCATGCAAACTTGCTTATAAACTAAACTGTCGCTTGCTTCGGCAGTCAGCCATCAGATTTGTCTAGGGCAAAGTTCCCTTCTGTCTGTCATACATTTGTGACGTAAAGCACTAAGGTACTACAAAATGTAATGCATTCACGTCAGGTCCCAACATCAAGCATATACTTCCTTGGAAAATTTCTTGGCCACATTCCCAGTTTTCACCATTTCATAACGTACGTTACCATCAAACCATTATCTGCTACAGTTGTATCATTCGTATTACTTCCTACGCAAATGCTTCAGTGCAACTTTCATATAAGCTGTTAGTTGTTACAGTTGCTTCGAATTTCATCTATGTTCTGTGATCTATGATGATCCATGCTCACACGTGATCTGTGCTCCTCGGATAGCAATGGCAAAGTGCAAAAACCTCGCCCGACGAAGCTGATTTGGCAGGGGCAGAAAACAACGCGACAACGCAGTTCTATGACCCCTATGGATACGTTTACTATTTTCAAAACACACTTCTCAGAAACCGATGGTCTAATCGCTCCATCGACTAATGCCTAACGCCCAATCCATTTTAACACTGTCTTATATGCTGAGCTGGCTGTGATGTCTTCAGTTTTGTTGCAAGTCCTGTCAGTACGATAAGTCGACTCAGATTCCGTTGCCACCGCGCCGGTTGCCAAGGCTTCTGATCAGCTGTCTGCCTGCGGCCGTCAGGAGTGCACGGTGGGACCGAGCAGTGTCGCACACACGAGGCGCGCGCACCGTGTCGCTGGAAAAGTGGACATGATGTGCACAGCGGCAACAGATGGCCAAACGGCACGCCGAGCTGCACACTTGGAGGGCCGTAACACGCTGTCTGTGCGTAGAGCTGGTCAGTGCGCACTGTGCTTTTGACTCAGCTTTGAATTCTGGAAAGTACACTAGTAGCAGTCAAGTTTTGAAACAACACGTCCTCGTGTTTGCGTGCTTATTATGCATCTAGCACGTGTAAACTATCAATGACAGTAAAATCAGCGTATGCATACTCAGTCGCTCAGGTTATGTACGTTTAACGGTTGAGTGCCAGAATTCACACAACGCACAACTGTGGATCGTCGACTTACTCGGTCCGGTCGGCCGACTCCCTATACGTCTCCCGTTAGGTGGCCTCACGACGGGTTTTCGTACAATATAGACTTTTTGGGGATGACGGGAACTGTCAGACGGGGGGGGGGGCTCTCAAGATCAAGAGGCCTCGCAAATTCATTTTGCCCCTCCTCGTGATCAAATACGATCCGCCGCCACTGCATGCGTAACTTACTTTGTTCTCAGTGCGTTCACTACGTGTAGCAAGCGTCTAACTTCCCCTTTGAATCCTGGAGTCAGGTCATTATGAACGATATTTCCTACACAATGCTTACTGGATGCCTCTTATATGTCAGATTCTTTTCTTTCAGTAATATCGTATGTGGCTATCAGCAGGGGCTGCGCCACGGGTATAGTACTTAAGGTTTTGCTGAGATTCGTTTTTTCATGCAACACCCTCAGGCGTAACGCTAACTTATGCGAAAGTTACGGGAGTTGCATCGCTTTCTCAGGCGGAGTCCACAGCTTTCGGTATGACAGGTAACACCATAGGTGCCAAGTGCCTCTCACGATGTCAGTCTCATGCTATGCATGTCTCAACTAGTATTTATAGTTGTGTAACCATACAGGCAATTAAAATGTAATGTCCTAAAGACGACGTGCCACGGAAAATTAAATCATCGCAGTAGCTAGAAGCATTTCAAGGAAAGCAGTCTCCAATCTTTAGATTCGTGGAAATCGCACACAGCTTGGATGAAGGCGTCCAATTCCGCGACAAGCATAGTGCGATAAGAGCCCACTAAATACGTACGGTGAGTAGCTGAGCCAAAGGCACGACTACGAGGCAGATAAAACAATGCATCTTCACACCACTGCATCTTCTTGGCACCACTGTCGGCGAAGCCATTCTTTATGTCGGATCGAGATAAGCTGATCCGTGATGAGAATCAAAGTGAACGCAATCCGCCGACTATCAACTCAGCTTCTGGCATCTGTGATCAACGAAGCAGAGATATGGCATCGTCTGAGAGAGTTCGGTGATTTTGTGGCGGCACTAAGACGGTTGGGAGCCTCCACATCAGTACAGTGGGCATCATGAGGCAGTTGTTTTTACGTCGCAGCAAGAGTCCGAAAAACCGAACAAATCAAGGCACTATACTTCCAACTGTATTTATTGATATAAAATTTCTGCACTACTCGAGCACTGTCGTAAAAGGTTGTCATGATTCCTGAGGCGCGACACACGCCCCCTCAGTCATCACACTTACAATATTCCGAGCCGCAACGGCCTGACGATCTCTTCCTGAACGGAAGAGCCCCAGCGCGTCGACGAAGCTCGCCTCCAATCAAGTCTGTCCGGAGGTATTCGCGGTGCCCCGGCGCAGACGTACAAAACTAACTTCCCGGTCTGGGGCCCAGAAAGCCGCTCCAGACGACGGGCCGCCTAGACCACGGAGACAATCTCGCTGTAAAGGTCCGGGCTGAGGATATCGCCGAGGCAGCTCAGCACAGAGTCCGGGCAGAGCGGTGCCGCCAGCTCGGACGGCGGCCGCGCCCGCTTGTGCACCATCTGCATGTGCATTGAGTAGTTGAACTTCATCAGGAACGACTTGCCGCACACGTCGCAGGACAGGCCGTCGCCCACCGGGCTGCCGGCCGGCCGGCCTCTCGATACCTCCTCGCCGGCCGAGGCCGGCGACGCGACGGCGGTGGCCGGTGGCGCCAGCGCCGGCGCCGGCGCGGGCGGCTGCGGCGCGCCGTCCCCGCCGCCGCCGCCGCAGTCGTGGCTGTGCACCAGCTCGGGCGTGGGCACGAGCGCGCCGCAGCGCGCGCACAGCAGCAGGCCGTGCGCACTGGCGCGGTGCCGCTCCAGCTTGGCGGGCGCATCGAAGGAGCGGCTGCAGCGTGTGCACGTGTAGCAGGGCGGCTCGTGGCCCAACCGGTGCCGGTAGAGCGCGGCGGCGCTCTCAATCACCTGGCCGCACACGTCGCAGCCGTGGTAGCCGGTGCGGTGCAGCCGGAGGTGCAGCGGCATCAACACACGCGCGATGAACTTGCGGCAGACGCGGCAGCGGGCGGCGCCGGCGCGCAGCCAGCGCTGCGGCTGCAGTTCGGGCGGCCGCGGCGGTGGGCTGCGGTCGCCGGCCGGCGGCGGCTCCAGCTGTAGCGGCGGCGGCTCGGCGCTGCCCGAGTACGTGTCGGCCAGATCCAGCACGCCGTCCACCTCCACCATCTCGCCGAAGTCGAGCAGGCGGCGCCGGCGGCGGCGCGACGCTCGCCGGGCCGCCGCGCTCGCCGCCGCCGCCTCGTCGCCGGACGACTCGGCGGCCGGCGGCGGCTCGCCGTCCGACTGCGCCACGAAGCCGCGCCGCAGCAGGTGCGCGCCCGGCTTGCGCAGCACCTTCATGCGCCGCGCCGGCGGCAGGCCGCCCGACCGCCGCTCGTCCGGAAGCGCCGCCAGCAGCGTCGGCACCCGCGGTTTGCCTGGCGACTCCGACGGGTTCTCCTTCTCCGACGCCTCGTCGGGCGCCGCCTTCCTCTTCCTCAGCCGCTGCCGCATCGTGCGGCTCAGCCGCCGCGGCGCCGGCGGATCGTTCACGTGACGCAGGGTCAGCATGGACAGAAAGCCACCCTTGAGGTGGTCCCGCTCCGAGTCCGGCAGGAGGGTCACGTACGTCGGCAGCGCGCACGAGGCGGCGCCAGTGTCGACGTCGGCGGCCGGCCCGGCAGGGGACGCCGTCTCACCGCGGACACCGTCCGGCCGACCGGCGGCCGCCGCCGTCGCCAGCTCCCGCAGCCGCAGGAGCGCGGAGTCCGCCGCGCCGACTGGCTGCGTTCGCCGCTCCTCGGCCGCGATCGACGACAGCTGCAGCAGCCAGCGGGCGCGCGAGGCGCGCCACGCGCGCGACGCGAACCCGTGGAAGTGTTCCGGCGACTCGGCGACGGACACCTCAGCGCCGGGAGCGACCGGGTCGGACTCAGAGGACACGGACGCGCTCGGGACCGGGTCTACCGCCAGAGGGTCGGAAACGCTCCGGACGGCAGAACACGAAACTGCGGTGTCGGCGCAAGCCTCGGAGACGATGCGGTTGAAATCGCTGAGCGTCGCATCCGAATCCAGCAGCATTGGGGGCATGCGGTGGGCAAGGCCGACGCCTGCCACGCCGCTGCCACCGTGAACCGCCACCTCGGGAAGAGGGGATGCCGCCGGCCGTGACGACTTGCCCTGACGCGGGCGGGCCGGCCACTTAGCCGTCCGAGGTTCGCCCTTCACCTTCACGGTCGGTTTCCGTCTTCGCGGCGCCGGCGCCACCTTCTTCTGGTGAACCCACACGGGGGAAGCACTGAGGGAGCTGACGTTCGGACTGTCGCCCGCGTCGCCGACCGACGGCGCGCCCGGACCGCCGCCGGGGGACGCGCGAGGCTCCGAGTCGGGCGCAGCGTCGATGTCGTTCTCCACCACCCAGATGATGCCGCCGCCTCCCGACGTCGCGCCGAACTCGTCGTCCACCACTTCGATCACGTTGTCGGCCGCCAGCGCCGGGATCGCGCCGTCCGCGCGGCCGGCACCGGCCTCCGCGAGCTCGACAGCGACGGCCGGCGGCGCCGCCTCCTCGTCCGACATCTGGGACGAGCAGTCGGTGAAGATGTCGATCAGCGGCGAGCCGACGCCGTCCGAGTGCTCGGACCACAGCTCCGACAGCACGCAGTCGGGGATCTCGGCCGGCGGCGGCGACGGCTCCGGCTCGGCCGGGCCGCCGGCGGCCGCAGCCGGCCGCACCTCGGCCGTCGGCGCCCCGCCGCCCGGCCGCACGCGCACCATCGCTCACCAGTCGGCAGCGGCGCCTCCAGCTCGCGCCGCGAACGGTGACGGCGGTGACGGCGCTGGGTGGGTGGAAAGGACGATCGGAGGAGAGATGTTGAGAGCGACTACAGAGTGAGTCAACCTTGGCGCGGTCATCTGGAAAGGAAGGTATGAACAGTCAACTACGGGCTGCCGCAAAAGCTCGAAGGCTGATGTCATATACACAGAACGCATCATGATCAGTGAACATTACACACCCTAGGTGATCTTCAGCACCACCTGAGCACCACCACCTGTGACATAACATATTTTATATGCACAACACACAAATGCTCCTTAAATCATGCACAGTATTCAAAATGTTTATTTCAATGAGGTGGCACAATATCCACAACCAACCATACATTGGTTATGGTATGGTTGGTTGTGGCTCAATATCCACAACCAACCATACAATATCACGCAAAAAAGAAAAGCAGTACGATACAATCATCAAGAGCATAACCTTGTACACCTTTAGTATGGAGTTTTCCATACCAAAGGAAATTACTGGTACCACATTCCACGCAAAAATTTTGGACATTCACATGTTCTCATGTTTTATGGAGTAAAGTCCCATAAATATGTTATCAAAGTCGCATTTTAGGGTCCAATGAATTCATTTTTCCATACCAAAGTTCGCCGATTCTACACCTACGACTATCACACATGAATGGCATGGAGTGTGAGCAGGGGTGGGACATAATCATACCATCTCCAGGAACCCATCACTCAAAAGTCCTGGCATCTGTTACAAGTCAATAATAAGTCACAATATGGATGGAAAAACATTGAAAAAAGCATCCTGAATGAATGAACAAACAAACACAAATGAACTTGTGTAAATATTCAGAATTAATCTGTGACTGACAGTGTATTTGGCAGGACAGCGGCACCACACACACACTACTGTTTCCTATGCCACTTAACTCGGTAATCAAATGACACAGACTTCTGGATTCCTCGGTACAACTGTGCACATTTTGGCGACGTAAACTCGATATGACGTCAATGGCGACATCACACAGATGATTACATCTTGCAACTTTGCTTCTTTTTAGTTGGCATTGTTGTCACTGATGTACTGGCTGTGACTGTTTGCAATGATGTATTGGCTATATGAGATGGCCACACAAGGCAGTTCAAAACATTTCATGACCTGTGCAGATGGCCAACAGTATGTAATATGCATTATAAGGTCATATTTGACTACCCATAAAATGTTGTTGTGTGACCACCCACATATCATGTCCATGTTGATCAGCCATCACCTCACACAAGGTCATCATAGCTTGAATTCATACAACTGTGATTTTCAGCTATAGTGCCAATTACATCATAAGACCAGCTGTGAAAGCCAACTGAAGATTTTTTAATGCAATAATGAGTACATGACTGTGAACAAGCTGGTATGGCACCAGTTTCCCAGTTCACATCATAAATGATTAGAACAGCCTCCCCAAGTATGTCATCAGCACTCCATCTGTGAACTTTTTCAAGGGCAGACTCTTTTCAAGGACAAACTCCACAGGCATTGGAGGTATTGGAAATACAAGATCCATATCCAAAGAGAATAAAAACAGCAAGCTTTACAGAGCAGGAGTCTGCAGGCTCTTGCTGCGGCCTACACATCCCGCATTCACTAAGTCCAAGTCCAAGAGTACTTAAAGGCATTTGATGGGGTTGTGTCATGTTTATGGGATTTTATGTGCCATATCACACATACTTAAAACCAACATATAATTGGATGCACTGCTGCATATTCATTTCATTTAATGAAAGGTTTTCACATTTTGCTCAAGGAACCTAACACATACATTATCCACACAGCATCAAACTATCTGTGACTCCACTGGGTCTTGTACTACCATTTGAAAAAAATTGGAGGGGCAAACATTCTGGGGACAAAAGCATGTCCTAGTAAACTAAACAAGATGCTAACCATCCTCAGAAATGTCACTTCATGTACTGTATTACAAACAACAAAGAACTGGGTGAGTCTCAAGGTACGGAAGTGTCATTTTCTTTTTTGCATTAAAGGTCATCAAAGAAATCTTCATGCAAAAACACTGTGTACTCTAGAAGTTTGTGCCTGTTAGCCACACCTACATCCAAAAGCTTCATCATAACATTTTGATAAGTTTCCAATGACATGCCTCTATTTCAATGTAAAAAGCAGTTGATATCTTTATCAACTCAGACCACCAACAATGCTTGTTTCCAAGGACATGTCAGTATCTCCATATAAAAAGAAGTTGATGTCTTTATCAACTCAGACCAAGAACACTGCTTTCAACCTATCTTCCATTTCTATGCCACACAAAAATTTCTGTCCAAAAAAGAACGTTTATCCTGACTGCAGGAACACAACCAAATTTCCCATCCAGGAAGGACTGCACCATATGATTTCATGATGATAGCATGGACGACTGCACCACTTTTGGAAGGGCCAAAGTATTACCCTCTCCCAAGAAGCTCAAAAACCCCTTGCCCACATTCACATGAACAAAGATGACTGAACACAAAATAAAAAGGAATTAACCATTTACAATATGCACAAAGTCATGCACAAAGCCAGCTATGAAGCACGTTACCAGTGGTGGTAAAGCTCATAAAAAATATGAGTTGGGCAAGAAATGCAACAGATATAAAAGAAAAGGGAACTGAGCAAACCTGAAAACAAGGAAAACTATTATGAAGCACTAAGGAGCACAGATCCAAGCCACATCCTGGCAAGATGCCTTGGTTTTGTTCCTTTTGGAAGACTCAAGGCCCCAGCAATGCAATGTGCTGCTTTGTTGTGACTCATACCCCATTTACATGAATTAGTTGTTTGATGGAATTACTCCAGACAACTGCATGTTTCAAGGGATTTTGATATTAAAATGATTTTAAGGGGACTGGCATATAACATTCGTTGTAAACAAGTTGTGAATACTTTGTTCAATGCAGCATTTGATATTGCTGTATGAGGTAACAAAAGTTTTTGCAAAAGAAGGATCTACATTTGCTGAATTCAAATTTTGTCTTATCACCTGCACACTCAAGTGGGTACTGTATAACTGTTACACCAACAGTCATAAAACATGTGACCAAGAGAATAGCTCCACAGCCACAGAGGAAAGAAAACATTCAAGTATTTTGCTAGCTTCACTGATGACTTTGGTATTAACACTCTTCGGATGTTCTGGAAACATGCAAAAATATTAAAAAATGGGAAATGTCATGTGCTGTTACCATGGCACAGCAGGGTAACATGTTAAACCTTACACACACTACTGTCTGAAAGTGATAATACATCTGGAAAGGACATATCCAAGACAGCACAATTTCACTAGCTTAACACACATTTCTTGCAAAAGTGCTGAAAATCCTCCATGATTAATGTACACAAAAAGGGAGGGGGGTTATGACTACTGCTATCCCATCATCCGTGAAACATATACTGTACATAAATGTGCTCCATTTGAAGCAAGGATTGAATTTTTTTAAAAGGTCTCCAGAAGCCCAAATATGGTCAAATGCAAATTTCACGCCTGCAAAGTGCATGACAATTTAAAGCAAATAATGTGCTATTTTGGATGGCTAGCATGTTACAAAGGGACTCAGGACCTGTGGCATTCTCTTCTCAGCTGTTCAAGCTGATATCCCAAACAGACACTGGGAAAATTGTAAATATTAATGCAGAAATAAAACAACACAATGAACCAGGGTCCCAACAAATGCAGATTTGAGATCTGTAAGCAGTTGCCTTCAGACAACTCAATTTGCTGACATTGTTAGGTAGAAGATGTACTGCAGAGGATGAACAATGGGCTTGAATGTCTGACCCTTTGGACTTGGCTCTAAATATGCTCACTAGGCCTGATCATTACACAGCATATGCAGCATTTATTGGGCTCAATTATTCTCCTCACTGTGATCTCATTGTCAAAATACTGCCCACTGACATGAATGTTTCATCTAGACCAGCTTAAGACTTGTGTACGATATTAATTTCCTGCTAAAATCATAGGACTATTTTGAAATTTGGAGTGGACCAATGCTATAACATTACAATTGCCACGTGCTGGCAATTATTCACCTTTAGTTAGTTTGGCAAGGACTTGCCAGATGCATGGATCATAGCCAGATGCCTGACTCATGGCTATTAGGCAAAATGAATGGATAATGCAGCTGCCACAGGGTAATATTTCAAGAAACTCATCCTTGAGATATTAAGCTATGTATTTATATGCCATATGCTCTGAGGAATACTATGATACATTTAATCTGATGTAAGGTGAGACATTTGCTTTCCTGTCTAAATATTGTTGAGAAAACATGATATCATTTACCTATTCACACAAAATCATGCAATGAAGCTGGAAAACAACCCAATGCACTAAATTTCTCCCCTGTCCATCACTTTTTCTCCAAATTATCTGTCTTTGTGAAACAAGTCAGGTTCTTTGTAATGTAAAACTGGGACAATATGGCCCCATTAGCATAAGAAACCATAGACATCAAGCAACAGAGATGCCCTTGCAGAAAAAATGGCATTTCCATATTAAGTGATATTTCTAGGTTTTCCACACATACACCATCACACAATGGTCATCACAAACAAGGTTTCCCCTGAATGCTTTCCAGTATCTGTAAATAACAAGTTCTTCAGACACTACAAACATCGCATCTCTACTTTACACAAGTCAAACAGAAGAACTTACTCCTAGTAGGTTCCAAATTTTGCCCCCCACCCCCCATTCTCCAACCTTATGTTAATTAGTAACCACATCTAAGCTTCCAATGAATTACAGTTAACTCAGACGCACATTGAAGCAAATTCTACATTCGGGCATTTCAAACTGGATCTCCTGCTGGACATTAACATACCGCATTTAACCTCACCTCACGTAGGACTGTTCGTTATCTTGTTCCCACTTGCAGTCTACCTTGCCTGCAGTCGACGGACATACAACGGCTCCGCACTAGTGCTGCCATCTATCACTTGCGACGCAAGAGTGAAAGTGGCTCACAAGTCCCCATGGAGCGTGGCTGCGACGAGGCTGAGGCTGCGACGGCGCGCGCATCCCAGACTCGGACTGATGATCGTCACGCATCAAGTGTTTGCGCGAGCCACTGCGGCTTCGAGTTGCAATAATAAAAATAATGTTTCATCGTTACGAAAATATGGCCTTGACGGTGTCACCGGTGCCGTCATGCGAAGGTGTCTTCGCTGCTGTCTGCTGCCGCGTATCTCAGCGCACCTTGCCACTCAATGTAGTATGAAGTACGAACCCAGGGATTCCGTCCGCGATTCTGAAGCGATACGTTAATATTTTAGACGCTTATTATCATGCCTTTCCAAAATGATTTGGCACTGGGAGCCTTCTGACGTGATCTCGCTGGCTACGTAACTGAGCCCTGAGATACACACAAACTTTGATCCATTTTTCCATTGGAACCCTGAATCCACATCACATAACCGGAACTTCAGCCAATCAGCAACGGCGCTTAACATGATGACGTCACAAAGGAATAGTCCTACGAACATTAAGACTAGGAAAGAAAAAAACAAAGACCGAGACGATGCACGTTCACGCATTTTCCGTTTGTATGACACGCACGCACGGGTTGTGCATGCATGCGACTTTTAAAGCCTGATTATGTTACCACTACAAATTAACAAAAACGCCTTTTATTCACAAGAGAACAATGCGAACGTTCACGAAGGCGAAAGGATTCCGGGCTGTCAGAAGCAGTCAGCATCTCGTGGCAACAACCACAAATCCTCCAGCAAGACAACAGGGTATTAGCAACCCCACGCACCATTCGCTAAAGCGCTTTCGCATCGAGTGACACCACTGGCAGAGCATAAACCGTGACGTTCAGCCTGTGTGACGCTGACGGGCCCGCGTATCTGTGCTAAGTCCCTCCAGAAAGTCGAGAGCCAGTGCAGAGGCGTGCATGAGACGCGTAGGGAGAAGGCTAGGCGACGTCCCTCTGCCCCGCTGGGGAGACGCGGTCCCCGGGGCGGCGTCTCTTCCTGGGGTGGCGTCGACTTTGTCGAGGCAGTCGGACGGGACCGGCCCCACTTTTCCAAGCCCGCGCCCCACTGGAGAGGGGCAGTCCCGTCACGAGGCGTCCATGGGGCTGTCTGGAGGCGCCGCGCCGCACTCGCCGCCCTCCTCGGGCTGCTCCTCGTCCAGCAGCTGCTGCAGCTGGTGGATGGACGTCAGCAGCACGTGGAACTGCTTGCGGCGCATCTCCAGCTTGGCGTCCAGGTCGCCCTGGCACCTCTGGCGGCGAGGGGAGAGGGTCAGACTGGCGGCGGGAGGAGGGGGTCAGACCGGTGGCGAGGGCCGGCTGCTGCTCGCCAGCACGCACACGCCAAGGAGAGGGTCAGTGCAGTGGCACGAACACAACCGGCGCGAGAGTCAGACGTACCGCCAACACCGTTTTCCTGCGTGACTTTTTACGTTGGGACCGGTATAACAATTTCCAGCTGGCATTACAAATGCTTAGTAAGACAATGTTGCTAACAAGAGGCGATGATAACCATCGCCAATAAATGCGGCAGTAACACTACATTCTGTATATGTCTGCCTACACCACAATGTGCCCTCATGGCTAACAAGGATACTTGTGAGTTACACGGTGTTACACATGGTAACAGATTTCACCAGTAAACATCACTGTTTCATTCAGACACTGTCATTACACTGTTCTCAGAACCCCACCTTTTCCAGGCCCAAACATATCCTATCTACTTCCAGGCCTATGCACACCCTATCTAAATGAGCAATGAACAGATGTCGTATTGAGGCAGGTGGGGTGAGACTGACGGCATGCATCACTCTCGATGTTCCACAGAGCTGAGCAGGACTAGATTTCCAAGCACTGGTTCCGGGTTTGATTTCCGGCCCGGCCGTTTCCAATGGAGCACACCTTCAGAGACTCGAGCTCCGTCTTCAGTTCGGCCAGGCGCGCCTCCGTCCCCTTCCTGTCCGGCTGCTGGGCAATCACCTTGGCCAGCGCGTCGTACTCCATTCGGTTCCGCCGGATCTGCGGATTCGCCACAGGCAACGGTCATTTCCTGCACTTGATCCAGGCTTTGGCCCGCACCGACGAATGAACGGCTTTCTGCGGTGATTACCCCGCAACTTGCTCGGGGAAGTAATGAACACCTTTATCCAACCCCTCACCCAGACCCCACCGTTCTCTCCACAACTATATACCCAAACGGTGCGTCGTTGTCAACTTTCCACTTCTGGGTACATATCTTGTACACATTCTGGCGAAAAACTGTCAAAGCTACTCTAACGTCATGTCAACATGTCGTCATAAAGACGGCAATCCATCGCGATTTCGCCGTTTTTTCGAGTGCTTGATTTTTACCGATAAACTGGCCTTGAAGACGGCCCGCAGCCGTTTTTAATATAATGATTTGTCTACGCGCACCATCCATGAACCCGCCCATCGTTATCATACGTCAAATTCACGATGCTGCAATTTTTGCAGATACATCTGCAGAACTGGAACATCACGAACTACCAAAGGAATTTATAACACAGCATGCATGCTGTCAACTGAAATCGTACAACCAGTCGTGACAGCCATTTAAAGATTATCTGGTGGAAACGAGAGTATTTCAAGGTATGTCGTGTTGGATGGTGTTCATGGAAATTCGTGCACCATATTAGGCATACTTGAAACTAAGAGCCAGCTGGCCTCTTAACAAAGCATGACCCAGGTTGACCTTTTTCCTAGTTTTCCTCCGATAAACAGACGCGTGCTGACACCCTACCCATAATCACTTATTTTGGCTTTAGGACGTCCATAATATCCAACTGGCACACAAAACCGCCATGCCCAAACTGGCCAAATATTGGCCTTTGGAGTGACCCGTCACCTAAAATATAGTCTTAAGATAAAAAAAAAACTGTCACTCCCGGGATCGCATCATCGAGGGACATATCTTATTGTTTTAGTCAGCCGAACTGGCCCATTGGTTGTGGAATTACTTGGTGTGGGCATCCGGCGCCCCTCCCCTGCACGCTTTGGGCGACGAAATACCCATGCAGCTGCCGGACTGTGACAGGCTACGCCGGACAGGAAGTCGCGAAGAACGAAACGGTGACAAATGAATACGGCTTCAACAGTGCGAACGCCGTAAAATAACTTCAGAAAACTACCTAAAACATTCATCACAAGTCTTCAGAAAAAATCGAACATGGACAACATCCTTCCTATAACCCACTACGGGGTGACAGCGACAGCTTGTCTGTTTCCATCCACCCATCTTAACGAGTATTTAGCGAAACCATGAAACACATTTCAATCAATTCAGGGATTCTGAGAGCACCTGTTTTGCTTTGCTTAGCTCCTCTTTGGCTTGGACGATTTCAGCTTTGACCGCTTCGGTGCCGGAGTCGATTTGCTTGTATAATGTTTCATAGTTTTCCAGTTCGATTGCATTCATCTTGCAGCCTTGCTGAGACTTGGCGATGGAAAACTCGCACTGGCTCAGCTGAGACATAAGTCGTTCGTATGACAGTGACCTGAAAACATAGATAGTTCTCAGAAATGTCGATTCCGGGTTGAAGTTGAATGCTACAAAGGCCAAACTATGATACGTTTAAACACTTACTTAAAAAATCTTACATACGTACACAGATCAAAAGCTTGAAATGATGCTCACTGAGCAAAACTAAATCACATTCCTTGATGAATGACTAAGGGGTCATTTGGCACAAAATTAGTATGTTAATAAGATTTGACTGCGAGATGTTGGCAGGTTCAATCATTGAATCTTGACAAGCAAAACGCAACTCGATGGCCACAATAAATTAAAAAAGCACATTTTTTTTAAGGAAAGAAAACCAGAAAAACGCTTATGAATGTTTCTTGGCGCTACCATCGCATCACGTAACAATGTGTGTTAAAATGTATAAATGTGAATCTCGAAGAAAGTGACATGCTGTCAGCGCAGAACACAGGGAAATGGTATAATACCACAAATATCTGGTGTTCAACACAAACAGGAGATACAATATCTTTGACAAATCATACGGTAGCCTTAAACCGGCACCGCCTGGGAAGGGGGTGTCAAATAGGGCAGCCCTCAGTTTTTCTTGAACAACTTCTAAACCGTTACAGCCAGCCCACGCAAATTTTCACTTATCTTAACATCAAAATCATTTCCATGTTAATTCAGGTCATAGAGATAAGACGTCATACATGAACCCTTGTAGGCATGTTTTCGCTTCTTCGGACGGTGGCGTGAAAATGGGTCGTTTTTTCATAATATTCGCGAATATAATGCATGGATCATTTGGATTTACGTAGGGCACAGCCATCAGCAGGATGTACAACCGTGAAACGTCGACACTGGAGGTCATGCTAGGTCACATGCATACTGACGACTGGACTGATTCGCATGGTGGGTGAGACAAGTGGTTGGCGCTGACTTTCCTTCTCGTTCAAGCCAGGCAAGCAAATCTATATGCGCCTTTTAGCAAGGTTCACCAAATGCAGCGTGAGGTCATGCAAGGTCACATCAAAGATAGATGTCAAAACGAAATGAAATACAACACTCTGTGGAAGATTGTTCAGGTGTTATGAGTGTGAAACAATGAGAAATTATTGTTGCTAGTCAAAGCACGTCATGCAGCACTGATCATCGGAAGGTTTCACTTCAGTCCTGTTTCTCAGGTGGACTAAAACGGCAGCGAGTAAGTATCAATTTTTGGCATGTAAATTACGAGCAATATTTCACATGACCTAGGTTGACTCTGACCTGGCATTTTTGGCATCTTTTCGGCGTGCTTCTGATGCAGAAGATTGTGACCTTTCTTTTGATAACCTGATGACCTTAAATTTGAAGGCCCTTAGACCAGCATTGCCGATGGTATGATGTACAAACCGATGCCAGTTTTTCCGACGTCGTGTTATGCGTTTTGCGTGGCCTCTGACGTCATCAATCGCGTGACCAGGGTCAACATAGTATTTTCTGAATTTCAATACTCTAGGCTATCGACTGATGGTAGACCGGTTCAGATCCCACGGTTACGTCCTGAGACAGCAGGGGGTTGCCCTTTTTGACACCCCCAAGGCGGTTGCGGGTACAAAGACACACCAGGTGATGCCTGTTTAATGTCCAGCCAAATCATTTTCATGTTAAACATAGCATAAAACCAATTCCATGTTCTGTGTTCTAAATAATCGGTATTTTCAGCAGGGCCACATAAAACTTATCATGATTTCGATATATATACAGGATTTCGACAAACTACTTGGAACTGCCATGGAGGTGGACATACCCTTCCTTTCCTGATACATCATCTGACATGGCCCACTTGGTGAGATTCTTGAGAAACATGTTGAGCCGCCGGTCGTCGCCCGTTCCATCTCCATCGATCATCAGACGACGACGAATCACCTCCTCTGTCAAAAAAGTTTGCATGATAAATAAACTGTTGACACTCATCTGTCAATGTGGAATACCCCCCCCCCCAAGTGCAATGGAAATTTTATGATGATGTGCCCTAAAAGCCTAGTAATAACCACCAGTGTTATGCAGTAACAAGGTTGCCACTGTCTGGACAGCATGGTCAAAGGTGCATTCAACACCAATGCAATCTGCCTTGCAATAGCATGCATGCTACTGCATGCTACTGCATCTTTCTGCATGCTTCTAGACTTAAGAAGTCCCATGTGATCACGCGAATTCGGTAAAATACTCTCAGTTTACAGTAGGGGCTTGATGCATTGTGGGAAATAAATGATGCATGAAAGTCACAGCACAAGGCATTGACAAGTGCAATGGATGAGACAATGCCAGTGTTCCTCAGGTCTTAAATGAGTAGAAAAAATGCACTACAAAAGCAAAGCAACCACACATTTTGACATATATGGCCTTTTCAATGCAGCACATGCTTGGTCTGTGCCTAGATGGCAACAAAACCCTGGGATTACTTGATCAAACCAACTTTGCTTTGAAGTTCAACCCAGGACATTTGTCACATGGAACGACTAATGATACTTAACAATAATGTCAGCTTAAGGTCACTTAATGACAGCCAGTCATGTCACGTGGCAGGTTGGGGCAGTTGCTGGCTTCCAAATTTGGTATTCTAATTCAGTGACCAAACTGGTCCTTATCATGCTGAAGATTTTCACTATATGACATGGTGACCTGGGAAGATTGCAGGTAACCCTGTGGGCCAACTCTAAATCTCAGTCTGGTGAAAGGTGAGAAATTAAGATACAAAGATGAAACATGAAAATCCATATAACACATAATGACTATGTCTCAAAATGGTGCTTACTGACCTTAATTTTACCTATTTTGTGTATTGTTGCTCAAATGCACCAATGCCTTGGTCTTATCAAAGGTTTTTCAGGCAGCAACTTTAATAAATGGTGTCAAACTGTCTGATTTAGGGCCACTGGATTGGTTTCACCTGGAAGTTACTGACCTAGGACCCACAAATTTGTTTAAAACAGGTGTAACCTATGCTTGTACACATACCTGAGCCTCCAACTAGGGTAAAAATGTTGGTTGTCCAACATTCATAGTGTCTTCAGTTACTGGGAGCAAATTAAGACCCCTCTACTGCAATCTATTCAGAGACCCTCCATGGCAATTTTCAGTAAATTATATGCAGCTGTCTGCCTACCTTCATTTACAGATAATTTGTTTTGCATGCCTACCCTCATTTACAGATAATTTGTTTTGCAATCAGTTACCAACACCTTTATGCTGATTTCTGTTCTGTTGTACAATGCCATTATTTAAAAATGTGCATTCAAATTGGGATGAGTAAACAAAGTTAAATATTTATACCAAACCAGTACCATATAAAGTACATAAGCACTCCACAAAACAGTGCTGCAACTCACCATAATGGTTAAAATAGTGAAGGATACAAGGCAAAAAAAAGAAGGCAATTTTGGGTAAGTGATGATATCAATTTAACTATATAGTCATATGCAGCTCAATTTGATTGAGAACTTACTATTGAGTTTACTCTCTGGAACATAAACCATGAATATACATCCTACATTTTTCAAATGAGATGTAATGAGCAAAGAAGTTCTATTATAAATGTACCAAAAGAAAATGCAAAAAAAAAACATAACAACATAAACTTGGAGAAAGGAAAAATGCCACTTACCATCAGACATCTTGCCTTGAATGTCTCACTTTGAATCAGATGATGAAAGTGTCCAGGCACTGCCTGCACCAAATATGTAACCAGCCTTTGATTTTCCAGGTGTTACAGGCCTGAGAAATAGAACAGCATAAAAGGGGTGTCACTGCCATATGTCAGAATCTCAACTGTTTATCTTGAGCAAAAATGTAGCACTCATGAACTTTCAAAGTCCTATGTACTTCATTCAATAGCCTGGTTTGTGATACAGTGGTCACAAAAGGACATAAAAACAGCCAATATTACCACAGCTCCAGACACATACTACATCTTTACTCCCATAGTGTGTGAGGGCTGGGGAGAAATGATGGCTATGGGGTCCAGAGGGATATTTTTGGGAGATTCCCTGTTTTCAAACCTCAATGTTTACATGAAAGGAAATGCTTTGCCTTGGATGGCTTTTCAGAAATACTTCACTCATATCAAAGTATCTGTTAGCATGTTTTCAGTACTGATATCCCACTGCACTTTAGTTTTCATAACCATGAAAAATATGTGCCACAGATCCACATAATGTAACAAACTGAAAACCATATTTTAAACCCAGGTGCTACTTTACTTTTTCATCTTTTCATGTAACACTTTTGCTATACATACAATACAGAAAAGCTTATAAACTTTCCTATTAAAGCAAGAAATGATGACCCTAATTGTACAGTTTCCAAAGGAAATGGAGTTACATTTCACCATGAGTAAATGCAACCAAAATGAGTGGCATCATCTTGTTTACACTGCCCACTCCAAGGATGTCATGTACTGTGAAATGTTTGATGACATCATCAGTAAATGATACAAGAGGCTGCAGTCCAATAAATGGATGTTCATGGGACATAATGTTGCACCAAAGGTGCATACCCATGTCCTGCATCAGAGCATAGGTTACTAGAGGCCATAGACTGATAGAGTGCAAGTGGACTTGGCTCGTCCAACTGAGGTAACGTTGTGCAACTAAATAGGTTAGGTAAAGTTAGGTTAGGTCAGTTTAGGTTAGCATTTGGGTTAGGATTAGGTTAGTTATTCTGCTTATTATTCATTAAGTTAGGTTAAAGTGGTGATGTCATTATGTCCAAAATTCCTTTGCCTTGGGAATTGCCCATTTTGGCTTTGTTACCATACACTGCAGCAGAAGTCAAACACACATGGGGCTCAATGGTCAGGACAAATGGAGTGGCAATATCATTTCATAATTTTTGCGCTTTCTTCATCTTGGAATGATATTACGCAGCAGCCAAATGACAAGTACTCACCTTAGAACTGTATGTTGTATGGTTTTTATGCCACTTCTGCTGTTTTTCGCTGCCTGGTGAAAACGTCATGCATGACCCAAAGTCATCCACCACTTTAACACAATATGGTCCTGCCCAGGCTGCAGCCAATGCAACCACACATTGAACACTAAATTGGGTTGTTTACTGCAAAACAGGCATAGGTAGGACACAGCCAAATGGGACAAATCAGAAAACCATGGAAATCACTGTCAACCTATCATGAGCAGACTGAAACTGTTTGTTTTGCAGCTTCTTGTTTGATGCATCAGATTGGATTGACCATGAGCATCATCATCAGAAGCCAACTAATATTGTGTCAAGTCACATACCTTGTCAGGTGTCAGCTGACATCTACAATTTTAAAATTTGCATTCAATTTTAAGTTTCAACTTATATTCATATTTAATGTATGGATTTGCTTGTACCTAATTTTAAAACTTTACAGAAAGGCTACTCATCCTAGAACTACAGGCTTCAACTCAACCATTCGGGCTCAAAACACGCACAAAATAACTTTAAATAATGAAGATCAGTTTGGAAATAAAGCGTCCCGGGTCCTGCTCAAACCAAGGCCCAGTCTGCACAATAATGCAGGTTTCCACGAATTTCTTTGGAGCAGAGCTGACGCAGAGAACTAGATTTTGGAGCAGCTTTCAAAAATTATGGGACAGAATTACCAAATTTTGGGCAGCCAGCCTTGGGGCAGCAGGTTGGATCCGGCTGAAACAGATTAACACAATAATGGCTGTTGCGTTAATGCATCAAATCATTAATGCACCATATTTATCTCAAACGCGTCATAGGCGTCCCGTTTGTCAATATCATTTGTCATCACGCTTTGTGTTTGACGTATTAATGTGATGAAAACCAGCGGCATTGTTGAACCAAATTCAATATATTCCCCTAGAAATTTTTGCCTTACAAACAAAGTTTTTTGCCGCGGCCACTTGTAGCAGCAGATAAACAGGTAAATAGAGATTTGGCGCCGTTTTGATTAATGACGTCATAAGATTAGTTTTTGCAGTATTGGTTTGTCTTTAGTTTGGCGCGAAAGATGCAAACAATCAGCAGCAAAACCTTTGAGATGAATTTTCATACTTCACACACAGAAGCAACGCCGCAGCGTTCTTGTTCATTGGTGTAAGAACTAAATCGGTGGATAAAGCATTGTGGGCTGAAACGGGCGTGGCGTGCTAAGCTAGGCAACTCCTGATATGGCGAGTATCAGGTTAGCAGCACTGCTGGTGTGGAATAACATGGCTGGACATTTTATGGGGGAGGACAGCTGGTACGATGGTACATAAAACCATATTTCTTCTATTAACGTTTCAGTACCCACATTCTTTGGAGAATACACATGCAGTATTTTTTATTGGTTGTTGTATTATTAGGTTAGGGGAATTTTCCACCTTGAATGCTTATTTCCCAGTTTTGATAAGGCTGGTTTTGATAAGATCTTGTTTGGGCAGAGCTGAGGCAGTGATTTCAGCTCAGGATAGATTTTTTATATCTTTTGGCAGGTTTTTCAGCCATGGGGCAGGATTTTTCAGGTTGGTGTAGTTGCCACGACTTTGTGGGAATAAGGGATATGGGGAAAAGTCCTATTGTGATGCATGACTTACAGAGTTGATAAAAACAGCCAAATGATGGCAGCAGATAACCAAGTAAAACCTGGGTGCACCACATTTGTCTCAGTTTCCACACATTTAATTCAGTATAAGCTTCCATCGGGAAGTTTTTGATAAAACATAGTACTAGGTTTCTTGGTTTTCTACTACCTATATTTTTGGGGTTTCCACTCATTTTTCATATATTTAAATGTAATCAAAATAGTTTTTAAGAGCTGGGCATGTTCATTGTGAGGTTCCCAGCTATATTTTACTTGCATATTAATGGTAGGGCCACAAAATAGGTTTGTTCCATGGATGATGCAAAAATTGGTTCAGGAGGAAAATATTGGAGACCCTACCCTCTAGTCATTAGGTTTGCCCGTGCCACAAGCAGAGATCATGTCTGGCTCCTTTGGGGCAGGATCAGAGCTGCCCCAAGCATCTGTTGATGGTCTGACCTGTTTTGAATACTGGTGTGCTTTGAGCTGGGGTACCTGAGTTCTAGCCTGTATGCTTAATTTACAGAGTTTTCAGGCAATTTTACATGAATTTATGCTGGATCCTGTTCATTTGTATTCTGTTTTCAGCTGTTGTGTGATGTTGTCAGTCAGCATATGAGAGTAAACATTTGCAACAGTCATTATTAATAAGTAGGTATTTTGCCTCATAAGGTTTGTTGTATGGTTCCTTTAATATCCCTATTGCTATAGGCAGTAGGCCTAAACCATTCTTCCTTTATAGCATGGAAGGAGCAGATCATCAGAATCCTGCCATTAAAAAGAAGACCCCAAAGAAGAAAGAGCCTCTCTCTGCTAAGTCAAATACTGCACCAATGGTGGGACCACAGCCATTGCCTGAAGTAAAATATCCAGGAAATCAGGATGAATCAAAAGGAAGTTCAAAGAAGACATCAAAAGGCAAAGCCTCACAAGCTACTAAGGAGAACATAGTCACCATCACTTCAGATTCCATGCCAGATGTTGGAAGTCAGAGTCCCACAGTAAATGCAAAAAGCCCCAAAAAAGCAGCAAAAGGAACTGTTCCCTTCACAACTTATGATAAAACCAGGATTTCTGGTGCAGAATCACTCCCAGAAGTCAGGTATGCCCAAATATTTGCATACTCATTGCTGTATGCTTTCTTTGTGCACCTCATTGGGCAATGATATGAGAACAGATGTTTAATAGGTTTGGTGCTACTCTGTTGTGTTGGGATAAAAATGTGTGCCCATTTCTTCTGTACTGATGCACAGTCACACTGTAATTGGTTTAAATGCCTTAAATCTGGGCCTTCTTCTGTGTGGTAAGCAAATGTGATTTTGCTCTTTGCTGAGCATATTTTCATCATTTGTTAAAAAGAGTGAAAATGCGATAGCTACCTTACTCCAGAAATAAAACCACATTACCCCTAGAAGTAGGACCACATTTTTCAATACTGCTGAACAGTACAATGTGACATTTTCCAGGGTGTCAAGAACAGTGCCACGAAAGGGTCGTGTCGTACCTTCTAGATACAAAGAATCCGCAAAGAATCGGGCCGTTGCCACCCCAACCAAGTCATCAGATGCATCGTGTATTTCTATCAATCAGAGCAAGCTGTTTGCCACTGCCACGTCCAGGTAAAGGTCATTTCTTCATTTCATTTATAATTTTAGCATTTTCCCGCTTCCACATATATGCAGTGACGGACATCGGGCTACTTTTTAGAATGCGTGAGCTAGCATCAAGGTGTCATACCTATAAAAGTGACGGCTGGTGTAAGACTAGATGTAACCTCTTAACATCCTCGTTCTTCAAAACGTTGCACTTGTTTGCCCTGTTGTGATGTCCGTACGGTTTTTATTGGTTTTGAATGAACTGAAAATTGGTTTTGGTTTTGGCAGCACTCCGGTGTCCGAAATTGAAAAAGGGCGCGATGTCGTCTCTCGTCGGAAGCCGCCGCCGAAAATGGCTCCCTTGTCGGCCCCAGTCCCAGGTAATGCGGTATTTTCTGGTCATTTCTTCTCAGATCGATTTCAGGGATGCTTTTTATGTGTCCCCTTATCTTTACTCTGTTTGTGATGAAGTTTGGTCATGTCGCGATAGGTTGCATGGAACTGGGGTTTTTGGAGTCCACGGATTCCATAGTTACGGTTGTGTGACTAACAGTTAGCTTCGTCGCATTTTGTGTGCGTTCCCAGCATGTTATGGTGGTTATTTGCATGTTGAATGGTCATATATCACTGGCGGGTCCAGGGGGCCATCTCGGCCGTTGCCCCTCCCCCCCGGAAAAAATGGCTATTTCTAACTATGGCCAGCGTCTCCCCCCCCCCCATCGACGATTCCAATGACCTACATCTAGACCTAGGAAACTATGGTTTGGCCCCCGAAACGGAGTCGCTGGATCCGTCCCTGTCAGGTACGCATGGTTTTGTAGTGCCATATGTAACCATTGTGTTGTTTTTAGCTTTTCTTTGCTTGTCAAGTGTAGCAGTTTTTAGTTGGCATGAATATTTATGATTTTTGCTCTTCGTTCAGATGGAACAACACACAAATTTAAGAAAACTAGTAAGACTGCGACTATCAAAGTCAAGCCGATGCGGGCCGTAGACGCTGCAGCAAAAATACAGGTTTGTGATACGCTTGGGCGCCAAAGAGTAGTCATTGACCAAGATACTGGTGCTGGTGTTTGTCACACCAGACGCCGGGCTGAACATAGTGTTTTGTTCCGTGTTACGCTCCTTTTATGTATTGACTAGCATTACTGTACAAGAAGACAGTGTGATGAGAGCGTATGATGTGCTACGTGTACACGTCTGTTGTTCGCGAGTTGTTCGCCTGAAACGAAATGCGCCCTTTTGCCTCTCTCTCAGAACCTCGGGATAATTTGACATGGCAGTATTGGTATCGTAATTCAGACTCACGGTTCCATTGAACGAACTCTTTCAGTTACCTTTGTTGCAAAACCATGGAGGCCATTGCGTGAATTTCACTCATTTAAATCGCTAAGGGAAAGCAGTGGACGTTAACTACCAAGTGAACCCCACACGCCCCGTGTCGAAGGTTCACTGGTTTTTCATTGGTGCCTCATGGTTGCATGGGCGGGGTTTAAGTTTGCAGGTTCATGGGTATATTAGTTATAAATCGTATCGGGCTGGTTTCAGCAGTTCAGTCATCGCCAAGGGGTGGCCCAAAACACTGCGATATCCCCAGTGATTGTCACGAACAGCGCGAAACAGGGCTCTTGGCCTTGTGCATCTGTAGTTGACTTTAGTATGCGACTCCCTTACTACCTTGCCAAGGGTTCCTGGTTCAGTACCTAGTTGTCTCCATCTTCACTTGCATTCCCCACGATAACCGACATGAAAGGTTGGGACGTTAAACGACCTTTGAAAGTATCGTTAAACAAATTCTCGATAGCTTCAGGCCGCGAATTAGGCATGCCACGTTCTGGACCTGACCTCAGGTCAGGATTTGAGATTCCTTTTTCGTTATTAGTCACGGAGTATAATTTTTGTTTTGGAGCACATTTCGCAAAGAATAATACTAATAAGAATAATAAGAATAATAATAATAGTAGTTTAAGTTGGCTTTCTTGGGGCTAGTCGGTCAGGTATGATGTCTAAAAGTAAAACTAAAAGCAGGCATGACATAGGTAAGAAGCGATACCTGCTTCTTACTGAATGGAGACAGGGTTGTTTGCATGCAGAGTCAGAAATTTGTCAACATGGTTATAACGTAGTATTTTGATGGAGTTACAAGACCAAACTTTTGGGGCACAAATGTTTTTGGAGCATAAATTTTCTGGTGGCCTTCAGCACTAAAAGACAAAAACATCTTTTCCAACCCTGCCTCCGGTACAAACCCATCCATCGTGCATCGGGAAGGAACCTGTCGATCTTGTGTCGGATAACGTAGCCCCGTGGTAATGTGGTGGACGCAGGTGCTTGCCGTACGTTGTGTTCTGGCCATGTACGTGGATGTCGCGCGGTGGACCAAGGCATTGTCTCCCTGTGCGACAGAGCGACACAGACCGGCTACCGGAGCACGAGCTGCTCTACAACCAGTACCTGCAGTGGCAGTACCTCTGCAGGATGTCCGAGGTCTCGCTGAAGAAGGAAGTCCCGCAGCTTAATGTAAGGCTGTGCTCGCGTCGGCTGCCGGGCGGAAAAATACCCTGCTTGGTTGTTCCCTTTGTGGAGGACGGGATGGTGACTAACTTGTTTCATTGCCAACTGCTTGGATGAATTTTATAGTCGGTAAAAGCGTCGTTATACGTTGCCTGTCAAGGTGAATGAGTGTCCGGCTTATCTTGGGTTGTTCGTATAAAATATGTCAATATTTAAGAGGTAAAACAGTGACAGTTTTCGGGTGCGAATGATTGCCGTAAGCTGCAACCCTGTATAAACGTAGTAGTTGATAGTCATGCGACGTTTAAGAAACCAACAACTATCGCGTACCTTCATTATCAGTTATCTGGCATGCTATTCCCGTGATTGCATTTGATCTAGGCTGGCTTTGTTTTAAAAATCTTGTCACTTGTACTATCCAGAATTTCCTGGCGGTAAAAAAACTGCCGAACATCGCAAAAAAAAATTGGCGGCATAAAAAATTGTTAAACATCGCACGTAGTTGAAATGCTTATGCATTACGCTGAAGCGACATGCACGCTCTAGAGAAGACTGGTTTCCACCGGTCGTTTTTACACTCTCCGATATCGTTTGCATTTACATCTTGCGTGGGGGGGGGGGGGTTGTCGAGGCTGACGTTTGCGCGTTCGCTACGGCTGAAGGACTCCTTGGTCGATCTGACCCTCATTGCTTGTCCGACCGTTTGACCATTTGGTCGCCTGACTGTCTGTTAGATGATCTATGAGCGGTCCCTGTCCATGTCCATCGGACCATTGCACCGAGCCTCGTTGGCGACTGTCCGTGTCTGTCTGTCCACTGTTGATCACCCTGACGTGTGACCATTGCCGTCCGGCCGTCCTGTCTGACGCGCCGAACTGTTGCTCAGTACCAGGCGCGCCAGCTGAGCGGGCTGGTGGAGGGCACACGGCGGGACGTGCTGGAGCGCGAGCGGAAACTGCAGGCGGTGACCGTGTACCGCGAGATGGTCCAGCTGGAGAAGCAGGTGGCTGAGGTGCTGGCCGCCATCAACGGTAGGCTCCCGGCGCGCGGCCGTCACCCCGCGGGGCTGAGCCGGCTCTGGCCTGGTGCCGGTAATGGACGCCGTAGGACGTAGCAGTCGAAGCACTCTTTAACCTCGCTAGCAGCTGTTCCCATCCTGGGAAGGACGGGGTGTGCTGTGCAACTCCGAGTGTGTGATGGCACGAACAGGGAACTGGTACGGCAGGGGTCCTGTGAACCGAACTGGGCTGTTGCGCGATCCAGCGTTGGAATTGGGGAGTGGTTCGTTCTCGTGGGACGCGTCCGGTGGATGGGGCAGGGCTGAGGTCGGGAGTTGATGCAACAGACTGGTGAGCATGCCGGGCCTGACTTATGTTCGGACTATCCTTGGGTTTCGCGTGTGCTCTGTTGCATTAGGATAAGGTTGTCACTATTTTTAGCTGTATCGTTGTTCTTTAGACTTCGTCATTGTTCGCTTCGTTGTACATCCGGAAAATCATACATTACAGATTTCGCGTTAGGTCACACATCGATATCTGGGCGAGCTACTGTAATGTTGAGCCGCACACACTGTATTGTTTCAGTAGGCTTGGTAGGGGCCTTGTACGACTGACTGGTTCTCCTCTGCGTGCAGCCTCCGCGGACACGGTTCGCGGCGATCTCAGCCGACTGACGACCATCCTGGACGCCTCGCGGAATAGGCTGCAACTGAAGTCTTTCTTAGAGCCGGCAGATGGCTCTCGTTTCACAGGTTTGCTTCCGTTTTGGATTTCAATAACTGACCTAAAAAATAGAATTGGGTTTCATTTGTGCCTCAACAAACTGAAAGTGCATGTCACATCTCCTTTTCCACTCAGACATCATAACTCTCCAAACCATTTTGACACACCCTTGTAGCAACCGCGGTATTTTGAATGAAACCGAGCCCAGGTTGCTTCGTAGTCGTCACCATGTTTTTCGCAATAACCGGTTTTCTCTGCAAAAGACGTCGCACGCACGACGATTCGAGGTTCCGCCTGCGTATCTCACCAGTCCTCACGAGGGCAATCTGAATAACCTCGGCGCCGTTTGAGGCGTGGACGGTGTCACCTCCCGGGCGCGAGGGCCTGTGCCGCTCTTATCGTGGTGTCCGCCACCAGAGGAGCTACTGGAGGCGGCCGTCCGCTGCCGGGACTGCCTCAGCGCCCTGGACGAGGCCACCGCGCCCAGCGCCAACCTGCTGCGTCACACGGCCGAGTCGGTCGGCTCGCTGCAGCGCTCGCTGCAGGACGGGCTGGAGAACGTGCGCAGGTGGGCGGCGCCGCCCCTCGCCGCCGGCGGCCGGCGGCCGGGGTCCCCGCCGCGGTCGCCGGCTGTTGCGATGGCGGCAGGGAGGCGGATGCTCGTCGGGCGTGTCTGGCTGCAGTCGGAGGTCGGCGTCCACGAGCCGCGGATAGGTTAAGAAACGGCCGAATGCGAGGCGGTTATGCGATTTGTCTCTCCAGTCTTGCTTCGGCTTCTGCATCTGATTAGGTCTCCAGAAATGTCTCCTCGACTTCGAAGCGGATGTTCATCGCAAACATCGTGATGGTGCCCTACACGCCCTGCAGATTTCTTTCTTTTCTGTCTTTGGCGGAATCAACGTCAAGGTTCAAGAATGCCATTGTGACGGAAGCAGTTTCCTAAAGCGTCCCGAGAAACAGCTGGTGGTCCGCTGGTGGTTTTGGTGACCTTGAGCCGTCTGAGAGGAGTGCCTGGTCATACCCCGGCCCGGGCGGTTTGTGAGGATCGCCGTGTTCGTTCCAGGTCGGCGGAGCTGGCGCAGGAGCTGAACTCGCTGGTGCTGCAGGAGGCCTCTCTGGTGGTGGGCTGCTCGGCGCAGAGGCCGGAAACACCGCCCGGCTCGCCGCTCCTGTCGCAGTGACCTGACATAACGTGACCCGACCTGGGCGGGAAGGCGGAGTGCGCCTCGTCAGTCCAAGTTACTGCCTGTTGTGTTGATGGCTGCGATGATCGGCTTCCTGTACTGACATGCAAACTGCGGTTTATTCTAATTTATTGGTAGTTTCTGACAGCTTTTGTTGAAATGTTTTTTTGTGTTTTGTGGAAGGTACACGGTCGATATTTTGCATTGCAAATCGTGCTTGGTTGAAGGCAATTTTCCCGCCAGTTTCGCTTGAAAATAAAAAAGACCAGAGGTTCTGCCGCCTCCCTTGCTTATGTTCCTCCAGCTTCTTCATCGGGTAAGGGCTCCAAAAATACTTAGCCGTTATTGCAGCAAATGTCCACCGAAAGCGCCGCTCTGATGCCTATGCTTGCAGATTTTCGTTATCTTTTTTAACAACCGATGGTATAAACATAAAAGGTCCAGGAATGCCGCTCTAACGGAAACGGCTTCCAGTGCAGTCTCTTAGGAAGTTCCGCGACTTGTTTGCAGAGGAAGCAGTAGAATTTACATATCTCACGAATAAAACAAAGTTTAACGCCATGGCTACCAACGGCAAAAATCACGAAAAACCAAAAAAATCGCGTCTCAGTTTCATCGCTATCACCGGCGAGCAGAACCAATATCAAGGACCGTTCTCTCAAACTGCTGTAGTTTGTCATTACACGTAGCAACGTACTTTTCTACTGCCATATACTTAAAGATTTTCGCCAACCTTTATCTGTTGGGCTTGGCTCATGCGTTTCTACGTCGCCAAGCGTGCAGTCTGCCGAGAACAGCCGTGGCGTGGGCAGTGGAAGCGCACATTTAGCTTGGCCCGAATCCAGCGTCAGGAGCAGTACTTCGGACTGCATGAGGGGCATACCAAGTCGGATCCTGGATACCAGCTGTTCCCGGGAATTCGCATTGCATGTACTGCCAGAAGACGTGTGAAATACTTTTTCTGCCGGCATTACGTCTCCCGTGTACATCAGATTCCTTTATGCCGAAAAGTCAGAACTTCGTTGGAAGAATGAGAAGCATAGGAACACCCAGAAAAGTGTCGTGGGGGCAAAGACGTTTATCCCTATAGGATTAATGCCAAATTTCCCAAAAAGCTGAGGCCATGCCCCCCCCCCCCTGCCTTCCCTCCTACGTCTATGGGGAAAATTTATGAATGATCTGAAGACCCAGCCAGCGTCGTTCGACGTCGAATATGTGTGCTTAACACGCGCTCGACCGTGGTTCGTCGCCATGCACGCTCGACTGGGGGGAGCGGTTGACCGCCCCCTCTCTAATTCACGAACGGTTGGTCGCACTATAAAACTAAGCACACCGGTTGGGAAGCTCGTGACGAGTAGAGCTCGACACTGGACTCAAAGCCATTTACGCTCCATATATGTTTCCTCATAGCCGACTGCATGACATCGAGAAAGAACCTGAATCTCAAGAGCTTGAGAAATAAAATCTAGATAAAGACACAAGCGGACAGGTAAAAGTCCGCAGATGCCGGTACACGCCTAATTTCCCTGATTTCTTTAATATGTACACGGAAACATTTGGTTAAAGACACGATGATTTTCGCAACGCTGCAAGGCAGGCGCCGCCGACGAAGGCAGTAAAAAATTAACGGGAACTAATTTTGGCGTGCTATTGTTTTCGTGAAATGTGTCATTTTAAGTGTTCTTTCTTGATCGTAGTCATTCTTGGGATGATTATTCATGCTTAAATTCCGGAAAAAATTCAGTAGTCAGTTTGCACAATCGACGGAGTTTTATCCGCAAAAGTCTGTTTATTACCAGAATATGCAATTTTTGAAACTTTTTGAGTTTCCTGATCTTAGTTGCGACTGTGCGAGCCAGTTCTGCCAGTTCAAACCCGATCTGAGTCATTCATCGTCGATTTTATTGGCAGTGCACTTTGACTTAGGTTATTCGTGACCTGACTTCAGGTCAGTGGTCGGAGGTCATTGAAACTTTGCCCATTGATGGAAACTGGGTGTCTAAATCTCCCCAGACTCAAATTGTTTTAAAAAATTCCGTCGATTTTCGAAAAAACGGCGGCTTATGTTGAGCATGGGCTTGACGTTAGGTCATTGACCCAGACATTTCCAAAGAATCTGAGATAGCAGATTCGTTGCATTTATCAAAATCTCTAACCCTTGGAAGTCTTTTGTGATATCATGTTTTGCGAAAAAGTTGCAAGGCGCTAAACTTTTTTCGACATAAGTCCACTTAACCTGACCCAGGTCAGACACCTTACTTGACCTGAGGTCAAACATTGGATGCAAGATGTAAAAATGATCAAGCAAAAGGTACACAAGGTTTCGTGGTGCTGCATTTGTTCATTCTCTCGCAGTCCCGGAAAAACCTCAGGAGGCGGTCAACCGCCCCTCCTCCCCACGCCAGTCGTGGGGTGGTTAAATATCTTGACCCAGTTTAACGAAGTGTTAAGTCGGGTTTCTCCTTGCCATTTGAATTACGCTTTTTGTGGATGCGCACTGGCTGACAACTGGACGCGTGCGAGCCATTTTTCCGCGTCCTCTGCGGTGTGTTTCAGTGTGAAAGGTGTACCTCAGGTATCCACGGACCCCCTTGTCACACGCTGGCCAGGCGTGTTACAAGACGAAGGGCCTTAATCAACAGACGCCACCTCCGGATGTAGCAACATTTACTCTTTAACCGCCTGCCACACGGTAGTTACTAGCAGCCGGGGTAGGGGATGAATGCTCGTTCACCGTAGGACAGCCTCGGCACCCCGCACGAAGGAGAAAAGATAACTTATCTCATGGATCCCATATATTCACAAATTATAACATGTTGCAGCTAAAGAATTGTACAGCCAAACTTTACATTCAACGCGATACGTTCGATTCTAACACACAATCACGGTGCCTACATTTACGCAGGGAAAACCCCAACCCCAAAATCTCGAGATCCTCTTTGGCCCGACACCCACATGACCTACCCAAAAGAAGCCTCGGTGCGGAGTGCCTCGATGGCCGGGATTCTACCGCGGACACCGCCTGGCGGCCGCATTGCCGGGACACCGCCGTTGCCGCCCCCTGGTGGCCACACTGGCCGAGACCTTCGTCCTCTAGCGGCGGTAGCGGCGGCGTTGCAGCGCTCCCGGCCGTACGAAGCCGCTCACGGAACGTGGCCGGATCAACTTTACATCGGCAGTCCCTCCATAGCAACTGCTCCCACTCCTGTCGAAGACGGTGTATCCGTGTTGACGGAACGATAACCGCCGCGTACGTAAGGCCCGCATCTAGGCCTTGCGATACGGGGAAACGCATCCATGCTGAGCCAACTACTGATCGAGAGTGCGATAGGTCACGTCGCGATGATACGAGACGAGGTCATTGACTGCTGGCGGCCCTAACGATCGAGAAATCCTCGGACCGGTGTGCGTTTCGGACTGACTATAGATAACATCAGGGGTGTCAATGTGCATTTTTTGAGAGGGCCCTGGCCCTCCCCATGTTCATTTGGACCCCTAATGTTGGTTTGGGTCCCCCTCCCCTATATTTCCTGCCGATTTTTAAGGGAAATGAGTAATAATAACGAAAAGAACGGCCGCAATAAACAAGAGATGGGCAGAAAGTAAAGAGCAAAGTGAAAAGCGATGTATCCATCTATCTTTTCTATCATCTCTCTCTCTCCCTCTCTCTTTCTCTCTCTCCCTCTTCCTCCTTCTCTCTCTCTCTCTCTCTCTCCCCTCTCTCTCTCTCTCTCTATATATATATATATATATATATATTATGCCTATACACATAAGTGCACTTTTTACTTGATGAATGGTAACAAAAGACTTACAAATTTACGCTGGTCAAAATAAAGTGGACAGAATCCATTAAGAAATCCACATTTGGGGGGGGTCAATTAGGTTGTCGGGCCTTCGGCTCGGCCCCCAATCATTTACTTAAATCGACGGCTCTGGATGATATCGTGACGGTTCTCTGGCTATATTTCCTGTCATTTTACCGGCACAGGTTATGAACATTTCGTGGCATAGTCATTCACAAAAAATTCTTCCACAGGATGGGTTTAAAGATACCAGTCACACATATCACAAAAAAAACAAACAGAACGGCACGCACACACACAAACTCCCAATAGCATGCGCACGCGCATATTATGCTTTGGAGTGTGCATGCTGTGTATTCCAGTTGAGACGATTGCAAGCGATGGCGGTATCTGGTTGGTAGATTTCGGTAATATATTTTTCTTGTACTTTTCAACCATGCTCCAACACCGGATCATGTCAGACTACTTGGTCTTTAGCGTTTTTGAACAATGCATCAACGGATTAGCCTCGTTAGACGCATAAGCTGTGCGTGTCGCGCAATTAAAACAACCATTAAAACGCCACGTTGCCCAGCTGAAACCCGACGCGACCTGGCCTTGTATCGTCCCACAAAAAGATTTCACTTGACTATGCATGAGAATCACCAAGACTAACGCAGCCGCTTTGTAAGACGGAAAACCCCAAAGTTCGCGCATGGGCTGTCTCCACTCTCACGGTTGCACGATAGGGCTTCAACAGAGTAGACAGCACACGATACGGATCCGTGGCTGGGCCATCGCAAACACTGTCGCCCTGTTGTCCTGCGCAGTAAGGTGAACGCATCCCAGCCAGCCCTATCTCCAGCACTGCGTGAGCGCCCGAGCAGCCTTCCTGCACGGAGGCGTACGCACACCAGGACCCCTTCACGACGATCAGGGTATGTACTAGACCGTCCTGACCGGCATTCTCACCACATGGACGTAGCCACGATCTCGCCTAGGAGGGGGGCAGGACAAAACTACGTCCGCTCACAACTGAGAACTCTTCGTTTTTTAAGTCAGTTTATTTCCGAGTTCCGGGAATGTATTTATTTTGATTTTTGTTCGCAAAGAAACATTAAATTTTGAATCTCGAGGGAGATGGCTGGAGATTTTCGAAAATTGTTCGGAGTCCACAAGGCATTTCGGACCGTTTCTTTACAGTCATTGCCATAAGCCTAATGTTAAAATCTTTGAATGTTGGGGGGTCCGGACTCCACCCCCCATCCCTCCATAACTGTCAGCCATGCCAAAGGGGAGGCCATGCCGGCCCAGCACCCAGGGCATCAGATGGGTATGACCTTGCCCCCTCTCCTAGGCTATGATAGGTGATGATCCCCCCCCCAGGTTGCGCCCATGCTTTCCCACTAGAGCAAGGTGAGAGTGTACATGACGGCATCCTGAGCGGGCACGTCCGTAGAGATGGTGTCCCCTGCCCACACCACGCCACCGTCGGCGCCGGAAAAGAGCTCCCGCAGCCGATAACCGTCCGGCGCGGGGCCGCAGCCGACCTGATCCGGCGTGAAGCTGACGACCGCGCCGCCGACGCCCAGGTTGACGGCGGCCACGGCGCAGGAGGTGCGCTCTCCGCTCTGCGGCAGCACCGGCCGGCTCCAGAGCTGCAGCTCGGCGTCGAACGGCGTCAGCAGCCGGCCCAGCACGCCCAGCTCGTCCTGGTCGACGGCGATCACGTCGGGGTTGAGCAGCAGGGCGGCGGCCGCCGGGTCCAGGCTGCGCAGGTCGTTGGACATGATGAGCGGCGCCGCCCAGACGGCCCAGAGCGCCATCTGGACGCGGCTCTGGCCGACGTTCAGGCCAGCGTCGCCGACGATGAGCATGTCCGGGTCGAACCAGGCGCCGGGCCCGGCGAACTGGAACTGCTCGGCCTGCAGCAGCGCGTACAGCCGCGCCACGCTCACTACCGACTCCCAGTGGTCCTGGATGTCGTGCGCGTTGCGCCAGAGGTTGCACGTGGCGGCGATCGCCGAGTAGTTGTGCGGCCCGAGCTCGTACAGCGGCCACTCGCATGAGTAGACCATGGGCCGAGGCGCCGCCGCCAGCGCCGCGCCGAACGCCTGGTGGTCGGCCGGCAGGTCGGAACGACGCTCGTTGCAGCCGTCGATCTTCAGGTAGTCGACACCCCAGTCTGCCGACAGAAGGGGGCCGTGAGGGGTCTGTTGATCGACTAACAGAAGTGCTCGGCTCTGTGGTAGACTTGTTCTTCCCCGGGGCCTCCCGTCCCATCCTTATTCCCTTCCCGTCCTTATGACTTCCATAGGGCATCAGATGAACTGGACAAAAATGCCCAGACGAGCATTTGCACTGGCTACATTTCCTGTCTAAACAAGGTGCAACAGAAGCAGTTACGGATGTGAGCAAACCGCTTCGGACAAGCAGCGACGGAAAGGAACTTTTCGGGGGCAGCTAGATCTAACTCATTTGTTCCGAACGTCGCAAATTTAGCATGTTGCCGCTCAGCCATTCATACTTCCGACGACGGCCAGAAAAAGGAGAGTGAAATTGGACAGGAGTTTCTGACGTGACGCAGGCATGTATCTGCTAACCCTACGCAGTTCAACTTCTGAACTGTTGCCAGCCAGACAACGGCGTTGGAACCGAGGGGGGGGGGGTGACAGCTGCCCCTCCCCGCTTTGGGCAACATGTAATATTAACCCTATGGCGTTGCATGGAACGAAACGAGGTGAAAACCGCGTTTCCTCCCGCCCGCCATCTCCACAGAGGTCCCACCGCTCCTGCAGCCAATGTATAGACAGCAGTCACCACACCATCAGCCTGCACAGCGCCATACCGGCGAACGTCCGGGCGTCGACATCGAAGTGGCCCTGCAGGCCCGGGTAGCCGGCGCAGGTCTGGGCGCCAATGTCCTCGTAGACGCCGAACAGCAGGCCCTGCTCGTGGATGTAGTCGCCGAGCGCCTTCATGCCGGTCGGGAAGCGGTCGGCATCCGGCTGCAGGCGGCCCTGCGCGTCCCTTGAGCGGTTCAGCCAGCAGTCGTCCACTATCACGTACCTGATGAGCAAGCCGTTGCTGTTCCAGTGTGTTTATTTGGAGGGTCGCCGCTCCCCACTGAGGGCTGCTATCACGCGGCCGGGGGCTGCGCGTAATGCTGACTTGCAGTGCCGCGGCCGGTTCGTTGATGCGTACTGGACGCTTTTATCGTGCGGACCCGCCTTCACGAACGTGGAATCACGAATGTGATCACAGAAGGCAAAGGGCGTCTCGTCGTGTTGACCACTACCTAAGGGTTTGGCACCAACCCGCGGACCAATAACGGGAAATCGTTCCTGATGTGAAGCTTTTAAACAACGGTTAGCAGGCCGCAGTAATTGCGATTCGTTGCTACCGGTAGCCAGATTCGTTCCTTGTTATTTTTGGCATAGGATAAGTTATCGTTTCCTACCACGACCACATGTTCGTCTCCTCTGCCGGGGTGGCACCTCCAATATCCCACACCCTTCACAGTACCCAGCCCGACACAGGCCATGCGCCATCCCAGCTTTCCGTCTCAATCCGACACCCGGAGTCCTCGCCGGCACCCAGCGCCACGAGTCTCACCTGTACCCAGCCGCGGCGAACCCGTCCTCCTTCATCCTGTCGGCCATGTCCTTGAGCAGGCGCTCGCTGATGCAGTCCTCCGGGAAGTTCTGGCAGTCGGTGCTACAGCGGAACCTCTCCCAGGTGAGCCAGCCCATGGGCGGGGTACGCGCCAGGCCGTTGTCCAGGGCGGCGGCCGACCCCGCGAGCAGGGCCAAGACCAGTGCCAGAGCGACCATGGTGGGGATGTGGAGGGTACTGAGGACAGGCCGACCGGCCGCCGAGGAACGGCACATGTGGTTACCGTGGCACCTTGGACGTGCCTCTCTGATAACGCGTGGGAAGACGCCGGACGACGTTTTGCAGTGCTTTGGTTTCGCTGCTTCGCTGTTAAGTTCCGTCTGGCTTGATATCATGATACAAGTGGACATTGCAGACTCTGTTAGGCATACGAATGCTTCGTCTGGGATGTAAGGTCATCTGATCTGTTGACCGTTTACCTTATGCGCGATTGGTCGTTGAACGGTATCGTTTGTAGATGCAGTTTACCCCTATGCAAATATATCCACATTCTGTACAATGCCAGATACAGTCCGCTGTTTTGGTATTGACGAAAGTCGACAGCATCTTCTACGTAACGTTAGTAATTTTTTGATGGCTACTGTGCTGTAAAGCTCAATACAGCTTGAAGAATTCTGGTCATTACTCGAACATTGCTAACAGTGGTCTGACCTGTTCATTTTGCTGCAGATTTTAAATTGCCTCCAGTCCGTCATGTCAGAAATCCATTTCCCAGCCCCTCCTAAAGCAAGTAACTACATGACAGGTTGATCTTTCTGCCATGCGGAGCCCACGCGGCCCTCAGTCGGACGGGAGCGGGAGCAGTGGTTTATTTTCCAGTCTATGTTAGTCTAGGCCGGCCAAACGACTGGCGATAGTCGTTAAATAACTCTCGGTCTCTCAGAGCCGCACTCAGGAGTGCACTTGAGTAGCACTCAAACTTTGTAGCGTTCATGCGATGATACGCAGATGTTGCTGCGTCGCACGAGGATTTTTGACTCCAATGCCGCCTGGTAATGTTTAAGTCGAAGATGTATCAATATCGATGTTCTGACCGGTATCAAACGCTATGGATGCCAGTCTTCACATCACCCTTTTCTTCCTTGGCCATGCCTTGCCGACTGTCATGAAAAGGCTTGATTGGTCATAAAGCAGCAAATGTCCCTGGTAACGTTTCAGTACTCACGTTTCCACAAAATATTTCAAGGTTTCGCAAGTAATGAATTAAGAAAAGGCTATTCCGCAGTCCTTCGCCGATATGGCGCAGTACAAGCATCTGCAGGGCGGTAATAAAAACATAAGCGTCCACTGACTTGCGCCAGTTCGTGACGCCACGCAACGGTTGTAAACAGGGCACTGCCGGATAGAACACGAGGAAACCATGTAATCATTTTAAACCTCATGTGCGGGTTTTCACGCGTAATTCCATTTCATACCGAGACGCACGGACGAGTTTTCGCAGCCAGCAGTCGGGGTGACCCGCTCCCCATCCTTTTCCCCTCCTCAGCACTCCCCAGGAGTCAAACTCAAGCACATCACGAGGCAGCAGGCCTGCCGTGTATTGACACTGGAATGGACAGATGACAAGCGCGGAGGCGCCGTGACGAAGCTCGTGGCGCTGCCGCCGGCGTCGTGGGCCGCCTACTTCGGGTCGTTGTGGAACGGGTAGAACTTGTGGTGCTTGAGCCACTCGAGGCCGCAGAAGCGTCCGCACCGATCGAAGGAGTCGATGCTCTCCATGTCGGCGGCGCTCAGCTCGAAGTCCAGGATGTCCATGTTCTCCTTGATGCGACTCGGCGTTACCGACTTGGGGATGACGACGTTGCCGCGCTGTAGCTGGTAGCGGATCAGCACCTGCGCCACCGACTTGCCGTACTTGTCGGCGATCGCCTTCAGCTTGGGCTCCTGCATCAGCTCCACGTCGCCCGGCTTGGCCCACGGCCTGCGGGCAAGGGCAGCGGCTGCAGGCGCCGGCCCGCCAGACGGGTACGCGGCGGGCGCGTGGCGAGCACAGGGCCGCCGTGGCACATGTATACGGCATCAAAGTATACGCATGAGCAGGCAGTGGACGTTATGCCAGGTGGACATAAGGAGGAAGACATAACAAGAGCAGAGCTGAACTCACATCATACAACAGACAAGCGGCAGACTTGCGGCAAATCCTCCGCGGACGCATAACGGACAAGTGGCAAGACCAAGGGAGGACGTGGGCCAGATACGCGGCAGATGCAAGACAAACATACAGCTAGTCTGTGGTAGGCTCACAACACATTAAAGACACAAATACGCCTGGCATACGGTAAACAATCAGCGAATGCACGGTACATATACAACAGATGTGCCACGAGGCGATGGTCAGTTTGCAACAAGTGTGCAGAGGACACACGACAGAGATAAGGCAGAACTACGGCGCCGGTGTGGGGGGATTACGCGGGGATGGGGGGGGGGGCAGTGCGACCAGACACCTGGCGATAGCCAAAGCTCCCGACGACTGAAACAGCCATGATTCACCATCACGGGCACTTCTACACCGCATCGGACGTGTCCAATGTCGTCTCCGACGGACGACGGCATGACAATCGGCGGACAATCCTACAAGCGGGGGAGACCATACGGCGTCCCGACTGCCCGCCATAGTCGCGTACCTGTCCGGGGACCCGAGGGGACTGTAGGCGGTGACGACAATGTCTTTCTGCTTGCAGTACTCCATCAGCTTCTTCTGGGCCAGGAACGGATGGCATTCCACCTGTGCAGAAACCACCAAATGTGGTCGGACTTACACGATTTCAGAATCATACGCAATTAAAACTATCACCAACAACAGTAACTGAGCATGACTGTTACAATAACTGAGCCTAGTTAGCGAAAGGTTAAACAATACAATGTAGCCGGGGTTTAAATGACTGCTAATGAAACCGTTCAAAACAAACCGGATATACTGATTCGTTTCTGAAGCAGTTCGGCATCAGCTCACAGGGAATCACTCAGAACAGAGAAACGCAAAGCATTTGTTTTCATGCGAACTCAGAACTCAGAATAAAGAAATAAATGTGTAATACGTTTCCGCAATATCTGACGCACTTCAATCAAAAAGCCCATCCAGCTGTAAGGGAAGGCTCCTTCGCTCCACAACACGATTAATTTCTAACCCCAGACGCCTACTGAGCCTTCCGGCAACTGCAAAACCCTTGGGCCGGGGATCCCTGAGGGGTCTCATCACTGCTGCCCCATCCCCTAAGAAAACAGCCCGGGCTGCGCCACTGGCTCCCACCGGCCATTCCCTTCCTCGGTCCGGCCGACCACGGGATCAGAGTCCACTGACCCCGCTCGCCGGCCACCGGCGCCGAGTCCATTCACCTCCCACGGCGGCGGCAGGGGAGGGACGCCGTCACCGGACGCCACTCGGGCGCCCCACCCGGCGTCGGCGGCGCGACTGTTTACGAACCGGCTGGCGCGTGATTCGCTCAGTCCGGCACGGCGCGGCGCGGCGCACGCCGTACCCGCCCCTCGCGTCCCAACGGCCGGCAGACCACCCGAACGGCCCGGCCGCCGCGCCGCGCAGCGCACCGCGCGGGCCGCGACCGGCAGCGGCCGCCGCAAGCACCGCACGGCCGGCTCCGACCGCGCACGCACCTGGTTCACCGTGACGGGGACCTTGGCCACTGCCAGCAGGCGGTCCAGCTGCTCCTCGCTGAAGTTGGAGACGCCCAGCGAGCGCAACCAGCTTAGCGGCGTGGCACTCCTCCATGCCCTTCCACGTGTCCAGGTAGTCGACTTCGGTGATCAGCAGGTTACCGTCCTTGTCCTTGGGGAACAGCCCGTCGCCCTCCTGCCGTCCGCCAGGACAACGGTTACGTTTGGAGCCGACCGTCATGACATGACAGCTCATGACTTCTCGGAGCGGAAAGAAAATTGTCAGAGCCGCTGGGATGGAATTATGACGCACGGGCGTAGCCAACGGGGGGCAAGGGGCCATACCCCTTCCACCAGCCGAAAATTTAAATTCCTTTTACAACAAAAATGGAAATAAACGAAAATTTTCGAAACCAGAAAACAAACTGGCCGAAACACGGACAGTTTCGGTTTTGAGTGGGGTTGGGTTTGCCCTGGTCCCAGTCTTGGCGAAATTCTAGCTACGTCCCTGTTGTGAAGTGATCAAGTATTATCAGCACTGTCAGAACTAGAGGATGTCCAAGAGTGGGCAAATCAGGGCAGATCAATACTACCGCCACACGATGGTTTACGTCTTACCATTCTAAGCAAACTTCGTAAATCGGAAGAAGAAAGCTGAGGGTAACAGGTACGAGGAAGGACAGATGGAAACATCTGTGTACTTATGGTCATCGTCCAAAACAGCGCACACAAATTGGAAGATGTTTAAAGAGTTCGTCTAAACGGCGTTTCAGAGGTTTAAAAGGTTCGTCTAAAAGGCCTTGAAAGACTGATATGAAGACATGGCGCTATGGATAAGATCATGCATTAAAATGTCAAGTGACTTTACGCTGATAATTACCTCGACTACCGTCGATAACGGCTCCAGCGGCTACCACAATCATGTGGCCTCACATCAGCAGGTTTTCACAGACCCGTCGTATGTTTTGCCTAATAATTTTCTCTCTGTCGGACGGGAACTGGCAAACTAAACCCAAGCGTTCGGGTCCGAGGCTTCTGACTGACCTTGTAACCCATGGGCCAGTGCATGAGGTAGAGATCGAGATATTCCAGGCCGAGGTCTTCCAGCGTCTGCTTCAGGGCCGGCATCACCAGGTTCGGAGAGTGAAACGTATTCCAGAGCTGAGAAGGAGCCATACCGACGGCAGGTCTCAAATAACGCCACGACCGATGTCCTCATGGCAAGCATTTCCACTAGTTCTATAATATATATATATATATATATATTATAAAACACACGAATTAATCATTAACGAAAATATGGAGCTGCCTCGACGCCTGCCCAGCCACAGGCGAACCACAGCATCCATGCTGTCATTTCCAGCCCACAGTTTCGCGTTATCTGATCACCGCCTTCCCGCTCCGCTGACCTCAGACAATCATCAGGGAGCACGAATCGCCTCCTCGCCCACCTTGCTGGTGATAAAGATGTCCTCCCGCTTGACGGTGCCGTCAGCGATCTTGTTCTTGAGCGCCTCGCCCACCTCCTTCTCGTTGCCGTAGGCCATGGCGCAGTCAACGTGCCGGTAGCCGAGCGTCAGGGCCTCCTCCACGGCCTCCCGCACCTTGCCCGGCGCTGACTGCGGCAGGCAGCGGCGGGGAGGTCACGGCCCAGCGAGCGAACCTCGGCGTGACGGCGAAGCCTCACGGCGCCACTGCCCGGTTGGCATCTCGGACAGTGGCCGACCACGGCCGGAGGAACGGAAGCTGCCCGGAGCAGAGGCGTCACGGCTACGTTGCCGTCACGTTACGTCGCGTTGCGTTACCCGACCGTCCGCGGGGGGAAGGTGCCCAGTCCGGGGCGGTGGGCCGCTGGCGGCAGAGTGGTCGGTGTCGCGGTCGGTGACCGGCGCCCGTCTATGAGCCCCTGCAGTGGAATGTATCCCGCAGTCCTTTCCGCGGTGAAATGACTAACCCATGTCCAGCTAGACCCAACGGCAACCCTCTGAGGACCGGAAAACCATCCATGCGAAGCTCCGCACCAAGGACGTGATAAAAAACAAAGGGAAGGTGGGGTCGCTTCTACCCCTCCAGTTTGCGCAATCGATGGAAGAGATATTCAGTATATGAGATCCCACTGAACAAAAGACTTTTTGTCTAACGAAGTCCACATGACCCAAGACTGGACAGACCGGACCTCCTTTATTTCTTCTAGTTCGAATGCCAATGAACACGAGAGGGCTCCGCTTACCAAAGAACAAGATTAGGCTCAAGTCTCCATAAGGCCCCACCCGAGTGCGCCTTTGTTCTTTTCCGGACGCCTCCGCCATGCCCATCGTCCTACCCGAATAGCATTCATATACAAACAGCATGTGACAGGTACAAAAAAACAGCCCCTCTTTGATATGTACAACCAGCCCACGACAGACTGGTCATTCAGTGCTGCTCAGTATCTGCTGTGCCCAAGGGCGGATCCGGCCACCACCTCGGACGATGTCAAATCGTCAGAAAACCAGCAGGCGGAGAATGTCGGGATGGGACGTGAGTACCAACGAAAACCATGACGTCCGTTGCTGAATACTGGACACATGTGTTATGAAAGGCATACAAAATATTGAATATTTTGTATAACACAATGCATATTTATCGCAAAAATAGCAAAACTGGTCGCTAGCACAAGAATACTATGCATATTTTCTTCATCCCAGGTTACCCTGCGACATTTTTTACAACCCCAGATCCACCTCTGGTCCGCCCCATCGCTATACGCTACACGTGGCGGAAGGTTCTGAGCAGCGGAGGCCGCCGCCGCCGTCCTCCACCGCCAGCGCCATGCCCGCTGCGCCAAGGTCAGCGGAGTGCGTCGACCGCGCGTACGGACACTGTTGCCACGCACCGCCCGTTCAGTCGGCGCCGGCCGCCCATAAAAACGTGGCGGGAGAATCTGGCCGGCGTCGAGCGTCCGTCCCCCCCCCCCCCCCGCTAGGCTCCAGCGCTCCGGCCGGCCGGTGCGAAGATCAGGAACGGAAGGCGAGGGTTCAGATACGACCGCGTTCAAGCCCGCGTGGCCGCCGCGGTTGGTGGACGAACGTGGCACGTCAAAAAGTCGCGTCTGACGACGCAGTGGCCAGGACCATCGGCTCGTCCAGAATTAAGCCGTGCGGTATTAAAATAACGTTTTTGGACTTGGGTTTCAACGGCGTTCGGTTGTGGCCGATCGGCATCGCAGCATTTCTTGACACCTATGCCCGGTAAAGCGAAGCCACAGTTGCGGTCCACGGTAACTTCTTTAATAGCCTATTCTCTCGGTTAAGATGCTGGAATTTCAGTGGTGTCTTGCACTCTGACGACCAGCCTTGCCAATGGCCAACCAACGATTGCGATACCACGAATATCGAATTTCATGTGGAAGGCTAACGGTCCTTTGCCGCGGTGTTGCGGTGTTCTGCATCACGTCCAGTCGGTCCACAGACACGTAGACAAAAAAGTCGCACAAAAAAACAACGTACCAGGCCATATACGTTTGGTAATTTGACGTTCCCTTACTTCTAAATGACAGATGGTGGAACGCAGCCCAGGACCGACTAGTCACCAAAACCGTACCAGTACGGTTCATTGCAAAAATTGGATGCCCAAGAGCCCCTTATATTTGGAAACGGGCAGGGTGGTGAGTATCCCGCCTCTCCCCCGCATCACACTCAGTGTTCAACACTTACGTGCCCATAAAACCGGAGATACTGGGCACTGCGATGTCCGTCCGCCATCAATTCTGACCCCAGAAGCACCAACCGATGAGCACCGGCCACCTGGTTCGGCATGCTGCTGCGTGCACAGGGGCGCCGGGCGCAGCGCGTGCAACGTGGTGCCACTCCCAGCGCGCCGTCCTGTCGGCGTCGGGGGGGGGGGGGCCGCCTTCGGACTACAGCCCGGCCATCTGTCTCGCCGGCGGCAGCTGTCTGGCGCTCAGCTCGCGCCACATGGTCCGACGGTGCCGGCCGGTACGGGGGGGCGTTGTCAGGAATGATGCCAGCACTCGGGGCAGGAGGCTGACGGGAGGGCACGGCTTCAGCTGGTGGCCAGACAGTCTGAGTACACAGCGCCGTCTGGGACTGGTGACGGAATGTCGGCCGGACCTTCCGCGAACGGCTCCACGACGGTTTTCAGAGGGGTGGTGGGAGGGGGAAAGGGAGATCTGGATCTACGTTTCGTGCGAACTTGCCTTCCCAATGTGGGTCTCTTGTCCGATTTCGGACGCTTTACTGAACGAATATGAACAAATAACAGTCACCTGGTGTAAAACGACCTTCCGAACAGCGCTGGGAAGTCATTCACCCAGAACAAACGTTAAAAGAATACACACACACACATACACACACACACACATATATACATATATATATATATATACATATATATGTGTCCATATAATATGTATATCCATATATATATATATATATATATATATATTTCTTCCGTAGCCCCATCCACCTCTTATGGAAGTGTCCTTGCCTGCTGCTCTCTGCTCAGGTCGTCGCGACCAAAGGCAAGGGACAACTGAAAGGGTCCACGACTTATATGGATCAGAGTCGCATCAGGGGCAAACTTCGCAGCAGTGTTTGCTCTCAGTGAAAATACCAGCCCTTCCGCAGAAACTGGTGTGAAACACACGCAACGTCGCAACCAGCATTGATTCGGCAGGCGGCACTCCGTCGTGACGTCACCTTGCCGACTGACGTTCGACTGACGTCCCGGCTAGACCCCCGCAGGACGGCTCAACCGCGTGGCGGCCCGGCCGAGCCGCCAACACCCACCTTCCAGGTCCCGAGGCCGAACAGCGGCATTTCGTAGCCGCTGCTCAGCTTCACCGTCGGAAACTGTGGAGCCATGCTGAACTGGAACAGGAGACGCGACTGTCATCGCCGGAAGTGTGGCGCTCGAGCACGACCAAGACGGTAACGGCGCACGGTGACGGTCGGGCAGCGGGTGCGTGCCCACCGACGAACACGCCCCTCGTTATCGAACGTCCAACGACCAGACGTCGCACGCGGCGCCTCAGGACGAAAAGGCGGCCACAGACGCGGCGTCAAAACCACCAGATATATAACGCCAAAAACAAGAACACCACTAAACATTCAATATGGTTCAAGAAATCAAAGCAGTTATGTAACAGCGTCAATGGTGACGAGAGATGTAAATGTTCAATACAAAATGGAAACAAGACGGGAGTCATGAAAGAACAGCGAAAGAATACACAACACACAAGAACGTAACAACAACAAAAGACCTCACAACTGAAAAAAACAGCCCCAAGACATGTGCAGTCGGGGAATCGCTTCCCGGTAGCGGTGGCAAAGTGGTTAATTCCTACCTAGTGCCTGTTACAAAATCCCGTAAAAGATCGTCTGTTACGTGTAATAAGCGCCTACGATCTACCGCAATACACGACTGAACAGAGGATGAGGATGAGAAAGGGGACCACAAAATAATACGCTCCCGCAGAGCACTGCTGATGAGCTGCAGCACGTGCCCGAACAACTTTGGGGGATAACGGGACCGTCGTATGCAGTCAAACGACATCAAAACCTTCACGTCTCAGAACTGTCTTGACGGACTCGAGGAACAATCCCACTGGATTTCATCAATTCAGCATCAACATCGACAACGTCAAGAGCATCAACATCGACGCTCAGCTTACTTAAAAGATCGTAAACGAGTGATATCACATCACTGACGAAGTCAAGCTATGCCACTTACGCCCTTACCAAAGACCGCAACCAAGAATGTGCTTTACAAAAACCCCACATAAGAACCACAAGAAACAGGGCAACCATGAGACACCGTAAGGAAGATACCGATTTGAACAGAGGATAAACCATTCCACATTCTTAACACTATCTTCCAACTGACTGTGGATAACATTCCGAGTACAAGCATTTTAATGCCACAGCATATACCGTAAAACGCCTTTTTTTCGAAACTTTCGTAGCTGAGTGATGCTGTTCACAACAAATCTTTCTTCACAGGGAAGCTTTTAAAGTTGATGGCACAAAGCCTAGGCCAAGCCAGTCATTGCGAGGTAATTCGTTTTCACGCAAGATCGACTTTTCAGTTTTTAATCTTTGCCCGTACACAGAGGTTGGCACAACATCTTCGACCTCGCGGTTTCTCCCATTTTGTCCTATGACTGGTCCGATCGCTGTGAACTTTCGTATGCTGAGCTTCAAACCTTTCTGCATATTCCCTGAAAATTTGATGGCAATATCCTGACAGTTCAATGATCCATGACTGTTCTCGAGGGCATGCTATGGAGAAATCATGATACGGTGACAGTCATCATATAACAGTGAAAGTGTTTTACGGTCAGTGTTGGAAAAACCGTCGTTTTCCTGTGCCAAGGAGCACCAAAAAATTTACATCCCAAGAAAAATTTCCTTCTCCAAAATGGTCATTTGCCCTCTCCCACAAAAGACATGGGTATTCATACTCAACCAGAGTTTGAAGTTGCCCAGTGCCCCCCCCCCATTGATGGTTCATACTTCGTACTTCATACCTTTTACCCACCCTTCATACTTCGCTGCTGAAGTACACTCCGAACCCACAGCCAGCCGCCTTTCACCCCCCCCCCCCCGGTCAACGACTCCGCTGATCTACCATGTAGACCCAGGAAAATGGTTTGCCCCCACACAAACGGAACCACTGGACCTGCCCCTGCTGGCCACATATGCTTGCAAAACACCTAGTTAGCCCATGTTTCTCATATAAACGCATGACATTTTATACTCCAAAAGAGAATTTGTACTCCGACACCAGGAAGAAAAACAGGTTTCTAATGCTGTTTACGGTACCCATTCTTACTAAATCTTATACATGGATGTCACCCATGGTTTCAGTGACCTCCACGCCGCGCTACTTACTTGGGCCAAGGTTATCTAAGGCTAAAATCATGAACGAAGACAATGACCTTGAACTCCACTGACCTCGGAGGGGTCATGATATTATTTTAAACGTTTCTTTGCACGGCAACCATAGTTTGAGTCCCAGCTGATCGTGATGCGCAGTTCCAGGCCCTACAATGAAACGCCCTACGGGCTAGGCACCATAAAATCTCATGGGAAACACAGTACAATGGCATGGCTTCCTTTGAGGTCTCCTGTAATGCTACCATGTAATTTAAAAATGTATTACACAAAATTCAACCCGCAACTCGCTCAAGAAACGTGGCGACAACGGGCCCCACGTTTACAAAAGCTTCGCCCCGGTGAAAGATGTAACCAGGGACGTAGCCAAGGGGGACCATGGAGGGTAATCCTTACCGATCGCACACCATGCACAGAGTCGAAGGTAAGGTTAACGCGCGAGTGTAGTTTCCGATTTCGCCACCAGTGTGAAATTCGTTCTTTTTCTCGCCGCTAGGAAGAGTACGTAAAAATACTGACATTCGCTAGGATGGTTCCGCTCAAGAACGCGCGAGTGTAGTTTCCGATTTCGCCACCAGGGTAATATTCGTTAGGTTAGGTTAGGTTAAGTTAGGTTAGATTAGGTTAGGTTAGGTTAGATTAGGTTAGGTTAGGTTAGGTTAGGTCTGAACGAATTCATCTGCTTTCCATCGTGGTTCGGCAATTCTGGAGAAAGTGGTCCTTTTTTCGTGATTGACCTCATCTGTGACGTCATCAGCGGGTCAAAAGTAAAAAAGTGTGTAAGTCACAGAAACGAAACGTTCGGCGCTATCAACTGGCGTTCGAATCAGCCGAATCGAACTATTGGTTATCATACCATTGGTTCTTGAGCAGAACCATCCTAGCGAATATCAGTATTTTTACGTACTCTTCCTAGCCGCGAGAAAAAGAACGAATATCACCCTGGTGGCGAAATCGGAAACTACACTCGCACGTTTACCTTACCCTCGACTCTGCGCATGGTGTGCGATCGGTAAGGATTATCCCATGGAGACCATGCTCCCCCTTCCCTGAGCCAAGCGGTCTACACTAAATACACGGCGATTTCGCATGAATACGTAATAGTGACCTCAGATATGTTGCAAAAACAAACATTATATGTCTTCCTGTGCATTAAATATGAGGTGGATTGCCTAAAACTGCTGCCTGTTCTTGTAAATTTTGTCATAAGCCTGTTGCATATGACAAAATTTGACATTTCGCCCCCCCCCCCAAGGACAATCCTGGCTACGTGCCTGGATATAACGGCTGCCGTCTTACCTGTCTTACAGCCCTCAACACCTTCGTCCCTATCCGTGACAAGGGGCCAAGGTAGCTCAACATTCCCTGCCCCGGACTGCCAACGTTTTATCGACCTGCAAGTAATATGATATGGATGGGTTCCTATCTCTAGGGGTGGAACATGTTCCGACACGGGAGGGCACCAGCTAGTTTTCGAGCCATTTCCATGCAGCGCCATAGGGTTTATGTTACAATCCGCCAGTTAACGGGGGGAGGGACACAGGGTAATCCTTTAGAAGCGTGCGCCATGAACCAAGCACACTGGATGACACATATACGGCGCGCGTGGCAAAAGGAGACGTCAGCTGTTGCGAGAAACAACAACATTATGCACTGGAGCTCCAGGGTCGTGGATCATCTACTATTCGCTAACCTAACCTAACCTAACCTAACCTAACCTAACCTAACCTAACCTTACCTTACCTTACCTTACCTTACCTTACCTTACCTAACCTAACCTAACCTAACCTAACCTAACCTAACCTAACCTAACCTAACCTAACCTAACCTACTATGTAAAACAAGAGCGAATAGTAGGTGATCTACGACCTGGAGCTCCAGTGCATAATGTTGTTCTTTCTTGCAACAGCTGACGTCTCCTTTTGCCACGCGCGCCGTATATGTGTCATCCAGTGTGCTTGGTTTATGGCGTGCGCTTCTAAAGGATTGCCGGGACACAGTGCCCCGTGCACCCCATTCGTTGTCCATGTTTTTTATGCTCCACGCAATGTAGCAATTTCCTGCATATTCAAGACAGCACTCAAAGGAAGGCATATACAAATGAGTCACAAACCGTCCGAACAACAACTCACTCACTATATGCGCTGTCACCGCTCCACCACGCCCTCTTCCGCGAACCAAGCCACACTACACCATGCGAGCGCCACACCGGGCCGACCAGCGACGAAGAACGTCCTTGAAGGGGGCCATTCATAATATCCACAGTTCATATTGTCCAACGTTCAAAATGCCCAAAGTTCATAAGAGCCAATGTTCATAACATCCAAAACTGCAAAAACGATCATAATGTCCAAAGTTTATAACATCCAAAGCTCATAATGCCCAAGGTTTGTAACATCCAATGGTCACAACGCCCACAGCTCAAAACTTCCAACGTTCAAAAGATCCAGAGTTTGTAATGTCCAATGGTCACATTGTCCACAGTTCACAGCATCCAATGTTCAAAACGTCCAGAGTTCACAATGTCCACAGGTCATAATGTCCAAAGCAGACAACTCGTTGGGCGCTGCCAAATCCTTTACAGTTAGTTCTAGAATCTCCGCCAGGGTATCTGTGGTCAACCAACGGTCACGCTATTTTAGCCCTTACTGGGGTGCTGCCGTTTTAGGGTCTTGCTGGTTCGATTACGCCTGCTGGCGGCGTAGTGCTCATGCTGCCCTCGATACGGCTGTGAGACAGACGACTGACTGACGCCGGACGAGACACAGGACCTGACCCAAGACTTTGGACACCTGAGCCCAAGAGGCTGTGTGTCCTAACTCACAAACAAACAAACAAACGGCTGTGAGAAACAGGTTTGGTGGCCCTCAAGATCGAGCAGGCTGGGTACCCTTTCACAAGTGCCGTGTTATACAAGCAATCCGCATGTGCAAGGTTTGATGATGGGGTGATTGAAGCCGTGTAATTTCAACCCTATCAGGCTTGCAACATCAGAGAAATATCATCTTATTGACGTTTTCAAATGCAGGGAAATGTAAGCTTGGTCTCCAACAGATAATTCTGAGTTGACAATTGCCATGCTGTGTTCCAAGCAGTGCAATATTTTACTTTGTGCCCAAATTGCTGCACATACCATTATTTATCACCACCAGGCAGGGGAATAGAAGGATGCAGAGGTGTAATTTTCCTTAATCCTTCATGGATTCACCTAAGTGCCAGGGTTGTGGTATGGCAGGGGCTTTAGCAGCCATAACCTGGAAACCAAAAGCCCTGCATATGTTGGCTGCTTTGTTTTCAAATACAGACAATTTGGGATTTTTATTTTTTGGGGTGGGAAAAATTTACAACATAAGAGTGACTGATGCACTTAACTCATTGTGCCCATGTATCTGTGTTAAGTTAAGATTTCTGCACCTCTGTTTTGGGCCATGTAGTGGTCAGCCATGTATCTGTGCGTACCTGTTTTTTTGTTAACAAATATGGCTTGTTCTTGTACAATGGAAAGTTCAGGTTTTGCTTCTGAGTTTATAAACTGTTTTTTTTTTTAGTTTGCAGTTGCACAGGCCATGTTTGTAGGTGCAAAGATCATGTTTGTGGGTGCATGTCCTCCAGCAGAGATACAGTCTCTCCCTGGCAGTGTGACAGAAACTGGGAGGATCATTCCTGCAGCAGCACCAAACAGCAAGGGCATGCAAATTTTTGACAAGGGCACCATTTACTTGGACAAGAACTGGTAGTTGATTCATCTTTGTAGATTTAAAGGCACATGTATCATTGTGTTGTTATAATTATAACGCATGTACATACATGGGCATGAATAGTGTTAGGGAACTAGATGAGTTGAGTTTTTGCTCATATGGCAATATGGCATCTGATTTCATACTTATGACACCATTTTCTATGCTGCTTTATTTCATGACACTATGGTTCAAGACAGCTATGCCACATTTCATTTCTCCCCATGAATCCTTATTCCATGGCTGCACCTACCTTCTCCCAGATGTTGATTTGTGGGGAGAAGCAAAACCAAAAAGCAAATGAAGCTGGCAGTTGGCCATAATGCAGTGTAAGACATACTTGTGAGTTGCACACTACATCATGTAATGTAAGTTGTGCCTGTTCTGTATGAAATGTCAAGTAATGGACACCTGGTCTGTAGAGGGGATGTGTATTATACCAGGGGTTGCTGATTTGTATGAGGTGCCTCCTGTCTGTCAAGTAAAGTCTGTCCTCCTGTCAAGAGTGCTGGGCCCCCAAATGGCACCTGTTCTGTGTGTTTGGGAGGGAGGGGCACCTGGCATGCATGGGCTGCCTGATTTATACACAAGTGCTTGCCTGTAAGGGTTGCTGTGTTATTGAATAGTGCTTGGTCATTACATAGGGAGGAGGTGCATAGAGGCCGGTTTTTACTGAAGAGACTAAAGAACCCTTCCCAGTAGCAAAAAGAAAAGAAATCTCCCACATTCTGGTGTCTCTTTAGGGGATGGGCTTATGAGATACTTTTCTGAATTTTCCTCTGAAGCCCATTCCTTTTTGCCATATCACAAGGGGTGCACACACACTGCAGGCCAAAAAGTGGGGGATACCCATGTTTTTTTACAGGTATGCCAGATACATTACATCAGTTTGCAGGCAATATTTGTGGAATTTCATGTTGTCAGATAGTCATGATGTTGTTGCTCAGTAAGGTAAACTCCTTAAATTATGGATTACAGAATGAAGTCCTGTGTGTGCTTAAAAAGATTTTTCACCTTTTGTGTCAGACATACAAACAGTTGCCAAGATCAGATCATCAAAGCAAAATGCAACATAAAATGAACTACATATAGAAACAGGATCTGTCAAGCACAGGGGCATCCAGCAAGAAGCATGCCACCATCATTTATGACAGTCTGCACCCAAAAGCCCAAAACCACTGATACCAAAGATCTGAAAGGCCAGATTGCTTTGACACTGTTTCTGTTGGAAACTAAACATTTCAATGCTCTTAAACCTACTTAACAAAGCAGTGGGGAGCCTTAGTTTGATACCATTTGGCACCAAATGGTTTGACCAGTTCAGAACATTTAGTACTGTTAAGCACCAGTTTGAAGGACTATTTCATGCCATTTCATATCTAATGGCACAACCATAAGGCTTCATTTCAGACTATTTGATGTGACAATTTGGGACCAATTGGAAAAGGTTGAAAATTCCAAATGCCAAACCATTTGGTACCAACTGGCTCATCCTAATGCATTTTTTTGTGGGATCAGGTCCAGAGGCCCTCTGGGCATGTATGTGAGATTCAGGGGCAGGGGGCTTTTTGGCCACAACTTTGAAGTCTGCATTTATGTAATGTGCTCAGCACTGGCAGTTCCAGTGGGGCATCTCAGCCATCCCCTCCCCCAACCACAATTATGGGGGCCAAATGGCCATTTGCCCCCTAACCCCAAAAAATGACTTGGATATTTCTAATTAACCAGGGTTTGAAAATGCTGCAATGTCTGATCTAGTCCATGGCCAGTGTCTTCCACATCCCCCAATGACTTGCCATTCATACTCAGCCACTGAGTAGACCCTAAACCCACAACCAGCATTCACCCCCCGCCACCTCTCCCCTGGTCAGTGACTGTTGACCCATCATCTGGACCCAGGAAACTGGTTTGTCCTGCCCCCAAATGGAACTGCTGAATCTGCCCCTGGCACAAACACATTTATTTCATCCATTTTGGCAGCCCATCTGCAGGCTTGGGGTCCAGTGCAGGATTTTTTTTTGGGGGGGGGGGCAAAATCATATGCTTGCCTCTAACTTTTCATTTGGGGTTAGCTGCCCTTCTGCCCTGTCTTCTCCTGATTTGCCATCCTTGAGTAGCAGATAGGAATCATTTTTTCAGAGAAATGATTCAGGAATCATTTCTGTGCACGATTTAGCGCCATCATGATAGTTGTAGTGCAAATTCTCGAGGCCAGTGAAATGATTTCTTTGCTCAGAGGAATGGCTCTCTGGGATCATAGTCCCCTGCAGCTGAAGTTGAAGAAGAAGAAGGGGAAGGGGGTCATGGCCCTCTGAGGTTGAAGTTACAGGCCATGAAAGATGACCGATTTTTATGGACATTGCATGATTCAAACACCCATGGCTCGGTGACAGATTGTCACAAAAAGGTGCGATTAGCGCCATTGGAAAGGGAAATGTACCAGCTTTCATAAATAAGTCCACTTTTTCGGTGACCTGGGTGACCTTTGACCTGAGTAGGTCGCAGAAGATTGTACGGTTTTTTCTCTGCTTCACCACAGTGATTTGCGCGAAAATAAAGCACAGTATGTTCCCAAGTATTTGCCATAAGCATTCCAAAAAGTCCCGGCCAGATTTAAACTTTTCAGATATGTTGACATAAGTGCTGTCGAGTGGCGCTTGAGAAGTATGCCTTAAGGGTATTTGACGAATATTGCTTGATTTCCTGTTTTTCGTTTGCCCGATTGTTTTACAATTTGGTGTGCGCAATGTCATGCGTGCCTTTTACGTATCAATTTAGTCTTAAATTGCTTGACCAAAAAGGCCAAAGCTTATGACATTCTACTACCAGTCGATCGCTACCGTCCAGATGTGATACGCCCGCTGTCACATTTCCACAAAAGTGAGTCTGTCGTGTGTTCTTAGACCCCAAAGCCAACTGAGATAATCCCAGTCGTGCATCGGAAGCGTTGAAAGGACAACCGAGACTGCCGACGTCAGTTGACCCTGTATTGCCCGTTTTGATCTCGGGTCATTTATCGGTTGTCGGGGACTGATTTCGAATTTTATATCCATTTTGCACGTTTTGAGTGGATACGTACGGGGTATATCCTGGATGAAAGTTGATTTTCTGTTTCTGATTTGCACGTATCTGAGTCATCACTTTTATCTGCTTCCATACGAAGTTGTTATTTCATTTGTAACTATTCAGACATTCAGGGGATGATGTGACAAAAAAATCAATACACGGTAACCGACATAGAATCTTCGATACTTGTAAGCGCCGATGCGTCAAAACTGTATATGAAGTTCGGAATCAGTGCCCTAGAAAAGCTATTAATGGCCCGTGGTTAACAGGTTATCCAAAGTCAGTCGGGATCAGTGACTTCAGTGGCTTTCAGAAGGCCCCGATTCGTGTATAAGATTGTTTCAGTTAGCTTAAAGGACTAAGAACACCAATTAAACTCGTTTCCGTGGAAATATGAGGAACGGATATGTCTGATCGGGATGGTAGGGAT